>OY294059.1:73318188-75977112 GCA_958510865.1 Myrrha octodecimguttata | reverse complement strand
TAGATGTCGGAATATTTCAAATAGGTATTAATGAATAAACCGAGTGTTACCTCTATTTCTATTCTTGGACATAATTAATGTTTTGCAAGGCAAAATATCCAAAATTCGGATTTTATTTCATCTACACCAAAGTTTTCAGTTTTGTTTTGACAATACGGTTGGACATTCGGAGAATTGTTTATTTGAACTACAAACTACGTCAGATATTGGCGATATTGCAGAATCCTGCATCGTTATCAGAATTTGACAAATGGTAAATCAAATACCTCAGAATGAGGCATTTTTGGCATTGCAGTCACTTTGCAGAGGTATTTTTGTATTAAGTTGGTAGAAAAACAATGATATGATGTGATTCTTAGTCGTCCTCGCTGTGATGAACGCTGCGAAATCTAGACTATCTGATTTTTAAAAATCTCATTTTAGTGTTGTGTTATTTTGAACTTTTTTCGTACTTCTGATCTTGTACAAGTTTATCTGTTTCGTCCGATCAGGTGAGAATGTATTTAGTGATCAGTAGAGGGATACCTGAATATTTTATATCCAATTTGACTTTTCAGTTTTTGTCAGTGCCATATCATGCTGATGATAGTTTTCACGACAAATCGGTATAATTTGTCAGATTTTTATGCATCAATTGCATATTCATTGGTTCTTCTTCAGCATGTTCTTCAAATACAGAAATGAGACAAAATTCAATCTTTTATTTAACTGACATAAAATTGATACTCCTTGAATTATCATCATAGCATCATTACTGATATTCGGTGACTAGAATAATCGGTACAGAGTGAACTATAGGATGAATTTGTTCAATTGGAATCATTTGCATTCCTTAAATATTGAAAACTTTCTGATTTTTTTATTGAGGATAGTATCTACCTCTTACACCTGATATGATACATAATATACCTTATTCTCACACAGTAGAAATTGCATGTTGATCAAAATTGAAGTGGTGAAAGATATTGTGGAGACTAGATAACATCTGATAAAATTATATAATCAGCCTCATGAGAATTATGAATGATCGTAAAAGTTCCATTTCATTTACTTTCTGTTTGAACAACGGTCTATACTAAACTCGGCATTCAATCTCTCTCAGCTCAAAACCTAGGTATATTTCTACTTTACCCTAGAAACCATAGCATTTTGTGAAAATTTTTCACTTGATGTATTTTTGTACTTCTAGGAGTTCAAATTAGTAATGTTGACCCCTAATTGAAATTCAGTTTCATCAATAACCGCAAAAGGTACCTAACACTTTCTATTCAATCAAATTGAAATAATGAATTAGTTGTCAAACAACAACTAGGATGAACGATAACATTTTCAACATTTCTTGTATCGATAAGGTAAGTTGTTCGAAAAATGTTATGCAAAGAAAGTATTTTTTCTCTGCATTTGCTTGCGCATTGATCTTTATTTCATTTAGTTTCACTTGTATAGATGTTTCTAAGTACAAATCAAGGCATTTTATAGACTATTGAGTGAAATGTTATCCGAAATTCGGTAGATTTGGCAACCCCCAAATGTTCAACCACATTTTCCATTTCGATCGGTATTTTGGCGGATGCTGCTGTTGAAACCTTAGGTCGTGCGTGCGCCTCTGACACAGTTTCCCGCAAATTTAGAGCTGCCTGCTCCTGTCGGATTGAGCGGGATAGATGCTCGTGGCTTCTAGGTTACTGACCTATCCCGATCTTACCTTCCTGAAGTATTGCAAATCACAAACGTCAGCATAACGCTTCCCTGGATAATTGTTTTTTTTCTGAATGGAGTGTTTCGGAATGAGTTATTCAGGTCGATTCTGTTTGCAAATAGCAATATTGCTAGGAAAAAGATATTGCTATCATAACAAGATTGGAATTATTGGTATTCTGATCAACGATTTTGAGCAACACGGTCTGTCACTTTAACAAGAATCTTGCTATCAACATTGCTATCTTAGCAACCTCAAAATAGTACTTGCTATGCTTCATAACAAGAAAGTTTAGAAAAGGAATCTCTCAGAGATCCATTTGTTTCATTATTATTTCTTCCAAGAATTCGAAAATATTGAAGATAGGGAAGAATGTGCTAATAGAAATGTGTTCAAGGTTCTCTAGAATATTTAATTTTAAGGATTCTTAGACTAAAACACCGGTATAGTAAGCAACAGCTGACCTGATTATTCTAATTATCTCAACAACAGCCATCCCTTTGAATTCCCAACAGAAAAGTTCATCGAATTTCGAATTATTATTATTATTATCGCCTACATAAAATTGCTGCATTTGATTTCTGGGAACCAAATTTCTATCGGTATCCAGGAAATAGGTCAATTTGACTAATTGGTTTTTCTGTTTCATAACATTTTCTCTAGAATATTATTATTTGATTTCAAGGAAAATTCTTAAACTAAGATACAGGCATGGGCAACAGCTGAGATGATTATTCTAATCATCTCAACAACAGCAATACCTTTGAAGTGCCAACAAAAAAGTTTATCGAATTTCGAATTATTAACGCCTGAATAAAATTGCTGCATTCGATTTCTGATAATCAATATTTTATTGGTATCCAGGAAATTGGTTATTGGTCAATTTGACTCGTTTCGTTTCCTAACATTTTTTATGTCGATGTTTACATGAATGAAGAAAGCCGTAGATAGAGGTTATGTATGCGAAACCATAAAGAAAACTCACGAATTAGGGTTATTTTCATCTTCCTTGTAGTTCTAAAGTCACAAAATACAGTGTTGTCAGTTCTAAAATATCCAATTGTGGAAGTCTATGATAGCAATATTGTTATGACAAAATTCATAACAAACATTGCTATAACACTCGAAACAGAATACGTAACATCATGGCCATATTGCTATAAATTAGAAAGATAGCAATATGACTAGAATAGCGAGGTTCATAGCAATACGCATACAGAATCGACCTGATTGTTGGTGCAGCTCGAGTTCATCCTAAATGTCATTCCGATTTTCTCATAGATTTAATAATATGCAGTTTTTGGTCAACAGATTTGCAAATAAAAACGAATTCCTCGATCTATTTTCGATAAACGAAAACGTTAAATTCATCTAGTCACGTAGCGTGAATTAATCAGTTCACGTAACGTCACAGTTTGCAATATAAATATAAACGCATTGGAACGTCTAGTACCAGATATGTAAGCTTATTTTCGAAACAAGTGTATTATTTTGGGTAAACATATTACAAGCTGGTAGAGCGTTTTCGGTTGTTAAGACATCTTCAGCACCGTTGTCTCAGATAAGTCATAAAAAACGTAACACAAAATGAACCAATACAAGTAAAATGGGATCTTGAAATCTGTATCCCTGGTTTAAAATTAAATGATGCAGACCCAATCGTTAATCTGAAATATCTATTAAAGCTTGTGTTGATGCATGTTGTGTTATGTTTTTCAGAACATATCTGAGACAACTGTTCTGAAGATGGCTTAACATTGAATTCTACGTAAGAAGTTGCTACGAGAATGTTTTTGAAGAAATGAGAAGATTTCAACAGAGAAAACGTTGCACTAATATTTCTGAAACGAACATTTTCGGAGTATCTCATAAAAATTGTCCCTCAGACACTGACATCAGTCTGTCTAGTACAGAAATAGGACTTCCCATTCAAATGTGTCCAATTTGGCGCACCTTGTATACATGCTTAGCAAATACCTAATTTAATTCAATCCGAAAACAAATAAATTTGATAGACGCTAAAGTTATTGTTAGTTAATAGACAACATTTCAAGCATTTATTGTATCAGATGGAGCAACTAATTAGTATAGGTACACATTTATATAATACAGATAATCAGTATAGAGTAAATTTTTACCTTCTCGAATCAAATTAAAATTTGGAAAAAAAGATTATGACTTCATATCTCATCATGGTCACGCTGCGTAACATTTTCTAACACGAGGAAGAGCGCAATTAAAAATACTGATCGACCTTTACAAGCATAGTTTTGATTTACTGAATTCAGAAGTCTGAGTAACGCACTGTATTTTCAACAGCACAAATCAAATTCATGAATATCGTCCTCAACGTCAGGGCTACAGCAATGTTTATTATGAATTTTGTTGTAGCAATATTGCTATCAACGATGATTTTAGAACTGTTAACAATTCATTTTGTGTTTTACGAGCTACAAGGAAGAAGAAAATAATCCTACTTCATAAATATTTCGTGGGTTTCCTATGATTTCGCGTTCATAACTTCTATCTACAGTTTTCGTTATTCTTGTGAACATCGATTCATTCAAGAATTTTTCGAAATAGAAAAACAAATTAGAGTCAAATTGACAATGCAGACAATGAGAAATGCAGCAATTTTATTCAGGCGTTAATAGTTCGAAATGGGGATTTTTCCTGCATTTGGGTTATTACTGCAAATGCAAATTTGAACATAATTGTTGTGGGTTTGATTCATCATTTTCCCAAAATACATTCTGAAAGTATTCAAAATCAGATTTCGAAATTGGGGTTTGGGATTTGCCAGGCATGCACGAAGTGACAACGGTGTTTAGTAGAATAGCTTTTTCTGCTATAGAATAATGAAATATTTATTCCTATTTTGTGGTACAGACGTGTTCTTTGTCAATATAACCAAACAATTTCTGTTTGCGATTTCTCAGTAATATGACAGTCTGTGCTCTTCTTTTTCTATTCCTTGGTCGTTGTCTTCTACTCTTACGAGATCGAAGTATAGTTATCTCTGTTTTCCTAAGCAAAGTAACACATTTGACGTCCTTTTCTTTCCGAGAAAGGTGAATTCGACGTTGCCATATCGGGCACTCAAGACAAATCCGTTTAAATGCAAATCCCCATTTTTATTTTTCAGTTTTAGGTGATCGAACATTTTTAAAAAATCTAATATTGAATTTATATGTTCGAAATGTGATGTTCTAAAGGTGTTTCATGAAAATTACTACATTTTCGTTTAAAGGAATAACCCCCATTCACTGAACTTTTCTATTGGCAACTCAAAAATACGTCTGTTCTTGAGATGTTTAAAATGATCATCTCAGCTGTTGTCTACTATGCCGGTGTCTTAATCTAAGAATTTTCCTTAAAATTGAATAATCTAGACAAGCTTGAACATATTTCCATTAGAATTCTTGGGAAAAATAATAGCGTAACGAATGCATCTGCAATATTGCCTTTCTAATTTATTTTGTTATAAAGCAAAGCAAGCACTATTTTGAGGTTGCTAAGATATTTATATATAAAAGAATAGAATATATCCCAATATTAAGATATTAATATGATATTGATTTAAAAATTGAGACAAATTCATTTCGTTTATGTCCCTTTTCCAGGTGATTACGAAACACAGCGTAGCCTTTCAGAGAACCGGGTATCCAGCACGTGTTTGAGAAGTTATTTCTCATTTCGCTGAAGCGATACAGGACCGGAATCGGCAAACATTGAAATCACCAATTTATAGAAACCCATTGACAAGATTTAATATAAGAGAGAAGAGAAAGTCTTAACCTTCATAAATTGGAACCTATGTAATTATTGTCACCCTGAATTCACACGTTTCGATCTTCTTTGAAATCCAAATGGATCTGTAGGTAATTAATGAATTCACAACAATTTTGTCAGCAAGTTGCCCGATACTGAAAATCAAATGTTCACCAACTTCAAAAATCAATTGACAGAACAAAAATTTCAAATTAAATTGGTACGACTTATTGTTAAGGTTAATATTGACAATAAATGATGAAAACTACAAAGGTTTGGAAAAGTTTAAAAATCACTTGCAATCATGACTCCGAGTCCTGACAGAGCAGAAAGAGCGCTGCCTCGAACCATAAAACTACCTGTGATTTATTGCATTCGGCGTTCGCATTAAACTTAGCTGGACCCGGCTTTACATAAACTACTTTGCAGTTAGGTTCTCCACATTCAAGTATTATAGTTTACATATTGATACTAGAGCTAGAGAATATCTTATTAGTTTCAGAAATCCCAGCATTAATAAACCTTTTTCGCCACGGACATTGAATAATATACAATTATTTCGATTGCTCTTGTTGAAGAAAAATGACACACATTAGTCAAGCCCGTGGATAATAGTTTTGACGTTATTCGTGACCTGGGACCCTATTCTTGAATGTGATGGTATGAACGTTTCATTAAAATTTTTCTCCAATCCCGGATTCAAGCATAGGGACCCTGGACAATTTCCAGCAATCACAGATAATGACCATTCTGACAACTCTATTGTATGTTGTTGAACATGCAGAATTATTTCAATTTTACCAATGAAGTCGTGGACAAAGTATTGTATTCAACTCGCAAATAATTGCTATTATTCACTTGAGTGATTTGCGACTTTAACCTCGTGAATAATGACAGTCATTATATGCTCGTGAATAATATACTATTGAGGAACATGTTAGGTTAGTTAACTTAAAACGGGATAACAAAAGAAGTAATTGCATAATCTGAGACTGTCAAGTCCGGCTCTGCTCCGCTCGAAAACGGCAATCCGCAGAATGCAGTTCTGTTCCTGAAGTTCAGAAGCTGTGGTCCTTATTCTCATGCAGTCTGAATTTCCCGGAACGTACGTTTTCCCGGAAAAGCTATAGGCGGACAAGGGAAGGAACGGAATTGGGTCATCGGGTTGATGTCGGAGGTTCAACCACCTCGACGAAAGGGGGCCAATATCGATCAATTTTTCGCCGGCAAATTCCGCTGATGCGGCTGTTACCGAAAACGCTATACGCTTCCACGAAATTTGGAAATGTTGAAACGGTACAATTCTGTGAGCTGCCGGTCTCGCTCGCAACGCACAGGGTGTTTTCAGGTTTCCCGAACAATTAGGCTGGACTCACTCTGATGAAGAATTATTTTGCCTGACCTCTCGGTAATATCTTCTCGGAGTTCAGTGAAAAGAGATATATTCTATTCACTTTCATAAACTATCCCTTCTGGCCATGATTTAGGTCTATCGAGTTTTTTTTTACTTGAAACTGACGCAGGTTGGCACTTGTGAAATATCGGCAATGTCAAAATAATTCTCAGAGACGTTACCAAATGCCAATGCCAATTTCTACTCTCAATTTCAACATAATCATCATGCTTGGAAACGACCGACTGCGTAAACACAATAACTTCTGAAAGAAACAACTAAGAAACTCGATATTTGTAGAGAAGGTTTGGACCTTAGTTTCGAAGGCCGAATTCGTTAATGGGTAAAATCCACCCAATGATTCCGCAGATATACACATTCAGAATTTAATTTTCCAATATTTCCAAAAATACAGATCAGATCGAATTGAAATCCAGTACTCCATCGAAAAATTACAGTTCGGAGGTTCATACAGAATTTAATGAGGATGATATGATAAGAATTGTTCTAATGACACGATCATCACGAAATTTTGCATAAAATTGTCTTTCAGCATCTTAAAACTAGCAGCGAAGTTTCTTCAGGATTGAATGATTATTTCTCGAGTTATACCGAAAAAAACAACGATATCGAGAAGAAAACTCCGAAATTTGACATATTTTTTCCCGATATCTCCAAAACTTATGATCGTATTGAACAGAAAATTGGTACACTGCTGCGAAATATGAAATTCAAAGTCCGAGTGGAATATTTTTTGGATAACAAGGTCGACGATTTTCGAGAAAAAAATTTTATTTGGGACCTAGAAAATTTTTCATAAA
Organism: Myrrha octodecimguttata; assembly: GCA_958510865.1. NCBI lineage: Eukaryota > Metazoa > Arthropoda > Insecta > Coleoptera > Coccinellidae > Myrrha > Myrrha octodecimguttata. The sequence goes on along the minus strand of OY294059.1, from coordinate 75,969,428 downwards.
TAACCGCGAATAAACATCAAAGCGCAGAGGGGTGGGGGGTAAGATTTAGCGATTCCGTGCGAAATTTTATTTTTGAAGCTATGACAATATGCACATCATATATTATGGATTCGAACACGTAGATTACGAATCTATAATTAGATTTTGCGTAACTGATTCGGTTTGGAAAATATTCCGGATTTGGTGAGAAATTTTCGAAATTTGGGTCAACTTTGGGCCGTTGTACAGATCAAACGCGTGAAGCTGGACAATATCGAATTTTTTTGGTTATATCTGGATCCTTTGTGAGTACGTAGCCACTTATTTTATAGACGTAAGTCTCCTGGTTGAAAAATTATGATTTTTTTAAAAAAGGTCCAATTTTTTCGATTTTCCTCGGGCCATAAAAAACGAACCAGACTCCCCACTAACATTCTGATTGGATTTTCTTAATCTACGCCCTCGAATTAGTATTTGTTTCAAATTTCAGGTCGATCGGAGAACTTTCGATTTTTGGTAAAATTTTAAGGGGTTACCCTTAAGAAAATCTCAATTTCCGAAAAATAATTTTCCGACTCCTATCGCCGTGAAATTTGGAACACTTACTAATTCGAGGGCGTAGAACAAGAATATAAGGTCAGATATTTTTTTAAAAAATCGTCCTGGACGTGAGAGGTCCTTGAAGTTCCAAAATTTTGGACCTTTTTTCAAAAAATCATTATTACCGACTCGATGAGAGTAGGACGATGAAATCTGTTTTAATTCATAGATAAAGGATCGAACTGCACGCAAAAAAATTCGACATCACCCAGCTTCATTATTTTGGTCGGCACGACGTCTCAAAGTTGACCAAAATTTCGAAATGTTTTCACTATTTCCGCCATAATTTCTAAACGGTTGTCACTGGACGATTTCTAATGACATATTCGTGATCTACGACCTCGATTTAATAGGAAACGATAACAAGGTCGACGATTTTCGAGAAAAAAAATTTTATTTGGGACTTGAAAAATTTTTCATAAATAACCGCGAATATCAAAGCGCAGAGGGGTGGGGGGTAATATTTAGCGATTCCGTGCGAAATTTTATTTTTGAAGCTATGACAATATGCACATCATATATTATGGATTCGAACACGTAGATTACGAATCTATAATTAGATTTTGCGTAACTGATTCGGTTTGGAAAATATTCCGGATTTGGTGAGAAATTTTCGAAATTTGGGTCAACTTTGGGCCGTTGTACAGATCAAACGCGTGAAGCTGGACAATATCGAATTTTTTTGGTTATATCTGGATCCTTTGTGAGTACGTAGCCACTTATTTTATAGACGTAAGTCTCCTGGTTGAAAAATTATGATTTTTTTAAAAAAGGTCCAATTTTTTCGATTTTCCTCGGGCCATAAAAAACGAACCAGACTCTCCACTAACATTCTGATTGGATTTTCTTAATCTACGCCCTCGAATTAGTATTTGTTTCAAATTTCAGGTCGATCGGAGAACTTTCGATTTTTGGTAAAATTTTAAGGGGTTACCCTTAAGAAAATATCAATTTTCGAAAAATAATTTTCCGACTCCTATCGCCGTGAAATTTGGAACACTTACTAATTCGAGGGCGTAGAACAAGAATATAAGGTCAGATATTTTTTAAAAAAATCGTCCTGGACGTGAGAGGTCCTTGAAGTTCCAAAATTTTGGACCTTTCTTCAAAAAATCATTATTACCGACTCGATGAGAGTAGGACGATGAAATCTGTTTTAATTCATAGATAAAGGATCGAACTGCACGTAAAAAAATTCGACATCACCCAGCTTCATTATTTTGGTCGGCACGACAGTTATCTTATCCACGGCCAGCCGGACAGAATCGATTTTGACACCGGATTCGTCATCAGTGAGTCCAACCTAGTCGTTTGATACCATTTTCGGCTCAATCATCGAAAATTACAGACATTTGTTCAAAGCGATAGCATGCTGTTCCCCTAAAACCAGCGCGCAAAAATATATTATATTGGAGCCACAAATAAATATATCAACTAGAAAATAAATGTATTTGCAAACCCACTTTTGTCCTTACTGGCGCCTCATACTGTGAAGCCATCCCTCATATACCGATATGACCTGTATATCATTGATAAATAATAATTAACGATTTATCACGATTAAAGCCTAAAGTGTTTTATCCGTTGCGGTTTCTAGGAAAAAGCGATTCGGAAATTCTGAAAAGTCGTCCGGCGCCAATTTCCAGCGAGAGGCGTCAATTATCCGGTTCAGGAAACTCGGCAACAACATCGAAACGTTCCCAGAACCGAGAGGAATCGCCCCAATGGATCAGGAGAGAATCCGGGTCACCGATAAATTATTGATGATTTTGAATGTTTATCAACTTCTACAATCCTTTACCGGATACTTTCCAGTAGAATGGAAAAAGGGCATTATCATATCAGTTCCAAAACACGGCTCAGACCACAACCAAGTGTCCAGCTACCGACCAATCACTCTTCTGCCAATCATAGGAAAAACATTCGAAAAAATAATTAAAGCACGCCTCGAAAATGCAATTGGACAAAATATTCCCTCCTCCCAGTTTGGATTCAAGAAGAACCACTCCACCATCCATCCATTAGTAGCCTTGATTTCCAACATCCAAACTACAATGAAAAAAGGGCACAAGTCAGCTGCTATATTCATGGACATCAAAAAAGCATTTGATAGTCTTCTGTACAAACTTCAACATTTGAACACCCCAGTTTACCTTCAAAAAATAATTGAAAACTTCTTGAAAGAGAGAAGCTTGATGGTGAAAATCAACAGCCACTTCTCAACGTGTTTTACCCCCCAACAAGGCGTGCCACAAGGCTCTCCACTCTCTCCACTATTATATAATATCTATGTATATGATATATGCAAGGTAACAGAAGAACTTGAGAGTTATATCCTTCAGTACGCTGATGACACAGTGGTTATAACACATAACAAAAATCTGATAGACACCATGGAAAAACTGCAAGACCTCTGCGACAAAATTGTTGTATGGATGAGTAGGTGGAGACTATTACCAAACCCCAACAAATCCGAGCTTATTATATTTGGCCACAGATTATCAGACACTTCACCTTCAATAAAGATGATGCAACACAACATAAAACCAGTCCAAAATGCAAAATATCTGGGAATCACAGTGGACAACAAAACAAATTTCAAATTGCACTCACACAAAAAAAAAGGAGATAATTGCAAGATCTAAGCACTTTCGATCACTAACCTACAGGAGTCGTGGAATAAGCCACAAAACAGCTTCTAGGATATATCAGACCATATGTAGACCAATAGTAGAATATGGACATCTACTATTCAGCAATTGCAGAAGACCTACCATGAATAACCTTGAAGTGGCTGAACGAAGCAGTCTTAGAACACTGAGTAAAATACGTCACCCAGAGAACCCACTACACAACCCACCTAACGCCTTACTTTATGAAAAAATGAAGATCGAACCCATTCTCGACAGATTTCAGGCCTTAGGAATGAAATTTGTTAAAAATCCCAACAACCTTAGAATACTCCAGCCAGTTGTTCTACAGAGTCCCCAACAGGAACACACAAGAAAATATCCAATCAAAACTCTAATAGAGGCAATTAAATATTTCAAATGACAGCCATCGTCGGCTGTAGTTTATATTATATAATATATAAATTCTTTTTTTTTTTTTTTACTAAACAGTGTATAATTGTATTAAGGTTCAGAATGAATTGTAACATACAATGAAATGTACATAATACTGGCAGTAAGACGCAAGTCGTTAGCCATTTGCTATAGCAATAAATTTTCTCTCTCTCTCTCTCTCTCTACAATCCTTTCTCATTCGATGCACTTTTAACACGCTTCTTCTGGGGAACAGCGAGTTATCGGCTCGTCACAATGTCTGTAATTTTCGAATTTCGAACCTAAATTTGTCTCAAAAGATTGGGTTGAACACCCTGAAAAAATCTAGAACTATATATATATATTCTTTTGAGAACGAGCATTGCAATTCTAAGATATGTCACAGTGTTAGCAGAGGAAATGTAAACGGGGTACCATACATATTTGCGTATGATACAAGAGCACAGATAAAAACCTCAGGAAAAATTCTGTCTCCCCGCATAAGTGTAGTAATTTGTTTATAGAAGATGGATGGCATCTTTTTCATTTGAAAATAATTTTTTCGTCATCTTGAATTCATTTCGACAAAATATCTTGACATAATATCTGAAACAGAAAGAGGGACAGAAAACCAGAAGGAAGCAGTAAATAATATCACCTACATTTGCTCATGACCGAGAGGGTCTTTCGACCAGGTTCAGTCCTCCAAGCGATGATTTTCAGATCCTCAGATAAACGAAGAACGCTACAGGCCCCTTTATTGGGGAATCATCTCCCATAGATCCATAATTGTTCATTTCGAACTAGAAATCTAATAAAATATCGGGAATAAAGTTAAAAACTTGTGACATGTATTATGTCAGGATTACATAACTGCACTGCCGTGAAGGCAGCAGCTTTTGCGTGCATGTTCAATGGAGATGATCGCTTTGGCAGCGAATTTGAATATGTGAGCAAAAACTGCTCGAAATCCTAGAAAAGCATTGCCGTGAAGTCGGCAACTTTTGCTCAAACGTTCAAAATGAATTACCGCTTTGACAACGAATTTGTATATGCGCGCGAGAGCTACTGCCTTCACGGCAGTGCTCTTCTAGGTCTTCTTCCAATATCTCCAAAAATTATAATCGTATCAATCTGAAATTTAGTTCACTGCTGTTAAATATGAAGCTCGAAGTCTGAGTTTAGGTTTTTTGAATATGATTAACAATTTCCGAGAAAAAAATTTTTTCGAAAAAAATTTAAAAAATTTTTTTTTTTGATTTACTGACAGTTCGATCTCAATGAAATTCTGCAAACGGTTGCGAATTGTTGTACTCCAACTAACTGCCAACTTACAATTCAATCGTTCAAGTAGTTCCCTAGTTTTCACGGAAATAACCTCAAAATTTCAAAGGGCTCTAACTCTGAAACCGTTCGACCGATTTCGCCCATTAACGAATTCAACCGTCGCATCTTGAAATGCAACATACCCTGAAATTTTCATGTCGACAGGATTCTCCGTACGCCCGTAATCGTGCCTCCGGCGCACGGACATAATCAATTTTGACACCGGATTCGTCATCAGTGAGACCAACCCAGTCGTTCGAGACCATTTTTGGCTCAATCATCGAAAATTACAGACATTTGGACAAAACGATAGCACGTTCAGTCAGAATGGCGATAATACAGGGTCTTTCACGAGGAACCTCACCCATATTTATACGGGAAACTACTGAACGTATTTTCATGAAATTCAGCACTTATAAGTATTTCACGATGCTGATGAAATCTAAAATATTTTCAAGGCATGAGCACCTCCGGTTTTTCCGGAAATGACGTCAACTTCCGTTTTTCAAATTAGAACACCATTTTTTTATTGCAGAAATAGATTCCTTAGAAAATTTCAATTTATTTTGATGTAACATTTTTCAGTTTTGGTTGGAAAATTCTCTCTGAGCGGGAAAATTCGAAAAAAAAATCGAAAATAGAGCTCCGCTGAAACAAGAATAACTTCGAGGTTTTTGGATGGAAAATTTTCATTTTTGGGATTTTTCAAGATGTAAGATTGATGTATCCACTTTAAAAATCGAAATCGCGATTCATGATACAGGGGGTGAAGAAATCGCTTTCAAAGTTAGGATGACAAAATCGCGAAAAATCAATTTTTTCAAATTAGAACCCCATTTTTTTATGGCAGATATTGAATCTACGTTAAAAAATAATAGTGTATGCATCATACCCTTGCCCTAAAGTGGATATTTTCTGAGTTACTCACAAAAAACTTTTTTTCGTCTTGAATTTTCAGCTATTTCTTTTCCCTTCACGCCAAAAAGATGACATTTTCAGGAACTGTTATTTGAACCATGCTGTAGATTTTTCGAAAGATCCGACATTTCTCAAGTTTGTCATGGTTCTGTTAATGGTATCTCTCGTTGGTCTGGGTCGGTCTGGAAACCTCTCAATGAACAGTCGAATCGTTCTATCTACAACTTTATTACATTCTCCATGAAGTAGAATGAGATTTAAATAATCTTCATTGGTAAAATTAGGCATAGTGATCGATTTTATAACTTAATACGAATTATCACCAAATTAATAGTAAACACAAAATGCTACTGAATAAAGAGGAATTTGGCAGATGTAATTAATGATATCTATCATTAAAAAAAAATAATGTAAAACATGGTAAGTTTTTGCTTATGGTTCATAAGGAATAATTTATTTATCACTGGAGAGAAAACCGATGGCCGATTAGTTGAAATAAAGAGGTTTCCGATACAAATTCGAATCCAAATTCGCCATCTATTTAGGAACAACCTGTAACTTTTTTCTCTTGCATATTAGGGTAGTAAAATCTAAAATATGTTTTAAGTAACAGTTGCTGAAAATGTCATCTTTTTGGCGTGAAGGGAAAAGAAATAGCTGAAAATTCAAGACGAAAAACAGTTTTTTGTGAATAACTCAGAAAATATCCACTTTAGGGCAAGGGTGTGATGCATACACTCACATTATTTTTTAACGTAGATTCAATATCTGCCATAAAAAAATGGGGTTCTAATTTGAAAAACTTGATTTTTCCCGATTTTGTCATCCCTAACTTTGAAAGCGATTTTTTCACCCCCTGTATCATGAATCGCGATTTCGATTTCTAAAGTGGATACATCAATCTTACATCTTGAGAAATCCCAAAAATGAAAATTTTCCATCCAAAAACCTCGAAGTTATTTTTGTTTCAGCGGAGCTCTATTTTCGATTTTTTTTTCGAGTTTTCCCGCTCAGAGAGAATTTTCCAACCAAAACTGAAAAATGTTACATCAAAATAAATTGAAATTTTCTAAGTAAGCTATTTCTGCAATAAAAAAATGGTGTTCTAATTTGAAAAACGGAAGTTGACGTCATTTCCGGAAAAACCGGAGGTGCTCATGCCTTGAAAATATTTTAGATTTCATCAGCATCGTGAAATACTTATAAGTGCTGAATTTCATGAAAATACGTTCAGTAGTTTCCCGTATAAATATGGGTGAGGTTCCTCGTGAAAGACCCTGTATAAAGAGGGTTCCTTCTTCTCCAAATACACAAGTTCGAAACTTGATATTTTTGAATACCTATTTATTACAAGAGGTAATTAGTTCATGGAGAAGAAGTCCTCCAGAGTTACGTGATCAAACGTACCTTTAGGAAACATTTATTGGAACGGTAGATGCTACAATTAATTTGCCGGGTTTGAAAATTTTCTGACGAATTCGTATGAACATGAACAGTAAGGTGAATAATTAATTATTTCAATAACAATGAACATGAACATTTCCTCGAAAAATTTTTACAAGTATGTAACAACTTAATAACTTTTTAATTAAATATTTATTAATGGGTACATACAAAATTTATAAATCATGTATTGATTAAAGGAGATCCAAATTATCTAATGAAATCCATGAGTAATATTTAAATCTCCCGTTCCGTTTTCACCGTTGTTTTGACTTCGAAATGATTTTTTGTATTCATGAAAATCTTCTAACAATAAACTCCATATTACTCGATTATTACTCCCTATTTCTTTATACATATTTCATATCATCAATGATAATTATTTATATGTTCCATATTTGTTAAACTCCCCTTATATATTAGTAAGAATCCATCATTTCAAATATCTTAATTCATATTTTGGGAAATAATTTCATCAGATCTAATATACAGTGTGTTCACGGATTGGGTGCCGGTAAGGTGTAAATGACGAAAAATTTTCCAGTTAGACTCTGATATTCTGGGAATCGCTCCTACCTAGTCTCAAACTGAGATATTGAGAAAATGAGCCAAATCAATGGTTTAGAACTGATTTGATGGAAATTGTTAAGAATGAAGTACCTTTGTTTTAAAAGATATCGAGAAAGTTTATTGAGAAATGTTATTTAGAATCAAAAGACACGTATTTTATTGTTACAAGAAATTATTATTGATATTTATTTATTTCAAAATAAGCAAAATTTTTGATCATGACGAAATATCTCACGTATCGGATTAACAAAATGTTCATGACCAACTTAAAAGTCAAGGTAGGCGGATTCATCTGAAAATTGAGTTCCTGCACCAGCTCGACATTCTGAACAACTTTTGTCAATAAACTTTCTCGATATCTTTAAAAACAAAGGTACTTTAGTCTTAACAAGATTCTTTAAATCAGTTCTAAACCACCCTGTATATTAATTGATTTGGCTCATTTTTTCAACATCTTAGTTTGAGACCAAGCAGGAGCGATTTCCAGAATATCAGAGTCTAACTCGAAAATTTTTCGTCATTTACACCTTACCGGCACCCAATCCGTGATCACACTGTTTATTATAGCTCAATTCATTTTTAGGCGCTTTTTCTGGGAATAGCGCGTTATCATTTCGTTAGGATGTCTGTAATTCTCGAATTTTGAGCCGAAATTGGTCTCAAACGACTAGGTTGGACTCACTGATGAAGAATCCGTGGTCAAAATTGATTCCGGCCGGCCGTGTTTGCTTTTACTTTCGAAAGGAAGGACCTAGATTCGTGAAATTTTCTTTCAGGTAAGGTTAAGATCCTGAATATCTCGGTCAAGTTCGTTAATGGGCCAAATCTGCCGAATGGTTTTCGTGCTACAGCCATTTGAAATTTTGATTTTTCAATAACTCGAAAAATATTTATCTGATCGAAATTAAACTTGGTTGGAAGATGAACAGTGTCAATAAGAGGAATTATCCGTGGAAAAATTCGAAAAAAAAATATTTTTTTTTTGAAAATTTTTATCTCATTAAAATTTCACTGAAATTTCCCAGTCACCATTTCGCAATGTGAACAAGCGCGTAAAAGCTGCTGACTTCACGTCAGTTTGAATTGATTGTATATGCACTTGACATAGCGATTTTATCGTCATCATCGTTTAAAGACCCAAGTACTTCAATATTTGACAATTGGGAACTTCTGCGAAGATGCCAGCGCTCTAACGGAGAAATTTGGAACCTGTCCAAGCTAGTAGTTTTATGTAAACAAACCTTAGAATGTGGTGGAGAACGAATATTTATCAAGCAGAGCTTGAATATTTAAAGAAATTATTATAGTTTTGTGTAAGATTTCTTGAGAAGGAACTTTTCGTTTGGATCACGATATAAAATCGTTCTTTAAATCGTTCCTGGAGGATAATTTCGGTGTTATTTTAGTGTCGTTGCTTGGTGGATCAAAATAAACCAATATCTAAGTTTACTTGAATTTCTGGAAAAATAGGCAATTCAATAAGTAATTTACTTACTCTTATTTATGTGAAGAAGTGCTGAATGCAGGCTATATTATGTGGTAAATCTAGAATCAGTCCAAATGATATGAGTTGTTCTCTGTTTACAAACGAAGGAATCAATAAAATGAAAACAGATTTTCTGCTTTAGTTCTTTTGCATCGTATTTCTAAAGAAAAGGAAACAGATAGACATATAATTGATTTCATTTTCATATTACAGCAGCTCAAGATACACATACAAAATGAAAAATGTCACAGCCGGTTCAACCTACCTATATAAGGAAATGAAAAGTATTAATGTATTTATATGAATAACTTCAGCTATTATCAACTCTAACAGTATATCTAGTTTTTGTCAGATTTTCAACCAGATCACTCTTTTAGAATATGATTTTGTGTAGTATGTGAATTAGGTAGCTGCAGAAGTGCTCTGTAGTTTCTCTGCAGCATTTTCCTTCAAAATTCTCTCATTTTATTTACACCTGAAAACATCATGACATGAAGTTGTTTCGAAATAAATACATTGTAGGTAATTTACCTTTATGAAAAATAAACATCTTCAGAGAAATGCAGTGAACATACTTTCATGTATTTCGTGACCTGTTTTTCAATCTTCAATTTCTAAAGCTAGGCCTTCTTCTATCATTGAGTTCCCTGCCAAATGCTGTTTCCAATTTAAGTTTACTTTCATTTGGCTTTGGAAAAAATGAAAACTAGAGGCACTAGATGATCCTTTCTTCTTTGACCATGAATAACATTGAGTTGAGGCACACAACAATAGTCATTTCGGGAGGATGCCATTTCGAATTAATACGATCGAAATTTTTAATCGGAAAGAAAGGAATCGATTGATGAATATTACAAACACTTTCGGTATTCCAAAATTTCAACTCGGAGAACAACACAAAAGCTCGAAAATGAACTCCAAAGTGAGCAAATTACGTTAGAATAACAGACACGTCGAAAAACTACTAGCTTGGAAGTGTTCGAATTTCTATAACCAGAGAGCGTATCGCTGCTTAGCAGTAGTTGCGAATTCTAGGAGCTCGTTTTGGACCCAAAATTTTAGTGGGTAATAGAAGGAAATTGCCGACACCTGATATATTCTATGCATCTTGCAGCCGTTCGAAACACGAATAGGAGTATCGACGGAAATGAACGGAAATCGGATCGATATCCTCATTAGGACAGAGACCTTGATCGGACCGATCTGACCCTAAATGGTTGCAGTTTCGCAAACACACGATATTTCAAGGTCCCTAAGGTTCGAAAAACCGCAGGACGAATAAGGAGGGCTAATTGTTATTGTGTGCAATCGTTTCCGCCTTTATCGACTGCTGCATCACGCGATCTGGAAATCTAGCAACAAACTGCCAACTTTTTATAATGTACCTACATCGAAACGCTCGCCGTAACATGATTCATCCTGATTTCGTATCGATCGCCACCGTCGGATACCTTGAACTTTTCTCAGAATCTGAGAAAAATGTCAGGGTGAAATACGATATACTTAAATGGGGAGACGGCATGCTGAACTTAATCTAGGTAGAGGAACATCTTTCAACACGTTGAAACTGGGCTTGCCGATGGAAATGGAACCATTTATCTCGAACGATTAGGTCGACTCACTGATAGAAGATCCGAACCTGAGTAGATCTTCACCGAGCTGATAATAGAATAAAACTTATTTTATAATAAATTTAGTACAGTAGAAAATATATTAGAAAAGGGTTGCCTAAAAAAATTCTGGACAGAATATTTTTAATTATTTTCTAAAGGAACCATTATTTACCTGGGCAAATTATTGGGTTGCCAGGTATAAATAGGTGTGCCGATGTCAGGTACTTTCCCTTGATAGGATAACAGAAAAACTTTTATATCAGCATAAGCACTCCTTTATAGTGAACACGTTGATATAGGGTTACCTTTGCAAAATTCGGTCCCAATTGGCGATTGAAGATAAGCGCTATTCCCTCTGGTGGCTATCCGAGTAACCCGAGGTACAGACATTATCATTGACAAGTTAGAAGAAATGTTAAGAAAATGAGAAAGTTTTTGCATTTTTCTTGGCGTTTGTGTGATTTTACAAGTGCTGAGGAAAAGCAAACTCAAATGTCCCTTCCTATAGATTTCTACAGCCTGGTAAAAAATTTGGAGAGAGGGTGAAAGAAACTTCCTTTAACAAGTCGGGTCTGAAAGTGAAGTGAAAGAATCGATAAAAACCAACAAACAAGATTTATGAGAGTCTGTTACCTGCATTTTACCGATGATGATCGTTTTCATAGAGGTAACCACGAATTGCTCATGAAATATTAGATCACCTTCATGAAGACAATTTTTTTCTAGGTCCATAATCCAAGCAAAGAAATTTACTTAAGAGGAATGCTATGCCTTCCAGAAATCTGCCTGTTGAACTGATCATTAAGGAACAACGTGAATGTTCTAGTGATAGAACTGACTATTGAAAAAAAAGAGTCTTAACAAGGAAATATCTGGTAATGAATACTGTTCGCTCAAAGTGCTTCAGCCGATGAAAGCAAAGTTGTACAAGGCTTATTTATTACAGCTTTTTCAAGACCAATCATATGAGTGTTGGAAAATTTATTTGTCAATCCATAATGAATAAGGCTTACGGTACAAGTAGCATCAGTTTCATGTGAATGTATTCATTTCATTCACAATATATTGAGTATTTAGAGCTTCCCTATGAAAATAGTAAAGTTATGAGTATTTGTCTATTATTCCAAAGAGTATGTTTTACAATACTATCTGTTTTTAAACATTCAAGACAGCTTAAGAAATCCACCAAAGTCAATCTTGCCATTTGGATCTGAAAATAAATAATATTAAAATACTGTCTAACCTTGGAGATATCCCCGTAATTTTAGAGTTCCTACACTCAATTAGATTGAAGGATGATACATACCTACTTTATAAGAATGGAATATGTACTCCCAGTAATAATCTCGTCAACTATAAAAGTCTAAAAAGTCCTTGAATGAATCGTGAAATCAAAAATTATCAAACCAAACACTAACAAACAGTACAAAATCGACTATCAAAACAAAATCTATGTCTGTATCTAAGGTTCTGAAACTGGCCACCGTGGCGCTACGATCTTAAATTCAGACGCCAATAGAGGTTTGCGAATTTTAAAGATTTGAATCTCAACGCGTGTGTAAGGGAGTGACGGAGAGATCCCAGAGACCCTATTCTTGAATGTGATGGAATGAACGTTCTCTATCGTTCCATCAAAAATGCACCGGGTTTCCTTGGCAACAGCGTCGACACGCCTATTTTATCCCTTCCCTGTTTCAAGAATAGGGGCTCTGGTAAGTATACTAGACTGCGCGCATGCTCGGTACGTAAACATATTGTAAACAGTATACGCGTTATTTTGGAGTAGCTAATGACTTTTAATATTATAATGCATTGAAAACATGTGTTATTCGGTATCGTTTTGATAAAAAAAATGACCGAAAAGTGTTTTTTTGTGTGGCTCGGGCGATTCTTCAAGTTTTACTGATGAAAATTTAAAAAATTGTTCATTCGAGCTAACTTTTCGTAAAAAAAATGTGAATATCATGGGGCTGAATTGAGATTTTTTTGTAACCATAACATGTATTACAAACAAGTTACATTTTTAGGAAATAAATACAATGAAGAATTTAATTTTTTTTGTTTTTCGGAAATTCGCAAACCTCTATTAGGACAGACAACCCTATATCAACGTGTTCACAATAAAACAGCGTTATGCTGATATAAATTTTTTTTCTATTATCCTATCAAGTGAAAGTAACTGGCATCGACATACGTTTTTATACCTGTCAACCCAATAATTTGCCCAGATAAATAATATAGTTTCTTTGAAAAATAATTGAAAATATTCTGTCCAGATTTTTTTTAGGCAACCCATTTTTAATATATTTTCTGATATAGTAAATTTATTATAAAATCAGTTTTATTCTATTATCAGCTCGACGAAAGTCGATGTAGGTTCGGATCTTAGACTATGATGAAATATAGTGGAGTGGTATAATCACGGACCAACAACACAATTCACTTCATCGTTTGCGGGAATTGCTGATGACGAATTCGGTGTCGAAATCGATTCTGTCCGGCCGGCCGGCCGACGACGCGTTAACTGTCGAAAAAAGTGAGCTAGCTTCTTGAAACTCTCAGATTAGGACGCGCATTGGAATGCGACGGTTAAGTTCGTTAATGGGACAAATCAGTGGAATGGTTTCGGAGTTAGTCATTTGAAATTTCGAGATTAATTCCCTGATATTTCAGGAACTACTTATGCGATTGGTTGAAACTTGACCGTTAGTGGGAGCTTAACAACGCAAAACTTTTCACGAAATTTCGTTGAGGTCACACAATAAATTTTGGAAATTTTTTTCTTCATATTTTCCGAAAAAAAAATTTTTTCGGAAACTTTTCATTAAATCCGGAAAAACTTTTGCTCACACTTTGAACGTCATATTTCACAGCAGTTTACCGAATTTCATTCCGATACGAACATAATTTCTGGAGATATTCGAAATAAATATGTTAAATTTCGTGGTTCTTTCGCGATATCGTCTTCTCCGGAATAACTGGAAAACTACTTATTCAATCGAAATAAAACATTTAGCTCAGAATTTTTTCATGGAAATGATTTTTTTTGCAAGAAATACAGCGGTTCAACTTAACACAAAGAATGCATGTTCTGAAGGCGAAAGTATATCGATTTTCAATAAATTGTAAAAGAGCCATCAGGCAACAACATTCCAGTGGTGAAAATTTTCATTACCGTGTGAACCTGATGATTCATGGCGGAGGAATGGGATCGATACTGAAGTCGTAAGACTGAACTGATAAATAATGAAAACGGCAAATTCCTGGAAAATGTTCCAAGGTTTCTTTATCGCCTAATAGACGATCCAGAGGAATGAGTCATAAATTCCTGAGCCTCTAAATATTTCGTTTATTATTTGAAATAAAGAACCTCATGTCTGTAGAGAAAATGGAAAACCTTTTCTAGGTTTCTGATGTGAAGTCAGCAGCGTTTGCGTCTCTGTTCGGAGGAGATGACTGGTTTGGCAACGAATTCCAAAATGCGTGAAAAAGCTGCTGACTTCATGTCAGTGCTTTTCTAAGTGTTTCTCAAATTGTTCTTATGACACGATCATCACGGAATTTCGCACAAAGTTGTTCATCGACGTTTTCAGTATTTTTTGAAAAAAACAACGATATCGAGGAAAAAACCACCTGATTTGACTTTTTTTTTACCTTATACAGTAGAACCCGTTTACAATGACGCCGGTTATATTGACCAACCGCTTAATATGACGTGATTGCAGTGTGAAGTTTGGTATCCATATAAAGCTCTATACAGGGTGAGTCTTTGACCTTGCAGAATATCTTAACAGAAGATTGTTGAAGCTGAAAGAAACACATTTGTCCTCTACCATTTTTTCCGATTCGGCCTAGATAAAAAGATATAGGCATTATAAATTTTCATAATAGGCTAGCCGCCCCTGGAAACCTGAACACTGAAGTTTTTCCAAGCCTAAGATATACCATTCAAATCTTGGAAATAAGCAACTCTGTTATGAAAACAAGCGTCAACTTACTTTTTACATTCCAGTTGGTGAAAAAAGTTGTATTTATAGTACAATAAACAAGTTAGGTGTTCCAAATTTCGTGGGCGATAAAAGTTGAATATTCTTCTCTTGGTTTCATTTTCGATAATGAGGAATTCATCTAGCTATCACTCATATTAGCTTTGAGATTCATCTTCAATTTGTAATTATTAATTTTCTTTGTTTATTTCATTTTCTCCAAGAATTATCAGATTCAGACATAACCCATTCAAACTTTCATTTTCATAAATAAATAACACAGATGTACCTAATTTATCTATGAACGTACAAACGTTGCCAAATTGACGAACAGAAAGAAAGAACTCTTCCAAATCAAACAATACACAATATGCTAATTCTATGTATACACTCGTATAGTCTATGATTCTGAACTGAACTATAAATCTATGATTCCATTCTCAAGTTTTAGACGTGGCAACGCGAAAAAATTGAATTCTGTGAATTTTTTGAACAGAGTTGCAATCAGCCAAAGTACCCAATTCTCGGAATTTCACAGATATTTTTTATTTTTGAATTTCATATTACTCGAAAACGGCGCATCATATGAAAAAAAATAAGGAATACTTTTACTTTCCAAAATGGCCAAAAATTCGTTGAATAGCATTCAAATTATTTTTAAAAGTTGGATTCTTTGAATTTCTGGTATTTTTATGAAATGTTATGGTCATATTAAAGAAACTGGAGGATGTGGATGGAATTTTGTAATCCAGGAACATTCATCGTATCAATAAAAAACTATATTCCAAAAATTATCTCATTCGGTGATATCATTCGCGAGATATAATAGAAAATTAAATTTTTTTATGGATTTTCAACAGTCTGTATTTTACGAACCAAGCCGAATCGGAAAAAATGGTAAGGGAAAAAAGTGTTTCTTTTGGCTTCAGGAATCTTCTGTTAAAATATTCTGCAAGGTCAAAGACTCACCCTGTATATCAGCGTTCGGATAAGATGACTTCGCTTATATTGACATGTCGTTTATTATTAATCAATTTGGAGAAATTATAGTGAGTGGTCACTATAACCGGACATAGTTTTCGCGAAACTACGTTCCCCTGTGCGATGTTTTCAATTATTTTTAAAAACAAGGACCAGATTAAGGAATCGTTCAGTTCGAATGTGTTGAAACCAAAGAGGAATTGGATGTCACGACAAGAGAATGTCTTATCAAGTGTAACTTCAGTGGTTCAAAATCACAAGAAACAAAGGAATACCTGTCAGCAGCCCTATCTAACAGGTTTTTTCTCTGATTTTGGTTTTAGCAATCCCATTATGTAAAAGACATGGTGTGCTCATTGGCATTCAAAAGTGACGTCAGCAGATTCAAGGAAATACATATTCTGTGCTTTGAATTTTCGTAGTTTCAGTTAGCTGAAGTCACTTTTGAATACACCTGAGCACACCATGATATTTACGTCATGAACAATCCCAATTGTTCTGCGAGCTGGTAAAGTCGTTTTAAAGTTTGACTTAACATTGTATCAGGTAAAATTGCCGGTGAATCTTCGTACTTCAATCTTTTGTTCAGTGGGACCTGGTGTTTTTCTTTACTTTTTTGTCAATATTTATGTTCGATTAGTGGTTTTTCTGTATATCAAACTGAATCCATACCAAACTTTGAAATCCCTCAATTTTTCGAAGATTATGCTTTATATGTCATCCGGTTACTATGACGTGTTCGTCACTTCCCTTCAATGTCATTATTAACTGATTCTACTGTATCTCCAAAACTTATTATCGAATCAAACTGATATGATGATATGATACACGGTTGCGAAATATGAGGCTCAAGGTCTCAGCAGATTTCCCTCGGGAATAGAATAAATAATTCCCAAAAAAAAATTTTTCTTCGAGAATTTTGAAATTATTTTTTTAATTTACCGACAAGACGATTTCAACTAAGGGCCGGTATTATAAAACTTAACTTTAACTTTAACTGGCAGTTTTGACAGCTATGTCCTAACACAACTGTCAAAACTGCCAGTTAAAGTTAAGTTTTATAATACCGGCCATAAATACCGCTCAAAGTTAACCTGAAAGTTGCAACTTTTGCTAGCTTGCTTCGTCCGACAGTTATCGTGTCCTAGGCTGGACAGAATCGGTTTTTTCGAGATGTTGAGAAAACCTAAAAACAGATTGGACCTAGCGACTCGAAATTGTCAAATTAGGTTTTGGAGTCCCAATATCTGGGTTAAGTTCGTCGAAATCGGTCGAATAGTTTTGAAGAAGCAGAGACAAAGTACCAGGAAGTACTATGTAGAAATCTGATAGTAACCCTGATAATTTAAAATCAATAATTTATCACAAGCTATTCAACATTTTCGACGTATGTATCGTTCACATAGATTCCCAAGAACTTGGAATATTGAGTTAGTTTTTTTAAGGTGACACAGCTTTTGCAGTACTACTACATTTTTATACTGTAGTATTTCAAGTTGTGCAAGAAGGTATTCAAATGTCTTCTGTAGACTTATTTCTTGAAAATTTCGAAAAGTAGGTAATTCCATAGGTTTGTCTGTTCGTTCAGAAGTTTTACTGCAGGGTAATTCGAGTACTTTTCTTTCTTTTTCGAATGAACTATCACGAAGTACCGGACTATTCTGTTAATTATTTTTCAGTAAAATTTCAACACTCGATTCTTGATTTTCGTACAAGAAAATAGCATAACTGAATCTTCCAACCGTGTTTACATACGTAAAATATTTCCAGTGTTTACAGAGAAAAAAGTTTCTTCAACATTCGTCAAGTCTTTGGATTGAATTCACGTAATATTTTCTCGAATTCATTATTTTCCCGAAGTAAATTCATATTTTGAAAACTACGTCCTCTATGTAGAGAGGACAACGTTGTGTAGTTATCTGACAGGAAAATGACTATAACCTAACATTTTCAAAATATATACACGGTGAAATGTGTCAGAATGTCATGACCAACCGGGATAGTTTATAAAAGTGAATGGAGTACAGTAATCACAATTTTAACAAGGGCGTTAAAGCTTTTGACCTCACACCAGTGCCTTTCTAACTTTTTATGTCAGTTACGAGCTGTCAGAAGTTGACAGAGTAAACGGATATCTATGCAGACAAAACGCAACTCGCCCGTAGAATCGATTACCAGACGAATTCACCATGCGAAACGTAATTTTTTTCGAAACGCGAAGGTTACGGATGGGAATTGGCTCACGTGACACCTTTGAACTTTGAAAATGTTAGCGAAATATGAATATCGACGTCACCACCGCTGTTTCTTTGGAAAGTGATGTAACGAAGCGAAATAGTTTTATATCGAGGAAAGTTTCGTATCAGGGTGAGGGATTTTAATGGTCTAGTTCTCTATAGGGGAGGTTATCTATTAATATTGTTCAGATACTTCAGTAATGTTTTACAGATGTTATTATACTGCACTCATGAAAGTATGGTGTATTAAGTATTACGGTACTAGGTTTATTTCGATAAAGTACTGGATTTCAATTCGATCTAATCTGTATTTTTGGAAATATTGGGAAAATAAAATGTGAATGGGTATATCAACGGGATCATTGGGCGGCTTTTACCCATTTTCGAATTCGACCTTCGTAATTAAGCCCCAAACCTACTCTTCAAATAGTTTCTAAGTAATTTCTTCCGTAGGTTATTGGGTTTCGTGGGTCAACTTTGGGCCGTCGTACAGATCAAACGCGTGAGGCTGGACAATATCGAATTTTTGATTATATCTGGATCCTTTGTGAGTACGTAGCCACTTATTTTATAGACGTAAGTCTTCTGGTTGAAAAATTATGATTTTTTTAAAAAAGGTCCAATTTTTTCGATTTTCCTCGGGCCATAAAAAACGAACCAGACTCTCCACTAACATTCTGATTGGATTTTCTTAATCTACGCCCTCGAATTAGTATATGTTTCAAATTTCAGGTCGATCGGAGAACTTTCGATTTTTGGTAAAATTTTAAGGGGTTACCCTTAAGAAAATATCGATTTTCGAAAAATAATTTTCCGACTCCTATCGCCGTGAAATTTGGCACACTTACTAATTCGAGGGCGTAGAACAAGAATATAGGGTCAGATATTTTTTAAAAAAATCGTCCTGGACGTGAGAGGTCCTTGAAGTTCCAAAATTTTGGACCTTTTTTCAAAAAATCATTATTACCGACTCGATGAGAGTAGGACGATGAAATCTGTTTTATTGCATAGATAAAGGATCGAACTGCACGTAAAAAAATTCGACATCACCCAGCTTCATTATTTTGGTCGGCACGACGTCTCAAAGTTGACCAAAATTTCGAAATTTTTTCACTATTTCCGCCATAATTTCTAAACGGTTGTCACTGGACGATTTCTAATGACATATTCGTGATCTACGACCTCGATTTAATAGGAAACGATAACAAGGTCGACGATTTTCGAAAAAAAAAATTTATTTGGGATTTTTCATAAAGAACCGCGAATAAACATCAAAGCGCAGGGGGGTGGGGGTAAGATTTAGCGATTCCGTGCGAAATTTTATTTTTGAAGCTATGACAATATGCACATCATATATTATGGATTCGAACACGTATCGAAAAATTACAGTTCGAAGGTTTATACAGAATTTCATGAGGGTAAAATGATCAGAAGATCGAAGAATATTGAATATTTGAAAAAAAAAAAACAGTTTGAAATTTTTTTTCAAAATTTTTAATGACACTATCCACTCGAAATTTTGCACAAAGTTGTCAATCAGCATTTTTGAACTAGCTGCCAAGTTTCATTTCGATTGAATCATTATTTTCGTGTTATTTTATAAAAAATAACGCTATGCAGAGGAAACACGAAATTTGACATATATTTTCGAGATATCTCCAAAAGTTATTTTCAGATCGAACTGAAATTTGGTATACTACTCTCGAAAAAAAAATTTTCCTCGGAAAAAATATTTTCTGAAGTCATTCATGACGACTCAAAATGAATAAAATAACCAAGATTTAATTTACCGTCATCGGCAACAAAATGGCGAAGGAACAAGTCAAGGTATATTTATTTCATTTAATGATATCTCTCCCAACGAACCATAAAGTAGATCGTATTTCAAATATACAATTTGCAAATCCTAATTCATTTGTTTCAATCATAGCTTTTCATATAAGTTACTAACAAATCTAAAAGCGCCACATTCACCATTTTGCAACCATAAATATCTGAATTTGAAAGATGGTCCACATTTGCGTTCCAGAAACGACTGATTAAAAATTCAATGCCTCTGCAATGAGATAACTTAGAGTCGCGATGTTTGTCGGGTACTTTGGGGCCACAATTAGGAAGGCCGAACTCGTGATTTTGTGAAACCCGCCAAATAATTACGCAGATGCACCCACCCATTCATTGCGCGTATGTTCTAGAGAAAAAGCCTGCTATCGTTTGGTCCAATTGTTTGTAATTCTTCAATTCTGAGCCGGAAATGGTCTCAAACGATCAGGTTGAACTCACTGAGTACGAACCCAATGTTAAAATCCATTCTGTCCGTTCGGCCGTGAATTCGATAACTGTCGTACGAAGCAAGCTAGCGACTTGAAGCTTTCAGGGTAGGTCAAGCATCAGAATACGGCGGTTATGTTCGTTAATGGGCCAAATCGGCCAAAGGGTTTCGGAGTTGTGGCCATTTTAAATTTTGAAGTTATTTTCCCTAATTTTTCTAAAAAAATTTCAAAAAGCACTACCGAGAAGGCAGCAACTTTTGCGCGCATGTTCAATGTAGATGACCGCTTCAGCAACGAATTTGAACATGCACGCAAAAGCTGCTGCCTTCACGGCAGTGCTTTTTGAAATTTTTACTGATTAATTACTGGATTTCAATTCGATCAAATCTGTGTTTTTGGAAATATTGGAAAAATAAAATTTTGATTGGGTATATCTACGGAATCATTGGGGGGATTTTACCCATTCACGAATTCGACCTTCGTAATTAAGCCCCAAACCTTCTCTACAAATATCGAGTTTTTAAGTCGTTTCTTCCGGATATTTTGTGTTTACGGTCAGCCTAACGGCCGACTGCGTAAACACAATAACTTCCGAAAGAAACAACTTAGACCCTCGATATTTGTAGAGAAGGTTTGGACCTTAATTACGTCGTGAATGGGTAAAATCCACCCAATGATTCCGTAGATACACCCAATCAAAATTTTATTTTTTCAATATTTCCAAAAATACAGATCAGATCGAATTGAAATCCAGTACTTCATCGAAAAATAACAGTTCGAAGTTTCATACAGAATTTGATGAGGATGATATGATAAGAAAAATCATAGAAATTTTTTTCAAATTGTTCTAATGACACGATTATCACGAAATTTCGCATGAAGTCGTCTTTCAGCATCTCAAAACTACCTGTAAAGTTTCATCAGGACTGAATCAGTATTTCTCGAGTTATACCGAAAAAATAAACGATATCGAGAAGAAAACCTCGAAATTTGACACATTTTTTCCCGATATCTCTGAAACTTATGATCGTATCGAACTGAAATTTGGTACACTGCTGTGAAATATGAAGTTCAAAGTGTGAGTGGACTTTTTTTTCGGATATGATAAATGGTTTTCGAAAAAAAAAATTTTTTGGAAAAAAATTTCGAAAAAAAATATTTTTTAAAATTCACTGACAATCTGATCCTGATGAAATTTGGCTCAAGTGTGAGTACGTAGCCAATTATTTTATAGACGAAGGTCCTCTAGTTGAAAAATTATGATTTTTTTAAAAAAGGTCCAATTTTTTCGATTTCCTTCTGGCCATAAAAAACGAACCAGACTCTCCACTAACATTCTGATTGGATTTTCTTTATCTACGCCCTCGAATTAGTATATGTTTCAAATTTCAGGTCGATCGGAGAACTTTCGATTTTTGGTAAAATTTTAAGGGGTTACCCTTGAGAAAATCTCGATTTTCGAAAAATAATTTTCCGACTCCTATCGCCGTGAAATTTGGCACACTTACTAATTCGAGGGCGTAGAACAAGAATATAAGGTCAGATATTTTTTAAAAAAATCGTCCTGGACGTGAGAGGTCCTTGAAGTTCCAAAATTTTGGACCTTTTTTCAAAAAATCATTATTACCGACTCGATGAGAGTAGGACGATGAAATCTATTTTAATTCATAGATAAAGGATCGAACTGCACGTAAAAAAATTCGACATCACCCAGCTTCATTATTTTGGTCGGCACGACGTCTCAAAGTTGACCAAAATTTCGAAATTTTTTCACTATTTCCGCCATAATTTCTAAACGGTTGTCACTGGACGATTTCTAATGACATATTCGTGATCTACGACCTCGATTTAATAGGAAACGATAACAAGGTCGACGATTTTCGAAGAAAAAAATTTATTTGGGACTTAGAAAATTTTTCATAAAGAACCGCGAATAAACATCAAAGCGCAGAGGGGTGGGGGTAAGATTTAGCGATTCCGTGCGAAATTTTATTTTTGAAGCTATGACAATATGCACATCATATATTATGGATTCGAACACGTAGATTACGAATCTGTAATTAGATTTTGCGTAACTGATTCGGTTTGGAAAATATTCCGGACTTGGTGAGAAATTTTCGAAATTTGGGTCAACTTTGGGCCGTCGTACAGATCAAACGCGTAAGGCTGGACAATATCGAATTTTTGGTTATATCTGGGTCCTTTGTGAGTACGTAGCCAATTATTTTATAGACGAAGGTCCTCTGGTTGAAAAATTATGATTTTTTTAAAAAAAGGTCCAATTTTTTCGATTTTCTTCTGGCCATAAAAAACGAACCAGACTCCCCACTAACATTCTGATTGGATTTTCTTTATCTACGCCCTCGAATTAGTATATGTTTCAAATTTCAGGTCGATCGGAGAACTTTCGATTTTTGGTAAAATTTTAAGGGGTTACCCTTAAGAAAATCTCGATTTTCGAAAAATAATTTTCCGACTCCTATCGCCGTGAAATTTGGCACACTTACTAATTCGAGGGCGTAGAACAAGAATATAAGGTCAGATATTTTTAAAAAAAATCGTCCTGGACGTGAGAGGTCCTTGAAGTTCCAAAATTTTGGACCTTTTTTCAAAAAATCATTCTTACCGACTCGATGAAAGTAGGACGATGAAATCTGTTTTATTGCATAGATAAAGGATCGAACTGCACGTGAAAAAATTCGACATCACCCAGCTTCATTATTTTGGTCGGCACGACGTCTCAAAGTTGACCAAAATTTCGAAATTTTTTCACTATTTCCGCCATAATTTCTAAACGGTTGTCACTGGACGATTTCTAATGACATATTCGTGATCTACGACCTCGATTTAATAGGAAACGATAACAAGGTCGACGATTTTCGAAGAAAAAAATTTATTTGGGACTTAGAAAATCGTATCGTACTTAATTGAAAGAAAAATTTGTTCAGATTCGCCAACTATAGTTACCAAGTTTCATCATGATTAGATCAGTATACCTTTCCCATAAATTTCCGAAATATCGCATCGAGCTGAGCTTGGTGCAGTGTTATCGAATATAAACCTCAAAATCTGTCGGATAGTTTTGGAAAAACATTGTTTATTGAAAATTTGAGAAACTTTGATTTTCACCCTGTCGCTAGCTCGTTCAGTTAAAAATTTATCGTGGAAACAGACGGACAGAATTGAGTTTGCCATTCTTCATGAGTGAATCCAAATAAGTCGTTTAAGACCCTTACGAATTTGCTGACATTTGGCAGAATGATTTACTATCGAAAAACTCAAATTCTTCATTAGATTTTCGGAAGTGTCTTTTCGCTAAATCTCCATCTATGTTTGTATCAATTGAGTCGCATCTGGACTTGTTTAAAAGTTGCATATGCCCGCCAATTTATAGCTCCTTTCCCATTGGCTTCCCCTGCTATCATCCCGATGGAACAACCCAAAAACCATTAGTCTTGATTCAGTTCAGATTAACAGCAATCACTTTCAACGTTTCGCGTCGCTCACGAACCCCCAATTATTGTCTCGATTATCTCACTCGATTCTTCGACCTTGACCCTCCGCGCACGCCACTGAGTCATCGGAAGCTCGTGCCTGTCCGCGGTCCGATTCACGGCCATCCCTGTGAAATAAGGTGCCTTTCCCTTCCCGTATCAGAGAAAAGGGTTTCGATAAAAAATCCAAATCCATCCCAAATCGAATGAACATATAGAGTGTGTGTCAGAATCAGAAGAAGAAAAATCTAGAAAAGCACTGACGTGAGGTCAGGAGATTTTCTCGCTTGTTTAACTAATAGATCAACACGAAATTTTGCACCTAGTTTCGCTTTGGTATTCTTCACCTGATAACGAAGTTTCAATCGGATTGCATTTTCACTTCTTGAAATATTGCGGAAATTAATCAATTTTTTCGGATAAAAAAACTTTTTCATCAAAATTTTGAAACATTTTCCGATACATTTTTAAAAAAAATTTCTCTAGACTGGATCCACACAGAATTTCACATTGAGTTGCTCGTTGGTATTCTGAAATTGTTTACGAAGTTTCATATTGATCAATTCAGTAATTGAGATATAGAGGTATCAACCTCAAAATTTCATATGGGTCTGAATCCGAAACTACTAGATTGATTTCACCCATTAGCGAACTTAACCGAGATATTTGGATTCCAAACCTTATCGATTCTGTTTGCGTATTGCTATGAACCTTGCTATTCTAGTCATATTGCTATCTTTCTAATTTATAGCAATATGGCCATGATGTTACGTATTCTGTTTCTAGTGTTATAGCAATGTTTGTTATGAATTTTGTCATAACAATATTGCTATCATAGACTTCCATAATTGGTGATTTTAGAGCTGACAACACTGTATTTTGTGACTTTAGAACTACAAGGAAGAAGAAAATAACCCTAATTCGTGAGTTTTCTTTATGGTTTCGCATACATAACCTCTATCTACGGCTTTCTTTATTCATGTAAACATCGACATAAAAAATGTTAGGAAACGAAACGAGTCAAATTGACCAATAACCAATTTCTTGGATACCAATAAAATATTGGTTATCAGAAATCGAATGCAGCATTTTAATTCAGGCGTTAATAATTCGAAATTCGATAAACTTTTTCGTTGGCACTTCAAAGGGATTGCTGTTGTTGAGAAGATTAGAATAATCATCTCAGCTGTTGCCTATGCCTCTATCTTAGTCTAAGAATTTTCCTCGAAATTAAATAATATTCTAGAGAACCTTGACTACATTTCCATTAGCATATACTTTTTTTTATTCATGTAAACATCGACTTATTCGAAAAACCAATTAAAGTCAAATTGACCTATTTCCTGGATACCGATAGAATTTTGGTTTCCAGAAATCAAATGCAATTTTATGCAGGCGATAATAATTCGAAATTCGATGAACTTTTCTGTTTGGAATTCAAAGGGATGGCTGTTGTTGAGATCATTAGAATAATCAGGTCAGCTGTTGCTTACTATGCCGGTGTTTTAGTCTAAGAATCCTTAAAATTAAATATTCTAGAGAACCTTGAACACATTTGTATTAGCACTTTCTTCCCTATCTTCAATATTTTCGAATTCTTGGAAGAAATAATACTGAAACAAATGGATCCCTGAGAGATTCCTTTTCTAAACTTTCTTGTTATGAAGCATAGCAAGTACTATTTTGAGGTTGCTGAGATAGCAATGTTGATAGCAAGATTCTTGTTAAAGTGACAGATCATATTGCTCAAAATGGTTGATCAGAATACCAATAATTCCAATCTTGTTATGATAGCCATATCTTTTTCATAGCAATATTGCTATTTGCAAATAGAATCGACCTGGTTGTGACTTTTTTCTTTCCATTTTATATAAGACATCGACCAATTGCTAGATAACGCAAAAAGTTCCGGAAGAAATGACTCACAGACACGATATTCTGACAGAACAGGTCTAGACTTTGACTATGATGACTGAATTCGTGAATAGGTAAAATCCGCCTAATGCGTCCGCTGATTATTAAAAATTCGTTTTTCTCATTTTTCAAAATATACCAATATGAGCGAATGGGGGTTTTCCTTTAAGCGAGAATGCAGTAATTTTCATGAAAAACCTTCAGAACATCACATTTCAAACATATTATTTCAATATTATATTTTTAAAAAATGTTTGATCACCTAAAACTGCAAAATAAAAATGGGGATTTGCATTTAAAGAGATTTGTCTTGAGTGCACGATATGGCAACCTCGAATTCAGCTTTCTCGGAAAGAAAAGGACGTCAAATGTGTTACTTTGCTTGGGAAAAGAGAGATAGCTATACTTCGATCTGGTTAGAATAGAAAACAACGACCAAGGAATAGAAAAAGAAGAGCCCAGACTGTCATATTACAAATCGCAAACGGAAATTGTTTGGTTATATTGACAACGAACACGTGTGTACCACAGAATAGGAATAAATATTTCATTATTCTATAGCAGAAATAGCTATTCTACTAAACATCGTTGTCACTTCGTGCATGCCTGGCAAATCCTAAACCCCAATTTTGAAATCCGATTTTGAATATTTTCTGAAGGTAATTCGTGAAAATGATGAATCAAACACATAATAATTATGTTCAAATTTGCATTTGCAGTAATATCCCAATTTCAGGAAAAACCCCCATTGAAATATTTTACCTGCCCGCAAAATATTTCGACTTTACCAGTTGATAAAGATGCAGGATTTCGTTATAATTCGGTTTTTTATATTTTTCCGTCATTGCTGGTGTTAATGCTGAATTTCGCTAAGCCTATAAGTGGCGATGATGAAAACATGTCCTTAGGGAATAGATAATAGAGCAATTCCAGCTGACGTCACAACATGGCCGATGGGGGGACAGGTAAGTCACAGAATAGAGAGGTATATATTCTGTGACTGCACTTTCCCGTTTTGTTTATGTTATGAAATACAGCATTTTCAACAATTTCAGGATAAATTCACAAGTTAAAATGATTTATATTAATAGAATTGGTGGATTACTAGGCCAAGTTAGTGTGTCGTTGTGAAATTCAACATAAATACACCGAGAGACGAAGGAATGCATTCGCTTTGTTTACATTGGCGAAGAGCGATTATTTGGAGATTTTAGTGATTTCACAAGTGAAATTTCGTGATAATGGATCTGATTAACTGATATTCAATCTCAGATGATAATCATTCAAAACGATATAAATGAAAATTGCAGTATTTATTCTTGTCTTTTAAAGCCTAGAGTATCAACATCAGAAATAGCATTCATTATAAGTATAACTATTGAAACTGAAACAGTAAAATGTTTGGCTCATTTATTCCTGAAAATAAACAGCAGAATGAAATCCAACAAATGTATGGAATGGAAAAAACATGGGTTCCAGAGAACTTCTCAGTACTATTTCAAATAACATTATATGTTGCAAATTATCAAATTACTACAATATTGGTCTGCAGTTGCTATATCAGTGCTATTATAATATTCAATTATATATTTATTATACTACATATATGTTACAAATAAAATAATTCATATGAAATTTTTCTTTGAACACCGATTTTGATTCATCCTCAAAAAATGCTTTACTATCCATATAAAATGTTTTTTATTATGCAGATGCAACGTTAAGGCTTTCATAATCTTTAATTGACAATAAGTTCAATTCGAAACATATTACAAACAACAAAATGTAGAAGTTCCATCCTTGGGTAGTCGAGTCACGTCGGAATATGTTCGGTTGAGAACAGAGGAAGTTATATGGTTCATTATTATTTATAATACATACAATATTTTGGGAAATCTATCACATAACGAATTGCCTTGATTGGCCTTATACAACATATAGAGATGTGAGTGGTAAACAATCAGGATGGCTTTGTCCATCATAACGCCCGCCATCGTAGGTTGATATCATTCTTGAAATGTGTATAACAAACACGAAATATTCTTATCAAGGTTATCTCATCATGATTTAACTTATTAAACAGAACAAATTGAATAGATAGTCTTAACATAATTCATTCACCAGTGTGGAAATGTCTCCAACAAACTATACCATAGTTTGTTACTTTGTCAGAACAGTTTTTTCAATTTATGGCGGGAATATAGTATGATTGCCTTCTCTGGGATAGTTCACATAGTATTCTGTTTCTTCCAATACCAGATAAAATTTAGGGGAATGGGTCAAAAATGCAAATATAAAGTCTATAGTACAATATATCTGAAACATCGGTTTCTTTCGTCTCTCGGTGTATTTATGTTGTATTTCACAACGAAACAATAACTTGGCCTAGTTATTCACCAATTCCATTAATATAAATCATTTTAACTTGTGAATTTATCATGAAATTGTTGAAAATATTGTACCTCATAACATAAACAAAGCGGGAAAGTGAGGTTGTGTTGTTTTACCTTCAACGTTTGACAGGCTGTCCCCCCATCAGCTGATTCATCTCGATGAACCATAGATAGCTGGAACTGCTCTATTGAGTTAAAGAAAGTGATCTTCTGACTACCGTGGATATTTTTCAAGAATTCTCGGAATCGGCACAGTAAGTGATCGATCCCAACCCCTCCGCCATTTAGCAACCCGGACTTTATTCTTGGATGTGATGGTATGAACGTTCTCTATCATTCTATCAAAAATGCACCGCGTTTCCTCGACAACAGCGTCGACACGCCTATTTTCCCCCATCCCCAATTCAAGAATAGGGACCCTAGAATGCTTCCAGTGTTAATGATTTCTTTTGAGATTTTGCAATAACATCTCAATTGATCGGTCTGAAAAAGGGTTAAATAGCGCTAGGCCAAATCGATATCTTCCACTAGTGTAACTTTCTACTAAAGATATTTCCTTTCGATCATTATTAGAGTTCGTTCCAGGAACGACTGCATCTCCCGTCGGAAAATTCCAAGAAAAACGAAATCATAGTAAACGTCACGAGCATACTCTCGACCTCGTTCACAGAAATCGATCGATATACCATAGAAATCCAGGTGAGAATCGATCAGTCTATGGTCCGCATGTCTGCGTACGAAAATCAAGTTCATTGCAATAGTTCAGTGGGCTAACGGAGCACACGCTTCGTTTCCGTCCTGCCTGGCGGTTGTGTTTTGTTTCACGACGCACGTTCGCTGCCGTCTTCGATCGCGGCGGGTATAACTTACACTTTTACTTCATGCAAACGGATTTATTTTGATTTTCTTCTTGCTGATTTCCAGTGCAGGCAGAGTTGTATATTTGTGGGTGAGTTTGCGAGAGATGTTTCGCTACGAATTTGGTGGGTTTTCATATTGTTCATTCCATACAAATTATCCGAATTTTGGCATTTTGTGCCAAAACTGAGATCACAGAGGATTCACTCATAAAGATTTCCTGTGGTCAAATTTAAGTCAGTCCTTCTGGTTGTAAGTAAATAACTATTGAGGTAATGAAAGATTGAGTTTTTAATTGGAAGATATTTTAATAATTATTGTGTTATTTGTTATGTTCTAATTGTTGCAGCAGGTGAATTGTCCAATGTGATAGAGTAGTTCAAAAACAGAAAACGATTCTTAAACTATCTAGCTACACCAGTTGACAATTAGTATCTGTGAAATTCGGTATAAAAAAACTTGAATTCAGCATTCATGTTTCCCCTCTGACCATAGAACCTCAGCTGATTATCGTTTGTACGTCAAACGATCGCTTGAATGTTTTGAAAGATGCGAAGAGTAATGTAAACAAGGCTCACTAAGAATCTTCATCAAAAATGGATGAACGTGCTATCATAAAAGTCTTTCTTTCTGGAGGTTTATAATGATTGAATATATTTCAATTCTGCCCTTAAAATATTCGAAAAGGCTCTAGGACTAATACTGTCGATGGATAATGAGCCATTGGTCGATAAATTGTATTTATCATTATTATTATTAATATTTATATTACCATGAGAACCTGTTGCTTCTGGTAATTAGGGATTTAGCTTACGTACAAACAAAGGACAAATCATAAATATTATGGATGACGAAAACTTCTGGCATCTTTGGATGATATAGAATTATCGTTCTTTTTTGACTTTCAAAGGAGATATGTTTTGGAAATGATTTTTTACGCGCGTGTTATCATTTCGTCACGATGTCTGTTTAACTCCCTGAAGAAGAATCCATGGTTAAATTCAATTATGTCTGTCTGTCCGAACGTCCATCCGTATGTGCTCTAACTTTCGGAGGAAAAGACTTAGCGACTTGAAATTGTCATATTAGGTTTGGAATCCAAATATCTCGGCCGAGTCCGTTAATGGATTGATTAGGTTGGAAAGTTTCGGAGTAAGGCCCCATTGAATTGTTAAGGTTGATTCCTTGATATCGCATGAAGTATTGACTCGATCGAATTGAAACAGTGCAAAAAATTCATTCGAAAATTAAAAAAAAAAATTTCTCTGGAAATATTGATTACATTTCAATGGAATTTGGCACAAACCTTAGAGTCAGTATTTAACAACAATGCTCCTAATTTCAATTTGATCCGATACTCACTTTCGGACATATAAAGAAAAAAATTGTGCCAAATTTCCTTGTGGTTTGAAATTTTAACGTTATTTCCGCAATATCTCAAGAAGTACATATGCAATCAGATCGAATCTTCTCAATCAGGTGGAAAACACCAACACGCAACTAGGTGCAAAATTTCGTGTTGATCATAGCCCAAACAGTCACATATCCAAGTAGGTACAGGGCTCTCACAAAACTATTTGCCGATAGAAAGCTTTGCTAACTCCTTCTCTAATCGTTTAATCCTCTCGAAATTTGCATTGCATGGCTGTCACTTTTCAAAGGAGTAGATATTAAATTACATAATTAAAACTAGATTGGATCACAATCTTCAGAAATATTTAGAAATTGAAGGTGAAGATGATGAATGAATATATCTACGGAATCATTGGACGAATTTCTCCCATTCGCGAACTCAACCATACAACATTTAACTTTTCCATTATTTGTAAGAATAGGTCACTCGATACTTGTTGGGCAGATTTGGATCTTGATTACCAAGGCCGAGTTCATGAATCGGTTGAATTCAGTCAATGAAATTTATTCTTCCCAATATGAATTTCCAAAAATATGAGGCGCTGTTTGGGACAAAAGTGCGTTTGCCAATCCGTATTTGTATTTTCCGATTATCCAAGGCTTCAAGGAAACCCCTCAGAAGCTAATAGCTTGTGCGATCAGGTGTGCTATGTATTGACGAATGAAGATAAGCGCTACTCCCTTTGGTGGCGATCAGAGTAACATTTGTGTGATTTTACAAGTGTTTCTACTAAAAAAAAGCAAACTCAAATTTCCCTTTCCATAGATATCTACAGCCCGGTGAAAAATTTCGAGTTTGGATGAGAGAAACTTTAATAAGTTTAACAAAATTGGTAAACCAACAGACAAGATTTACGAGAGTCTGTTACCTGCATTTTACCGATGATGATCATTTTTATAGAGGTAAGCACAAATTGCTCATGGAATATTGGATCTCATTGTCCAAGCAGAGAAAGTTACCTAAGAGGAATGCCGTGTCTTCCAGAAATCTGCCTGTTGAACTGATCATTAGGAACAACTTAAATGTTTTAGTGTTAGAACTGACCGATTGAAACAAAAGTGTCTCAACAAGGAAATATCTGGGGATGAATACTTTTCGCTCAAAGTGCTTCTGCCGATGAAATCAAAGTTGTACAAGAAGATGCATGTGATATTATGTTGCATGTTATTTGCAAAACTAATAAACTTTCAAACTTTTTACCTACCCAACTTGATTATTGATCAAAAATCCCCTCAGATCAACTGCTCAAAAAGTTGAAAAACAGATAGTATTGTGAAACATACTTTTTGGAATATTAAACAAATACTCATAACTTTACTATTCATATAAGGTAGGACTGAATTCACACAATATATTGTGAATAAAATGAATACATTCACATAAAACTAATGCTACTTGTACCGTAAGCCTCATTTATTATGGGTTGACAAATAAATTCTTCCAACACTCATATGATTAGTCCTGAAAAAACGGTAATCAATAAGCCTTGTACACTTTGAAGTTCCTCGGCAGAAGCACTTTGATCGAAGTATTCATCACCAGATATATCCTTGTTCAGACACATTTGTTTCAATCGGTCGGTTCTATCATTAAAACATTTACGTTGTTCCTAATGATCAGTTCAACAGGCAGATTTCTGGAAGGCATAGCATTCCTCTAAAGTAACTTTCTCTGCTTGGATTAGAGGCCTGAAAAACAATTGTCTTCAAGAATGTGATCTAATATTTCATGAGCAATTCGTGCCTACCTCTATAAAAATGATCATCGTCGGTAAAATGCAGGTAACAGACTCTCATAAATCTTGTTTGTTGGTTTGCCAATTTTGAGTTCCAAGGTTTTTATCGATTCTTCAACACTTCCAGGCCCGTCTTTTCAAAGGAAGTTTCTTTCATCCACAATCAAAATTTTTCACCGAGCTGTCGAAATCTATGGGAAGGGACATTTGAGTTTGCTTTTTCTCAGTAGAAACAATTGTAAAATCACACAAACGCCAAGAAAAATGCATGAACTTTCTCATTTTCTCGACATTTCTTTTAACTTGTCAATGATAATGTCTGCACCTCGGGTTACTTTGATAGCCACAAGAGGGAGTAGCGCTTATCTTCATTCGCCAATAGCCTTTGTTACTGCATACTCACGCCACTCTTGGCACAGCACTGTTAATTGTTTACGTCGAAATATCAAAACTCACAGATATTTTGGCGAAATCGTAGCATGCCCGCTGTTGCCTAGAACGTTCACGCATAAAATTAAACACTTGATTAAAATGAAACAATCATTCTCGTTCCCTGGCCCAGAACAAGCAAATTGATGATGTGAATTCCATAGAGATGAAATTCCACCCATTTAAAAAAAATCCATGAATCTTGCGGTATTCCATTTGAAACATTCAAGTGAAACTTTTTCAAGCTCGAAACAATCCTTCCAGTTTATTCGGATCGATATTCGAAACAACAGCAGTGGTGATTTTTCCGATACAGTCAAGAGAAAATCCGCTAAACAGTAACAGTAGGGGTTTTCTCGCGACCCGCAATTCTAGGAAGTAAAAATAGAAATATCTTACAGCATGAAAGTCCATGTCGTAAATCGGTTCTAAATTTAGGTACCACGCAACCCAAGTCAGTGTTCAGCCAGTGTTAATTCACGATAAGGTATATTTGTGGACGTTTTTACAAGTTCTTCAGGATCTACGATCAAAGGTAATTTGTTCTGATTGTTGATCTTTCGTGCGACTGGCTAATATTCCTTTTCTTACATCGGGATTGTCGACTGCACTAATCAGAGGAAATCTAGGATATATTTTCTAACCTATTGGATGTAAGGTTGAGTTGGTTTTTTCGAAAAAAACATACAGGTGTCTCATGCTTTCGGTTATGTTCGCCGAATGGTGTACAATCAGATTTTTTCGTTGAAAATGTCCAACGACGTCGAATCTGGTCAGGTTGAAGGCTATAGGACGGCAACACTATTTGTCATTCATGGATCTGTTTGAATATTATCGAGGTATTCGGTAAGAATGTGAAGAATATGAGATGTAACACCATCTGATTGTTTGTTTCAGTATCATGTCGAGGATCTTTCGATTGAAGTGAATTTGACACATCTGAACATTTCACCCGAATGTCTGTTGTTTTCGATTTTCGAAATAGACGACTTCGGCCCAAGTTGCCAACCCACAATTTACTTAGCAAGTTTACATTCACTGGGGAACGGGAATTTCAGGACAAATTCGACATGATAAGGTTCGCATTATTTATAAATAACCGTAAAACATACCTCGGCTCTTCAAACCAGATAATTCCTTCCAAATATAGGTTTTTGTTAAGATCGTCCCCGATTGGCTGAAATTTAAGTTGGGATTCCTGATTTCATGCAAACAGTGTCAATTTTCATAGGATACGTTCTGAATATAGATTGTTCTATGCTATGGATATTTACCATAGAAAATCGTTCTGGTGACAGTAAATCGACCGCATTTTCATCAACCAGATTTCGTAAATAACGTTTTTCACGCGCTTATTCCAGAAACCATCCGAATATTTCATATTTACAGAGCGGAAAATCGGCAACCGAAACAACAGAGTTGATTTTCGGAACGTATCCTATGAAAATTGACACTGTTTGCATGAAATCAGGCATCCCAACTTAAATTTCAGCCAATCGGGGATGATCTTAACAAAAACCTATATTTGGAAGGAATTATCTGGTTTGAAGAGCCGAGGCATGTTTTACGGTTATTTATAAATAATGCGAACCTTATCATGTCGAATTTGTCCTGAAATTCCCATTCCCCATTAGAGTAAACTTGCCAACCCACAAATTTCTTTCAAATTTACCATCACTGGGGAAGGGGGATTTCAGAACAAATTTGACATGATATTAAGGTTCGCTTTATTTATAAATATCCGTAATAGATGCCTCGGCTCCTCAAACAAGATAATTCCTTCCAAATGTAGGTTTTTGTTTAGATCATCTCTGATTAGCTGAAATTTAAGTTGGGATTCCCGATTTCATGTTAATAGTGTCAAGTTGATATGGGATCTGTTCCGCAAATCAACTTGGTTATTTCGGTTGTCGGTTTTCCGTTCCGTAAATATGAAATATTCGGTTTGTTCCTGAAAAAAAGGTTAATTGATTTGATTGATGAGAAAGCAATCTTTCTGTCATCAGAACGATGGCCAATGTTCTGTGGTAACATATCCATAGAATAGAACAATCTTTATTAATTTACTTTATGATCCATAGAACATAGACGAAACAACAACCAACAATGAAAAAATTATGGTATGGTCTAGGGATCATAAGGTAGATATAGATTGTTCCATGATGTAAAAAACATGGTGCGCTCATCTGAAAAATGAGTGACGTCAGCAAGATTAAAATACAAAGAGTTGTATATTCTGTGCTTTGAATTAACATGCAAATTCAAAGCACAGAATACTCTTTGTATTTTCTGCTAGCTGACGTCACTCATTTTTCAGATGAGCACACCATGTTTTTTACATCTTGGATTGTTCCATGGTGTAAGCAAAACCACATGAATTGTTCCATGCCATGGTGATGTTACTACAGAACATTGACTGACGTTCTGGTGACAGAAAGATTGCGTTCTTATCAATCAAATTCCTTAATTAACCTTTTCTTCAGGAACGAACCGAATATTTCATATTTACGGAACGGAAAACCGGCAACCGAAATAACCAAGTTGAGTTGCTGAACATATCCTAAATAAAATTGACACTATTAACATGAAATCAGAAATCCCAACTTAAATTTCAGCCAATAACAGATGATCTTAACAAAAACCTATATTCGGAAGTAATTATCTTGTTTGAGGAGCCGAGGCATCTTTTACGTATATTTATAAATCATGCGAACCTAAGCATGTCGAATTTGTTCTGAAATCCCCCTTACCCAGTGATAGTAAATTTGGAAGAAATTTGTGGGTTGGCAACTTGGACCGAAGTCTTCTATTGAGCTCCAAACTTATTCAACAATTATGTTACTTCCTTTGGGATTTTTTGTTCACGATCGGATTTCTTTTACTATGAATTGAGTGAAGAAGAACTGAAGTAAATTATACTATCAGCTGTATCTAAGTTTGTTCCGACTGGGAGTAAGAAAGTATTATCAAATACACATATTACATACAACTTTCCGTTTCATGAGGAGAATCACGAAATAAAACTGGTTCCGCCAAATCGTTCCATTTCGAATGAATTATCGATCTGGCAAAGTTCCAAAACAGCGATATACTCATGTTCAAACTCATTTATAAATACAAATACAAAATAATTAAATCGCATATCCTATATTCAAATATCTCTTATAACAGATCTTTTCATAAATATACAGTTTCCGTTGCCCTTCGGCCAATCGTATGTTTGGAACATCTTTTGCCACAATTCATTATAATATTATTTTGGAAGACTGAATTTACGTAAAATGATAAAAGATTGCTTCAACACATTTTTTCTTTCACTGGGAAATCTTTTAGGGTTCAGAGAAACAAACAAAGAATAAAAAGGTGCAATTAAAAAAATATATCTGACTGAAAATATTGACTATATGGAACATATTGGGACACCCTGTAGATGGCAGTCTATTAGAAAATGATATCCTTCTGAAGATTGCATGAATCATTCGCTATCAACCAAACTAACTACAATCAGGTCGATTCTGTTTGCAAATAGCAATATTGCTAAGAAAAAGATATTGCTATCATAACAAGATTGGAATTATTGGTATTCTGATCAACGATTTTGAGCAATATGATCTGTCACTTTAACGAGAATCTTGCTATCAATATTGCTATCTTAGCAACCTCAAAATAGTACTTGCTATGCTTGATAACAAGATAGGTTAGAAAGGGAATCTTACAGAGATCCATTTGTTTAAGTATTATTTCTTCCAAGAATTCGAAAATATTGAAGATAGGGAAGTATGTGGTAATAGAAATTTGTTATTTCATGGAAAATTCTTAGAATAAAATACCGGCATAGTAAGCAACAACTGAGATGATTATTCTAATGATCTAACAGCCATCCCTTTGAATTGCCAACAGAAAAGTTCATCGAATTTCGAATCAATAGCATAAAATTGCTGCATTTGATTTCTGGAAACCAAAATTCTATCGGTATCCAGAAAATTGGTCAATTTGACTAAAATTGGTTTTTCTGTTTCGTAATATTTTCGACTAAGTCGATGTTTACATGAATAAAAAAAGTATACGCTAATGGAAATGTGTTCTCTAGGAGTATTATTTAATTTCAAGGAAAATTCTTAGATTAAGATACAGGAATAGGCAACAGCTGAGATGATCATTCTACTCGTCTCTACAAATGCAATCCCTTTGAGGTTCCAACGAAAAAGTTTATCGAATTTCAAATCATTAACGCCTGAATAAAATTGCTGCATTCGATTTCTGATAACCAATATTTTATTGGTATCCAGGAAATTGGTTATTGGCCAATTTGACTCGTTTCTTTTCCTAACATTTTTTATATCGATGTTTACTTTACATGAATAAAGAAAGCCGTAGA
The DNA here is from genome assembly GCA_958510865.1 of Myrrha octodecimguttata. Classification (NCBI taxonomy): domain Eukaryota; kingdom Metazoa; phylum Arthropoda; class Insecta; order Coleoptera; family Coccinellidae; genus Myrrha; species Myrrha octodecimguttata. The sequence continues at coordinate 75,932,357 of OY294059.1, read as the reverse complement.
TTGAGGTTATGTATGCGAAACCATAAAGAAAACTCACGAATTAGGGTTATTTTCTTCTTCCTTGTAGTTCTAATGTCACAAAATACAGTGTTGTCAGCTCTAAAATCACCAATTATGGAAGTCTATGATAGCAATATTGTTATGACAAAATTCATAACAAACATTGCTATAACACTCTGAACAGAATACGTAACATCATGGCCATATTGCTATAAATTAGAAAGATAGCAATATGACTAGAATAGCAAGGTTCATAGCAATACTCAAACAGAATCGACCTGAATATCGTATTGAAATTATACAGAGTGTAACAGCCAAATGGAATAAATTCGATAACGAATAAATGAGGGGGTGTTAGGGAAAACGCTCGGACACGTCGATTTGTAATTTTGAATGCGCATAGTTTTCAAGAAAATAAAATTATATAGGGTGTTCCATGCGACCGTGGCCTATACCAAATTTCTTATTTCAAATGTAACCCCCTGTATATTATTTATCTTTGGATTCTTCAGAAAATTCTAGACATAATTCATGTACAATGTCCTATACCTATCTTCAACTTTTTCGGAAATATTAAGTGATTTCAGAAATGTTGAGTAACGTTAGAAGACAATTCTACACCAGATTAGCATGTTGCCAAAACGTTCGCGGCGAGCATTTTGAACATTTCCTACATTGACATTAATGTTTTTTCTTGTTTTTTTTTAATTTTTAAGAAATAATCAGTATTACTTATTAGGTTTTAAGTGTAATGTACCGAATTTGTGAAATAAAATAATTTTTTCTATTCAAAACGTTGATTTTTGAACTAAATCTGAAAACACTTAATATTTCCGAAATAGTTAAAGATAGGTATAGGGCATTGTGCATAAATTGTGTCTAGATTTCTCTGAAGAATCCAAAAAATAAATAATATACAGGGGGTTGCATTTGAAATAAGAAAGTTGGTATTGGCCACGGTCACATGGAACACCCTATATAATATTATTTTCTTGAAAAATATGCGCATTTAAAATTACAAATCGACGTGTCCGAGCGTTTTTCCCAACACGCCCTCATTTATTAGTTATCGAATTTATTCCATTTGGCTGTTACACTCTGTATAGTCGTAACACTGAGACAATCAATTTAAGTATTCAAACCTATAGAAAAATTCAACTAGGAAATTTCCTCATTTCCCCTACGATTCTCGATAAACTATCTGCGACCCGCTCAAAGGTCATAAATTATAAAGACGTGTACGGCCGAGGCCGAGGGGCTAGATGAACCCAATCCTGTCTGAATTCTTCTTTGTCTTCGCATCTGGGGTAATTTCATAAATCACAGTTAGATAAATTTAAAAAATATGAATTTATTATATTATATTATGTGCAACACGGTTGGCTGGAAATGATTCTTGCTGGAAAAGAATTTTCAAATTTCTATCATCTATGTTCAACTCATTGAATTAACATCTGAACAACTATACCAACCAATTTTATGTGCCTAGTCATTAGAATTCTTGCGCGCTATACGGTCATTCTGGGCGCTTTCCTATCCTTCAGACACATAACAAGGGCTCATTTTGACAATTTGCCACAGGCGCTAAATTCTTAGATCGAGCTCTTATTCGACTATATATATGACTTGAAGATTCGAATCAATGAATCAACTAGTCGGTTAGCGAATATATTAGATATTACTCAAAAATATCTTATTTGTTGAGTTGAGCATAAAAACATTTTTCTTTACAGATAACTTGCCTGTGATGTTTTAACAAATGTTACTCATGGACACTCCACCAAATATGTAAGTAAAAAATAGAAGTTTTTTTAACATTTGCATGAACCGAAATGTCTTACATATATCTTCATGAGACTACCAAGTGAGAGCTTTTATTCAATCAATAGAAAGCACAATGTATTTCAACTCCAGTTAGTCTTTTCATGAATATTCTTTTCGGACACTGATGAGATATTGACAAATGCTTAGTTCAGTTTATCCTGAAAAATTTCCTTGTTGTTTACTATTTTTTTCTTCTCGTAGAGGACCATGAAAAGAGCTTGCAGGTATGAACACTTTTTCATAAAATAATTGATTTTCCGGAATGTCACATATTCAAAAATGATTTTTCAATCCTTCCTTTCATTGTAGGGAATCGTTTCCAATTAAAAAGACTGAAATCGGTTTCTGTAACTTTTGACCATTAAATTGAACCATCAGTAAAATTTTGCTGCGTTTCTGAATCTAATAATATTTTCAAAGTAAAAAGTCTTTAATTTTTTTCAGAAGAACCAGGTTCAGTTAACACTATGAAACAGGGGGAACCCAGTGTGAGCATGGACGAAGAACTAGAAGACGAAGAAAATTCTAAATCGCAGGTACGAAACTCGGTAAGTCAAAACTCAAGTTTACTTTAATCTTCTGATATTCCTAATGTTTCACCAATATTATTATAATCTTACAAGACTGCCTAAAGCACACTAATGTAAGCGACCTTGTACAAACGATTTTTCATGAACGAAGCAACGTTTTTACAACAGATAATTTACTGCACAGGCAGGGGACTCGGACGTTTTTGAAAATATCATAACCTCGGTAATTATTACTGAAAAATCATTTTTAAAGAATTTGGATTCAGAATTTCATAGCATTTCTAAATTTCATGTGTGGAGAATCACATCAGTGAAATGGCGGCCTTGCTTCGCGATACACTCCTGCAGTCTTTCTTTGAAGTTTCCGAAAACTGTTTCCAACGTTGCTCTCACAACTGCGTCGGGTTCCACGCGAATTGCTTCCTCCAATATTCGGTATTTGTGTTGGTAACCTCGAGCTTCGAGATGTCCCCACAGAAAAAAGTCGCTGATGGCCAAATCTGGCGACCGAGAAGGCCATTGAACGTCACCAAACCTGGAAATAAGGCGGCCAGGTAAGGGAGGACGAATAACGTCCATTGTTGGTCTGGCTGTAAGGGCGGTCGCCCCATCCTGTTGAAACCACACAGGTCGGATTGAAACACGACTTCTTCTTTACTCAGGTCCAAAGAAGTTGGTTATCATTTCGATATAGACTCAGAGTTCACGGTAACAGCATTGAAATTGACGTTTTTAAAGAAGTAAGGGCCGATGACGCTAATTTGGGATACAGTGCACCAAACGGTCACTTTAGGGCTATGCAGCGGTCTTTAGTCTGATTGTTGGGGAATTTCATCAGCCCAATAACGGCAATTTTGCTGATTAACGTGGCCATTGAGCTTAAAGTGAGCCTCATCGCTCATGAACAAAATGAGGTTCTCATTTTACCAATAAGTGCTGAGTGTATTCGTTGTGCATAATCGCCTGGCTGTAACTGTTGCACAACGGCCAATTTGTAGGGGTGAAACCGCAGTTCTAATCGCAAAATACGCCTTATCGAACGATCACTGAAGCGAAGTTCAGCAGCATGCTGGCGAGCAGATCGACACGGACTGCGAAGAATTGATTGTTGCACTCTTTCAACGTTCTCAGGTGTTCGAATCGTTCTTTGAGCTCCTGGTGGTGTTTTCCCCATCAATTCACCTCGAGCGAAGAAGGAACGAACGAAGAGCTGCCGTGACGGACTCTTTATTACGAACGTAACTGTCGTGCTCAAAAACGCGTTGCTCTACCGTCCACAGGTCCATGATTTCAATTGGTAAAAAAATGCCAAGACCTACCGAACCCAACGGCCCCTTCCCCGCAAATGTCGACCCAAAGGGGGGTGTACGAGTCGTTTCATAAACGTCCGAGTACTTTGCCGGACCCTGTAGTTTAATATTTTTGTGAATTGTGTCGATTTAAGAAACCCGAGAAACGATTTCCGGCATGCTAGGTATCTGTTGATAAATAATTTTGTTATGGAAAATCGTAAATTTTAGTATAAACCACAGGATACCTTCTATGCTAAGAATAAATGAATCTATCTTAAATTTATTTTTAGATGTTAATTATGAATGAGGAAAAAAAAGCGTCGAAATTTCAGGGATGATTTTTATACCCCTTGTAATCATACAGCAACATGATGAGAAATATTCCTGGAGGCTTCCTTGCTCGCCAAAATAAACTTAAACATATTTTTATTCCCATAATCAGTGTAAATACAAAAGAAGAGAGAAAAACGTCAAAAATATATTCCATAAATTCCTTGATCGAATATGGTTCAGTTTTCACAATGAGATTGGTTATTTCAGATTTAAATGTTTTTATATCAGATAAGATGATAAGGTTTTTGGGTATTATGTTAAACAGCTTTATGCACATATATTTTGAATTATTTTCAGTAAGTGTCAAGGAATGCCTTGGAAAGTGTCCGCTCATTTTAATTTTTGTGAGATATTGGCATTTAGAGAAAAAAATTAAAAATTATTCTACGGGCGACATCTTCAGGAGGCTGTATCTGAGCAAAGCCAGCTCAAGAAATAAAATTATATGAAGGAACCACTCTATTTTTTGACAAAGAATCGCCTTTAATTTTTTCTGCGATTATACATTTACAACCTGTATATGTTTTTCTCTGCCGTAATTTTGAGTTATATGCATAAATATCTCCTGAATACTTCATTATGAAATATGAATTTGTTGCAGCGAAGCACAAAACTAAAAGTTCTAGTTCGAAGCCATGCGATGCGAGAAGAACAATCTCCCCCTCGTGCCCCGCCGTCGCCAAGAAACAGCATCAAGTTGTCACCTCCATTGAATCAGTCCTCCCCATCCTCACCTGTAAGTCCATCTAATCCTGTCGTTGTTTTGAGTCCCTCGATAAGCAGAGGAAATTCTCCTTCTAGGTCCCTCCTTAACCTCAATCTAAATCTATATCCAAACAAAAAGTGTTCACCCCGATGCCTTTCTCCCAATGAAGACGATCTTCATCTGAAAATGAAGAATTTAAATATAGATAGGTGAGAATTGGTTCACATATGTATGTTGTTTTAAGATTTCTAGAATCCAGGTTTGCTCTTCCGTCTTACCTGAAAATCTTTGTGTTGAAATAGACGATACACGTATCATTGATGCCAAAGAATCATCGGAATTGATAATCATTGGCGGATTATTCATTAGAAAAATCCCGAACCTGCTGTAAAAATGTACGTTCCCTAAGTCCTTTTGTCTTTCGAAAGTTTTTGTCTTTTGGTCGCCTATTGGCAGTTTGGATCTTGATTATGAAGGACTCCTTAGTAAAAGGTGAGATCCAACCAATGATTTCGCAGTTATGTATCCTTTTTGAAAGTATATTATTGAATATACCTATATTAATATTGTATAATATAATATACAGGGCGAGTCTTTGAGTTGTACAATAATTTTAACCATAGATTTCTCTCATCAGATAAAACACTTTTTTCATTTAACATTTTTCCAGATTTAGCTTTGATGAAAAGTTATAAGCATTTGAATATTTCTCAATGTGCTAATACACTCCTGCACTTTGTTTGCAAGCATAGACATATTAAACTCTCTGGACACGGCGTACGAATTAATTTCCAAAGAGTCGAATGGGGATAATGAAGCAAGTGAGAGGTCCGAAAGAGAGATAGACCTGGATCGGGCAGACCATAGACAAGATACACGATAACAATATCCGTTATTCTATAGCGCATGGAGAGTGAGATGAAGGATGATCTCGCCTATCTAGAGATAAAATCAAGCATTTACTTAGGGAATCTCCGGGGAAATGACTTCTTCTTGGTATATTAGATTACACTGGAGCTTTGAAAATTGGTGATGAATGTGAACATAACTCCGATATGAATATTCGAAATGATTAATCAATAACAATATATTATGAATTCTCCTGAGTCGCTTGTTTCAGGACGGTATTCCCAGCTCCAAATGATTGTTTTCTTATCAGAGTACAGACACGCGAGCTGAGCGTCTTCCAGAGCAATTTAATTGAGCTTTGAGCTGTCTCAAAAGTATATACACCGTCCAAACTTGCGAGGAAGCCGAATCAAATTGCCTCGAAAGTCTCTCAGCTCGCGTGAACGCATCTTTTGAATTGTGTGCGTTAGATGGTCTCAAACGATTAGAACGCACTAAATAGTGAAGAAACCTGTGCGAAATTCATTTCTGCGCTCGGATTCATAGCAATTATACATTCATTTGATTTTTTAACTCCCTTTCCAAATTATTGTATTTTACTTTCATTTTATATCTCCTCGTACAATTAATGGCACAAGACAAATTTACCATTATTCACCAGTGACCCCGGTTTAAAATGAAGGAATTCAAATTCTATTCAAACGCTCACGAAACACGAAAAAAGTCTTTATATTCTAATTCAGAAGTAAATAACACAAAATCTGCTTTGAAATACTTCGACTTGCAAAACTTTGGAAAAAAAATGTATTTCAAACATAAACTTATAATTACAGTCTATGGCTCCAAACTGATCTGTCTTAGTTTTGCCGTATTCTATGATGGTTTGGCCCGCCCTAGTTCCATCTTTGTCGGCCCGCTTCCTCTCTCTTCAAGCAATGTCCATATAGTTTTATAGGTCTATGTTTGCAAGTTCCCCCACAGATATCACTAACGGTGATTCGTATTGCTGAATAAGCTAACCATTGGTTGAAATTCAAAGAAATATGATTGGGAAAACTCATTCACTCACTTAATTCTTATAATTTGGTACTTTTTGAGGTATTTTCGTGGAAAAAATATTTCACTACATTGACCATTGAAACACTAATTTTCCACTTGAAATTCGTGCAATATCCAGTAGTTTCCATCATGAGATTCTACATAATTTCAATCCTGTCCATTCTTATATTGAAAATTCCTTAATTATTCTAATTTTCATCAAATTTATCAATGAATTAAAAGAAATCACTAAACTAACCCAAAAACATTAATTGAACTCGAGAATTCTATTGAAAGCCTGGTCCACAGACATGGACTTTGTCTGTGGTCTAGCCACGAAATAGCATAGACCTAATATGCGGTTTATGCGAAATAATAAATATTTCTGTCTATTCTATATTCTGGCTAAAGGTGAGCGTAGCTTAATTCACAGTCTTTACTAGCTCAAATAAGGAAATTTTACGAATTTTTATCAGATTTTATTACATTCGATGTTGAATATCTCGAAAACGGTCCGTTTGAGGAGAAATAATAAGGAATAATTAAATGTTCTAAAATGATTGAAGATTCTTATAATGACTTGAGGTAAACTTTTTCTCCATTATTCATGCCAATTTCTCATAGTTTCATGAATCCGGGAGTCTATAACCAGAAAACCGTTTGGATTAAAATGGAATTGATTACTGTAGAATTCGTGTCATAGTTATAGAAGACTTCACACTAAAATTCATTTCGTTCGGAGGAACCATGTCAAAGCTACAAAAGAATGACTAATTTTTTTTGGAAACTTCAACAGCCTATATCTTTTTACCGGGGCTGAATCAGGAAAAATGGAAAATAATAAGTGTTTTGTTTGATGAGAGGAATCTAGGGTTAAAATTAATGTACAACTTGAAGGCTCACTCTGTATATTTAAAAATATTCATTAATTCAGATGAAATTGAGTATTTGGTTGTGATATTTTTCATGTTCATGCAATTTGATGAATAATTCCAAGACTAGAAAATTTTGGAAAAGAAATCCTCAGGAAATTCTACTCAAGTTTGTCCGTCGAATTTTGAATTCCAACGTTCCAGTGGTTTCAACTTGTCTATTCATTTATAATACTAATTGTTCTTATTTTCGAATAACATTTCACACTTATTTATTTCCACTATTACTTATTCATATTCACTTGTACCATTAAATGAAGATGAAGCTCTTCATACAAAGGTACTACTGTTCGCTTGATTAGAAAACCTCACCTCAGTAGGTTGAACCATAGTACGATGATTGAACCCCTTTATGTGACTCGACTACTTCACACACGTCTTCGTAGTTCATATAAAGTATAGTCCTGTCTTCTCGTTCATTGACAATCCTTGTAATCAGTCTATCAACGGGATAATCGCGAAACTTCTGGAAAGCGACAGCGTCGTATTAAGGGGGGCTCGGACTTCGCAATATCAACAAAATTTTAATGAGAGTAGCTCCAAAAACGCTCGAGGATATTAAATCTGCACCCTTACCCTGAAAATCCCAAGATTCAAAAGCCGAGCTGTTCATGACCGCTATTCGATACCGCAGTGATATCAAGTAAGCCAGTGTTGCTACTTCGATCTCATACTTATTTCCGGCATTTAGGATTCGTGCACATAAGGGTTCTAGAAATCTTACTTTATTGTTTGTACGATGTAACAATCAGGAATGTTGTAGGGAAAATGAAACATCAAGAAACGAAGCATCTAGTCATAATGAAAATCGGCGAAGATATCGAAGCGACGACTGTACAGAATATGCGAAGGAAAAATGTAGTAGCAAGAATGGAAGTTCGAACACGTTGAACGTCTCTAGAGTGAGTAGTAAAACTAAACTAAGGCATCACGGATCCTCACAAGGCAGCTTTGAAGGTGACTATGCTAGTGACCATGCATTCTCCTCCTCCCTATTGTTTTTTGAAACTTATATTTTACCTTTGAACCTTGTATTTTCGTTTTCTCATTTAAACAGTAGGATTGTTCACGTAGAGTGTTACTGTCGTGTAAATAGATTTTTTTTTTCAGAAAATAGTGCCGAGCAGTACAAAGATACCACCGGGACCGACCTCAATGTTTTCATTCCAGAAACTTTGAATCGTAACCCTAAAGATAGGGCATTTATGCTTCGAATAGAAAAAGAACTAGTCAGCTTAGCCAAAGATGATAAGTAAGTATCAAAAGACCCCCCCTCCTCAATATAAATCACCAGTCCCAAATCTAGATGAGGAGCCCCCAAAGGTGATCACTAGACATCGGATTATATGCATTTGTATATTTGCATATGCAAATGCATATAACGCGATATTCTAGGCATTATTGCATATTTTGGTACTTTTTTGTCGAAAGTGCATATTTCAATAGTGGGACGTAATCGTGGTGCATAAATCAACCGGAAAACGTTGAACGGATGCGGAGCTATAGAAAGATTGGATACCAGAAATCTCCTTTTGTTCAAATCCACGAAAATTTAAGAAAGAATAATCGAACTAATTCACTGTCAGAAATGATCCATGACAAATTTAAAAAGCACTGCCGTGAAGGCAGCAACTTTTGCGCGCATGTTCAATGTAGATGACCGCTTCAGCAACGAATTTGAACATGCACGCAAAAGCTGCTGCATTCACGGCAGTGCTTTTTGGAATTTTTACTGATAAATTACTGGATTTCAATTCGATCAAATCTGTATTTTTGGAAATATTGGAAAAATAACATTTTGAATGGGCATATCTATGGAATCATTGGGCGGATTTCACCCATTCACGAAATTCGACCTTCGTAATCAAGCCCCAAACCTACTCTACAAATATCGAGTTTCTAAGTCGTTTCTTCCGGAAGTTATTGTGTTTACGGTCAGCCTAACGGCCGACTGCGTAAACACAATAACTTCCGAAAGAAACAACTTAGTAACTCGACATTTGTAGAGAAGGTTTGGACCTAAATTACGAAGGCCGAATTCGTGAATGGGTAAAATCCACCCAATGATTCCGTAGATATACCCAATCAAAATTTTATTTTTCCAATACTTCCAAAAATACAGATCAGATCGAATTGAAATCCAGTACTTCATCGAAAAATAACAGTTCGAAGTTTCATACAGAATTTAATGAGGATGATATGATAAGAAAATCATAGAGATTTTTTTTCTTCAAATTGTTCTAGTGACACGATTATCACGAAATTTCGCATAAAGTTGTCTTTCAGCATCTCAAAACTAGTTGTGAAGTTTTATCAGGACTGAATCAGTATTTCTCGAGTTATACCGAAAGAATCAACGATGTCGAGAAGAAAACCTCGAAATTTGACACATTTTTTCCCGATATCTCCAAAACTTATGATCGTATCGAACTGAAATTTGGTACACTGCTGTGAAATTTGAAGCTCAAAGTGTGAGTGGATTTTTTTTTGATATGATGAATGTTTTCCGAAAAAAAAAATGTTTTGGAAAAAAATTTCGAACAAAATTTTTTTTTGAATTTACTGACTAAATGATCCTAATGAAATTTGGCTCAAGGTTGCGCGTCGTTATACTCCACCTAACTGCCAAGTTTGAATCCAATCGCTCAAGTAGTTTCTGAAATAAAAAATAAATAACTTCAAAACTTCAAGTGCCTATAACTCCAAAACTATTCGACCAATTTGGCCCATTAACGAACTTAACCGCGGCATTCTGATGCGCAACCTATCCTGAAAGTTTCAAGTTGCTAGCTTGCTTCTGTCGAGAGTTACCGTGTCTACGGCAGGACAGAATCGATTTTGACACCGGATTCGTCATCAGTGAGTCCAACCTAGTCGATTGAGACCATTTTCGGCTCAATCATCCAAAATTACAGACATTTGGACAAAACGATAGCACGCTGTTCCCCTAGAACATGCGCGCAAAAACACGAAGCTCCCAGCAGTAAAGAAGATAGGAGTATATGTCAACCACAAGGAAAACCTTGTCTACAAAGATATCTTCAGAAATGGCGCAAAATTCTAGTTAGGTCCCTTTACGTTAATGGTCGTAGAGGAATCGTTTTCGGCCTATGAGTTGATATTAACAGACAGACGTAACAAGTTTTCTTTAGTATACCTAAAAAACCTAGAAAAGCACTGACGTGATATCAGCAGCTTCTACGCGCTTGTTCACATTGCGAAATGGCGACTCTGAAATTTCAGTGAAAGTTAAATGAAATATGAAAATTTAAAGAGAAAAATTTGTTCAAATTTTTCCAAGAATAATTCTTCTCATTGGCACTAATAATGTTCCAAGTTTCAGTTCAACCAGATGAATATTTTTCGAGTTATTGAAAAATCAAAATTTCAAATGGCTGTAACACAAAAACCATTTGGCAGATTTGGCCCATTAACGAACTCAACCGAGATATTTAGGATCAAAACATAACCGGAGAGAATCCAATTCGACCAAGGATTATTCATCTGTGAACAACCTAGTCGTTTGAGAACGATTTCAGCTCAAAACTGGAAAATTACCGACAGCGTCACGTAACGATACGCTATGCCCTAGAACGAGCGCGTTAAAAATGTTTAATTTCGTATAGTCACAAAATTATAATTGATTGATGACCGAAAATTAATCGGAGACACTATGGAAATTGATATTTTGTTAGTGCATATTCAGGTCGATTCTGTTTGCAAATAGCAATATTGCTAGGAAAAAGATATTGCTATCATAACAAGATTGGAATTATTGGTATTCTGATCAACGATTTTGAGCAATATGGTCTGTCACTTTAACAAGAATCTTGCTATCAACATTGCTATCTTAGCAACCTCAAAATAGTACTTGCTATGCTTCATAACAAGAAAGTTTAGAAAAGGAATCTCTCAGAGATCCATTTGTTTCAGTATTATTTCTTCCAAGAATTCGAAAATATTGAAGATAGGGAAGAATGTGCTAATAGAAATGTGTTCAAGGTTCTCTAGAATATTTAATTTTAAGGATTCTTAGACTAAAACACCGGCATTGTAAGCAACAGCTGAGATGATTATTCTAATGATCTCAACAACAGCCATCCCTTTGAATTCCCAACAGAAAAGTTCATCGGATTTCGAATTATTATCGCCTGCATAAAATTGCTGCATTTGATTTCTGGAAACCAAAATTCTATCGGTATCCAGAAAATAGGTCAATTTGACTTTAATTGGTTTTTCTGTTTCATAACATTTTCGAATAAGTCGATGTTTACATGAATAAAAAAAAGTATATGCTAATGGAAATGTGTTCAAGGTTCTCTAGAATATTATTTAATTTCAAGGAAAATTCATAGACTAAGATACAGGCATAGGCAACAGCTGAGATGATTATTCTAATCATCTCAACAACAGCAATCCCTTTGAAGTGCCAACGAAAAAGTTTATCGAATTTCGTATTATTAACGCCTGAATAAAATTGCTGCATTCGATTTCTGATAATCAATATTTTATTGGTATCCAGGAAATTGGTTATTGGTCAATTTGACTCCTTTCGTTTCCTAACATTTTTTATGTCGATGATTACATGAATAAAGAAAGCCGTAGATAGAGGTTATGTATGCGAAACCATAAAGAAAACTCACGAATTAGGGTTATTCTCATCTTCCTTGTAGTTCTAAAGTCACAAAATACAGTGTTGTCAGCTCTAAACTCACCAATTATGGAAGTCTATGATAGCAATATTGTTATGACAAAATTCATAACAAACATTGCTATAACACTCGAAACAGAATACGTAACATCATGGCCATATTGCTATAAATTAGAAAGATAGCAATATGACTAGAATAGCAAGGTTCATAGCAATACGCAAACAGAATCGACCTGATTATGTGCATATTTCACCCTTTTCAAGTGCATATTTTGCCAGTTTGTTAATGCATATAATCCGATGTCCAGTGATCACCTAACTGCACGCGTATTGAACAGTTGGGTCATACAAGTTTTATGATTTTTCTCGTAGGAGAGACTACCTGAAATTTCCCCCAATGTCGAGTTACCAACGGATGTTGGTTCATAGATGCGCCGCTTATTTCGGCATGGATCACAACATAGAAGCTTCCGGAAAATGCGTGGTAGTTAACAGAACGCGAAATACCAGAGTACCAGATATTCCGTTCAGGAATCATATCAAAGACGACATCGTCTTCAGCGAGGAACCCAGAAGGTCGATCCTGAAGAGGGAATCGAACAGTAGCGATGACTATAACTTCAAGAGTCCCGATAGGTGTTATGGGATGGAAAATAGGCGCAGTAAGAGCTACGAAGAAAGGGAAGAAGAGTACGAGAAGGTTAGGAAGAGGATATTCAAAGGACAGGTGAGAGAGATGCAGGATATATCGTGAATTCACTCACCTACACTACAGGGTGGGTCTTTAAGTTGTACAGGGTTTTTCAACAAGAACTTTGTTTTTCAATGTGGTAACACCGGCACCACATGACAGTTTTGACATTTAGTTTTTTGACGTATTCGCATTATATGCTTTGGCAATTGTTACAATGAATTCAATTTCGCTCGAAAATCGCATTAAAATAATTCAAATCCACTATGAAAATGGTCGTTCTGTTAAAGTTACATTTCGTAAAATTCGTGATATTTTCGGACAACATAAACGTCCTTCTGAGACCGCTATCAAGAATTTGGTCGCGAAATTTGAGTCGACAGGCTCGGTACAAAATGTGCCAACACCAACACGTGTTCGACCGGGTCGTTCAACAGAAAACATCGCTGCCGTAAGCCACAGTGTTGAAGAAGATCAAAAGTTATCAATTTCACGACGTTCTCAACAATTGGGGCTATCCAAAAGCACAACATGGCGAATTTTGAGGATTTGGCTTTGAAGCCTTACAAGATTCAACTGGTGCAGGAATTGAAGCTGACCGACCATTCAAATCGCCGTAGATTCGCTCAGTTTCACAACCTGCTGGTTTTTCTCAAAAAATCATTTTCTCAGACGAAGCACATTTTCATTTGTCAGGGTACGTCAACAAGCAAAATTGCCGCATTTGGGCTTCTGAAAATCCTAAAGCAATTATTGAGAAGCCTTTGCATGCTCAACGTGTCACTGTGTGGTGTGCTAAATATGTGGTCTGGAGGTGTGATTGGGCCGTTTTTTTTCGAAGATGAGGCTGGAAATGCGGTAACAGTCAATGGATCACGCTATCGCGAGATGTTAACAACTAAATTTTGGCCTATTATTGATGACATGGATGTCACTGAAATGTGGTTTCAACAAGACGGTGCCACATGTCACATAGCGAATGAAACGATCAATTTATATATGTGCATCAGAATGTTTAATAAATTACCTGATAGTATTAAGAGACTGAATAGTTTAAAACTTTTCAAAAAAAAGGTGAGAGATTGTATATTAAAGTTGGAACCATATTCTTTGGATGATTATTTATGTTGACACTATTTCTCTTATGTATCTGCTCTGTGTACGGTTACATACTATGAAATAAAGTATATTATTATTATTATTATTATTATTATTGCAAACCAAATTTCCCGATCGCATAATTTCGCGAAATTCAGCTGTTAAGTGGCCGGCCAGATCGTGTGATTTAACACCACTGGATTATTTTTTGTGGGGCTATGTTAAAGACAGAGTTTATACGGAGCCAATCGAATCGATTGTAGCCTTAAAACTCAAAATCCGTGATGTCATTAACGAAATAGACCCTCCATCTTGCCAAAAAGTGATTAAAAATTTTGATGAAAGAATCAACGTCTGTCAGCGTGGTCGTGGTGGACATTTGTCAGATATCATTTTTCATTCATAATTGCCGAACTTTTCTCTTTGTAATACAATAAAAATTTTATTCATTTTCCACTAAATTCTTTGTTTTATTTTGTTTTAAAAAACAAAGTTCTTGTTGAAAAACCCTCTACATACATTTTAAACATAGACTCTCCCCATCAACTGAAACTCTTTTCACTTCTTTATTATTGAGCGGAGGTATCATAAAATTACGAAATTGAAAGAATAAAAGAATCTTTAACTATTATTTGCCCTCCATTTTCGATATATTCAACGTTGAATGTTTCAAAATCTGTTAGAATTCAAGGAGCTTCACTATTTTTTTGGATCCACCCTTGCGCTAGTAATGGCTTTAAATCGAGCTCCATCTATACTCCATTCTCTTTAGTATATTCAGTCGGTAGGCCATGAAAGTTTGACACTTTTCACTATGTATAATTAGAAAAAGTTAAGTTATAGTAATTTTCCTGTCAGATAACTACGAAGTGTTATCCGTGCCACACAATACTGATGACGTATGTACCTCAACCGAACCATAGAGCCATTGATAAAAATATGTAGGAATTGACAACGTGACGCTGGATTATTTTGACCTTGAAAACATTTCACTAAGGCCCCCGACTCAGTTCTAGTTATAGAATCTTGATACTTTTTTGGCAAGGTCTTTGTATCTTCCTGCAGAAATTTTCAAGAAAAAAATTGTTTTTTTGAAAAATTAGTTAGTTCAAAGTGGTTTTCAGTACGTGCACTCATGTCATGGCTCATTTACTTTGAGACGATGGTGCCTGATGAAATTTGTCACCGAATGAAAGTCGACCATTATAGTTTTGTTCATGCACAATTTTCAACCCCCTCACGTGATAGATTAGAATGTGTGAAATACTGCGATTCAGTTATGATCTTTCTTCTTTCTAGAAACGTACTAATAACATACCTACTTAAGATCATAACTGAAGCGCAGTGTTTCACACATTCTAATTTATCACGTGAGGGGGTTGAAAGTTGTGCATGAACAAAACTGTAATGGCCGACTATCATTCGGTGACAAATTTCATCAGGTACCATCGTCTCAAAGTAAATGAGCCATGACAAAGTGCACGTACTGAAAACCTCTTTGAACTAAATAATTTTTCAAAAAAAACAATTTTTTTCTTGAAAATTTCTGCACGTCTGTGAAGAAGATACAAAGACCTTACCAAAAAAAGTACCACATGACCTACTTTCCCTATTCGAAAAATTTAGAGGGTTGATGGAGATAGCACAGCGTGCAACAAAAATCCTTTAAAAATGCATAAAAATTTGGTAAAAGTGAAACAAAATTGGAATATTGCATGAATATTAACTTGAATGTCAGTGTTTCAATAATCAAGTGAAGTGAAGTATTTTGTTTTCAAATATACTGCAGTCTGCAATAAGCATCAAATCATAAACATTGAAGGCGGAATCATGTTACAATGAATTGCGTCGAAAATATTACAAGACAAAAAAAATATTACATGACACAAAATACACCGTATCCGTGGTTACTTGAACGTGCGTTTAGGTTTAGCTTGTAGGGCTCTTTCATGTTCCAAATATTACGGTGAATTTCCAAATTATGGTTTACCGGTTTTCACATGCCTCAATTCTTGACTGACAATTTTTCGTAATTCGACAATAGACGACTTCGGCCCAAGCTGCCAACCCACAATTTACTTAGCAAGTTTACTTTCACTGGGGAACGGGAATTTCAGGACAAATTCGACATGATAAGGTTCGCATTATTTATAAATAACCGTAAAACATGCCTCGGCTCTTCAAACCAGATAATTCCTTCCAAATATAGGTTTTTGTTAAGATCGTCCCCGATTGGCTGAAATTTAAGTTGGGATTCCTGATTTCATGCAAACAGTGTCAATTTTCATAGGATACGTTCCGAAAATCAACTCTGTTGTTTCGGTTGCCGATTTTCCGCTCCGTAAATATGAAATATTCGGATGGTTCTTGAAACAAGCGTGTGAAAAAGGTTATTTACGGAATCTGGTTGATGAAAATGCGGTCGATTTACTGTCACCAGAACGATTTTCTATGGTAAATATCCATAGCATAGATCAATCATGTTTACTTTAGGTTTGTTTCGGTTCCGAGTTCAGAACCACAGACTATTGGTCTATGCTAGAACCGTCCCGAACAGATCTGAACTCGGAACCAAAACAAACCTAAAGTAAACATAGATTGTTCTATGCTATGGATATTTACCATAGAAAATCGTTCTGGTGACAGTAAATCGACCGCATTTTCATCAACCAGATTCCGTAAATAACCTTTTTCACGCGCTTGTTCCAGGAACCATCCGAATATTTCATATTTACGGAGCGGAAAATCGGCAACCGAAACAACAGAGTTGATTTTCGGAACGTATCCTATGAAAATTGACACTGTTTGCATGAAATCAGGAATCCCAACTTAAATTTCAGCCAATCGGAGACCATCTTAACAAAAACCTATATTTGGAAGGAATTATCTGGTTTGAAGAGCCGAGGCATGTTTTACGGTTATTTATAAATAATGCGAACCTTATCATGTCGAATTTGTCCTGAAATTCCCGTTCCCCAGTGAAAGTAAACTTGCTAAGTAAATTGTGGGTTGGCAACTTGGGCCGAAGTCGTCAATTGACTCATTTTAATGATTTTTTGAACCACAAATATGGAAATTTCTCAACGCCTGCATGGAAGTCATCTTCTTTCCCCGTTCTCTGATCTGAACAACATCTTCATTCCAGAGAAAAGACATAAATTCCCTAGATGACATATTACACTGGTCTGAAGTGGCCCCATGGTCGAGTACAGACAGTGAAACGTCCACCCGGTACAAACTGCAACTGCCAGATTCTTATTCCAGAAGACAGGGGAAACTGTTGAAGGTTCACTCTGAAGAAGTGAGTGAAACGATGAGGCCTCACGTGGCCAAAAGTTATAGTTTTGGCGGCTATGGAGGCTCTTTGAGCAGGGGTGATAGTGTCATTTCAACACACAGTACGGGTCCCAGGCTGCTCAGTAAGCAAGGTTAGTTTTTGGTTATTCGAATGTTGGCAGATATTCAAATTGAGTAACCTAAACTTGGATTTTTCATTAATTTTTTTGCTCATTGGATATTTTTTTGGCCTATGTGTAAATATTTCCGTTGTTATTGATTTCTCTCTGATTTTCGTTATCCATATAAGCAAACAATTCCTGTAGGTTGATAGGTATTATAGAAATGTGATTATTTTTGCTCACCGCTTTCAACAAAATTCTTACTTTGGTAGTGTATAACGATTATTCTGATATGAAATTACCCAAGAACCTCAAGGGGCATTTTCTGTTTTACAATTTTTGTTCATACAGGGTTGGCCTTGGTCAATAGAACCCTGTGCTTTACAGACAAACACATGTGGGATTTCATTGAAAATTCGGTAAACCCGCAAGATTTCCCGTCGCGAAGCTATAAGTAAGATTTTCACATCATTGTAAGCAGTGTGAGTTCCTGAACAAAAAATATGCCGGCCAACATAGGCGGTCTCTCTTTGTTTGGAAGATATGGGCCCCCAAAGTTCCAAATTGTTGCATTTTCAGATCCTATTTTCCGTCATAAAAAGGATCTCTCACTTCTCAAATCTAGTTCATAAATCATCTTTGAACCTTCAACCAACGAATAGAGACACTTTCTTTCAAGAATATTCATTATTTAAAGGAAGAAAAGTGAAAATATTAGACAACCACTTAACCTATATTTCTACGAAAAACTTCTCAATGTTAAAGCGGCAACAGCGTCTTTTCATCGCTGGCCAACGTATTATGACCGAAGAGTAGTGGCTGGCGGGAAATATGAAATGATGGGCAGTTGAAGGATATGATTGTAAGGAAAATGCTTCTTTTACTGAAGAACAGGTGGTTATTCTAACATCAAAACAAAATCATTGAGAATATTTGTTTAAGGTTTCACTCTCAATATTTTCGTTTGAACTTTCTTTCTATCCCCTTCAAAATAGGAAGGTTGTTATCTACTTCGTTTTTTGGTGTATTCGAGATGGTCCCAGTTTAGAATGACATTCAGGGTATTCCAATAAAATGGGTTATATAATATCCTTGATTTCATTGGAATTCTGGGAAGGGCGCGACCTATCACATATGAAAAAAATGTACGTTGAAATATATATCAGGGTGTATTCTCATTTTATTACTATGTGTTTCAACCTTGTGGATTTCATTAGAAACGAATTCTCCTATTGGAAGATTTATAGTATAGCAGTAAATAATAAGAACTGAGAACATATTTCATTTTTCTCGCCAACAATAATCTCATTCACGAATACGCACGATGGCACGATTCCGACCGATGAAATTCGCGCCATTGCCAAACTTTACTTTTAGACTGAGTCGAAATCAGAAGGAATACAGGTTAAGTGGTTATCCAGTAATTTCATTGTTTTTTCATAAATTATAGATTATTCTTGAAAAAAAGTGTTGCTTATTGTTGGTTGAAGGTCCAAAGGTGGTTTGTGAACTATACAGATGAAGTGAGAGATCGTTTTTATGGTGGAAAAAGGGACCTGAAAACGACTAATTTTGGAACTTTGGGGGCCCATATCTTCCAAATTAAGGGAGACCGCCTATGTTCGATTTCACATTTTTTATTCAGAAAAACACACTGCGTACAATGATGTAAATATCTTTTTAATATCTCGGCGACGGGAAATCTTGCGGGTTTACCGAAAATTCAACACATGTGATTTTTAACCAATAGGAACGTGTATTTCTGACAGATTACCATCGCAACGGATGAATTTTAGTGGAATTTTTTTCCTCGTGGGTACCCGACAGCGAATTATACTGGAAATTTTTTTGACGTTTATAATGACAGAATATTTTCTCAATTCGTCTGCTGATAGTGCGGATGGACTTGCCTTTATCTTGGTTGGATCTATTTGTACCTTCCGACGCTTAGCATTGTTTGCAGCTCTGGCGTTGACAAATTCTATGTCAAAGAATGGATTAAATTTGAGATTATACCTTGCGAAGAAATGTTCCTGCAACTGCTTAGCTGTAGGGTTCCATAGAACTTTGATAACACTCTCCTTGTAGTCTTCGGAGTTCTTTTTTCGCATGTTGATGCATAGTCTTCAAGAATAAGCGACAGTCCTTCCACAGGTATATCCGCACTGTCGAAATCATACGCTTTTTCTGCGCAAAAGTTTATAAACTGCTTTCATACACTTGCAATCGATTTCCTAGTATTCGCGGGTGTCAACTGCTAAATATTCTGGCGAATATTTTCTTTACTTTCTTGACCGAAGCCAGACATTTTTCTACGTCGTACTGTTTTTGACAAATTCAAAACAGCAATAATTTCCAGCTTAGAGTTTCACTGAGTGGCCATGGTAACTAAATAATCAAGTCGACAAAACCTTATATGTTTTGCAAGTACTTGATGAATACGAAAATTGATGTTGTTGGAAATGAACACATTTGGTGTAGAATACCACACGAGGTCAAATTAAATCCGGAATTGATTTGACCTCTAGTGGTATTACTAGTGAATATTAATTTTGTAGGAAAAGCTTCTCTTTTGATCAAGAATGTTTTCAGTGCTGCAATGATGCCGTTTACATCAAAAAGTACTAACAATCTCTGTATTTCAAGGGGTAAACTCTGTATAACATTATCTTGTCCGGAGCCTACTGATTTTTTCTGTATCATTGCCTCATCACTAACCTTAGCGGTTCGCGAGGAATCGATTAATTTACTTTGTACGATTCAAATCTTTCCTTAAATTACAATTAAGGTACGAGAATATATTCTAATGAACGCCCTTTTATCGTTTTTGTAAGTCTTGCTAAAACAACCCTGTAGGATTTAGTACGTATTTCATTATACGTGAATGGTAAACAGGATATTGGTACACCATACCTGGAAGTTCAGCTTTCTAGGATTCGAAATGCCGAAGTAAAAAAAGCTTGATTTTCCACAAAAAAACAAATCGTTCAATTATTCGGAAATCGCTTGGAGTAGGAACGGAAAAGTTGTTATTCAGAAGTTTTCGAAGAAACATTTCCAAGGTTCCATCGACCGTAGCCCACCCTGTTTATTAGGTATTCAATTCTGCATGCAGCGTCTGTCCTAACAATAATCTTCGAAAGGACTCAGCTAGCGGATAGAACTTTTCAAAAACTACTGCTAAGCGATACGCCCTCTGGCGATAGAAATTCGAACACTTCCAAGCTAGTAGTTTTTCGACGTGCCTGTTATTCTAACGTAATTTGCTTACTTTTGGAGTTCGTTTTCGAGCTTTTGTGTTGTTCTCAGAGTTGAAATTTTGGTATACCGAAAGTGTTTGTAATATTCATCAGTCGATTTCTTCCTTTCCGATTAAAATTTTCGATTGTATTAATTCGAAATGGCATCCTCCCGAAATAACTATTGTTGTGTGCCTGAACTCGATGTTATTCATGGTCAAAGAAGAAAGGATCATCTAGTGCCTCTAGTTTTCATTTTTTCCGAAGCCAAATGAAAGTAAAGTTAATTTGCAAACAGCATTTGGCAGGGAACTCAATGATAGAAGAAAGGACTAGCTTTAGAAATTGAATATTGGAAAACAGGTCACGAAATACATGAAAGTATGTTCACTGCATTTCTCTGATGATGTTTATTTTCATAAAGGTAAATTACCTACAATGTATTCATTTCGAAACAACTTCATGTCACGATGTTTTCAGGTGTAAATGAAAATAAGAGAATTTTGAAGAAAAATGCTGCAGATAAACTACCGAGCACTTCTGCAGCTACTTAATTCCATTACTACACAAAATCCTATTCTAAAAGAGTGATCTGGTTGAAAACCTGACAAAAACTAGATATACTGCTGATAATAGCTGAAGTTATTCATATAAATACATTAATACTTTTCATTTCTATATATAGGTAGGTTGAACCAGCTGTGACATTTTTCAATTTGTATGTGTATCTTGAGCTGCTGTAATATGATAATGAAATCAATTATATGTCTATCTTTTTCCTTTTCTTTAGAAATACGATGCAAAAGAACTAAAGCAGAAAAGCTGTTTTCATTTTATTGATTCACTCGTTTGTAAACAAAGAACAAGTCATATCATTTGGACTGATTCTAGATTTACCACATAATATAGCCTTCATTCAGCACTTCTTCACATAAATAAGAGACCTTAAATTACTTATTGAGGTGCCTATTTTTCCAGAAATTCAAATAAACTTAGATATTGGTTCATTTTGATCCACCAAGCAACATACACTAAAATAACACCGAAATTATCCTCCAGGAACGATTTAAAGTTCGATTTTATATCGTGATCCAAACGAAAAGTTCCTTCTCAAGAAATCTTACACAAAATTATAATAATTTCTTCAAATATTTAAGCTCTGCCTAATAAATATTCGTTCTCCACCACATTTCTAAGGTTTGTTTACATAAAACTACTAGCTTGGACAACTTCCAAATTTATCCGTTAGGGCGCTGGCATCTTCGCAGAAGTTCCCAATAGTTGAGTTCTTCGGTTGGCATAATCTACCCAGAAGTTTCGGAGTTACGGTTTCGTAGTCGGTGGTAAAATCCCTCATGACATGACAGTATTGTTTCAGATTCAGCTGCGAGTTCGGTCAGTTGGAGACTGAGCCCGTCGAGTTCGGGCTACAAGTCGCAATCGCAAATGTCCGAATCTGTGACTCCTTCTCCCACCTCGACGCCGCACATGTTGAGGGACTCCAAACGACAGGATTCGATGAACAGCGAATATTCCAATGACAGACACGAGAACCCGATCGTTTGGGCTGTGACAGATATCGAAAGTGTGCCTAAAGGAAGCGTCATCATCAATCCCCAGGTGACAAATGCTCAATCAACTATCTGCCTATCATCTCACATCAGTCACTCACAAATACATTCGTTCCTCTATTATCATCATTATTTTTTACAAGGAATAAGGAGTTGTAGGCATATTAAACTCTCTGGACACGACCTACGAATTCATTGCTAATATGAACTCTATATTATATACCTGGAAGGGACCCTTTTTGAGCGACAAGTGAAGCCAATTCGTTGCTTATGCAACCCGCGAAGTGGACGGGTATCTATCTCTTTCTTCCTCATTGCAGTAAAGGGAACTCTGTCGCATTTATTCTAAATCTTTTTAATTTTTCATTTCAAATTAGGAGAACCTGATTTTTTTTCTGACTAATTCGTGAAGAAGGCAGGATTGTAGAAGATCGCACATGTTCAAGTGAAATTTCAACTTAGTGAACGGTTTTTCTGGGGAACAGCGAGTTATCATCCTCCTTAAATTTGCGTTTTTTTGCCGAAAATGGTCCCAAGAGACCAGGTTGGACTCACTGATGAAGAGATCAATGTCAAATTGAATTATATTCAGCCGCCAGTTGCCACGATAACGTACTACCGAGAAAACCTATAGCGACTTGAAAAATTCAAAATAAGTTAGTTAATGGGCAAAATTTACCTAACAATTCCGAAGTTATATCGATTTCAAATATATTACTATATTTCCTCTATATTTCAAGAAGTACTGATGCGATCAGATAGAAACTTGCTAACTGATTGCATGAAGAATCGTTAAAAAATATTTTTTTCGGAAATTATCAATGAGATTTCGATGAAACTTGGCGCAGACCTTGAAGTCGAATCTGAACAGCAATGTTCGAAATTTCAGTTCGATTCGACACACATTTCCAAAAATATCGGAAAAAAGTATGTCAAATTTCGCATTGGCAATGAATTTTAACCAGCGCTTAAATTTTCCTGACTTCAAGTCAGTGCTTTTCGACAATTATTTTCCTATGTTCCTATTATTTAAATTTATTGTAACAATGATGAAACTATCGTCAATCGTCAATGCACAGCTCAACCAACATAATTCTTCACTTTTTGAACCACACGCGGCGAAGGCAGAGAAAGTAATGGCATATCAGAGGAAAATAGATATTCATTTTCAAAAATATTGCACTTTCTAAACGATGTAATACCCAAACTACCTGAATTTCCAAGTAAATCCAAATTTGAGCCGTCAAACACCATTTACTTCAATGGGTGTGACAGAGAGAGGTTACCGTAATTAGCGCTATCTTTGTTTCGTTGTCTCTTGTTACGCTTTAAGCTTAGTTGAAAAAGGGTCGGGTCCTTTCCAGGTAGTAATATAGAGTTCTATGAGTGGCCCTAAAGCAACGAACGAGAGGTCCGAGAGAGAGATGGAACTAGTTCAGGCAAGACCATAGACAAAATACAAATATAAATACCCGGCATATTTGTATTCTGTGCCGGTATGATTTTCACATGGAGAGAGAGCGAGATGGAGAATGATCTCACTCCATAGACTTATAAAAAATCTATATGTCTATGTCTCAAATATAAAAAGTAAATGAGAAACACACTTTAAGATTAAAATTTATTCTTTAGGCGATCGATTTCGGTTCAATGAAACATCATCAGGCCAGCTGAAATAAAATGCACATTCATCAGGAGACAATATTCCAGTGTTTAATACGTTTCACTGTGAAAGTGAGGTTATAAAAATATATACAAACATAATGTCTATGTCTCACTTGAAAAATATTACGTAGAGATAAAATCAGGTATTTACTTAGATAATCTCCTAGGAAATGACTTCTTCTTGGTATTAAATTGAAACTGAAGAGTACAGTTTTGAAAATTGGTGATTATTATTCGGATATGCATAATTGAAATGCAATTTTTTGCATTGAATGGTCTCAAACGTTTAGATTGAACTGAAAACTAAAGAATTCTAGGCGAAATTCGTTTTTGTGCTCGGATCTATTATAAAAATATGCATTAATTTTATTTTCTTCAACACTCCGAATTACCGTATTTTATGTCCCAAAATATTACAGTCAGACTTACTCATTAATGACGTTCGTTTTCAACGATATGGTTGGTCGATGTGAAACTGAAAATTGAATATGAAAACAAAATTTCGCTGAAAAATTGTTTTACATATTCGATTTAGATATGAATATCATCATTATCAATCTCTTACTTCAATTAATGGCACAACAAGAATTTACCATTATTCATTCACCAGTTAATCCGATTCAGAATTAAAGAACTCAAATATTATTCGAAAAGCTTACGAAAACACGAAAATTAACTTCTATACAGTCTTTATAATCTAATTTGAAATGGAATAACATAAAATATGCTTTGAAATACTTCCTGAAACACAAATATTATTTTCAAACTCCTGAAAAAAATTCATTCCAAAATGATCTATCTTATTTTTGCCCTATTCTATGGTTTTTACCGAACTAGTTACATCTTTGTGCCCTCGGTTCCTTTCTCTCCTTCAGCCATGTCCGTATAGTTTCATGAGTGTAATAAATATAAGGACACAGCCATCGAATATTTTTTTCCATTCATTTTGTGTTGAAGTTCTTTCCCCTCTTATCAGAATACATTTTCGATTAAGCCTAACTTAATCTAGAAACCTGAGGCAACAATGTTCTGTAACTAATCCTGTGGGAACATATAGAATGATTTTACTGATCTCCTGTGGGGATATTGATTTCTCATTGTCCTGGAAACCTCCAAATCTGCTTAATTACGCCGGCAGGTTTCTATGTTCGATTGCCTACTGAACTCTTCTTCGTGCCTCAAAAAAGATTTCAAGGTGGGTTTGAGCCCAATTTCAATCTAGTGTGTGGTTTTCCATTCGTTTAGAAATGTCCGGGAACGCTGACCAAGGTGAGGAATGCCTATAAATAGCGAAATATCTATGAAGGAATAGAACGGGGGTTGCTTATTAAATTTTAAGAATAGACACAAATACACTTCTTGTATTTATTAATAGTTTTTGTTTTTAAAATATTCTCCATTGAAATACACTTTCACAAACATTTGGACCAATATTTGAAGCAGTTTTTCCATTCCGATTTAGGTACCTCGAAAATTTCATCAGTTCGATGCCTGTCATGGTAATGAATGATCTTCTCAGATTGATTTTCTGGCAATCAAATGCTAGTGTATCATTCAGAAATTGACTTTCTACATTGCTCTTACGGAACTTCCGCGATATATCTATGGCTTTCTCGAAAACCGGGCTACCATTTGTTAGATTTGACCCATACAACCCTTTGTTGTTAAGTTTTGTGTTCATATTATGATGTAAAAAACATGGTGTGCTCATCTGAAAAAAAAAGTGACGTCAGCAAGATTAAAATTCAAAGAAATATATATTAGTTGAGTTCCGATATTCCTGGCCAGTACTGGACAGTATCAGTAATTTCGGAACGCTTCGTACTGATACGAACAGTTACCAAAGCAGTGCCAGTAAAATCAACTGTCAAAATTTACTGGCCAGTACTGGCCAGGAATATCGGAACTCAACTATTATGTTCTTTGAATTTGAATGAAAAATGTGACATCATCTCTGGCTAATCGATCACAGATGAGCACACCATGTTTTACTTACATCATGTTTCATATTAGGATGCACAGAAGATCTTCTGTGCATCCTGGTTCATATGAATAGATCATTTTTTCGACGCACTTCGCAATCTCATAGCCTGCCTATTAAGGGGTTTTTTGTGCGAGGGAGATTCGGGTATTCATCCTATTGGTCGAGAGATTCACCCTATTGGTTGACGACGATCACGTGATCGTTGTCGGCCAATAGGAAAGAATCTCCGATTACCCGAATCTCTCTAGCACAAAAGCTAGCTTTAGAGAACCACGGTTGAAGTTTTGTCAGCATTTCTTTGCGTCAATTGACAGGAGCTTTTTTTCAAACGATTCTCGAATTTTTCAACGCAAATAAATCTTCTTGACGGCCAGGCGTTCATGCAAGATTGAACGTATATGCGAGTGGAACTAATGCCCTTGATGTAAAAAACATAGTGTGCTCATCTGAAAAAAAATGACACCAGCAAGATTAAAATACAAGAAAATATATATTCTGTGCTTTGAATTTGAATGAAAACAGTGACGTCATCATTGGTAAATACGATCACAGATGAGCAGATGAGCACACCATATTTTGCTTACATCATGCTAATGCCCAAGTAAATCTCAATCGGTATTTCACATGACGATGAAGCTTTTGAAGGTTTGCGAGGTAGCTTCAACCTCTTTGGGACAGTGTCACGTTTCGTTCCGGCTTAGTTTGGGGGAACTCGTTAGGGCATGCACCAAACTAAGCCGTTTTCATGCCTACGTGAGTGGACACCCCTTGTGAGGATCACAAGGGAGTGTACCAGACCGTTGGGGATGAACGTACTTCCGAGATCTTGAGAGGATCCAACCGGGACATAGCTCCTGTACGTGGACCGATGATGTGGCCAAGCGTTACAGGCAGGTAACGTAGGATGGTACTGCGCGCGTGACTCAAGTAAGAGCTGAGAGAGGGCGCTCGCTACAACGATCTTGGAATATCAGTTCACGCAAAGCAATGATCTGGCACAAAAGCCGTAATGAAGTCGATCCAGAAATAATTCGGAATAACCACTGAAACACGAGGCTACAGATGATTCAAGTTTACAAATAGCGATCGTACGACAACATGTTCTGAGTGTGTTCATCATTGAAAATATTAAACCTTGCGATGACGACGTCTGATTTGACAGATTCACGTCGATGTTGCCATATCTCGAAACTTAAGTAGTAATCTTCCTATTTGAGTGCTACTCTGTGGTCTGCTAGAGACCTGAACCAGTTCCTCGAATAGTGGAAAAGTGAAACTCTAATAAAGTATCCTATCTTCCATATCACCTCTCACACACCTCCATCATACATATTTGTCGATTCAAGCATTGAAAAACGTTTCCTGAATTAACAGTGCCCTTTCTGTTGTAGACCGGGCAAGCAATAAAGAACCCCGATGGTTCTCTTTATCATTACGATCCGAACAACGTACCGTCCGTTCTCGTACCTCGGACCAAATCGCCCGTATCTCCGAGGAAAAGCAGCCCAACATCGCCACAAAGATTGACCAAGTCCTCACCGGCGCCTTCCCCGAAGAAAAAATCGTCCAAATGTTCGCCGATCAGGAGGTTCAACACCACCAACAGCTCTACGAGTCCGACGTTGCCGTTTACGCCTCCCGTGAATTTAAACAAATCATTTTCCTTTCCACCGTTGCAGACCGAAACTGTCACTTATCCGCATTTTAATGTTTCCGTTCAACCGCCACCTCTTGTAGGAGATCCGGGACTTTCAATGTACAATCAGTCCTATTTTATTCCTGGACCTAACTACGGGGTTCCTGTTCCTCCGATGTACGAAGGAAGGATACCTGTTGTGAGTATATCGATTGAATCTTTAGGTTCATCATAAAGAAAGAGATTTCTGTATTTTCTTTCTCAATTTGCTTTGAATATAAATCTGCAGTCGGGGTTCATTTTTGAAGACATGGGCCCCCCAAAGTTGAGTTCATTTTCGAACCATTTTTTGCGCGCATGTTCCAGAGGCACACCGTGCTATCGTTTTATCGAAGTGTCAGTAATTTTCGAATTTTGAGCCGAACTGAACTGAAACTTTCAAGGTGAGTTGCATTTCGAAATTCGACGGTTGAGTTATTGGAAAAAATTCGTCAATTTCGTGGATTTTTCTCGGTATTGGTATAATTCGAGAAAAACCAGATAAGGACTGACGTGAAGTCAGCATGTTCAAATTCGTTGCCGCAAAGCGGTCATCTCCTTCGAATAGATAAAATTGAGTGTCCTAAATTTAACTAACCTAACCATCTTGAAAAAACTTCATCTGTTGATAAGACTTCCTTAATTTTACTCAAATCGCCAGGATAAAAGCAAAACTGATTCTGATTGTAGAAAACTTATGTGATCGTCTTCAGGGGTCTAATTTTAGGGGTATATTTTCGAAACTTAATGATTGAAAAGTAAAATAACTTATTTCCGCTTTATATATTTATTTTCACAACAATTGTTTCGTCATGATAACATGAGTTTATCAGGTGAGTATGGCAACTGACTACATATTTGGGATACAGTTCTTTAAATAGTTGAAAAAAATGAAAAAATATAGTGCGAGATACAAGAAATTATGGGAATTCTTGGGTTTCAAAAAAGGTTGAGTAAGGGAGATTTATTCAGGTCCGTTTGGTCGTTGAAGAGAATCTGTTTTTTATTGTACCTATTTATCTCCATTGTTTCCAGGAAGTTCAATTTTAGGGTCTTATTTTCCACGTGCAGAATTTCGAAATTGCTGTCGAAATCATGACCAGTCTCCAACAAATGTTTTGCATATGTTGAATTATGTGCTTCGTTTACGTATGCTTTCTGATGTTCTCCTATCCTAGTCCCAAATGATCTTCCCGTTTGACCAACGTATACATATGGGCAAGTACCGCAGTTCAACTTATACACTCCAGACTTTCTATCTTTAGCGACTTTATCTTTATTGTTTTTTATTAAATTTCCTAATGAGTTTCTAGTCTTAAATGAAATATGGTAATTATTATTTTTCTTTAGATATCTTGCTATTTTTTTAGATTTATGTTTTTAATGTATGAAAGGGAAATATATTTATTATCTTGTGAAATTGTTGGATATACAAGTGAAATAGATTTTTTCAGTTGCATTCGATTAAGTATTGAGTAGAATTACTTGAAAAAGGTTACAAATTCAACCTGAATAGTCACAATCAGAAGGATCTAGAATACCTTGCTATAGATTCAGAAATTGCATTAAAAAACCACCAAAGTTCAATTGTAGATAAGTATGCTTTGATTAAATACATACAAGAAAATAAACCAAACTTTAATAACAGTAAAATTAATAATACGGTTAAAACAATAAGAACGAAAATATCAAATAATAATTTAGTTTTCACACGCGTGGACAAAGGAAACATAGTAATTGCAATCCAAAGAAATGAATATATCAACAAAACTACCACATTTTTAGACCCGAACAAATACAAAATTATTAAAAATGATCCTACTACCAAATATCAAAAACAGATAAAAAACAGTCATAAAAAACTCAACAGCCCTTTTTGAAAATACGCCAATCTATAAATTAACTATTATGAATCGACAACCCCCAATTATGTATTCTCTCATAAAGTTACATAAAGAAAACCGGCCTATTAGACCAGCAGTTCAATTTGTTACAGCACCTTCATATAAATTGTCAAAAGAACTAATTAAAATCATTCAAATTTACAAGCTGAGTTAGCCGTGAAAAATTCATACCACCTCATAGATAACATAAAAAATATACATATCCCGAACAATGCCAAACTCATTTCTTTCGACGTGCAAAACTTGTTTCCTAGTGTACCTGTTAAACAAACCATAAAACTTGTAGATATGTTATTGACGAAAAAGAGGTCAAACCCAGTTATAAAACAAGAGATTATGGAAATCTTGAAAGTTTGTCTGGGCCAAAACTATTTTTTGTTTGATGACATATTGAATGAGGACTATGAAATTTTAACCATGGGAAATCCACTTAGCCCGATTTTAGCCGAATATTTATGGAATTCCTAGAAACTGAAATCCGAGAAAGCCCCTTTTACAAATGATTCATTTATTGGTATCGTTACGTAGATGACATGTTAACCCTATTTATCGGTACCAAGAGACACTCGCGATGTTTTTAGAATTCATAAATTCATTATCCCCCACAATAAACTTCACATATGAGGAGGAACAAAATAATAGTATTAATTTTCTTGACTTAAAAATCACGAAAATTAATAATAAACATGATTTTTCAATTTTTCGAAAACCAACATACACAGATCTCACAATTCATTCCTCCTCTAACCACCCATATGCTCAAAAACTGGCAGCTTATAATAGCATGATTTTTAGATTGATCAACATACCCATGACACATGAGAACTTTGATATAGAACTAAATACAATAAAGCAGATTGCACTAAACAATGGTTTCAATCCATCTGTCATTAGCAAACTACTTAATCGAATGCAACTGAAAAAATCTATTTCACTTGTATATCCAACAATTTCACAAGATAATAAATATATTTCCCTTTCATACATTGGACATAAATCTAAAAAAATAGCAAGATATCTAAAGAAAAATAATAATTACCATATTTCATTTAAGACTAGAAACTCATTAGGAAATTTAATAAAAAACAATATATAGATAAAGTCGCTAAAGATAGAAAGTCTGGAGTGTATAAGTTGAACTGCGGTACTTGCCCATATGTATACGTTGGTCAAACGGGAAGATCATTTGGGACTAGGATAGGAGAACATCAGAAAGCATACGTAAACGAAGCACATAATTCAACATATGCAAAACATTTGTTGGAGACTGGTCATGATTTCGACAGCAATTTCGAAATTCTGCACGTGGAAAATAAGACCCTAAAATTGAACTTCCTGGAAACAATGGAGATAAATAGGTACAATAAAAAACAGATTCTCTTCAACGACCAAACGGACCTGAATAAATCTCCCTTACTCAACCTTTTTTGAAACCCAAGAATTCCCATAATTTCTTGTATCTCGCACTATATTTTTTCATTTTTTTCGACTATTTAAAGAACTGTATCCCAAATATGTAGTCAGTTGCCATACTCACCTGATGAAGTCATGTTATCATGACGAAACAATTGTTGTGAAAATAAATATATAAAGCAGAAATAAGTTATTTTACTTTTTAATTATCAAGATGAATTTCCGACAAGTAAAGACTGAGACAATCAAGTATTTCGAAACATAAATAGACTTTCGAGTTTTGTCTGCAGAATTATGTTCAGAAGATCAAATTGAGTGCATAAAAACTAATTATTATATTCTCTCACTGTTCATGTTCATGTAAAACAATAAAATATAATGCAAAACTTTTTCAACTTGCACAAATGACATATCAAACGTACGTTTCAACTGTAGTTGATTCATAGGACACTTCCCAAATGGTGGAAGCAAACCCTAATTTCTTCATGGGAGGAGTGGAAAATCCAGTCCAGATGATATTTCCTCAACCGTCTACTTTTTGGTCGCAAGGTCCGAATTATTTTCAAGCTGGAAATCAACACAGATATCCTCCTTTATCGCAGTCTACCCCAGGTATAGTATTATTAATTATTGTAATTGATCACTTGGTGAAACGATAATTTTATTGTGTTTTCGCTCCTCCCTAGGATCTTTGAGAAATTATATGATCACTACAATCTTGGGGGAGCAGTAACGGTTGACGTTGTCTTTTCTACTGTTCTGAATTATACTATGACGCTTCTTTATGTAGCCTACTGATGAATATTGTGGTAGGCTTAACCTGACATGTTTACAACGAATGCGATAAATTGTTCACCGAAAGGACGATATTGTTTTTTTTCTGCAGGGTGTCCGGGATATTATTATCTTCAGACCTCCAGCTAGTTCAACATGGTCTTGAAGAATGGCAAAAAATATTAGTTAGGTTAAGGTATCAAAATGAGAAATACTATTCATAATTTAAATAAAACTCAAACAGATTCTGCGTATTCTGCGTGGACCCCTTTGCAATTAAACAAAATAAGGTAATAGCAGAGTGAATTGTCCTGTTTATTGTAAACTAGCTGCAACAATAAAGAAACAAGTACGTTAGTCATCTTGTTTTTGGATGAACTCGGAAAAGAGAAACATTACAGTTGCAAAATTCAATTTCATATCTTTATTCGTGTATTTTCTATTTGAAATGTGATGAATATTTGTTATTCGACACTTTTATAATGGCTTGTTTTTATCCATCTGTCAGCACGAAAATTATACTTTTGCGACGTTGTAAACTCATTATTCATATGTTCAACTAGCTGAAGGTCTTGTTCATATTGAAATCAGTGTTACTTGGAGGGGGTAAGAAGGAGATCCCCAGATCTCAGAAAGACTATCTTTAATCAGGTCGATTCTGTTTGCAAATAGCAATATTGGTAGGAAAAAGATATTGCTATCACAACAAGATTGGAATTATTGGTATTCTGATCAACGATTTTGAGCAATATGATAGATATATCAGTTCAACAAGAATCTTGCTATCAATAGTGCTATCTTAGCAACTTCAAAATAGTACTTGCTATGCTTGATAACTAGATAGGTTAGAAGGGAATCTTACAGAGATCCACTTGTTTAAGTATTATTTCTTCCAAGAATTCGAAAATATTGAAGATAGAGAAGTATGTGCTAATAGAAATTCGTTCAAGGTTCTCTAGAATATTTAATTTCAAATGAATATTCTTAGACTAAAATATCGGCATAGTAAGCAACAGCTGAGATGATTATTCTAATGATCTCAACAGCCATCCCTTTGAATTGCCAACAAAAAAGTTCATCTAATTTCGAATCGTAAACGCTTGAATAAAATTGCTGCATTTGATTTCTGGTAACCAACATTCTATTGATATCCAAGAAATTGGTTATTGGTCAATTTGGTTCATTTTCTCACCAAATCCGGAATATTTTCCAAACCGAATCAGTTACGCAAAATCTAATTACAGATTCGTATAATCTACGTGTTCGAATCCATAATATATGATGTGCATATTGTCATAGCTTCAAAAATAAAATTTCGCACGGAATCGCTAAATCTTACCCCCCACCCCTCTGCGCTTTGATGTTTATTCGCGGTTCTTTATGAAAAATTTTCTAAGTCCCAAATAAATTTTTTTTTTTCGAAAATCGTCGACCTTGTTATCGTTTCCTATTAAATCGAGGTCGTAGATCACGAATATGTCATTAGAAATCGTCCAGTGACAACCGTTTAGAAATTATGGCGGAAATAGTGAAAAAATTTCGAAATTTTGGTCAACTTTGAGACGTCGTGCCGACCAAAATAATGAAGCTGGGTGATGTCGAATTTTTACGTGCAGTTCGATCCTTTATCTATGAATTAAAACAGATTTCATCGTCCTACTCTCATCGAGTCGGTAATAATGATTTTTTGAAAAAAGGTCCAAAATTTTGGAACTTCAAGGACCTCTCACGTCCAGGACGATTTTTTTAAAAAATATCTGACCTTATATTCTTGTTCTACGCCCTCGAATTAGTAAGTGTCCCAAATTTCACGGCGATAGGAGTCGGAAAATTATTTTTCGAAAATTGAGATTTTCTTAAGGGTAACCCCTTAAAATTTTACCAAAAATCGAAAGTTCTCCGATCGACCTGAAATTTGAAACATATACTAATTCGAGGGCGTAGATTAAGAAAATCCAATCAGAATGTTAGTGGAGAGTCTGGTTCGTTTTTTATGGCCCGAGGAAAATCGAAAAAATTGGACCTTTTTTAAAAAAATCATAATTTTTCAACCAAAAAAATTCGATATTGTCCAGCCTCACGCGTTTGATCTGTACGACGACCCAAAGTTGACCCAAATTTCGAAATTTTGGTCAACTTTGAGACGTCGTGCCGACCAAAATAATGAAGCTGGGTGATGTCGAATTTTTTCACGTGCAGTTCGATCCTTTATCTATGCAATGAAACAGATTTCATTGTCCTACTTTCATCGAGTCGGTAATAATGATTTTTTGAAAAAAGGTCCAAAATTTTGGAACTTCAAGGACCTCTCATGTCCAGGACGATTTTTTTTTAAAATATCTGACCTTATATTCTTGTTCTACGCCTTCGAATTAGTAAGTGTGCCAAATTTCACGGCGATAGGAGTCGGAAAATTATTTTTCGAAAATCGATATTTTCTTAAAATTTTACCAAAAATCGAAAGTTCTCCGATCGACCTGAAATTTGAAACATATACTAATTCGAGGGCGTAGATAAAGAAAATCCAATCAGAATGTTAGTGGAGAGTCTGGTTCGTTTTTTATGGCCAGAAGAAAATCGAAAAAATTGGACCTTTTTTAAAAAAATCATAATTTTTCAACTAGAGGACCTTCGTCCATAAAATAATTGGCTACGTACTCACAAAGGACCCAGATATAACCAAAAAAATTCGATATCGTCCAGCCTTACGCGTTTGATCTGTACGACGGCCCAAAGTTGACCCAAATTTCGAAAATTTCTCACCAAATCCGGAATATTTTCCAAACCGAATCAGTTACGCAAAATCTAATTACAGATTCGTAATCTACGTGTTCGAATCCATAATACATGATGTGCATATTGTCATAGCTTCAAAAATAAAATTTCGCACGGAATCGCTTAATCTTACCCCCCACCCCTCTGCGCTTTGATGTTTATTCGCGGTTCTTTATGAAAAATTTTCTAAGTCCCAAATAAATTTTGGTTCGATGATCACATGAATAATGAAAGCCGCAGATAAAGGTTATGTATGCGGAATCATATAAAAAACTCACGAAGTAGGGTAATTTTCTTCTTCCTCGTAGCTCTGAGGTCACAAAATACAGTGTTGTCATCTCTAAAATCACCGATTATGGAAGTCCATGATAGCAGTATTGCTATGATAAAATTCATAACAAACATTGCTATAACACTCGGAATAGAATACGTAACATCATGGTCATATTGCTATAATTTATTGAGATAGATAGACTAGAATAGCAAGGTTCATAGCAATACGCAAACAGGATCCTCCTGAATGTCTTATAACTCGGACACCGTGTTTATAAATATATAAAAATCTGTGATTTTTGACTAATGCATGCTCAAGAGTCAAATTACTGATTAATTAACCGCTTGAATCAATCCAAAATCAAAAATTTATCATTCAGAAACCTGAGCATAAAGTGAAACTTTTCCTATGTTTTCTACTTTGAATAATTATGATTATCTCGGTTATTCCAGGAGTTCCTCCCACCTTCGTCTCATCTCAATCGAACACGACCAACGAAGTGATGTATCCCAACCAGCCGCAAATACCATACACCTACACAACGTCCCAGCCGAATCCAGCCATCTACCCTAACCAAGGTCCCTTCCTTTACGGCCACAATGCCTTCCAGACCTCGCAATATCCGCCACAGACGAACACACCCACTGCCGCCAGTTCATCTTCGAGCGCCACGCAAAACACGCTAGTCGAACAGCCTCAGCAAGTTCTGATCTACAACGATCAGCTCCGGACTGTCAGCCGGACGAGCAGAGGTCACGGTTACGACGAGGAAAATCAAGGCGGCAATCAGCCGGGTGGAAATGCCTGTAGGGGGAGCGGCGGTCACAGAGGATTCGTGCTGGGTTCGAGTCATAACAGTACGGCGACCAGTTCTCCTGCCATTTCGGTGAACAGCAATTTCGTCCCGCAGAACCAGAGGTTTTGTAGGCAGTTTTCGGATCCTGCCACGGCGGCTCAGTGCTCGTATCTTCCAAACATGATGATGATGAGACCAGTGAGTTGTGAGCCGCGATCAGTTGATCATTTTATGGGAACTGATTCGTTGTTGCAGATAACTGTCGGATGCTCAACTCCAGGCACTGCCAGAAGCAGCAGATCTCCAACACCTGCCAGTGACATATCGCATTTTGGGGGTCAACGTGTTCCTTTACCACAGCCAGTCATTCCTGGTATGGCTGGTATGATGCCACGTGAGTGTTAACATTTTATCAGTGATGAAAACTCGTATTTACGGCACAATTTGTTCTCGAGAAATGTTTATTATTGTTACGCGAGTTTATATCGTATGCAGGTTTGCTCTTCATCATGAGGTATACTCCATTCACTTTTATAAACTATCCCGGTTGGCCATGATTTAGGTCTATCAAGTTTTTTACTCAAAACTGACGCAGGTTTGCAATATCGACAATGTCAAAATAATTCTCAGCGACGTTGCCAAATGCTCTCAATCTCAACATTATTGGGAACTTCTGCGAAGATGCCAGCGCCCTCACGGATAAATTTGGAACCTGTCCAAGCTAGAAGTTTTATGTAAACAAACCGTAGAAATGTGGTAGATATCGAATATTTATTAAGCAAAGCTAGAATATTCAAAAAAATTATTAAAATTTTGTGTAAGATTTTTTGAGAAGGGACTTTTCTTTTGGATGACGTTATAAATTCGTGCTTCAAATTGTTCCTGGAGGATAATTTCGATGTTATTTTTTTTAGTGTCTGTTGCTTAGTGGATCTAAATGAACCAATGTCTAAGTTTACTTAAATTTCTGGAAAGATAGGCACCTCAATAAGTAATTCAAGGACTCTTGTCAATGTGAAGATGTACTGAATGTAAGCCATATTATTTGATAAATCCAGAATAAGTCTTGAATGACATGAATCGTTCTCTTTGTTTACAAACAAGTGAATCAATAAAATGAAGAGACAGCTTTTCTGCATTAGTTCTTTTGCATCGTATTTCGGAAGAAAAGAAAGGAAACACATAGACATATAATCGATTTTATTTTCATATCACAGCTGCTCAAGATACACATACAAAATGAAAAATGTCACAGCTGGTTCAACCTACCTATACAGGGTGAGTCTTTGACCTTGCAGAATATTTTAACAGAAAATTCTTGAAACTGAAAGAAACATTTTTGTCCTCTACCATTTTTTCCGATTCGGCCTAGATAAAAAGATATAGGCATTATAAATTTTCATAATAGGCTAGCCGCCCCTGGAAACCTGAACACTGAAGTTTTTCCAAGCCTAAGATATACCATTCAAATCTTCCAAATAAGCAACTCTGTTATGAAAACAAGCGTCAACTTACTTTTTACATTCCAGTTGGTGAAAAAAGTTGTAGTTATAGTACAATAAACAAGTTAGGTATTCCAAATTTCGTGGGCGATAAAAGTTGAATATTCTTCTCTTGGTTTCATTTTCGATAATGAGGAATTCATCTAGCTATCACTCATATTAGCTTTGAGATTCATCTTCAATTTGTAATTATTAATTTTCTTTGTTTATTTCATTTTTTCCAAAAATTATCGGATTCAGACATAACCCATTCAAACTTTCATTTTCATAAATAAATAAAACAGATGTACCTCATTTATCTATGAACGTACAAACGTTGCCAAATTGACGAACAGAAAGAAAGAACTCCTCGAAATCAAACAACACACAATATGCTAATTCTATGTATACACTTGTATAGTCTATGATTCTGAACTGAACTATAAATCTGTGATTCGATTCTCAACTTTTAGACGTGGCAACGCGGAAAAATTGAATTCTGTGAATTTTTTGAACAGAGTTGCATTCAGCCAAAGTACCCAATTCTCGGAATTTCACAGATATTTAATATTTTTGAATTTCAGATTACTCAAAAACGGCGCATCATAGGAAAAAAATAAGGAATACTTTTACTTTCCAAAATGGTCAAAAATTCGTTGAATAGCATTCAAATTATTTTTAAAAGTTGTATTCTTTGAATATCTGGTATTTTTATGAAATGTTATGGTCATATTAAAGAAACTGGAGGTTAGGGATGAAATGTTGTAATCCAGGAACATTCATCGTATCAATAAAAAACTATATTCCAAAAATCATCTCATTCGATGAGATCGTTCCCGAGATATAATCGAAAATTAAATTTTTTTATGGATTTTCAACAGTCTGTATTTTACGAACCAAGCCGAATCGGAAAAAATGGTAAGGGAAAAAAGTGTTTCTTTTAGCTTCAGGAATCTACTGTTAAAATATTCTGCAAGGTCAAAGACTCACCCTGTATAGAAATGAAAAATATCAATCAATGTATTATCAACTATAACAGTATATTTAGTTTTTGTCGGGTTTTCAACCAGATCACTGTCTTTGAATATGATTTTGTGTAGTGTGTGAAGTAGGTAGCTGCAGAAGGGCTCGGTAGTTGCAGAATCAGCATTTTTCATCAAAATTCCTTCATTTTCATTTACACCTGAAATATCTGGACATGAAGTTGTTTTGAAATGAATACATTGTAATTTACCTTTATGAAAATAAACATCTTCATGCAGAGAAATGCAGTGAACATACCTTCATGTATTTCTTAACATGTTTTCCAATCTTCAATTTCAATCCAGGCCTTTCTTCTATCATTGAATTCCCTGCCAAATGCTGTTTCCAATTTAACTTTACTTTCATTTGGCTTTGGAAAAAATGAAAACTTGAGGCAGTAGATGATCCTTTCTTCTTTGACCATGAATAACATTGAGTTGAGGCACACAACAATAGTCATTTCGGGAGGATGCCATTTCGAATTAGTACAATCGAAAATTTTAATCGGAAAGAAAGGAATCGATTGATGAATATTACAAACACTTTCGGTATACCAAAATTTCAACTCGGAAAACAACACAAAAGCTTTAAAATGCACTCCAAATGTGAGCAAATTACTCTAGAATAACAGGCACGTCGAAAAACTACTAGCTTGGAAGTGTTCGAATTTCTATCGCCAGAGGGCGTATCGCTTAGCAGTAGTTGCGAATCGTCAAGGTAGTCGAGGCCGAAGGTACTTTTGAAGAAGCAGAGACAAAGTATCAGGGAGTGCTATGTAGAATTGAAATCTGCTTTTTCCGATAGTAACCCTGATAATTTGGAATCAATAATTTATCACAAGCTATCCAACATTTTCGACGTATGTGAGTGAAAATCAAGAAATTATATTTTATAGGAATAGATATTTAGTTTTTTGCTGCACATTGCCACTATAAGGAAGATTTTAAGTGAAAGAGACGACAAAGAATTTCCTTATATTGGTGTACCCAAAAAGACACTGAAGACTTCTTTTCGAAAAAAGATCTGCACCAACAAAGATGGAATCAATACTCACTTTTGCAAAGGAACATTTGGAATATAACGGAGGACGGACATCACTTTTTAAAATAATAAAATCAACGGGTTACAAATACAAAATTTTATGTGAACAATAACGTGTTGTTGCAGTCAAAATCACTTCCCTGTGCACATTTTCACATTATAAATCGTTCGATGAAAATCTAAGATTTTTGTGAGGAAACATTTTGATAAATACGTAATTTCTACGACCTCTAAGTAGAGAGGACAACGTTTTGTAGTTATCTGACAGGAAAATGACTATAACCTAACATTTTCAAAATATACACTGTGAAATGTGTCAGAATGTCATGGCCAACCGGGATAGTTTATAAAAGTGGATTGGGTATTCTGCTTTGGGTAATTTCTAAACCACAGATCACAAATGTTCTCTATTAGAAATGTGTGTTCGTAACTGCAAAGATATATTGAATTGCAGTAAAAAACTATTACTGCGATATCGATATCTTATTATAGCATGGGCATGGGCTTTTGAAGAGGTTATAGTCACATAATGCTGAAATAGATCCGTAGAAAATCTCATCAGATAAGGAAAAAGCGAGTAAACAAAAACACTTGAGCAGTGGATATTGAAAAAATTTCTAGGAAAGCATTGACAAAAATCAGCAGCGTTTTATAATTCCTTGTCAAAGCGGTCACCTGCACACGTTGTGACCTCGTCTAATACAGCTTTACTTCATGATGAAAAAAGTTGGATTTTTTTCTTCAAATTCTTCTAATGACACGATTATAATGAAATTTTGTTTGTGCATCAACAATTGCCCTTAGTTACCCATAATTTTCATGATGATGATCAGATGAGTTATCATTAAGTCTTTCAATAACGATACCAAGAAAGGATTCAAAATTTTACTCATTTTTTCCCGAAACCTACGAAAATCAGAATCGGATGAAACTGAAAACGACTTCAAGGTCTGTATCAAATTTCTTTGAAAAGTAATGAGCTTCAAAAAAAACAACGAAATTTTGGAAATTTTTGGGGCAACGGACGATCAGCTGGCCGGCAGAATAGAAGTCGATATCGAATTCTTCATCAGTGAGTACAACCTAGTAGTTGAAAGACTATTTTCAACTCTGAATTCGAATATTGCAGA
The DNA here is from genome assembly GCA_958510865.1 of Myrrha octodecimguttata. NCBI lineage: Eukaryota > Metazoa > Arthropoda > Insecta > Coleoptera > Coccinellidae > Myrrha > Myrrha octodecimguttata. The sequence goes on along the minus strand of OY294059.1, from coordinate 75,892,270 downwards.
TATTTCGGCAAAATTGTTGCATGCAGTTTCCTAGAGAAAGATGCTCAATTTATAATGTGCAGGTACTATCATCAAATATTGAGGTCTTTTTGTGAACATTTCGGAAATCCGTGTATTTTTTATGAGCTCATTACAGATCGCAAGCTGTTCGTGCAAAACCTTGTTCACATGAATTTTCTTAGAGTGTTAAATTGCGAATTTTTTCTGCAGATGATCCTTCATTCGCTGGATTGCCCCCCCCAGTTTTGAGGTTTCTTGGTCCCATTTACCCACAAGAAGGTCCGAGGGGTAGAAAAGTAACAAAGTAAGTTGCTCATACTTGTAGGAAACCCATTAAAAAATATAAAATAATTCCAATGAATATATGATTGAGCTGAATATATATTTCTCCTCAGGAACTATAGACCAACTGGCTTGCCGCCCAGCGGGAGATAAATATGAATTGCAGTAAGTACCAATTATGATCACTTTGTAATCAAATTTAATAGACGACTTCGGCCCAAGTTGCCAACCCACAATTTTCTTCACAAATTTACTATCACTGGGGAATGGGAATTTCAGGACAAGTTCTACATGATAAGGTTCGCGTTATTGATAAATATCCGTAAAAGATGCCTCGGCTTCTCAAACAAGATAATTCCTTCCAAATATAGGGTATTGTTAAGATCATCTCAGATTGGCTGAAATTTAAGTTGGGATTCCTGATTTCATGTAAGTAGTGTCAAATTTATATAGGACACGTTCCGCAAACCAACTTGGTTATTTCGGTTTCCAGTTTTCCATTCCGTAAATATGAAATATTCGGTTGGTTACTGAAAAAAGGTTAATTACGGAATTTAATTGATGAAAAAAACGTTCTTTCTGTCACCAGAACGACAGTCAACGTTCTATGGTAACATATCCATAGTACAGAACAATCTTTATTAACTTTATGATCCATAGCACATAGAAAAGACAACAATCAACAATGGAAAAATTACTAGGTATGGTCTATGGATTATAAGATAAATAAAGATTGTTCTATTCTATGGATATGTTACCATAAAACATTGATTGTCGTTCTGGTGCATGGACTTAATATGTCTATGTTCTGGTGACAGAAAGATTGCTTTTTCGTCAATCAAATTCTGTAATTACCCTTTTTTTTTCAGGAACCAACCAATTATTTCATATTTACAGAACGGAAAACCAGCAACCAAAATAACCAAGTTGATTTGCGGAACATATCCTTTATAAATGTGACAATTAACAAGAAATCAGGAATACCAACTCAAATTTCAGCCTAACAATAAACCTATATTTGGAAGAAATTATCATGTTTGAGGAGCCGAGGAATCTTTCACGCATAAATAACGTGAACCTTATAATGTCGAATTTGTCCAGAAATTCCCGTTCCCCAGTGATAGTAAATTACTTAAGAGAATTGTGGGTTGGCAACTTGGGCAGAAGTTGTCTATTCCGTCCATGTTTTGGAAAAGAATTACGCACTTATGACTGTAGATTTCTGACAGAAATGGTCTCGAAACATTAGGTTCGAATTCCCGAGAAAGAATTCAAGATTGAATTCCGTCCGTTCGACCATCCATAGGCATAGTCAATCAAAAGTATTCCAAACTAAACAAATATTTAGTTTTTTTCTCATTTGTCCATATTAACTCAACAAAAAACAGATCCGACAGAATCGAAACTTGGTAATTATTTTTTTAATGCTGACATACTAACTTATCCGAAATTTTGTGAGGATAGTATCACAAGAAAAATAAGTAAATCTTCATATCGTTATCGTTGGGGAAGCCATGATAATTGTAACAGGACATCGATGAGCAAGCTGTTAAAAGAGTGCACGCTTATCGCGAATGAGTTCCAGGTTCGATCCCCCGTTGTGTAGTATTAATTTTTTCATTGAAAAATTTGAATTTTGCATTTACAACGCAATAGAGATACGATCGGATTGAAATCTAACATATGGTTGAAGAATAACGGCTAAATAGTTGATGCAAAATTTCATGTGGATATGTGAGCCGTGAAAAGAGCAAGCGGTGTTTTTCTGGAATTCATAGAATATCCGTAATGATTCAGAGTCATGTTCCTTTCCTAACATTCGAAGTATTCTCCTCAGAAAACGCTATAAAATAAAAAAAACTGTTGAAATATTTCTTTTCGAGATGTTTTGAGGAATTATCTATTCTAGAATTCACTTCCGAATCCTGACGACCATAATTGGTTTCGTGCGTCGTTTGACATTTGTCATACGTTGAGGTAAAACAAACTCACTTTCCCGCTTTGCTTATGTTATGAAGTACGGCATTTTCAACAATTTCAGGATAAATTCACAAACTAAAATGATTTATATTCATAGAATTGGTGAATTACTAGACCCGTAAGGCCAAGTTATTGTGTCGTTGTGAAATGCAACATAAATACACCGAGAGACCAAGGAATACATTCGCTTTGTTTACATTGGCGAAGAGCGATTATTTGGAGATTTTAGTTATTTTATTCATTTTACAAGTGAAATTTTGTGATAATGGAACTGATTAACTGATATTCAATCTCAGATGATAATCATTCAAAACGATATAAATGAAAATTGCAGTATTTATTCTTGTCTTCTAAAGCCTAGAGTATCCACATCAGAGATAGCATTTATTATAGCTATAACTATTGAAAATGAAACAGAAAAACGTTTGGCTCATTTATTCCTGAAAATAAACATCAGAATGAAATCCAACAAATATATGGAATGGAAAAAACATGGGTTCCAGAGAACTCAGTACTATTTCAAATCACGTTCTATCTTGCAAATTATCAAATTACTACAATGTTGGTCTGCAGTTGCTATGGCAGTGCTATCATAATCTTCAATTATATATTTATTTTACAAATATATGTCACAAACAAAATAATTCATATGAAATTTTTTCCTTGAACATCGCTTTCGATTTATCCTCAACAAATTCTTTACTATACATATAAAATGTTTTTTTTTATGCAGATGCAACATTAGGGCTTTCATTATCTTCAATAATTGACAATAAGGTCAATTCGAAATATATTACAAACAACAAAATGTAGAAGTTTCATCCTTGCGTAGTCGAGCCACATCGAAACGTGTTCGGTTGGGAACAGAGAAGGTTATCTGGTTCATTATTGTTATGAAATACATGCAATATTTTGACAAATTTATCACATAACGAATTGCCTTGATTGGCTTTATATATCATATGGAGATGCGAGTGGTAACCAATCAGGATGGGGTTGTCCATCATAACGCCAGCTATCGTAGTGTCGAGAAGATATAATTCTTGAAATGTGTATAACAAACATGAAATATTCTTATTATAGTTATCTCATCATGAGTCAACTTATTAAACAGAACAAATTGAATAGATAGTCTAAGATAATTTCTTAACTAGTGTGGAAATGCCTCTACTCTCTACTAGTTTGTTACTTTGTCAGAACAGTTTTTTCAATTTATGGCGTGAATATAGGATGTTTACCTTCTTTGGGATAGTCCACATAGTATTCTACTCCTTCTTATACCAGATAAAATTTAGGGGAATGTGTCAAAAATGCAAATATTTAAATATAAAGTCTACACTACAATATATCTGAAACATCAGATTCCTTCGTCTCTCGGTGTATTTATGTTGTATTTCACAACGAAACAATAACTTGGCCTAGTTATTCACCAATTCTATTTATATTAATCATTTTAACTTGTGAATTCATCCTGAAATTGTTGAAAATGCTGTAATTCATAACATAAACAAAGCGGGAAAGTGAGGTTGTTTTACATCCAACGTACGACGAACGTCAAACGACGCACGAAACCAATTGAGTCTTTCGGACAGAATGATGATCATTTTTCGTTTTTAGGTGAAAAAGTGCAGCTGAAATGAATGGAGTCAACGATCGTCCGCTCTTTATGGTTTTTAAAAACATTCTCGCTACCAAAATTGATTCAAGCATAGCGGTTTTCCATGATACTGTCACGACGCCATATCGAATCTCATCGCGCATCCATTGGATCAACGAAGATGATGGAAACTCAACATTCGGAAAATATCGAACGGATTATATGATTCTAGTCAAGGAGAATGAAGATGAACGAATTGTTCACTATCGTTCAGTCAAATGAAAGGGCTGTGTTTCTGTTGAGCTAATTATAGGTACCATAATATGTGCAAATGCAATCCCCCGAATTTCCTGGGTTTATCTTTGATATACATATATCATCTGACTTTGTAGCTTGTATAAGTAGCAGTTCTATATGTCCAGATATGCAGACTCAACCTATTTTGCACATTAGATATTGTGACATAATCCTTTACAGATTGTGATAATTTAAGCCGGTTCGTTTTATTAAAAGTTACAATTTTACACAAAAAACTGCATTCAAAATTAATTAATAAGGAATTGATTACGTCAATTATTTTTGTTAGAATCAATTTCGAATTATTTTTAACAGGAGGTAGAACTCATAAAATTAAACTGCGTCGAACATTTATGTGCTGAGCTTTCTGGTCGTTGGGTGGCGCATTTGCCGACTTATCGCCCTCTAGATCGGTATCTTTATTGGATCACCAATATTTGCGAGAAGATTGAACACAGGAAAATCATTGGTTACGATCATCCTCAAATTTTATCGGTGTGTGAATACAATCTAGCGAAGACGTAAATTACGGAATTCCTGAAGAAAAATATCTTCACGAGAGTTAAAATTTTGCGACTGAGGTCTTTCATTATTGCGAAAGTGCTGTGATACCGATAAGCATGTGCTAGAATAACTTTTAGCACCGATTTTGAAGAAAAATGTTGACATTTGGAAATTACCAACGCGTACAAACCCATAATATTAAATAACAACAACTTTCCGAACACAGTATAGTCTCTAGATTTCAATGCAATGTAATTTTCGTCAAATTTACTATTGCTGAGAAAGGGGAATTAATTTCAGAATAAATTCGACACGATGAGGCTCGCGTTACTTAAAAATATCCGCACACGGTGCCTCGACTCCTCAAACAAGATAGTTCCTTCCAAATATAGGTTTTTGTTAAGATAATTTCTGATTGGATGGAAATTAAGTTGGGATTCCTGATCTCTTGTCAATAGTGGTAACTTTGCATAAGATGTTCCGCAAATCCACTTGATTATTTGGGTTGTCGATTTTCCGTTCCGTAAATATGAAATGGTTCCTGAAAAAGGTTAATCAAGGAATTTGATGGATGAAAAAGCGATCTTTCTATGGTAACATATCTGTATCATAGAACAACCTCTATTCACTTTACGATCCATAGAACATAGGCGAGACAAAAATCAACAATGAAAAAATTACTATGTTCTATGGATCATAAGGTGAATAGAGATTGTTCTATGCCATGGATATGTAACCATAGAACATTGCCTGTCGTTCTGGTGACAGAAAGATCGCTTTTTCATAAATCAAATTTTTTGATTAACCTTTTTCAGAAACCAACCAAATATTTCATATTTACGGAACGGAAAATCGGCAACCAAAACAACCAAGTTGATTTGCGGAACATACTATGTAAACTTGACACTATTAACAAGAGATTAGGAATCCTTACTTAATATCCTGCCAATCAGATATCGTCTCAACAAAAACATATATTTGGAAAGAGTTATCTGATTTGCGGAGCCGAGGCACCGTTTACAGATTAACAACTTGGGCCGAAGTTGTCTATTACAGCCTAATTCTCCATGCAGGGAGATTTTTGAATAAAATATAGGATTTCATGGCCGACAATTTCATAGTTTTATTTTGATGAGTTCAACCTACTGTGGCTAAAACGGTTCCATAAGATGAAGAAAAATACTGATTCGGACGAGCAATGTATTTTTCTGTTTCATCGAATTCTTTTATATGTATGAAGCAATTCATTTCGAAAGAGTTTTATATTTTTGATACATGATTTGAAATTTAACCACATCTACAGAAAATTGTGTAACGAACAAATAAATCATTAACGATTTATTATTACGTAATTTTGCTTATAATTTCTTGCTGAAATCCCATTTGAAAATTGAATGCTGAAATTTTCATCATAATAGGGCACACTCTGAATTTGAAAGTTTTTTGCTTTCAAATAAACCAATATATGAGCTGACTTGTTTGTTATGTTATAACAATTTGCATTGTAGGCATTTTTTTATTGATGTATGGAAAATAATATGAATTACCATACTAAAAAGACAATCCATTTTGTTGTATATTGATGTAGAAAATAAATGTAAATAGTTATATGTGGGTCCACTTACAATAAATATGTTGAAAGTTTAATATTTTAACAGTGCAACTAGATTCATGTAATTATTAATATTTGAAAGATTTTTAAACCGTTACATTTTGAATGTTAATCAACAATTTCCTTGTTAATTTGTGCCATTTTTATTCCATTGCAAAGAAAATTATTTGTTGTTACCAACTTCGAATTTTATTTTCTGAACTTATTCTTTCTCGTGAGAAGAAATTATGGGTTCTGATTGGAGGTAATCTGTTGAAAAACTGTAGTTCTTTCAGTGTGAATCATGAATGTTCAATTTTACTACTTAATTGGTCCATCCATTGAAGTACATACTTATTTTAATTTTGGAGAAATATTTGGAAATGTAAATTACAAATGACTTACGAGAGGAATGAATAGACGACTTCGGCCCAAGTTGCCAACCCACAATTTACTTAGCAAGTTAACTTTAACTGGGGAACGGGAATTTCAGGACAAAGTCGACATGATAAGGTTCGCATTATTTATAAATAACCGTAAAACATGCCTCGGCTCTTCAAACCAGATAATTCCTTCCAAATATAGGTTTTTGTTAAGATCGTCCCCGATTGGCTGAAATTCAAGTTGGGATTCCTGATTTCATGCAAACAGTGTCAATTTCGATACGTTCCGAAAATCAACTCTGTTGTTTCGGTTGCCGATTTTCCGCTACGTAAATATGAAATATTCGGATGGTTCTTGGAACAAGCGCGTGAAAAAGGTTATTAACGGAATCTGGTTGATGAAAATGCGGTCGATTTACTGTCACCAAAACGATTTTCTATGGTAAATATCCATAGCATAGCACAATCTATGTTTACTTTAGGTTTGTTTTGGTTCCGAGTTCAGATCTGTTCGGGACGGTTCTAGCATAGACCATAGATCTGTGCTAGAACCGTCCCGTACAGTTCTGAACTCGGAACCTTAAGTAAACATAGATTGTTCTATGCTATGGATATTTACCATAGAAAATCGTTCTGGTGACAGTAAATCGACCGCATTTTCATCAACCAGATTCCGTAAATAACCTTTTTCACGCGCTTGTTCCAGGAACCATCCGAATATTTCATATTTACGGAGCGGAAAATCGGCAACCGAAACAACAGAGTTGATTTTCGGAACGTATCCTATGAAAATTGACACTGTTTGCATGAAATCAGGAATCCCAACTTAAATTTCAGCCAATCGGGGACGATCTTAACCAAAACCTATATTTGGAAGGAATTATCTGGTTTGAAGAGCCGAGGCATGTTTTACGGTTATTTATAAATAATGCGAACCTTATCATGTCGAATTTGTCCTGAAATTCCCGTTCCCCAGTAATAGTAAATTTGTGAAGAGAATTGTGGGTTGGCAACTTGGGCCGAAGTCGTCTATTGAATATGTCTCTACTGTGTGTTGGAATATGCGTTCAAAAAAGACGATTGAGTGACGGATAGTATTAAATATTGTACAAACATTCGAGCGCTGACAATGTTTTTGTATATGAAATCTAATCATTAGTTTATTCATGCATTAAACGCACAAAATTTGGCATCTGGTACAAACATCTGTGTTTTTAATGAACATTCTCTTCATTATCGTAGCATACCTTTGCAAGCTTTAGTTGCAATTACCCTCAATAGGTCTCTTGCATGTAACACGAATTAGCATATTTTTATGTTTTTCTCATTCCGTTTCGATGAGAAATCATAATGTATTCAATCTCACACTTCAACAATTCGCCAATTTCGAATAATTCGTTATTAAAAATCGTCAAATCGGGACGCAAAACCAAAGTGGGTGAAACGCGGTAGATCGCCTCCTACGTCACTCGTTATTCCACGATGCCCCGATCGATACAGCCCGACGCTGTCTATTGGCTTGCTAGAGAGAAAAGTACACGAGAAGAGGGAGAGAGTCGATACGTCAAGCAAGGCGCGAAGTTCCGAGTGTTAAAACAACCAATATGTGGAGCCTAATCTAAAAGATCGTTTTTTCGTTGAAAATTGACATTTTTGACGGCGATTGAAGCTTTTCAGTATACTTATGGATGGAATATTTGATTCCGATGATAACAAAAAAATTTCAAAAAGCACCGCCGTGAAGGCAGCAACTTTTGCGCGCATGTTCAATGTAGATGACCACTTCAGCAACGAATTTGAACATGCACGCAAAACCTGCTGCCTTCACGGCTGTGCTTTTTAAAATTTTTACTGATAAATTACTGGATTTCAATTCGATCAAATCTGTATTTTTGGAAATATTGGAAAAATAAAATTTTGAATGGGTATATCTACGGAATCATTGGGCGGATTTTACCCATTAACGAATTCGACCTTCGTAATTAAGCCCCAAACCTACTCTACAAATATCGAGATTCTAAGTAGTTTCTTCCGGAAGTTATTATGTCAGCCTAACGGCCGACTGAATAAACACAATAACTTCCGAAAGAAACAACTTAGGGACTCGATATTTGTAGAGAAGGTTTGGACCTAAATTACGAAGGCCGAATTCGTGAATGGGTAAAATCCACCCAATGATTCCGTAGATATACCCAATCAAAATTTTATTTGTTCAATATTTCCAAAAATACAGATCAGATCGAATTGAAATCCAGTACTTCATCGAAAAATAACAGTTCGAAGTTTCATACAGAATTTGATGAGGATGATATGATAAGAAAATCATAGAAATTTTTTTTTCAAATTGTTCTAATGACACGATTATCACGAAATTTCGCATGTAGTTGTCTTTCAGCATCTCAAAACTAGCTGTAAAGTTCCATCAGGACTGAATCAGTATTTCTCGAGTTATACCGAAAAAATAAACGATATCGAGAAGAAAACCTTGAAATTTGACACATTTTTTCCGGATATCTCCGAAACTTATGATCGTATCGAACTGAAATTTGGTACACTGCTGTGAAATATGAAGTTCAAAGTGTGAGTGGACTTTTTTTTGGATATGATAAATGGTTTCCGAAAAAAAAATTTTTTGGAAAAAAATTTTTTTTAAAATTCACTGAGGATCTGATCCTGAAATTTAGCCCAAAGTTGCGCGTCGTTATACTCCACCCAACTGCCAAGTTTGAATCTAATCCCTTAAGTAGTTTCTGAAATAAAAAATAAATAACTTCAAAACTTCAACTGCCTATAACTCCGAAACTATTCGACCGATTTGGCCCATTAACGAACTTAACCGCGGAATTCTGATGCGCAACCTATCCTGAAAGTTTCAAGTTGCTAGCTTGCTTCTATCGACAGTTATGGTGTCCACGGCCGGCCGGCTGGACAGAATCGATTTTGGCACCGGATTCGTCATCAGTGAGTCCAACCTAGTCGATTGAGACTATTTTCGGCTCAATCATCCAAAATTACAGACATTTGGACAAAACGATATCACGCTGTTCCCCTAGAACATGCGCGCAAAAATACATGCAAGAGACCTATTCAATATTGAAATTCAAAATATCATCTTCAATAATGCAGCAAGATATATTTTTCTCGCAGTGGGTCTAAACCATACTTCCTTACGGCAGGACAATTTTTTTCGATCACAGCGGAAAGCTTGAATATCCGTTTGACTGGTCAAAGATGGCAATACAAGAAAACGATTGTTGAGATTTATATAAGACGCGATAGCGGCCAACAATTGGACGCTCGCTTGAAATTTTCATGTTTGCAACTATCGTCTACTTTCAAACACACTCGCGAACAACGGAACAAACTGAAGATTCCGTATTATTCGATGGACACCTCGATAGCGAAGAAATAAAAATTTCATCAACTTCTGTTATCAGAAATAAATACAGGTCCTGAACCTCATTGAATGATTGTAAAAACGCAGTTGGCTATATTCTTATTTCAAAATTCTGTGATCATACAGTTCGGCAACCTTAAAGGCCTATTACACCTTAAAGGCCAATATACCGCCCACTTCTTAAATGTACGCTCTCGGAGTTGATGATACTGCCCTCTATGCCGAGCGGTAAGCCGGGTCCAAATGAGTAATCCGAACAGCGAATGCAATAAAATTTGACAAACGATTCGGCGAATAGTGTGGACGGCACTCGACCTCAGCGTCGAATAATGCATCGTTCGAGTTGAAAACCGAGTCCGGACGGAGCAGAAAAAACAATGGCTCGAACCATAAAACTCCCTGTGTTTTATTGCATTCGCTGTTCGCATTACACTCATCTGAATCCGGCTCAAGGCTAAACTCACTCGTACCACGAGCCTACCACAAATCAGCGATCGCCGCTCGTAAACGAGCGAACTAGTGGGGAAGGGTTCGTTGTCGAAATGGACTGCAAAATGTCGGCCGTGTGAGTGATACGTTTCCTACTAGTTCGCTACTTTACGACAGGCGACCGCAAATTTGTGATCGGGTCGTGGTACGTGTGAGTAATGAACTCCATATTTTATACCTGGAAGGGACCCGTTTCGAGCGACAAGTGAAGCCAATTCGTTGCTTATGTAACCCGCGAAGTGGACGAGTATCTATCTCTTTCTTCGTCAGTGCAATAAAGGGAACTCTGTCGCATTTATTCTAAATCTTTTTAATTTTTCATTTCCAATTAGGAGAACCTGAATTTTTTTCTGACTAATTCGTGAAGAAGGCAGGATTGAAGAAGATCGCACGTGTTCAAGTGAAATTTCAACTTAGTGAGCGGTTTTTCTGGGGAACAGCACATTATCATCCTCCGTAAATTTGCGTTTTTTTGCCGAAAATGATTCCAAGCGACCAGATTGGACTCACTGATGAAGAGTTCAATGTCAAATTGAATTCTATTCAGCCGCCTGTTGCCACGATAACTTACTACCGAGAAAAGCTATATCGACTTAAAGAATTCAGAATAAGTTCGTTAATGGGCAAAATTTACCTAACAATTTCGAAGTTATATCCATTTCAAATATATTATTTTATTTCCTCTATATCTCAAGAAGTACTGATGCGATCAGATTGAAACCTGCTAATTGCGATTGCATGAAGAATCGTTAAAAAAATATTTTTTTCGGAAACTATCAATGAGATTTCAATGAAACTTGGCGCAGACCTTGAAGTCGAATCTAAACAGCAATATTCGAAATTTCAGCTCGATTCGACACACATTTCCAAAAATATCGAAAAAAAGTATGTCAAATTTCGTATTGGCAATGAATTTTAACCAGCGCTTAAATTTTTCTGACTCAAGTCAGTGCTTTTCGAGAAGTGTTGTCCTATGTTCCTATTATTTGAATTTATTGTAATAATGATGAAACTATCGTGAATCGTCAATGCACAGCTCACACCAACATAATTCTTCACTTTTTGAACCACAAGCGGCGAAGGTAGAGAAAGTAATGGCATATCAGAGAAAAATAGATATTAATTTTCAAAAATATTGCACTTTCTAAACGATGTAATACCCAAACTACCTGAATTTCTAAGTAAAACCAAATTTGAGCCGTTCAACACCATTTACTTCAATGGGTGTGACAGGGAGAGGTTACCGTAATTAGCGCTATCTTTGTTTCGTTGCCCCTTGTTACGCTTTAAGCTTAGTTGAAGAAGGGTCGGGTCCTTTCCAGGTAGTAATATAGAGTTCTATGCGTGTGAGTTACTCAGATCGGGTCAAGTCAATCGTCCTAGATAAGGATGCCGGTTCCTTATTATACTACACGATCCCTGCCTGCCAGGCCCTAGATATTTGGTAGTGTTAGTTTAATAAGCCTTTAAGTAACGAGCTGCTTAGAATAACTCAAAGCCAACTGAAGATCATTGTATGGGTTCCATTTCGATTTTCACTGCGCTGAAAAGGTCCTATTATGTTTGAAGATCAAACCAATCGATTAACACTAGTGATTTTTTCTCAACTCAAATTCTTGTTTCATTGAATTTTTTCGTTATTTTACGGAGCCAAGAAAAATTAATGCTTATCTGCATCCGCTTGAACTGTCAAGTTGTGAAGAGTCATGTGGAATTTGAAGATCAATTATTTATTTATACATAAAGAATACGATACGAAAAAAATTATGCTGTACATTTTTCAACGATGAACTAGAACTGTTTTATGATGATCAAGACTTGCACTCAAAGATTACAACTCATTTTACGAACAATTATTTGTTGGGCTTGAAAACTAAATGTGAAAATTGGTTTAAAATTTAAACTAGATTAGACTGATTTTGTAGTAATATAGAATTTAGTGAGACCTTATATATTAAGAATCTTTATATTATGAAAATTCGACATTTATGTTCTACTGTGCCTCCAACACCTGAAAATAAAATTATTTCATACTAGGTTGACTTTCATTTAAAGAAAATCTAAAGAGAAAACTTGGAATATATAGGAAGATCAGAGGTCCCTATATAGCAGAAAAATGTAATTTATAAAGATTAAAGTATTGTATAAAGACTGTCTATACAATATATGTATTATGTATGGATCTCATGACTTTGAAAGGTAATAAATAGAATAAGAAGCGTTGTACGGCAGTGTATATGATTGATATTCACTACAATCGTTGTTTTGGCTATATTTGCAACGTCGAAAATCTTCCAGGTAGTCACTATATATATATGTCATAATCGTATATAGTGAATCATGAAATTTGACATCTACTCACATAGCGTCATCAGTATACTGACGAAACATCAACAGCGACTTTTCCAAAATATCCCTATGTTCATTTCTGTATCGAGTTACTCTCACTCTGTCCGGTCTTTTCTAAATAACAATAAAAACTAAAAATTATCGAAGTTTCAGAAGTAATTGAATACTGGCAACCCTCAATCCACGAATTTCTCTTTCCCCTGTGTATTATTCATATAACTACCGATTTGAAGATTCGGAAAGCCATAATGTCACCTATGCGCGGCCGCCTTTTGGTGTTTTATGATCACACTGGCAATGATTTGATTCATTTTGGTGTTTACCCACTATTGGCACTATTTCTCATTCGGGTTTCCTAGCCCAGTTAACAGATTCTCTAAAATATACCCGGCAGGAATCGCCAACGTATATTTATTGTTCTGTGAACTCAGCATGAAACTTAACTGGTGAATTCGAACCACAGGTCTATGTTCTGACTTCGAAGTTAGAATCAAATCATCATAATGATAAAGAGATAGTTTCGATGTTTACTCAGATCTAGTAAAAAATAAATATGTCTACTTTGACGCAGCTCGTTTAACCTCAATTATTCTTCGAATTTTCTTTGTTTTTGATTTCTCAGAGATATATACGTATCATTCAGCGTTAGTGCATCAATATTTGGTCTGATAAGAAATAAAAGGTAAATGGGTGAAGGTGCAGCAATACGCCATTTTTTCCATCTGGAAATAAACCGAATTATGGGTGCGTTTTTATTTGCATCGAAACGATTAATCGATAAATCCATTAACCTCCATTTTTCTCTTCTTTGTTTGAGAATAAAAAGAAGGGGGATTAATTGGTTCGGCGAAAATAAAAATGCACGTATCTTTCCTCTTACCTTTCTTGCATAGAATAACAATATCCTTTCTTGAACACAGAGTAGTAAGGTTAAAGTGATGACAAAATGTTATATTAGTTCTATGGATCGCACATAATGCATAGAATTTCATAGAAAACTTTCTATTTTTCAAATTTGAATTGATTTTCAGGAAATTCCAAAAACAAGATAGTTTACTGATATTCATGTTTCAAATTTTAGAGCCATGGCACTGCACAAGGTTTTTGTTTATGGAACTTTAAAAACTGGTGAGCCTAATCATGATACGTTCGCTAAAAGTACAGGTGGAAGTTATAAACTTTTATTTAATGCTGTAACGTTCAACAAGTATCCACTCATTATAGGAACTGAATACAATATTCCATTTCTACTTCATGAACCAGGTGAGCGATTTAATTCATATATTACACAAGGCACACGTGAGTACCAAATGGAAGGTTGCTAATGTGAAAATTGTAAGGAATTTGGTATTATAAGGATTCAATTTGAAAAGTTTGCGATGATATAATATAGGATCAAAAATACTCAACATAAAATAGGTATAACCTATTTAATTATTAATAACTTTTGATTTATAAAAAGTAAATACTATAAAATCACACTGTACTTTGAAGAGGCACAAAAAATTTTGAAGCCAGTACGAAACATCATCTTGTATCCTAAAAATTAATTTGAACATATGAGGGTATATTAAAAATTAGAAGAGTTGTAGACATATTTAAATATGTGCTATTTTTCTTGCTGAGTCGTCTTGAATGATTCAAACAAAAAAGTTTGTAACGATTATCTATCGTTGTTCCCCCAAAGATATTTTTCTTATTTCCTTCAATTCATGGATCATTAAATTACTTGATTTTAAATATTAACCTTATTGAAACCTGTTGTTTCATGAATAATACTTGACTTTTTGCTTTGTAGGAATAGGTCATAATGTGAAGGGTGAATTGTATGAAATCGACGATCACGTATTAGCTATTCTAGACGAATTAGAGGACCATCCTAATTTCTATAAAAGAGAACAAACAGATGTTATTTCAAATGCAGACTCTACTGTACACAGAGCATGGGTTTATTATATAAAAAACTTTCGAAGGGGGCTATTAAGCAGTGAGATGATCGAGTGCTATACGAACAATGGAAAATTTCCTAAATATGTTGAAAGGTATCTCAGAAAACGAGCTTTAGATTATAGCAAAGTGTTGAGTAAATGATTTTTTCAATTACAGTGAAGAAGCAACAATTGAGGACTTGAATTATTGTTGATAAAAGTATAAAATTCAATAAAAGAATTTTTTTAAGTCATGAGTATAATCTTCTGCCACAAATTTATATATTTGCTTAACCTATTCTGTTGTAATATCTTACCTGAGTGTGATTATTCTCTTTTGACCTATCTAAATCTCTAATCCACAGTTTGAGTTCTGAGCATTATGGCGCAGTTTCAAAATAATTTTGGTCATTTTGATGAATATCCCAAATAAAATTCAACTACAGCATCTCTGGATCAGATATAATCTCATTTGATATACCATACTTGTTGAAGGATAAAATAACATCGATAAAAATTAATGTGAATATATTATTTATTAACAAAATTTCTGATATTCACTACATGACAAAACCTTATAAGAAATTCCAGGATGCAAAAAAATTCAGTGCTTTCGAAAATATTGGCATGAACTTCCTATGATATTGCTTGAATATAAATATGCTCCTAAAATATCGCATCAAAATATAGAAAATAAATTAAACAAAAGTTCTCCATGAAAGTCCACTTGATTCAGGGAATTTAAAGTAAACAGTCAAATTCATCATTTTATCATACAAAAGTGTTCCAGATGGAATAATTTCAATTAGTAAAAACTGAAATATGAGATAAAACAAATGAGAAAAGAAGAGGTTATCCACAATCTTTCAAATAAGGATTCATTCAATATTCTCAACGTGAAAGCCAAGAAAGTTCGTAAAAAATATCTGTTGTCTTCTTGGGCTTTTCCAAACTTCCAATTATTCTTACAGTTTGTGTTTTGAATACTTCCAACGTTTTTGAAACTGGTTGAATGAAAAATTTTCTCCGAAAACTGTAGAAATAATTGGTAAATTAACATTACCTAATAAAGAATGACAAAAAATACAAAATGAAAGATAGATTTTTTCCATGTTGATATTTGGAATATCATTCAGTTTATTCACATTTGATATAGAACCACTCTGTACAGTAATTGAAATAGGAAGATAAAAACAATAAAATCTAAAGTCCTGAACTGCGTTCGCCGTTACATTTCAAATATGTCCCTATACTGTACAAAACATTAGCTATCCTGGCTGAGAGTATTGAAACGGTTGCCAAGCGTCAATTTAGGCCCTTGTGTTGCATTCACCCTTGTCTGTTCCGAATGCCGATATGAACTGGATTTGTTGTGTTGAACTACTTCGAAACTGCCTTCATTTCTGTGCCTGAAAATATCACAAGAAAAATATTTCATCCTAAATGCAGTTTTCCTATGTGGTATTTCAGATATTAACTCTGGATACGCAGGGTCCTCAGAAAGGTGAGTCATAAAATCAACAGATTGAAAAACAAATCAAAATAATGATCAGCGATGCAGCAGATAGAGGAGTATTTAATAAAACATTATGCAGAATTGTAAACATGGAAATCATTTGGTAATTGTCTAGGAGATCGCATAACGCTCTAAATTTTATGAAAAAATCAATACTCACTAATTTTGGTATAGAAATCACGAATCCGAAGTCAAAAAATGTCGCTCGCTTCTAGTTTTTCCAAAAAAAATTCACAAAATTCTTCGAGGTCACTGAACTTTTCTCGCTGAATTTCGCTATTACACTCCATCTCGAACTATTCCCTTGATGGATATTGGTTATAAATGCATCAATATAAAGATTTAAAGCAATTTTCACTACAAAAATTGCCAGGAATTGTGAAATTACATTCATTTGCTCATTGTTTATTTTCGGCATATATTCGGCCATGATGGTTTTGAAGTTCGGAAGAACGACATCTGAAAGCAACTTCAGTCTACTACTTTACAGTGTTGCCGGATCGAAAACATTCCCGATTAGACTGAATAGGAAAAATTCCCTAGGCCCAACTTAGTGAACAGTGAACTTGTTCCAACACATTCCATCATGCAATTGTTTTATTATATTATGTACAATTTATCAGATGGTTAGAAAAGTTATTCAGCAAAGATAACGGGGAGGTGTGGACCAACTCTGCCAGGAAAGGAGAATGGAAAAGAGGAAAGTTTGGGTTATGGAGAGAAGTTGGGAAAATTGGAACACAAGATTCTAGCGGTCGCCCCGCCATGGGTGAAAGCACACAATGGAAAAATAAGGTTAATGTACTTGGTTAGGTTAGGTTAGTTTAGTTTAGAACAGTGCCAGTTCGAATCAGAAGAGTTAATTAATTTACTCTTCAGATTCGAACTGGCACTGTCCTAAACTAAACTAACCTAACCTAACCAAGTACTTAATATCTTCTGAACTAAACATTTTTATTAGTTATTAAACCACCTGTGACTAACGCGAATGTGTTCACCCATGGCAGGGCGACCGCTAGAATTTAGTATTTCGAACCAAGCAAGAATAACCTGAACTCGGAAATGGAAATTTGGAATATAATACTTAAAGAAAACTATACTTTAACAACTTATATTGACTAAAAACCAATTTTGAAAATGAATATCCTTCAAAATTTCCCCGGCATAATAGATTCAGGAAATTGACTGGCACTGGCAACCCTGCATGATATAGTGCTGTACGCGTACCCGCGTACGTCAAAAAGGAAAATTGTAAACAATGAGGATATCAATTTATTTTAACAATTCCTGGTAATTTTTGTAACGAAAATTGCTTGAAATCTTTATATTGATGCTTTTATAATCAATAGCTATCAAGGGAATGGTTCCTGATAGAGTGTAATAGCGAAATTCAGCGAGAAAAGTTCAGTGACCTCGAAGAAGTTTATGAATTTTTTTTGGAAAAACTAGAAGCGAGCGACCTTTTATGACTTCGGATTTTTGATTTTCATACTAAAATTAGTAAGTACTGATTTTTTCATGAAATTTAGAGCGTTATGCGATCTCCTAGACAATTACCAATCATTTTTCATGTAAATCTAAGAATAAGTAGTTATCAAAGGAATCCTCAAATATATGACACCTGATCGTTATGTCAGGTGCTTTCTCGCCTTTTTATATGAAGTAAAGCAGAAGACTCCCTGAAGACTTCAACATGAACATTTGTTGTTTGCCATCTCAGCCAGTAATGAATTATTTGTATTTTATTACAGTGAACTGAGAAAAAACATCCATCTTCACTGAATAACATTTATAAATTCTCTGAAAAAAACGCTCAATAAATCAGAAAAAAAAGTTACATTTACTCTTAACCAGTGAGTGTAAAAAAAAAAAGAAATGGTTTATAATAGCAATAACATAGTCCATTGTAAATTAAGATTCCAACATCATATAACACTAAGAAAATAATTGCCACAAATATCAATGTCGATACTTACCTTCTATTTTCATTAGTTTTCGACAAAGTCGGAAACATCTCCTCATTGTGAACATCAGGAGCTCCCCTCACTACAGGTTTAGATGTCCGACTACTCTGAACTTGATACCGTAAATATGGAGGGACGTAAGTTCCCGATTTGTTCAGAGGTTTTGGCTTTTCTTCTACTTTAGGAGGTGGAGGGGGTGGTGCTGCAGCTTCCATCACTTCCTCAATCTTTTTCCAAGGACCAGCCTTTTTCTCAGATTGTTGATCACCTTCTTCCCCTTGTTGTTGTTCGGAATTTGGATCAGCATTTCCTTGACTTCCATCATTGTTTTGATTGATACTTAAATTGCCAATTTTGAGACCTGTGTAATCTTTCTTTTCTTCCTCGAATTCTTTCCATTCATCTTGTTCCTACAAAGAAAATGTGTCAACATGGCTTCCTTATGGCTCACGAAAATCTTAACCTGCGTCACACTAGTTGAATTTTCACAATATAACTTAGTCAATACTTACAATCTCAGGTGTGTTTGGTTCATCCCCATCGGCTGGACGGTCTGGCTTCTTTTTTATTTCGGTTTTTTTAGCATTATCTTCTAATTTTTTTGCCACCTCTTCGGTAGTGGAGTATTTCTTGCTGCTCTTGTTTTTCTTTCGGTCCTTTTTAGCGAAGAAGTCATCTAAATCTGCCATAATTCCAAAAAATATTACTGCACAACACGTACACTCAGAAGTAATCGAAAGTTGAAAAGAACCTGAACAATTTGGAAATTTTTAGTTTTCTACTTTACCGATCTTCTGACGTTTTTCAAAAGAACTGTCAGTTCTTTGAGATTTTCTTTCTGTGTTGGCCATTACGGAACCACCGTCATATTCATATGTTTATATAATTCATATGTTAATATGAGTTACTATAGATTGAAGCAAACATTTGAGCGTAAATTGTTCAATGGAATGACATGAATTATATTGCTTCCAAATTTAAATAAATTTTCATGCTCATTTAACGTCTAGTTCAGGTTAATTTCTGAACAGAAGAAGAAATTACATAGATTTCAGAAAAATTTTCTATGATATTAAGAAGTTATCTGTGAACCATCAATAACCTCACAAATTCATTCATGTTTTGTTTTGTGATGATTATTTGTCTACATGTTCTTTGAAAAATGACCATAATATGGGCATAACATGTATTGTTGTGGGCTGTAGAAGTCAAATTCATTCTTGTTTTGTTTTGTGATGATTATTTGTCTACATATTCTTTGAAAAATGACCATAATATGGGCATAACATGTATTGTTGTGGGCTGTAGAAGTCGTTTTAATAGGGACAACGTTAGATTTTTTCGTGTCCCTGCCGAGTTACACCATAGGTTTTTAACGGAAAAAAATGAACTATCTAAGAGGAGAAGAGCCTTATGGTTAGCTGCC
The DNA here is from genome assembly GCA_958510865.1 of Myrrha octodecimguttata. Lineage (NCBI taxonomy): Eukaryota > Metazoa > Arthropoda > Insecta > Coleoptera > Coccinellidae > Myrrha > Myrrha octodecimguttata. Next base: position 75,872,567 of record OY294059.1, on the reverse strand, counting down.
ATCAAGAGGAGGGATCTCACTGAAAGTAAAATTAAATATCAGAAAGTTTGTAGCAGACATTTTATTACTGGTAAATCATCAGGTATGCCAATTTGAAGGGAAATAAATAAATCTTTGTTTAGGTGAACCTTCTGCACTAGAAGATGTATATAACCCAGACTGGATTCCCACTCAGTTTATGGAATGTACATCATTAAGCGTTGACAAACCTCCCAGTGAAAAAGAGACTAGGCTGAAGAAAAGAAGAAAATTACAGGTTAGTCATCTTTTTTAAATGCAACAAAGTAATCTATTGTATTGTATTGTTGCTGATTCTCCTAGGTTCCGCTGCGGAACCTATTCAGTATACTATTTTAATGAAAAATTTATTCTTCATTTGATAGCACTAGGAAATTTAACTGGAATATACCACAGGGTTCAAATCCACTTGTGGGTCGTGCACCTTTATCTTTAACGTTGTGGTCTTTTACACTGTTACTGCGTCAACAGTATTGTATTTGCATTTTCGGATTATCTTAGGCTTCAAGAAAACCCATTGCAAGCTTGAGCAAATTATGCTATCTGGTGTATTATTTGTAGTCTACGGTACTATGTCCCCACGCCACTCCATACACAGAAATTTTAATTTTTGACCCAACAGTGAATGGTGGCCTGTATCGATCTAGAAAATTTTTTGCTAGTTCGGGATTGAATCCGACACATTTCGATTACAAGTCCAACACTCTTACTACTGAGCCACCGACACAATCTTCCTAGTAAAATTGATGAATCTATTGCTAAGAAATCTCAAGCCATAGCATGAAGTAAAGCAGGAAATAAAGATTCATAAAATTAATATTGAGCTTTCATATTCAAAGATACCAGTTTAATATTTCATTGAGTTCTATTTGGAATTTTTTAGGATGCAGAAGGACCTGCAGAGAAAGTTCAAAATGAGGATATTCAAGAACAGGAGGTAGAAAATGATACAGGCATATTTTCTAAGAGTACTCAGACAGATTTAACAATGGAAGATCTCGAAATTAAAGAGGAACAACTTGAGATTGCATTAAAGATAATCCATAGTCTCACAGTGAAGACTGAAAAATCTCCTGAGTGATGAAAAATGAATAAATTATCCTCAATATCCATTCCCTAGATAGAGGTATGTTGTTAAAATAAGAAGAAATATATTTACTATTTTAATTTAACTATTAATCTGCTATTATTTTGACAACTCTAAATATCGGCGTACCACATACGTGGACTGTTCAGTAACCTCTCATTTCTAGGAAGAGCCAAACCTTTTAACTCTAGAAAGGAGATCTGTCCTCTTCTATCTAATTAAGTTCCTCTTTGACACAGACACTGCTTTCCTTAACAGATCTTAAAGAAAGGCGCAGCTCATTTCTCTATGTCTATCTTCCCTTTGGTCAAAATGATGAAACAAACATGTTTCAGTAATTTCCTACCTCGTGAACAAACAGTGTAATCAGAATTAATTTGAAAAAACACAAGAGATGCATCATGAACTGTAGTTTTCGGTTGCGGAATGGTGGAAGGGCACCTGCAGAATGCTTAGTAATTAAAAAATTCAGAAATAGTAATGAGGTGGGGAAATCTATCACCATACATTAGAAATACCTCACTAAACTTGATGTTAAATAATGAAATTAAAAAATCTTAGGATGAATTTTCCTATTTTGTTCATCGGTTTCATTTAGTCAACTGAAATAGTTGGATTATGATCATTTATAGTGTGGGTTGTCGTGTCCTGTGAAATCAAACACGCAATAAATAAGAGGGATTAGCCTGTTTATTTTTCTCTCGAGTGTTATAACAAAAGTGAATTCGAAAGGCAATAACATTCTCTTTGTTGGACAACACAGGCTAACAATTCTTCGGCGTAAATCTTCTCGAGGGCCGTCAGGTAGTTCTTCGCTGGCGCCAGCTTGTGGTCGGTCGTGGAGCCAAGGGGTGTTTAGGCGCCTGTCGGTACCGAAGAGCTTCCGTCTTCGAGGGGGGTAAAAACCAGATGTTGGATCTTGCTGAATTTCTTGAATGGAATGCAGATGTCGGTCAGGAATGCGGCGTCTAGATCGAATATCTTCTTAGCGGTGATATGCAGATGGTTTGGAGAGTTGAGTCAAGTGATTTTTGGGAGCGGAGCGAAATATATTTATACGATTTTTCAGAGATTTGAATTTCGTGTTTAGACTCCGCCCTTTTTTCCGTTTTTGTTGAAGTAGATGAATTCGCTACAATAGAGTTGAAATGATTCGGACTAACATGTGCCAAAATAAAATAATTTCCTTTCAAACATAATTTTATTGAGTCTTAAAATTCAGTCAATGATATTTACATAACGTCGTTATTTTATACATAATAAATTTCTGCATAAAGTATGCATCTATAAAATTCCATATTTTTTCAATATCAAATCGAACACATAAACAAATTCAAGATAAACGTTCAGTCAGTTTGAATTTCAGTGGCTGTTCTGGTACATACGTAGGTGTAATTTTGTACGTCAATGCTTCGTAGTTGTAGGCTACTTTGTACTTTCGAAATATCTGCAAAAAACATAAAAACTAATGAAAGGCTGAAAATATTTTTTCACTTGAAACAATGAGAATTTCATCAGGAAATCGAAAGATGGGGACAATAATAGGATTCTAGTATATTTCCAAAAAGGATATCGATGACCTGCTCTGGGACTTAAGTGAAATAATCAGCTTAAACACACAACTTTACACTTACGATATTCATCTAAAACAATATTTGGTAATTGTCTAGGAAATCGCATAACGCTCTAAATTTTATGAAAAAATCAGTACTCACTAATTTTGGTATAGAAATCACGAATCCGAAGTCAAAAAATGTCGCTCGCTTCTGGTTTTTCCAAAAAAAATTCCCAAAATTCTCCTAGGTCATTAATTTTTTCTCGCTGAATTTCGCTATTACACTATATCTCGAACTATTCCCTTGATGGATATTGGTTATAAATGCATTAATATAAAGATTTCAAGCAATTTTCGCTTCAAAAATTGCCAAGAATTGTGAAAATACATTCATTTGCTTATTGTTTATTTTCGGCATATATTCGGCCATGATGGTTTTGAAGTTCGGAAGAACGACAGCTTCAGTCTACTACTTTACAGTGTTGCCGGATCGAAAACATTCCGGATTAGACTAAATAGGAGAGTTTTATCGCAAAAATTCCCTAGGCCCAACTTAGTGAACAGTGAACTTGTTCCAACACATTCCATCATGCAATTGTTTTATTATATTATGTACAATTTATGAGATGGTTAGAAAAGTTATTCAGCAAAGATAACGGGGAGGTGTGGACCAACTCTGCCAGGAAAGGAGAATGGAAAAGAGGAAAGTTTGGGTTATGGAGAGAAGTTGGGAAATTTGGAACACAAGATTCTAGCGGTCGCCCCGCCATGGGTGAAAGCACAGAATGGAAAAATAAGGTTAAGGTACTTGGTTAGGTTAGGTTAGTTTAGTTTAGAACAGTGCCAGTTCGAATCAGAAGAGTTAATTAATTTACTCTTCAGATTCGAACTGGCACTGTCCTAAACTAAACTAACCTAACCTAACCAAGTACTTAATATCTTCTGAACTAAACATTTTTATTAGTTATTAAACCACCTGTGACTAACGCGAATGTGTTCACCCATGGCATGGCGACCGCTAGAATTTAGTATTTCGAACCAAGCAAGAATAACCTGAACTCGGAAATTTGGAATATAATACTTAAAGAAAACTATACTTTAACAACTTATATTGATTAAAACCCAATTTTGAAAATGAATATCCTTCAAAATTTCCCCGGCATAATAGATTCAGGAAATTGACTGGCACTGGCAACCCTGCATGATATAGTGTTGTATGTACACGTACCCGCGTACGTCAAAAAGGGTAATCGTAAACAATAAGGATATCAATTTATTTTAACAATTCCTGGCAATTTTTGTGGCGAAAATTGCTTGAAATCTTTATAATGATGCTTTTAAAATCAATATCTATCAAGATAATGGTTCGTGATAGAGTGTAATAGCGAAATTCAGCGATAAAAGTTCAGTGACCCCGAAGAATTTTGTGAATTTTTTTTGGAAAATCTAGAGGCGAGCGACATTTTTTGACTTCGGATTTGTTATTTTCATACCAAAATTTGTAAGTACTGATTTTTTCATAAAATTTAGAGCGTTATGCGATTTCCTAGACAATTACCCAATATTTATAGGAAGTTATAAACCAATCACCTTTGACAATAAAATTTGCAGTTCCGTTTCGGCAAATCTTCTTCCTAAACAGGATCTCCTTCCGTATCCAAAAGGAAGTGTGACAAAGGGATGTATCTTATCCTTTTTGTAAGGACAATTTTGTTCCGATTCTTCCCTGTTCTTCAACCATCTCTCTGGTACAAATCTTTGGGGTTCTGAAATATATTCTTCAGAGTTGCTGACTACCAAATGTGGAAATATGACGTGAGTCTGGAAATTAAACAGGGGGTTCAAAAGATATCAAGAAATCATAGAAATATATTACCCCTTTCGGAATTTGGTATCCGGCTATTTCGGTGTCTGATTGGAGGCTTCTTCCATTTCCTATTATTACAGGGTACATTCTGTGGAAGTCGTGACATTATTAAACGATTAATTTCAGAATATAATCCATATGATACGCATGTATTAATATTTTTTTGCGAAGTTTGTGCCGTAGTTTGATCAATGTTTGGTCAATCAACCAGCAATATTTCAAAAAAAATAACTTTTAACTTGAGATTATCAGAAGAGATGAAGGGAATAAGCGAGTTCTTGTATGGATTAAAATCAAGCATTTAAATTTGTATGTGAAATTCAAATATAAATCCGATCTAATTCAAATACAGGATGTTCCAGAACTAGGGGATTAGCATTATGAAGCAAGTTTCTATACTGCATATACTTTTATGAAGTCAGTCAGGCCTTGAAATAATTTTGTGGGACGTCATTTCAAATCTTACCAACTTTTATCAAAGGCTCTATAGTCTGCTTCAAATAAATACATGACCATATTCATGTAGAACATACAACGTCGCTCATTTTTCCGACAAAAAATGAAGCTAACTTAACATTTTCTAATTACATAGAGTAAAATTTTTCAAAATCTCATGGTCCACTGACTGACTTCATAAAAGTGAACAGAGTGTATGTCCTTGAATCAAAAGGGTGATTTCAACCCGAAATGCTTCCTCCAGAAAATACTACCCTTTCAAATGACGCCCAAACTATTGTTTTTTCGCGATATTTTAAGGAACAGCATGCTCACATTTTGCACAATTGTCTGCCGAAATGATTTCTCAGAAATTGGAAAGATACTAATCCTCTCGAGTTGAAACTTAAAAGCGATAACCCATTAGTTGTAAATTGTCAAGTAATTTAGTAGGACCGATATTTGAAATTAGAAATAAATGTATGAACTCAAAAAAACAGTCGCGAAAAATATGGCAGCATAATAATTGTTCTTATTTGTAGATACTCGACAAATAATCGGAGTTAAATAATAAGGTTATGTTTTCTGTGATATTTATTCCACTTCATTTCCACAGACACTTATGCCAAGATCAATTTCAATCCTTTTCTCACTTTTATTGAAATTCCCCATATTCGCTCACCTCAATGTTTCTTTGATGCATGCCTTCAAGTACGGTATGTTTTCTTGAGTTTTAACAGTGAATTTAGAATCTGGATCTGGAAGTACATTCTTCAGCTCTGTAAATAACCTTTCTTGTTTGTCAGGATTTTGTGACAGTTGGTAGATAGTAGAAGCAACCGCGATGGAAGTCTGGAAAAAATAGTAGTAGACACAACATTTCTTGAGGATGGTATCGTTAGAAAAAACACATATATTGCAGATACTTTCTGCAATATTCTGCTGAATTTCTGCATGTCGTTCATCTCAGTACTTACTGTGTCGACCCCAACCAATAACAAATCAATAGCAAGAACTGCAGCCAACTTGGGATTGCCTGTTTCCTGTAGAATTTTTTCCACAATGGATATATTTTCTCGTTTCACGTTCTCGAAATCTTTCAAGGCCATATTGTCCATAGTTTGTTCAATGTATTTTGTGCAGATTCTGGAGAAAAAGACTTGATTGAAGGAGTTGCATGAAATTTTTACCCAATTTGCTATTAGATCTTCGCAGTATATACATATAGTAATGTCCGTTTATAACGAACTTCAAGGGACCAACGATAATGACTTTTCAACTTAGGAATAATACCTTGGTCCACAGACTATAGTCTTGAACGCTATTGGGCGACATAATCGGTTCAACTTGATCCTGGAAAAATGTTCAGCATTTGGATGAGCTGGACAATTCTCTACTGAAAATATGATTGTTCGATTTTCAAGTCGTAATTCATCGTTCATTCTCGAAAATCTCTGAAATTATTGTTTTTTAATGACCGCTCGAAAATGGGCCAAATAGGCAAAAAGCTACCGACTTTATTGGAAACTATGCAACGTTCTTGAAACAACTAGGTTTTTTAGATATTCCAATTATCAGTGAATTCCATTATTATGCTCCTGTGAAATTTTCCACCACGAGCACAGTTATATTTTTATTTGGGTTTCCATCTTATAATTCAAACATTTGGGGCGGAGTCTAGCTTCAGCTACTCCACTCAACCCCAAAAACAAAAGAAATACTAATCTAAAGAAAAAAAAACATTATTTTCCTGTTTACTATCCAAAATACGGATTTATTGGTTATAGGTTTTCGAATATACCGAATATTAAAGTTCATTTTAACTGAAAGTTCGTTATTTGCGAAAAAAATTAACACATGTTTGATGATTCTATTTTTCGTAACCTAAAAATTGGTTCGTTTTAAATGAATATTCAAGCGAAGCCGTTATAAGAGGACATTACTGTATATTCAGTTGGTATTTTCGTGTGCGTTCATTTGCTGATAACAGAAGGAGTAAAACAATGACCCAAAGAACACCGAAGCATAACTAGAATGAAGCACTTCTATCTTCGGTAACATCTTAGACCATATTAACTACTGCAAGTCTCACTACAATTTTCCATTGAATACTTTTCCACAAGAAAAAGTTTCCAGGTTCATTCCTTGTCAACAGTGGCCGCCGTATGCCCCGGACTTACACCGCCTGTGGATCGGTCCACATGATCCATTTCACATGCCAAAAAATAGAAGAAATAAGTGGCCCTACGCCGAAATTGAGACCAAAATACCATCGGGCCAAATTGATGCATCGTAAGGAGCCCCACAAATTTCTGCTGACAGCTATCCGCGATAAAGATGGCGATAAGGAACAATAATGTTTTCTTTAAAATTTAAAATGTTTTTATAATATTTTATACTGTTCTTGAATAAAAATATCAAAACTTACAAAACGTAACATTTTTAATTGGTAACACGAACGCCAACCTCCGTGATATTCTGTTCTTTGTCGAAAGAAGGTTGACAGAAATTATACTAAGAAACAAAAGTCTGTCATAAGATTATTTGAAAATCTAGAAAAACACTGCCGTGAAAGCAGCAGATTTTGCGCTCATGTTCATTGGAGATGACCGCATATTTGGCAACAAATTTGAACAAGCGCGCAATAACTGTTGCCTTCACGGCAGTGCTTTTCTAGGTTTTTTTCCATAAAATACTGGATTTCAATTTGATCTAATCTGTATTTAAGGAAATATCGGGAAAATGAAATTTTGAATAGGTATAACTACGGAATCATTGGGCGGATTTTACCCATTCACGAATTTGACAATTAATTTGTAATTAAGCCATAACCTACTCTACAAAATATCGAGTTTCTAAGTCGTTTCTTCCGCCTAACGGCCAACCGTAAACACAATATCTTCCGAAAGAAACGACTTAGAAACTCGATATTTGTAGAGAAGGTTTGGATCTTAATTACAAAGGCCGAATTCGTGAATGGGTAAAATCCACCCAATTGATTCCGCAGATATATCCATTCAAAATTTTATTTTCCCAATATTTCCAAAATACAGATCAGATCGAATTGAAATCCAGTACTTCATCGGAAAATTACAGTTCGAAGGTTCATACAGAATTTAATGGAGATGATATGGTAAGAAAATCAAAGAAATATTTTTTTCGAATTGTTTCAATGACACGATCATCACGAAATTTTGCATAAAGTTGGCTTTCAGCATCTTCAAACTAGCTGCTAAGTTTTATCAGGATTGAACCAGTATTTTCCGAATTATACCGAAAAAAGTAACGATATGTAGAAAAAACCTCGAAATGTGACATATTTTTTCCCGATATCTCCAAAACTTATGATCGTATCGAACTGAAATTTGTTACACTGCTGTGAAATATGAAGCTCAAAGTCCGAGTGGAAATTTTGATCCTGACAAAATTTGGTTCAAAGTTGCGCGTTGTTATACTCCACCTAACTGCCAAGTTTGAATTCAATCGCTCAAGTAGTTTCTGAAATAAAAAATAAATAACTTCAACATTTCAAGTGGCTATAACTCCGAAACTATTCGACCGATTTCAATGCGTGACCTACCCTGAAAGTTTCAAGTTGCTAGCTCACTCTGTTCGACAGTTATCGTGTCTACAGCCGGACAGAATCGATTTTGACACCGGATTCGTCATCAGTGACTCTAACCTAGTAGTTTGAGACCGTTTTCGGCTTAATCATCCAAAATTACAGACATTTGGACAAAAGGATAGCACGCTCTTCCCCTAGAACATGCGCGCAAAAATCACGTAAAAAAAATATGAATATTCAGAAATATGAAAAGTTCCAATAATATGACCAAGCCAAAATATTTTGTGTTCATATCAACGCGATTATATTGTATTTACAAACATAACTCATCACTCTTACCAGACATTTCTAAATGGAGCGTTGCACGTCAATCTCTATAGTTAAGAGATTGAACTCGATCGAAATAGCCACATTCCCCTGTTGTATGTTGTAAGAATCGTGAAGAAAAAAACACTTTTGTAACATACTTAAAAACCACGTAAAGTTCTTCGCAAATGGTCATATTTACCATCACAGTCCATTGATACCTAGTGACCATTATATAACTGAATCGAATCATATTAACCGTATTGACCCATAAACGCGAGATTCTTGTCTGGCCGATAGGAGAAAAGTAGGTAACACAGTTCTTTGATCAACTTTCAGTTTCGTTCGCCATGAGGTGAAAGTTGAACTTGGCAATGAAATTAAGTAATCTTTAACTAACAGGTCTTCGCGCACTACCTCAATAATGTTATTAACTGGAACGATGAACTCGGCAATCTAGCTGCTACACTCAGAATGAAAAATAATAACATATATGCTGTTCGAGAAAGATTAACATATTTTGATAGGTTGTTACGTGATTAGTTTTTGTTCGTTTCAACCTTAAAAAGATTTGAATCGTTAAGAATTGTGTTCATTAACTTCTTACGTCAATTCGGTGCAAACAACGGTGTTTATTTAAATCAGGATTCCGATGATGATTTCACTGGAACCGAAATCTTGCTACGTTACGTTCAGCAGTTTCTGTTCTGTTCCACTGGGGATCTACAATATTCTTTTAAGTGTCCAGATTGTAGTTAAATAATCTCAAAACGATCAGGTTAGAGGTTTAACTAAAAAAGTTGAAGTCTCTAACATGCAACACGAAACATCATAATTGACTGTCACACAATTTCAAAATTTGTGGATTTCATTATTGACAAATCTGTAAAGCACTGACGTGAGGTCAGGAGACTTTACCGCTTGTTCAAATTCCAACTATTAGATCAACACGAAATTATTATTTCGAGGTTATTTGGTTATGCTAATTTGTCGTAAATTTTTGCGCGCAGCGTGCTATCGTTTTGTCCAAATGTCTGTATTTTTTGAATTTTTTCCCCAAACATTATTTTAAACGACTAGGTTGGACTCACTTATGACAAATCCGGAGTCAAAATAGAAATTATTATCATTAAAATCGATTCTATCCGGCTGGCCGGCCGATGACACGATAACTGTCGAAAGAAGCAAGCTAGCGACTTGAAACTTTCAAACTAGGTTGCGCATTGGAATGTGGCGGTTACGTTCGTTAATGGGATAAATCGTTCGAATGGTTTCGGAGTTATGATCATTTGAAATTTTGAGATTAATTCCCTGATATTTCAGGCACGACCCATGCGATTAAATTGAAACTTGACAGTTATTTGAAGCATCAGAACGCACAACTTTTGACAAATTTTCACTGGGATTCCACGGTGAGTAAATTTTGAAAAAAATATTTTCGGAATTTTTTCGAAAAATTTTTTTTTTGGAAACTGTTCATTGAATACGAAAAAACTTTTTCTTATACCTTTAACATAGTATTTTACAGCAGTGTACCAAATTTGATTTCGATACAATCATGTTTCCCTGAGATATTAGAAAAAAATATAAAACATTTCGTGTTTTTTTCTCGGTATCGTTGTTTTTTGTGGAATAACTCAAAAAATACTGATTCAATCGAAATGAAACTTGGCACCTAGTGTGTAAATGCTAATAGGCAATGTTCAGAATTTTGTGATGATCGTGTCATCAGAACAAAAAAAAATTAAATTTTTTTCTAAATATTCAATATTCTGTGATCTTCTAATCAAACTATCATCATAATTCTGTATGAACCTTCGAACTGTCATTTTTCGATAAAATACTGGATTTCAATTCGATATAATCTGTATTTTTGGAAATATTGGCAAAACAAAATTGGAATGAGTATATCTGCGTGATCATTAGGTGTATTTTACCCATTCACGAATTTCGAGTTTCTAAGTTGTTTCTTTCGGAAGTTATTGTGTTTACAGTCAGTCGTTAGGCCGACCGTAAACACAAGAACTTCCGGAAGAAACGACTTAGAAACTCGATATTTGTAGAGTAGAAACCTAGAAAATAAATTCAAGGTTATGTGGTTATGTTAATTTGTCAAAAAATTTTTTCTAATGTCATCATAGAAAAAATCTTATCGTTTAAATAAAGCAAATGATCGCAGGATGAAGGTGGACTATTTCAAGCCAATGATTATTGTTCCCTAAATAACTGAATAGGACTAGAGACAACATACGCCTATGATCTCTGAACCACGTTTCAGAGACAAAGTTTTCTTCTTCAAGTGGCATATCTTTTAGAGTAAAGATATGTATATCTTGACAAAATGATTTCAATATTGATATCTTCATCATTACACAGTTGATAGGATGACAATAGATTTATTACTTCATGGGGTAACATTTCTGGCATACTCCTAGTGCGATCTTAGGATTCTGATTCCTGTCAACATGTCTCATTTTATGACTCGGTGTTTATTGTATTCTTAATTGTTCAATATTATATTCGTTATGTGAAAATGTGTAAGTAGGTTTAGTATTCTCGTAAATTTTGTTTTGGAGTGATTTTTAATTATTTCCGCACCCATTGTATTCCTGACATTCATACTTTTATTCGTTAAAACTATCTTGCAGAAACAATTTGATCATTTCTTGACAGAAGGCAAGAATTAATTCTTCGTTAAGTTCTCAGTTATGTAATGACAATACCAATTCGATAATTTGTTGTTAATTTTGTAGAATATTTGCCTAGGTTGGTTTATGATTATGAGAATCATAAAATCTTCCCAATTGCTGACTCCATTATGTTCCATTGTTAATTTCAATATTTCCTAACAACAGGGTGGGTGTAAATTATCATATGTATTATCACAAAGAAAAAAATTTGTTATACAATGTCTTAGTACCAAAATATTTTTCAAAGATTGAATTTACTTACACTCGAAAGTCTTCTAATGCACCGATGTATTTTTTGAAAGCATGGTTCTTGAAAACCCTCCAAACGGGCATTTTCAGTTCGACTTCAGCCACATTCCAGAAGAATGTATTGATGGAATCTATTATTTTTTGCGATTCTGAATCCTTGGGTAGATTCGGTTCCAAACATCCCAGCCTAGTATCCAGGGACACTCGAGCCACAGCTAAAATTTCATTGTTAGTGCTAAGAAATAATTCATCACCGTGCATTATTCCTCAGAAGGCAGCTCTTTGGAAAAGCCTGAGTGGACAGTTCCTTAGATGTCGAAAATCATAGTCATTGATTTGATATTTTTGTGATGAGAAACAAATTTTACTGCCACTGCAATTTTCCCTCGGTAGAGGACGCCGTGAAACTCAGGTGGAATTTGTAATGGGGGTTTTTCCTGAATTTGGGTTATTACTGCAAATGCAAATTTGAACTTATTTATTATGGGTTTGATTCATCATTTTCCCAAATTATCTTCAGAAAGTATTCAAAATCAGATTTCAAAATTGGGGTTTGGGATTTGTCATGCATGCACGAAGTGACAACGTTGTTTAGAAGAATAGCTTTTTCTGCTATAGAATAACGAAATATTTATTCCTATTCTGTGGTACACACGTGTTCTTTGTCAATATAACCGAACAATTTCCGTTTGCGATTTGTCAGTAATATGACAGTATGACAGTCTGTGCTCTTCTTTTTCTATTCCTTGGTCGTTGTCTTCTACTCTAACCAGATCGAAGTATAGATATCTCTGTTTTCCTAAGCAAAGTAACACATTTGATGTCCTTTTCTTTCTGAGAAAGCTGAATTCGACGTTGCCATATCGTGCACTCATGACAAATCCCTTTAAATGCAAATCCCCATTTTTAATTTTCAATTTTAGGTGATCAAACTTTTTTTTAAAAATATAATATCGAAACTATATGTTTGAAATGTGATGTTCTAAAGGTTTTTCGTGAAAATAACTGCATTTTCGTTTATAGGAAAAACCCCCATTGAATTTTACAGCTTTTGATGTTATGGTCAGTGGTATAAAACTATTTTGATAGATAACCAGCAGTAAACTGATGGGATAAGTACCCATGAGATTCGAAAATGACTGTTAACTTTCATGCGGGCTTAGAGTTTCGTTCTTCATTATTTCTTATGGGTAGTAAAGGAGAGTTAAAATAACCGAAACTTTAATTCGAGATTGGTTCAGGTTCGATTTCAAGTCAACCTCAAAAGTTGCATTCCGCAGGATTTTCATTTCAAGAGCAAACACTAACGCTTCATAAAGTTAGGTCGAGTTTAAGTATTTCTTCAGATATTGGCTGGTAAATTGCGGGTTCGTATATGTCGGTAACACAGCCACATTCAAAGTTCATAAAACCTCATAACATCTCTTTTTTTTGGGACGTACTTAATTATTTTGTGAGAATGCTTAATGTTATAAATTTCCATTTCTTACTTCATTTCAGTTTTCATTTTCCCAACAATTATCGGAAAAATTTGGCAACATTGTGGATTTTAACAATTTTTTTTCAACCATTTGCAGCCAAAAAAATATTTTCGAAAAAAAACGAACATCGGCCTCCAAATGTTTTCCCGTCCTATTCGAGGTACTGTATGCTCTTAAGAGCAAACACTACAGTGTGCGTGAATTACGGCTTCGCGCAGTGGGCGTTTTTCCTGAATTTGGATTATTACTGCAAATGCAAATTTGAACATAATTATTATGGGTTTGATTCATTATTTTCCCAAATTACCTTCAGAAAGTATTCAAAATCAGATTTCAAAATTGGGGTGTGGGATTTGCCAGGCATGCACGAAGTGACAACGGTGTTTTGTAGAATAGCTTTTTCTGCAATAGAATAATGAAATATTTATTCCTATTCTGTGGTACACACGTGTTCTATGTTAATATAACCAAACAATTTCCTTTTGCGATTCGTCAGTAATATGACAGTCTGTGCTCTTCTTTTTCTATTCCTTGGTCGTTGTCTTCTACTCTAACCAGATCGAAGTATAGCTGTCTCTGTTTTCCTGAGCAAAGTCACACATTTGACGTCCTTTCCTTTCCGAGAAAGCTGAATTCGACGTTGCCATATCGTGCACACAAAACAAATCCCTTTAAATACAAATCCCCATTTTTATTTTTCAGTTTTTGGTGATCAAACATTTTTTTAGAAATATAATATTGAAATTATATGTTTGAAATGTGATGTTCCAAAGGTTTTTCATGAAAATTACTGCATTTTCGTTTAAAGGAAAAACTGCAACATAGCCGCATTCAAGGCACATGCTCACGGTCTTCATGCTATAACGTTGTCAAAAGCCGCTAGAAATATTAGAATTCGGAGAAATTTCGACGTAAACGGGGTGTCGTTCTGTAGGAATTATTTTTTGAAATTTTTTTTTTTGGGATGTACTTAATTCTTTTGTGAGAATGCGCAATGTTTGATATTTTTTCATTTTTCACTCCATTTCAATTTTATTTTCCCGAAAATTATTCTAGCAATTTTTTTCATTTATTTGCACCAAAAAAATTTTTGACGAAAACGAACACTGGCCCCCCAAATCACCCCTTTATATTCAATGTATTGTTTACTCTTAAGGAATGAAATGGTTGAAATATATTCACTATATCAAGTTCAAACAAAAATTTCTTGGTAACTTGGATTTGATGTTGAAGGGGACGTACGATTCTATTGAAATTGAATCTTTAATGAATTCGCACGCCCTTTCTCCGTGCCCCCCTGTTTATTTTCCATCATGAAAATAATGTATAGCTTGTCGTCTTGTCCATAACTTTGAATTCGATACTTACATTCTAGAGCCCATTTGTAAATTTCTGATAAAAAATGTGGAGGGAGTTCCTTATTTTTATCCAATGATTCCTCCATTCTGAAATAAAGGAATACAACATAATTAATGGAAAAATAAGTGTAAATTAGTTCTCTCAAAGATGATCTTAATTTCTACGAAAAAAATTAACTGCACAAATTCTAAGAAATGTTGGATCATTCATTATTATCAGCAATCAGCGATTTAGTTGTGAACGATACTAAACAGTGCATCAGTTCAGTACACATAACATAACTGAAATTAAATCTCAACAATTTCTAACGAACTGTTTCGCCACAATGTTGCTTCTTCTGGTATAACCATTCGACCTTCAATCTCCACAGGTTAATCAACTGCTTTCATGAATATCTCTCTAATTCAAATTATGCGGCAATTTGATTTTTCCAGTATCAATAACGAACCAAGTATTGCAACAAATACATGCATATTGTAAACAGAAAGAACACGGTATCCATTTCGTATGTCTACCAGAGCATGAAGAAAGGCGCTTACATAAATCCATAATAATTCTCGACTTATTTTAATCGGAGTATGTTATTATAGATTTGAACTTTTGCTGGTAGAAATGCCTGTAGCACAAATTAGGAATATTTTCAATTGATAAATTATAATTTTAAAAGGTGTTTCAAGTGCAAAGCAGGTTATTTCGAATTAATTAATATCTAATGTGCAGTGGTGCATGTATGAAAGAAAATCTGATAACAGTTTCTGATGGCTATTTGCGCACATGTTCTGGGGCGTGCTATCGTTTTGTCCGAATGTCTGTAATTTTCGAATTTTGAGCTAAAAATGGTCTCAAGCGACTAGGTTGGACTCACTGAGTCAAAATCGATTCTGGCCAGCCGTCTGCCGGCCGACGACACGATAACTATCGAAAGAATCAAGCTAGCGACTTGAAACTTCGTTGATGGGACAAATCGGTGGAATAGTTTCGGAGTTATAGTCATTTGAAATTTTGGGATTAATTTCCTGATATTTCAGGAACAACTCATGCAATTGAATTGAAACTTGATACTTAGTTGAAGCATAACAACGCGAAACTTTTGTTTTTTTTTTCTAGTTGTTTTATCCGAGATAACTCAAAAAATAGTGATTCAATCGAAATGGAACTTGACAGCTAGTTTGGAAATGCTGATGATAAACTTTGTGCAAAATTTCGTGATGATCGTGTCATTAGAACAATTCGAAAAAAAATTTCAAATTTTGTTTCCAAATATTCAATATTCTGTGATCTTCTGATTACATTATCCTCATGATATTCTGTGTGAACCTTTGAACTGTCATTTTTCGAAGAAATACTGCATTTCAATAGACGACTTCGGCCCAAGTTGCCAACCCACAATTTACTTAGCAAGTTTACTTTCACTAGGGAACGGGAATTTCAGGAAAAATTCGACATGATAAGGTTCGCATTATTTATAAATATCCGTAAAAGATGCCTCGGCTCTTCAAACCAGATAATTCCTTCCAAATATAGGTTTTTGTTGAGATCGTCCCGAATTGGCTGAAATTTAAGTTGGTATTCCTGATTTCATGCAAACAGTGTCAATTTTCATAGGATACGTTCCGAAAATCAACTCTGTTGTTTCGGTTGCCGATTTTCCGCTTCGTAAATATGAAATATTCGGATGGTTCTTGGAAAAAGCGCGTGAAAAAGGTTATTTACGGAATCTGGTTGATGAAAATGCGGTCGATTTACAGTCACCAGAACTATTTTCTATGGTAAATATCCATAGCATAGAACAATCATGTTTACTTTAGGTTCGTTTTGGTTCCGAGTTCAGAACCACAGACTATTGGTCTATGCTAGAACCGTCCTGAACAGATCTGAACTCGGAACCAAAACAAACCTAAAGTAAACATGATTGTACTATGCTATGGATATTTACCATAGAAAATCGTTCTGGTGACAGTAAATCGACCGCATTTTCATCAACCAGATTCCGTAAATAACCTTTTTCACACGCTTGTTCCAAGAACCATCCGAATATTTCATATTTACGGAGCGGAAAATCGGCAACCGAAACAACAGAGTTGATTTTCGGAACGTATCCTATGAAAATTGACACTGTTTGCATGAAATCAGGAATCCCAACTTGAATTTCAACCAATCAGAGATGATCTCAACAAAAACCTATATTTGGAAGGAATTATCTGGTTTGAAGAGCCGTGGCATGTTTTACGGGTATTTATAAATAATGAGAACCTTATCATGTCGAATTTTTCCTGAAATTCCCGTTCCCCAGTAAAAGTAAACTTGCTAAGTAAATTGTGGGTTGGCAACTTGGGCCGAAGTCGTCTATTGGATCTAAATTGTAGTTTTTGAAATATTGGAAAAAGAAAATTTTGAATGGGTGTCTCTGCGGAATCTTTGGGTGGATTTTACTCATTCAAGAATTAGGCCTGCGTAATTAATGTCCTAACCTACTCTACAAATATCGAGTTTCTGAGTTGTTTCTTCCGGAAGTTATTGTGTTAACGGTGGGCCTAACGTGAATGGGTAATATCCACCCAATGATTCCGTAGAAATAAGTATTCCAAATTTTATTTTCCAAATATATTTTCAAAAATACAGATAAGATCGAATGGAAATCCAGTAGTTTATCAAAAAAAAACTAGAATGACCTGAAGTCAGCAACATCTGCACACATGTTCAAAGGATATCAGGAAAAGCGAACATGCGCGCAAAAGCTGCTGATTTCACGTCAGTGCTTTTCTAGGTTTATCCTTTTTATTGTCTCATATACTGCACTCTTTCCCAGCACTTATTTTTCAATGATTCGAATACCTTTTCTATGCAAATATTGTACCTGTTTTTGCGCGCATGTTCTAGGTGGACAGCGTGCTATCGTTTTGTCCAAATGTCTATAATTTTGGATGTTTGAGCCGAAAATGGTCTCAACCGACTAGGGTGGACTCACTGATGACGAATCCGGTGTCAAAATCGATTCTGTCCGGCCGGCCGTAGACACAATAACTGTCGAAAGAAGCAAGCTAGCAACTTGAAACTTTCAGGATAGGTTGCGCATCAAAATGCCGCTGTTAAGTTCGTTAATGGGCCAAATCGATCGAATAGTTTCGGAGTTATAGGCACTTGAAGTTTTGAAGTTATTTATTTTTTATTTCAGAAACTACTTGAGCGATTGGATTCAAATTTGGGAAATAGGTGGAGTATGACGACGCGCAACTTTGAGCCAAATTTCGTCAGGATCATATTGTCAGTAAATTTGAAAAAAAAATTTTTTCCAAATTTTTTCCAAACATTTTTTTTTTCTGGAAACCATTCATCATATCCAAAAAAAATTTCTCTCACACTTTGAGCTTCATATTTCACAGCAGTATACCAAATTTCAGTTCGATACGATCATAAGTTTTGGAGATATCGGGAAAAAATATATCAAATTTCGAGGTTTTCTTCTCGATATCGTTGATTTTTTCAGAATAACTCGAGAAATACTGATTCAGTCCTGATAAAACTTTACAACTAGTTTTGAGATGCTGAAAGACAACTTTATGCGAAATTTCGTGATAATCGTGTCATTAGAACAATTTGAAAAAAATTTCTATGATTTTCTTATCATATCATCCTCATTAAATTCTGTATGAAACTTTGAACTGTTATTTTTCGATGAAGTACTGGATTCCAATTCGATCTGATCTGTATTTTTGGAAATATTGGAAAAATAAAATTTTGATTGGGTATATCTACGGAATCATTGGGTGGATGTTACCCATTCACGAATTGGGCCTTCGCAATTAAGGTCCAAACCTTCTCTACAAATATCGAGTTTCTAAGTTGTTTCTTTCGGAAGTTATTGTATTTACGCAGTCGGCCGTTAGGCTGACCGTAAACACAATAACTTCCGGAAGAAACGACTTAGAAACTCGATATTTGTAGAGTAGGTTTGGGGCTTAATTACGAAGGCCGAATTCGTGAATGGGTAAAATCCGCCCAATGATACCGTAGATATACCCATTCAAAATTTTATTTTTCCAATATTTCCAAAAATACAGATTTGATCGAATTGAAATCCAGTAATTTATCAGTAGAAAATTTCAAAAAGCACCGCCGTGAAGGCAGCAGCTTGTTCAAATTCGTTGCTTAAGCGGTCATCTACATTGAACATGCGCGCAAAAGTTGCTGCCTTCATGGCAGTGCTTTTTGAAATTTTTTTATTCTAGTTACGACATATTTACCGACTTGCATATCTATTGATGAGCAACAATATTTGACAAAGAGTGTTGCGATGCAACTTTGGCCATAGCCTAGTATCTGCACAACTTATTTTATACATTACTCTTATTTAAGATTGTTACAAAAAAGAACTATATTAAAATTATGAAAAATCATAAATTCCAGATGCTTTCTAGACCGACTATAAATCAACACAAATGAATATTTTTCCGGAAATAAATTTTAGTTAATACAGCCTTAAGTTCACTGGTGTGAGTTTTTCGGTAACATACATGTAGAAATGATGTGTAGAACCTTGAACTCGAGCAAAATATTTTCAATCTTTCCTGAAACGAAGCCTGAGTAAACTTACCTCGTTAAAAAGTCCTTAGCTATGTCATCCAGTGGATCGATGTAAACTTTCGCAGCACCAGGAGGTAAAAGAAATTGCTGTACTTTCTTCCTGAACTCTTCCCATTTAGCTCCATGCCTGAATTAAATTGAAGTTAGTGGATTATTCAGGAGTAGTTCGATCAGATTTCAATTCTATACATACACTCCAATAACGCCAGCATTGCCATCAAAGAAATCCTTTCTCAATTTCTGCTTGTAGTAGTGTAAAGATGGCATCGATGGTCTGTGAGGCAGAGCTTCCTCTTGTTTGAAAACTTTTCTGATGTCATCTCCATTGAATACGAATAATAGATCAGGATGTCCGATAAGGCCGCCTACTTTGACTATGTTGCCATATTCTCTTCTGAGCGACCACATCACTTTGTCTAGCTCGTGAATTTTGTATTGTCCTGTGAAAATTATTAATCTTTTAACGTACAGAGTGATTCGTACAAGTTAAATGTGTAGAGTTGACATGTGCGGAAAATAAAAAGGGAGATCGCGGTGCAATCAATTTTTCCCAGGAACACAGCTTTTTGCGCGAATGTTCTGAGGAACAGCGTCCTATAGTTGGTCTTAAACGCCTAGGTTGGACTTACTGATGACGAATCCGGTGTCAAAATCGATTCTGTCCGGCCGACGACATGATAACTTTCGAAAGAAGCAAGCTAGCGACTTGAAATTTCCATGTTATGTCGCTCATTGGATTGCGCCGGTTAAGTGCGTTGATGGAACAAATCGGTCGAATGGTTTCGGAGTTATGGTCATTTTAGGAAGAAACTACTCATGCGATTGAATGGAAGCGTAACAGTTCGCGCAATTTTCACGAAATTTTTAAAAATTTTTTGTACAGGAACTGTTCAAGAAAAAGCTTCTGCTCTTACCTTGAACATCATATTTTGCAACATTGTACCAAATTTCAATCTGATACGACCATAATTTCTGGAGATATTGGAAAAAAATATAAAAAATTTCCTGGTTTTCTTCTCGATATCGTTGTTCTTTCCGGAATAACTCAAAAAATACTAACTTAATCAAAAAAAACTTAGCAGCTAGTTTGGAAATGCAGTTCAGTGCAAAATTTCGTGATCATCGTGATATCAGAACAATTCGAAAAAAAAGTTTTTTCAATTATTCAATATTCTATGATCTTCTGACCATATTATCATCATGATATTTTGTATGAACCTTCAAATTGTCATTTTTCGATAAAATACTGGATTTCAATTCGATCCAATCTGTATTCTCGAAAATATTGAAAAAATAACATTTTTAATGGGTATATCTGTGGAATCATTGGGTGAATTTTACCCATTCACGAATTCGACCTTCGTAATTAAGGTCCAAACCTACTCTTCAAATATCTAGTTTGTAAGTTGTTAGTTACCTATGAATGGTGCGAATCTCCAAGCGTTTCCGATGACTGGCAATTGTTTTGGACCTGGTACTTCATCATAAGGCCTTATGAGTTTACCTTTTTCTATGACGGTCTCTCTAGTTTCTGATTCCATCTCTTCTTCTAATATATTCAGTCCCATGATTGTGGAATAATTTCTGTCCGTTGCATATGATCTTCTCTGTGTTGAGTTGACGAGAGATTTTATAATTTTCTTCTTCATTTTGTGATTTTAGTTTCCGAACTAGATGATACCTTACTAGATTAAAATTCATTAAAATTTGAATGTAGGTACGTGAAAGATGCATAGAAATTAAATGGTTTGAATGAGCCTTATGTTTGGTTATTTACCAAGAATCTAAATATACCGATATTTAAACAAGCGATCAAATATCGTAATTACGAAATTGAACCAAAATTGGGTAGCTGCAATTCCAGTTTCAAGGTCCAAATTATTTGATTTATTCATGCATATTTCACGGGTTAATAAGAAAATTACCTTCAGAAATAATACGAAATATAATACGTAGGTACATGAATTAAGCGGAACAATTTTTTGAATGGTAAATTACCACAATGAAATAGAATTGAATAAATAGAGAATACTATACTATACTTGGTTTTTCAGTTATAACTAAAATATTAATACGATAGAAGAGAACCTAATCAAATTAATATTCGAAAACTAAGGTTTCATTTTTGTATATTTCATCCAAATATAAAATGTAGTTTTTTATCAATGCAGTACAAGCTGTGAAGCATATTATGAAAATATTGCAAAAAAATCGGGGGGTCATATCTTGAATTTCACCACTCTTCTTCTTTCGTATTTTATGGGTTTACTACTTCGTATATGCTACAGAATTGAAGACGTGATAGCGTGTATATCGTGACATTTTGAATTTAGCGGAAGTAAACCGAGTTTGTATGATTGTGTGAAATTTGGAACTATTTTTTTTTCTGGGTACTTATTGTAACATGCAGATACACGAATTCGTGGATTATGTAAAATAATGATTACCGGTCTATTATCCAAGAGTTGTGTATTATGAAGATGTGTGGTTTATTTTTATGTTATCTAACTTTGTATCTGAATGATAGGATAAAAATTGTATAAAATTTTATTGCAGAGTTCAAGTTTTGATAATTTTTCTTCAGAAATTTTGCATCATTGTTCGATATTTCATTCAGGATTGAGAAGAAACTGAATTACCGAAGCTTCAGTTCAGTTATTTTGACTTAGTGGAGAAAAAATATTGAAATGAACTAGTTATTGTATCTGGTCATTTGGAATCTCTGCAACCAACGACAAATAGATTCTTCGAGGAATCTCAGAATAAATGTCTTATGATGTGGCTTTCCACAAAACATACAATACAGAAATTTTGCGAAACGGCAGCTCGATGTTTATGCAAAATATTGTTTTATCAAGTCTGGTGGATAATTTCTCAAATTTTAAATGTTCAAACCAATTTTTCTCCTGATTATAACATAATCACAAAAATTCTAGAAAAGTTCGTCCAAATTCGTGGACTGAAAAAAAAATATATTTTGCTCGCATATTCTGGGGGAACAGCGTGCTATCGTTTTGTCAAAGTGTCTGTAATTTAAATTTTTTTCCCGAAAATGACAAACTACTGGGTTGGACCCACTGATGAAGAATCCAGTGTCAAAATCGATTCTGCGTGCGGGGGATTCTTTCGACTTGAAACTTTCAGGGTAGGTTGCAATTCAAAATGCGACTGTTAATTCGTTAACGGGCTGAATCGGTATAATGGTTTCGGAGCTATAGCCATTTGAAATTCTGAAATTATTGCCCCGATAATTCAGAAACTACTGAAGCGATTTTATTAAAACTTGGCAGTTATTTGAAGCATGATAGCGCGTAACTTTGAGCCAGTGTATTAAAAAAAAAATTCAAAATAGTCTTCAGAAAAAATTCATTTTTGGAATGATCGACTATATTCCGAAAAAATCTGCTAAGACCTATTACTCTATATTTCACAGCTGATTACCAAATTTGAGATCAATACCATCCAGAGGTATTCGAAAAATATATGTCAAATTTCGAAATTACGAAACTATTGGCGGATTTTGGCCGCTAATGTACTCAATTGAACCTCAAACATAACTTGACGGCCGATCAACACGTTCATTATAGTTTTCAATGGTTGAGTTGAAATTTACTTGAAATCACACATAATTTACTGTTGATTGACAACTAAGTACTTGATTGAGCATCAAAGTTTTATGAAACTTGCCGCTAGCCTCCATAGGTTTTTTCTTCGGCAGTCTTTGTGGCATAATTGAATTTGACTTCTAATTTTTCATCCGTTGGTTCAACCCAATCGTTCATCATTTTCGGTTTAATATTTTGAAAATATAGATACTTGTACAAAATAATAATTATAAGCGAAAGAGTTAAAGGGGATCAAAGAATGGAAATAATTTGGTAATTGCTTTCATTATTTGAGATTTTCATTTATTGTTATTATAGAATTATTTGGAGTTTTCGGAGTATAATGTGCAGCTTTGTCGGTTTAATATTTTGAAAATATAAATACTTGTAGAAAATAACAGCGATAAGCGAAAGAGTTGAAGGGGATCAAAGAATAGAAATACTTTGGTTGAATTATTGCTTTCATAAATACCTATTATTCATTTCATTATTTGAGATTTTCGTTTTCTATTTTTGGAGAAATATTTGGAGTTTTCGGTGTATAATATGCAGCTTTTTCTGGAATGATTTCGGTTTAATATTTTGAAAATATAGATACTTGTACAAAATAATAATTATAAGCGAAAGAGTTATAGGGGATCAAAGAATGGAAATAATTTGGTAATTGCTTTCATTATTTGAGATTTTCATTTATTATTATTATAGAAATATTTGGAGTTTTCGGTGTATAATGTGCAGCTTTTTCTGGAATAATTTCGGTTTAAATTTTTTAAAATATAAATACTTGTAGAAAATAATAGCGATAAGCGAAAGAGTTAAAGGGGATCAAAGAATAATAATAATTTCGTTAAATTATTGCTTTCATAAATACCCATTATTCATTTCATTATTTGAGATTTTCGTTTTCTATTTTTGTAGAAATATTTGGAGTTTTCGGTGTATAATATGCAGCTTTTTCTGGAATAATTTCGGTTTATTATTTTGAAAATATTGATACTTGTACAAAATAATAATTATAAGCGAAAGAGTTAAAGGGGATCAAAAAATGGAAATAATTTGGTATTTGCTTTCATTATTTGAGATTTTCATTTATTATTATTTTAGAAATATTTGGAGTTTTCGGTGTATAATGTGCAGCTTTTTCTGGAATAATTTCGGTTTAATGTTTTGAAAATATAAATACTTGTAGAAAATAATAACGATAAGCGAAAGAGTTAAAGAGGATCAAAGAATAATAATAATTTGGTTAAATTATTGCTGTCATAAATACCTATTATTCATTTCATTATTTGAGATTTTCGTTTTCTATTTTTGTAGAAATATTTGGAGTTTTCTGTGTATAATATGCAGCTTTTTCTGGAATAATTTCGGTTTAATATTTTGAAAATATAGATACTTGTACAAAATAATAATTACAAACGAAAGAGTTAAAGGGGATCAAAGAATGGAAATAATTTGGTTATTGCTTTCATTATTTGAGATTTTCATTTATTATTATTATAGAAATATTTGGAGTTTTCGGTGTATAATGTGCAGCTTTTTCTGAAATAATTTATTTCGGTTTAATATTTTGAAAATATAAATACTTGTAGAAAATAATTACGATAAGCGAAAGAGTTACAGGGGATCAAAGAATAGAAATAATTTGGTTAAATTATTGCTTTTATAAATACCTATTATTCATTTAATGAAATGAATTATTTATGAATTATTTATGAAAATCTCAAATAATGATTTGAGATTTTCATTTACTATTTTTATAGAAATAGTTGGAGTTATCGGTGTATAATATGCAGCTCTTTCTGGAATAATTAGCGTCTCATGTTTTCACAGTTTTTCGAATATGCCGACGGAAAATTTCAATGGAAAAATGTTTTCACCACTAAATTCAATCAGCCCTCTCATGCGAAAAACTAATAAACAAGAATTTACAAAAATAAAGGTAGAGACCTAATCCTACCTTTCGTCACTGAAATAACAAACAATATTCTCAACGAGTAACGCACAGAACAAGAAGAATGGAAATATTTATGGTTTGCCGAAGAACTGGAGACACGGCATGTTCATTTGAAACTTTATAAGATCGGTCGGTTTGAGCGGGGAAGGAACGCACTTTGGCAATAGGTACGAGAAATATCATAATATTAGTCCCCTTATAGAAGATATACAATTTTAGTGAATGTGGTTTTAGGCGAACGCCGGCTCATTGAGAAACCTTACGTGTTTTTATTTACACGCGTTATGTCACAAAAAGAGGCGATTGTTTGATCTGCTTCGCTGAGAACTAGGCTAGGAGATGATACGGCTAGACGAGTACACCTCTTTACGTGCAACGCTAATGTTATTATTCTGTCTAGCCTATTTTCCTACGATAACGTTTATTCTTCAAGAAAATCAAAATTAATTTTTTCGCGCTTGTTATCGTTCGGCCCAAAATGTCTGTAATTTGCAAATTTTGTGCCGAAAATGGTATCAAACGACTAGGTTAGACTCACTGATGAGGAATCTGGTGTCAAAATAGATTCTGTCCGGCCGGCCAACGATAACGGGCCTACGGAGAATTCTATGGACTTGAAACTTTTAGGGTAGGGTGCATTCCAAAATACGCGGGTTGAGACCGTTAACGGGCAAAATCGGCCGAATGGTTTCTGAGTCATTCGAAATTTTGAGGATATTTCCTGTCATTTCAGGAAATATACTCAATCGATTGAATTGAAACTTGGCAATTAGTTGGAGCATAACGACACGCAACCTCTAGCAAAATTTTGTTATAATCGTGCTTTCGGTAAATGTTTAAAAAGTTTTTTTTTTCATGTTTTGTTTATTAAATATGTGAAATTTCGTGATTTATTTCTTGATACCGTTGTTTTTTTCGGAATAACTCGAGAAATACTGATTCAATTATAATGAAACTTTCGTGATGGTCGTGTCATCAGAACAATTTGAATAAAAATTCGAACTTTCTTTTCAAAATATTCAATATTCTGTGATTTTCTGATTATATTATCCTCATGAATATACGTATAGACCTTCGAACTATTATTTTTCGATGGAGTACTGAATTACAGTTCGATCTAATCTGTATTTTTGGAAATATTGGAAAAATAAAATTCTGAATGGGTATAACTGCGAAATCATGGGTTGGATTTTACCCATTCAGGAATTCGACCTTCGTAATTAAGTCCCAAACCTACTCTACAAATATCGAGTTTCTAAGTTATTTTATTCAGAAGTTATTGTGTTTACGGTCGGCCGTTGTAGTTAAAAATGCTTATGAAGAACCTTGTGCGAAATGTCGTGATAATATTGTCATTGGAACAATTTCAAATATTTTTTAGACATTCAATATTCTCCTTTCTACTCATATTATCGTCATGAAATTCTGTATAAACCTTCAAACTGCCATTTTTCAATCAAGTACTGGATTTCAATCCGATTTAATCTGTATTTTTGGAAATATTGGGAAATTAAATTTTGAATGGGTATATCTGCGGAATCTTTGGTAGATTTTACGAATTCGACTTTCGACCAAATATAGTCTACAAATATAAAAATTCTAAGTTGTTCTATTCAGAAGTTATTGTTTTACCATCGGCACGCTCTTTTCGAAATCAATTAAGATGCCTTCCTTTATTTTGGTTGAATTTCCCATTGCATTATATAATTATTCTTGGCTTAGAGGAATTTAATTGATTTATATGAAACCTTATAATGTACATTATACATCCAAAATAATCTTCCCATGCATTCTTCAAACATGTACCCTATTCTTGAATCGGAGATGGGAGAAAATAGGCGTGTCGACGCTGTTGTCAAGGAAACGCGGTGCATTTTTGATGGAACGATAGAGAACGTTCATACCATCACATTCAAGAATAGTGTTCCTGATATATTTCCAAGGATCACCCGTCACGATGAGTTCGTACTGGATCAGTCAAGCTTAACTGTACAAACTGTGCTGAAAAATTATCTATCAAGTACATATGACAATTCCTGAACAATTTAGGTTTATTTCTTGCGAATCAATGTACAAGTCTTTGAAATAATTGAATGATCTTGTCGTTACTTCCCATTTACCTAATCATACATATTGACAAATTCCTACTCTTAATTAGTTTGCCATATCATATAACAAGGTCGAAGGAATAGCAATGGAAATTCCGCATTTGTTGCGACACATTTTTCCGACGAGGCGAGGCAAATTGACAACACCGGAAACGCAGCGGAATAACGAGTTACCTCTGACCCTGATTGGAGAAAGAGTTTTTGTTATAAATTGATCATATTTGTTCATTCATCATTCATGGAAGCGATGAATTTTTTAAGAAGAATGAACTATATATATACTCGAAAGGGAGAATAGGTCTAAAGAAGTGTGCGAACCATACTATAGTGCTATTCTCGAAATTTTCAACACTCTTTTTCAAACATTACACTCATATTTGTATTTGAGTAAAATTTTTCGGGGTCAATTCCCAAAGCTCAATTACGATATGCAAACACTATTATGAATAGTTACTGAAATCATAGGACATTTTTGTATGAATAGAGAAAGCTTATCACATATATCATTACTCAATTTAACAGTTTTACTTTCGTACTAAAATAGATGAATATATTCGCTAATTGTTCTTAATTAGACTGCAAACTGTTGCAGATAAAATTGAGTAACTGTTCGTAGGTAAAATGAGAATACTGAATTTTTTATAAAAGAAATGTATGACATAATATAGTAGCATGGCCTGATTTGATAAAGGCACCTTTTTGCGCGCATGTTCTAGGAGATCAGCGTGCTATCGTTTTGTCCAAATGTCTGTAATTTTCGATGATTGAGCCGAAAATGGTCTCAAACGACTAGGTTGGACTCACTGATGACGAATCCGGTGTCAAAATCGATTCTGTCCGGCCGTAGACACGCTAACTGTCGACAGAAGCAAGCTAGCAACTTGAAACTTTCAGGATAGGTTGCGCATCAGAATGCCGCGCTTAAGTTCGTTAATGGGCCAAATCGGTCGGATAGTTTCGGAGTTATAGGCACTTGAAGTTTTGAAGTTATTTATTTTTCATTTCAGAAACTACTTGAGCGATTGGATTCAAACTTGGCAGTTAGGTGGAATATAACGACGCGCAACTTTGAGCTAAATTTCTTCGGGATCATATTGTCAGTAAATTCAAAAAAAACTTTTTTCGAAATTTTTTTCCAAAAATTTTTTTTTTCTGGGAACCTTTCATCATATCCAAAAAAAAATTCCACTCGCACTTTGAGCTTCATATTTCACAGCAGTGTACCAAATTTCAGTTCGATACGATCATAAGTTTTGGAGATATCGGGAAAAAATATGTTAAATTTCGAGGTTTTCTTCTCGATATCGTTGATTTTTTCGATATAACTCGAGAAATACTGATTCAGTCCTGATAAAACCTCACAGCTAGTTTTGAGATGCCGAAAGACAACTTTATGCGAAATTTCGTGATAATCGTGTCATTAGAACAATTTGAAAAAAAAATTTCTATGATTTTCTTATCATATCATCCTCATTAAATTCTGTATGAAACTTCGAACTGTTATTTTTCGATGAAGTACTGGATTTCAATTCGATCTGATCTGTATTTTTGGAAATATTGGAAAAATAAAATTTTCATTGGGTATATCTACGGAATCATTGGTGGATTTTACCCATTCACGAATTCGGCCTTCGTAGTTAAGGTCTCTACAAATATCGAGTTTCTAAGTTATTGTGTTTACGCGGTCGGCCGTTAGGCTGACCGTAAACACAATAACTTCCGGAAGAAACGACTTGGAAACTCGATATTTGTAGAGTAGGTTTGGGGCTCAATTCCGAAGGTCGAATTCGTGAATGGGTAAAATCCGCCCAATGATTCCGTAGATTTACCCATTCAAAATTTTATTTTTTCAATATTTCCAAAAATACAGATTTGATCGAATTGAAATCCAGAAATTTATCAGAAAAAAAATTTCAAAAAGCACTGCCGTGAAGGCAGCAGCTTTTGCGTGCATGTTCAAATTCGTTGCTGAAGCGGTCCATCTACATTGAACATGCGCGCAAAAGTTGCTGCCTTCACGGCAGTGCTTTTTGAAATTTTCATATTGCACTTCAAATGCAAAATGATTTTGATTAAGAATGCCTTTACTGAGCTCTGAGGCAGATAGATGTCGTTTTAAATAGGACCTTTTCGACGTTCGAGTAGTATTCTGTTAGCTGAGGCATTAAACAATGGCTAAGGCTACTTTTGTTTTGAGTACAGTGTAGTCACTGTACATATAAGTGGCGGCACCTACTCGGAGTTGCATGTTGAATATGGACATTGTTCAAGGAGGACTTAAACAATGGTATGGAGTATGGGGCTTTACTTGGGTACCCCTCAATATTTAAATAACAAAATATTCTATTAAGACAGATGAATTCTTAATATAGAATTAATATTTCGTTGGTGAAATCTAGTCTATTCAATGGTACAATGATTATGTAATCTTTATCGTTGTTAAAGAGTACAATGTCTTCAATCAATGATGCACAGTGACTCTATACAAGCATTGAGTTTTCAAATCCTTGAAATATTTGAAAACTCAACGATAAAGGTCAGGATGGAACTAACAGCGCTATCTCTGTTACCGAAATGGCACTGTTGATTTCTTTGTATAGAATCCTGTTATATTCTACAAGTAGGGATCTGCATCGTGCCAATTTTCTGTAGAGCGGTCTCTAGTGTGCAATAGGAGAACCTTTCATACGTCGATTAAAAAAAAAATAGGATTCATTTTTCTGTCGAACGGTCTCTAGTGTGCAATAGCTGAACTCTTCATATGCAGACTTGAAAGAAATAGGATTCGCTAGATAAGATATTGTTAATAAACTTTTAGTTTTGGATTTGAAATACATTTGTTGTCAAAAAAATATACTATGTGATTTAATAAAAATTTATCTGCTGATGTTCTAATTCGTAATGTAAATAGGAAATACATTTTTTAATCAGCGACAGTCTTATGACTAATGATTCATTCTTTCTTGATTATGATATCGTGTTGTTATTGTCCTTGATTACTTGTAGGCACACAAAGAATGAGAATTTATCTTCAATTGCCTAATATCTTTGACTTGAGAATTGAATTGGCTTTAATCCACATTTTATCTATTACACAGTAGGTAAGGTTACTGAAAATTATTTTACTGCATTGGGTAATTGTAAACATTATTTGAACAAATTAAGTTATAAATTTGTGTTTTATACCATATAAGTTCTTTGTTGTTGAAAAATCGTCCAAAGAATATTTTTCGGTAAATATGGATTTTAATGTATAAAATTACACTTTGCGGTATATTTATGCAGCACATAGTCACTATCATATGATCGAAATGAATCTGCAATCAGGTGGTTGTGGAAGTATACACTTTTAAGGTCTAGTCAATATGCATAGATGCATAAATATTCCCATAAGAATCCATGGCCAAACTTCATTTCTTGACTTGAATTTCAGCTATCTCTTTACGGATCATGGCTGTGTTCGAAAAACTCAATACATTCATAGAGATACCTGCATTTCTATCACTTTTTAGTGTGATATTACAGGGTAAGTTTTACTCACCTATTAATTCATTTGAATTTTACAAATATTTTATTACCAATGTTATGAAAGCTGAAATATTTTTTTTTATTATAGCTCCTGTCTTCACAAACCTTGTTTTATACCGTACCTGCTATGTTAGTCTAGGATATAATGAATCTGAATGTGCTTTATTGGGCACTGGGCACAAAGACAATCTCACTGCTAATCTCACTCAGCTGGTGGAACCAGATGCTAATAATTTAATTCTGTACATACAATTGCCTGTCGGCTTTATTTGTGCCATAATGGGACTCTATATAGGATCATGGTCCGATAGACACGGAAGGAAACCTGTGCTGCTTTCAACACTCGGGGGTGAGTAAACAATACAAGCAAAATATTTCACTTTATACAGATATAATGTCCTTGACAGTATAAAATACAGGGTGAGTCTTTGACCTTGCAGAATATTTTAACAGAAGATTCCTGAAGCCAAAAAAAACACTTTTTTTCCTTACCATTTTTTCCGATTCGGCTTGCTTCGTAAGATCCAGACTGTTGAAAATCCATAAAAAAATTTAATTTTCGATTATATCTCGCGAACGATCTCATCGAATGAGATGATTATTGGAATATAGTTTTTTATTGATACGATGAATGTTTCTGGATTATAAAATTTCATCCACATCCTCCAGTTTCTTTAATATGACCATAACATTTTATAAAAATACCAGAAATTCAAAGAATCCAACTTCCAAAAATAATTTGAAAGCTATTCAACGAATTTTTGACCATTTTGGAAAGTAAAAGTATTCTTTATTTTTTTTCGTATAATGCGCAGTTTTCGAGTAATCTGAAATTCAAAAATAAAAAATATCTGTGAAATTCCGAGAATTGGGTACTTTGGCTGATTGCAACTCTGTTCAAAAAATTCACAGAATTCAATTTTTCCGCGTTGCCACGTCTAAAAGTTGAGAATGGAATCATAGATTTATAGTTCAGTTCAGAATCATAGACTATACGAGTGTATACATAGAATTAGCATATTGTGTGTTGTTTGATTTCGAAGAGTTCTTTCTTTCTGTTCGTCAATTTGGCAACGTTTGTACGTTCATAGATAAATTAGGTACATCTGTTTTATTTATTTATGAAAATGAAAGTTTGAATGGGTTATGTATGAATCTGATAATTCTTGGAGAAAATGAAATAAACAAAGAAAATTAATAATTACAAATTGAAGATGAATCTCAAAGTTAATATGAATGATAGCTAGATGAATTCCTCATTATCGAAAATGAAACCAAGAGAAGAATATTCAACTTTTATCGCCCACGAAATTTGGAATACCTAACTTGTTTATTGTACTATAAATACAACTTTTTTCACCAACTGGAATGTAAAAAGTAAGTTGACGCTTGTTTTCATAACAGAGTTGCTTATTTCGAAGATTTGAATGGTATATCTTTGGCTTGGAAAAACTTCTGTGTTCAGGTTTCCAGGGGCGGCTAGCCTATTATGAAAATTTATAATGCCTATATCTTTTTATCTAGGCCGAATCGGAAAAAATGGTAGAGGACAAATGTGTTTCTTTCAGCTGCAAGAATCTTCTGTTAAAATATTCTGCAAGGTCAAAGACTCACCCTGTATAACTTGTCTTTGATTTGAAATTGTCATATAGTTTTATTTTACCATTTTTCCTATGTAATGCATATTTTCAAATTGTCATCTTTTGTGTATTTTATTTTTCATTTAGTTTTGAATGTTTTTTTTAGCTCAAGCTATGTCCTTTGCCATGACATCTATTTTTTGTTTATTACCTAATTTATCTCCCTGGTATCTGATAATTCCTTGTATTCCAACACTTGTTACTGGTGGGTTTGCTGCTATGTTGACTTTATATTTGAGTTATATTACTGATATTTCTGATGAACATAACAGAGGTACAAGGTGACTATCAAAAGATCCTTCTTTAAATGACATCATTCATTTATTTTCATTGCAGATTGGGAACTTTCGAAATTACATTTGGTTTGAGCTCTTTGCTTGGGACATTGGCTAGTTCTTACATATTTCAAGGACTTGGTTATGCTGGCGTTTATTTAGTTTCAACAGGATTCTTGATGGCATCGTTTTGCTTTACACTTTTTATTTTAGATGAATCTCTCTCTCAGGCTCAAATGGAGGTTTGTATGCAATATTCGCAGTTTTGGCAACATTGTTTATCTCTTCAACTTGGAAAGTTGTTATATATTTGTTGTGTTCATTTTTATAGTTTTTCTTCATCAATATTCACTAAATAAATATTTCTGTTAGGAATATCTCCGATAATATAATTTAGTTTCATCTTTGATGAAATTCAAGATCTCTTCATGATGCATAACGTAATAATTCGAATTTTCAGGTTAGCCAAGAACAAGAACAATCCTTCGCTGATACGTTGAAATCCATGACCCAATGTGCTTTGAAAAAACGCGCTCGCTATGATAGAGCTCTTGTGCTGCTCTGTATTGTGATAACCTCACTTTTCGTTTTCGCCCTGATCTCCGACGTTGGTATCATATATCAGTTCCTACAAGTGAAATTTTCATGGTCCCTGCAAAAATTCACCATATTCTCAAGTTCGAGGGACTTCCTGAGTATTGTGGGTACTTTCTTCGGCATCTATGGACTTCACAAGAGATTGGACGTGAACGAAACAGTTCTTATTGTGGTGGGATTGATATCTAGTTTTAGCTCCGCTCTGGTTCAGGGACTAGCAACTGCTGATGTTCACATTTATCTTGGTGAGTAGTAGTAGAATCTCAGATTATTAAAAATTTCAAAAAGCACTGCCGTGAAGGCAGCAACTTTTGCGCGCATGTTCAATGTAGATGACCGCTTCAGCAACGAATTTGAACGTGCGCGCAAAAGCTGCTGCCTCCACGGCAGTGCTTTTTGAAATTTTTTTCTGATAAATTACTGGATTTCAATTCGATCATATCTGTATTTTTGGACATATTGTAAAAATAAAATCTTGAATGGGTATATCTACGGAATCATTGGGCGGATTTTACCCATTCACGAATTCGACCTTCGTAATTAAGCCCCAAACCTTCTCTACAAATATCGAGTTTCTAAGTCGTTTCTTCCGGAAGTTATTGTGTTTACGGTCAGCCTAACGGCCGACTGCGTAAACACAATAACTTCCGAAAGAAACAAGTTAGGAACTCGATATTTGTAGAGAAGGTTTGAACCTTAGTTACGAAGGCCGAATTCGTGAATGGGTAAAATCCACCCAATGATTCCGCAGATATACCCAATCAAAATTTTATTTTTCCAATATTTCCAAAAATACAGATCAGATCGAATTGAAATCCAGTACTTCATCGAAAAATAACAGTTCGAAGTTTCTAACAGAATTTAATGAGGATGATATGATGAGAAAATCATAGAAATTTTTTTTTTCAAATTGTTCTAATAACACCATTATCACGAAATTTTGCATAAAGTTGTCTTTCAGCATCTTAAAACTAGCTGTGAAGTTTAATCAGGACTGAATCAGTATTTCTCGAGTAATACCGAAAAAATCAACGATATCGAGAAGAAAACCTCGAAATTTGACATATTTTTTCCCGATATCTCCAAAACTTATGATCGTATCGAACTGAAATTTAGTACACTGCTGTGAAATTAGAAGGTCAAAGTGTGAGTATAATTTATTTTGGATATGATTAATGGTTTCCGAAAAAAAAAATTTTTTGTAAAAAAATTTCGAAAAAATTTTTTCTTTAATTTACTGACAACATGATCTTGACGAAATTTGGCTCAAAGTTGCGCGTCGTTAGACTCCACCAAACTGCCAAGTTTGAATCCAATCGCTTGAGTAGTTTCTGAAATAAAAAATAAATACCTTCAAAACTTCAAGTGTCTATAACTCCGAAACTATTCGACCGATTTGGCCCATTAACGAACTTAACCGCGGCATTCTGATGCGCAACCAATCTTGAAAGTTTCAAGTAGCTAACTTGCTTCTGTCGCCAGTTATCGTGCCTACGGACGGCCAGCCGGCCGGCCGGACAGAATCAATTTTGACATCGGATTCGTCATCAGTGAGTCCAACCTGGTCGATTGAGACCATTTTCGGCTCAATCATTCAAAATTACAGACATTTGGACAAAACGATAGCACGCTGTTCCCCTAGAACATGCGCGCAAAAACCCTAAAAGGGCCTGATCTCCAGCAGAAATTTTCCATCTGGTATAGTAACAAATACCTGATTTCCAAACTAGCACATGCTTCTGGGAGGTTTTCTTGAGACCTAAGGGAATCGACAAAAATACAATAAAATATTTCTCTCCTTCCCACTACAAACCACAATTGTTGGGAATCTAAGCGTTAAAAAATCTTTCTCTTTCAAAAAATACTTCTACCAGATTAAGAATTCTGATAATAGGATGTTTATTATTATTATCTTAATGTGACTGAACATCTTCATTCACTATCAAAATTCCATTGTTTACTATGAAATTGGTGATAATTTAAGTATTTTATTTTTTTATATGAATGACATCAATCTTCTACTTGTATATTGTTATTTCAGCTGGAGCATTGAAATTTTTATCTGGATGTGTTAATCCAATGGTCAGATCTCTAATATCCAAAATAGCACGACCGGATGAGATTGGAAAAATTTTCTCAGTAGCAGTTATGTGTCAAAGTATCCTGCAACTCGTGGGAGCTCCTCTGTACACAGAAATATACAATACAAGTTTGAACACTTGGCCTTCGTTTTACAATTTTGTGACTGCTGGGGTTTATTTCTTCGCTTTGATCTTGACAATGTAAGTATAAATTATTTTAACTCCTCTTTGGATATTATATCATTTCTCTTTTCTGGCAAAGTTTGTTGATTAGAATCAGAACTTCCGAATAGGTTTCCATAAATGATTTAACAATAAAAAATCAGACATGTGAACCTTTCAAAAACGCATTTTATCTGTGAAAATCAATTCCTTATATCCCACTTCATTTTTTCCAATATTT
Organism: Myrrha octodecimguttata; assembly: GCA_958510865.1. Taxonomy (NCBI): domain Eukaryota; kingdom Metazoa; phylum Arthropoda; class Insecta; order Coleoptera; family Coccinellidae; genus Myrrha; species Myrrha octodecimguttata. The sequence continues at coordinate 75,837,177 of OY294059.1, read as the reverse complement.
TTCTTTTTTCAGAATTGTAATAGTGATAAGAATCAGATCTGCAGAAGAACCAAAGTTCCTGGTTCTTGAAGAAGAATCCGCTATATCCCCAGGATTGTTCCATGATATTGACTCTGATTCTATCAATGCTTGATTTTTAAGGAAACACAGACTGTTTTCCTACAAATAATTGAATACCTGTTTTACAACTACTCAGATTTACGTATATAAACTGTGATATGAAGACTGAAACCAATGTACTTTTCAATATCGTTGCATTTTAAAGCTATATTTCTGTAAAAATTTTTTTTAATTGTGGAACACCAAGTTTTTACAAATATTCTTATATTGGAATAGCCATTTTACAGTACATGTGTCAGGTATTTGTAATTAGTGTTTTTCAAGTATAACACTCAATTAACCAACATTGTTCAATTTATCCTATCCAGACAACCTCATCCAAAAGTGATCATTCACTTTCACAATAAATATTGATTTATTAAATTCGTTCAATTTGGCAAGAAAAAACCATTTTATGTTTTCGGCTGAATGCAGTGTTCAGCTTTTTTATTAACATTTGGTACCCGCTATTGTTTTTTAGCGAAGTTAGTTTATTGTAATAATTAAAATTTCAGTGAATTGAATAAATAGAAAAAAAAGGACGTAAAAATTTAAAAACAGAAGTGGATATTAACGTCATATTTGTCATCTTGCAGGATAGCAATTTGATCTCAAAAGTTTCAAAAAAAGTCAATTTACAACTATTAAAATATAAAATTACAAATTTTTTCAAAATTATAGTGCCCTGTTCTTCCGAGGTTGTTTGCGCGCATGTTCTATGGGAACAGCGTGCTATCGTTTTGCCCAAATGTCTGTAATTTTGGATGATTGAGCCGAAAATGGTCTCAATCGACTGATGACGAATCCGGTGTCAAAATTGATTCTGTCCGGCCGGCCGGTTGGCTGGCCGTAGACACGATAACTGTCGACAGAAGCAAGCTAGCTACTTGAAACTTTCAGCATAGGTTGCGCATCAGAATGCCGCGGTTAAGTTCGTTAATGCGCCAAATCGGTTGAATAGTTTCCGAGTTATAGGCACTTGAAATTTAGAAGTTATTTATTTTTTATTTCAGAAACTACTTGAGCGATTAGATTCAAACTTGGCAGTTAGGTGGAGTATAACGACGCGCAACTTTGAGCCAAATTTCGTCAGGATCATTGTCAGTAAATTTTAAAAAAAATTTTTTTTCCGGAAACCATTCATCATATCCAACAAAAAATTCCACTCACACTTTGAGCTTCATATTTCACAGCAGTGTAACAAATTTCAGTTCGATACGATCATAAGTTTTGGAGATATCGGGAAAAATATGTCAAATTTCGAGGTTTTCTTCACGATATCGTTGATTTTTTCGGTATAACTCGAGAAATACTGATTTAGTCCTAATAAAACTTCACAGCTAGTTTTGAGATGCTGAAAGACAACTTTATGCGAAACTTCGTGATAATCGTGTCATAAGAACAATTTGAAAAAAAAAATGTCTATGATTTTCTTATCATATCATCCTCATTAAATTCTGTATGAAACTTCGAACTGTTATTTTTCGATGAAGTACTGGATTTCAATTCGATCTGATCTGTATTTTTGGAAATATTGGAAAAATAAAATTTTGATTGGGTATATCTACGGAATCATCGGGTGGATTTTACCCATTCACGAATTCGGCCTTCGTAATTAAGATCCAAGCCTTCTCTACAAATATCGAGTTTCTAAGTTGTTTCTAACTTCCGGAAGAAACGACTTAGAAACTTGATATTTGTAGAGTAGGTTTGGGGCTTAATTACGAAGGTCGAATTCGTGAATGGGTAAAATCCGCCCAATGATTCCGTAGATATACCCATTCAAAATTTTATTTTTCCAATATTTCAAAAAATATAGATTTGATCGAATTGAATTCCAGTAATTTATCAACAGTAAAAACACAAGAGCTTTTTTTTTATCGGATAAATTTCTCTTTGCAACGAAACAGTTTTGCCAATCACTAATTTTACGAGAAAAACTGACATGATAAAATCGCGACACCGAAGGTGGAGCGATTTTATCTAATGTCAGTTTTTCGAGCAAATTTAGTGATTGGTAAAACTTTGAGTTGAAGAGAAATTTATCTGATAAAAGAAAAGCTCGAGTGTTTTTTGGCAAGAGTTGCTGCCTTCACGGCAGTGCTTTTTGAAATTTTTTCCACTCAAAGCGAGGCTCTACGGAATGGATATATGTGGAACAGCCTGTACAATACTTAAATGTAAAAATATTCTGCCCGTTGTGTACTTAATCGAAGTTTATATGAAAAAAAATAGAGCAGGTTAAACACCTTCAAAAGGACCCCTTGCTGACTGTGGGGATCAAGAAACCAGTTTCTAATGGTACATAAATTGGGGTGAGAAGAAGAAGACAAGTGTTGCAGTAGTTATATCGTCCCCTCTGACCTACAACCGGTTATTCTGATTTGACAGTTAGGTTGTTTTGAATGGAAAAATGAGCGAGGATCTTGAAACGAACGTGCTATCGCTATTGTATTGTAAATGACCTTCTTTCTAAACGAATCTTTTGATATTTATTATGCAATACGGAGATAACCTGTTGAGATACTACCACTAATTCAAAACATTCGAGTCAGTGTAGCTATCAACATGGCAACTAAAGTGAGTATTTACTTTTCTTCAAAACACTGAATTTGAAGCAAATTTATTGTTCTAGCCCTTACTATATTCTTATTGGAGAAGCTCTTGTTCCTGGAGAGTGAGAATAGGTAAATTCAATTCAATATGAACTGTAATTGTGCTAATTATCATGTTTTTCAGCCTTAAATTTGAAAGAAATTCCTTACGATATAAAACCAGTGTCGCTCATTAAGAATGGAGGCGAACATCATTCAAATGAATTCCGGGAAATCAATCCTATGGAGCATGTACCAGCACTTCACATCGATGGTGTTACTTTAATCGAGTCATTGAGTATATTCCAATACCTGGAAGAGACAAGACCTCATAGGCCCTTATTGCCTCATGATGTTGTCAAACGAGCAAGGGTAAGTTGATAACTATAGTTTGTTGTTAATATTGTTCAACAACTCTTTGAAGGATGGAACTAGGATGATGTCATCTTTATTTCAATTATTAAAATCTACAATAAAACAAACTAGCTCTGATTTGGACCTGGAAGCTAGGTCTAAAAGTTGTGTTTCAATAGAACATTACCAACCACGCTCTTGTGACATAGAATAATGTCTACACTATCGTTATGTCATCAATGTTTTTTGTTGAATAGAAAAATATGTTAAGTGAAGTGTACAAAAGCTCCATATGTTATTTCGCATCAATTTATCCTTGAAATATTCTAATTATTTTTGTTTTCAGGTTAGAGAAATTTGTGATGTCATAGCTTCAGGTATACAGCCACTGCAAAATCTCCAAGTTCTGATTTTTGTTGGAGAAGAAAAAAAGAAGGAATGGGCTCAGCATTGGATAAATAAGGGTTTTCGGGCTGTTGAAAAATTACTTTCAACAAGTGCTGGCAAGTATTGTGTTGGTGATGAGGTTACTTTTGCTGATTGCTGTCTTATACCACAAGTGTTCAATGCCAGAAGGTTTCACGTTGATTTGAGACCTTTTCCTACTATATTAAGAGTTGATAGGGAACTTGAGAATCACCCTTGTTTTAGAGCCGCCCATCCAAGTAATCAGCCTGATTGCCCCCAGGAACTTCCAAAATAATCAATTTCATGAATAATTTTCTATAGGTCTGTGAAACCTGTCCAAAAAATCGTATACTTATATGGATGCATTTAAATAATGAGCAGTCAAATGGCTCAAAGTAAGTCTCAGTCTTATTTCAATCACAAATTTAAGTTCAATTCTCCAGAAGTAATTTTACTTTATTTTTTTAATGAAATGTATATTATATGTATAGTGATGTATATAATACGGACAGTCGAATGTTACACTGTATGTATGCCAAACCTTTACGAGTAAGTGTAAAAACTTTAGGTACATTTTATTTTCATTTGAATGATTAATCCATTAACCTCTATTTCTCCCTCTTTTTTTGGGAAGAACACAAGCAGGAGAGGGAAATACACTTATTAATCAATTTGAATTAAGTAAAATGAACCCCCTCATTATTTTGGTGATGTGGTTCTTCATATTCGTATACCAATGTAATAAAGGATTCTTTCGAGTCGGTCTTACAGAATTATCCTATAGAATATTTCTGTTTGTTGTGTGCGCTTCGTTTTGAGTTGATCGTCAAAATAGTTCTGAATATATGTTTTCAAACATACAATCAGAAGAAACAAGTCACAGTGGTTGCTCAATAAGTAAGTCGTTGATCAACTATTGGACTACTTCCAAGCAGAATGAGATTATTCATAGTATTATAATTCTAATTATTGTGTTTGGATTTTTTCAGCTTTGTAAACTTTGTTTTGTTTTTGCTTCTGCATATTTTATTTGTTGCTTACTGCTATATTTTATTTGTTTCTTCTTGCTATATTTTATTTGTTTTTTATCATAGCTGTATTTATTTTTTCATGAAAAAATATAAAACAATTTCAAAAAATATATTTTTTAAATTTAATCCAAAACATCCCATGCATAGGTTAAATTGATTTGTTTAGAACGCAAATTCTAGAAGTAACGTCAATTTGAGTAAAAAAATTTTGCGATATACCTGAACCACCTCACATCATTTGAATTTTCGTCATTTAATTTATATGAAATGTTTCAATTGTGAGTTATTTATCTATTAGTTATATCACTATGCCAAGTGCTAGAGGAAAGTTATATGAAGATTATGCCCAGTTAAAGAGAACTTGTATATTTTATGTAAGAGATGCTAGTTTCAATAAACGCATTTTAAATAATATAATTTTATTCAGCCTTTTCTCTTTAATATATACAAAAAATTCGTAACATTATAAAGTCAACAACAAATTTTGGATTTTGACTAGAGTACTGTGTAATGGACGGAAATATGAAATTGCCAATAAAAATGAAAAAGCAGTATAATACAAGCCAGTGTTGTATGTTCATTTTGGAAAATGATTTTTCGATGTCTTAAGATGATTTTGCTACAAAAAAGTAAAACTGAAGCGATGGTGCACTCTCTATCTCTAAGATCACATATGGAAATACCATTTGAAAAGGGTTTCAGATAGAGAGCGGAGTGGAAATGGCATGTTACTGATGTAACGAGCTGGGAATCATCAATATCAAATTTTTGTCTGTCGAATCATTTTGGTTTCGTCATTCAACTGCACTTTTGATGATTCCAGCTTGTTATCTACGATGAGGAATTTATGAATAATACGATATATGGCACTATGGATTTTATTTAGTTATAATGTGTTGACAATGCTGTGGACTAAACTTATCTAATAACGTGAACTACAAACAATGTGAAGGGCGAATTTTTGGACATTACAGTAGACAATTCAACTTTCATAAGTTGAATTTGCTTCAATTCATGGAAAATTTGAAACAATCACATAACCCGTTTTCACCAGTTTTTAAAATTCATTTGCTTCATAACCACTATAAACAATTCTTATTCTAACTATTCAGGTATTAACCAAAACAAAATATATATCATCAGAGTAAGAAGTCCAATCCCTGATGCTTTGATAAGCTGAAGGTATCACGAAAAACATTGATACAACATAGAGTTGTTATAACAATATTTGATCACCTAATCCACTGTCCATTGATCCTTCAATCGATAAAAATTCATAATTGAGTCTCGCACTCATTTTTCATTGTTGGTTATATCATGATTTCAGTGAATGTTGAATATATTTTTAATTTTATTCCCATGATTTTGTTTCATCTGTACAAGTCTGTACTGAATTGATTCATCATTAATTCATTCATAATGAAACAATAGCGTACAGGTAAAATAAAGTCCTTAAAACTGTTATGAAAATAAAATCCAAAAAATGTGCTATTTCAAGTTACCTCAAGGCAACAACCATTTAGGCACACAATTAATTTCCCATAAGGTACCAATAGTCTAATTTATTTATAATAGTTATCCAATAATTATGTGAAATTTTGATACATCTATCTAGTGGTAATGTTTGAAATGAAATGATCATGAAGAGTAAAGTATTGGAATAGTCATTAATGTTTTCCAAAGGTGAGGTGATACAAATTTAGGCCATTCTCGATCACGAAATGAATCAAAGAAAACATTAACAAAAATCCTCTGAATAAAACACGAACCCTCTGAACCCTTACCAAATGAATATGAATATAAATGAATTTTTAACAAATGTTTACATCTAAGAATCCAAAAATCCTAATATACAATAATATACATGCTTCGTGAGAAGTTCAAAGTTTTATTACCATATTAACTTGATCGAATCAAGGGGTTAAGTATTTTATGACTAAGAATTCAACAATTTTCTCAGGACAATGAGTTTCACTGTTAACTAATGATCAATTCATCGTCAAGTTAATATAGGAATAAAACACGACTGATTGATGACGAGCAAGTTTCTACTCCTTAGAGGCCGTTTACACACAACAAACATTTCTTCCAAAAGTTGTAAAATTCAAAAAAGTCCTCTAAACCAAAAGACGAATATGTTCAGATATACAAATAAGCAAGTTCTGCTCTTTATACAATGTAGATTTTGTAATTACACTATAATATATCAGTGTTTTGTAGTCCCACTATAATAGATTGAATTTTAAGTGTCATTGGTGTATCCACACATATTTGTCTTTTCATGATGGCTTCTGACATTCTTACCATGTTTTTTAGTTGTGTGTGAACGAGATTTAGAGACAATGATACTCATTTGTGAAGATAAAATGATTTCCTTAGCCTTGATCATCATGTCATAAAGTGAACAGGAACTCTCGTTATGAAATACGAGAAAATCGTTACTTCTGTAAATACTATTCCGTTACCCCTAATTAAATGATTTTTTTTATGAATAGTTGTACTTTATCTCACTAGTGGAAGCCTTTCAATTGAATAGAAAAATAAAAAGTTTAAGTTAAGCGCAAGTTGCAAAAAAAAATCGCACAGGTTTACCAATCTTAACCTGCCTTTATGACATTCGATGACCCTACTGACGTGATGAATATCACAGCAACAGTATGTTGTATAGAACAGGTTGTATCAAAGTATGAGGCATTTTTTTTTCTGAAAAAGCAACAGATCAATAAACTGACATATAACATCCTTACATCCTAAACTGTCAACATGAGTAGAATTATTTTTATAAGTAGTATTGTTTAAAAAAGCACAACTTCAGATTGAAACAACCTCCCCGGCCCAACACATCAAACAGATAAGGGAAGGATCAGCTAAGCATCTATTTAGAATTCGATTTAAGCGTACATCTGATCCATTTCTGAGCTACTTTTTATTTATTTTGAAATAATTTTTTGAACGGTTTCCTAGTATGCAATGCAATCAAGGTACAGATAGATATACAGCAAAAAAAATAAACCAATGAAATTGCAGTTTTTTCGAAGGCTTTCAAGAATACTGCAATTTGATTGGTTGTTTCTTATTCTCATTTGCAGTATAAGTTATTGAGTAATTGTTAAATCTGTGATAAGTGATAATATCTGATGAACTTATAATATTTGAAAGAATAATATCCCATGAACATTTCACTAAATTGTCAATGTCATCATAATATTTAGAAATGTCTATGGTCATATATTCTTCTATGTACAAGCAATTTTACGAGCACGTTTTTAATAAACGAAAAGTAGAAAAGTTCTACGTTTAAAATAATTCCATTTATTCCCCGCAATACATAACAGTAATGCATCAATCTCAACCATAGAGGTTTCTCCTCAACACCAAATATATAACTTTTTTTCATATTTCATATTTGGCTCTGGTGAAAGTATATTCAACGCGGAATGTTATAAAATCTGAAGTTTTACTGGTTTGTGGATCGACCTCTAACCTAGAAAAGGCCTTGAATAAGTCCACATTGTCCCCTGTCTTCACTTTCGCAATCACTACTAGATAATTCATTTTCTTTGAGTCAAAGATGCCAAAAACTAGAAATAGTTTGATAATGAGACATGAAAATTCCGCACGAAGGCATGAACATAAAGTCCTAGACTGCACAATTAAAATTATTTTACTCCATGAAGGAATCCACGGTTGAGTTGATGTGAAACTTGAGACTGAATATTTTTTATTTGTAGCTGAAGTTCGGTAAAAACTTAAATGAAAAATATAGATAAAAAATAATAAACTCACAAGCAAAAATATGAGCGCTCTTACATTGAAAAAAAATGTGATTCATAAGTCACGTTAGAGGTTAAAAATTCAGTGTAAAATTCAATTAGTTTACAGCGATGTTTTTGGGCAGAGGCTTGATGTTGGTATCAACTTCACTATAATTTTTCAACTACTTAAAATCACGTTACATTTAGACAATGAGACTATATGCAGTGTTTCGGCATTTCAATAAGTAAACTATGCCGTCAACAATCGATTCAAATTGATATGATTCTTAATTTTTCTTTAATTCAATACAACTATAAGATATGGAATGACACATTAGTAGTAATATATAAAATCTATGACCTGCATAGGTATAACAAAAAATATATAATAATTAACATATTAAATCAAGCATCCAATAGACATCGATTTGGAAATAAATTTTCTTCTTTAAGGATTTACAATCGCATAGAAGCTTAAGGTACTCGAGCCAGAATTAAAAAACTGATACAAAAAATTCACCAGGAGTTCAGCAAAATACTAGTTCATCCACTTCTTATAGATGGAATTCTTGGCCTCATCAACTTGTTTGAGCATCTCTACTTCTAACGCAAGTTTTTTTTTGTGAAATCTTTGGATCGCAAACTTGTTTCCAGATGTTTATGTGAGTTAGTTTAAAACCGAAGCGTAGATTTCTAACCCGATTACCTGATAAGACTATAGTTATAAAATCTTTCCTGCCTTCAACGCAAATGAAATCCTCATTTAGAATCGAATTTTGACTATTATGTTCAACGGATTACAATATAATTAATTTATTTTATAATTAGTAGAGATAAGTTTCATTCTTTAATTTAAATATTTTTTCAACTTTTTATGTTTAAGAGGATAGATTTAACTTTTAATTGCAATTAATTAATTACACTATAAAGTGTATGTTTCATCAAACAATTGGTTACACTTCGAAATGTATGTTCCAGTAAAAATATAAACATACAAAACAAACAGTAACTTCACTATAAGAAAGACGTTTTATAGTGTAGTCAGCAAGGTTAACTATGCTTTAAACATAAAGTTTTTAGTGTAATTTCTACCCATAACACATGATTTTCATGATGTAAAATACTATGAAAACACATAATATATGTGAAATTCTATAATAGCTACACCAAAACATATATTTTTTTAGTGTATCATTACACATAAAACATAGTTTTCATGATGTAATATTACACTTCAAAAAATACATTTTATAGTGAATATATTTAGAGTTTCATAATAACTACACCATAATCGTATATTTTATAATGTTTTAATTCTACAGAGTGTAACAGCCAAATGGAATAAATTCGATAACGAATAAATGAGGGGGTGTTAGGAAAAACGCTAGGACACGTCGATTTGTAATTTTAAATGCGCATAGTTTTCAAGAAAATAAAATTATATAGGGTGTTCCATGCGACCGTGGCCAATACCAACTTTCTTATTTCAAATGCAACCCCCAGTATATTATTTTTTGGATTCTTCAGAAAATTTTAGACATAATTCATGTACAATGTCCTATTACCTATCCTAAACTTTTTCGGAAATATTAAGCGTTTTCAGAAATGTTGAGTAACGTTTGAAGATAATTCTACACCAGATTAGCATGTTGCCAAGACGTTCGCGGCGAGCATTTTTAACATTTCCTACATTGACATTAATGTTTTTTTTGTTTTTTTTTTTAATTATTAAGAAATAATCAGTATTACTTATTAGGTTTTAAGTGTAATGTACCGAATTTGTGAAATAAAATATTTTTTTTTATTCAAGACGTTGATTTTTGAACTAAATCTGAAAACACTTAATATTTCCGAAATAGTTATAGATAGGTATAGGACATTGTGCATGAATTATGTCTAGAATTCTCTGAAGAATCCAAAAAATAAATAATATACAGGGGGTTGCATTTGAAATAAGAAAGTTGGTATTGGCCACGGTCGCATGGAACACCCTATATAATATTATTTTCTTGAGAAATATGCGCATTTAAAATTACAAATCGACGTGTCTGAGCGTTTTTCCCAACACGCCCTCATTTATTCGTTATCGAATTTATTCCATTTGGCTGTTACACTCTGTATAATAAATACACCATGCACATATAATTTATAGTTAATCATTTTACATAAAACATAGTTCTCTTAATGTAGCAAACTTTAAAAAAAAAACATTTATTGTGTAGAAGTTTAAATAATTTTAAAATTCAATCGATAAACATAATAACGTTTTTTTTCTACACTATAAAAAATACGTTTCATAGTGAAGTCACCACAGATATTATTTCAGTACTGCAAATATATTTTGAAATTCAATAACTGCTGAACCATACATTTTATAGTGTCAAAACTACACCGAAACCGCAGTTTTATGTTACTACACTATAAAATACCAATTTCATTTTTTAACTAAGTAAAAAGTAGTGTTTCCAAGGTGAACTCGATTACCAAGATCTTTAATGTTTTCAACGTATTCTATTCTTTCTTGAAGTTACAGTAGTAGAATAATTTTTAAGCATGCGAAATGAGGCAATCAATAAATTGATTTGTTACGTTTTATTCTAGTGATTGTTGGATCCAATTAAACGTTTTAGGTAGTCATTATTGTCTGCGAATTGTATTTGGAAAACAGCATATTTGGGACATTGGATGAAATAGTCGATTTGTCAACGGCTTCAGTTTAAAATTGTTTAGAATGTGTCCAAACATTAACAATATAACAACATGCGATAACAACAATATACATACATAATTTTAGTTATATTCTTCATATTTATATATAATATATATATATTTATTCAATATAATTCTAGAAGCTTTGAATTTGGATGAATAAATGTGATGGCTATTTTATGACTATTTACAATGTCATGCCATCAAAACTGATCAGATCGGATGAGTGAAATGTAAAGATCGCCGTTTATGGATGCCCTCCCCCGATTTGAAAACGTTTACAATGACGATGAACACCTACAATTGGTAACTTCAGTTCTTATTGCCTTTCAAAAAGCAATTTTACATTTATCTGGTTCAGATATGAGGGGGGGAGTCATTATAAACGGGACATAAAATCGTGGTGATTATCGGCATTGCGATGGGTAATATCACTCTACTTACTGGATGATTTGTGTATTTTGGCCAGCCAAGCGATAATTGAGGTTCAAATACAGGTACAAATTTTGGAAATATAATCTTCTGCTTAACATTACCTATCACAAAGTACCTCCCCAGTTAACAACAAATATCCTACCCTCAGATATTGAAACGTCATAACTTAGTTGTAATTGATCACTTTTAATAAAAATTTTAAAAACATGACATATATGCACATATGACATGATACAGTGTAAATAATCAATCGATCATTAATTACAAACAGAAATTTTATACAATCAATCGATACAACAACAGAGGTAATAAAATCCAATGATAAACTACAAATTCATCGATAACATTGCATCACATTGTACAACAGAAATTTTCAACGAGTCCCACCAAAAGAATTAAATAAAATTGAAACACAAACACTGTGTTACGAAACGCATAAATTTTCAACAGTCTCAATGAAACTGTAACGGTATAATAAATTCGGAATTTATAGTTTGCTAAAGCCATAAATTTATGGCTATAAATTTTCTATTTGAATGTAAAAGAGTGAGAATCGGGTGATTTCGAACCTTTCCATGACTTGCAAAGGAGTGTAAATAGGATTATTTACATCATATTCATGTTGATAACGGAATAATTGCGATAAAATAACAGATCTTGTTATATAGTGACTTAGATGAAGTGTTGAAAAACTGAATGGAACGAATTCAATATTGGCCGATAGCAAGGAATTATTAGCTCTCATCCGACTTCTTTGGTGAAAGTGTAATCACGAAATTTTCAAAAGAGGGTTTTGTTGTCTCTTTTTAAAGGATATTTTCATTGTCAATTCAAAAATATTTATTTTTGGAGTTCTTCAACTATATAAACAAGAAAAGATCTTGTTTTTCGCAAATTTGTACGTGATTCCAGGGCACTACTACATTATCGAATCAATGCAGTATCAAGGTTTATACATTCCCGAATCAGGAATTTCAAAATTATTCTTTACTTTTGTTTTTGATATCTGTCTTTACTTGCTGCAAGGGAATGACTTTAATATGTTTCCTTTAATATAAATATTCAAGGAATAGTTGAAATCAAGATTATATCCAAATGAAGAGCAAAGATATCGTTAAAGTGAGGCATCCCAAAACCCTACATTTTTAAATTAAGTGGTTCCACAATTGTAGCCCAAAGGAAGATTTTTTTAATTAAATTTGAATGTACGAACAGATTAGAATGTTGCGTAGTCACGATGCGAAGATATCGAATTTATCCCATTTTAAGTCTTCCACACCCCTCAATAACATACGATCCGGAATGTAAGAATGGAAAAATTCAAAGCCACCTAGGACATAAGGTATGAAGTGGATAAATAAGGAATCGCAAGCTCTGTTGCAAGTACCTCTCTACTCTTTTTTCTTTCTCTCTCTCTCTCAATGAATGAACATTTTCGTCGTCGAGGTGAACTGATGATGATGATGATATCACTGCATGGTCAGAGGGTTGATGACCAACCCTCCCCCGTTGTTCCTAGCGCGTTTCATCTCCTCTTCGGAGATGCGTTGCTCGATAAGATAGGTGGCTGTGTGTATCGCGTGGGGGTTCCCGGTGATGGTAACCATTCGGTTACGGGTACCAGGGGCGAAGACGCCCTTTTTCGATATCTGAATATTAGCGCCGCTCATCTGTTGAATTTCGATCAGGGACCTACCTCCTGGACCTGGAATCAAGACCTCTGGTGAGAGAAGGACAGGAGAAGTGGTACCTAAAACATCCCGCTAGCTGATTTTGCACAACGATCCTTACATAGGATTTAAAACAGGGTGTTTCTGAATTTCAGCACTTCAGTATTCGGTTTGAGCATCGTAATTCGGGCACCTCAGGTAGTAAATATGATATACAGGATGTTTACAAAGGCGAATTTTGCCACTTCACAAGAAACGTAATGAAAAGCATCTGGAAGGTTAGATTACATATTTGTGTAAGTATAAGATGAAGGACAAGGCCATTTTGACCTTGAGATGATATCGAACCAAAGTTTCTGCAACAGATGACAGCAGCTTCTCTTAATGGTTTTGCGGTTTTTAGGTATTTTTGTTGAACAAAATACCAAGGATGAAGTGAAAGTCGATTAAAATTTAGGGGAGCATTTGCGAATGCTTTGAGAATCTAAAAAGTTCCAAATAGAGGGGCAAATTTGAAAGTGCCCTGCCAATGAGCTAATTTTGAAAAGCAACCAGACACAAAGTGTAGCGCCCAGGATAAACCATTAATAGATACAAAATGAGATTTGAAATAAAAGTGCCAAAAATAAAGATAAATTCAGTAGGCCGATGGCTCGAATGATTGGGATCTGATGCTGAGCTGTTGTGTGCCATTGTCAACGCCAACTATGTATTCAATTTTTGGGAAACGAAAAAAGCTTTGAAACTTCGAATTTTTCAATATTAAAAAGAGGATTCCATTATTATTACAAACAGTATTACATCCCTGAATATAATTTTGTTGGTTCATCCTGAGAAAATAAAATAGAAAAAAATCCAGTATAATTTTGTAACAAAACTACTTCACCATATAAAGAAAGTATGGGCATTTTCGAAAAAAAATTGCGAATGGAAAAACTAGTTTTGATTAGTGAAGGCTGGTACTCCTGGAAGCGTTAAAAAATTAAATTGTGTATTTTTTGCCAAACTATTGTTGTGTTCATCTGTCGTTAGTCTAGCGAATTTCGACATTTGTCTGTAGTTGAAATTTTCAACAAAAATTCACTTGAATAAAATCGCGTTCATTCGTACGCGCCTTAATACATACAGTTAAAAATAGTTACCTCTGAAACACCCTGTATAATGTCATTCAGCCTATTTTAGCTGTGAATTTTAAGTAAGGATTAATTGAGCCATAAAGAACGACATACTTATAATTGTACGTAAACAGAAACTCCGCCTTCAAGTGAAAAGTTCAGTTTAAAAAATGTCTGCTTTCATTGTCCATGGTTTGCTTCGACTTGCTTTCGAATGTCCAGAAGGCTGAATTCAGGTAACAGTCTCATAGTACGAGGCTTTGTCTAAATTTACAATATTTCACGAAACCATGACCAAAAAAAGAAGTAAATGATTGAAAAATTCCTACAATTTATTCGACAAAAAATCTTTCAATAAAAGTCATCCATGCCTTATACAACAAAAGTTCAAAAGTTCCTGATATTGTCGTCATTGTGCACTAATGGGGTCTGTGATCTGGATTCTGATCATGTATTATGTTTAGTCCTTTTATTACATAAATAGTTTTTTTTAGTAGATGGCATTAAACACAAACCAAAATTATTAATAACTAAGTTATTCGAAAATACCCAACAACTACCACAATATAAGTAACAAACAACAATACAATTTTAGAAAACATAAAACCATTTCTCCTGTATTTAATTCATCACAAATATCGCTTGACATAGCTGGAGAGGATGAAATGACGATGGAAGAGAACGAAAAGAGAATATATGCTTGACTGAGATATTAAAACATTTTGACAGATTAAAATTTCGAAATGATATCAGTGCAATCATATGATTGCAAGTTGAGGAATATCGAATAGTAAAAAATTCTAAAATTACAAGAGAAATAATTGTTTCAGAAAAATTCAATATTTCAGAGGTTCAGCGATGTAGAAACTTGTTTACCCTTAGGAAAAATATATAGTTTTATCTATGAGTATTCAATTCTTTTCAGTTATTATTTAAATCATTTATTGAAATTTTCTAATATATTTTATTATTGTTAATTTTTAGTTTTGAGATGTAATCATTTTTTTCTGGATGTCCTTTTTTATTAAGATCGTATAAAAGCAAGAATTCACACGTTTCTCAACTTGTCAGCAAGTCTATAAAAAAAAATTCAGTAGAGAATATTTGCAACTACGAAATTCAAGAATAGACGCCTTCGGCCCAAGTTGCCAACCCACAATTTACTGAGCAAGTTTACTTTCACTGGGGAACAGGAATTTCAGGACAAATTCGACATGATAAGGTTCGCATTATTTATAAATAACCGTAAAACATGCCTCGGCTCTTCAAACCAGATAATTCCTTCCAAATATAGGTTTTTGTTAAGATCGTCCCCGATTGGCTGAAATTCAAGTTGGGATTCCTGATTTCATGCAAACAGTGTCAATTTTCATAGGATACGTTCCTAGAATCAACTCTGTTGTTTCGGTTGCCGATTTTCCGCTCCGTAAATATGAAATATTCGGATGGTTCCTGGAACAAGCGCGTGAAAAAGGTTATTTACGGAATCTGGTTGATGAAAATGCGGTCGATTTACTGACACCAGAACGATTTTCTATGGTAAATATCCATAGCATAGAACAATCTATGTTTACTTTAGGTTTGTTTTGGTTCCGAGTTCAGATCTGTTCGGGACGATTCTAGCATAGACCAACAGTCTGTGGTTCTGAACTCGGAACCAAAACAAACCTAAAGTAAACATAGATTGTTCTATGCTATGGATATTTACCATAGAAAATCGTTCTGGTGTCAGTAAATCGACCGCATTTTCATCAACCAGATTCCCTAAATAACCTTTTTCACGCGCTTGTTCCAGGAACCATCCGAATATTTCATATTTACGGAGCGGAAAATCGGCAACCGAAACAACAGAGTTGATTCTAGGAACGTATCCTATGAAAATTGACACTGTTTGCATGAAATCAGGAATCCCAACTTGAATTTCAGCCAATCGGGGACGATCTTAACAAAAACCTATATTTGGAAAGAATTATCTGGTTTGAAGACCCGAGGCATGTTTTACGGTTATTTATAAATAACGCGAACCTTATCATGTCGAATTTGTCTTGAAATTCCCGTTCCCCAGTGAAAGTAAACTTGCTAAGTAAATTGTAGGTTGGCAACCTGGGCCGAAGTCGTCTATTGCATCCAATTTTTCAATCTGTCCGATGGTAAAAAGCCACAAGCTTAACCCAAGCATCTGAAATAAACCTGTCATAATGTTTGTTAGAAACTTCTCAGCAACGTGAACGAATGCAAGATGAAGGACTTATAATAGCCAATATTCTGAATCACAGCCTCTATACATCCTCAAATGACAGATTATAGAAAAATATCCAATTAAAACAGATAACAAATGATATGACAAATATTTCGATGATGTTCGAAACATTCATACTCAATATGATCCCACAGAAATATCAACATGTGTTACATTTTTGCTCATCGTTAATTTTTTTTTTTTTATAAAAATATCTGTTCGGTAAGAAGAGTAACGGTTATATTTTTCCCGTTTTCCACTTGGAGTAGTTACTACCACGGGTGGTAATATTGATATGGATTGGCGAAGTCCTGTATGGAATAGTATGGATTACCTAGAATAGCACCGACAATCACTTCGGGTATCTCGACGTTCTTCGTGTCTTTGGGTCCGCCTAGTTCAGCGGGTGTGGGGCTCTTGCTGAGGACCGTCATCTGTTGGTTCGTACCCAGACCGAAGCTGTTGTTGTTCAGAGAGATGGGTGCGGTGGCAGCCGATGCCTGGTGCCTGAAAGGGTCGAACGCCGCGTCGTAACGTTCCAGGCTCTGTCTGTTAGATGGCGTTGTGGCACCTACAACATCGTTCAACAAGGTTAGGGGGCGCCTTAGTTTGATAACAAAATAAACATGGAGATGGATTTGTAGGGGTGATTCCGGTTCACCTGTTACTTATTTGTTGAAAAAAACATGAAATATGAACAATTTTAAGCGCTATAACTTAATCACTACTTTACTTATATGGATTGACTTGCTGTGTTGAAGCACTAGGTTAACACCTCTACCTGTAAGCGATATTGAAATTCGAAGAAAAAAATCAGCATCAAAGTAAAATCATACCATTTTAAAGTAACATACTGTATAAAAACATGTTTCATCAACAATTTTTAAAGACGAGGCATAAATAATCAGCCAATGACATGAGTAACGACATGTCTTTGACAAAGGAAACTTGGTTTCCGAAACGTGCGTTCGACGCAGAAAGTGAAAGTGGATTAGAGAGTAGTTACACACTGTTTTGTTATGTTGTTAGAAAATTATGAGTAATTCTATTATTATCACACAAAAGCACAGTAATTTTCTTACATATATCTTTTACATGCAGTTAAAATATTTTTATTGAACGTTCATGAATGGAATGAGATAAGGTGCGTTTTTATTTTCAGTGAAATGATTAATCGATGTATCTCCCTCTCTTTTTTTGTTCTACACCAAAAAAGTGAGAAAGGTTAATCCAAATAGAAGGCACTGAAACAAAATAGTAAAGAAAAATTCAAGAAAAACAGTAACGTGAAGTCAGTAGCTTTCGCGGACATGTTCAAATTTTTCGAAGAGAAAATTTTATGATTGTTTTAAAGTTATCACAATGAAACAATCGAATTGTGCATCAGCAATTTACAACTCTGAACCAAGTTTAATCGTGATAGGATCAGTATTTTTTTTATTCTTTCCTGAAATAACAACGATACATGAGAAAAAAACCCGAAATTTGAAATATTATTTTCAATATCTCTAAAAATTGAAATCTGATAAAACTGCAAGGACGAATATTTGTCGATAAATCATCTAATATTCTACCTTGATCATAGCCAATCATACAATCAACCAAAACAACCACATCGAAAAAGTGATGTCCAAGGAGAATAGTTAGCGCTGTTTCACGGTTTTACCGATCTTAAGCCGGACTACCTTACCTAGGTACACCACAGAATGAGGCTCTATACTTATCGCCTGTTAGATGCAACACTGCAGTATAACCACAGACCAACAAGACAAATCTCTTCATCGTTTGCGGGAATCGCGTCTCTCTGACCTTGAGAAATATAACAGACATAACCACACTTTCTCCTTCCTCGAAACAGCTGTCAAATTGAATACTTGATTTTGGAATATCTAAAATCGAAATGTAAAAACGGATTTGTCGGGATTCAGGAATCACAAAATCAAAATAAGACTAAGACTTTTCGATGAAACCATTTGAAAAGCAAATTTCCAATACCAAAGCGAGTGTTTTGTCACATCTTAAACTCCTGTAGAAGAACTCGGTTGGAGTAAATGAAAATTTTGGAAAAATGTTATGGAAAACCCGTTTACCTTAATCAGGGAAAATTTGTAGTTTCACATCAAATGAGATTCATTTCAATATAAAATCAAACTATGAATAGACCAACTTTGTTCGATTCCAATTCTAGTGTGCAATCATATACAATTTTATTAGACATCCCATCGTTTCAATTGAATAATGGAGGTTGTAATGCTTTTACTTCAGTTGCGATTCCTTTATATTATATAAAATAAACATTATGAATGAGTCCACCTAAGTTCGATTCCAATTCTTGTCGTATAATAAAAACATATAATGAGGGCTGTCGTCATAAAATAGTACCTCAAAGATGACTAAACAATTGATTTTGTTGTAAAAACTGTTTGGATTATATTCTTAAATGGAACAGATACGAAATTATTCATCAATAAATAGGATGAAAAATTAATTTCAGTTTGTTTACATGTTTATAACCTCTTCAAGCGAGTCCGAAAACGGCGAGAGTGACGTAATCCTATTCCTGCAATCTGATTGGCACCCCAAACGCCTGCTAATATTCTGATTAGCTCGATTCAGGGTCATATCTGCGTTGACATAGATTTCCTAAATAAATGACGCGAGTGGTTTATCTGGTTGATCTGTGGTATAACTATACACAGCGCGCCGTCACTCAGGAGCATCTTGCTAATCCTAACTTTCGAGTGCAGAATACTTTCATCGATGTACATGACATTCACGTTATGAACAATACGATCACAACAGAATTTCGCAAGCCAGTTATCCGTCGGTATTCGACAATTAACTACCAAATTTCTTTCGATCAAGTAAAGAAGAAATTACAAAACAATTCATCAAAATATATTCACCTAAGCAATCGCCCAAAGCAGCTTGTCCGAGCGCGCCAAACATGGCAGTGGTGTTGGTGACGGTAGCGCCCGTCTGTTCCATGACACCCAAGTAGCTGGAGACTGGAAGAGCACCGTGTGTTGTACTTAATCCTAGACCCATACCTAATATTCCATATTTCGCCAGTACACTCAGAGCTGTCGCGATTTCTGCCACGTGACTTTCGGAGTATCCGGTACTTCGCAGTTGGACCTGGAAGAATTCAAAACAAAAAGGGTATAGAAGCGTCACGTTTTCAATTGTTACGTGTTTTTAGCAATGACCCAAATGTTTTGTTTGGTTACATACTTAATTACTACGACCTTTGTGTAGAACCGAGAACGCATTGAGGTATTCTGACAGGAAAATTACAATAATCTGACATTTTTCAATTATACACTTTGGAATGTGCTTAATTTCCTCAGCCTACGGACTGAACTTACAAGGTAAATGGAAAAGACTCCCAAATTTGGCAGATGCTCGGGAAAAAAACTTCAAGAATCGGCCCCCAGATTCTTCACATCTCGTTTAAATTTATGAATTATATTTGTTACTTCTATTCACTGATCCATATACAAAATTTAGTCCTTTCTATAACATTATTGAAATATGTATCTGAAAATGTTGGCAACTAAACTGCTCAGACATCTTTTACTATTTCCCAGCAACTGTGAAAGTTGAAAACAGAACATCTGAGCTCGTAGACTCTGATCCATTAATGATGAAGTATATGCTTGTAAGACCTTATATCTGAATGAGGGGATCCCATCAACATCACATTATGTAGAATTATCCGTTGAGAGCGGTGCTCAATATCCATTATGGAGCGGTAAATTCTATTTAGGATCTTATCTTGAAAGATATTTCTGTGAGTTGTATCTTGAGAACAACCCCGATTACCTAAGGGACTTCACATTTTGAAAATTGATTTTATCCACTGCTTGACATTCTAAGATTTCTATGCCTGTTTCGGTTTTTCCTAAGCAACCATCAACCAGATCTGCAGCCTACGGACCTGTCAAAGTGTTGACAATAGCCTTCAATTTTGTCAATCCTAGTGTTTTATTGTTCAAGCTATGCTGAGTTCGAAACGCTTATAAGGAAGGCTTGCCAGAATGGCTTAGCCAGAAAACTTAATGCCTATTATTGGTAGCTTCGCGATGACATTTGAGATGCCAAGAAATGGTACTGGAGTCTTGTAAAACTTGAAATATTTTTCTGCCCAAAGCATCGACTTTCGGAGGATGAGAGGCTAGTTCAGGCAATTTCCACATGGATTCACATGGCGCTCATATCGACGAAATAGTTTTTAGGTTGAGTTAGTATCAGAACAAAGTTTGTGTGAGTCTTAGGGGCGAAAAGATGCTTTGAAATCTGCCTAATAATCAGTAAACAATTTGATGTTACTGAGATAGAACGTCCGCGTTATCAGTAGGTGCTTCGTAGTCTTGGTGGCATATTTTTCTGGCTGCAATACACTAGCATGTTGTCCCAGTCTTCGTGAAATACTGACTACCATACTCCTGTACCTTCAGGAGTTTTGGAAGCGACTACAACTTCGCAGTGCACCGGAGTTTAGAAATCTTGAGCCGCGTACAGACACGAGAGCTGAGCGGCTTTCGACGCAGTTGCGAGGCACTTGGTAGGCAGCCTCGCGTTGTTGAAATGGCTCGCGACAGCGTACACACTTGCGAGGCAGCCCAATTAACTTGCCTCGCAAGCCGCTCAGCTCTCGTGTCTGTACGCGGCTTTAATCCAAATGAAATGATATCCTAAGATGTAATCCCCCTGTTATAATGGATGACTTAGGTACAAGTTGCCAAGCCACACATTTCGGCCAAAATTAATATTACTGGGGAAGAGGAATTTCAGAACAAATTCGACATGATAAGGTTCGCTTTTTTTATAAATATCCGTAAACGGTGCTTCGGCTCCTCGAACAAGGTAATTCCTTCTAGATAAAGGTTTCTGTTAAGATCATTTCCGATTGGCTGAAATTTAAGATGGGATTCCTGATTTCATGTCGATAGTGTCAAGTTTACATAGGATATGTTCCTCAAATCAATTTGGTAATTTCGGTTGCCGGTTTTCTGTTCCGTAAATATGAAATATTCGGTTGGTTCCTGAAAAAAGGTTAATAACGGAATTTGATTGATGAAAAAGCGATCTTTCTGTCACCAAAACGACAGTCAATTTTCTATGGTAACATATCTATAGCACAGAAAAATCTTCATTTACTTTATTATCCATAGAACATGAAGGAGACAACAATCAACTATGAAAAAATTATCAAGGATGGTCTATGGATCATATGGTAAATATAGATTGTTCTATGCATGATGTTTTGCTTATACTACATTCACTTTTATGAAGTATCCCGGTTGGCCAAGATTTAGGTCTATCATGTTTTTGTAACTAAATCCAAGGCAGGTTGACGCTCCTGAAATATCGACAATGTCAAAATAATTCGACGCGAGGTTGCCAATTTCTACTCTCTTTCAATAACAATTCAGCTTCAGCCATAATAAACTAATAAATTAACATTTCGCTTTGATTGTATTGTAATGAGCCTTAAGTAGGTATTCATGTTTGAATTGAACAAATTCCTTAACGAATAATTTCGAAAGTTATATATTTCGTGGAATTGTTTCGATAGGAAGTAGTACATTGAAAATGAACTTGGTATATCCTCTGTTGGCAGAACATTGAATTTTTATGCACGAAAATAACATGAATTATACAATATCTCATTCAATGCTATTTTTTCTAATATTTTAGGAATTGCTTTTTTCTGGGAATTGAATATTTGAGTTGACTTCAAAGTATGTCCATAAAACATAATTCCATATCTTGCTTTTGACTCGAGTACTGCATGATAGGTAGCTTTCATGAAGAATTTATCCAGATATCTTGTCATTACATCCAAAGATAACAGACTGAAGCTAAGCTGCATCCCAGTTTAGAAATATGTTGATCCCAATCCAGTGTATATGTATCATTCACGTAGATTCCCAAGACCTTTGTTAATGGAGTTAGTTCTTTTGAGGTTAACTGTGACACAGGTTTCGAAGTACCACTACATTTTCATACTGGAATATTTCGAGTTGTGCAATAAGGTATTTAAATGACTTCTGTAGGCTAATTTCTTGAGAATTTAGGAAAGTAGGGAATTCGAAGAAACGAACTACTCTATCCATCATTTTTCAGTGAAATTCCAAAACACTCGATTCTTGATTTCCGTACAAGAAAAAAGCATTACTGAATCTCTCAACCATGTTTACATACGTGAAATATTTCCATTATTAACAGAAAAAAAAGTTTCTTCAACATTCGCCAGGTCTTTGGAATTATTGAATTCACATAATATTTTCTCAAATTCATTACTTTCCAAATATAGATTGACATTTTGAAAAATAAGTAATAACTACGACCTCTTTGTAGAGAGGACAACGTTGTGTAGTTATCTGACAGGAAAATGACTCTAACCTAACATTTTCAAAATATACACGGTGAAATCTGTCAGGATGTCATGGCAAACCGGGATACTTTTTAAAAGTGAATGGAGTATACATGATGGTGCTATGCCATGGATATGTTACCATAGAACATTGACTGTCGTTCTAGTGGCAGAAAGATTGCTTTTTCATCAATCAAACTCCGTAATCAACCTTTTTTCCAGGAACCAACCGAATATTTCATATTCACGGAACAGAAAACCGGCAACCGAAATAACCAAGTTGATTTGCGGAACATATCCTACGTAAACTTGACACTATCGACATGCAATCAGGAATCCCAACTTAGATTTCAGCCAATCGGAGATGATCTTAACAAAAACCTATATTTGGAAGAAATTATCTTGTTTGAAGAGCCGAGGCACCGTTTACGGATATTTATAAATGAAGCGAACCTTATCATGTCGAATTTGTTCTGAAATTTCCCTTCCCCAGTGATAGTAATTTTGGACGAAATTTGAGGGCCGGCAGCTTGGACCGAAGTCCTTTATTGAATATAATTCATGATATACTATACATCAAAACGAGAAGTATGAGAATTCCTCTCAACTCCTTCGTTACTGTTAATAACCAATTAATAAAGGCCTGAAAGCAATAACAATTTACCTTGATATGATCCAATAACTGAGCGGTGATATTGCCTACTCCCTGACCCGGTTGGCCCAAATTAAGGCTCATATTTAGCCCTCCGTTCAGCATGATTGTAGAGCTGATGTTGCTGTTCAGACTGGTCGTGGACGCGTTGAAACCGTTACCGTTGTTGGCGAACGGTGAACCGGTCGGGTTGAAATTCGCCACAGGTCCGTTCACGTCTGCGTAGGACACGTTCAGACACGTTCCGCTCTGGGGGTCTTCGACTATCTTGCTGATGATCATCAGGCAAGCTTCCTTGTTCTGTTCTTTGTCACCTACAAAAAAAATTATAATCGATATTAGGGAAATTCTATCTGAATGTTTTTTTTCTTCAGCGAGTTGCCAAGTTAACATTTCTATTGTATACAAGCTAGCCATATTATTGACTTAGTTAACCCTCTGTCATTGAAATAGATATGAGTCAATAATGAACACATGAATTTTATTTTTCGCATTATAATATTATGGTTCTGATTCTTAGATCATAAGGTTGCCAACGGGATAAGACAATAATCCCAGGTAAATATAATATTGTTGCCACGCATATCTTAACTTCTTCGGTCTTACTTTGAGTTCGTTTAGTTTAGGACAGTGCCATTGAATTTCGTCTTCTGGTATGAAGAGATGAACTTAAGAATGACAATCAACCAATGTTCAAATTATTGCGAGTGCAAGTTGCAACCACAGAAATATGTAACTAGTCCAGGCAAAAGTGCAGTTTTCAAGGTTGTCTATCCTCTTGTGTTGGCAGCAAAGTTCGTCGATTGTGCACCTGTTGTTGAATCTTGCTGCCAACGATTTTGCCAACCAAATGGCTCGTTTCATAATAGGTGATAACGGAGATCTGCTCTATTCCTCCTTGCACTTCCCAGTCCCAGATGACGCCTGGTGTGAACGAGTACAAAATTTTATATTCGTATATCAATCCCAAGCTATGTATGGTAATTTAAAAAACAGGAATATATTGTTTGATATATCCCCCAAAAAAATTTCAAAAAATACGCACTGAAGAGTGCTAGTTTTCTCCTATAAACATCGAAATTTCTTCGAACTCTAATACTTCACGCGGCCTGTTGGCAACATTTAAACATGTTAACCGCGGGAAGGTGCCTGACCTTGAGATATTCACGAGATTTAATGAAGCTTCAATGTGACTGTGTCGCCAAGCCGCAATTTAGCACATCGTGGTATTGTTTTCTTTTAACAACTGGAACCTGAAGCTTGAAGTTTTGGATTTTTTTGCTAGATATACAGGGTGAGCCTTCAAGTTGTACATTAATGTTAACCATAGATTCCTGTCATCAAATGAAACACTTCTTATTCACCATTTTTTCATATTCGGCTCCAGTGAAAAGATACAGGTTGTTTGAATTTGCAAAAAAAAACAAAAATAGTTTTTATTTTATAGCTTTGATATATTAACTCCGAATGAGATGAATTTTGGTGTGAAGTATTTTTATGCATCCGCCCCTGATCTAGTAAAGGCAGTAAGTTAAGATCCGTCCAAATTCATCCGGAACATAGAACACAAAGAAATATTTACATATCGCATAAAACTAATATACTCATTAGATTGATGCTATTTCGTGATTAGACCTCAGATAAGGAGGCCAAATTTTCATATCTATGGAGCAGACTGTCGATAGAGTCAAATTAATGTGTTCACAGGTTAGTTAAGAGATTTCGTATATGTAATTAATTGATAAATTTGATGAAAATAAGGATAATTATGGAGTTATCAATATTAAAATGGGCGAGTATGGAATTGTGTATAATCTTATAGTTGAATAAAATTGGATATTGCATGAATAGCAGTATTCAGAGCCCAGAGTAGTTAAATGTTTTTCTTGCGATGTCACGAAAAGCATCAAATCACAAGAATTAAGTGAGTAAATGAGTTCTCTCAATCATGTTTCTTTGAGTTTCGAACATTGGATTGGTTATTCTGCAAAATAGATAACCGTAAAAGATATCTGTGGTAAACTGTGGCGAAGAAAAAGCAGGATTGTACTAGCACATTGAGAAATATTTATACACATTTTAACCTGAGTCGAATTTTCCAGATTCGGCAAATGAAAAAAGTATTTTATTTGATCAGAGGAATGAATGTGCAAATTTTCTGATGAAAAGACTGGCAATAACAATACCAGAGGAATATAGTTTCCCCGGCCATTTCCGCTAGACGCCGCTGGATGTTTATTAGACGTTTTCAAAAGGAGTAATCGCAAATCCCGTATTCTAATTAATTTCCGGATCGCATTGGCACAAAGGCAACCATGTATCACAGTACAGAAAGTTTAATTATTCCAAACGAAGCCTGGAACGTAATTGCGCACTGCTACAGGGTCGTTCGTCCAGGGGGGTCCTGATGATTAAACTGCCTTGATTCGCCCCGCTTGAGACCGTTATATTTGATACTTGGGATTAGTACGCCCCCTCCTCTGTACGTAAACGTTGTTCGATGAATTATCGTTGTTGATATCAACCCGACTATAAGGTTCGCACTTTCAAATAAACTCAGTCGTTGATTTTTGTCGGATAATGCAGGGTGAGTATTTAAGTTTTACATCCATTCCGACCATAGATTCTTCTCATCATATTTTTCATTCACAATTTTCCCGAGTTCGATTCAGGAAAAAATTATAAATGAATTAAATATTTCACAATGTGCTAATACACTCCTGTTCTTTGTTTGCACAGATATTTCAGACGGTGAGAAAACTCACTTAATAACTTAATTCTTATGATTTGATACTTTTTTCAGTATTTCTGTGAAGAGAATATTTTACTACACCAATGACCAATGAATCACTAATCTTCCACTTGCCTAACGGCCGACCGTAAAAGCAATAACTTCCGAAAGAAACAACTTAGAAACTCAATATTGTAGAGTAGATTTGGACCTCGGTTTGGACCTCAGTTAAAAACGCCGAATACATAATAATTCCGCAGATATATCCATTCAAAATTTTATTTTCCGAATATATTCACAAAAATGCAGATTAGATCGAATTGAAATCCAGTACTTTATCGAAAAATGACAGTTTGAAGGTTCATACAGAATTCGATGAGGATAATATGATAAGAAGATCACAGAATATTAAATATTTGAAAAAAAATTTAGAATTTTTTTTCAAATTGTTCTAATGACACGATCATCACGAAAATTTGCACATTGTTGTCCTTCAACATCTTCGAACTGGCTGCGAAGGTTCATCACGATTGAATAAGTATTTCTTGAGTTATACCGAAAAAACATCGATATCGATAGGACCACGAAATTCTACATATTTTTTCCCAATATCGAATTGAAATTTGGTACACTGCTGTGAAATATGGAGTTCAAGGTATAACTGAAATTGTTCTCGAATATGAACAATAGTTTCAGAAAAAATTCGGAAAAAATTTGTTTTTCTAATCGAGTGACCATATGATTTCAAAAAAATTTTGACATTTGTGTTGAGCTTTTTCAAAAGCTGTACTTTTATAGATGATACTTTTTGAAATTGAATTTTTATTCAATTTTTTTCTACAGCATTTTTTTGCTATCAATACAAGACTTGCCATCTTCTGTATCCATAAATTATCGATTCATTGAACTGTGGAAATAATCAAATGTAATGTAATGTCTTAATGCGAAAAATTCAATGAAATTCATACCGAAAGACTCAAAATACATGTTACTGTTCTCTACTACGTAACGAACCTCGATTCGATGACAAAATGGAAACTTCGATGTACCTAATTATCAATGTATACGTAGGTGGGGAGCTAGAACAGAGTTGCACTGGTTCTATTATTCGATAAATTAATAGCGATCAATTGACAAATGCTAATTGGCCCGTAGCTTGTGAACTGTAAAACCGCATTGTATGAGAGAGGCGGATCCAAAAGTGTATTCCGTGTTGAAATTCTGCATAACACAATCACAACAATATCACTGATAGTGGATATATTTGCAATGTTTAATTAATAGGTCAATACAATATTCCTATGTATTTTCGAGTGTATAACCACCAAATTATAGCAGCAACAATGAATAATAGAGATCTCATGTTCAGCGTTACTAATTAAACAGAACTTGTCACTGTTGGATTTGTAAAGAATATAATATGTTACTACATCATCCATCTATTGTGAACAAATTCTTGAATCTGAAAATACCTGTGAATCCTTGGACTTTACCCACCAGCATTGTGTGGAAAAAAAGAAGTTATTCTTACAACGATGGATAAAACAAACATGCAACTCCATTATATGGATAGTCAAGGTCATTTAAACACATTACAACATCTTCACATGTAATTGAAATAATGGAATATCCTGTTCGATTTTTTTTTAAACTTAATGAGTAACAAAGCAATTCTTAGTTACCCATCATATACAAACTTTAGGGCTTAATTAATTTTTTCCACGACCATTGAATAATATATACATTTTGAGACATCTTGTTGAAAGAAAGTGATCATTAACCAAGTCGTGGATAATAGATGTGTATAATGAATATTTTAAGCTTCATGCATACATCAAGTGAAAGTTTTGAAGTTTTCCGTAAGCTTGACAGTCCTAGCAATCACAGAGAGCATTCTGACAACTCTATTGTAGGTTCTCCAAAAGTCAGAATTATTCCAATTTTACCAATGAAGTCATAGACCCAGTATTAGTATTCAACTTGCTTATATTCACTTGGTTGATTTGCGACACTCGCCTGCGGTTCGTGTCGCAAACCTCACCCTTGTGAATAATAGCAGTCATTATATATGCTCGTTGAATAATATAAAGGGTGTTTTTTAAGAGGCATAGAACTTCAAGTTGGCAACACTGTTTTAATTGGCGGCCATTTTGTCAGCTGTCAAGTGATTTGTGTTTAGTTGGGTTTGTAATTTCAACATGAATAGACTGACGCCTGGACAACGCTTACAAGTTGTGCAAATTCATTTTGAAAATAATGGTACTGTTCAAAACAGGTATCGCGCTCTACGTCCATTTTACGGTCAACATAATCGTCCATCAGAGTAATCAATTCGACTAATTATGGACCGTTTTCGCACCACGTTTACTCTAACTGATAATGCGCATCCACAGAGACGTCGTTTGGTGTGCTTTATGGGCTGGTGGAATCATTGGTCCGTACTTCTTCAAAGACGATGCTGGCCAGAACGTTACAGTCACTGGTGACCGCTATAGAGCCATGATTACTGAATTTTTCGTTCCTCAATTGAACAACCACGATGTGCAGCAGCTTCGGTTTCAACAAGACGGCGCAACATGTCTCACAGCTCGAGCCACATTCGATTCACTGAAGGAAACTTTTGATAACCGCATAATTTCACGTTCCGGGCCCGTGAATTGGCCTCCAAGATCGTGCGATTTAACGCCGCTTGACTATTTTCTGTGAGTAAATGTGAAGTCGCTAGTCTACGCCGATAAGCCCGAAACGATTGACCAATTGGAGGAAACGTTCGCTGCGTCAATGCCGATATACGACCACTAATGTCGAAAAAAGTAATTGACTATTGTAAATTAGAAAAATTAGATTACGTCCGAGCTAGCCGTGGCGGTCAAATGCCGGAAATTATATTCAAATAATAATGCCAAACGATTATGATTTGAATAAAGTCCATTTCTTTTCGATTTTAAAAATTCATCATTGTTTTATTCCATTTCTTCCAAGTTCTACACCTTTAAGAATAACATCCTTTACTAAATATAAATCCGAGAGCTTAAAGGATAAATGTATTTTTGTTTCCGCTCAAAAAAATGGAAATATAAGGAAATTTCGTGTTCGAAAAAACACTGCCCATATAATGGTGAACTTTCCTGAAATATGAAGAAAGAAAAATTGAGGGCTCACCTATCACAGTAATACACCTCTCCTGCAAACTGACGTCCTTGGATTTTTGGGAAATTTGCACGTAAGATCCGCTGTTTTCCTTAATTTGTTTGATGAAATTTCCACCTTTACCGATTATCATGCCGGCCGTCGAGTTCGGTACTAAAATTTTCATCTGTCTATCTCTGTCAGTCTTCGTGTCGCCTTCCACCATCGCCTTCAATTCGGGTTTTTCTCGTATCTTATCCATTATGAAATCGTTCACAGCCATTATTGCGTCTACGGTGCCCGTGATCAGGCATACCCGTTCTGTTGTACCTGAAAATCGAAAGATAACAATCAAGAAAAATATTCTTCAGACCATAAAAATATCTTTTGCGATAGGTTACACCAATCTTTTCGGGTCGAGAAGTTCACCAATAAGGTACTGTTACCACCAAGGGCAGCTGGATTCTCGGATCCAAGCAATTTTTCTAAATTCAACCATGTACTAGATTTCATTTCAATCAGATTTGTATTTTAAGAAATTCGGGAAACTGAAATGAATATACAGAGTGAGTTTTTAAGTTGGACATTTATTTGAACCATAGATTTCCCTCATCTAATGAAACATTGTTAGGCCTCAGTAAAAAATTATGAGGATTTAAATATTTCACTAATCATCCACTTGAAATTCGTGCAATATCCAGTTGTTTCCATCATGACATTCTACACAATTTCAATCTTGCCCGTTCTTATATTGAAAGCACCATAATTACTCTAATTTTCATCAAATTTATAAACGAATTACAAGAGATCAGTCATCAACTAACCTAAACACATTAATTGAACTCTAGAGTTCTTTGGAAAGTCTGGTCCATAGACATAGTCATAGTCCATAGACTATGTCTGTGGTCTGGTCACGAAACAGCATGGACCTGATATTCAGTCTATGCGAAATAAATAAATATTTCTGTGTATTCTATGTTCCGGGTAAACGTGAGCGGAGCTCAATTCACAATTTTTACTAGGCAAGGGGCGGATCCACTGAAATGAGGAAATTTCTGTTTACCGGAGCCGAATCTGGAAAAATAGTGAATGAAAAAAGTGTTTAATTTGAAGAGAGGAATCTAGGGTTGAAATTAATGGTCAACGTAATGACTCACCCTGTCTATATTTAAGAATAATTGGGCGAAGTTCCCTAATTCGGCCATGGGAATTTAGTTCCAAAATTACTCTACAATTATACAGTTTCTAGCCCGCTTCCTTAGGAAGTGTTTAAGTAAACGGTTTTAATTGTACGAGCATATGATCTTGACAACAATTTGCATTTCCCTTAATTTATATTTTTAGAGATATGTATCGATATTATTCATTGCTTTAATGTATTTTAATTTCTTTTTCTTCATTTGCAGCGAATCCGAGTCAATTTCGATGAATGAAATATCAATTTATTTTACATAATACGAAAGAATAGGTCAAGTAGGGACAGATTCAAGTCAGAATACTGCCCATACAAATGAAATCATTTATTAGAGCTACAAGGGCTCCCCTCAGATCGATTACACTGGTAATTTTCAAAATGTTTTCCATTATCGTTTCGTGAAATCAACCCTTTTGTGGCTGCTTGTACGATATTGCGATTGAAACATAGAGCATATTTTCGGAGTTAAATAACGAATCTAATCTGTAAGCCGAGTTCGGTCTGAAAGTGGATACTAGACACGGTAACTTTCGTGAGGAAAAGTTGAAGGTTCAGATCTTGATAGCAAGAACTTGTAAATGAGTTGAATTCTCACCATGATTCAATAGAGCACCCATTCAGTATTTCCGAAAATATAGATTTTCGCGTACTCGATTGAAAAACGACGACTGGAAACTTCATCAAAACTTTCCACCAAATTAACCAGATATTTGTTAAGAAATAATTCGTCGTCGCAGTAACAGAATCTAAAAACAATTTTGCATTGGTTTTCGAACAAGTACATGACAGCTATGACCTGATTTTCACTTCGGTCACAAATGGTGATAACTCCGAAACTGTTCAGTCGATTCAACCGACGTATTCGGACCCCACACCACCTTGAAATTGTCATGTCTCCATCCCTATTCCTCACGATGTAACACGAATGATCATATTTTTCCTCATTCTATATCGATACAAAATCATAATGTTATCACACACTCCAACAATTCGCGAATTTTGAATAATTCGGTATTGAAAATGGTCAACTCGGGACGCAAAGTTGAAGCAGGTGAAACGTGTCAGATCGCCTTCTACGTCACTCGTTATTGCAAGATTCACCTTTCGATACAACCTACGCTCTCTATTGCCTTGCTAGAGAGAAAAGTACTCGAGAAGAGAAAGAGAGAGTGGATATGCTCCGGTACGTCACGGAAAACGCGAAGTTTCATCCGTTTGAAGAGCCAATATGGAAGCCAAATTAACATCGTTTTCTCGTTGAAAATTGAAATTTTTGACGGCGTTTAAAGTTTTTCAGTATTCTTACGGATAGAATATCTGATTCCAATCATGCAATAGACCTATTGAATTTGATCACGAGATCTTCATCGGTAGGTCCAACCGGGTAGTTCAAATATCAGTATCGGCATAAAACGCCCTTGTTCCCCAGAAAAAGGACGGACAAGTTGGGTCGATACCACTCGAATTATAATAAATTCCCATTTCCTTTCAAACAGAGTAGCATTTCGTGTTTCATTTTTAAACTTCCCTCATTTATTCACACGTACGAGCAGTAAAACCGCCTACCTCCATTTTCGAAGCAAACGATAAAACCATTTAGTCGCGTACGGATGAAAGATTAATCCGATTGAAAAACATTCAACATCCCAACAACCGATGATCGGAAGACCTCAGGCCTTTTCCAACCCTTCATCCATCCATCAATTCAAGAGCGGCATTGCTTTTATCGAATTTCGTGCGGATCGCGTAACGACCCCCGTGTGGGCCGTGTCGACAAATACACACACACACACACAAACGGACAGACGGAGAGACGAAAGCTAAACGATCTTCAAAACAATCCTGAATAATTCCGTAGGGTAAATTCGGCTGCTATTACACGTCACTAATCCGCCAGGGGGGAATTGAGTGGACCCGGTGCAGCGTATGTCGATTACCCTCGCAATTAATTCGGGGTCAAAGGTGACAATTAAATCGGATTTACGAAATTTCTAGGATGTTACCAATCCTCAGTCCGACGCCTGATTGAATTGATCTAGATTTTTACTGGATTGTCATTCTTGGATGTGCACCAACAATTCAGAGAAAACGGTTTTTTCTGCTTGGTACTCTGAGGTTGCTATTGTTGCCGAACCATAAGACATCCCTCAGAAGCTGTATGCGAGAAGACCGTTCTGTGTAGGATTCGTTACTGTTTCCCTAGGCTACGTCATGAACAGCACTGTTAATTGTTCGCCCAAATGCGTATGGTTGGCTGTTCCCTGGCATTAGGAAACTTTCTTTTCTAGCCAGTGGCTACGAAAATATTAATTTTTCAAAATGGAACAGAGATTATTCTTCAAACGACCCGATGGTGTTACACAAACAAATTTGAAAACAACAAGATAGCTACAGAAAAAAATTTAGATTTTTATGAACCCTCGCCATGTCGTATGATGGTAGCCTCAAAGCGTATTGCAATCGAGATGTTGAGTTTTCGTGGACCACACTGTATATTCCCCAAACTCACGCTGAATATCTCGAAAAATGATGAAGATGAAAATGAAATACAAATTTCAACACACCGTATAATGAAAACGGACCTTCTAATACCAATTTATTGTAGACTTTATTTTTGATATCCAAATATTCGACTCTCCTTGTCTGTACCCACAATGTAGGAACGCCTTGTATATTCACATATAATATTCATCCATACGGATCTGTGTTTTCTAAGATGACGTGTTTTTCAATGTCAAAAAATTAATTCTGTATTTTATCAAATTCTAGTCCACAAAGCTCTTTGACTCCTGACGAATGTTTCGGAATGAATGATTCCTTCATAAGAATGTGTTAATAACCTTTAAAATTCCTGAATAATGACGATTTTGGAGCAATCAATATATTTAGAGATTTCTGCAACCTTCCATAAATAAATATAGAAAGTAAAGTGTATAAAACCCGTCCGAATGTGGATGAAACAAAAATGAATTAATTCAGAACTATTCGAAAAGATACCGAAAATAATATTTCAAGGTTTTTGAGACGTAATAAACTTCATTATGTTCGAATATTCTCTGGGCGAAATGTTCTCATATTATACGCATTGTAGATTATTGCGACGACTAGACTGTATGCTCTTAAGTGGAGTATTGCGCATCCCGAAATAGATAACAATGCGATTGCGAATCGTTTTTTAACGAATTCATTGCCAGGAAATGGAGGATAAATCATGTGGCGTGGGAGTTTTCGGTGCATTTAGTTGGCAAAGGTGCACACTTACTAAATTGCACACTATTACATTTCCAAAAATACTATTTCGACAATGAAGTGAATATAATTTATCAAATTGTATTCAATTATTATTACATATAGTTTAATGTTTTTCTGAAAAAGTTCAATAATAATAATAATGATTCATCATTTTATCAAACTGAACAATTAATTCACATTCATGTTATACAAACAAACCCGATGACAGATTTGAGGAGTTGTAATATATCAGAAATCTGAAGTTAATGTTTCAATGAGTTTATTATTTGATAATAATAATAATAAATAATTTTATTGTTGTTTTTGCCAGTCATACAAAGAAAACAATACATATTTGATAATATCAAGTAATAAACCGTAGTGATCGAACAAAAAAAAAATCACCCTTCCTGAAAAATTCAGTTTACATTTTGAAGTATGTAGATTTGAATGAACTAATAAAAAAAATCCGTCTATCCGTTGTCCGAGGCTTTTCTCTAATTAACCGAAATCATTGAAATTTTGTAGAAAAGTCGTGTGTCGTTCAATACTGATCCTCCAAGCTTTTCAGCAGGATCGAAGTACCTTACGGGCTCAAAACTGGGGGTAGGAGGGAAAAAGATATTTCTCGAAAAGTTACCACCGAATTTTCATGAAACTCTCAACGTTGATTATTGTTACATAGCTCAACCAAAAAATTTCCTCCCGGATGATTTCCGTTCAATGTCCCCGAGTTATGAAGAAAAACGCTGCAAATTGTGTTGTGAAACACCAATTAGTTACCAATAATATATGAGTTTTATTTAAGATATCGATGGTATTGGGTTATTTAACAGGGAAAATAGTAAAGCCTTGTGTAAAATTTGCAGTGTTCTTATGACTTATAAACCATCTACTGGTTTCGATTTTGCATCTGTACTATTGTGTTGAACTTTTTTCGTACTTCCTAGAATTTATTCATGAATTTGGTTAGAGTCCATCTCGTCCATCCTCAGGTTTCCTCATCCAGTGTACAAGCGATTAATTCAATGAATCCACATCATCGTTCGACAAATTCACAAAAATTTCAAACGAAACTAGAAAAATTGAAATATTTTATCGAATAAATTATATTCTCATAATTCAATAAAAAAACATTAACT
Source organism: Myrrha octodecimguttata (assembly GCA_958510865.1). NCBI lineage: Eukaryota > Metazoa > Arthropoda > Insecta > Coleoptera > Coccinellidae > Myrrha > Myrrha octodecimguttata. The sequence goes on along the minus strand of OY294059.1, from coordinate 75,802,306 downwards.
CGTTATAATTATACTTCACAAATCATTCATCTAAATGTCGTCTTCTCAATCACATGGAAGAGTGAATTCATTCCAACTATCACTCGCAATTGAAAGCTCAATTAAGAGTTGTGTTACGAGCTGTACAATCTGCTTGAAAAAACGGCATCTTCAAATGTTCCCTGACCACATTTTGTATCGATTGTATTTTTGCTATTTCTCATAGCCCAATTTTTTCTATAATGCTGTCATAATTTGTGTTGCAATTCGTAATATCATTCTATATGAATGAAGAAATGCCCAGTTAATTAGAAATGATGGTTATCATTATTATGTGGGATTCGCTTAAATAACTTATTTGGGCAACATTCGGGTGTAATTATTTTTTTTTTGATTTGCTTGAATTCTATCGTAATAAACATTCATTATTTAACGGAATAAAATTATTATGATTATTGAACATATATTTCATAAAAGCTACATCTTGCCAAAAGTAAAACCCCTTCAAGATGGAAATTTAAAATTCGAATATATTTTTACTGCTATTATACGTAAAATTCTGAATGAAAACTAATATTTTCATAGGCCACATCTACACTTTTTAGTGGCTAATTGAGCCAGAATTATAAACCTGCATTATTATTTGTGTTAATTCGACAATATGCCGTCACTACTGCAAAGCATCAGTGAACGATTATTGTAATGATTCAGATAATCCTCAGAATTATTCCATAAATAATAACAAACCAGTGTTTACTTCGTATTAAAACATTCCACGAAGTTGCATACAATTCGCTTATTACTGTTATTTGGACGACAGGTGATGGTCGGTCTGTCAACAATTATAATTAAAAAACTATTAAATTCGAGGATAAATTAAATGGACAATCATTATCGATGAAAATAATCGTTGCTGATACAGATTTGCATGGAAGGAATCAGAAAAATGTGATGTCTACAAAATCGTCTGTATTAATTTCAGAAAGGTTGTTTACGATCGGCCTGACAGCCGACCATGAACAAAATAACTCAGAAACTCCATATTTGTATCGGCAGAATTTGCCGAATATGAAGAAAAGAAAAAATTTGGCAAATGTTTTTTTTAATTTACTAACAACACGATATAGACGGAATTCTGCAAAAACTTGCCAGTAGTTATGATTCAACCAACTGCCAAGTTTCAATTCAATCACTTCAGTAGTTTCTTAGGTATTAAGGAAATAACTTCAAATGGCTATGACTCCGAAACCGTACGACCGATTTGGCCCATCAACGAAGTTTCAAGTTGCTAGCATGCTTTGCTCGACAGTTATCGTCTCCACGGTCCGCAGGACGGACAGAATCGATACACATTCGTCATCAGTGAGTCCAATTTAGTCGTTTGAGACCAGTTTCGGGATTGAATTCGGGAAAAACAGACATTTGGACAAAACGATAGAACACTGTTCCCCCAGAACATGCGCACAAAAATAAAATGTCTGAGAAATCATCTCTTTAATCTTCAGATAGAAATTTGGCATTAGTGTGAAATTCTGTATAGATCGAATGAAGAACGACCCATTAAAAAACATTAAATTAATGAATCAATTTTTTCGATTTTTTTTTGCAACTATTTATCAGTTTGTCAATGAAATTTGGCACAGTGAGGATGATACTATACGAAAATATACCAAATTTCAGCTCGAAACGATATTAATTTTCAAAAATATCCAAATAAATATTTCAAATTTCCTTTTTGCCGTTATTATTTTCCAAATTACTCAAGAAATACCGTCTTCGTAACTGATTTGAACATGCCAGCAAAAGCTGCTGACTTCAAGACGATGTAGAAGAATTTTTTCAGATATACTTCTTGATAATACCAGAATTCAAATATCAAATAAAAATCGCATCGAGCATAACGACTAAATGTCCGATCGATGTGAATTTTATGAGAATGAAAAGTTTTTCGAACATAAAATTCTCGTGTGAAGTTCGGTGGAAGTAATATTACGATTGGCAGAACTTTGTCGATCAGTTTCCCTGAAATAAGCAACGTATCAACGAAACTTATTAACAACTTAGAGTAGGATATTCTGAAAGTTATAGTGCCCGCAAAGTTACCGCACCACGAACCTTCCTTAATCAATCACGCAAGCTGTGGAGTTATTCAATTTTTTCAGCCTTGCGCCCTCTTTTCAGGCCTTTCGGTCTGAATTTATGTACTCTGCGGATTTTTCTGCTGCCACCAGAGAAATGGAGATGTTCCCTTATGAATTGCTTGTATAGTACTTTTATGGCACACAATCTTGCTCTATGATCATACACTGAACCTAGTGAAGTTCATATACCAGCAAATATTCACATAGGTATTTATAATTTCTCGAAGGTTATTATGGCGCCCAAGAGGCCAATACTTGAGAACTTTTGCAGAAACTTCCGCCTGTTCATTTTAATTTTGGAAGGCAACAACCGCTTTTTTACTGATACGAAACCTTATACCGTGCGAGACTCGAACATGGCGCACTTTTTGATGTAACAAAATGTTATACAGGGTGAGTCTTTAAGTTGTTCATTAATTTTAACCCTCGGTACCTCTCGTCAAATAAAATAACTGTTTTCATTTACCTTTCTTCCAGATTCGGCCCCGGTTAAATGATACAGGGTGTTGAAATCTCCAAAACAAAAATAAATACAGTCTTTCTTTTGTAGCTTTGACATGGTTCCTCCGAATAAAATAAATTTTGGTGTGAAGTTTTCTATAATTATAACACGTTTTCTATAGTTATCAATTTCATTCTACTACAAACGGTTTTCTGGTTATAGACTACCTGGATCATAAAACTATAAGAAATTAGCATGAATAATGCAGATAAAGTTTACCTTAAGTCATTATAAGAATCCTCAATCATTCAAGAATACCTAATTATCCTTTTTTATGTCAACTCAAACGGACCTTTTTCGAGATATTCAAAGTTGAATGTTATAATATCTGATAAAAGTTCGAGAAATTTCCCTATTTTCGTGGATCCGCCCCTCAGCTAGTAAAGGCCGGGAATTAAGCTGCGCCCACTTTTACCTGGAACACAGAATACACAGAGATATTCATCGATTTCGCATAGACCAAATTTTAGATCTATGCAATGTCGTGACCAGATTACAGACAGAGTTCTTATCTATGGACCAGACTCTCCGTAGAATTCTAGAGTTCAATAAATGTGTTTAGGTTAGTTGATTGATTTCATATAATTCATTTATAAATTAGATGAGAATCAGGATAATTATGGAATTTTCAATATGAAAATGGGCAAGAATGAACTTGTGAAGAATATCTCGTGGTGGAAACAACCGAATATTACATGAATACCAGGTGGCAAATTGGTGTTTCAATGGTCAAGTGTAGCGAAATATTTTCTACAAAATAATAGCTTGAAAAGTAGTATCCAAGTGGTTTCTTTCGAAAGTTATAACGTTTATGATCGGCCTAACTGCATGATGGTTTTTCGATATCACTCTGTCCAACTTATGTGAAACGAAAATTCTGATTCCTACAAATTAATCTGAATTTTTTATGATGGCAAGGATTTTGGCGGGTAATTTTTATGTTTTGAGAGTAATAATTTATTCGATGATGAAAATATTCAGTCTTCTACCTATACACTAAATGAATTTTTAAACGATAGAAACTGTAATTTGTGAGCCTCAGGAATGTTCGGAATGAAAGAACCAAATCGCCAAAGGCAATATTAATATTACCCACGTAAAAACTTCTATACCTCACGAAACAATATAATGAGCTTATCGTTTTCATATTCCGGTTTTTCATATCATTTTTTTCTATCGCACATTCATTCCGGAAACTTATCGAAGGACGTTCCGTAATCTATGTCCTAAGTAGCTTCTGTTTTCCGTCTTCGCATTTCGCCCGTCTCTGCTCGTTTCCAATCTCGGAAAAGTTACTTTATGAGGCTCCGCCTGTGGCAGCCCACGAAAAGGACGAAAAACAACCAACATTGTTTCGTTGCTGAATCACGGAAATTGCGAATAAATATGCACAGAGAGAATTCGGTTAGATTTTCGGTTGGTGTATTTAATTTCGATTGTTTGTTCTTTGAATTAAGCCATCATTTACTTTATTCAATCGTATGTATCTTTCGAGAGTTTGGTTTTATTAAGTGATTGCTGACGAAGATTTCGCAATCAAATATATTTTTGTGCTTAAGTTAGCGTGATGATTTCATAATTAAATATTATCCGGGGTAATATTCGACTACGTGCACCGGATTTTTTATTATACACGGATATATCATCACCAAGAGTTTTTTCCAATGATTGTTGAAGAAAAAGGCATTACATTTGTTGTAGTGTGTTCCGTGTAAGAGAATGCGATGCTTTTTCAGTGAAGAAAATTGTTACCTCGTTCGTAGGGGTTGAAAGTTTTGCATGAACAAAACTGTAATGGTCGACTTTCATTCGGTGACAAATTTCATCAGGTACCTTCGTCACAAAGTAAATGAGCCATGACAAAGTGCACATACTGAAAACCTCTTTGAACTATTTTTTTTTCTTGAATTCTGCACGCCTGTAAAGAAGAGCCAAAAAAGTACCACATGACCCACTTTCCCTATTCAAAAAATTTAGAGGGTTGTAGGGGCTCGTTCTGTGAACCATTCAAATAACAAACTGCCTAAATGGCGTCTCGATCTATTGTAGTTTCGTTCAATATTCCCAAGTTCATTGATTGCTAAATCAGTTAAAATCTTATTCGAATAACATGCTGAATCTCAGCCCTAATCATCGGTTGAATAAATCGAATTCCCTTTTCATCCCAAAGTCTTGTAACCGACGCAAGCGTGGTTGGTATGGCGACATACGAATCCTCTGTAGGACTGCTAATAGCAGATAGACGAGTTGTTAGTTGTTATGTTCCAATTATGCAATGGGTCGAGTTGCCAGTTGCAACCTTGACACTAATAGCTCCGAACTGAACTCGAACAATTTTCGACGATAGCTTCTACTGCGCTCTGCGAACGTTCAACGACAAGCACTTTGCTCAAATTGCAAGTCAAGTCGCTCGACTGGAAGAAGTAGCTTCTCGCCGCGTTCATCTTCATAACTACGTCGAGATGTATCCCAGTAGTCCGTTTATTATCGATTATCACGGAAAAATGTTGAGAGGGTCTGCAAATAGCAATATTGCCAGAAAAAAGTTAATGCTTCCATTATTAGATCATAAACATTGGTATTTTGATCGTCGATTCCGAGCAGTATGATCTGTCACTTATACAAGAATATCAGCATGAAGATCGCAGATCTTAAGTCATTATGAGAATCCTCCATTAGAATACTCAATTATTCCATTATTTCTCCTCGAACGAACCGTTTTTGAGATATTCAACGTTGAATGATACAAAATCTGATAAAATTCGAGAAATTTCCATATTTCCGAGGATCCGCCCCTTAGCTGGTTGAGTCCGAGAATTAAGCTTCTCTCACGTTTACCCGGAACATAAAATACACAGAAACATTTATCTATTTCGCATAGACCAAATATTAGGTCTATGCTATGTCGTGACGAGACCACTGACATAGTCTTTATCTATGGACCAGACTTTCCATAGAATTTCAGAGTTCAATTGAGTGTTTTAGGTTAGTTGAGTGTTATCATATAATTCATTTATACAATTGATGAAAATTAGGTTAATTATGGAATTATCAATATAAAAATTGGCAAGGATCAAACTGTGTAGAACCTCATGGTGGAAACAACTGGATATTGCACGAATATCAAGAAAAAGATAAGTGTTCCAGTGGTCAAGTGTAGTGCAATACTTTCTCTACAAAAATGACGCAAAAAGTACCAAATTATAAGAATTGAGTGAGTAAATGAGTTTTTCATTCATATTTATTTAAATTTGAAGCAATGAATTAGTAATTCAGCTATACAAATGACCGTAAGATATATCTCTAGTGAACTCGCAAGCATGGTGCAGGAGTGTATTAGCGCATCGAGAAATATTTAAATGTTTATGACTTTTTACCTAAGCCAAACCTGGAAAAAAAGTGAAGGAAAAAATCTACAAAAGCACTGACGTGAAGTCAGCAGCTTTAACGCGCTGGTTCATATTGCGAAATGGTGACTTGGAAATTTAAGTGAAATTTCAATGAAATATCAAATTTTCAAAAAAAAAAAATTTTTTTTTCGAATTCTTCCATGGATAATTCTTCTTATTGACACTGTTCATATTCCAACCAAGTTTCATTTCGATCAGATAAATATTTTTCGAGTTATTGGAAATCAAAGTTTCAAATGGCTGTAGCACAAAAACCATTCGGCAGATTTGGCCCATTAACGAACTTAACCGAGATATTCAGGATCTTAACTTATCCTGAAAATTTCAAGACTCTAGGTATTTCCTTTCGAAAGTTACAGCGCACACGGTCGGACGGACAGAATCAATTTTGACCACGGATTCTTCATCAGTGAGTGCAACCTAGTCGTTTGAGACTAATTTCGGCTCAAAATTCGAAAATTACAGACACCGTGACCAAATGATAACGCGCTATTCCCCAGAACAAGCGCGTAAAAAGGTGTTTTATTTGATGAAAGGAATCTATGGTTGAAACTTGAACTTAATGTACAATCCAAAGACTCACCCTGTATGAAAAACTGTCGTTCATCTCTCACTTAATAGATTTCAATTCGGTCGAATCTGTATTTTCGAAAATATTGGTGGAATTGCCATATTCGCAAAATCAATCATTCACGAATAAACGCTAAATTTGCCTTACAAATAACGAGTTTATGAGTTATTTCTCTTTGTTCACGATCGACAGTTTTGTCCGACAAAATTGTATTTAACATCCGAGTACATTTCCACCTCAAAATCTGCAACACGTAGATAATTATAGCGATCATAATAGAAGTACATTATTAATATTCCTGTATGTAGGTTTCCTGATATCGGATCTGTTTAAGCATTCCAGGGTGATATTGTATTATGATACCTGCATTCACCTTCTTACCCTGTTGTTGTTCAGTTCACGTATAAATGAACAGTTCGACTCATGAATAACACCCGGAATAAATCAGCTGCTATCTCATTGTGGGGTACAGAACGGTAGGAAGTAAATCCGAATGATCCTCGAAAAAGCAAGGAACGCGGACCCGTACTCAGCACACTTTCACATTTACCATAAACCACATTCCAAACAATGGCCTATATTTCTGATGGTCCCTCACGCCCCAGATAAAGCCTTCGAAAGGGCGAGCAGAAAGAAACCTGGCTTGACCTATTTAGACTTCGTTTCATTCGATTATTTCCCCAAGCTGACATTTTATTCGTTTCGGTTATAACACATGCAATTATCTCTAATATAGGGTGAGTCTTAAAGTTGTACATTAATTTCAACCATAGATTTCTCTCATCAAAATAAACACTCAGTTGATTAATTGTTTTTCCAGATTCGGCTGCTATGAAAAGATACAGGCTGTTGGAATTTCCAAATAATCAGTCTTTCTTTTGTAGCTTTGATATGGTTATTTCGAATGAAACTATATGAAATTAACCAGAAGAATTCCATTTTAAAATACTTGATTATAACCACAGATCAACCTGATAAACCACTCGCGTCATTTACTTAGGAAATCTATGTCAACGCAGATATGACCCTGAATCGAGCTAATCAGAATTTTAGCAGGCGTTTGGGGTGCTTTGGGGTGCCAATCAGATTGCAGGAATAGGATTACGTCACTCTCGCCGTTTTCGGACTCGCTTGAAGAGGTTATAAACATGTAAACAAGCTGAAATGAATTTTTCATCCTATTAATTGATGAATAATTTCGTATCTGTTCCATTTAAGAATATAATCCAAACAGTTTTTCACAACCAAATCAATTGTTTAATCATCTTTGAGGTTGTATTTTATGATGACAGTCCTCATTATATGTTTTGATTATACAACAAGAATTGGAATCGAACTTAGGTGGACTCATTCATAATGTTCATTTTATATAATATAAAGGAATCGCAACTGAAGTAAAAGCATTACAACCTCCATTATTCAATTAAAACGATGGGATGTCTAATAAAATTGTATATGATTGCACAAACACTAGGATTGGAATCGAACAAAGTTGGTCTATTCATAGTTTGATTTAATATTGAAATGAATCTCATTTGTTGTGAAACTACAAAGATTCTCTGATTAAGATAAACGGGTTTTCCATAACATTTTTCCAAAATTTTCATTTACACCAACCGAGTTCTTCTACAGGAGTTTAAGGTGTGACAAAACACTCGCTTTGGTATTGGAAATTTTCTTTTCAAATGGTTTCATCGAAAAATCTTAGTCTGATTTTGATTTTGTGATTCCTGAATCCCGACAAATCCGTTTTTACATTTCGATTTCAGATATTCCAAAATCAAGTATTCAATTTGACAGCTGTTTCGAGGAAGAAGAAAGTGTGGTTATGTCTGTTATAATTGTCAAGGTCGGAGAGACGCGATTCCCGCAAATGATGAAGTGATTTGTCTTGTTGGTCTGTGTTATAACTAATGATTTCTCCCGGAAAGCATCGTTTTTGAAATATTCGACGTTGAATTTAATAAAAGCCGAAAAAAAATTCCCTCATTTTTGTGGATCCGCCCCTGAGCTGATAAAAGCCTCCAATTAATCTCAGTCGACGTTCATCCGGACCATAGAATACACAGATATTTCTCTAATTTCTGACCAGAGCTTAGACATACAGAATTTTTCTTCATATCCATGAACCCGACTTTCCATAGAATACATAGATATGAATAAATGTGATGACGCTGATTTCATATAATCATTTATGGGTTTGACGAACATTATTATGATTAAGAAATTTCCAATGTGAAAATGGCCGAATATAAAATTGCGCATAATGTTATTATTTTTGGTGGAAACAATGTATATTCCATGAATATCAAGAGGAAGCTCAGTGTTTCTATAGTCAAGGGAAGTGAAATATTTTCCTAATGATAATACCCCAAAAGACACCATATCAGAAGAATTAAGTGAGTAAATGAGTTTTTTCAATCATGTTCCTATGAATTTCAAGGAATCGGTGGGTTATTCTGCAATACAGATAATTAAGAGATATCTATGTCAATCTTAGAACCAGTTCAGGAGTGTATTAGCACTTTGGAAAATATTTAAATACCGTTAACTTTTTACCTGAGCCGAATCTGGATGCGTATTATTTGATGAGTGGATTTTAAGGTTAAAATTGATTAACAACTTCAAGACTCACCCTGTACAATTGAAGAACCTACAGTATCGATAAAGTGGCCTCACCGTGTTGATTCTTGTAGCTAGGAATTTAATTACCTGTGTTGGTTCGTCCGATCTATAATGAATTATAAGAAAATTGGGGGAAAATTTAAACCCCGTCCAGGAGCAATTCAGAAAGTTATTAGGCTTCTTGTCAAAAGCATACCTGTGCTGCTCATTTCGATGTCGCTGGAATTTTTCTGTCTTTCAAGTTTGCCGGGTCACATTTTAGTAAGGGAATATCGTAAGTCTCGTTCATTTCATTTAATCAATGTGATAACATTTTCTTGCAGCGAAATTCGATTAGAAGATAATGGAAACAACATTTTTTGCACCCGTCACATCACAAACAAATTGATTAACCTTGAATAAATCACAAGTGCATTGAAGTTGAATACATTGAATTTATTTTAATTAATTATTTTAACGAAAACAGTTCGGATCGAACTCAAACCTACAGTATCTGATTGAAATGAGACGGCTTGAAGGTTTTGGATTATTCTTCCCAAGAGGTGAGCTCCTTCTAGAACAGACTGTGGTGTACCCCGGATGGGGTTGGTTCGTCCAGTTGGTTTGTACTGGAGAGGGTTGGAAATAACACTCGAAGAACTCATTAGAGGGTTTAATTACTATGGGTAATCTACTGCGACACATCAATGAACGCTCCGCTTCATTGTTCTTATTCACTCTCTCTCTGTTTTCATAATACAATAACAAAATATTATATATGTTTTGTCAAGGTGTTCACAAGCATATTTAATAACAGACGTGGGAATTCAATATCAGTAGGTTATCCATCTGAGCACGTTTTATGGATGATGCGAGGTTTTCTGGACCTTGTTAGTCTTCACGTAATAATTATACAGAGTGTTTAGTTTGACATACGTTACACCTTCCATCTTTGAGAAAAAAAAATGTTTTCTACGTAAGCTAAAAAAATGTTCGATTAACATCTATCTTATAAACTATTTGTATACATCAGTCTCAAATTCTCTTAAATATATAGTTATGCATTACTGATTATTATCTTATACAACTTATATACATATCATAACTTATTTGATCTTAAATCTACAATTTGATTATCTTTTATCTAACTTTTCACCTAATCTTTTATTTACATATTCCTAATACTATATTTACAGCTTTTCACTGAATTCTGAAATTATACAGTTCAAATCAACTTCATCATAGTTGACATGTATATAGTTTTTTGAAGGTTTAAATTTTTTTTGCCTTTACCAATTTTTCTTTAGCATCCTTCCATGCATTCTGTTATCTAAATTTTAAATCAATAGGGCAGCTAATATCGAAATTGTAAATTGCATCAACCTGTATAATTCGATGTGAATTTTACTTAGTTTATCAAAAAAAAAGTTCATAAGAGGAATAGAGAGTTAAAGAGATCACGGTATTGCTATTCGTAACGCCCTAATAAAGAATCCAATTGCTTCAAATATTACTTTCTTTAGCTGAACCTACACGATTCACTTAAAATTTTTGATAAAAATACTGTGCCTTGGTCAGTAAACTATATCTCATTACTTAATTTTTTAAAGAAAATAAATTGTCTCAATTCTTAACCTTTCACTCGTTTCGCGTCTTCAATAATGTTCGTCTTTGAGGGACATTCCTAAGATTTCGTTCTTATAATTTGACAACATATTCATAAATTCATATTGCTAGCTAGCTTTAATGAGTACGATTATTCTAAAATGTTATTTTCTGCGCATTATTTTTCCAGTTTCCTCAACGATGTACCTAAGTCGTACGCTGATCGGATATTCTGGTTAATGAAAATAACTTTCACATAATTCACATTCTCATTGTAATGAACTGAATGTTGATTATTCAAATTACGAAATACTTTTTCTGAAATTTACCCTAACTCACTTTACTGCACGATTCAAAACTTCGACTACAACAGGGAGATCAATCCTCTTGCCATCGGCAATATTCTGCAATTATGCAACTAGTGATATCAGTATCTATTGAAACATTCACCTAATTCTGCCTTACTTCATTAAAACATAATCCAAATACATAAATGTTCAAATGATTGATAAATGAAGTGTCATTAGGCACGAAAAACAAATTTTCCATCAATGTTGGGAAGTTCAAAAATTGTGAGAAATTGAAAACATTAGTGAATACCATGTATCCTGGTTACGGAATCGATCGAATCTACTGTATAAAGGTTTGCGGGAGTCATCTTGTATAGCTCTTCGTGAGATGATCGTATGTGCCTTTACTATTGAAACGTCCTGTATAATATTCTATCTGCATCATGTTGGTCGAACAAGGGCTGAAGAATTCATACCCATTAATTATTCCCATGACAACAGATGAAAGCAGCTGTGTTTCATCCAACTTTCCACATAATTCTTCCTTTCTTTCCCGAAATGGGAAGAGAAGCGAGACCAGTAATTCATAAAAGAAATATTTGCTCTATTTTATGGTTCGTAGGCAAAAGTTAAGAGTTCAAGAAAAACCGAGAGAATGTTTCTTTTTCGAAAAACACGTATTGACATAGCTGCTATAATTGAGCCACTCAGAGGCCAATCAACCTGAGTCCATTTCACAAAATATCATATGACAGCATTATGAATGAAAAATGAACATCATTCATGTTCGGGAATTGTAGATCCTAGGACCTTCAAAATCTAATACAATTCATGTGGAAAATAACTAGATTTTTTGGAAATGATAAGGTTTCTTTGAAAACCAGCACGAAATTTTAAAACTGGACTGGGTTTGATTGGCCTCTGAATGGCTCAATTAATAATAAGTACAAATGTTCTAGACCAATTCTAACTGATAATACTCAAGGACAAAAACTCGTCGTAGGTCGAAAATAGTTTCCTTATCACTAGAAACATTACCGAACAATTTATTTACCAAATACCCGGATATTATCGAATATTTTCGTTTCAGTTTCGGACAACTTCGAAAGCGTTAGAATGATTATTTACTGCCACACAAGATAACCCACGGATGTTGATAAGGGTTCTTATTTATCGATATTGGACCCATGCGAACATTTTTATTCATTCTCTAGTCCATAGTGTTGAAATGTTGAATCAGATAATATACTTCGTATGGATTATCAAGATGATAACGATTTTTAACTTGAGTTATAATATCATTTTTAAACGAACTTTATGAAAGGTTGGCTATACACTATACAGAAACGGTCATTTTCTCCATAAACGGCGCTTTGAGAGGCGCCTTTGTCTAATAATAATAATTTTTCATGAGCGATTTTGTATCAAAAATCCTATACATAAACTTTATGGTTTTATCTAATATCGATTATGTCCCACATTCCCGCATTCAGTGGTGCTCAAAAAATTCACAGTGTAGATGACCGAATAAACGACCGATATAAATGAAGTACAAGCAAAAAACTTTCTTTTTGCCTTTTTTACTATGAATGCAATCCTGCTGGAAATAAATTCTACATGATTTGTAATTTTCCGAGGGTGATGGTGTTGTTTAGTAGTAGTAAGAGAAATTCACATCCACTATTTTAGAGCCTGGCTCTTTCATACACACTCCCCTACTCAAGAAATATCAATGTGATCAATATATTAGTTTTAGAAATATTAAGAATTCCGAAATCTCTAGGTATGTTGGCTCGGAAGTTACATTGTTTACGGCCAGACGGACAGAATTGTATTAGACGACTTCGGCCCAAGTAACCAACCCACAATTTTCTTCACAAATTTACTATCACTGGGAAACAGGAATTTCAAAACAAATTCTACACGTTAAGGTTCGCGTTATTTATAAATATCCGTGAAAGATGCCACGGCTCCTTAAACAAGATAATTCCTTCCAAATATAGGTTTTTGTTAAGATAATAATAATAATAATAATAGTGCCTTCATTGAAACAGAAGAAGAAAAAAAAAATTATATATAATTCAAACATTTGGGGCGGAGTCTAGCTTCAGCTACTCCACTCAACCCCAAAAACAAAAGGAATACTAATCTAAAGAAAAAAAAACATATAAACGGGTAATAAAACTTCAAGTGAATTAATGAATTGAAAAGAGGAACTAAACCATGACCAAAATTAAAAACAATTTTCAGTTTATGACTGGTTCATAATTACGAATCTGTAATTAGATTTTGCGTAACTGATTCGGTTTGGAAAATATTCCGGATTTGGTGAGAAATTTTCGAAATTTGGGTCAACTTTGGGCCGTCGTACAGATCAAACGCGTGAGGCTGGACAATATCGAATTTTTTTGGTTATATCTGGGTCCTTTGTGAGTACGTAGCCAATTATTTTATAGACGAAGGTCCTCTGGTTGAAAAATTATGATTTTGTTAAAAAAGGTCGAATTTTTTCGATTTTCTTCTGGCCATAAAAAACGAACCAGACTATCCACTAACATTCTGATTGGATTTTCTTTATCTACGCCCCCGAATTAGTATATGTTTCAAATTTCAGGTCGATCGGAGAACTTTCGATATTTGGTAAAATTTTAAGGGGTTACCCTTAAGAAAATCTCGATTTTCGAAAAATAATTTTCCGACTCCTATCGCCGTGAAATTTGGCACACTTTCTAATTCGAGGGCGTAGAACAAGAATATAAGGTCAGATATTTTTAAAAAAAATCGTCCTGGACGTGAGAGGTCCTTGAAGTTACAAAATTTTGGACCTTTTTTCAAAAAATCATTATTACCGACTCGATGAGAGTAGAACGATGAAATCTGTTTTATTGCATAGATAAATGATCGAACTGCACGTAAAAAAATTCGACATCACCCAGCTTCATTATTTTGGTCAGCACGACGTCTCAAAGTTGACCAAAATTTCGAAATTTGGGTCAACTTTGGGTCGTCGTACAGATCAAACGCGTGAGGCTGGACAATATCGAATTTTTGGTTATATCTGGATCCTTTGTGAGTACGTAGCCACTTATTTTATAGACGTAAGTCTTCTGGTTGAAAAATTATGATTTTTTTAAAAAAGGTCCAATTTTTTCGATTTTCCTCGGGCCATAAAAAACGAACCAGACTCTCCACTAACATTCGAAAATTGCAAGGTCACAAAATTTTGACAAAAAGTGACGTAATCATTGGTAAATACGATCACAGAAAAGCGGATGAGCACACAATGTTTTGCTTACATGATGCTAAAGATTGTTCCATGATGTAAGTAAAACATCATGGATTGTTCTATGCCATGGATATGTTTCCATAGAATCATGTTTTGCTTACATCATACATAGAACATTGACTGTCGTTCTGGTGACAGAAATATTGCTTTTTAATCGATCAAATACCGTAATTAACCTATTTTTCAGGAACCAACCGAATATTTCCTAATTACGGAATGGAAAACCGGCAACAGAAATAACCAAGTTGATTTGCGGAATATTTCCTTTATAAATTAGACACTATTAACATGAAATCAGGAATCCCAACTTAAATTTCCGCCAATCAGAGATGATCTTAACAAAACCCTATACTTGGAAGGAATTATTGTTTAAAGAACCGAGGCATCTTTAACAGATATTTATAAATAACGGGAACCTTATCATGTCGAATATTTCCTGAAATTCCTCTTCCCCAGTAATAGTAAATTTATGAAGAAAATTGTGGGTTAGCAACTTGAACCGACGTCGTCGATTGACCACGGATTCCACATCAGCGAGTTCAACGTAGTTTTCAAAATCCATTCTTGGAGAAAAGAACGAAAATTACAGACATCACGTTTCAATAGAAAGAGCGGGTCTGAATCAACATCTCTTGGAAACACATCAATGGTCCTTGTACTTTTTTTGCGAGCGTCGAAACCTAATAAGATACGTTTCATCCGAGGGAAACGTGAAGGCGCATACATTGAATAAGCTCTATCCTTGACGTACAAAAAAAAACTCGATACTAGCTCATTCTGAAGGACATGCATGCACGAAATATACCACCTACCCCCGCAGCGGATGATCACAATGCGTGTAATCGGAACGTATCAACTCGCCTCGATTTCCATTCCGAGTCGAGAGGGGAGATCGGGAAATCGAAGTGCTAGAGGAAAACCGTTCTTCATCGGCGTTCGATTCTAGATCTACCATTTCCGGATATCTCTTCAGATTGCGACGGATGCTATTCATCCGGGACGACAAACCAAACAGACGCGACACTTCTTGTCGTAGCGAAAGATCAACCGAACGAAGTAATTTCAATCATTTCGCCGGCGTATTTTGTACCACGATTTTCACCTGGAGATTAAAGTCGCCAATTTCGAGACGCCAAATCGAAAAGGCCCCGGGGACCTTTTCGCGTTAAACGATTGGAGCGAGGTGTTGTTGGAGAATTCCGACAACTTAACAGTTTTCTTTCGCGATTCACTTTCGGTTTTTTATTCGCGAAGAAAATATGCCTTCGAAAAGAAACAGCTATGAAAAAGCAGTTAATCTCACTTTCTTAAGGCGTAAGGGTACGTTCACAATGCAAGCGAGATAGAGATATCACTAGTCGGCTCTTCGCCTTTCGAGCAATTCATTTTCATAATTCGGGAAATGTCTTGAGACTTGAGAGAAGTGGTAATACAGCAGGTAGAATGCATCCGATCGGTCCTGAGCATAGATGTATTCCCATATATGTAGTATATTATTCAACTAGCATATAATGACTGCTATTATTCACGAGGGTAAATCTGAATTATTCTGCATTTTCAACAACCTACAACAGTGTTGTCAGAATCGTGATTGCTGAAAATTGTCAAGCTTGCGAGAAATGTCAAAACTCTCAATTGATTTATGCATGGATTGTATAATATTCATTATACCCGTCTATTATCCACGGGCCTGAGTAATAATTGTCATTTTACTTCAACGAGAGCCACCGAAATATATATTATTCAATGGTCGTGGACAAATTAATTCGTTCAACTGCTTACAGTTTCATCACTAGGTGCGAGAATTCGACTCGCGATATCGCAAACTCGCGTATCACCCGATTGTAAAAAATTGTTTATGTTGCAATAACTGCAGGGACTTTTGCGGATTTTCATATTTGCGTTCACAAACACACAACACAAAAAAAAACTTCAAATTTCATTATACCTTAGGACTTTCTCTGAACGATCCGAGAACGCCGATAAACGTTTAGAACGTTTATTGTATATTCAATATAATTTAAGTATCGATTAAAATATATTTTGGGAGGATTTCTTATCATTTTTAGGTTTATCCTTCATATTGTTCCTGTATTGTTCATTAGGCAATCTGTTTTTCAAGAAACTGCCCTTGAAATATAGTTCAATCCTGCAAACCGCAAGGGCATTTTTCATGAAGTCATTTTTTTTTCAATTCGTAATAGTTCTGTTTCAGATATTGAAAATGAAAACCAAGAAAAAACCTGAAAAATTATCAATATAATTTGTTCTTCATAGCTCAAATTG
This sequence comes from Myrrha octodecimguttata, assembly GCA_958510865.1. Lineage (NCBI taxonomy): Eukaryota > Metazoa > Arthropoda > Insecta > Coleoptera > Coccinellidae > Myrrha > Myrrha octodecimguttata. The sequence continues at coordinate 75,785,632 of OY294059.1, read as the reverse complement.
CGTGGTTTGCAATAAAGTTCAACATTGTTACGATTTCCGCAGTAACGCAATATTTTTCCAGTATTTGTTGCAGTTCGAGCCACTGGGACATATTTCACCAAAATACTCTACAACTTTTTACATTTTCCCGAACTTAAAAATTCAGAAGTAGCTCAATTATACTCCATTCACTTTTATAAAGTATCCCGGTTTGCCATGACATCCTAACAGATTTCACCGTGTATATTTTGAAAATGTTAGGTTATAGTCATTTTCCTGTCAGATAACTACACAACGTTGTCCTCTCTACAAAGAGGTCGTAGTAATTACTTATTTTTCAAAATGTCAATTTTTATTTGGAAAGTAATGAATTTGAGAAAATATTACGTGAATTCAATGAATCCATTGACCTGGCGAATGTTGAAAAAACTTTTTTTTCTGTTAACACTGGAAATATTTCACGTATGTAAACATGGTTGGAATATTCAGTTATGCTTTTTTTCTTGTACGGAAATCAAGAATCGAGTGTTTTGGAATTTTACTGGAAAATGATGGATAGAGTAGTCCGTTACTTCGAAATCCCTACTCTTCTAAATTCTCAAGAAATAAGCCTACAGAAGTAATTTCAATAGAAATAAGCCTACAGAAGTAATTTAAATACATTGTTGCACAACTTGAAATATTCCAGTATGAAAATGTAGTAGAACTTCGAATCCTGTGTCACAGTTAACCTCAAAAGAACTAACTCCATTTACAAAGGTCTTGGGAATCTACGTGAATGATACATATACACTGGATTGGGATCAACATATTTCTAACCTGGGATGCAGTCTGTTATCTTTGGGTGTAATGACAAGATATCTGGATAAATTCTCCATGAAAACTACCTATCATGCAGTACTCGAGTCAAAAGCAAGATATGGAATTATGTTTTATGGACATACTCTGAAGTCATCTCAGATATTCAATTCCCAGAAAAAAGCAATTCCTAAAATATTAGACAAAATAGCATTGAATGAGATATTGTATAATTCATGTTATTTTCGTGCATAAAAATTCAATGTTCTGCCAACATAGGATATACCAAGTTCATTTTCAATGTACTACTTCCTATCGAAACAATTCCACGAAATATATAACTTTTGAAATTATTCGTTAGTTAAATTCAAACATGACTACCTACTTAAGGCTCAATACAATACAATCAAAGCGAAATGTTAATTTATTAGTTTATTATGGCTGAAGCTGAATTGTTATTTGTTATTGAAAGAGAGTAGAAATTGGCAACCTCGCGTCGAATTATTTTGACATTGTCGATATTTCAGGAGGGCCAACCTGCCTTGGTTTTAGTTACAAAAACATGATAGACCTAAATCATGGCCAACCGGGATACTTTATAATAGTGAATGGAGTATAGATAATAGTCCTATCAAAATTAAGAAGTGAAAAGCTACAATTTGTTAGGTTTGAAAATGATAATTCGATTGGATCATACTATTTGTTCAGTTATCGCGAAAAAAAAACTTATTCTACATATAGGTTCAAGCCGATATAAATTATTATCTTCGAAACAATTTCGAAAGTAATCCGACCTGACCAACATCTGGTATTCGGTTCCAAAGTGGCTATTCGAAGAATCATTAAATACTGATGAAATGTTTCCGAACATTCGAAAAAATAGTAAGAATGAAATATTTTATCTTTGAGTTTTCAAGTGATACAATCCACACCTGCATAGATGGAAAGAATCTAATTATAACTTTTCATCAATGCAATCGTAGCAGTTCCAGTGCCATCGTTACTATAAACATCACTGCTGTAAATTGGATAGAAGTAGATAATTAAGCGTAATGATAATATCTTGGTACAATCTTGAAGTAATCACTCATGGACGATTTAAACATAATAAACCTGATGTAGTTGATATAATTGCCCCATTTTCAAGTTGAAAGGATAATAAATATTTCTATCAAACTTGCAGTATTGTTTCTGAAAGATAAAGATCCCTTTTGCTCTCGTCAAAGCTACAAAAGCAGAGGGTTTTACTCTTGAGACTCCAAGGAGCCACAAAGTCTCATCGATCGGTTTCTATGTCTTGTTGCGCACTTCCTCTCTTGGATACTATGAGATTAAATGTTATCTGGCACTAGAGCACGAGCAAGATCGTGAATAAAAAAAATTCGGAAGATTATTTAGAGTGAAGACGGGGGGATATTCAGTTTCCTTCGAATTCGCAGCTGAACTGAATGAGGTTTCATTTTTCGTTTCCAGTTTCGAATTTGAAGATCGCAAAAATATGAAGTTTGTTCATTTATTCACGACTGTAATAGACGACCTCGGTCCTAGTTGCCAACCCACAAATTTCTTCCAAATTCGGCATGATAAGGTTCGCGAAATTCATAAATATCCGTAAAAGATGTCTCGGCTCCTAAAACAAGATGGTTCCTTCCAAATGCAGGTTTTTGTTAAGATCATCTCTGGTTGACTGAAATTTAAGTTGGGATTCCTGATTTCATGTCGATATCGTCAAGTTTACATAGGATGTGTTCCGCAAATCAACTTGGTTATTTCGGTTGCCGGTTTTCCGTTCCGTAAATATGAAATATTCCGTTGACTCCTGTAAAAAGGTTAATTACGGAATTTGATTGATGAAAAAGCAATCGTTCTGTGAACAGAACGACAGTCAATGTTCTATGGTAACATATCCATGATATAGAACAATCCATGATGTTTTACTTACATTATGGAACAATCCTATATTTACCTTATGATTCATAGACAATACTTAGTAATATTTTCACTGTTGATTGTTGTCACGTCTATGTTCTATGGATCATATAGTAAATAAAGATTGTTCTATGCCATGGATAAGTTACCATAGAACATCGACTGTCGTTCTGGTGACAGAAAGAACGTTTTTTCATCAATCAAACCGTAATCAACGTTTTTTCAGGAATCAACCGAATATATCATATTTACGGAATGGAAAACCGGCATCCGAAATAACCAAGTTGATTTGCGGAACATATCCTTCATGAACTTGACACTATTAACAGGAAATCAGGAATCCCAACTTAAATTTCAGTCAATCAGAGATGATAACGCAAACCGTATCATGTCGAATTTGTTCTGAAATTCCCCAGTCATACCGTCGGTTTCACAAAACTTTTGACTTCTGATCAAGTCGTTGATTAAGGTTTGCATTCGATGTTTGGGTTGGAAATGAACTGAAATCGAGCACAGAATTTACTGTTGACTGACAATCAAGCCCTTGATCTGGCAATCAAAGTTTTGTGAAACCGGCCGATAGTATATTTGGATAAAATTCTTGGGTGGGCAACTTGTACCGAAGTCGTCAATTTAAGACCTCGACTTTCTTTCTCATGAAAATTTGCGATCTTATCGCATGATCTTCAATAGATTTTGTATGAAACTTACCAGATTCCAATTCAATCAGATATGTTTTTCGAGAAATATCGAGGAAATAAAAATGGCGACATCATTGTGTTTACGGTAGGCCTGATGGCTGGTCGAATTAGACAGTTAAGTCCGTTAATAAAAACAATCGACCAAAACGTTTCGGAATTACACCCATCTGATGTAGTTATTTCTTCAATATTTCAGGAAATACCGATCATATCGAATTGGTATTCAGTTGTGAAACCCTGAAGAGTAACAGAATCTCGTAAGGATTATAAGATGTATACGAAAAAAAATTCGAATATTTTGTTTTTTGCGAAATATTCGCCATATCACACAGAAATTCAGCAAGAATACTACATTCACTTGTATTAAGCGAGTGGAAAAGGTCTCTCAAGTTTTTGTAACTAGAACTGTCGTTTGGCACTAATGAAATGCGATACATTACCAAATCACACATATTTTTATCATTGACTCGTATCTATGCTTTAGTTTATTCAGAAAGTAATTTCTACGTCTTTCGCGTAGGACTGACAACGCCGCGTAGATATCGAACAGGAACATTACTGTTACCAAACATTATTCAGGTAAGTATACAGAGTGTAATGAGTCGAATTTTCATGGCCAATCCACTGACTTTATCAAGAGTAAAAGGAAAAAAACGACATATCGGCAAATTCAGTATCAAAATTCCTATTTTTTTTTAAATATATTTTATGAATATTGGTAGAAATGTCGTTAGCCTCCGGTTACACGAGCGTCAAGTTCTTCAGATATGCTTGACGAATTTCTTCAGTTGATTGTTACAGAGAAATGTAAGGCGTGAATAGACTAATTAAGAAACTCGCAAATACTTCTAATTCTCAATTAAGGCCCGTATCTGGAAGCATAAACTGGGTTAATTTCGAATGTTCAGTTCAGAAAATTTTCTATTCTGGGCACGATTTCAAAAGTTCATTATTCGGCAATAACTCAGAATTACCGTGAACAAACCCAAGAAAACTGGCTGCCTCCAGCATTTCAGTAATTTCCCAGACATTATGAGCTGCGCTCTAATTAAAAAATAAATAAACAGAAAAAAAGCGCCAAACAACATGGCGCTTAATTCATCATGTTCTCTTCCCCCACCCTCCAGCAACCAACCCTTTCTTACGCCAGCTTTCTATTGTTTTGCGGACCGTCTCATCTATTCTGGAATGCTCCTTTTTTAATGGCGGAGAAAATTGTTCCCGACGAAAGTGATACTTTCACGTCCGGGCATCAGGTGGAGAGTTTACTTTGGGAAATTAAAAGTAGTCATTTGAAGTATTGCAGAAGGTGTTCGTTTCGCACCTTGCCTTGGAAAAGAAAATGATGAAGAGTGCCTTTTCGTACAGATTGCTCCAAAGATTTGGTATTGATCATACTGGATGTACCTTCGAAAAGTATTCAATGTAGAGTTCAGGCTCTCTACAGGGTGTTTGGTGCAGGTACACATAGTTTTGCTCATACACATATTGTAATATAATAATATAATATATGCAGGGAGGCTTATGCCTTCGGGGACTGACAGCCCCGCATACCCGAGTCACCCAGCTTCGCAGGTCAGCAGCCTGCGAAGCTGAAGAAATCAGATTGCTCCCATGACAAGAAGCAAAACGCGGCGCAGCCCCCCAAGATGGCACAGTAAGCCCAAATCTAGTCTCCCTCAATGAGGAAAGAGGCCTCAGTTTGGATGAAGTTTACACTCGTCCCACTGTCGACTCCACAAGACAAGATGGGAGAACACGATGGACAGAAGAAGACAACATTCTTATCATGCGTGTTCACTTTATCGCGAAAGATATGCAACGAACCACAGGAAAAACCTACAGACAACTCCTAACAGAAACCTGGAACGACATCAATCCAGCGAGGCAATCCTACCCTAACCTACTTGCTAACAGGGTCAGGTGGCTAACACAACAGGAAAAATTCTCGAGCGTGGAGTTAAATCAGATACAACAAAGTATTAGACCATATGGAGCAACAACCAACTGCGAGACTGAATTAAATGAAGACAACTATATCATTCGAAGATGCCCTCCTTTAGGATCTTGCTTGAATACTTGATTCTTTGAAATTTCAAGTTCAAGTTAATCTGAAGTACTCAACACGAAAAACGTATCATGCATATTTGAATGTCCGCAATCCTTCAATTTCTTTTTAACCTCGTATAGGTTTACATTTATTTTCGAGATATTATTTTTTAGTTGCTTTAGATTGTGGGTAACTCTTTGGTATAAAAGGTGGTGTAATTTTAAAGTATAGATATACTCCATACATTTTTATGAACTATCCCGGTTGGCCATGATTTCGGTCTTTCAAGTTTTTTACTTAAAACTGACGCAAGATGGCACTCGTGAAATATCGGCAATGTCAATTAAATTCTCAGAGACGTTGCCAAATGCAAATGCCAATTTCTACTCTCAATCTCAACATAATCGTCGCGCTTGGAAATGTCGAAGGTAGTTTTGGAGAAGCGGAGACAAACTATCAAGTAAGAGATTTGAATTCTATTAGATCTGTATTTTTTGGAAATATTGAAAACATATCTGCGGAATCTTTCGGTGGACTTTACCCATTTACGAATTCGGCATTTGTGATTGAGCCTTGAGCCTGTCCTACGTGTTTCTTAGACTTCGTATGGACTTACGAATATCCAAATACACCAACAATCAGAGCAAATTCGTCAGGCAACAGGCTTTGAACTATTTGTATACTTTCTCAAGTAAACGAACCATACTATAAAATGTGCGATGACCTTTAGGTCCGGAAACGTCGGAATCGTAACGACTCCGCGTCGTTTCTGAGAGACAAATAAGCACATCATAAACAAAATTATTCGGCGCTCTATAGAGCTGATGTGACATTCTGTGCCAACTCACCTGGATAGAAATCGTGCGATTTTGACATTTTAACTCGGGCTCCTGTGTCCTTTTGGAGTTGAGCGATGGTCTCGCCCCCTTTTCCAATTATCGCCCCTGCGGCCGTGCTCGGTACCAGCACTTTGAAATGATGTGTTCCATCTCCTCCTGAAAGAAAAATAAATATATTTAGCACGCCCCATCATACTTGAATTTCTTGCAGGTGATAAGGTTGAATTTTTTAGGTTTCCATCACATTGGTCCGAAAAATATTGAATGGGATTGGGAGTGAATGCTTCCTTCTACAGTGTGTCCACGGATTGGGTGCCGGTAAGGTGTAAATGACGAAAAATTTTCGAGTTAGACTCTGATATTCTGGAAATCGCTCCTGCTTGGTCTCAAACTAAAATGTTGAAAAAATGAGCCAAATCATTTAATATACAGGGTGATTCAGAACTGATTTATTGAAAATTGTTAAGAATAAAGTGTCTTTGTTTTGAAAGATATCTACAAAGTTTATTGAGAAAAGTTGTTTGGAATAACGAGCTGCTGCAGGAACTCAATTTTCAAATAAATCAGCCTACCTTGACTTATGAGTTCATGAATATTTTGTCGATCCGATACGTCAGATATTTCGTCATGATCAAAAATTTAAATTTTGACACTATTTCTTTAACAGGGTTACGTGATACCGTAACATTTGGCCAGCGTTCATGGAATTGTCCTATTACTCCCTGATACGAAATGTCTGCACCTAAACTATATCACTCCACAATAAACACTCTTTGTTCTATGGTCAACATATTTTCAACTGGAAAATTTTCGTTTATGACGAATAAAATTTACGTTTCAAGTCACGTCTGGCATTTGTAACCCTGGATATTATCAAATATTTTCATAACCTATTTACAAAATCAAAGGTGATCGAGTTATCTGAGAATCGAGATTTAGCCGTGTCTTTTGATTCTAAACAACTTTTCTCAATAAACTTTCTCGATATCTTTTAAAACAAAGACACTTTATTCTTAACAATTTTCATTAAATCAGTTCTAAACCACCCTGTATATTAATTGATTTGGCTCATTTTCTCAACTTCTCAGTTTGAGACCAAGCAGAAGTGATTCCCAAAATATCAGAGTCTAACTCGAAAATTTTTCGTCATTTACACCTTACCGGCACTCCATCCGTGGACACACTGTATAACTTCAGCTCTACAATCATTTCTCTTTACGCGTTTGTTCTAAACAGCGCGTTATCATTTCGTCACGATGTAATTTTAAGCCGAAAATGGTCTTGAACGATTGGGTTCAACTCCCAGGAGAAGAATCCGAGGTCAAATTCAATTCTGTACGTCCGTCCGTATGTTATCTGACTTTCGAAAGAAAAGACTTAGCGACTTGAAATTGTCAGATTAGGTTAGGAATCCAAATATCTCGGTTAAGTTCGTTAATCGGTTGGATAGTTTTGGAATTAGGCTCATTTGAAATTTCGAGGTTGATTCCTCGATATCTCATGAAGAATTGACTCGATCAAATTGAAACTTCGTGGACAGTTTTGGAATACCAACGCGCAACTCAGAACAAAATTTCGTGTGGATACAGTTGTTCGAAAATCATAAAAAAAAGTTTCTTCGAAAATTTTCAAAATTCTTAATGAAATTTTTTTTATCTGAAAATATTAATTAGATTTCAATGGAATTTGGCACGAACCTTAGAGTCAGTATTCAACAAAAATGTTCCAAAACTCAATTCGATTCAATATTTACTTTAGGAGATATAAGGAAGAAAAATGTGCAAAATTCGTTGTTATTTGGAATTTGAACGTTATTTCAGCAATATCTGAAAAAGTACAAATGCAATCAGATTGAATCTGCGTAATCAGGTGGAGATTACCAACATGCAACTAGGTGCAAAATTTCGTGTTGATCTAATAGTTAGAATTTGAACAAGCTTGTTAAAGCTCCTGACCTCACGTCAGAGCTTTTCTAGATTTCTTCATGGTAAAAAGCGAGAAAAACACTAATCACATGCCTGTTGAAAGTCGTTTAAAGACTTCCTTCAACGAAATGCCATTCTTGCAAATAAAACGATACGCTCTAACACACTCACACTTTCTGCGTGTAACGCAGTTGACGATATGTCTCTTGACGAAGGAAACGTGGTTTCCGAAACGTGCGTTAGACGCGGAAAGTTTAAGCGGATTAGAGAGTAGTTACACACTGTTAAGTTATCAGTATTCTATCCACAGTGAACTCAAGTAGTTAATTGATTTTGGATTTGGTTCGGTTTCGATATCGGAGAGAAACCACGAAATCTTTCATGTTTTTTAGAATATTTCCGAAAATTAAAATAAAATTGAACTGGAATCTTGTACACAGTTGTAGGCTCGACTTCAATTCCGGTGAAAAATTTAGAATCATTGGAATCTCATGAGTGATTGCTGAGAACTTCTCAACGAAATTTTGGAAAATCAGATCGTATACAGGGTGAGTCTTTGACCTTGCAGAATATTTCAACAGAAGATTCCTGAAGCTAAAAGAAACACTTTTTTCCCTCACCATTTGTTCCGATTCGGCTTGGTTCGTAAGATACAGACTGTTAAAAATCCATAAAAAAATTTAATTTTCGATTATATCTCGCGAACGATCTCATCGAATGAGATGATTTTTGGGATATAGTTTTTTATTGATACGATGAATGTTCCTGGATTACAAAATTTCATCCACATCCTCCAGTTTCTTTAATATGATCATAACATTTCATAAAAATACCAGAAATTCTAAGAATCCAACTTTTAAAAATAATTTGATTGCTATTCAACGAATTTTTGACCATTTTGGAAAGTAAAAGTATTCCTTATTTTTTTTCGTATGATGCGCAGTTTTCGAGTAATCTGAAATTCAAAAATAAAAAATATCTGTGAAATTCCTAGAATTGGGTACTTTGGCTGAATGCAACTCTGTGCAAAAAATTCACAGAATTAAATTTTTCCGCGTTGCCACGTCTAAAAGTTGAGAATGGAATCACAGATTTATAGTTCAGTTCAGAATCATAGACTATACAAGTGTATACATAGAATTAGCATATTGTGTGTTGTTTGATTTCGAAGAGTTCTTTCTTTCTGTTCGTCAATTTGGCAACGTTTGTACGTTCATAGATAAATAAGGTACATCTGTTTTAATTATTTATGAAAATGAAAGTTTGAATGGGTTATGTCTGAATCTGATAATTCTTGGAGAAATTGAAATAAACAAAGAAAATTAATAATTACAAATTGAAGATGAATCTCAAAGCTAATATGAGTGATAGCTAGATGAATTCCTCATTATCGAAAATGAAACCAAGAGAAGAATATTCAACTTTTATCGCCCACGAAATTTGGAATACCTAACTATAACTTGTTTATTGTACTATAAATACAACTTTTTTCACCAACTGGAATGTAAAAAGTAAGTTGACGGTTGTTTTCATATCAGAGTTGCTTATTTCGAAGATTTGAATGGTATATCTTAGGCTTGTAAAAACTTCAGTGTTCAGGTTTCCAGGGGCGGGTAGCCTATTATGAAAATTTATAATGCCTATATCTTTTTATCTAGGCTGAATCGGAAAAAATGGTAGAGGACAAATGTGTTTCTTTCAGCTTCAAGAATCTTCTGTTAAAATATTCTGCAAGGTCAAAGACTCACCCTGTATATGTAGATTCAGAGATATTGAGGTGATAACGTGAAAAATTCAAATGGGATCAACTCCAAAACCGTTTGGAAGATTTCACCCAATAACAAATTCAACCGGCGCATTTTGATACGCAACCCATTCCAAAAATTCCAAGTCACTAGCTCTCTTCGTACTCAAGTTATTGTGATAACGGCAGATCGACTGTATAGAATCGATTTTTGGTCACGAATCACGGAGTAGTTTGAGACGATGTTCGGTTCAAAATTCGAAAAATACAGACATTAGGGTTAGACGGTAGCACACAGTTTCCTAGGACAGCAATCACATTCTCGTTCCCTGAAACAATTGTGTCATCCTGACATATTGTATGTCACAAGTTTTTCAGTTTCAAGTGAATATCAACCAATTGTAAATATATGAGAGATGATTCCCCAATATAAAGGGCCTATAGCGTTCTTCAAGCACCTGAGGATCTGAAAATCATCGCTCAGAGGACCGGACCTGGTCGAAAGACCCTCCCGGTCAGAGAGCAAATGGAGGTAATATTATTTATTTTTTTTTGCTAGTTTTCCGTTTCTCGTTCTGTTGCAGATTTGATTGAAAGATATTCCTAAAGTCATTCCAAATTCAAAGGAAGAAAAATCGTGCAAAAAAAGGTTTCACGCTTTAATAAAGTAGGTAATCATTTTCACCTCGAAAAAGAAATGCAAGAAACATAAATAACTTCACTTTTCCATTCCACCTCTCACAGATAAGATTTATTAAAATCACCTGCGAGCAACATCAACAGACCATCAATTTAATCGTTAGGACATTTTCTCATCTAGTTTAGACACAGCATAACCGATTACAACATCCGTTTCTCACATCAATTGTAATTTCATCAAAGCAACTGCTTCGCCAACTATGGCTTGAATAAACAGCGACAAGTGACACGAGCATCAGAGTAGAGTCTCTAGACTGCCACATCAAGGAAATTCCCAACGGCTGCCTGTGTTCATTACACCGAAGAATATGCACCTCAACATTTCGATGTGAAGTGTCGGTAGTTCAGATGATACATTCGGATGGAAATTGGGATTTCAAGTTTTCCCCTAACTAGGTCGATTGGTTTCGATTGTGACATTCGTTTCTGTTTGTTCGTTAGAAACAGATGAATTGGAATTCACTACGAGGGTTCTATTCGTGTTGGAATATTGTATAACATGCGAGATTTTCACATTATCGTATGAAAATGGCAATTCCCCATTCTCGAATGTCGCGTGAGAAAAATTTTTCGAGTGGTTCGATAATTTCATGTCGAATACGGAATTATGTATTTGACAGGTCTCCCTTATCAATTTGACAACTTAGGAACTGTAGCGGTATTGATGGCGATTGAAATTTTAAAATTTAGGGTAAATTATCCACGGGCTCGAAGCAAACATGTCACATGTCTACAGCACCTGAACCAATACAATCTAGAAAAGCACTGATGACGTAAAGTCACCAGCTTTTCAGCGCATGTTCAAGTTTGTTGCCAAACCGATCATCTTTTCACGTAGTGACTTCGACAAACGTAATTTTACTTCTTGATGGAAAGATTCATGCTGTCATTTTTCAATCAAGCCCTGGATTTCAATTCGAAAATATTCGGAAATATTGGGTCAACAAAATTTTGAATGTGTATATCTTGGAATCATATCATTGGGCGGATTTTACCCATTCACGAATTCGACCTTCGTAATCAAGCCCCAAACCTACTCTCCAAACACCAAGTTTCTAAATCGTTTCTTTCGGATGTTAATGTGTTTACCGTCGCCCTAACAGCCTTCCGTGAACACGATAACTTCCAGAAAAAACAACTTAGAAACTCCATATTTGTGGAGTAGGTTTGTACCTCAATTACGAAGGCCGAATTCTTGAATGGGTAGAATCCACCCAATGATTCCGCAGATACACCCATTAAAAATTTTATATTCCCAATATTTCCAAAACTACAGATTAGAGCGAATTGAAAATTGAATTGAAAATTGAAAGTTTCATACAGAAATTCATGAGGATATTATTAACAGAAAATCACAGAATATTGAATATTCGAAAAAAAGAATGGAATTTTTTTTCAAATTGTTCTAATGAGACGATCATCACAAAACTCTGCACGAAGTTGTCCATCAGCATTTTCAAACCAGCTGCCAAGCTCCATTATGATTGAAACAGTGTTTTTTGAGTTATTCCGAAAAAAACAATGATATCGAGTAACCTTTTTTAAAAAAATCATAATTTTTCAACTAGAGGACCTTCGTCTATAAAATAATTGGCTACGTACTCACAAAGGACCCAGATATAACCAAAAAAATTCGATATTGTCCAGCCTCACGCGTTTGATCTGTACGACGGCCCAAAGTTGACCCAAATTTCGAAAATTTCTCACCAAATCCGGAATATTTTCCAAACCGAATCAGTTACGCAAAATCTAATTACAGATTCGTAATCTACGTGTTCGAATCCATAATATATGATGTGCATATTGTCATAGCTTCAAAAATAAAATTTCGCACGGAATCGCTAAATCTTACCCCCACCACTCTGCGCTTTGATGTTTATTCGCGGTCCCAAGTGCCAAATAAATTTTTTTTTTTCGAAAATCGTCGACCTTGTTATCGTTTCCTATTAAATCAAGGACGTAGATCACGAATATGTCATTAGAAATCGTCCAGTGACAACCGTTTAGAAATTATGGCGGAAATAGTGAAAAAATTTCGAAATTTTGGTCAACTTTGAGACGTCGTGCCGACCAAAATAATGAAGCTGGGTGATGTCGAATTTTTTTACGTGCAGTTCGATCCTTTATCTATGAACTAAAACAGATTTCGTCCTACTCTCATCGAGTCGGTAATAATGATTTTTTGAAAAAAGGTCCAAAATTTTGGAACTTCAAGGACCTCTCACGTCCAGGACGATTTTTTTTAAAAATATCTGACCTTATATTCTTGTTCTACGCCCTCGAATTAGTAAGTGTGCCAAATTTCACGGCGATAGGAGTCGGAAAATTATTTTTCGAAAATTGAGATTTTCTTAAGGGTAACCCCTTAAAATTTTACCAAAAATCGAAAGTTCTCCGATCGACCTGAAATTTGAAACATATACTAATTCGAGGGCGTAGATTAAGAAAATCCAATCAGAATGTTAGTGGAGAGTCTGGTTCGTTTTTTATGGCCCGAGGAAAATCGAAAAAATTGGACCTTTTTTAAAAAAATCATAACGAAATTTGACATGTTTTTTCACAATATCTTCAAAACTTATTATATTATCGTATCAAACGGAAATTCGTTACACTGCTGTGAAATATATAGTTCAAGCAATGACCAACATTTTTTTCAAGTGTTACAAACAGTTTGAGAAAAAATTAAATTTTTCAAAAAAAAGTCTCAAAAAATGTTTTCAAAATTTAACGACAGCACGATCTCAACAAAATTATTCAAAAGCTAGGGCGCTGTTCCCCAGAACATGCGCGCAAAAATTCGAAATTTTGCATACAGTTGTTCATCAGTAATGTCAGGCTAGTTACTAAGTTTCACCATTGATTTATTGAGTATTAAGTATTTTTCGAGTTAGTCCGGAAAAATCGAAAATAATGAGGAAAAACAACGAAATTCAACATATTTTTCCAATATCTCTAGAAATTATTATCGAATCGAACTGCAATTTACCATATACCTTTGTTATGATCCCCAAACTAAACAACTCAAGTTGTTTCTTTCGAAATATATATTCACGAGTCACCGTTTCGAATCTAAGCTGTTCAAAAATGAGAGCTCTAAGGCTCGTATTCAACGAATTCTAATATCTTCTTATATATAAAATCAGTCTCTATGTAGGATACTTATATCACAGATCAACCAGATAAACCACTCGCGTCATTTACTTAGGAAATCTATGTCAACGCAGATATGACCCTGAATCGAGCTAATCAGAATTTTAGCAGGCGTTTGGGGTGCTTTGGGGTGCCAATCAGATTGCAGGAATAGGATTACGTCACTCTCGCCGCTTTCGGACTCGTTTGAAGAGGTTATAAACATGTAAACAAACTGAAATGAATTTTTCATCCTATTAATTGATGAATAATTTCTTATCTGTTCCATTTAAGAATATAATCCAAACAGTTTTTTCCAACCAAATCAATTGTTTAGTCATCTTTGAGGTTCTATTTTATGATGACAGGCCTCATTATATGTTTTAATTATACAACAAGAATTGGAATCGAACTTAGGTGGACTCATTCATAATGTTCATTTTATAAAATATAAAAGAATCGCAACTGAAGTAAAAGCATTACAACCTCCATTATTCAATTAAATCGATGGGATGTCTAATAACATTGTATATGATTGCACAAACACTAGGATTGGAATCGAACAAAGTTGGTCTATTCATAGTTTGATTTTATATTGAAATGAATCTCATTTGATGTGAAACTACAAAGATTCTCTGATTAAGGTAAACGGGTTTTCCATAACATTTTTCCAAAATTTTCATTTACTCCAACCGAGTTCTTCTACAGGAGTTTAAGGTGTGACAAAACACTCGCTTTGGTGTTGGAAATTTGCTTTTCAAATGGTTTCATCGAAAAATCTTAGTCTGATTTTGATTTTGTGATTCCTGAATCCTGACAAATCCGTTTTTACATTTCGATTTTAGATATTCCAAAATCAAGTATTCAATTTGACAGCTGTTTCGAGGGAGGAGAAAGTGTGGTTATGTCTGTTATATTTCTCAAGGTCGGAGAGACGCGATTCCCGCAAACGATGAAGTGATTTGTCTTGTTGGTCTGTGCTTATGTAGCCATCGATTTACTTAACCACACCCTCATGTAACCTCAGAAGTCTCTAGGTCTTTGGCTCTCGAAAGTTGGAGTGTTTGCGAACAGGTGGAACAAATTAAATTTGACTAGGGAATTCCTCCATGAAACCACTTGTGATGTTTAGGTTCTAAAATAACATCAGGGCAATATGAAAGTGATTATAAATCAGATTTATCAATCGGTAATACACGGTGATATTTGGTCGACATTTTGTATATCAATGAGAAAGTATTCACCTATTTCTGTTTGGTTTAATTACAAGGAAAAGCATGGTCATCTAGTTTTCGACCGAGTGAAATACCATGCTCATTAGGGACCAGCAACAACACTATAATCGGTCGTTAAATTAATATGAAATGATGATTGATCATAATCAATATCAGCATTCATAAATATGAAAATCCATCAATCAGAACCAGCTCCGACCTAATGAATATTCGGAATTCATACACTAAATTTCATTACACATTAACATAACAGATGGGAAGAGGGTAAATGAGTACAGAGAGCGGAATAATGTTGGATGCACACAAAATCCGAACCGACCTTCTGCAGATAATGGACCTGAATAAATCCGCACACAACTATACGTTCGGAAGGTTTGATGGGTTTTCGATGTTTCTCCTTCCTAAACAGATTTCATGTGGGCCAATTTACTAGTATTCTCTCGAAGAACATAGGTGAAGAATTGTTACACCCACGAGCAAATTACTAGTGAAGAAAAATGTTTCGTAGATGGAGAAACCAGGTTTTTTTTCAACCCAAGTAGCCATATGAAAAGTTCCACTTGAAAGTTTTGCACGGATGTTCTAGGGAACAGCGTGATTTAGTTTCGCCGAGAATGGTCTTAAACGACTTGGTTGGATTCACTGATGATCAATCCGATATACGAATTAATAATTTGTAGCAGGGCTTCCTTTGCCAGGATTACTTTCGGAAATAATAAGCTAGCGATTTGAAATTTTCAGAGTGGGTTGCGTATCAAAATACGCCAACTATGTTCGTTAATCATCAAAATCGGCCCAACAATAACACTAATCATTACAATTTTCTAGGTTATTTCCCCAATATCTCTGGAACTACTGAGGCAATCGGACTGAACCTAGGTATTCACCTAGATGTAGAACTCCAACCTTCAACTACTTGCAAAATTTTGTCGGTATCGAATTGTTGACAAATTGAAAAGAACTTTCAATTTTTTGCCGAAACTCTTCAATAGATTTCAATGAAATTTTTCACGAACCCCATAAAGTCTATTTTACAGAAATGACCTGAATTTCAATTCGATCTTATTTTAATTTTTGGAGATGTTGGGAAAAAAATAGGTCAAACCTTGCAGTATCTTTTCGGTAATGTTTTTCTGGAATAGCTCGAAACTGATGATTCGATGAAATGAAACTTGAATCTCGTTGGCCTACTATGCACTATTTCGTGTAAAATTGCGTGATGTCGTGTTATTCGAACAATCAAAAAAACAGAAATGAATATGGATGAGCGCAAAAACAAATGCCTTCACGATAGTGCCTTTCTAAAGTTTTCTTTTCTGAATTGAATTTGCCGCGCTACAAGAAAGATGTGATTTAGGTATAAGTGATTCGATTATTCATATTTATCATTGAGAAAATACAAGCTCAATACCCTTCTGGCGATTTGATTCACTGATTTATTGAAAAATAGCAAAATCTGCATTTTCCAATAAATTCGGCCACATGAGTATAATTAGGCGACTTTGAAATTCTAGATTTTGGTAATTGCCATATCTCATAAGTGATAATCTAAACGTTGAGAGATTACCTTTGCGATAATAACTTGACGTATTCTGTCACTTTGAAATCTAGTACTCCATACCAAACTTGTCCATATCGTCAGTATTTTCGAGAAAAATCGAATATGAAATTTTCATATTTTTCATTTCCGAGTGTTATTTCAAGGATTATTCGACTAAACGAAAATGCAGTAATTCTCATGAAAAACCTTTAGAACATCACATTTCAAACAGATAATCTCAATATTATGTTTTTAAAAAAATGTTTGATCACCTAAAACTGAAAAATAAAAATGGGGATTTGACATTTAAAGGGATTTGTCTTAAGTGCACGATATGGCAACGCCGAATTCAGCTTTCTAGGAAAGAAAACATCGTCAAATGTGTTACTTCGATTAGGAAAACAGAGATAGCTATACTTCGATCTGGTTAGAGTAGAAGACAAAGACCAAGGAATAGAAAAGAAGAGCACAAACTGTCATACTGTCATATTACTGACAAATCGCAAACTGAAATTGTTTGGTTATATTGACAAAGAACACGCGTGTACCACAGAATAGGAATAAATATTTCATAATTCTACAGCAGAAGAAGCTATTCTACTAAACACCGTTGTCACTTCGTGCATGCCTGGCAAATCCCAAACCTCAATTTAGAAATCTGATTTTGAATACTTTCTGAAGGTAATTTGGGAAAATGATGAATCAAATCCATAATAATTATGTTCACATTTGCATTTGCAGTAATATCCCAAATTCATGAAAAACCCCCATTATATCACTACGGTTAATAGTCTGAAATAACGAGCTCAAGAATACATAATTGAATATAAAAAATTAAATCCAATATGAAGACGAATACGCGTATTTAGTAATACTCTTAAGGTGAGTTTGAAGTTCAAACCAAACGAACAAGGAGCAAGAGCTAGAAGAACATTCTTGCTGATCTTTTAAGTACAGACGGAATCCCATTTTCAGAGTTAACACATGACATTACGATGAAAGAATGCTCCAGGTCTGTTCACACTAGAAGAATTTGATAGAATGCGGGAGCGGGAAGAATGAGCATTCGTCTGATGTAAATCGGCCATGAGAATTATTACAACGAATCGATTTTCAATAAACGTTCACGTGCGGCAACCAATCCACTGAGTCAATAATAACTGACGCCATAGGAGATTTGATTTCTGTCTCTTGGGATGACATATACACACAAAATTTCAATTAACAGTTATTCCAGGCTGCAGAAGGGCTTGTAGCTATTGTTCTCAAACGGAGGCACCGATTCCGGCCGTGTTATAACGCGGGATGCGGAATGGCCTTCGCACATTCAGCTTTGTAACGTTACAAAACGATCCACTGTCGATTTCAGTTTCCATCGCGAAAATACGTCATACTAATAATTTCAATTCCAATCGCAAGCAAAAACGCCTTACTGAAATCATATGATCGGTCGCTAAAAAACGCTCTTCGCTTTGACAGTTGAGTGTGTGTTTCGCATGTGCGACCCTTCCAAGTCAGTCTAGGCGATGGAAAGTTCTTTCTTTTTACTGGTAAGAAGTTGGAGATTCAACACCTTGCTAGAGTTTAACGAATAAACGAACTTCGTAATCCATTAACATCGTGGAATTTTGAAGTTTTATTGTTTCTTATAAGACGTCTATTCAAAAGGCGGTAAGTACTACGTATATCCCGACCAATATTTTTGCTTTTGTGAATGCCAAATTGTGATTTCTGATTATTTTCATCCCATGCAGGTTACACAGCTTAACATTTTCCTTTGTATGATATTGTGCATTTGATTTCTTATCTCATTCTTATTATCGAATAACGTGCTCTTATTCCTGAGTTCTAGATATTTCATCTCATATTTATTAACTTGTAAATTGTTTCAATAACGTCTAGAGTCGCTGGGAATGAGATCACGTGTTACAAGCACTATCTTATTGTTTTGAAATTTGCAGTCTTTGTACCGGGGCTACCGCCTACTACATCGTCTTTGTACCGGGGCTACCGCTCACTAAATCATCTTTGTACCGGGGCTACCGCTCACTAAATCATCTTTGTACCGGGACTACCGCCTACTGCTTCGTCTTTGTACCGGGGCTATCGCCCACTGAACCATCTTTTCACCGAGCTACCGACTACTGGATTATAATTTTACTGGGACTAATGCCCATTTGAGTATCCTACTACCGGATCCAAGGTTTAACTGGATCATCTTAGTACTAGAGGCAATCATTACTGGATTATCTTAATACTGGAGCTGATTATGACGGGAATACCCTTATTCCGAAGCTGATTATTACTGAAATATCTTAATTCTGGACTTTATTCTGGATGGAATCTCTTGAAACCGGACTACCTGCATAATACCTTTATTTTGAAGGATCATACCACCGGATCCTTACTTTTAAGATAAGTGCTTCTTCGAATCCCGGATCTCAGATTCATTGTACCTAAATTTGTGTTTGTAAATAGCAATTTTAATTGTAAAGTTGAAATAAATAGATAGGGAGTAAGAGGTTGCATCATTACCTCCAGATTAACGATTAGGGATACATTCAGGAGTTAATTTGATTTCAGCTTGTACACAGTTTCACGGGGTCACACGTTTCCCATTTTGTGCTATAATATAGATTATATTATGCCTGCTGCTTATGCTGCCTCCGGGATAGACAAAGGTTGCCGAACTCCACTCCGCCGGGACTAGAATGGTTAAAAGTTGTCCGGAAAGTTCATAATGTGTTTCGTTTGAATCGATCCCAAGAGAGCGGCTCACGTGAAGAATTGAAAATTAGGAAAGTGAGTCATAACACTAGAACGGAATATCATTAAAGTTCGTGAACGTCATGTAAGTTGGAAATGGACAATCAGGAATTCTGAAAGAACGTGATGAGTACTAAGGCGGATTCGAGAGCGAATGTATCACTTCATGTTCAAGAACTTCCATATTCAGGAAAAACGTTTACTACCCGAATCTAGAGTTCGCAAAGCAAAATCTACCATGAACATACCCACTCCATAATCTGATTCGAGCCAGCATGGGCAATAAATCACAAATTCCCAAGTTCCTATAGATCCATGAAGGCAAGAATTACATAATTGGCGATACGCAACTTGTTACTTGAACACCTCTCGATCTACCGGTGAGTTTCTGGTTCAAGATCATGGTCGAGAAACGAAAGCGAAACACAGGTAAACGGAGCGCGAATCAGGTGAACTTGCTGTACAGCTATACGGTTTTATTAATAGAATCTAAAGGCACGATCTTTTTATCATTTTCATCCCAAGATCGGATGTGATGATCGCGAACTCTTTGTGAAAATTTATCGTTGAGATTGATTGCTACACTCTTGCACTAAGGCTTCTTTGGTTGGTTTTTCAATCTTGAACTATATTAGGTAACCTAGTCATTTTCACAAATTACAGACATTCGAACAAGCGATAGCACATCGTTTCCAAAATATGAGGTCATAAAGATGTTTTTCTTGAGAAATATCCATCAAATTTCTATAAAATTTGGCACATACCTTTGAGTTAACTTGGAACGATGGTATACCAAATTTCAGCTCTATACGATATTCATTTTCGAATATATTAGGAATATATTAGACCAGTCGTGGAGCCTTAAAAAATGGTGAAAGGGGAAAAAAGATAGTAGGATGAAACCAATCAGAAAAGGAAGAGAATATATTAAAAACGCTGCAAATTTTACAAGAGGCTTTATTATTTTCCTATAGTTAAATAACCCAATACCATTGATATCTTAAATAAAACTTAAATATTATTCACAATTCATTGGTTTTTCACAACACCATTTGCAGCGATTTTCTTTATAACTGAGGGACCATTGGTCGGAAATCATCCGGGTGAATTTTTTAGGTTGAGTTATGCAACAGTAGTCAACGTTGAGAGTTTCGTGAAAATTCGGTGGTAAGTTTTCGAAAAATATTTTTTTCCCTCCTACCCCCAGTTTTGAGCTCTTAGGGTACACCGATCTTGCTACAAAGCTTGAAGGATCAATCTCTAGCGATACACAATTTTTCTAACAAGTTTCACGTATTTCGGGGTTCAGTATTACCAAAGAAAAGCCTCGGACAACGGACGGTGAACGGACAGATTGTTTTTTATTAGTTCATTCAAATCTACATACTTCAAAATGTAAACTGTGAAATTTTCAAGGGGGGTAATTTTTTTTTGTCTATCACTAAGGTTTATTATTATTTGATTTTATCAAATAATAAACCAAAATAAAGAAAAAATAATTTAGGGGCGATCTGAGATCCCGAACTGGAAGGGAGCGAGTGTTAAAGGGAAAAACTAGGTTTATCTGATAGATTTCCGGCAAAACTACAAGTCCTATGGAATAAAGTTGAACGGCAAAGTTGTAGGTCATAAAAAGATCTAGAACTTTCGTTCCTATACTTCTTTAGCATAGTTTCAAAATTTTTGTGAAATATTCAAATAACCAAGTTTATAATTTGTATTTATTGAGTCATTCGAATCGAAAACTGAGTGAGGCAATAGATTGAGTATGAAATAAAATTATATCTTCTCGAATCTCATCTGAAAATACATACCCTGAACAATCGGAGATTGGTGCCACATTCTGTTTTGTCTTCCTGACATAATATATGTCACAAGTTTTTCAATGTATTCCCGATATTATTAGATTTTTAGTGTGAAATTACCAACTATGGATCTATGGAAGATGATTCCCCAATTTAAGGGGCCTGTAGCGTTCTTCGTGTATCCGAGGATCTGAAATATCATCGCTTGGAGGACCGGACCTGGCCGAAAGACTCTCCCGGTAAGAGAGCAAATGTAGGTAATTTTATTTACTGCTTCCTGCTGGTTTTCTGTCCCTCTTTCAATTCAAGATGACGAAAAAATTATGTTCCAATGAAAAAGATGTCATGCATGTTCTTCAAACAAATTACAACAGTTATACGGGGAGACAGAGTTTTTGCTGAGGTTTTTATCTGTGCTTTTGTATCATACGGTAAAATGTATGGTAACCCGTTTAAATTTCCTCTGCTAACACAATATACCAAAGAACGTAATGCTCGTTCTCAAAAGATTACATAAATACATCTCAATATTTGGTTCTGTTCAGAGTTCCTATCATTTTAGTTTGCAGTTTCCCATTCTTCGATACATTAAACTAATATTTTTTCAAGAAGAATCAATTCTCCAATTTTAGCAGTGGTACGTTCAAATCGTTCGCGGAATTAGTTTCTCTATACTCCATTCACTTTTATAATGTAGCCCGGTTGGCCATGACATCCTGACAGATTTCACCGTGTATATTTTGAAATTGTTAGGTTATGGTCATTTTCCTGTCAGATAACTATGCAACGTTGTCCTCTCTACATAGAGGTCGTAGTAATTACTTATTTTTCAAATGTCAATCTACATTGATAAAGTAATGAATTTGAGAAAATATTTGAATTCGATAATTCCAAAGACCTGGCGAATGTTGAAGAAACTTTTGTCTCTGTTAATACTGAAAATATTTCACGTATATAAACATGGTTGAAAGATTTAGTTATGCTATTTGCTTGTAAGGAAATCAAGAATCGGGATTTTCAAAATAGTCTTCAGTTCAGTCTTTTTGGGTGCACTAATAGAAGGATATTCTTTGTCGTCTCTTTCACTTAAAATCTTCCTTATTGTGTTGATGTGCAGCTAAAAAATAAATATCTATTCATATAAAATATAATTCCTTGGTTTTCACTTACATACGTCGAAAATGTTGCATAGCTTGTGTTGAATTATTGATTCCGAATTATCAGGGTTACTATCAGAAAAAGCCGATTTCAATTCTACATAGCACTTCCCGATACTTTGCCTCTGCTTCTTCAAAACTACCTTCAGCATTTTTATTAGTTTGCAAGCGTTATTATGCTGAGATTTAGAAATCTAGAATCGATTGATATTGATAATAGTAGAAATTGAAATTTGGCAACGTCTGTTGACATTGCCGATATTTCATGAGTGCCAACCTGCGTCAGTTTTAAGGGAAAAAACTTGATAAACCTAAATCATGGCCAACCGGGCTACATTATAAAAGTGAATGGAGTATAGGTGACAATTTTCACCCCGCTCTCGCTGTAATTTTATTAATCTTTCTAGCACTGCGATATAACGAAAGGCGATCTATCGGCAAATGATGGATCGTCCTAATTCTATATACATAACCTCCATTCGCGAGGAAATTCGAAGCGTCTTGAGAAAATATTTTCACAACTGTCAAACGGCTCTTCAATCATCGGATGGTCTGGCGGAAAAAATAAAACAGAGAGAGGCAATATAGCGGTGGGATTTCGTATAACCTTGGAACCGGGTATTTTATGACTTGCTGACTCAATTCGTACAATAATAGATGGAACGTGTCGCTAGAAATGATTATTATACGTTCGATGTTTACTCATTTTCGCTGCGTATGTATTCTAGCCAAACAATCGAGATTATTATTATGCTAATAATGATAATACATCGGCTTCGATGCACTTTTTCCGCTGAGACTAGTAGGCGATGCTAGTTTATTCATTGCATTCTAGTATTTTAGTTATCATCAAGTTTTGTGGGTGATCGTTAAAAAATATTGATGATTGTGAATTATATTAGTTTGAAGCAATCTTGTCAAAAAACCTGATAAATCACTGCCATGACGGCAACAGTTTTTGCGCATTTTTTTACAATATCTCTGAAACTTATTGTCGTATCAAACTGAAAATTGGTAGACTGCTGGAAATATGAAGCTCAACAGAAAATTCGTTTTCTTATGCCCTAATTGGTTGCCAAGTTTCAATCCAATAGCCGCAGTAGTTTTCGAAATATCAAGTAAATAACCTCAAAACTTCAAATGGGTATAACTTTGAAACCGATCGGCCGATTTTGCCTATTAACGAACTTAACCTTCGCATTCTGAATTGCCACCGTACCTGATTTTCAATTCGATAAAATCCTCCGTACGCCCGCTATCGTGTTGACGGCCGGCCGGCCGTACAGAATCGATTTCAACACCGGATTCGTCATCAGTGAGTCCAGCCTAGTTGTTTAAGACCATTGTGGGCTCAAGATTCGAAAATTACAGACATTTAGACAGAACGATAGCAAGCTGTTCCTCTAAAACATGCGCGCAAAAATGAAGTTACGGAATTAAAATGGGGGCAAAATCAGTCTAGATTCTTTTTTATTTCGAGAGTTTTATAGACAGTAAAGAATCCTTCATTTCCGTAATGCAAACACGTCAAAGAATTTCGAAATGGACGATTTTTGTTAAGCTCCGAAGCCAAATCAACAGATTCGGAATATGTACGAAGATAATTTGTTGACGGAAACATTCAAGCATCTTTCAAGATCAGTGTTAAAGAAACTCTACACTGTTATACAAATATTTGAAAGTCAGTAAGCTTTCCACTCAGTTGAACGTGGGGCGTCTAATATTTTTCACATCATCAAAGGTGATGAATAAATGTACTTAGAATATACTATTATAAGTTGGAAAGAAAGCAACTAGTCAGTTTATGCGATTCCTACAAATGTTCTACAAAACCAAATCTTTATCTACTGATAGATCACGAATTCCACCTTCCAAATTGAGCTTTAAACCCATTGAATAGATATCGAGTTTTTCAAGTAATTTTATTCGGAAGTTCTTGTGTTGCTGGTCGACCGAACGGCTTCCGAAAGAAACAAGGTGTAGTACAAATTTTATTTTTCCAAAAATACGGAAAAGATAGGATTGAAATCCAGTATTTAAAATGCTAAAATATTATTCACGAAATTCTATACAGAATTTATTATCAGCATTTTCAACTTAGTTCCCAAGTTCCATCATAACTGAATTAGTATTTTTGAGTTATTTCGGAAAAAACAGCGATGCCGAGAAAAAAAATCACGATATTTGATATTGTATGGTGAATTTGCTTAGAAATTCTTTTATAGTAATGGTTATTTTTTTACAAAATCAAGAAGAACAAAAGAACACCAAAGCTCACCAACTTTTTTCAAAAAGTAGATATTTTGCCTCAGACGATTGCGATTGAAATTTAAGTTGCTTATTCGATATTCAGTCAAAATAGGGCTAACAAATGAACATTTCAAATTCCGAAACTTACAGTGTACTAGAAACATAAAAATCTAGAAAAGCGCTAACGTGAAGTCAGCAGCTTTTACGCGCTTGTTCACATTGTGAAATTTTAATGAAATATAAAAATTTTCAAGAGAAAACAATTTTTTATTCGATTTTTTCCATGGATAATTCTTTTAATTGACACTGTTTATCTTCCAACCAAGTTTCATTTCGGTCAGATGCATATTTTTCGAGTTATTGAAAAATCAAAATCTCAAATGGCTGTAGCACAAAAACCATTCGGCAGATTTGGCCCATTAACGAACCTAATCGAGACATTAAGGATCTCAACCTAACCTGAAAATTTCAAGACTCTAGGTCCTTCCTTTCGACAGTTACAGCGCACACGGCCGGAGGGACAGAATCAATTTTGACCACGGATTCTTCATCAGTGAGTCCAACCTTATCGTTTGAGACCAATTTCGGCACAAAATTCAAAAATTATAGACATCGTGAGGAAATAATAACGCGCTATTCCCAAGAACAAGCGCGTTAAAAGATAAAGTTTCTAAATTATTTTTCCTTTCGTTTTTGTTATATTCTCTTTCTTTTCCAATGAGTTTCATCCTACTATAATTTTTTCTCACTTTTCAACATTTTGAACGGCAGCACTAATCTAAAATGCAATCCGCATTCCTTTCAGTACGGCACAATGTTGCCAACACCGAATCATAATAAATGCAATGTCACTTTTCACGAATGAAAAAAACTATAAATAGAAGGATTGACCTACATCAAGAAATCCCTCCCAATAATATGACAGCGTCCAGATTGGCGACGGATCCGTTTGCGGATAAATATTGCAGATCCGAACATCGGCATTCAGCGGAATGGCAGAAGCGATGTTACGTGTAAACAGGCCATTACCGGGGAATTTTATGGTGCAGTGGCAGCGACGTGGATGTGCACGATGAATATTTCGGAAACGACGATGCAGCTGCACGTTGCGTTATCGGGCTCAATTTGAGGAAGCTACGAGGACCGGAAGGATATCGTGAAACGCTTTCATCGATACACGCGACGAAGTTAAAAGTGAAAAATTGTACCTACCTCACTTCCTTCTCGAGATATGAAGTGTATTCTTATACAATTATTTTCACTAGTAATACCACTACAGTTCAAATTATTTCCGGAAATTTTTTCGAGCTCATCAATATTTTGAAAATTAATTTTAAAAAATTTATAATTTTATAAAAATTTTCATGAGCGAGAAAAAATTTCCGGAAATAATTTGACCTCGTGTGGTATTCGGTAAGAAAATTCCACATCAAATGTGTTTATTTCCAACAACATCAATTTTCGTCTTCATCAAGTACTTGCAAAACATAGAAGGTTTTGTCGATTTGATTATTTAGTTAACATGGCAACTCAGTGAGACTCTAAGCTAGAAATTACTTCTGTTTTGAATTTGTCATAAACAGCACGACGTAGAAGAATGTCTCACTTCGGTCAAGAAAGTAAAGAAAATATTCGCCAGAATATTAATTAGTTGACATAGGCGAATACTAGGAAATCGAAGGCAAGTTTATAGAAGCAGTTTATAAAACTTTTGCGCAGAAAAAGCGTATGATTTCGACAGAGCGGATATACCTGTGGAAGAAATGGCGCTTATTCTTGAACACTTTGCCGTCAACATACGAAAAAGAGAACTCCGAAGACTACAAGGAGAGTGTTATCAAAGTTCTATGGAACTCTACAGCTAAGCAGTTGCAGGAATATTTTTTCGAAAGGTATAATCGCAAATTTAATCCATTCTCTGACATTATAAACGTCAAAAAAATTTTCAGTATAATTCGATGTTGGGTACCCACGAGGAAAAAATTTCCACTAACATTCATCCGTTGCGATAGGATCTGTCAGAAATACACGTTCAGATTGGTTAAAAATCACATGTGTGGAATTTTCATTAGAAATCATTTTTTGACAAATTCCTCACACCTGTTCGTACATCTCATTTATTTGTGTAAGATTATACCCTTGAGGAGGAATAGTTGAGACATTACAAGGTCCTTATTTTTTTCGTTCACGATGACGACGTTACTTCTCGCGATAAAATAATAATAATCACATCATCATGGCTCAATATGAGTATTCGAAAGAAAGTATAACCTATTGATATCTCGTTTCTTAACATGAAAGAATAACAATCAACGATTTGTTCGATAAATTGCCCAAGGAATCTACAAGGTTCGGTCTTCTTGAGTAATTGAATAAGATAAGATAATTACGGATTGCACCAGTAATGTTTCTCACGAGCTAATCGTGATTTCGTAACATTCTATTGAAGAAGTGTTTGTTTCAACCTTGAAATGAATTGCACTTAAAATGTAGGAACTCGTGTGTTTTTCTATGGAAACTTTTCGAGATGTCCTAAAAACGCAACAGAAAAAAATTTCTACATTAATTACCGAACCGGTTCTTCGACGTCATACGTATTCCAAATCTACACCTAGGTGAATTCAATAATTTTGAGTGATGATTCCTCATACAAACAAATTATTTACATTATCATCAATTCAGAACGGAAGGGAAATCCAGGAACTAGAGATACTACACATATCTTTTTAATGATAAGGCCAAAATAGGCTTATAATACAAATAAATATTGCTAGTTTAAGAGGTACAAGATGTGACATTTTCTTCACAAAAATATTTCACGGAAGCCTACTTGTTGTAGGAAAAAAACATATGCCAGATCGATCAACAAAGTAAATATTAAAAAATGCCTAAATATCAATATAACAAATGCAGCAAAACTTTGATCGCCAGAATCTTAGAAAAGGTTAAAAATTATATTGGGTAGGAACATATTTTTGAACAAAAGAGGCAAGTTCTTTGAGTTTTTCACTTATTCTCAAAAAATTTTCAAAATGAATAAAATACGGCAGGTTTTGTTCATCTATAGTTGTTTACATCTAGCGAAATACATAGGTATTTACTTTTCCCACCTAAATAAACAACCGGAACACAGAATACGCAGAAATATCCATCCATTTAGCATAGACCAAGTATAATTCTAGAGTTCGATTAATTTTTTTAGTTCAGGTAATTTCTATGATTATGGAATTTTCAATATAAGAATGGGCAAAAATGAAATTGTGTACAATCTCATGGTGAAAGCAACTGGATATCACACGAATATCAAGTAGCAGATTAGAGTTTCAATGGTCCAGTGTAGTGAAATATAAAAATACCGCGAAAAGTACCAAATCATAAGAATTAGGTGAGTAAATGAGTTTTCCCAATCATGTTTCTTTGAATTTCAAGCAATGTATTAGTAATTCAGCAATACGAATCATCATGATATCTGTGGGGAACTTGAAAACAAAGTGCAGGAGTGTATTAGCATATTGAGAAATATTTAAATGCTTATAACTATTTACCTGAGCCGAACCTGAAAAAATAGTAAATGAAAACCGTGTTTTATCTTATGGGAGGAATCTATGGTTAAAGTTAATGTACAACTTTAATGTATCCCTGTATGTAATGTAAAATTCTGAAGGGACATTTCTGCTCGAAGTCAACTATAACAATTTTCATCTAAAAAATATGTTATTTCGGAATGAACCACAAATAATGATAAACTAATGCTATTTAATTTTCGAACATTCAACAGGGATTTGAAAATCCAAAAAAAAATTGATAAATATGGATCCGATCAGTTATTGAGATGTGTTGGAGTTTAATTTTTACAAGATTTTTCCTTGTTGCTTCAGCAATCCTCAAGCTTTTCATTCAGCTAATATTCGGTAGATATTACACTTCAAAGTTTATATTTTATAAAATATACAGGGTAAATTTTCAGTAGTTATATCCCTAGGGCCCTGATAATACCGAGGTCATATAGAATGCTGGAAGCGTGATGTTTGATAATAGCCCGAGGGCGAAGGCCGAGGGCGCTATTATCCTTAAGCAACACGTTCAAAGGATTCTCTATGACAAAATTTTGAGGATTTATCAACGCCCGAGTGGTATTCGATAAGATAATTTTTTACTTTGTAGATTTCAAAAAATTGATTGTCAATCTGACGTTTCAATTTGACACATGACTCAAAATTAAATAATTTGATTGGTTACTATAGTAGGTAAAAAATATCACGAGGTATACTATCGTAAAACGTATCAACCTGCTACGCCATTGAAAACGAATGCAGTCAGCAAAAGCACGATTTTCCTTATCGTCTAAATATCCGACGCCATCACGAACCGAAATATGACCTCGTTATGGTTTTTATCGACGTTGGAATGTCTGTCCGCACACCGACGATGCACAAAAATCGCTTGGTCGGATCAAATTTCCCACGAGTGCGGTGGTTGCGTGAGGAAACAAAAATGATATCGATATGGCGGAATCAGAAAAGAATACATAGCGGCCATACATACGATGGATTCATCATACGCCTACGTAAACAGTGATATATCGCCGAGCGTGCGCCTGCTTGCTTACAACGTGGTGGAACGACTGACCCTAGAATAACATTTGGGAAAATTGCCAACCTTATTGTTCCGAGCCGATGGGGAATGTTCGATGTCGATTATAAATACTCGATGTTTCGCTAATAATTTATTATAAATCAATGGACTGCGCTAGGAATATCCGAGTGGCAATTCAGTCGCTCGAGATTGTCTTAATGTTCGACAGCTGGCAATATTGATTTGATGTTTAGATATCAAGGGTTATTTTGATATTAGTCCCAGTCGATTCATCATACGAATTGAGATGTGGTTTTCCTCATTTTTTTTTAATTTGGGAAGAGTTGATAGCTCTGGGGGACGATTCTTGAATCTCGATCAAGAATTGAATAGTATGACATTTGTCATATGTTATGTCGATTTGCTAAGTTTACTCGAGCATCTGCAAAATTTGTGAGAATTCTATTCGCCATTTCGACTATGTTTCCAAGCAAATATTCAACAAATAAACTGGATGCAAGATATCGAGAAATTTCAAAATCGAATATAAACATAACCTTGTCACCGTTTCCATCGACTTAGCAACGAGTGGTACGGAGTATAGGAGATATAACCACAGATCAACCAGATAAACCACTCGCGTCATTTACTTAGGAAATCTATGTCAACGCAGATATGACCTTGAATCGAACTAATCAGAATTTTAGCAGGCGTTTGGGGTGCTTTGGGGTGCCAATCAGATTGCAGGAATAGGATTACGTCACTCTCGCCGTTTTCGGACTCGCTTGGAGAGGTAATAAACATGTAAACAAACTGAAATGAATTTTTCATCCCATTTATTGATGAATAAGTTCATATCTGTTCCATTTTAGAATATAATCCAAACAGTTTTTTACAACCAAATCAATTGTTTAGTCATCTTTGAGGTTCTATTTTATGATGACAGTCCTCATTATATGTTTTAATTATACAACAAGAATTGGAATCGAACTTAGGTGGACTCATTCATAATGTTCATTTTATATAATATAAAGGAATCGCAACTGAAGTAAAAGCATTACAACCTCCATTATTCAATTAAAACGATGGGATGTCTAATAAAATTGTATATGATTGCACACTAGGATTGGAATCGATCAAAGTTGGTCTATTCATAGTTTGATTTTATATTGAAATGAATCTCATTTGATGTGAAACTACAATGATTCTCTGATTAAGGTAAACGGGTTTTCCATAACATTTTTCCAAAATTTTCATTTACTCCAACCGAGTTCTTCTACAGGAGTTTAAGATGTGACAAAACACTCGCTTTGGTATTGGAAATTTGCTTTTCAAATGGTTTCATCGAAAAATCTTAGTCTGATTTTGATTTTGTGATTCCTGAATCCCGACAAATCCGTTTTACATTTCGATTTTAGATATTCCAAAATCAAGTATTCAATTCGACAGCTGTTTCGAGGAAGGAGAAAGTGTGGTTATGTCTGTTATATTTCTCAAGGTCGGAGAGACGCGATTCCCGCAAACGATGAAGTGATTTGTCTTGTTGGTCTGTGATATAACATTCGATTGTCGAGGGACATTCGTTTCCATGCGTAGGTCATGTCTACTTCTTGTTTATATTTAAATCAGAAAATCGACGCAAACATATGACAATTGTCATACTCTTCTATTCTTGATCGAGATTCAAGAATCGGCCCCCAGACTCTCAGATCTTATTCCCGGCAAAACACTATTTAGATAGTGGCAAACTTTCTCTTCACTATTTCCGTCTCGATTTCCGTGGATTGAAGGAAGTCTCAGTTATGATACAGCTCTACCTGACAACCTGCCTGTCTGTAGCCTGCATCGATTAAAGCTCAGTTTTTATTTCTGTCAATTTGAGAGAAGTCTCACAAAACGAAAAATCGAAAGGGAATAATTCTTCAAGTTTTCTCGTTTTTCTGATGAAAAAGTCAGATCTGTACTCTGAAACGTCATTCCTTCCGGAAGTTTTTGTGTTTACGGTCGATCGAACGGCCGAAGTTTTTTCCAGATTCAATGAAGTTTTTGAAAAAAAAAATTTTTCTCGAAAAATATTCCGAAAAAATTTTTTCTTCTATATTACGGTCGGCCGGACATAATCGATTTGACACCGGATTCGTAATTAGCGAGTTCAGCCCAGACATTTTCGGCTCAAAAGTCGAGAATTACAGACATTTTGACGAAACGATAGTAAGTACGCTGTCCCCAAAAACAAAAATAATTTCGTACAAAACTATTACGCAACAATTGTACCAATCGCAAAGTTTTGTGAAACCCTTCGTTCGTTTTCAAAGGGAGTTTTTCGTTTGACAAATAACCTCGGGTTAATCAATTGATAATTTCCTTCCAGAAAACAAAAAATCTGAATATAATGGAGCTTTTATAAGCTTTAGCTGCAAAGGTCCGAGAATCGAAAGGAAAGAAACCTCACATCGGTGCACTTTTCACCAGCACGATCAATTAAACGTTGCATAAAAAAGACACAGCCAAACGGTAACAGTTGGACCGTCGCCAAGAGAAAGATATGTAAAACAATCACAATGCAATCTAAATTCGTTAGCTGGTCGTTTCGTCACCCGAATATGCCGCAAATTGGCGCGATGAAAACATGCAATTTCTCGTTTTGCCCTTCAACGTCGGATAGAAAGAGAGAACGAGGAGAGAAAGGGACAGAAGTGTAAGTAACTGTTTTCGATTCTTTTTCCTCACATTACCTAAACAGTAATTTATTGCCGCGTCGCAAGGGACGGTATTGCGGCTCACGGACAAACTCCCTTTAAATTACATCCGCAAATCCATTTCGAATGGTTTCTTGAAACGGGATCAAGCTAGGACAAAGCTCTCGTGTTTTACTGTCGGGGTCCTTCCACTCGATCAATTCCTTTCCGGGACGACTGAATCGGACAGGAAAACTCCGCAAAATCTATTATAAATTCAATACTCATCTGAGCACACTTGAGGAAAGTTCGAAAACTATCCAGAAAAAGCTAGAAAAGCACTGCCGTGAAGTCAGGAGCTTTTACGCGCTTGTTTCAATTTTAAGTACTAGATCAACACAAAGTTTTGCACCTAATTGCGTGTTGGTGACCTCCATCTGATTACCAAGTTTCAATTTGATTGCATTCGTACTTCTTGAAATAATGCGACAATAACGTTCAAATAACAATGAAATTAGGTACGTTTTTTTCCCTTATATCTGCGAAATTGAATATCGGATCGAATTGAAGTTTGGAACATTGTTGTAAAATACGGACTCTAAGGTTTGTGCCAAATTTCATTGAAATCTAATCAGTATTTTCAGAGAAAAAAAATTTTCGTCGAAAATTTTGAAAATTTTCGAATAAATTGTTTTAAAAATTTTCTAACAACTGAATTCACACGAAATTTTGCTCCAAGTTACGCGTATCTAAGTATTCCAAAGCGGTCCACGAAGTTTCAATTCGATCGAGTCAATACCTCATGAGATATCGAGGAATTAACCTCAAAATTTCAAATGGGCCTCCGAAACCACCCATTAACGAATTAACAGAGATATTTCCACTCCAAACATAATATGAGAATTTTAATTTGCTAAGTCTTTAAGTAAAAGCACATACAGGCGGCCGGCCGGACGGACAGAATCGAATTTGACCACGGATTTTTCTTCAGGGAGTTCAACTCAATCGTTTAAGAACAATTTCGGCTCGAAATTCGACAATTACAGACATCGTGACGAAATGATAACGTGCTGTTCCATAGAACAAGCGCGTAAAAAACTGATCGGTGCAAGGAGGAGCTACATGATCATAATACACAGGTATGCACTTGTTATGGTTTATTTTTGACAGTAGATGGGCTAGAGCCATTTAGAATGTCAGCAACATCAAACCTGCATGGCCTGATTAATTTTTCAGAACTCGTCTAATCACCATTTGAAATAATGAAGCAAAGAATAACATAATCACAAGGACGAATATATCCGTCGATAAATCAACAAATATTCCCCCTTGATCAGAGCTAATCACCCAATCAACCAAATTTACTACTACTGGAGCTCTTTCTTCTCCATGAAACCATTTCCTATCTTCCGAAGCAAAGAATATTTTTCTCGAATAAATTCGAGACAACCTCCTGAATCGACCCGGCAACATCGCTAAGAGCAAGTAGACAGCCTAGACCTACTGACACACAACCGCATCTAGCAATAATGACGTCTAGTTGAATGGCGCCGAAGCATAACAAACTTTCGACCACAGTCGTTGCATCTGAACACGCACAACTCATCTGGAATTATCTTCGGGCGTTTGCGACGTTGCCGTCTAAACGCGAATACCTTGGACTATCGAGAACGATGCAAGGACGCGATTTTATTTTCTAAGAGGTTAATTAAAATTCGTAAACGTATATAAATAAGTTGTGATTCGAATTGTTGAGAACGAAGAGAACCTTCATATATGTTTTTCCATCAATTTAGTCGAACAGCAGGTGAATTCGCTGCAGTAATATATTGATTAGTTTGGAATCAAATTGGGATGATTCGATGATTTGTTTCATTCATGGTCAAGCAGATGGGCAACGAGGAGTTCCAATGCCATCGATTTCATCGATCAAAGAACGTTCGAAATTGTGAAATCCATCTCCGACAGCTTACGGAAATTATCAATCCTGCAAGGTTTCGTTTCATCTTTTTCTGCGTACTAGAGAATCGAAATCGACATGGACCTGGTTATCTCCAGATTAATATTTTTTTCATCAATTTAACGTCACAATACAAAAATATAAGATCGGTTTTTCTGGAAGAAAGATGATTTGATTACTTTCTCACCTTATCGAATATAAGAAAAACGCTTTCAACATACAGGTGGAATTATTTATTTCAAAATCGAGCAGAGCAATGACGTTTAGTGAGGAGGTATATAACTCGCCCACTTGAGAGCAGCAAAAGCTAGGAATAATTTTTAGGGTAGGTTGCATATTGAAATGAACCGGCTAAGTTAGGTAAAGGCCTAATTGGCCAAATGATTTTATCGTCGTCCACCGATTGTCTGTTGTGTACGTTAAGCCGGGTCCACATAAGTGTAATCCGAACAGCGAATGCAATTAAATTTGATGAACGATTCGGCGAATGGTGAGAACGGCCCTCGAATAAGGCTGGTCGTCCACTGCACGCGATTTCGAGAGGCGCGATAGGAGCGTAAATGAACGAATTTGCGCGACAGATCCAAATGAATGGAATTCTAGGTACCCTCGTCGACTGGCAGCGAGTTCATACGGGCGATTTCGAGAGAATTCGAGCGGCGCAATCGTATCCCGATCAGTTTGGATCTGCCGCGTCTATACGCTCGAAAAGAGGAGCTATCCGTCGGCAAGTGGAATGTATGGTTTGTGAGAGGAATATTTGTTAAAGCTCGTTGTTTATTGTTGGTGAATTTTAGATGGACCAGATTGAAAGGATAATGAATGTTGTCTTTTTTCTTACATTAAACTCATATCCAGAAGTTCTGTAGGTGTAAAGTAGCCTACCTGAAGTTGGACTCTTTGGCAATAATCGGCTGTATAGCATTCCAAATATAATTAATCCAGCGTGTTTCGCCATTATCTCGGGTTTTATAGCTCTTATTATCTCAATATCTATTATCAATTTGTTTTTTAGTCTCCGACCAATTTTATTCCGAACATTTTTCTATATGCTCAAGTGTTTTTGGCCCCTACGTACTATAATGATTCAACTAAGTTTCAATCAATCTCATATGCAGAACGATCTTTTCGATCACAAAATAAACATAGTTTTTTCTTTATAAAACGCTATGGATTTTTACTAGTGACCTGTTTTCTAAAATGCGCATGCACTTCTGCAAAATTTTAAAAATTTCTGAATATCTGTGTCACCATCATTTCTTTCGATGTTTGCAGTTTTTAAAGTTTTGAAGTCACGTTCTAGATACATTAATAACATATTTACCTTCTGAAGCTGACTTTTCACAGATAAAATTCAAATCAGCCATAATATCGAAGTTCCACATACTTTGTTTTCGAAGTACCCAGGTCATCAACATTCACACTTCAACTTTCATTTCAGTATTATAAATGAGTATACGATAATAATCATTCATTATCAAGATGGTGAATTTTTTGCCGATAATTTCATTTTTTCTAAATTTGAATCTACCTTAGCTCAAAAATTTTCCCCATTCCGTAGCTAACATACGCCTGATCAAGTGGGATTTATCCTTGAAATGAATTATTAATTCTAAATCCATTCCGTATCACAATTTCTTCAATAAACACGGAAATCTGAAGTAAAAATCCTCTGCTACGCAAGAACAAGAACGAACCGAAACCTCGCGAACTATCTGCCAGTGGACGACCCCGAAGCCTGAGACCGCTTGGGTCGTAAAAGCTCCTCGGCGCTCGTAAAACGCGTAACTCATAAAAGCCCCGAATCGCTTCCAGTGGACGGCGAGGCTAATACATTCAAATGCATCGTTCGAGTTGAAAACCCAGTCCTGACGGAGCAGAAAGAGCGCTGCCTCGAACCATAAAACTCCCTGTATTTTATTGCGTTCGCTCTCGCATTACAATCAACTGGACTCGGCTTCAGACCTAAAGCTGCTAACTTCACGATAATGCTTTTCTAGATTTTTTCTTTGCCCCCATTTTCTTGGTGATCTTCAAGGTCTCCCCCACTTCCAATGCAAAATTCTCTCCAATCTAAAATATCTCAGATTTTGCATATGTCGCTTACAGTGTTATCCTCATCGATTCTTATCTCGGCGTAACACATTACCGGTATAATTCGCAACTACTGCTAAGCGATACGCTCTCTGGCGATAAAAATTCGAACACTTCCAAGCTAGTAGTTTTTCGACGTGCCTGTTATTCTAGCGTAATTTGCTTACTTTTGGAGTTCATTTTCGAGCTTTTGTGTTGTTCTTCAAGTTGAAATTTTGGTATACCGAAAGTGTTCGTAATATTCATCAAACGATTCCTTTCTTTTCGATTAAAATTTTCGATTGTATTAATTCGAAATGGCATCCTCCCGAAATGACTATTGTTGTGTGCCTCAACTCAATGTTATTCATGGTCAAAGAAGAAAGGATCATCTACTGCCTCGAGTTTTCATTTTTTCCAAAGCCAAATGAAAGTGAAGTTAATTTGGAAACAGCATTTGGCAGGGAACTCAATGATAGAAGAAAGGAATAGCTTTAGAAATCGAAGATTGGAAAACAGGTCATGAAATACATGAAAGTATGTTCACTGCATTTCTTTGAAGATTTTTATTTTCATAAAGGTAAATTACCTACAATGTATTCATTTCGAAACAACTTCATGTCATGATGTTTTCAGGTGTAAATGAAAATAAGAGAATTTGGAAGAAAAATGCTGCAGAGAAACTACCGAGCACTTCTGTAGCTACCTCATTCAAATACTACACAAAATCATATTCTAAAAGAGTGATCTGGTTGAAAACCTGACAAAAACTAGATATACTGTTTGAGTTGATAAAAGCTGAAGTTATTCATATAAAAACATTAATACTTTTCATTTCTTTATATAGGTAGGTTGAACCAGCTGTGACATTTTTCATTTTATATGTGTATCTTGAGCTGCTGTAATATGAAAATGAAATCAAATATATGTCTATCTGTTTTCTTTAGAAATACGATGCAAAAGAACTAAAGCAGAAAATCTATTTTCATTTTATTGATTCACTCGTTTGTAAACAAAGAACAAGTCATATCATTTTGACTGATTCTAGATTTACCACATAATATAGCCTGCACTCAGCACTTCTTCACATAAATAAGAGTCCTTAAATTTCTTATTGAGGTGCCTATTTTTCCAGAAATTCAAGTAAACTTAGATATTGGTTTATTTCGATCCACCTAGCAATATACACTAAAATCACACCGAAATTATCCTCCAGGAACGATTCAAAGTACGATTTTATATCGTGATCCAAACGAAAAGTTCCTTCTCAAGAAATCTTATACAAAATTATAATAATTTCTTTAAATATTCAAGCTCTGCTTAATAAATATTCGTTCTTCACCATATTTCTAAGGTTTGTTTACATAAAACTACTAGCTTGGACAGGTTCCAAATTTATCCGTTAGGGCGCTGGCATATTCGCAGAAGTTCCCAATAATGATTCCGCCTGATGCACAGAGTTGCCGTTGTATCAGTTAATCGAATGACGTTAAGAGGCGTAATAACACCTCAGAATCTATACGAAGGCACCTCATCATGACATAAGGTAATTTGTCGGCGAGCAGCTTCGAAAACGTCTAACTGGAGCAGAAGTGAATTATTATACGGTCAATTATCCGGTTGATAACTCTCACCTCGTGCCTTGTTGACATTACTTATTCGATATAAAGAGTGACCAACAAA
The DNA here is from genome assembly GCA_958510865.1 of Myrrha octodecimguttata. Lineage (NCBI taxonomy): Eukaryota > Metazoa > Arthropoda > Insecta > Coleoptera > Coccinellidae > Myrrha > Myrrha octodecimguttata. The sequence continues at coordinate 75,748,117 of OY294059.1, read as the reverse complement.
ATATTAATACTATGAAATATTATGTATTCCGTATAATGAACTATCGGTTGCCAACAACAACTGTCTCTGCCAATCCGTAGTGACTAATATACCGTTTTCTGAGCTATTTAGTATTACAGGCACGTGTACTCCTACTAGCTTCACGTAATTGGCAACATTTCATCGGTATCGGTAGTTTTAGGGGAGCCTGAGCCGAAAGAGATTCCACGCATATTAATTTACCCGCTCAGCATTCGATGCTTCCTTTTCGGAATTCAATGGTTTTAACTGCGATATAAATTATTACCGCCACGTTTTAAAATTGGTATTAACGGTCACCTGAGTAGCAAATACATCACTATTACGCAAAGAAATCGATAGCAGCAATGCCCCGATGGAAGTTTTTGCGGTCACCCATCCAGGTATTGACACCGCCCAACGAAGCTTGACTCGCAAAATTTGCCTTTGACCTAATCGTGTCATACCCACCCATACTAAGCTGTCGACTTGAAGCAATAGACATTTAAGCGAAATGATGACACGCTACTCTTTAGAACATGCTCTCGAAAAAATCAAAAGTTTTGGTCGCGGTTTCGTCGATCAGCTGCATCATTATGCAGAACAAAGTGAAATTCTTGGCAGCGCGATTCAGCAGTTTTCGCGTGCACTCGACCTTGCTATTTTGCCAGTCGGTAGTTTCGTCGGATTTTTCGAAATTTAATTAGATCCAGCTGTTCCATAATCACTCGCACGCTTGACGGGATCTATGTCAAGTTAATAGTATTACGTCAGATCGGCAAATGCATTATATCCACACGTTATGAAACGGATTCCGTTTTGCTATCATCTATATTTACGTTACAGCTAATGATGACACTACGTGCATAACGACGTTGGATCGCGCTGGACCAGATGTAGGAGGAACGCCTAGGAGAGTACCGACGCGAACTCAGCAGCTTTTGCAAGCATGTTTGATTTCGTTGCCAAAGCTGCGTCTAGTAGGGTCAATACGTGAAAAGCAGACCGCTTTGGCTACGAATTTGAACATGAGCGCAAAAACTGCTGACTTCACGTCAGTACTTTTCTAGTTTTTTTTTCACAAAATTCCAGAAATTATTGCGCGCATGTTCTAGGGGAACAGCGTGCTATCGTTTTGTCCAAATGTCTGTAATTTTGGATGATTGAACCGAAAATGGTCTCAATCGACTAGGTTGGACTCACTGATGACGAATCCGGTGTCAAAATTGATTCTGTCCGGCCGGCCGGCCGGTTGGCCGGCCGTAGACACGATAACTGTCGACAGAAGCAAGCTAGCTACTTGAAACTTTCAGGATAGGTTGCGCATCAGAATGCCGCGGTTAAGTTCGTTAATGGGCCAAATCGGTCGAATAGTTTCGGAGTTATAGGCACTTGAAGTTATTTATTTTTTATTTCAGAAACTACCTGAGCGATTGGATTCAAACTTGGCAGTTAGGTGGAGTACAACGACGCGCAACTTTGAGCCAAATTTCGTCAGGATCATATCGTCAGTAATTTTTAAAAAAAATTTTTTTCGAAATTTTTTTCCAAAAAAATTTTTTTTCCGGAAACCATTCATCATATGCAAAAAAAATTATACTCACACTTTGACCTTCTAATTTCACAGCAGTGTACCAAATTTCAGTTCGATACGATCATAAGTTTTGGAGATATCGGGAAAAAAAATGTCAAATTTCGAGGTTTTCTTCTCGATATCGTTGATTTTTTCGAAATAACTCGAGAAGTACTGATTCAGTCCTGATTAAACTTCACAGCTAGTTTTAAGATGCTGAAAGACAACTTTATGCAAAATTTCGTGATAATCGTGTTAATAGAACAATTTGAAAAAAAAAATTTCTATGATTTTCTCATCATATCATCCTCATTAAATTCTGTATGAAACTTCGAACTGTTATTTTTCGATGAAGTACTGGATTTCAATTCGATCTGATCTGTATTTTTGGAAATATTGAAAAAATAAAATTTTGATTGGGTATATCTACGGAATAATTGGGTGGATTTTACCCATTCACGAATTCGGCCTTCGTAATTAAGGTCCAAACCTTCTCTACAAATATCGAGTTTCTAAGTTGTTTCTTTCGGGAGTTATTGTGTTTACGCAGTCGGCCTTTAGGCTCACCGTAAACACAATAACTTCCGGAAAGCAGCATGTTCAAATTCGTTGCTGAAGCGGTCATCTACATTGAACATGCGCGCAAAAGTTGCTGCCTTCACGGCAGTGCTTTTTGAATTTTTTTTCACAAAATTCCAAAAACTTTATCGTTTTGAACTGAATTTTGGTACACGGCTGTGAAATATGAAGCTCAAGGTATTCATCAAAATTTGTTTCAGATGTATTTTAATGGTCAGACCTTTACCAGTACCTAACCTAACCTATAGACGAACGTAAATAGTGCTCTTCAAAAAATCGAGATGAGCAAGGTGAAGTCAGGACATTCTCCGCACTTGTTGAAAATGCTATATTTTCGAAAATTACATATTCGTTATAGGGCGTACACCATCCAGATACTAACCTCGCTAAGCGCCTTTCCGATAGACAATCTTATATTTCGAAACTCAAGACTGGACGATTTCTCATAACTTTTTTTTCGATTTATCAAGAAATTATTGGGGGAATTTTATCCATTCACGCTGCACTTCGACCTATCTTGAATACTTCCACTATCTAGTTCTCTTGTCTGGAATGTTGGAGCGGTCACAGTAAATCGGAGGAATAGACAGTGAAATTCGACTAAAAATCCTTCATCAGGGCTCAAAATTCGGAAATTACAAACATTCGATTAGATGACTACGACCCTTTTCCGAGAAGCTGTATAGATCGAGTAAGTCAAGAACGAATTAGTTCAATGTTTGTACAGTTATTGTAAACATTGAAGATTATCCGAATACAATCGAAACTAGTACTGACCATAAAAGTCAATATTTTTCTATAAACCAAGTGCAAAAACAGGATTGGTAAATTACCTGATATTGAATCAGTATTTTGAGGTGGCTTGAATTAGTTTGCGTCAAGTGATGCAGCTATTTTCGGCTTTCATTAAAAGATATACTCTGAATTAATGTAGTATAAGACCAGATTATTCATGTTTTGAAGAAATATTAATATTGTGCCAAATTTTCTAGATTTTGCTTCATTTATGATGTGAACTTAGCATCCATTACATGTCGTAATCGCTAAGAATATGTGAAAAGTTCCAAATTGCCGTGTATTCAATTAATGAGAGTCATATTATTCAACGAGTTCGAGAAAATTGCGCAAACATCAATCAGTCTATCTTATACTATTCAAATGTTTCTGAAAACACCTTGACTAGGAAATTATTCAGGAATATTATTTCCAGCAACCACGCTTTTTCATACCTTTTGCATCAATTTCTTTTAAATGTCGGTCAATCTAGGTGATTTTCAAACGATAAAGTTATATAGATTCACTGTTTATTTTCGGAGATATTGGAAAAAAAAAATTTCAAAAAGCACAGCAGTGAAGGCAACAACTTTTGCGCGCATGTTCAATGTAGATGACCGCTTCAGCAACGAATTTGAACATGCACGCAAAAGCTGCTGCCTTCACGGCAGTGCTTTTTGGAATTTTTACTGATAAATTACTGAATTTCAATTCGATCAAATCTGTATTTTTGGAATATTGGAAAAATAAAATTTTGAATGGGTATATCTACGGAATCATTGGGCGGATTTTACCCATTCACGAATTCGACCTTCGTAATTAAACCCCAAACCTACTCTACAAATATCGAGTTTCTAAGTAGTTTCTTCCGGAAGTTATTGTGTTTACGGTAAGCCTAACGCCGACTGCGTAAACACAATAACTTTCGAAAGAAACAACTTAGAAACTCGATATTTGTAGAGAAGGTTTGGACCTTAATTACGAAGGCCGAATTCGTGAATGGGTAAAATCCACCCAATGATTCCGTAGATATAACCAATCAAAATTTTATTTTTCCAATATCTCCAAAAATACAGATCAGATCGAATTGAAATCCAGTACTTCATCGAAAAATAACAGTTCAAAGTTTCATACAGAATTTAAAGAGGATGATATGATAAGAAAATCATAGAAATTTTTTTTTCAAATTCTTCTAATGACACGATTATCACGAAATTTCGCATAAAGTTGTCTTTCAGCATCTCAAAACTAGCTGTGAAGTTTTATCAGGACTGAATCAGTATTTCTCGAGTTATACCGAAAAAATCAACGATATTGAGAAGAAAACCTCGAAATCTGACATATTTTTCCCCGATATCTCCAAAACTTATGATCGTATCGAACTGAAATTTGGTTCACTGCTGTGAAATATGAAGCTCAAAGTGTGAGTGGAATTTTTTTTGGATATGATGAATGGTTTCCGAAAAAAAAAAATTTTTGGAAAAAAATTTCGAAAAAATTTTTTTTTTTATTTACTGACAATATGATCCTGACGAAATTTGGCTCAAAGTTGCGCGTCGTTATACTCCACCTAACTGCCAAGTTTGAATCCAATCGCTCAAGTAGTTTCTGAAATAAAAAATAAATAACTTCAAAATTTCAAGTGCCTATAACTCCGAAACTATTCGACCGATTTGGCCCATTAACGAAATTCACCGCGGCATTCTGATGCGCATCCTATCCTGAACGTTTCAAGTTGCTAGCTTGCTTCTGTCGACAGTTATCGTGTCTACGGCCGGACGGACGGCCGGCCGGCCGGACAGAATCGATTTTGACACCGGATTCGTCATCAGTGAGTCCCACCTAGTCGATTGAGACCATTGTTGGTTCAATCATCCAAAATTACAGATATTTGGACGAAACGATAGCACGCTGTTCCCCTAGAAGATGCGCGCAAAAAATATGTCAAATTTCGTTGTTATTTGAAATGTTCAGAATATTTCCTCGATATCTATCAACACGATCAGATAGAAACTTGGGATATACCTTGAAGTTCATATTTCAAAAAATCTAGATTTATTTTCGATAAAGTACTGGATTTCAATTCGATCTAATCTGCATTCTCGGAAATATTGAGACAATAAAACCTTGAGGTTCAATTTGGTGAAATAAAGACATTATTATTATTATATCTAATGAATAATAGGGATGATTCTACCCATTCACGAATTCGACCTTCGTCATTAAGCCCCAAACCTACTCTACAAATATCGAGTTTCTGAGTCGTTCCTTCCGGAAGTTATTGTGTTTACGGTCGGCCTAACGGCCGTACATTCCGATTTCTTCAAAAGCGAGCTAACGAACTAATCTCCGAATGATAGTAACTAACTGCTGGAATGTGCAATACTCACTACTTCCTGTAAATCTCTCTGCAGCAGTGAAAACCATATCAGATTTTACATCAATATAATCATTACATACCTGTAATAAAGAAAAAGAAATTAGAATTTTCGCAAACTAAAGCAAATGTGTTTGATAATAATAATTATTGTGGGAATATAACTACATCATGCAACTCAAATAATATAATAATGGAACCACGAATGAGAGAATCAGGTGATTCATTTCATGGAATCATTCGATTTTATTTCTGTGTCGTAATTTTGTGCAGTAATAGCTTATCAAGTATCGAGAACGGTAAGGACATTTTACCGATCGGAGACAATAATTTATTATTGTCTGAAATTGGTAGTACTTAACGTTCGAGAAACTTATTACGTTTTCTGCACAAAAACTTAAACTACAAAAAATTATCCAAAAAATTAGAATGCTGTGTAGTAATATAAAGGAAGTCGTTGTCTGAGTGATGAAAGCTTATTGATTGTAGATTGTCAAAATGACGATAGTCATGCCCATTTTCCGCAGCTTTTTCCGAGAAATATTAAATGTATCAAATTCAAATTGTTCTTGGAAACAGCGCGTTATCCATTCATCACGATGTCTGTAATTTTCGAATTTTGAGCCGAAATTGGTCTCGAACGACTAGGTTGGACTCACCGATGAAGAATCCGTGGTCAAAATTGATTCTGTCCGTCCGACCGGCCGTGTGCGCTGTAACTCTCGAAAGAAAAGACCTAGAGTCTTGAAATTTTCAGGTTAGGTTAAGATCCTGAATATCTCGGTTAAATTCGTTAATGGGCCAAACCTGCCGAATGATTTTTGTGCTACAGCCATTTGAAATTTTGATCTTTCAATAACTCTGAAAATATTTATCTGATCGAAATGAAACTTAGTTGGAAGATGAACAGTGTCAATAAGAAGAATTATCCATGGAAAAATTCGAAAAAATTTTTTTTTTTTAAATTTTATATTTCATTAGAATTTCACAATTTCGCAATGTGAACAAGCACGTAAAAGCTGCTGACTTCACGTCAGTGCTTTTCTAGATTTTTAGTCATTTTCACTTACCGTTCTATTTCCCTTGGCAACCAGTAAAAATGATTTACCGATCAAGGACAAACGCGGTAACTAACAAAAGTCGTTCTATCGTACAAAACGGGATTTAGACGTCCGCCAGCAAAAGATTTTGAATGGGTAGAATACATCCAGTGGTTTCAAAGTGATCTATTTATGTTTCTGGTTCCTGAATACCTCACAACCCAAATTTTTGGTTCTAGATTCTCGACATTATAGAATTCTCAAATCGAAGGAAAAATCCATCCATTGGCGCTATATGTTCTGACATTTCATCGAAAACTCGGAACAAAAGAAGTGTCATCCATAGAAGGACCATAAAGTTTTCCAGTGTGAATTCTTCTCCTCAAGACTTGAAATTGAAATTCAAAAATGGCAGTAGACTTCAAAGAAACTGGGTGGCGTTGAAGAGGGAAAAGTTTGTGAGAGATAAATTCAGAACATCGGAATTATCTGATGAGACATGACGAACCACTGCGTTGAATTTGCAGCGAGTTCTATAGTCCGTCAAAATAGGAATGTCTCCCACGACACGATGAAAGAAACGAAAGGCTGGAAAAATATAATCGTCGTTCTCGAACTACAACAACAGAGAGGAGATAATATCTCTGTCGCATTTCGCGAAAGTATTCAAACGACAGTAGGACCAGGAGATGAATTATGTTGGAAAACAAAGGTTCTTTTAAATCCACGAAAATGGGGATGAAACAATTGCGGAGGCGACATTCCCATCGCACGAGAGTCCAAGCAGAAAATATGATGCATTTCGCCTTATGAAAGATTATAAATACAGGAAGGTATACATATCTCGCCATTTAGTTTCATCAAGTGCTCGACGTTCATGAAACTATCCGATTCGATCTTATTTTATATAAGGCGCCGTTCTAGACCAAAGTGTGTTTGCAGATATATTTATTTTTGAAATGATTATTCATCTTCCAGTAGATATACTTATATTTCGTTTCAATAATTTCATTCTGTATCAAATACAATATATTTACGAGTTTCAAAGATATAAAAATTTATGACACAATATACAGGTTGTCTCAAACAGTTAATATCACGGCTCTCAGACAAAGTAAAAAGGTAAAACAAAAAGTATTTTAATTGGTATCAGAATCCGTTCACAGTAGAAAAATTATGCTAAAAAAATTTTCATAATTTTTCATAAAGTCAACTCTCGAAAATTATGAATATAAATGGTGGGGCACCAAGATGCTTCATACATCCAATATTAAGTTGCCTTTTTATATTTCAAGGTGTTGTTTGTAATGACGATTTGTTTATTGCCTGTATTGAATATCTTGGGACACCAAATATGTTTCACCATAAATCGCAATAATGGTAGATGTGCCATAATTCATATTTTTTTTTATTGAGCGCCTGTTCTAGGGAAACAGCGTGCTGTCGTTTTGTCCCAATGTCTGTAATTTTCGATGATTGGGCCGAAAATGGTCTCAAACGACTAGGTTGGACTCACTGATGACGAATCCGGTGTCAAAATCGATTCTGTCCGGCCGTGGACACGATAACTGTCGATCGGAGCCAGATAGCGAATTGAAACTTGTAGGTTAGTTCGCGTATCGGAATGCCACGGTAAAGTAGGTTAATGGGCCTAATCGGCCGAATAGTTTCGGAGTTATAGCCATTTGAAATTTTAAGGTCATAGCCCCCTTATTTCAGAAACTACTGAAGCAATTGGATTGAAACTTGGCAGTTCGTTGGAGCATAACGACGCGCAATTTCCAGCAAATTTGGTTGAAATCGTATGATCAGTCAATTTGAAAATTATTTTCGTAAATATTTTTATTTTCTGAAATTATTATTCATATTTGGGTAAAATTATAGTTATATCTTGAGCTTTATATTTTACAGCAGTGTACCAAATTTCAATTCGATACTATTAGTTTTGGAGATATTGGGAAAAAATTTTGTGGTTCCTTTCAACATATCGTTGTTTTTTTCGGTATAACTCAAAAAATACTGAGTCAATCGTGATGAAACTCCTCAACTAGTTCAAAGATGTCGAAGGACAAAATTGTGCAATATTTCGTTATGATCGTGTCATTAAAACAATCTGAAAAAAAAGTTCAAATATTTTTTTTCAAATATCAAATATTCTGTGATCTTCTCATCATATTATCCTCATTAAATTCTGTATAAACCTTCGAACTGTTATTTTTCGATGAAGTACTGGATTTCAATTCGATCTGATCTGTATTCTTGGAAATATTGGGAAAATAAAATTTTGAATGGGTATATCTGCGGAATCATTGGGTGGATTCTACCCATACACGAATTCGGCCTTTGTAGTTAAGGTCCAAACCTTCCCTACGAATATCGAGTTTCTAAGTTGTTTTTTTCGGAAGTTATTGTGTTTACGGTCCGGCCGTGGAGAAATCCACCTAAAGATTTCGCCATTCATGTTACTATTTATCTGTTTTTTCCAAGAATTTGAAATTTCAACCACTTGTGTTGTAATTAGAATTAAACCTTGAAACCGTTAGTCAGATTGTACTCATTGACGAATTAGACCAAGATATCAAGGCTCTGAACCCTGAAAAGTGTTGAATTCGAAAATGAAAATGAGTCCAAACTTTACAATTCAATGGGACCTCTCGAAATTGTCCACAACAAAATCAAAAAGTACAGCAAATCCAATGGAAAACTTCAATAATACTCTCAACACGTACACGCTTTGGTCGAGTGCTCGAACGGATTCCGAAACTTTCCAAATTTACATTTCAAAGTGATACGTCGAATTGTTCGAGTACAAAGATAGTATTGATTCGTTTTCCGAATAATAAAGCCTTTATCGATGTGAATATTTACGAGGAATAATCTATCATAGATGCTTTATTCATTATGGTGTTACTCAGCTGTATTTGAGTTTTAGTGAGCGGTGTGTTATGTCGTATAAGAATGTTTATATACATTACACCCAAATATTATCAAAAAGAAGAAAAATACAGTCCATACAAATAGGCAGGAAATTCAGTCTACTTTAAGGAAATAAAAATTTGCTGTGACTACATTTTGCAATAATCATAAAAATTTGAAACTGGTTAGTGTGTTGTCTTGAAAAAATAATACCATACCCGATTCCATACTAGAGTCCTGTTGTGAGTTGGTAGAGCGAGGTATATCTGTAAACGAATATTCATTTCAGATCGACAAATAAACACTTGACAAGTCAAATATCATTATTCATAATAATGTTCATGCATATGGAAACATTTTCGAGTGCACAGTAAATGTTGGTGATAAAGCCAGAGAAACTTAATTTAAATTGATCTATGGAAAGATCGACAACCATTGAAATATTCCAACACCGTTGGAATTTTATTATAACTTGAAGGGTTTTCCAATAAGAGGTGTTATTTTGATATTCAAAGAAAAATGCCATTTTTCAATATAAATGATCGGATGTTTATTTCATTATAAAGAAGAAGCTATGCCGTTAATAGTGGAAAATAACATCAGGCAAATGATCACCACGACCACGCTTACAGGACCATATCCTTTTAATGAAATTTTCCATAACCAAATCGTAAAATGGCTGCCCATGTCCTCGATAGCCTCACGAATTCCATCTTTGAGGTCTTGAATCAACGCTGAGCTACTGGCGTAGACCTTCTCTTTCACGTGGCCCCAAAGGAAGAAGTCGCAAGGTGTTAAATCACAAGATCTCGGTGGCCAATTGTGATCACCTCTTCGAGAGATAACACGGTCCGGAAACTTTTCCCGCAAAAGACCAATGAGCCCCAGATGCGACAATTTTGCTTGTCGACGAATCCACCGAGGTGGAAATGGGACTCATCACTCAAGATGATTTTTCGATGGAATTCCGGATCATTTTCATGCATTTCAACGGTCCAATCGGCCGGCTTGAGTTCTTGTGTTAACTGAACTTTATAAGCCTTAAGACCCAAATCTTTATGCAAAATACGGTTTAATGACGTTTGTGGAATGACTTATTCCAAAAGAACGACGAGGAATGGACAAACCTGGATTTTCTTCAACACTTTCGGCCACAGCAGCAATATTCTCGGCTGTTCTTGAGCGACGTGCACGGGTTTTATTCTTCACATCCCTAACTTGTCGAATTTTTCCACCAATTTCTTTATCACGGTCCGACAAGGTGCTTCCCGACGACCAAAAAATGTTCGAGTTTTACGAACCGTCTCTGCCAAATTTTCACCATTTTTATAGTGAATTTTAATAATTTCAATACTTTGTTGAAGCGTGTATAGTTCCATTCTTATTAATGGCGTAGTTTCTACTTGTCAAATGTCAAAAAATGACAGCTTCAAAAGTGACATCCACCGAAATAGCGGGCTTTTCAAAATAACACACTTATTGGAAAATCCTTTATAAGAATAAGCCAGTTTGAGATTTGCGGAATTCGTAATGTTTTCATCATATTTTAGGCATATGTTTCAATACTTCCCTAATTTTGCACAAATATCGGATATTTTGAAATTTAGAATCAAAATGTTAGTAAACGATATACATATTAGGTTCAACTCACCGATGAAAGAAATCGAGGTTTAATTCAATTCTGTGTTGCCATACAGAATTGAACTGAACCTTGATTTCTGCCGTCTTGAATCACAGTTGGATTCAAAAGTTTGATCTTTGTTATAGACAGATATTTTTTAAAAAAATCGTCCTGGACGTGAGAGGTCCTTGAAGTTCCAAAATTTTGGACCTTTTTTCAAAAAATCATTATTACCGACTCGATGAAAGTAGGACGATGAAATCTGTTTTATTGCATAGATAAAGGATCGAACTGCACGTAAAAAAATTCGACATCACCCAGCTTCATTATTTTGGTCGGCACGACGTCTCAAAGTTGACCAAAATTTCGAAATTTTGGTCAACTTTGGGTCGTCGTACAGATCAAACGCGTGAGGCTGGACAATATCGAATTTTTTTGGTTATATCTGGATCTTTTGTGAGTACGTAGCCACTTATTTTATAGACGTAAGTCTTCTGGTTGAAAAATTATGATTTTTTTTAAAAAGGTCCAATTTTTTCGATTTTCCTCGGGCCATAAAAAACGAACCAGACTCTCCACTAACATTCTGATTGGATTTGCTTAATCTACGCCCTCGAATTAGTATATGTTTCAAATTTCAGGTCGATCGGAGAACTTTCGATTTTTGGTAAAATTTTAAGGGGTTAGTTACCCTTAAGAAAATCTCAATTTTCGAAAAATAATTTTCCGACTCCTATCGCCGTGAAATTTGGCACACTTACTAATTCGAGGGCGTAGAACAATATAACATATTTTTTAAAAAAATCGTCCTGGACGTGAGAGGTCCTTGAAGTTCCAAAATTTTGGACCTTTTTTCAAAAAATCATTATTACCGACTCGATGAAAGTAGGACGATGAAATCTGTTTTATTGCATAGATAAAGGATCGAACTGCACGTAAAAAAATTCGACATCACCCAGCTTCATTATTTTGGTCAGCACGACGTCTCAAAGTTGACCCAAATTTCGTAATTTGCATCATTCGACACAAATATGCATGCGCTCAAAAGCTCCTGACTTTAGGTCGTTTTTAGAATTTTTAGATATGGCGAATTAATTACATAACAAATCTTTGTATAAGGTGTTCATAATGAATAGGGATCATTACTTGAATGCAGCTGCATTTGTCAGAATATTCAGTTGAAATTTGGTTTAGGTCTCTCTAAATCAACCGGAAAATCATCAAATTTCCATTGGCCAATACGAAGAAATTGCAAGAGATCGAAAAGTTTTGTGGGGGAACAAAGAGATCTTCTTTACATCATTGGCGTACAGCAATTAAATTTTGGAGGGAAAAAGAGGACATTGCTTCAGGAATAATCTCACTCTATACATTCTTACTAGCAATTCACATGTCATGTGATGTAAACCTCTAAGTATGATATCCTTGACTAATTTCCCTGAATATCTTGAGTAGTAGAAATGATACAAGGAACAAATGGAAACCTTAACTCCCTGTTTCTTGAAAACCAATGCTTATGATATTTTTATTCTTGATATTCAAGTAAATGCAAGAATTCACCCAGTTTTAGGAGAACAGCGTACTATCGTTTTTTCCAAATGTATGTAATTCTGAGCCGAAAATGGTCTCAAACGTCAAACATCTGAAATTTTCAGGGTTGGTTGCAGTTCGAAATGCGACGGTTAAGTTCGTTTGAGGTTTCCAAAAGTTTTTTCCAAAAAAATTTTTTTCAAAAATTGTTCATCATATTTGGAAAAAATTCAGCGCAGACTTTGAGCCTTATATTTCGCAGCAGTGTACCAGATTTCAATTCGATACGATCATAAGTTTTGGAGATATCGGGAAAAAATATGTCAAATTTTTTAGTTTTTTTTTTCTTGATATCGTTTTTTTCTCGAAATAACTCAAAAAATGCTCATTCAATCATAATGAAATTTGGTATTTAGTTCGAAAATGCTGATGGACATCTTTGTGCGGAATTTCCTAATGATCGTGTCATTAGAAATTTAAAAATATTCAATATTCTGTGATCCTCTTATCATATTATCCTCATTAAATTCTGTATGAACCTTCGAACTGCCATCTATTGATGAGGTACTGTATTTTAATTCGATCTAGTCTGTATTTTCGGAAATATTAGGAAAATTATATTTTGAATAGGTATATCTACGGGATCATAGGGTGGATTTTACCCATTCACGAATTCAGCCTTCCTAATCAAGGGAGATTAGGTTTGGGGCTTAGTTACGAAGGTCGAATGGGGATTTTTCCTTCAAACGAAAATGCAGTTATTTTCATGAGAAACCTTCAGAACATCACATTTCAAACATATAATTTCAATATTATATTTTTAAAAAAATGTTTGATCGCCTAAAACTGAAAAATAAAAATGCGGATTTGCATTTAAAGGGATTTGTCATGAGGGCATGATATGGCAACGTCGAAACCAGCTTTCTCGGAAAGAAAAGGGCGTTAACTGAGTTACTTTGCTTAGGAAAACAGAGATAGCTATACTTCGATCTGGTTAGAGTAGAAGGCAACGACCAAAGAATAGAAAAAGAAGAGCATAGACTGTCATACTGTCATATTACTGACAAGTCGCAAACGGAAATTATTTGGTTATATTGACAAAGAACACGTGTGTACCACAGAATAGGAATAAATATTTCGTTATTCTATAGCAGAAAAAGCAATTCTACTAAACAACGTTGTCACTTCGTGCATGCATGACAAATCTCAAACCCCAATTTTGAAACCTGATTTTGAAGGTAATTCGGGAAAATGATGAATCAGACCCATAATAATTATGTTCAAATTTGCATTTGCAGTGATAACCCAAATTCAGGAATAACCCCTATTGGTGAATGAAAAGCACTGGCGTGAAGGCAGCAGCTTTTGCGCGCATGTTAAAATTAGTTGCGAAAGCGGTCATAAACATCGAACATGCGCGTAAACGCTGCTACCTTCACGGCAGTGCTTTTCTAGGGTTTTTTGTTTCAATTTCATGGTTCTCTGATATAAAATTATGAATTTTAAGCCGAATGAATAATATACAAAACGTACTTGCATGATACCCGTCTTGGCATAAGCCATCAAACAGCAAATACCTTCACCGAATTCTCCCGAAAAAATACGTTTTCAAATTAATCAGAATCCAATCACAGCTTTCAGCGACAGAGTTAAAATCACGTTGAACATTTTCGAAACTCGGTCACTTCTATCAAAGCGAAATATCAACTAATTAAGCTTCGAAAGGGGAAACAAAATGATATAATTCGTTCCCCCGGAATGAGCGACCAAGGTGGGGTCTAACTTTAATTTCTCCCCATATTTCAGCTGTTGTTGGATTAGATTCTGCCCGGATCCCTTTGAATCGGGAAGAAGATTGTTATTTGACTCTCCAGTAATTTCGAAAGCTCTTTCATCGGCTGCATCATCTGATTAACTCAGTCGAATTTCCTGCGATACACAGACGGCTTTTATGAGAATCTCGCGAATAATTGAGAGTGCTCTCGGTAGTTTGCTCGAGTCGAAAACAATCGTTTGAAGTTCAGCTACAAAAATTCGACGCCTTTTTATGCAATGTTTGTAGAAAGCACGGTAGAATCTTTGTTATGTTTGGAGTCGAACATTTATATTCAACGCTCTGTTGGAAAAGCCAACGAACCCCTTTCAATGAGGTTCTCATACCCCTTCAAGAACTTCATTTGTTTATTACGAGCTTATTCATGGAGTAAGGCCCATTTGAAATTATGAGGTTTATTCCTCGATATTCCATGAAGTATGGACTCGATTAAAATTGAACCTTCGTGGACAGTTTTGGAATATAAACACGAGCAAAATTTAGTGTGGATCCAGTTGTCGGAAAATTCAAAAAAGAACCATTTTTTTTTCTGTAAATATTTGCACAAACCTTAGAGTCAGTATTCAACAACAATGTTCCAAATTTCAATTCGATCCGATAATTATTATTTATAATTAAAAAAAATGTGCCAAATTTCATTGTTATTTGGAATTTTAAAGTTATTTCCGCAATATCTCAAGAAGTACAAATGCGATCAGATTGAAACTTCGTAATCAGGTATATATATATATATTCTTTTGAGAACGAGCATTACATTCTAAGATATATCACAGTGTTAGCAGAGGAAATGTAAACGGGGTACCATACTTATTTGCGTATGATACAAGAGCACAGATAAAAACCTCAGGAAAAATTCTGTCTCCCCGTACAAGTGTAGTAATTTGTTTATAGAAAATGGATGGCATCTTTTTCAATGGAAAATAATTTTTTCGTCATCTTGAATTCATTTCGACAAAATATCTTGACATAATATCTGAAACAGAAAGAGGGACAGAAAACCAGAAGGAAGCAGTAAATAATATCACCTACATTTGCTCATGACCGAGAGGGTCTTTCGACCAGGTTCAGTCCTCCAAGCGATGATTTTCAGATCCTCAGATAAACGAAGAACGCTACAGGCCCCTTTATTGGGGAATCATCTCCCATAGATCCATAATTGTTCAGTTCGAACCAGAAATCTAATAAAATATCGGGTAGAGTACCAACACGCAACAAGGGCAAAATTTCGTGTTGATCTAATAGTTAGAATTCGAACAATCGGGTAAAAGCTCCTGACCTCATGTCAGTTCTCTTCTAGATTTTTTGTGCCTTCGTTTGCAAGAAGTGGGTTCTATTCACTGATAAGAATTTTAGGACAAATTCAATTCTGTGTGATGTTTGACACGATAACATGTGACTGTCAGGGTACGTGCGCATCAAAAGATGAAGGATAAGTTGGTTAATGGGCATAATCCACCCATTTTGTTCTGTGGATAATTCCTCGATAATCGGGAAAAACACTGACGCGATCTGATTGAACCTTTGTTGTGAGTTTTGAAATGAGGACATGCACACCTATGAAGAATTTCGTTAGGATTTTTTCATACAAAAAAATTTCAGGAATTGTCTATATTTTTGATTAGGAAAATGTTGTTTCGGAAAGTATCAGTCAGATCGTAAACACAATAAATTCCGAAAGAAACAACTCAGACTCGAATTTCGTTGAGCAAGTAGAGGGATTAATAATGTTGGCAGAACGACTGAATGGGTATTGATTTCGTAAATACAGCCATTTGGAATTTTATTTTTCCAATATTGCCAAATTTACAGAACTGATTCGAATTTATTAACTACTTAGTTGTGAAATGACGGCGTAAAAGTCCATGCAAAATTTCGTGATGAAATGACTCTTTATTTCCTAACCGACGTCAGTATTTTCCTTTAGAGATTTTTATTTCTATATGTGTTTACCTACGTAATACCAGGCATATAAAAGCGGGCAGATTCATGAAATTATCCTTAATGAAGGAAATAACTCGAAAATGACGCGTGAAGTCGAAAAAACGTACATAATTCGAATAAATTACCGTATCATGAGTAGTTACAGAATAAGATGGCAGCTGCATAATTCAGAGGAAACATCGCATTCAATTCAAGGTCTGTGTGTTACAATAGCCAAGTCAATGACGATGCAGTTTTCCGTTTGAACACGAATGATAATGTTTCTTCTATCCTAAGGCCGAAATCAAATTTGCTTGATGAGGAAAATTGTTTCCTCGACTCATCGGCTTCTACTTTCCATATATAAGACATACGCGTTTTATTTATTGGATTCTAAACATTAGGTTGGAAAAATGAAGAGTCTACAGTTCTGACAGATGCATAGAACCCATGGTGCAGACACTAATGAGGTCAAAGTTGTCAAAATAAGGCTTTGTTGTCCTCTTCAGGTTTCGACGATAGATGCCGGCATCGAGAAATCTGCTATGTAAAATCTGAAATATCTTCGGAAGTTACCGATATGTCATATCAAAACTAGTCAAATCAGAGCTTTCTTTCAATTATCTGAGTTGGACCATACATTATTTTCAAGAATTTCCGAGAATAAACTGATTTTGACAAATTCAAGTTGACTATTTATTTCATTCAGTCAGAATGGAGAAGATATTTATGAAGGTTTCTTTTGTATCTGAATACACAAGAATCCATAGTTAGGTATTCAGAAATACCTACAGTGTGTCCACGGATTGGGTGCCGGTAAGGTGTAAATGACGAAAAATTTTCGAGTTAGACTCTGATATTCTGGGAATCGCTCCTGCTTGGTCTCAAACTGAGATGTTGAGAAAATGAGCCAAATCAATCAATATACAGGGTGGTTTAGAACTGATTTGATGGAAATTGTTAAGAATAAAGTACCTTTGTTTTAAAAGATATCGAGGAAGTTTATTGAGAAAAGTTGTTTAGAACCAAAAGACACGTATATTATTGTTAGAAGAAATTATTGTTGATATTTATTTGTTTTAAAATCAGCAAAATTTTTGATCATGACAAAATATCTCACGTATCGGATTAACAAAATGTTCATGACCAACTTATAAAGTCAAGGTAGGCGGATTTATCTGAAAATTGAGTTCCTGCAGCAGCTCGTCATTCTGAACATCTTTTCTCAATAAACTTTCTCTATATCTTTTAACACAAAGGTACTATATTCTCAACAAGTTTCATTAAATCAGTTCTAAACCACCCTGCATATTGATTGATTCGGCTCATTTTCTCAACATCTTAGTTTGAGACCAAGCAGGAGCGATTTCTAGAATATCACAGTCCAACTCGAAAATTTTTCGTCATTTACACCTTACCGGCACTCAATCCGTGGACACACTGTATATAGGAAACATTTGGAACGCTAGATTAATTTATCGGGTTTGAAATTCTTCTGATAAATTCGTATGAACATGAACAGCGAAATGAATAATTCATATTCCAATAAAAATAAACATGAACATTTCCTCGACATATTTTCACCGGTATGTAACAAATTCCTAATTTTTTATTGAATATTTATTGATAGGTACATAAAAAATTCATAAAACATATTTTTATGAAAGGAGATATCCAAACTTTCCAATAAAATCCATGAGTAATATTATATCAATCTACAGTTACGTTTTAACCGTTGTTTTGGCTTCGAAATGACTTCTTGTGTCCATGCATGAAAGTTTTCTATAGTAAACCACATACTGCTCCTTACTTCCTTAAATATTAGTAATAATCCAACATTTCGGATATCTAATTCATGTTTTGGGAAATAATTTCATCAGATTATAACTCAATTCATTTTGATTCAGCGAAATGAATTGTATGGCATTGAAAAGGCGACTTATGCGCCACCATCGTTTGCAGAGCCAAGTAATACAATATTTGCCAATTCTTGGACAACGTTTTGGACTCAAAATTTTAGTGAGTAATAGTAGGAATGATGATAAATTCTATGGAGCTTGGTTAAGAGTGGTACAATAATGATGAGCCGAATTCGTGGTAACCCAAATATTGAAGTTGAATAAAAAACAAACAAAATAATTCATCGAGGGGTATAGGAAATATTCGTGTTTGTGGGGAATTGTATATGTAGAATACAGCTAGAAATAAAACAATAATTATTTATTCCTAACGAAGGCAACACTACTGACTGAGTGTTGAGAATCGCAGGCGATTTTGAACGTGTATGGGTTCAACAGGCTGACGTTCAAATCGATGTTCAATTCGTCTGATGAATCAGTTCTATTAACGTGCATTCCTTAAGCCGAGTCCAGATGAGTGTAATGAGAACAGCGAATGCAATAAAACACAGGGAGTTTTATAGTTCGAGGCAGCGCTCTTTCTGCTCTGACAGGACTCGGTTTTCAACTCCCACCATGCATTCCAATGTATTATTCGAGGCTGAGCTCGAGTGCCGTCCACACTATTTGCCGAATCGTTTGTCAAATTTTATTGCATTCGCTGTTTCAGATACAATCATCTGGACCCGGTTTTAAAGAATCAAAAATTTCAAAAAGCACTGCCGTGAAGGCAGTAACTTTTGCGCGCATGTTCAATGTAGATGACCGCTTCAGCAACGAATTTGAACATGCACGCAAAAGCTGCTGCCTTCACGGCAGTGCTTTTTGAAATTTTTCACTGATGAATTACTGGATTTCAATTCGATCAAATCTGTATTTTTGGAAATATTGGAAAAATAAAATTTTGAATGGGTATATCTACGGAATCATTGAGCGGAATTTACCCATTCACGAATTCGACATTCGTAATTAAGCCCCAAACCTTCTCTACAAATATCGAGTTTCTAAGTCGATTCTTACGGAAGTTATTGTGTTTACGGTCAGCCTAACGGCCGACTGCGTTAACACAATAACTTTCGAAAGAAACAACTTAGAAACTCGATAATTGTAGAGAAGGTTTGGACCTTAATTACGAAGGCCGAATTCGTGAATGGTTAAAATCCACCCAATGATTCCGTAGATATACCCGATCCAAATTTTATTTTTCCAATATTTCCAAAAATACAGATCAGATCGAATTGAAATCCAGTACTTCATCGAAAAATAACAGTTCGGAGTTTCTTACAGAATTTAATGAGGATAATATGATAAGAAAATCATAGAAATTATTTTTTTCAAATTGTTCTAATCACACGATCATCACGAAATTTAGCATAAAGTTGTCTTTCAGCATCTCAAAACTAGCTGTGAAGTTTTATCAGGACTGAATCAGTATTTCTCGAGTTATACCAAAAAAATCAACGATATCGAGAAGAAAACCTCGAAATTTGACATATTTTTTCCCGAAATGTCCAAAACTTATGACCGTATCGAACTGAAATTTGGAACACTGATGTGAAATATAAAGCTAAAAGTGTAGGTGGAATTTTTTTAGGATATAATGAATGGTTTCAGGAAAAAAAATTTCGAAAAAAAATTTTTTTTTAAATTTATTGACAACATGATCCTGACGAAATTTGGCTCAAAGTTGCGCGTCGTTATACTCCACCTAACTGTCAAGTTTGAATCTAATCGTTCGAGTAGTTTCTGAAATAAAAAATAAATATCTTCAAAACTTCAAGTGCCTATAACTCCGAAACTATTCGACCGATTTGGCCCATTAACGAACTTAACCGCGGCATTCTGATGCGCAACCTATCCTGAAAGTTTCAAGTTGCTAGCTTGCTTCTGTCGACAGTTATCGTGTCTACGGCCGGTCGGATTGAATCAATTTTGACACCAGATTCGTCATCAGTGAGTCCAACCTAGTCGATTGAGACCATTTTCGGCTCAATCATCCAAAATTACAGACATTTGGACAAAACGATAGCACGCTGTTCCCCTAGAACATGCGCCGAAAAAGCAAGTCTTGAACGAATGTAGACATAAAATAAATAACCATGATAGGCATTAGTGAAATTATTGTAAATCACCCTGTACATAGAAACGTTCCCAAACTGTACATTGAAACAGTTCGAAATAAATGTAACAGTTTTAATTCTATGTTTTCGTTGTCCAGTATAGGAACGAATCTACGGAGACTTCATTTCATAGCCTCGTATCGAGTTTTCGCCGAACAAAAATCATTTCCGGGAATTTCATTTGTGCAACAATAGAAAGTGCCCGTTCAACGAAAATTCGAATACGAACAGTTAGCAGCGTGTACCCAGTTTCGATAATAAGTTTGCATATTATGCCTTTTCAGTCGACAAAACATACCACATTCCTGTGAGTGCCTTACTGTTGATGTTAACGACACTACCGAGCGCCGCATTCTCAACATTCCCCGTTCAATTCATTTTCTTTTTAGATTTTCCACGTGCGTCAAAGCTTCACGGAGTTTACATTTCAAACAACAAAAGATACTTTCGGGCTTTTTCATATCTCGTTCGTGGAAAAAGGAGCTCGTGTTTTCCAAACGAATTTTCCGAAAAGCTTCGTGACTGTTTTCATCCAGAGAAAGGAGAATTTCAAACAGAATGACAGATGCGAGTACTATTCGAACAAGAGTGGATTCGAAAGGGTCGGTTTCTGTTATATTTGGGTTTAAAATATGAACATTTTTCATAAAGAACTGCGAATAAACATCAAAGCGCAGAGGGGTGGGGGTAAGATTTAGCGATTCCGTGCGAAATTTTATTTTTGAAGCTATGACAATATGCACATCATGTATTATGGATTCGAACACGTAGATTACGAATCTGTAATTAGATTTTGCGTAACTGATTCGGTTTGGAAAATATTCCGGATTTGGTGAGAAATTTTCGAAATTTGGGTCAACTTTGGGCCGTCGTACAGATCAAACGCGTAAGGCTGGACAATATCGAATTTTTTTGGTTATATCTGGGTCTTTTGTGAGTACGTAGCCAATTATTTTATAGACGAAGGTCCTCTGGTTGAAAAATTATGATTTTTTTAAAAAAGGTCCAATTTTTTCGATTTTCTTCTGGCCATCAAAAACGAACCAGACTCTCCACTAACATTCTGATTGGATTTTCTTTATCTACGCCCTCGAATTAGTATATGTTTCAAATTTCAGGTCGATCGGAGAACTTTCGATTTTTGGTAAAATTTTAAGGGGTTACCCTTTTAAGAAAATCTCGATTTTCGAAAAATAATTTTCCGACTCCTATCGCCGTGAAATTTGGCACACTTAATAATTCGAGGGCGTAGAACAAGAATATAAGCTCAGATATTTTTTAAAAAAATCGTCCTGGACGTGAGAGGTCCTTGAAGTTCCAAAATTTTGGACCTTTTTTCAAAAAATCATTATTACCGACTCGATGAGAGTAGGACGATGAAATCTGTTTTAATTCATAGATAAAGGATCGAACTGCACGTAAAAAATTCGACATCACCCAGCTTCATTATTTTGGTCGGCACGACGTCTCAAAGTTGACCAAAATTTCGAAATTTTTTCACTATTTCCGCCATAATTTCTAAACGGTTGTCACTGGACGATTTCTAATGACATATTCGTGATCTACGACCTCGATTTAATAGGAAACGATAACAAGGTCGACGATTTTCGAAAAAAAAAATTATTTGGGACTTGGAAAATTTTTCATAAAGAACCGCGAATAAACATCAAAGCGCAGAGGGGTGGGGGTAAGATTTAGCGATTCCGTGCGAAATTTTATTTTTGAAGCTATGACAATATGCACATCATGAATTATGGATTCGAACACGTAGATTACGAATCTGTAATTAGATTTTGCGTAACTGATTCGGTTTGGAAAATATTCCGGATTTGGTGAGAAATTTTCGAAATTTGGGTCAACTTTGGGCCGTCGTACAGATCAAACGCGTAAGGCTGGACAATATCGAATTTTTTTGGTTATATCTGGGTCTTTTGTGAGTACGTAGCCAATTATTTTATAGACGAAGGTCCTCTGGTTGAAAAATTATGATTTTTTTAAAAAAGGTCCAATTTTTTCGATTTTCTTCTGGCCATAAAAAACGAACCAAACTCTCCACTAACATTCTGATTGGATTTTCTTTATCTACGCCCTCGAATTAGTATATGTTTCAAATTTCAGGTCGATCGGAGAACTTTCGATTTTTGGTAAAATTTTAAGGGGTTACCCTTAAGAAAATCTCGATTTTCGAAAAATAATTTTCCGACTCCTATCGTGGTGAAATTTGGCATACTTACTAATTCGAGGGCGTAGAACAAGAATATAAGGTCAGATATTTTTTAAAAAAATCGTCCTGGACGTGAGAGGTCCTTGAAGTTCCAAAATTTTGGACCTTTTTTCAAAAAATCATTATTACCGACTCGATGAGAGTAGGACGATGAAATCTGTTTTAATTCATAGATAAAGGATCGAACTGCACGTAAAAAATTCGACATCACCCAGCTTCATTATTTTGGTCGGCACGACGTCTCAAAGTTGACCAAAATTTCGAAATTTTTTCACTATTTCCGCCATAATTTCTAAACGGTTGTCACTGGACGATTTCTAATGACATATTCGTGATCTACGACCTCGATTTAATAGGAAACGATAACAAGGTCGACGATTTTCGAAAAAAAAAATTATTTGGGACTTAGAAAATTTTTCATAAAGAACCGCGAATAAACATCAAAGCGCAGAGGGGTGGGGGTAAGATTTAGCGATTCCGATCGAAATTTTATTTTTGAAGCTATGACAATATGCACATCATATATTATGGATTCGAACACGTAGATTACGAATCTGTAATTTCATTTCATGGTGAAGTAAAAGTTCGTAGGGATATTATTTCAGAAATGATCTGAAAATAGAAACGAGATAAATATCAATGTTCTGAGAATAAGTCATAGGTATATCTTATGCGATAATGGGTATGAGGATATTATCTTGTTTATTTTCAGACAATCTTAGATTGGATGATAAGATACTGATTTGTGTTAGAAAAGATTTAAAATCATTAAAAAATTACGGAACAACCGTTAGCTATTTCTAGAAAACAGGAATTAAAATTTTGTTGAAGGATTAGGTTATCCGTTGTCATATTCAATTCTGTTCTTCCAGCCGTAAACAATATTATTTCCGAAGCTGAGTACTTAGAGGCTTGAAATTCCAAAAGTATTTCTGGAGTCTGAATATCTAATGGCCCGGTAGGCAAGGACCGGGAAGTGTAAAGGTGAATTCTTCTTCCGTGAAATATTGTACGTTGCAAATGAATTGATGTGTGCACACTTTTTTGCCTAGGTTCCTGTTCTAGAGCGATCAGGGGATCCGATATGGGTCTCTATCCTTAAATCGGGAAAGGGAGAAAATAGGCGTGTCGACGCTGTTGTCAAGGAAACGCGGTGCATTTTTGATAGAACGATAGAGAACACTCATTCCATCACATTCAAGAATAGGGTCCCTGCTCAGCATACTATCACCCGGCACACAGGGCAGTATCATAGCAACACCGAGAAAGTACATTCAGGGAGCAGCCGGCATCTAGGGTAGTGTAATAAGCGACACCCTAACCGGCATACCGAGCCCTGGACATTGGATAGTGTACTAGGCCTTTCAACTGAAAGTTGTGAACTGCAGAAGGGCAAACTAATGCAAACTTTCGTGAGGATCGGATCATCAGAAAAAAAATTGAAAACTTTCCACAGATAGTTTCCAACAGATACTGCTGATTCTGCATAAGCCTCAGAGAGGGCGTTTAACAACTCCATGTTAGTCTTCTCGGACGGAATATGTATATAATATACTTCTGGAAATATTTCGGAAATAATGGTTTCGTTCGAAAATTTTTGTGCTTACAAGGACCAGAATTTAGTGACATTCGTGAAAATCTAAAAAATTTACTTATTTCACACAAAAAAACGAATTAGTCCACGATCATTGAATAATATATATGTTTCGAAGGTTCTTGTTGAAGAAAAATGACAATCATTATTCAAGCCCGTGGATAATAGACATGTATAATGAATATTATACACTCCATACATGTATCAAGTGAAAACCTTGACGTTTATCGTAAGCTTGACAATTTCCAGCGATCACAAAAAATGAAGTTGAGCATTCAGACAACTCTACTGTAGGTTGTAGAAAATGCAGAATTATTCTTGGGTGATTTGCAACATTCGCCTGTGGCTCGTATCGCAAACTTCACTCTCGTGAATAATAGCAGTCATTATATGTTCGTTGAATAATATATATACTATTCATGATACAATAGTCACTGGAAATTCGACAAGAATTAGGAGAAAAATGTGTTTAATTTTTGAAACTCAATTTCATTCATCTCGTCGGCTCCAATCCTTTCAAGTCGATTATATACCCTCATAATGGAATTCATTCATTCCTATTCATTAGAATAAGTATTACAAGAATGATGTTTGTTGTGCAACAACGAACTTGACCTTTGTGTTGTCTATTCGAGAGAGCTGATATTCTATCGGATACAGACGAGAGTCCAACTTCAATCTTCCAGATGCGCTTCTCCAGCGCCATTTTACGGTTCTGATCAGTAGGTTAAGTTTCTAGATTTACATAGAGTAGGACCCCGAAGAGTGGAGGAGTACTTGAGGGGATCACCTCAATATATTTACGTAACAAGTCGATCTGAATGAAGGCTATTTACACTGACGAGATGCTAAAATGTAAATAGATGCTTTTAACGAGGTCGTTCTAAAGGACAGAATGATGATTCGTTGGATATTGCGATGTTAATGGTTGGTATAGTAACCATTTTTGATTGTTTATGATTTAATAATTCGATATAAGCTTGATGGTTTGTTTCCATAGAGCCAATATTTTCATTGGCAATTTGAGGTTAAGCCGTTTCCATATGAGTGTAATGCGAACAGCGAATGCCATAAACCACAGGGAGTTTTATGGTTCGAGGCAGCGCTCCTTCTGCTCCGTCGGGACTCGTTTTTCAACTCGAACGCTGCATTTGAATGAATTATTCGAGGCTCAGCTGGAGTGCCGTCTACACTATTTGCCGAACCGTTTATCAAATTTTATTTAGAATAGAATAAAATAGAATAAGTTTTATTTACCAAATAATTGATACACATATATCAAAGAAAAGCAAACAGGTCAAAAATAACACAATTCTAATAAACTTGCCCTAATGAACGACATGCTATCTCGAATTCATCAATGGAGTAAGGCTCAATTTTCAATATAATTCTGTAAATTTCTCCCCTAAACGCTTTATGATCAATCAATGCCTGCACATATTTTGGGAGTATGTTGAACAGTTTGATGGCTATATATGTGCAATATTGCATTCGGCTTTAGATGCAGCCACATGCACTAGTGTTTCAACCTTGATAAATTCGAAAAGAGTGCCTAAACTCCATTCACTCTTATTGAATCAATCGGTAGGCCATAAAACGACACATCACACATTCAAAATTAAATAAATTTTCCTGCCAGATAACTACTCGGCGTTGTCTGTTCTACTCCAGAGTCGTAGAAATTACGTATGTAACTGAACCGACCCATAGAGAAGTAGAAATTTCTAGACCAAAAAAGCACTGCCTTGAAGGCAGCAACTTCTGCGCGCATGTTCAATGTAGATGACCGCTTCAGTAACGAATTTGAACATGCACGCAAAAGCTGCTGCCTTCAAGGCAGTGCTTTTTGAAATATTTTACTGATGAATTACTGGATTTCAATTCGATCAAATCTGTATTTTTGGAAATATTGGAAAAATAAAATTTTGAATGGGTATATCTACGGAATCATTGGGCGGATTTTACCCATTCACGAATTCGACCTTCGCAATTAAGCCCCAAACCTACTCTATAAATATCGAGTTTCTAAGTCGTTTCTTCCGGAAGTTATTGTGTTAACGGTCAGCCTAACGGCCGACTGCGTAAACACAATAACTTCCGAAAGAAACAACTTGGAAACTCGATATTTGTAGAGAAGGTTTGGACCTTAATTACGAAGGCCGAATTCGTGAATGGGTAAAATCCACCCAATGATTCCGTAGATATACCCAATCAAAATTTTATTTTTCTAATATTTCCAAAAATACAGATCAGATCGAATTGAAATCTAGTACTTCATCCAAAAATAACAGTTCGAAGTTTCATACAGAATTTAATGAGGATGATATGATAAGAAAATCATAGAAATTTTTTTTTTCAAATTGTTCTTATGACACGATTATCACGAAATTTCGCATAAAGTTGTCTTTAAGCATCTCGAAACTAGCAGTGAAGTTTTATCAGGACTGAATCAGTATTTCTCGAGTTATACCGAAAAAATCAACGATATCGAGAAGGAAACCTCGAAATTTGACATATTTTTTCCCGATATCTCCGAAACTTATGATCGTATCGAACTGAAATTTGGTACACTGCTGTGAAATATGAAGCTCAAAGTGTGAGTGGAATTTTTTTTGGATATGATGAATGGTTTCCGGGAAAAAAAAATTTTTGGAAAAAAAATTTCGAAAAATTTTTTTTTTTAATTTACTGACAATATGATCCTGACGAAATTTGGCTCAAAGTTGGGCGTCGTTATACTCCACCTAACTGCCAAGTTTGAATCTAATCTCTCAAGTAGTTTCTGAAATAAAAAATAAATAACTTCAAAATTTCAAGTGCATATCTCGGAATCAATTCGACCGATTTGGCCTATTAACGAACTTAACCGCGGCATTCTGATGCGCAACCTATCCTGAAAGTTTCAAGTTGCCAGCTTGCTTCTGTCGACAGTTATCGTGTCTACGGCCGGACAGAATCGATTTCGACACCGGATTCGTCATCAGTGAGTCCAACCTAGTCGATTGAGACTATTTTCGGTTCAATCATCGAAAATTACAGACGTTTGGACAAAACGATAGCACGCCGTTCCCCTAGAACATGCGCGCAAAAAAGATAAACGTTGTAATGAAATGAATTTTTCCGCATTTCTATTCTGAGACGCAATATCCGATACAAGAGGTTCGAGTTTAAATCGATATCCTACTGACTTGGACAAAATAAAATAGTGAATTGAAATAGGTTATCAGGTTTATGAACCGAAGGCGATTATTTCCATGAGCAATAATGAAATTTTGTTATTCAGAAAGCAGATTGCGATAAACCGGTTATGTATTATTTGCTTTTGTCTGAGAAATCGTTAAGTCGAAAAACAAAAATTATTGTTGACGTTAGGTACAGTAAAATGGGTGTAAAGGTACCAAGTGAAGATAAGGAATTATGGTTTGCCTACATTGAAATAAACCCATTGTGGGAGTGTTGGTATATAATGACGGTCATAGAAATTTTAGTATGGATTGTTCCTTCTACAAATGCTCAGTTTTCAAGATACAGGGTTTTAGGTTTGAATTCTATCATTAGCATTGGTTTTTTTTTTCGAAAAACTCACCTGCGATTCATTCAACAAAGGTATAACACTTCGAGGCGACATGATGATTGCCAGAGAAAATCTATAGTGGTGATATTTCGTCTTGAGTAATGATCGCTTGTATTTGCACCAAGACCTTGTAAATTTCGATTAAAAGTTCCTATACTGAATGCAAAAAATATACAGGGACAGATCCGTATGCACGATAAAGGACGTACAGGGGATCCTATCGAGTTGAAACTTTCAGGGTAGGTTGCATTTCAAAATACAACGGTTGAGTTCATTAACGGGCGAAATCGGCCGAATGGTTATTGCGTTATGGCCATTTGAAAATTTGAGGTTATTTCCTGATATATCAGGAACTACTGCAGCGATTGGATTTAAACTGGGCAGTTAGTTGGAGCATAACGACACGCAACCTCTCGCAAAATGTTGTTCTGATAGTAGTGTCAGTAAATTCGAAAAATTTTATTTCAAGATTCTCTCGAAATCCTCAGAATAATCCAAATTGTCGGCAAAATTCAGCTTGTGACCTGCAGTGAATAACATTTTAGTTTTTGCCCGCATGTTCTAGGGGAACAGCGTGCTATCGTTTTGTCCAAATGTCTGTTATTTTAGAATTTCGAGCCAAAAATGGTTTTAAACGACTAGGTTGGACTCACTGATGACGAATACGATGTCAAAATAGATTCTGTCCGGCCGGGAACCTTGGCGGTTAGTTGAAGCATAACGACGTGCAACTTCGAGCAGAATTTCGTCGGAATTGTATGGTAACTTGATTTTAAAAAAATTTTTTTTCAAAATTTTCTTCGAAAAAATTTTTTTTCTGAAACTAACGTTCATATTCGGGATAAATTTCAGTTATACCCTGAACTTCATATTTCACAGCAGTGTACCAAATTTCAATTCGATACGGTCATTTGTTTTGGAGATATTGGGAAGAAATATGTAGATTTTCGTGGTTTTCTTCTCGATATCGTTGGTTTTTTTGGTATAAATCAAGAAATACTGATTCAATCGTGATGAAACTTTACAGCTAGTTTGGAGATGTTGAAGCACATTATTGTACAAAATTTCGTGATGATCTTGTCATCAGAACAGTTAAAAAAAAATTCACATTTTTTTTTTCAAATATTTAATATTCTCGGATCTTCTCATCATATTATCCTCATTAAATTCTGTATGAACAGTCGAACTGTTATTTTTCGATAAAGTACTTGATTTCAATCCGATCTAATCTGTATTTTTGGAAAAATTGGGAAAATAAAATTTTGAATGGATATTTCTGCGGAATCATTGGGCTGATTTTACCCATTCATGAATTCGGCCATCGTAATTAAGGTCCAAAGCTTTTCTACAAATATCGAGTTTCTAAGTCGTTTCTTTCGGGAGTTATTGTGTTTACGCAGTCGACTGTTAGGCAGCCGTAAACACGATAACTTCCGGAAGAAACTACATAGAAACTCGATATTTGTAGAGTAGGTTTGGGGCTTAATTAGGAAGGTCGAATTCGTGAATGGTAAAATCCGCCCAATGATTCCGTAGATATATACATTCAAAATTTTATTTTTCCAATATTTCAAAAAATACAGATCAGATCGAATTGAAATCCATTAATTGATCGAAAAAAAATCTAGAAAAGCTCTGCCGTGGAGGCATACGCGCATGTTCAAATTCGTTGCTGAAGCGGTCATCTATATTGAACATGCGCGCAAAAGCTGCTGCCTGCACGGCAGTGCTTTTCTAGATTTTTTTATAGACATCTTCCCGATTTGTAGCCATAATTCATAAAATATTCAATACACTCTTATAATCATCTTTGTAATCTAGATACTATAAGAAAAAAATTATAAAGTTAACACCCTGTATCACAAAATCGAAACGTTTTCGGTGCCATGTTTACGGGACATTTTTTTTTTAATTATGCAAGGAATTTCCGTTTTCGTTATTACCTCCAATTTTGTAACACCCTGTATATGTTTGTCCTGAATTTCACCAGCAAATAAATAGAACAGATAGTTTCGAAATATTCGCATACGAATAGATGAACTGAAATTGATCGAAGAATTACCAAGGACGTGCATTTATTGATGAGAGCCACCTGTTGCTTGTTTTACGTGAACGCCGTAAAGCAGCAATGGTTGTTTACTGTTGCCCCAAATGAAAAGCGGGGGTTTATATCTCGCTAAGCTCATAAAAACGCTAATGAAGAATCTAATCGAGGATTTTCCGAGTAATCCAACTTAATGAACTATCATTCTGATCGGTCGGGACTAACATTCACTGGTAATTATGGATTCTAGCTGAAATGCAACATTAGCGCGAAACTTCGAAATTGCAAATAAGCGAACGATGTAAATCGGTCTTGAAGATTCGATATGAAGCAACATATTATCAAGATTACTTCGATATGAACTCAATTATTGAATTCTGCAGACGCTGTGTAATTATTTTCATCTTTGCGGTCTAGAAATTCTGGTTTCCATTTCTGCATCTTCCGCATATTTAGTGCATTCTGTAACATCTGATCTGCGCCTAGATAAGGCTAGGCGCGCACATGCGATTTCTATCGCGCGATATGCACGCGTTCGTATTCAAGAGTATGTGTTCCATTTTTGCGACTAAGCGATCACGCGACAAAATATCGCATGTGCGTTCCTGGCCTAAATTTCAAATATTTAATGACACATTTTGGGTCTGAGATAAGGGTCCAAATGTTGTCAGAAGACGACTTTATTGTCCTACTCTAGTTTTCGCCGATGGATGTCGACATTGGAAAATCTTCCATGTAAAATCTGAAGTATATACGGAAATTACCGACATATTTCAAAACCAGTCAAATTAGAGCTTCTTTTGATTTTTCGAGATAGACCATACATTATTTTCAAGAATTTCCAAAAATAAATTCATTTCTACAAATCTGAGTATCCAGTCAAAATCCGAAAATATACATAAAGGTTTCCATCGTTTCTGAATACACATGTCTGAAACTTGATTTTTTTTCAATACCTATTCATTACAAGAGGAGAATTAAACTATCCAACAAAATCCATGATCAATCCCACGTTCAGTTTTTACCGTTGTTTTGACTCATTGTATCCATGAAATTTTTTTAACAATAAACCCCATAGTAGTGTTGGAAAGGCTATTATAAATATGAAAAGATTCGGCACCATAATGCAGTTTATTTCGAATATAAATGCACCAAAAGGTATCTTTAGCCAAGGAAGGATTTATAAGAACTAACAACTAACTTGAATAATCTACAGAAATTCTCTCATTCTCATAATACAAAATGTAAGCATTTCCTTAGTGTCCTTTCGTCTATACACTTATATAATGTAAACATTCTGAATGGGCATTTCTGCTTCGAGTTGACTGTATCAATTCGTTATCTAAGAATTTATTAGCTGGGAATGGACCACAAGTAAAGCTAACAACTATGATTTAATGGGACTTAATTTTTGCGCGCATGTTCTAGGGGAACAGCGTGCTATCGTTTTGTCCAAATGTCTGTAATTTTGGATGATTGAGCCGAAAATGGTCTCAATCGACTAGGTTGGCCGGCCGTAGACACGATAACTGTCGACAGAAGCAAGCTAGCAACTTGAAACTTTCATAGCATCAGAATGCCGCGGTTGAGTTCGTTAATGGGCCAAATCGATCGAATAGTTTCGGAGTTATAGGCATTTGAAGTTTTGAAGTTATTTATTTTTTATTTCAGAAACTACCTGAGCGATTGGATTCAGACTTGGCAGTTAGGTGAAGTACAACGACGCGCAACTTTGAGCCGAATTTCGTCAGGATCATATTGTCAGTAATTTTCCAAAAAAATTTTTTTTTCGGAAACCATTCATCATATCCAAAAAAAATTAAACTCACACTTTGAGCTTATAATTTCACAGCAGTGTACCAAATTTCAGTTCGATACGATTATAAGTTTTGGAGATATCGGGAAAAAATATGTCAAATTTCGAGGTTTTCTTCTCGATATCGTTGATTTTTTCGGTATAACTCGAGAAATACTGATTCAGTCCTGATTAAACTTCACAGCTAGTTTTAAGATGCTGAAAGACAACTTTGTGCAAAATTTCGTGATAATCGTGTTATTAAAACAATTCGAAAAAAAAAAATTTCTATGATTTTCTCATCATATCATCCTCATTAAATTCTGTATGAAACTTCGAACTGTTATTTTCGATGAAGTACTGGATTTCAATTCGATCTGTATTTTTGGAAATATTGGAAAAATAAAATTTTGATTGGGTATATCTACGGAATTATTGGGTGGATTTTACCCATTCACGAATTCGGCCTTCGTAATTAAGGTCCAAACCTTCTCTACAAATATCGAGTTTCTAAGTTGTTTCTTTCGGAAGTTATTGTGTTTACGCAGTCGGCCGTTAGGCTGACCGTAAACACAATTACTTCCGGAAGAAACGACTTAGAAACTCGATATTTGTAGAGTAGGTTTGGGGCTTAATTACGTAGGTCGAATTCGTGAATGGGTAAAATCCACCCAATGATT
The DNA here is from genome assembly GCA_958510865.1 of Myrrha octodecimguttata. Taxonomy (NCBI): domain Eukaryota; kingdom Metazoa; phylum Arthropoda; class Insecta; order Coleoptera; family Coccinellidae; genus Myrrha; species Myrrha octodecimguttata. The sequence continues at coordinate 75,716,027 of OY294059.1, read as the reverse complement.
CCGTAGATATACCCAATCAAAATTTTATTTTTTCAATATTTCCGAAAATACAGATCAGATCGAATTGAAATCCAGTAATTTATCAGAAAAAAATTTCAAAAAGCACTGCCGTGAAGGCAGCAACTTTTGCGCGCATGTTCAATGTAGATGACCGCTTCAGCAACGAATTTGAACGTGCGCGCAAAAGCTGCTGCCTTTACGGCAGTGCTTTTCGAAATTTTGAACATTCAGCGGGGACTGAAAAACCAACAAGTAGATGTTCCACATTTGTTCTACTTCTCTTATATTTTAGAATCCATCATTTCATATATCTAATATTTATTATATTGAGGTATTACAGAAATATCTGTTTTGTTGATGGTTTCGGAGTTAGGTATACTCATTTAAGTTTTTTGAGGATATTTCATGAATATCTGAAGACCTGCTTAGTTATCCGATTTAGGATATCGACGCGTAACTCTGATCGATATTTTGTTACATACATACAGTTAACGAACCATTTATCAGATCAATTTGATTGAAGTAGATATTTAACAACATCAATTCGATTCAATTCCTATCTTCGGAGACAATGCGAAATAATTGTCAAATGTCCTGAATATTTTCTTGGTATCGTTATTATTTCCAGAATAACTCAAAAAATACTCATTCGATCATGATGAAAATCGATACCTTTATACAGTGTGTCCACGGATTGGGTGCCGGTAAGGTGTAAATGACGAAAAATTTTCGAGTTAGACTCTGATATTCTTGGAATCGCTCCTGCTTGGTCTCAAATTAAGATGTTGAGAAAATGAGCCAAATCAATTAATATACCGGGTGGTTTAGTACTGATTTAATGAAAATTGTTAGAAATAAAGTGCCTCTGTTTTAAAAGATATAGAGAAAGTTTATTGAGAAGAGTTGTTTAGAATCAAAAGACACGGCTAAATCTCGATTCTCAGATAAATCGATCAACTTTGATTTTGTGAATAGGTTATGAAAATATTTGATAATATCCATGGTTACAAATGCCAGACGTGATTTGAAACGTAAATTTTATTCGTCGTAAACGAAAATTTTCCAGTTGAAAATATGTTGACCATAGAACAAAGAGTGTTTATTGTGGAGTGATATAGTTTAGGTGCAGACATTTCGTATCAGGGAGTAATAGGACAATTCCATGAAAGCTGGCCAAATGTTACGGTATCACGTAACCCTGTTAAAGAACCCTGTGTCAAAATTTAAATTTTTGATCCTGACAAAATATCCCACGTATCGGATTAACAAAATATTCATGAACTCATAAGTCAAGGTAGGCTGATTCATCTGAAAATTGAGTCCCTGCAGCTGCTCGTCATTTCAAACAACTTTTCTCAATAAACTTTCTCGATATCATCTAAGGGCCAATTGCACCGTATTACAAAACCATAGATTAGGTCCATAAGCAAGGTTTTGGTACAAAATTATCTTGCACCGTCACGTAATCCTCGTTAAATGGCCTTAACAGACTGTTATATTTAAGCCTACGAATTTGGGGGTTTAAAAGAAGGATTAATGGTAAGCTTCGGAATCTAACCCTACTTTCGAGCGATTTCGTACAAGTTTGACATTTTTCTGGACGTAACTTCCAGTTTGTTTACGTTTTTTTTTTTGTTTACATTGGACATTGATGGAGATCTCCTACGAGTTGATAATCAAATTTTGATTAAAAGTAGTTGATTTTCAGATGATATTTATGAAAAATGATATAGGGAGAAACTGGCATCAGTAGGCATTGATTCGTATGTTTTAAAGCATGAAGAATTAACACCAGTATTTCCATTGAGTTCGTAAACTTAATGGTATTTCTATAAGCCTTCAACTATTTGAAATGAAAAAGTTACAATGATATGCTCATTTATTTCCAAGAGCGAATAGCAGAATGAAATCGAAGACATATTTGGAATGAGAAAACATAGTTTCATGAAGATTCTTCAGTACTATTTCATTCAGTGATATATTACGTGGAAAGCTATCATGTACTACTTCATTATTGTGCAGGTGCTGTCTCTGTGCTATCATTATCCTCTATTATATATTGATTGGACTCAAAATATAACTACAAACGAATTAATGTGAAAGAAATTGCATCCTCGTGTTAGACAATCTTCAAACGTACACCTTTGTCAATCCATCCATGATACTTCAATATTTATATAGAATACTTTTTAGTCTGCAGATCCACATCAGAGTTTTCATTATCTTCGACCAAAAATTAACTCAATTCATAATATACTTATTACAAACAAAATAATTTAATAGAAAGTCTACTCTTAGGTGAGCCGTTCCTTATCGGAAAGTTGTTTCGGATAAATCAATACTATTCATTTATTCATCTTACAAACGCCAGGATTGTAATTCCATGCAGAAACTTAAATCTTGAGATATTACGAAATATGAGTTTACTTGAGTATATGACTATAAATTTGAATAAGGTTTAAAGCCTGATGCAGAAGTAAGAGCACAGGTCTGTGGTAAGAGATCCCTATAGTCTTAATAATAATAAACAAGTCAGGAACATTACATGCAATATTTTTATGGAAGCTATAAAGTCTGTCATATATATTTTTTCGTTGGGTTTTTCAATAGATGCATCTTGATTTTTCATAACTTATGGAAATATGGTAGTAGTAACCCATAATAATGGGTTTCATCTTTTGAATTAAAATATTTCCTCAATAAGGGTTAGAATAAACAACATGAAGCTAGTCACAAGTACCAATTCATGAGAAAGTAACCAGATTTGTAGATTAATTTTGATCTAGTTACATTCAGCCTCGGTGCAAGCCGAATATTTAAAGCAGAGTTTAATAAGTTTATCGTTGCTTAACTAACTGTAGCTTAAGACGAAAACGGTGCAATTGGCCCTTAAACAAAGACACTTTATTCTTAACAATTTTCATTAAATCAGTTCTGAACCACCCTGTATATTAATTGATTTGGCTCATTTTTTCAACATCTTAGTTTGAGACCAAGCAGGAGCGATTTCCAGAATATCAGAGTCTAACTCGAAAATTTTTCGTCATTTACACTTTACCGGCACTCAATCCGTGGACACACTGTATATGACAAATGCTGATTTGCAAACTTGTGCCAACCTTCATGATAATTGTTCCATAAGAATAATTAAAAAGTTATCCTGACTTTGTTTTCATCAGGAAGTAAAGCTTCATTTGGCAGGGTGAATAAATAAATTGGCAACGATATTTGAACATGCATGCTAGAGCTCCTGACTATAAATCAGTGCTGTTTTGGAATTTCAGTGATGTTGGGGCTTGCGTCGGCAAGTTTGTTCAAATTTCCACATGAATCAGACTTGCTGCAGACCAGAGACCCTTGAGAGCCATCTTGGTAAAAAGAAGGTTTCCATCCAATCAGCGGACGCAATGAAACTCCTTTTATCGGATCTCGAATGTTATCCACATCTAAGCCTTCAGAGAGTCCACACGGGAGATCGAACGCCGATAAAATCTCCGAAATGGAACGTTACCCACTGCATCGATATACGGGGGATTTAGAATTTCTACGTACCGACGTCACCTGCGAGTGACCAGCGATCGAAATTCGTCCTAGACAGACAGCTTGATGGATGGTGTTCAATTAGGAATTCTGTCGGGGCTTCTGAGAGATTCAAAGAGCTCTACGTCCAGAATGGCGGATAAACTTTGATCTATCACCGAGAGCAATCGAGGCCGGAAGAAAATGATTTGTGAAGGATCTCTCGTGAAAAATTGGAAGAAATACCTTAACCGGAAAGAAATCTATTAGTCATCTTGTACCCTTCTATAATATCTCTCTGGAGATTCGACTGAGGGCAAATCGATCCTTCAGGCCAGAGACAACATGTGCCTCTACGGGACATGAAACTGCGCTGCGTTGCATGGCGTAGGGCAAGTATCTTTCGGAATTTCTCTCAGCCTTCATCTTAATCATAGTTCTTGAAGATACCAATCATAGTGGTTCGTGGAAAAGGCAGGAAAAGAATATGGTCATCCCATAATTTCTGAAGAGGGATTGACTTTAATTGAAGATTGCACAATACAGTAGATATGTCTGGCAGTATCTTGGGTTCGCAAAAAACTTACAAGGATCATCCCGCATCAAGATGGAGCGACTGTAGAGAAGATTTCCTCGGAAAATAATAAACAGGAAATTTTGAGATTTATTATTTTGATCGAATATCTGAAATTGTCGAATTTGAGGCGTAGAATGGTCCTAATTTATAAGGTTTGACTACTGAACAAGAATATAGTCTTTCAGCATGTGCTGTTACTTTCGAAGAAACAGATCTGGAGTCTTGAAATTTTAGGGTGGGTTTGTAGCATCAATATTTCGGTTACGATCATGAGGGTGCCCGCACACACGGCTACTTTTGAATCAAACTCGCCGCGTTTGAGGAGGCTACGACATGCTTCTTGCGTCTCATTGGCTGTATTTGCGCCGATATATCAAATCTGACGTCAGCATGTTCTAGCGGCGAGTGTAATTCGAAAAGTGGCCGTTTGTGAGGGCGCACAATTTCTGTTTGTGCGGGCCAGGGAAATATCCATTTCCGTTAATTATATATTATAGTAGATTCGAGAACATGAAGACAATTTTATTGTACAAAGGTCCAGATTTGAGACCGAAAAAACTTCTCTTCTCCTTCCAAAATAATCATTATTCAGGTCCTTTTTCCTTGAAGACATTGGTTTTATGGCACCCTTACAATTAGTGTATTACAGAATCAACAATAGCATAATAGACGACCTTGATTATCTACACAGAGTAACAAACAACATAGAGGGACTGTAAGCAGTTTTTGGGTGTCGGCCCCATTTTTTTTGAAGTAGCCAGATTGTGATATATTTGGAAATGTGCAATGATTACCTATTTGTAATTTTATATTGAATCGAATGAAAAATATTAATTTTTATAGTTCTCGTTTAAATATGGAAGTTTAAACAATTCAAGATCGATATTTTGCTTCAGTTTCGAACTTGTGGCGAGAAGAATACTCACTCTTTTGGAGGAGAAAACAGAGTCCTGACGGAGCAGAAAGAGCGCTGCCTCGAACCATAAAACTCGCTGTGATTTGTTGCATTCGCTGTTCGCATTAAGCCGGGCCCAGATGAGTGTAATGGAAACAGCGAATGCCATAAATCACGTTTTATGGTTGGTGGCAACGATCTTTCTGCTCCGTCAGGACTCTGTTTTCAACTCGAACCATGCATTTGAATGTATTATTTGAGGCTGAAGTCGAGTGCCGTCCACACTATTCGCCGAATCGTTTATCAAATGTTATTGCATTCACTTTTCGCATCAAGCCGGGTTCAGATGAGTGTAATCCGAACAGCGAATGCAATAAAATTTGATAAACGATTCGGCGAATAGTTTGGCTGAAATCCCATAATTCTGGCATCGCTGTTGCGGCACCCCTTATTGAAATATCCGCCCAAAGTTTTTGTGACTGCCAAAAAATGTCCGAGTTATACTAATTTGAATTTAAGAAGGTTTATTATTCAAAATTTCCGGAAGTACAAATGCAATCGGATTGAAATTATTAAGCCCAATTCATAATATCCGACCGGCTCAGTTCAGTTCGAAGGAGTAGAAGGGCCACTCTTTGTCGACAAAAATTTTTCTACCTAATTCCGAGTTTAAACTCGAAATTAGACTAATTCCAACTTTGAACTCGGAATTATAGACTAATTCCGACTTCAAACTCGGAATTATACACAATTCCGACTTTGAACTCGGAATTAGACAAATTCCGAGTTTGAAGTCGAAATTATAGACTGATTCCGACTTTAAACTCGGAATTAGTCTATAATTCCGAGTTCAAAGTCGGAATTAGTCTATAATTCCGACTTTAAACTCGGAATTATAGACTAATTCGGACTTTGAACTCGGAATTATAGACTAATTCCGACTTTGAACTCGGAATTATACATAATTCCGACTTTGAACTCGGAATTAGACAAATTCCGAGTTTGAAGTCGGAATTATAGACTAATTCCGACTTTAAACTCGGAATTATAGACTAATTCCGAGTTTGAAGTCGGAATTATAGACTAATTCCGACTTTGAACTCGAAATTATAGACTAATTCCGAGTTTAAAGTCGGAATTAGTCTATAATTCCGACTCTCGGAATTTGTCTAATTCCGAGTTCAAACTCGGAATTATGTATAATTCCGAGTTTGAAGTCGGAATTAGTCTAATTCCGAGATTAAAGTCGGAATTAGGTGGAAAAATTTTTGTCGACAAAGAATGGCCCTTCTACGCTTTCGTAGTTCAGTTCCGTTGCGCCACAGGATTTTTCTCTGCTTTGTGCCGAAGGTCGTAGACAGAAAAACCCACTGAAAGATTCTCGGCGGAACTGAACTGAGCCGATCGAATAAAATGAACCGGCCTTCAGTTGTAGAATACCGACGTGCAACTTTGTTCAAATTTATGACTGTATTGTTAGAGCTTCAAGCAGACCTTGAAGTCACTATTCACTCCAGTCCGCCAAATTTTAGCACGAGTCGAGTTTCCTCAGGATCGTCATTCTTTTCTTGATAACTGGAGAAATATCTCTTTGGAAACGATGATGAAAAAGCTCGTAATAGCTACGGACTCCAAGCTTTCCCAGAATTTTTCGTGAATAAACCATCGTTTCACTTTACTAGACGGTGCTGAAAGAAAACAACCGTCGTATTTAACAAATAGCGTAGCCGTGAATCCCCCGGTACCAGTTTGAATTGCGGGATGATCACCGCGAAATTCCGCATTACGAAACACCTGACGCAAATCTCTTATAATGAGGGCTCTGGGTAACTTCTCAGATGCACAATTACGGTAGTCGGAGGTAATGTCTGCGACCGGTATATAGCGAAGACGGCAGCAGCGTGCACGCTTTCTAACGATAGCGCCGAATTATTATTTTTACATCATTAGACCGTGGGGCGTTAGACGGTTGCTTATAATCAAGGGAAAGTTACGACAATATCGGGATAATATCCAGGACGAATTACCGCATTGACGTGTCGAATGGGCACGTGGGAAGGGGAACGAGGAGGGGAGGGGGAAGAAAGCAATTTGCATAATCTGGTTGTTTTGATGGGTGGGTGGTTGGTTGCATCGACGCACGCCAATGGTTGCGATACTATGATTAGAGTGTATGTAACTTATGGAAGTCGAGGAATGTTGAAACGATTTTTCATATTGATGATTTCTTTTGAGTACTGATGATGTTTCGATAAAAAATAAAGTTAATACGAAGAAATAAACGAGAGCAGTGAGGTGAAGTACGGAGCCTTTCTAACGCAGCTTAACAATTTTTAGATTAGGGCGTTCCACCGCAATTTTTCGCTGCCATTTCTTCAACACCAAAGCTTGATAGGACACATTGTATCGAGGGAATATTGCTCGCATGCCCAATAAATTAAACATATTTCATTGTCACATTTTGTGAAGCAATTATCGAGGCACGAATATTTTTCGTTTCAATTTTAGGGCAAATACCACCACGTGCTGGTAAAATACGGTCTCGCGCAATTCGGTAACACAGCCCCATTCAAGTTTCATTAAGCCTCGTTAATATCTCAAGGTCAGGCACCTGCTTAAGATCTACATGCTTCAACGTTGCCAATAGCCGCGACAAATATTAGAATTCGAAGAAATTTCGTCGTTAATAGGAAAAAATTTCAAAAAGCACTGCCGTGAAGGCAGCAACTTTTGCGCGCATGTTCAATGTAGATGACCGCTTCAGCAACGAATTTGAATGTGCGCGCGTACCAAATTTCAGTTCGATACGATCATAAGTTCTGGAGATATCGGGAAAAAATATGTCAAATTTCGAGGTTTTCTTCTCGATATCGTTGATTTTTTCGGTATTACTCGAGAAATACTGATTCAGTCCTGATTAAACTTCACAGCTAGTTTTAAGATGCTAAAAGACAACTTTATGCAAAATTTCGTGATAATCGTGTTATTAGAACAATTTGAAAAAAAAAATTTATATGATTTTCTCATCATATCATCCTCATTAAATTCTGTATGAAACTTCGAACTGTTATTTTCGATGAAGTACTGAATTTCAATTCGATCTGATCTGTATTTTTGGAAACATTGGAAAAATAAAATTTTGATTGGGTATATCTACGGAATCATTGTGCGGATTTTACCCATTCACGAATTCGACCTTCGTAATTAAGCCCCAAACCTACTCTACAAATATCGAGTTTCTAAGTCGTTTCTTCCGGAAGTTATTGTGTTTACGGTCAGCCTAACGGCCGACTGCGTAAACACAATAACTTCCGAAAGAAACAACTTAGAAACTCGATATTTGTAGAGAAGGTTTGGACCTTAATTACGAAGGCCGAATTCGTGAATGGGTAAAATCCACCCAATGATTCCGTAGATATACCCAATCAAAATTTTATTTTTCCAATATTTCCAAAAATACAGACCAGATCGAATTGAAATCCAGTACTTCATCGAAAATAACAGTTCGAAGTTTCATACAGAATTTAATGAGGATGATATGATGAAAAAATCATATAAATTTTTTTTTTCAAATTGTTCTAATAACCCGATTATCACGAAATTTTGCACAAAGTTGTCTTTCAGCATCTTAAACTTATCTGTGAAGTTTAATCAGGACTGAATCAGTATTTCTCGAGTAATACCAAAAAAATCAACGATATCGAGAAGAAAACCTCGAAATTTGACATATTTTTTCCCGATATCTCCAAAACTTTTGATCGTATCGAGCTGAAATTTAGTACACTGCTGTGAAATTAGAAGGTCAAAGTGTAATTTATTGACGATATGATCTTGACGAAATTTGGCTCAAAGTTGCGCGTCGCTATACTCCACCAAACTGCCAAGTTTGAATCCAATCGCTCAAGTAGTTTCTGAAATAAAAAATAAATAACTTCAAAACTTCAAATGCCTATAACTCCGAAACTATTCGACCGATTTGGCCCATTAACGAACTTAACCGCGGCATTCCAATGCGCGACCTATCCTGAAAGTTTCAAGTCGCTAGCTCACTTCGTTCGACAGTTATCGTGTCTACGGCCGGCCAACCGGCCGGCCGGCCGGACAGAATCGATTTTGACACCGGATTCGTCATCAGTGAGTCCAACCTAGTCGATTGAGACCATTTTCGGCTCAATCATCCAAAATTACAGACATTTGGACAAAACGATAGCACGCTGTTCCCCTAGAACATGCGCGCAAAAAGGGGTGTCTTTCTGCAGACTCTAGTGATCAATTTTTGAAATTTTTTTTTTGGTTGTACTCAGTTCTGTTGCGGGAATGCGCAATGTTAGTTAATTGCCCATTTCTTACTTCATTTCAGTTTTTATTTTCCCGAAAGTTCTTAAATGTAGAAAAAGTGGCAACATTGCACATTTTCACAATTTTTTTCAACCATTTGCGTCTGAATTTTTTTTTGAAACATATGAGCTCTGGCCTCCAGAAGACCTTACGTTGTATTCGAGGTATTTTTGGCACTTAATAGAAAAATATTCAAAAAGGTGTAGTCATTAGTTAATGCGTACAAAAAGATGAAAGACTGTCTGATACCACAATTATGAATTACAACGAAATTAATGATTTGCTTTTTTTCCAAAAGTTTCAAGAAAGAATTTACCCACGACCATTGAATAATATTATATTTCGATTGCTCTTGTCGAGCAAATGACAAAATCAAGCCCGTGTATAATAGGCGTGTAAAATAAATATTATTCACTCAATGCATAGATAAAGTGAAAGTTTCGACATTTCTCGTGAGCTTGAAATCGCAGAAAATAAAGCTGACGATTCTGACGTTGTTAAAAATGTAGAATTATTCCAATTTCACCAATGAAGTCGTGGACAAAGTGTAGTATTGAACTTCCATTTAATTGCTATCATTCACTTGGATGATCTGCAACATTTGCCTGCGGTTCGTGTCGAAAACTTCACCTTCGTGAATATTAGCAATCATGCGCTATTTTTTAATTTCGAAAATCTTATACGAATGAATGAATCTCCGATTAAAATCAAGAAATTTTGAATTGTTACATCATTCATCAGAGAAATCTAGGGGTTTGAATTGAACGTTGAGCTCGTTTTTTTTGAAGAACACATCAATGCCCGAAGTATACCTTAAGTGAAGTTATTCGAGGCAAAAAATCCGGAACGATCGAAGTAGTCAACAAAGTGAGATCGCATGTTTTGTGGAAACGTTCCGTATTGGAACGGAAGGAACTCGTACGCGAACTCGAACTGTTCGTGCCTCGACTTCCTACCTACAAGCCGCTGCTGCCGCCGCGGAGACATCATTTCCTAGCACGCATACGCGCTATGCAGTATTTTATGGGCCGCATTAAGATAACGGGATATTCAAATTTAGCGACTTCATTCCGATGCCCGATAGCGGAATATACCACCGACACACCGTGCCAGCGTGCCGAAATTTGTCAAATCCCCGCAGGGGGAAGAAAAAATGCCAAACTTAATGAAATTGTTTAAGAAGCGTTCACCTTCTCATTAAGATTGTAGCACAGCCTTTTTAATGGCGATGACGCGATTAGCGAAAAAAATCATAATTTTTCAACTAGAGGACCTTCGTCTATAAAATAATTGGCTACGTACTCACAAAGGACCCAGATATAACCAAAAAAATTCGATATTGTCCAGCCTTACGCGTTTGATCTGTACGACGGCCCAAAGTTGACCCAAATTTCGAAAATTTCTCACCAAATCCGGAATATTTTCCAAACCGAAACAGTTACGCAAAATCTAATTACAGATTCGTAATCTACGTGTTCGAATCCATAATATATGATGTGCATATTGTCATAGCTTCAAAAATAAAATTTCGCACGGAATCGCTAAATCTTACCCCCCACCCCTCTGCGCTCATAGATAAAGGATCGAACTGCACGTAAAAAAATTCGACATCACCCAGCTTCATTATTTTGGTCGGCACGACGTCTCAAAGTTGACCAAAATTTCGAAATTTTTTCACTATTTTCGCCATAATTTCTAAACGTTTGTCACTGGACGATTTCAAATGGAATATTCGTGATCTACGATCTCGATTTAATAAGAAAAGATACCAAGATCGACGATTTTCGAAAAAAAAAAATTATTTGGGACTTAAAAAATTTTTCATCACCGCAAGGTGACGTCGACTGGTAGAGGAGTGGGGGTAAGAGTTTGACAGTTCTGTGCGAAATTATGAATTAAAACAGATTTCATCGTCCTACTCTCATCGAGTCGGTAATAATGATTTTTTGAAAAAAGGTCCAAAATTTTGGAACTTCAAGGGCCTTTCACGTCCAGGACGATTTTTTTCAAAAATATCTGACCTTATATTCTTGTTCTACGCCCTCGAATTAGTAAGTGTGCCAAATTTCACTGCGATAGGAGTCGGAAAATTATTTTTCGAAAATCGATATTTTCTTAAGGGTAACCCCTTAAAATTTTACCAAAAATCGAAAGTTCTCCGATCGACCTGAAATTTGAAACATATACTAATTCGAGGGCGTAGATAAAGAAAATCCAATCAGAATGTTAGTGGAGAGTCTGGTTCGTTTTTTATGGCCAGAAGAAAATCGAAAAAATTGGACCTTTTTTAGGATACAAAATCTGGCGAATATAAATATAATTCTTTTGTTAATATTTCTGCTCTCCAGCTCAACATAATCAATGTCGAAGGTAGAGTTTTGGAGAAGTAGAGACAAAATATCAGGGAGTGCTATGTAAAATTGAAATCTGCTTTTCCTGAAAGTAACCCTGATAATTTGGAATCAATAATTTATCACAAGTTATCCAACATTTTCGACGTATGTGACTGAAAACCCAGTGTTTCGTTCACATAGATTCCCAAGAATTTTGTTAATTGAATAAATTCTTTTAGGGTGACATAGGTTTTGAAGTAGTACTCCATTTTTATACTGAAGTATTTCAAGTTTTGCAACAAGGTATTTAAATGTCTTCTGTAAACTTATTTCTTGAGAATTTCGAAAAATAGGGAATTCTATAGGTTGCTCTGTTCGTTTGGAAGTTGTACTGCAGGGTTATTCGAGTACTTTTTTTTTTCGAATAAACTTTCACAAAGTAACGGATCACTCTATCCATCATTTTTCAGTGAAATTTCAACACTCGATGATCTGACAGGAAAATTACTATAACCTAACATTTTCAATATATACACGGTGAAATGTGCCAGAATACCATGGCCAACTGGGATAGTTTATAAAAGTGAATGGAGTTTAGTTTCCTGATTGTCTTCTTAGACTTTTGCCATCAATTTTTTTTTGCTGAAAATATATAGGTACTGTACGAACGGGTTCGTATGGATAGACTTCCATAAATCCAAATTTCAACTTTCAATGGAGCTTCATCCATCCCGAAAACGGCGAGTTTCTAAGATATCGTTCCGAATTCCCCACAAATGAACCCAATTCGCATGATTTCACGGTAACTCCTGAATTTCTGACCACCTCGCATCGGATACCACATAAACTTCTGCCTAAATGGCTGGAGATCCCTTCTCCCTTTCAGTTCCGAAAGGAAAACGGACGATATGCGGTCGAACATTTCGCCTACGTAGCGAACGCACTAATTCAGAAGTTCATTCGACCATAAGGTACGTCGACCACAGAGCATTCGAGCCGTGCGTAACTTTCCCGAGTCGTATACTCACGCATTACGTACGCGACCAACTTCGTTCGTCTCCCGTCGATTACGTAATAAAGATTCACAGACTTGACCCAGATCTTGCGGAGAATCGGTTGAAAGGCGGCAAACGAGCGTAACGAGTCTCCTCGGAGGACGGGGAACAGTCGTTTCGAAGAATGATCATAGAAACGAGAGGAGAATGCTCACCCCCCCCTTCCCGTGCGTTCCGCTGAGCACCAGCAGCAACTCAACTCGACGGATGATGAAAATGGGGCCAGTCTCGAACTTTTATTGGGTAATTGATTGTGGTGCTTCGGGTTCGATCATGAAAACACTTCTGTTATCCTGTTGGAAATTGAAGATACAAATCGGTTGGCGCGTTAAGTTCCTACAAAGCGTTCAGGCTCCACTCGTTCGCGAACTGGAAATCATTTTTTTTTACTCGCTACTCAGTCTAGAGAACCTAGAAACTTTCAGGGTAGGTTGTTACCTATAAACTGGAACAGTTACGTTTGTTTTGAGGTTATTTCCTCGATATCTGAAGAAGTTCATAGGGATTCTATCGTTAGAAGATTTGAAAACAATTTGTTTCAAGAGATATCGCTTCGAAAAAGAATTCGAGGAAGCTGTTTTAACCTGAATTGGTGTATTCAGGTGTATTGGGGGGTTTCAATAGTAGAGACCCCGCTTGGATGAATTAATCGCACTTGATTAATTCTGTCGTTATAAAAATGAAGACACGACCGACGAATATTTTCTGATCTTTATCAGAAATGTTGATGCTTCTAAGATAAGCAGATAATTGAAGAACTTATTGACCAGTTGATCAATATCGTTGCACTTATGACACGAAGATGCTGTTAAGGTGTATTAAAAACGCACTTTTAACACGTAACAAAAATGTATTTTCTTGTATCTGTATTAGATAACAAGACCGAAATACAAGTGATTTGCACAATAGAATCTTCCTTCTATATCTTATTCGATAGCAAGGTCGAAGCGACTTTCAAATGAGAAGTTACGATTTTTACAACACAAGAATTAACGTATAAGTCTTGTTTATAAATTCGAGAGCGAATGTTGTTTACTATACAACGGTCAAATGAAGAGTGTCTAAAAACTAACTAAACCCAAATAAGGAAAATTCTCTTCTTCACATTTTAGAGGAAGAATATAAATTTTTGAATTAAGCGACGCCCTTCTAAAATCCGAAAAAAGACCTCGGATTGGCTGGTGTGAAAGACAGAGCACAAATGTGTGAAGGAAATTTCCCTAAATGGTCTAAGATGATAAATTCTATACACTGTCACATGTGGTGCCTGGATTCTTCGAATAACCGAAGTATACCACCCATCAAGCTCCGATTCCTGGAATGCTAAGAGCTTGAATTTTATCTGAGTGTTTTCTGTCATGCAAAATTATACTTTATTGTTGGCTTGAGATAAAATGCTCTTAAAGCCGGTGTCAATTGATTTAAACCAAAAAATATTTGATTTCGGGCATATTCCTGGGAACCAAAGAATGCAGACTCCGACGTTGCAGAAGCAACAGAAGCGTGTGAAAACTCTTCACGACACATCGGTATTTTTCTAGGATCTTTGTATTTCGGTTATGAGAGAGGCTTGATTGAACTTATTACGTTTATGGAGGAACAAATTGTTTGAAGCAACCTTAAATGAACTAGAATACTGAATTTTCAAACATAAGTTCGAAAAACGATTCGTTTAAGAAGTACAGGGTATCAAAGTTTAAATTTTCTCCTCGAAGTATCTGCATTTCTCAAGTTATTCAACTAAAATTTCAAGAAAATTACAACACTTCAAGATTCCCATAAAAATGCATGGGAATTGCCACTCAAGCCTACAGAATTTTTTAATGGTGCTCCAATGGTACTTAAATAAATGTCTAGAAAAGTACTGACCTGAAGTCAGGAGCTTTTACTCGCTTATAGAATTTTGCAGTTAGTTGCGTGTTGGTAATCTCCACCTGATTACGAAGTTTCAATCTAATTTCATTTGTACTACTTGAGATATTGGGGAAATAACGTTAAAATTTCAAATAACTATGAAATTTGTCACATTTTTTTTCCTTATATCTTCGAAAGTAAATATCGGATCCAATTGAAATTTGAAACATTGTTGTTAACTACTGACTTTAAGGTCTGTGCCAAATTCCATTGAAGTCTAATCAATATTTTCAGAGAAAAAAAAGTTTATCATCAAAATTTTCGAATACATTTTTTTTTAAATTTTGTAACAACTGGATCCACACGAAATTTCGCCCTAGGTTGTGCGTTGGTATTTCAAAACTGTCCACAAAGTTTCAATTTGATCGAAACAATACTTCATGAGATATCGAAAAATCAACCTCAAAATTTCAAATGGGCCTATCTCCGAAACTATCCAACTGATTTCACCCATTAACGAACTCAACCGAGATATTTGGACTACCAACCTAATCTAACAATTTCGAGTCGCTAAGTCTTTTCCTTCAAAGTTAGAGCAAATACGAACGGACGGGCGACCGGTAGGACAGAATTGAATTTGACCACGTATGCTTCTTCAGGTAGTTCAATCCAATCGTGTGAAGACCATTTTCGCCTCGAAATTCCAAAATTACAGACATCGCGACGAAATGATAACGCGCTATTATTCCCTAGAATAAGCGCGTAAAAACTGAAGAATGTAAGCACTAGTTGATATCTTACGCTCTTTTAGTTTTAGAAATTTATTAGTTTCAAGAGGCTTCTTCAACATTTCTTCTCAAAAATAGTATGCAGATAAGAATATTGAATATCAAAACGTTTCCGAACGAAACAAAGACGCATTTTCACAGCTGCTAAACTACGCGCCACGAAAAATTCTGAAATTTGGAAGGATAAATATAACCTTGTGGATGAAGAAAATTTAAACATCAACGCCTGTATTCCACATTCACGAGACTTTTAATCTTGATATCGTCGAATCCCTTTCCATTTGTACATCCAATTTGGGAACATCCTGTATTTAACAGTGTTATTTTATATACGGCTACTGTTCATTTCAAGCTTCAGAGTCAAATTTTATATCATAAACGCATTGCTCGTTCTATCTATATTATAAAACATTCCTTGTGAATCCCATAAGTTTTTTAATTTATTAGCCAAAAGATAAAGTTATATTAAGAGCAAAAAATATTTCGAATATGACGGGGTGACTTTTGGAGGCAATAGTTCTCTCAAATAAATTTCTGGGTGCAAATGGTTAAAAAAATTATAAGAATGCGCAGTGTTGCCACTTTTTCATATTCAAGAATATTCGGAAAAATGAAAACTGAAATCAAGTGAGAAATGGAAGAAGAACTAACCTTGCACATTCTCACAAAGGAAAGATCGTGACAGGTGCCTGGCCTTGAGATTTAACGAGGTTTAATGAAACTTGAATGAGGCTGTGTTGCCTAGTCGTAATTTATCAGCACGTGTTTGTGTTTGCTCTTAAACCAAAGACAGACATTCGAAATTGTCATTATGTGTCACAATATAGAAGAAATCTAAAAGAATGAACAAACACCATATTTAAATTGTTGTCATGTGATGAACTTTATAGTGTATACTACATACTGAAGATACTCTTGTATGCTGCTTGACGCGCTGTTGCCAATTCAAATCTCGTTATTCGGTACGCAGTGCACATAACCATAAATAGGACATGCGAGAATATTTTTCCCGATCAACCATTATGAATAGTAATTGTTTTCACATCCAACTGGGATTCCTTGGAATCATTAGGTATAACATAATACATGTAAACATTCAGCAGGAAGAAGTGATGTCATGGTCATCGATAAGCCTTGAAACTAACAAACGACGCTCTTATGGTAGAGGTCGGCTCCTTTTATTATTGTTCATGTTTATGCGAATAAGAGTATTTCAATGGTGATCTATTCAAACTACAACGAAGGAGATACAACGTGATGTTCAGATGATAAAGCAAGATCCGACTAAAAATAACTTTTTAGCTATACTTGCTCGTGAATAAATGCTTTTATAGCGTATCTCATTTGGTCATGAAGTCACCCGTAGGATTTCTAATCATTTTAACAAGCTTATTTAATGCTCGGTTTAATGGAACAGCACGTAATGATTTCGACTATATGTCCATAAAATTCGATTTTTTGATCGTTTTGAACGACTGGGTTGGACTGATGTCAAATAAAAAAATTTCCGGCCATCTGTTCGTTGTCACGATAACTTTCAAACGGAACGAGCTAGCGACTCAGAATTTTGAGGGTACGTTGGGTATCGAAATTCAAGGTTTGAGTTCGTTAACGGACGAAATCGACTCTAAAGTGGTCCCTACACGGTCAATCATTTCATCAAATACAAGAGTCAAGATATTGAATCAAGCGTGATTGGTCGTATAGAAGTCCGCTTGATGCTTTGATAGAAAAGAGTTTATACCAGTCCTTAAACCATAGTTGTGGTCGTTTTTTGTTGTTTTTCCTTCTTAAAGGCTACCAGTGTTAACGCGAGATAACCAAAATCTGTGTTCGATATATCATTATCCAGCACCAAAATAACTATATTGTACAGGTTCGTAAAAAACCACGCTTTGCACTACCCGACCTTCTGGCATCCACTAACGTGTTAGTCAACGGATTGAAGTGCTGATTGAAGCTAGAATTAATCATCTGATCAAATGCCTGAACGTCTACGGGGTACTTAGCAGTTTCGGATTCACATTGATTTGAAAATTTGATATTATTTCGTCGACATCAGAAAAACCATTTATGTGATAGCATTGAAACCCCGCAATTAGTTACACAATACTAACCTGTAAGTATGTGTAAGAAATTTCTCTCAAAAAATCAGTTTTCTTTGTAAATTTGGCAACTACTTGGGTGTTGATATTTAACAGAGTGCCATATTTCAGCTCTATCCGACATTCATTATCGGAAATATTGCAAAATGAGAAAGCTAAAATTGGTTGTTAGTACCAACTAGTATGAACTATCCCGGTTGGCCATGACATTCTGACACATTTCATTGTGTATTTTGAAAATGTTAGGTTGTAGTCATTTTTCTGTCAAATATGTTGGTTTTTCCAGTCCCTGTTGAATGTTCAAAAATTAAGTCGCATTAGTTCATCATTGAAACGTTTATTTGTGGTTCCCTCCAAAATAATAAATTCTGAGATTATGATTATTATAGTTGACTTCGAGCAGAAATGCCTCTTCAGAATGTTTACATTATACACGTGCATGAGCCGAGGGACCATGAAGAAAAGCTTACATTTGGTGTTGGAATGGTAGATTCTTTCTAGATTATTAGAGTTAGTTCTCATTTAACACTACATGAGTGAAGAAACCTTCCAAGTGCAAATGTTGCCAATAAAGAAATTGCATAAGAAAGATGAACCTTTCTTTCATTTCAACATATCCTTTCCAACAAAATAACTACACAACGTTGTCCTATCTACATAGAGGTCGTAGTATTTACGTATTTTCCAAAATGTGAATTTACTTCGAGAAAATAATGAATTTTTGAGAAAATATGTGAACTCAATAATTCCAAAGACCAAGCGAATGTTGATGAAACTTTTTTCCCTATTGACACTGGAAATATTTCACGTATATGAACATGGTTGGAAGATTCAGCTATGCTTTTTTCTTGTATTGAAATCCTGAATTGATGAGTGTTGAAATCTTACTGAAAAATAATGGATAGAGTAGTCCGTTACTTTGTGATAGTTTATTGATTCCAAATTATAAGGGTTACCATCAGAAAAAGCAGATTTCAATTCTACATAGCACTTCCTGATACTTTGTCTCTGCTTCTTCAAAACTACCTTCGGTATTTTTAGTTCCCAAGAGTGATTATTATGTTGAGATTTGGAGTAGAAATTGGCACTGGCATTTGGCAACGTCTCTGAGAATTATTATGACATTGCCGATATTTCACGAGTGCCAACCTGCGTCAGTTTTAAGTAAAAAAAAACTTGATAGACCAAAATCATGGCCAACCGGGATAGTTTAAAAGTGAATACTTCCAACTAAGGGCATATTGTACAGGTTATTTCTAGTACCATGTTAAATATTTCAGAAATATTAATAATCCAACTTAGTGATACCTTCGAAAGTTAAATTTTTTCATCAGGACCACTAGTAAATTCGGCAACAATAAGGGGGATTTGAAGGAATCGTGAAGATTTCCGATGATATACCTGTCGCTTCTGCCATGAAGCCACCGAGACAGTAAAACATCCGCGCTTTGAAATTGTGAAGCAGAAGAAAAGGCTACAAAACCTTCACCTTTGCTCGTGGTTCCTAAAACAAATCATGGACCATAAAAGGTAGTATACAGTTTCTTGGGACTTCACTGACCGACTTTCAAGCAACAGCGCAAGAGATCTTTCGGTCCGAGTGTTTGCGATATTTATAGAGATTCGTCTCCTAAAATCCCATCTAAAAACACAATGTCGTAAAAGTCAATCTTTCTTCATGATGAAAAATTCTTTTTAATGTCGTCATCCGACGAAACGTAGGCAACGAGCAGCATCGCCTGCGGTTCCGAACACCTTTATCGAACCCCACGTCGAAAATTCTTGACCATTCTGGATTCCACGCTAATCAAGATCCCCAAGGTCTTCTCCAATGCTTTTATGGAAGAAATAGCTACTTACCCGGTCACCCATTAACCTCTAAAAAACCTAGAAAAGCACCGACGTGAAGTCAGCAGCTTCTACGCGCTCGTTCGCATTGCGAAATGGCGACTTGGACATTTCAGTGAAATTTAAATGAAATAAGTATGAAAATTTTGAAAAAAAATTTTTTTTTCGAATTTTTCCATGGATAATTCTACTTATCGACACTTTTCAACCTCCAACCAAGTTTCATCTCGATCAGATAAATATTTTTCGAAAAAAATCAAAGTTTCAAATGGCTGTAACACAAGAACTATTAGGCAGATTTGGCCATTAACGAACTCAGGATCAAAACCTAACCTGAAAATCTCAAGACTCTAGGACCTTCCTTTCGAAAGTTAGAGCACACACTGCCGGACAGAATCAAATTTGATAACGAAGTTTCAACCTGATTGCAGTTGTACAGTGCATCCCATTTTCGGTGAGACAGCCAGGTTTCTCGCTTGTTATTTAAGATAGAGCCTTGCGGTTTTCATGTTCCTGTTCTACTTTTTCGTGAAGCTCAAGTTGGCCTAATCAGATTTCGCATAATTGTTTCCGTTCATGAAATACAGTGCGATTTTGGAAATTGATACTTTTCGGACCCCTCCTTTATCTCCGAAGTTATTAGTAATAATGCTCAGCTAAAAACTACGTCTGATACAGAATTCTGCGTAGAATCCAGTAGTGTACTCAATTTTTTTTCCGGGGTATGGTTTTGAAGATACAACACAAACCTATATTTTTTTGAATGGAACACCCTGTATCTAATTTCTTCGTTGAATTTGTAATTTTTTTCCCTTCAGAATGATGTGTAATACTATATAGGTAGGATGATCAGAAATGCTGAAAAACACTAAAACATCACATAGGTAATGATGATTTTTTGTTAGTGGGATATGGATTTCCCAAATAAAAGAAGAATCAATTGGATAATTTTTATTTGTGATTTTGATTTATAGGAGATGAGTAAGCAAACAAAGATAATACACTCATCACTAACACGAAAAATAAAACGTAGATACCTACCTAATAGCAACAAATAAATAATACAAAAATTCATGATACAGAAGAAATACACAATGAAAAAAACATACCCCGGAAAAAAAATTGAGTACACCACTGGATTCTACGCAGAATTTTGTATCAGACGTAGTTTTCAGCTGAACATTATTTCTAATAACTTCGGAGATGAAGGAGGGGTCCGAAAAGTATCAATTTTCCAAATCACCCTGTATCTCATAAACGGAAACAGTTATGCGAAATCTGATTAGGCCAACTTGAGTTTCACAAAAAACTAGGACAGGAACGTGAAATCCAAAAGGCTCTATCGCAAATAACAAGCGAGAAACCTGGCTGTCTCACCGAAAATGGGATGCACTGTACATCTTGAAATATTGCGAAAATAACGTTAAAATTCCAAATAATAACGAAATTTGGCATATTTTTTTTATTATTATTATAATTTTTTTTATATCTCCGAAAGTAAACGTCGGATCGAATTAGAATTTGAAACATTGTTGTTTAATATGAACTTTAAGGTTTGTGCCAAATTTCGTTGAAATCTAGTCAATATTTCGGAAAAAAAAATGATCAAAAAAAAAAATTTGAAAAATTTTCGAATTAATATTTTTTTCCATCTACTGAATTCACACGAAATTTTGCCATGAGTTGCGCGTTGGCATTCCAAAACTAAGTTTTAATTCGATCGAATCAATTTTTCATGCGATATCGAAGAATTCAACCTCAAAACTTCAAATGGGCTCGACTACGAAACAATTCGACCGATGTCACACATTAACTCAAGCGAAATATTTGAACTCCAAACCTTATCTGACAATTTCAAGTCACCAAGTCCTTCCTCTCGAAAGTAAGAGCTCATACGGACGGACGGACAGAATTGAATTTGACCACGGATCCTTCTTAAGGGTGTTGAACTCTTTTAAGACCATTTTCGGCTCAAAATCCTAAAGTTACAGAAATTGTGACGAAACGATTACGCGCTGTTACCCAGAACAAACCTGTAAAAACCAATCGAGAACATAATGAACCGATATCACGTAGGCGTCCCCAAACAAACATCTGGAAAACTGCGCAGACTGCAACAAAAGTGAGCAAACTTAGAAAATTCGAGTCGGTATCGATCTACCAGGTGGTTGTTATGGGTCGATGCAATCGATAAAATCGACCCGCGTCCGGATAGAGGTTGCTTATTCACCAAACGGGTTCTTCAAGGTGAATCCGTACCTGTTAAAACACTGGATTTTGGAGGGCAACAAACGACCGGAGGAATTATTGTTTACGATGGTCGTGTCGCGGACCTTGCTCGCTTCAAGTTTGGTCGATGTGGAAACTATTACCGTTTTTATACGCGTTCGTTCGAGTACGATGTCATTTCGAACAAATCTGCGATATCTAGCCGGAACGGCTTCAATCGATTCTATCAGATTCGGCGATGAACATTCTCGGTAATTGTTAAATATTTGTCGTCAAAGACAACTAGCTATGATATTTCTATCAGAACGAATAACGATATTTCTTGTGATAAATTCGAGAATTCAAATGAGTGTACACCTAAAGGGTTTGACTCAAGGGCGTCGCCAGGGGGGGGCAGGTAGGGGCAGCTGCCCCCCCCCTAGAGAAACCAACAAATTTTCCCAAATGTCCCTTAGGTCCAAGCTCTCCATAATTCCTACATGTCGAAACTCGAATGAATTCACTAATTCCTTTCCAATTTCATAACATTTATACCCATGTTGTTACTCATAGTTTATCCGTCTACAAGTGGAGCTTTCGCTTGTTGGGGTTCCAATTATCCAAAAAATAAATAAACATCCGCCAGCGCTGTCGCCTGCCTTGTTTATATTAAAGCGATGTGAGTGACGAGTGTGGAGGCAATACTGCCTTGGTTTCAAATTTTTCACCAATTTATTTATGAACCCCACAACCTTATCGTCTGTTTTTTGCGCGGCATAAAACATAAGATAGGATCAAATTTTTCTTATTCGTTCCGTTCGTAGAGGATAGGGAATAATGACTAGTGATTAATAAGTTCTCAGTTTAGACAGTTAATAGTTTTTTGGTGAGTTTTTAGCGTTTTACTTTCGTAGATTCCCTGGAATGAGGTAAATTGTTTTTTGTGAAATATAAATAAAT
Organism: Myrrha octodecimguttata; assembly: GCA_958510865.1. Taxonomy (NCBI): domain Eukaryota; kingdom Metazoa; phylum Arthropoda; class Insecta; order Coleoptera; family Coccinellidae; genus Myrrha; species Myrrha octodecimguttata. The sequence continues at coordinate 75,693,547 of OY294059.1, read as the reverse complement.
AACTGAGCAAATCAACTACAAAGGTACAATATGGAATCAATATGGGATATCGAAATGAATTCATTGTAAATCGATTTAGGTGCAGTTTTTTACAATGACACAATGAATTTTAATCAGTAACGACCGTTGGGGGTCCATTCCACAAAAAAGCGCCCTAGAAAACTTTCAACACAAAATACTTATGGGTCAGTGAAATTAAAATAATGTCGCATAGTTCGTAGTCAACCTCGGTTTTGTGGTCTTAGCTTCACATTATTGGTTGGATCACATACAGTTATAAGATGTTTTAAGGTATGTTTGGGATAAACCTACCTTGAATCTTTGCTCCGTGATCTGAATGAAGGAGGGCGATAGGGCGTTACTTTGAAACTTTCATAGGGGGGATTTTTTGTGAAATGGTTTATTCAAACGGGTTCTACAAAATTCTGCTAAAAGAAAATATCCACCTTTGAAAACACCATGTATTTACCTACCTATCTTAAATAAATCATTCATAAATTATATTCTTGACATTTTCATCGAGTATTCACATACACTTGATTCTTTAATTAGAAATATCGCAGCACTACTGAAAGGTTCAAGGTACATAAATACGTGTCTTTCAAACAATGCCAAGAAAAAACTGTAAATTTTTTCAGTGGATAGTTTCGTTTTTTTTAAGGATTTAAATTTAAATAAGTAATTGAGAATTAAAATTGAATACCCTTTTATTGTGTATGTTTTTTGACAAGCTACGAATACGTTTGTAGAAAGGTTTTGCGCAGAGACGTGAAAAAGTGAAACGGTACTTATTACATTTGATAAACTGTTAGAGTTGAGAAATTTATAATAATAGTTGTTAGTTTTGATGAATAACGAAAAGCGAAGAAGAATATACCAGTGACGATGGTTGAGGAGCACTCTGTCGGAAGATCACCTCAATGGTCTGGCCATGATGAGTGTGCATAGAGCACTTATTAACGAAAACTTGCAGGATTTTCGTAATAAAGTGGTCGAAAAATTCACGAAAAACCCCCGAAAATTATGTTTCAATTAACTTTTATGTATTGAATACAATAAATAAACTTTCTCTAATAAATGCAATAGTTAAGTTTACGTTTTATTTCGGTACAGTAAAGATACTCTTGATTGTTCCCACAATTCATACTTCCCCATCTTTCATTCATATCAACCTGCCCCCCCCTAGGCCATCGGCTGGCGACGCCCTTGGTTTGACTGATTTTGGTCATCAACGAACTCAACCACCCCATTTTGATACTCGGCGGTTTCAACTAGCTAGTTCGTTCTGTTCGTGGCAACAGCAGTCGGTCGGACATTTACAATCGAATATTTCATCAGTTTAACCGACTCGTTCGAAACCATTTTCGGCAAAATAAATCGAAAATCACAGACATTTTCGCGAAATAACAACATGCTGTTTCCCAGAATAATCGCGTAAAAATATACTCCATTCACTTTTATAATCTATCCCGGTAGGACATGATATTCAGACACATTTCACCGTGTATATTTCGAAAATGTTAGGTTATAGTCATTTTCCTGTCAGATAACTACACAACGTTGTCCTCTCTATATAATGATATAATAATTACGTATTTTTCAAAATGTGAATTTTCTTTGGGAAAATAATGAATTTGACAAAATATTATGTGAATTCAATATTTCCAAAGACCTGGCGAATGTTGAAGAAACTTTTTTCTCCGTTAATACTGGAAATATTTCACTATATAAACATGGTTAGAAGATGCAGTTATGCTATTTTCTTGTAAGGAAATCAAGAATCGAATGTTGAAAATTAACTGAAAAATAATGGATAGAGTAGTCCGTTACTTTGTGAAAGTCCATTCGAAAAAGAAATGAAAGTACTCTCATAACTATGCAGTAAAACTTCCTTACGAATAGACAAACTTATGGAATACCCTACTTTTCGAAATTCTCAAGAAATAAGTCTACAGAAGACATTTAAATACATTGTTGCACAATTTGAAATACCCCAACATGAAAATGTAGTGGTACTTGTGTCACTTTACAAGAACTAAATCAATTTTCAAAGTTCTTGGGAATCCATGTGAACGATGCACTGGGTTTTCAGTCACATACGTTGAAAATATTGAATAGCTTTTGATAAATTATTGATTCCAAATTATCAGAGTTGCTATCAGAAAGAGCAGATTTCAATTCTACATAGCACTATACCTGATACTTTGTCTCTGCTTTTTCAAAACTACTTTCGGCATTTTTAGCTTCCAAGCGTGATGATTATATTGAGATTGAGACTATTCAGAGTAGAAATCAGCATTGGCAACGTCTCTGAGAATTATTTTGACATTGCCGATATTTCACCAGTGCTAACCTTCGTTTTAAGTAGTTTACAAAATTGTTTTGATCTAGGGGTCAAGCTGCATTGGACAGAGCCAATACATAAAAGAGTGACTTCTCTGCCTTTGAATATTTAAGTGTAATCTCCTGACATTACACCATTACAACATCCAATCAATCGAATTTCGTATTTTTCAAGAAAAATAAGTACTTGTTCTATCGGAATGAAACCCATATTTCCGTAGAGAGATTCCCCTAAAATATCAAAATATACCCTTCTGCAGGTTCCAGATTCTCCAATTAATTTGATATTCGAGCATCGCTCAGATGTTATGTTCGTGACGTCATGGAACCATTCGAACAAAGTCGTTTGTGTATAGCTGCATCATCATAATTCGAGGGTACATATGCAATAACTATTTCCAGAAAAACAAGTTTGGCGTTATTACCTTAATTGCTGTAATTAGCTGCCAATTAGAATATTCAACTATTCGTCCGCAAAATATGTAAAGACGAACAATGAACGTTCCTAAGTGAGGGTGATTACGGCAAAAGAGATTTTAATTTTCTTGTTTTCTCAAACCTTCATGAAAGCGTGAAAACGACAAACGCTTGAAATTTTCGAACAATTCTACTGATTTTACAGGTCCCAGAATTCGCTGCATACAATTATAATTGCATTAACCCCAAGGTTGCCGATATATCTTATTCTATGTAGAATTTAATTAATTATTGTCAACTGGTGAATAATTATTTTGCCATGAATATTTTGGTAGATTATAGTCAAATTGAATTCGGTTTTTCCGAAGGACAGTAAGCACGATTCTATAAACTGAATAAAATATAGGAAAAACCAGTATGCCTACAGTCGCAGAACTCATGACACATGTTTCAAGAAGAGTTTGATTCAAGTTGAAATTTTACGTGATGGTATTCTTTATCCGTTTCAGATTCTACCGTTATGAGTCATTTTCCAGGTGTATCCAATTTTTTTGATACACTTCCAGTTCAAATTTCAGAAAAGGAAATTTTTGAAATTTCAATCCAACAGATTCTATTTTTATTATATATTATGATACTATATATGATAACTGAATATCAGCGAATGCGGGTATTTCCTTCGAACGAAAATGCAGTAATTTTCATGAAAAACCTTTAGAAGATCACATTTCAAACATATAATTTCAATATTATATTTTTGAAAAAATGTTTGATCACCTTAAACTGAAAAATAAAAATGGGGATTTGCATTTAAAGGGATTTGTCATGAGTGCACGATATGGCAACGTCAAATTCAGCTTTTTTAGAATGAAAAGGACATCAAATGTGTTACTTTGCTTGGGAAAACAGAGAAAGCTATACTCCGATCTGGTTAGAGTAGAAGACAACGACCAAGGAATAGAAAAAGAAGAGCACAGACTGTCATACTGACAAATCGCAAAGGGAAATTGTTTGGTTATATCGACAAAGAACACGTATGTACCACAGAATAGGAATAAATATTTCATTATTCTATGGTAGAAAAAGCTATTCTACTAAACACCGTTGTCATTTCGTGCATGCCTGGCAAATCCCAAACCTCAATTTTGAAATCTGATTTTGAATACTTCCTGAAGGTAATTTGGGAAAATGATGAATCAAACCCATAATGGTTATGTTCAAATTTGCATTTGCAGTAATAACCCAAACTCAGGAAAAGCGAGAGCTACGTTGAAAATTGAAAAAATCATGTGTGGCCCTTCCATATCCAAATATGATGTGAACATATATCAAATATTCAGCCTTCAAATGCAGGATTATTAGAGTTGTTATTTTCCTGAAATTTGCTTCGATGAGCGACAACAATAGCTTATTTTTAGCACACGAGTTGCGCTGGTCAAAATTGAATTCCATTGCTGGGGCTCGAGCTACGTGTGATTCAATGAAAATTCGATGATTTCAGTTCATGATATTGAACGTTCCGATTCCCCTCAATAGGTTTCACTTCTTTCTGTACAATGGACATATTCCAGATGTGTCATCCGGTACAATAGTTATTCGAAAATTGCTACAATAATTGATTTATCCATCAACCTGACCCTTCTAAAAAACGATGCAGTGTACAGGGTTGCCAAAATTTGATGTATTCGCAACCATAGGAATTTATTTTTCGTAGCAAACGCAGTGGTGAAAACAGGAATTATCGATCGGTTCATTTCTAGGGTAAGTTAGGAAAAATAGAAATTTGGTGATTCAAACAATGGTCCCAATATCCATCGGGATGGTCGGAAAAACTCCAAACTCGTTCATTCGCGAGAAATGTTTTGGCCCGCTACTGTTTACATTGAGAAAAATTTTGACTCATTTCATATTTCAAAGTGATTGAATTCAGAAAATGAAGTTTATATTATTTATATTCTAATTCTACAAGAAAAAATTCATGTAGAACTTGTTTTCTGAATTTTTTCCCATCAGGTAATGCCCAGAAAATTTGGTTATTTGCAAAATTCGAGTTTTCCTCGATAACTAGAATTCAAACAACGAGCTCGGAAACGTCCATATTTGCCTTGAGACGTAGTTCAGGGGTTTCGAATTTTTAACACCCTGTACATAGAGCAGAAGAGCGGATATCTCGTTCATTTCATGTGAATTCAAAATTGCAACGAATAAAAACTACATTTACTTTAAATGTTCCGATTTGAATATTTTCAATAACCATTCAAAACTATAAGTACGGACCTCGTATCGCTTGGGTTCATAGTTCAATTAGGATGACATACAGATAACTAAGAGATAACCATGCTTTGTAGTCGTTTATCGCATAGATTGAGGGTGTTATGAGAACTGATTTAGTAAATTTTAAGATTATTCCAACACCAAAATAAAAAAATATCGATGGAAAATTGTATTCTCCGTTCAATTTTTTAATCTTTTTCGGTTCTTTAATTCGAATCAAAATTCTTTCGAACGGAAAATTTATTCGGTGAAACACTGTAAAGTTCAATGATGCGACGAATAATTATTCAAATTGAAAATACTAGGTTAACGAAATTAAAATACGAATGGCATGGAAACGATATAATGATCAACCTTGTATTTTGAACTGTACACCTCACGACTGATTCAAATAAGCTGACATGCATAAAGATACGATTTTGATACCTACACTATTTGTAGTATAAGGTGCACAAATTAAATGAATAAAATGAGAAATAAGCAGGAATCGAAAAGAGAAATGAAGTTACTTTGAGTATCTTGATACTCTTTAAAAAAGCAACTTGATACGTACCTTAAAGTTTCTTTTTGAAAAAGATAAGATATTTCTTAAGTTCCTTTATATATAAGGTTGGAGTTTTTTAAAGTTTTAGATGAAGTAATGTTTTACTTGTTATGTTGACTTAATTAATTTAGACAATAGGAAAATTTGTATGCTCCAATTTCATTGACGCCAGAATTGGAGATTGGAATTTTTACGTAAGATAGCCTAAAAGCAACCTTCTCAAAATACAACAACCTCAAACAAACTATGAATGATTTATAGAGTAAAAGATAAAAGTTCATTTACTTATTCAAAACAAAAAATTCTGATTCTCTCGATTCGGAGGAATAGTGGAAAATTTTTTCTGGAAAACTGACAGGTACAAGTCGGTATAAATGTAGCACAACTATATTGAACAATTTTTGCCAAAAAAAAAGAAAGTGCTGGGCTAACTTTTTTTCAAATCTTGCATATTTGTGAACAATTCAACGGCAAGAATCATATTACGTATATAACAAGTTTTGGCATCTATATTTTTTCATTACGAAAAAACGAAAGTGCTGGGCTAACTTTAGTTTCGCGGTTTCTCGAGAAACCCGACGAAATTTCGAGAAAATATTCACGGCACAATTCAGCACAAATATAACACAAATTGTGTCACTCTTTTTTCGAAAGAAGACAATTCTGCATTTATAATTTCTGGAGAAATTAGAGGGACTTTCAGAAAAATTTGAACGATACAGCTCAGTATATGTATAGCACAATCTATTTCAGCCGTTTGGAACCCAGCTTTTCGAAAAACGCTGGGCTAGACATTTTGTGGAATATCTTGAGAACCGGAAGAAAGAAAAATTTCAACGGAACAAAGCAGCACAAATCGAGTACAATTCAGCACAAAAAATGTTTTCGAAAACAGCAAAGCGCTGGGCCATCTTCACACACATTCGCGTTAAGAAACTTTTCTTTAAGTTACGAGATACAGTTCCTTTTATTATCTAAGATACTAGTTACTTTTCGCTAACAAAAAAGGGAACTTAAGATCCAAGTAACCAAGATACTTTTTTCTGACAGAGCTACGAGTAAGTATTTTAAAAATTCATGAAAACAAATTTCAATGTATTCATGCGTGTTTCACAAACGCACAACACAATAGTCTCTTGCGTCTTGATAATTATCATTAATTTTCCTCAATGCCATATCGGTGCATCCATAATTAAGAATTATTCTCATATGTTTTGCAAACCCATTAGGTGCCTGGTTAACAAAACCGAAGAAACCGACGATAACAGAATTTGAAAATGATCGACCTTGTATTTTGAACCCTACACCTCACAAATGAGAATTTAATGAACATACGAGCAAAAAAATCCGATTGCGACATCTACATATTTCATCATTTATTCACCAATAACAATTAAGACGGGACAAGGTACAAGGCATCCGTTGACGACGTGGCCTACCACCAACATGAAAAAGACGAACCCGTGATCTATTTCTAGAAACAATGCAGCAGCGTAACCGAGTTAAAAGTGTGCCAATGAACCAAAAAGAACGAGATTCAGGTCAGAATCTCCGCAGCAAGGTGCGCTCATATTCTTTCACCCAAAAAACTCACCGTGTACATTTCTCGAAAAGTCGTGTCGAAAATTACAGGGAGCGGTCAACATTTACGAATCGGGGAAAAACCCGTCTACGGGGAAAAGAACCGAACTATCAAAATAACGAAACATATGCGTGACGCGCGTTCGTCCTTAGTTTGCTTTATCTTGTTGTCACACGTCACGTCAGATGGACCGCGAGAACCGGCAGGAAACTGAAATTCAAAACTGAGCGTAGGAGCCGTAGCTTATCGACGTTGTCGTTAGCGTTTTGCATGACATAACAGTCGAGGACGACTGTTAAATGTATCACACCCACCTCTAGCCCGCGGCAACCATCATAGTCGGTTAAAATCAGCTGTGAGTGTAGCAGCAGCGACAAGGTTAAATCCTGCCGTTGCAGGTTTCGCCGAAAATCGCTCGGCCTCGAAAACACACCGGACACCACATCGATACATTGCGCGAACTGGCGATATCGAACGGCGCGTACTTAGCCTAGCTAGAGAGCTACAGAAGAAGAAGAAAGACAGCGGGGGACATTTTATAATCAACTTGTGTGTGTTGTGTTTTACCTGAACTGAAATGGGAACGTTTGGTGTCGCCGTTTTCTGCGTCTCCGTCCAAGGGTCGTTTCCTGGAATCCGCAATTTCGGGCGATGGACATGTATCCATTCCCGAGTCGGCGGCCATGTTATCACTGAGACGTCCGTGCACGCGAAGCGGCACACTGACACAGTATACGCGAACTTTGCACCGTCGTGACTTTTCCTGCGCACTATCCTGCTGGCTGCTCGTCGTCGACTGAGCCCGTCAGCCTGCTGCTGCTGCGTTGTTGTCTTCCTCGAACGAGTCTTTCGCGTCGCGTTTGCACCTCAGATGCGACCTGTCCGGCTTCGTTGCTTCGACTGACTGACTGGTCGTCGTCGTGCAACGGGCGTAGATTAGATAGCAGCTTCGTTTTCGAATTCTGCTTATTGTCGTTCGCTGCTGATATGGATCCCCACTTCCTACTCTACCTCTGCCGCTTCGGGCGATTCTGCTTTTTCGTCAATTTCGCTCAGATTCGCTGACCGCACTTCTAATTGTCTCTCTGGACTTTTGGAGGGTTAAATAGGGCCTTAGTGGATGATGGTAGTACAAATCGAGCACCGTGCTGGATATCCGTTCAACACCTCTGCCTGAAAATATTCAATCAATTCAATTTGATCCTATCTTGCGATTAATAGCTTTCGTAACGGGTAATGCCGAAAACGTTTGTTTTTTTCCCGATGAGAACTTACTTTTATTTTTCAGTACAATGATTTTTGCGCGCATGTTCTAGGGGAACAGCGTGCTATCGTTATGTCCAAATGGTCTCAAACGACTAGGTTGGACTCACTGATGACGAATCCGGTGTCAGAATCGATTTTATCCGTCCGAAAGGCCGGCATTAGACACGATAACTGTCGAACGGAACATGCTAGAGACTTGAAACTTTTAGGGTAGTTCGCGCATTGAATGCCACGGTTGAGTTCGTTAAAGGAACAAATCGGCCAGATGGTCTAGGAGTTATAGTCATTTGAAATTTTGATAATATTAAGCATAACGACGCGCAACTATGTCCTAACACAACTGTCAAAAATGTCAGTTAAAGTTAAGTTTTATATTACCGGCCCTAAGCGAAACTTCGGTAGGATCATATGGTAGGTAAATTAAAAATTCAACATATTTTTAATTCAGAAACTATTGATCACATTCGAAAAGAATTTTGCTCATACTTTGAGCTGCATATTTCACAGCAATGTACTACATTACAATTTGATACGAATGATATTCTCGGAGATATTGGGAAGAAATATGTAAAATTTCCTCTTTTTGCGCGCATGTTCTAGGGGAACAGCGTGCTATCGTTTTGTCCAAATGTCTGTAATTTTAGATGATTGAGCCGAAAATGGTCTCAATCGACTAGGTTGGACTCACTGATGACGAATCCGGTGTCAAAATCGATTCTGTCCGGCCAGCCGGCCGGCCGGCCGTAGACACGCTAACTGTCGACAGAAGCAAGCTAGCATTTTGAAACTTTCAGGATAGGTTGCGCATCAGAATGCCGCGGTTAAGTTCGTTAATGGGCCAAATCGGTCGAATAGTTTCGGAGTTATGGGCAATTGAAATTTTGAAGTTATTTATTTTTTATTTCAGAAACTATCTGAGAGATTAGATTCAAACTTGGCAGTTGGGTGGAGTATAACGACGCGCAACTTTGAGCCAAATTTCGTCAGGATCAGATTTTCAGTGAATTTTAAAAAAATTTTTTTTCGAATTTTTTTTCAAAAAAATTTTTTTTTTCGGAAACCATTTATTATATTCGGAAAAAAAGTCCACTTTCACTTTCAACTTCATATTTCACAGCAGTGTACCAAATTTCAGTTCGATACGATCATAAGTTTCGGAGATATCCGGAAAAAATGTGTCAAATTTCGAGGTTTTCTTCTCGATATCGTTTATTTTTTCGGTATAACTCGAGAAATACTGTTTCAGTCCTGATGAAATTTCACAGATAGTTTTGAGATGCTGTAAGACAACTTCATGCGAAATTTCGTGATAATCGTGTCATCAGAACAATTTGAAAAAAAAAATTTCTATGATTTTTCTTATCATATCATCCTCGTCAAATTCTGTATGAAACTTCGAACTGTTATTTTTCGATGAAGTACTGGATTTCAATTCGATCTGATCTGTATTTTTGGAAATATTGAAAAAATAAAATTTTGATTGGGTATATCTACGGAATCATTGGGTGGATTTTACCCATTCACGAATTCGGCCTTCGTAATTTAGGTCCAAACCTTCTCTACAAATATCAAGTTGTTTCTTTCGGAAGTTATTGTGTTTACGCAGTCGGCCGTTAGGCTGACCGTAAACACAATAACTTCCGGAAGAAACGACTTAGAAACTCGATATTTGTAGAGAAGGTTTGGGGCTTAATTACGAAGGTCGAATTCGTGAATGGGTAAAATCCGCCCAATGATTTCGTAGATATACCCATTCAAAATTTTATTTTTCCAATATTTCCAAAAATACAGATTTGATCGAATTGAAATCCAGTAATTTATCAGTAAAAATTTCAAAAAGTACTGCCGTGAAGGCAGCAGCTTTTGCGTGCATGTTCAAATTCGTTGCTGAAGCGGTCATCTACATTGAACATGCGCGCAAAAGTTGCTGCCTTCACGGCAGTGCTTTTTGAAATTTTTTTTTCGATATCATCGTTTTGTTCGGTATAACTCAAGAAATACTTATTCAATCATGATGAAACTTAGCAGCTGATTTGAATATGCTGGAGGACAACGTTGTGCAAAATTTCGTGATTATTAAGTTATTATTTGTGATTATCTGTGGTTATAATATTTTGTTGTCCTTTGATTATCTTATCTTAATAAACATCATTATTATTATTATTATTAGAACAATTTGAAAAATAAATATTTTCTTCAAATATTCAATATTCTATGCTTTCCTTTCATATTATCCTCAGTAAATTCTGTAGTAACATTCGGACTGTCATTTTTCGATGAAGTACTGGATTTGAATTCGATCTTATCTGTATTTTTGGAAATATTGGGAAAATAAAATTTTTTATGGGTATATCTGCGGAATCATTTGGTGGATTTTACCCATTCACGAATTCGGCCTTTGTCATTGTCATAGGTCAATTTTCCGCAATATCTCAAGAAGTACAAATACAATTAGATTGGAACTTCGTAATCAGGTGGAAATTAGTAACACGCAACTAGATGCAAAATTTCGTGTTGATCTAGTTCTTAGAATTTGAGCAAGCGCGTAAGAGCTCGTGACGTCACGTCAGTGCTTTTCTAGAATTTTTCAGTTATAGAATTCCATCACGAGACCGCTTACAAAATATATAATTCAAATCTTGATGCGTGAAATGTCCGAATTCCGGCTAAGCATCTTGAGAAATACAGATACTATGATAAAAATGACTGTGAAGAACTTCAACGTCCTATATACCTAGAACACATAGCGTGCGTGAAACCTGTCTGCATTTTATCAACCATGAAGAAATAACACTTCTGTGTTCGGAATCTCGAAATTGGGAACACCATGTATACATTACGAGCTCCATATATATGTTTGTATGTTTCCGAAAAATGGATTTATACCACCTACAGGGTGTTTCTATCTAGCCAAATTTGGAAAAGAAAGCCGGAAGGTACCATGTTTTGATTTTTGCAGTTTTGGAGAATAATAATGTCAGAACAGGACTTTTATTTGCGAAAAATGTATTTTCTGATTTCAGTCATGAAAGTTTACTCAATATAACCCTTTGAAATTTGGTCTATAATTAACGTTTCGAAGGTATTCAGTAATTCATAAATAAAAATAATTAATAATTAAAGCAGTAATTTGAATTAATGACCTAATTTGAAAACTGTATAACCGGAATAATACTGAAGTACCATCATCAGACAGTTGTTGGTTTCGAATTTTCAACCTGATTAAAAATAAATTTCGGAACGTTATCTTATCTACGTAAAGATGTTGATAATTGTACTGTTATTATCTCCGCAACTACTCAATTTCGACATTTTTATCTGTTACTGAACTCGAATTTCGAGACAAAGAACGAAAGCTCTTCTATTAGAAGCATTAGACAGTCATTGAATGAATCACAATAGGATCTGAAGAGGTATATGCTCAGAAGAGTCTCTTCAAAACCAATAAATAACAAAATTAAGATTCGTTTAACATGAAAAGAGGAGGTACTTTTCATTTCAGGGTACTTTCACTAGGGACTGACATTTTAATGGCTTTTATGAATAACTGAATTCGAAAACCAGAATAAGATTGTATTTCTAAAATAGAGTCATAACCACCTACCCGAAATTGAGTTAACAAAGTTAATGGTTGGAGACAACTTTGTTGATAGGTCCGATATCTTCATTTGAACCCATAAAATACAGTGCATGCTACGAATTGAGGCATATATAGTACAACATTTCCATGTCCATACCTTCTACAACTTTTTTTATTCAAAAAATACCGAAAGTGTTCCAAGAAAAAAATTAAGCATTTTTCTAAGCCTACCTCCCATTCTAATCCGTCAATAATTATTGAATAAATGATAATAATATTATTTAAAAGTATGAGAATTCCATTATGCAGGTTCGTAATTATTTGTGATAAACCAACATAATGTGGGTTCACTACTCTAGTGCTAGCATTACTTAAATTTGTATAAAATACTTTGTAGGTCATTTTGCAAGCTGGATTCACGAGCTTGACGTGGATGTTTGCGTTTTGTTGTTCCTCTTTTCCTTAACTTCGTGAAGCCAAATTACCAATATCTAAGCAGAGGAAAAGACCCGAAAAGAACTAAGAAGAGGTACTTATAGTGGAAGACGGATAAAGCAAAATTACAATCTTTTATCGAAATTATACCATACAGTCTATAGAAGTACGAAATCACAGGAAAAAATATATGTTTGTTATCTATATATCATAGCAATCGTTATTTTGTATTTCTTGTTCTTATTGAAACTCCTATAATCCGCATTGATCATACCTTGCCTTCAGTGACGATATACAAAAATAGTTTTACTATGAAAAATTGCACACTTACTTATTGCGGATGGTCATAATCCCTGCAATGAAGATTTTGCACTGAAAGATTTGATGAAGACCGAATGATCAAACGAAAATTTTACACAAATTTGAAATGTAATGTCACATTGAATGAAAGATCATAATTTATTCAACTTAAACAAATGATTTCACTTGTCTTATTTGTTCATTAGAATCAAGTAAACTGGCGGACATAGAATACAATTTTCATCCTTCTTCCTTGCAGAAATAATAGATCAAAAGTAAAAATCTTGATTTTTGGTTCGATCTTATCTATGTTAACGTATATTTTTTAATCTATGGTCTAGAACTACATCATGGAATTACCAATTACCTTTTATAGATCATTGGTGGTATTTCTTCGATAACTTTTTCGAGAGTCGAGAAATATACTATTAATTCTACTTTTCTATCTATATTGATTATGTATGATTGTTCGATTTGTTGAGTGCGGATAGTGAATAAGTGTATCGATTGAGACAGACAGTAAGTGGGACGGTGTCCAATTATAAGTTAATGATGGATGACAAAAGGTAAGTATTCCTATGAAATTGGTTTAGTTTTCATGCACTTGTACTAGTAAAGGAAAGCGGTATGATGTAAGCAAAACATGGTGTGCTCATCTGTGATCGATTTACCAATGATGACGTCATTTTTTTCAGATGGGCACCATGATTTCTTCATCATGATTATAATTTATAACGTCCTACTGGCTGCCCTTTGCCAGGATAACTATCTCTTTTCTCAGCAGATTATCAATGAGACTTTAAATTTTCAGGGGAGGCGTGTAGTCTGAAATGTCTGACTGCGCTAGTTCAGTTCCAACCTTGTTCCAACCAATGATTTCGGCATAGTTTTTGCGCGCATGTTCCATATTATCGTTTTGTCAAAAATGTCAGTAATTCTTGAGTTCTTACCCGAAATTTATCTGGAACGACTTGGTTGAATTCCCTAGTGAAGAATGCATTGTCAACATCGATTTATGTCCGGCGGTTGCTTCGATGATTTGATAACGGTAGAGCCAGTGACTTACAACTTTCTAGTTAGGTTATGTATAAAAATTTGAATTTTTCAGGATATTTCCTTAATGTCTTATGAACTACACGAACGATCGGATTGAAACTTTGTAGGAATGTTCGAGGACCTCAAACAAACGCCGAACTGTCCGCAATATTCAGTTGGAATCGTATGGTGCTCAAATAAAAAAAAAATCCGAAATTTCCCTTTTGAAGAACTTTTTTCGGATACTTTGATTTCAAAAAAATTTGTAAGGACATCGTACTTTATATTTCACAACAGTGCAGGAAGTTTCAGTTTGATCCAAATTTATTTTTCGGAGATATTGAGAAAATTAGTCGAACCCATAAAGGCACCGTTAGAGCTAAGGAGATTCGGGTATTCATTCTATTGGTTGAGAGATTCACCCTATTGGCTGACGACGATCACGTGATCGTCGTCGGCCAATAGGAGAGAATCTCCGATTACCCAAATACCCGAATCTCCCTAGCACAAAAGCTTGCTCAAGTATACCCATGATGTAAGTAAAACATGGTGTGCTCATATTCACCAATGATGAAGTCACTTTTTTTTCATTCAAATTCAATGCACAGAATATACAACTCTTTGTATTTTAATCTTGCTGACGTCACTTTTTTTTCAGATGAGCACACCTTTTTTTTACATCATGAGTATACCCCTTTAACATCGATTTCAAGCGATGGACCAACAGCTCCAGCCATAGTTACGGTTATTCAAACTGACATATAGTCAAAGGATAATCTGTTTATTTTAATCACCGTAACTATAACCAGAGCTTTTGGTCCATCGCTTGAAATCACTTTAAGTATAGGGTACCTATGGTATTGTTATTCTTTTCTGATTCTCCTAGACTTCTCTATGAAACCCTTCAAAAGTAGGATGCTTGTGCTAGTCCAGATTAATCTTCACAGAAATTATATATTGACAAGTTCCATAACTTTATTAATTAACACATGGAAAATATTATCATTAAAAAGAAAGCTGCAATATCGCAGTTACAGCGACCTGATGCGACAAAAGGATGAACGTCATACACATCGATCAAAGTATTCTGCACTCGAAGGTGAGACTCGCAAGATGCTCCTGACAGATGGCGCGCTGTATGTTGTATACTACAGTGGTCCTTCTGAAAGGCAACAAGTATCGAGAGAACTCTCTGCGGTTTATCCAAGTTAAGTTGACCTGACGATCAATAACAATTGTGAAACAGCTGTAGTCATTCTCCTTGGATTCGCTTCTTTGGTGTAGGTGTTTTGGTTGATTGGATGATTAGCTCTGATCAAGGGGGAATGTTTGTTGATTTATCGACGGATATTCGTCCTTGTGATTATGTTACATATTAAAAAGAAATGTTATTAAAAAAACTCGATTATAGTTCGTCAAATTTAATAATATATAAAAAAAAAATTCTAAGGGACATTATTGTTCATTGAGATTTATTTTTCAACATCAGATTAATCATCTGTCTTCACAGTATAAGTTAAAACTATCGAAGATTTGGGTGATATCGAAATACTGTTGGCTTCTTTCTTCAACCTAGAAAAAAAAAGTAAAATCAAGATCCGAATCTCTTCAGAATATTTCTCAAATTCTCACCCCAATTTGTAGTCACTTTCATTGAAGCTGCTACTGGTGAACTGAACAGTTAGCTCACTGGAGATTTTATCCATATCTTTTTCAAAATCAACTACAAGAGTTTCATCTGAAGGATTCACTGCTACCAACACTCCGGGACTACCTGGTGTTAGCCTAAAAATTGGAAATAATAAGTTGCTTAACTTTTGCATATTGATATTTGATACATTAGTTATTCTTCACAATAAAGATTGGCCTTATAAACGACACTTCATTCACTTTCATGGAGTCAGTCAGTAGGTCATGAAAGTCTTACACATTCCACTCTGTATAATAAAAACTGTGAGATAAGGTCAATTCCCCTGTCAGATAACAATGCAGCGTTGTCTGTTCTACACAAATTTCAGAGTAATTATGTATGAATCCAAACCATAGAGTCATTAATGGAAATATGTAAGAATTGGCAACGTCACGTCGAATTATTTCAACCTTTATCTTTCAGTTGTGCCAATCTGGCTCAGTCCTAGTTACAAAAACTGGATAGACCCAGTCCAAGGCCTACCAACTGACTATAAAAGTGAATGTAGTATGGTAGTATCTCACTGAAAATGAATAGACAAGTTATCTCTATGTCTGTTGAAAACTACAAATTCAATTTCTGCAAAAATTCGTATATTTTCTGGGTATCAAAACATAATCCAGTCTTCGTCACAATGAAACTCCTCGTAAACTCACCTTGTTCTGTATTTCCAGAATGCAGAAACAAACGGATTGTTGTATTATTAAATTTTTTAATTTCAGTACAAATTCAAAATTTATCAATTGTTTTTTCTTTTGTGAACATATTCTTTCGTCAAAACATTTCACTGGTAACATTTAAAAGAAGGCAATTGTCATTATTAAATCAAAAGTCTTCAATTTCCGATAGAGGGTACAAACGTTACTAACCTTGTGAATGCAAGAATGGTTTTGTTGGCTACTGCTCTACATTCGAAATCGCCACGCATCACAGGCGGCAATGTACGAATCTTTGCTAAGGCTGTGTTTATTGTGGCATCGCCCTCGAGCAGAGGAACGCCAGGAAGAATGTATGTTATGGTATCTTGAACGTCCTCGGGTAAGGAGTTAGACTTGTGCTGAAAATACGTTATAATAAATATCAGATGCGTAAATATGGGTTTTAAATGGAGATGGACAACAATGTTAATGATCTGGCAACAGTGTATCGTTCTATTTGTCTGGACAGGTGGGTACATTGTTGCCAGACGTTCAGTTCATTTCTGTCAATACAGCAGTGAGCATGATATCTGAAATGCAGGTGGGTTAACTTCCTCTTCTGAAGATTCCTTGACTGTAACCTTTAATGGAAACATACCTATGAGGAACATGCATTATCACAAGCACAATGGGGGTTTTTCCTGAATTTGGGTTATTACTGCAAATGCAAATTTGAACATAATTATTATGGGTTTGATTCGTCATTTTCCCAAATTACCTTCAGAAAGTATTCTAAATTGGGGTTTGGGATTTGCCGGACATGCAACAAGTGACAACGGTGTTCAGTAGAATACCTTTTTCTGCTATAGAATTGGGAACTTCTGCGAAGATGCCAGCGCCCTAACGGATAAATTTGGAATCTGTCCAAGCTAGTAGTTTTATGTAAACAAACCTTAGAAATGTGGTGGAGAACGAATATTTATTGAGCAGAGCTTGAATATTTAAAGAAATTATTATAGTTTTGTGTAAGATTTCTCGAGAAGGAACTTTTCGTTTGGATAACGATATGAAATCGTACTTTAAATCGTTCCTGGAGGATAATTTCGATGTTATTTTAGTGTCTGTTGCTTGGTGGATCAAAGTGAACCAATATCAAAGTTTACTTGAATTTCTGGAAAAATAGGCACCTTAATAAGTAATTTAAGGACTCTTATTTATGTGGATAAGTGCTGAATGCAGGCTAGAAATCTAGAATCAGTCCAAATGATATGACTTGTTCTTTGTTTACAAACGAGTGAATCAATAAAATGAAAACAGATTTTCTGTTTCAGTTCTTTTGGATTGTATTTCTAAAGAAAAGAAAACAGATAGACATATAATTGATTTCATTTTCATTTTACAGCAGCCTAAGATACACATACAAAATGAAAACCGTCACAGCTGGTTCAACCTACCTATAGGTATATAGAAATGTATTAATGTATATGAATAACTTCAGCTATTATCAACTCAAACAGTATATCTAGTTTTGTCAGGTTTTCAACCAGATCACTCTTTTAGAATATGATTTTTTGTAATATGTGAATTAGGTAGCTGCAGAAGTGCTCGGTAGTTTCTCTGCAGCATTTTTCATCAAAATTCTCTTATTTTCATTTACACCTGAAAACATCATGACATGAAGTTGTTTCGAAATGAATACATTGTAGGTAATTTACCTTTATGAAAATAAACAACTGAGAAATGCAGTGATCATACTTTCATGTATTTCGTGATCTGTTTTCCAATCTTCAATCTCTAAAGCTAAGCCTTTCTTCTATCATTGAGTTCCCTGCCAAATGCTGTTTCCAAATTAACTTTACTTTCATTCAGCTTTGGAAAAAATGAAAACTAGAGGCACTAGATGATCATTTCTTCTTTGGCCATGAATAACATTGAGTTGAGGCAGACAATAATAGTAATTTCGGGAGGATGTCATTTCGAATTGATACAATCGAAAATTTTAATCGGAAAGAAAGGAATCGATTGATGAATATTACAAACACTTTCGGTATACCGAATCGGTATACCAAAATTTCAACTCGGAGAACAACACAAAAGCTTGAAAATGAACTCCAAAAGTAAGCAAATTACGTTAGAATAACAGGCACGTCGAAAAACTACTAGCTTGGAAGTGTTCGAATTTCTATCACCAGAGGGCGTATCGCTTAGCAGTAGTTGCGAATAATGAAATATTTATTCCTTTTCTGTGGTACACACGTATTCTTTGTCAATAGTGATGTTCTTTCGTACTGAACGAAGTGATTTATATAACTTCAATCAGAAAGATCAGTTGAAGCGATCGTTCTTTCGTTTTCAATCAGTTCCCCCTTCCACAAATCTAAAGTGATTGCAAGTGATTATTCTAATCGCGGAATTCCTTATATCATTTGAATTCAGATTGGAAAGTTAACCTCAAAATTTGAAGTTAGAAGTTGCAGAATTTTCATAGACATATAAGTCGATTAGAATTTTATACACACTGACATTTTCAGAGATAGATGAATTAATAATCCAGTCGAAAACATAAACTGTAACTGAAGATGGCAAAGCAGAGTTTATTACCAGTTCAGTTGTACACAGTACAAATGAATGAAAATGATGGCAAAGTCTATGGATCAAACTGAGCGCATTCTTTCGGACATTCAGTGATTGAATGTATTCTGATTGCAAAATTACTTTCACTTAAATCACATAAGTTCCATCAGTTCAATCAGTACGAAAGAACACTACTAATATAACCAAACAATTTCCGTTTGCGATTTGTCATTAATATGACAGTCTGTGCTCTTCTTTTTCTATTCCTTGGTCGTTGTCTTCTACTCTAACCAGATCGAAGTATAGCTATCTCTGTTTTCCTAAGCAAAGTGACATATTTGACGTCCTTTTCTTTCCGAGAAAGCTGAATTCGACGTTGCCATATCGTGCACTCATGACAAATCCCTTTCAATGCAAATCCCCATTTTTATTTTTCAGTTTTAGGTGATCAAACATTTTTATAAAAATATAATATTGAAATTATATGTTTGAAATGTGATGTTCTGAAGGTTTTTCATGAAAATTACTGCATTTTCGTTCAAAGGAAAAACCCCCATTTAGCCAACGGCACTTAATTTTTTCTGCAGTGCCACGAACACATTGCAGATGAAGCGGAAAAACCTCGCAACTGAGAAGGGATAATCTAAGAAAAGTATGAGTCGATCTTTCTTCTCGAGACAATTTCTCAATGATCACAAATAATGTCCTCTAGAAGGACAACGTTCCTAAGATGAAAGGCGGAGCAAATCTAGCTTATCACTCAAAATCCTTTTCTAAAGGGTTTTTCAACAAGAACTTTGTTTTTTAAAACAAAATAAAACAAAGAATTTAGTGGAAAATGAATAAAATTTTTATTGTATTGCAAAGAGAAAAGTTCGGCAATTATGAATGAAAAATGATATCTGACAAATGTCCACCACGACCACGCTGACAGACGTTGATTCATTCATCAAAATTTTTAATCACTTTTTGGCAAGATGGAGGGTCTATTTCGTTAATGACATCACGGATTTTGAGTTTTAAGGCTGCAATCGATTCGATTGGCTCCGTATAAAGTCTGTCTTTAACATAGCCCCACAAAAAATAATCCAGTGGTGTTAAATCACACGATCTGGCCGGCCACTTAACAGCTGAATTTCGCGAAATTATGCGATCGGGAAATTTGGTTTGCAATAAATTGATCGTTTCATTGGCTGTGTGACATGTGGCACCGTCTTGTTGAAACCACATTTCAGTGACATCCATGTCATCAATAGTAGGCCAAAATTTAGTTGTTAACATCTCGCGATAGCGTGATCCATCGACTGTTACCGCATTTCCAGCCTCATCTTCCCTCTTCACGGCCCAATCACACCTCTAGACCACATATTTAGCACACCACACAGTGACACGTTGAGCATGCAAAGGCTTCTCAATAATTGCTTTAGGATTGTCAGAAGCCCAAATGCGGCAATTTTGCTTGTTGACAAATGAAAATGTGCTTCGTCTGAGAAAATGATTTTTTGAGAAAAACCAGCAAGTTGTTCCTGAATGAACTGAGCGAATCTACGGCGATTTGAATGGTCGGTCAGCTTCAATTCCTGCACCAGTTGAATCTTGGAAGGCTTCAAAGCCAAATCCTTTCGCAAAATTCGCCATGTTGTGCATTTGGATAACCCCAATTGTTGAGAACGTCGTGAAATTGATAACTTTTGATCTTCTTCAACACTGTGGCTCACGGCAGCGATGTTTTCTGTTGAACGACGCGGTCGAACACGTGTTGGTGTTGGCACATTTTGTACCGAGCCTGTCGACTCAAATTTCGCGACCAAATTCTTGATAGCGGTCTCAGTAGGACGTTTATGTTGTCCGAAAATATCACGAATTTTACGAAATGTAACTTTAACAGAACGACCATTTTCATAGTGGATTTGAATTATTTTAATGCGATTTTCGAGCGAAATTGAATTCATTGTAACAATTGCCAAAGCATATACTGCGAATACGTCAAAAAACTAAATGTCAAAACTGTCATGTGGTGCCGGTGTTACCACATTGAAAAACAAAGTTCTTGTTGAAAAACCCTGTACAAGTAAGAATTTCAAAGAACAAATCACATATCGGGACATTCCAATATTTTGGCTAAAAATAAAATTCTAGACATCTTTCACAGAAGGGAAGAAAGAGCAGCCAAAAAAACACACAATGTCCCCGAAAGAATGTGATAGACGTGTTGAAGGCTGTACATATGTGCCACATTTTATTCTTGTTTGCCGAAACCTTGAAGCATATCCTGTTAAACAGTGCTTCGAAGTAGCAGTGAAAGAATTTAGTATACAGAGTGTAACAGCCAAATGATCTAAATTCGATAACGAATAAATGATGGCGTGTTGGGAAAAACTCTCGGACACGTCGATTTGTAATTTTAAATTCGCATATTTTTCAAGAAAATAATATTATATAGGGTGTTCCATGTGACCGTGGCCAATACCAACTTTCTTATTTCAAATGCAACCCCCTGTATATTATTTATTTTTTGGATTCTTCAGAGAATTCTAGACACAATTCATGCACAATGTCCTATACCTATCTTTAACTATTTCGGAAATATTAAGTGTTTTAAGATTTACTGCAAAAATCAACGTTTTAAATAAAAATTATTTTATTTCACAAATTCGGTACATTACACTTAAAACCTAATAAGTAATACTGATTATTTCTTAATAATAAAAAAAAACAAGAAAAAACATTAATGTCAATGTAGGAAATGTTCAAAATGCTCGCCGCAAACGTCTTGGCAACATGCTAATCTGGTGTAGAATTGTCTTCTAACGTTACTCAACATTTTTGAAAACACTTAATATTTCCCAAAAAGTTGAAGATAGGTATAGGACATTGTACATGAATTATGTCTAGAATTTTCTGAAGAATCCACAAAATAAATAATATACAGGGGGTTACATTTGAAATAAGAAAGTTGGTATTAGCCACGGTCGCATGGAACACCCTATATAATTTAATTTTCTTGAAAACTATGCGCATTTAAAATTACAAATCGACGTATCCGAGCGTTTTTCCTAACACCCCCTCATTTATTAGTTATCGAATTTAGTCCATTTGGCTGTTACACTCTGTATATACTTTGTAATATTGGGCATTTAGCCCGTTGAATAAATAAATAAATAAACTTACTGTCCAAAGTGGCCATTGGAATCCTTGAGTCTTGAATACATGCTCCAACGCATGCGCCACTTTCTCAGATTCGAAAACCGGCTTGTGTAAAACGTTACTTTGCGCAGGTAGATCTACCACAAAAGATCCATCAACTTTGAAAGCTTCCACTTTCTCTATGACGTTCTTCACCATGAACGGTCCGTTGTCCGTTGCATTTTTAACCACCCTCCTCCAGGTCTTCAGAAGGGTCCCCAGTTCCAGCAGATTCTCAGTCTTCGAATGCACGTAAAAACCATAATCGTTCAGGAAATAGCCTTTTTCCGAAGCTTCGTTAGACTTGTCAGGTTCTTGGTCCTTGAACTGTTGGTCGACAAGTAAGAGATGAGCGTCTCGAATGCGGAAACCTCTGGCTCCTTTCTGTGCGAATTTCCTTAGAACGTTCACGAAGGCTTGACTGACGTTTTCATTGCGGAAGTTCAGTTGGGGCCATCCTTCGGGTGCGTAGTAGAATTCCTTCCGGACTGAGGAGTATTTCCAGGAAGATTCGTTCTTTCTAGAGATCTGGATTGAACAATTATCAGTTATGGTTGTAAATGGACACATTTACAATTTCAGAAAAATGAGGAAACCCGCAAGATTTCCCGTCGCGAAGCTATAAGTAAGGTATTCACATCATTGTAAGCAGTGTGAGTTCTTGAACAAAAAATATGAAGGCCAACATAGGCGGTCTCTCTTTGTTTGGAAGATATGGGCCCCCAAAGTTCCAAATTGTTGCAATTTTAGATCCTTTTTTCCGCCATAAAAATGATCTCTAACATCTCAAATCTAGTTCATAAATCATCTTTGAACTTTCAACCAACAAGTACCCACACTTTCTTTCAAGAATATTCATTATTTAATGCAAGAAAGGTGAAAATATCAGACAACCACTCAACCTATATTTCTACGAAATACTTCTCCATGTTGAAGCGCAGCTTGGCAACAGCGTCTTTTCATCGCTGGCCAACGTATTATGACCGAAGAGTAGTGGCTGGCGGGAAATATGAAATGATGGGCAGTTGAAGGATATGATTGTAAGGAGAATGCTTCTGTCACTGAAGAAGAGGTGGTTATTCTAACATCAAAACAAAATCATTGAGAATGTTTCTTAACGGTTTCACTCTCAATATTTTCGTTTGAACTTTCTTTCTATCCCCTTCATAATAGGGAGGCTGTTATCTACTTCGTTTTTTGTTGTGTCTTCGAGATGGTCCCAGTTTAGAATGAGATTCAGGGTATTCCAATAAAATGGGTTATATAATAACCTCGATTTCATTGGATATCTGGGAAGGGCGCGACCTATCTCATGTGAAAAAAATGTGCGTTGAAATATATATCAGGGTGTATTCTCATTCCATTACTATGTGTTTCAACCTTGTAGATTTCATTAGAAACGAATTCTCCCATTGGAAGATTTAGAGTATCGCAGTAAACAGTAAGAACTAACAACATATTTCATTTTTCTCGTCAGCAATATTCTCTCATTCACGAATACGCACGATGGCACGATTCCGACCGATGAAATTCGCGCCATTGCCAAACTTCACTTTTGGACTGAGTAGAAATCAGAAGGAATAGAGGTTAAGTGGTTGTCCAGTAATTTCATTGTTTTTTCATTAAATATTGATCATTCTTAAAAAAAAGTGTTGCTTATTGTTGGTTGAAGGTTCAAAGGTGGTTTGTGAACTATACAGATGAAGTGAGAGATCGTTTTTATGGTGGAAAAAGGGACCTGATAACGACTGATTTTGGAACTTTGGGGGCCCATATCTTCCAAATTAAGGGAGACCGCCTATGTTCGATTTCACATTTTTTATTCAGAAAAACACACTGCGTACATTGATGTTAATATCTTTTTAACATCTCGGCGACGGGAAATCTTGCGGTTTTACCGAAAGATCTTGTCTATCTACTTTTTAAAAAGAAGAAAATATAAAAATCTCTATAAATGCAAAATGTAACTTTTGGAAACTGATTTACATTGTTTATCAGGCGTGATTTCACCTAAATTGTTGATAGTTTAATAAGGCCTTCAAGATTGTAGAAATTTTCAATAATATTTTGGTAATTATCTGTAACCTCAAAATTCTGTTCTGTTATGCTCAAATGTAATAGATTTAATGGTTAAAAGTAGAATTAGTTCAAATGGGTTTTTATTGCAAACTATGACGTCATGCACGATGTTTATTGATGAACATCCCGTGATTAATGTATAAATTTTCACTTTCTTATTTCTTGAAAATATAGGGTGATTCTTTGACCTTGCAGAATATTTTAACAGAAGATTCTGGAAGCTGAAAGAAACACATTTGTCCTCTACCATTTTTTCCGATTCGGCCTAGATAAAAAGATATAGGCATTATAAATTTTCATAATAGGCTATAGCCGCCCCTGGAAACCTGAACACTGAAGTTTTTCCAAGCCTAAGATATACCATTCAAATCTTCGAAATAAGCAACTCTGTTATGAAAACAAGCGTCAACTTACTTTTAACATTCCAGTTGGTGAAAAAAGTTGTATTTATAGTACAATAAACAAGTTAGGTATTCCAAATTTCGTGGGCGATAAAAGTTGAATATTCTTCTCTGGGTTTCATTTTCGATAATGAGGAATTCATCTAGCTATCACTCATATTAGCTTTGAGATTCATCTTCAATTTGTAATTATTAATTTTCTTTGTTCATTTCATTTTCTCCAAGAATTATCAGATTCAGACATAACCCATCCAAACTTTAATTTTCATAAATAAATAAAACAGATGTACCTAATTTATCTATGAACGTACAAACGTTGCCAGATTGACGAACAGAAAGAAAGAACTCTTCGAAATCAAACAACACACAATATGCTAATTCTATGTATACACTCGTATAGTCTATTATTCTGAACTGAACTATAAATCTGTGATTCAATTCTCAACTTTTAGACGTGACAACGCCGAAAAATTGAATTCTGTGAATTTTTTGAACAGAGTTTCATTCAGCCAAAGTACCCAATTCTCGGAATTTCACAGATATTTTTTATTTTTGAATTTCAGATTACTCGAAAACGGCGCATCATACGAAAAAAAATAAGAAATACTTTTACTTTCCAAAATGGTCAAAGATTCGTTGAATAGCATTCAAATTATTTTTAAAAGTTGGATTCTTTGAATTTCTGGTATTTTTATGAAATGTTATGGTCATACTAAAAAAACTGGAGGAGCTGGATGAAATTTTGTAATCCAGGAACATTCATCGTATCAATAAAAAACTATATTCCAAAAATCATCTCATTTGATGAGATCGTTCGCGAGATATAATCGAAAATAAAATTTTTTTATGGATTTTCAACAGTCTGTATTTTACGAACCAAGCCGAATCGGAAAAAATGGTAAGGGGAAAAAAGTGTTTCTTTTGGCTTCAGGAATCTTCTGTTGAAATATTCTGCAAGGTCTAAGACTCACCCTGTATAACAAAGCCATCATTATTTTTTTTAATTTTTCTGAACTTTTGGCTTTCAACTAGCATGAAAAGTTCAATGTGCCAATATTTTAATTTTACAGTCAACTACCTCATATATTTGTGCTACTTGTTACAAGTAGGCGCCAGACGCCATCAGCTGGATATGAAGTGATGAGCATTCAACAAGTAGAAACTCACCCAATTGTTGGGAGGCAGAGGAGACCCTGACGCGTTAATTTTTGCTTCCCTCCATATGTAGAAGTCGTTAAAATCGCCCTTGTTCTCGGAATTCTCGAACCAAATATTAGACATGCTGGCTTCGAGGTCTAATATAATGGGTAAGCCAGTTTCGGTACTTTTCTTCAGTAAGCCAATAACATTATGGGAATCGTTTATTGCATCATAACTGTCGTCTGGCCATTCTACAATCAGACCCTTCACCCCACTGGCTTTCAATTCCTTCAATTGCTCAGGATTTGTATCTTGTTTGATTTCTGCAAGAGGGCCTTCCTCCCACCTAGAAAATATAAATTGATGAACCGGTCCAAAATGCACTTTTTTATGATTCATTTTGACCCTTCAGATCAAAGATTGCATAAGTTTTTCCTGATTGATGAAATCTGGTTTCTAATTATTTCACTAGAAAGCATTATTGATTAAAAGATATGTTTACTGCTCAGAGAACTCACCATTGTCTAGGTGCTGGAGGGTCACATTTGGGTGCGGTATAAATGATGGCAATGGCACCTAAGAGCATACCCAACCATAAGAGCCAAAAAAGAATGAAAAGGAACCAACGGATTCTAATCCAAAATGGATCATTTGCATATTTCATTAGTTCTTCTTTCCCCATGCCTGCAAAGGCTGACTTCAAATCACCTACGATGGGAAAAGTGTAATTAAACATGTATATAGAACCAAGATAATCAGGTCGATTCTGTTTGCGTATTGCTATGAACCTTGCTATTCTAGTCATATTGCTATCTTTCTAATTTATAGCAATATGGCCATGATGTTACGTATTCTGTTTCGAGTGTTATAGCAATGTTTGTTATGAATTTTGTCATAACAATATTGCTATCATAGACTTCCAGAATTGGTGATTTTAGAGCTGACAACACTGTATTTTGTGACTTTAGAACTACAAGGAAGATGAAAATAACCCTAATTCGTGAGTTTTCTTTATGGTTTCGCATACATAACCTCTATCTACGGCTTTCTTTATTCATGTAAACAAGTAAACATAGACATAAAAAATGTTAGGAAACGAAACGAGTCAAATTGACCAATAACCAATATCCTGGATACCAATAAAATATTTGTTATCAGAAATCGAATCCAGCAATTTTATTCAGGCGTTAATAATTCGAAATTCGATCAACTTTTTCGTTGGCACTTCAAAGGGATTGCTGTTGTTGAGATGATTAGAATAATCATCTCAGCTGTTGCCTATGTCTGTATCTTAGTCTATGAATTTTCCTTGAAATTAAATAATATTCTAGAGAACCTTGAACACATTTCCATAAGCATATTCTTTTTTTTATTTATGTAAACATCGACTTATTCGAAAATGTTATGAAACAGAAAAACCAATCAAAGTCAAATTGACCTATTTCCTGGATACCGATATAATTTTGGTTTCCAGAAATCTAATGCAGCAATTTTATGCAGGCGTTAATAATTCGAAATTCGATGAACTTTTCTGTTGGGAATTCAAAGGGATGGCTGTTGTTGAGATCATTAGAATAATCAGGTCAGCTGTTGCTTACTATGCCGGTGTTTTAGTCTAAGAATCCTTAAAATTAAATATTCTAGAGAACCTTGAACACATTTCTATTAGCTCATTCTTCCCTATCTTCAATATTTTCGAATTCTTGGAAGAAATAATACTGAAACAAATGGATCTCTGAGAGATTCCTTTTCTAAACTTTCTTGTTATGAAGCATAGCAAATACTATTTTGAGGTTGCTAAGATAGCAATGTTGATAGCAAGATTCTTGTTAAAGTGACAGATCATATTGCTCAAAATCGTTGATCAGAACACCAATAATTCCAATCTTGTTATGATAGCAATATCTTTTTCCTAGCAATATTGCTATTTGCAAACAGAATCGACCTGAATATATCTAAATATAGAAACAAATAATTTTCAAACATGTATTGAACATTCATACGTTTGTTCAATCTGTCATCCACAGAAGAGTCACTGTTTTATTCAATGTAGTTCATCATTGTTTTTCGACTCTTGAATGTAACACAAAATATCATATTTTTATGTTTTTCTCAATCTATTTCTATACAAGATCATCATGTATGCTATCTCATACTTTCGCAAGTCGAGAATTTTGAATGATTCGGTATCTAAAAATGCTTTAATTGAGACAAGTCCAATTTGGAAAAAAAATACAAACAATAGGGAGAGTGAAGAATGTACTTTGAAAAATACGTTCACAGAGGAGGAAAATCGGTATGATCTAGGAGTGTTTAGAATGAGTTATTTACACTCTATCCTCAAGATCATAAAAAAATGTTCAATACTCATAAAGATAAAAAGTTCACCATCGTCAACTTGCAGCGTCTGCATTATGTAAAAAATCACACAACCAACACAAATGAAAGAATGGCCATCAAATTTCAAATGCTAATGACTGAATCCAACTTTATCATTAATGAATAAATATATGAAATGATTGTTTGATAAATTCCAGCAGAATGTTTGATAACAAATGCTGTTGTTATTAAACTCATCAGGGCTTGACTGAATTCAAACTTCAAAGAAAGGTTTACTACTGATATTGTATTGAAGAAGTCATGTGCTTGCTGTTTTATCAGAAATTCTGAAGGTTTCATATATATTATTCAACTTATTTACACTGAATTATTTATATTCTTAGATTACTAAAAGAGGTGACCCACTTTCATAAATATTAATTTTTACTAAAAATATGGGTGTATTAGAAATCTACGTGTGCATCAAATGTGTGCACAAATTGAGGTATTGTATCTCATCCTTCAAATACTTTCTTTTCAAATTCTACATCTTATTCTAACAAAGTTATACAAATCAAGTAGGTAATTTTACTGAAATCGTTTAAAAATCTTTTTAGAGATGGGCTTTGATATTCAGCTACTTATGTTAGGAAAAGTGATAGAATTGGGAAAACTTCATGTAAACTGAATTCACACTTCTGACTTTTTGAAATTTCAAACTGACCAAAAATGCTTGAACAAGAAAGAAGATTTTTCCCTATGAGGTCTGATCTAGGCTCCAAACTTTTACACTTGTATTATTTATTTGTTTATTTAGGCAACATTGAAAAAATTGCTACTGTCCTATAGAACAACTGCAGTAGAAATTTCTATGAAAAATATTTTGTTTAAAATTCATTACTTCTGTTTCAGATATTAAATTTTCCAAGGTACAGAAATTCATTTCAGATTGTCATTAATCCTCATATGATTTTTATGAGCAAGAAATGTACCTGCACTAATAAGGAAATAACTAATGACCTAATTTTCTAAATTCTTCATAAAACAGTGAGAACAATGAAATTTGGTGTCGAAGAGGAAAACTATTAAATACAAGGTTGATATCACACATATGATAAGACCAATAGGATGTTCTATTAGAAACTATGTTCAAATTCATTACATTTCTAAGTAAGAATCTTATAAGAAAATGAATTTTGATCCCAATTATCAACAATTAAAACATGAATTTATGTTATCTACCATTTTTCAACAATTTTCCATTTAAAACTAAGTAACAAGAATTATAAAAGTAACAATTGAAATCTCAGAGAAATGTTGCATCATACAATGCTAAACGAATAAGAGTTACACTCACCAATATCCAATTTTGTATCTCCATTTTTTTCTTTGATGATCACCTTATGATCATCCACATTATTGGGATTGAATTGAGAATCGTCTTCTTGTAACATTTTTTCATCGGCCCCGTCTTTACTACCACTGTAATTCTTCACTTTGGGTAACACTTTAACTGAAGAGATAGCCTCGTCTGCAATGAGAGAAATTCAACTTGAAACCAGTTTCCGAACACTTTTTTCTTGTATTTTACCTTCCATATCTGCCTCAGGAATAGCTTTATAGCTGGCCAGAGGCAGTTTCTCCTCTTTCTTTCCGGACAGGTCCAACGAATTTCCATCCATTATGTTATTATCCAATTATCTTGGACTGTAATTCTGAAAGACCTATTTAAGCTCCACCAATATGAAGTAATTGTTCGAGGAAGTTGGAATGTTCTTTTAGTCAGATTTCAGATTCATTCACACCTAAACTAAATCGATTAACTTCTTGCATCGACAAAAATTTGTCTATGGACAAAAAGAACATATGAATGAAAAGGAAGGTTCTTGTCGCACAATTCTATGACTCCCTATATTCTTTTTTAAACTCAATGATAAGAGAAACTGATTTTATTGGATTCATATGCTTTTTATTAAATTGTGCTTCTTGAAATTTAAATCAGCTTTAAGTCACTAAATTCCCAAAACAAAGTATCGATTATTATTTCCATTTTAACCATAATGTTCAGGGTTGTGAGTTGTTGCTATGACAACGGTGTATACAAATTCGAATGGCATCATTTCAATTCATTTATGAATTGATTTGAACACTAGCAAAATGTTCGTTGCAAGTATAATAAATGACGGAGATTTCACTAAAACAATTTACTCTTTGGTAATTAGCAAAAATTTTAAATTGTTTGAATGACATTAGAATCATTTCAGATAAAAGATAACAGATTTAGTGAAGCCATCAGAGTACTTCATGGTATTTCTGAATCAAACTGTACACGAGCTGGTCTGTCACTGCTGGCATATTGCTACTTCAACACCCAGGATTACAATAATGCATCGAGTTACTACGAGCAACTAACAAAATTATATCCTTCGAACAGCGATTACAAGTTATATTACGCACAATCTCTGTATCAAGCTTGTCAATATGAAGAGGCCTATCAGATTCTCAACGAGATAAAAGATATGGAAGAGTACAAAAATCAAGCTAGTAAGTTGCAGGCAGCTATTAAATATGGACAAGATGATCTGTTGTCAGCTAAAGAGTTAGTAGATTCTTGTTCATCAGAAGATACTGACAAGGAAGTCAATTTGGGATGTATATTGTACAAGGTGATGTTTAAATATTAACGCTTATCCTTCGAGGTATTGGTCTATGATGTTAATTGAAATTAATTCCGGCTCAATTATTCATAAAAGGCCTTAATTTTACATTGTTTTCGATTGAAAACCTAGTATGATCATGGGCATCATATAGGTATGTGTAAAGCAGAATCAAGGGGAAATCGGATCTATTTGTATATTCCCACAATTGAATGGAATCTATGCCCAAGGTTTAAATTCTAAAGAAGTTGCATTTCTATGAATACAATCATAGATATTAGAATTTTCTATGATAAATACATTCTCTATTTCTATGCGTGAACCATAGATTCGGATACGATTAATTTCTATGAATACAACCATAGAAATTTCAATTTTCTATGACAACGAACACAGAAATAGTGGCATCTTATTTCTATGATCAAAACCATAGAAATGAATATTTTTTCTAGGGATTCAAACACAGAAACCAATTTCACCATACAAACCACAACCCAGGGTTCTTGAATAGAATATATCTATGAATCCTGCTACAACCAAGCCATCGCCTTAATTTCAATAAGGTTCCAACAGTTCCTTATGGATGGAATCTTTTAACTGTTCATAAAAAAATTTTCCATTTTACTTTTCAGGATGGCAATTACGAAGAAGCCTTATCGAAATTTTCCACTGCCATGCAGATGCAGGGATTTAGGCCATATTTGGCATACAATATGGCGCTCTGCCATTATAAATTGAAAGATTATGCGCTTTCTTTGAAATATTGTGGTGGGTTGTAAAGAACGCATTCTAAAAGTGTGCATTTCAAAACTTGAGAATTTCAGCGGATATCATTGAGAATGGCATAAGGGATCATCCAGAAATGAGCATAGGGATGCAGACAGAAGGTATAGAAGTAAGATCTGTTGGTAATACACTGACACTACATGAAACTGCGTTAACTGAGGCATTTAATTTGAAGGCTGCAATCGAGTACCAATCCAAAAACAGTAAGTATTTTTTATTTTGACTCCAGGTAGGCGTGAAGTTATTCAAATGTTCATTTTATTGAAATCTGCCACAAGAAGTTTGGGAGATGTACAATTTAAATCAAAATATCGGAGATTAATTTCAAGTTTAGCATCAGTAAATCCACAGCTGATTTCGAAAACTTCAGAACTCCGCTGAAAAATGTTTCATGTAGTTTGACTCAATAAGGTACAGCCCTATGATTATACAATCTAAACATTCGATGTTTTTTGTTAATAAGTTGAAGCAGCTAGAGAAGCTCTGACAGATATGCCGCCAAGAGCTGAACACGAATTGGACGCAGTCACCCTCCACAACCAAGCGCTGATGAATTTCGAAAGTAACCCCACTGAAGGATTCGAGAAATTACAGTTTCTCCTGCAACAGAATCCTTTTCCTCCAGAAACATTCGCAAATTTGTTACTACTGTTCTGCCAGTATGAGTGTTACGATCTAGCAGCCAATATCCTTGCCGAAAATACTCATTTGACCTACAAGTACTTGACTCAGGTAGGGATCAAACGACATTTTTGATATTTTTTTTTCAACAATGATTTTATTCCCGCTCTCTCAGTACCTCTACGACTTCCTCGACGCAGTGATAACTCTCCAAACATCTCCGAACGAGGCATATCAGAAATTCGACGAAATTGTGAGCAGACACGCGGAACTGTTGAGGAAATACGCAAAGCAAACTCAAGAATACAGAAACAATAACGAGACGGAACTAGTTAAGAAAACGGTGATGGAATACGAGGACTGCCTGGAAAAATACATTCCTGCATTGATGGCACAGGCCAAAATCTACTGGGATCTGGAGAACTACCAGCAATGCGAAAAAGTCTTCAGAAAGAGCGTGGAATTCTGCAACGACAACGAAACGTGGAGATTGAACGTCGCTCATGTATTGTTCATGCAGGAGAACAAGTTCAAGGAGGCTGCTGGTTTTTACGAGCCTTTGGTGAAGAAAAGGTATTCGGAGGTAGGTGAAGCTTGAAATTGCTCAATCCAGCTGAGTATACGTGACCTCGACTTTTACATATAAAGAACTCATCTCAATAAGTCACTTTTAAACAAATGAAACTATTCTGTTTCAGTTTCTGAAAGTAAATCCAATTATTTTGGCGAATCTTTGCGTATCTTACATAATGACAATTCAGAATGAGGATGCTGAGGAACTGATGAGAAAGGTTGAGAAAGAAGAAGATCAATTGGCTTATGAGGAACCGGAAAAGAAATGTTTTCATCACTGCATCATCAACTTGGTGATAGGGTAAATCTTATTGTTTCTGTGTGTTTGTTTTTAGAAACGAGTTGATTCCAACAATCGAATCGATCTGCTGATGAAGAGCCTCGGCAAACTTATCATGGCCAAATCCATTTCACTCCTTGATTTCGGTTAACACGCCTTCGAATCAATAATTGACTCAGATTAAAATTTAAAAAAAATATTTTTCTATCTTCACGAAAGTCACATAATTAATCTTATGCTTCGAATAAATAAAATAACTGTATCTCATGAAAATCTATAAAAATTATACTTTTTAATTTTGAGGTTATATAGATCGTCTTCAAATGGCTTTTGGTACTGAAAGTGTTTTCATATCTGGTTCGGCGGTTCTTCTTACGGCGTCATTCTGACCTGACCAAAATACCCTAAATACTTTCCTTTTACAGGACTCTCTACTGTTCGAAAGGAAATTATGAATTTGGAATTTCAAGGGTTATGAAGTCCTTAGAACCTTATAATAAGAAACTGGGTACGGACACTTGGTTTTATACTAAAAGATGCTTTTTAAGTCTTCTAGAAAATTGTGCTAAGCATATGATAGCTCTCAAGGACTCCACAATTGAAGAATGCGTTGCGTTCTTGGAAAATTGCGAATGTGAGTGGTTCCTAGATACACAAATTTTCGGAAAGTAAAAAACAGTATTTTAACATCATTATAACCTCAGAATTTGCACTGTAGAGCATGATTTGTTGAACCTTCTCATGTACCTATGGGAGATTTATTTATAATTTAACATATTTCAGTGCATGGCAAAACTGTGAAGAGTGTTATTTGTCCCAAATTGTATGAAGACAGTGGAACGCCAGATGGCGAGGAGACTGTTACATACGAAGCCAGAAAATTGAAGTGTTTGTTACTTAAGTTGCAAAATTACTGATTCTTTTCTTATTCATTTCCT
Organism: Myrrha octodecimguttata; assembly: GCA_958510865.1. Taxonomy (NCBI): domain Eukaryota; kingdom Metazoa; phylum Arthropoda; class Insecta; order Coleoptera; family Coccinellidae; genus Myrrha; species Myrrha octodecimguttata. The sequence continues at coordinate 75,659,889 of OY294059.1, read as the reverse complement.
TGATTTTGTTTTGATTAAAAATATAGATAGTTGGTGTAATATTTATTCACGAATTTTTCTTATGCCAATAACCCTCGAGTCAGCAAACATTTTGAAATACAAGGATGGGTTTTCCACTGGTGTTATTATGTTACCGCGCTTTCTAGGGAACAAGAGCGTTATCGTTTTGCGAAGACGTCTATGATTTTCGAATTTTGACCCGAAAATGGTCTAGGTTGGACTAGCTGTTTAAACGGCTATTGCATGGCAGTCGTTGTTAGGACATCACGGTACCCACTATCTCCAATATTATACGGTTTTGGACATTTTTTTATCAAAGATATTAAGAGTTCCTCATTTATTTTCTACGAATTATCTAATTTCTATATCAACCTAATTACGCCAGTGCGTTGTTCCAGTCCTGCGTCGATTAAGGCAGGGCGGGTCGCATATATTATAGACGGAGAAAATCACTAAGCCCCGGTGTACACATCCGGTTTTTCAAGCTACGACCCCGTACTTATACAGAGTGTAACAGCCAAATGGAATAAATTCGATAACGAATAAATGAGGGCGTGTTGGGAAAAACGCTCGTACACGTCGATTTGTAATTTTAAATGCGCATATTTTTCAAGAAAATAATATTATATAGGGTGTTCCATGTGACCGTGGCTAATACCAACTTTCTTATTTCTAATGCAACCCCCTGTATATTATTTATTTTTTGGATTCTTCAGAGAATTCTAGACACAATTCATGCACAATGTCCTATACCTATCTTTAACTATTTCGGAAATATTAAGTGTTTTCAGATTTTGTTCAAAAATCAACGTTTTGAATAAAAAAAATTATTTTATTTCACAAATTCGGTACATTACACTTAAAACCTAATAAGTTATACTGATTATTTCTTAATAATTAAAAAAAACAAAAAAAACATTAATGTCAATGTAGGAAATGTTCAAAATGCTCGCCGCGAACGTCTTGGCAACATGCTAATCTGGTGTAGAATTGTCTCCTAACGTTACTCAGAATTTCTGAAAACACTTAATATTTCCGAAAAAGTTGAAGATAGGTATAGGACATTGTACATGAATTATGTCTAGAATTTTCTGAAGAATCCAAAAAATAAATAATATACAGGGGTTACATTCGAAATAAGAAATTTGGTATAGGCCACGGTCGCATGGAACACCCTATATAATTTTATTTTCTTGAAAACTGTGCGCATTTAAAATTACAAATCGACGTGTCCGAGCGTTTTTCCTAACACCCCCTCATTTATTCCATTTGGCTGTTACACTCTGTATGTGTGCATTCTACCACTGGTGCTGATGTGTAAGTCAAATAGTAAGTACGGAACCGTAGCTTGAAAAATCTGATGTGTTCATAGCGCCAGGTCGTGGCGGAATCAGCCGACTGATTGCCCAGCAAGTATATTTTCCCGTCAACGCGACCCGGCCCGCCTCAGTCGACGCTCGACTGGAGGATTTAGGATCATATAGAAACAAGATGATTCGAAGGAAATGAGAAACTCTTTAATATCTTCGATAGAAAAATGTCCATAACTGTATGATACTGGAGCTTTAAAGTATCATGATGAAATGTCCTAACAACGACTGCTGGGTAAAATCTGTCGATGTGATGCGGGCCGCTTTGCTCAATTTGGACGCCGTACGCAATAATGCTCGCCACACTATTGCGGCCCCGACTTCAGTGGACGTTTACCTTAACATTGCGATTCTCGCTTTCCCACCCGTGCCTGGTTACATTCTTGAATTAGCACTATGAAATATGCACATTTTCAAGTATTTATCGCTAATCTTGACGTAAGTACTTGTCTGGACTTATGATGCGTAAATTGCATTACCGTAAGGCCACGTATGCATAGGCAGGCGGCTTGCTTGGCGTGTAGAGCCTAGCGAGTAGCATAAGGTTTGTTCCAACACCCAGTTCTGTTACTGTCTTGAACTCATTCAGAACTGAATCAATTCACACGTCTTCGCTCATTCTAGTTCGGGACTAATTCTGAATAGACAGTTCGAAAGTGTTGGAAACGAATCATTCTTAGAAATTCCCTTGTCATAGCCTAAGGGCTGTTTGTCACCCGAAAAATGAAGCCCGTCTCTGCCAGATGTGATTTTATTGCCCCTTGCTGCATTCGAATGGCATGTAACAGATGACCGATTCAATTCCTTCTTCTCAGTTCTTGCCTTAACCCAAGAACTGAATTCACCGTACCAGAACTGGTCTGACACAAATTCTTTTTACGTTGGAACACTTGGTTTGCAATTCCTAACCAGTTCGAAATTTGTTGGAACGCTAATATCGATATGCGCAAACTCCGCCCGATTCAGAACTAGTCCCAGAGTGTGTAGGAACAGACTTATTGTAAAACGAACGTTCTAGAACTTTTACGACCCGACCGCACTGCTCGCTGGGCGCCCAGCTGGCAGTGCGGCCGGTCGCGAAGGTTTTATAGTAGGTTCGTTTTTCTATGGTGCGGGCTAGGCTCTAGGTGATAAGCAAGCCGCCTGCCTATGCATACGTGGCCTAACGCCGACTTTTAGATAAAATTGAGGCTAAATTATTCCCCACATTCCTAAAAACGGATTCATTAAAAATACAAACATAATAAGCATTCTGAGGTTTTTATTATTATGTAGGAACCGAAAAGGCATGGAGACAAAAAATACGTAGTGCGCAGCCATCTTTATTCTCATGAAAAATCACATGAAATAAATCACAGTAATAGTTATTGAAAATGTGTCATCGACTGATTGTTCATTATTACTTATTGATACATTCAACAAATTATATAATTAATATATTGTATATTAAAGAAAAACAAAGAATAAAACGATTAATACCTGCCTCCATAGATTCTAAAATATATATATAACTTTTGATTATATCCAACTATTCAATTCATAACCGTAAACAAGTTCATCAATTTGATACATACTTTCAAAATTACAGACAAATGTTTGTATCTATATCTATTATAGCGATAAGTTTAAATCTATACACTGAAACAATTTTATTCTATTTCAAAATGGCACTAGATGGAGTCTGGTTAACTCCGCAGGTACCATCCCCTCTATATACCCTGTAGTATCCTTGTTCACCCCAAGATGTTCCCCAGGAATTCTTTACAATCCAGTATGGAAGCGATTTCTTGAATTTCGGATAGGCTGAAATTTTAATTTTTTCAAAATGAATTTTTTTCAGGTCGATCCTAAACACAATAGCAAGCTCCTTTTCTACACATCATCTGATGTCAGTGCTTAAAATTCGAAAATAATCATGCTATTTCAGAAAACTGTGCGAATGATTTAAATATGTATATGTACAGCAATTAGAACCTCGTGACAATACTTCTCATCATACTTACTATGAACTCCATATCCAACAATTAAAACTCCATGATCCAAATTCTTCGGATCGCAGAGCACTTTCCACGGGTGAGACACTCCGCCCATATAGAACTGCATGGCATTGGCATTGATAGCAATTGAAATAGGCCCGTTTTTCACCAACCATTTGGCCATTTCTGTTTCATCCTGACTAATATTCACAGCTCCAGAAAGTTCCACACGCACCAAATTTTTGTTCAAATGACACTTCTCATCTCTTGCATCATAAGGATAATCCTTTTCTTCTTCTAGTCCACCTAGTTTCTCTATTTGCCTGAAAGAAAGGGTGCAAAACCGTTTACTGATGAAAAATATGAAACTTTTTCACTCCGAAAGTTCAGCTGATAGGCTATGGAAATTTGACATCTTCCACTCTGTACAATAGAAAAGAGTGAGGTTGGATTCATTTCCCTGTCAGATACGTACGAGGCGTTGGCCGTTCTAAGCGAAGGTTGGTGTAATTGTGCATGGAACTAAACCAAACCATCGAAGTCTGTAACGTTACAAAACGCTCCACTGTCGATTTCAGTTTCCATCGCGGAAATACGTCATACTAATAATTTCAATTCCAATCGCAAGAAAAACGCCTTACTGAAATTATATGATCGGTCGCTAAAGAACGCTCTTCGCTTTGACGGTTGAGTGTGTGTTTCGCATGCGCGACCGTTCCAACTCCGTCCAGCCGATGGAAAATTCTTGCTTTTGGTGCGTAAGAAGTTGAAGATTCAACACCTTGCTAGAGTTTAACGAATAAACGAACTTCGTAGTCCATTAACAACGTGGAATTTTGAAGTTTTATTGTTTCTTATAAGACGTCTATTCAAAAGGCGTCTTTGTACCGGGGCTACCGCCTACTGCATCATCTGTGTACCGGGGCTATCGCCCACTGAACCATCTTTTCACCGAGCTACCGTCTACTGGATTATCTTTTTACCGGGGATAACGCCCATTTGAATATCCTACTACCGGACCCAAAGTTTAACTGAATCATCTTGGAACTATGAGCAATTATTACTGGATTATCTTAGTACTGGAGCTGATCATGGTTGGAATACCTTTATACCGAAACTAATTATTACTGGACTTCTGCACTGGATGGAATCTCTTGAAACTGGACTACCTGCATTATACCTGCATTTTGGAGGATCATACCGTCGGATCCTTTACTATTAAGCTAAGTGCTTCTTCGAATCCCGGATCTCAGATTCACTGTACCTAAATTTGTGTTTGTAAATAGCAATTTTAATTGTAAAGTTGAAATAAATAGATGGGGAGTAAGAGGTTGCATCATTACCACCAGATTAACGATTAGGGATACATTCAGGAGTTAATTTAATTTCAAGTCTTGATAAAAATAAGCGAGAATTGGAAAAGTCTCGAATTATTTCGACCTTGACACTTCACGAATGCCCTTCCTGACTCCTTGTTATAAAAGCTTGATGATCCTTTTTCCAAGTCCTACCGACTGACTTAATTAAAGTGAAAAGAGTATACCTGTAAGCATTATCCATGAGTCCACCATTGCATCCTTGATCCTCAGTGTCACAATCCACCAATTCTTGCTCCGAAAATTGCAACAATTTCCCGTTCTTTATGGCATATTGTCCCTCTACGTTACCAGTCACACTGAAGGCCCAGCAACTTCCACAGGATCCTTGATTTTTAACTTTGGTAACAACATTCTTGTCTCTCCAATCGAACGAATCTGGCAGATCCATAACTGGTATTTCAGCGTTCGAAAAATCGATTTCATTTTCATTCCTCAGATCGCTCCTATAGCCGAGTAATTTTGAGAATTCCTTCTTTGTCCAATCGGCGAACTTGGTCGTTCCGTATACCGCAGTACCTTGTTCGTTATCGTTGAGCAATTTAATCTTTTCCATGTTTTCTTGGAAGATCGTGAATCTTTGAAACCTTTCTCTGGGGTTAGCATATACTTTATTGTAAATCTTCTCGAATTTTTCGAAAGCATCCAAATGTATCGATTTGAGTGATCTCTTGGATCTGAAGGAATACGAATTTTTTTGATTATCGCAGGTGATGTTGGTTTCACGACCGTGTGGGAGCCAGGGTCGATTCCAAATCTTTATTGTACAGTATTTCGGTTCGGAATCTTGCAGTTCACCACATTGATCCCAATCGGTTAGATCGTTTTTATTGCAGTCTGACAGTATGAGAGCAACCTTGATTCTCCACAAATATCCTTCAACCACTTGTTTAGTTGCCGAAACGATTTCTTTTATTTTGTATTTGTTTTCATGGGGAGAATTCAAATCCACATGTTGTAAACTCTCTGAAAGAAATTTGTAAATTTCGGGTTCACTTTTATCCACACTCTCTTGTCCTCCTGGCATATTATCTTCTTTCTTAGGCTTTGAATTGAATTCAACAGATCTCTTGCTCCTGAATTTCAGTTTGTTGTCGTCACAATCGATTTCAATATTTTCTAGCTTTCTTTCGCCGTTTTCATCAGGAAGTTTTTCCCAGAATTTAAACTTACAAATAGTTTCAAATGAATCTTTGTTGTTTCCACAGTTAGCAGATGATTTTTCATCTGATTTTTCGCAATCAGAGAGGGCAACGATGGCTTTTATATTCCAGTTGGTTCCGGCGATTACTTGGCTCGTTGCAGAAAGTATTTTTTTTATTTTTAACTTGTTTTCTTTATCTGATAAGGAATCTAATTTTGGGAGCAAATTTTGAAGGTGTTTTGATATCCGTGGATCATCATTAGAAAGTGGATTGTGTCCTCCTACCACCAGGGTTTCTCTAGATTTTCTTCTATGAATTTCTCTCTTACTTCTAAAATTCAGTTTGGGATCATCACAATCGATCTTTATTTCTTCCAACTTTCTCTCGCCATTTTTGTCGGGTAATTTCTCCCAAAATTTAAACTTACAAATGGCTTCATATGACTCTTTGTTGTTTCCACAATTCACAGAATCTTTAACATCTGATTTTTCACAATCAGAGAGACCAACGATGGCTTTTATGTTCCAGTTTGTTCCAGCAACTACTTGACTTGTTGCAGAAAGTATTTTCTTTATTTTCAGCTTATGTGCTTGACTTGAAACAGAATCAAGTTGTGGTAACAATTTTTGGAGGTGCTTGGGAATCCTTGGATCATCATTGGAGAGCGGGTTATGTCCACCAATCAGTGCTTGTCTAGATTTCCTCTTATAAATTTCTCTCTTACTTCTAAAATTCAACTTAGAGTCATCACAAGTAATCTTGACTTCTTCTAACTTTCTATCGCCATTTTTATCGGGCAGTTTTTCCCAAAATTCAAATGTACAAGTGGTTTCATAAGATTCTTTATTCTCTTCACAATCTACAGAAGACTTTTCATCAGATTTATCACAATTTGAGCGAGCAACAACAGCCTTTATGTTCCAGTTTGTTCCAGCTACTACTTGACTTGTTGCAGAAATGATTTTTTTTAATTTCAGTTTTTCCCCCTTATCGGATATAGAATCTAATTGTGGTAGCAATTTTTGGAGATGCTTTGAAATCCGTGGATCATCGTAAGAAAGTGGGTTATGACCTCCAATAAGTGTCTCTCTAGGTTTTCTGCTATGAATTTCTCTCTTACTCCTAAAATTCAATTTGGTATCATCACAATCGATCGTGACTTCTTCCAACTCTCTCTCGCCATTTTTATCGGGTAATTTTTCCCAGAATTTAAACTGACAAACAGTTTCATATGTTTCTTTACTGTTTTCACAATCTACAGAAAGTTTTTCATTTGATTTTTCACAATCAGAAAGAGCAACAATGGCCTTTATGTTCCAGTTTTTTCCAGCCACTACTTGACTTGTTGCAGAAAGTATTTTCTTAATTTTCAACTTGTGTCCTTTATCAGATACGGAATCTAATTTTGGTAGCAACTTCTGGAGATGTTTTGATATCTGGGGATCATCATTAGGAAGTGGATTGTGTCCCCCAAGCAGTGATTGCCTAGTTATTCTCCTATGAATTTCTCTTTTACTTCTAAAATTCAATTTGGAATCATCACAATCAATTTTAACTTCTTCTAACTTTCTTTCCCCATTTTCATCAGGTAATTTTTCCCAGAATTTAAACTTACAAATGGCTTCATATGACTCTTTGTTATTTTCACAATCGATAGAAGGTTTAACATCTGATTTTTCACAATCAGAAAGGGCAACAACAGCCTTTATATTCCAGATTGTTCCAGCTACTACTTGACTTGTTGCAGAAAGTATTTTCTTAATTTTCAACTTATTTCCCTTATCTGATACGGAATCTAATTTTGGTAGCAACTTTTGGAGATGTGTTGATATCCGTGGATCATCATTAGAAAGTTGATTGTGTCCCCCAACCAGAGAGTCCCTAGGTTTTCTGTTATGAATTTCTCTCTTACTTCTAAAATTTAATTTCGAATCATCGCAATCAATTTTGACTTCTTCTAACTTTCTTTCGCCATGTTCATCAGGTAATTTCTCCCAGAATTTAAACTTACAAATGGCTTCATATGGCTCTTTGTTGTTTCCACAATTCACAGAATCTTTAACATCTGATTTTTCACAATCAGAGAGAGCTACAACAGCTTTTATGTTCCAGTTTGTTCCAGCTACTACTTGGCTTGTTGCAGAAAGAACTTTTTCAATTTTTAATTTGTGTCTTTTATCTGAGACGGAATCTAATTGGGGTAGTAGCTTTTGGAGATGTTTTGGAATCCTTGGATCATCGTTAGAAAGAGGAGTGTGCCCTCCAGCCAAAGTTTCTCGTTTGGATCGTTTATTTTCACTCAATGCATTGAAAGAATATGTCTGTCCTTCACAATTAATTTTTATTTTTCTGCTAGACAACCATGGTTGGTACCAGACATTTATATCGCAAAGTTTGGGAATGTCTTGACAAGTTTCAACAGAATTTTCTTTTTTTGAACAATCAACTAATTCAGCTTTGATATCATAGGAAACTCCAGACACAACTTGTGAAGTCGCTGATACTATTTTGCCTATTTTAAGTTGGGAATCTCCTTTAGCAAGATTTGCATTCAAGTAGTCTACTGCTTCACCCAAATATTCTTTTATTCTTGGATCATTTACATCCAGTTCTTTTTTACCACCTAATAAACTCCTTTTGGGCCTTCTGATAGACGCAGAATCGTTATCTATAAGAAGTTAACTAGTTATAAGGATTCAAATTCGGAGTTAATATAAAAACAATCAACAATGAAGGAGGAAATTTCAATACAGGGGTATAAACAAAGAGGAGAGTCCTTAAAAGCTCCGATTCCGAGATACAGAGTGTCAAAGTTCTTATTGTGATTTTTCCTGATGGCATCTGAATATGACAAGATATTCAGCTAAAATTTGGCAAAGATCTGACATTTTAAGATTTACATCAGATATGGCTTGTCAATAGACGACTTCGGCCCAAGTTGCCAACCCACAATTTACTTAGCAAGTTTACTTTCACTGGGGAACGGGAATTTCAGGACAAATTCGACATGATAAGGTTCACATTATTCATAAATAACCGTAAAACATGCCTCGACTCTTCAAACCAGATAATTCCTTTCAAATATAGGTTTTTGTTAAGATCGTCCCCGATTGGCTGAAATTTAAGTTGGGATTCCTGATTTCATGCAAACAGTGTCAATTTTCATAGGATACGTTCCGAAAATCAACTCTGTTGTTTCGGTTGCCGATTTTCCGCTCCGTAAATATGAAATATTCGGATGGTTCCTGGAACAAGCGCGTGAAAAAGGTTATTTACGGAATCTGGTTGATGAAAATGAGGTCGATTTACTGTCATCAGAACGATTTTCTATGGTAAATATCCATAGCATAGAACAATCTATGTTTACTTTAGGCTCCGAGTTCAGAACTGTACGGGACGGTTCTAGCGATATCTATGGTCTATGCTAGGAACCGTCCCGAAAATCGGCAACCGAAACAACAGAGTTGATTTTCGGAATGTATCCTATGAAAATTGACACTGTTTGCATGAAATCAGGAATCCCAACTCAAATTTGAGCCAATCAGAATTAACAAAAACCTATATTTGGAAGGAATTATCTGGTTTGAAGAGCCGAGGCATGTTTTACGGTTATTTATAAATAATGCGAACCTTATCATGTCGAATTTGTCCTGAAATTCCCGTTCCCCAGTGAAAGTAAACTTGCTAAGTAAATTGTGGGTTGGCAACTTGGGCCGAAGTCGTCTATTGTCGTGAATATCTATAGAGTATTAATGTTTTTGCATCAATGTCTTTCTTTTGCTCCAGAATTTGTTTATCAGCTAATGATTTCGAGAAAAAAAAGTTAAATAATTCTTTCAAAGTTATCAGGAAAGTTAGAATTCTCTCTACCCATACAGGTTCAATGTCAGAGTAGTGCTTGAGATATAGATCTAATTAGTGAAAAGAGACTATTTTTCAATATATTTCCATTGGAAAACTGCAGCAGATACAAACCATTTTAAGAGACTAAAAAATTAATGAAACAAAGAATCCTTAACCTATTTTTCAAACTACCAGTGGCGTACAACAAAGATCAATATCAAATTTTAATGGAGACTCTGTATTTTTGCCGAATTTCATCCGGATATACTGAAAAATACAGATATACTGAAAAATACAGATGCTATGTACTTTTCGAATTTCAACACCATGTATATCAGAAATGAAGCATTACTTCTATGACACTTTCATTCCTGGTCGGAGTAATAACCCCTATTCGTTTGTACCTCAAATTTATGAACACCCTGTATATTAGTAGAAATACTCCTATTAGAAATATAGCGATAACAAAATAGAGTGATAATTATCGACTGTATGTTGACTTCAAAACTAAATTATCAGGCAAACAGTCAGGTCAAGAGCAATCAGAAAATACTTTTCAAATCATTCAAACTTTCGCTGATCTTATTAGCTTCTTCAGGAACCTATAAATACATATACTCCATTCACTTTTATAAAGTAGCCCAGTTGGCCATGATTTAGGTCTATCATGTTTTTGTAACTAAAACAAGGGCAGGTTGGCGCTCCTGAAATATCGACATGGTCAAAATAATTCGACGCGAGGTTGCCAATTTCTACTCTCTTTCAATAACAAATAACAATTCAGCTTCAGCCATAATAAACTAATAAATTAACATTTCGCTTTGATTGTATTGTATTGAGCCTTAAGTAGGTAGTCATGTTTGAATTGAACCAATTCCTTGACGAATAATTTCAAAAGTTATATATTTCGTGGAATTGTTTCGATAGGAAGTAGTACACTGAAAATGAACTTGGTATATCCTATCTTGACAGAACATTGAAATTTTACGTATAAAAATAACATGAATTATACAATCTCATTCAGTTCTATTTTTTCTAATATTTTAGGAATTGCTTTTTTCTGGAAATTGAATATTTGAGTTGACTTCAAAGTATGTCCATAAAACATAATTCCATATCTTGCTTTTGACTCGAATACTGAATGAAAGTTAGTGTACATGGAGAATTTATCCAGATATCTTGTCATTATAACCAATGATAATAGACTGAAGCTAAGCTGTATGTATCCTAGTTTGGAAATATGTTGATCCAATCCAGTGTATGTATCATTCAGTGTATGTAGATTCCCAAGAACTGTTAGTTCTTTTGAGGTTAATTGTGACACAGGTTTCGTAGTACTACCACATTTTCATACTGGAATATTTCAAGTTGTGCAACAAGGTATTTAAATGACTTCTGTAGGCTTATTTCTTGAGAATTTAGAAAGTAGGGAATTCCATAGGTCCGTCCATTCGTTTAGAAGTTTTACTGCCGGGTTATTCGAGTACTTTTATTTTTTTTCGAATGAACTATCGCAAAGTAACGGACTGCTCTATCCATCATTTTTCAATAAAATTCCAAAACACTCGATTCTTGATTTCCGTACAAGAAAAAAGCATAACTGAATCTTCCAACCATGTTTATATACGTGAAGTATTAACAGAGAAAAATGTTTCTTCAACATTCGCCAGGTCTTTGGAATGATTGAATTCACATAATATTTTCTCAAATTCATTACTTTCCCAATGTAGATTCACATTTTGAAAAATAAGTAATTACTACGACCTCTTCGTAGAGAGGACAACGTTGTGTAGTTATCTGACAGGAAAATGACTATAACCTAACATTTTCAAAATATACACGGTGAAATTTGTCAGGATGTCATGGCCAACTGGGCTACTTTATAAAAGTGAATGGAGTATATATACGGTGTAACATACAAACCAAACATACAAGAAAATTAACTTTGAAGTTATGAAACAGGACTTCCATTTGAAATTTTTCAAAGGATCTGTTTTTCAATATATTTCGGGTCATTCACAAAAAATTAGATCTCCTTTTTGTGTTCTCAAACTACTAGGTTGGCCTGGCCGACGATCCCAATTTTCATTTTTAAATTTCATAGATTTTTCTTCTGTATCGATATTTGAGGAATAAAAAATACGGATCCAATTTTGCAAATGCTGGTGCAAAATTTCGTGATCATATATGGTTACCGTCGATGTCATAACGAATACAATTATATCGCTATATCTTACCTGTTCTTGTTCCAACACTGTCACTTTCCAAAGCTACAGATTCGGAAGTAACTTCAGTTTGACTTTGCACTTGATCCAAAGGAATCTGCTGAAGTACATCAACTGTAGGAGTTCCATTCACGATTGTATCTATCGGGGTGCCAGAGTTACTCTCAACAACCCCTAAATCGACAGCTGTATCTGTACCAACAGAAATCGGTTCATCTTCAGTTGCCAGCACCTCTTGATATGTACTTGACAGGGGAACCGACTGACTACTTCCGTCCGGCAAATTGTTAGCCGAAGACGATTCTACGGCTTTCACCGGATTCGGCTCACCCATTTCCATATTTTTAGTGGATTTTGATTCAGATTCGTCCAAAGGTATTATTTGAGACATAAGTTCTTTCAAAATATCGTTTTCGCTCAACTCTGCTTTTTTATGGTAGAAATCTTTCTCGTTATATTTGTTCTTTTCATCTCCTGAATCTATGGAGTTTATGTGGTTTGATTCATATTTTGATATTACGGGTATGAAAGTTTGAGTTTGCGTACAATTGTTGGATATTATGTTCTTAGGAGAGTAATATCCAGGTTCTTGGAAGAATTTAACAAGACAATACATGTCTTGGGTTGTGTCCCTGTTGCATATTTGAGCATCACATGGGTGCGGTGGGCGCCCAATCAGCACAGTTAAAAAATAATTCACACCATTCGTTACCTGAAAAATTAGTTTGGAAAACACTTACAGATCGACTGAGGCTTTTATTTCTTATTGAATGTAAAAACTAGAGTTGCTCAAACATTTTTACATAAAAACTTCAGATACTAATAATCTTATATTGCGCGCAATTATTAGTACAGCATGGAACTATTAAACTCGATAATGAATGCTTGTGTCAAAATATTTAGTGAATCCATAATTATTCATCAACTTGAACTTGAACAAAACAGCTTAGATCAAATGTGATGTAAAATAGTTGAAATAATTCAAATATCGATATAAAATAGAAAAAAGAGCTTCTAATGTTTGGGCTTTCCTTGAACTTTTAATTTAAATTTGGAAATCATTCAGCAAATAATATGAAAAGAAAAAATGAAAGAAAAATTTAAGGATTAATCCTTTTCTCCTTAGTTATATTGCTTTTCAAAATTCCATTGAAATATTAGGATATTACTGTTATCGCATATAAAGTTGAATTTTTGCAAACATTTTCTAGGAAATATGAAACCAAAACAAAGAATCTTCAACAAATCCGAAGCCAAACAGAATAATCTGCAATTAACTGAGCAGAACATCGTTCTCAATTCAAAAATAAATATGCTTGATATAGTTGTAATCAGAATTTTGATAGCCTCAATACCTCGACCTTTGAAACAAATCCTTTCAATTATTTTTAAAACTTCAGTTTAGAGGAATGAACCAAGATTTCAGATAAGAAAAATTTCCTTGGAAATTATCAATCATCTGCCGCAGTATATCAATCATTTATAGTATAGTAAATATAACATTTTTTCACTGTTCTATTATTTCCCTTGAATTTGACAAACCAGATGTAAAATTCTTTAACAGAGTAACTAAAAAAAAATTATCCTGTTGATAATCGACTAGATTCTGTATAAGATATCAATAAAATAATTTATTCATTACCTCACTTTGCACCTTCGTGATTTGAATTAAATCATATTTCTTCCCTTTCTCTGATTCTATATGTTGTATTATATTCTTGGCCAACTGTTCAACACCTTTACCATTGACATCTATATCAACCAAACATCCTTCACAGGGTTTATATTCTACTGGAAGAGCAATAGGTTCCTCTATTGACATGTTAGGATTACAATCCACAGAAAGCACTTGAAGTTCTTCATTTGGTTTAACAAATAGAAGACCTCTACAATCTGCACTGTCATAGTTGCACTGTTCACTTGGTGATTTACATGTTATTAAAGCTGTGATGTCCACTTCTAAGATATCACCCTATTTATAAAAACATAATGAGTCATTTGTGTTTAACGGTGTCCTATCTTTTGAGGAAACCCCTCAGAACTCAAAAATTGTGAGAGTTAGGATATCAGGTGTGTTTTGGTTAGGCTTTGTTACCGTGCCCTTACTCCACCCTAGGCACATTATAGATGTAAGTCAATCAACAAATGTTTTAGATAATACCCAGTTCCATATTATAAGGGACGATAAACTGATGTATAAAACGATATTGAAAATTCATATTACCGACAATAATGATTAGGATATTAATCATGCTTGTTTGCCCAGTTTTATTTTTGGTCAACTATATTAATTTTGAAATTTTCTACTGTGGTATCAACAGAATCGAAGAAATAGAGCACAAAACAAGAAGGGGTAAAAGCAAGAAAGACCTACAGGAAAATCCATCAAGTAAACGAGTCTCATCATCAAAAGAATATGCAATAAAAAAATATGAGGATGTTGAAATGATCCTTCATTCTTTATGCCTAGCAGCAATATAATGAAATCCTCATTACAAACTATTCATTCTTAAACCTAAATAAATGTCTTGATTCATATCAGAATTTGAATAACTGATGATAAATTAAACATGTTAATAATGTTGAAATAAATCATATTATTAAGCACGTCATGACTATTCATGAGCAATTCTATAAAAAGAAATCGTCTTATACACACCTTCAACTGAGTGTGTTTAATATGTCCAGAATTATAGTTGATAGTTGCTCCAACATCGTCATTTAAAAATTTCAAGATTAAAGGGAGACTTTCTCCAATAATCCTGTTTTCTACATCTTGGTTTATTGTTAACTGACACTGCACGAGTAAAACACTATAACACAAAATTATACAATTCGAAAAATTCAATTTTCCCATTGTTTATTTTAGTGGCCTCCTGTCATCTCAAACCAAAACAATCCTTTCGCAATGTAGGTAAATACTAGAATTCTATGAATAATGGCGCGTTGATCGATGATGTCTAAGAACAAAATTGTTGACTGAATCTGAACTAAACGATTTTATTATTGTAATCATTCCAAACAAGAATTCCTCTATCCCCTCTTCAGATTATGGAATGATTGATTGAATGATACATTTTTTACAATTTCAAGGCCGTGAAATCAGTCTGTTCCGCTAATCTACATTGATTTTTGATTAATGTTTGACCCCCATGAAGTTATCCACAGATAACGACGTGCATAGCGTCGACAATAAAATAGAAGGCACGCAGCGTTGCCAATACCAACCTCATTATGTATTCTCAAATATGAATATGATGACAGACGTGCTGGGATATTTAATCGAAGATATACCGGGTGTCCCACAAATATCGTTCGTAAGAAAATTTTTAGGAAGAAATCGAAATTCACGTTTGCAATTTCGGACTGGAGAGATGACTGAAAATTTAAAATTTTGTGAGATTCGTGGGACTTCTGATGTCACCGGAAGTAACACCAACTTTCGTTTTTCAAATGGGAAGCTCCAAATATTATAATAAAATAAAAAGATTACTTAAGGAATTCTGAATTGATTTTATGTCAAAGTTTCTAATTATTTTCGTAAACATTATTTTTAATGCGAAATTGCGAGAAAAAATTGAAATAGTGGTCTGCTGACACATGGACATCTGCAAGGTTTTTACGCGCTTGTTCTGGGGAACAGCGCGTTATCATTTCGTCACGATGTTTGTAATTTTCGAATTTCGAGCCGAAATTGGTCTCAAACGACTAGGTTGGACTCACTGATGAAGAATCCGTGGTCAAAATTGATTCTGTCCGGCCGGTCGTGTGCGCTGTAACTTTCGAAAGGAAGGACCTAGAGTCTTGAAATTTTCAGGTTAGGTTAAGATCCTGAATATCTCAGTTAAGTTCGTTAATGGGCCAAATCTGCTGAACGAATTTTGTGCTACAGCAATTTGAAATTTTAATTTTTCAATAACTCGAAAAATATTTATCTGATCGAAATGAAACTTGGTTGAAAGATGAACAGTGTCAATAAGAAGTATCCATGGAAAAATTCGAAAAAACAATTATTTTTTTTTGAAAATTTTTATATTTCATTGAAATTTCACTGAAATTTCCAAGTCACCGTTTCGCAATGTGAACAAGCGCGTAAAAGCTGCTGACTTCAAGTCAGTGCTTTTCTAGATTTTTCATTGGAAAGATATCGTTTTAAAGCTTTTGCGAGAAATAAGAAAAATGATCCTTTCAGAATTAAAAATCATGATTGAAATCTATTCCGAATCTAAGTTCTGTTTGAAGGGCTCTACAAAGATGAATTGATGGGTGTGCGATTCTATTATTACTTTTCATTATTGAAACCAACGAACTCAAGAACTTGACAGCAATAAACTACACGTAGGTTTGACTGAATTCTTGAAATTTCGATGAAAATTTGAAAACATTGATTTTCTTCAAAATTGGTATAAACGAAGAGGGTTCAATGCTGAATAATAATCTGCAATTCCCAATGGATTCCGTCAGTTGAGAGGGAAAATAAATGAAGTTGAAATTACAAATTTTGGAAAATTCCCATTTGACAGGTGAAAATCTAAACGGTAGGAGATATCGATGAGATAATATCTTAGTCATATTCAGCGACCTCGAAAACCTAAGTTCGCATACTAAACTTAACGGTAACTCTGGTATTTTCGAAACTATTTCAATTAGAAACTTTCGCGCTTTTCATTTTCGAGTTTGGTTTGAAGGGCTCTACAAGGAAGAATTGATGATTGTGTGATTCCATTATTGCTTTTTATCACTCACACCAAGGAGCTCAAGAACTTCACAGCCATAAACTAAACGTTCCACTGAATTCTGAATAGATTTATTCTAGTGAAATCATGATACAGAAGAGGTCACAAAAGCGTTGTCGAAGTAGGCAATTGCGAAAACGTAAAACTCAATTATTTCAAACTAAAACCTCATTTTTTCAAGCCATAATGGAATCTACGTTGGACAGTTAAATGTATGTGTGGACATAACACCATGCCAAAAATTCATATATTTTCTGACATATTATTCGTAAAAAGCAAAAAATGTACGTGATCACATTTCGAATTCTATACTCCTTAGAAAGGAAATGATTGCCTCTAAGAAAATGGAGGACATATTGAACATATATTATTCAGATTTTACTCGAAGAAATACTCAGTTTACAGTTTTGTTTGAGTTTTTGAGAAAATTTTGATATTAGAAATGAAGTTGTGACTGCTTATCTGAGAAAATATTAATTTTAAGGCATCGGTGCAATTTCCTACATACATTATTTTTCAACATAGATTTCATGATGGCTATAAAAATGAGGTAATAATTTGAAAAAATTGAGTTTTTGACTTTCCTTCACCGACTGTTTATCATTATGATATCATAGATTAAGGATGATAAAGAATATTCTTCGAATGTGTGGAATCTGGTGTAAATCCGGCAAGGATGTTGGAATATATCTCGTATTCAACCATCCCTACGTCATGACCTCTACTCGCTTATCTGTGTTCTTCGGCTAACTTCATTTATTCAGTGCGTTCCAATAGGATATTTTACATGTTTGTCCATTTCTATGTACTTTTTCTTCTTGAAACATTTAGTTGTTAGTTCTGTGATATGTTTGTATTCTGTGGTGGATTGTTGGTGTTTGACAAATCCAACAGGACGAGTTTTTAGTTTTGATAATTTCAGAATTATAAACCATTGTTTTCAGTTCATTAAATTGGAATGAAGTAAAAATAAACAATCCTCGACTTTGAATCAGAAAATCAGTGAATATGGGTGTTCCGGCTTTTTTTCGTTGGCTCAGCCGTAAATATCCTTCTGTAATCGTGCATTGCGTTGAACAGAAGGTAGGTTTGTTTTTTTAATACTATGAGTAAGGAGTAAAATAACATTATTTCACTGGAACCAATGATTTCAAATATTTTTTTCTTTATGATTCGTGTAGATTTCAAGCAAAATGCTACCTCTATAGGTGAACATTATTGTATGAATATTTTAACAGAGGCATTTGAGATTGATTGGTTATATATTTAACGTTACACTCTTGCAGTTTTTGTATTAGTGTAGATTGCAATTAGAAATTATTATCATCTTGTGAATGCTGGACTCATGTTTCCATTTTTAGCCTGTTGACGTGAATGGTGTACACGTTCCGAATGACACTTCAGAACCTAATCCTAATGGGATGGAATTCGACAATTTATACCTTGACATGAATGGCATCATTCATCCTTGCACACATCCAGAAGATGGCTCCCCAGTACCCAAAAATGAAGACGAAATGATGGTTGCAATTTTCAACTGCATTGACAAACTTTTTAATATTGTACGACCACGTAAAGTTTTATACATGGCAATTGACGGAGTTGCTCCCAGGGCAAAAATGAATCAACAAAGGTCAAGACGATTCAGAGCATCCAAAGAGAGTGTAGAGAAAATAAACGAAATCAAAAGAATCAGAGCAGAGTTACTTCTTAAAGGGATAGAATTGCCTCCAGAAAAACCGAAAGAAGAACATTTCGATTCGAATTGTATTACACCTGGTACTCCATTCATGGCAAGATTATCAGAATGTTTGCATTATTACATTCACGAAAGATTGAATAACGATCCTGGATGGAGAAATATCAAGGTAGTTTTATCAGATGCAAATGTTCCAGGAGAGGGGGAGCATAAAATTATGGATTTTATACGTAGACAAAGAGCACAACCAGATCATGATCCCAACACTCAACATGTTTTATGCGGTGCAGATGCTGATTTGATCATGTTGGGATTGGCGACACATGAACCTAACTTCACCATTATTCGTGAAGAATTCAAACCTAACCAACCTAGACCTTGTGATATCTGTCAGCAAATAGGACATGAAACGAAAGATTGCGTTGGAGGTGTTAAAAGTTTAGATGAAAACCCTGAAGTTAAGGTATATTCAGATGTACAATATATTTTTGTCCGACTAAACGTACTCAAGGAATACCTACAAAAAGAGCTACTCATGCCGAATTTGCCCTTCAAATACGAGTTTGATCGTGCCGTTGATGATTGGGTTTTCATGTGTTTCTTTGTGGGAAACGATTTTTTACCACATCTGCCTAGTTTAGAAATCAGAGAAGGGGCGATCGATAGACTGGTCACTTTATACAAGGATTGTGTTTACAGAACTGGAGGTTGGTTGACCGACAGTGGAGAGGTTAATTTGGAAAGGGTGCAGCTTATTATGTCGGAACTTGGTAAGGCGGAAGATGAGATCTTCAAAACGAGGCAACAGAAGGAGCTTTCATTTAAGGCCAGGGAAAAGGCAAAGAAACGAAGGTCTGAGGGAGGTTATAACGATAGAAGGCCTAACTGGCAGCTTGTTCAAGATACGCAGTTTGCACCAAGGGTAAGTTATTTTCTGTCGCTTTATACGCGCTAGTTCTAGGGTCATCAGAGTCATTGTTTTGCACAAATGTCTATTATTTCCGAATTTTAAGCTATAAATTGTTGCAACAGGCTAAGTTGATCTCACCGATGATGAATCAAATGTTAAAAACAATTCTTTCTAGTTAGCTCTGTGTTGCCATAAAAATTAAAGAACGGAAAGACCTAGCAACTTCAAACTTTCAGGGTAGGTTTTGTATCGTAAATATGAAAGTTGAGTATGTTAATGGGCAGAATCAGCCAAATGGTTTTGGAGTTATACTGATTTGAAATTCTAATTTTTTTTCCCCTATATATCAAGAAGTATTGATGCCATCGGATTAAAACTATGCAATTATTTGAAGAATACTGACACACAAGTTTATGCAAAGTTTTTCCAGCGTTTTGCTCTTATTTTCTGGGTAACAGCGTGTCATCGTTTTGTCCAAATGTCTGTAATTCTCGAATTTTGATCTGAAAATGGTTTCAAACGACTAGGTTGGACCAACTAATATTTGAAGAATCCTGTCGACTTGAAACTTTCTGGGTAGGTTGTGCTTCAAAATTTTAAAGAGATCCTACTGTTATTAAATTTAAAAAAAATTCGATAAATTTTTATGAAACATATTTGGAAAAAATTCGCTCAGACCTTGAACTTTATATTTCACAGCAGGGTACCAAATTTCAGTTTGATTCGGAGATATTCAGGTCGATTCTGTTTGCGTATTGCTATGAACCTTGCTATTCCAGTCATATTGCTATCTTTCTAATTTATAGCAATATGGCCATGATGTTACGTATTCTGTTTCGAGTGTTATAGCAATGTTTGTTATGAATTTTGTCATAACAATATTGCTTTCATGGGCTTCCATAATTGGTGATTTTAGAGCTGACAACACTGGATTTTGTGACCATAGAACTCTATATTACTACCTAGAAAGGACCCAACCCTTCTTCAACTAAGCTTAAAGCATATCAAGGGGCAACGAAACAAAGATAGCGCTAATTACGGTAACCTCTCCTTGTCACACCCATTGAAGTAAATGGTGTTTAACGGCACAAATTTGATTTTAATTGGAAATTCAGGTAGTTTGGGTATCACATCGTTTAGAAAGTGCAATATTTCTGAAAATGAATATCTATTTTTCTCTGATATGCCATTACTTTCTCTGCCTTCACCGCGTGTGGTTCAAAAAGAGAGAATTAAGTTGGTGTGAGCTGTGCATTGACGATAGTTTCATCATTATTACAATAAATTTAAATAACAGGAACATAGGAAAATACTTCTCAAAAGGCACTGACTTGAAGTCAGGAGAATTTAAGCGCTGGTTATAATTCATTGCCAATGCGAAATTTGACATACTTTTTTCCGATATTATTGGAAATGTGTGTCGAATTGAGCTGAAATTTCGAACAATGCTGTTCAGATTCGACTTCAAGGTCTGCGCAAAGTTTCATCAAAATCTCATTGATAGTTTCCGAAAAAAATAGTTTTTTAACGATTCTTCATGCAATCAGTTAGCAAGTTTCAATCTGATCGCATCAGTACTTCTTGAGATATAGAGGAAACAAAATAATATATTTGAAATGAATAATAACTTCGAAATTGTTAGGTAAATTTTGCCCATTAACGAACTTATTTTGAATTTTTTAAGTCGCCAAAGCATTTCTCGGTAGTAAGTTATCGTGGCAATTGGCGGCTGAATAGAATTCAATTTGACATTGAAATCTTCATCAGTGAATCCAACCTGGTCCCTTGGAACCATTTTCGGCAAAAAAACGCAAATTTACGGAAGATGATAACGCGCTGTTCCCCAGAAAAACCGCTCACTAAGTTGAAATTTCACTTGAACATGTGCGATCTTCTACAATGCTGCCTTCTTCACGAATTAGTCAGAAAAAAATTCAGGTTCTCCTAATTTGAAATGAAAAATTAAAAAGATTTAGAATAAATGCGACAGAGTTCCCTTTACTGCAATGAGGAAGAAAGAGATAGATACCCGTCCACTTCGCGGGTTGCATAAGCAACAAATTGGCTTCACTTGTCGCTCAAAAAGGGTCCCTTCCAGGTATATAATATAGAGTTCATTGTTTGTGACTTTAGAAATACAAGGAAGATGAAAATAACCATAATTCGTGAGTTTTCTTATGGTTTCGCATACATAACCTAAATCTATGGCTTTCTTTATTCATGTAAACAATCATCGACATAAAAAATGTTAGGAAACGAGACGAGTCAAATTGACCAATAACCAATATCCTGGATACCAATAAAATATTGATTATCAGAAATCGAATGCAGCAATTTTATTCAGGCGTTAATAATTCGAAATTCGATAAACTTTTTCGTTGGCACTTCAAAGGTATTGCTGTTGTTGAGATGATTAGAATAATCATCTCAGCTGTTGCCTATGCCTCTATCTCAGTCTAAGAATTTTCCTTGAAATTAAATAATATTCTAGAGAACCTTGAACACATTTCCATTAGCATATACTTTTTTTTATTCATGTAAACATCGACTTATTCGAAAATGTTATGAAACAGAAAAACCAATTAAAGTCAAATTGACCTATTTCCTGGATACCGATAGAATTTTGGTTTCCAGAAATCAAATGCAGCAATTTTATGCAGGCGATAATAATTCGAAATTCGATGAACTTTTCTGTTGGGAATTCAAAGGAATGGCTGTTGTTGAGATCATTAGAATAATCAGGTCAGCTGTTGCTTACTCTGCCGGTGTTTTAGTCTAAGAATCCTTAAAATTAAATATTCTAGAGAACCTTGAACACATTTCTATTAGCACATTCTTCCCTATCTTCAATATTTTCGAATTCTTGGAAGAAATAATACTGAAACAAATGGATCTCCGAGAGATTCATTTTCTAAACTTTCTTGTTATGAAGCATAGCAAGTACTATTTCGAGGTTGCTAAGATAGCAATGTTGATAGCAAGATTCTTGTTAAAGTGACAGACCATATTGCTCAAAATCGTTGATCAGAATACCAATAATTCCAATCTTGTTATGATAGCAATATCTTTTTCCTAGCAATATTGCTATTTGCAAACAGAATCGACCTGATTAGGGAAAAATTTGTCAAGTTTATTGTTTTTTTCCTGGGTATCGAATAACACAAAAAACTTGTTTGAAAATGCCGATGAAAAACTTTGTGCAAAATTTCGTGATGATCTTGTCATTACAATATTTCAAAAAATAACATTTCGAATGAGTTTATATGCGGCATCATTGGATGTTCAGTTACTTAGGGCCAATAGACGACTTCGACCCAAGTTGCCAACCCACAATTTACTTAGCAAGTTTACTTTCATTGGGGAACTGGAATTTCAAGACAAATTCGACATGATAAGGTTCGCATTATTTATAAATATCCGTATAAGATGCCTCGGCTCTTCAAACCAGGTAATTCCTTCCAAATATAGGTTTTTATTATGATCGTCCCCGATTGGCTGAAATTTAAGTTGGGATTCCTGATTTCATGCAAACAGTGTCAATTTTCATAGGATACGTTCCGAAAATCAACTCTGTTGTTTCGTTTGCCGATTTTCCGCTCCGTAAATATGAAATATTCGGATGGTTCCTGGAACAAGCGCGTGAAAAAGGTTATATACGGAATCTGGTTGATGAAAATGCGGTCGATTTACTGTCACCAGAACGATTTTCTATGGTAAATATCCATAGCATAGAACAATCTATGTTTACTTTAGGTTTGTTTTGGTTCCGAGTTCAGAACCACAGACTATTGGTCTATGCTAGAACCGTCCCGAACAGATCTGAACTCGGAACCAAAACAAACCTAAAGTAAACATAGATTGTTCTATGCTATGGATATTTACCATAGAAAATCGTTCTGGTGACAGTAAATCGACCGCATTTTCATCAACCAGATTCCGTAAATAACTTTTTTCACGCGCTTGTTCCAGGAACCATCCGAATATTTCATATTTACGGAGCGGAAAATCGACAACCGAAACAACAGAGTTGATTTTCGGAACGTATCCTATGGAAATTGACACTGTTTGCATGAAATCAGGAATCCCAACTTAAATTTCAGCCAATCGGGGACGATCTTAACAAAAACCTATATTTGGAAGGAATTATCTGGTTTGAAGAGCCTAGGCATGTTTTAAGGTTATTTATAAATAATGCAAACCTTATCATGTCGAATTTGTCTTGAAATTCCCGTTCCCTAGTGAAAGTTAACTTGCTAAGTAAATTGTGGGTTGGCAACTTGGGCCGAAGTCGTCTATTGGGCCTTCATCATTAAAGTACAAATCGACCCTGAAAATATCAAATCTTTTAGTTGTTTCTATCAATTATTATGTTACTTTAGTAGATTCAGGCAACTTAGAATTGAATCACCTAAGTTATGATTTTTTTTTCCAGTCTATAGGTGGTAGATCAGCTCCGGTACACAACGCAAGGAATGAAGCTCTAATGATAAGAAAAGCTGGAATGCACTCCCAAGTGGACCATCAACTACAAACAGTTACAGCGAAGAGTTCACTCGAGGCCATGATAAAGCCTTCAGATTCGGACAATAGTCCAAGAGGTGAAAAAAGGAAAGCAGACGATATGGGTGAGGAATCAGACGATGATCAGGCGCACGACGAGGTCAGATTGTGGGAAGACGGTTTCAAAGATCGCTATTACGAGTCCAAGTTTGATGTTTCTCCCAAAAATCTGGAATTCAGGTAATATTAACTTATTTGTGAAGCTGGCTGTTTACTAGGTCTTCCGGGTTGGGAAGAGCCAGACAGAATGGCTATGGTGAAAGTGTTGTCAAATATAAATCGAGTCCCCCAGTTTGGTGGAAAGGCGGGCAGGCTGGAATGTTGTAATCGTGGCAAAAAAAAAATTTAAAAATTGCTTTAAAATGTTGTGAATTACTCCTATTAACACTTATAAGTGAAAATATCTTAATACGTTGATGTTTCGTTAAATTTCTGAAACCTCTTTTAAAATTTTTCTACTTGTTGATTTCATATCTTCAGTTTTCGTTTTGTCCTCGTCAGAAGACACAGTGGAAAGCATAGACAGCCAAATTGTTTCCATAGTGGACGAGTTGAAATATTTAAAAATAATATGTAACATAATCACAAGGACGAATATCCGTCGATAAATCAACAAATATTCCTCCTTGATCAGAGCTAATCCTCCAATCGACCAAAACACCTGCACCGAAGAAGCGGATCCAAGTAGAATGACTACAGCTGTTTCACAATTGTTATTGATCCAAGTTAAGTTGACCTGACGATCAATAACAATTGTGAAACAGCTGTAGTCATTCTACTTGGATCCGCTTCTTCGGTGTAGGTGTTTTGGTTGATTGGATGATTAGCTCTGAGCAAGGGGGAATATTTGTTGATTTATCAACGGATATTCGTCCTTGTGATTATGTTACATATTATTGCTGGAGCTCTGTTCTTCTCCAAGAAACCAATTCCTATCATTTTAAAAATAAAATATTAGCATATGGATACGCTCTTCACAAAATTTGACCTAACACTTGGTGTTGGTACTTTACTATAAATACCTAATCAGTTGTAGAATATCAATGCACAGCTGCTTGCAAAATTTTGTTGGGATCGTATTGTTAGATGCAAAAAAATTTAAAAACTATCCAAATATTTTCAGTGAAAATATATGCATACTTTTGAAGTTAATATATTACAACAGTGTACTAAATTTCAATTAGATTCGGTTTTCAATTTCCAAAGTGAAGAAAATATGTAAAAAAAAAAACTCCTAAATAAACTGATCTGATCATGAAGAAACTTCCTAACTAGATGTCAAATACTGATGCAAAATTTCGTGATCTTGTCATCAGTAAAGTTTGTTTTTTGCGCGCATGTTCTAGGGGAACAGCGTGCTATCGTTTTGTCCAAATGTCTGTAATTTTCGTTGATTGAGCCGAAAATGGTCTCAATCGACTAGGTTGGACTCACTCATGACGAATCCGGTGTCAAAATCGAATCTATCCGGCCGGCCGGCCGCCGTCCGGCCGTAGACACGGTAACTGTCGACAGAAGCAAGCTAGCAACTTTAAACTTTCAGGATAGGTTGCGCATCAGAATGCCGCGGTTCAGTTCGTTAATGGGCCAAATCGGTCGAGTAGTTTCGGAGTTATAGGCACTTGAAGTTTTGAAGTTATTTATTTTTTATTTCAGAAACTGCTTGAGCGATTGGATTCAAACTTGGCAATTAGATGGAGTATAACGACGCGCAACTCTGAGCCAAATTTCGTCAGGATCATATTGTCAGTTAATTTAAAAAAAATTTTTTTCGAAATTCTTTCCCAAAAAATTTTTTTTTCTGGGAACTATCCATCATATCCGAAAAAAAATCCACTCACACTTTGAACTTTATATTTCACAGCAGTGTTCCAAATTTCAGTTCGATGCGATCATAAGTTTTGGAGATATCGGGAAAAAATATGTAAAATTTCGAGGTTTTCTTCTCGATATCGTTGATTTTTTTGGTATTACTCGAGAAATACCGATTCAGTCCTGATAAAACTTCACAGTTAGTTTTGAGATGCTGAAAAACAACTTCGAAATTTCGTGATCATCGTGTCATTAGAACAATTTGAAAAAAAAAAATTCTATGATTTTCTTATCATATTATCCTCATTAAATTCTGTAAGAAACTTCGAACTGTAATTTTTCGATGAAGTACTGGATTTCGATTCGATCTGGTCTGTATTTTTGGAAATATTGGAAAAATAAAATTTTGATTGGGTATATCTACGGAATCATTGGGTGGATTTTACCCATTCACGAATTCGGCCTTCGTAATTAAGGTCCAAACCTTCTCCACAAATATCGAGTTTCTAAGTTGTTTCTTTCGGAAGTTATTGTGTTTACGCAGTCGGCCGTTAGGCTGACCGTAAACACAATAACTATTATTTTTCCAATATTTCCAAAAATACAGATTTGATCGAATTGAAATCCAGTAATTTATCAGTAAAAATTTCAAAAAGCACTGCCGTGAAGGCAGCAGCTTTTGCGTGCATGTTCAAATTCGTTGCTGAAGCGGTCATCTACATCGAACATGCTGCCTTCACGGCAATGCTTTTTGAAATTTTTTCTTCAACTCACATGCGCGCAACAGCTGGGCTTTCTACAATTTCATCTTTTCAGGAACTCTGTGGCCCTACATTATGTAAGAGGTCTCTGTTGGGTGCTGAAATATTACTATCAAGGATGCGCCTCGTGGTCTTGGTACTTTCCCTATCACTATGCCCCTTTCGCATCGGACTTTGTGAACATCTCGGGATTGAGTACAGATTTCGAAAGCGACACCAAACCCTTCAAGCCACTGGAACAGCTCATGGGGGTGTTTCCGGCCGCGTCTAGCAAACATGTACCTGATCTCTTCGCCAAGCTGATGTCAGATCCTGTGAGTAACAAGAATTTAAAGTCCACGAAGGAATTTTGTTGATATGAACTTCGGTTACAACTATACACGATTTTCTCTGAGGAAATTTAAATCAAAGATTAATTCACGCGACAGCTCATTCATTTCGGGCAGTATACAGGGTGAGTCTTTGACCTTGCAGAATATTTTAACAGAATATTCTTGAAGCTGAAAGAAACACATTTGTCCTCTACCATTTTTTCCGATTCAGCCTAGATAAAAAGATATAGGCATTATAAATTTTCATAATAGGCTAGCCGCCCCTGGAAACCTGAACACTGAAGTTTTTCCAAGCCTAAGATATACCATTCAAATCTTCGAAATAAGCAACTCTGTTATGAAAACAAGCGTCAACTTACTTTTTACATTCCAGTTGGTGAAAAAAGTTGTATTTATAGTACAATAAACAAGTTAGGTATTCCAAATTTCGTGGGCGATAAAAGTTGAATATTCTTCTCTTGGTTTCATTTTCGATAATGAGGAATTCATCTAGCTATCACTCATATTAGCTTTGAGATTCATCTTCAATTTGTAATTATTAATTTTCTTTGTTTATTTCATTTTCTCCAAGAATTATCAGATTCAGACATAACCCCTTCAAACTTTTCATAAATAAATAAAACAGATGTACCTAATTTATCTATGAACGTACAAACGTTGCCAAATTGACGAACATAAATAAAGAACTCTTCGAAAACAAACAACACACAATATGCCAAATCTATGTATACACTCGTATAGTCTATGATTCTGAACTGAACTATAAATCTATGATTCCATTCTCAACTTTTAGACGTGGCAACGCGGAAAAATTGAATTCTGTGAATTTTTTTAACAGAGTTGCAATCAGCCAAAGTACCCAATTCTCGGGATTTCACAGATATTTTTTATTTTTGAATTTCATATTACTCGAAAACGGCGCATCATACGAAAAAAATAAGGAATACTTTTACTTTCCAAAATGGTCAAAGATTCGTTGAATAGTATTCAAATTATTTTTAAAAGTTGGATTCTTTGAATTTCTGGTATTTTTATGAAATGTTATGATCATATTAAAGAAACTGGAGGATGTGGATGAAATTTTGTAATCCAGGAACATTCATCGTATCAATAAAAAACTATATTCCAAAAATCATCTCATTCGATGAGATCGTTCGCGAGATATAATCGAAAATTGAATTTTTTTATGGATTTTCAACAGTCTGTATCTTACGAACCAAGCCGAATCGGAAAAAATGGTAAGGGAAAAAAGTGTTTCTTTTGGCTTCAGGAATCTTCTGTTAAAATATTCTACAAGGTCAAAGACTCACCCTGTATAGATATTTCACTGCAAACCAAAAGCATTGGGTTTAAACAAATAATTGTTTTTTACCGATGTAATGAATGCTGTACTCAAATTCCTCGCTAACATGCCTTCCTTGTTCTTGGTATATTAAAAGCAATATCTACTGCTGGTCAGATCTTTACTAAACTCATCTCATAGATTTATATCATATCTTCTCCATTCATAGCATAGCAATTATTTATTTGTGGAGAGAGAGAAACTAAATTTATTGATCTTGCAATCAAATGGCCATCGACCGCAGTCTTCCAGCCAGTTATATACAATTTTATATTACAATTCAATTAGGAATTATTACATATTGTTGAACAATAACGACTGTTATTCTGGGGATTTCAGGTGTTCGAAAAGTATTTGTGGAGATATACTGTTGTTTGAATTTTTAACTTCCCGCAACTTTTCCTTGAATCTTTCAGGTGCAACTCGGGTTGCCTATTCTACATGAAGCCCTTTTCGTTTCACTTGACCAATGATTTATAAATTCATTTGGATTGATTATCCTTATAGTTATAGGACAAAATTAACTACTTTGAATAAGTCTTCTGCATCAAAGATTATAAACGGTTAAGGAATCTTACTCTTGGCAAGGCTGCTCATATCGACGGCTATGTTTACATTTTTATTGTGAAGTGTGTTTTTGACATTTTCTGTGTTTTCAACTATCTCCTTGTTTCTCTTAAATGTTGGGATATTTGTCCGACTCTGTTCTCACAGGACTTTGTAATTTTTGATCCATGGGCATGTTTATTTATAAGGAAAACTTTTCATAGGATTCCACAATCATCGACTTCTACCCCGAAGACTTCAAAATCGACCTGAACGGGAAAAAATTCGCCTGGCAGGGTGTAGCCTTGCTGCCATTTGTCGACGAAAAACGTCTGTTCAAAGCACTCGCACCCCTCTACACCCAACTGACTGAAGCGGAAAAAAAGAGAAATTCCTTAGGCGACGACAGGCTCTACGTGGCCAAGAGTCATCACGGGCACGATCTTTTGAACTCCCTCTACAAAAACGAGATCGATGAAGAGGTAGAGACTCACGTGTCCTTGGACGGGATGGCCGGAACTGTCCTCTTATCCGAGATTTGTATCGGTGATGGCGGTTCTTTGGGTTCGCCCGTGAAAGGGCTGTCGATGGTATCGGACAATATGGTATGTACCGTAAGATACCGCTATCCGCAGTACACGAAGGGATTCGTTTTTCCCGCCAGGAAATTAGAGGGGGCTAAGGATCCGCCCACCGTGCTCAAACCTTCGGATCTCAACCCGCAACAAAATAGACAGTGGAGGGCCCAGACGGGTATGGTGCCGGCCACGCAGAGGGCATATTTGGATAGACCAGGACATAGGATGGTGAATCATCACTTGCCGGGACAGTATAGCAACGTGGCGCCCCCTCAGAATATGGACAGGAGACAGAACAATTATCATCAGAATAGTGAGTACTGCATTTTTATTTAAACTCTATGGGTTTTCTCTTTCGATATCTGAAACCAAAGTTATGAAAATAAAAAATTATATTCTATAAACATCGCTCCAGCAGTAAGATTTGAATATTAAATTCAAAAAAGTCTACTTGTTAAAGGCTATTGAAACAATGAAAATTGTATTTAATATTTGAATGAAAACTTATAGTTTTCAAGGGTCAATATCAACTGTCATTTAATTTTTGAGGTTATAAAGATTTTGGAAAATGTTTTTTACCGCATTTCATATGTCAAGGAAAGAAGAAGGTGTAAGTAAAATCTGTGGCATTATTGTTTCTATGCACAATTCTAACAAGCATGCGTATGGACTTAAACCTGCTTATTTCCGTTATTGAAGTGAAGTGTAAGTAACAAACACGTGGTGAGTTTTTGATGTATAATATGGAATAAATGCTACTGATGATTCTAAATCGAAAGATAGAAGATGAAACACTGTGTCTAGTATTGTTGTTAGGTTGTATTTCATTTTTCACGCTTTTCTAAAGTTTTTTACTTTGATCAATATATGCCAGTTGATATAATAATTTTGTCAGTGAAGACGTAGTACGTCGAAGACATAAAAGTATATCGTAAGATATCAAATCAATATCGAAAGATATTATGTAAAGGTTATACAGAAAAATCTGTATTTAATTGTTGTTAGTAAGATTTGAATTGATATTGTGC
This sequence comes from Myrrha octodecimguttata, assembly GCA_958510865.1. Taxonomy (NCBI): domain Eukaryota; kingdom Metazoa; phylum Arthropoda; class Insecta; order Coleoptera; family Coccinellidae; genus Myrrha; species Myrrha octodecimguttata. The sequence goes on along the minus strand of OY294059.1, from coordinate 75,629,650 downwards.
GTGTTAAGTAAATATCTTCTTTCCATGTAGTCTGTATTTCTTGAATTTGAGGTGGACGATAATAGAAAAAAAAGTTTTGAAATGTTGAAGTTTCAAGAATTCCTTCATTAGTTGTCCACTTCATTGATTCAGGTCTATCAGGATTTTGGAACTAGAGCTGAGGTTGGCACTCGTGAAATATCGTCAAGGTCAAAATAATTCGGCGAGACGTTGCCAATATTTACATATTTTCATCAAAGACTCTATGGTTTTGTTCAGTTACTTAGTACTACTTCCTTAGGTAAACCCGCAAGATTTCCCGTCGCGAAGCTACAAGTAAGATATTCACATCATTGTAAGCAGTGTGAGTTCCTGAACTAAAAATATTTCTCTTTGTTTGGAAGATATGGGCCCCCAAAGTTCCAAATTGATGTATTTTCAGATCCTTTTTTCCGCCATAAAAATGATCTCTCACTTCTCAAATCTAGTTCATAAATCATCTTTGAACCTTCGACCAACGAATAGCGACACTTTCTTTCAAGAAAATTCATTATTTAAAGGAAGAAAAGTGAAAATATTAGACAACCACTTAACCGATATTTCTACGAAATACTTCTCCATGTTGAAGCGCAGCTTGGCAACAGCGTCTTTTCATCGCTGGCCAACGTATTATGACGGAAGATTAGTTGCTGGCGGGAAATATGAAATAATGGACAGTCGAAGGATATGATTGTAAGGAAAATGCTTCTGTCACTGAAGAAGAGGTGGTTATTCTAACATCAACACAAAATTATTGAGAATATTTGTTTAATGTTTCACTCTCAATATTTTCGTTTGAACTTTCTTTCTATCCCCTTCAAAATAGGGAGGTTGTTATCTACTTCGATTTTTTGTGTCTTCGAGATGGTCCCAGTTTAGAATGAGATTCAGGGTATTCCAATAAAATGGGTTCATATAATAACCTCGATTTCATTGGATATCTGGGAAGGGCGCGTCCTATCACATATGAAAAAAATGTACGTTGAAATATATATCAGGGTGTATTCTCATTCCATTACTATGTGTTTCAACCTTGTAGATTTCATTAGAAACGAATTCTCCTATTGAAAGATTTAGAGTGTCGCAGTTAACAGTAAGAACTAAGAACATATTTCATGATATTTCATTTTTCTCGCCAGCAATAATCTGTCATTCACGAATACGCACGATGGCACGATTCCGACCGATGAAATTCGCGCCATTGCCAAACTTCACTTGTAGACTGAGTCGAAATCAGAAGGAATAGAGGTTGAATGGTTGTCCAGTAATTTCATTGTTTTTTCATTAAATATTGATTATTCTTGGAAAAAAGTGTTGCTTTTTGTTGGTTGAAGGTTTATAGGTGGTTTGTGAACTATACAGATGAAGTGAGAGATCGTTTTTATGGTGGAAAAAGGGACCTGAAAACGACTCATTTTGGAACTTTGGGGGCCCATATCTTCCAAATTAAGGGAGACCGCCTATGTTCGATTTCACATTTTTTATTCAGAAAAACACACTGCGTACAATAATGTAAATATCTTTTTAATATCTCGGCGACGGGAAATTTTACGGGTTTACCCTTCCTTAATGTGAGTAGACAACGTCGCATACTTATCTGAAGGGAAAGCTTAACATTTTTCAATTATGATCTGTGAAATGTGTCAAACTTTCATGGACTACCCACTTTTTTATTTTCCCAGATAATAATAATGTCTTATTATTTACGGATTTTGAGCTGAAAATTGTCCCAAATGACTTCTGTCCGGCCACAATAACTTTCGAAAAGATCGCAAAATCTACCGAACGATTTCAATGTTTACGCATTTGAAATTTCGAGGTTAATTTCTTGATGAGATTGAAATTCCATTATTTGTTGTGAAATATCAATGTGCGACTTCATGCAAAATTTCTTATGGACTTTATTTGCAGGCTACAATTCCAGAGGTAATTACAATAGTTCATATCAAAATTCAAGAGGAGGTGGATATTCAAACAACAGAGGAAATTATCGTGGTGGACATAATCCACAACAAAATAGACACCAACCTTACGATAGGAATAGAACGCAAGATAATCAGTATCAGGATAGGAGACCTCCAGGACCGTACAGAGATAGGTACCAGTCGACCAATTACGGTTATAGGCAATGAAAAATAACCTGATTTAAGGATTAGTGCATCGGTTTGATTTATTATTGTGTTCAAAGAAGAATTTCGATCAGTCTCTTTGTACATACAAATGTTGTTTGAAAAAAATATGCATTTTAGTTCAACCAGATATATTTTCTCTGTTTAAAATGTTGGAACACTAGGATAATTTGAATTATATATTATTAATTGTGGCATGAGAATTATAAATAAACTGTCTTTATATATGTTGTTTTCTGTTCCGGACTTTGAGCGTTTATTTACATAAACAATCAGAATTTTTTTATGCTATTTATTTATTCAGATTGAAAGATTATAGATATATACAAAGGAAGTTCATTGAGAGATTGGAGGAGAGAAGACATTATGTGGTGAATTCACAGAATTGATTTTTTCCTGTAGATTGAACCAGTAAACTTCATATTCAAAATTTCATTTCAACTTTAATTTGGTCTTCGGTATTTCTAATGTTGAATCTTAGTTTGTCATTTATCACTCTTGACTGGGAATAAAGAATAATGTAGGTATTTCTCCTTAATAAAATCTTTTCAATTCTAACTAACGTGTCGTTTGAAAAGGATAAAATTTGAAAGAATTCCATCATTGTACAAAGACAACTGTACTATCCTGCTGTTTTCGAACCCATCTACCTACTCGCAAAACCCACCCATGGCCAATACGCTGTGATCGTCTAGTAAAATGAGTAGGAATAGGTTCGCAACCCAAAATACTTTTTTTTTCAGGGAATGAGACAGAAGATTGAGAGGAAAGTCAAGTTAGAATGAATAAAACAACACTTTGGGTAGAATGAATAAAACAACAATTTGGTATCTCAGAGAAAGAAGTAAACAAACCTTTGAACAAAGAAGGTTGTTCTTTATTCAGAGAGACAAACACAATTTCTTTATTCTCCGACTCTCTGTAGACAGTTTAGTTGTGTATGATCACAGTTACTAAAGATTTAATCTTTGACAGTTCTGTCAAGGGGCCATGAATAAGTAAATATCTGCCATGTTTGGTCAAAATTTTCAAATACTGTTTGGTGATATATGTTTCTCAGCATAGATGGCGCAGCGTGTTCGAAAAATATACAGTGACTACAAAGTCTACAGTTATTCTAGAAAATATAAAATGCCGATTTTGGCCTATACACAGGGCTGGGCAAAATACATGCTTGGCTTAATTGAAATACAAATTACAAAATACTTTCTCGCAGGTATTTGAAATACAAAATACTTTCAAGTCGGGTATTTGAAATATAAAATACAAAATACAGTATTTTAAATATTTGTATTTGAAATACAAATCACAAAATACATTCAGGTGTTACGTAAAATGTGAAAAGAGTACAACTAATTCAGTTCAGCTATTTTATTGCTAAATAAAGAATTTCCTTTCAGAAACACAAGATTTTCGAATGCAGTATCAGACAAACAGCCTCTTGTTGAGGAATGAAGAAATTCTGCTAAAGAAAACAATCTTTCTACACGTCCTGATGGGCAGAAACTTGTGTTATATTGTATGAACACATTTTTACGCGCTTGTTCTGGGGAACAGCGGGTTATCATTTCATCACAATGTCTGTAATTTTCGAATTTTGAGCCAAAATTGGTCTCAAGCGACTAGGTTGGACTCACTGATGAAGAATCCATGGTCAAAATTGATTCTGTCCGTCCGGCCGTGTGCGCTGTAACTTTCGAAAGGAAGGACCTAAAGTCTTGAAATTTTCAGGTTAGGTTAAGATCCTGAATATCTCGGTTGAGCTCGTTGATGGGCCAAATCTGAAGAATGGTTTTTGTGCTACAGCCATTTGAAATTTTGATTTTTCAATAACTCGAAAAATATTCCTCTGATCGAAATGAAACTTGGTTGGAATATGAACAGTGTCAATAAGAAGAATTATCCATGGAAAAATTCGAAAAAAAAAATATTTTTTTTTGAAATTTTTTTTTATTTTCCTATTTCATTGAAATTTCCAAGTCACCATTTCGCAATGTAAACAAGCGCGTAAAAGCTGCTGACTTCACGTCAATGCTCTTCTAGATTTTTTATGCTAGGATAATGTTCAAAGATGGTAAGCTCTTTGTTTTTATCGTTTTTAGAAGTTGACTAACTTTAACTCCATGATGAAATGACCATTGCGCAGGACCTTTTCTTCCTTTCCATTTACCGAAAATATGATTGCTAGCAAAAGAACTAGATGAAGCAGATGAACGTCGCGCCATCTGAAGGGAGATTCAGGAACTATTTTCTGTAAAGCGCTCAGTGCTGAATGTATTTGTTCGAAAGTATTTCGAAGACAAAAGTATCGAAATACAAAATACTTCAGCGTCAGGTATTTGAAATACCAATTACAAAATACATTTTCAAGAAGTAATTGAAATACAAATACAAAATACGTATTTGTATTTCAAATACGTATTTCAATTACAAGTAATTGAAATACTGCCCAGCCCTGCCTATACAAAACCATTCTATAGAACCAGTAGTAACTGACGCAGATAGCTAGGTATCTGTTATCTGAGCTGACTGTTGTATCACAGATCAACCAGATAAACCACTCGCCTCATTTACTTAGGAAATCTATGTCAACGCAGATATGACCCGTAATCGAGCTAATCAGAATTTTAGTAGGCGTTTGGGGTGCCAATCAGATTGCAGGAATAGGATTACGTCACTCGCGCCGCTTTCGGACTCGCTTGAAGAGGTTATAAACATGTAAACAGACTGAAATTAATTTTTCATCCTATTAATAGTGATGTTCTTTCGTACTGAACGAAGTGATTTATATAACTTCAATCAGAGAGATCAGTTGAAGCGATCGTTCTTTCGTTTCAATCAGTTCTCCCTTCCACACTCTAAAGTGATTGCAAATGATTATTCTAATCGCGGAACAAGTTCCATCAGTTCAATCAGTACGGAAGAACACTACTATTTGATGAATAATTTCGTATCTGTTCCATTTTAGAATATAATCCAAACAGTTTTTTACAACCAAATCAATTGTTTAGTCATCTTTGAGGTTCTATTTTATGATGACAGCCCTCATTATATGTTTTAATTATACAACAAGAAATGGAATCGAACTTAGGTGGACTCATTCATAATGTTCATTTTATATAATATAAAGGAATCGCAACTGAAGTAAAAGCATTACAACCTCCATTATTCAATTAAAATGATGGGATGTCTAATAAAATTGTATATGATTGCACAAACACTAGGATTGGAATCGAACAAAGTTGGTCTATTCATAGTTTGATTTTATATTGAAATGAATCTCATTTGATGTGAAACTACAAAGATTCTCTGATTAAGGTAAACGGGTTTTCCATAACATTTTTCCAAAATTTTCATTTACTCCAACCGAGTTCTTCTACAGGAGTTTCAAATGTGACAAAACACTCGCTTTGGTATTGGAAATTTGCTTTTCAAATGGTTACATCGAAAAATCTTAGTCTGATTTTGATTTTGTGATTCCTGAATGCCGACAAATCCGTTTTACATTTCGATTTCAGATATTCCAAAATCAAGTATTCAATTTGACAACTGTTTCGAGGAAGAAGAAAGTGTGGTTATGTATGTTGTATTTCTCAAGGTCGTAGAGACGCGATTCCCGCAAACGATGAAGTGATATGTCTTGTTGGTCTGTGGTTGTATGGACGTCGGTCGTTGAAAAAACTGTCGGAGACGTTTGGGTTTATACTGCTGGTATAGCGACGACTTATGCAAAATTTCGGAAAAATTGTATTGCGACCATTGGGAGACCACTCGAAAAATCCTGAAATGCAATGATGTGAGGTCAGGCACGTTTACTATCTTGTTCAAATTCGTTGCAAAAGCGGTCACCTATTCACCAAGGTGCCATAGGCACCTTCTCATATATCATCATATATGGTTTTCATAAAATTCTGCATGAATCTTCAAACTATCGTTTTTACGCGCTTGTTCTGGGGAACAGCGCGTTATCATTTCGTCACGATGTCTGTTATTTTCGAATTTTGAGCCGAAATTGGTCTCAAACGACTAGGTTGGACTCACTGATGAAGAATCCGTGGTCAAAATTGATTCTGTCCGTCCAGCCGGGTAAAAAAACTTTGCTGACTGACATATAATTATACCGTTAATTTCAGCCTTCTAGTAAGAATATGAGACTCATAAGCAAACCAGATATCTATCGAGGATTACCTTTTTGCCACCATATTCAAAATTTAAATCCACCCCAATTTGGTGGTAGTTTATTCTTGTAATTTTTCAACATAATTTGCTGACCGGAGGTTTCCAGTCGAGATATTTTATCGAAACTCTACATTATGATTGAATGTAGCATACTTTTTGTGCCACCATAAAAAAATTCAGATCCGCCCCCGTTTGAGGGTAGTTTATTTTTGTGATTTTTCAGAAATCCTTGCTGATCGATATTTTCCAGTGGAGATATTTCATTGAAACTAAGTATAATAATTGTAAATCGCATACCCTCTGCTCCGCCATACAAAAATTTCAGATCCGACTCGTTTAAGGGTAGTTTATCCTCATAATTTCTCGGAATAATTTGCTGACCGAAAATTTACAGTGGAGATATTTTATTGAAACGATGTATTATGACTAACCGTAGCATACTCTTTGTGCCACCATAAAAAATATCCTTGCTGATCGATATTTTCCAGTAGATCTCAATTTTTTTCATGGTGGCACCAAGGGTATGCTACGCTTAGTCATAATGCATTTTTTCAATAAAATAACTCCACTGAAAATTTTCGGTCAGAAAAGTATTACGAGAAATTAGGAGGATAAACTACCCTTAAACGAGTCGGACCTGAAATTTTTGTATGGTGGCACAGAGGGTATCCGATTTGCAATTATTCTACTTTGTTTCAATGAAATATCTCTACTAGAAAATATCGATCAGCAAGGATTTCCGAAAAATCCGAAGAATAAACTAACCTTAATAGGGGGTGGATCTGAATATTTTTTATGGTGGCACAAAGAGTATGTACGGTTAGTCACAATACATCGTTTCAATAAAATATCTCCACGGGAAATTTCCGATCAGCAAGGATTCCTGAAAAATCACAAAAATAAACTACCCTCAAACGGGGGCGGATCTGAATTTTTTTATGGTGGCACAAAAAGTATGCTACATTCAATCATAATGTATCGTTTCGATAAAATATCTCGACTGGAAACCTCCGGTCAGCAAATTATGTTGAAAAATTACAAGAATAAACTACCCCCAAATTGGGGTGGATTTAAATTTTGAATATGGTGGCAAGAAGGTAATCCTCGATAGATATCTGGTTTGCTTATGAGTCTCATATTCTTACTAGAAGGCTGAAATTAACGGTATAATTCTATTTCAGTCAGCAAAGTATTTTTACCCCGTAAAAGCTGCTGACTTCACGTCAGTGCTTTTTCTAGATTTTTCAATCAAGATTTTGCATGGCTTGATCTATAGAATCTTTGTACAGATTTCACCCGTTAACGACCGCTGGCATCTTCGCAGAAGTGTCAGTCCTACCTAAATAGCACATCAACGACCAACTGATGTTGTTGATGGTCTTTGCCTAAATCCTCACGACTCACGAACGAAGTGCCAGACGAGACTGCTAAAGACGTCATCTGATTCGTGAACATCATCGATTAGGAATGAATAAGAAGCCCTTTAAACATTTTTCAGTATCAGAAACGTTTAGGAAACAATTATTTGGAACATGAAACATTTCATTTAAGGGGACAAATACATTCCAGGAACATCTATGAGATCCTTAATGTCCACCCTCAGATACATTTCTGTAGAAACATTTCAAAAAAATGTTGCTGAGAACAGTTGATGAAACGTTTCAGTGAGGTTTCCCGGAACATTAGAGTGACGTTTTTATATTACCTTTCAGAAACATATCATAACGTCTTTTATGAAACATTCGTAGTATGTTACAATGAAATATAATAGGTCCTTTCGTTTGCATAGACGGTGTAGCACTTTCCTGCACGCGGTGTAGATATACTATAGAATATCTACACCGAGTGCAGGAAAGTGCTACACTTTCTATGCAAACAAAAGGACCTATTGAAACATCTGTTTGAAGATGAAAGAAAAATATTATACTATATCTGATTCCACTGAATAATATTGCAACACAATGGTTAACAAAATAAAATTAAATATATATATCTATACAGTATATAAAGTATAAATAAATATTTTTTTCTAGGTATTTGCTATTCTCTACATTGTAGTTTACTTATTCTGGCTTCTTGAGTATCGCAGCATTGCTTGGCGTAACTTCTCAAAAGTCTTTCCTCTGAATAGGGAAAATTTTTGGTGACTGGAACTGAAAATACAATAGCATATAAAACAAATTAAATTACGCTGATGCTTAGTTTGAACTAACAGTTACTTGTTTTACATCAATAGAGGTATTTTCGAAATTTCATTGATTTCTTTATGAAATTTAATACAATTAATATCATACAAAACTGAATGGAAACTCAAATGGGTATAATATGCCTTTACCTTTAAGAAGTCTGGTGATAAACAATTCCGATTTTGGATAGTCATTTTTACGTCCAAATCAGGAACATTTCTTGGCAAATTTGTCTAAAAATACTTTTCGTAGTCCCCTTATAATATTATATTTTTCAGATGCCCCTCCACATCTGATAAATATAGTTTCCTAAAACAAACACATTGAGTCGTGCAGGCAACGATGAAATAATAATTTTACCAATTGTTTCCTGAGATTTCACATTTCGTGATTTTCTTGTCCAATTGTACAAGGTTCTTGTACTTGGTGAGGGATTTGTTCAATTTTCTTCTCAACACCAGTTCACTTTATACGTTACGATTATGAAATACGAAACACCACTCAGCGCGAAACCACGCACGGGTCTGTGGCGAAACTTATAGCACAGAATAGAGAAGTATTACAGAAGCGACACTCTCCCTTTTTCAAAGTCCCAAATTTTCATGCGCATGCTTCAATCCGCCATTTTTTTGTTAGTTCCAAAGTGTTTATGTTCACGTTTAAATAACTTCGACTTCTTGATTCGTTTTGAATATTATTTTATTATTTGCATTTACCATGAGTGGGAATAAAAAAGATGGATGTCTGAGCCTACAAGAGACGGTAATTGCACGTTATTCGATTCACCAAAAGAATCTGGAAGGTAGGAATAATTCGATACTAGGGACGATGTCGAAATCTTATGACTATTATTTTTCCAGAATAAACCATTGGTTAACAGTATGTGTTCGGGAAGATCTATTTGGAAAAACCCTCTCCCAGTTGAAAGCATATAGGATTTGTGCTGTACATTTCGAGTTGATGTACAGGAGGAATATGCCCAGACCGAATGTCGTAGGAAAACTCTTATTCACACAGGTTTCATGACATTCGAGATTTTCTTATTTATATTCCTTATACCCATTAGATTAGAAATTATATTTATTTATTTTGTAGCTCTAACTGTCGGTTTCACAAAACCTTTGACGTCTGATCAACTCATTGATTAAGGTTTGCATTCGATGGTTGGATTGAAAATGAAGTGGAATCAAGCACAGAATTCACTGCTGACTGACAATCAAGCCCTTGATCTGGCAATCAAAGTTTTGGGAAACCGGCCGTAGGAAAAATTGTAATTATTTCAAAGATCAAATATGTGATCTGGAGATTAGGGAATATCCCTTGCTATACTCACATTAACGAATGGAAAACTTTAGAGTGTATATAAAATATATCACTTAAAACCAATTTTATCTTTTCAGATATGGTCATTGATGTTGATGTAGTGCCACCACGAGGGAACCAGTATAGTTTGTGCGACTCCTACGGCAATATCAAGTAGGTATGAAAGCATTGTTTCAGATGCTTTAATCTGTAATTTGTCATATAGAGCTTCTAATTTTAGGTTTGAATTACATATATTCGTAACAACCCTTGATGAGATTTCCAGAATAGTGCCTTGAACATTATATTTGGTTGTTTTTCAGGTATTTACAGTACCCTAGCCTCAATCGAAGACAGATCATCAATGGATGACGGACCATCAATTGGTGAGGAAATAGCCTCATCAGTAGGAACACAAATTGCTGCGTCTTTGAGTTCATACAGCCCAAGGAAGCAAAAACTTAAAGAAAAAGTGAGAGCCCTCAAAAGAAAAATGAGGAAAACATCTGAAGGAAGAGAGGAGGGGCTACTAATGACTTTGGATCAATTCCACGAAATCTACCTTAGGTTTCTGCCTCAGGAATAAGCTGATTTTGTGAGCATGCAAGCAGAGTTGAACCTGCATAAAGCGAAGGGTTGGAGATATAATGCAGAATATGAAGGAATTCGCTTTATCTCTGTATTTCCTGGGACCAAGCGCTTATAAATTTTTTGAGAAACTCTTCTATTTATCTTCTGTGAAGAGCCTTGAAAGAATCGCCAAAGAACTTCTGTTTAAACCAGGTTAATGTTTTCATAATTTTCATCAAACTAATTGAACATTTCATTGTCCTAAAATTTCATCAAATAAATTGTTATATGCACACTATGATAATATATGTATGTTGGAGTATATGATTTGAGTGGTTTTATTTGTTGAAATAAATATAAGGAATAAAAAGGTAGTGTTAATTTTCTGGAAGATGCTGGGTTCCTCGAAGACTTCTGCACGCTTTCATTCACAACAATTAATTGAACATTACTAAAGTGGAATTAAAATTTATTAGGACTTTGTTTTGCGTAGTTTATAAATTGTCTCTTTTGAATAAAGAATGGCATAGTACGTTGAAATTAATGAATAATATACGGTGAGTATAGTTATAAAGTTCATTTGATTAATAGAGAAATGGAAAATCACCAGATGAATTAGGTTGCATTCGTCCTGAATTAAAATATTCACCTCCTGTCCAGAAAGCATGTCGTTCAATCAAGATATTTTTTCTATGAAATGATTGAAGGCTTCTTCATTTCAAATAATAAACTGAGTCAGCGTTTGCCTTATTAGTACGATTTAAAAAAGAATATTGTATAATACAATAAGGCTATGATGTATTCCACGCAAGATAATTCAAATAAGGTAATGAAATTAAAAATAAGGAGACAGTATTTAGTATCCACGAAATATTTTGTGGAAACTATTTTTTATTGAAATGAGTTTCTACCGAGTAAAGACACAAACTATCAAACACAAGGTAATAAAAGTAACACGTAGCCCATTAAATATATCAATTCCACAAATTTTCGCCGAAAAAACGTAGAAATAAAACAACTGCATCCATAAAATTATTCAACGCAGTTATGTCTGAAATATCGGGCAGTAATAATACATATAACATACATAAGTATCCTTGTGTAATTTCAAATTCGCCGCCTACCAGCCATTTGGTTAGTATTCAAGGTCACGAATTTTGGGTACATCGATAACAATGGAAATGTCAAAGAGTGTCGCTTCTGTAATACTTCTCTATTCTGTGCTTATAGGTTAGGTCATAGATATAGATAATGCCCACAGAATTCGAGTGAAAAGATGATGAGAAAAAAGCTAATTTCAGTATATAATTACTACTCCTGCTGTGCATTCATACTTAAAATAATTGAAAAAAAATATTCTCAACAATTCTATAATATTCACCTATCCACAAAATTGTGTTGTACCATTGTATAAAGACAACATAGTAGGTCAACCTCCCTGCTAATATCGTTACCCGAAAAAGATACTCGAACTAGATGGCGTCACCGTCGAAAGATACTCGACGTCAATAAGGTCGAGAATCGCATGCCATAGTATCACAGGGCCGGCAGATTAGAGATTCTGAGAATCTTGGTTTTCGGGTAGGCTATAGCCATTTGATATAACGAGTTTAGGCTTTAGTCTGTTTCTTTTCCGTCGCTTACTGTGAACTACGTATCGTTAATACGATTTTGAAGTTTATGGACAATATTATGTAGATTTTGAGGTTCGAACAGGAGGAAATATTTCTTGCTAATCACCTCTAAAATAAAATACCATTTGATTAAACGAATTTGTCTTCAAACCATTTCTTTTCCATCGCGCACTGTGAACATCGTATCGTTAATATGATTTTGAAGATTAGGGGCAAAATTTTGTAAGTTTCGAAGATTGAAAAATATTTTAGTTTTCGCTGATCACCATTGCAATAAAAATTCTAGGCAAGTGCTGACGTGAGGTCAGGAAATTTTCCTCATTTAAAATTTCATTTTGTTTTTTCGAAAATACAGATCGAATTGAAATCGAGTAGGTAGTTGATTGAAAAATGACAGCCAGAAGGTCCATACAAGATTTCGTGAGATTCATTTATATTATGATAGAAAGATGAATATATGATAAGTATTCAAAAAAAAAATTTTACGCGTTGGTTCTAGGGAACATCAGCGCGTTATTGTTTCCTTAAAATGTCTGTAATTTGCGAATTTCGAGCCGAAATTGGTCTGAACTACTCTGAACGATAATGTTGTACTCTCTGGAGAAGAATCGCTGGTCAAATTCAATTCTGTCCTCCGGCCGTTCGTCCGTATCTACTGTAACTTATTTCCAAGGAAACGACTGAGCGACTTGAAATTCTCGAATTTTGTTCGTAGTCCAAATATCTCGATTTAATTCGATTATAGGTGAAATCAGCCAGGCGGTTTCGGAGTTATGCCCATTAAAAATTTTGGAGTTTTTACGGGCTTGTTCTAGGAAACAGCACGTTATCATTTTGTTACGATGTCTGTAATTTTAGAATTGTTTTCTTCAATATCTCGAAACGTACTAATGCCAGCTTGGATCTCCGAAATTAGTTGAGGAATACCAACTTGCAACTTGGTGCAGAATGTTATGGGTATTCACAGGCTAGGAAATTTAAAAAAAAACTGATTTTTTTTTTGAAAAATCCCGGGTTTTCGGAGAGTGAATCAGATTAAAATGAAATTTGGCACATGCCAATTTTCAGTTCGATCCATGATTTATTTTCAGGAATGTCAAACTACGTGGCTATTTGAAATTTTAACATAATTTCTTGAAATCTCTGTATGAAATGATGCTAATCAAGTTAAAACTTCATTATTAGTTCGAAAATACCGACGGGTAGAAAATACAAAAAAAATTGTTCTTCGGAGAATTTTTCATATATGTTTGTTGCAACAAACTGTTCTTTTGAAAAACATTCATTCGGCTGCGATAGAGTTTGCCACAGACCTTGAGGTGTTCAAAATTTCAGTTTGATTGGCTATTTATATTCGGAGCTATTAGGAAAAAATATTTCAAATAATTTGCAGAAGCTGATTCGCAAACTTGTTCAAAATTTCTTGATGATCGTTTCATCAGAACAATTCACAGGAAGGAATAATTCCAAAATTTTGTTTTCAATTATTGTATTTTTTTGCGATCATATTAGGTGGTCCTCGCGAAATTCTGCAGCAACCTAAACGCTGTCTTTTTGTGCGCATGTTCTAGAGGAACACCGTGCTATCGTTTTATCCACATGTGTGTAATTCTCAATGATTGAGCCGAAAATGGTCTCAAAAGACTAGGCTGGACTCACTGATGACGAATCCGGTGTCAAAATCGATTCTGTCCGGCCGGCCGTGGACACGATAACTGTGAAACGCAGCCAGCTAGCAACTCGAAACTTGCAGGGTAGTTCGCGCATCGGAATGCCGCAGTTAAGTTCGTTGATGGGCCAAATCGGCCAAACAGTTTCGGAGATATAGCCCTTTGAAATTTTGAGGTTATTTCCCTCATATTTCACAAACTACTGAAGCGATTAGATTGGAACTTGGCAGTTAGTTGGAGCATAACAACGCGCAACTTTCAGCAGAATTCCGTTGAAATCATAAGGTCACTCAATTCAAAAAAAAAATTTCCAAATTTTTTTCGAAATTTTTTTTTTCTGAAACTTTTGTTCATATTCGAGAACAACTTCAGTCATACCTTGAACTCCATATTTTACAGCAGTGTACCAAATTTCAGTTCGATACGATCATAATTTTTTGAGATATTGGGAAAAAATATGTCGATTTTCGTGGTTTTCTTCTCGATATCGTTGTTTTTTTCGGTATAACTCAAGAAATACTCATTCCATCGTGATAAAACTTCGCAGCTAGTTTGAAGATGCTGGATGACAACCTTGTGCAGAATTTCGTGATGATCGTATCATTAGAATAATTAAAAAAAAATTCAAATGATTTTTCTGATCATATATTCAATATTCTGTGATCTTGATGGGGATGGCACAGGGTGCAACAAAAATCCTCCAGAAATACATATAAATTTGGTAAAAGTGAAACAAAAATTGACCTGCTTTAGGATTTTGTTGCGAAATATTTTTCTTCTGAGAAAATATTGTCATAACTAATCTTTGTCCATAAATCTTATTGGAAAAATTCACAAAATGATTGGTTTTTCTTTCAATAAATATTATTATATATCTATTTGAAATTTTATTTTCCCATTACCTATATTCAGAAATACTGATCTTAGCGAATCAAAATACGAGGCATATTCTCTGTGATATAAAATTTACAAAATATTGGTATTTTTCTAATTCGGCAGATAGACGTTACTCTGACTAATGGATGGCTTTTACTCATTGATGAACTCAACTAACACATAAACCACATGCCTACCCTCGATGTCTGATTGATTTTAACAGACATTATTGTATGTAGAGTCCCAGTTAAACGTGAAAAATCAAGAAAAGGACTGACGTGAAGTCAGCAGATTTTACGCGCTTGTCCACATTGCGAAATGGTGATTTGGAAATTTCAATGAAATGAAAATTTTCAAAAAAAAAAATTTGTTTTCGAATTTTTCCATGGACAATTCTTATTGACACTATTCACCTTCCAACCAAGTTTTATTTCGATCAGATTAATATTTTCCGAGTAATTGAAAAATCTAAATTTCGAATGGCTAGCACAAAAACCATTCGAGAGATTTGGCCCATTAACGAATTTAACCGATATATTCAGGACTTTGAATAAAGAACAGAGATTCAGGATCTTACTCTAACCTGAAATTTTCAAGACTCTAGGTCCTTCTTTTCGAAAGTTACAGCGCACACGGCCGGCTTGACAGACAGAATCAATTTTGACCGCGGATTCTTCATCAGTGAGTCCAACCTAGTCGTTTGAGACCCATTTCGGCTCAAAAATAACAGACATCGTGACGAAATGATATAGCGCTGTTCGCCAGAACAAGCGCGTAAAAACAAAAATTAACCAGTACGAATGTACATAATTTGAGGAAATATTGTCGAAAAGCAATTCACCATGATCGCTGTAAAATTAGTCAGCTGCTACATTAAAAAGATCGAAAGAATCTGCCCTGGGACTGGGTCTTTTTATGGCATCATAAATAAACACGTGCGCTCGATGTGGCGTTATCAGATCGCTTGGGGAATCCATCTGTTTGATATGAGTCACTAAACTAATTGAATGTAAGTGAACAGAAATTCCGGAACTCTTCTTGCTAGGACTTCAGGTGTAGTAAATAGGTATAATATTTTTGAAAGGAACAATTAGTAAAATCGAGAATATCCAGGTTCGAGCAAAAGTCTGAAATAAAATTAATATTTTTTAACTATTGACGAATAAAACTTCTAGAAATGCACTGAGGTGATGGCATGAAATTGTGCAAAGGCATTTGCCAACTAGTAACCAATTTTCATCATGATCGGATCAGTTCGATTCCGAATATTTTCCCAACTCCATTCAATTGGTTGTTCAATAAACTAATTGAATATAAGTATAACGAAATTCGGAAACACCTATTGTGGGAACTTCATTCAGATGTTGTGAGTGTGATATTTTTAATGGGAACGATCAATAAAATCCGGAATATCCTGGTTCGAACGATGATCTGGAATTAATTATTCGTATTTCTACCAATAGCTTGAAATAAAAACTCTAGAAAAGCACTAACATTTAATGGCACTGAAAAGTAAAATACGAAGAATTAGAAGGATTGGTGAACCTATTTTGAGAACTATATCCCGATAGTTCGGTTGAAACCATTATTTAATGCAAAAATCTATTTTATATTTCGTACATAAGCTATCCTCAAGCCGACCCTGCATTTTCGAACGCAGTTCATATGAATTTATGATGAGGGCGCATCACTACGGTCGTTTTTTTACACGTTGTCAAGAATTTTCGCTAGATGTCGCTCAGAAACGTCGGAATTCGTTTTTCCATAAGGTTGTCCTACTATGTTGTCTTTATACAATGGTTGTACTGAGAATAGAAAATGTCCCGTATATCCATCTGAAATGTTCCATCGAAATGTTTCATGCATCAAACGAAATAGATACAGATGTTTCACGGTTCAAAAGACATGTTTGCAACATTTACGAAATATTACTCTGAAACGTTTCACAAGGTATCATTTAGGGACTATGCGAAACGTTTCAAATATGCTTCGTGTTGTTTCACGTTTCAAGAAACATGTATGTAACATTTACGAAATATTATCCTGAAATGTTTCCCAAGGTATCCTTTAGGGACTATACGTTACGTTTCAAATATATTTCGTGTTGTTTCAGGTTTCAAGAAACCTGTATGTAACATTTACGAAATATTATCCTGAAATGTTTCCCAAGGTATCGTTTAGGGACTATGCGAAACGTTTCAAATATGTTTCGTGTTTAGAGGGAGAGTTATAGTAGAACAAAAGACAATATCGGTCACTGTTTTGAAAGGCTCTGGACCAAGCTACACGACCCGATCAAATAATCATAATGACACATTTGATACTTCAATGAAATTATCTCTAGAATTTCAAGATTAAACGCTCATGACTCTTGGAACAGCGAGATTCGAAGATGCACAATGCCGAACGTCTTGGATAACCGACTAAAAAAACGATATCCCTTCAAACCATCTCCGGGATAACCCTTTGAAACCACCGCTTCCCTATCATTCCCCAAAACAAAACACAATAAAGGCATATCATAAATTCCTCAGCCATCTCCCATTCAACAACGAACATCCTGATGCGAACCCTATCTTTGGTCCGGAAGATCGCCCCGACAAAAGAAACCAAGATAAGAAGAAAACACACACGAATCGAAAAACGTATCGCGAGGGTGCGTGTCCTGAAAACGCGAATGCGGCCCCCTTGTGAAATTAGGCGTGTCAGTGGCGGTGACAGAAACATAAAGACTGCAATTACGCGCTCTGCCGCCGGCGGCACGCTGGCGATTGTTGCGTCACACCCACAAACAACGAGGTCACAATGCCCTGTAAATTGGTTGTTGATGTGATGATGGGCGCCCCCTGCTCGCTGTATAGCCTGAAAAATTGATGATGGCGAGAGTTTTAGACACTTCCAGGAATGGACTTGATATGATATGACGTTAAGCGGTCAGATTTCGACGGGGTGAAATATTAATATGTGTGTCACAATCACACACCCGACGATTGAATATAGCGTGTCATCGGGAGCAGTTATAAATGTCACATGCATCGGTTCGTTGCCGGTTTGAGAGAGGTTTTCTGCAGGTCAGATGATGGGGAACGTTAAATGAGTTCGTGTTCAAAATGTCGATATTTCGATAATGAATGAAATACATAGTTCAGCCATGTTGCACTCACCAAAGAAATGACTTGGAAAAAGTCAATATAAAGTTGATTAATATCCTAAAACCATTTATATCATCCACTACGAGAACAGCTATATTGAAGGATTGATTGTTGTACCTGCAAAAACTACACTAACTGCACTGATACCGTTCGGTGTGATTTGCTGAAAACTTGCAGTATTTGCACTCTATTCGTTGCGGAAATGTTATTGTAGTCACAGATTATTAGTGCAAGGAAGTTTTTTCTGTGGTAGTACGTTATGCGTAAATCATGATCATAGACATATGCTGTTGTCTCTGGTCCACGATGTAAGTGAAAAACATGGTGTGTTCATCTGAAAAAGGAGTGACGTCAGCTAGCAGAAAATGCAAAGAGTTGAATATTCTGTGCTTTGAATTAACATGCAAATTCAAAGCACATAATATACAACTCTCACTCATTTTTCAGATTAGCACACCATGTTTTTTACATCATGCATCATGTCCAGGTAGCAATCATTAGTTTGAAATTGGCCTCTTTCTTCCGATGAGATTTTTTCCGTGAAGACTTTAGAAAAACTTTACGACAAATCAACATAACCACTTAATCTCGAAGTGGTAGCGAAAACGAGAGAAACATAGAGTTTTGTCATCTGAATTTTGTGTAAAATCCTTTAACACATGTTTATGTCTGTGAAAATCATAGAACAGATTGAACCGCATTATCTCTACTAATTCTGTTATCTGTGACTATACTCAACCATACCTACTCAGCTACAGCATGGAACCTAAACCAATAGAGTAACCGATTTCGCTTGAATGAAATGGTTTAGACCAAAAAGGATTGGTTTTAACCAATCTGTTTTGGTTACTCGCTTGAAATTGATTACTGAGAATTGGAAGTCAGAGTAGTTGGTGTAGTTACTGTAGTTCATGTTAGTACGACGAAAAAACCATAAAACTGATATTAGAAATCAGAAAAATAGTGAATAACAAAAACTGTGATCCATGATGTTATTTACATCATGAGTGTGGTCCATGATGTAAGTAGTATTGTTTTTTTTAATAGTTCTGTTTCAGATATTGGGAGTGAAAACCCAGAAAAAACCTAAAAAAAGTTTATGATTTGGCGTACGAAAAATTTATAACTTGGTGTGATCAGAAGGAGATGAAACATGTTAATGAGAAAGTCTTACTTGCATATTTTGAGGGTAAGAAAGATCTAAAAGTATCCACATCCAATTATCATCCAAAGTATCTTGGTGTGCTCATCTGTGATCGTATTTACTAATGAGGACGTCACTTTTTCATTGAAATTCGAAGTACAGAATATACATTTCCTTGTATTTTAATCTTGCTGACGTAACTTTTCTTTCGGATGGGCACACCATGTTTTTTACACAATGGCATATATTAAAAGGAAATCGGATGTTGAAAGTGCTAAAGAAGTCAAAAGTTTTTACAAAAGAAGCTTTTTCCAAATTTTGTTATAACAGTTAAACAAATGGAATTTTTTTGTCACTAATTGTGAAATCCATTTTTCGTCACCAGTTGCATAATATTTTACTCTGTGCAGCTAGTTAAGACGTTTCGTAACGTCAATCAGTTCTCAAAAGTGTCAATTTATACGTCAAAATTTGAGAAATAATATTTTCGTACCTGTCAAAAACGTGATTTATTTTTCCATTGATGCATAAAATACATATATTCTATGCATCTTGATTATTTCTATAGATCGATGACATAACTCCCAAAGCACAACTTCCATCGTACGTGTCGTGTAAGGAAGTTCGGTGAATTGATTAAAGTGAGAAAACATTGAGAGGTGAATCCTATACTCCATTCACTTTTATAATGTAGCCCGGTTGGCCATGACATCCTGACAGATTTCACCGTGTATATTTTGAAATTGTTAGGTTACGGTCATTTTCCTGTCAGATAACTATGCAACGTTGTCCTCTCTACATAGAGGTCGTAGTAATTACTTATTTTTCAAATGTCAATCTACATTGATAAAGTAATGAAATTGAGAAAATATTATTTGAATTCGATAATTCCAAAGACCTGGCGAATGTTGAAGAAACTTTTGTCTCTGTTAATACTGGAAATATTTCACGTATATAAACATGGTTGAAAAATTTAGTTATGCTATTTTCTTGTAAGGAAATCAAGAATCGGGTTTTTCAAAATTAAGTCTTCAGTTCAGTCTTTTTGGGTGCACCAATAGAAGGATATTCTTTGTCGTCTCTTTCACTTAAAATCTTCCTTATTGTGTTGATGTGCAGCTAAAAAATAAATATATCTATTCATATAAAATATAATTCCTTGGTTTTCACTTACATACGTCGAAAATGTTGCATAGCTTGTGTTGAATTATTGATTCCGAATTATCAGGGTTACTATCAGAAAAAGCCGATTTCAATTCTACATAGCACTTCCTGATACTTTGCCTCTGCTTCTTCAAAACTACCTTCGGCATTTTTATTAGTTTGCAAGCGTTATTATGCTGAGATTTAGAAATCTAGAATCGATTGATATTGATAATAGTAGAAATTGAAATTTGGCAACGTCTTTTGACATTGCCGATATTTCATGAGTGCCAACATGCGTCAGTTTTAAGGGAAAAAACTTGATAAACCTAAATCATGGCCAACCGGGCTACATTATAAAAGTGAATGGAGTATACCTCTAGTCCGACCTCTCTAAGGATTGGAAGTGACAGGTTCAATATGCAGTAGACTGGACCCGAACAGCCCTTCGACGTCCCAAGTTTGCTGTTTGTAAATTGAATTGTCGATTTCCATTGTCCACGCATCGAAGATCCATTGTCGACGTATCTCTTATCCCTCTATTCTATGAGCTATTGTTGAGTAGACACAATAGACCGCAATGATATGGAGATTTTTCGTACCAGAACTGAAATGATGATAAGAATAAGAAAAACCTACAAAACGTGAAGTCAGCAGCTTTTACGCGCTTGTTTACTTTGCGGAATGGCGACTTGGAAGTTTCAGTGAAATTTAAATGAAATATGAAAATTTTCAAGAAAATTAATTTTTTTTTTCAGATTTTTCTATGGATATTTCTTTTTATTGACACTGTTCACCTTCCAACTAAGTTTCATTTGATCAGACAAATATTTTTTGAGTTATTGAAAGAGGAAAATTTCAAATGACTGTAATACAAAAACCATCCGGCAGATTTGGTCCATTAACGAACTTGACCGAGATATACAGGATCAAAACCTAACCTGAAAATTTCAAGACTCTAGGTCCTTTCTTTCGAAAGGACAGAATGAAAATTGACCACGGATTCTTCATATCAGTGAGTTCAACCTAGTCGTTTGAGACCGATTTCAGCTCAAAATTCGAAAATTACAGACACTGTGACGAAACGATAACGGGCTGTTCCCCAGAACAAGCGTGTAAAAAGCTAGCAATATTAGTTGTTTTTGTGGTTCGGAACGTATTGATTCATTCAGGTATGTAAACGCTTTCCAAAATGAACAAAATATTTTTATTGAATATAAAACAAAATTTCAGTCTTGAGATTGGTATTTTGAGGTGTTCATGTGTCCGAATTTTGTACTTAAATTTTTGTGAGAATGCGCAATGCTAGTTAGTTTTCCATTTTTAACCCCATTTCAGTTTTTATTTTCCCGAAAATTCTTGATTATAATTCTTAAAATTTTTTTAACCATTTGCACCCAAAAAATTCTTTGAAGAAAACAAGCTGTGGCCTCCAGGAGTCACCCCGTATAAAAGACGACTTCGGCCCAAGTTGCCAACCCACTATTTTCTTCACAAATTTACTATCCCTGGGGAACGGGAATTTCAGTACAAATTCAACATGATAAGGTTCGCCTTATTTATGAATATCTGTAAAAGATGCCTCGGCTCCCCAAACAAGATAACTCCTTTCAAATATAGGTTTTTTGTTAAGCTGAAATTTAAGTTGGGATTCCTGATTTCATGTTAATAGTGTCACATTTATAAAGGATATGTTCCGCAAATCAACTTGGTTATTTCGGAACATAGACATATTAAGTATATGCACCAGAACGACAATCAATATTTTGTGGTAACATATCCATAGCATAGAACAATCTTTATTTACCTTTTAATCCATAGATCATACCTAGTAATTTTTCCATTGTCGATTGTTGTCTCTTCTATGTGCTATGGATCATTAAGTAAATAAACATTGTTCTATGCTATGGATATGTTACCATAGAACATTGACTGTTGTTCTGGTGACAGAAAGAACGTTTTTTCATCAATTAAATTCCGTAATTAACCTTTTTTCAGGAACCAACCGAATATTTCATATTTACGGAATGGAAAACCGACAACCGAAATAACCAAGTTGATTTGCGGAACATGTCCTATATAAATTTGACACTATTAACATGAAATCAGGAATCCCAACTTAAATTTCAGCCAATCGGAGATGATCTCAACACAACCCTACATTTGGAAGGAATTATCTTGTTTGACAAGTCGAGAAATCTTTTACGGATATTTTTAAATAAGGCGAACCTTATCATGTCGAATTTGTCCTGAAATTCCCGTTCCCTAGTGATAGTAAATTTGTGAAGAAAATTGTGGGTTGGCAACTTGGGCCGAAGTCGTCTATTGAGTTATTGTTTGCTCTTAAATGCAATAATATTCAGAATTCAGAAAACAGCCCTCATAAGTATCTATCGAGTGAAATGCTCTAGAAGCTCTAGAAACCTATTCGATGAATCCAGAATATTGACTCTTTATGCACTAACTATATTGAAAAGATTATTACATGTAAGAGAAAACTTGAACACAAAGCATTCAGAACAACACCATGACAAAACAAGGAACAAAAAAGATATATCATACCCATGATATTGGAGTAAAATTAATTACATGTTGCCAGAAAGGATGCGGAACCTCCAGTAGTATGCAATATACAAGGGAAAACTAAAAACGTTAATAACCGAAAGAACCTAGAAAAGCCCTGACGTGAAGTCAGCAGCTTTTACGCGCTTGTTCACATTGCGAAATGGTGACTTGGAAACTTCGGTGAAATTTGAATGGAATATGGAAATTATCGTAAGTAATATCATAAGGGCATCTAATTATTCCGAAAAAATCGAAGAAACACGTTGCTAAGTAATATTTTAACAAGAAGCATGAGTGCTGGTGGAAACAAAAATCCGAGGCGAAGACGAGGATTTTTGCACCCGCACGAATACTTTTTGTTAAAAAATATATAACTTTGGAATGTGTTTCTTCGGTTTTTTTCATCAGGAGAAATTAGTTGCCCGAAGGTATTTGACAAGACTATTTCATGAATAACAGATTATTCTGCATGCATTATGTATAGGTTTTAACTTGGAAACTGAAAAGCAGGTTCCTAATTTATTTCATCAAAAATACTACTTTCAAAGGTATTTTGATTTTTGGTGACAACAACTGTCAAGTTTTGCCGCGGGTAAACTCGAATAAACTGCTGTCAGCTTCTGTCAAACAGTTTTTCCACCTAGAAACCATTTGTTATTCAAAATTCCGCCTTTCTGATTGGTGGAAATTACGACGAGAGAAATAGTAAAAAAAAAAATCTTTTTAAAAATTTTCCATGGATAATTCTTCTTACACTGTTAAGGCGCAAACTGATGGACGCGTTTGTTGCTCAAGCGATGACATTTGAATATCAAATGCTCTCCTGCCAAAATCGCGCGATTCTTTTTTTGTAGTTGAATAATTTCAACTAATGAAAAATGGCAGATATTCAAAACACTGAAAAGATTGTTTATACTCGTCTGTCATGATGATAGGCATTTGTTAATACAATTGATGAGGAATTATAGGTTTATAAATTACTGGATTTCAATTCGATCAAATTTATATTTTTGGAAATATTGGAAGAATAAAATTTTGAATGGGGAATCATTGGGCGTATTCTACCCATTCACGAATTCGACCTTCGTAATTAAACCCCAAACCTACTCTACAAATATCGAGTTTTTAAGTCGTTTCTTCCGTAAGTTATTGTGTTTCCAGTCAGCCTAACGGCCGACTGCGTAAACACAATAACTTCCGAAAGAAACAACTTAGAAACTCGATATTTGTAGAGAAGGTTTGGACCTTAATTACGAAGGCCGAATTCGTGAATGGGTAAAATCCACCCAATGATTCCGTAGATATATCCAATCAAAATTTTATTTTTCCAATATTTCCAAAAATACAGATCAGATCGAATTGAAATCCAGTACTTCATCGAAAAATAACTGTTCGAAGTTTCATACAGAATTTAATGAGGATGATATGATAAGAAAATCAAAGAAATTTTATCAGGACTGAATAAGTATACTCCATTCACTTTTATAATGTAGCCCGGTTGGCCATGACATCCTGACAGATTCCACCGTGTATATTTTGAAATTGTTAGGTTATGGTCATTTTCCTGTCAGATAACTATGCAACGTTGTCCTCTCTACATAGAGGTCGTAGTAATTACTTATTTTTCAAATGTCAATCTACATTGATAAAGTAATGAATTTGAGAAAATATTATTTGAATTCGATAATTCCAAAGACCTGGCGAATGTTGAAGAAACTTTTGTCTCTGTTAATACTGGAAATATTTCACGTATATAAACATGGTTGAAAGATTTAGTTATGCTATTTTCTTGTAAGGAAATCAAGAATCGGGTTTTTCAAAATAAAGTCTTCAGTTCAGTCTTTTTGGGTGCACCAATAGAAGGATATTCTTTGTCGTCTCTTTCACTTAAAATCTTCCTTATTGTGTTGATGTGCAGCTAAAAAATAAATATCTATTCATATAAAATATAATTCCTTGGTTTTCACTTACATACGTCGAAAATGTTGCATAGCTTGTGTTGAATTATTGATTCCGAATTATTAGGGTTACTATCAGAAAAAGCCGATTTCAATTCTACATAGCACTTCCTGATACTTTGCCTCTGCTTCTTCAAAACTACCTTCGGCATTATTATTAGTTTGCAAGCGTTATTATGCTGAGATTTAGAAATCTAGAATCGATTGATATTGATAATAGTAGAAATTGAAATTTGGCAACGTCTTTTGACATTGCCGATATTTCATGAGTGCCAACCTGCGTCAGTTTTAAGGGAAAAAACTTGATAAACCTAAATCATGGCCAACCGGGCTACATTATAAAAGTGAATGGAGTATATTTTTCGAGCTATACCGAAAAAATCAACGATATCGAGAAGAAAACCTCGAAATTTGACATATTTTTTCACGATCTCCAAAACTTATGATCGTATCGAACTGAAATTTGGTACACTGCTGTGAAATATGAAGCTCAAAGTGTGAGTGGAATTTTTTTTTTTGCATGATGAATGATTTCCGGAAAAAAAATTTTTCGGAAAAAAATTTCGAAAAAATTTTTTTTTTAAATTTACTGACAATATGATCCTGACAAAATTTGGCTCAAAGTTGCGCGTCGTTAAACTCCACCTAACTGCACCGTTTGAATCCAATCGCTTAAGAAGTTTCCGAAATAAAAAATAAATAACTTCAAAACTTCAAATGCCTATAACTCCGAAACTATTCGACCGATTCGGCCCATTAACGAACTTAACCGCGGCATTCTGATGCGCAACGTATCCTGAAAGTTTCAAGTTGCCAGCTTGCTTCTGTCGACAGTTACCGTGTCTACGGCCGGACAGAATCGATTTTGACACCGGATTCGTCATCAGTGAGTCCAACCTAGTCGATTGAGACCATTTTCAGCTCAATCATCGAAAATTACAGACATTTAGACAAAACGATAGCACGCTGTTCCCCTACACGGAGCGAAACGTTTGTTTGTAATCAATAAATTATATTAGCTGCAAAGAAATATCAGCTTTGAATAGGGCCGAACTTACGTAAGTTCTTCTGCAATAATTCGAATATTAAAATTTTTTGAATGAAGTATTCGTTATATATTGCCCAATCATATGTTCCTGAATAAGAATATCATATTTTCTGAAAGCATATATTTATTTCTGTTGAATAAATGATGTTTTTGTATAATTAAGATATCTTTACCAATAGCAAATAATTTATTTGCATCAGATAAGTTACCATTTTGTATGAAACTATATTACTTGCTATTCAACAAATGAAGATTTTCATGTATCTTACATTTTATTGTATAAAATAAGTATAAGTTAACATTTAACCACATAATTTGCTGTTGAGTCAATATATCTTTCCCGGTAATATATATTCATTAGAATCAAATGATATATCGGTTGAAATAGTTGAAGGGGTTTTGATTGGACAAAACCGTTGGAGACAGTATTATTGAAGCGGGTTCCTCACCAGCACATCTTTCTACTGATAATGAAAGCTCTTCGAATTATCTTCAAAAAAAACTATGATAACAAAGCATAGCTATAAGAATTATCTAACTTACACCATAGCAGTACTTTCTTGTTCCAATAAGTTTCTTTAATGCTTCAAATTAATCCTTCACTTTTTGATTAGGCTTTGAACCTTTCAGTCCTATTTTCGGAACCAGCAATTCTTAGATATGTTCATTAATAATTGGTTCCTCCACAATTTGTGATGATATAGTCTCTTCTGTAAGTAAAAAAATCGAATATGAAGAACCTGTGCAACATTATCAGAGATGAATGATTTGCATAATGCAATAGCCTAAAAATACTCTGGGTTAATATCAAAATGAATTTCCTCAAACACTGCATGCTATGGATTTCATTCAAGATGTCCCCCATCCACAAATTTCCATTTAAATTCTTTGAGAAAAATATGCAATGCTATCTCTAACGAAACATTCTGTAGGAGTTAATAAATATGATCAATACTAATATATCGTATTAAATACTAACAAATAACGAAATAAAACGTTTTTAGACAATGCGCGCAAAAAGAATTTTCCATGGAGAAACTGTCGATATACCAACACCCTGTATATAAATTCCCTTTAGCAAGGTTTCCCTTTATAGGTATAGAAATGTGCCTTCGGTGCAGAAGCCAACAAGCAAGCTGACTGCGTTCGTTAGCAAGGGCGAAGAGCTAAAAGTGAAAGAAGTGCTTAGAGCTGCAATATTTAGTGGTGTACAAAGCGTATTACCATAAGGACACAGTGGGCGAGCGCCCTTGGCGATGAGCTCTCCAGACCCGACACGAGAACCCTCCACCACCCGTCAGTGGTCCCCTCGACGACGACGACGACGTTCGACTGTTTCTTTCTTCTCCGGTTTACCCAGAGGAAAAAAATTTCTCTTCGTTGTCCTACTTGTCTATGTGAATTTTTCATCCATGAAAAAATGGTAAAAGTGGAGAGGAGTCTTGAAACATTTCACGAATTTCACATTTTTATGCGTTTGTTCCTATACGAGAGCGGTATAATTTGGTCCATATATCTGTAGTTTTCGAATGTTAGTCGGAAAGTATCTCAAAGGATTAAGCTGTTCCTCAGATTAACAATCAACATAGAGCTAGCATACGTCATATTTATCTAGCTTTCTATTTGACTGATCAATTTCCGAATATCTTCACTTCGAACTGAAGTGAATTTGACAAATAGAACGCAACAGCGTTAATGTTTGGTTCAAATTAGGTTAACAAAACACCGTCACAACAAAACAAATATTCATATTGAATAGAAATATTATAAATTCATTATCAGTAATGCATACATTCATTGTCAGAAATGTTCATTAAGAACTGATGATTTTTCAATATATAGGTATTCCATCAATGAATCAGGTTGCACGAACGAAATATTGTAGATGATAATACTTGACTTGGAACGAGAATCAACTCAAATCCAGGTCTAATCTCCACCCATATCATTCACTTTTATAAATTATCCCGGTTGGCCATGATTTAGGTCTATCAGGTTTTTTTGTTTCAATCTCAACATAATCATCACGCTGAGAAACTAAAAATGCAGAAGGTGGTTTTGAAGAAGCACATACAACGTATCAGGATGTGCTTTGTAGAATTGAAATCTGCTTTTTCTGATAGTAACCCTGATAATTGGAAAACAATAATTGATCACAAGCTATCCAAAATTTTCATACCGGAGTATTTCAAGTTGTGCAACAAGATATCTTAGTGTCTTCTGTAGACTTATTTCTTGAGAATTTCGAAAAGTAGGGAATTCCATAGCTTTGTCTATTCGTTTAGAAGTTTTACTACAGGGTTATTCTAGTACTTATTTTTTTTTCGAATGAACTATCACAAAGTAACGGACTACTCTATCCAGTATTTTTCAGTTAAATTTTCAACATCCATCGATTCATGATTTCCGTACAAAAAAATAGCATAACCGAATCTTCCAACCATGTTTATAGACGTGAAATATTTCCAGCGCTAACAGAGAAAAAAGTTTCTTCAACATTCGTCAGGTCTTTAGAATTATTGAATTCACATAATATTTTCTTCAATTCGTTATTTTCCCAAAGTAAATTCACATTTTGAAAAATTCGTAATTACTACGACCTCTTATAGAGAGGACAACGTTGTGTAGTTATCTGACAGGAAAATGACTATAACCTAACATTTTCAAAATATACACGGTGAAATGTGTCAGAATATCATGGCCAATTGGGATGGTTTATTGGTTTATAAAGTGAATGGAGTATATGTCTTTTACGACGTAACTGACAAGATGCGGAGTGATATTTTTTCAGTATTAAAAGCAGTAACTTGATTGAATGAATTAAAAATATTTTGTTTTCCCTTTCAGAACCAATACAATTTTCTTATGTCACTCTTCTAAAACGGATAAGTTAAGTTCATCTAATCTGTTACAATTCACTAATTTCCTTAAAGTTTTATAACCCGTTTATTTATTTTTTTCCTTTCGATGTGTATATCTTTTGTTTTTGATGTTGAGTGGAGTAGCTGAAGCTAGACTCCGCCCCAAATGTTTGAATTATATGTATATATTTTTTTTTCTGTTTCAATAACGGCACTATTATTATTATTATTACAGTTTCGGAGTTATGGCCATTTGAAATTTTGAGCTTATTTCCCTCATATTTCAGAAACTACTGGAGCGATTGGATAGAAACTTGACAGTCATCAGTTGGAGCATAACAACGGGAACAATTTCAGTTATATTTTGAACTTCATAAATTCATTACACAGCAGTGTACCAAATTTCAATTCGATACGGCTATTAGTAATGGAGATATTGGAAATAAATATGTAGAATTTCGTGGATTTCTTCTCGATTTTGTGTTTTTTTTCTGTATAACCCAGAAAATACTGATTCAATCGTGATGAAACTTCGCAGCTAGTTCGAGGATGTTGAAGGACAACATTGTGGAAAATTTCGTGATGATCGTGTCATTGGAACAATTTCAAAAAAATATTTCAAATTTATTCTGTGATCTCATCATATTATTCTCATTTAATTCTGTATGGATCTTTGAACTTTTATTTTTCGATTTCAATTCGATCTAATCCATATTTTTGGAAAAATTGGGAAAATAAAATTTTGAATGGGTATATATCTGCGGAATCATTGGGTGGATTTTACCAATTCACTTTTTTTACATACATCACTTTTTCACAAATATTTTGATTTTCACCTCCTACTGTTGAAATAAATATATAGTTGGTAACGGGAATGAGGACCTAGGTAATAAGAAAAACTAAAATTTCGCCGACGTTTCGTCAATATTTTTAGACTTCCTCGAGGCTGATTTAGAGTTGCTCTATATTGAAGGTGGTAAACATTGACTTATGTATTGTGTTGGTTGTTTGTCGGAATTCTTTGTAAATGTACAGTTTTGATAATGTTTATTGCCGTTTTTACCACCTTTAATATAGAGCAACTCTAAATGAGCCTCGAGAAAGTCTAAAAATATTGACGAAACGTCGGCGAAAATTTTGTATTTCTGATTACCTTAGTCCTCATTCCCCTTACCAACTATATTCTTTTCTACAAATATCGAGTTTCTAATTTGTTCCTTTCAGGAGTTATTGTGTTTTACGGTTGGCCGTTAGGTCAAATTACAGTCATTATGGTGAAACGCGCTGTTTCCCAAAACAAGCGCGTAAAAACCTAGGACAGCATTTCTAATTGTTCAATTTCACATTCATCCACGTGTAAACACTCATTATTCGCAACATTCGCAGAACCGAAAACGTAGGAAAGCCAAGAAGAAACCCCCAATTGAAAATTCCCATGATCTAGAATGCCTCCGGTCAAACGTCAATTACGACGATCGAATCGACAGGTAAAGTGCACAAAAGTCAAATAGTTGAACGCACCCGAATGACGTAGCCAGGGTGGCTTCGACGCGGCGTCTTCGATCGGATGATCAGCGACAAAGAGCGTCGCGGGAAGTCCCAGATATGACGGGGGAACCCCTGGGCGCAGTGCGTCGTGTGGTCCCGCGCTCCCACACGACGCACTGAGCTGCGAATATCATTAGAACGCGACATTCCCATGCTTTTTCAGGGATTTCTTTCAATCGACGCAGACAATTGTTGAAGGTACTCGAATGATCAATGACTGTTGTTGATTTAACGGATTTTCATGGAAATTATTACGACTAAACGGCTTTTGCGGATGGCGAATAATGAGAACACCATACAGAGTGTAACAGCCAAATGGAATAAATTCGATAACGAATAAATGAGGGCGTGTTGGGAAAAACGCTCGGACACGTCGATTTGTAATTTAAAATGCGCATATTTTTCAAGAAAATAATATTATATAGGGTGTTCCATGTGACCGTGGCCAATAGCAACTTTCTTATTTCAAATGCAACCCCCTGTATATTATTTATTTTTTGGATTCTTCAGAGAATTCTAGACACAATTCATGCACAATGTCCCATATCTATCTTTAACTATTTCGGAAATATTAAGTGTTTTCAGATTTAGTGCAAAAATCAACGTTTTAAATAAAAATTATTTTATTTCACAAATTCGGTACATTACACTTAAAACCTAATAAGTAATACTGATTATTTCTTAATAATTAAAAAAAAAAACAAAAAAAAAACATTAATGTCAATGTAGGAAATGTTCAAAATGCTCGCCGCGATCGTCTTGGCAACATGCTAATCTGGTGTAGAATTGTCTTCTAACGTTACTCAACATTTCTGAAGACACTTAATATTTCCGAAAAAGTTGAAGATAGGTATAGTACATTGTACATGAATTATGTCTAGAATTTTCTGAAGAATCCAAAAAATAAATAATATACAGGGGGTTACATTTGAAATAAGAAAGTTGGTATTGGCCACGGTCGCATGGAACACCCTATATAATTTTATTTTCTTGAAAACTATGCGCATTCAAAATTACAAATCGACATGTCCGAACGTTTTTCCTAACACCCCCTCATATATTCGTTATCGAATTTATTCCATTTGGCTGTTACACTCTGTATATGAACAGAACAGTGATGAAAACGCTTCAATTTTCACGCTCGGCTTGTTTGCGGGCTTCTTACCAATCGCTCCTACATCTTTAAAATCCTGCTATAAGCAAAAGGCATCCAACGGCTTCATTGAATTAATTGATGAGGAAATGCGTGATAAAGTTCAACGGACATGATGACAAAAACGAACAAATTCTAAAACCTAAAAAAGCACTGACGTGAAGTCAGCAGCTTTTGCGCGCATGTTCACTTTTGGTGACATCCTTTGAACATGTGTGCAAGAGCTACTGACTTCTTTTTTCGAAGTACTAAAATTCATTTCGTTCTAATCTTTATTTTTGGAAATATTGGGAAAATCAAACTTTGGATGGACATCATTGGGCGGATTTCACCCATTCACGAATTCGACCTCAGTAATACGGGTTCAAAACTACTCTACAAATATCGAGTTTCTCAGTCGTTTCTTTCGGAATTCAAAATTTCCCAATATTTCCAAAAATTCAGATTGGATCGATCGAATTCAAATTTAGTTCTTCTTAGAAAAATTACAGTTCGAAGATTCATACAGTTTTTCATATAGTATTATTAGAGTATTATTTGATCGGACAATTACAGAACATTGAATATTTAAAAAAGAAATTTGAATATTTTTTTTTAAATTGTTCAAATGACGAAGTTTTTCACAAAGTAGTCCATTAGCATTTTCAAAGTAACTGCCAAGTTTGATTATGATTAAATCAATATTTTCTGAGTTATTCCAAAAAAATAACGATACCGAAAAAACATCACGAAATTTGTCTGATTTTTTCATAATAACTTCAAAAATTTTAAACGTATCGAACTGAAATTTGGTACACTGAAATGAAATATGGAGTTCGAAGTCTGGGCAGGATTTATGCGAAATGTCATAAATAGTTCCCAAAAAAATGTTTTCAAAAAAATGTTGAAAAATAATTATTTGAAATTGTTGTAATAACACGATCATCACGAAATTTCGCAAAAACTTGTGCGTCAGCATTTTTCAACCAGTAACCAAATTTTATCATGACTGAATCAGTATATTTCGAGTTATTCCGGAAATTACAACAATACCGAACATAAAACCAGTAAATTTAAAATTTTTTCCAATATCACAAAAATCAGGATGAGATCAATATCAAATGTGGTACACTGTTCTGAAATAAAGGATTCAATGTGTGCGCAAGATTTCTATGAAATCTGGTGCATTTTTTCCGAAGGAGTTTCTTTCAAGAAAAATTGCAAAAAAAAATTAATTTTAAATTTTTCTAATGACACAATCAACACGGAATTTCGCACGAATTAAAGTTCAGCATTTTTCAAAAATCTACCACGTCATCATGATTGAATATTGAATCAATATTTTTCGAGTTATTCTGTAAACAAATTACCGAAGAAAATATCACAAAATTTGTCATATTTTTTTCCGAGTACATAGGTATTTTCGAAAGTTAAATTTGGAGCGCAATGAAAATTGATATAAAAATCACAGACATTTTCAAAAAACGATAGAAAATCATTCCCCAGAACATGAGCGTGAGGTAAGCAGCATTTTCGCGCATGCTCAAATTCGTTGCCAAATAGAGCTTTACTTCCTAATAGGAATAGTTAGTGATCTTCTTTCTATATGGTCTTCATACATTCTGAATGACCCTTCAAGCTATAATTTTTCAAAAAGTGCTTTATTTCAATTCGATCCAATACATATATTTTCGGGAACATTGGGAAAATATACGGAATCATTTGGCGGATTTTCAAGCCCCAAACCTTCTCTACCACTCTACTCAGTGTCTCTCGGAAGTTACCTCACCACCTTATTTTTAATAAGACACCCTGTATAGTGAAGAACGTAATAGGATATTTCGAGGCAAACTGCGTATTATAAACTCAATATAAATTATAAAGACCCTGTACTAATAGGTCAATACCTAATTAGTTACCTACTCATCACCCATCATATCTTCATTCATTTTCCCATGACAAAATACTCTCAGGTACCAACACAACACCCCCGAAACCACAGACGAACATCAACTTCCATCGACGCTAACAAGACTTCAATCGTCACGTCATCACCAATGACAGATGCCATCAAAACAAAATGCTGGAAGTGTCAAGTCACGCTGGCTTTGTGGGTGGTTACGATTGATTACTGGGTGGTATCATTAAATGCGTCTTGTTCGAGTCCGTCTCGTATAGGTGGCGCTATTCTAAATAAGGTGTCATTTATGTGGAATGCCCGTGCCGAAAATTCCTATTCATTCTTGCGGTACTGCAGACACTGCAGTGCCTTTGTTCGTCCGTCCCTGTGATTGACGTGATAATTTCTGTCTGTTCGAGAAATTTTACGGATATTATAATTTTCGGTGACTGTAAGTTTATTGTGAGTTAATATTATGATCTGCGTCATGACGATGGGAGTTTCAGATATGAACGGTACTTTTTATTTTGTTATGCTGTGAGCGTTTGATGACGTCGATATGGGTAAAGGATAATTGGGCAAATTATTTTCTTTCCTGGTAACTAAAACTTGGATCAAGTGTGTGAAAAAACCTTGAAAATTCCTAGAAATCACTGATAACTGATTGAGTTTAATACTCAATGCTGATACGAAGTCAAACATCTTTTTTTCCCATGTTGAAATTCGTTGCTGAAGTGGCCACCTTTTCAAGTATTGATTCCGCCAAACGCAGCTTTAACTACTTTCTGATGAAAAGTTTTTGCGTTCTTCTGATCATATCCTGCATAAACCTCCAGGCTGTCCTTTTTCTTCCGTATAGGTACAAGATTTCAATTCGATATAATTTGTATTTTCAGAAGTATCGAAAAAAAATTGCATGGGTTTATCTACGGAATCATTGGTCGGATTTTACCCATTCACGTATTCGGCCTTCGTAATCAAGGTCCAACCCTGATGTACAAATATCGAGTTTCGAAGTCCGAGAGAAACTGAAGTTTGATACACTGTTATGAAATATAGATTCAAGGCCCGAGGAAAATTTTTTCAAATCTAACTGGCCAATTTTAATCCAATGGCTCAAGTTATTAAGGAATATTGGCGAAAAACCTCGAAAAATTTCAAACGACTATAACTCCAGAACCGCTTGGAGTCAGTTGGCGACCAATTTCGGCTCGAAATAAAAATTACAGACATTTGGACGAAACGATAGAGCTTTGTTCTTCAGAACATGCTAGCAAAAACGCCAAATTTGTTATATTTTTCCCAATATCTCCGAAAATTAAATTGGAATTGAACTGAAATTTGGTAGAATTTGGTGGAATATTGTCTTCAAGGCATGAAATATGATAAATGATTTCCGAACAAAAAAATGTTTCAAGAAAAATAAAATTTGGAAAATACTCGGAAAATTTTTTCTTGAGATTTACCAACCAACGATCCCAATTTCGCAAGAAGTTGCAACGTGTTTCAATTCTATCGCTTGAGTAGATTTTGAGATATCGAGCAAATAACCTCAAAAAATCAAACAATGATAACCCGGAAACAGTTCGGAAGATTTGACCCATTAACGAACATAACGGTTGTATTTTGAAATGCATCCTTCCCTGAAAGTTTCAAGTTGATAGGGTTCTCCGTTCCCAAGTAATCGTGAGAAGTATTTTGAAATCCGCCACTGGTAGTTGAAAATTTCCCAATGAAAAACCCAGAAAAGCACTGACGTGAAGTCAGCAGCTTTTGCGCGCGATGACAGCTATATGGTAACGAATGTGAACATACTCGTAAAACTGCTGACTTCACGAAAGTGCTCTTCTAAGTTTTTTTCGAATTATTACGGAAAAAACAGCGATTCAAAAGGGAAAACCTCGAAAGCTCTAGGTTTAAGGAGATTTTGTATCAGTATAGGCGATAGTTTTCTAAAAATTGTTTTCAAAATATATTGACAGTGCGATCTCAACAACATTTTGCTGAAAGTTATGCGTCGTTATGCTCCGAACAACTGCCAATTTTAAATCTAATCGCTCTATTAGTTTCAGAAATATCAGGGAAATAACCCTCAAAATTTCAAATAGCTATAACTCCGAAACAAATTGGCCGACTCAGCCCATAAACAAAACTTAAACATCGCATTTTGAAATGAAACCTCCCCTCAAAATTTCGACTTGATAATATCTTCCGTACGCCCGTAATCATGAATACAGACGGCTGGACAGAATCGATATTCATACTGTATTCGTCATCAGTGAGTCCAACCTAGTCGTTTGAAACCATTTTCGGGGAAAATTAGAAAATTACAGACATTCGGACAAAACAATAGCACGCTGTTCCCCTAAAACATGTCAAAAAAGTCGAACATTATCAAGACGTCAGAAAAATCTTAATTTTCTTCATACCATATTATATTCATCATTAAAATAAAATAATTTTTTTTTCTGAATTTATTGTTCATATTCGAAAACAATTTCAGTTATTCCTTGAACTTCATATTTCTTAGCAGTGTATTAAATTGCAAATCAATACGTCTATTTGTTTTGGTGATATTGGGAAAAAATATGTAGAATTTTGTTTCGTTTTTTTCGGTATATCTCAAGAAATACTGATTCAATCGTGATGAAACTTCGCAGCTAGTTCGAAGATGTAGATGAACAATATTGTGAAAAATTTAGTCATTTAGTCAAAATCGTGTCATTACTAAATTTTTCACAATTTGAAAAAAAAAGTGCAAAATTTTTTTTTCAAATATTTAATATTCTGTGATCTTCTCATCACATTTTCCTCGTTGAATTCTGTATGAACCTTCGGCCTAGCGTCCGACCCTAAACACGGTAACTTCCGAAAGAAACAACTTAATAGAAACTGGATATTTGTAGAGAAGAATTGGACCTTAATTACGAAGGCCGAATTCGTGAATGGGTAAAATATACCCAATGATTCCGCAGATATACCCATTCAAAATTTTATTTTCCCAATATTCCCAAAAATACAGATCACATCGAATTGAAATCCAGTACTTTATCGAAAAAAGAACCTAGAAAAGCACTGCCGTGTAGGCAGCAGCTTTTGCGCGCATGTTCAAATTCGTTGCCAAAGCGGCCATCTACATTGAACATGCGCGCAAAAGCTGCTGTCTGTTTTTCAGTTTGAGTTTATAGGTTTTACAGCCTCTACTCTTATTGTTTTTTAAGCGCTTGTTCTGGGGAACAGCGCGTTATAATTTCATCACGATGTCTGTAATTTTTGAATTTTGAGCCGAAATTGGTCTCAAATGACTAGGTTGGACTCACTGATGAAGAATCCGTGGTTAAAATTAATTCTGTCCGTCCGGCCGTGTGCACTGTAACTCTTTAAAGGAAAGACCTAGAGTCCTGAAATTTTCAGGTTAGGTTAAGATCCTGAATATCTCGGTTAAGTACGTTAATGGGTCAAATCTGCCAAATGGTTATTGTGCTACAGCCATTTGAAGTTTTGATTTTTCAATAACTCGAAAAATATTTATCTGATCGAAATGAAACTTTGTTGGAAGATGAACAGTGTCAATGAGAAGAATTATCCATGGAAAAATTCGGGAAAAATTTTTTTTTTTAAATTTTTGTATTTCATTGATATTTCACTGAAATTTCCAAGTCACCATTTCGCAATGTGAACAAGCGCGTAAAAGCTGCTGACTTCACGTCAGTGCTTTTTTAGATTTTTCAATAATAATAACAATAATCAATTTCTACGAAAACGGTAGTGTAGGGAGCGCGCAAAAATCACCCTTCATTTTGCAATAACTGGCAACATGATGAAATTAATCAGAGCTAAACCTCCCGTAAGACCCACGGTGAATCATGTCCTCACCCAGCTCATGAAGCAAACCCAATAAAAGAAAATCCGTAACAAAATCCCAAAGGTTGCAACCTTGCAAAAGAGGGTCGATTACTTGGGTAATGCCATTATTTCGGTAAATATCAGCAACGATGAGATGCCTAACAGGGCTTATGACGTTTTACCCTAATATTAAAACAATCTCCCCCCATGTGAACGAAAAGGGCTCCAGACATAATCCCCCCCTCAATAATCTCCAGTTATTTATATTTACCTGCCATATTAGGGTGCTACCTGACGTCGCTGGGGGATTCTTTCATCGCAAATCTCTTTTTATTGTTTTTCAAATCGGCAGAAATGTAATTGGAGATTGTTGTTCCTCATATTTCCAGGCTGATATTGGAGAGTCAGGAAAATCATTTTCCAGACGCATATATTGCTCTTATCACGGGATTTTCTTCATCTGATGGGATCTCTTGTGACTCGGGGATACGTTAATTTAACTTTCGGAAAAGGATATGGATATTAGGATTTTTATATCTTCATTATTATTGTTTATTAAACGATAGGTTGGACCCTGATGAAAAATTCCTAATCTAACAATTCAACATCAATCATTGCTCTTGTTTTGTTTGTGGTTTATCTGAATTCACTAATAGAAATGGAAATTGATGGAGTCGTTATATTTTACGCAGATGATACAACCATACTATTCAAGGGTAAAACTTGATGGCTCAATAAGTACAGACTAACTCTCAACATGAGTAAGACAAATTATATAGCATTCTCTCTAACAATGGCTTCGAGACCTAATTTTACATATATAGAAATAGACGACGAAAAAATCGAGGCAGTTCAAAACACAAGATACTTGGGACTTGTGATTGACCAGCATCTCAGATGGAACCATCATGTGGAGTATTTGACAGATAAAATGAAAGTGTTAATACATAGATTTTACTGTATAAAGAAAATTCTAACGATTAAAAACCTAATTCTCGTCTATAAATCACTAGTTGAGTCCATTATTCGATACGGCATACTAGTTTGGGGGGGACTCAGTGGTGGCATACTGCGTACTTTGGAAATTGCTCAGAAATGCATCCTAAAAATTTTATACAATAAAGACATCACTTGCACGAAAATCAATGAAAACCATCTCAGTAATTGTCAAATATTTGTCGAAAATTTGTCGTGAAAGAACGTGAAAAAAACCAAATTCTGACAAAGCTATCGCGAATTTATGGGATTTTGCAGGTGATTTTCAAGAGTCTTCAGCGCCTGATGTGGGGCACACTTCAGATGTTCATAAAGTTAGTAGAACCACTTGCATGGGGGTTAATGGAAACTTTCTCACCAAATTATCGTTGAATATCTGTCGAAAATTTGTCGTGAAAGAATAAATTATTGCGATTTAAATTTTTTCTATGGGGTGGCTATC
This sequence comes from Myrrha octodecimguttata, assembly GCA_958510865.1. Lineage (NCBI taxonomy): Eukaryota > Metazoa > Arthropoda > Insecta > Coleoptera > Coccinellidae > Myrrha > Myrrha octodecimguttata. The sequence goes on along the minus strand of OY294059.1, from coordinate 75,591,351 downwards.
TGCTAACTTGATATTAAGTTGGCAGTTCAATTCTACAATATGCATCGAATTCGATCGAAAAGGTTGTAAATAATTGTCGATTGTTTATTTTTCGTAGACCATCTGAAGGGAAAAAAACGGAAAAAGTAATTTTTTTATTGCTTTTTTTAGGTTTTAATGGAATTTACTGATTTCGAAGAATATTTCGTAGTCTTGGCAACACTGTATTCGTAAATTGATATTTCTGGGGGTCAATTGTTGAATCTAGATCAAGAATGGAAGAGTATGAAAATATGCATTCCCCAAAAGACACAAGAATATTTTATTTCATGAATATTTTCAAATCTGCCGCCGTTTTCGGGAAAAAATGTTAGATTATTCTTTCTGAGTCGTCAGTGATTGACATTTTTCTTTCTTGAATTTTGAACTGTAGATGAGAAAGAATGGTAAATTGTATAATATTATACAACCAACCAAATCTCTGTACAATTATCAATATAATCAATTACAACAATCGCGTAAAAATCAGATCAATCTATTCCGGAAGCCATTTGAAGGAATTTTTCCAATTATAGCAACTCAATTACACTCACCTTGAGAATTTTAAAGCTCTAGATCTTTTCTTTCGGAAGATATTTTGTTATGGATAAATGGCAAGACATAATTCGGGACAATTCGAAATTCGGAAATTACTGATACTCATGCAAAATGATAGCGATCTGTTTCCTTCCTATTTACTTATCGATTTTATGTCATATCTGAAAACGATTTTGTGTCAATAATACAGACTTATGAACTTTTATTAATTTCATTGTCTTGTGCGACAGATTTGTATGTGAACTATTTTAATGTCGTCATCATATTATTTCAAACTCAATCCCTTGATGCCATGAGGACAATGGAGCTTATTCAATTGTTTATTAATCCCACACGTGCATTGACAAATTTTCATTTATATCTACTTATTTCTGAGTTATCCATGGGGGACCCAGACTGGAATATGCAACGTTAATATAGTTCGTTTTGTGCGAAGTTTTATAAGATTCTGATTTTTACTACGATATTTCTATTTCAGAATGCTCATTCAGTGTACTTCCGTACTTTTTAGCTTGAAACCTACCATCCAAATGAAGAAGAAACCAAAGTAAAAGAGTATGAGTCAAACACGAAATTTTAGCACTATATACAGTGTGTCCACGGATTGGGTGCCGGTAAGGTGTAAATGACGAAAAATTTTCGAGTTAGACTCTGATATTCTTGGAATCGCTCCTGCTTGGTCTCAAATTAAGATGTTGAGAAAATGAGCCAAATCAATTAATATACAGGGTGGTTTAGAACTGATTTACGGAAAATTGTTAAGAATAAAACACCTTCGTTTCAAAAGATATCGAGAAAGTTTATTGAGAAAAGTTGTTTAGAATCAAAAGACACGGCTAAATCTCGAATTTCAGATAAATCGATCAACTTTGATTTTGTAAGTAGGTTATGAAAATATTTGATAATATCCATGGTTACAAAATGCCAGACGTGACTTAAAACGTAAATTTTATTCGCCATGAACGAAAATTTTCCTGTTAAAAACATGCTGACCATAGAACAAAGTGTGTTTATTGTGCAGTGCTACTGCTCAGGTGCAGATAGCACGAAAAATTTTCGAGTTAGACTCTGATATTCTGGGAATCGCTCCTGCTTGGTCTCAAACTAAGATGTTGAGAAAATGAGCCAAATAAATTTATATACAGGGTGATTCAGAACTGATTCAATAAAAATTGTTAAGAATAAAGTACCTTTGTTCTAAAAGATATCGAGTTAGTTTATTGAGAAAAGTTGTTCGGAATGACGAGCTGCCGCAGGAACTCAAGTTACAGATAAATCAGCCTACCTTGACTTAATAAGATTGGTCATGAACATTTTGTTTACGTGAGATTTTTGTCATGATCAAAAATTTAAATTTTGAAACTATTTTTTTAGCAGGGTGACGTGGTACCGCAACACGTCAATGGAATTGTCTTATTACTCCCTGATACGAAATGCCTGCACCTAAGCCGTAGCACTGCACAATAAACACACATTGTTCTAAGGTCAGCATGTTTTTAACAGGAAAATTTTCGTTTATGACGAATAAAATTTACGTTTAGAGTCACGTCTGGCATTTGTAACCATGGATATTATCAAATATTTTCATAACCTACTTACAAAATCAAAGTTGATCGATTTATCTGAAATTCGAGATTTAGCCGTGTCTTTTGATTCTAAACAACTTTTCTCAATTAACTTTCTCGATATCTTTTGAAACGAAGGTGTTTTATTCTTAACAATTTTCCTTAAATCAGTTCTAAACCACCCTGTATATTAATTGATTTGGCTCATTTTCTCAACATCTTAATTTGAGACCAAGCAGGAGCGATTCCCAGAATATCAGAGTCTAACTCGAAAATTTTTCGTCATTTACACCTTACCGGCACACTGTATATAATTAAATGGAATATTGATATCTCGAGAAACAAAGACTCAATTGAAGGTTTTTGGTGAAGGTCTGAAATGGTCCTCCATCTTATTTATTATGCTTTAATGAAGAAAAATTTAAATGTGAAATCTGTTTGACATTTTTCAAATATTTTATATTCTGCTGAATATAAAATGTTTGAACTGTATAAGGACATGATCATCATATATCTTTGCACAAGATTGTGCATATGCATTTCAAAGCAGTTACCAAGATATTCATCTCGATTGGATCAGTATTTTTTGGTTTATTCCGGAAATAACTACCAAGTCGAGGCAAAAAACATAAAATTTGTTATAGTTTTACCCAGTATCTCCAAGAAAAATTTCAAAAAGCACTGCCGTGAAGGCAGCAACTTTTGCGCGCATGTCCAATGTAGATGACCGCTTCAGCAACGAATTTGAACGTGCGCGCGTACCAAATTTCAGTTCGATACGATCATAAGTTCTGGAGATATCGGGAAAAAATATGTCAAATTTCGAGGTTTTCTTCTCGATATCGTTGATTTTTTCGGTATTACTCGAGAAATACTGATTCAGTCCTGATTAAACTTCACAGCTAGTTTTAAGATGCTAAAAGACAACTTTATGCAAAATTTCGTGATAATCGTGTTATTAGAACAATTTGAAAAAAAAAATTTATATGATTTTCTCATCATATCATCCTCATTAAATTCTGTATGAAACTTCGAACTGTTATTTTCGATGAAGTACTGAATTTCAATTCGATCTGATCTGTATTTTTGGAAACATTGGAAAAATAAAATTTTGATTGGGTATATCTACGGAATCATTGGGCGGATTTTACCCATTCACGAATTCGACCTTCGTAATTAAGCCCCAAACCTACTCTACAAATATCGAGTTTCTAAGTCGTTTCTTCCGGAAGTTATTGTGTTTACGGTCAGCCTAACGGCCGACTGCGTAAACACAATAACTTCCGAAAGAAACAACTTAGAAACTCGATATTTGTAGAGAAGGTTTGGACCTTAATTACGAAGGCCGAATTCGTGAATGGGTAAAATCCACCCAATGATTCCGTAGATATACCCAATCAAAATTTTATTTTTCCAATATTTCCAAAAATACAGACCAGATCGAATTGAAATCCAGTACTTCATCGAAAATAACAGTTCGAAGTTTCATACAGAATTTAATGAGGATGATATGATGAAAAAATCATATAAATTTTTTTTTTCAAATTGTTCTAATAACCCGATTATCACGAAATTTTGCACAAAGTTGTCTTTCAGCATCTTAAAACTAGCTGTGAAGTTTAATCAGGACTGAATCAGTATTTCTCGAGTAATACCAAAAAATCAACGATATCGAGAAGAAAACCTCGAAATTTGACATATTTTTTCCCGATATCTCCAAAACTTATGATCGTATCGAGCTGAAATTTAGTACACTGCTGTGAAATTAGAAGGTCAAAGTGTGAGTATAATTTTTTTTGGATATGATGAATGGTTTCCGAAAAAAAAATTTTTTCGTAAAAAAATTTCGAAAAGAATTTTTTTTTAAATTTATTGACAATATGATCTTGACGAAATTTGGCTCAAAGTTGAGCGTCGTTATACTCCACCAAACTACCAAGTTTGAATCCAATCGCTCAAGTAGTTTCTGAAATAAAAAATAAATAACTTCAAAACTTCAAATGCCTATAACTCCGAAACTATTCGATCGATTTGGCCCATTAACGAACTTAACCGCGGCATTCCAATGCGCGACCTATCCTGAAAGTTTCAAGTCGCTAGCTCACTTCGTTCGACAGTTATCGTGTCTACGGCCGGCCGGCCGGCCGGCTGGCCGGACAGAATCGATTTTGACACCGGATTCGTCATCAGTGAGTCCAACCTAGTCGATTGAGACCATTTTCGGCTCAATCATCCAAAATTACAGACATTTGATCAACACGATAGCACGCTGTTCCCCTAGAACATGCGCGCAATAAAAATCAGATCGATCTGAAAATTGGTAGGTACCCTGTTGTGACATATAGATTTTAGGGTTTCGTTATTTTCATTATTATTATTAACTCAGAAACCGTTTGGATTACTCTCAACTTACTCAACCGTCACATTCTGAAATGCAACCTATACAATGGAATCCAACCTACACTGAAAGTTTAAGGTCTATAGGATTCTCCTTGAATCAATTATCGTGCCTACAGTCGACCGTATAAAATCGATTTTGACACCTTTTTCTTTATTAATCATTGAGTCCAACCTAGCCGTTTGAGACCATTTTCGGCTCAAAATTCGAAAATTACAGACATTAGGACAAAATGACAGCACAAATTAATGACGGTAAACGTGTTTATTCCGTCCCATGATGAATTGAAACGCCCGGAGTTGGTCGATCGTGATCTGAGGCTAAGAACGATCTAACTAAAGATAATAACCTTTAATCCGAGAACACACAACAATAGCGGACCGGAAGGGAAAACAGTGCATGTCATATCAGCCGAAGGCCGTGGGGGTGAAACCCAGGGTGAACAAGGAACTAGGGTTCATACGTGACCTAACAAAAGCCAACTCGCCACCGCTGCTGATTTAATGATGTCTTGTTTTAATTGCTGACAAATTGCCAATTGCCCTCGCCGCCCCCGAATAATTCCTGCCACGTTCACCCCGAACCGCTCAAGGGCGAGGAGAAAGGGGGACCCTTCCGGTTATTATTTTTGAATATTTCCTCAATTTGAGGTATACTTTGTTTGGGATGTTTCCTCTTCGTCTGTTCCGTTTCTTTGTTGTCGTTATTTCTTCATACTTCTTCTCTTTGGATATTTTTGGATAATCGAGAAAATAATAGTAGAAATTGTTGGCGGTTTTAATATGTGTTTTCGAAAGCTGTTGCGAGTTTACTATACTTTTATAAACTATCCCGGTTGGCCATGATTCAGGTCTATCAAGTTTTTCTATTTAAAACTGACGCAGGTTGGCACTCGTGAAAAACGGCAATGTCAAAAGAATTCTCAGTGATGTTGCCAATTGCCTATGTCAATTTCTACTCTCTCAACATAATCATCACGGTTGGAAACAAAAAATGCCGAAGGTAGTTTTGAAGAAACAGAGACAAAGTATCAGGAAGTGCTATGTAGAATTGAAATCTGCTTTTTCTGATAGTAACCGTGACAATTTGGAATTAATAATTTATCACAAGCTATTCAACATTTTCGACGTATGTGAGTGAAAACCCAGTGTATCGTTCACATAGATTCTCAAGAATTTTGTAAATTGAGTTAGTTCTTTTAAGGTGACACAGGTTTTGTAGTACTACTACATTTTCATACTGGAGTATTTCAAGTTGTGCAACAAGTTATTTAAATGTCTTCTGTAGACTTATTTCTTGAGAATTTCGAAAAGTAGGGAATTCAATAGGTTTGTCTGTTCGTTTAGAAGTTTTACTGCAGAGGTATTCGAGTACTTTTAGTTTTTTTCGAATGAACTATCACAAAGTAACGGACATTATTCTTCAGTAAAATTTCAACACTCGATTCTCGATTTTCTTACAAGAAAATAGCTTAACTGAATTTTCCAACCATGTTTATATACGTGAAATATTCACATAATATTTTCATAAATTCATTATTTTCCCAAAGTAGATTCACATTTTGAAAAATACGTAATAACTACGACCTCTATAAGTAGACAGGACAACGTTGCGTAGTTATCTGACAGGAAAATGACCATAACCTAACATTTTCAAAATATACGCGGTGAATTGTGTCAGAATGTCATGGCCAACCGGGATAGTTTATAAAAGTAAATGGAGTATATAGTTTATATTCTTCATATTTGAATTACTATGTACCTGCCGGGTGAGTAAAAAGTCTGAAAGTCCTATTTATAAGCAAGTTCTGAGGCTTTTTTTTATATGTATAATTGATATAATTTTCTTTCTGTCGGGAATTGCTTAATTCTTTACTTTAGAAATTTTTATTGAGAATTTATCACTTGACATTCATACTAAAATGTGTCCAAATACTTTCTGAAACTTTGGTTTTTGACGTATAGTATGTTTAAGGTGAGTAAGCCAAATATTGCCACCGTAAAGAATTTCTATGTTTCGTTGCAGCATTTTTAGCTGGATCAACCTGTTACTTTGGGAAAACATTCTACTTCCTACATGTTTTTTAGACAGAAAGTCGTACCGAATATTTTTGATTTCATAATTATTTTTTTAAGAACATTATAAAATGGCAATATTTGGAATATGAGTCCCAAGAATTTCAATGAAGTGGCAAAATTGGTAACGAGGATATAAACAGAGTAATAAGCATAATGAATGACCAAACTGTAATTTCATTACAAAACTTTATTAAATCATTTTTGTTGAAGCCAGTGGCAAAAGCAAAAATCCATCATTATTATTGGAAAAATTTACAGGTGCCTAATTTTGGTGGCAATAATAGGCACCCGTGAATTTAATGAAAAACTGCAGGTTTCAAGAAAAAGAATGTGTCTTTCTTTGGTAGCTTTGACAGGGTTCTTCACAATGAAATAAATTTTGGTGTGAGGTATATATAATTATGATACGTATTCCTTTGTAATCAATTTCATCTTTTTTATAGACTCCCCGATTCATAAAACTATAAGAAGTTAGTATGAACAAGGCAGATGAAGCTTGTCTTAAGTCATTATAATAATCCTCGCTCATTTGAGAATACTTAATTATCCGTTATTATTGCTGCTCAAAAGAACCATTTTCGAGATATTCAACGTTGAATAGTATAAAATCAGATTAAAATTCTTGAAATTTGCCTGTTTTCTTCACTAGGCCCCTGAGCTAGTGAAGGTATACGGTGAATTAAGCTTCGCCTTCGTTGCCCCGGAACACAAAAATATTTGCTTATGCCCTGTAGTGACCAGAACAAAGACATAATTCATGTCTATGGACCAGCCTTTCCATAGAATTTTTAATATATTAACTTTTCGAGTTAGTTGCGTATAATTCATCTACAAATTTGAAGAGAATTGAGGTAATTATGGAATTTTCGATAAAAGAATGGGCAAGATTGAAATTGTGTGGAATTTCATGGTGGAAACTACTGGATATTGAACTAATATCAAGTGAAAGATTAGTGTTTTGATGATTTAGCGTAATGAGATATTTTCTCCACAATAATACAAACAACCAACTGAAAAGATTTCAGTGAGGTTTGAGTTTGCCCAATCATATTTCTTTGAATTTCAAGTAATGGGTTGGTAATTTTGATCTGTCTCGAACTTGTAAACAAAGTGCAGGGGAGTAGCAGTACATTGAGATATATTGAAATGCTTATAACTTTACCTAAGCCGAACCTGGAAAAATTGTTAAAGAAAAAGTGTTTTATCTGATTAGAGGAATCTATGGTTAACAATTTCGATTTTGATTTCTGATCCCTTTAGGATCTAGTAAGAACTGATATTTATATCCTCCAATCCTCCCAAATTGCATCAGATACTCGACATATCTCACCGGTAGCTAATAAAACAAAAGCACCCATCTGTAATATTTCATCCTATTTAGGTGCACTCCTACGCTTTTCACAAATCGTTTCAGGAATGCAATAATGGCCAATGTATCCATCTAAATGATGGTGAGGTGAGGAGAGCGGGAGGGGTGGAGAAACCGGAGCTTTTCCGGGCTTCTCCGGCCCACTTGACCCTCCGAGCTCACTGTGGTTACTAAGCAACAATTAATCACCCCCTTGTTCACAACAGATTACGGCCCAGGTAATCAACCGATTTCAGGTGGCATTCTCGAACGATTTACATCCTGATTTTCGCTTTGTTCTCTTCGAATCACGGAAAGAAACATTTTTACGCACTTGTTCTGGGCAACAGCGCGTTATCGTTTCATCACAATGTCTGTAATTTTCGAATTTTGAGCTGAAATCAGTCTCAAACAAAGAGGTTTGATTCGAACTGATGAAGAATCCGTGGTCAAAATTGATTCTGTCCGTCCGTCATTGCTCTGTAGGCCTTTTTTGGCTGAAACTTCAAGGTGCCATTTTTCATTGAAGTGCGATTCGATCTATGGTTTTGGAAATTTCGGGAAACTGAAATTTCGAAAGGGTATTGGCGTCTGAATTTAAAATTGCAGCGCCACGGTGGCCAGTTTTAGAACCTTATATACAGACATAGATTTTGTTTCGATAGTCGATTTGTACTGTTTGGTTTGATAATTTTTGATTTCACCATTTATTCAAAGACTATTTAGACTTTTATGGTTGACGAGAGTATTATTGGGAGTACATATTCCATTCTTCTAAAGTAGGTATGTATCATCCTTCAATCTAATTGAGTGTAGCAACTCTAAACTCGGGGATATCTCCGAGGTTAGACAGTATTTTAATATTATTTATTTTCAGATCCAAATGGCAGGATTGACTTTGGTGGATTTCTTAGGCTCTCTTGAAAAACAGTTAGTATTGTAAAACATACTTTTTGAAATAATAGACAAATACACATAACTTTACTATTTTTGTAGGGAAGGACTAAATACTCAATAAATTGTGAATAAAATGAATACATTCACATGAATCTAATGCTACTTGTACGTAAGCCTTATTCATTATGGATTGACAAATAAATTTTCCAACTCTCATATGATTGGTCTTGAAAAAACTGTAATAAATAAGCCTTGTACAACTTTGCTTTCATCGGCAGAAGCACTTTGAGCAAAGAGTATTCATCACCAAATATTTCCTTGTTGAGACTCTTTTTTTTTCAATAGTCAGTTCTATCACCAGAACATTTACGTTGTTTCTCAATGATCAGTTCAACAGGAAGATGTCTGGAAGGCACAGCATTCCTCTTAAGTAAATTTCTCTGCTTGGATTATTGACCTGGAAAAAAGTGTCTTCATGAATGTGATCTAATATTTCATGAGCAATTCATGTTTACCTCTATGAAAATGATCATCATCGCTAAAATGCAGGTAACAGACTCTCATAAATCTTTTTTTTTTTGGTTTTTATCGATTCTTCAACACTTTCAGGCCCGACTTGTTATGGGAAGTTTCTTTCACCCTAACTCCAAATTTTTTACCTGGCTGTAGAAATCTATGGGGAGGGACATTTCAGTTTGCTTTTCCTCAGTAGAAGCACTTGTAAAATCACATAAACGCCAAGAAAAATGCATAAAATTTCTCATTTTCTCAAAATTTCTTTTAACTTGTCAATGATAATGTCTGTACCTCGGGTTACTCAGATAGCCACCACAGGGAGTAGCGCTTATCTTCATTCGCCAATATCTGCGGAATCATTCGATAGTTTTTACTTAATCGCCAATTCGGCCTTCGTAATTGAACTCCAAACTTACTAACCAATTATCAAGTTACTGAGTAGATTCTTCAGGAAGTTATTTTGTTCACTATCGGTGGTTAGGCCGGCCGTAAACACATTAACTTAAGGAAGAATCGACATAGTTAATATATTTGTAGAGTAGGTTTTCAGTTTGATTAGGAAGGTCGAATGCTTAAACGGGTTGAATTTGCCAATTATTCTTTAGATAGTTGTACCCATTCAAAATTTTGGATCGAATTGCAATCTAGTACTTGATCGAAAATTATTGCTTGAAGTTTATGCAAAATTTCGTGAGCGTTTGGCAGGGCCAATACTTGTATAGATGACCGCTTTGGCAACGGAACAAGCGCGTAAACTCCTGACCTAACGTCAGTGCTTCGCTAGGTTTTTTCACTCTGAATTCAATAACTTTTTTCCGGAGAATCGACCTGATCTTTCGAGGTTTTTTCAAAATGTCTATTATTTTCAAATTTCAATCGAAACTTTTATTTCTTTCAGCCTGTCTGTCCGCCATTACACTGGGGAGTCATTAAGTTGTACATTAATTTTAACGATGGGTTTTTCTCATCAAATAAAACACTTTTTTCATTAACTATTCCTCCAGATTCGGCTTAGGTAAGAAGTTATAAGCTTTTAATTATTTCTTAATGTGCTAATACTCTCCTGCGCTTTATTTGCAAGTTCAACACAGAGATCTATAACGGTGATTTGTATTGCAGAATTCAAAGAGATGTGATTGGGAAAATCGACTTAATTTTTATGATTCGGTACTTTTTACGGTATTATCGTGGAGAAAGTATTTCACTACACTTGACCCATGAAACACTCACCTTCTACTTGATTTTCGTGGAATATTCAGTTGTTTCGACCATGACATTCTACACAATTTCATGCTTGCCCATTCTTATTTTGGAAATTCCATGATTATTCAAATTTACATCAAATTTCTGACTGAATTATAAGAAATCACTTAACTATGCTAAAAACATTGATTGAAATCTAGAATTCTATGAAAAGTCTGGTCCATAGATATGGACCATGTCTGTGTTCTGGTCACGAAATAGTATAGACCAATAATATTTGGTCTATGAGAAATAGATGAACATTTCTATGTATTCTGGGTTCTGGGTGAAGCTTAATTCACGGCCTTTAGTAGTTCAGGGGTGGATCCACGAAAGTAACGAAATTTCTCTAAGTTTTTTCAGATTTTATAACATTCAACGTTGAATATCTCGAAAACGGTTCGTTGAAGAAGAAATAAAATTCATCAGTCTGCAATAAAGCTAAGCACGGTCACTATTTTACAGCGGTGATTCAGATTCCAATTTGATCGGATCTTTATCTTCGGAGATATTTGAAAAAAATATATATTCAACTTCATGCTCGGTATCATTGTTATTTCCAAAAGAACTCAAAAAATACTGATTCACTCATGATGAACTTTGGTAACTAATTGGCAAATGCTGATGCGCAACTTGTGAAGAATTTATTGATGACCGTTTCAAAAGAACAATTCATAAAAAATTTAAAATTTTGTTTCCAAATATCTTATATTTTAGTTCTCTTAACCATACCTTTGGTCCTCTCGAAATTCAGCATGAAAGTGCAAGTTGTAATTTTACAATCAATTACTGGCTTTTAATTCGTTCCAAATTGTATTTTGGAAATATGGGTTGAATAAATTTTGAATGGGTATAGTTATTTGCGTAATCATCTGGTGGATTTCAACCATTCATAAATGCGGCCTTCGAATTTACCTCCAAACTTGCTCTATATACAATTATCAAGGTTCTAAATAGCTTCTGTCGGTAGTTTGTTCGATTGTTTTCACGATCGGGGTAAGAACAGCCGTAAACATAACAAACATTACCGAAAGAAACGAATTAGAGACTCGATATTTGTAGAGTTAGGCTTGGAGCTTAATTACGAATGCCGGATTCGTGAATGGGTAAAATCCTTCCAATAATTCTTAAAAAAAAATAGATCGGATCGAATTGAAATCTCTCATTCGATTGAAAAATTATACCCTGAAAATTCATCAAGAATTTCACCAAATCTTTTCATTAGGAAGTAAAGTTGCGGTTCGCAGGGTAAATACGTGAATAGGTGACCGATTTGGCAACGCATTCGAAACTCAGCACAAAAATTACTGACTCCACGTCAGTGAATTTCTAGAATTTTTCTTAAGAGCAAACACTACCGTCGATTGATGAATTATTCTTGGATTCCTGCAACACAGCTTCCTTCAAGTTTGAAAATCCCCTGTTAATATCTCAAGGTTAGGCACCTGCCCACGGTCTACATGCTTTAATTAATGTTGCTAATAGACGCGAGAAATATTAGGAATGCGTGAAATTCAGGAGAAAATGGGGTGTCGTTCTGCAGGCGTCAGTGATTATTTTTTGAATTTTTTTTTGGGATGTACTCAATTGTTTTGTGAGAATGCGCAATGTTATTTATTTTTTGATTTTTCTCTACATATCAGTTTTCGTTTTCCTGGAAATTTATGATTGTAAAAAAATGGCAACATTGTACATTCTTACACATTTTTTTCAACCATTTGCACCGAAAATTTTTTCTTAAAATGATGATCTCTGGCCTTCAGAAGTCACCCTGCTATATTCGAGGTACTGTTAGCTCTTAGGATATATTGATTAATTCAATTCATTACACGTCCAGAAAGATTTTACCCCGACTTTCAGGACTGTTGATGAAATATACTATTTTCAAATCTTTTCGAAAATATCTGGCTGAAATTGTGCACGGTAGTTAAATATCTGCTCTTGAATTTTTTGGAAGACCTGAAATTTCAGATGAACCTGGAACGTTCGAAAAAAATAAGTGGAATGTAAACTGCAAATCTGTTTAATTCCCTTTTTCACCCATGGACACCCTTTCAAGAATACCTGAACAGCCTTGAATCGATCAACGACGTGTTAAAATGTTGCAAGCCGTACATAAACGATCTGAATTCACACAGAAAATATTCATTGTTCCAGATCTACAACTACTACATACTCGAAAGTTTGCATTAACGGTTCAAGTGACAGAAGCCGAAAGTAATCTGTTTTTAGAGAATTTCAAGTAGTTCGAGTGCCAGGTGAGAGGAATTATTGACGCAGAACACAGTCCTAAATGGTGTATTGGAGGCTTTATCTCGATCGAGTACCGTATTTTTTCGTTACGGACAGACCACAGACAAAGAGTGCGCGAAGGGATTCTGGAATGGAAAAACCAGGCACAATGGCCTCTTCAGCTCAGATGTTTGAATGTAGCGGTAGGTAGCTAAGAGCAGGGAGCACCCACTTCAGATTTATACGGACCCATTCATTGGGAAATGCAGTTTGTCGGGCAGTTTTTTGTCCTTTGATATGCAGGGGAGTGAGGGGAGATCGAGGGTGAATATTCAAAATTTACTAGAACAACGGGCGATGCATGTAAAGATCTGAAACCGTGCGCTGTTGACCATTTGTAACTCGGGGAAAATTGAGAATCATCAACATGAAATATATACTCCATTCACTTTTATAAAATATCTCGGTTGGCCATGATTTAGATCTATCAAGTTTTTTTACTTAAAACTGACTCAGGTTGGCACTCGTGAAATATCGGAAATGTCAAAATAATTCTCCACGACGTTGTCAAATGCAAATTTCTACTCTCAATCTCAACATAATCATCACGCTTGGAAACTGAAAATGCCGAAGGGAGTTTTGAAGAAGCAGAGACAAAGTATCAGGAAGTGATTTGTAGAATTGAAATCTGCTTTTTGCGCGCATGTTCTAGGGGAACAGCGTGCTATCGTTTTGTCCAAATGTCTGTAATTTTCGATGATTGAGCCGAAAATGGTCTCAATCGACTAGGTTGGAATCACTGATGACGAATCCGGTGTCAAAATCGATTCTCTCCGGCCGGCCGGCCGTAGACACGATAACTGTCGACAGAAGCAAGCTAGCAACTTGAAACTTTCAGGATAGGTTGCGCATCAGAATGCCGCGGTTGAGTTCGTTAATGGGCCAAATCGATTGAATAGTTTCGGAGTTATAGACAGTTGAAATTTTGAAGTTATTTATTTTTTATTTCAAAAACTACTCGAGACATTGGATTCAAACTTGGCAGTTGGGTGGAGTATAACGAAGCGCAACTTTGAGCCAAATTTCGTCAGGATCATATTGTCAGTAAATTTAAAAAAAAATTTTTTTCAAAATTTTTTTCAAACAATTTTTTTTCCGGAAACCATTCATCATATCCGAAAAAAAATTCCACTCACACTTTGAGCTATATATTTTACAGCAGTGTACCAAATTTCAGTTCGATACGATCATAAGTTTCGGAGATATCGGGAAAAAATATGTCAAATTTCTTCTCGATATCGTTTATTTTTTCAGTATAACTCGAGAAATACTGATTCAGTCCTGATAAAACTTTACAGCTAGTTTTGAGATGCTGAAAGACAACTTCATGCGAAATTTCGTGATAATCGTGTCATTAGAACAATTTGAAAAAACAAAATTTCTATGATTTTTCTTATCATATCATCCTCATCAAATTCTGTATGAAACTTCGAACTGTTATTTTTCGATGAAATACTAGATTTCAATTCGATCTGATGTGTATTTTCGGAAATATTGAAAAAATAGAATTTTGATTGGGTATATCTACGGAATCATTGGGTGGATTTTACCCATTCACGAATTCGGCCTTCGTAATTTAGGTCCAAACCTTCTCTACAAATATCGAGTTCCTAAGTTGTTTCTTTCGGAAGTTATTGTGTTTACGCATTCGGCCGTTAGGCTGACCATAAACACAATAACTTCCGGAAGAAACGACTTAGAAACTCGATATTTGTAGAGTAGGTTTGGGGCTTAATTACGAAGGTCGAATTCGTGAATGGGTAAAATCCGTAGATATACCCATTCAAAATTTCATTTTTCCAATATTCCCAAAAATACAGATTAGATCGAATTGAAATCCAGTAATTTATTAAAAAAAAAGGCGGCAGCTTTTGCGTGCATGATCAAATTCGTTGCTGAAGTGGTCATCTACATTGAACATGCGCGCAAAAGCTGCTGCCTTCACGGCAGTGCTTTTCATAGCTTTCAAAACCACGAACTCTTTGGGTAGAATCTTCAAAAACTATAAACCTAAAATTCTGGAATTCAACCTAGCAGGAGTTTATCAACTTTCCTGTGGCTCATGTCCTAAAACTTACATAGGTCAAACAGGTAGATCATTCAACACTAGAATGAAAGAACACAGAAGTTCTTTTTTGAAAAATAAATTAAACTCCACGTACGTCAAACATTTAATAATAGAAAAACACGAATTTGACGAAAATTTCAAGATTCTACACATAGAGAACAAAGGGCAGAAATTAAATTTATTGGAGGCTCTAGAGATAAGCCGTTTAAGAAATTCTGGGAATTTATTAAACGACCAGACGGAACTGTCAAATTCCCCATTGTTAAACCTATTCAGCTAGGAGCCCAGTTTGATTTTTCCATGATTGACCCGTTGGAAATATCTCTGTACCTGTATTGGTTTTTGTAAAACTGTAGCACACTCTTTGAGACAGTTGCAACTCAGCATCTGATGAAACTACGATGTAGTGAAACGCGTCATGTGTTTATAATAAAGTAGAAATCAACCACACTTGTGTCTTTTAATTGAGTGCATTACACTCATCTGGAATCGGCTCTACACTCATCTGGACCTGTCTTGAAACATTTCTATCCCTTCATCATACCATAAATTAATTCCATCCACCTCTCAAAATCGAATCTCCTGAAGACCTTCAAATAATCATCCCCTCGTTAACTCCATACCTCCTACCGTCCGAAGATCAAGGAGTCGACGATGAGACAAACAACTCCAATTGAAATTTATTTAAAAGCGAAATGCATCGGACAAAGTGTTTTGTTAATGTAATATTCATGTGGATTCCGCCCCCTGAATATTTTCTCAAGACTTGTCGTCGTCGATCGCTTCGACGACAATAATCAGTCTGGAAACAGGAAAAAGGGGTGCATTTGAATGCGCCCCCAGCGAAGGGTGAACGTGCCATTACGCTTCCTAGGCAGTTATTACCGGAAGATCGAGGTCTATTGTTCCCTTGTTTGGTCTCTTTCATGTCTCTGATGCGATGTTTCACGGTTGCTGTGTACAGTTTCCGGTGGGTTATTAATCTTGATCGATTTGCTTTGTTATACCTGATGTGTTACTTTTTGGTATTTTTCGTTGTTTTGATAATGAACCAACATAAACTCCATATGCCTTAGGATGATGCTAGTCAAATTTCATCACAAAGCATCATTCGGAAGGTATTGGGTACCTAGAACTCTTCTACCATTCAACAAGGTGAGTCGTTCGGATGATCGGTATAAAATTCCGTGGACAATGCTCCTTCGGTGTGAAGGATTTGGATGATTGGATGGTTAGCTATCATTATTTGTCCTTGAGTTTATGTTACTTTATTATTGAACAGGACCTCTTTAATCTCCATGAACCAAGTATATACGTACTAGTTTTCCATTATAACCGGTTTTCATTTGTGGAAATATTGGAATATTGCGTATTACATTTAAAGAATAAGTAGGTGGAATTTACTTGTTCATGCACGAAATCGTTCTCGAACTTACTCTATGAACATCGAGTATTTGAAAAGTAATGTCAAGAAAATGAGAAAGTTTATGCATTTTTCTTGGCATTTGTGTGATTTTACAAGTGTTTCTACTGAGGAAAAGCAAACTCAAATGTCCCTTCCCACAGATTTCCACAGCCCGGTGAAAATTTCGAGTTTGGGTGAAAGAAACTTCCTTTAACAAGGTGTTGAAGAATCGATCAAATCCTTGGCAACTTGTAACTCAAAATTGGTAAACCAGCAAACAAGATTTATGAGACTCTGTTACCTGCATTTTACCGACGATGATAATTTTTATAGAGGTAAGCACGAATTGCTCATGAAATATTAGATCACATTCATGAAGACAATTTTTTTCCACGCCCATAATCCGAGCAGAGAAAGTTACTTCAGAGGAATGTTATGCCTTTCAGAAATCTGCCTGTTGAACTGATTATTGAGGAATAACGTAAATGTTTTAGTGATAGAACTGACCGATTGAAACAAGAGTCTCTACAAGGAAATACCTATCTGGTGATGAATATTCTTCGCTCAAAGTGCTTCTGTCGATGAAATCAAAGTTGAACATTAACTGTGCAGGTTGAAAAAACACCCTGTACATCGCGTTTCCTAAACTACACTATCTGTTCACGATTCTAATATGATAAGTCATCA
Organism: Myrrha octodecimguttata; assembly: GCA_958510865.1. Classification (NCBI taxonomy): domain Eukaryota; kingdom Metazoa; phylum Arthropoda; class Insecta; order Coleoptera; family Coccinellidae; genus Myrrha; species Myrrha octodecimguttata. Next base: position 75,574,279 of record OY294059.1, on the reverse strand, counting down.
TTTGAGAGTTTCAAATATTTTTGGCACACTTCTAGTTTTTCGAGAAAAATTTTCCAAAAAAAGACAATAACAAAATTTCGCTCCAATCGATTCTACTTTTATCAATAACTTTGGTATGGCTCATCCTATTTTGATGAAATTCGCAGTGTAGAATAATCTGAATGAGAAAATTCAATAATTGGAACAATCTCTCAAAATACAGGGTTGTAATTGTAATAATTTCAGAATTTCAGATTGACTGAGCAGTTGAAAAAAAACACCCTGTACATTCAACACTTTCTTATTCGTTTCAGTTTCTACAATAATATGTCATTATTCAAAGGTTTTTAATTTTTTGGCACACCTTCGGTTTTCCTAGAAAACATTTTCGAAGAAGAGCATAACCGAAATTTGGCTCACAAGCATTGAGAGTGTTCCGCACTAAGTAGGAAAGCTGTATCGTCCAAGGATGCAAAGTTTTTCGTCACTTCTAAAATATTCTTTTCAAATTCGAAATATATTCTGAATTGAATGATTCCATACAGAATATGAGCAATTAAATATGAATTTGGAATTTAAAAGGAATATTTTAGAACTTAAGAACTGCTTTGCATCCTTGGAATATACAGCTCTACTACCTATACTCCATTCACTTTTATAATGTAGCCCGGTTGGCCATGACATCCTGACAGATTTCACCGTGTATATTTTGAAATTGTTAGGTTATGGTCATTTTCCTGTCAGATAACTATGCAACGTTGTCCTCTCTACATAGAGGTCGTAGTAATTACTTATTTTTCAAATGTCAATCTACATTGATAAAGTAATGAATTTGAGAAAATATTATTTGAATTCGATAATTCCAAAGACCTGGCGAATGTTGAAGAAACTTTTGTCTCTGTTAATACTGGAAATATTTCACGTATATAAACATGGTTGAAAGATTTAGTTATGCTATTTTCTTGTAAGGAAATCAAGAATCGGGTTCTTCAAAATAAAGTCTTCAGTTCAGTCTTTTTGGGTGCACCAATAGAAGGATATTCTTTGTCGTCTCTTTCACTTAAAATCTTCCTTATTGTGTTGATGTGCAGCTAAAAAATAAATATCTGTTCATATAAAATATAATTCCTTGGTTTTCACTCACATAAGTCGAAAATGTTGCATAGCTTGTGTTGAATTATTGATTCCGAATTATCAGGGTTACTATCAGAATAAGCCGATTTCAATTCTACATAGCACTTCCTGATACTTTGCCTCTGCTTCTTCAAAACTACCTTCGGCATTTTTATTAGTTTGCAAGCGTTATTATGCTGAGATTTAGAAATCTAGAATCGATTGATATTGATAATAGTAGAAATTGAAATTTGGCAACGTCTTTTGACATTGCGGATATTTCATGCGTGCCAACCTGCGTCAGTTTTAAGGGAAAAAACTTGATAAACCTAAATCATGGCCAACCGGGCTACATTATAAAAGTGAATGGAGTAGAGTGCAGAATATTATCACTGCTTTTGCGCCAAATTTCGATTATGCTCTCCTTCAAACAATTTTTCTCGGAAAACCGGAGGTGTGCCAAAGAAATTGAAAACCTTCTGAATAATGACATATTATTGCAGAATCTGAAACGAATAAGAAAGTTTTGGAAAAGCAATGTACAGGCTGTTTATTTTCAACTGCTCAGTTGATCTGAAATTATCACAATTACAACCCTGTAGTTTGAGAGACTGTTGCAATTATCGAATTTACTCATTCAGGTTGTTCTACACTGCGAATTTTATCAAAATTAGATGAGCCATACCAAAGTTATTAATGAAGGTAGAATCAGTTGTAGCGAAATTTCGACATTGTCTTTTTTTGATGAAATTTTCTCGGAAAACTAGCAGTGTGCCAAAAAACTTAGAAACTCTCAAACAATCACTTATGATAGTAGAATCGTAAATAGATAGCGTATTTTTGGAAACGCGATGTACAGGGTGCTTTTTCAACCTGCACAATTAATCTGTAATTATCACAATAACAACCGCTTATTTTGAAAAAAAAAATTTGGAATTAATGAATGTCCTCATCAATATTGTACTTCGCTGAAAATTCCTCTGAATTCTAATAAGCCATACCAAAGTTATCCATAAAAGTAAAATCGGTCGAATCGGACAAATCACCCCGTATATTCTCAACAGAGACCCCCAACAATAAACTAAACATTGTTTCGAGACTGTCTTAACTACCGTTAACTTATCGTTAAATCTGACGGTCTCCTCCGGAATCACCCTGTATATACACAGAATCACTTTGTTAACTGAAAAAATCTTTGAAGAAATTGTAAAATCGAATTTTAATCAATCAAATATACAAGCAAACACTTGGAAACCTAGCTCCTACCCCTAAGGTTCTTAAACTGACCACCGTAGCGCTGCAATCTTAAATTCAGACGCCAATCAGGCGTTAGGTTTGTGGTGTCAATGAATTCAATTCAGGGCAAGTCTTATACCTATATTATTTTCTTCGGTTTAAGACACAAAATCAAATTTGCAATTCAAGTTTTGAGGCTCTTTTTTGTTCAAATATTTTATCGATTTTGAAAAACTCAAGTCAAGTCAAAATTGAGCCCTGAAAACGAGCTAAATAAATCATGGCGCTCAATTTATGCGTCATTTGAATGAGCACCAATATGGAGACGCATGATAAGCTGAAATTGTTTTCTGAAGAGGAGAGTACGTTTTAGTTTAACTAAATTCGGTTCAAAAACATTCTTGTAAACGAGCAACAAACGAAAGGAGTTAAAAATAGAAGTATATTAGTCAATTTTGAACTATTATTCTTGAGGGAAGATTATTTAATTCAAGAAAATGTTTATATTTGATTTAAGAGCTCCTTTTTCTCTGTGCACCCTGTATAAACTGAAATAATCGCAAGAAAGCCTCAGTTAAAATCCTTGCCATCGTCCGTTCACACGCCAAAAAGCACACTCGTGGTGAGCGATAAAAGCGTGGAGAATATAGAGATGGGGGCGGGATGGTCGTTATTTAGATCCATCCAAAACTGCGATAATAAAAGTATCGAGCTGTTAGCGACACTGTGTCGGATGCGTATTGATAGCTCCATAAAATGCTGTCCAGCTTGGCTGCTTTTGACGCTTCAGATTTACTGCTTTTACCCTACACACGCCACAGATAGCCAACAGCAAAAAACCATAAGTCCGGCGGTTCCGAATGTTCTGGACCTAAAGGAAATGGGATGCTAGCTTGCGTTCAACAGTTTGGAAATATTTTTTATATAGACTGAGTTAACCCAAATCGATTTTGGTTCCTGAATGTGTCCCAAAACATTCAAACTTCATAATGGATGTTTTTAGCTGCATGAGAAGTTTAGATGGCTGTTGTCTACACAGAGAAAAAGGTTCTCTTAAATTAATTTGAACCGCAATCGTTCAAGAGAACGGTATTCTTGAATAGGTCCAACCAAATATTAGTTTGTTTTTTCGATGAAATACTTATGTGAACCCATGTGGTCATGTGGACAAAGATTACTCTTGATTCAAGCGGAATCACGTTTGGTCCAAATGGAAAATCTTACAACAATTACTGGATATGTTTGCTACATGTTTCATATTTCCATTCGGAACTACTATGGCTTTGATACGAATGTAAGATTTCTCATTTTTGTATTTGAAATATTTTTCTCGAAGATTTCAATTTCTTTCACCAAGAGAATATAATATGTTAGCTGCAATTAGCGGTTCTCAAATACTAAAAAAGTATGGTATCTTAAGAAGCCATTCATAATCATTTTTGAATATATCGATCATAAATAAGGTGCAAATGGAGGATCACCTTCTTACAAGAAAGTTTTTTGGGAACAGGGTTTCGAAGATCAAAGAGCAGAAACAATTTGCTTTGTCATTATGTAAACTTTAGACCTCCAATCTTAAATGAAATTGTGTAGTTTGGAGTTCACTTATGTAGGTATACATGTGACAATGTTTGTGCATATCACACATGCATGTAGGCATGTACCCACATATTTCAATTCAAGCTTTGTTCTCGAGTAATCAAACTTATTCTTAAAACCAACCTTTTCTTCTTGACTTTCGAAACTCTGTTCCTGAAAAACTCCCTTGATGTTGATAAGTAGTTCTCCATTTACACCAAATTCATAATGTACCATCAAAAACACAAACGCCCTTGTTCACTATTCACTATGGCGGCTATGGCGTTGTTTCCTATCTAAATATCCATATGCGTCTTCAGCACTAATACCGCTTATGGGTCGAGGGGGTCACGTGTACGTTCCTTCGACATCAGAACACATTAAATAAGAAATGATATTCTTGGTCCAAGAGAACTATGATTAGCTGGAATTGTTTTCTAAAGTAAAGAGAACGTATGTTTTGGTTCAACTGAATTCGATTACAGAAAATTCATGTGAACCTCAGGCGAACAACGGAATGAGTCGAGAATAGAAGAAAATTGTTCAATGGGAGTTTTTCCTTCAAACAAAAATGCAGTTATTTTCATGAAAAACCTTCAGAACATCATATTTCAAACATATAATTTCAATATTATCTTTTTAAAAAAATGTTTGATCACCTAAAACTGAAAAATAATATGGCAACGTCAAATTCAGCTTTCTCGGAAAGAAAAGGACGTCAAATGTGTTACTTTGCTTAGGAAAATAGAGATAGCTATACCTCGATCTGGTTAGAGTAGAAGACAACGACCAAGGAATAAAAAAGGAGAGCACAGACTGTCATACTGACAAATCGCAAACGGAAATTGTTTGGTTATATTGACGAAGAACACGTGTGTACCACAGAATAGGAATAAATATTTCGTTATTTTATAGCAGAAAAAGGATTCTACTAAACAACGTTGGCACAAATCCCAAACCCCAATTTTGAAACCTGATTTTGAATACTTTCTGAAAGTAATTTGGAAAAATGATGAATCAAACCCATAATAATTATGTTCAAATTTGCATCTGCAGTAAAAACCCAAATTCAGGAAAAAAACTCATTTCGAATTATTATTCTTAGGGGAAGATTATTTAATTCAAGAAGATGTTTATCATTGATTTAAGAGATCCTTTTTCTCTGTGTATGTTTCAACAGTTGAGAATGTCAAACGGTGTTGACATTTCGGTTCAGTAAGGTTTGACCATTCATTATGAATCTTTCAACGCAAGAACAGAGCCTCCAAATTGAGGAATTTTGAAAAAAAATTTAGTTTTTTGAGTTATTCCGGAAAAAGGGCGAACCCTAGCAGAAAACTACGAAATTTGACATATATTTTCCCAATATCTCTAAAAATTATAATCTGATCAAACTGAAATTTGGTACAAGAATGTGAAATATGAATCACAAAGTCTTCGGAAGATTTCATTCAAAAATGATGAACATTTTCTGAAAAAAAATTTCTCGAAAAAAATTTTCCAAAAACTTTTTTTTTAAATTTGCCCACCTCATGATCTCAACAAAATTACGCAAAAAGTTGCGAGTCGTTATGCTTCAAATAACTGCCAAGTTTCATTTCAATAATTCCAGTAGTTTCCGAATTATCACGGAAATAACCTCAAAATTCCAACTCCGAAACCGTTTGTCCGATTTTGCCCATTAACGAAATTAACCGTCGCATTCTGACATACAACCTTTAACTTTAAGGAAGTTTAAGGTCGATAGGATTCTCCGTACGACCGTAATCGTGGCATACGCACGGCCGGAGAAAAATCGATTTGGACACCGGATTCGTCATCTGTGAGTCAAACTAAGTCGTTTGAGACCAATTTCGGGAAAAACCTCGACATAACAGATATTTGGACAAAACGATAGCACGCTGTTCCCCTAGAACATGCGCGCAAAAACTGAAAAGCAGTGACGTGAAGTCAGCAGCTTTTGCGTGCATGTTCAAAGGACATCAATAAATGTGCGTTTGGTGGTGTCGATACCTATAAGTATACGTGAAAAGATTACCGCTTTGGCAACGAATTTGAACTGACTTCATGTCAGTGCTTTTCTAGGTTTCCTCTTTTGAATAATTAATATTCTGCCGATCTCCTGGTCATATCTGCCTCACGAATTTTCGCATGAACCTTCAACATGACATTCTTCAATCAAGTATTGGATTTCAATAGACGACTTCGGCCCAAGTTGCCAACCCACAATTTACTTAGTGAGTTTACTTTCACTGGGGAACGGGAATTTCAGGACAAATTCGACATGATAAGGTTCGCATTATTTATAAATAACCGTAAAACATGCCTCGGCTCTTCAAACCAGATAATTCCTTCCAAATATAGGTTTTTGTTAAGATCGTCCCCGATTGGCTGAAATTCAAGTTGGGATTCCTGATTTCATGCAAACAGTGTCAATTTTCATAGGATACGTTCCGAAAATCAACTCTGTTGTTTCGGTTGCCGATTTTCCGCTCCGTAAATATGAAATATTCGGATGGTTCCTGGAACAAGCGCGTGAAAAAGGTTATTTACGGAATCTGGTTGATGAAAATGCGGTCGATTTACTGTCACCAGAACGATTTTCTATGGTAAATATGTATAGCATAGAACAATCTATGTTTACTTTAGGTTTGTTTTGGTTCCGAGTTCAGAACTGTACGGGACGGTTCTAGTTCGAAAATCATAGTCTGATTTGAATCTTGTGATTACTGAATCCCTGCAAATCCATTTAGGTATACATCAGGGGGGTGAAACTCCTAGTGGAATATGGGAAGCAATTTTCTGTGACTGTCCACTCGAGATTAAGGGAGATAGAAGATATGAAAGTATAGCTTTCTCCGTCGGGACTGGATGATCCGAAATGACATTTGACTTATAGTATTTTTGCCGGTAAAATAAAAATGGAGTTGTTTACTGAGGGAACTGACTAGATAAGCTAATAGTTCGTAAATTTTCTATGTAGTTTTTGGTATTCTTTACTCGTTTAACTCCTGTAATAATATTTGAAAAATCAAGGAAACCTTCCTCGATCAAACTTAAGTTCACATGAAAGTTTTCCTTAGATGAAAATCCATACGAGTAATGTCAAAGGTTTGTGATAATATCACAGGGTCTCAAAAAAACCTGCATTTTCTCGATTTTGCTACGAATCCTTCTAGATTTTTAACCTGGTAACAAGGCTTCAATATTGATGCAATTCCCGAATATGTTCTGAATGATCATGTAGATATGAATCTTATGATTTGAGTTCCGAAGACAGCTATAATAGTTCCAGTAATGACTCTGAGAAAATCATTGATGCCTTCAACATCTGATCAACCTTCAGTAGAAAGGCCTGATACAACAAGCTTTGCTTCTAGTGCTGAAGTTGCCAAAATTATATAGGTAAATGAAAATTCCTTTTTAGTTGAAAATAAACCTGTATTTTTAGGAAAATTAGGATTCTCAATCATATTTGTCCGTTGAGCAGCAGTTCTTATACCAAATTCATAGAGAACCGTATCTTTCAAATTATTCAAACTCAAAATGAATAGTAGGCAAAAAAAATTAAAATTGTTTATAGAAATCGCCTCTGCGTTAACAGAGTTGTACATACTTTTCAAAGTTTGTAACTCTGTATTGATGCAGTAACGCAGGAGCAATTTGTTTCCATTACCAATAGTTTTCATTATTTTCACTTGTATTTCTAATGTAGGAAAGCCTACCAATATTTTATAGCAACATTTTTCACTTGGAAAAAAAAAGGATTTCCTAAAGTTTTCAATTTTGAATTAATTTTAATATTTGATTTCTAGGTTTTCACCAGTTGCTCCAGGATCCAAGGATTAAATAAAGTGGATTCAGCAACCCTTTGCTGGAAGACTCTTTTGGACATATCCTTGAATGCTAATATTGTTATTATTCTTTCAACTTTTCAACATATCATTTCGTTAATGTTAATAGTTAATGAATTGCAAATGACCTTTTGGTTATTTCTTTATATAATGTTGGTAGATTCTGTATAATTAAACAGAAGAAATAAATGAAGAATCGTAATATAATTAACACATATTACATAGGTAATTGAGTTCACTTCATGTCGGTTTGGTTTTCATGACTGAAAAAGAGTAAAATTCCATTTGAAAACATAAAATGTAGTATGAAGTTAATTTCTATTACCTTCGATCTTATACCTAGCTCTAACAGTTAATTCAAATATTCCCGCCACAAACAAAATACTTTCAACTCTGCATGTTAGGGTCGCTAGTGAGCTTTCCATCCAAAATTAGTTCCCTATCTGGCCGTTGGTGTCGCTAGTGAATGTCCATCTAAGATGGCCGCCACTTTGTTTCCACAGATTAGTAGGGAGTTTACACTTCTTATATATTTGTATTCTATGGTATACATTTCGATTCAAGATATTCGCGAGAAGAGCTGTTTTGTTAAGCGGAAGAAATAAGTGTGGTTATGTCCGTTATTTTTCTCAAGGTCAGAAAGACTCGATTCCAGCAAAGGATGAAGTGATTTGTCTTGTTGGTCTCTGCTAGAACCGTCCCGAACAGATCTGAACTCGGAACCAAAACAAACCTAAAGTAAACATAGATTGTTCTATGCTATAGATATTTACCATAGAAAATCGTTCTGGTGACAGTAAATCGACCGCATTTTCATCAACCAGATTCCGTAAATAACCTTTTTCACGCGCTTGTTCCAAGAACCATCGGAATATTTCATATTTGCGGAGCTGAAAATCGGCAACCGAAACAACAGAGTTGATTTTCGGAACGTATCCTATGAAAATTGACACTGTTTGCATGAAATCAGGAATCCCAACTTAAATTTCAGCCAATCGTTGATGATCTTAACAAAAACCTATATTTTGAAGGAATTGTCTTGTTTGAGGAGCCGAGGCATGTTTTACGGTTATTTATAAACAATGCGAACCTTATCATGTCGAATATGTCCTGAAATTCCCGTTCCCCAGTAATAGTGAATTTGTGAAGAAAATTGTGGGTTGGCAACTTGGGCCGAAGTCGTCTATTCGATCTTATTTATCTATATATTTGGAAAAGTTGGAATCATAGAGCGGATTTTACCCATTCGCGAATTCGACCTTTGTTATTAAGCCCCAAGCCTGCTCTACAAATATCGAGTTTCTGAGTTGTTTCTTTCGGAAGTAATAGTGTTTAGTGTTTACGGTGACAGCCTGAAGGTCCATACAGAATTTCGTGAGGAAAATATGACCAGAATATAGCAGAATACTTGGGATTCCCAATTGATTCCGTCAGCTGAGAGAGAAAATAAGGGATTTTGAAATTTTACATTTTCCATTCGGCAGATGAAAATCTAAACCGTAAGATATCGATGAGATGATGTCTTTGTCAAAATCAGCGACCTCTATAACCTATATTTCCAAACCAAAATCGCCGATAACTTTGATATTTTCGAAAATATTTCAATTTGGAAATTTCTCGTTTTTCATTTTACAGTTTCATTTGTAGCGTTCTATGAGAAAGAATGGATGGGTGTTCGATTCGATTATTAATTTTTATTATTGAGACCAACGAACTCAAGAACTTCACAGCAATCAACTACACGCAGGTTCCACGGAATTATTGAAAAAAAGCGAAATATAGAGTTTTAGGGGGGTCAAGACCCTTAGTAAAATTTCGATGAAAATTTGAAGAAATACATTTCCTTCAAAATTGGCATAATAAGAGGATTCGATGCTGAAATATAATCTGTAATTTCCAATTGATTCCGTCAGTTAAGAGGGAAAATAAATGATTTTGTAATTTCACATTTTGGAAATTTCCCATTTGACAGGTGAAAATCTGAACGGTAGGAGATATCGATGAGATTATGTCTTAGTCATATTCAGCGACCTCGAAAACCTATATTTCCATATCAAACTTGGCCGATAACTCTGGTATTTTCGAAACTAATTCAATTTGAATCTTTCGATTTTTTACTTCCGAGTTTTTGCGCGCATGTTCTAGGGGAACAGCGTGCTATCGTTTTGTCCAAATGTCTGTAATTTTGGATGATTGAGCCAAAAATGGTCTCAATCGACTAGGTTGGACTCACTGATGACGAATCCGGTGTCAAAATAGATTCTGTCCGGCCGGCCGTCCGAGGACACGATTACTGTCGACAGAAGCGAGCTAGCAACTTGAAACTTTCAGGATAGGTTGCGTATCAGAATGCCGCGGTTAAGTTCTTTAATGGGCCAAATCGGTCGAATAGTTTCGGAGTTATAGGCACTTGAAATTTTGAAGTTGTTCATTTTTTATTTCGGAAACTACTCGAGCGATTGGATTCAAACTTGGCAGTTGGGTGGAGTATAACGACGCGCAACTTTGAATCAAATTTTGTCAGGATTATATTGTCAGTAAATTCAAAAAAAATTTTTTTTCGAATTTTTTTTCCAAAATATTTTTTTTCGGAAACCATTCATCATATACAAAAAAATTCCACTCACACTTTGAGCTTCATATTTCACAGCAGTGTACCAAATGTCAGTTCGATACGATCATAAGTTTTGGAGATATCGGGAAAAAATATGTCAAATTTCGAGGTTTTCTTCTCGATATCGTTGATTTTTTCGGTATAACTCGAGAAATACTGATTCAGTCCTGATAAAACTTCACAGCTAGTTCTGAGATGCTAAAAGACAACTTTATGCGAAATTTCGTGATAATCGTGTCATTAGAACAATTTGACAAAAAAAATTTCTATAATTTTCTTATCATATCATCCTCATTAAATTCTGTATGAAACTTCGAACTGTTATTTTTCGATAAAGTACTGGATTTCAATTCGATCTGATCTGTATTTTTGGAAATATGGGAAAAATAAAATTTTGATTGGGTATATCTACGAAATCATTGGGGGGATTTTACCCATTCACGAATTCGGCCTTCGTAATTAAGGTCCAAACCTTCTCTACAAATATTTAGTTTCTAAGTTGTTTCTTTCGGAAGTTATTGTGTTTACGCAATCGGCCGTTAGGCTGACCGTAAACACAATAACTTCCGGAAGAAACGACTTAGAAACTCGATATTTGTAGAGTGGGTTTGGGGCTTAATTAAGAAGGTCGAATTCGTGAATGGGTAAAATCCGCCCAATGATTCCGTAGATATACCCATTCAAAATTTTATTTTTCCAATATTTCCAAAAATACAGATTTGATCGAATTGAAATCCAGTGATTTATCAGTAGAAAATTTCAAAAAGCACTGCCGTGAAGGCAGCAGCTTTTGCGTGCATGTTCAAATTCGTTTCTGAAGCGGTCATCTACATTGAACATGCGCGCAAAAGTTGCTGCGTTCACGGCAGTGCTTTTTGAAATTTTTTTTGAAGGGCTCTACAAGAGAGAATTGATGAGTGTGCGATTCTATTATTGCTTTTTATCATTCACACTAACGAGCTCAAGAACTTCACAGCAAAAAACTACACGTAGGTTTCACTGAATTCTTGAAATAAGCCAAATATAGGGTTTTAGGGTGGGTCTAGACCCTCAGTAAAATTTCGATGAAAATTTGAAAAAATAGATTTCTTTCAAAATTGGTAGATACAGTCAAAAAAGGTTCGATGCTGAATTATGATTTGCAATTCCCAATTGGTGAACGATCTCCTCATAATTTGGTCCTCACGAAACTGAATTGAAGCATGAATTATGAAGGCTAAAGTAGTAATTTTTGAACAACATTTTAATTGAATCTGTATTTTTGGAAATATTGAGAAAAAATTTCGAACAGGAATCATTCTTCGGATTGCTCCCATTCACGAATTCGACTACGATATCACGTGAGTTAAGCACCTGTTCTTCAAGTATCGATCTTTCTGAAAGATATTGTGTTGAAAGTCAGCCTAACCGTCGATCGGAAACACATTAGTGCTTACGAAGAATTGTTTTTGGGAAGGCATTATATATGAACTACTGAATTGAACTAATCAAATTTGAATTTTTATTGGATGATAATTACAAACACACATTTGATATTATATATTGTGCAACCTTACTAATATTATTTACATCGTCAAATATTCTTTGCAATTTAATTTAAGAATTTGCTGGAATGATTAGATATCTACAACACTAACTTTTATATACATCCATGGAAACTATGTACAAAATGATAAAAATCTACAATCAATGTATGAAAATTATTTTACATATCAGATTCTAAATTTACTACAATGGGAAAACTCATTTATTCGAGGTTAATTTTCATTTAATGGTCTCTAATCATTGCACTTTTGATCTCAGATATTTTTATAATTCGATCTATATAATTCTCCATCTGAACGTTTCACTTAAGAAGTAATCTGTGATCAATTTATTGAGCTTCTCTGGAAAACACAAGATGTTTTTAAGAACAAACTTTACCTCCAATATAATGGGATGGCTTTTTGAGGTCAGAGTTCGTTATATTCAAAGAAATTTTTTGGTGCAAATGGTTGAAAAGAATCATAAGAATGTGCAATGTTGCCATTTTTGTATATTCAAGAATTTTCGGGAAAATGAAAACTGAAATGGAGTAAAAAATGGGAAAATAACTAAATTGCGCATTCTCTAAAAGGAATTGCGTACGTCCCAAAAAATATTGATATGAACGTCGAAATTTCCACGAATTCTAAGATTTCACGAGGCTATTGCCAACTTTCAACCATGTTAACGAGGTTTAATGAAACTTGAATGTGGATGTGCTGCCTAGTCGTAATTCAACACCATGTGGTAATGTTTGCTCTTAAGACAAAAGGTTTTTCAGATTCAAAGATTTCTTTTCCACCTATACTGTAATAGCTTTCAGTAAGATTGATGGCCATGTTTGAAGATTTCTCAAACTAAGTTACTTCCTGTTGAAAACGAAAACTCTCCTTTGAAGGACACCTTGTACAAGATGACTTTCACCATATGCTTTTATATTGCAGCTGTTGGAGTCTTCAGAGAGTAATACTCTTTTCATATCTTTCATCAGAAAATCTTCTGAATTACTACAATCAGACTTTATGTGGATACAATCTACACATTTCCGAAAATACAATTTTGTAAAAAAAGTCTAAATATCATCGAAAACTCATTATCGAACCGGCGTATCCACAATTTCCCCTCTATCATCCATCACAAGGCTAAGATCAGTCTACAACACTATAATCATCACACGTCATCACTACTGTAAACTATGCCAAATTGCTCGTGTCACTACCAAGCTCTAGTCTGTAAGGGCAAGTAAGTACCACCGCACTGTTGCTGGTAGTTGCCTTGCTGTCTGTAAGCCATCGCCAGACTGCTGTTTGCCATACACTGGGCTTGCTGTTGGCTCTGGCAAGCTGGGGACTGCTGCGTTCTGCTGGTATCTACCACCGATGATGACGAGGTCTGATTGCTTCCTGAACCACCTGAGCATGGTTTGCCGTCTTTCACGAGCACTGGGACGGCTACTCTTCTTGGCGAACTGGACGACTGGAAAGAGATGAGAGTTCAATGAAAATTTGAGATTAAATTTTAGTAAAAGTTTTCAATGAAATAGAGGAAAAATAACTCATTCGAACAAGTAAACAAGCATAAAATATGAAAGAAATGGAATACAGATGAAATTTCTTCCAAAGTAGAAATATCTCCAGAACATGTGAGCATCTGATCATATTATCCTCTTGACATTCTGTATGAACCTTCGGACTGCCGTTTTTCGATAAAATACTGGATCTCAATCCCATCTCATCTGTATTTTCGGAAATAATGGAAAATAAAATTTTGAATGGGTATATCTACGGAATAGTTGGGTGAATTTTACCCATTCACGAATTCGGCCTTCGTAATTAAGGTCCAAACCTACTCTATGAATATCGAGTTTTTAAGTTGTTTCTTCCGGAATTTATTGTGTTTACGGTCGTTACAAAAAAACAGATTAGATCGAATTTAAATCCAGTATTTTCATCGAAAAATGACAGTTCGAAGGTTCATACAGAATTTCATGAAGATAGTATTATTAAAAAATCACAGAATATTAAATATTTGAGAAAAAAAAATTAGAATTTTTTTTTTCAAATTGTTCTAATGACACGATCATCACGAAAATTAGCACAAAGTTGTTCATCAGCATTTTCGAATTAGCAGCCAAGTTTCATCATGATTGATTAGCATTTTTCGATATATGTTGACAAAAACAACAATATCGAGAAGAATAACATGAAATTTGACATATTTTTCCAAAATATCTCCAAAAATTATTATCGCATCAAAATGAAATTTAGTACACTGCTGCGAAAAATGATGCCGAAAGTATTAACACAATTTCAACCAAATAGAATTGATAGTTTCTGAAAAACAAAAATTTTCTCGAAAAAAAAATTCTCGAAAAAATTTTTTCATTAATATACTGAGATCCCAACAAAATTTCCCGAACATTATCTCGAAATATCATTGGAATAAACTCAAAATGTGGCCGATTTTACCAATTAACGAACTAACCTTAGCATTTCAAATGAAACCAATCCTGAAATTTTCAAGTCAATAGGATTTTCCGTATGCCCGGAGCAACTCGAAAATTACTCATTCAATCGGAATGAAACTTGGGAGCTAGTTTGGAAATGCTGCTGGGCAACTCTGTGCAAAATTTCGTGATGATCGTGCCATTAGAACAATTTAAAAAAAAATTCAAATTCCATATTCTGTGAGCTCGTTTACGGTCAGCCTAACGGTCGACTGCGTAAACACAATAACTTCCGAAAGAAACAACTTAGAAACTCGATATTTGTAGAGAAAGTTTGGACCTTAATTACGAAGGCCGAATTCGTGAATGGGTAAAATCCACCCAATGATTCCGTAGATATACCCAATCAAAATTTTATTTTTCCAATATTTCCAAAAATACAGAATAGATCGAATTGAAGTCCAGTACTTCAACGAAAAATAACAGTTCGAAATATCATACAGAATTTAATGAGGATGATATGATAAGAAAATCATAGAAATTCTTTTTTTTAAATTGTTCTAATGACACGATTATCACGAAATTTCGCATAAAGTTGTCTTTCAGCATCTCAAAACTAGCTGTGAAGTTTTAGCAGGACTGAATAAGTATTTCTCGAGCTATACCGAAAAAATCAACGATATCGAGAAGAAAAACTCGAAATTTGACATATTTTTGCCCGATATCTCCAAAACTTATGATCGTATCGAACTGAAATTCGGTACACTGCTGTGAAATATGAAGCTCAAAGTGTAAGTGGAATTTTTTTTTGAATATGATGAATGGTTTCCGGAAAAAAAAATTTTTTGGAAAAAAATTTACTGACAATATGATCCTGACGAAATTTGGCGAAAGTTGCACGTCGTTATACTCCACCTAACTGCTAAGTTTGAATCCAATCGCTCAAGTAGTTTCTGAAATAAAAAATAAATAACTTCAAGTGCCTACAACTCCGAAACTATTCGACCGATTTAGCCCATCAACGAACTTAACCGCGGCATTCTGATGCGCAACCTATCCTGAAAGTTTCAAGTTTCTAGCTCGCTTCTGTCGACAGTTATTGTGTCAGCGGCGGACGGACATAATCGATTTTGACACCGGATTCGTCATCAGTGAGTCCAACCTAGTCGATTGAGACCATTTTCAGCTCAATCATCCAAAATTACAGACGTTTGGACAAAACGATAGCACGCTGTTCCCCTAGAACATGCGCGCAAAAACACGAAATTTAACATATTTTTTCGAAATATCTCCGAAAATTATTATCGCATCAAAGTGAAATTCAGTGCACTGCTGCGAAATATGAAGCTTGAAGTTCAATCAGAATTTTGTCCTAAAAGGCTTAAATGAAAAAAAACATTTTTTTTCAAAAATTTTTTTTTCATTTATGTACTGAGATCTCAACAAAATTTCGCTTCCAAACCTACTATACAAATATCGAGTTTCTAAGTTGTTTTTTTCGGAAGTAATTGTGTTAACGGACGACCTAACGGCCGATTATAACGAATAAAAAAGACCTTGAGATGCACCGCCAGATCATTAGTTTCTCAGTTGCTGATAGAAAAGATTCTGAATTGAAAAAATTCATTAGAGGAAATCACCTTCAGTAAATTAATGATGAAGCTGCGCTTTCACCATGTGTACATTTCACTTGTCGCATAACGAAACGGCATAGCGAATTCACATTTTTTGGGGGATCTCATTTATAGACTCCATCAGTAGCAAAAGCGTGGAAAAGCAGGAAGGACTGAGTATATAGGGGAGACCAGCAAACCTCTTGAAAACACACGCAGTTTCAAGTGGCCACGTCACGACCCTAACGTCGAGCAACCCCAAGTCTACAAAAGTTGGCAGCCCTGATGCGAATTTATTTAGTTGGCAACGACGCCCGCTCGGGTCAATTCTGAACTCTATTCGTATGGACCGACTGGCTTCAACAAGAGTTCAGTGAGTAGGCAGACGAGGATATTTTTCACGTTGAAAAATAGTGTTAATCATTTGGAGCCATTTTGATAGTTTTCAATTCTGAGCAGAAAATGGTAATACATAATTAGTTTTTTCTCACTTTCAAAGAATCCGTGGTCAAATTCAATTCACCCGATGGTTGTCAGTACGAATGAGGTATCGACGGAAAAAGCGTTCTTTCTTCTATCAGCTAGAAAAATTGAAAGCAAGATTCTTGTTGAATTGAAAGATAATTAAATCGATTCTGTTCGCAAATAGCAATATTGCTGGGAATAAGATATTGCTATCATAACAAGATTGGAATTATTGGTATTCTGATCAACGATTTTGAGCAATGAGATCTGTCACTTCAACAAGAATCTTGCTATCAATATTGCTATCTTAGCAACCTCAAAATAGTACTTGCCATGCTTGATAACAAGATAGGTTAGAAAGGGAATCTCACAGAGATCCATTTGTTTCAGTACTATTTCTTCCAAGAATTCGAAAATATTGAAGATGGGAAAGTATGTGCTAAAAGACATTCGTTCAAGGTTCTCTAGAATATTTAATTTTAAGGAAATTACTTAGATCAAAATACCGGCGTTGTAAGCAACAGCTGAGATGATTATTCAATGATCTCAACAACAGCCATCCCTTTGAATTGCCAACAGAAAAGTTGATCGAATTTCGAATTATTAACGCCCGAATAAAATTGCTGCATTCGATTTCTGGAAACCAATATTTTATTGGTATCCAGGAAATTGGCCAATTTGAATTTAATTGGTTTTTCTGTTTCGTAACATTTTTGAATAAGTCGATAAGTCGAATTATTCAGGTCGATTCTGTTTGCGTATTGCTATGAACCTTGCTATTCTAGTCATATTGCTGTCTTTCTAATCTATAGCAATATGGCCATGATGTTACGTATTCTGTTTCGAGTGTTATAGCAATGTTTGTTATGAATTTTGTCATAACAATATGCTATCATAGACTTCCATAATTGGTGATTTTAGAGCTGACAACACTGTATTTTGTGACTTTAGAACTACAAGGAAGAAGAAAATAACCCTAATTCGTAAGTTTTCTTCATGGTTTCGCATACATAACCTCTATCTACGGCTTTGTCGGCTTTCTTTATTCATGTAAACATCGACATAAAAAATGTTAGGAAACGAAACGAGTCAAATTGACCAATAACCAATTTCCTGGATACCTATAAAATATTGGTTATTAGAAATCGAATGCAGCAATTTTATTCAGGCGTTAGAAATTCGAAATTCGATAAACTTTTTCGTTGGTACTTCAAAGGGATTGCTGTTGTTGAGATGATTAGAATAATCATCTCAGCTGTTGCCTATGCCTGTATCTTAGTCTAAGAATTTTCCTTGAAATTAAATAATATTCTAGAGAACCTTGACCACATTTCCATTAGCTTATACTTTTTTATTCATGTGAACATCGACTTATTCGAAAATGTTATGAAACAGAAAAACCAATTAAAGTCAAATTGACCTATCTCCTGGATACCGATAGAATTTTGGTTTCCAGAAATCAAATGCAGCAATTTTATGCAGGCGATAACAATTCGAAATTCGTTGATCTTTTCTGTTGGGAATTCAAAGGGATGGCTGTTGTTGAGATCATTAGAATAATCAGGTCAGCTGTTGCTTACTATGCCGGTGTTTTAGTCTAAGAATCCTTAAAATTAAATATTCTAGAGAACCTTGAACACATTTCTATTAGCACATTCTTCCCTATCTTCAATATTTTCGAATTCTTGGAAGAAATAATACTGAAACAAATGGATCTCTGAGAGATTCCTTTTCTAAACTTTCTTGTTATGAAGCATAGCAAGTACTATTTTGAGGTTGCTAAGATAGCAATGTTGATAGCAAGATTCTTGTTAAAGTGACAGACCATATTGCTCAAAATCGTTGATCAGAATACCAATAATTCCAATCTTGTTATGATAGCAATATCTTTTTCCTAGCAATATTGCTATTTGCAAACAGAATCGACCTGATTATCGCCTGCATAAAATTGCTTCATTTGATTTCTGGAAACCAAAATTCTATCGGTATCCAGGAAATGGTCAATTTGACTTTAATTGGTTTTTCTGTTTCATAACATTTTCGAATAAGTCGATGTTTACATGAATAAAAAAAAATGTATGCTAATGGAAATGTGTTCAAGGTGCTCTAGAATATTATTTAATTTCAAGGAAAATTCTTAGACTAAGATACAGGCATAGGCAACAGCTGAGATGATTATTCTAATCATCTCAACAACAGCAATCCCTTTATCTAATTTCGAATTATTAACGCCTGAATAAAATTGCTGCATTCGATTTCTGATAATCAATATTTTATTGGTATCCAGGAATCTGGTTATTGGTCAATTTGACTCGTTTCGTTTCCTAACATTTTTTATGTCGATGTTTACATGAATAAAGAAAGCTATAGATAGAGGTTATGTATGGGAAACCATAAAGAAAACTCACGAATTAGGGTTATTTTCTTTTTCCTTGTAGTTCTAAAGTCACAAAATACAGTGTTGTCAGCTCGAAAATCACCAATTCTGGAAGTCTATGATAGCAATATTGTTATGACAAAATTCATAACAAACATTGCTATAACACTCGAAACAGAATACGTAACATCATGGCCATATTGCTATAAATTAGAAAGATAGCAATATGACTAGAATAGCAAGGTTCATAGCAATACGCAAACAGAATCGACCTGAATATCTACTAACATGACCATATTGCTATAAAATAGACAGATAGCAATATGACTAGAATAGCAAGGTTCATAGCAATGCACAAGCAGAATTGGCCTGAATATTGAACCAAATCTATGATTGCTATATATGCATACAGAATATACCTAAATTTCACAATACAGGGTCTTTCACGAGGAACCTCACCCATATTTATACGGGAAACTACTGAACGTACTTTCATGAAATTCAGCACTTATAAGTATTTCACGATGCTGATGAAATCTAAAATATTTTCAAGGCATGAGCACCTCCGGTTTTTCCGGAAATGACGTCAACTTCCGTTTTTCAAATTAGAACAACATTTTTTTATTGCAGAAATAGATTCCTTAAAAAATTTCAATTTATTTTGATGTAACATTTTTCAGTTTTGGTTGGAAAATTCTCTCTGAGCGGGAAAATTCGAAAAAAAAATCGAAAATAGAGCTCCGCTGAAACAAGAATAACTTCGAGGTTTTTGGATGGAAAATTTTCATTTTTGGGATTTTTCAAGATGTAAGATTGATGTATCCACTTTAAAAATCGAAATCGCGATTCATAATACAGGGGGTGAAAAAATCGCTTTCAAAGTTAGGGATGACAAAATCGTGAAAAATCAATTTTTTCAAATTAGAACCCCATTTTTTCATGGCAGATATTGAATCTACGTTAAAAAATAATGTGAGTGTATGCATCACACCCTTGCCCTGAAATGGATATTTTCTGAGTTATTCACAAGAAACTGTTTTTCGTCTTGAATTTTCAGCTATTTCTTTTCCCTTCACGCCAAAAAGATGACATTTTCAGGAACTGTTACTTAAACCATGTTTTAGATTTTACTACCCTAATATGCAAGAGAAAAAAGTTACAGGTTGTTCCTAAATAGATCGTGAATTTGGATTCGAATTTGTATCGGAAACCTCTTTATTTCAACTAATCGGCCATCGGTTTTCTCTCCAGTGATAAATAAATAATTCCTTATGAACCATATGCAAACACTTACCATGTTTTACATTATTTTTTTTTAATGATAGATATCATTAATTACATCTGCCAAATTCCTCTTTATTCAGTAGCATTTTGTGTTTACTATTAATTTGGTGATAATTCGTATTAAGTTATAAAATCGATCACTATGCCTAATTTTACCAATGAAGATTATTTAAATCTCATTCTACTTCATGGAGAATGTAATAAAGTTGTAGATAGAACGATTCGACTGTTCATTGAGAGGTTTCCTGACCGACCCAGACCAACGAGAGATACCATTAACAGAACCATGACAAACTTGAGAAATGTCGGATCTTTCGTTAAGAAAACTACACACAGAGAAAAAAGTGTAGTAGGAGATGAGAACAACGAAATTACAGTTCTTGCATATTTTCGTGTGAATCCTCAAAATTTTCTCGAAGATGCCGAGATTCATCTGGGATTATCTCAATCGAGTGTTTGGAGAATATTAAAAAAACATAAAATGCACCCATATAAATTCAATAGGGTACAGCATTTGAAGGAAACTGATTTCGTCAGGAGAACAGAGTTTTGCGAAGCTATGATGATTCGATTTCAAGAAAATGAAAATTTTTTGGACTGTATAATTTGGACAGACGAATCTAAATTCACAAAGAATGGTTCTTTCAATAGGCATAACAGTCATTATTGGGATGAAGAGAACAACCACCACTTCAGACAATGGAACTTTCAAGAGACCTGGAGTTTCAATGTTTTTTGCGCCATCAAAAATAATGCAATTCTCGATGTTCACATTTATGATGGGACTTTAACTGGTAAGATAGAACACTACACATGTTTGCATTATTTAAAGAATGTTCTCCCTTAGGAGATAGATATTCTGACATATTGACTCAAATAATTGAGCCGCTAGTACAGAACCATAATGACCTATGGTATCAACAAGATGGCGCGCCTCCACACAATTCACTCAATGTGTCAAATATCCTCTACAGGCTATTTGAAGATCGATGGTTGGCGAACAATGGTCCACATCTTTGGCCACCACGTTCTCCCGATTTAACTCCTTTAGAATATTATGTTTGGGGTAGGATAAAAAATATTGTCTACTCAACTCCCCTGACTGATAAAGAGGACTGCATAGAACGTGTCAGAAATGCGTTCAGGTTTGTTTAGATTTTTGGATTCATAGTTTTGAAACTCAATTTGGTTTTTAAACACTTTTGCAGATCTCTTCCTCCCGATGAAATAAGAAGAGCAACGCACGAAGCATTCCTGAGACGTATAAATAAATGTCTAGAAATTAACGGTCAAAACTTTGAGCATCTTCTCTAGTTATAACTGCGAGAGTTTGCCATGGTTCTCCTAATAGTAACTTGAAGTCGGTTTCAAGATGGAGTGAAAAATCTACTACATGGTTCAAATAACAGTTCCTGAAAATTTCATCTTTTTGGCGTGAAGGGAAAAGAAATAGCTGAAAGTTCAAGACGAAAAACAGTTTTTTGTGAATAACTCAGAAAATATCCATTTTAAGGCAAGGGTGTGATGTATACACTCACATTATTTTTTAACGTAGATTCAATATTTGCCATAAAAAAATGGGGTTCTAATTTGAAAAAATTGATTTTTCACGATTTTGTCATCCCTAACTTTGAAAGCGATTTTTTCACCCCCTGTATCATGAATCGCGATTTCGATTTTTAAAGTGGATACATCAATCTTACATCTTGAAAAATCCCAAAAATGAAAATTTTCCATACAAAAACTTCGAAGTTATTCTTGTTTCAGCGGAGCTCTATTTTCGATTTTTTTTTCGAATTTTCCCGCTCAGAGAGAATTTTCCAACCAAAACTGAAAAATGTTACATCAAAATAAATTGAAAATTTCTAAGGAATCTATTTCTGCAATAAAAAAATGGTGTTCTAATTTGAAAAACGGGAGTTGACGTCATTTCCGGAAAAACCGGAGGTGCTCATGCCTTGAAAATATTTTAGATTTCATCAGCATCGTGAAATAATTATAAGTGCTGAATTTCATGACAATACGTTCAGTAGTTTCCCGTATAAATATGGGTGAGGTTCCTCGTGAAAGACCCTGTATACCTGTCCAAGAAAAAACCACGGACGCTTCGATCGAAACTGAATCTCATCTCTTTTTCCACGTACACACACAAATCAACTTGATTACATCACAATAAAGTGAAAATTTCGCCCGAAGGCTGACCCTGCCGTGTCCAAGTCGGACAAACAGAATGGCCACGTCACCTACACGCAGCTTCTGCTTGCTTTAACCGGGCCTTCGGTAAATACCATCCTTGAACAAACAGAGCCGTTTCAAAAGATCTCCTCTCTCTTCTTCTGTCGTCTGTCTGCTACGTCCGTCGTGGAGTTCGAAAACAGACAACCTGCCTGATTGCGATCTTATTTTCGAATTGTCCTTTCAATTTGGTTGCATTCACGGGTGGTGCGTAGCCGGTTGGATGTTTTTCTAACGGGAGCTTGATTGGACGTGAATGCCTGAATTGGGTCGGTTATTCTTGATTGGATTTTAGGAGATCATCGACTTGAGATGATTTATCATCGATAAGTGATTACGGCTTCCGATGGAAAGTGATGTGGATATATGCCTCATTTGGTTATAAAAACAAATTTTTCGTATTTTTTTTTCCGACTATCCTAGGCTACTATTTATTTTATTTTGGGAGGATTTTCAATTATTCTTCGGGTTTTTGCGCGCATGTTCTAGGGGAACAGCGTGCTATCGTTTTGTCCAAATGTCTGTTTTTTGGATGATTGAGCCGAAAATGGTCTCAATCGACTAGGTTGGACTCACTGATGACGAATCCGGTGTCAAAATCGATTCTGTCCAGCCGGCCGTGGACACGATAACTGTCGAACAGAGTGAGCTAGCAATTTGAAACTTTCAGGGTAGGTCGCGCATTGGAATGCCGCGGTTAAGTTCGTTAATGGGCCGAATCGGTCGAAAAGTTCCGGAGTTATAGCCAATTGAAATTTTGAAATTATTTATTTTTTATTCCAGAAACTATTTGAGCGATTGAATTCAAACTTAGCGATTAGGAGGAGTTTAACAAGGCGAAAATTTTGTCAGGATCATACTGTCAGTAAATTTGAAAAAAAAATTTTTTCAACATTTTTTCCCAAAAAATATTTTCAAAATTTTTTTCCAAAAAATGTGTTTTTTCGAAAACCGTTCATCATATCCAGAAGGACTTTGAGGACTCGGACTCTGAGCTTCATATCTCACAGCAGTGTACCAAATTTCAGTTTGATACTATCATAAGTTTTGGAGGTATCGGGAAAAAATATTTCAAATTTCGAGGTTTTTTCTCAATATCGATGCTTTTCTCGATATGACGCGACAAATACCGATTCAATCCTGATAAAACTTCGCAGCTAGTTCGTAGATGCTGAAAGCCAACTTTACGCAAAATTTCGTGATGATCGTGTCATTGGAACAATTCGAAAAAAAAATTCTGTGATTTTCTTATCATATCATCCTCATTAAATTCTGTATGAACATTCGAACTGTTATTTCCGATGAAGTACTCTGGATTTCAATTCGATCTAATCTGTATTTTTGGAAATATTGGGAAATTAAAATTTCGAATGGGTACATCTGCGGAATCATTGGGTGGATTTTACCCATTCACGAATTCGGCCTTCGTAATTAAGGTCCAAACCTTCTCTACAAATATTGAGTTTTTAAGTTGTTTCTTTCGGAAGTTATTGTGTTTACGCTGTCGGCCGTAAGTTTATCGAAAAAAATCTAGAAAAGCACTGCCGTGAAGGCAGCAGCTTTTGTTGGAATGTTCAAATTCGTTGCCGCAGCGGTCATCTACATTGAACATGCGCGCAAAAGTTGCTGCCTTCACGGCAGTGCTTTTCTAGATTTTTTTTAGGTTTTTACTTCCAATATCTAGAAAACCTGAAAAAGCACTGCCGTGAAGGCAGCAGCATTTGCGCGTGCCTATATTCAATGGAGATGACCTCTTTGGCAACGAACAACATCGCACAAAAGCTGCTGCCTTCATGGCAGTGCTCTTTTAGGATTTTTTCGATAAAGTACTAGAGTTCGATTCGATCTTATCTGTCTTTTTTGAAATATCGGGAAAAGTTTGAATGGGTATATCTGCGAAATCATAAGGTAGATTTTATCCATTTACGAATTTGGCCTTCGTAATGAAGGTCCAAACCTACTCTACACATATCGTTGTGTTGTGTTTACGGTCGGCCGTTAGAAACTCGATATTTGTAGAGTAGGTTTGGACCTTAATTACGAAGGCCGAATTCGTGAATGGATCAAATCTACTCAATGATTCCGCAGATGTACCAATTCAAAATTTTATTTCCCCAATATATACAGAAATACAGATTAGATCGAACAGAAATCCAGATTTTCATCGAAATATGACATTTCGAAGGTACATACAGAATTTTACGAGGAAAGTATGATTAGAAGATTACAGAATATTGAATATTTGAAAAAAAAATTTGAAATTTTTTGATCAAATTGTTCTAATGACACGATCATCACTAAAATTTACCCAAAGTTGTTCATCAGCATTTTCAAATAAGCTGCCAAGTTTCTCATGATTGAATCAGAATTTTGTGGGATATTCCGAAAAAACAACGATATCGGAAAAACGATAGCACGCTGTTCACCTAGAACATGCGCGCAAAAACACGAAATTTGACATATTTTTTCTGGATATCTCCAAAAATAATTAACCGATCGAACTGAAATTTGGTACACTGCTGCGGAATATGGAGCGGAAAGTATGACCAAAATCTTGCCCGGATGTGATTGATAGTTTCTGGAAAAAAATTTTTTCAAAAAAAAATTTGAAAAAAATTTTACTTACAGCACGATCTCAACAAAATTTCGCGAAAATTTGCGAGTCCTTATGTTCCAACTAACAGGCAAGTTTCAATTCAATCGCTCCAGTGGTTCTAGTAATATCATGGAAATAAACTCAAAACTTCAAATAGCTATAACTCCGAAACTATTCGACCGATTTCACGATTTCGTGAATGGATACAATCTTCAATTCGAATTATTAATTCACAAAATTTTCCGAATATATATACACAAACGCGATGAAATGGGAACCATTATTGTTATTGTATATCCACTTCAAGGTTTTTGTCGAATTTCAGCGAAATCTGAGAAGTTCGCGAAATGAAAAATTCCTGAACAAATGTACAGGAGTTTTTCAAAGAAAAATTTTCAACCGAACGATCCTCACAAAATTTCGAACAAGTTGGCATGATGACATTTTACAACCAACAACCAAACTTCAATAAATTTGCTTCAGCGTCTTACTTGATAAGTATTGAAAATTTTCAGTGAGCCAGGCTCGAAACTTTTGGGCGGATATTCACCAACCAATATCAAAATTCGACCACTATACAGGGTGAGTCTTTGACCTTGCAGAATATTTTAACAGAAGATTCCTGCAGCCAAAAGAAACACTTTTCTCCCTTACCATTTTTTCCGATTCGGCTTGGTTCGTAAGATACAGACTGTTGAAAATCCATAAAAAAAAATTAATTTTCGATTATATCTCGCGAACGATCTCATCGAATGGGATGATTTTTGGAATATAGTTTTTTATTGATACGATGAATGTTCCTATATTACAAAATTTCATCCACATCCTCCAGTTTCTTCAATATGAACATAACATTTCATAAAAATACCAGATATTCAAAGAATCCAACTTTTAAAAATGATTTGAGTGCTATTCAACGAATTTTTGACCATTTTGGAAAGTAAAAGTATTCTTTATTTTTTTTCGTATGATGCGCCGTTTTCGAGTAATCTGAAATTCAAAAATAAAAAATATCTGTGAAATTCCGAAAATTGGGTACTTCGGCTGAATTTTTCCGCGTTGCCACGTCTAAAAGTTGGGAATGGAATCCTAGCATTGTTCATTTGGAATGATTTGTAAGCGGAGCAGCCGACTTTGGCCAATTCACAATGGACGTAACCATAAGAATCCCGCAACTCTTGCGTAAAAATCAAAGATGAAACTACAAAATTCATAAGTACCAAAATCTTCACAATAGGTTCAACTTTGCTTTTGACTTTGACCATAAGTCGAATGCAGTTCTATTCTTATTGCTTATGATTTCTGTTGTTTAATTCTTACATTTAATGTATAAGTAAATTTACGGTTAAGTTATGTCCATTGTAAATTGGCTGTTAGTTCGAAAGTGGAGTAATATGAATAAGCTCACCTCAACTTCTACAATTTAAATACTCCTAATGTTCAAGCAAATTTCCACACCACTATCCATTCAAGAAGCTTCCTTTTCAATTTGGAGCTAATTTGTGTAGTATAATTGATTAACTTCTCACTTTTCCATGATAATGGGGATTCTTACTGATTTGAATGCAATCTTTCTGCTGACCCATATTTCTTGAAATTATGTACAGAACTTTGATAGTATTTATTTTGAAGTATTCTTCAAATGCGCTTCCATAACATAACAACCCATGGTGGAAGAAAACCACCATTACATAACCTTAAAACCACGGAGCCACAGATTTATAGTTCAGTTCAGAATCATAGACTTTACAAGTGTATACATAGTAATTAGCATATTGTGTGTTGTTTGATTTCGAAAAGTTCTTTCTTTCTGTTCGTCAATTTGGCAACGTTTGTACGTTCATAGATAAATGAGGTACATCTGTTTTATTTATATATGAAAATTAAAGTTTGAATGGGTTATGTCTGAATCTGATAATTCTTGGAGAAAATGAAATAAAAAAAGAAAATTAATAATTACAAATTGAAGATGAATCTCAAAGCTGATATGAGAGATAGCTAGATGAATTCCCCATTATCGAAAATGAAACCAAGAGAAGAATATTCAACTTTTATCGCTCACGAAATTTGGAATACCTAACTTGTTTACTGTACTATAAATACAACTTTTTTCACCAACTGGAATGTAAAAAGTAAGTTGACGTTTGTTTTCATAACAGAGTTGCTTATTTCGAAGATTTGAATGGTATATCTTAGGCTTGGAAAAACTTTAGTGTTCAGGTTTCCAGGGGCGGCTAGCCTTTTATGAAAGTTTATAATGCCAATATCTTTTTATCTAGGCCGAATCGGAAAAAATGGTAGAGGACAAATGTGTTTCTTTCAGCTTCAGGAATCTTCTGTTAAAATATTCTGCAAGGTCAAAGACCCACCCTGTATATTGGTCAACAACTACGAACAAGCGCTCAAAAAGGACTATTTTTTCGCGTCAATAAGATTGGATTGGCTCAATCAGTTTTCATCGCAATGAAGAGGGTGATGGTCAATCATCGAATAATTTGCTTGGAACCAATAAACTGCTGTATTAAAACAGTCGCATCCGTCGGAAACATATCATTTGAAGTCATCACGAAGATGCGATTTAATCGAATCATATTCCATTAAGTTATTTTATAAGATGAATATGTCGCGAGCTAACCCTCGCCCCTATGCGAATTCTCAAGTTTGATGACCGCGCTCATACTAATTTGTTAATAGATAGAACGTATTTCGCGGTTTGCTTCATTATGTCTGTTATTTTCGAATTTTGAGTCGCCTATTTCCCTCGTCGTAATTTCCACCAATCAGAAACGCGCAATTTTGAATTATAAATGGTTTCTAGGTGGAAAAACTGTTTGGCAGGAGCTGTCAGCAGTTTATTCGAGTGTACCCGCGGCAAAACTTGACAGTTGTTGTCACCGAAAATTACAATACCCCTACCGTGTACCAAAATTGCAATTTATATTCCAATTGTACCAAAAATAATTAAATTTGTAGTAGGTATTTTCGATGAAATAAATTAGGTACCTGTTCTTCTTCTTCTTCTTCATGCAGAATAATCTGTCACTCATGAAAAATGTCAAATACCATTCGGGCATCTAATTTTTCCTGTGAAAAAAATCGAAAAAACACATTGCAAAGATATATTTTTTAACAAAAAGGATTCGTACAGGTGCAAAATTTTCGTCTTCGACTCGGATATTTGTTGCCACCAGCACTCATGCTTCTTGTTGAAATATTACTTAGCAACGTGTTTTTTCGATTTTTTTCGGATATAACTATGATATTACTTACTATCCTCTCAAACGACTAGGTTGGACTTACTGATGACGAATCCGGTTTCAAAGTAGATTCTTTCCGGTCGGCAGTATGCACGATAAACGGGCGTACGGAAACTTTCAGGGTTGGTTGCATTTTAAAATAAGACTGTTAAGTTCGTTAATGGGCCAAATCCGCCAAGAGGTTTCGGAGTTAAAGCTTTTTGCAATTTTGTGGTTATTTCCGTGATAACTCAAAAACTACTGGAACGATTAGATTGAAACTTGGCAGATAGTTGGAGTATAACAGCGCGCGAGATCGTACCGTCAGTATATCAAAAAAAATTTTGTCAACATTTCTTTCAAAAAATTTTTTTTAACGAAAACTGTTCATGATATTATTCAGAAGAGAGTTTCGTTCAGGCCTTGAGCTTCATATTTAACATTAGTGTTTCAAATTTCAGTTCGATCTGATCATAATTCTTTGAGATATTTCGTAAAAATATGTCAAATTTCGTGTTTTTTTCCTGGATGCCGTTTTTTCGGAATAACTCAGAAATTACTTATTCAATCATGATGAACCTTGGCAGCTAGTTTGAAAATGCTCATGGACAACTTCGTGCAAAATTTCGTAATGATCGTGTCATGAGAATAACTTTCGACTTTTTTTTAAATATTCAATATTCTGTGATCATCTGATCAGATTATCCTCATTAAATTCTGTACGAACCTCAGAACTATCATTTTTGCGCGCATGTTCTAAGGGAACAGCGTGCTATCGTTTTGTCCAAATGTCTGTAATTTTGGATGATTGAGCCGAAAATGGTCTCAATCGACTAGGTTGGACTCACTGATGACGAATCCGGTGTCAAAATTGATTCTGTCCGGCCGACCGGCCGGCCTGCCGGTTGGCCGGCCGTAGACGCGATAACTGTCGACAGAAGCAAGCTAGCAACTTGAAACTTTCAGCATAGGTTGCGCATCGGAATGCCGCGGTTAAGTTCGTTAATGGGCCAAATCGATCGAATAGTTTCGGAGTTATAGGCATTTGAAGTTTTGAAGTTATTTATTTTTTATTTCAAAAACTACATGAGCGATTGGATTCAAACTTGGCAGTTAGATGAAGTACAACGACGAGCAACTTTTAGCCAAATTTCGTCAGGATCATATTGTCAGTAATTTAAAAAAAAAATTTTTTTCGAAATTTTTTTCCAAAAAATTTTTTTTTTCGGAAACCATTCATCATATCCAAAAAAAATTTTACTCACACTTTGACCTTCTAATTTCACAGCAGTGTACTTAATTTCAGTTCGATACGATTATAAGTTTTGGAGATATCGGGAAAAAATATGTCAAATTTCGAGGTTTTCTTCTCGATATCGTTGATTTTTTCGGTATAACTCGAGAAATACTGATTCAGTCCTGATTAAACTTCACAGCTAGTTTTAAGATGCTAAAAGACAACTTTTTGCAAATTTCGTGATAATCGTGTTATTAGAACAATTTGAAAAAAAAAATTTCTATAATTTTTCTTATCATATCATCCTCACCAAATTCTGTATGAAACTTCGAACTGTTATTTTCGATGAAGTACTGGATTTCAATTTGATCTGATCTGTATTTTTGGAAATATTGGAAAAATAAAATTTTGATTGGGTATATCTACGGAATCATTGGGTGGATTTTACCCATTCACGAATTCGGCCTTCGTAATTAAGGTCCAAACCTTCTCTACAAATATCGAGTTTCTAAGTTGTTTCTTTCGGAAGTTATTGTGTTTACGCAGTCGGCCGTTAGGCTGACCGTAAACACAATAACTTCCGGAAGAAACGACTTAGAAACTCGATATTTGTAGAGTAGGTTTGGGGCTTAATTACGAAGGTCGAATTCGTGAATGGGTAAAATCCACCCAATGATTCTGTAGATATACCCAATCAAAATTATATTTTTCCAATATTTCCAAAAATACAGATCAGATCGAATTGAAATCCAGTAATTTATCAGAAAAAAATTTCAAAAAGCACTGCCGTGAAGGCAGCAGCTTTTGCGCGCACGTTCAAATTCGTTGCTGAAGCGGTCATCTACATTGAACATGCGCGCAAAAGTTGCTGCCTCCACGGCAGTGCTTTTTGAAATTTTTCATTCAAGTACCAAATTTCAATTCGATTTCATCTGTAATTTCGGAAATATTGGGAAAATAAAAATGTTTGTGCTCTTCTAGGTTTTCAAATCGATCTAATCTGTATTTTTCGAAATATTGGGAAAATGAAATTTTGAAGAGTCCCTTGGAATTTTAATTTCTCAATCTCGTGAATTACCGATCCAATGAAACTATACAGAACCAGTTGAATTCTAGTATTACTAGGTTGAAAAAAAATTCTACAAAAGCACTGGCGGGAGCTCAGGAGCTTTAACGCGCTTGTTAAAATTCTAACTACTAGACCAACACGAAATTTTGCACCTAGTTGCGCGTTCGTATTCTTCAATCTGATTGCATTTGTCCTTCTTGAGATATTACGGAAATAACATCAAAATTCCCAATAATAACGAAATAAATATCGGATCAAACTGATATTTGGAACATTGTTGTTGAATACTGACTTCAAGGTTGTGCCAAATTTCGCTGACATCAAATCAATAATTTCGGGGGGAAAAATTTTTTCAACAAAATCTGAAATATTTTTGAATTAACATTTTTTCAAAATTTTCTAAGAACTGGATCCACACGAAATTTTCGGGTTGTTGCCCGTTGGTATTCCAAAACTTGATCTACGAAGTTTCAATCTGATCAAATCAGTAATTTATGAGATATCGAGAAACTAACCTAAAAATTTCAGATGGCCTTAATCCACAATTATTCGACTGATTTTACCAATTAATGAGCTTAACAATGATATATGGACTTCCACCATAATCTGACCTTTTCAAATCGCTAGGTTCTTTTCTTCGAAAGTTATAGCACATTATATGGAATATAGTTTTTTATTGATACGATGAATGTTCCTGGATTACAAAATTTCATCCACATCCTCCAGTTTCTTCAATATGACCATAACATTTCATAAAAATACCAGAAATTCAAAGAATCCAACTTTTAAAAATGATTTGAGTGCTATTCAACGAATTTTTGACCATTTTGGAAAGTAAAAGTATTCTTTATTTGTTTTCGTATGATGCGCCGTTTTCGAGTAATCTGAAATTCAAAAATAAAAAATATCTGTGAAATTCCGAAAATTGGGTACTTCGGCTGAATTTTTCCGCGTTGCCACGTCTAAAAGTTGTGAATGGAATCCTAGCATTTTTCATTTGGAATGATTTGTAAGCGGAGAGCAGCCGACTTTGGCCAATTCACAATGGACGTAACCATAAGAATCCCGCAACTCTTGCGTAAAAATCAAAGAGGAAACTACAAAATTCATAAGTACCAAAATCTTCACAATAGGTTCAACTTTGCTTTTGACTTTGACCATAAGTCGAATGCAGTTCTATTCTTATTCCTTATGATTTCTTCAATCTGATTGCATTTGTCCTTCTTGAGATATTACGGAAATAACATCAAAATTCCCAATAATAACGAAATAAATATCGGATCAAACTGATATTTGGAACATTGTTGTTGAATACTGACTTCAAGGTTGTGCCAAATTTCGCTGACATCAAATCAATAATTTCGGGGGGAAAAATTTTTTCAACAAAATCTGAAATATTTTTGAATTAACATTTTTTCAAAATTTTCTAAGAACTGGATCCACACGAAATTTTCGGGTTGTTGCCCGTTGGTATTCCAAAACTTGATCTACGAAGTTTCAATCTGATCAAATCAGTAATTTATGAGATATCGAGAAACTAACCTAAAAATTTCAGATGGCCTTAATCCACAATTATTCGACTGATTTTACCAATTAATGAGCTTAACAATGATATATGGACTTCCACCATAATCTGACCTTTTCAAATCGCTAGGTTCTTTTCTTCGAAAGTTATAGCACATTAAAGGACGGACAGAAATGAATTTGACCACGGATTTATCTTCAGGGTGTTCAATCCAAACTTTCAAGACCAATTTCGGCTCAAAATTCGATAATTACAGTCATTGTGACGAAACGATAACGCACTGTTCCCCAGAACAGCGTGAAAAAATTATCAGCTTGAATTCTAATAATATTTCGTGAGTATCCTTAAATAAGATTACAGTTCAGGTGAAAAGTATTAATATGTACTTCAGCATTGCCTCAATCCTTGTTCCTTCATCTCAAAAGAGCACGAAGTCAAATATTTCCATAGATAAATACAACTGTAATAGGATTCGAATATTTGGTTTGTCTTATGGAATTACCCAACTCGTCTTACGCAATTATTGTATAAGAATTCCTCGTCAATCTCTATTAGAGTAATTCACCAATCGTGTAAAAATGAAACGAAATACTGACTGAGTATTCATTGAAAACATAATTTCAAAAATAAAACTGAACAGTTGGCCGCTCTTGTACGTCTCTTTGAAATCATAGACTTTAAGATTTATGATAAGCCAAATTTCAGTGCACCAGAATTAATAACTCCCGAAATATAATATTAAGAAAAATTCAATTATTTTATGTATTAAATTTAAACGAGTCCACTTGATGAAGGTAGACTCGTTTGAATTTAATATTTGAAATAGAACAAATAGTTTTTATGAAGAAGAATTCAACGGACATATCCCTCACTAAGAGTTTCATAGAGTCAATATGTCAAACTGTCATTTAATTCTTGAAGTTGAAGTTTGAAGATTTTTGAAAATATTTTTTACCACATTTCGTTTGTCAAGGAAATGAGCAGGTATAGAATTTGTGACAAAAATGTTCTAGCTACATCCCAGCTTGCGCGTGGGTTTATATATTCAGGTCGATTCTGTTTGAAAATAGCAATCTTGCTAGGAAAAAGATATTGCTATATTAACAAGATTGGAATTATTGGTATTCTGATCAACGATTTTGAGCAATATGATCCGTCACTTTAACAAGAAGCTTGCTATAAATATTGCTATCTTAGCAACCTCAAAATAGTACTTGCTATGCTTGATAACAAGATGGGTTGGAAAGGGAATCTTACAGAGATCCATTTGTTTCATTTATTTCTTCCAAGAGTTCGAAAATATTGAAGATAGAGAAGTATGTGCTAATAGAAATTCGTTCAAGATTCTCTAGAATATTTAATCTTAAAGGGAAATTCTTAGACTAAATGTCGGCATAGTAAGCAACAGCTGAGATGATTATTCTAATGATCTCAACAAAAGCCATCCCTTTGAATTGCCAACAGAAAAGTTCATCGAATTTCGAATTATCAACGCCTGCATAAAATTGCTGCATTTGATTTCTGGAAACCAATATTCTATTGGTTTCCAGGAAATTGGCTAGTTTGACTTTAATTGATTTTTTTTGTTTCGTAACATTTTTGAATAAGTCGATGTTCACCTGAATAAAAAAAGGAATGTGCCAATGGCAATGTGTTCAAGATTCTCTAGAATATTATTTAATTTCAAGGAAAATTCTTAGACTAAAATACAGGCATAGTAGACAACAGCTGAGATGATTAATCTAATCATCTCAACAACAGCAATCCCTTTGAAGTACCATCGAAAAAGTTTATCGAATTTCGAATTATGAACGCCTGAATAAGATTGCTTCATTTGATTTCTGGTTACCACTATTTTATTGGTATCCAGGAAATTGGTTATTGGTCAATTTTACTCTTTTTGTTTCCTAACATTTTTTATTTCGATGTTTACATGAAAGCCGTAAATAGAGGTTATGCATGCGATATCATAAAAAAACTCAGGAAGTAGAGTTATTTTCTTCTTCCTTGTAGCTCTAAAGTCACAAAATACAGTCTTGTCAGCTCTAAAATCCACGATTATGGAAGTCCATGATTGCAATATTGCTATGACAAAATTCATAAAAAACATTGCTATAACTCTCGGAACAGAATACGTAACATCATGGCCATATTGCTATAAATTAAAAAGATAGCAATATGACTAGAACAGCAACGTTCATAGCAATACGCAAACAGAATCGACCTGATTATCTGCTGAATTCTGTACTGGTGAAGTGTAGGCGACAACACTTAGTAAGATTTGACATACAGGGTATTCAAAAATACCCCATGTATGTTATGCGATTGTTTGTAGATTTCGAGTTATAATTTTTTGTGTTTTTTCAGTTTATTGTGCCAGCGAAGTTTTAAAGATTCATATCTTTTTATGTAGTAGGTATTTTGCAGTTTTTTTTTGTGACATAGTCGCCCTAAATGCCGTTTCAATAATAACTCAGGTTCCTGAAATTACTCTAAGTTATTCAAAAAAGGCTCAAAACCTAGAACTTTGGTTTTCAGTAGGATTCACTCAAACATTCAACTTCAGTCTGAAAATATAAATAAGAGTTTTCATAGCTTCTGGCACTTCGCACGGTCCTAAATTACGAAAATTATAATGAAAGAATAGTACTTTTATAGGCTTTTTTTGTAGTAATCGTCCTTCGAATGCGGATAGGCCAAAAATCCTTGAAAGAAAATTAAAGTTATTTTTCATCTTTTAATCATTCTTATGGTAAATTAAACTGAAAAATGTGGTATTACTACTAACTTTAGCTCGTGTAATTTTGACAATAATTTTGGTCTCACCACTAATTGAAAATCAGTTATTTTTCTACTTTTTACACCCTTGGGAAAATTGGGAAAAAAATTTTACCCATTCACGAAATCAGCCTTCGTAATTATGATCCAAACCTGCTCTCCAAATATAGAGTTTTCAATTTGTTTTTTCAGAACCGTAAGGACCGTAAAATAGAACGCTGACTGTTACCACAACATTTGAAGTTAACGACAAACAAAAAACCAATATCCGCATTTCAACGTAGGACATCCGTACTTATCTACACGATCTAAAACTGCCAACGAAATTGACGAGATAGTCAAGCCATGAATGACCTACAACTCAACTATTTCTCCATTGTAACCTACGATAGTCCATTCAGAAAAAGGAAATCATAGTCAATCTGCGCACAATGCTAGAAATGAGATTAAAGGCTTATCTCAAGTGAGAATATTTTCGTTACACAAATTCCATTGAAGCAACGAACAAGCTCATTGTTGTTATAGGATCGGCCAGGCTAAACGAGAGCGTGAATCCAAAAAAAAAGTGTCCGTGGATTCTTTCTTACCTGGTTGTGTTGGTTTTGTTCAGCCATCGCCTTTTCTTTGGCCTGTCTTTTGCACTTGTACCTGTGGTTCTGGAACCATATTTTCACCTGTAACAACAGAAGGAGGTTATTGAACGCCTGAAAAAACACAATCTGTGGTTAATGGGGTTATACCCAATTTGATAGTGCGAAGGTATTTTATTTTATTTCGGATTAGATCTTTGAGGAATCACTCAGTGGAAAATATTAAGAAATGATACTAAGATGAAGAAAAATGTAAGGGGTGATGAAAATTAAGATGTCAAATCTCGTGACTAATTGAAAATGTGAGATTATCGCCCTAATTTTCCAAGAAGAAAGGACGTTATTAAAATTAAACTTATTTGCGTTATTTTTATTGAAAATAATTGTTCTTTCGAAAACTATTCATCAGATGGAGAAAAAGATAAGCACAAACGTTGAAGTCAATATTCAAAAACAGTGTTTTTGATCTCAGTTTCATCAGATATTTATCTTCGGAGATATGAGAAAGAAAATATGTCAAATTTTGTGATTATTTTCTCGGTATCATTGTTGTTCACGAACAGCGGTTAGGCTAGCCTTAAACACTAAACTAAATTTCGAAAGAACCGGCCTAGACCCTCCATATTCAGAGGATAGGGGCTTCATTAGTATGGCCCAGTTCTTGAATGGGGTAAAATCCGCCCAATGATTAGTAGATGACAGATTCAAATTTCATTCACCCAATTTCTCCGAAGATACAGATCAGAGCGAATTTAAATTCCGAATTTAATTGAAAGAAAATAGCTTGACGGTTCATGCAGAATTTCGTGAGGATAATACATATGATAAGAAAAATATAGAATATTTGAAACAAAATTTGAACTTCTTTGTTTCAAATGCTCTAACGATATGTTCATCACCATATTTCGCCGCTACCTTTTCCAACAAGTAATAACTTGAATAAGGTTCATCATGATTGAATCAGAATTTTAGTAGGTTATTCTTTCCATCGGGCAATAAAGCTGCCAATACATAAATGGGTGACCGCCTTGGTAACGAATTTGAACAAGCTCGTGAAAGCTCCTGACCTCACATCTGTGTTTTCTCGAATTCTTCCAAATTTTGAGTAGAATCAGAAAGTTTTCTCCATTCCCTTCAATAAAGTATCCCGGTTGGCCATGATTTAGGTCTATCAAGTTTTTCTACTTAAAACTGACGCAGGTTGGCAATATCGGAAATGTCAAAATAATTCTCAGCGACGTTTCCAAATGCCAATGCCAATTTCTACTTTCAATCTCAACATAATCATCACGTTTGGAAACTAAAAATGCCAAAGGTTGTTTTGAAGAAGCAGAGACAAAGTATCAGGAAGTGCTATGTAGAATTGAAATCCGCTTATCATGATTATAACCCTGATAATTTGGAATCAATAATTTAACACAAGCTATCCAACATATTTCAAGTTGTGAAAAAAGCTATTTAAATGTCTTCTGTGAGCTTATTTCTTGAGAATTTCGAAAAGTATGAAATTCCATAGGTCCATCTCTTAGTTAAGAAATTTCACTGACGGTTTATTCGAGTATTTTTATTTTTTTCAAATGAACAATCACAAAATAACGGACTACCCTATCCATTATTTTCAGTCTAATTTCAACACTCGATTTTCGATTTCCGCACAGGAAAATAGCATAACTGAATCTTCCTACCATGTATATATATTAGTATTAACAGAGAAAAAATTTTCTTCAACATTCGCCAGGTTTTTGGAATTATTGAATTCACATAATATTTTCACAAAAGTAAATGAACATTTTGAAAAATACGTAATTACTACGATCTCTATGTAGAGAGGACAACGTTGTGCAGTTATCTGACAGGTTGATGACTAAAACCTAATATTTTCAAAATATACACGGTGGAATATGTCAGAATGTCATGGCCAACCGGGATAGTTTATGAAAGTGAATGGAGTATAAGTTGTACAGACTTTTTTTCATCTGAAATTCGTCAGTGACAATTGCGGTTCAACACTAAATGCTTCTACGAGGACTCCTCGTAATTAAATTCGATTGTATGAAATCTCTGAGCACAACATGATGTGAACGTCACAATATTTCCTTTCATTAATTCACTTTTACCTCTACTTCCTGAAAAAAATCACCCTCGAATCGATAACCACAAGCTATAAAAAGTTATAAGGGAATGCGGGTGCAATATTCTTCCGTTTCAGTAAACCCATTGAAACCATCATCAGGGGTCCGACAAGTGTTCCCGCTGTAAAAGGATGCTGTGTATATCCATCGTACCTTACACGTTGTTAGGGCAAATAATTGAGGAAGAATCCAAATCTCTTTATTATGCCCTAATGGGGGTTGGTTATATTTATGTGTTCGTAGGATTTATGCCCGTTGATTTTCCTGAATGGATTTGAGGTTAGATTCGAATTATGATTTGTGCGATTTGTGGGAATTTATGATTTCGAAGTGCCGGATATATTTTGTTATGATTGAGGGTGCACTCTTCTTACAATTTGAAAATTTCAAGCATAATTCCGTGGACCAGTCTATTCAGTTTATGACCAGGTGGAGGTATTTATTATGAGTCCCATATTTGCAAATCGTTCAATGAGATATGAAAATTGAACCGAAGCATTCGTGCTTTTAAGATTTATCTCAAAGAATTTAATAACAAAATATAGAATTGAAATAATGGATAAGGCAAATAATTTAAAGAAGGAATTTTAATGACACACTCAATAAGATTTGGCGATCTTCTGTTCATATGGTTTTCACAAAATTTTGCTTGAAACTTCAAGCTATAATTTTTCATTGAAATACTAGACTTCAATTCGATTCGATCGGTATTTTCGGAAATATTGGGGAAATAAATCCTTGATCGGGTATATCTTCGAATCATTGCTCGGCTTTTACCCATTCACGAATTCGACCTCCGTAATCGAGCCCCAAACCTACTCTATAAATATTTAGTCTCTAAGTCGTTTCTTTGGAAGTTATTGGACTTACAGCTGATGGTCTAACCAGAGATCGTGAACACAATAAAGACCGAAAGGATCTACTCAGAAACTTGATAATTGTATAAAGTAGTTTTAGAGTTTAATAACGAAGACCGAATTCTCGAATTGGTAAAATCCGCCCTATGATTCCGCAAATATTTCCATTCAAAACTTTATTTCCCCGATATTTCAAATCACAGATTGGATCAAATTGAAATCAAGAACTTGATACCTAGGAAATAAGCACCAAATTCATTCATGTATTTGAGATATGCTTTCCAATCATCTCCGAAGATAAATATTCGATCTATAAGTGAAATTTGAACACAAACAACCAAAAAGTTCTTGTTCGATATATGCCAAACTGCATAACAAGCTGAGGATTAGTTTCCGAGAAAACATTTTTTCCAACAAATATCTCGAAAATCATCGAAAAACAATTCTTTTTCAATTTTCCACCTCTTGAAATTTCCCACATGTTATCCGTTGGTATTCTTCAACTAACAATGAAGTTTTATTTTGATCGTCAGTTCTTCTGGAGATATTGAGGAAATAATCCAAAAATTACGACTAAGGCACGAAATTATTGTATTCATCTTTCCGAAACGTCTGCAAATAAATATCGGATCCAAGTGAACTTTGAAATAATATTGTTAAATTTTAACTCTTAAGTTTGTGCCGAATTTTTTGAGATCTAATGTTTGGTTTTCCAGAAGGAAAGTTTTTGAAAAAAAATTGGAAATTTTTTTTTGTAGATTCTTATCGATACAATCCTCACGAAATTTTTTCATCACGTTGAGCCTCGGTATTGTACAACTAGTTACGAAACTTCGGAATGATTGCCTCAGTATTTCCCGAGATATTCAGGAAATAATCTAAAAATTTCAAATCAACAACAAACTTGACATACTCTTTTCCGGACATTTCCGGAAATATAAAACGTATCGGATTCGAATTTGGAACACTGTTGTTTGATTTCGACGTCAAGAATTGTACCAAATTTCATCGAAAACCGATCAATATAACTCGAAAAATAATTTTTTAACAAAAGTCAGGAAAATTAAAGCAAAATATATATTTTTTATTCTCTAATGCTTAGATCCGCACAAAATTCTGCACAAATTTGCTTGTTGGCATTCTCCAACTGATCATCAGTACTTCTTCGAATATCAAGGCACTAACCTCAGAATTTCCCATTGGAATAGCTCCGAAACCGTCCGGCTGATTTTTCCATTTAACCGAGAACACAGGCTTGCGGTGTTCCAAAACTTACGATATTTACCTAATAACTAAACAATTACCGATTTTTACAATCGCTTAAATGCGTCTGATCTCACGTCACTGGCTCATTAAATTTTTTTCAGAAAATCTGTCATCTGAGAAGAAAACTTATGTAAATCTTCGATTCTTTCAACTCTAGCGTCTCCGCAAAATTTATTATTTCGAAAATTTCCCAGTTTATCCATGAATCTAGAAAACATTTGTATATTCTTTGCGAAGTAGACTCAGTGCGTATGTAACCTAAACGGTAGTTAATTAGTAGTGTAGAGTGTGTCAACAGCCACCACATGTGCAGCATGGAAGAAGCCTTATTACCCACCTGAACGATGTGTTTGCACATTCTCGAGACCACTGCAATGCGATGACGGCAATTTTAATTACCTGCTCTGAGGCCACTCAATGGCAATGGTTGAGGGCACACTTTACTTATAGTAGATGCGATGTCCTTTCTAGACTTCCAAGATGCGCCACGGAAATGGTGTATCTGCAGGATAGGCGATAGCTGGACAGTTTGGTTCACCGATCTCTCGTATTCATTTTTCGTCAGAGTGAAATTTTTCGAAACTATATATTTATCATATTTGTCAAAACTTTGAACTTCTATTTCACGACAGTGAAAGTTTCAGTTTGAAACGATTCCAATTTTTGGGCATGTTGAATAAAAATATGTCAAATTTGGTAGTTTTTTCCTAGTTATCTTTATGTTTTTCGAGATTACTCAACAAACAACTGATTCAATCGTGAAAAAACTTGGTAACTAGTTTAAAATTGCTGATAAGCAACTTTAGAACAATTCGAAAAAAAAATTTTTTTTTTCTTCAGATATCCAATAATTGCTATTCTTTGATCATATAATTCCACGTAATTCTGTACGAACCTTCAAGCTGTCACTTTTCAACCAAATAATGGATTTGAATTCGATATAATCTGTATTTTTGGAAATATTGAGAAAATAAAATTTTCATTGGGTATATCTTCGAGATCATTGGGTTAATTTTACCCCTTCACGAATTCAGCCTTCGGAATAAGGGTTCAAATCACTCTACGAATAACGAGTTCTTAAGTTATCTCTTTCGGAAGTTATTGTGTTTACGATCAGCGGTGGGGACGACCATTAACACAATAACTTCCGAGAGAAAATACTAAGAAACTCGATATTTATACAGTAGGTTTAAGGGTTAATCAGAGGTCGAATCCTTGAATCGGTAAAATCCGTCCAATGATTCCGTAGATATACCCATTCAAAATTTTCATTTCCCTATGTTTCCAAAGATTCAAATTGGATAGAAGGATAATATAAAAAGAATTAGAATATCACCAAATCTTTCCATCAGGAAGTAAAGGTGGATTTTGCGGGGTTAATACTTGACTGCTTTGGCATCGAATTGGAATATGCGCGCAACTGTTCTATCGGCCTGATCATCACGAAATTTTGCACAAAGTTGTGTGTCAGTTTTTTCAAATAGTTACCAAGTTTCATAATGATTGGATGAGAATTTTTTTACAAAAATTTCGAATAATTTTTTTTTAATTCACTAATAAAACTACCATAATTCCTAAAGGAGTTATGGTATTCTCCAACCGAAGGCCAATTTTGAACTCCGAGACCGTTTGACCAATTCAGACTACCTATACCAACGAACTGATGCATATAATGTTTTGGAATGCCTGCACTTATTCCAAATGTTTCAAGTCTTTTGTCCATTTCCTGACAAATTCAACTTCAACATCGGATTCGTCATCAGTGAGTCAAACTTAGTCGTTTATTAAGACCATTTCCGGGACAAAACTAGAAAATATCGGATATTCGGACAAAACCATAATGCACCGTTCTCAAGAACAAGCGCGGAAAAATTAAGAAATTCATAATTAGGGGGCCGATTCTCGAATCTCGATCAAGAATTGAATAGTATGACAATTGTCATATGTTTATGTCGTTTTTTAAGTTTTCTCGAGCATCTGCAAAATTTGTGAGAGTTCTATTCGCCATTTCGACTATGTTTTCAGGCAAATATTCAAGAAATAAACTGAATGTAAGATATCGAGAAATTTCAAATCCGAATATAAACATAAACTCATCACCGTTTTGTTCGACTTAGCAACGAGTGGTACGGAGTATAGGAGATATAACATTCGATTGTCGAGTGACATTCGATTCTACGCGCAGGTCATGTCTACTAATTATTTATGATTAAAAAGTAAAATAACTTATTTCCGCTTTATATATTTATTTTCACAACAATTGTTTCGTCATGATAACATGACTTCATCAGGTGAGTATGGTAACTGACTACATTTTTGGGACACAGTTCTTTAAATAGTTGGAAAAAATTGAAAAAATATGGTGCGAAATACAAGAAATTATGGGAATTCCTGGGATTCAAAAAAGGTTGAGTAAGGGAGATTTATTCAGGTCCGTTTGGTCGTTGAGGAGAAATCCCAGGAATTCCCATAATTTCTTGTATTTCGCACCATATTTTTTCAATTTTTTCCAACTATTTAAAGAACTGTGTCCCAAAAATGTAGTCAGTTACCATACTCACCTGATGAAGTCATGTTATCATGACGAAACAATTGTTGTGAAAATAAATATATAAAGCGGAAATAAGTTATTTTACTTTTTAATCATCAAGATGAATTTCCGACAAGTAAAGACTGAGACAATCAAGTAACTAATTATTTATAAAAGGTTTTCCAATAAGAGGTGTTATTTTGATATTCAAAGAAAAACGCCATTTGTCAATATAAATAATCGGATGTTTATTTCATTATAAAGAAGAAGCTATGCCGTTAATAGTGGAAAATAACATCAGGCAAATGACCACCACGACCACGCTTACAGGACCATATCCTTTTAATGAAATTTTACATAACCAAATCGCACAGTGGCCGCCCTATGTCCTCGATAGCCTCACGAATTCCATCTTTGAGGTCTTGAATCAACGAGGGGCTATTGGTGTATACCTTCTCTTTCACGTGGCGCCAAAGGAAAAAGTCGCAAGGTGTTAAATCAAAAGATCTCGGTGGCCAATTGTGTCACCTCTTCGAGAGATAACACGGTCTGGAATTTTTCCCGCAAAAGATCAATGATTTCGTTGCTTGTGTGGCACGTAGCGCCGTCTTGTTGAAAGTAAACGTTGTCCAGATCAATACCATCCAATTCCGGCCATAAAAAATCATTAATCATCTCTCGATAGCGCAATCCATTCACCGTAACTGTTGTTCCAGTCTCATTTTCGAAAAAGTAAGGTCCAATGACTCCGCCGGACCATAAACTGCACCAAACATCACACGTTGAGGATAGAGAGGCTTTTCAACAATAACTCTCGGGTTTTCCGAGATCCAGATGCGACAATTTTGCTTATTGATGAAGCCACCGAGATGGAAATGGGCCTCGTCAATAAAGATGATTTTTCGATGGAATTCCGGATCATTTTCATGCTTTTCAACGGTCCAATCGGCCGGCTTGAGTTCTTGTGTTAACTGAACTTTATAAGCCTTAAGAGCCAAATCTTTAGGCAAAATACGGTGTAATGACGTTTGTGGAATGCCTATAATTCCAAAGAACGACGAGGAATGGACAAACCTGGGTTTTATTCAACACTTTCGGCTACAGCAGCAATATTCGCGGCTGTTCCTGAGCGACGCGCACGGGTTTTATTCTTCACATCACTAACTTGTCCCAACAGCTCGAATTTTTACACCAATTTCTTTATTGCGGTCCGACAAAGTGCTTCACGACCCAAAAATGTTCAAGTTTTACGAACCGTCTCTGCCAAATTTTCACCATTTTTATAGTGAATTTTAATAATTTCAATGCGTTGTTGAAGCCTGTATCGTTCTATTTTTATTAATGGCGTAGTTTCTAATTGTCAAATGTCAAAAAATGACAGCTT
This sequence comes from Myrrha octodecimguttata, assembly GCA_958510865.1. Taxonomy (NCBI): domain Eukaryota; kingdom Metazoa; phylum Arthropoda; class Insecta; order Coleoptera; family Coccinellidae; genus Myrrha; species Myrrha octodecimguttata. The sequence goes on along the minus strand of OY294059.1, from coordinate 75,530,761 downwards.
CAAAAGTGACATCTACCGAAAAAGCGGAGTATTCAAAATAACACCTCCTATTGGAAAACTCTTTATTTAACTTAGAAAATCGATGCAAACATATGGCAATTGTCATACTCTCCAATTCTTGATCGAGATTCAAGAATTGGTCCCCAGCGAATCGAATTGTGTGGGACAACGATAAAAAGAGAAACATTTTGCCACTTGAATGTTCGTCGGTCTGTTTCACTATGAAGCAGCTCACCCTTCTCAACGCCCTCTTTTGTTGTCATTCTAGATCTAAATTTGATACAATTCCAGAATAGGGCCAGTTGTCTATCGTTCAAATTAAATGGGTCGTGAACAAAATGGTGGCACGCCTAATTGTGATGTGCGTGTTCAGAATGTGCGATGTTTTGAAAATAGGGGATGCGCGATAACGATCTCAAATGATTTCAATTGAATGGATATATTGCTGTTTAAAAAATGGGCTTCAGCGTGCAGCTGCTGGTGAATTTATACTGATGCAGCAGTGAGCATGAAGCTAAATTCACAATGATTAAGTTTTTAATGGAATATGATGTCTACTGCTTGCCAAATTCTGTTGCAATCGTATTGTTGGTAAATTAAAAAGAAATATATTCAAAATTTTCAAATTTTTGTTGGAAATATTTTTTTTCGTAAATCATTCATTGGATTTCGATCCGATTTTGCAGAGACTTTGCGGTATATAATTCACAACAGTTCACCGAATTTAACTTTTATTCGATTCCAATTCCTGGAGATATCGGGCAAATAATTAAGTGAAATTTCATGTTTTTGCGCGAATATTTCAGGGGAATACAGTGCTACCGTTTTGTCCAAATGTCTGTAATATTCGAATTTTGAGCCGAAAATCGTCCCAAACGACTAGGTTGGACTCAATGATGACGAATCCGGTATCAAAATAGATTCTGTCTGTTACGGGCGTACAGAGGATTCTATCGAGTTGAAAATTCAAGAGTTGGCTGCATATTTCGAGTGCTAATGGACCGATTGAGTTGAAACTTGGTAACTAGTTAGAGCATCAGGACTTGCAACTTTTTGCAGAATTTTGCTGAGATCAGCTGTCAGTAAATAAAAAAAAAAATTTTTTCGAATAATTTTTTTTTTCAGAAACTATCGATAACATACGGAAAAAATTTTAGTCATACCTTGAGCTTCATATTTCGCAGCAGTGTACAAAATTTTGATACGATACTAATTTTCGAAGATATCGTGAAAAAATATGTAAAATTTCGTGCTTTTTCTCGATATCGTTTTGTTTTCGGAATAACTCGAAAAATACCAATTCAACCACGATGAACTATTGCAGCAAGTTTGAAAATGCTGATGGACATTTCGTGATGATCGTGTCATTAAAACAATAAGAAAAAAATAATTTTTTTTTGAACTGTCATTTTTTGATGAAGTACTGGATTTCAATTCGATCTAATTTGTATTTGATGAAATATTGGGAAAATAAAATGGGTTTATCTACGGAATTATTGGGCGGATTTTACCCATTCACGAATTCGGCCTTCGTTATTAAGGCCCAAACCTAGTCTACAATTTTATATTTGTATTATGATATTTACCTCAAATTATCCAAACAAGATTGCCTTGTTTCATTACCTTAAATCAACAAATGATCGATTGTGGAATTTATTTTGACAGAAAATGCTATATTGCCATGTGTTATCCTTACTTGAGAGCAAGCAATATCTCCAATATAACGGGTTGACTTTTATAGGCCAGAGTTTTTCAAAAATATTTTGGAAGCGAATGCTTGAAAAAACTCGTGAGAATGCTCAAAATGTTGCCACTTTTCATATTCACGATTTTCGGGAACGTAAACTTAGATGCAGTGAAACATCTAAAATGACTGACATTGTACATTCTAAAAAAATAAAAGAATTAAGCATCCCAAAACACAAAAATTTCAAAAAATTATCACTGAAGCCGAAGCCTGCAGAACGAACCCTCGTTTTCTCCTATAAAAGTATAAATTTCTCCGAATTATAATTTTTCTCGCGGCTATTGGCAAGGTTGAAGCATGTAGACCGTAAGCAGGTGCCTGGCCTTGAGATATTAACGAGGTTCAATGAAGCTTGAATGTGGCTGTGTTGCAAAAATTTACCAGCACGTGGAAATTTTTACTCTTAAGGATTTCTCCCTCAAGGAAGGTAAAATTTTGTACTAATAGAGCAGGAACTTCGAAGAGGCCCTTTGTAAGTTATCCGAACAGCCATCAGTCATTCTGATCTCCATCAAAGACTTGGGATAATTCTATGTATCCCATCAACAAACCAAAATCTCGTTTTCAAGGAAAAAAAATTTCAAAAAGCACTGCCGTGAAGGCAGCAACGTTTGCGCGCATGTTCAATGTAGATTACTGCTTCGGCAACGAATTTGAACGTGCGCGCAAAAGCTGCTGCCTTCACGGCAGTGCTTTTTGAAAATTTTCCCTGACAAATTACTGGATTTCAATTCGATCATATCTGTATTTTTGGACATATTGGAAAAATAAAATTTTGATTGGGTATATCTGCGGAATCATTGGGTGGATTTTACCCATCCACGAATTCGACCTTCGTAATTAAGCCCCAAACCTACTCTACAAATATCGAGTTTCTAAGTCGTTTCTTCCGGAAGTTATTGTGTTTACGGTAAGCAACTTAGAAACTTGATATTTGTAGAGAAGGTTTGGACCTTAATTACGAAGGCCGAATTCGTGAATGGGTAAAATCCACCCAATGATTCCGTAGATATACCCAATCAAAATTTTATTTTTCCAATATTTCCAAAAATAAAGCTCAGATCGAATTTAAATCCAGTACTTCAGCGAAAAATAACAGTTCAAAGTTTCATACAGAATTTAATGAGGATGATATGATGAGAAAATCATAGAAATTTTTTTTTTCGAATTGTTCTAATAACACGATTATCACGAAATTTTGCATAAAGTTGTAATTCAGCATCTTAAAACTAGCTGTGAAGTTTAATCAGGACAGAACCAGTATTTCTCGAGTGATACCGAAAAAAATCTACGATATCGAGAAGAAAACCTCGAAATTTGACATATTTTTTCCCGATATCTCCAAAACTTATGATCGTATCGAACTGAAATTTGATACACAGCTGTGAAATTAAAAGGTCAAAGTGTGAGTATAATTTTTTTTGGATATGATGGTTTTCGAAAAAAAAATTTTTTTTTTTTAAATTGCTGACAATATTATCCTGACGAAATTTGGCTCAAAGTTGCGCGTCGTTGTACTTCACCTAACTGCCAAGTTTGAATCGAATCGTTTGGATAGTTTCCGAAATAAAAAATAAATAACTTCAAAACTTCAAGTGCCTATTACTCCGAAACTATTCGACCGATTTTGCCCATTAACGAACTCAACCGCGGCATTTTGATGCACAACTCATCCTGAAAGTTTCAAGTTGCTAGCTTGCTTCTGTCGTCAGTTAGCGTGTCTACGGCCGGACAGAATCGATTTTGACACCGGATTCGTCATCAGTGAGTCCAACCTAGTCGATTGAGACCATTTTCGGCTCAATAATCCAAAATTAAAGACATTTGGACAAAACGATAGCACGCTGTTCCCCTAGAACATGCGCGCAAAAACGATAGATGATAATTTACTGAATTTTATTCGAACTGTTCCGTAATTTAATTCGATGCGTTTCGAGTGTCCCACCCCCTCCTACAATATTGCAACGAGGCGCGCGCGGTAGCGAATCCAGCATGCGACTTGCTTTGACAATTAATTGCGATTTAATTAATGTCGGTACTGAAACGAGAACCAGCTCCGTTATGGAAACATCCAGGGTGGAATTAATTCCTCCCTTCCCCATTGGGCACTTCAACTAACAACCCCCCGACGTTTGGAGTGGCTTGGAGGAGAGAATGCTGCTCTTGCTTCGCTAGCGAATTCGTATACGGAGAACAGAAAAATGAAAAAGTGGGTTTGTTCGTGATCAATATAGGGATAATCACGAGAGGAATAAAAAAAATCTACGGAAGGACTTACTTCAAATCAGCAACCTTTGCGGCCATGGCAGTTGTGAGCGAAAAAATCAGGAAAACCACGGGAAATAATGTCCGGAATATTAATCAAATGGTTTTTAGGAAACGATCGTCGCCGAATTCTGCACAAATTTGTAGTAGTCTTTTGCAATTTTTTTGAATTTTAGTACAAACTAGCTTTTCTAGGAGATCCAAAGTCGATTAACGAAACATCGGACCAGTATTATAAAAATTATGTTGACCCCTAGAAGCAGTTGAGTCCCATTTTTCAACCACAATCAAAATAGTTCTTCGGGGATTTAGTTCGTTAACGAACATAAAACCAAGACCGCAGACCTGCCAGGCGAACGGACAGAATCCAGTTCGATCACAAATTTTTCATCAGTAAGAAAATTTTTTGCTCAAAAAATACTGACATTGTAACGGAAGGATATCGCGCTCTTCTTTCCAACAAAAAGCGCGCAAAAAATGAACAAATTCACAGTTATTCAGGCAAGGTAAACTCACCTATGGAATTTCACATTTTCCCCTTTTTTATATCTCCTCGTACAAATAAATGGCACAACAAGAATTCACCATTATTCGTTCGCCAGTGAATCCGGTTTGAAATGAAAAGTCTCAAACTCTATTCAAAAACTTACGAAAACACAAAAAACGAAAACAACACGAAAAGTATATCTTACATACAGTCTTTTATACTATAATTCAAAATGAAATAATACAAAATCTGCTTTGAAATACTTTGGAAAAAACAAATGTGACTTTTTTTTATTTCAAACATAGATTCATAATTAGTCTATGGCTTCAAACTGATCTGTCTTATTTTTGCCGTAATCTATGATGGTTTGGCCCGCCCTAGTTCCCTCTTTGTCGGCCCGCTTCCTCTCTCTTTAAGCCATGTCCATAAAGTTTTATAGGTCTATGGTGTACGCGGAATAGGGGTTTTTCCTGAATTTGGGTTATTACTGCAAATGCAAATTGGAACATTGTTATGGGTTTGATTCATCATTTTCCCAAATTACCTTCAGAAAGTATTCGAAATCAGATTTCAAAATTGGGGTTTGGGATTTGCCAGGCATGCACGTGACAACGGTGTTTAGTAGAATTGCTTTTTCTGATATACAATAATGAAATATTTATTACTATTCTGTGGTACAAACGTGCTCTTTGTCAATTTCCGTTTGCGATTTGTCAGTAATATGACAGTATAACAGTCTGTGCTCTTCTCTTTCTATTCATTGTTCGTTGTCTTCTACTCTAACCAGATCGAAGTATAGCTATCTCTGTTTTCCTAAGCAAAGTAACACATTTGACGTCCTTTTCTTTCCGAGAAAGATGAATTCGACGTTGCCATATCGTGCACTCAAGACAAATCCCTTTGAATGCAAATCCCCATTTTTATTTTTCAGTTTTAGGTGATCGAACATTTCTTTAAAAATATAATATTGAAATAATATGTTTGAAATGTGATATTCTGAAGGTTTTTCATGAAAATTACTGCATTTTCGTTTAAAGGAGTTTTTCCTTCATCGCCGGTTGAGTGAATTTGAAAGAGGTCGAATTATTGGTCTACGGGAGGCGGGGTTGTCAGTTCGAGAAATCGCTAACCGTACGAACAGAAATCCTGTTATTAGATGTTGTCGAGTGTGATTTGATAATGCCCAATTTCGAAGAAGAGTAGGCAACGGACGTCGAAGGGGCACAAATGAAGTTCAAGATAGACGTCTAAGACTTATGTATAACTCGATCTTTGGCTGATGAGTGGTTAGGTGAACAAGGCCATCCTGTTACTGTTCGATCGCTTTGACGCCGTATAAGGTCTTTTGGGCTGCAGCATTATAGACCCCATCTTGTGTTACCTCTTACGGTTGAGCATCGCCGGCAACGATTATAGTGGTGCAGGGAACGACAACATTGGAATGTAGAATGGCATCAGGTCGTCTTTTCTGATGAATCTTGATTCTCCTTGAGTGCTTATGATAGCCGAAGAAGGGTTAGACGACGACGGGGAGAAAGACGTGACACTCATTTTGATCTTGAGCGTCATGTACACCGGACAGTAGGAGTCATGGTATGTGGTACTATTGCACATGAAAGCAGATCACCTTTAGTCTTCATTCGAGGTAACATGACAGCTCTGCAAGATAATGCTCGACTTCTCAAAGTTGACCAAAATTTCGAAATTTGGGTCAACTTTGGGCCGTCGTACAGATCAAACGCGTAAGGCTGGACAATATCGAATTTTTTTGGTTATATCTGGGTCCTTTGTGAGTACGTAGCCAATTATTTTATAGACGAAGGTCCTCTAGTTGGAAAATTATGATTTTTTTAAAAAAGGTCCAATTTTTTCGATTTTCTTCTGGCCATAAAAAACGAACCAGACTTTCCACTAACATTCTGATTGGATTTTCTTTATCTACGCCCTCGAATTAGTATATGTTTCAAATTTCAGGTCGATCGGAGAACTTTCGATTTTTGGTAAAATTTTAAGGGGTTACCCTCAAGAAAATCTCAATTTTCGAAAAATAATTTTCCGACTCCTATCGCCGTGAAATTTGGCACACTTACTAATTCGAGGGCGTAGAACAAGAATATAAGGTCAGATATTTTTTAAAAAAATCGTCCTGGACGTGAGAGGTCCTTGAAGTTCGAAAATTTTGGACCTTTTTTCAAAAAATCATTATTAACGACTCGATGAAAGTAGGACGATGAAATCTGTTTTAATTCATAGATAAAAGATCGAACTGCACGTAAAAAATTCGACATCACCCAGCTTCATTATTTTGGACGGCACGACGTCTCAAAGTTGACCAAAACTTCGAAATTTTTTCACTATTTCCGCCATAATTTCTAAACGGTTGTCACTGGACGATTTCTAATGACATATTCGTGATCTACGACCTCGATTTAATGAAAACGATAACAAGGTCGACGATTTTCGAAGAAAAAAATTTATTTGGGACTTAAAAATTTTTTCATAAAGTACCGCGAATAAACATCAAAGCGCAGAGGGGTAGGGGATAAGATTTAGCGATTCCGTGCGAAATTTTATTTTTGAAGCTATGACAATATGCACATCATATATTATGGATTCGAACACGTAGATCACGAATCTGTAATTAGATTTTGCGTAACTGATTCGGTTTGGAAAATATTCCGGATTTGGTGAGAAATTTTCGAAATTTGGGTCAACTTTGGGCCGTCGTACAGATCAAACGCGTAAGGCTGGACAATATCGAATTTTTTGGGTTATATCTGGGTCCTTTGTGAGTACGTAGCCAATTATTTTATAGACGAAGGTCCTCTAGTTGAAAAATTATGATTTTTTTAAAAAAGGTCCAATTTTTTAGATTTTCTTCTGGCCATAAAAAACGAACCAGACTCTCCACTAACATTCTGATTGGATTTTCTTTATCTACGCCCTCGAATTAGTATATGTTTCAAATTTCAGGTCGATCGGAGAACTTTCGATTTTTGGTAAAATTTTAAGGGGTTACCCTTAAGAAAATCTCGATTTTCGAAAAATAATTTTCCGACTCCTATCGCCGTGAAATTTGGCACACTTACTAATTCGAGGGCGTAGAACAAGAATATAAGGTCAGATATTTTTTAAAAAAATCGTCCTGGACGTGAAAGGTCCTTGAAGTTCCAAAATTTTGGAACTTTTTTCAAAAAATCATTATTAACGACTCGATGAAAGTAGGACGATGAAATCTGTTTAATTGCATAGATAAAGGATCGAACTGCACGTGAAAAAACTCTACATCACCCAGCTTCATTATTTTGGTCGGCACGACGTCTCAAAAAAAAAAAATGTTGCCAGAGTTAGTTCAAACTTTTTTGAAGTGACCTATGTGAATCTTTTGCCATGGCCGCCCAGATCCCCCGATCTTTCTTCCATAGAGCATGTTTGGGACATCATGGGTAGAAGGCTTGGAAATTTACCCCAGCCCTCAAGGACTTTGGCGGCTCCGAGACATGATGTACAGGTAGCTTGGGATAGTATTCCTCAAAAAGAATAAGACCATCTTCTTGCATCAATGCCAAGACGTGTTGGGGAGTGAATAGATAACCGCGGTGGACAAAGACATTATTAATAGATATTATAAAAAAACACTGTAAACTCTTCGTTTTTTTTCTTCAAATTTCAATCATTTTCTCCTGATGGCTATATCTTTATTTTACGAAAAAAATTTAAACACCTCCTTCTGGGTGTTTTAGTTTCTTTGTCAGTTAGTATATGTTCCTCCCAATGTCTCCCCAAATTAAAATCAGATATAAGTGTTTAGCTTTCTTCGCCTTACGTACGTTTCGGAAACAACTTATCCTTCATCAAGAAACATATTGTCACTTCACAATAAATTATCTCATAGCTTGGTGACATTTTCGCCACCGGATTGATGAAATTTGGCACAAAAGGATTAATATTCCGTAAGCTGAGAATTGTTTCCCAAACATCGGTCAATTATCATAATCCAGAATAATCCGAATTTAATAGTCGAATTGTACGTCAGTTTAATGGACTACCCGAAGATAATCCCTCGGGATTATAACGCTCTATATACGACGGCAGAGCAGGAAATATGTTTGCTCGAACTCTATTCAGTTCATACCGGGGAGGACGGTTGTTTGTCTAGCTTTCCCTCGAGCGCTGTGATAATATTGATACAGCACCGAGCATTATTGGATGGAAATCTTGATAAGATTCTGAAATATTTCGGATGATGTGTTGTGTTCCGATGGGATTTCGTCTCAGCGATCTATTTCGTTATTGCTACATTTATTAATTGAAAATCTTTATGTTTGATTTGGTTTATTCTATACTGAGTAGAAAAGGGTTAATAATTTTAGGTGATGTGTGATATCAAGCAAGGATTCAAGAGGGCAAAGACAGAGAAGCCCCCGAGAAACGACTGAACATGAAAGATACATGGAAAAGATCAAACTATATATTAACCTAATCACAAGGGCGACAATCTATCGATAAATCAATAAATATTTCACCTTGATCAGAACTAATCATCCAATCAACTAAAACATCTACACCGAAGAAGCGGATCCAAGGAGAATGACTACAGCTGTTTCACAGTTATTACTGATCGTCAGGTCAACTTACCTCAGATAAAACCGCGAAGAGAATCTCGATACATGTCACCTTTCAGATAGTCCACGGGTACAAGCTAACTATGGGCACAAAATTATAACTTTTCGCACGCATGTTCTGGGGGAACAGCCTATGGTATCGTTTTGTCCAAATGTCTGTAATTTTCTAATTTTCAGCCGAAAATGGTCTCAAACGACTAGGTTGGATTGGACTCACTGATGGCGAATCCGGTGTCAAAATCGATTCTGTCCGGCCGGCTTGCTGGCTGGCTGGCTGGCCGTCCGGCCATCCGACGACACGATAACTGCCGAACAGAGCGATCTAGCAACTTGAAACTTTCAAATTAGGTCACACATTGGGATGCGGCGATCGAGTTCGTTAATGCCACAAATCAGCCGAATGGTTTCGGGAGTTACAGCCATTTGAAATTTTGAGCTTATTTTCCGCATATTTCAGAAACTAGGTACTTGAGCGATTGGATAGAAACTTGACAGTTAGTTGAAGTTCAACAACGTGCAACTTTTTACAGAAGTTTGGGGAGATCGTACAGCCAGCAAATTTTGAAAAAAATATTTTCGAAATATTTTTCGAAAAATATTATTTTAGACTTTTTGCGCGCATGTTCTAGGAGAACAGCGTGCTATCGTTTGGTCCAAATGTCTGTAATTTTGGATGACTGAGCCGAAAATGGTCTCAATCGACTAGGTTGGACTCACTGATGACGAATCCGGTGTCAAAATCGATTCTGTCCGGCCGTAGACACAATAACTGTCGACAGCGAGCTAGCAACTTGAAACTTTCAGGATAGGTTGCGCATCAGAATGCGCAAAAAAAATTTTTTTTCCTAGAAACCATTCATCATATCCAAAAAAAAATTCACTCACATTTTGAGCTTCATATTTCACAGCAGTGTACCAAATTTCAGTTCGATACGATCATAAGTTTTGGAGATATCGTGAAAAAATTTGTCAAATTTCGAGGTTTTCTTCTCGATATCGTTGATTTTTTCGGTATAACTCGAGAAATACTGATTCAGTCCTGAATAAACTTCACAACTAGTATTAAGATGCTGAAAGACAACTTTATGCAAAATTTCTTGATAATCGTGTTATTAGAACAATTCGAAAAAAAAAATTTCTATGATTTTCTCATCATATCATCCTCATTAAATTCTGTATGAAACTTCGAACTGTTATTTTTCGATGAAGTACTGGATTTCAATTCGATCTGATCTGTATTTTTGGAAATATTGGAAAAATAAAATTTTGATTGGGTATATCCACGGAATCATTGGGTGGATTTTACCCATTCACGAATTCGGCCTTCGTAATTAAGGTCCAAACCTTCTCTACAAATATCGAGTTTCTAAGTTGTTTCTTTCGGAAGTTATTGTGTTTACGCAGTCGTCCGTTACGCCGACCGTAAACACAATAACTTCCGGAAGAAACTCGATATTTGTAGAGTAGGTTTGGGGCTTAATTACGAAGGTCGAATTCGTGAATGGGTAAAATCCGCCCAATGGTTCCATAGATATACCCATTCAAAATTTTATTTTTCCAATATGTCCAAAAATACAGATATGATCGAATTGAAATCCAGTAATTTATCAGAAAAAAAAATTCAAAAAGCACTGCCGTGAAGGCAGCAGCTTCTGCGCGCACGTTCAAATTCGTTGCTGAAGCGGTCATCTACATTGAACATGCGCGCAAAAGTTGCTGCCTTCAAGGCAGTGCTTTTTAAAATTTTTTTCTGAAACTATTCATCATATTTGAGAATCGAAAAACGATCGGCCGTATTTCGATGGAAAATATTGGCCGAATTCGGTTATTCGAAGTAAGAAACACTCATCATATGCAACATTCAAATGAGTATATTTCAGGAAATTCAAGCCTCAAGTTAATAATCTGGAAAATTATAATATTCACAAAAAAATAGTTTTTACCATTTTCGACTCACTTCCAACCCTTCATTTGAAACTTTAACTGTGAAGAAGAAAAATCTAGACTTTTTTCATTTGTTAGGCATTCTTATATTTTCTTCACGTTTTATATCTACACCCTGTACATTTCATAGAGAATGCATGGGGTTCAGCTCAGACACTCTGCAATCTGCAGCGTATAGTAGAACACACTCTTCTTTTTGTGATTGAACAGATTTTCAAGTAGCCATTGTGATCGTGTGTTATAAACCAGCTGTTATGCCGACGATCTGGTGAACGTTTAAAAAACAATTGAATTTAGTTTCTGCCAACTTCACGTAACCGTCGTTCATGCCATCCAAGGCACGTTAAGGTGAAATTTATTTAATATGTAGAAATAGAGTGTTTTTTTGCAATGTCAAAATTGCATCCATGCATATTTATTTTTCGAAGAAAATGAGAACGATGTTATGCACACTTCTATAGGATCTAGACGGTTGAACACGCTCTTCAATCAAGAGTTTCCACCAAAATTTTTTTCGAGAATCCTTGCAAAATACAATATTTTCAAAATTTTCTAAACATCCTCAAACGTTCCATTTTAGCACCAAAGGTGAAATGAAGTTGTCATCATATTCTGATCCCCAAATGTCCCTAAATGTTTTTTGCCAGAAAAAGTCTTAACATATTAAGAGTGTTGTCAAAATATCTTAATTGTAGTGGCCTCAAAACAGTTTATTTTTCTGATTTTACTCTTTGGTAGTACGACGGCAGTAGAAAATATTTTCTGAAGTCGAAATAAAGCTATAAAAGTATAGGTATACTTGAAAGATTATAGTTTTCAGAACATCTTGTAAACGTTTTATTTCAAGGAAACTAATATATTGACCAAATCTGCATTATAAAGGGTTTTTCAACAAGAACTTTGTTTTTTAAAACAAAATAAAACAAAGAATTTAATGGAAAATGAATTAAATTTTTATTGTATTACAAAGAGAAAAGTTCGGCAATTCTGAATGAAAAATGATTCTGACAAATGTCCACCACGACCACGCTGACAGACGTTGATTCTTTCATCAAAATTTTTAATCACTTTTTGGCAAGATGGAGTGTCTATTTCGTTAATGACATCACGGATTTTGAGTTTTAACGCTGCAATCGATTCGATTGGCTCCGTATAAACTCTGTCTTTAACATAGCCCCACAAAAACTAATCCAGTGGTGTTAAATCACACGATCTGACCGGCCACTTAACAGCTGAATTTCGCGAAATTATGCGATCGGGAAATTTGGTTTGCAATAAATTGATCGTTTCATTGGCTGTGTGGCATGTGGCACCGTCTTGTTGAAACCACATTTCAGTGACATCCATGTCATCAATAATAGGCCAAAATTCAGTTGTTAACATCTCGCGATAGCGTGATTCATTGACTGTTACCGCATTTTCAGCCTCATCTTCGAAAAAAAACGACCCAATCACACCTCCAGACCACATAGCACACCACACAGTGACACGTTGAGCATGCAAAGGCTTCTCAATAATTGCTTTAGGATTTTCAGAAGCCCAAATGCGGCATTTTTGCTGGTTGACGTACCCTGACAAATGAAAATGTGCTTCGTTTGAAAAAATTATTTTTTTGGGAAAAACCAGCAGGTTGTTCCTGAATGAACTGAGCGAATCTACGGCGATTTGAATGGTCGGTCAGCTTCAATTCCTGCACCAGTTGAATCTTGTAAGGCTTCAAAGCCAAATCCTTTCGCAAAATTCGCCATGTTGTGCTTTTGGATAACCCCAATTGTTGAGAACGTCGTGAAATTGATAACTTTTGATCTTCTTCAACACTGTGGCTCACGGCAGCGATGTTTTCTGTTGAACGACCCGGTCGAACACTTGTTGGTGTTGGCACATTTTGTACCGAGCCTGTCGACTCAAATTTCGCGACCAAATTCTTGATAGCGGTCTCAGAAGTTGTCCGAAAATATCACGAATTTTACGAAATGTAACTTTAACTGAACGACCATTTTCATAGTGGATTTGAATTATTTTAATGCAATTTTCGAGCGAAATTGAATTCATTGTAACAATTGCCAAAGCATATACTGCGAATACGTCAAAAAACTAAATGTCAAAACTGTCATGTGGTGCCGGTGTTACCACATTGAAAAACAAAGTTCTTGTTGAAAAACACATTGAAAATGAGAAGAACCAGTTAGAAATAGTGTTTTTTACAATGTCTATACCCAGTGCAATTCTCAATCTGAACTATACAGGGTGTTCCTTAATGATATGCTAATTTGACGGGCTATTCTTGAAGCTATTTTAAGAAAAAAACTTCATATGAATGTATGTCGTAAACGTGCTAGCTTTTGAGATACAGGATGGTAAAGTTTTTAGAAATATATCTTATAACCACAATTATATGTGTTTTTTTGTGAGGATATACATTTTAACTGAGCCAAGGACGATGTTTTATAGACAACAAGAAGGCTTATTATATTTTTCGCGATAAGCAGTCTATGGCTCAGTTAGAATGAGATCATGATCATGAAATCACTTTAATCTTGAGAATAATGATATAACGCTCTCAACAAAAGTTACCTCTTTTGTTCGGGAAGTTGATTCGGGAAGCTTTGTCTGCTGGAATAGCGTGTTGTAGGATCGTTTCGTTACAATGTCTGTAATTTTAGAGTTTTGAGCTGAAAATGGTTGAAACGATTAGTTTAGACTCTGTTGTGAAATCCAATTCTGTTCGTCCGTCGTTATGTGCTTTAACTTTCAAAGGAATAGACCTAGCGACTTGAAAATTTCAGATTAGGTGCGGAACCCAAATATCTCCTCGGTCGAGTTGTTTAATGGGTAGGATCGACTATTCGGTTCCGGGTGAATTATGCCAATTTGAAATTTTGACATTCATTTCTCGATATCACAGGAAAAACTGATTCGATCAGATTGAAACTTTGTAGACAGTTTTGGAATACCAAGGCACAAGTCAGTGCAAATTTCAGGTGGATCCAATTATTAGAATATTTTAAAAAATAATCATTCGAAAATTTATCAAATTTTTGTTGAAATTTTTTTTTCTCCGGATATATTAAGTAGATTTCAACGAAATTTGTTAGAAACCATGAAGTCAGTATTTAACAACAATGTTCCGAATTTCAATTCGATGCGCTATTTACTTTCGGAGACATAAAGAAAAAAAGCCAAATTTCGTTGTTATTTGGAATTCTACCGTTCTTTCCAAAATATCTCAAGAAATACAAATGCAATCAGATTAAAACTTGGAATTCAGTTTGAGAAGACCAACGTGCAAGTCAATGCAAAATTTCGTGTGGATCCAGTTGTTAGGAAATCAAAAAAAGTCTTTTCGGAAATTTTTGTTGAAAATTTGTTTTTTTCCAGATATATATTAACTACATTTCAACGAAATTTGGCACAAACCTTAGGGTCAGTATTTAACAACAATGCTTTAAATTTCAATTCGATCTCATATCCACTTTCGGCGATATAAGGAAAAAATTATGCCAAATTTCGTTGTTATTCGGAATTTTAACGTTACTTCCGCAATATCTCAAAAAGTACAAATTCAATCGGATTAAAACTTCGCAAAGCAGGTAAGAATACCAAAGCGTCACTAGGTGCAAAATTTCGTGTTGATCTAATAGTTAGAATTCGAACAAGCGCTCAAAAACTCCTGACCCTGACCTCACATCAGTGCTTTTCCAATTGTTTTTCGGAACTTTCACTGAAATTTCGATAAAATTTTGAAAAAACCTTTACAGGTTGATGTGACAACAATGTACCGAATTCATAGCTCGAAAATGGATCTTAATAACTTCATTCAAACATTTTTTTTCAAACTTCACATATAAAATGCTGCCCATCTGATGAATTATATGGTATTGGTTTCGTGCGTCGTTTGACATTTGTCATACGTTGGAGGTAAAACAAACTCACATTCCCGCTTTGTTTATGTTATAAAATACAGCATTTTCAACAATTTCAGGATAAATTCACAAGTTAAAATGATTTATATTTATAGAATTGGTGAATTACTAGACCCGTGAGGCCAAGTTATTGTGTCGTTGTGAAATGCAACATAAATACACCGAGAGACCAAGGAATACATTCGCTTTGTTTACATTGGCGAAGAGCGATTATTTGGAGATTTTAGTGATTTTATTCATTTTACAAGTGAAATTTTGTGATGATGGATCCGATTAACTGATATTCAATCTCAGATGATAATCGTTCAAAACGATTTAAATGAAAATTGCAGTATTTATCCTTGTCTTCTAAAGCCTAGAGTATCCACATAAGAGATAGCATTTATTATAGGTATAACTATTGAAAATGAAACAGTAAAGTGTTTGGCTCATTAATTCCTGAAAATAAACAGCAGAATGAAATCCAACAAATGTATGGAATGGAAAAAACATGGGATCGAGAGAACTTCTCAGTACTATTTCAAATAACATTCTATGTTGCAAACTATCAAATTACTACAATATTGGTCTACAGTTGCTATGTCAGTGCTATCATAATCTTCAATCATATATATTATACTAAATATATGTAACAAATAAAATAATTCATGTGAAATTTTTTCCTTGAACACCGATTTCGATTCATCCTCAAAAAATTCTTTACTATCCATATAAAATGCTTTTTTATTATGCAGATGCAACATTAGGGCTTTCATTATCTTTAATAATTGACAATAAGGTCAATTCGAAACATATTACAAACAACAAAATGTAAAAGTTCCATCCTTGAGTAGTCGAGCCACATCGGAACGTGTTCGGTTGAGAACAGAGAAAGTTATCTGGTTCATTATTATTATAAAATGCATGCAATATTTTGACAAATCTATCACATAACGAAATGCCTTTATATATAATGTGGAGATGCGAGTGGTAACCATTCAGGATGGGTTTGTCATTCATAAGTGTCGAGAAGATATAATTCTTGAAATGTGTATAACAAACACGAAATATTCTTATCATACTTATCTCATCATGAGTGAACTTATTAAACAGAACAAATTAAATAGATAGTCTAACATAAGTCCCTAGCCAGTCTGGAAATGCCTCCAACAAACTCTACCATAGTTTGTTACTTTGTCAGAACAGTTTTTTCAATTTATGGCGTGAATATAGGATGTTAGCCTTCTCTGGGATAGTTCACATAGTATTCTATTTCTTCCAATACCAGATAAAACTTAGGGGAATGGGTCAAAAATGCAAATATTGAAATATAAAGTCTACACTACAATATATCTGAAACATCGGATTCCTTCGTCTCTCGGTGTATTTATGTTGTATTTCACAACGAAACAATAACTAGGCCTAGTTATTCACCAATTCTATGAATATAAATCATTTTAACTTGTGAATTTATCCTGAAATTGTTGAAAATGCTGTACTTCATAACATAAACAAAGCGGGTAAGTGAGGTTGTTTTACCTCCAACGTATGACAAATGTCAAACGACGCACGAAACCAATAGGTTTTGGTTTCTTCTTACGAAATCATCAAGTTTGGGTTACACATAGGTAGTTTTTTGAAGTTTTAAATATGTTACCTCATTTCGCAATTTTGCATTCCATCTTTATAGGCACAATATTCAATATGAATCTCACCTGTGTAGGAGTAAGATGTATCAAAGACGCCAAATGCTCCCTTTCAGGTGCAGAAAGATATTTCTGCTGTTTGAACCTCCGCTCCAATTCATACACCTAAAACCAAAACTCATCATTAGCTCGAAACTATAATGGAAAACCAGTTGATTTTCACATTCGCGCAAAAAAAACTTAGACCTCCGTCGGCACGCGTTTGTTACCAAAAATATCCCCAGGAATCCTTAAATTTACCCTCACTCTAAATTCTAGGGCATTCTATGCCGGCAGACGCGAGGGGCAGGGCCAGTGGCTCACGGGGAGGGATTTTCTAGTACCTACCTGTGCTTGCGTGAAGAGGACCCGCCTCTTTCGCCGTTGAGCGAGGGGGAATTGCATCGGTTTCGAATCGGCTACCGCGCATGCGCCCAAACCTGGCATTCCGGCGTTCAGGCCGTGGCCCATGTTTGCTGACGCAGCTGTTGTGCCCATCAATCTTGATACTGTAACAAAATCTGGATTTAATTATTTCTTCTTGTGTGACTAGAATTTATTGGGAAATGTCAATAAGGGTAGCTGTATGGAGTTCGGATGTAAATATTACCTTCCTATGTACCTGTAGGTAGATAAATACAATTATTGAATTTGAATTATTTATTTCGGAAATTTACAAATTTTCAACTTGAGGTTGCTAATTAATTAGGTACATGAGCATAATTATTGTTTGAATAAAGTGTCCTGAAGATAATGAATTCATTGCGTTCTGTTCTCTTATTGAGTACCTACCCAAAGGTACGGTAAATGTACTAATTAAGGCCACCTTCAGCAATTTTATTTAATTTTTCGAAAAGTACCAAGCCGAATAATTATGTTAATATCATGAATAACTATCTATATCTATAGGTATAATGAGTCAATCGTGATTTAAATTCTATTTTTTGTTGCACGCATGTTCTAGGGAAACAGGGCGTGCTATCGTTTTGTCCAAATGTCTGTAATTTTCGATTGTTGAGCCGAAATTGGTCTCAAACGACTAGATTCGACTCCCTGATGACGAATCCAGTGTCAAAATCGATTCTGTCCGGCCAGTGGACACAATAACTGTCGAACGGAGTGAGCTAGCGACTTGCAACTTTCAGAGTAGCTCGCGCATCGCAATGCCGCGGTTGATTTCGTTAATCGGCCTAATCGGTCGAATAGTTTCGAAATTATAGCCATTCGAAGTTTTGAAGTTATTTTTTTTTAATTTCAGAAACTACTGGAGCGATTGGATTGGAACTCGGCAGTTAGTGGGACCATAACGACCCACAACGTTGAGCAAAATTTCGTGGAAATCGTATGGTCGCTCAATTAAAAAAAAAAATTTTTCAAAATTTTTTTCGGAAAACATTTTTTTTTCTTGAACCATTGTTCATATTCGGGAACAATTCAAGTTATACGTCGAGCTCATTCAATCGTGATGAAACTTCGCAGCTAGTTCAAAGATGCTGTTGAATTGAAAAGAAAATTCAAATTTTTTTTCAAATATTCAATATTCTGTGATCTTCTCATCATATTATCCTCATTAAATTCTGTATGATCCTTCATACTGTCATTTTTCGATTAAGTAACTACAGGATTTCAATTTGATCTTATCTGTATTTTTGGAAATATTAGGAAAATAAGATTTTGAATGAACCCATTCACGAATTCTGCCTTCGTAATTAAGGTCCAAACCCTCTCTACAACTATCGAGTTTCTAAGTAGTTTCCTTCGGAAGTTATTGTGTTTACGGTCGGCCTAACGGCCAACCGCCATAAAGTTGATGACTAAAAAGCTTCCTTTTAGAATTTATCAAACTTATTACAGTGGCTCACCGAAAAAAGTTCTGTTAATGGAGAACAGCGAACAGTGTTCCAGAAAAAATATCACCCTGATGATTTTCAATGGAAATTGGCATGTTAAATGATGTTAAATCTAAATGGCAGTTGAGTATCTTGTGAAATGGAGATACTATATGAGAAAAAACTTCAACACCCTGTATCTCTAACACGAAAAGTTTGGAATATATGTTTGTGGGAATTTTTTCCTTAAAATTATGCGAGAAATCTCCCCCCTCTATTTGTATCTCCAAGTCAGGAACACACTAGCTTCTAAAAATCTAGAAAAGCACTGACGTGAAGTCAGCAGCTTTTACGCGCTTGTTCACATTGCGAAAGTTTGACTTGGAAATTTCTGTGAAATTTTTATGACATAAAATTTTCAAAAAAAAAAAATTTTTCGAATTTTTCCATGAATAATTCTTATTTGCACTGTTCATCTTCCAACCAAGTTTCATTTCGATCAGATAAATATTTTTCGAGTTATTGGCAAATCAAAATTTCAAATGGCTGTATAGCACAAAAACCATTCGGCAGATTTGGCCCATTAACGAACTCAACCGAGATATTCAGGATCTTAACCTAACCTGATAATTTCAAGACTAGGTCCTTTCCTTCGATAGTTACAGCGCACACGGCCGGACGGACAAAATCAATTTTGACCACGGATTCTTCATCACTGAGTCCAACCTAGTCGTTTGAGACCATTTTCGGCTCAAAATTCGCAAATTACAGACATCGTGACGAAATGATAACGCGCTGTTCCCCATTGGGAACTTCTGCGAAGATGCCAGCGCCCTAACAGATAAATTTGGAACCTGTCCAAGCTAGTAGTTTTATGTAAACAAACCTTAGAAATGTGGTGGAGAACGAATATTTATTAAGCAGAGCTTGAATATTTGAAGAAATTATTATAATTTTGTGTAAGATTTCTTGAGAAGGAACTTCTCGTTTGGATCACGATATAAAATCGTACTTTGAATCGTTCCTGGAGGATAATTTTGGTGATATTTTAGTGTATATTGCTTGGTGAATCGAAAAGAACCAATATCTAAGTTTACTTGAATTTCTGGAAAAATAGGCACCCCAATAAGTAGTTTTAGGACTCTTATTTATGTGAAGAAGTGCTGAATGCAGTCTATATTATGTGATAAATCTAGAATCAGTCCAAATGATATGACTTGTTCTTTGTTTACAAACGAGTGAATCAATAAAATGAAAACAGATTTTCTGTTTTAGTTCTTTTGGATTGTATTTCTAAAGAAAAGAAAACAGATAGACATATAATTGATTTCATGTTCATATTACAGCAGCTCAAGATACACATACAAAATGAAAAATGTCACAGCTGGTTCAACCTACCTATATATAAAAATGAAAAGTATTGACGTATTTAAATGATTAACTTTAGCTATTATCAACTCTAACAGTATATCTAGTTTTTGTCAGATTTTCAACCAGATCACTCTTTTAGAATATGATTTTGTGTAGTATGTGAATAAGGTAGCTGCAGAAGTGCTCGGTAGTATCTCTGCAGCATTTTCAAAATTCTCTTATTTTATTTACACCTGAAAACGTCATGACATGAGGTGGTTTCGAAATGAATACATTGTAGGTAATTTACCTTTATGAAAATTAACATCTTCAGAGAAATGCAGTGAACATACTTTCATGTATTTCGTGACCTGTTTTCCAATCTTCAATTTCTATAGCTAGCCTTTCTTCTATCATTGAGTTCCCGGCTAAATGCTGTTTCCAAATTAACTTTACTTTCATTTGGCTTTGGAAAAAATGAAAACTAGAGGCACTAGACGATCCTTTCTTCTTTGACCATGAATAACATTGAGTTGAGGCACACAACAATAGTCATTTCGGGAGGATGCCATTTCGAATTAATACAATCGAAAATTTTAATCGGAAAGAAAGGAATCGATTGATGAATAATACAAACACTTTCGGTATACCAAAATTTCAACTCGGAGAACAACACAAAAGTTCGACAATGAACTCCAAAAGTAAGCAAATTACGTTAGAATAACAGGCACGTCGAAAAACTACTAACTTGGAAGTGTTTGAATTTCTATCGCCAGAGGGCGTATCGCTTAGCAGTAGTTGCGAATCAGAACAAGCGCGTAAAAATGAAAAATTCACTATACAAGATGTTCCAATATAAAAATTCAGAGTCCATCCGGAGTATAAGGGCACAATTAGCTGCAGTCTGCTCCCCCACATACCGAATCGATTCTATCCCAGGCTATATATGTGTCTTAAACAAATATTTATTTTGAAAATGTCCCTGCGTCGTGCATGTCCATCCAAATTCCTCGTAACAATAGGAACCCTATATAAATAATCTTGAAATAACTCAAGTATTCGACGGTGGTGCATAGTTTGATCGACAGATGTCTAGCGTGCGTGTCATGGCCCTTTCACACCTCTCTAATAAGCTACGGGCAATTACTGTGTCCATTATTTCCGAAACTAATGATTTGATGACGATCGAATGTGGGAAACGAATCATTCGGTATTGTTATTAGGTAAACATATGGATTGTTATACGCGCTTGTTCTGAGAAAATTCAGATTGAAGAAGGAATCCTAACGCGAATTCGTTGCGAACTCGCGACGAATATTTGGGACGAATTCCGGAAGACTTCTTAAATCATAGTGGATAAAATCCAATCACTCCACGATAGAGTGGTGAATAAAAATTATTAATTCGTTTCCCTTTTCGCCAATAATCATCATGGTCACTTTCCTATAATTTTTCATAAATATATTGAAGCAGTATACAGGGTGGTCCAAGTAGTAACGTCAATAATTTTTTTTTAATTCCTCACACCTGGGGATATCTAAAAATACCTCGTGTATGTTACTCAATTTTTTGTTTGAGTTAAAATTTTGTTGTGTTTTTTCAATGTTATGCTAGCGAAAACTACAGAAAATCGCGTAGCATACATGGGGTACACACCCCCAGGTGTGAAGAATGTAAAAATAAATGATTGACGTCACTGCTTGGACCACTCTGTATAGGATAGTCTAACGAAAACTCAACACCTCGATTTGAAAATGTGGAAAATCGCTTGGATCCGTCAATTGTTGTCTCGAGGGGGAACAATTTTTTTCATCCCCATAACTTCAACCCCCTAACGGGGGTTTGGTTTTGAATAGGGATGAAGAGTGTTGCGATTACTAATTTTAAATATCGTATTGATTAATATCTGATCCAAACATTTTTCGAATTGACAAAAGTCTCCAAACAAAAAATCGAGAAAAAATCATTCTGAAAATGTTCTCGTTTATTTGATCAAAGAGTCAGATTTGTACTCTGAAAAGTCATAGTTCGCTTTGTTTATCGTTTTTCATTAGCAATAATATGTTTTCCAAGAAAGTGCCCTTGACAAATAGTTCAATCCTGCAATACGCAAGGGTATTTTCCATAAAAAAAACATTTTTATTTAATTTCTGAAAGTTCCGTTTCAGATATTGGGAATGAAAACCCAGAAAAAACGTAACAAATAAAAATTCGTATTTTATATGTATAAAGTGAAACCTTGCATTGCATTCGAAAGGCGATTTTTAAAATGTCATACTTCATGACATATAATATGCAATATTGATTTTCTGAAAAATCTATACCGTTCCTTTAAAAGAACACCACCGTTTTAAATTTTTTGTGAAAAATAAGTCCACAATAAGACTTCAAATGTTAAAAGTCTCAATTAAAGCCATAATCAGGCACATTTATCATTAAAATAAAAGAAATTCAGCTCTATTTGTTTTAACCAAGATATCTTAACTAATCTGACAATTTCAAGTCGGTTAGAGCACATACGGACGGAACGACGGCTGGACGGACATCCGGACGGACATAATCGAATTTGACCACAGATAATTCTTCAAAAAATCCAACCTATAATCTTCTGAGACACTACAGGGCGAGTTTACAAGTTGTACATTAATTTTAACCCCAGATTTATTTTGCGCGCATGTTCTAGGGGAAAAGCGTGCTATCGTTTTGTCCAAATGTCTGTAATTTTCGATGATTAAGCTGAAAATGGTCTCAAACGACTAGGTTGGATTCACTGATGACGAATACAGTGTCAAAATCGATTCCGGCCGTCTGGCCGGCCGACGACACAATAACTGTCGAACGGATTGAGCACAGCAACTTGAAATTTTTAGGGTAGTTCGTGCATAGGAATGCCGCGGTTAATGGGCCAAATCGGCAGAATAGTTTCGGAGTTATAGCCATTTTAAATTTTGGGGTTATTTTCCTCATATCTCAGAACCAACTCTAGCGATTATTTCCCTCATATTCTAGAAACTAATGTAGCGATTGGATTGAAACTTAGCAGTTGGTTGAAGCATAACGACGTGCAACTTTGAGCAAAATTTCGTTGAAATCGTATGGTCACTCAATTGAAAAAAAATTTTTCAATTTTCTTTTCGAAAAAAATTTCTTTTTTCTGAAACTATTGTTCATATTTGAGAACAATTTCAGTTATAACTTGAACTTCATATTTCACAGCGGTGTACCACATTCCAATTCGATACGGCTATTAGTTTTGGAGATATTGGGAAAAAATATGTAGAATTTCGTGGTTTTCTTCTCGATATCGTTTTTTTTTACGGTATAACTCAAGAAATACTGATTCAATCGTGATGAAACTTCGCAGCTAGTTCGAAAATGTTGAGGGGAAAACATTGTGCAAAATTTCTCGATTATCGTTTTATTAGAACAATTCGCAAAAAAATTTTTAATTTTTTTCCGAATATTCAATATTCTGTGATCTTCTCATTATATTATCCTCATTAAATTCTGTATGAACCTTCAAACTTTCATTTTAAGTACTGCATTCATTCCAATTCGATCTTATCTGTATTTTTGGAACTATTGGAAAAATAAAATTTTAATGGGTATATTTGCGAAATCATTGGGTGGATTTTACCCATTCACGAATTCGGCCTTCGTAATTAAGGTCCAAACTTTCTCTACAAATATTGAAATTCTAAGTTGTTTCCTTCGGAAGTTATTGTGTCAACGGTCCGGCCGTTAGGCACGAATTTCAAGTGGATGATTAGGGCTTCAATGGTCAAGTGTAGTGAGATACTTTTTCCATAATAATACCGCAAAAAATACTAGATCATAAGAATTAAATGAGTATTCTCAATCATATTTCTTTGAATTTCAAGCAATGGATTGATTATTCTGCAATACAAATCATCGTAAGTGATATTTGTGTTGAAGTTACTAACAAAGTGCAGGAGTGTATTAGCACATCAAGAAATATTTGAATGCTTATAACTTTTTACCTGAGCCGAATCTGACAAAACGGTTAATGAAAAAAGTGTTTCGTTTGATGCGAGGAATCTATGGTTTAAATTAATGTATACAACTCAAAGACTCACCCTGTATAGGGTCAAAATTCGAAAATTACACACAATCAGGTCGATTCTGTTTGCAAATAGCAATATTGCTAGGAAAAAGATATTACTATCATAACAAGATTGAAATTATTGGTATTCTGATCAACGATTTTGAGCAATATGGTCTGTCACTTAAACAAGAATCTTGCTATCAACATTGCTATCTTAGCAACCTCAAAATAGTACTTGCCATGCTTCATAACAAGAAAGTTTAGAAAAGGAATCTCTCAGAGATCCATTTGTTTCATTATTATTTCTTCCAAGAATTCGAAAATATTGAAGATAGGGAAGAATGTGCTAATAAAAATGTGTTCAAGGTTCTCTAGAATATTCAATTTTAAGGATTCTTAGACTAAAACACCGGTATAGTAAGCAACAGCTGACCTGATTCTTCTAATGATCTCAACAACAGCCATCCCTTTGAATTCCCAACAGAAAAGTTCATCGAATTTCGAATTATTATCGCCTGCATAAAATTGCTGTATTTGATTTCTGGAAACCAAAATTCTGTCGGTATCCAGGAAATAGGTCAATTTGACTTTAATTTGTTTTTCTGTTTCTAGAATATTATTTAATTTCAAGGAAAATTCTTAGACTAAGATACAGGCATCCCTTTGAAGTGCCAACGAAAAAGTTTATAGAATTTCTAATTATGAGCGCCTGAATAAAATGGCTTCATTTGATTTCTGGTAACCACTATTCTATTGGTACCCAGGAAATTGATTATTGGTCTATTTGACTCTTCGTTTCATTCATTTTTTATGTCGATGTTTGCATGAAAGCCGTAAATAGAGGTTATGTATGCGAAACCATAAAGAAAACTAACGAATTAGGGATATTTTCATCTTCCTTGTAGTTCTGAAGTCGCAAAATACAGTGTTGTCAGCTCTAAAATCAGCAATTATGGAAGTCTATGATAGCAATATTGTTATGACAAAATTCATAACAAACATTGCTATAACACTCGAAACAGAATACGTAACATCATGGCCATATTGCTATAAATTAGAAAGATAGCAATATGACTAGAATAGCAAGGTTCATAGCAATACGCAAACAGAATCGACCTGATTGTGACGAAACGATAACCGCTGTTCCCCAGAACAAGCTCGTGAAATGATGAGCATATAATGGAGAAGCCTCGAATCAAATCTTTCAATAAATCTTGCACGCTTCATCTGTCATCCCCACAGGAGTTCATGAATGGATCAACCACACGAATACGATGCAAAGTATCCGGTTACAAATAGGTGAAGTGGCTCGATCAGATCCGATTTCTAATACACCCCGGCATCGTCAATGTCACGCCTCAGGCGTCGTGTTACGATTCCTAGCTACGACCGCATTTTGCTACGGCAAAGCGGAACTTACCCTTAAATAATTGTACGGGAAAGTAGGATGCTATACACAGATATCGGTTACATATCCGGGTGAACCTTAATGGGTAAACAGTTGACACTTTGGAGGTCGGAGGTGTTGAACCGAGGAAAGCCAGCATTTTGGGGTTTTGTCTTGGTGGGGTAGAGATGAGGAACTCTTTTATATATTAACATGAATCGCAGTCAAAAGATGAGCCGATAGAAAATTTCAAGATTTTTTCAAAGTGAGATTCTCACGATATTTTGCATGAACCTACAAACCGTTATCGCACAGCCACCAAGTAACTTTTTTCGACTATAGATATGTAGTTATAGTCAAAGGAATATTAGAAAAAAAACTAAAAAGCACTGACGTTTAGTCAGCAACTTTTGCGCGCATGTTCACTTTTGGTAACTGTTGTGTATCCTGGACCCAGCATTTTATGATATATTGTCTTTTCTTGATTTTCCAACGTCGCAGTCTGAATTCTTTGGTTTCCAGCAATATGCCCGAAATTCAATATTTTTTGGTTTAAATCAATTGACACCGGCTTTAAGAGCATTTTATCTCAAGCCAACAATAAAGTAATATTTTGCATGACAGAAAACTCGCAGATGAAATTCAAGCTCTTAGCATTCCAGGAATCGGAGCTTTATGGGTGGTACTCAAAGAATCCAGACATCACATGTGACAGCTTATAGAATTTATCTTATTAGGCCATTTAGGGAAACTTCCTTCACACATTTGTGCTCTCTCTTTTGCACTAGCCAATCCGAGGTGTTTTTTCGGATCTTAGAAGGGTGTCGCTTAATTCAAAAAACCAATCAAAACTTATATTCTCCCTCTAAAATGTGAAGAAGGGAATTTTCTTAATTTGGGTTTAGTTAGTTTTTAGACACTCTTCATTTGACCGTTGTATAGTAACAACAATTCGCTCTCGAATTTATAATCAAGACTTATACGTTAATTCTTGTGTTGTAAAAATCGTAACTTCTCATTTGAAAGTCGCTTCGACCTTGCTATCGAATAAGATATAGAAGGAAGATTCTATTGTGCAAATAACTTGTATACCATTTCGGTCTTGTTATCTAATACAGATACAAGAAAATACATTTTTGTTACTTGTTAAAAGTGCGTATTTAATACACCTTAACAACACCAGTTTCGGCTCATCAGTGCAACGATATTGAACAACTGGTCAATAAGTTCTTTAATTATCTGCTTATTTTAGAAGCATCAACATTTCTGATAAAGATCAGAAAATATTCGTCGGTCGTCTCTTCATTTTGATAACGACAGAATTAATCAAGTGCGAATAATTCATCGACACGGAGTCTCTACTATTGAAACTCTAAAACACCTGATTTAACCAATTCAGGTCAAAACAGTAACATCCTTTGAACATGCGTGCAAAAGCTGCTGACTTCACGTCAGTTCTTTTCGAGGTTTTTTTTTCAATGAATTACTGGATTTCTATTCGATTTATTCTACATTTTCAAAAATATTGGATGAATAAAATTTTGAACGGGTATATCTGCGGAATCATTGGGTGGATTCTATAGGCCCATTCACGAATTCGGCCTTCGTAATTCAGATCCAAACCTACTCTACAAATATCAAGTGGTTTCTTCCAGAAGTTATTGTGTTTACGGACTGTTAAAAATTATTCGAAAATTTTAGAAATTTTTGTTGAAAAATTAAAAAAAGATATTCATAATGAATAGTTCAACTCCAGAACAACGCTTCCGAAAAGAGGAAATATATACTAACTGACAAACTGCAACAACCACAAGGAACTGTTTAAAATTTTTTTTTTTTTTTGTAGAACATTGATCGTACAGCAAGGAGTAAATGATTCAAATTTGGAGAAAAAGAACCAAGGGTTTACAATTTTTTCATTAACTATGTTAATGATGTGTTTGTCCACCGCGGTTTTCTATACACTCCCCAACACGTCCTGGCATTGATGCAAGAAGATTGTCTTTTTCTCCTTGAGGGATATTATCCCAAGCTACCTGTACTTCATGTCTCAGAGCCGTCAAAGTCCGTGGGGGCTGAGGTAAATTTCCAAGCCTTCCACCCATGATGTCCCAAACATGCTCTGTAGGCGAAAGATCGGGGGATCTGGGTGGCCATGGCGAAAGATTCACATGGGTCGCTTCAAAAAAGTTCAAACTAACTCTGACAACATGAGGTCCAGCATTTTCTTGCTGAAATATCGGATTCTCGAGCCGGTTGAGGTAGGGGAGAACATACGGCTCCACTATTTCTTGAAGGTAACGCAGAGCTGTCATGTTACCTCGAATGAAGACTAAAGGTGATCTGCTTGCATGTGCAATAGCACCCCATAATATAACGCCTACTGTCCGGTGTACATGACGCTCAACATCAAAACGAGTGTCACGTCTTTGTCCCCAACGTCGTCTAACCTTGCTTCGGCCATCATGTGCACCCAAGGAGAATCGAGATTCATCAGAAAAGACGACCTGATGCCATTCCACATTTCAATGTTGTCGTTCTCAACACCACTGTAATCGTTGCCGGCGATGCTCAACCGTAAGAGGTAACACAAGTTGGGGTTGATAATGCTGCAGTCCAAAAGACCTTATACGGCGGTACACCGTTCGGACAGTTACAGGATGGCCTTGTTCTGCTAACCACTCATCAGTCAGAGATCGAGTTGTCGCAAATCGGTCTCTAATGGCGTAAGTCTTAGACAAACTTAATTTGTGCCCCTTCGACCACCGGTGCCTACTCTTCTTCGATTATGGGCATTATTAAACCACGCTGACAACATCTCATAAGAGTAGTTGGATATATGTTCGTACGGTTAGTGATTTCTCGAAACGACAACCCCGCCTCCCGTAAACCAATAATTCAACCTCTTTCAAATTCATTTAGCTGATGGCGATTAATTCCGCTTACACGTGTTCTATAGGCATTTTAACAACAACTAAATACTCACTTTGGATCTCCTCGAAAAGCTGGTTTATTGTAAAATTAAAAAAATGGCAAAAAACGACTATACAATATTTAAGTAACAAACAATGTTCACATGAAAAAACCGTCACGATTTTTTTCTACAAATTTTAATCATTTACTCCTTGCTATAGTATCTATGGTTTACCGAAAAAAAATAAAATTTAAAAGTTTAAACAGCTCGTTCTGGCTGTTGCAGTTTCTTTGTCAGTTAGTTCATTAAGATATTACGTTAATGTTTCAAATTTCTTGGTAATTTTCTCGATATTGTTGTTTTTTACAGAATAACTCGAAAAATACTGAACTAATAACATTTCGAATGGACATGTATATGCGGAATCCAATTTTCTAATATTTCTCGCAGCTATTGGCAACGTTAAAACATGCAGACCGTGGGCAGGTGCCTGGCCTTGAGATATTATGCAGATTTAATGAAACTTTGTCACGGATATTCACGAAGCCGTAATTTATCAGCCAACAATGGGGTTTTTCCTTTAAACGAAAATGCTGTGAAAAACCTTTAGGACATCGCATTTCAAACATATAATTTCAATATTATATTTTTAAAAAAATGTTCGATCACCTAAAACTGAAAAATAAAACAGGGGATTTGCATTTAAAGGGATTTGTCATGAGTGCACGATATGGCAACGTCGATTTCAGCTTTCTCGGAAAGAAAAGGACGTCAAATGTGTTACTTTGCTTAGGAAAACAGAGATAGCTATACTTCGATCTGGTTAGAGTAGAAGACGACGATCAAGGAATAGAAAAAGAAGAGCTCAGACTGTCATACTGACAAATCGCAAAGGGAAATTGTTTGGTTATATCGACAAAGAACACGTGTGTACCACAGAATAGGAATAAATATTTCATTATTCTATGGTAGAAAAAGCTATTCTACTAAACACCGTTGTCACTTCGTGCATGCCTGGCAAATCCCAAACCTCAATTTTGAAATCTGATTTTGAATACTTCCTGAAGGTAATTTGGGAAAATGATGAATCAAACCCATAATGATTATGTTCAAATTTGCATTTGCAGTAATAACCCAAACTCAGGAAAAACCCCCATTGTGTCCTTTATCAACCTCATAGATGTAATATTGCGAGAGCTACGTTGAAAATTGAAAAAATCATGTGTGGCCCTTCCATATCCAAATATGATGTGAACGTATATCAAATATTCAGCAGAATAGAAAAAGAAGAGCACAGACTGTCATACTGTCATATCACTGACAAATCGCAAACGGAAATTGTTTGGTTGTATTGACAAAGAACACGTGTGTACCACAGACTAGGAATAAATATTTCATTATTCTATAGCAGAAAAAGCTATTCTACTGAACATCGTTGTCACTTCGTGCATGCCTGACAAATCTCAAACCCCAATTTTGAAACCTGATTTTGAATACTTTCTGAAGGTAATTTGGGAAAATGATGAATCGAACCCATAATACCTATGTTCAAATTTGCATTTGCAGTAATAACCCAAATTCAGGAAAAACCCCCATGGTAGGATCAATTTACTTATATAAATTTCCAAGCTGAGATCCGCCTGAGGATCGATCGTATCTCTGCATTCCCCATCAAAACATGCTCAATAATTAATAAAAGCAGGAGTTGTGTATTCGCCATTTTATCTGAAAGTAATTACACGAGTCGAAATGTTTGTTTTCGGGCTGCCGGATCCCGCCGTTCTGGCATCTCGCAGAGAAACAGCAGACAGTCCTGCTTTTCCTCCACTGCTGCTACTGTATTGTCATTGGATTTCGAGTGTTCTGTAAACAGACTGTTGGAAGTTTGGTTTGTTTAAAGGGCCTCGCATGTCAGCTCATACCAGTTTTCTCCTAATGCTATTTCTCCACGTACGCTTTTATCAAATGACGGCGCATACATTCTTGCTTTCGGAATCTTTTAAAGAAACGCATTGCTAACCATTTTCATCTTTTTACAGCAAATTTATATTTGAATTAGATTTTCAGAAAAAAAATTCTGAACGTATACTCCATTCACATTTAGAAACTATCCCGGTTGGCCATGACATTCTGATACATTTCACCGTGTATATTTTGAAAATGTTAGTCGATTTTGTACTGTTTGTTAGTGTTTGGTTTGATAATTTTTGATTTCACGATTTATTCAAAGACTTTTTAGACTTTTATAGTTGACGAGAGTATTACTGAGAGTACATATTCCATTCTTATAAAGTAGGTATATATCATCCTTCAATCTAATTGAGTGTAGCAACTCTTAAGTTACGGGGATATCTCTAAGGTTAGACAGTATTTTAATATTATTTAATTTCAGACCCAAATGGCAAGATTGACTTTGGTGGATTTCTTAGGCTGTCTTAAAAGTTGAAAAACAGATAGTATTGTAAAACATACTACAAAATAGTCCAAATAATGTGAATAAAATGAATACATTCACATGAAACTAATGCTACTTCTATCGTAAGCCTTATTCATTATGGATTGACAAATAAATTTTACAACACTCATATGATTGGTCTTGAAAAAGCTGTAATAAATAAGCCTTGTTCAACTTTGCTTTCATCGGCAGAAGCACTTTGAGGGAAGAGTATTCATCACCAGATATTTCCTTGTTGAGACTCTTTTTTTTTCAATAGTCAGTTCCATCACTAGAACATTTACGTTGTTCCAAAAAACCAAAAAAATTCGATATTGTCCAGCTTCACGCGTTTGATCTGTACAACGGCCCAAAGTTGACCCAAATTTCGAAAATTTCTCACCAAATCCGGAATATTTTCCAAACCGAATCAGTTACGCAAAATCTAATTACAGATTCGTAATCTACGTGTTCGAATCCATAATATATGATGTGCATATTGTCATAGCTTCAAAAATAAAATTTCGCACGGAATCGCTAAATCTTACCCCCCACCCCTCTGCGCTTTGATGTTTATTCGCGGTTCTTTATGAAAAATTTTTTAAGTCCCAAATAAATTTTTTTCTTCGAAAATCGTCGACCTTGTTATCGTTTCCTATTAAATCGAGGTCGTAGATCACGAATATGTCATTAGAAATCGTCCAGTGACAACCGTTTAGAAATTATGGCGGAAATAGTGAAAAAATTTCGAAATTTTGGTCAACTTTGAGACGTCGTGCCGACCAAAATAATGAAGCTGGGTGATGTCGAATTTTTTTGCGTGCAGTTCGATCCTTTATCTATGAATTAAAACAGATTTCATCGTCCTACTCTCATCGAGTCGGTAATAATGATTTTTTGAAAAAAGGTCCAACATTTTGGAACTTCAAGGACCTCTCACGTCCAGGACGATTTTTTTAAAAAATATCTGACCTTATATTCTTGTTCTACGCCCTCGAATTAGTAAGTGTTCCAAATTTCACGGCGATAGGAGTCGAAAAATTATTTTTCGAAAATTGAGATTTTCTTAAAATTTTACCAAAAATCGAAAGTTCTCCGATCGACCTGACATTTGAAACATATACTAATTCGAGGGCGTAGATTAAGAAAATCCAATCAGAATTTTAGTGGAGAGTCTGGTTCGTTTTTTATGGCCCGAGGAAAATCGAAAAAATTGGACCTTTTTTAAAAAAATCATAATTTTTCAACTAAAAGACCTTCGTCTATAAAATAATTGGCTACGTACTCACAAAGGACCCAGATATAACCAAAAAAATTCGATATTGTCCAGCCTTACGCGTTTGATCTGTACGACGGCCCAAAGTTGACCCAAATTTCGAAAATTTCTCACCAAATTCGGAATATTTTCCAAACCGAATCAGTTACGCAAAATCTAATTACAGATTCGTAATCTACGTGTTCGAATCCATAATATATGATGTGCATATTGTCATAGCTTCAAAAATAAAATTTCGCACGGAATCGCTAAATCTTACCCCCCACCCCTCTGCGCTTTGATGTTTATTCGCGGTTATTTAGGATCCAGATATAACCAAAAAAATTCGATATTGTCCAGCCTCACGCGTTTGATCTGTACAACGACCCAAAGTTGACCCAAATTTCGAAACAGACAGATTTCTGGAAGGCGTTGCATTCCTCTTAAGTAAATTTCTCTGCTTGGATTATGCGCCAGGAAAAAAATTGTTTTCATGAATGTGATCTAATATTTCATGAGCAATTCGTGCTTACCTTTATAAAAATGATCATCATCGGTAAAAGGCAGGTAACAGACTCTCATAAATCTTGTTTGTTGGTTTTTATAGATTCTTAAACACTTTCAGGCCCGACTTGTTAAAGGAAGTTTCGTTCACCCTAACTCCAAATTTTACCGGGCTGTAGAAATCTATGGGAAGGGACATTTGAGTTTGCTTTTCCTCAGTAAAAGCACTTGTAAAATCACACAAACGCCAAGAAAAATGCATAAACTTTCTCATTTTCTTAACATTTCTTCTAACTTGTCAATGATGATGTCTGTACCTCGGGTTACTCGGATAGTCACCAGAGGGAGTAGCGTTTATCTTCATTCGCCAATAGTCAATTCCCTGTCAGATAACTACACAACGTTGTCCTCTGTACATAGTCGTAGTAATTACGTATTTTTCAAAATGTGAATTTACTTTGGGAAAATAATGCATTTGAGAAAATATATGTGAATTCAATAATTCCAAAGAACTGGCGAATGTAGTAGAAACTTTTTTCTCCGTTAATACTGAAAATATTTCACGTATGTAACATGGTTGGAAGAATTAGTTATGCTATTTTCTTGTGCGGAAATCAAGAATCGAGTGTTGAAATTCACTGAAAAATTATGGATAGAGTAGTCCGTTACTTTGTAATAGTTCATTAGAAAAAAAAATAAAACTACTCGAATAAGCTTACAGTAAAACTTCTAAACGAATAGACAAACCTATATAGAATTTCCTACTTTTCGAAATTCTCAAGAAATAAGTTTACAAGACATTTAAATACCTTGTTGCACAACTTGAAATACTCCAGTATGAAAATGTAGTAGTACTACAAAACCTGTGTCACATTTAAAGAACTAACTCAATTTTCAAAATTCTTGGGAATCTATGTGAACGATACACTGGGTTTTCACTCACATACGTCGAAAATGATGGATACCCTGTGATAAATTATTGATTCCAAACTATCAGGGTTACTATCAGAAAAAGCAGATTTCAATTCTTCAAAGCACTTCCTGGTACTTTGTCTCTGCTTCTTCAAAACTACTGTAGGCATTTTTAGTTTCCAAGCGTGATGATTATGTTGAGATTGTGATTAGATATTGGCATTGGCATTTGGCAACGCCGTTGAGAATTATTATGACATTTCCGATATTTCACGAGTGCAAACCTGCGTCAGTTTTAAGTAAAAAAACTTGATAGTCCTTAATCATGGCCAACCGGGATAGTTTATAAAAATGAATGGAGTATAGGTATTCATATACTCCCAAGGATATTTTCGTGATGCTTTCTCACACCGATGGTAAAGTGCATTCCAATCCCTTTGAATGATGGCGTTTCTGTCGAATTCGAGTGTGTTTACTCAAGAGATGGGTTGGCCATGATTTGCCTTTACATGCAGAAATAACGTGTAGGAAGCGGTGGAAATGTAAACAGGGATTCAAACTATTGCGTGTCATATCTAAATGAGATTGCAAGGGGGATGAAAAACGATAAAGAATCAGTCCAATATAGATGATTTTACGCGAATGTTCTAGGAAAACAGCGTGCTATCGTTTTGTCCAAATGTCTGTTTTTTTCGATGATTGACCGAAAATGGTCTTGAACGACTAGGTTGGACTCACTGATGACGAATCCGGTGTCTACATCGATTCTGTCCGGCCGACCGGCTGTAGACACGATAGCTCTGTCGAACGAAGCCATCCAGCAGTTTGAAACTTGTAGGGTAGTTCGAGCATCCCAATCCCGCGGTTAAGTTCGTTAATAGGCCAAATCGGCCGAATAGTTTTGGAATTATAGCAGTTTGAAATTTTGAGGTTATTTCCCTCATATTTCAGAAACTACTGGAGTGACTGAATTGAAACTTGGCAGTTAGTTGGAGCATAACGACGCGCAACTTTGAGAAGAATTTCGGTGAAATCTAATGGTCACTTGATTCGAAAAAAAAAATTTTTCAAAATGTTTCCCGAAAAATAATTTTTTTTCTTGAAACCATTGTCCATATTCGAGAACGATTCCAGTTATACCTTGAGCTTTATATTTCACAGTAGTGTACCAAATTTCAGTTCGATACGGCTATTAGTTTTGGAGATATTGGGAAAAATATGTAGAATTTTGGTTTTCCTCTCGATATCGTTATTTTTTTCGGTAGAACTCAAGAATTACTCATTCAATCGTGATGAAACTTTGCAGCTAGTTCAAAGATGCTGAAGGATAACATTGGGCAAAATTTCGTGATGATCGTGTCATTAAAAAGATTCGAAGAAAAATATAAATTTTTTTTTCCAAATATTCAATATTCTGTGATCTCATTCTCATCATATTGACCTCATTAAATTCAGTATAAACCTCCAAACTGTCATTTTTCGAAGAAGTTCTGGATTTCAATTCGATATTTGTAGATTAGGTTTGGGGGTTTAGGTCGAATTCGTGAATGGGTAAAATCCGCCCAATGATTCCGTAGATATACCCATTCAAAATTTTATTTTCCAATATTTCCAAAAATACAGATTAGATCGAATTGAAATCCAGTAATTTATCGAGAAAAAATCTAGAAAAGCACTGCCGTGAAGGCAGCAGCTTTTGCGAGCATGTTCAAATTCGATTGCAAAGCGGTCGTCTATACATTGAACATGCGCGCAAAAGCTGCTGCCTTCACGACAGTGCTCTTCTAGATTTTCTATTCGTCATCGTATTCAGCGAAATATTCTAATTTTAAATAGTTCAAAGAATACATATCTGATCACTTTAAAATTTGGTACTAGGTTGTAAAATGTCGGCTTTTTAGCTTATGTAAAATTTCAACGGAATGTAAAATATCGTTTATGAAATATAAAACCTTTGAAAACAAATTATTTTTCAATTCTTCTTATAATATGATGTTCATTAAATTCTGCATAATTTTGTGTGTCGATAGTATTCAACTCAGTACCAAGTTTCAACTAGATCGGATAAGTATTTTTAGCGTTATCGTGAAAATATCAAAAAAATTCCAATGATGGATTCAACCAATCAAGAAACCTAGTCGATATACTCATTATTCAAGCCTTTCCTGAAAATTTCAAGACTCTAGATCTCTTCTTTCGAGAGAAACAGTGCTTACGACCAAGCGGACGCAATTAATTGAATTAGATTATGCGGATTTTACAACAGTCCTAAATCGAATTGTTCCATAGACTGAACCTATTTCCGAAATAAATCTTGAAAATAACAGACATTATTCGTGGAGAATTATTATATTACTCGAATATCGTTCTGATGCATGAATGAAAATTGAAAATTTGAGGATACTTGAAATTGAATGCTTCCTTATTCTCTACCTCCATTTGGCCTCAATTCAGATCTGACGGATGTGTTTAGGGAATTTTTGAGAATTCGAGGCGTTGTTGCCACGTCTATACGAAAATTACGGAAAATCAGGAAAATGGTTTTTAAAATGATGCATTCATTATTCATGAAAAGAGCGTATGTCAAGGTACTGCAAGTAGGTGCGTTTTGTTTTAAAAACATTGCAGAAAAACAGATAAGCTGATGTTAGATATAATGATAATACAGGTGCCTCCAAATATCAGCATAACCGACTAAAATTTGAATAATCAATTGCATTATATGGAAATACTCACTTGCAAATCTGGGATCAGCCGCCGAAGTTTGATACCATCCGGATGAATAATGGGAACCTAATCCCAGATTTTCCGATACGGGACAGTACTGACCACCGCCAAACTGTCCCATGACCGGATAGCCTCCGTTCATGCTGCAGCCGCTTGAACTCAAAGTTCCACCTCCCGCACCTGGTGAATTGATGCTGCTACCACTAGATGTAGATCTGCAACAAAAAAAGGAATATATAGGCACCAGCAATAACATTGATTTAATCGTGAAGTCAAACCTGAACAACGGCAATGGGGGTTTTCCCCTTAAACGAAAATGCAGTAATTTTCATGAAAAACCTCTAGAACATCATTTCAAACATATATTTTCAATATTATATTTTTAAAAAAATGTTTGATCGCCTAAAACTGAAAATTATAAATGGGGATTTGCATTTGAAGGGATTTGTCTTGAGTGCACGATATGGCAACGTCGAATTCAGCTTTCTCGGAAAGAAAAGGACGTCAAATGTGTAACTTTGCTAAGGAAAACAGAGGTAGCTATACTTCGATCTGGTTAGAGTAGAAGACAACGACCAATGAAGAAAAAGAAGAGCACAGACTGTCATATTACGGACAAATCGCAAACGGAAATTGTTTGGTTATATCGACAAAGAACACGCGTGCACCACAGAATAGAAATAAATATTTCATTATTCTAGCAGAAAAAGCTTTTCTACTAAACACCGTAGTCACTTCGTGCATGACTGGCAAATCCCAAACCCCAATTTTGAAATCTGATTTCGAATACTTTCTGAGGGTAATTTGGATAAATGATGAATCAAACCCCTAATAATTATGTTCGAATTTGCATTGGCACAAATAACCCCAATTCAGGAAAAACCCCCATTACAATGAAAATCGCGAATTCATAGCCAAACTTGGCATCAATATTCAGCTTTTATGAAGGGTCTTTTTCTGATGCGGAAACTTCAAATTAACAGCACTGTGTGATTTTGTTGCTCTATACCAGTTCATCTCGGGTAATTTTGAGGTAAGTTTGGATTGACAAATCATCATGTATATCCAATGAAAAAAATCATTCAAATTAATTGCAGTTCCACGAAATAGCCTGGTAATGCGTGCTTATAATAATCTTTCAATTCAAGAAACTGTTTATTGTTTCTGCAATCAGTTTACTCTCTCAACGAAAGATAATACGCTTTTAATGGCGATAGTTTATAGTTTGGAAAGGGGTAACATTCACCTATTGTGCCCTCCGTCAGAGCTGTTTTTGCACTGCGCTACCTACAGCTCGCCCTCCAGCTCTATAGTTCTAATGAACTCTAATGAATATCCGTGAGAGCTTCAAGGAGTGTAATTTCTCATTCCTCCTATAATTCTCCTGTCCAAGACATTCCTTGCACATGCTTGCAATGGCGAGACATTCTGTGATCACGTGAACAGGAGTTTCCTCCTCTTCCCCACAAACTCTGCACTCGTCAGTTCCTGCTAAGTCATTCTCTTCATATGCTTCCTTAGGCGGCAGTGTCCTGCGAGGAAGCTAGTGAGGAGGCATAACTTGTTCCTGCTGAGATCCAAATAATTTTTGGACCTTGCAATTAAAATGATCCATTCCTGGCGAATTCCTCCAGAGTGCTCCTCTTTCAGTTTCTTCCTTCTGCAAAAACTGTTTCTTATAGGTGCATTTGCCTATACCACAGAAAGGTTCTGGGCCAGTAAGTAGTGTTTGTGCTCCCTTTCTGGCTAGAGTGTTAGCCTCTTCCTTTCCTTTGATTCCTGAGTGCCCAGGAACCCAGACTAAGGAGACCTTGTTATTCTTGCCTACTTCATTGAGTTTCCTTCGGCACTTCCATATCAGCATTGAGTCGATGACATAGGAGTTCAGTGCTTTAATAGCAGCCTGACTATCAGAATGGATCACTATGTCACACCCTTGATAATTTCTTTCCAGGTGTATGCCTATGCATCTTTCGATTGCCTGAAAGCACTCGAGTAGGAGCCTTGCTATAGTGTACACTTGGTTCAAGGCCTGAAGAGTCCAGCGCCTGCCCCCACTTTCCTCTACATAGATTTACCCTAGATGCGAGACAAGAAAAGTTTTCAGACAAGAATTGTTTCATCTAGCCCCTTTGCTTTGGCCGTGAACGTCTTCGTAATTTATAATATTTGAGCGGATCCCAGAAAGTGGATTCTGAATCTTGGGGCCAACGAGTGTAAAAATTATTATCTAGGATTTTGTTTGTTTTCGCTTACTACCCAAGTTAAAAAAGGTTGATGAACCACAGCACCGCTCTGAAATATGTATTAAGCTTGAAGTAAAAAAAAATATTATTTTCAAGAAGAAAATTATAATTTTGCGCCCCCAGTTAGCTCGCGCCCGTAGCATATGCCTCCTTTGCTACGCTTCAAATCCGGCTCTGCAGTTTCTCCAAAGAAGTATGGAAAAATCCTTAGTAGAGAGTGCCAGCAATATTCTAACTCTTGCAGGAAGTCAAAAATTTACCATCACAACTATAGTATGGGTTTGTTGTTCAAATTTAGCCGAAAAATTCGAATATACATGCTTTAGCCTCGAAGTGCTGTGTAATAACTCCCGAGGACAATATTTGAATGTTTCAGTGCCAAAGGTGTTGTAAGATGGTGTCGAAGTACCGTTTCCCCAAAACCGCTCAGCCTACCTGTAAGGCGAAGGCGGGTTCGTAGCCAACTCCAACTTCCTGTAGCTTTCCTCGATCGGACTCAAGATGTCTGTGACGCTGAACGGAGTGGAATGATGCAACTGTTGGAGATGGCTGAGCACTTGATGACTACCCTGATGATGTTTCGGACTCAGGCTCATCGCCAGCTCGACGCCATTGAGCTCCGGTAGCAGACCGTGCAGGTCGGATCGGTCCGGCGTCGCTACGGGACCTTCCCCGTAGCCACCTGCGGACATGGACTCCAGGGCCCTGCAACAAGACGGTACTTTTGGTAGGCAATGTTCGATTTGATTCCCCGAGTGAAAACAAGACTAGTTCGGAAATTATTTTCGACTTAGTTCGGTTCATATTATGGGCATTTCTAGTATCTTTCAATATAGGTATATGTATAGTATACGGGGTGAGTCTTTGACCTTGCAGAATATTTTAACAGAAGATTCTTGAAGCTGAAAGGAACACATTTGTCCTCTACCATTTTTTCCGATTCGGCCTAGATAAAAAGATATAGGCATTATAAATTTTCATAATAGGCTAGCCGCCCCTTGAAACCTGAACACTGAAGTTTTTCCAAGTCTAAGATATACCATTCAAATCTTCGAAATAAGCAACTCTGTTATGAAAACAAGCATCAACTTTTTACATTCCAGTTGGTGAAAAAAGTTGTATTTATAGTACAATAAACAAGTTAGGTATTCCAAATTTCGTGGGCGATAAAAGTTGTATATTCTTCTCTTGGTTTCATTTTCGATAATGAGGAATTCATCTAGCTATCACTCATATCAGCTTTGAGATTCATCTTCAATTTGTAATTATTAATTTTCTTTGTTTATTTCATTTTCTCCAAGAATTATCAGATTCAGACATAACCCATTCAAACTTTCATTTTCATAGATAAATAAAACAGATGTACCTAATTTATCTATGAATGTACAAACGTTGCCAAATTGACGAACAGAAAGAAAGAACTATTCGAAATCAAACAACACACATGCTGATTCTATGTATACACTTGTATAGTCTATGATTCTGAACTGAACTATAAATCTATGATTCCATTCTCAACTTTTAGACGTGGCAACGCGGAAAAATTGAATTCTGTGAATTTTTTGAACAGAGTTGCAATCAGCCAAAGTACCCAATTCTCGGAATTTCACAGATATTTTTTATTTTTGAATTTCAGATTACTCGAAAACGGCGCATCATACGAAAAAAAATAAAGAATACTTTTACTTTCCAAAATGGTCAAAAATTCGTTGAATAGCATTCAAATTATTTTTAAAAGTTGGATTCTTTGAATTTCTGGTATTTTTATGAAATGTTATGGTCATATTAAAGAAACTGAAGGATGTGGATGAACTTTTGTAATCCAGGAACATTCATCGTATCAATAAAAAACTATATTCCAAAAAGCATCTCATTCGGTGAGATCGTTCGCGAGATATAATCGAAAATTAATTTTTTTTATGGGTTTTCAACAGTCTGTATCTTACGAACCAAGCCGAATCGGAAAAAATGGTAAGGAAAAAAAGTGTTTCTTTTGGCTTCAGGAATCTTCTGTTAAAATATTCTGCAAGGTCAAAGACTCACCCTGTATACGTGTGTTCTTAGGAAAAGCGTGCTATATTGTTTCATCAAAATGTCTGAAATGTCCGAATTCTTTTCCCGAAAATGGTCTTCAATGACTAGATTGGACCCATAGCGATGTCAAAATAGATTCTGTTCTGCTGACTGGCCATCGCCGTAATAACTTGAGAACAGAAAGAGCTAGTGATTTGAAACTCTCAGGGTAGGTTGCACATCAGAATGCCATGATTGGGCTAATTGATGGGCCAAATCAGTAACATGCTTTCAGGGATTTATCCTTTCAAATTTTTGAAGTTATTAGAGGAAAGTCGCCCTATTTTGGATACTTTTTTCTATTC
The DNA here is from genome assembly GCA_958510865.1 of Myrrha octodecimguttata. Classification (NCBI taxonomy): domain Eukaryota; kingdom Metazoa; phylum Arthropoda; class Insecta; order Coleoptera; family Coccinellidae; genus Myrrha; species Myrrha octodecimguttata. The sequence continues at coordinate 75,490,104 of OY294059.1, read as the reverse complement.
CAAATTTTTCGGCAGAAAAATCCATTTTCTGGATATTTTTTTTTGCTTTAAATGTGAGTTCACATTAACAATTACACATCGTAAAAACTGAAATATTTTTTTCTGTTGCAACTGACATAAAAATAAGCCAAACTGAAAAATGTCAATTTTCATGATTGCAAAAATAGGTTCCTAATATTGGATACCCTATCCAAAATTGGGAACCTACTATTCCCTGCAAAAATCACGCACATAAACTTTTTTGTCACTGCCATAACAATCTTCATGGGGCCATCTGAAGCAGACTGAACATTGGATCCAGCCTTCTCCATGTTGGTCTTCCGAAAAATGTCCACTGCAAAAAAGACACTCTGCATCGTAATTTTTCTCATAATCTGTTTACGACATATTTTCATAGGAAACATCATGAATCGAGTATTCGTCATACACATTCTTCTATTTTTTTTGTCTTTTTTTCTACCCACTGATATATTTTTTCGAGATTTACTTCAATTATCTAATTTCTGCGATATTGTTCGTTTCTCAATGATTCTTTCCTCTTTTTCTCCTCAACGCTGGCTTCTAACTCATTTTTGTAGGGTGAACCCGTTATAAGCGCCGCCGAACCAGCTTAACGTCCCCTGCTCGAAGGTGCAGATCAACTACATGATGGTAAAGACAAAAAATTCTGAATTTTCACAATCTTTGGTAACTGTTCAGTTTGGACATCACCACTCAGGCATTTCACTGAAAAATATTATAATTTGAGTAGTGCTCACAATTGGATTCCTTATTTTGGATATCCAATTTTGGGACACCGTTCCTATCCAAAATTAGGCTACATTCATGTCTGAGGTTATAACAATAAATGAATATGAATACTGGTTAGGAATGTTCGAATCAAATCGCTGAAGTGATTCCTCAAATATTCTAGTGTTTTAATACTAAATTTCAATATTCTACACTCAATACTCACCTTTTCATCAGAGTTTAATGTTGGCGAAATAAAATACTGGCTATCACATTGAAACGTTAAAACTCAAAGTGCCACCTAGAAGTAATAGATTGAACTTCATATTTTACAGGGTGTTTGTTTTGGTCAGAAACTAATAGTTTTCTGCATTCACTTCTAGAAGTACACTGATAGGATGCTAGCATATGTAGTATCCAAAATTGGGCAACTGTCCAATATTAGGCGACTTTCCCTTACCTCAAATTGTCAAGGACTATTTTTGCGACTTTTGCTAGTTATAGTTTCTGCGAAATACTGGGCTGTGCGTACGGTAGAATTCTGTTATAGGAGGAGTATAACAACGGGCAATTTCAATTTTGTCAAGATCTTATACTGTCAGTAAATTCAGAAAAAATGTTTTTCAAAATTTTTTTCGGAATCCGTTCATCACATTCAAAAAAAGGTTTCGCTGAGACCTTGTGCTTTATATTTCACAGCAGTGTACCAAATTTCAGTTCAATAAAACCATAATTTTTAGAGATATTGGGAAGAAATATGTCAATTTTCGTGATTTTCTTTTCGATATCGTTGTTTTTTACGGCGTAACTGAAGAAATACCTACTGATTCAATCATGATAAAACTTCGCAGCTAGTTTGAAGATGCTGAAAGACAATTTCGTGATGATCGTTTCATTAGAACAATTGGAAAAAAAAATTAATTTGTTTTTCAAATATTCGATATTCTTTGATCTTCTTATCATATTATCCTTATTGAATTCTGTATGAACCTTCAAACTGTAATTTTTCGATAAAGTACTGGATTTCAATTCGATCTTTTCTGCATTTTTGGAAATATTGGGTAAATAAAATTTTGAATGGGTATAAGTATAAGATTTTATTCATTCACGAATTTGGCCCTCGTAATTAAGGTCCAAACCTTCCCTACAAATATCGAGTTTCTAAGTTGTTTCTTTCGGAAGATATTGTGTCGCGGTTGGTCGTTATAGGTTATGTTTTTTTTTGAGAAAAGAATATTGTTTCGTAGTTTTTACCTGATGATATTAGTCCTGCCAAATTGTTCACATTTGTGTTGATTCCAACTCATTTTGTTTTGTTTGTATTGATGCCAATAAATTTGGGCAATAAATGTTATGTTGGTGCTGAAAAACCCGATTTCTGATTGAAAAATTGTTTCGAAAAAATTGAAAGAGTAGAGGGGGCCCCGAAAGTTTCCATCAAGCCCATATATAGGGTCCCGACAATCGCTGATCCGCCACTGCTCTCATAGTCGATTAATGTTTTAAATTAAGCCCATTTTCATCATGAGAGAAAATGTAATAACAATGTCTTTTGAACGCAACTAATAGGTGAGGCGGTCGATATTGAAGATGAGTTTATTCATATTATTGGGTTAATTCAACAAATGATTTCATAGATACATAGGTATACCTAGTTTCATTCAAAATTTCGTTCTCTCCAATATTTCCAAGAATCTAGGTCAAATCGAATAGAAGTATATCATTGAGTTTTCAAATACAAAATATTTGAAAACTCAATATTTATATTGTATTGAAACCATTATACAATATTTTTTTTCAAGAGTCAAGTTGGTTGGACAGGATCAATACCTGGATAGGTGACCGCTCAAACTTTAGGAAATGCGGATCAGCTCTTGATAACTTCACGAATTTACTCTTTCTATGGCTTTCCAAAATATTCATTTTTTTGGCGCTCTTTTTGATCAAAGTTTTTGCAACCACCGATAGATTTTTTTGATCCTTGAAATAGCATCAACTCATTTCAGGTGCAGGTAAGTGTGTGAGTCAGAATGCAGTTAATAATTCTCGACAGTGCCTCTCTTGATATTTTCTTCCAATATTCTACGCAGAAATGCAAAGTTCACAAATAAGCACGGAAACCCCCGTTCATCACGAAGAAAACAAGCAAGATACTTACCGTTACAAAAAATCGTCCTCGGAATCCGAAAACAGGAAAAAACTCACAAAACCTTGCTCACTCGTTCGAACATCCACATAAATCACTCATCATATACCGGAAATACGATTGTAAACTACAAGAGTCCGTCGCGTTCTTTCTCTCCAACTTCCTCTCGAACCCGATCTCGCGATTCAATAAACAAACTGACTAACTATATAAATAAATCAGTGATCGAGCTATAGTACTCTTCAGGGCGCTCTTGATGTAAGACTCTTTACCGGCAAAGAGCGCTTAACTTGCCTAAGCGTACTCCTAGAGTGCCCTCAAAGTGTACATGGCACTTCTGAATCGGCCCAGACGAATTTCAGGTACTTTGGTTGGCGCGGAGGCGTGGCCTAGCGATTTTACACCAACCGAGCCTCTCCTAGTCCGTCCATACGTAACAACCCATTGTTACCGACCGAAAGGCGCGAATTACCCCCTAACTTCTCGGTCGGTAAGGACCATTATTCTCTATGGTTTGTATTCGTTTTAAACCTAAACGTCAGCGCGATTTAGCTCAATATGGCGTCCTTCGTCCTCCTATCAGAGTTATGAAATTCTCTGCCTGTTCTGTGGACGTATTGAAGGAGCTTTCGAGCATTTGAAGGGTCCTCTCTTCAATCTGATAATGTATATTTATTTTATTTTATTAGATATATCGATTCGAGCGTGCAGAATTTTAGCTAAGAACATTTGGTGTTAATTATAGTATGACGGATTGCTTGGTTTGAGTGGTTTTGGAGGCACTAGAATATTGGTGTCCGGTTCCATTTGAATCGACCTGTAATTTGGGAATATTGGAAAATTTTAATGAGTAGGTACATCTATACGGAATCATTGGGAGGATAGGTTCACCTTATTTCAAATTTCTATAGGTATATACTCCATTCATTTTTATAAACTATCGGCCCGGTTGGCCATGATTTAGGTCTATCAAGCTTTTTACTTGAAACTGACGTAGGTTGGTACTCGTGAAATATCGGCAATGTCAAAATAATTCTCAGCGACGTTGCCAAATGCCAGAGCCAATTTCTACCCCCAATCTCAACATAATCAACACGGTTGGAAACAAAAAATGCCGAAGGTAGTTCTGAAGAAGCAGAGACAAAGTATCAGGAAGTGCTATGTAGAATTGAAATCGGCTTTTTCTGATAGTAACCCTGATAATTCGGAATCAATAATTCAACACAAGCTATGCAACATTTTCGACGTATGTAAGTGAAAACCAAGGAATTATATTTTATATGAATAGATATTTATTTTTTAGCTGCACATCAACACAATAAGGAAGATTTTAAGTGAAAGAGACGACAAAGAATATCCTTCTATTGGTGCACCCAAAAAGACTGAACTGAAGACTTTATTTTGAAAAACCCGATTCTTGATTTCCTTACAAGAAAATAGCATAACTAAATCTTTCAACCATGTTTATATACGTGAAATATTTCCAGTATTAACAGAGACAAAAGTTTCTTCAACATTCGCCAGGTCTTTGGAATTATCGAATTCAAATAATATTTTCTCAAATTCATTACTTTATCAATGTAGATTGACATTTGAAAAATAAGTAATTACTACGACCTCTATGTAGAGAGGACAACGTTGCTTGGTTATCTGACAGGAAAATGACCATAACCTAACAATTTCAAAATATACACGGTGAAATCTGTCAGGATGTCATGGCCAACCGGGCTACATTATAAAAGTGAATGGAGTATACCTAATCATCACCACAGAATACAAAATTTGGAAACAAAGATGCCGAAAGTAGTTTAGAAGAAGCAGAGACAAAGTATCAGGAAGTGCTATTGAAATCTACTTTTTCTGATAGTATAACTCTGATAATTTGGAATCCATGATTCATCACAAGCTATCCAACATTTACGACGTATGTGAGTATAAACCCAGTGTAGGTATCGTTATTCACATAGATCCCTAAGAACTTTGTAAATTGAGTTAGTTCTTTCAAGGTGACACAGGTTTTGTAGTATTATTGCATTTTCATACTGCAGAAAGTATTTCAAGTTGTGCAACAAGGTTTAAATGTCTTCTGATGTATAGACTTATTTCTTGAGAATTTCGAAAAGTAGGGATTTCTATTCTATAGGTTTGTCTGTTCGTTTGGAAGTTTGAGTGCAGGGTTATTCGAGTACTTTTATTTATTTTTTTCGAATGAACTATCACAAAGTAACTTTTCAGTGAAATTTCAACACTCAATTCTTCCGTACAAGAAAATAGCATAAGTGAATCTTTCAACCATGTTTATATAGGTACTTACGTGAAATATTTTCAGTATTAACAGAGAAAAAAGTTTCTTCAATATTCGCCAGGTCTTTGGAATTATTGGATTCACATAGTATTTTCTCAAATTCATTATTTTCCTGAAGTGAATTCACATTTTGAAAAATACGTAATTACTACGACCTTTATGTAGAAAGGACAATGTTATGTTGTTATAGGAAAATTACTATATATACAACCAAGAGCAATTCTGGTTGCTGATCGGTCTATTTGAGAAAGAAGAAGAATAACTTAAAATTTTCAAAATATACACGGTGAAATGTGTCAGAATGTCATGGCCAACCGAGTGAATGGAGCATATACGAAGTTTTACAAATGTGGGGATCATAAGGTAATTATATGGATTGTTCAGAAAGATCGCTTTTTCATCAATCAAATTTCGTGTAATTTATATACCTTTTTATGCGCGCATGATCTAAGGGAACAGCGTGCGCTATCGTGTTTTCCCAATATCTGTAATTTTCTAATTTTGAGCCGAAAATGATTTCAAACGACTAGGTTGGACTCACTGATAACTAATCCGGTGTCAAAATCGATTCTGTCTAACCGTCACCACGATTACGGGCGTGCGGAAGATTCTAATCATTTTGAAAATTTCAGGGTGGGCTGTATTTCAAAACACGAAGCTTAGGTTCGTTAGGGGGTCAAATCGGTCGAATGGTTGCGGAGTTATAGCCATTTGAAATTTTGAGATTAATTTCCTGATAATTCATACGACTGGATTGAAACTTGACAGTTAGTTGGAGTAAACAACGCATAACTTTTCACGGAACTTCGTTGAGATCACATTGTCAGTAAATTTTGAGAAAATTTTTTTTCGAAAATTTTTTCGAAAAAATATTTTTTTTGGTCACTATTTATTAAATCTAAACGAAACTTTTGCTTGTACCTACCTTGAAAATCATATTTTTTCAGCAGTGCACCACATTTCATTCCAATACAATCATAATTTCTAGAGATAAAATTTCGTGGTTTTTTCTCGATATCGTTGTTTATTCCGGATCAACTCAAAAAATACTGATTTAATCGGAATTACCCAAACCTTCTCTACAAATATCGAGTTTCTAAATCGATTCTTACGGAAGTTATTGTGTTTACGGTAGGCCTAACGGCTGACTGCGTAAACACAATAACTTCCGAAAGAAACAACTTAGAAACACGATATTTGTAGAGAAGGTTTGGACCTTAATTAAGAAGGCCGAATTCGTGAATGGGTAAAATCCACCCAATGACTCCGCAGATATACCCATTCGAAATTTTATTTTCCCAATATTTCCAAAAATACAGATCAGATTAAAATTACAGTTCGAAGGTTCATACAGAATTCAATGAGGATGATATAATAAGAAAATCACAGACATTTTTTTTCAAATTGTTCTAATGACACGATCATCACGAAATTTTGCATACAATTGTCTTTCAGCATCTTTAAACAGGATTGAATCAGTATTTTTCGAGAGAAAAAAGCAACGATATCAAGAAAAAAACCTCGAAATTTGACATATTTTTTCCCGATAACTCTAAAACTTATAATCGTATCGAACTGAAATTTGGTACACTGCTGTGAATATGAAGCTCAAAGTCCAAGTAAATTTTTTTTCTGGATTTGATAGGCGGTTTTCGAAAAAAAAAATTGTTTGGAGAAAAATTATGAAAAATTTTTTTTTTTAATTTACTGACAGTATGATCCTGACAAAATTCGGCTCAAAGTTGCGCATTGTAATAATCCACCTAATTGCCAAGGTTGAATTCAATCGCTCAAGCAGTTTCTAAAATAAAAAATAAATAACTTCAAAATTTCAAGTGGCTATAACTCCGAAACTATTCGACCGATTTGGCCCATTAACGAACTTAACCGCGGCATTCTGATGCGCAACCTATCCTGAAAGTTTCAAGTAGCTAGCTTGCTTCTGTCGACAGTTATCGTGTTCACGGCCGGCCGGCCGGAATCGATTTTGACACCGGATTCGTCATCAGTGAGTCCAACCTAGTCGATTGAGACCATTTTCGGCTCAATCATCGAAAATAACAGACATTTGGACAAAACGATAGCACGCTGTTTCCCTAGAATATGCGCGCAAAAAGTTCCTGGGTGACTTCACGTTAGTGTTTACTCTCATTTGAATCAATTTGGTCCATTCTTTTCAAAGGCATACCTACAGGAAGTAATGCTTTTACGGTTACTATAGCAAGAAGAAATGCGAAAAAATAGTATAGTATAGATTTTTATGAATGGGTATTGAAAAGCGGCCTCTAATGACAGGTTAAGTTCTCTGTCCCGTTGCACAATAGGACGGTGATTGCTCTGTACCTAATGGCCAGTAGTAATAGCAGTGGGGTAGATAGAAACAGGCATCACGGTTTAACGCATCCCCTTCACATAATACTATGGTGGTTTTAAATCTGATAATTTCGTAAATACGCACTTTATACGGATCAGGCCTTCTTCTATTCTATCATGCTACTGCGATGGTCTGATGAAGCGTAATAGATTGAAAATGATAAGTTGTGAGGATGGTAATTTTCTTTCTGACCGTTCATTGTAGATTTTTTGAAGGAATAATGGAAATATCTTCAGTGGTTTGTTTGTATTGAAAGTTCCGGAAACTGAACCTGCAATTATAAGCCTTCATCTGCAGGGCATCTGGATTCTGGGGTAATAATAGTTGAAGGTCTAGTTCAGTGCACAGGTTGTTTCATTGATAATACTTATTGATGATACTAATTTTCTTATATCTGCAAAGAGCATTTCAGAAACTGTAAGAATCACTAAAAAAAAAATTCCACAATATCTCAAACTGGTGTTCAGTAAATCAGCTAACCGCATTAATTCAAACGAAACAGATAGTGTTGTTTTTTGTACCTCTCATTCAAAAATCAGAAAACCAGAAATAATCAGTCTTAAATGATGAATCAATAAAAGTTTCGGATAAGTCTATTTCTGGGAATAACAACGGACTATCACATGAACTGGTGTGATCAGATCACCTAGGGGAAGGTGGCCCAAAATGATCCCCCTAAGCTACAAATGACTGTAAAAAGCAAAGTATACATCAGAAAGAGCTCAAATATATTTTTTTGCATAGCTGAAGGATTGTTCCTAAATGTTGCTTCATCAATTTTTCGATATGAAGTGGAAGCAAGTTTTTAAAGCTAGTAATGTTCATGTTCACAAAGGGATCGTTTTACCCTTATAGGTTGGGTTAAATGATCCCCTAAGGATGGGCAAAATGGTCCCTTGGTAAAGATGCACTTTACCTGTTTTATGTAATAAAATATCCTATTAACGTCAACGAAATTAACTGTATTCGGCTCAACCAAATTAACAAACAATATCGAATTGCTGTACACCAAAAATAAAAGTATTTAGAAACAACAAAATACAAAAAATACTAGAACAGAAAACAAGTTGACTTTACAAGTCATCTGTTAACTGTTTACGCACTTTGTTCACTTTGGAATGATCAATGCAATAGTCACAACAATATGGATCACAGTCATTATTGTCGATTCCCGCACACTCATCATGTGCCCATCGACAGCACATTGAGCACTGAACCCAACCTTCTCCTGAATGAGACTGTAGAAATGTTTCGGTACAAATCAGACATTCTGTATCTTCTTCGGATTCCTCCAAAGATTCTTCGTCATTTATCTCCTGTTTTGTTTTTTTATTATTCACATATTTCCTCAATGTTCGCCTTTTATTTTTTTCTTTCGGAAGTACTCTTTCTGCCAACATTTTCCTGTTCTTTAAATCTTTTTTTTCGGCCTGTTTCTCCTTCCTCTGATGCTCCTCCAACAATTGATCTTTATAAGGAGTGCTTGTCAAAACTACAGCGCCTCCAGACTTTCGTGTTTTTGAACTCCGTTGTTCTTGTGCCATTTTAGGAAGTGGGTTTACATCATTTGGCTGAACATTGAAATACCTTCTGTCCCTTGATGTTGAGGGTTCACTTACGGAATCTAAGGATTGTTTGATGTTGGATGTTGAAGCATCATTCGGCTCAATGCATTCAAGGCTTTCACTAGTCCCATCATGTTGCTCATGGACTTCATCATTGACTTCCTCATGCTGTTCCTGCACCACATTATTTTTCTCATTGGCATCGTCATTCCTAGGGTCATTTTGCTCTGTTACTTCAGCAGCATCGAATTCAATGTCAAGGAATATATCAGGGTTGTACGGAAAAATTCCAGTCTTCTTGAAACCGTTAATGGCGTTGAGGGGTGTACTGGCCTGCATATAGGATTCGTTGAAGATTTGTGACAGTTGAAAAACTGTTACAACCCTTCCGGGATGATTAGTTAGCCACTTTTCCAATGCTTTATCGTGATAATGATTGAGCGGATACATGAAACTCACGTCTAATGGTTGAAGCTTGTGGGTCGTATGCCCCATACGACCTGGCAGACATAAAATGGTCACATAATTACTTCTGGCTTTTTCGATGACACTTAAATTTTTTATATGCGAAAGGTGGCCATCAAGAATTAACAATGCTGGGTCCTCTTGAGAAGGCTTAATGAAGGAGAGAAAATGATCAAACCACACCGCAAAAACCTCGAGTTCCATCCAGCCAGAATCGTTGCAAATAAATGCTGTTCCTGGTGGTGCGCCATCTTTCAGCTCTTCTTCCATTCGCTTACGAGCAAAAATAACCATAGGTGGAACGTAAGAACCAGATGCAGACATACAAATTACGGCAGTTGTGGACATACCTCTTTCTGCGGATACAACTCTGCCAACTTGTTTTCTTCCTCTTTGAGCTAGAACTTTACTATTTTTACCCGGGACCGTACTCAAAGATGTTTCATCAACATTGAAGATTCTGTGTGCTCGAAAATGTATTTTGTCATACACTGACTTCAGCAGCGTGAAAAATTTAGTGACGACAGGTCTATTAAAAGCACGAGCGCGAGCCGCTGATGTTGCCTCAGGCGATCTTAGTGAAAGTTGGGGGTGCCTCTTGCGAAAACCGGTAAACCAATCTTTACCAGCTAGACATGTTTCCTTGGAAAAGGGGTGAACAATATTATTTTTCTCGGCAAGTTGATGAGCAATCGATCTTACATCTTTTGTCGTAAGACCATACATTCTGCTTTCCATGTCGAGTATATGCACCACCAGTTGTTGTTCCTGTTCCTCAGTGAAAACCGATCTTTTGCTTCCCAATTTTTTCACAGCATCAACAGCTAATTTGTTCGTTCCTTTACAGCGTCTCTTCAAGCTCATTAGTGGAACACCAAAGTTTCTAGCGAAAGTTTTAAAGGCTAAGCCACCACGGACAGCTTCTATTGCTCGTCACATTTGATCTTCGTCCCATAACTGCCTTTCAGTTTTTCGTTTATACTTTTGAACCATGTTCTTATCTGCGATGGAAAAAACAATAAAACATTCAGTCACTGCAAAGAATTGGTTTAAATATGAGGAAATCAAATGAATAAGGTGAGGCGGGCAAAATGATCCCGGATCATTTTACCCAAGACAGTGAGGGATCGTTTTGCCCCGACAGTCTACATCTTGTATTAGATCATGGTAACTTAGTGCTAGCTCTGTTCAATATTCTTTTAAACTTGTCAAATATGAGACAAAACTATGTGTTTTCATAAAATATTTAGCAAGTTAATGTTACTGTTATTATAACAACACTACTACAATAGATCGAAAGCACTTACCTTAGATCAGACAGTACAAAGAACACGTTTTAACAAATATTTTTATGAAACGATGTTACTTTAGTTCATTTCAATGCTCAAATGATCATAACGACTCGAGTGACCGTAGGTACGCGTTCGAATCACAGAGGGCAGCATTTGTTTTAAAGACAAAAGGGGGTGATCATTATGCCCGCAGGGATCATTTTGGGCCATCTTCCCCTATATATCTTCTTTAATTTTTAATAAATTACCGAAAAAAATATCAGGTTATGAATAAAATTAAGGAATTCAAATCCTCTACAAAAACGTACTTGTTAAATTTGGAGCCATATTCAATCACGGAATACTTTGAAGCCGATTGTATAGGATCTGAGAGATTCCTTTAATTATGTTTTTTTTTGGTTTTCTTTTCAAATGTTATTTGATCATGAAAATAAATATATCCTCATTCTGATATTTTTTATTGTAACAGAAAACACTTTGTCACGAAACTATCGAAACATGAATTATAACCTTGAAAGGAACTTTTTCAAGCGCTTGGCCTACATAACAGTCTGTAATTTTAGAATTTTGAGCCGAACATAGTCTCAAACGATTGGGTTGAGCTCCCTGAAGAAGATGTAACGTATGTCAGAGTAAACACTCTGTATAATTATTAATTGAAGACGAGCAAGGTCCATCGAACCTCGCATCATCCATAAAATGTGCTCAGATGGATTACCTAATGATATTGAATTCCCACGTCTGTTATCATAATATGCTTGTAAACACCTTGCCAAAACATATATAATATTTTGTTATTGTATTATGAAAACAGTGAGTAAGAACAATGAAGCGGAGATTTCATTGATGTGTCGCCGTAGTAATTAAACCCTCTAACGAGTTCTTCGAGTGTTATTTCCAACCCTCTCCTGTACAAACCAACTGGACGAACTAACCCCCCAACCGGGGTACACCACAAAGAATCCGTGGTCAAATTTGATTCTGTCTGTCCGTCCATATGTGCTCTTACTTTCGAAGGAAATGACTTAGCGACTTAACATTGTCAGATTAGGTTTGGAGTCCAATAAATATCTCGGTTGAGTTCGTTTATGAGTGAAATCGGTTGAGTAGATTCGGAGTTAGGCCCATTTGAAATTTTGAGGTTAATTCCTTGATATTTCATGAAATATTGACTCGATCAAATTGAAACTTCGTGGACAGTTTTGGAATATTAACGCGCAACTTCGAACAATATTTCGTCTAGATCCAGTTGTTCGAAAATAAAAAAAATTATTCGAAAATTTTCAAAACTTTTTGATAAAAAGTTTTTTTCCTTTGAAAACATTGATCAGATTTCAATGGTATTTGGCACGAACCTTAGAGTCAGTATTTAACAACAATGTTCCAAATCTCTATCCGATCCGATGTTTACTTTCGCAATATCTTAAGAAGTACAAACGCAATCAGATTGAAACTTCGTAAGCAGTTGGAGATTACCAACACGCAACTAGGTGCAAAATTTCATGTTGATCTATATAATAGTTAGAATTTGAACAAGCGCGTGAAAGCAACTGACCTCACGTCAGTGCTTTTCTAGATTTTTCTTTATACCAGGTGATTCATTAAGGGTGTCCACCGGCTGTATCTCGAAAACCGTTTATCCTATGACTTCTGGAAAAAATTCTTATGGCAAATACGGCAATTAAAAATTTCAAAAAGCACTGCCGTGAAGGCAGCAACTTTTGCGCGCATGTTCAATGTAGATGACCGCTTCAGCAACGAATTTGAACGTGCGCGCAAAAGCTGCTGCCTTCACGGCAGTGCTTTTTGAAATTTTTTTCTGATAAATTACTGGATTTCAATTCGATCATATCTGTATTTTTGGACATATTGGAAAAATAAAATTTTGAATGGGTATATCTACGGAATCATTGGGCGGATTTTACCCATTCACGAATTCGACCTTCGTAATTAAGCCCCAAACCTACTCTACAAATATCGAGTTTCTAAGTCGTTTCTTCCGGAACTTATTGTGTTTACGGTCAGCCTAACGGCCGACTGCGTAAACACAATAACTTCCGAAAGAAACAACTTAGAAACTCGATATTTGTAGAGAAGGTTTGGACCTTAATTACGAAGGCCGAATTCGTGAATGGGTAAAATCCACCCAATGATTCCGTAGATATACCCAATCAAAATTTTATTTTTCCAATATTTCCAAAAATAGAGATCAGATCGAATTGAAATCCAGTACTTCATCGAAAATAACAGTTCGAAGTTTCATACAGAATTTAATGAGGATGATATGATTAAAAAATCATAGAAATTTTTTTTTTCAAATTGTTCTAATAACACGATTATCACGAAATTTTGCATAAAGTTGTCTTTCAGCGTCTTAAAACTAGCTGTGAAGTTTAATCAGGACTGAATCAGTATTTCTCGAGTTATACCGAAAAAATCAACGATATCGAGAAGAAAACCTCGAAATTTGACCTATTTTTTCCCGATATCTCCAAAACTTATGATCGTATCGAACTGAAATTTGGTACATTGCTGTGAAATTAGAAGGTCAAAACGTGAGTATAATTTTTCTTGGATATGATAAATGGTTTCCGAAAAAAAAATTTTTTTGGAAAAAAATTTCGAAAAAATTTTTTTTTAAAAATTACCAACAATATAATCCTGACGAAATTTGGCTCAAAGTTGCGCGTCGTTGTACTTCACCTAACCGCCAAGTTTAAATCCAATCGCTCAGGTAGTTTCTGAAATAAAAAATAAATAACTTCAAAACTTCAAATGCCTATAACTCCGAAACTATTCGATCGATTTGGCCCATTAACGAACTTAACCGCGGCATTCCAATGCGCGACCTACCCTGAAAGTTTCAAGTTGCTAGCTCACTCCGTTCGACAGTTATCGTGTCTACGGACGGCCGGTCGGCCGGACAGAATCGATTTTGACACCCGATTCGTCATCAGCGAGTCCAACCTAGTCGATTGAGACCATTTTCGGCTCAATCATCCAAAATTACAGACATTTGGACAAAACGATAGCACGCTGTTCCCCTAGAACATGCGCGCAAAAATGAATAAAATAATTTCAAGTTCGTAGCATTTTTTCCGGAATAAGTTATAGGATGAACGCGATTTCCGAAATACCGTCGCTAGCCACCCTTGAAGAATCACCCGGTATAGATATATGAAGAGTTCCATTCTATTTCATAATTGTGAACTATTTTATTTTGATATATTCTACAAATTAGACTATACTTTATGCTTCCATGGAAAAAGTTGAATACCTCGAAAAATAGTTTGTGCTTTTAGAAAATTCTTTTACTGAAAAGTTCATATTTGATTGCCCTCGTACAATAAACTCTCAGATGGAATTGATCAGCAAAGGGAAATATGAAAAATCGAAAAAAAAAAACAGCCAGCCACAGATTTATTTCATCTGAAAATGAAATATCTAGAAAAATTTTATATGTATATGCTCTTAGAAAAATCTTTCACTGAAAATGACTGGTGGTCTGTTTCCATCTTTTGACGTTCCCGTTCGGAGCTTAAACAATATAGTGAGGTTAGGATGCAGTTTGTTAAGCTTGGTTAGATTCTTCGAACTTTAACGAAGGAAACCCAAATTCACAGGATATCGGACCTCTATAAAACCTCGAACTGCCAGCGGCCAACGGGAACGTCAGCTGCGAACGGAAACGGAAACTTTATAAATCCCCCTTTATACTAGTGGAAAAATTTCGCAAATATCGAAAACTCACTCAGAACATCAAATACTAAAGCATGTTTTCGAATGTTATTGGAAACAGGGAAAAGAATATTAAAAAATATTGAAAAACTCATATAAAAATAATATTATAATTACAAATTCCACAAGGGAAATAACACACAAGGAATCATAGAACTTTATATGATAAAATTTTATTCCTCTTCCGCTTCCTCCTGCTTATTCTTCCTCCACTTTGATGGTCTGCACTCGGGATATTTGTCTGCAAGGAAACTCCTAATTTCACCGTATTCCACCATCAAATTTATCTTCACTTTATCCTGATTTCTGAGCTTTTCCTGTTTTTTCAAGTAGATTTCCCAGGATTTATGTTTTGTATAAAATGGGGGGAATTCTTTCTTCTGCAGAATTACTCTTCCATCAAGGCAATATTGTTTGAAATCTAAAATTTCTTTTTTATCGATTTCTTCTTCTGTCCGGCATTTTGTGGGAGATGCCAGAACCGTTGGGAAATAACCATTTTCCTTAGAGAATTGTACGACATGAAGACCTTTCTCTTCTGCTATTTCTTTATGGGATTTCTGAAAGATCAAGTTCATAATTTCAATTCAAACAAACTCTGAAATAAAACATGATAAAATTCGAATTGTGGAATACACAAACTTGTTTAACAGTAAAATCTTATATCTCTTGTGGATCATAATTGCTCCTACAAACCCCACCTTTTGAAGAAATCCAATAAGTTGGAATGACAGAAAAAAAAAACCCAATTTTATGAATAATTACCTGTTTCACTAGACCCAGGAAAAATGCTTTTGTTACATGGTTAACATTGGTTGATCCCTCTACCTTAGCGTGAAGATCTTTAATACCAACGACTTCACAAATTGTTTTAATTGCCCTGTGACATTTCAAACCATACCCTTCTGGTTTCGGAGTAACTATAATTTTTGTTGCTCCAAATTGGGTGAAGAAGTCATGATATACTGAAATCGAATTTAAAGTTTAGCATGCAAAACTTAACATTGCTAAAACTTATTCAAAACTCTAACAAATTTAAATAAAATTATAGGTGTGGGTTTAAACGCTGGCATTCAACATAAGCCACTCAAAAATGTATGTAGCATTTTTGCAGTCTTTTTATAGTGCATGTTTGAACACATCGAGGCCCAAATGCCATAATGTAAACAAACCCACCCAAAGATGTTCTGTTTTATCAGCAATCAACAATTATTCTGAAGGATGTTTTTTCAGTTATTTTTTCTTTACTTCCTTAATATACAAATTTAAAAGAATATTTTTAATCACAATTACCTGTGTGTTTATTGAATATTTTTATCGTCATCAATTTTTGTCCTGCTCGGTTTTTAGACTTTCTCATAGCTGTTTTTGGGTCCAAACCTTTGCCAATAGAGAAGCCAGCAAGGCCATTTTGATTTCCTGTTACAGACAGAACTGATACTCTCCTCTTCCTACCCAAATTTCCTGTCATATTGAATACTGTTTTCAGTTCAAGTACTCTTGTATCGAAACCATCATAACGTTCTGAAAACAAAAAATGCATAAAATTGATTATCTGATTACAGGAGAATAATAATCGAAGTTGAAGCCATAAATTGTTTTTCATGTGAATTCATTAGTCCATTTATCACGGTTCTTGTCAGTAGATAAGTAGTTACAAACCATCATCGTTAACTGGATCTGGAGGACCTATACTTCTTCCAGGCATTTTGGAACCACACCAACCTCTATCGATAGGACTTATTTTACCAAACTTAGTTTTACCCATTTGGTCCCTCATCTTGATCAAATTCTTTTCCCTTTCTGGATCTTCTGGCAACTGTTGTTGTTCGATTATTTCCTTGCCTCTGATAATAGGAGAGGACAAACCTGGCCATATTATATTAGCCTTTCCTTAAATAGAAATTATATAGAATTTTGACAAACCCATTTTACAACAACAAACCAATTCCTATAACTTGACCTCTATTCAAATCTTTGATATTTCTCCTATTTATAGTTTTGCCTCTGCCTCTTTTTCTGCCTGCATTACTTACTGACGTTACTCCTTTCCAGAGGGATTCGGCAGGTACTAGAATAAAAACTTGTGAATTTTGAAAAATGGTTGAGGGTTAGAACATACATTTATTGAAGAAATTCGTATTCCTTGAAGGAACGCTGAATATTATATTATTTTTCGACGATGTTGAATCTACAGTCTTTTTCAAGATAGGGATAAATTTATGTTGTAGACTTTTCGTTATATTCAGTAAATAATTAGCCATTTTTTCGGTACTAACGACCGAGAGTTAAAGTTGGAGGAAGACAAATTTGTATAGGTTAATTTATTTTTGATCTTTGACAGATTGACAGATAGGGATGACCAAAACATTGATTCTTTGTAACTGGTATTGTTATTCTATGCTGACACCATTGTTCTTTTAAACAATGCTGATACTGTGCGGTATCTATGGAACAATAGTTTATATTATCATTAAACAATGATATTATCATGATTATATTTAAAGATCATTATTAATAATAAAAATTTTCTTGCACACAATGAACAAGAACAAGATTGAGTTTTTTCGGCTCTATGATGAAGCGTCCACAGATATGAAAACAATGTTAACCAATCCTTACTCATGTGTGGTTGGTTATCCTGATTTTTCAATCGAATAAAATTGCTGCTTCTGTCAAATAACTTGAGTAAATGGTATTATTTCAATGGCGCAAGATGTTTCTACCAAAATGGCTGAGGAACCGTGGATATTAAATGAAGATGGTTATTTGAATGCTGATACAGAAATAAAGGAAATAGTATATCACCCAACATTGAATGTAATACTTTTGTGTACTAAGAACGGCATTGTGAAAGTATTGGACGTCAATACGGGTGTTGTTCTACAATCTAGTAATTTGTCAGGTAATGATAAAAAAGCTTTTTGTGTTCAGTATATAATCACTTTTATCATCTCCTGGAAAACTCATTCTCAAACATTCCATGTCATTTGTTAGCAATCAACCAAAATGAAGTAACATGCCGCTATATACCTGTGCAAGACAGAATCCTTTTTACCGATGGACAAGCTATAGGAGTCAGATCTGAGTATAATGGGGTTTTACTTTTGGATAGCATTCTGCAGAAAATTGTATCTGATCCTCATGAGGAAGTCAGTGTGGAACTTCCTTTGTCAGAAGTGAGTTAGATGATGAAAACTCGATTAAGTTCCCTATTTGATGTCTGATTATTTTCAGGCAATTATACTTAAACAAAGTCTTTTGTCATCTGGACCAACAGGAGTGGATCACATTCTTAAAGAACTGACAAATCTGATTTCTAACGCTCAAAAATGTGATAAAAAGGGAATAAAAGCTCAGAAAGTATGTTTATATTTTAATTCATTGGTTATATTTTAATTTATTGTTTATATTTTAATTTACTGTTTAATTGTATTATTTCCAGTGGAATACAATATGTTTGAAACTTCCTTTGAACGATTTGAGATCAGCTACAATGAGTACGGTCAGCAATATTTTAGCCAAAAATCTTCATTCACCCGAATTGGCTGTATCTTCAGCAATTCAGGAAAGAATGTCGGAATTATTGGGAGAGGTTGCGAATGCTTCAGATAGAAGGGCTATGGCCAGCGAGTCTAAAAGAAGAGACACATTTTCACAGTGGCCACATATGGACTATAAGTAAGATATTCTTTCATCTCTTTACGTCAAAAATTTTGGATTGGATATCCAGTTTACTTATTATTTTTTTCTAAGTTTCCATAAAATTTTTTCCATTAGTACTTTTGAATTCAAGAAGAATTTGAATGATTTTGAATATTTTGTGGGTTGTCTGTCCTGTGAAATCAAACACGCAATAAAGAAGAGAGATTAGCCTCTTTATTTTTCTGTCAAGTGTTACAACAAAAGTGAATTCGAAAGGCAATAAAATTCTCTTTGTTGAAAAGGCAGGCTAACAATTCTGGTTATAAATCTTCTGGAGTGGCGGCAGGTAGTCCTTCGCTGGCGCCTGATTGTGGTCGGTGATGACGAGAGGACGGAAGTCGTCGAGGGTAGTAAACCATATGTCGATGTGTTGGAGCTTCTTTTCCGTTTTTGTTGAAGCGGATGAATTCGCTACAATTTGTTCTCAAATTAGCATTTGTTGCTTTCAGTTTAATTGTAATTCTTAGATTTTTTGAAGTTTGCTCTTAGAGCAGCTTCTGTATTCTTCTGTTATTGATTTTTCTCATTGGTGTTATAATATTTTATTCAACTTTAATATTGTTGAATATTACCAAACGTTGGAACAAAAACGACTTTTGACTGACTGGTGTTGATATCCAATGAATAATCAACTGCAGATCTTAATATGGATTCAATAGAGGTATGAAACCACCTTATAGATGTGATGTATCGGTTCTTAGGATTCTTCAAAATTGAACTCCTTCCAAAAATAAGGAAAAGTTTTGATTATATGGCCTGATTTTTAACTCTATGCGACCTTTATGTAGAAAGAACAATGTTGCGTGGAAATCTTACAGGAAAATGACTAACCTGAAATTTTTTGGTTATACTGAGTGGAATGAGTCAAACTTCCAAGGCCTTCTGACAGATTTTATAAAAATAAATGTAGTATTGATCTCGATAATCTTTGGGTTTCGACAAGTGGAAATCAAAACAAGATTTGCGCATACTCGAACAGCGTTATTTAGGGACCATCGTTGCCAGATTGTGCGGAAGCCTAATACTAGATTTGAGTGATAGTATCTTGATTTATTCGAGATGGTTAATTCTGACTTGAAAATCAAGTACATAAAATAATGATCGAGTAATGTCATGAATTCTGCCGTGGGTTAGGTTAGTTTAGTTTAGAACATTGCCAGTCCAAATCAGGAGAAATTTAATTTTGGGATGGTGAACTTGAATTTCGTCTTCTGATTTGTCTAGGTCCTAGGTGAGGTTAGTTGAATTTAGGACAGTATCAAACCAAATCGTAAAACAAAATAACGGTGTCCCATAATTGAAAAACTTACCACCTTTATCTCTGCTTCAAATAAAAATAGTGCAGAATTGCCCTCACTTATTCAGACATATTCCTTTTACGTTCAATGTACTTCCCAACGCACATTCTATACAACTCACGATACAATTTTTGTATTTGTATCATGATACAAGTTATATAGAGGAAACCGAATTTTAAATAACGACATCCAGTGGCATCGGATTTATTTTACAGTCTGGCAACGTTGCTCCCTAAATGACACTGTTGGAGCATGCGCCGAGCTTGTTTTGATCTTCACTTGTCGAAACCCAAAGATTACCTTGATCTCTATTTATTGGTGGTCAAATCCAGTGATATATTCGTTTTTCGGAAATTTTCAGATGGGCGTTACCTGAACAGATGGCCCAGGCCGGCTTCTATCATCAACCGAACCAACCAAACGCGCCCGGCGAAGACAGAGCCCTCTGCTTCACCTGCGCGGTATGTCTGGTGTGCTGGGAGAAAACGGACGAGCCCTGGAGCGAGCACGAGCGTCACTCGCAGAACTGCCCTTTCATGATGGGCGAATACACCCACAACGTTCCCATTAGCGTCATCTACGCCAGCAATCCCGCCATAGACGCCACCTACCGCGGCATGGACGTCAAGGTGCTGGGGACGAGCTCCGTTCCCAATCTGATACCTGCCAGCAACAACGACGGACTCGTGTCTGTCTTCGACGTTAGCGGAAAGATCACGAGGCCTCATTCGTTCTACGTGTCCCAGTACGACTCTTACGTTCTGGAGAAGATCACTCAGGAGTTTAGCGTGCTGACGAGTGAAGATGGTGAGTTTGGCATTGCGGAAGTATCTAGAAAGTGATTTTAATATGTATTTGCATTTTGTATTTTTTTCCGAATATCCTAGCTCCTAGCTTGAAGCTTGTGCGAGTTAGGATACCGGGTGTGTTCTGTGTAGGCTTTGTTACTAATTCCTTGCGCCACGTTAGGAACAGCACTGTTATTTGTTTACCCAACAGCGAATGGTTGGACGGTCCCCTAAAAACCGGAAAAGTTATTTCCCGGCCAAGGGCTTGAACCCCAGACCTTACGATCATGGGGCTTGCGCTCTAACCACTGAGCTACCGCCGCTATATGTGAATGTATTCGTCTCTATATCTTGATGTTTGTCTTTCTTAGTTTGTCCTTGTATTGCTACCGTTTGTACCTTACCTAATGGTCTAGTGTCGTTTTTGCGCGGATGTTCTGGAGAACAGCTTGCTATCGTTTTGTCCAAATGTCTGTAATTTTCGATGATTGAGCCGAAAATGGTCTCGAACGACTAGACACGATAACGGTCGTACGGAGAATCCTATCGACCTGAAACTATCAGGGTAGGTTGCATTTTGAAATGCGACGGTTAAATTCGTTAATGGGCGAAATCCGCCGAACGGTTTCGGAGCCTTTTGAAGTTTTGACCTTATTTTGACGATAATTCGGGAACAACTGGAACGATTGGATCGAAACTTGGCAGTTAGTTGGAGTATAGCAACGCGCAACTTTTCGCGAAATTTTGTTGAGATCATACCATCAGTAAATTTGGAACAAACATTTTTTCGAAAAAAAATTTTTTTCTCGAACTGTTCATGACATTCGGAAAAAATTCGGCGCATACTTTGAACTCCATATTTCACAGCAGTAGACCGAATTTCAATTCGATACGGCTATTAGTTTTGGAGATATTGGGAAAAAATAGTAAAACAATTTGAAAAAAAAAATTCAAATTTTTTTTTCAGATATTCAATATTCTGTGATATTCTAATCTTATTATCGTCATTAAATTCTGTATGAACCTTCGAACTGTTATTCTTCGATAAAGTACTGGAGTTCAATTCGATCTAATCTGTATTTTTGGAAATATTGGGAAAAAAAAATTTAATGGGTATATCTGCGGAATCATCTGGTAGATTTAACCCATCCACGAATTCGGCCTTCGTAATGGCCCAAACCTTCTCTACAAATATCGAGTTTCTAAGGTGTTTCTTTCAGAAAATATAGAGTAGTTCCAGCTATCTATGGTTCATCAAGATGAATCAGCTGATGGGGGGACAGCATGTCAAACGTTGAAAGTAAAACAACACAACCTCACTTTCCTGCTTTGTTTATGTTATGAAGTACAATATTTACAACAATTTCAGGATAAATTCACAAGTTAAAATGATTTATATCGATAGAATTGGTAAATAACTAGGCCAAGTTATTGTTTCGTTGTGAAATACAACATAAATACACCGAGAGACGAAAGAATCCGATATCTCAGATATATTGTACTGTAGACTTTATATTTGAATATTTGCATTTTTGACCCATTTCCCTAAATTTTATCTGGTATTGGAAGAAACAGAATACTATGTGAACTATCCCAGAGAAGGCAAACATACTATATTCTCGCCATAAATTGAAAAAACTGTTCTGACAAAGTAACAAACTATGGTAGAGTTTGTTGGAGACATTTCCACACTTGTGAATGAATTATGTTGGACTATCTATTCAATTGGTTCTGTTTAATAAGTTAAATCATGATGAGATAACCATGATAAGAATATTTCGTGTTTGTTATACACATTTCAAGAATGATATAAACCTACGATAGCTGGCGTTATGATGGACAAACCCATCCTGATTGTTTACCACTCACATCTCTATATGTTGTATAAAGCCAATCAAGGCAATTCGTTATGTGATAGATTTCCCAAAATATTGTATGTATTTTAAATAATAATGAACCAGATAACTTCCTCTGTTCTCAACCGAACACATTCCAACCCAAGGATGGAACTTCTACATTTTGCCGTTTGTAATATGTTTCGAATTGAACTTATTGTCAATTATAGATTATGAAAGCCTTAACGTTGCATCTGCATAATAAAAAACATTTTATATGGATAGTAAAGCATCTTTTGAGGATGAATCGAAATCGGAGTTCAAGGAAAAAATTTCATATGAATTATTTTATTTGTAACATATGTAGTATAATAAATATACAGAGTGTAACAGCCAAATGAAATAAATTCGATAACGAATAAATGAGGGCGTGTTGGGAAAAACGCTCGGACACGTCGATTTGTAATTTTAAATGCGCATATTTTTCAAGAAAATAATATTATATAGGGTGTTCCATGTGACCGTCGCCAATACCAACTTTCTTATTCCAAATGCAACCCCCTGTATATTATTTATTTTTTGGATTCTTCAGAGAATTCTAGACACAATTTATGCACAATGTCCTATACCTATCTTTATTTATTTCGGAAATATTAAGTGTTTTCAGATTTAGTGCAAAAATTAACGTTTTAAATAAAAATTATTTTATTTCACAAATTCGGTACATTACACTTAAAACCTAATAAGTAATACTGATTATTTCCTAATAATAAAAAAAAAACATTTATGTCAATGTAGGAAATGTTCAAAATGCTCGCCGCGAACGTCTTGGCAACATGCTTATCTGGTGTAGAATTGTCTTCTATAACGTTACTCAACATTTCTGAAAACACTTAATATTTCCGAAAAAGTTGAAGATAGGTATAGGACATTGTACATGAATTTGGTCTAGAATTTTCTGAAGAATCCAAAAAATAAATAATATACAGGGGGTTATATTTGAAATAAGAAAGTTGGTATTGGCCACGGTCGCATGGAACACCCTATATAATTTTATTTTCTTGAAAAATATGCGCATTTAAAATTAGAAATCGACGTGTCCGAGCGTTTTTCCTAACGCCCCCTCATTTATTCGTTATCGAATTTGTTTAATTGAATATTATGATAGCACTGCCATAGCAACTGTAGACCAATATTGTAGTAATTTGATAATTTGCAACATATAACGTTATTTGAAATAGTACTAAGAAGTTCTCTGGAACCCATGTTTTTTCCATTCCATTCATTTGTTGGATTTCATTCTGCTGTTTATTTTCAGGAATAAATGAGCCAAACATTTTACTGTTTCAGTTTCAATAGTTATACCTATAATGAATGCTATCTCTGATAGACTCTAGGCTTTAAAAGACAAGAATAAATACTGCAATTTTCATCATCTGAGATTGAATATCAGTTAATCAGATCCATTATCACGAAATTTCACTTGTGAAATCACTAAAATCTCCAAATAATCGCTGTTTGCCAATGTAAACAAAGCGAATGTATTCCTTCGTCTCTCGGTGTATTTATGTTGAATTTCACAACGCCACACTAACTTGGCCTAGTAATTCACCAATTTTATTAATATAAATCATTTTAACTAGTGAATTTATTCTGAAATTGTTGAAAATGCTGTATTTCATAACATAAACAAAACGGGAAAGTGAGGTCACAGAAAATATACTTCTCTATTCTGTGATTTACCTGTCCCCCCCATCGGCCATGTTGTGACGTCAGCTGGAATTGCTCTATTGTGTTTACGGTATGCCTAACGGCCGACCGTATACACAATAACTTCCCGAAGAAACGACCTATTCGGAGATGTTGGCAAATGCTGATACACAATTTTATGCAAAATTTCGTAATGATGGTGTCATTAGGACATTTTGAAAAAAGTGCGCGCAAAAACTGAAGACATCACGTCAATCACGACAATATTCTTGTCTCTTGAAAAAAGCGCGTGAACATCTGATACACAATTGAATAATTTTTCCATAAATTCTTCCAGTTTGAAGTCTTGCGGCTAGTAGTCAACAATTTCTTGGTGACGAACAAATCATGAGAATGTTTGTAAATATGTTTACTTTTATCATCATTCAATCATAAAAGAGTTGAAACACATTGTCCCAATGGTGATTAAATTTATTGTTTCATCTGTTCACCTATTTTATGCCTGATAAGTTTTCATATGGTATGAACAAATCATGAATTATTCGAGGTCTAGCAAGTGGAAATGTGAAATTTAACATGCCACAATCTAAAACCAGTTGCCAAAAAGCGCTATTATTTCGTGGTGCCAATAAAAGATTTGAAATTGCCCATCAACTTCTTTGTGACCCTTTACTTCGCTTCTTGAAAAGTAGTTGATTTCTGATGAATGAATTTTCGATTTATAGGTTCCAATTCGTATCCAACAGAAAAATCCGTTACTGCTCTGTCTATCATTGATCAGAAATCGGGCCATAACGCCGTATCGAATACCAACACATCGTCACCAATAAGGCCCACAGTAGTCTGCGGTATAAGGATCAAAAGTAAAGCTCCCGAATCTATCGGAAATTCGCCATGCCCCATTGACTGCGACGAGAACCAAGCGGACCCATCTTCTGATGACATGGAAGTCAGCTATCCCCAAAAATCTGAAAAAAGTTGCCTTTTCCTCGTCGTGTACGATTTCCTCTTCAAGAAAAAAGAACAGAAATTGGAGGAAAACACTAAAACTCCGATAGGAACCGAAAAAGAAAAGACGGATGTGCAGGACAAAGAAAAAACTGGCATTATGCAGGAAAAAAGTAATGTACAGGATAAAGAAAAGACGATAGAAATCATGGCGTTCAATAGTGAAACCATGGAAGAACTTGATTTAACAGAAATCTCCCCAAAATACATAATGAAGCATTTACACAAATTTTACAAGTCCTTAATTCCTGGGGAAACCGACGAGATCTGTCTTCCTCCCACCGAAGCTGAACCTAAGAAGTGGTTCGATAAAAAATGGCCGGAATCCAGAGTCGTGTCCTCGAATTCTTCCGAGGCCGATTCTTGTCCGCCGGTGTCCTATCTAAACCAGGACAGTATCTTTCTCAACGGTCCGATATTGCCCCCGAAAGAATCACAGCAAGAAAAGAGCATTTCGGACCACATCAACGACCTGAAGAGCAAAAGGTTGTCGAAGAAATTGAACTACTCCAGGGCGGTTCAATGCTTCATCTTACCGAGTCTCTATAAAGGTAGAAACGACCTGATTATTTCGGATATTTTCACGACTCTCGACGCCGTGCATATCCTGGTCGTACTGAAGAGCTCGAACGGTTCCGGGGGGGTTCTGTTGTTGTATAATTTGGATTTTTCCGGCGACATGGTGATGGTGAATCCGACCCCCGTTCATTCGAGGGAATTGACAGCCGCGGAGAATCCGTTACAGGTTATCCTGTTACCGGCCATTGATAAATTTGGAAATTCCAATAGTTCGAAGGGCATCGAAGGTAATTTGGTGATGGTGTGTTCGGACGGGGCTGTAAGGATTGTAGAACTGGCAACCATGAAGACGCTGTGTTATGCCAAACTGGAAGGAGAGAAGTTTACTTCTGCGGCATACTGCAACAGTAAGTTATTCTTAAACTTTTACTATATGCATTATAGCTCATTTATACTTTTTTCACTTATATGAAGTGAGTCTGTAGGCTATGGAAGTTTGACTCATTCCACTCAGTATAATGGGGATTTTTACTGAATTTGGGTTATTACTGCAAATGCAAATTTGAACATAATTATTATGGGTTTGATTCATCATTTTCCCAAATTACCTTCAGAAAGTATTCAAAATCAGATTTCAAAATTGGGGTTTGGGATTTGCCAGGCATGCACGAAGTGACAACGGTGTTTAGTAGAATAGCTTTTTCTGCTATAGAATAATGAAATATTTATTCCTATTCTGTGGTAAACACGTGTTCTTTGTCAATATAACCAAACAATTTCCGTTTGCGATTTGTCAGTAATATGACAGTATGACACATTGTGCTCTTCTTTTTCTATTCCTTGGTCCTTGTCTTCTACTCTAACCAGATCGAAGTATAGCTATCTCTGTTTTCCTAAGCAAAGTAACACATTTGACGTCCTTTTCTTTCCGAGAAAGCTGAATTCGACGTTGCCATATCGTGCACTCCAGGCAAATCCCTTAAAATGCAAATCCCCATTTTTATTTCTCAGTTTTAGGTGATCAAACATTTTTTTTAAAAATATAATATTGAAATTATATGTTTTTCATGAAAATTACTGCATTTTCGTTTAAAGGAAAAACCCCCATTACAATATTTTAGGTTAGTAATTTTCCTGTAAGATAACTATGCTAAGTAGCTGTAAGAGTTGCCAAATATTTTCACCTTGACGACATTTCACTTTCGCCAACCTGATTCATTTCTGTTTATAATAACTTGATAATACTATTCGAAGGCCTACCAACATTATGAAGGTGAACTAAGAATATTTGCCTATCTCTATAAGATCAGTTACTTCTGTTGATTAAAGTAAAACAATCTGTTTCTACAGGGTTTTTCAACAAGAACTTTGTTTTTCAATGTGGTAACACCGGCACCACATGACAGTTTTGACATTTAGTTTTTTGAGGTATTCGCAGTATATGCTTTGGCAATTGTTACAATGAATTCAATTTCGCTCGAAAATCGCATTAAAATAATTCAAATCCACTATGAAAATGGTCGTTCTGTTAAAGTTACATTTCGTAAAATTCGTGATATTTTCGGACAACATAAACGTCTTTCTGAGACCGCTATCAAGAATTTGGTCGCGAAATTTGAGTCGACAGGCTCGGTACAAAATGTGCCAACACCAACACGTGTTCGACCGGGTCGTTCAACAGAAAACATCGCTGCCGTAAGCCACAGTGTTGAAGAAGATAAAAAGTTATCAATTTCACGACGTTCTCAACAATTGGGGTTATCCAAAAGCACAACATGGCGAATTTTGCGAAAGGATTTGGCTTTGAAGCCTTACAAGATTCAACTGGTGCAGGAATTGAAGCTGACCGACCATTCAAATCGCCGTAGATTCGCTCAGTTCATTCAGGAACAACCTGCTGGTTTTTCTCAAAAAATCATTTTTTTTGACGAAGCACATTTTCATTTGTCAGGGTACGTCAACAAGCAAAATTGCCGCATTTGGGCTTCTGAAAATCCTAAAGCAATTATTGAGAAGCCTTTGCATGCTCAACGTGTCACTGTGTGGTGTGCTATGTGGTCTGGAGGTGTGATTGGGCCGTTTTTTTTCGAAGATGAGGCTGGAAAGGCGGTAACAGTCAATGGATCACGCTATCGCGAGATGTTAACAACTGAATTTTGGCCTATTATTGATGACATGGATGTCACTGAAATGTTTTTTCAACAAGACGGTGCCACATGTCAAACAGCCAATGAAACGATCAATTTATTGCAAACCAATTTTCCCGATCGCATAATTTCGCGAAATTCAGCTGTTAAGTGGCCGGCCAGATCGTGTGATTTAACACCACTGGATTATTTTTTGTGGGTCTATGTTAAAGACAGACTTTATACGGAGCCAATCGAATCGATTGCAGCCTTAAAACTCAAAATCCGTGATGTCATTAACGAAATAGACCCTCCATCTTGCCAAAAAGTGATTAAAAATTTTGATGAAAGAATCAACGTCTGTCAGCGTGGTCGTGGTGGACATTTGTCAGATATCATTTTTCATTCATAATTGCCGAACTTTTCTCTTTGAAATACAATAAAAATTGTATTCATTTTCCACTAAATTCCTTGTTTTATTTTGTTTCAAAAAACAAAGTTCTTGTTGAAAAACCCTTTACTTATACATTCCAGCGGAAACCAAGTGTCTTGCTTCAATCAACATTAAGATTCTGTCAAATAGAGACTGAAACACTAAAACATCAGTTACTAATCATTTTTTTGTCCTGCCTCAGGTTTGGAGAGACTGTGCGTGTCCACAGAAGAAGGCTCCCTCCATTTCTACGTCCTAAACGACACAGAGAACGAATCGCTCGAAGACCACGAGGACGAAGATCTGTTCAGCAGTTCCGAATCGACGGTTCACTCCTCCATTCACGCCGAATTGACAGATACCGAGGACATGCGCTGTTTCCACGAACCGACCGACCTGATAAGCTCGACAGAACTGAAAAAACTCTACTCGTTGACGCAATTCGAGCCGTTGAAAGTGGGCTACTGCGCGGTCGTCCCGCCATGTTGGACGGAGATCCAACAAGCGCAGAGACAAAGGAGACACCCGCAGAGTTTGAGCGCCGACGGAGAAGCTTACACGAAGACGTGGAGGTTACAAACCGACCTTACCACGTGGGACGAACACATCTTCGAGATTTCCCTGCCCTGTCCGATGGTTTTAGGACACGTCGACGTTCATTTCACTCTTCAGCCTTCTACGACGTTGCCACACGTTGAGGTTACGCTACTGAGGCAGAATTCTAACGGCATCGGCCACAAGAGGGATGTTAATTTTTCGGTAGACGAATCCATCACCATCGACATGCTGCAGTGGGCCGACAATCCTGTGATATCCCAGGAGTATCTGAGATCGCATAACGCGGATATTTTGGCGGGGCCTGTGAACATAGCCTCATCGTTGGATCTGACGGAGCAGAGCGGAATGGTGACCTTGACAAGTCCGAAACTGTTCAAATCGAGAAACCGTACTTTGCTCCTGCATTTACGGGTGGTTTATTCGAAAGAAGAGGAATGTAATAGGCAAAATAAGAAGGTTTGTAATTTCAATGGTTGCTACTGAGGTGAGGTAGAAAAAAAAAGGTATTTCGGTACATCCGTGAATTTTTCCGTTTCGAGGATACTGATTTGATGATAACAGTCTTGTATGCAGTGTGTTCCTTGAGCGAAAAATCAGCAGTTGAAACTGGGGGGCCGTCTATCATGGTTTGAAAGATATGGGCCCCCGAAGTTCTGACATAATGTATGAGGTCACTTTTCCGTCTCAAAAAAATTACTCATTTTTGCGCGCAAGTTCTAGGGGAACAGCGTGCTATCGTTTTGTCCAAATGTCTGTAATTTTCGATGATTGAGCCGAAAATGGTCTCAATCGACTAGGTTGGACTCACTGATGACGAATCTGGTGTCAAAATTGATTCTGTCCGACCGGCCGGCCGGCCGTAGACACGCTAACTGTCGTCAGAAGCAAGCTAGCAACTTTAAACTTTCAGGATAGGTTGCGCATCAGAATGCCGCGGTTAAGTTCGTTAATGGGCAAAATCGGTCGAGTAGTTTCGGAGTTATAGGCACTTGAAGTTTTGAAGTTATTTATTTTTTATTTCGGAAACTACCTGAGCGATTAGATTCAAACTTCAGTGCGATACGATCATAAGTTTTGGAGATATCGGGAAAAATATGTCAAATTTCGAGGTTTTCTTCTAGATATCGTTGATTTTTTCGGTATTACTCGAGAAATACTGATTCTGTCCTGATTAAACTTCACAGCTAGTTTTGAGATGCTGAAAGACAACTTTATGCGAAATTTCGTGATAACCGTGTTATTAGAACAATTTGAAAAAAAAATTTCTTTGATTTTCTCATCATATCATCCTCATTAAGTTCTGTATGAAACTTCGAACTGTTATTTTTCGATGAAGTACTGGATTTAAATTCGACCTGATCTTTATTTTTGGAAATATTGGAAAAATAAAATTTTTATTGGGTATATCTACGGAATCATTGGGTGGATTTTACCCATTCACGAATTCGGCCTTCGTAATTAAGGTCCAAACCTTCTCTACAAATATCGAGTTTCTAAGTTGTTTCTTTCGGAAGTTATTGTGTTTACGCAGTCGGCCGTTAGGCTGACCGTTAACTCTCTAATGGTCGACTTTCATTCGGTTACAAATTTCATCAGGTACCATCGTCTCAAAGTAAATGAGCCATGACAAAGTGCACACTTTGAAAAATTAGTTAGTTCAAAGAGGTTTCCAGTAGGTGCACTTTGTCATGGCTCATTTGCTTTGAGACGGTGGTACCTGATGGAATTTGTCACCGAATGGAAGTCGACCATTACAGTTTTGAAAGTTGTGCATGAACAAAACTCTCTAATGGTCGACTTTCATTCGGTTACAAATTTCATCAGGTACCATCGTCTCAAAGTAAATGAGCCATGACAAAGTGCACACTTTGAAAAATTAGTTACTTCAAAGAGGTTTCCAGTAGGTGCACTTTGTCATGGCTCATTTGCTTTGAGATGGTGGTACCTGATGGAATTTGTCACCGAATGGAAGTCGACCATTACAGTTTTGAAAGTTGTGCATGAACAAAACTATCTAATGGTCGACTTTCATTCGGTGACAAATTTCATCAGGTACCATCGTCTCAAAGTAAATGAGCCATGACAAAGTGCACACTTTGAAAAATTAGTTACTTCAAAGAGGTTTCCAGTAGGTGCACTTTGTCATGGCTCATTTGCTTTGAGATGGTGGTACCTGATGGAATTTGTCACCGAATGGAAGTCGACCATTACAGTTTTGAAAGTTGTGCATGAACAAAACTATCTAATGGTCGACTTTCATTCGGTGACAAATTTCATCAGGTACCATCGTCTCAAAGTAAATGAGCCATGACAAAGTGCACCTACTGGAAACCTCTTAACTAACTAATTTTTCAAAGTGTGCACTTTGTCATGGCTCATTTGCTTTGAGACGATGGTACCTGATGGAATTTGTCACCGAATGAAAGTCGACCATTACAGTTTTGTGCATGCACAACTTTCAACCCCTACGAACCCTTTAATGGAGAAAAAAAAATTTTTCACGTGAAGGGGTTGAAAGTTGTGCTTGAAAAAACTGTAATGGTCGACTTTCATTCGGTGACAAATTTCATCGTCTCAAAGTAAATGAGCTATGACAAAGTGCACGCCTGTAAAAAAGATACAAAGACCACATGACCTACTTTTCCTATTCAAAAAATTTAGAGGGTTGATGGGGATGGCACAGGACAAAAAACAAAATCCTTCAAAAATGCATATAAATCTGGTCAAAGTGAAACAAAAATTGAGTTGTTTCAGGATTTTGTTGCCAAATATTTTTCTTCTGAGAAAATTACACATTTTCTCCCTTATTTCTAAATAAACATTTAGGTTTCCCCGATATACAACTCAGAAATATTCCATTGTACAATACAATACAGTGATTGAAGGAAAAAAAAAGAAATTAAACATGAAAAACTCTGAAATAGTAACAATAGGGCAGAATTAGAAAATTTCATATCAGCATATTCCCTCTCCCACACTCTTAAGTGAGTACACACTTGTATTGTACAGCGAGAAAAAACAGTGTAAAATGAATAGACAAAAACTTAAAGGCAGAGAAAGAAGAGAAAAAAAAGAAGTATATAGTTTACAGATTATCTTTGAACCTTAAGGGATTAGATATGACAGGAAAATGACTCTAACCTAACTTTTTGTCATAAAGAGTGGTATGTGTTAAACTTACGTAGCCTACTGACTGACTTGAAGGACTTGTGTGACAACACGTTCTGGGTACACTCACCATCAAAAAATTTGAATTTTTTGATGATAATCTAAGATTTGACATACTCAGATGAAGCTTTGCCATATCTGTGAACAAAAACTTGAGTAGCAATTTCCGTAGACATGTCCTAATGGTAATTCTCTTGCGAAAGCTTATTCCATTTGGGTATTACGTTCTTTATGTAAGCTCCATTGACTTTTTCTATAGGTTAAGAGGCCCGATTGGAGCGGAGAACCAGGGTTCACCTCTAGGAAATCGGAAACTTACATGGGATGCGATTGCATACACGAACTGAGCATCACGGTGTACGCTTCGAAACACACCGACGTACCCTCGCAGGTCGCCTCCGAACGACAACAGCGCAGTCTGATGCTCGAATCGAACGGTATCGTCCTGTCTTTGATCTATACGTTGATCAACGATCGTACTCGCAGCGTTCAGAATTTCGTCTTGGATATTCTGAACTGGATAGCGTCGATAAGGTTGACCAGAAACAGAAGCAACAACGGAGAGGCTCCCTTCCAACAGATCGAGTTCATATCGATTGTGGAGAACCAGCTGCATGGCATTCTGCATAGGAGTTTTTTGTCAGGTGGGAGATCCCTGGCTCACAGATGCGCCAAACTGATCACGACTTGTTCTAGGTGAGTATTGGTGTGAATTGAGGATTTTCAGTTAGTCGTACTTTTTCGGAATTTTATCATTTTTCCATGAAACAATGTTTTAATTTCAGACAGGAGTTAAAGGGATATTTAGGGTCACAAAAAAAATTAAGCTGCTAACTTCAATCAGTGCTTTCCTAGATTTTGGAGGTTTTTATGTCAGAAGTAGACCCGCGAATTTTCCTATTGCAAAGATACCGATTAGATATTTGCATCAATATATGGACTGTGTTTCCATGAACAAAAATCTGCTGTTCAAACAAGGCGGTCTCCTATAGTTCAAAAGATATGGGCACCCGAAGTTTTGAAGTGATAAATTTTCTGGTAAATTTTTATACCATAATAACGATCACCCTATACTTATATAAAGTCTACAAATCATCTTTGAATTTTCATTCAACTATAAGGGGCAAGTTCTTTTGAGAAAGGTTAATATTTAATCAAAATAAATTGGTTTCGTGCGTCGTTTGACATTTGCCATACGTTGGAGTTAAAACAACCTAACTTACCCGCTTTGTTTATGTTATGAAGTACAGCATTTTCAACAATTTCAGGAGAAATTCACGAGTTAAAATGATTTATATTAATAGAATTGGTGAATAACTAGGCCAAGTTATTGTTTCGTTGTGAAATACAACATAAATACACCGAGAGACGAAGGAATCCGATTTTTCAGATATATTGTAGTGTAGACTTTATATTTGAATATTTGCATTTTTGACCCATTCCCTTAAGTTTTATCTGGTATTCGAAGAAAAAGAATACTACGTGAACTATCCCAGAGATGGCAAACATCCTATATTCACGCCATAAATTGAAAAAACTGTTCTGACAAAGTAACAAACTATGGTAGAGTTTGTTGGAGGCATTTCCACACTGTTTAAGGAATTATATTAGACTATCTATTTAATTTGTTCTGTTTAATAAGTTGACTCATGATGAGATAAGTATGATAAGAATATTTCGTGTTTGTTATACACATTTCAAGAATTATATCTTCTCGACACTACAATAGCCTGCGTTATGAATGACAAACCCATCTTGATTGGTTACCACTCACATCTCTATATGTTATATAAAGCCAATCAAGGCAATTCGTTATGTGATAGATTTGTCAAAATATTGCATGCATTTTATAATAATAATGAACCAGATAACTATCTGTTCTCAACGGAACACGTTCAGATGTGGCTCGACTACTCAAGGATGGAACTTCTACATTTAGTTGTTTGTAATATGTTTCTAATTAACCTTTTTGTCAATTACTAAAGATTATGAAAGCCCCAATGTTGCATCTGCATGATAAAAAAGCATTTTATATGGATAGTAAAGAATTTTTTCAATATGAATCGAAATTGGTGTTCAAGTAAAAAATTTCATATGAATTATTTTATTTGTAACATATATTTAGTAAAATAAATATATAATTGAAGATTATGATAGCACGGACATAGCAACTGTAGACCAATATTGTAGTAATTTGATAATTTGCAACATGGAACGTTATTTGAAATAGTACTGAGAAGTTCTCTGGAACCCATGTTTTTTCCATTCCATACATTTGTTGGATTTCATTCTGCTGTTTATTTTCAGGAATTAATGAGCCAAACATTTTACTGTTTCATTTTCAATAGTTATACCTATAATAAATGCTATCTTTGATGTGGATACTCTAGGCTTTAGAAGACTAGGATAAATACTGCAATTTTCATTTATATCGTTTCGAACAATTTTCATCTGAGATTGAATATCAGTTAATCAAATCCATTATCACAAAATTTCACTTGTAAAATGAATAAAATCACTAAAATCTCCAAATAATCGCTCTTCGCCAATGTAAACAAAGCGAATGTATTCCTTGTTCTCTCGGTGTATTTATGTTGCATTTCACAACGACACAATAACTTGGCCTCACGGGTCTAGTAATTCACCAATTCTATGAATATAAATCATTTTAACTTGTGAATTTATCCTGAAATTGTTGAAAATGCTGTATTTTATAACATAAACAAAGCGGGAAAGTGAGTTTGTTTTACCTCCAACGTATGACAAATGTCAAACGACGTACGAAACCAATGGAAATATCAGATAGCCAACCAAACCTCTATTTTTTCTGATTTCATCTTACTCCAAAAGTGGATTTTGTCTTTGGCTCAATTTACTCTGTAAGAATTCTGTGTATTCGTCTATGAGAGATGGCGGGAAATACTTATCACTTGCCCCTCATATAACTACGTTCGCCAGCGATGATAAGGCGTTGTTGCCAGACTTCACTCCAAGATTGTTTTATAATCTCTAGAAATAGAGGGGGTGGGGGGTAAGATTTAGCGATTCCGTGCGAAATTTTATTTTTGAAGCTATGACAATATGCACATCATATATTATGGATTCGAACACGTAGATTACGAATCTGTAATTAGATTTTGCGTAACTGATTCGGTTTGGAAAATATTCCGGATTTGGTGAGAAATTTTCGAAATTTGGGTCAACTTTGGGCCGTCGTACAGATCAAACGCGTAAGGCTGGACAATATCGAATTTTTTTGGTTATATCTGGGTCCTTTGTGAGTACGTAGCCAATTATTTTATAGACGAAGGTCCTCTAGTTGAAAAATTATGATTTTTTTAAAAAAGGTCAAATTTTTTAGATTTTCTTCTGGCCATAAAAAACGAACCAGACTCTCCACTAACATTCTGATTGGATTTTCTTTATCTACGCCCTCGAATTAGTATATGTTTCAAATTTCAGGTCGATCGGAGAACTTTCGATTTTTGGT
Source organism: Myrrha octodecimguttata (assembly GCA_958510865.1). NCBI lineage: Eukaryota > Metazoa > Arthropoda > Insecta > Coleoptera > Coccinellidae > Myrrha > Myrrha octodecimguttata. The sequence continues at coordinate 75,454,852 of OY294059.1, read as the reverse complement.
AAAATTTTAAGGGGTTACCCTTAAGAAAATATCGATTTTCGAAAAATAATTTTCCGACTCCTATCGCCGTGAAATTTGGCACACTTACTAATTCGAGGGCGTAGAACAAGAATATAAGGTCAGATATTTGTTTATAAAAATCGTCCTGGACGTGAGAGGTCCTTGAAGTTCCAAAATTTTGGACCTTTTTTCAAAAAATCATTATTACCGACTCGATGAGAGTAGGACGATGAAATCTGTTTTAATTCATAGATAAAGGATCGAACTGCACGTAAAAAAATTCGACATCACCCAGCTTCATTATTTTGGTCGGCACGACGTCTCAAACTTGACCAAAATTTCGAAATTTTTTCACTATTTCCGCCATAATTTCTAAACGGTTGTCACTGGACGATTTCTAATGACATATTCGTGATCTACGACCTCGATTTAATAGGAAACGATAACAAGGTCGACGATTTTCGAAGAAAAAAATTTATTTGGGACTTAAAAAATTTTTCATAAAGAACCGCGAATAAACATCAAAGCGCAGAGGGGTGGGGGGTAAGATTTAGCGATTCCGTGCGAAATTTTATTTTTGAAGCTATGACAATATGCACATCATATATTATGGATTCGAACACGTAGATTACGAATCTGTAATTAGATTTTGCGTAACTGATTCGGTTTGGAAAATATTCCGGATTTGGTGAGAAATTTTCGAAATTTGGGTCAACTTTGGGCCGTCGTACAGATCAAACGCGTGAGGCTGGACAATATCGATTTTTTTGGTTATATCTGGGTCCTTTGGGAGTACGTAGCCACTTATTTTATAGACGTAAGTCTTCTGGTTGAAAAATTATGATTTTTTTAAAAAAGGTCCAATTTTTTCGATTTTCCTCGGGCCATAAAAAACGAACCAGACTCTCCACTAACATTCTGATTGGATTTTCTTAATCTACGCCCTCGAATTAGTATATGTTTCAAATTTCAGGTCGATCGGGGAACTTTCGATTTTTGGTAAAATTTTAAGGGGTTACCCTTAAGAAAATCTCAATTTTCGAAAAATAATTTTCCGACTCCTATCGCCGTGAAATTTGGCACACTTACTAATTCGAGGGCGTAGAACAAGAATATAAGGTCAGATATTTTTAAAAAAAATCGTCCTGGACGTGAGAGGTCCTTGAAGTTCCAAAATTTTGGTTTAAGTACATAACCAACTTTTGGAAAAAAAGGCCAACTTTATTTGAATATTTTCATCAGGGTTCCACAATGCAAAACATGAAAGTTGCAACATTGCAACTATTTTTTGAAACAAAATAAACACATACAGGTTTGGAAAAGAGAGTCGGTAAGATGCGAAACCCGTCTTTAATCTAACAAGGGTTAGAATAAAATGGACCAGTGGAAGAATCAAAATCTCAGCGCGATGCCATATTGAATAAACGACTGTTCTCTTGCGATGGGAAGTTGAAAATGTTTGGGGGAGCTCTAGTCCACGATATGCGATCGAAGGAAGCGCTTGCCAGTAGCTCTCCAAACGGGAGGTTAAACCAATAGGTTGAAAATAAATACGACAATTTTATTCCATTGTATAAGACGAATTTATTTTCCACAATGTATTACTCGAATAATTTCCTCTGTGAAAATGGGTACTTACTTTCTTTTTCGCTATAACTGGTTCGAAAATGAAATAAATACTGAGAAAGTAAGAAATTGAAAAACAGAAATTATTGTCTCTTGAATTTTAGACCACCAAAATACCATTTTATGATTTTAATTTTTTCTTTTACACAAAACATTTCGATTTACGAGTAATCTAATTTATTTTTAACTTGCCATTGCAAGAGAACAGTCGTTTTTTCGATATGGCATCGCACTGGTATTCTGATTCTTTCAGTGCTCCATTTTATTCTATTCCTTGTTAGATTAACGCTGGGTTTCGCATCTTACCGAGTGACCTTTCGAAACCTGTATAGTCCGTAAGTCAGGAAACAGGTTTGGTTATATGCTAAAATAAGCAAGAATTTATATCAAGTCCTTAAAACTTCTAAAATTCAATGTATACTCCATTCACTTTTATAAAGTATCCCGGTTGGCCATGATTTAGGTCTATCACGTTTTTGTAACTAAAACCGAGGCAGGTTGGCGCTCCTGAAATATCGACAATGTCAAAATAATTCGACGCGAGGTTGCCAATTTCTACTCTCTTTCAATAACAAATAATAATTCAGCCATAATAAACTAATAAATTAACATTTCGCTTTGATTGTATTGTATTGAGCCTCAAGTAGGTAGTCATGTTTGAATTGAAAAAACGAATAATTTCAAAAGTTATATATTTCGTGGAATGGTATCGATAGGATGCTGGGAAGTAGTACATTGAAAATGAACGTGGTATATCCTATGTTGGCAGAACATTGAATTTTTATGCACGAAAATAACATGAATTATACAATATCTCATTCAATGCTTTTTTTTCTAATATTTTAGGAATTGCTTTTTTCTGGGAATTGAATAATTGAGTTGACTTCAAAGTATGTCCATAAAACATAATTCCACATTGCTTTTGACTTTGAGAATTTATCCAGATATCTTGTCATAACAGACTGAAGCTAAGCTGCATCCCAGTTTAGAAATATGTTGATCCTAATCCAGTGTATGTATCATTTACGTAGATTCCGAAGACCTTTATAAATGGAGTTAGTTCTTTTGAGGTTAACTGTGACACAGGTTTGGAAGTACTACTACATTTTCATACTGGAATATTTAAAGTTGTGCAACAAGGTATTTAAATGACTTCTGTAGGCTTATTTCTTGAGAATTTAGAAAAGTAGGGAATTCGGAGTAATGGACTACTCTATCCATCATTTTTCAGTAAAATTCCAAAATACTCGATTCTTGATCGTACAAGAAAAAAGCATAACTGAATCTTCCAACCATGTTTACATACGTGAAATAATTCCAATATTAACAGAGAAAAAAGTTTCTTCAACATTTGCCAGGTCTTTGGAATTATTGAATTCACATAATATTTTCTCAAATTCATTACTTTCCGAATATAGATTGACATTTTGAAAACTAAGCAATTACTACGACCTCTTTGTAGAGAGGGCAACGTTGTGTAGTTATCTGACAGGAAAATGACTATAACCTAACATTTTCAAAATATACACGGTGAAATCTGTCAGGATGTCATGGCAAACCGGGATACTTTATAAAAGTGAATGGAGTATACGTGAATACATAGGTTTCAACGTCACTAACCTTACCGATACTATAATAAAAATTCTTTCAGGTGTTTGGACGTTTTTTTTATTGGCTTTTCTTTATTCATTCCTAAATTCAACGACGTTTCGGTCACAGGTCGGACCTTCATCAAGACTTAATTATATTAATATATAAAACTCAATACCTAAACGCATTGCATGACACTCACATCAATGGATTAAAAAGAAAACAGTCATAGAAACATCAGGTATAAAACTGTTGTACATGAATCATTTGTGGTGTAAGAAAACCATAAAATGTGTATTATATTTCCTTACTTCGATGTCAACTAAAAAGACTTTTATATAATGCGGAAAATGTTCGATGTTTATATGATTGTATACTTTTTAATACATTCATGTTAGTATCAAGGATATGCTTAGGTATTAAGCTTTATACGTTAATTTATTTTGGCCTTGATAAAGATCCGACCTGTGACCGAAACGTCGGTGAATTTTGGAATGCATAAAGAATAGCCAATAAGAAACGTCTACATACCTGAAAGAACATCTATTATACTGCATAACGTGGACGATAACTTAAATCATTTACCGATACTGTTACACTTTTCGGAATCTTTTCATATTGATTTAATTTCAGAGGAGCGAAAAACGTGAACGACAACGTCGGCGAGAACTTCGACATCGCAGTAATGAACAATCTACTCGCGCTCCTGGACTCCATCGGAGAAGTCAAATCGGCCGGTTCTCTACAATGGTATTTCAACGTACTCCTCGGGGTGACGCTCAAGACCGAAAAAGAACTGGTAGCCACGAATTGCAAGAATATGTTGGTAAGAATTTCCGACGAACTGGCGAAGAAAACGAACCCGTATCATCTGCTGCTGAGGACCCGCTACGGATTGTACGGCACACCAATGGAGCCGGAGCTGTTCGATGTCGAGCCACCTCCTTATCCGAAAGGAAGTAGCGTCTCCATAACTTACACTTCGGTAGTTGGTGGAGAGGCATCGATAGCCAGCTCGGACTTTTACAACAACTATTCTTTCTACAAGGAGATCATCAATCCGAAAGAGGTTATGTCGACGTCTGATAATGTGATGAAGTGCAAGAATATAGCCTCATCTAGACTGTTTAAAGGTTGGTAATATTGAGATGAATAGTATAAACTGCTCAAAGATTTATTGATCCCAATTTGTTGCACTTTTATATCCAACTTCATGATTATCGTCTTTTTCGTTTTCATGATATTCACTTTTTTGTTTACGACCATGAGCTTCCTTTTTTAAGAATCATTTGAAAGAGTCACGGTTTTGGTAGGTTTAAATTAATATGTAATGATTCCAGTGTTGATTAAGATTCATTATTCTGAAATTGAAAGAAAAAAAATTTATTTCTGTGAAGGTTTCGAATATATTATCGATGATCGTACTCTTGGCAACACTGCTCATGTCGACGGCCATGATACTTAGACGTTTTTATTGGGAAGTGCGGTTGACACTTAATATTTCACTACCCCGGACTTAAAACACTGATCTTCAACTTGATGTTTATTCAAAATTCAATTTCATTCCTATCTATAAGATTATACACAATGGGGTATTTTCATGAAAAACCTTCAGAACATCACATTTCAAACATATAATTTCAATATTATATTTAAAAAAAAATTTTTGATCACCTGAAACTGAAAAATAAAAATGGGGATTTGCATTTAAAGGGATTTGTCTTGAGTGCACGATATGGTAACGTAACCTTTCTCGGAAAGAAAAGGACGACAAATGTGTTACTTTGCTTAGGAAAACAGAGATAGCTATACTTCGATCTGGTTAGAGTAGAAGACAACGACCAAGGAATAGAAAAAGAAGAGCACAGACTGTCATATTACTGACAAATCGCAAACTGAAATTGTTTGGTTATATTGACAAAGAACACGCGTGTACCACAGAATAGGAATAAATATTTCGTTATTCTATAGCAGAAAAAGCAATTCTACTAAACAACGTTGTCACTTCGTGCATGCATGACAAATCCCAAACCCCAATTTTGAAATCTGATTTTGAATACTTTCTGAAGGTAATTTGGGAAAATGATGAATCAAACCCATAATAATTATGTTCAAATTTGCATTTGCAGTAATAACCCAAATTCAGGAAAAACCCCCATTTCATCCTCGCACATTCTCATATTGAAAATTTCATAATTAAACTTTTTTCACGAAATTTATAAATTAATTATATGAATTCAATCAACTAACCCAAAAATATTCTTTAGAATGTTATGCTTATGGAAAGTCTAGTCCATAGACAGGGACAATGTCTGTGGTGTGGTCACGAAATAGCATAATAATAATAATAATAATAATTTATTCCATTTTTCCATATACATAAAATATAGGACCTATAGGGGGCTATATTGCCCGTACATAGGATGGCCCTTACAAACCAAAATAAACTAAAATACAATCCTTCTTTTTTACTTTTTATACCCATTTATGTGATCCCGGTTTCTGTGTTTATTTCATTGTCCTTTCATATTTTTATTTCAATTATGTGTCTTTAGGTCCTTCTATCACAAAAACATCATTCCCGTATCCCATTGGCTCACTATTCAACCTTTACCTGTCTTATCACCTTATTTACTTGCTTTTTTAATACTTTATTTTCAACACTTAAGTTCTTTAGACTATTTGGTAAAACTTTAAAATACTTTCTTGCATAACTTTTTCCTTTAGTTAATGTATTTCTTGGCACTTCAACACTTCTATTTCTTGTATTTACTGGATAATTGTTATATTCCATCTTTAATTTACTGTATTGATGTACTATTGCATTTATTGCAAATATTTGCTTAATTTTTATTGGGTTTTATTGGGTGGGACATATACCCATAAACATTATAACTTAATGTTATATCTATGCATATACCTAATATTAGGTGAATATTTCTGTGTATTCTATGGTCCGGATAAACGTGAACCCAGCTTGATTTAGTTGTTCTTTTACTAGATTAGGGGCGGATCCATAAATATAAGAAAATTTTCGAATATTATCCAATTTTGTAATATTCAACGTTGAATTTCCGCAAAACAGCGCCTTTAAGGAGAAATTATGAAGAGTAATCAAATATTTTAAAATGATTGAAGATAAACTTTATCTGCATTCTTCATGCTAATTTCGCGAGTCTATAACTCGGAAACTGTTTGAAGTAGGATGAAAGTAAACTTAAAGACTCACCCTGTATGATGGTTCTAGTTGATGTGTCATATTGAAATCTGAAAAAATACTGTGAAAAATGTCATTTTTTGCGCGCATGTTCTAGGGGAACAGCGCGCTATCGTTTTGTCCAAATGTCTGTAATTTTGGATGATTGAGCCGAAAATGGTCTCAATCGACTAGGTTGGACTCACTGATGACGAATCCGGTGTCAAAATTGATTCTGTCCGGCCGGCCGGCCGGCCGGCCGGCCGTCCGTAGACAAGATAACTGTCGACAGAAGCAAGCTAGCTACTTGAAACTTTCAGGATAGGTTGCGCATCAGAATGCCGCGGTTAAGTTCGTTAATGGGCAAAACCGGTCGAATAGTTTCGGATTTATTGGCACTTGAAATTTTTAAGTTGTTTATTTTTTATTTCGGAAACTACTCGAGCAATTGGATTCAAACTTGGCAGTTGGGTGGATTATAACAACGCGCAACTTTGGGCCAAATTTTGTCAAGATCATATTGTCAGTAAATTAAAAAAAAAATTTTTTCGAAATTTTTTTCCAAAAAATTTCTTTATTCGGAAACCATTCATCATATACAAAAAAAATTCCACTCACACTTTATCTACGGAATCATTGGGCGGATTTTACCCATTCACGAATTCGGCCTTCGTAATTAAGGTCCAAACCTTCTCTACAAATATTTAGTTTCTGAGTTGTTTCTTTCGGAATTTATTGTGTTTACGCAGTCGGCCGTTAGGCTGACCGTAAACACAATAACTTCCGAAAGAATCGACTTAAAAACTCGATATTTGTAGAGTAGGTTTGGGGCTTAATTACGAAGGTCGAATTCGTGAATGGGTAAAATCCACCCAATTATTCCGCAGATATTCCCATTCAAAATTTTATTTTTCCAATATTTCCAAAAATACAGATTTGATCGAATTGAAATCCAGTGATTTATCAGTAGAAAATTTCAAAAAGCACTGCCGTGAAGGCAGCAGCTTTTGCGTGCATGTTCAAATTCGTTGCTGAAACGGTCATCTACATTGAACATGCGCGCAAAAGTTGCTGCCTTCACGGCAGTGCTTTTTGAAATTTTTTTCTTTATCCATCTGTTATTTTAATATTTGCGGCGTTTGTAAGATTCAACCGATTGAAAAAAATTCCACGTTATTTCTTCGTTTACAGGTCTCATCGAAACGGAACCGTTGCACTTCGTTTGCATTTCCGCCAGCGAAGGCACCAGACTGGACAAAGCGGACGAAGCCAACTCCGTCATGTCGAACATTATTGTCAATAACGTACCGATATCCTACACGGACTCCGTCATGTCCGGCGCATCTAAAAAAGAAGACATCCAGCTGTTTTGGAACAACGTCATCGACATGATGAACGACATGAAAAACTTCAAAGGTGGGTCTCAAAGTTTATCCGAGAAATTTCTTTCGCATCTGAAGGATCCGCTCAACGCTTTCATTGCTGAGGATCTGGGGCTGGATGCCGCCAACCCGTTACAGTTGTGTGAGTATTCTTTGTCGTTGAATTGTGTTGAGTTTGGTGTGGATGTATGATGTGTAAGAAGTACTGAGCTTTGTGAAGTCATGAGATTTTACGCTCATGCATGTTTCTTCATTTCCAAACGACTGTGCAAATAACAAGGTTGCTGTCGTGTCCGAAAAAGGGGTGACCTCAGGAACAAAAATAAATTGAAGAAGAAAGCCCACGACTTGCCTGTTTAATTTTCTAACTCTGAGGGAGGGAAATTTCGGAAAAAAATTCTTCATGTTGACGTTCGGGTTATTTAAAAATACGGTAAACCCGCAAGATTTCCCGTCGCCGAGATATTAAAAAGATATTTACATCATTGCACGCAGTGTGATTTTCTGAATAAAAAATGTGAAATCGACCATAGGCGGTCTCCCTTAATTTGGAAGATATGGGTCCCCAAAGTTCCAAAATGAGTAGTTTTCAGGTCCCTTTTTCCACCATAAAAACGATCGCTAAGTTCATCTGTATGGTTCACACACCACCTTTGAACCTTCAACCAACAATTTGCAACACTGTTTTTCAAGAATAATCAATACTTAATGAAAAAATAATGAAATTACTGGACAAGCACTTAACCTCTATTCCTTCTGATTTCGACTCAGACTAAAAGTGAAGTTTGGCAATGGCGCAAATTTCTTCGGTCGGAATCGTGCCATCGTGCGTATTCGTGAATGACAGATTATCAGATTATTGCTGGCGAGAAAAATGAAATATGTTCTTAGTTCTTACTGTTTACTGCGAAACTCTAAATATTCCAATAGGAGAATTCGTTTCTAATGAAAAAATCTACAAGGTTGAAACATAGTAATGGAATGAGAATACACCCTGACATTTATTTCCACGTACATTTTTTTCATATGTGATAGGTCGCGCCCTTCCCAGATTTCCAATGAAATCGAGGTTATTATATAACCCATTTCATTGGAATACCCTGAATCTCATTCTAAACTGGGACCATCTCGAAGACACAACAAAAAACGAAGTAGATAACAACCTCCCTATTTTGAAGGGGATAGAAAGAGTTCAAACGAAAATATTGAGAGTGAAACCTTAAACAAATATTCTCGATGATTTCGTTTTGATGTTAGAATAACCACCTCTTCTTCAGTGACAGAAGCATTTTCCTTACAATCATATCCTTCAACTGTCCATCATTTCATATTTTCCGCCAGCAACTACTCTTCGGTCCTAATACGTTGGCCAGCGATGAAAAGACGCTGTTGCCAAACTCCGCTTTAACATTGAGAAGTATTTCGTAGAGATATAGGTTAAGTTGTTGTCTAATATTTTCACTTTTCTTCCTTTAAATAATGAATTTTCTTGAAAGAAAGTGTCGCTATTCGTTAGTTGAAGGTTCAAAGATGATTTATGAACTAGATTTGAGAAGTGAGAGATCATTTTTATGGCGGAAAAATGATCTGAAAATGCAACAATTTGGAACTTTGGGGGCCGATATCTTCCAAACAAAGAGAGACCGTCTATGTTGGCCTTCATATTTTTTGTTCAGGAACTCACACTGCCTACAATGATCTGAATATCTAACTTAAAACTTCGCGACGGGAAATCTTGCGGGTTTACCAAAAATACCCTTAACCTGCGCCTCGATTCTTCCAACAAGGTAGTTTGATCTAAATATTTGTGAAGATAATCAGGCCGATTCTGTTTGCAAATAGCAATATTGCCAGGAAAAACATATTGCTATCATAACAAGATTGGAATTATTGGTATTCCGATCAACAATTTTGATGAATATGATCTGTCACTTTAACAAGAATCTTGCTATCAATATTGCCATCTTAGCAACCTCAAAATAGTACTTGGGATGCTTAATAACAAGATAGGTTAGAAAGGGAATTTTAGACTGATCTATTTGTTTCAGTATTATTTCTCCCAAGAATTCGAAAATATTGAAGTTAGGGAATTATGTGCTGATGGAAATTTGCTGAAGGTTCTCCAGATTATTAATTTTAAGGAAATTTCTTAGACTAAAATACCGGCATAGTAAGCAACAGCTGACATGATTATTCTAATGATCTCAACAACAGCCATCCCTTTGAATTCCCAACAGAAAAGTTCATCGAATTTCGAATTATTATCGCCTGCATAAAATTGCTGCATTTGATTTCTGGAAACCAAAATTCTATCGGTATCCAGGAAATAGGTCAATTTGACTTTAATTGGTTTTTCTGTTTCATAACATTTTCGAATAAGTCTATGTTTACATGAATAAAAAAAAGTATATGCTAATGGAAATGTGTTCAAAGTTCTCTAGAATATTTAATTTCAAGAAAAATTCTTAGACTTAAATACAGGCATAGTAGACAGCAGCTGAGATGATTATTCTATTTATTAACAGTTCTTTATTGGAACAATCCATCGACCGAAGTCCTTCAGCCAGTTTTGAAATCAAAATATGGTATATTAACAAATATGGAAAAGAAAATAATCGTATACAATCTACACAATATAAAAAAAAAAAAATTAGTTTTTTATGAACAGTGAACTATGGTGTTGCGGACAACTTTTGGAGTTCTTCCCATTGTGTGTTCGGCGGTGTCTTTCTGTTGGGTCTTCTGTTTGGATCTCTTTCAATGCAGTAGGTTTTCAATATATCTGTATTACTCTGCTTCACCGCGAATTTTTTCCAGAGGTTTTTTATTCGTTCTTCAATTGGTAATATCTTAGTCTCCTGGTATAATAGGCTGTTGGGAGGGTTATGCAAAGAGTTCCTGGGGTGTCTCATTTTAGTGATTCCCCTGAGTGATGTGGTCTCTGCGGTACTAAGGATCTTCCTGACAGTTTTATTACTGATGATGTAGATTGGATGACAGTATTCCAACAGAGGGCCGAGATTATTCTAATTATTTCAACAACAGCAATCCCTTTGAAGTACCAACGAAAAAGTTTATCAAATTTCGAATTATTCACGCCTGAATAAAATTGCTGCATTCGATTTCTGATAACCAATATCTTATTGGTATTCAGGAAATTGGTTATTGGTCAATTTGACTCTTCGTTTCCTAACATTTTTTATGTCGATGTTTACATGGAAGCTGTAGATAGAGGTTATGTATGCGAAACCATAAAGAAAACTCACAAATTAGGGTTATTTTCTTCTTCCTTGTAGTTCTAAAGTCACAAAATACAGTGTTGTCAGCTCTAAAATCACCAATTATGGAAGTCTATGATAGCAATATTATTATGACAAAATTCATAACAAACATTGCCATAACACTCGGAACAGAATACATACTAACATGACCATATTGCTATAAATTAGAAAGATAGCAATATGACGAGAATAGCAAGGTTCATAGCAATACGCAAACAGAATCGACCTGAATGAGCTGAAAGTTGTGCAGTAGCTACTGTTCGGTTATTAGTTTTCGGTTCCGTAAATATGAAATATTCGGTTGGTTCGGCACAGACCCTGAAGTCAATATTTTAATAACAGCGCACTGAATCTTACCTCCGACAAATTTCTTCGAAAATATACGGAAAAAGTATATAGGATATCGATTTGCAAAAAATTTGAAGAGCGTCCATTCTCAGATCAGTTTTTCTACAACCAGAATAATTTAAAATAGTTTTAGGTAATTCACGAATCATAATTGAATTTTTCACATCAACTAGCGGTGTTTTCGTTGAAATAAATTCAATGTTTGAGTTAGAAACATCGAGTTTATCAAATAACCAATTCATTGAACTCATTTGTACTCCATTCACTTTTAAAAACTATCCCGGTTGGCCATTTTTTAGGTCTATCAAGTTTTTTTACTTAAATAACGGCAATGTCAAAGTAATTCTCAGCGACGTGGCCAAATGCCAATATCTAATCTCAATCTCAACATAATCATCACGCTTGGAAACTGAAAATGCCGAAGGTAGTTTTGAAGAAGCAGAGACAAAGTATCGGGAAGTGCTATGTAGAATTGAAATCTGCTTTTTCTGATAGTAACCTTGATAATTTGGAATCAATATCACAAGCTATCCAACACTTTCGACGTATGGGAGTGAAAACCAAGGAATTATATTTTATATGAATAGTAATTTATTTTTTAGCTGCACATCACCATAATAAGATTTTAACCGAAAGAGACGACAAAGGATTTGCACCCAAAAAGACACTAACTGAAGACTTTATTTTGAAAAACTCGATTTTTGATTTCTGTACAAGAAAATAGCATAACTGAATCTTCCAACCATGTTTATATACGTGAAATATTTCCAGTATTAACAGAGAAAAAAGGTTTCTTCAACATTCGCCAGGTCTTTGGAATTATTGAATTCACATAATATTTTCTCAAATTCATTATTTTCCCAAAGTAAATTCACATTTTGAAAAATACGTAATTACTACATCTATGTAGAGAGGGAAACGTTTTGTAGTTATCTGACTAGAAAATGACTATAACCTAACATTTTCAAAATATACACAGTGAAATGTGTCAGAATGTCATGGCCAACCGGGATAGTTTATAAAAGTGATTGGAGTATATGTGCTAGGTGCGTCAATGTCAAACTTTACTCGTGATCAAATGACAGGTGAATTGGTTGTCAATTATTCAAAGATTTTCAATCAAACATTGAATATCTTTGAGAGGAAACACTTCGAATTGTTGTGAACAGATTCAAGAATGATTTGTGAACTGAACAAAAGATATTCAGGAATTGTCTGATAGCGGAAAGAGTAATTGAAAATTCTTCCTTATTAAGATAGACTACTAAGTTTCCACTGCATCTCTAAGTTCAGAAAACAACAAGATGTTTGCATGACGTTTGGATCTTTAATATACCCAAAATAATAAATGTGTTCGTGATAATCCAGTATTCAAAAAAAAGTTTGTTTTTTTTAAATAACAGTTTCAGACAACTTCCGTAGCAACAAGTCGGAGAACAAACAGGCGACCACGAAGAACATGTGGCAGCAGACTGAGGATACCTTGTCCCCCGAATTCCAAGTGAACAACATGTGGCAGCATCTGCTGGTAGGTCCACCTCAGCAAGTTATAGTCGTCGAAAGGATGCATTCAGGCGCAAGGAGATTCGTGATATTGGACTTTGGCCAGCCTGTCATCTTGACGGACCTATTGATACCGGCCTGCAACGATTTGGTATCTGTGAGCATCGACGTGTGGCTCAGGAGCGAAGACGTGGATCCGGTCAGGATAGCTGTGTCCTCCGACATTGGCAGCAGGAATTTGGTGTTGAACGATCTGTTGCCGCCTCCCATCTGTCGCTTTATGAAGGTTGGTACACTTAGACTTTAGTTTAGAGATGGGAATACCGGTTCCACCCGTGTCGCGGTATTTTCGCGACGGTTCCAGAAAAATACCGCGACAAAATACCGCGATTTTGGAACCGTCGTTCCAACGCTGAAACAAAATGAATTAGTACGGCAATCTGTTTCTCAAATGATATAAATTCTCTTTTTATTCTACTTATAGCTATTGTATTCAGATTTAGAGCTTCCCAGAACTTCTTCCACTAACATATTTTCGGTTGAAACCTGACGTATCTTCAAACTATAATTGATTTTTTCCAACTTTTTTCTCATATTTTCTTCACATTCGAGATATATCATTTCAATTGAAAGAGAAGAATGCCTTGAGGTTTAATATTTTCTCAATTGAGAAGATTATTATTTAAAATTACATATTTACAATAGACATTATCATTATAAAGGACGCAAACTGTATCAATATTATTTGAATATCTTGTTTTACATGAATACATGTTTTGCATAATAAATTTTCAATTCTTATTATCCTTCAATATCTTCCACCAGCAGATTGAAATAATATCTACGGATATGCATAAAGTATTGATGAATATGGCAATTATTGAAAAGAAAGCATAACTTGCATAACACACAATCTGATGGAATATTATATTCCATCAGATTGTGTGTTGTGAACTACTTGTCACAATATCACTTTCTGAAAGTAAACCATGTAACACCGTATCGGAAATGTAACAGCTGACAACGAAGTAGAAACATCCACAGTTTCTAATGAGGCGCACTGCGCACTAGAGCTGTAACTCCTGTAACAGACGTAATCGCATTGCGATGGGTATTCTGTTCGCGGTATTCTGGAACCGAGGAACGTGGAGCGAGATAGGCACAGAACATCAAATATAAGAAGTGCTACCTCCCTTGTAAACTGTGGGCAACATTTGTGACATTTCTCCTGCAAAAATCTAGTTGGGAATATTCCATTATGGTGCGAGGGGGTGTCCGCTTGCTGAATTATATGTCATTATTGTCATTTTACGATAGAATTCTGATGGTGTTCTGTGCTTAAATATTCTGTGGCAATATTGATTATTTATTACAGGATGCAAATATTTATATCGTGAATTCTTCAAAATTTTTATTATTCCGTGTTCTAAGCTCAATTATGATTCGAAAGGAAACGTGCTTCAAAAATGAAACAAAGCATTATAAACAATAATTTCTTTATTTACATCATTGTTAAAATTGCATGCAATTATAATATATTTTCCAACAAGTTATATGTACATAAATATATACTTATAATTATCATGAAATAGGCTTCAGTATGCTCGTTTTTTTCACACCTACATGTGGAACATCTGCATGTGCAAAATTGGTAACCAAAATATATCTCAGCCAAAAAACTATCCAAAATGTAGTTGAAAAAACTTCTTAAACATAAAATAATCTGAATTTCTTGAATAAATACTGATTACATTTTTCATATATTTCAAAGATTCCGTCTTAGAATGAATAAGAAAATATTTGTCTCACACCTTATCAAATGTGACTATAATTTAGGTGGCAGTTTTCTGAAACAAATAAGTGAAATTTGCTTCTAGAGAAACCAAAAACCATGACACACAACTAACAAAATTTTTGACCAACCACAGGTCTTACATTTTTGGAATTTGGTTTCAACTATTTCAAGTTCTTTGGGGTGTATCTACCAAATTCCAGAACAATTATTCAATAAAATGAGAATTACACTTTGATGTTCATGAGTTATGGATAAAAGGATATTTATGGGGTCAACACTTATTCACGACAGTCTTTCAGTTATTATTACGATCAGAATTGTCACGTCACTGAAACACAATAACACTGTTTTGTCTAGGTAGGGGAAAAAGCATCCAGTCACAATAGGTAGACATAATCAAGTGGATTCCGTCGATATAGATGATTACCGTCTGAAAAATGAAAAAAGTATCAATTTCACATATGAAATGATAGAAGATGAATATTGAAATATATTTCAAATATAAATAAAGCTGATCAATCTTGCTGGGATAGATCTTGATAGGTTGATATACTGTGTGTATATCCCTTGTCGTTCCTAAAAAAAATACTCAGTAAAATATTCACGTGCTATAATCCATATCACAGTCAACAAACTATAGTAATAAAAATAAAATATCACAACACTCAATACAATCTTAGTGTTATCAGTCGGTGTATGTATCAGGTACAAATGTCTGGGTCTTTAGGGAAGCGAAAAAATCTTTTGTTATTACCAACAAGTGAATTGCTGATATAGGAATTTTTGCAAGAAGGATATTTGCAAGAAAACTTAATATCTTTGTACAATGAAGCAGATGAAAGTAAAGCCATTTTCTTAATTCAATATAACGTTAGAGACAATAAGATTTATAGAATTGAACTTTGTATAAACATAAACATCAGATCTCACCTAGCGCCCTAATCTTCAACATCATGTAATACCTGAAAAAAACTCATTCAATCACCAACTAATCACCTGCAAAAATATCATATCATTAGCATAATCTGAATTCTGGAAAAAAAAGTTTCATTATATCACGAAGAGAGCACCTGAAAAGAGTTGAAATATTTTATCCCCGGCATCAGCTGAATCCTGAAAAGGAAATTTGGACCGGAAAGTTTTTTATTAAATTACCAAAAGAAAACTTATCTTCACATGGAGATCATATTAATACTAATTAATATCACAACAATTATTGCAACAGTCTAGAAAATATCACATATAACTTTTCAACAAACACATTTATGAAATTATGCTTAGTTATGCCAATTTCATTTATCAATGTCATTCGTCATTCCATAAATGTTCTGTCATTTATGTCATTCATCCATTTGAACATATCTACGACATACGTTTCCTACATCTCCTTTTCTAATCAAAGGACAGAACAAGCTTAGTTGGGGACGTATGTCCTTGTTTCCACTTTTCCTACTGTCGCTTCACCCCCCTGGAGATAGGTATCGATCGCGACTGGAGCGTGGAACGATTGGAGAGTTACACGGTATTTTGGAACGTCGGTTTCAGAGTTACCGTCGGTTACTTTGGAACGTGGAGCGAGGTCGATCGCGACTGGAGCGTGGAACGATTGGAGAGTTACACGGTATTTTGGAACGTCGGTTACTTTGGAACGTGGAGCGAGATAGGTATCGATCGCGACTGGAGCGTGGAACGATTGGAGAGTTACACGGTATTTGGAACGTCGGTTTCAGAGTTACCGTCGGTTACTTTGGAACGTGGAGCGAGGTCGATCGCGACTGGAGCGTGGAACGATTGGAGAGTTACACGGTATTTTGGAACGTCGGTTACTTTGGAACGTGGAGCGAGATAGGTATCGATCGCGACTGGAGCGTGGAACGATTGGAGAGTTACACGGTATTTTGGAACGTCGGTTACTTTGGAACGTGGAGCGAGATAGGTATCGATCGCGACTGGAGCGTGGAACGATTGGAGAGTTACACGGTATTTTGGAACGTCGGTTTCAGAGTTACCGTCGGTTACTTTGGAACGTGGAGCGAGGTCGATCGCGACTGAAGCGTGGAACGATTGGAGAGTTACACGGTATTTTGGAACGTCGGTTACTTTGGAACGTGGAGCGAGATAGGTATCGATCGCGACTGGAGCGTGGAACGATTGGAGAGTTACACGGTATTTTGGAACGTCGGTTTCAGAGTTACCGTCGGTTACTTTGGAACGTGGAGCGAGGTCGATCGCGACTGGAGCGTGGAACGATTGGAGAGTTACACGGTATTTTGGAACGTCGGTTACTTTGGAACGTGGAGCGAGATAGGTATCGATCGCGACTGGAGCGTGGAACGATTGGAGAGTTACACGGTATTTTGGAACGTCGGTTTCAGAGTTACCGTCGGTTACTTTGGAACGTGGAGCGAGGTCGATCGCGACTGGAGCGTGGAACGATTGGAGAGTTACACGGTATTTTGGAACGTCGGTTACTTTGGAACGTGGAGCGAGATAGGTATCGATCGCGACTGGAGCGTGGAACGATTGGAGAGTTACACGGTATTTTGGAACGTCGGTTTCAGAGTTACCGTCGGTTACTTTGGAACGTGGAGCGAGGTCGATCGCGACTGGAGCGTGGAACGATTGGAGAGTTACACGGTATTTTGGAACGTCGGTTACTTTGGAACGTGGAGCGAGATAGGTATCGATCGCGACTGGAGCGTGGAACGATTGGAGAGTTACACGGTATTTTGGAACGTCGGTTACTTTGGAACGCGTTACTTCTCTGTTTTGGAGCGCGACAGACGGTTCCAGAGAAATACCGCTCCAAAATCGCGGTATTTAAATACCGTCACATCTCTACTTTAGTTCATTCGTCACTAAGAGGTTTAAAATCCTGGTGATCATACTGATTCAATATTTTTAGCCCTTACTGCTACGCTAATAGACGACTTCGGTCCAAGTTCCAAACCACAAATTTCGTCCAAAATGACTATCACTGGGAAAGGGGAAATTCAGAATAAATTCGACATGATAAGGTTTGGTTTATTCATAAATATCCGTAAACGGTGCATCGGCTCCTCAAACGAGATAATTCCTTCTAAATATAGATTTTTGTTAAGATCATCTCCGATTGGCTGAAATTTAAGTTGGGATTCCTGATTGCATGTCGACAGTGTCAGGTTTACATAGGTGTTTTGACCTGAATTGGTTTATTCAGGTGTATTGGGGGGTTTCAATAGTAGAGACCCCGCTTGGTTGAATTAATCGCACTTGATCAATTCTGTCGTTATCAAAATGAAGATACGACCGACGAATAATTTCTGATACTTTATAAGAAATGTTGATGCTTCTAAGATAAGCAGATAATTGAAGAACTTATTGACCAGTTGATCAATATCGTTACACTTAAGACATGAAGATGTTCTTAAGGTGTATTAAAAAACGCACTTTTAACACGTAACACAAATGTATTTTCTTGTATCTGTATTAGATAACAAGACCGAAATGGTATACAATTTATACAATAGAATCTTCCTTCTATATCTTACGATAGCAAGGTTGAAGCGACATTCAAATGAGAAGTTACGATTTTACAACACAAAAATTAACGTAGAAATTGTTGTTTACTGTACAACGGTCAAATGAATGATTGGATTTTCTTAATCTACGCCCTCGAATTAGTATATGTTTCAAATTTCAGGTCGATCGGAGAACTTTCGATTTTTGGTAAAATTTTAAGGGGTTACCCTTAAGAAAATATCGATTTTCGAAAAATAATTTTCCGACTCCTATCGCCGTGAAATTTGGCACACTTACTAATTCGAGGGCGTAGAACAAGAATATAAGGTCAGATATTTTTTAAAAAAATCGTCCTGGACGTGAGAGGTCCTTGAAGTTCCAAAATTTTGGACCTTTTTTCAAAAAATCATTATTACCGACTCGATGAAAGTAGGACGATGAAATCTGTTTTATTGCATAGATAAAGGATCGAACTGCACGTAAAAAAATTCGACATCACCCAGCTTCATTATTTTGGTCGGCACGACGTCTCAAAGTTGACCAAAATTTCGAAATTTGGGTCAACTTTGGGTCGTCGTACAGATCAAACGCGTGAGACTGGACAATATCGAATTTTTGGTTATATCTGGATCCTTTGTGAGTACGTAGCCACTTATTTTATAGACGTAAGTCTTCTGGTTGAAAAATTATGATTTTTTTAAAAAAGGTCCAATTTTTTCG
Source organism: Myrrha octodecimguttata (assembly GCA_958510865.1). Lineage (NCBI taxonomy): Eukaryota > Metazoa > Arthropoda > Insecta > Coleoptera > Coccinellidae > Myrrha > Myrrha octodecimguttata. Next base: position 75,435,910 of record OY294059.1, on the reverse strand, counting down.
ATTTTCTTCTGGCCATAAAAAACGATCCAGACTCTCCACTAACATTCTGATTGGATTTTCTTTATCTACGCCCTAAAATTAGTATATGTTTCAAATTTCAGGTCGATCAAAGAACTTTCGATTTTTGGTAAAATTTTAAGGGGTTAGCCTTAAGAAAATCTCAATTTTCGAAAAATAATTTTCCGACTCCTATCGCCGTGAAATTTGGCACACTTACTAATTCGAGGGCGTAGAACAAGAATATAAGGTCAGATATTTTTTAAAAAAATCGTCCTGGACGTGAGAGGTCCTTGAAGTTCCAAAATTTTGGACCTTTTTTCAAAAAATCATTATTACTCCTCGATGAAAGTAGGCCGATGAAATCTGTTTTATTGCATAGATAAAGGATCGAACTGCACGTAAAAAAATTCGACATCACCCAGCTTCATTATTTTGGTCGGCACGACGTCTCAAAGTTGACCCAAATTTCGTAATTTTTTCACAATTTCCGCCATAATTTCTAAACGGTTGTCACTGGACGATTTCTAATGACATATTCGTGATCTACGACCTCGATTTAATAGGAAACGATAACAAGGTCGACGATTTTCGAAAAAAAAAAATATTTGGGACTTAGAAAATTTTTCATCAAAGCGCAGAGGGGTGGGGGGTAAGATTTAGCGATTCCGTGCGAAATTTTATTTTTGAAGCTATGACAATATGCACATCAAATATTATGGATTCGAACACGTAGATTACGAATCTGTAATTAGATTTTGCGTAACTGATTCGGTTTGGAAAATATTCCGGATTTGGTGAGAAATTTTCGAAATTTGGGTCAACTTTGGGCCGTCGTACAGATCAAACGCGTAAGGCTGGACAATATCGAATTTTTTTGGTTATATCTGGGTCCTTTGTGAGTACGTAGCCAATTATTTTATAGACGAAGGTCCTCTAGTTGAAAAATTATGATTTTTTTAAAAAAGGTCCAATTTTTTCGATTTTCTTCTGGCCATAAAAAACGATCCAGACTCTCCACTAACATTCTGATTGGATTTTCTTAATCTACGCCCTCGAATTAGTATATTTTTTCATTATTTTCGCCATAATTTCTAAACGTTTGTCACTGGACGATTTCAAATGGAATATTCGTGATCTACGACCTCGATTTAATAGGAAAAGATACCAAGATCGACGATTTTCGAAAAAAAAAATTTATTTGGGACTTAAAAAATTATTTGGGAAAATTTTTCATCACCGCAAGGTGACGTCGACTGGTAGAGGAGTGGGGGTAAGAGTTTGACAGTTCTGTGCGAAATTTTATTTTTGAAGCTATAACGATATGCACATCATGTATTATGGATTAGAACACGTAGATTACGAATCTGTAATTGGATTTTACGTAACTGGTTCGGTTTGGAAAATTTTCCGGATTTGGTTCAAAATTTTATTATTTCTTTTTATTCATTAATGATGCGAATTTTTTTTTGCCTGATTTTTTTATTGGTGTTAACGAATTCATCTCATTTGATCAGATACATTCAACGGTTTAATAATTAACCTTAATTAGTGACCTAATGATCTTTTTATATATTTCGAATCTGAAAAACAATCTACACCTCAATTTAATGACGTATTTCTATTCGAATAGAAATCAACGTATAAATATGCTATTTCGGTATTAGAATGAGTTTGAAAGCTTATTTTCACTCTATATTGTGTATGACTTCCGGGAGCTTTTGATATTGAGAAAAAACAGAATTATCCTATCGATATTTTAGGCATATTTTCACATATTGAATTCATTACTCGATCAGTATAAAATTAAGGTACTAACAGTTATTACTGATGTAATGTATTTTCTTGTATCTGTATAGATAACAAGACCGAAATGGTATACAATTTATACAATAGAATCTTCCTTCTATATCTTACGATAGCAAGGTTGAAGCGACATTCAAATGAGAAGTTACGATTTTACAACACAAAAATTAACGTAGAAATTGTTGTTTACTGTACAACGGTCAAATGAATAGTGTCTAGAAACTAACTAAATCCAAATTAAGAAAATTCTCTTCTTCACATTTTAGAGGGAGAATATAAATTTTAATTGGTTTTTTGAATTAAGCGACGCCCTTCTAAGATCCGAAAAAACACCTCGTATTGGCTGGTGCAAAAGAGAGAGCACAAAATGTGTGAAGGAAATTTTCCTAAATGGCCTAATAAGATAAATCCTATAAGCTGTCACAAGTGGTATCTGAAGTATGCCACCCATCACGCTTCGGTTCCTGCAATGTTAAGATCTTGTCTATCTGGGTGTTTTCTGTCATACAAAATTATACTTTATTGTTGGCTTGAGATAAAATGCTATTAAAGCCGGTGTCAATTGATTTAAACCAAAAATATTGAATTTCGAGTATATTCCTGGGAAACCAAAAGAATTCAAACTCCCACGTTGCAGAAGCAACAATAGCTTTTCACTAAATAAAATAGTACAGAAGAATCTTCATGAAACTAAGGTTTTTCATTCCAAATATGTCTTCGATTTCATCTCTTGGAAATAAATGAGCATATCATTGTAACTTTATCATTTCAAATAGTTGAAGGCTTATAGAAATACCATTAAGTTTACGAACTAAATGGAAATACTGGCGTTAATTCTTCATGCTTTAAAACATACGAATCAATGCCTACTGATGCCAGTTTCTCCCTATATCATTTTTCATAAATATCATCTGAAATTCAACCACTTTTAATCAAAATTTGATTATCAATTCGTAGGAGTTCTCCATCAATGTCCAATGTAAACAAAAAAAATGTAAAGAAACTGGAGGTTACGTCCAGAAAAATGTCAAACTTGTACGAAAGCGCTCGAAAGTAGGGTTAGATTTCGAAGCTTACCATTAATCCTTCTTTTAAGCCCCCAAATTCCAGGGTTTAAATTTAATAGTCAGTTTAGGCCATTAAACGTGGATTACGTGACGGTGCAAGATAATTTTTTACCTAAGCCTTGGTTTTGGTCCTAATCTATGGTTTTGTAATACGGTGCAAGTGGCCCTTAGGACATAACTGTCAAAACTGTCAGTTAAAGTTAAAGATAACTTACAGTTAAGTTTTATAATACCGGCCCTAACTCAGACATCATCAGAAAAGCGTGGATATGGAGGAAACATTTCCATAAGGATTGTTTTGAAGAACAAATTTATATACATATTTTTTTGTTCCAGATAACTGTCGTTGGACGTTATGGGATGTCAACCACCCGCTGTAGAATTCCCATCGGATTCTTTTACGGACACATGATAATAAAGCACGACGAATTATCGAACGAGATGAGCGGCTCCGTGAAATCGTCGGCGTTCGGCGACGTGGACAAGCACCTGGTCAACCTCTCCAAGCTGTTCGAAGACGTGAGTTGTCGCTACAGCATATCATGTTCCAAACTCAAGGACACGCTTCAAGGCTTCATCGTTGCCGATGTCAAGAACGCCTCGCATCTGCTGAGCTACATGAACACCATGAAGGAGAAGAATTCGAACGTGTGTTCTCTAGAACATAACAAGGTGTTCCAGGCATATAGGGTGAGTGATTCTGACGATCTGTATATGTTGAAGGTTGAGCCCCTGGTCGAATTGAATGAAATTTAAAAAAATATGAAAAATGGAAACTTTAACTTCGATAAGGTTTTGTCTCAAACTGGGGTTACACTTCCATTTGTTTGTTGTTAGTGGTCACCGTGTCCTCGAACCATAAAGTGGCTATGAGGACGATAGAGTAAATGTTTTCTTCTAGCAACACCTTTCTTTATAGTTTCTTTTGTTGTTTTTTTCTGTTTTGCACATTGATTTATTCGTCAGTTGATACATTTTACCCGGTTTGGTTCAGGTTACGAGTTACAAGCATTTAAATCTTTCTCAATATCCTAATGAATTCCTGCGTTTGGTTTAGAAGTTCAACTCTAATAACTATATACAGGGTGAGTCTTTGACCTTGCAGAATATTTTAACAGAAGATTCTTGAAGCTGAAAGAAACACATTTGTCCTCTACCATTTTTTCCGATTCGGCCTAGATAAAAAGATATAGGCATTATAAATTTTCATAATAGGCAAGCCGCCCCTGGAAACCTGAACACTGAAGTTTTTCCAAGCCTAAGATATACCATTCAAATCTTCGAAATAAGCAACTCTGTTATGAAAACAAGCGTCAACTTACTTTTTACATTCCAGTTGGTGAAAAAAGTTGTATTTATAGTACAATAAACAAGTTAGGTATTCCAAATTTCGTGGGCGATAAAAGTTGAATATTCTTCTCTTGGTTTCATTTTCGATAATGAGGAATTCATCTAGCTATCACTCATATTAGCTTTGAGATTCATCTTCAATTTGTAATTATTAATTTTCTTTGTTTATTTCATTTTCTCCAAGAATTCAGACATAACCCATTCAAACTTTCATTTTCATAAATAAATAAAACAGATATGCCTAATTTATCTATGAACGTACAAACGTTGCCAAATTGACGAACAGAAAGAAAGAACTCTTCGAAATCAAACAACACACAATATGCTTATTCTATGTACACACTTGTATAGTCTATGATCTGAACTGAACTATAAATCTGTGGCTCTGTGGTTTTAAGGTTATGTCATGATTCATGATTGTCATGGTGGTTTTCTTCCACCATGGGTTTTTATGTTATAAAAGCCCATTTGAAGAATCCCTCAAAATAAATACTATCAAAGTTCTGTACATAATTTCAAGAAATTTGGGTCAGCAGAAAGATTGCATTCAAACCAGTAAGAATCCCCATTATCATGGAAAAGTGAGAGGTTAATCAATTATACTACACAAATTAGCTCGAAATTGAAAAGGAAGCTTCATGAATGGATTCAGGACCGAATCACCACTGTATAACATAGATATAGTTTTGGGATGGAAGCCTATTTGCGGGATTCTTACGGTTACGTCCATTGTGAATTGACCAAAGTCGGCTACTTCGCTTACAAATCATTCCAAATAAAAAATGCTAGGATTACATTTTCAACTTTTAGACGTGGCAACGCGGAAAAATTGAATTCTGTGAATTTTTTGAACAGAGTTGCATTCAGCCAAAGTACCCAATTCTCGGAATTTCACAGATATTTTTTATTTTTGAATTTCAGATTACTCGAAAACGGCGCATTATACGAAAAAAAATAAAGAATACTTTTACTTTCCAAAATGGTCAAAAATTCGTTGAATAGCATTCGAATTATTTTTAAAAGTTGGATTCTTTGAATTTCTGGTATCTTTATGAAATGTTATGGTCATATTGAAGAAACTGGAGGATGTGGATGAAATTTTGTAATCCAGAAACATTCATCGTATCAATAAAAAACTATATTCCAAAAATCATCTCATTCGGTGAGATCGTTCGCGAGATATAATCGAAAATAATTTTTTTCATGGATTTTCAACAGTCTGTATCTTACGAACCAAGCCGAATCGGAAAAAATGGTAAGGGAAAAAAGTGTTTCTTTTGGCTTCAGGAATCTTCTGTTAAAATATTCTGCAAGGTCAAAGACTCACCCTGTATATATATAATAGTAATAAATTACTATTATCTGTATTACAGCACAACGAATCCATAGCTTGAAATTGAATTGAACTTTCCTTAGAAAACTCCCTTGTTATTATGATTTTGTTCCTTTTGCTTAATGTTATTATTGTAAAGAAAATATTTCACAATACTTGAATATTGAAATACTGATCTTTCATTCGATACTCATGCAATTTCGAATTGTTTCTAGCCTAAGATTATAACAATTTCATTGTCTTTTCACAAATTCGAAAATGATATGAAATCATTCAATAGCCGACCTCGGCTCAAGTTGCCAACCCACAATTTTCTTCTATCACTGGGGAACGAGAATTTCAGGAAAAATTCTACATGATAAGGTTCGCGTTATTTATAAATATCCGTAAAGGTACCTCGGCTCCTCAAACAAGATAATTCCTTCCAAATACGGGGTTTTGTCAAGATCATCTCCGATTGGCTGAAATTTGAATTTGGATTCCTGATTTCATGTCAATAGTGTCAAGTTTATTTAGGATATGTTCCACAAATCAATTTGGTTATTTCGGTTGCCGATTTTCCATTCCGTGAATATGAAATATTCGGTTGGTTCCTGAAAAAAGGTTAATTACGGAATTCGATTGATGAAAAAACTTTCTTTCTGTCACCAGAATGACAGTCGATGTTCTATGGTAACATATCCATAGCATAGAACAATCTTTATTTACTTTATGATCCATAGAACATAGAAGAGACAACGATCAACAATGGAAAAATGACTAGGTATGGTCTATGGATCATAAGGTAGATAAAGATTGTTCTATGCTATGGATATGTTACCATAAAACATTGATTGTCGTTCTGCTGCATGGACTTAATATATCTTTGTTCTGGTGACAGAAAGATTGCTTTTTCATCAATCAAATTCCGTAATCAACCTATTTTCTCAGGAACCAACCGAATATTTCACATTTACAGAACGGAAAACCGGCAACCGAAATAACCAAGTTGATTTGCGGAACATATCCTTCATAAACTTGACACTATTAACATGAAATCAGGAACCCCAACTTAAATTTCAGCCTAACAAAAACCTAAATTTGGAAGGAATTATCTTGTTTGAGGAGCCGAATCATCTTTTACGGATATTTATAAATATCGCGAACCTTATCATGTCGAATTTGTCCTGAAATTCCCGTTCCCCAGTGGTAGTAAATTTGTGAAGAAAATTGTGGATTGGCAACTTGGGCCAGAGTCGTCTATTAGTATGGAAACACTTATGGAACTCTATGAATTATCTCAATAGTCTGGTCACAAAAGAGGAAAGTATCTCTGTCTATTCTGTGGTCAGAATGAATGTGGTTGATGCTTGATTCAAGGCCTTTACTAGCTCAGTGGCGGATCAACAAAAAAACGTGAAATTTCTCGAATTCTCATGAAATTTTATATCCTTCAACGTTCAATATCCTGAAAATGTTTGAGAACCAATTATGAGAAATAATTTATCATTCTTTAAAAACCAAATGTTTTGTTTTTTGATAAACCTCATCTGCTATCTTTAGTTTTATGAATCGGCGAATTTATAACTAAGAAACCGTTTGAAGAAAGATGAACGTCATTATTGAAAAAAAAGGGGCCATAGGTATAGACAAAGTCACATTAAAATTCATTTCATTTGCAATATCCATCATAAAAGCCATACTAAAGATAAACTTATCTTTTTTAGGAAGCAATAACTTACCAACGGCAACTGAACACAATCAGACACATAATGAACAGGCTAGAAGAGAAGAAAAACATTTCAGACTCGGAAAAAGACCTAACCAACATATGTACGGATAAATTGGTGTCGATAGCCGAAGGACTCCTGGAGATTCTCCTATCAATCGACTACCTCAACGACATCGACATCGAAACCTGCCAAAAGCTATTCAAAGGTTTCTGCGTTTCTCAATCTCCTCGATTACAGTTCCTAGCCGCCACTTATCTCAAAAATACCACCGCTAAGAGCGATTTCTGGGGCAACTTCTTGGCAGACACTCTTTCCGAGATGTTCTCCTCGTCGTACTCGCAGACCTTCCCCCAAGACAGGGTCTTCACTCTGATCTGTTATCTCAGCAAACTCAGCCCTCATAGAAGTTCAGTTTTGGACGCGGCCATGAGGGTGACCTACGAGTGCCTGAGCAATCTGAAGAAGGGTAGGAAGTCTCTGCTAGCGACATCTGTGGACTTACCGTTGTTGTCGTGGTTATTGATTTATCTGTCTTTACAACTGGATATGAATAAGAATTCTAACAAATCGGTCGCTCGATGGGACTGGGTGTTCGGCGAGATGCTGGGCAAGGCGACCATGGAGAATACCAAGACAAGGTTACATAAGAAGGCGCTGAAGAAGCAGATTGGTACAATCGATTCGTCATCGAACAAAATAGTGAGTTGAAAAAATCGTTACATTTAGCCTGAAAGCGTTTCATTTATTTATTAGTATCCGGTTTATTCAGAATTCTTCTTTGAAAAAATATCGAATTAAAGAGTTTGTTTTTGGTGAACCCATTAACTTAATGATAAGAATGTAAAATCCGTGGTATTTTGGGATACCTCGAATTACAGTAGTAATTGAACGATGGTTCAATTAGTATGCAACTTCTCGGAAGAGCATACTTCGATGTGGGAGATGAGGGATAATTAATAAACTGCTATTAATTATGTACAGTCTATTTTACAAATAAAACAGTTTCTCTGGATAATTTCCAGCAGGTGAGGAGCGTCTGCGACTTTGCGTCGACTTTTAAATGCACTATTCACAGTATTGGTTTCACGTTTCACAAGTGTTCACTTCACAACTTAATTTACAGAGTTTTGTACAATTAACTTTAGAACGTACATTCACTATCAAGCTTTTGTGCTACGTATTAAGTCGAGCGAGATACAAATTAGGGGTTTTGAGGTTATTTTCTAACGGCGTGGCGTCACTATGCTAGCGTGGTTCTTCTGCGTGGCGTGGGAGTGTTGAGCTATTACAGACTCGAAGCGGGTGACTAGTCTAGACAAGACGACCGTTAGGGTTTATTCAGAACTGGTTAGGGGACATTTTTCGTACCTGCGCTTGAAGAAAGTTCTGGTACGCCAAATGTTGAGCTTTTCAGCGAAATTACGTGTTCTATTCGGTAGAATCGAACAAAGAATATACTTCATTTTATCTTGTAATCTAAATTCGAATCCAAAATTAAAGAAGAGAATCGTCTGTAAATAAAATAAACAATATGTGACCTAAAACACTTCCCTAAGGCACTCCATGTTCACATTCATCTTGTCATAATTCGAATTTTATTTCGATTAAAGCTCTTTGCTCCCTTTTTGTTGGGTAGGATTTCAACACATTTCCCATTTTTCCTTTATTTCGTCACTTAGTATAAGACTGTGTTGAATCTACTCAAAGAATATTTTGAAGGATATGAACAATATTGGACCTAAATCACTCCCCTGCGGTACTCCATATTCACAATGATAAATTGCTGATTTGGGGTTAATTCCGAATTTCTTGATTGCAACTCTTTGCTATGTTTTTGTTAGGTAGTATCTATAACAATACATTTCCTCTAATTCCTACATCCTTGATTTCCATTGATATGTATGGTAAAGATCATTCGTAAATAAAGTGAACAATATTAGACTTGAAAACACTGCCCTGCGGCCATCTATATTCACGCTGGTGATTTGGCTTTGATTTCAATTAATAATTTCAAGTCTTCAATGGGGGTTTTTCCTGAATTTGGGTTGAATGCAAATTTGAACATAATTATTATGGGTTTGATTCATCATTTACCCAAATTACCTTCAGAAAGTATTCAAAATCAGATCTCAAAATTGGGGTTTGGAATTTGCCAGGCATGCTCGAAGTGACAACGGTGTTCAGTAGAATAGCTTTTTCTGCTATAGAATAATGAAATGTTTATTCCTATTCTGTGGTACACACGTGTTTTTTGTCAATATAACCAAACAATTGCCGTTTGCGATTTGTCATTAGTATGACAATTTGACAGTCTATGCTCTTCTTTTTCTATTCCTTGGTCGTTGTCTTCTACTCTAACCAGATCGAAGTATAGGTATCTCTGTTTTCCTGAGCAAAGTAACACATTTGACGTCCTTTTCTTTCCGAGAAAGCTGAATTCGACGTTGCCATATCGTGCACCCAAGACAAATCCCTTTAAATGCAAATCCCCATTTTTATTTTTCAGTTTTAGGTGATCAAACATTTTTTTAAGAATATAATATTGAAATTATATGTTTGAATTGTGATGTTCTAAAGATTTTCATGTAAATTACTGCATTTTTGTTTAAAGGACAAACCCCCATTCTTTTTTGGCAGGTACGAAAAATTTAAATAAAAATGAAGTAAATAATATTGGGCCTCATATACTTTCCTGCGGCGCCCCCTATTCACATTGATCAATTATTGTTGATTTAGCTTTCATTTCGCATTTCTCAGTCACAACAACGTTTTTATTCGATTTTTCAGCCCCTTATGCACAAGGTTAGCATTCCGATTAGCAGCATGGCCAACACGAAGAACGGACAGGAATTCTTTATGAAAATGCTGAACTACACTATGCCAGAGCATGACGGTGTCGTGGCTGTCAAGAAATTGAAGGAAAGTAAAAATAGCCCACCACCCCATGAGGAAAAAAGTTCCCCGAAGAAGAACCCCATCTATATCGATGAGGGACACATCAAAGCTGTTGCTACGGGTTTGATTGATCTCATTTTGTCGATGGATCATTCAAGCAGCGCGGACATGTTGTTACTTTCCTTCAAGGTAAGTTAAAAGGGTATTCTTGACATTAATGGATGAGAAATTTCATTATACACTGTTTATGATTTACATGTCCATACAATTTTTCCAACGTTTTCAGGTTGTGGCTCGATTGTCACATCTTTCAAAGCTATCATACTTCTCCAAAATACGGTTGGGCCATTTGATGAGCGAAACTCAGCTGCTCGATCTGGTCAATTTCTGTTTACAATCCAAGATACCCTGGGCGACTCACGCTCTTGCATGTCTCCTGGAAGATTTCCTAGACCTCTCTCCACTTCGATCAACAAATGATTTGGAAATGGAAACTACTTCCGTTGCTTCAACTAGTTGGGAACCAACCAATGGTGAGTTATATGTTCCGCTTTTTTTTTATCAAATTTGTTATATTCTTTAATACGTTTTCTTATTAATATAAAGGGTTTTTCAGCAAGAACTTTGTTTTTTAAAACAAAATAAAACAAAGAATTTAGTGGAAAATGAATAAAATTTTTATTGTATTACAAAGAGAAAAGTTCGGCAATTATGAATGAAAAATGATATCTGACAAATGTCCACCACGACCACGCTGACAGACGTTGATTCTTTCATCAAAATTTTTAATCACTTTTTGGCAAGATGCAGGGTCTATTTCGTTAATGACATCACGGATTTTGAGTTTTAAGGCTGCAATCGATTCGATTGGCTCCGTATAAACTCTATCTTTAACATAGCCCCACAAAAAATAATCCAGTGGTGTTAAATCACACGATCTGGCCGGCCACTTAACAGCTGAATTTCGCGAAATTATGCGATCGGGAAATTTGGTTTGCAATAAATTGATCGTTTCATTGGCTGTGTGACATGTGGCACCGTCTTGTTGAAACCACATTTCAGTGACATCCATGTCATCAATAATAGGCCAAAATTCAGCGGTCTCAGAAGGACGTTTATGTTGTCCGAAAATATCACGAATTTTACGAAATGTAACTTTAACAGAACGACCATTTTCATAGTGGATTTGAATTATTTTAATGCGATTTTCGAGCGAAATTGAATTCATTGTAACAATTGCCAAAGCATATACTGCGAATACGTCAAAAAACTAAATGTCAAAACTGTCATGTGGTGCCGGTGTTACCACATTGAAAAACAAAGTTCTTGTTGAAAAACCCGTTATTCAGCTCTTGTCCATTAGTTTATTTCACTAGACATCATTCGTATAAACCCTTGCCTTGACTATTTTTTCAAGCTCCCTTACAAACTATCTATGTTTCATTAGTGACTCTGACATGGTGCTTGTATTTTGCCGCTGCAATATATTCAGGTCGATTCTGTTTGCAAATAGCAATATTGCTAGGAAAAAGATATTGCTATCATAACAAGATTGGAATTATTGGTATTCTGATCAACGATTTTGAGCAATATGGTCTGTCACTTTAACAAGAATCTTGCTATCAACATTGCTATCTTAGCAACCTCAAAATAATACTTGCTATGCTTCATAACAAGAAAGTTTAGAAAAGGAATCTCTCAGAGATCCATTTGTTTCAGTATTATTTCTTCCAAGAATTCGAAAATATTGAAGATAGGGAAAAATGTGCTAATAGAAATGTGTTCAAGTTTCTCTAGAATATTTAATTTTAAGGATTCTTAGACTAAAACACCGGCATAGTAAGCAACAGCTGACCTGATTATTCTAATGATCTCAACAACAGCCATCCCTTTGAATTCCCAACAGAAAAGTTCATCGAATTTCGAATTATTATCGCCTGCATAAAATTGCTGCATTTGATTTCTGGAAACCAAAATTCTATCGGTATCCAGGAAATAGGTCAATTTGACTTTGATTGGTTTTTCTGTTTCATAACATTTTCGAATAAGTCGATGTTTACATGAATAAAAAAAAGTATATGCTAATGGAAATGTGTTCAAGGTTCTCTAGAATATTATTTAATTTCAAGGAAAATTCTTGGACTAAGATAGAGGCATAGGCAACAGCTGAGATGATTATTCTAATCATCTCAACAACAGCAATCCCTTTGAGGTGCTAACAAAAAAGTTTATCGAATTTCGAATTATTAACGCCTGAATAAAATTGCTGCATTCGATTTCTGATAATCAATATTTTAGTGGTATCCAGGATATTGGTTATTGGTCAATTTGACTAGTTTCGTTTCCTGACATTTTTTATGTCGATGTTTACATGAATAAAGAAAGCCGACAAAGCCGTAGATAGAGGTTATGTATGCGAAACCATAAAGAAAACTCACGAATTAGGGTTATTTTCATCTTCCTTGTAGTTCTAAAGTCACAAAATACAGTGTTGTCAGCTCTAAAATCACCAATTATGGAAGTCTATGATAGCAATATTGTTATGACAAAATTCATAACCAACATTGCTATAACACTCGAAACAGAATACGTAACATCATGACCATATTATTATAAATTAGAAAAATAGCAATATGACTAGAATAGCAAGGTTCATAGCAATACGCAAACAGAATCGACCTGATTGTTTGAAATAAACAATACGTAAGAAATTCTTATTTTCACAGAAAATATAGGTTTGGTTTAAAACTTAATTCATTGTGATATAAAATTTCATATTGGAGCAAAAGTATTCACAAGTGTCTTTGTGTCTGTTCATCAAATAATGCTCCAACATTTTTTATCAATTCACGTTGTTCGTTTTAGAATCTGAAGGTAACACTAACCATATATTCGAGGAAGACATCATCACGCCCACAAGCATAATAAATCACAAGAACAAGCAGCTACCTTCAGTGTACGAGTCAGATTCTTCCGAGCTAGAGGAGCTGGTTGAAGAAGTGTTCGGAAAAGAACAGAATCAATCGAAGAAACGACCTGGAAAAACCGTCATTTCCAGTTCGAGCTGTCTCAATTCTTGTGCCATAGATTCAAGACTAGATCTAGGCGTCGAAACGTTCTCAGAGATAAACCTCAGGAAACTGCTGATCCAGAACAATCAGATATTGGTGCAGAATATATCCTCGAGTAGTTCCAACCAAGAGAAAGAAAGAAAACTGGTGCCGTGGCAGAAACCGGTACAGCAATCGTCTGCGAAAACTTCCGCTAGTAACCACAAGATGTTGAAGGAATGTTTCCATTCTCTATTCCAAGGTTTGGATCGACAACCGCCCGAATGTATCGAGCAGATCCTGCAGCTGTGGCTGACCTTGAACTGTCCCATCAAAGACGACAAGTTCGACCGTTCGAAAACTCCCACGATTCTATTGAGACCGGAATCGGTGCAATGTCTGATTTCGGTGTTGGCGCACACTCCCGGATTGTCGTTGGTCACGTGGTGCATAGCTTTGCAGACGCTCACTCTGGTCTGTAACACGCCCGTTCATCCGGAGGGCGCTTCGCCTCAGATCATGGGGGAGAGTGTGAGCATGGCGGTGAAGATTGTCGACCATCCTGAGTTTGTTCAGTTCCTGCTGAGGCTGCTGTCTGAGGACGGAGTGATGTACTCTGAGAAAGGATTGGTAAGTTTTTAGAATTCTAGTGGGAAGATTTAAAAAAATATACAGGGTGAGTCTTTGACCTTGCAGAATATTTTAACAGAGGATTCCTGAAGCCAAAAAAAACACTTTTTTTCCTTACCATTTTTTCCGATTCGGATTGGTTCTTAAGATACAGACTGTTGAAAATCCATAAAAAAAATTTATTTTCGATTATACCTCGCGAACGATCTCATCGAATGAGATGATTTTTGGAATATAGTTTTTTATTGATACGATGAATGATCCTGGATTACGAAATTTCATCCACATCCTCCAGTTTCTTTAATATGACCATAATATTTCATAAAAATACCAGAATTTCAAAGAATCCAACTTTTAAAAATAATTTGAATGCTATTTATCGAATTTTTGACCATTTTGGAAAGTTAAAGTATTCTTTATTTTTTTTCGTATGATGCGCCGTTTTCGAGTAATCTGAAATTCCAAAATAAAAAATATCTGTGAAATTCCGACAATTGGGTACTTTGGCTAATTGCAACTCTGTTCAAAAAATTCACAGAATTCAATTTTTCCGCGTTGCCACGTCTAAAAGTTGAGAATCGAATCACAGATTTATAGTTCAGTTCAGAATCATAGACTATACAAGTGTATACATAGAATTAGCATATTGTGTGTTGTTTGATTTCGAAGAGTTCTTTCTTTCTGTTCGTCAATTTGGCAACGTTTTTACGTTCATAGATAAATTAGGTACATCTGTTTTATTTATTTATGAAAATGAAAGTTTGAATGGGTTATGTCTGAATTCTTGGAGAAAATGAAATAAACAAAGAACATTAATAATTACAAATTGAAGATGAATCTCAAAGCTAATATGAGTGATAGCTAGATGAATTCCTCATTATCGAAAATGAAACCAAGAGAAGAATATTCAACTTTTATCGCAAACGAAATTTGGAACACCTAACTTGTTTATTGTACTATAACTACAACTTTTTTCACCAACTGGAATGTAAAAAGTAAGTTGACGCTTGTTTTCATAACAGAGTTGCTTATTTCGAAGATTTGAATGGTATATTTTAGGCTTGGAAAAACTTCAGTGTTCAGGTTTCCAGGGGCGGCTAGCCTATTATGAAAATTTATAATGCCTATATCTTTTTATCTAGGCCGAATCGGAAAAAATGGTAGAGGACAAATGTGTTTCTTTCAGTTTCAAGAATCTTCTGTTAAAATATTCTGCAAGGTCAAAGACTCACCCTGTATATTATAAGGTGTTAAATTTCCCTTCAGGCCTTTTTGGGGTTCGAGGTGTTCACAGCTGAACACAAGCTGGTTTTCAATACGTTATGTTTCATTTATTGTGCTGAGAATTAAAAGACACTATTTAGTTGTTAAAACTTGGGAAACAAACTTCTAGGTCTAAGATATAACGTTATTATCAACGCATGAAAGAGTCGATAGTTAGCATAAATTATATACACTTGGCAACACTGCTCGAGTCGACGGCCACCTTCGCTTGTGTTTCGGTTTGAAAGCCAGGATCGTCAACGAATTATTGCTTCATCACTTAGCTCTGCTTCAAAACATTGCTTGTTCATTTAGTGTGGGGTCTATGTGTTTTTTTTTATCTGAGATCTGTTTGGTTACAAAGTTACGAACAACTGTAAACTCAAATTTATGATATGAATAAATTGCACATGGCTTGGCATTCTCAATGGGGGTTTTTCCTGAATTTGGGTTATGGTAAACCCGCAAGATTTCCCGTCGCCGAGATATTAAAAAGATATTTACATCATTGTACGCAGTGTGTTTTTCTGAATAAAAAATGTGAAATCGAACATAGGCGGTCTCCTTTAATTTGGAAGATATGGGTCCCCAAAGTTCCAAAATGAGTCGTTTTCAGGTCCCTTTTTCGACCATAAAAACGATCTCTCACTTCATTTGTATAGTTCACACACCACCTTTGAACCTTCAACCAACAATAAGCAACACTTTTTTTTCAAGAATAATCAATATTTATGAAAAAACAATGAAATTACTGGACAACCACTTAACCTCTATTTCTTCTGATTTCGACTCAGTCTAAAAGTGAAGTTTGGCAATGGCGCGAATTTCATCGGTCGGAATCGTGCCATCGTGCGTATTCGTGAATGACAGATTATTGCTGGCGAGAAAAATGAAATATCATGAAATATGTTCTTAGTTCTTACTGTTCACTGCGATACTCCAAATCTTCCAATAGGAGAATTCGTTTCTAATGAAATCTACAAGGTTGAAACACATAGTAATGGAATGAGAATACACCCTGATATATATTTCAATGTACATTTTTTTCATATGTGATAGGACGCGCCCTTCCTAGATTTTCAATGAAATCGAGGTTATTATATAACACATTTTATTGGAATACCCTGAATCTCATTCTAAACTGGGACCATCTCGAAGACAACAAAAAACGAAGTAGATAACAACCTCCCTATTTTGAAGGGGATAGAAAGAAAGTTCAAACGAAAATATTTAGAGTGAAACCTTAAACAAATATTCTCAATGATATTGTTTTGATGTTAGAATTACCACCTCTTCTTCAGTGACAGAAGCATTTTCCTTACAATCATATCCTCCAACTGTCCATCATGTCATATTTCGCGCCAGCAACTACTCTTCAATCAGAATACGTTGGCCAGCGATGAAAAGACGCTGTTGCCAAGCTCCGCTTTAACATTGAGAAGTATTTCGTAGAAATATGGGTTAAGTGGTTGTCTAATATTTTCACTTTTATTCCTTTAATTAATGAATTTTCTTGAAAGAAAGTGTAGCTATTCGTTGGTTGAAGGTTCAAAGATGATTTATGAACTAGATTTGAGAAGTGAAAGATCATTTTTATGGCGGAAAAAAGGATCTGAAAATGCAACAATTTGGAACTTTGGGGGCCCATATCTTCCAAACAAAGAAAGACCGCCTATGTTGACCTTCATATTTTTTGTTCGGGAACTCACACTGCTTACAATGATGTGAATATCTTACTTATAGCTTCGCGACGGGAAATCTTGCGGGTTTACCGAAAGTATTCAAAACCAGATTTCAAAATTGGGGTTTTAAAATTAAAAGGGATTTGCCAGGCATGCACGAAGTGGCAACGGTATTTAGTAGGATAGTTTGTTCTACTATAGAATAATGAAATATTTATTCCTATTCTGTGGTACATGTGTTATTTGTCGATATAACCAAACAATTTGTTGTTCGTTTCCGTTTGCCATTTGTCAGTAATATGACGGTCTGTGCTCTTCTTTTTCTATTCCTTTGTCGTTGTCTTCTACTCTAACCAGATCGAAGTATAGCTATCTCTGTTTTACTAAGCAAAGTAACACATTTGACGTCCTTTTCTTTCCGAGAAAGCTGAATTCGACGTTGCCATATCGTTCACTCAAGACAAATCCCTTTAAATTTCAAATCCCCATTTTTGTTTTTCAGTTTTAGGTAATCAAAATTTTTTTTAAAAATATAATATTGAAATTATATGTTTGAAATGTGATATGCCAGAGGTTTTTCAGGACAATCACTGCATTTTCGTTTAAAGGAAAAACCCCCATTGTAATTGAATATTTCATTTAAAATTCTCCAAGGTGCTCGAAATTTCTTCAAATATCAAATAAAAACCTAAATCAGATTAAAATTTAGCCTACAACTGCAAACACCCACTTTCTGTTCGTGAAAAAACAATGAGAATAGTAGCAGTAGTTCTTAAACTTGGCCGAATCAAACAAAGATAACTAAAATTCGATATACAGGGTGTTCTACAAGCTCTATGACAAACTTTGGCAGATGGTAGCTGTGCTTATTCTGAACATTTTTTTTCCTATGAACATATATCCGATTCGTTTTTGTCAAGAAGATACAAGCATTTGAAAAATTATATTTTCATGTTCAAATCATAATTATAAATGGAAATTTTGATACTATGAAAATTGTTCAAAATGTCCACCTTCGGCTTAAATGCAAGCTTCACATCGACGAACTAAATCAGATTTGGGTCATTTCGTGTTTGGTTTGCTGCATCTTGAATTCTATGTAATTGTTGATGAGATTCGATTTCAACATAATAAAGCTGCTTCACATGTCCTCATAAATAAAAATCTAAGGGATTTAGATCAGGCGAACGAGGTGGCCATTGTATTGGTCCTCCTTGACATATCCATTTATTCGGGAAATGTTCATTCAGCCAACTGACTACTTGTCTCCCTCTATGTGGTGATGCACCATCGTGCTGATACCACATATTTCTTACAATGTTTAGCTCTAAGTCATCAATGAAGCCAAAAAGGTTGTGCTGCAAAAAATTTTCATACAGATCTGCATTTAAACGGTCATTTATAACGTGTACTGGCATCAAATCATTGTTGAAAATCCCACCCCAAACGTTTACACTGAAACTTGTTACTTCGAAACGAGAACGAATCAGACCTATGTTAATAGGAAAAAAATGTTCAGAATAAGCACTGCTACCATCTGTCAAAGTTCGTCATAGAGCTTGTAGAACACCCTGTATTATTCAAAGAATTAATTCAACCCCCATTCTCTCACTCTACAGGCTGGACCTACACTTTGCCAGGCGATCAACGACCTGCTAGTCGGACTTCGAATGAGTTTCGATGTCATATCCCCGGAAGTGTCGGGAAATTTCAAAAATCTGCTCCTGAACGTAATATACCAGTTGATCCAACCTTCTGGCGGGCCCATAGCCTGCCGACAAGGA
Source organism: Myrrha octodecimguttata (assembly GCA_958510865.1). Taxonomy (NCBI): domain Eukaryota; kingdom Metazoa; phylum Arthropoda; class Insecta; order Coleoptera; family Coccinellidae; genus Myrrha; species Myrrha octodecimguttata. The sequence continues at coordinate 75,417,341 of OY294059.1, read as the reverse complement.
CCCCTAGATGCTCAGTGTAAATTGATTCAGGCAATGCTCACTCTTAACTTCGAAAACGCCGATCTGGGAATCGCCATGAGCATTCTGGAGAGTACGGGACAGTTGGTCCATCACCACGTCACGAACACCGACAGGTTGAGGTGTTATTATTCCGGAGATTTGGGTAGTGCTACCTTCAGACAACTCTACTCTACAGTTTTGGGGACGGATGGTGTAAAACAGGAAAGGCCTGTTTCCTACGAATTCCTTCTGATTACGCTGTTGAGGCTTCTGGAAAAACTGGTGAAGACTCGGATCGTCCAAGGAACTGATGTCGATGTAAGTATTTTATGGAGTGTTTTTGAAGTTTCCACAGATGAGAGTCCACTTAAAAAATTCCTAGTGATATCAGAACTGTATATCATATAGGCTCACGAAGTATGACTTATTTCTTCATAAAGGATATTTTTCGAACATTTTTTGCGCGCATGTTCTAGGGGAACAGCGTGCTATCGTTTTGTCCAAATGTCTGTAATTTTCGATGATTGAGCCGAAAATGGTCTCAATCGACTAGGTTGGACTCACTGATGACGAATCCGGTGTCAAAATCGATTCTGTCTGACCGGCCGACGATACGATAACTATCGAACGGAGCCAGCTAGCGACTTAAAACTTGTAGGATAGTTCGCGCATCGGAATGCCGCGGTTAAGTTCGTTAATGGGCCAAATCGGCCAAATAGTTTGGGAGTTATAGCCATTTGAAATTTTGAAGTTAATTTACTCATATTTCAGAAACTACTGGAGCGATTGGATTGAAACTTGGTAGTTAGTTGGAGCATAATGACGCTCAACTTTGAGCAAAATTTCGTTGAAATTTTATGGTCACTGAATTAGAAAAAAAAATTTCCAAAATTTTTTCCGAAAAATTTTTTTTGTCTGAAACCATTGTTCATATTCGGCAACAATTCCAGTCATACCTTGAGCTCCATATTTCACAGCACTGTATTAAATTTCAATTCGATACTGTTATTAGTTTTGTAGATATTACGAAAAAATATGTAGAATTTCGTGGTTTTCTTTTCGATATCGTTGTTTTTTCGGTATAACTCAAGAAATACTGATGCAATCATGATGAGAATTTGCAGCTAGTTCTAAGATGCTAAAGGATAACATTGTGCAGAATTTTGTGATGATAGTGTCATTAGAACAATTCGAATAAAAAAATTCAATTATTTTTTTCAAATATTGAATATTCTGTGATCTTCTCATCATATTATCCTCATTAAATTCTGTATAAACCTTCGAACTGTCATTTGAGTACTGGAGATCAATTCGATCCAATCTGTATATTTGGGAATATTGGGAAAATAAATTTTGAATGGGTATATCTGCGGAATCATTGGGTGGATTTTACCCATTCACGAATTCGACCTTCGTAATTAAGCTCCAAACCTACTCTACAAATATCGAGTTTCTAAGTTGTTTCTTTCGGAAGTTATGGTGTTTACGGTCTGCCCGTTAGGCCGACCATAGACACAATAACTTCCGGAAGAAACGACTTAGAAACTCGATATTTGGAGAGAAGGTTTGGGGCTTGATTACGAAGGTGGAATTCGTTAATTGGTAAAATCAGCCCAATGATTCCGTAGAATACCCATTCAAAATTTTATTTTTCCAACATTTCCAAAAACACGGATTAGATGGAATTGAAATCCAGTACTTTATCGAAAAAAAATCTGGAAAAGCACTGCCGTGAAGGCAGCAGCTTTTGTTGGAATGTTCAAATTCGTTGCCGAAGCGGTCGTCTACATTGAACATGCGCGCAAAAGCTGCTTCCTTCAAGGCAGTGCTTTTCTAGATTTTTTTTTAATGCAAGGTAGGCCAAGGTTTATAGTACTCTGGACATCTTCGAAAAACGGGGCTTAAGATTCTATCAAAAATTCGGTTCCTTGTGTAGGAATGACCGCTCTATGGATCTAGGATATTTTCGGCTCTGTTTTGACCTGAATTGGTTTATTCAGGTGTTTGGGGGGGTTTCAATAGTAGAGACTCCGCTTGGTTGAATTAATCGCACTTGATTAATTCTGTCGCTATCAAAATGAAGACACGAGCGATGAATATTTTCTGATCTTTATCAGAAAAGTTGATGCTTCTAAAATAAGCAGATAATTGAAGATCTTATTGACCAGTTGATCAATATCGTTGCACTTATGACACGAAGATGTTGTTGAGGTGTATTAAAAACGCACTTTTAACACTTAACACAAATGTATTTTCTTGTATCTGTATTAAATAACAAGACCGAAATGGTATACAAGTTTCTTGCACAATAGAATCTTCCTTCTATATCTTATTCGATAGCAAGGTCGAAGCGACTTTCAAATGAGAAGTTACGATTTTTACAATACAAAAATTAACGTATAAGTCTTGTTTGTAAATTGGAAAGCGAATTGTTGTTACTATACAACGGTCAAATGAAGAGTGTCAAAAAATTCCCTTCTTCACATTTTAGAGGGAGAATATAAATTTTGATTGGTTTTTTGAATTAAGCGTCGCCCTTCTAAAATCCGAAAAAACGCCTCGGATTGGCTGGTGCGAAAGATAGAGCACAAATGTGTGAAGGAAATTTCCCTAAATGGTCTAAGATGATAAATTCTATAAACTGTCACATGTGGTGCATGGATTCTTCAAATAACCGAAGTATACCACCCATCAAGCTCCGATTCCTGGAATGCTAAGAGCTTGAATTTCATCTGCGTGTTTTCTGTCATGCAAAACTATACTTTATTGTTGGCTTGAGATAAAATGCTCTTAAAGCCGGCGTCAATTGATTTAAACCAAGAAATATTGAATTTCGGGCATATTGCTGGGAACCAAAGAATTCAGACTTCGAAGTTGGAAAATCAAGAAAAGACAATATATCATAAAATGCTGGGTCCAGGATACGGGACACAACAGGCTCCTCTGTGTTGCCGCTTTTATCGAAAAGTACAAACAACTTTGACATTTCAAGTGGAACATCCTGTATATTGCCATAGCCATAGCCTCCTCATTATGTCTCTATCAACTGCCTCATCCCTATATCTAGCGGTTTTTGAGTAATTGCTTCGTTTAGTATTTTGTGCAAAACATAGCTTCATTAAAACATTCATTACTTGAAATCCTAGGGGGCTGAAATTTTGGATACCGATTACCAATATCCTGTGTATGATTCACATGTAATAAAATATGTTTCAAATCATAGAGGGCTGTGCAAAATCCGAGGCTTTTGGAGAATAAAATCATGAAAAGTGCTTTTTTCAAATGGAATGACCTCTGTATCATAAGATGTGTTGATAAAGAATGAAATCAACCTGATAGGGAACTTCTGCGAAGATGCCAGCGCTTTAACGGTTGAATTTGGAACCTGTCCAAGCTAGTAGTTTTATGTAAACAAACCTTAGAAATGTGGTGGAGAACGAATATTTATTAAGCAGAGCTTGGATATTTGGAGAAATTATTATAATTTTCTGTAAGATTTCTTGAGAAGGAACTTTTCGTTTGGATTACGATATAAAATCGTACTTTAAATCGTTCCTGGAGGATAATTTCGATGTTATTTTAGTGTATGTTGCTTGGTGGATCAAAATGAACCAATATCTAAGTTTACTTGAATTTCTGGAAAAAAAGGCACCTCAATAAGTAATTTAAGGACTCTTATTTATGTGACGAAGTGCTGAATGCAGGCTATATTATGTGGTAACTCTAGAATCAGTCCAAATAATATGACTTGTTCTTTGTTTACAAACGAGTGAATCAATAAAATGAAAAAAGATTTTCTGCTTTAGTTCTTTTGCATCGTATTTCTAAAGTGAAGGAAACAGATAGACATATAATTGATTTCATTTTCAAATTACAGCTGCTCACGATACACATACAAAATGAAAAATGTCACAGCTGGTTCAACCTACCTTTATATAGAAATGAAAAGTATTAATGTATTTATATGAATAACTTCAGCTATTATCAACTCAAACAGTATATCTAGTTTTTGTCAGGTTTTCAATCAGATCACTCTTTTACAATATGATTTTGTGTAGTATGTGAATTAGGTAGCTGCAGAAGTGCTCGGTAGTTTCTCCGCAGCATTTTTCTTTAAAATTCTCTTATTTTAATTTACATCTGAAAATATCATGACATGAAGTTGTTTCGAAATGAATACATTGTAGGTAATTTACCTTCATGAAAATAAACAACTGAGAAATGCAGTGAACATACTTTCATGTATTTCGTGACCTGTTTTCCAATCTTCAATTTCTAAAGCTAGGCCTTTCTTCTATCATTGAGTTCCCTGCCAAATGCTATTTGCAAATTAACTTTACTTTCATTTGGCTTTGGAAAAAATGAAAACAAAAGGCACTAGATGATCCTTTCTTCTTTGACCATGAATAACATTGAGTTGAGGCACACAACAATAGTCATTTCGGGAGGATGCCATTTCGAATTAATACAATCGAAAATTTTAATCGGTATATCAAAATTTCAACTCTGAGAACAACACAAAAGCTCGAAAATGAACTCCAAAAGTAAGCAAATTACGTTAGAATAACAGGCACGTCGAAAAACTACTAGCTTTGAAGTGTTCGAATTTCTATCGCCAGAGGGCGTATCGCTTAGCAGTAGTTGCGAATAATAAGATACAAACCCCTATGACCACCACGATAAGTTATATTCCTAGAGCTTTATTTAATAGGTAACGGTTTTGTAGGTAGACATGGAAAGTTCTCCACCTATCACATCACAGACGGACGAGAGTAAGGCGGAGCAAATACAACAAGACTGGGCCAGGAATGTACCATGTCTGGCCGACATAGCCCTTCAACATCATCCTAGTATTATCAGGTTATGCACTACCTTAGCCGCTTGTAAGTCATCATCAATCTGCATGCTAGCGTGCATATCACAGAAGGTTAGGAGAATTCAAGACATTTGTCGTTAACCGTCTCACCTAAAGGTTGAATTTCTCTCTTATTTTTCAGAATACTTTCGTGTCAAATTTCAGCGAACCTAATTCGTTAGCCGACGGAGTGTTCCACGTTCTTATTTCCTTAGCTAAGAGCGCGTCGAACAAACAGTTGATAATGCAGCCTTTGCTCATGTTCTTGTCCCAGACTCCTCAACTCAGCGAACCACTGTTATGGTTCATATTGCAGATTTTGGACAGTGAGGAGACTATCAGATGCTTCTACGAAGCAGGTAAGACCGTAATAATCGTACGATTTCCTTTTATGCATCGAGAATGGGGGTTTTTCCTGAATTTGGGTTATTACTGCAAATGCAAATTTGAAGATGATTATTGTTGGTTTGATTCATCATTTTCCCAAATCACCTTCAGAAAGTATCCAAAATTAGATTTCAAAATTGAGGTTTAGGATTTGTCATGCATGCACGAAGTGACAATGTTGTTCAGTAGAATTGCTTTTTCTGCTATAGAATAATGAAATTTTTATTACTGTTCTATGGTACATACGTGTTCTTTGTCAATATAACCAAACAATTTTCGTTTGCGATTTGTCAGTATATGACATATGACTGTATGACAGTCTGTGCTCTTCCTTTTCTATTCCTTGGTCATTGTCTTCTACTCTAACCAAATCGAAGTATAACTATAATCAATTTCAAGTGATGGACCAAAATGTTTTTGGTTATTCGCGGTTAACCGTACTGGTTATGTCGTAACTCGACAGATTTGTCCCCAGACAATTGGGGAATACGGCCCTGTGCGGCCACCTGCATTGGTTTCACTTTTCGAGCGAGCTAAGGCGGTTCGCCCTTCAAGTGGTTTCTGCGTTAGTATAAACATAGACATATTTAGGCATGTGAGATTTATCCTTGGGGATATTTGAAAATTCCAGACAAAAGTCAGTCGGGATCGGAATTCGAAGCGATAAGCTTGAGGTCGAAAACGCCGAGGCTCGGCTCAAATATTCAAAATAGGTTTTTTACGTTTCTGTTCATAATTTCACACGATCGATTATTTCGTATCGGCACTAGTCTAGTATATTCATTTTACAACTAGGAATCGAATTAAAGTGTGTTTTTCTTTAACCGTTTAGTTTGATTTTGAAAACTTTCGAACCTCCTAGACGCCAGATCCTAACGGTGCGTAGGACTTCGGCGGGGAATTCACAACAGGTTATGTGTCAAATGATATATCGACGTCACAACCAATAACCACTGTCATTATTGCTAGAATGCGTTGGTTTAAACCACAAAATGCAAATCCTTTTTGCGGTGTGAAAACTATTTTGACTTTTGATCAAAGGTTTTGACAGTGTTCAGTTAAATTTTTGTATTCTTAATAATGGATATTCGTGGTAAAAAACTTGCATTACTGCTATTGGGAACTTCTGCGAACCACCGCCACCGCCCTAACAGTTAAATTTGGAACCTGCCCAACCTAGAAGTTTTATGTGAACAAACATTAGAAATGTGGTGGAGAACGAATATCTTTTGAGCAGAGCTACAATATTTGAAGAAATTATTATGATTTTGTGTTAGATTTCTTGAGAAGGAACTTTTCGTTCGGATCACGATATAAAATCGTGCTTTAAATGGTTCCTGGAGGATAATTTCGATGTTATTTTAGTGTCTGTTGCTTGGTGGATCAAAGTGAACCAATATAGTTTACTTGAATTTCGAAATAAAAGGAAACAGATAGACATATAAATGATTTTATTTTTATATCACAGCAGCTCAAGATAAAAATTAAATGAAAAATGTGACAGCTGGTTCAACCTACCTACATATAAATAAAAAATATTAATGTATTTATATGAATAACTTCAGCTATTATCAACTCAAACAGTATATCTAGTTTTGTCAGGTTTTCAACCAGATCACTCTTTTAGAATATGATTTTTTGTAATATGTGAATTAGGTAGCTGCAGAAGTGCTCGGTAGTTTCTCTGAAGGAACAGCATTCTTCATCAAAATTCTTTCATTTTCATTTATACCTAAAACATATCGACATGAAGTTGTTCTGAAATGAATACATTGTATTTTACCTTTATGAAATTCAGGCCTTTCTTCTATCAACGATTTCCATGCCAGATGCAGTTTCCGAATTATCTTTACTTTCATTTGGCTTTGGAAAAAATGAAAACTTAAGGCAGTTGATGATCCTTTCTTCTTTGACCATATATATATATATATATATATATTCTTTTGAGAACGAGCATTACATTCTAAGATATATCACAGTGTTAGCAGAGGAAATGTAAACGGGGTACCATACTTATTTGCGTATGATACAAGAGCACAGATAAAAACCTCAGGAAAAATTCTGTCTCCCCGTATAAGTGTAGTAATTTGTTTATAGAAGATGGATGGCATCTTTTTCACTGGAAAAAAATTTTTTCGTCATCTTGAATTCATTTCGACAAAATATCTTGACATAATATCTGAAACAGAAAGAGGGACAGAAAACCAGAAGGAAGCAGTAAATAATATCACCTACAATTGCTCATGACCGAGAGGGTCTTTCGACCAGGTTCAGTCCTCCAAGTGATGATTTTCAGATGATTGGGAAATCATCTCCCATAGATCCATAATTGTTCATTTCGAACTAGAAATCTAATAAAATATCGGGAATAAAGTGAAAAACTTGTGACATGTATTATGTCAGGATGACATAATAATAATGACATAATAATAATGACCATAGTTTACATTGAGGGAAGGAACACAACAGTAGTCATCTCGGTAGGATGCCAATTCGAATTAAAACAATCGAAAACTTTTATTGGAAAGAAAGAAATCTATTGATGAATGTTACAAACACTTTCGGTATACCTACCAAAAGTTCTACTCGGAGAACAACACAAAAATAAGTTTTACTCACCATTTAAAATTAAATTGGATGTTTCAATATTCTCCACCTGAACATTTTAGTCACAGCTTGATAATTCAGGGAAATCAAATAAATGTTTTGACTGTTGACGTTTGCGGCCATTTAAAATAATCCGTAATTCCAACTAATTTGATGGACCGCTCATGAAAAACAAGTCCAGAGCTAGGTTAAAACCGCAAAATTTTGGTTATAGTTGTGATCCTTTCACAACTTCCTTGGATGAATCTGAACAAGTGGATGTAATCTATACGGATTTTCAAAAGGCATTTGATAAGGTCGATCATAAAATTTTGTTGAATAAACTGAGGCTCATATTCGGTTTCGGAAATAGGCTGGCCTCATTGATGGAGTCTTACTTGAGTGAAAGAGTGTATTTTGTGGAGATAGAGCAGTCTCGATCTTTTGAGTTCTGTGCTACATTCGGCGTTCCTCAGGGATCTAACTTGGGACCTTTGCTCTTTCTCCTGTTCATAAATGATATTCTCGATGATGTGGACATCTTTATTTTGATGTTTGCTGATGATTTAAAGCTCTTCCTTAGGATACGCTCAATTGCTGATTGTCTTCGATTGCAGTGGGCGCTTGATGCACTTTCAAGATGGTGTGAAGTGAATAGGCTGTCGCTGAATATTTCTAAGTGCTATGCAATGTCATATACTAAAAAAGCTAACAAGATTCTTCATAATTACCAAATCGATAATCATGTATTATCCCGTGTAACTGAGTATAGAGATTTGGGAGTGTTGTGTGACAGCCTGTGTTCTTTTGTGCCTCATTTGAATCAGCTCATTTCTTCTGTGAGTAAAACTTATGGATTCATCATTCGTAATGGCAGGCGATTTCACAATTTGTACACCTTAATAGTTTTGTTCAATAGTTTTATTCGCAGCAAATTAGAATATTGCAGTATTATTTGGAGACCCATTTATGACTGTCATAGAAAGCGAATTGAATCGGTGCAGAGAAGGTTCTACAAATATCTGGTTTGGAGAGAAGACGGCATTTATCCACTTGTAGGTTCTAACAATATTGTGCTTCTTAGTAGATTTGGAGCAGAACCCATAGAGCATAGAGTCAGTTTGAAGGCACTATTATTTGTTCAAAAGATTTTGAATGGCTCGATAGATTGTGTTGAATTACTTGAAGATCTGTCATTTTTGGTGCCCCGATACGGTTCGAGGAGTAATGCTGTTTTCTACTGTAGGGCGGGTAGAACGAACGGCAGTTTTAGATCACCCATTAATTTCATGTGCAGATTATTCAATTCCATAGCAAGCAGATGTGACATTCACAATGATTCTCCCCGCTCTATAGTGGCTGCATTTTTGGAGGAAACTGGTAATATTCAACCATTCCTAGAATAACTACTTTTCTCATTTTGTTTTTGTTAATTTTTTGTTCTTAATATTAAGGTGTTTGTTATATTTGAGATAGTTTTTCCTGTAATTGGGTTATTTCACCTGTTGGAAAATAAAGACTTATTATTATTATTATTATTATTATTATTATTACAACTGATCCATGACGTCATGGAACCTGAACCGTTAGAGTAACCGATTTCGCTTGAATGAAATGGTTTAGACCAAAAAGGATTGGTTTTAACCGAATCTGTTTTGGTTACTCGCTCGAAATTGATTTATCTCTGTTTTCCTGAGCAAAGTAACACATTTGACGTCCTTTTCTTTCCGAGAAAGCTGAATTCGGCATTGCCATATCGTGCACTCATGACAAATCCTTTTAAATGCAAATCCCCATTTTTATTTTTCAGTTTTAGGTTATCGAACATTTTTTTAAAAATATAATATTGAAATTATATGTTTGAAATGTGATGTTCTAAAGGTTTTCATTAAAATTACTGCCTTTTCGTTTAAAGGAAAAACCCCCATTAACTTATCGAAATTTTCACGCCACATGTTGGGCGCCATTTTTTCGTTGCTGTAAAACTTACAAATTCCATGTATCTTCATGGAGGGTATCTATGAAGAACAATCACGGCAGTATACATTGTAGCAGCACTTTGTTGATTGCTTTCTTTCTATAATTATTTTAGGTGGTTTATCCATTTTGGGCTCAAGTTTTGTTTCTAACATCAGTACCCCCAACACCATTTCTAAAACTGGAACGATTTCAACGGTGATGCAATACTTCAATAAAACAAAAACGGTAGAATGCAATGTTCCTACTAGTTCCTCGAAGAAATCTGCTCTCGATGAACAACTCGAGAACAGGTTATCTTTAGTAAACTTCGCTCCATGCAGCAGTATAAAGTAAGTAGTAAGAATGCAAATATTCAACAAAAATCTTCAGTGGCAGTTCTGAAATAAAACCTAAATTTTCAGATGCAATTCTACGACCGCCCAACCGGCCGATATACTGATACAGGGTGGCACAACGACGCATAGGAGAGCTCGAACGCCGCAATGGTCGTATCATTTTTATCCTGAGGAAGTTTACACTGAATTAGTCCTCACTCTTCCTAGTGCCATCTTGTTGAAACAGGTGCATCTGCAACCACATTCGATAGCCTTGAGTACTTGCCCTTCTGCAATTGGCTTAGAGGTAAATTATGAAAAAAAAAACTGTTTTCATACTTGAAAGACTTTTGATACTGTAGAAGAATATTCTGACCATATTTCTTATTAATAAAATTTTATCTATACAGGTTTCTGCAAGTGGGCCCTCTCGTTTAGTTCCTGTGGGTCCTCCGATGACAACCAGTGGAATGCCCTATATACAACTGGATCTACCAGCTCCGGAAGTTGTGAAATGTATTTTGTTGAGATTGTACAAGCCCAGAATGGCAAACAATATCAGTCTTTCTCAAATACGCCTACTTGGTTTTCCAGCATTCAATGAAAAATTTTCATCTTATGTTGCAGAAGATGAACAGCATTGTAAACATAGTTTAGGTATTACATTTACTATATTGAAATGTTAGGATTTCTCTGTTGAAATGTTTCGGAATAGACGACTTCGGCCCAAGTTATCAACCCACAATTTTCTTCCATCACTGGGGAACGGGAATTTCAGGATAAATTCGATATGATAAGGGTCGCGTTATTTATAAATATCCGTAAAAGATGCCTGGGCTCCTCAAACAAGATAATTCCTTCCAAATATAGGTTTTTGTAGAGATCAACTCTGATTGGCTGAAATTTAGGTTGGGATTCCTGATTTCTTGTTGATAGTGTCAAATTTATATAGGATATGTTCCGCAAATCAACTTGGTTATTTCGGTTACCGGTTTTCCATTCCGTAAATATCAAATATTCGGTTGGTTCCTGAAAAAAAGGTTAATAGACGAGTTCGGCCCAAGTTGCCAACCCACAATTTACTTAGCAAGTTTACTTTCACTGCGGAACGGGAATTTCAGGACAAATTCGACATGATAAGGTTCGCATTATTTATAAATAACCGTAAAACATGCCTCGGCTCTTCAAACCAGATAATTCCTTCCAAATATAGGTTTTTGTTAAGATCGTCCCCGATTGGCTGAAATTTATGTTGGGATTCCTGATTTCATGCAAACAGTGTCAATTTACATAGGATACGTTCCGAAAATCAACTCTGTTGTTTCGGTTGCCGATTTTCCGCTTCGTAAATATGAAATATTCGGATGGTTCCTGGAACAAGCGCGTGAAAAAGGTTATTTACGGAATCTGGTTGATGAAAATGCGATCGATTTACTGTCACCAGAACGATTTTCTATGGTAAATATCCATAGCATAGAACAATTTATGTTTACTTTAGGTTTGTTTTGGTTCCGAGTTCAGAACTGTACGGGACGGTTCTAGCACAGATCTATGGTCTATGCTAGAACCGTCCCGAACAGATCTGAACTCGGAACGAAAACAAACCTAAAGTAAACATAGATTGTTCTATGCTACAGATATTTACCATAGAAAATCGTTCTGGTGATAGTAAATCGACCGCATTTTCATCAACCAGATTCCGTAAATAACCTTTTTCACGCGCTTGTTCCAGGAACCATCCGAATATTTCATATTTACGTAGCGGAAAATCGGCAACCGAAACAACAGAGTTGATTTTCGGAACGTATCCTATGAAAATTGATACTGTTTGCACGAAATCAGGAATCCCAACTTAAATTTCAGCCAATCGGGGACGATCTTAACAAAAACCTATATTTGGAAGGAATTATCTGGTTTGAAGAGCCGAGGCATGTTTTACGGTTATTTATAAATAATGCGAACCTTATCATGTCGAATTTGTCCTGAAACTCCCGTTCCCCAGTAAAAGTAAACTTGCTAAGTAAATTGTGGGTTGGCAACTTGGGCCGAAGTCGTTTATTCCGTAAATATGAAAAAAAGGTTAATTACGGAATTTGATTGATGAAAAAACGTTCTTTCTGTCACCAGAATGACAGCCAATGTTCTATGGTAATATACCCATAGCAAAGAACAATCTTTATTCACTTTATGATCCATAGAACGTTGAAGGGACAATAATCAACAATGGAAAAATTACTAGGTATGTAGCGGGTTTCACAAAGCTCTGATTAACGTGATTGTTCTGATCAAGACAATTCTATGCTCAATTTCAGTTCATTTTTGACAACACCACAGAATATCAGAGCGTTAATCGGACGATCAAGCTTTGTGAAACCCACGGTAAGTCTATGGATCATAAGGTAAATAAAGATTGTTCTATGCTAAAGATATGTTACCATAAAACATTGATTGTCGTTCTGGTGCATAGACTTAATATGTCTATGTTCTGGTGACAGAAACATTGCTTTTTCATCAATCAAATTTCGTAATTGACGTTTTTCTCAGGAACCAACCGAATATTTCACATTTACAGAACGGAAAACCGGCAACCGAAATGACCAATTTGATTTGCGGAATATATCCTTTATAAACTTGACACTATTAACATGAAATCAGGAATTCCAGCCCAAATTTCAGCCTAACAAAAATGTATATTTGGAAGGAATTATCTTGTTTGAGAAGCCGAGACATCTTTTACGGATATTTATAAATAACGCGAACCTTATCATGTTGAATTTGTCCTGGAATTTCCGTTCCCCAGTGTGAAGAAAATTGTGACTTGGCAACTTGGGCCGAAGTCGTCTATTGATGCTCATTATCAAACACTTAATCAAATATGATTAGTTCAATTTTTCAACTTCAATTTCGAAATTTTTCCAACATATTAAGTGAATTCTCTAAAACTCATTACACTTCCTTCATTTAGGTTGGATCAGGCTTCTCCATCATTGCTTCAGCGTACCAACAGACCAAAGATTAATAAAAAATATGGTAGCTTGTTGTGCAGAAGTCCCAGATTTATTAACCACCAGTTGTGGCCTTCTCCTAGTACCATCGCATATTCTGCCCGATTACCTGCCTTGTCTAGAAAAAGTCGTTAGGGAACTCAGCCTGCATAACTTGGAGTGTAGCATGATAACTCTGAAAGTTCTCTTGGAAAGTAAATGTAGCAGTATCGACCTATTGAATTCATCCGATAACATATGGCAAGATCGTCTATTGGTTAATAATAATGGTTACCAATCAACGTGCGAGCTGCTCTATCAGATTTGTGAATATCAGGTAAATTTTTTGGTGTTTTAACGCTTTCTAGTGGATTTTTTTTGATAATCACATAAAATATAGTGTAACATAATCACAAGGACGAATATCCGTCGATAAATCAACAAATATTCCCCCTTGATCAGAGCTTATCATCCAATCAACCAAAACACCTACACCGAAGAAGCGGATCCAAGTAGAATGACTACAGCTGTTTCACAATTGTTATTGATCGTCAGGTCAACTTAACTTGGATAAACCGCAGAGAGTTCTCTCGATACTTGTTGCTTTTCAGAAGGACGGCTGCAGTATACAACATACAGCGCGCCATCTGCCAGGAGCATCTTGCGAGTCTCACCTTCGAGTGCAGAATACCTTGATCGATGTGTATGACGTTCATCCTTTTGTCGCATCAGGTCGCTGTAACTGCGATATTGCAGCTTTACAAAAAACCGACACGACATTGGAAACACTCGGTTCATGTGGATTCCCACCACAAGACGAAAACGTTCAACATCTAACAAAGATAGGAATTGGTTTCTCGGAGAAGAACAAGAGACTTGCAAGATGCTCCTGGCAGATGGCGCGCTGTAGGTTGTTATACTGCAGCGGTCCTTCTGAAAGGTAACAAGTATCGAGAGAACTCTCTGCGGTTTATCCAAGTTAAGTTGACCTGACGATCAATAACAATTGTGAAACAGCTGTAGTCATTCTCCTTGGATCCGCTTCTTTGGTGTAGGTGTTTTGGTTGATTGGGTGATTAGCTCTGATCAAGGGGGAATATTTTTTGATTTAACGACGGATATTCGTCCTTGTGATTATGTTACATATTATTGCTGAAGCTCTGTTCTTCTCCGAGAAACCAATTCCTATAAAATATAGTGTTTATAATCTTACTATAAGCCGCTCATGGAGCACCGAGCTATTGTGCTAACTATGAAGTATAGATTTTTCAATACCAGTACTAAAACTACTCAATGCATACAGTAGAATCCGTTTATAAGGACATTGAGGGAAGTGACAAACACGTCATATTAACCGGATGTCATATAAAGCATAATCTTTGAAAAATTGTGGAATTTCAAATGTTTGGTATGGATTTAGTTTTATATTTAGAAAAACCACTGATCGAACATAAATATTCACAAAAAAGTAAGGAAAAACACCAGGTCACGCTGAACAAAATATTAACGTACGAAGATTCACTGCCAATTTTACTTGATACAATGTTAAGTCTAACTTTAAAACTACTTGACCAGTTCGTAGAACAATGGGGGGTTTTCCTAAATTTGGATCATTACTGCAAATGCTAATTTGAACATAATTATTATGGGTTTGATTCATCATTTTCCCAAATTACCTTCAGAAAGTATTCAAAATCAGGTTTCGAAATTGGGGTTTGGGATTTGTCATGCATGCACGAAGTGGCAACGTTGTTTAGTAGAATGGCATTTTCTGCTATAGAATAACGAAATATTTATTCCTATTCTGTGGTACACACGTGTTCTTTGTCAATATAACCAAACAATTTCCGTTTGCGTTTAGTCAGTAATATGACAGTATGACGGTCTGTGCTCCTCTTCTTCTATTCCTTGGTCGTTGTCTTCTACTCTAACCAGATCGAAGTATAGCTATTTCTGTTTTCCTAAGCAAAGTAACACATTTGACGTCCTTTTCTTTCCGAGAAAGCTGAATTCGACGTTGCCATATCGTGCACTCAAGACAAAGCCCTTTAAATGCAAATCCCCATTTTTATTTTTCAGTTTTAGGTGATCAAACATTTTTTTAAAAATATAATATTGAAATTATATGTTTGAAATGTGATGTTCTAAAGGTTTTTCATGAAAATAAGTGAATTTTCGTTTAAAGGAAAAACCCCCATTGGGATGGCTCATGATGTAAATAACATGGTGTGCTCATGTGCATTCAAAAGTGACGTCAGCTAACTGAAACTATGAAAATTCAAAGCACAGAATATGTATTTCCTTGAGTCTTCAAGTTGCTGTCGTCACCTTTGAATGCAAATGAGCACACCATGTTTTCTACATAATGGGATTGCGAATACCAAAACCAGAGAAAAACCTGTAAAAAAGGGGCCGCTGACAGGTATTCCTTTGTTTCTTATGATTTTAAACCACTGAAGTTACAATAGATAGACATTCTTTTGTCGTGACTTTCAATGGGGGTTTTTCCTAAATTTGGGTTGTTACTACAAATGCAAATTTGAACATTGTTATGGGTTTGATTCATCATTTTCCCAAATTACCTTCTGAAAGTATTCAAAATCAGATTTCAAAATTGGGGTTTGGGATTTGCCAGACATGCACGAAGTGACAACGGTGTTTAGTAGAATAGCTTTTTCTGCTGTAGAATAATGAAATAGTTATTCCTATTCTGTGGTACACACGCGTTCTTTGTCAACATAACCAAACAGTTTCCGTTTGCGATTGATCAGTACTATGACAGTCTGTGCTCTTCTTTTTCTATTCCTTGGTCGTTGTCTTCCACTCTAACCAAACCGAAGTATAGCTATCTCTGTTTTCCTCAGCTGAAGCTGAATTCGACGTTGCCATATCGTGCACTCATGACAAATCCCTTTAAATGCAAATCCCTATTTTTCAGTTTTAGGTGATCAAACATTTTTTTAAAAATATAATATTGAAATGATATGTTTGAAATGTGATGTTCTGAAGGTTTTTCATGAAAATAACTGCATTTTCGTATAAAGGAAAAACCCCCATTGGGATGGCTCATGATGTAAATAACATGGTGTGCTCATGTGCATTCAAAAGTGACGTCAGCTAACTGAAACTACGAAAATTCAAAGCACAGAATATGTATTTCCTTGAGTCTTCAAGTTGCTGTCGTCACCTTTGAATGCAAATGAGCACACCATGTTTTCTACATAATGGGATTGCGAATACCAAAATCAAAGAAAAATCCTGTAAAAAGGGGTCGCTGACCCCTTCTTATGATTTTAAACCATTCAAGTTACAATTGATAGACATTCTTTTGTCGTGACTTTCAATGGGGGTTTTTCCTGAATTTGGGTTATTACTGAAAATACAAATTTGAACATAATTATTATGGGTTCGATTCATCATTTTTCCAAATTACCTTCAGAAAGTATTCAAAATCAGATTTCAAAATTGGGGTTTGGGATTTGCCAGACATGCACGAAGTGACAACGGTGGTTAGTAGAATAACTTCTTCTGCTATAGAATAATGAAATATTTATTCCTATTCTGTGGTACACACGTGTTCTTTGTCAATATAACCAAACAATTTCCGTTTGCGATTTGTCAGTAAAATGACAGTCTGTGCTCTTCTTTTTCTATTCCTTTGTCGTTGTCTTCTACTCTAACCAGATCGAAGTATAGCTGAATTCGACGTTGCCATATCGTGCACTCAAGACAAATCCCTTTAAATGCAAATCCCCATTTTTATTTTTCAGTTTTAGGTGATCAAACATTTTTTTAAAAACATAGTATTGAAATTATATGTTTGAAATGTGATGTTCTGAAGGTTTTTCATGATAATTACTGCATTTTCGTTCAAAGAAAAAACCTCCATTTCTCTTTGGATTCAAAACATTCGAATTGAACGATTCCTTAATCTGATTCTTGTCCTCAATAATAATTGAAAACATCGACTGGTTGTACGTAGGTTAGCGAAAACTACGTCTGGTTATAGTGACCGCTCACTATAATTTCTTCAAATTGGTTCATAATAAACGACACGTCAAAATAAGCGAACTCATCTTATCCGAACGCTGTTATATGAAGCTTTATATGGATACCAAATTTCAAACTGCAATCACGTCATATTAAGCGGTTGGTCACTATAACCGGCGTCATAATAAACGGATTCTACTGTACTCCCACTCCTAGCTGGAACGATATCGAGCCACTCGTTGGGCGCCAAATATTCGATTTCGATTTTATGGGAAAAATAGCACTCTTTATTTAATTTCAGGACGCCAACACTCCCTACAGGATTTCTACAATACTGGAATGGGTACAAATCGTCGCCAGGAATGCATTCGCGACCGGCGTTATAAACGAATGCAACCCCGCATATTTGTCGTACGTTGCTTCGATCTTATGGCATGCGAATGCCAATCCAACGACGCTTAACTACGATTTAAAATCAATGATAACGATGGAACTATTCGACTGCATCATCCAGCTTCTCTCGTTCTTCGAACATAACCTCAGTTTGAAGTATTCCCTTGATTCCTTGTTATGTTCGATCTGCTACATACAGCCCGAATTCTACCCCATCCTACTGCGTCATTTCGGTATCTTAGTTTCCAATTTATCTACCGATCATGCAGCGTCAATTTCCGACGATAGAAAAGATACAAACAGTATGACCGACGATAAAAAGGAATCTTACGTTAAAGAGTCTGGATGGTATGATCATTTGGTGGTCGGAAATCTCGCCCAACTGAAAATATCCAACGAACAGTTGGAAACGGTAGCCCTAGTCAGTAGATCCCCAACTTCAGTCCAACAACTATTGGATTCGGGATTGCCTAAAATTCTCATAAGTGCCATTCTTGAGTTCTGCATGTCGAACGAAGAAAACGAATATCCCATGGCTAAATTGGAAAAGATAACGGCCATATTGAAATTTTTCACGGAAGTCTCGGAAGAGAAGCTCGTCAGGGATTGGTTAGGTTCAGCGGAAGGATCATCGTTTTGGTTACATTTACTGCAGTGGCTTTGTAGGAAGACTTCATTTAGAAAACACAGTTTAGAATCTGAATCTAATGTTCATTTGGAAGAAATGTGTATTAAGTTCTTGTCGAAATGTTGCTTGTGCCATCCGCCAAACCAAAATCGATTGGCGAATGTTTTATGCGAGGTTATATCGCTTCAAACTGGTGTGATCACCGGCTTCATGCGGAGACTTGTACTACAGCTGTTGTTGGAAAATGAGAAGGTGCCAGTTAACATAACTGCTGACGAAACTTTGTACAAGAGTGTTAAGACTTCCCATATCTTCGTCCCCACCCATCCAGCCTTCAAGCAAACCTACAAGAGGGCGCTGTTACATCTGAGCACCATCACGACCCTATCAGATATACTGGAAGAATACATCTACTTCAATCCGCACAAGATGGAAAATTCTTCGACAAACAAAAAGATTCAAGTAGGAAACTCCACAAAAGACTGGAAGAATCTGTTTGCCGAGGAATCCGATCTGTCTGTTGCGGCCGGTGTGCTCGCTAAAGACAAACGTGCCAAAGATAACAAGAATAGTTTCCTTAGTAGCAGTACGCCAGTGAAGAAGAAGAGATACGCTGAATATCCAGGTGGTGATTTTATGGGTGGCAAATCGGTCAAGTGCCTGGCTTATTCGGATCAGGCTTTGCCGTTGAATTTGACCTTGGGACAGCTTTTGAAGTTGATCGAGAGCAAGAAGATTACATCCGATTGGCCATGCGTACACCTGACGATATCTCAGAATAAGGGTAAGTGTTTAGTTCGAGTAGTATGAAAGACAAGGCCCTAAGTTTAGTTTCTAATTGAATTTAGGTTGAATGTGAACTGGTCAGCACATTTTGTGGGAGAAAAAAAATTAATAAATTATGTCTCACGATTCATTTCTTGAATACAGTGGGCCGATTCTTGAATCTCGATCAAAAATTGAAGAGTATGACAATTGTCATATGTTCATGACGATTTTCTAAATTTTCTCGAGAATCTGCAAAAAATGTTTGGGTTCTATTCGCCATTTCGACTATGTTTTCAAGCAAATACTCAACTTATAAACTGAATGCAAGATATTGAGAAATTCAAAATCCGGCAATAGGCTGGTCGTCCACTGCAAGCGATTTCGAGAGGCGCGATAGGAGCGTAAACGAACGAATTTGAGCGACAGCTCCAAATGAATGGAATTGTAGGTACCCTCGTCGACTGGCAGCGAGTTCATACGGGCGACTTCGAGAGAATTCGAGCGGCGCAATCGTATCCCGATCACTTTGGATCTGCCGCGTCTATACGCTCGAAAAGAGGAGCTATCCGTCGGCAAGTGGAATGCATGGTTTGTGAGAGGAATATTTGTTAAAGCTCGTTGTTTATTGTTGGTAAATTTTAGATGGATCAGATTGAAAGGTTAATGAATGTTGTCTTTTTTCTTACATTAAACTCACATCCAGAAGTTCTGTAGGTTTATAGTAGCCTATCTGAAGTTGGACTCTTTGGCAATAATCGGCTGTATAGCATTCCAAATATAATATTTCGCCATTATCTCGGGTTTTATAGCTCTTATTATCTCAATATCTATTATCAATTTGTTTTTTAGTCTCCGACCAATTTTATTCCTAACATTTTTCTATACGCTCAAGTGTTTTTGGCCCATACGTACTGTAATGGTTCAATTACGTTTCATATGCAGAACCATCTTTTCGATCACAAAATAAACATAGTTTTTTCTTTATAAAACGCTACGGATTTTTACTAGTGACCTGTTTTCTAAAATACGCATGCACTTCTGCAAAATTTTAAGAATTTCTGAATATCTGTGTCACCATCATTTCTTTCGATGTTTGCAGTTTTTAAAATTTAGAAGTCACGTTCTATATACATTAATAACATATTTACCTTCTGAAGCTGACTTTTCACAGATAAAATTCAAATCAGCCATACTTTCGACGTTCCACATCGTTTGTTTTCGAAGTACCCAGGTCATCAACATTCACACTTCAACTTCCATTCCAGTATTATAAATGAGTATACGATAATAATCATTCATTATCAAGATGGTGAATTTTTTCCGATAATTTCATTTTTTCTAAATTTGAATCTACCTTAGCTCAAAAATTTTCCCCATTCCGTAGCTAACATATGCCTGATCAAGTGAGATTTATCCTTGAAATGAATTATTAATTCTAAATCCATTCCGTATCACAATTTCTTCAATAAACACGGAAATCTGAAGTAAAAATCCTCTGCTACGCAAGAACAAGAACGAACCGAAACCTCGCGAACTATCTGCCAGTGGACGACCCCGAAGCCTGAGACCGCTTCGGTCGTAAAAGCTCCTCGGCGCTCGTAAAACGCGTAGCTCATAAAAGCCCCAAATCGCTTCCAGTGGACTGCCAGGCATAAACATAACCTTTTAACCGTAGTACGAAGTATAGGAGATAAAAAATTTGATCGTCGAGTGACATTCGGTTCCATACACAGGTCATGTCTACTTCTTGTTTATATTTAACTTAGAAAATCGACGCGAACAAATGGCTCATACTCTTCAATTCTTGATCGAGATTCAAGAATCGGCCCCCAGAGTTCTACCATGTTATTTTTGATTTGACATTTACTCCATTCACTTTTATACAGTGCGTGTCACAGTTGATGTGTGCCCTCGACTTTTACGCAGAATATTTTCAGCGCTGCAGTGTTGCCGCATTGATCAAAAAGTAATAAAAAAAATATTTCAAATGGCACACCCTGTATTTATTGGTTTTTTCGATTCGCCGTACCCTCCTGATTGTATAAATGTTCTTACCATTGGTATGAGAACTTGCTTTTAATTCGAAACCCTTACGGTTTAGGTATAAAACCATGTTATATCATTTGAAGGAAAATTTAATTTTCTTAAGTATGTCTCGGAAATGACTCGGTTTTGAACAACCCTGTATGATTTGGCAAGCATTTCATTATACCTGAATGATACACTGGATATTGGTAATCCATACCAGAAATTTCAGAGTTATAGAATGGGGGTTTTTCCTGAATTTGGGATATTACTGCTAATGCAAATTTGAACATAATTACTATGGATTTGATTCATCATTTTCCCAAATAACCTTCAGAAAGTATTCAAAATCAAATTTCAAAATTGGGGTTTGGGATTTGCCAGGCATGCACGAAGTGACAACGCTGTTTAGTAGTATTGCTTTTTATGCTATAGAATAAGGAAATATTTATTCCTATTCTGTGGTACACACACGTGTTCTTTGTCAATATAACCAAACAATTTCCGTTTGCGATTTGTCAGTAATATGACAGTATGTGCTCTTTTTTTTTTCTATTCCTTGGTCGTTGTCTTCTACTCTAACCAGATCGAAGTATAGCTATCTCTGTTTTCCTAAGCAAAGTAACACATTTGACGTCCTTTTCTTTCCGAGAAAGCTGAATTCGACGTTGCCATATCGTGCACTCATGACAAATCCCTTTAAATGCAAATCCTCATTTTTATTTTTCAGTTTGTAACGTATGTCAGAGTAAACACTCTGTATAATTATTAATTGAAGACGAGCAAGGTCCATAGAACCTCGCATCATCCATAAAACGTGCTCAGATGGATTACCTAATGATATTGAATTCCCACGTCTGTTATCATAATATGCTTGTAAACACCTTGCCAAAACATATATAATATTTTGTTATTGTATTATGAAAACAGTGAGTAAGAACAATGAAGCGGAGAGTTCATTGATGTGTCATACCGTAGTAATCACCCATAGTAATTAAACCCTCTAACGAGTTCTTCGAGTGTTATTTCCAACCCTCTCCTGTACAATCCAACTGGACGAACCAACCCCCAACCGGGGTACACCACAAGTTTTAGGTGATCAAACATTCTTTAAAAAATATAATATTGAAATTATATGTTCGAAATGAATGTTCTAAAGGATTTCCATGAAAATAACTGCATTTTCGTTTATAAAGGAAACCCCCCCCAATTGCAAGTATCGAAGTCTTGAATCATTTTTTAGGTTTTTAATGAGTGGAGACCCATAAAAAACCTAAAAATGATGCGAAATCCTCCCAAAATAAGCTTTAATTGATACTTGAAGTAATGAACATTTAAATGAAGTGATCTTTTACAAAAAAAAGAAGTAAATCGAACAATTACTCGAAAACCGCTACAGATAGGGATAAGGAGGCTATGGCGAATAGCACAAAGCAATCTAAAGGTGTCCCATTTGAAATATTCAACTTTATAGTACTCTTTGATATACACGGCAACATCGCAGCGCTCAAAATACTCTAGATCGATACATTCCGTTTTACGTAAAAGTCCAGGGTACCATTGGATGTGGTCCACTCTGTGTATTTAGTCGGTAGGTTGTGGAAGTTTGTCACTTAATAAAATTATTCCAAGGCCTACCGACTGACTTATAAGAGTGAATGAAGTGTACAGACCTATTTTCATTTACGTTACATAACTATTATATTCTGACAGTTAATCAAGATATTCAATCTATTACAATCAACCGATACATAAAGAAGCTCTTCCTGAATTCGCAGCTTGGATTTTTATTTTCTTTATTTCAATATTGGCCCGAATTTTGCAGGTGCAAGCGACAAGCAGAACGCAAACAACGACAGTGGTAGTGGTAGCGAGACAAACTTTTTAGCCAAGCATCAGTCTTATAGTAGTGCCTTACAAGTATTCAGCGCAATGGGTGGTTTGGCACTTCTTGCTCAGCACCTACCCACCATTTATCCTGAAACCATCAGATCACCTCCAAACCAGAAAATGAACCTAGAACAGTCTGACTCCGACTGGATTAAAGTCGAAGGTAACATCGTTAAAATAAATCTAAAAAACTATTTTCAAGTAGCAAATCAATTTATTAATATTCGCAACTACTGCTAAGCGATACGCCCTCTGGCTATAGAAATTCGAACACTTCCAAGCTAGTAGTTTTTCGACGTGCCTGTTATTCTAACGTAATTTGCTCACTTTGGGGATCATTTTCCAGCTTTTCTGTTGTTCTCAGAGTTGAAATTTTGGTATACCGAAAGTGTTTGTAATATTCATCAATCGATTCCTTTCTTTCCGATTAAACATTTCGATCGTATTGATTCGAAATGGCATCCTCCCGAAATGACCATTGTTGTGTGCCTCAACTCAATGTTATTCATGGTCAAAGAAGAAAGGATCGTCTAGTGCCTCTAGTTTTCATTTTTTCCAAAGCCAAATGAAAGTAAAGTTAATTTGGAAACAGCATTTGGCAGGGAACTCAATGATAGAAGAAATGCCCAGCTTTAGAAATTGAAGATTGGAAAACAGCTTACGAAATACATGAAAGTATTTTCACTGCATTTCTCTGCAGATGTTTATTTTCATAAAGGTATTATAAATTACCTACAATGTATTCATTTCGAAACATCTTCATGTCATGATGTTTTCAGGTGTAAATGAAAATAAGAGAATTTTGAAGAAAAATGTTGCAGAGTAACTAACGAGCACTTCTGCAGCTACCTAATCCACATACTACACAAAATCATATTCTGAAAGAGTGATCTGGTTGAAAACCTGACAAAAATTTGATATACTGTTAGAGTTGATAATAGCTGAAGTTATTCATATAAATACATTACTACTTTTTATTTCTATATGATATAGGTAGCTGAACCAGCTGTGACATTTTTCATTTTGTATGTGTATTTCGAGCTGCTGTAATTTGAAAATGAAATCAATTATTTGTCTATCTGTTTCCTTTACTCTAGAAATACGATGCAAAAGAACTAAAGGAGAAAATCTGTTTTCATTTTATTGATTCACTCGTTTGTAAACAAAGAACAAGTCATATCATTTGGACTGATTCTAGATTTACCACATAATATAGCCTGCATTCAGCACTTCTTCACGTAAATAAGAGTCCTTAAATTACTTATTGAGGTGCCTATTTTTCCAGAAATTCAAGTAAACTTCGATATTGGTTTATTTTGATCCACCAAGCAATATACACTTAAAACAACACCAAAATTACCCTCCAGGAACGATTTAAAGTACGATTTTATAACATGATCCAAACGAAAAGTTCCTTCTCTAGAAATCTCACACAAAATCATAATAATTTCTTCAAATATTTAAGCTCTGCTCAATAAATATTCGTTCTCCACCACATTTCTAAGGTTTGTTTACATAAAACTACTAGCTTGGACAGGTTCCAAATTTATCCGTTAGGGCGCTGGCATCTTCGCAGAAGTTCCCAATATAAACAGCTGATGCTTTTCGATCTTGTTCAGTTTCAATTTAATTCGAAGTTCTTATAAATTTCAGATTGCGAGGACATTTACGAAGAAGAAACGGTAGGTTCAGGTTCACTAAAATCGCCAGCAATGGTATCTATCATGCCTCCTCATTCTCTAACTGCATTCGGGCTATTCCTAAGACTGCCAGGTTACGCTGAAATTCTATTAAAAGATATGAAGGAGGCCCTATGCCTCCTCAGACTGGTGTTGGGAGTAACAGACGATGGTGAAGGTGAGAAAAAATAATATTTTGTCAATATCTTCTCGATAATCAACTTGAAATACCACGCACCATCTAACATTTCATCATCCTTCATTGATATTTTCAGGAGGTGACATATTTCAGTCGGCTGTTGCACCTTCTCTTCCAACTCTTCCTTTCGAAGTGTTGAGAAAATTATTCGACGCCACTAAGTTGAATACTGACGATGGCCAGTTGCTCCGGAGGATAAGCATAAGCAGTGGAGTCGTTCATTTAATACTTGTATGTCTGGGGATCTTCACCCACATGACTCCTGCGGACGATAAAGAGAACGGACCAGATTCTATTTCGAAAGAAGAGAGATCTCAACTTTATTGGGCAAAAGGTGAGAGGGGTTATTAAAATGATAAATCAGTCCAGTAGTGAAAATCTTTTTGATATACAGGGTGAATCTTTGACCTTGCAGAATATTTTAACAGAAGATTCCTGAAGCCAAAAGAAACACTTTTTTCCCCTACCATTTTTTCCGATTCAGCTTGGTTCGCAAGATACAAACTGTTGAAAATCCATAAAAAAAAATAATTTTCGATTATATCTCGCGAACGATCTCATCAAATTAGATGATTTTTGGAATATAGTTCTTTATTGATGCGATGAATGTTCCTGGATTACAAAATTTCATCCACATCCTCCAGTTTCTTTGATATGACCATAACAATTCATAAAAATACCAGAATTTCAAAGAATCCAACTATTAAAACTAATTTGAATGCTATTCAACGAATTTTTGACCATTTTGGAAAGTAAAAGTATTCTTTATTTTTTTTCGTATGATGCGCCGTTTCCGAGTAATCTGAAATTCAAAAATAAAAAATATCTGTGAAATTCCGAGAATTGGGTACTTTGGCTAAATGCAACTCTGTTCAGAAAATTCACAGAATTCAATTTTCCGCGTTGCCACGTCTAAAAGTTGAGAATGGAATCATAATATTTTTTATTTGGAATGATTTGTAAGCGGAGTAGCCGACTTTGGCCAATTCACAATGTACGTAACCGTAAGAATCCCGCAACTCGTGCGTAAAAATCAAAGAGGAAACTACAAAATTCATAAGTACCAAAATCTTCACAATAGGTTCAACTTTGCTTTTGACTTTGACCATAGGTCGAATGCAGTTCTATTCATATTCCTTATGATTTATGTTGTTTAATTCTTAAATTTTATGTATAAGTAAATTTACGGTTAAGTTATGTCCATTGTAAATTGGCTGTTAGTTCGAAAGTGGAGTAATATGAATAAGCTCACCTCAACTTCTACAATTTAAATACTCCTAATGTTCAAGCAAATTTCCACACCACTATCCAATCAAGAAGCTTCCTCTTCAATTTCGAGCCAATTTGTGTAGTATAATTGATTAACTTCTCACTTTTCCATGATAATGGGGATTCTTACTGATTTGAATGCAATCTTTCTGCATATTTTGAAATTATGTACAGAACTTTGATAGTATTTATTTTGAGGTATTCTTCAAATGCTCTTTCATAACATAACAACCCATGGAAGAAAACCACCATGACATAACCTTAAAACCACTGAGCCACAGATTTATAGCTCAGTTCAGAATCATAGACTTTACAAGTGTATACATAGAATTAGCATTTTGTGTGTTGTTTGATATCGAAGAGTTCTCTCTTTCTGTTCGTCAATCAGGCAACGTTTGTACGTTCATATAATAGATAAATTAGGTACATCTGTTTTATTTATTTATGAAAATGATAGTTTGAATGGGTTATGTCTGAATCTGATAATTCTTGGAGAAAATGAAATAAACAAAGAAAATTAATAATTACAAATTGAAGATGAATCTCAAAGCTAATATGAGTGATAGCTAGATGAATTCCTCATTATAGAAAATGAAACCAAGAGAAGAATATTGAACTTTTATCGCCCACGAAATTTGGAATACCTAAGTTGTTTATTGTACTATAAATACAACTTTTTTCACCAACTGGAATGTAAAAAGTAAGTTGACGCTTGTTTTCATAACAGAGTTGCTTATTTCGAAGATTTGAATGGTATATCTTAGGCTTGGAAAAACTTCAGTGTTCAGGTTTCCAGGGGCGGCTAGCCTATTATGAAAATTTATAATGCCTATATCTTTTTATCTAGGCCGAATCGGAAAAAATGGTAGAGGACAAATGTGTTTCTTTCAGCTTCAGAAATCTTCTGTTAAAATATTCTACAAGATCAAACACTCACCCTGTATATGATGATGGCAGCAATTAGAAACCAATAAATCTATAATGCATACTCATCATATACCTTCATATATATACAGATGACAAAAATTCTCTGTATACTATCCCGGTTGGCCATGACATTCTGACACATTTCACTGTGTATATTTTGAAAAAGTTAGGTTATAGTCATTTTCCTGTCATATAACTATACGTTGTCCTCTCCACATAGAGGTCGTAGTAATTACGTATTTTTCAAAATGTGAATTTACTTGGGAAAATAATGAATTTGAGAAAATATTATGTGAATTCAATAATTCCAAAGACCTGGCGAATGTTGAAGAAACTTTTTTCTCTGTAAACACTGGAAATATTTCACGTATATGAACATGGTTGGAAGATTTAGTTATGGAATTTTCTTGTACAGAAATCAAGAATCGAGTGTTGAAATTTTACTGAAAAATAATGGATAGAGTAGTCCTTCACTTTGTGATAGTTCATTCGAAAAAAAAAATAAAAGTACTTGAATAACCCAGCAGTAAAACTCCTAAACGAACAGACAAATCTTTGGAATTCCCTACTTTTCGAAATTCTCAAGAAATAAGTCCACAGAAGACATTTAAAAACCTTGTTGCACAACTTGAAATACTCCAGTATGAAAATGTAGTAGTACTACAAAACCTGTGTCACCTTAAAAGAACTAACTCAATTTACAAAGTTCTTAGGAATCTACATATGTAAACGATACACTAGGTTTTCACTTATTTATATACGTCGAAAATGTTGGATAGCTTGTGATAAATTATTTATTCCAAATTATATTAGGGTTACTATCAGAAAAAGCAGATTTCAATTCTACATAGCACTTCTGATACTTTGTCTCTGCTTCTTCGAAACTACCTTCGACATTTCAAGTTCCCAAGCGTGGTGATTATGTTGAGATTGAGAGTAGAAATTGGCATTGGCATTTGGCAACGTTGCTGAAAATTATTTTGACATTGCCGATATTTCATGAGTGCCAACCTTCGTCAGTTTCAATTAAAAAATCTTGATAGACCTAAATCATGGCCAACCGGTATAGTTTATAAAACTGAATGGAGTATATATAATATTATCTCGTTATGTGGGGGAATCCATTATGATATCACAATGGTATACACCATATTTTCTCCATTCTATAAAGTAGACGTTCTGCCTTGGAATGGTCTATCAAATTTTTGTAACTAGAACAGGGTGAAAAGCTCGAAATAATTCAGCAAGTCGTCAAGTCCTACATAATTTAATCAACGACTCTATCATTTGATTTAGTTATATAAGTAACTATCTATCTTTATGTACAACGTACAACGTCGCGTAGTTATCAGACAGGAAAATAAACCTAACCAAACATTTTCCAATTGTACAGAGTGGAATGTGTCAAACTTCTATTGGCAACCGACTGACTTTATAGCACTGAATGGAGTATGGTGCTCTGGGGCCTAATTCTTGAATCGGGAAAGGGAGAAAATAGGCGTGTCGACGCTGTTGTCAAGAAAACGCGATGCATTTTTGATGGAACGATAGAGAACGTTCATTCCATCACATTCAAGAAAAGGGTCCCTGACGTCATCAAGAAATCAAACATTTTGTTCTATTCTACTGACTTAGTTAATAATTAATATGCTTAATTTTCAGGTACTGGTTACGGTACAGGATCCACCCAACAAAGTTGGAATGTTGAGCAAGCCCTTCTTAAACAGAAAAGTGAAGAAGAGCATGTGACTATCCTTCTGCAAGTACTCGCCAGTTACATAAACCCGAGCGGAGAGGCCGCCGATGAACTTGCCGGAGAAGTTCTTCCTGCTACATTCCACGATCTTCTTATAAATAGTTGTTTACTTCCAGTTTTAAGTTCTTACCTAAGAAATGATTCAGGTTAGTTATTTTCTACTAATATCATTTACTTTCTTTAATTCTTTTTTTATTATCATGCCTTAGTTTGTACTAATTTTTTGTTTATTTACATTATGTCCTTTTACTTCCTCGGTTCAAAACCTTCTAAATTATTTTCAGTGTTGGATATGGCCCGTCATATTCCCCTCTATAAAGCGGTACTGCTGCTGCTTAGAGCTATAGCTGTCAGTTCTCAGCTTTTAGACTTATTACTGCCACAGAAGAGTATGGGAAATCAACCATCCATCAGTTCTCTGTTGAAAAATATGAAGAATTGTGTGGATACGTACACTTCCAAACTGTAAGTTTTAGTGTTTTCATTTCATCTTTCGATATGAATCTCTTCATTATTTGATCTTTTCTCAAATTGTTTGGAAAGACACGGATTTTGCGGGGCTGAATTCATATGTAATGATTTATATTTTTATTCAGATTCATAATCCTGAAGATTGTAGAGAAATTTTTATTTGTAAAAAGGTAAAAACAAATCACTTAGAAAATTGGAAGCGGTTACCATCTTACTCTTGGCAACACCGCTCATGTCAACAGCCAGATTATTTTCACTGTTTTCTTATTATCAGAGGTTAAGTCATTTTATGTGTCCTTGAAAGTTGTTTTGATTTTCTTACTGTCGGAAAACCTGTTCTCGTAAAATTAACCTTACAGATCAAATAATTTCACGCACAGAAAGTTTTACAATTCTCAATCTGAACTATACAGGGTGAGTCTTTGACCTTGCAGAATATTTCAACAGAAGATCTCTGAAGCCAAAAGAAACACTTTTTTCCCTTACCATTTTTTCCGATTCGGCTTGGTTCGTAAGATACAGACTGTTGAAAATCCATAAAAAAATTTAATTTTCGATTATATCTCGCGAACGATCTCACCGAATGAGATGATTTTTGGAATATAGTTTTTTATTGGTACAATGAATGTTCCTGGATTACAAAATTTCATCCACATCCTCCGGTTTCTTCAATATGACCATAACATTTCATAAAAATACCAGAAATTCAAAGAATCCAACTTTTAAAAATAATTTGAATGCTATTCAACGAATTTTTGATCATTTTGGAAAGTAAAAGTATTCTTTATTTTTTTTTCGTATGATGCGCCGTTTTCGAGTAATCTTAAATTCAAAAATAAAAAATATCTGTGAAATTCCGAGAATTGGGTACTTTGGCTGAATGCAACTCTGTTCAAAAAATTCACAGAATTAAATTTTTCCGCGTTGCCATGTCTAAAAGTTGAGAGTGGAAACATAGATTTATAGTTCAGTTCAGAATCATAGACTATACAAGTGTATACATAGAATTAGCATATTGTGTGTTTGATTTCGAAGAGTTCTTTCTTTCTGTTCGTCAATTTGGCAACGTTTGTGCGTTCATAGATAAATTAGGTACATCTGTTTTATTTATTCATGAAAATGAAAGTTTGAATTGGTTATGTCTGAATCTGATAATTCTTGGAAAAAATTAAATAAACAGAGAACATTAATAATTACAAATTGAAGATGAATCTCAAAGCTAATATGAGTGATAGCTAGATGAATTCCTCATTATCGAAAATGAAACCAAAAGAAGAATATTCAACTTTTATCGCCCACGAAATTTGGAATACCTAACTTGTTTACTGTACTATAAATACAACTTTTTTCACCAACTGGAATGTAAAAAGTAAGTTGACGCTGGTTTTCATAACAGAGTTGCTTATTTCGAAGATTGGAATGGTATATCTTAGGCTTGGAAAAACTTCAGTGTTCAGGTTTCCAGGGGCGGCTAGCCTATTATGAAAATTTATAATGCCTATATCTTCTTATCTAGGCCGAATCGGAAAAAATGGTAGAGGACAAATGTGTTTTTTTCAGCTTCAAGAACCTTCTGTTAAAATATTCTGCAAGGTCAAAGACTCACCCCGTATATGTTTTTTTTTTCAATAATACAATTTGTCTTGTGGAAAATAAGTTCTTGCATCAGTTTTACTTAAGGATCGTTCAATTTATGTGAAATCTCCGTTTTTCAGGCTCAATACAAAAAGTAGTTCAAAATCAAAATTAGGGGATAAGTTAGAAGACGTGGAGCAAGGAGAAGGATTAGCAAATTTAATGCCAGATATACAAGATTCGGCAAAATTAGTATCAAAAATCACTAGTGGCTTAGTAGATTCGGATAACGAAAGCGATGTTATTGGACTGAACAAAATCACCTGTACATCATTAGAGGAGCAATATATGAGCATCATGAAGAAACTGCAATTTGGTAAGAAAAATATTGGGTCATGCGTACCTGAATCAGTTTTTTGTGAATGTTTCTAATGATACAATCTTGTTGGAAACTGATGAATAGCTCCCAGAAAAAATTGAATTTTTCAAAAATTTCTTATACTTTTAACGCATTTAGCCTGGCCGTCCACTGAAAGCGATTTGGGGCTTTTATGAGCTACGCGTTTTAGGAGCGCCGAGGAGCTTTTACGACCGAAGCGGTCTCAGGCTTCGGGGTCGTCCACTGGCAGATAGTTCGCGAGGTTTCGGTTCGTTCTTGTTCTTGCGTAACAGAGGATTATTACTTCAGATTTCCTTGTTTATTGAAGAAATTGTGATACGGAATGGATTCAGAATTAATAATTCATTTCAAGGATAAATCTCACTTGATCAGGCATATGTTAGCTACGGAATGGGGAACATTTTTGAGCTAAGGTAGATTCAAATTTAGAAAAAATGAAATTATCGGAAAAAATTCACCATCTTGATAATGAATGATTATTACCGTATACTCATTTATAATACTGGAATGGAAGTTGAAGTGTGAATGTTGATGACCTGGGTACTTCGAGAACAAACGATGTGAAACTTCGAAATTATGGCTGATTTGAATTTTATCTGTGAAAGTCACCTTCAGAAGAGAAATATGTTATTAATGTATCTAGAACGTGACTTCAAAACTTTAAAAACTGCTAACATCGAAAGAAATGATGGTGAGAC
The DNA here is from genome assembly GCA_958510865.1 of Myrrha octodecimguttata. Taxonomy (NCBI): domain Eukaryota; kingdom Metazoa; phylum Arthropoda; class Insecta; order Coleoptera; family Coccinellidae; genus Myrrha; species Myrrha octodecimguttata. Next base: position 75,385,567 of record OY294059.1, on the reverse strand, counting down.
AGATATTCAGAAATTCTTAAAATTTTGCAGAAGTGCATGCGTATTTTAGAAAACAGGTCACTAGTAAAAATCCGTAGCGTTTTATAAAGAAAAAACTATGTTTATTTTGTGATCGAAAAGATGGTTCTGCATATGAAACGTAATTGAATCATTACAGTACGTATGGGCCAAAAACACTTGAGCATATAGAAAAATGTTCGGAATATAATTGGTCGGAGACTAAAAAACAAATTGATAATAGATATTGAGATAATAAGAGCTATAAAACCCGAGATTATGGCGAAACACGCTGGGTTAATTATATTTGGAATGCTATACAGCCGATTATTGCCAAAGAGTCCAACTTCAGATAGGCTACTATACACCTACAGAACTTCTGGATGTGTGTTTAATGTAAGAAAAAAGACAACATTCATTAACCTTTCAATCTGATCCATCTAAAATTCACCAAAAATAAACAAGGAGCTTCAACAAATATTCCGTTCACAAACCATACATTACACTTGCCGACGGATAGCTCCTCTTTTCGAGCGTATAGACGCGGCAGATCCAAACTGATCGGGATACGATTGCGCCGCTCGAATTCTCTCGAAGTCGCCCGTATAAAGTCGCTGCCAGTCGACGAGGGTACCTAGAATTCCATTCATTTGGATCTGTCGCGCAAATTCGTTCGTTTACGCTCCTATCGCGACTCTCGAAATCGCTTGCAGTGGACGACCAGCCTTAAAGTCTTATGGAACAATTTTGGATAAACACGCAAGTTTGCTCGTCGCGAATCACTCACTGCTTCTATACAGTTCACAAATTATCTTTCAACTCGAACAAGTGTGGCGATTTCTTTCAAGAATATTCGATAAAAAAAAATTGGAACCGGAGAACCATTTAACTTTTATTCCTACATATTATTACTCAATCTCGAAGTGAAGTCTGGCAACAACGCCTTATCATCACCGCGAAGGTATATCCCCGCTGCATTAAAATACTCATTACTTCATCATAATGTTTTTTATTCACATTCTAGGTTCCTACGAAATGATCACAGAACTCCCGGAAGGCGGCATAAAATTCGTCATATCGCACCACTTCGAGAGCAACGCTAAAGCGACGAGCGAGCAGTCGCATCCGGCACGCGTCAAAAGGATAGCACAAGAAACAGTTACCCTCTCGAGCAGTCTCCCCCTGAGTTACAGCAGCTCGGTCTTCGTCAGGTACGACACGTCCAGGTTGGACATAATGAAAGTTCTCATAACCGGTCCTGCGGACACCCCCTACTCCAACGGATGCTTCGAATTGGACGTCTTCTTCCCCCACGACTACCCCATATCCCCCATGATGATAAATCTGGAGACTACGGGACACCACAGCGTTAGATTTAACCCGAATTTATACAATGACGGCAAAGTCTGTCTCTCGGTGCTGAACACTTGGCACGGCAGGCCCGAGGAGAAGTGGAATGTACAAACGTCTAGTTTTTTACAAGTTCTAGTTTCAATTCAAAGTTTGATCCTGGTTCCGGAACCGTATTTCAACGAACCCGGTTACGAGAGGTCCAGAGGAACCCCTGCGGGTAATCAAAGTAGTAGGGAATACAACGCCACAATCTGTCAAGCTACAGTCAGATGGGCCATGCTAGAACAGATCTTAAATCCGTGTCCCTGTTTCGGGGAGATCATTTTAACGCATTTCTACCTTAAACGGTTCGAAATTATAGAACAAGTGGACGGATGGGTGAAGGAATTCGAGAACGAGGCCGTTGAGAAAAAAGTTTCGAGAACCAACAAACGCACGTCTTTCTACAATTTAGACCAATTCAAGAAGGTGGTGCAGCAGTTGAAAGAGCAACTGATGAAGTTGAAACCTCCCCCTTGTCTGGAAGAAGAAGACGGAGATGCCACCCCGACCAATAGCAGCCCAGCGGAAAAGCCGGAAGTTATTAACGAACTAGATAATGATGTAGAAATGCAAAAAATGGTAAATGAGATGTGCGAGTGACGAAATTTCCATGATGAATTTTTTTGTGCATTTATTGTTTCCACATAGAAGATCGAGAATTGTTTCTTTTAAATATATCCTGAATAAAATTCTGATTTTGTTCTAATTTTATATTTATATTGTATTTATTTATTGAGACATGCATTTGTGTTGAGGCAAATTTTGTTACCATTTTTTTGTGTCGTGGATTTGAGTCGGATATGAGCGGTTCGTTGTGTTTGCGGTCGCAACTGAATTGAATTACATTTATGAATGTTTTCAATTATATGACATATTATTAAGATAAATTGTGATTTAAAATAAAATTTAATTCGTTTTATTTTGATTCATTTTTGTTGATACCTGGTGTTTTTGGACAAAGCTAACAGACGCTTGTTTTGTGATGTTTCATAATTGCAATAGACCGTTCCAGAACTAATACTCTATATATCACAATGTAACCTAAAAATCTGTATGATTCGAGCTATTCTTGATAGCAGACTACAGAAATACACATTTCATAAAGTCAGTCGGCAGGTTATACATTTCCCCTGTATAATTGGTTTCGTGCGTCGTTTGACATTTGTCATACGTTGGAGGTAAAACAAACTCACTTTCCCGCTTTGTTTATGTTATAAAATACAGCATTTTCAACAATTTCAGGATAAATTCACAAGTTAAAATGATTTATATTAATAGAATCGGTGAATAACTAGGCCAAGTTATTGTTTCGTTGTTAAATACAACATAAATACACCAAGAGACGAAAGAATCCGATGTTTCAGATATATTGTACTGTAGACTTTATATTTGAATATTTGCATATTTGACCCATTCCCCTAAGTTTTATCTGGTATTGGAAGAAATAGAATACTATGTGAACTATCCCAGAGAAGGCTAACATCCTATATTCACGCCATAAATTGAAAAAACTGTTCTGACAAAGTAACAAACTATGGTAGAGTTTGTTGGAGGCATTTCCAGACTGGCTAGGGACTTATGTTAGACTATCTATTTAATTTGTTCTGTTTAATAAGTTGACTCATGATGAGATAAGTATGATAAGAATATTTCGTGTTTGTTATACACATTTCAAGAATTATATCTTCTCGACACTACAATAGCTGGCGTTATGAATGACAAACCCATCCTGATTGGTTACCACTCACATCTCTATATTTTATATAAAGCCAATCAAGGCAATTTGTTATGTGACAGATTTGTCAAAATATTGCATGCATTTTATAATAATAATGAACCAGATAACTTTCTCTGTTCTCAACCGAACACGTTCCGATGTGGCTCGACTACTCAAAGATGGAACTTCTACATTTTGTTGTTTGTAATATGTTTCGAATTGACCTTATTGTCAATTATTAAAGATTATGAAAGCCCTAATGTTGCATCTGCATAATAAAAAAGCATTTTATATGGATAGTAAAGAATTTTTTGAGGATGAATCAAAATCGGTGTTCAAGGAAAAAATTTCATAGGAATTATTTTATTTGTAACATATATGTAGTATAATAAATATATAATTGAATATTATGATAGCACTGACATAGCAACTGTAGACCAATATTATATAATAGTAATTCGATAATTTGCAACATAGAACGATATTTTGAAATAGTACTGAGAAGTTCTCTGGAACAAATGTTTTTCCCATTCCATACATTTGTTAGATTTCATTCTGCTGTTTATTTTCAGGAATTAATGAGCCAAACATTTTACTGTTTCATTTTCAATAGTTATACCTATTATAAATGCTATCTCTGATGTGGATACTCTAGGCTTTAGAAGAAAAGTATAAATACTGCAATTTTCATTTATATCGTTTTGAACGATTATCATCTGAGATTGAATATCAGTTAATCAGATCCATTACCACAAAATTACACTTGTAAAATGAATAAAATCTCCAAATAATCACTCTTCGCAAATGTAAACAAAGCGAATGTATTCCTCGATATCTCCGTGTATTTATGTTGCATTACACAACGACACAATAACTTGGCCTCACGGGTCTAGTTATTCACCAATTCTATGAATATAAATCATTTTAACTTGTGAATTTATCCTGAAATTGTTGAAAATGCTGTACTTCATAACATAAACAAAGCGGGTAAGTGAGGTTGTTTTACCTCCAACCATAGATATAACATACCATGGATGAGGCCTGTCAGTTTGCACTGGGGTGCGTTCACAATTATCGTCGAACGATCGCAAGACGACGCCCTGAGGTCATCCGACTGTTCACAATTGTCGTCGGGTGAAATTTATCTTCGTCCACGATTCGGGTAGAAACTCACCGAGCGATCAACTTTTTAACCCAGAAAATAGTTGGTGAAAATTTGTCGCGGCTGCGCAGTTTACTTGTCAATTCGAAATCACAACAGTCAATTAGTCAGTCATTATTTTATTATTTGATAATACATCATTATGGAGGCTATTTCAACGAACTCCCACAATCTGGTAGTTTCTGATACCATCTTCAATTTTTGACAAAAGGCAATTGAAAGCTTCTCTACTCATTTTGAAGGGCTGCTGGAATTCTTTGTCAAAGTATTTGTCAATATTTTCATAAAGCCAGCTTCTTCTATCAATTTTTTTTGGCTCTCCTCTAACACATTGCGTAAGTGCACTGCAACTTAATGCCACCATCTCCACAACAGAATCATCTTCTACCTCGCTATCTGAGGACGAATCTTCAAAACAAAAAAATGCAACTGCAGGATCCATTTCAAAAATAAAATCGAATTAAATTTAGTTAGTCAAAACCAAAACAGTTTTTTATGTTATGATAACAAACGAAAGTTTAACAACCGAATCGTGAACGAGGATGATTTACCGTGCGTCGTCCGTTACATTAAACCGAGGTGAGACGAACAACTCGGGTTGACAATTGTGAACGCACCCCTGTAGGAGGGTGTGTTGCCGAGAGAGATAGAGCTAGTGGTGGCAAAAAGCCCGCGTATTCCATTTAAAAAGCAATGAATGCGTTTGAAAATTTTGTTTTTTATGCGTTTTTTCTGAGAATTTTCGGAGCAAACATGAAAATAATGAGCACTTGAATTTGCTACAGGATTTTGTTTTCATAGCTACAAAAATGGAGTACTGGAAATAGCAGGAATTAGGTATAAATGATCGATGTAGGTACTTTTTTCTTGGCGCAGGCTTTAGAGGTTTTATTATTCCTTATATTCATCAGAACTAAAATATTTACAATGGAGTAGGATCATTAAAACTTGAGACTATTTCATGAAAAATTTACGGAATTGATATGGTATCAAATAATGAAGAGTATTATAATTGACATCAATGATAATTAGGTGAAAATATTTCTGAAAAATATTATTTTTGAAGATGAATAAACGATAAAATTCATAAATTTTGTCTTAGAAAGTCAAATGATATTCTATTCATTTATTGATTCGGGATTATTGGAATTATTAATAAGAATTTATAGAATCTAAATAGGTTATAATTAAAAAAAAATGAAGCTGAGAGTTGAGACCATACCTATATCTCTTATATAATTCACACTTTTTTCGTTTCGTGCAAATCTAAAAATTTCAAGAAAATTTCTGTTTTCAATGTCTTTTTCGAAATCTATTATTTCTTAATTGTTTTCAAAATTTGGTTCATGTTCTAATATTACAAAAAATGTACAAGTATATATAACTACTTCAAATTTCAAGGACATTCGCGAGAAGATAAATAAAAATGCCGATTGAGATCGCTGAAATGTTTTATTCTTAAATATTATATTATTAAATAAATGTTTAATCCAGGAAAATTATTGATGTCTAAAATGAATTAGTTTTGTGAATTTGTGCCGAATTCTATTGGAGACCTCATTATTTGTTTTATTAATATGATGAACTCTGATAGTGAAATATATTTTTACAATTAACTTAACCAACTGTAATAGATGATTTTGGAGGGGATCTTGGTTTTTGAAATGGTCTGACATTTTATTGAAAACATTACCCAAGTTCAACCTTCTAAGAACATGCATTATGAATACAGAAACATTAGACCTAGATATATTATCAGAAGCTCTAATAATACTTTCTGCAACTAAACAAATTTTTATTACGTCTTCTGAAGGTTTGCACAGACCTCCTCTATTTTTGTTTTTCAAAAGAGATGACAAGGATACCTCAGAAAGTAGTGATTGGGCACAAATTTCACAATTCAGTGACTTATTTATTTTTTTAACAATGAATCCTGCTATGTATCCAATGACATCATACAAATATTCGTTGTTTTGAATGTGGCTTAAAATACTACTTTGATACAGATCATTTTCTTCAGATGAATTTAAAATATAAGTACTATCAGTAAGGGAATCAACAGAATTACTGCTGTTTTCTATGCTGGAGCTAACATGCAGTATACTTGTTTGGTCCTGTGCTAAACAGTTTGCTTCTCCAGAAGATTTGATCTCTGTGTGTATTAGTAAACGCTTGTATGCTCCTTCAAACTGTCTAGCTGTTGGATTATTGTTGAATCCTCCTCGAGCACGAATAGCAGAAAAAAACATTTCCAAATGATCTTGGCTCAATTTATATGTGAAAAGAAATTTTAGTTTCTCAGTCAAAATTAAATCATCAATTAAATTTTGTACACTCATTAAGGATATTATTAGGCCAAGAAATCCAGTTTTTCTCCCAGACTGAACGATTAAATTACCATTCCTATCTTTTAGATTGCTTATGAAATCAATTGATTCATTAATAAATTTTTTTATGAACAACTGATTATCCAACGACACAGGCCTTTTATATACCACTTTTCCCAAAAAGTTACGTGAATTTAATACATCGAATATATTATTGATTTTACGGCAAAATTTTACTGTTGATTCACACCCAGAAAACTCAGGATGATTTAGCACTTGTCCTAAGTAGTCAATGGCGTCTGCTACGCTACTGCTGAATACTTCTACAGCTAATTTTACTTTCATCTTTTCTCTCTCGTAATTCAAATGACGAGAGCGAATTTTTGTAGCTGCATGAAGCCCAGCTTCTTCTTGCAGCCCAACCAAGCGAATGAAGTATTGCCATTGAATTAAACTATTATCTTTGTCATATATATATTGCCAATCTCCCAGCGCATTTCTAATTAATTTAATCATATGGCAAGGGTCCAATATGATTTGAATTTTTTCACCGGTTGAGGGATTTGAAAAATATGGCTTGATGTTGGGCCAAGTTAAATCAGCTCCCAGTAGGTTACACATGGAAATATTAGAAGGACAACCATCGAATGTTAATGAGACCACTTTTGTACCGGTGTTTTCTAACTGTAATAAACATCCCCTAACGAGAGTAGCTTTCTCCTCAGCTGTTAAAGAGTCTACTAAAAAGTAGGCTATAGGGACCTTCCACCTTGTATTAAGACCTACTGCCATAAAAACAAGAGCATTTTTAGCTCTTGGCAAATTGTCGTTTTCTTGCAGATTCGTTCCATAGTTAATGTACCCCAAATGTGTTTTTCCATTCCACTCAACGTACTCTTTAATGGCCATTTCATCCATAATCAATCCTATTTTAAGTGACTCGCCTTTTTCTTCTTCTGTTTTGGCTTTTACAATAATAGCTCAAATGGCTTCCACTGTATAGCCAGGACTACCATCAATGGAACCATACCATTTTGTTAAGGTACGAGGATGGGGTAGGCACTTTTTTCCAAAAAGATTTCTCACATAATTGTAAGACGAAGAGGAATAAAAATTTAGTGTCAGCGCAAAAGACCTCAAGGCAGGTGGAAAAAGGCCTCTGCCTTCTTTTATTTGTCGGAATATCAGCTGCTTTTCAGCTTCAGGTATCGAGTCCTGAAAAATTTTCGAAATGTGTTAATAACTGTAAAAAAAGAAACTTCAAATCCCTTGTGGATCTGGAAATTAATTATTCAGGAAAAAACAACTAAAGCGCACGCTCCTACCAATATATTTTTCAATGGACCGAATTCTGTATGTACCTAATATTCGTTTAAACGATTTGGAATTAATTAATATATAGAACGAATAAAAAAATTCTAATTAAAATTCTCATTCAATTTAATGATATGTACAATATAGTTGAAGGATCAAAGGTTGAAAATAAGTTTGCTATCATTTTCATTTCATATTTTTATTTAATATTAATTTTATTGATTTCGGTAATTTATTTTGGTTAAAATATATTTTAATTACAATTATAAATAAAAACTATAACAAAAGTAACATATAAACTTAATCAATTCGAAGGTATTGCTTAGGTAGCTAGGTAAAATAATTGATTATATTAATAATCCTATGCATTAATGATAAAAGTGGTAAGCAATCCTTTAAACTGTTCTGCTTCATGCTTGCATCCAAAAAAAAAAATCAGAAACACTCTCTTATGATTTATACTTTCAAACCAGAAAGCATTCATTAATAAAGATGCAAACAGCATCCATTGAAAAAAATGCAAACAGCATTCATCAAAAAAATGCAAACAGCATTCACACAAAAAGTATTTACCTACACTGCCTAAATAATAAGGAATACACTATGGGTATTGTTTTTTGTTTTGTATTGTTACGGATTCTCTTAGGTTCCGCTATGAAACCCCCTCAGAAGCTAATACTTGTGTGATTTAGGAGACCAGATGTGTTCTGTGTAGGCTTTGTTACTAATTCCTTACGCCACGTCAGGAATAGCACTGTTAATTATTTACCCAAAAGCGAATGGTTGGAAGATCCCCTGAAAACCGGAAAAATTCCATCTCGCTAGTAACCTGAGCGATTACTGTAGGATATATACGCTGCATATGGCTAATGCACCTACCTTTAGAATAAGTGAGCTTTGCGCAGTGAGCTTATTCCTTTGGTTTAAATCATCGAGAAGTGAATTCAGAGAACTTATTCTATTTCTATAACGTGTGGTCTTGATACGGAGCATCTTTATTGTATTTTTCTGTCTTCTATTGGTTGCTTGGGAAATCTCCCAATATTGATGACATTTCATTGGATTTTTCAGGTCATTTTCATCAAAATCACCCATATATATTGGATCTTGTCTCTTCCTATAATACAGAGCAGACTTAATCTATATATAAACTATGAAGGTATTGAATGGTGTAAATATAGGATGAAATAAATTCAGTTTGTAAGGAGAAGGAAATTTACAATAAGTTGTACCTTTTTTTTGGTTCCCTTGCATTTAAACCCAAAGTACTTTCTGTCAAATCTGAGGTTGTGGACACATTTGGTTCGCTTGAAACAGCTAACGAAGTCAAGGGTCTGAGTTCGAGTTCAGCTTCTTTATTTCCTTCAGAAATATATTTGCAATCAATTAAACTTATATGTATATTGAAGATGAAAACAATAAGAGGTCGAAGTACAGAAAAGTTTTTGAGTAGAAAATATATGAAAACTATCTGTATGCATGCATACCTTGTCGTAAAAGTATTCTTCGAGGAGTTTTCATTTTGGTTTTACCAGGAAAGTCGAATTCGGATGGCACTGATCCTACCTTGGTAATTGTCTAGGAGATCGCATAACGCTCTAAATTTCATGAAAAAATCAGTACTTACTAATTGTAGTATGAAAATCACAAATCCGAAGTCAAAAAAGGTCGCTCGCTTCTAGTTTTTCCAAAAAAAATTCATAAACTTCTTCGAGGTCACTGAACTTTTCTCGCTGAATTTCGCTATTACACTCTATCAGGAACCATTCCCTTGATAGCTATTGATTATAAAAGCATCAATATAAAGATTTCAAGCAATTTTCGTTACAAAAATTACCAGGAATTGTTAAAATAAATTGATATCCTCATTGTTTACAATTTCCCTTTTTGACGTACGCGGGTACGCGTACAGCACTATATCATGCAGGGTTGCCAGTGCCAGTCAATTTCCTGAATCTATTATGCCGGGGAAATTTTGAAGGATATTCATTTTCAAAATTGGTTTTTAGTCAATATAAGTTGTTAAAGTATAGTTTTCTTTAAGTATTATATTCCAAATTTCCATTTCCGAGTTCAGGTTATTCTTGCTTGTTTCGAAATACTAAATTCTAGCGGTCGCCCTGCCATGGGTAAACACATTCGCGTTAGTCACAGACGGTTTAATAACTAATAAAAATGTTTAGTTCAGAAGATATTAAGTACTTGGTTAGGTTAGGTTAGTTTAGTTTAGGACAGTGCCAGTTCGAATCTGAAGAGTAAATTAATTAACTCTTCTGATTCGAACTGGCACTGTTCTAAACTAAACTTACCTAACCTAACCAAGTACATTAACCTTATTTTTCCATTGTGTGCTTTCATCCATGGCGGGGCGACCGCTAGAATCTTGTGTTCCAAATTTCCCAACTTCTCTCCATAACCCAAACTTTCCTCTTTTCCATTCTCCTTTCCTGGCAGAGTTGGTCCACACCTCCTCGTTATCTTTGCTGAATAACTTTTCTAACCATCTCATAAATTGTACATAATATAATAAAACAATTGCATGATGGAATGTGTTGGAACAAGTTCACTGTTCACTAAGTTGGGCCTAGGGAATTTTTCCTATTCAGTCTAATCGGGAATGTTTTCGATCCGGCAACACTGTAAAGTAGTAGACTGAAGTTGCTGTCAGATGTCGTTCTTCCGAACTTCAAAACCATCATGGCCGAATATATGCCGAAAATAAACAATGAACAAATGAATGTAATTTCACAATTCCTGGCAATTTTTGTAGTGAAAATTGCTTTAAATCTTTATATTGATGCATTTATAACCAATATCCATCAAGGGAATAGTTCGAGATGGAGTGTAATAGCGAAATTCAGCGAGAAAAGTTCAGTGACCTCGAAGAATTTTGTGAATTTTTTTTGGAGAAACTAGAAGCGAGCGACATTTTTTGACTTCGGATTCGTGATTTCTATACCAAAATTAGTGAGTACTGATTTTTTCATAAAATTTAGAGCGTTATGCGATCTCCTAGACAATTACCCCTACCTTTAATTGTTTATTGCCATGAACATTTATAAAGTAATCCTCTTCAACAAAATGCTTGCTGCAAATCAATGAAGTGTCTGTGGGAACAAAATTTTGTCTACGTACCGCCACCAACCATTTTTTCCTCAGGACTTTGTCCTTTGGAAATCTACAAAATACAGAATGCCTTATCTCTTACTCAGAAATTAGGGGAAAAAATAAAACAAATCAGTTTTAATTAAAAAATCCCAGATAAGGAAGATGCCAACTTACTTGTGAAATTTGATATTTTCGCCTTTTTTAAACCTCTTTGTACAGTTTATAGCTGAACAAGATTTAACCATGATCTTTTACTATAATATAAATACTTCAAACAGAAAAAACTCTTCGAAAAATCTAACAAAAAGCATATAATAGAAAAGTCGACACTACTAATTAATGCTTTTGAATCATAGATATAACATACCATGGATGAGGCCTGTCAGTTTGCACTGTAGGAGGGTGTGTTGCCGAGAGAGATAGAGCTAGTGGTGGCAAAAAGCCCGCGTATTCCATTTAAAAAGCAATGAATGCGTTTGAAAATTTTGTTTTTTATGCGTTTTTTCTGAGAATTTTCGGAGCAAACATGAAAATAATGAGCACTTGAATTTGCTACAGGATTTTGTTTTCATAGCTACAAAAATGGAGTACTGGAAATAGCAGGAATTAGGTATAAATGATCGATGTAGGTACTTTTTTCTTGGCGCAGGCTTTAGAGGTTTTATTATTCCTTATTTATCAGAACTAAAATATTTACAATGGAGTAGGATCATTAAAACTTGAGACTATTTCATGAAAAATTTACGGAATTGATATGGTATCAAATAATGAAGAGTATTATAATCGACATCAATGATAATTAGGTGAAAATATTTCTGAAAAATATTATTTTTGAAGATGAATAAACGATAAAATTCATAAATTTTGTCTTAGAAAGTCAAATGATATTCTATTCATTTATTGATTCGAGATTATTGGAATTATTAATAAGAATTTATAGAATCTAAATAGGTTATAATTAAAAAAAAATGAAGCTCAGAGTTGAGACCATACCTATATCTCTTATATAATTCACACTTTTTTCGTTTCGTGCAAATCTAAAAATTTCAAGAAAATTTCTGTTTTCAATGTCTTTTTCGAAATCTATTATTTCTTAATTGTTTTCAAAATTTGGTTCATGTTCTAATATTACAAAAAATGTACAAGTATATATAACTACTTCAAATTTCAAGGACATTCGCGAGAAGATAAATAAAAATGCCGATTGAGATCGCTGAAATGTTTTATTCTTAAATATTATATTATTAAATAAATGTTTAATCCAGGAAAATTATTGATGTCTAAAATGAATTAGTTTTGTGAATTTGTGCCGAATTGTATTGGAGACCTCATTATTTGTTTTATTAATATGATGAACTCTGATAGTGAAATATATTTTTACAATTAACTTAACCAACTGTAATAGATGATTTTGGAGTGGATCTTGGTTTTTGAAATGGTCTGACATTTTATTGAAAACATTACCCAAGTTCAACCTTCTAAGAACATGCATTATGAATACAGAAACATTAGACCTAGATATATTATCAGAAGCTCTAATAATACTTTCTGCAACTAAACAAATTTTTATTACGTCTTCTGAAGGTTTGCACAGACCTCCTCTATTTTTGTTTTTCAAAAGAGATGACAAGGATACCTCAGAAAGTAGTGATTGGGCACAAATTTCACAATTCAGTGACTTATTTATTTTTTTAACAATGAATCCTGCTATGTATCCAATGACATCATACAAATATTCGTTGTTTTGAATGTGGCTTAAAATACTACTTTGATACAGATCATTTTCTTCAGATGAATTTAAAATATAAGTACTATCAGTAAGGGAATCAACAGAATTACTGCTGTTTTCTATGCTGGAGCTAACATGCAGTATACTTGTTTGGTCCTGTGCTAAACAGTTTGCTTCTCCAGAAGATTTGATCTCTGTGTGTATTAGTAAACGCTTGTATGCTCCTTCAAACTGTCTAGCTGTTGGATTATTGTTGAATCCTCCTCGAGCACGAATAGCAGAAAAAAACATTTCCAAATGATCTTGGCTCAATTTATATGTGAAAAGAAATTTTAGTTTCTCAGTCAAAATTAAATCATCAATTAAATTTTGTACACTCATTAAGGATATTATTAGGCCAAGAAATCCAGTTTTTCTCCCAGACTGAACGATTAAATTACCATTCCTATCTTTTAGATTGCTTATGAAATCAATTGATTCATTAATAAATTTTTTTATGAACAACTGATTATCCAACGACACAGGCCTTTTATATACCACTTTTCCCAAAAAGTTACGTGAATTTAATACATCGAATATATTATTGATTTTACGGCAAAATTTTACTGTTGATTCACACCCAGAAAACTCAGGATGATTTAGCACTTGTCCTAAGTAGTCAATGGCGTCTGCTACGCTACTGCTGAATACTTCTACAGCTAATTTTACTTTCATCTTTTCTCTCTCGTAATTCAAATGACGAGAGCGAATTTTTGTAGCTGCATGAAGCCCAGCTTCTTCTTGCAGCCCAACCAAGCGAATGAAGTATTGCCATTGAATTAAACTATTATCTTTGTCATATATATATTGCCAATCTCCCATCGCATTTCTAATTAATTTAATCATATGGCAAGGGTCCAATATATGATTTGAATTTTTTCACCGGTTGAGGGATTTGAAAAATATGGCTTGATGTTGGGCCAAGTTAAATCAGCTCCCAGTAGGTTACACATGGAAATATTAGAAGGACAACCATCGAATGTTAATGAGACCACTTTTGTACCGGTGTGTTCTAACTGTAATAAACATCCCCTAACGAGAGTAGCTTTCTCCTCAGCTGTTAAAGAGTCTACTAAAAAGTAGGCTATAGGGACCTTCCACCTTGTATTAAGACCTACTGCCATAAAAACAAGAGCATTTTTAGCTCTTGGCAAATTGTCGTTTTCTTGCAGATTCGTTCCATAGTTAATGTACCCCAAATGTCTTTTTCCATTCCACTCAACGTACTCTTTAATGGCCATTTCATCCATAATCAATCCTATTTTAAGTGACTCGCCTTTTTCTTCTTCTGTTTTGGCTTTTACAATAATAGCTCGAATGGCTTCCACTGTATAGCCAGGACTACCATCAATGGAACCATACCATTTTGTTAAGGTACGAGGATGGGGTAGGCACTTTTTTCCAAAAAGATTTCTCACATAATTGTAAGCCGAAGAGGAATAAAAATTTAGTGTCAGCGCAAAAGACCTCAAGGCAGGTGGAAAAAGGCCTCTGCCTTCTTTTATTTGTCGGAATATCAGCTGCTTTTCAGCTTCAGGTATCGAGTCCTGAAAAATTTTCGAAATGTGTTAATAACTGTAAAAAAAGAAACTTCAAATCCCTTGTGGATCTGGAAATTAATTATTCAGGAAAAAACAACTGAAGCTCACGCTCCTACCAATATATTTTTCAATGGACCGAATTCTGTATGTACCTAATATTCGTTTAAACGATTTGGAATTAATTAATATAAAGAACGAATAAAAAAATTCTAATTAAAATTCTCATTCAATTTAATGATATGTACAATATAGTTGAAGGATCAAAGGTTGAAAATAAGTTTGCTATCATTTTCATTTCATATTTTTATTTAATATTAATTTTATTGATTTCGGTAATTTATTTTGGTTAAAATATATTTTAATTACAATTATAAATAAAAACTATAACAAAAGTAACATATAAACTTAATCAATTCGAAGGTATTGCTTAGGTAGCTAGGTAAAATAATTGATTATATTAATAATCCTATGCATTAATGATAAAAGCGGTAAGCAATCCTTTAAACTGTTCTGCTTCATGCTTGCATCCAAAAAAAAAATCAGAAACACTCTCTTATGATTTTAGCTCTATCTCTCTCTAGACAACACGTTTCTCTTTCCCTCACCGCTTCCATTGTTATTATTTCTATGTTTTGAATGCAATTTGGCGGTTTCTTGCCACTCCTAGCTCTATCTCTCTCTAGACAACACGTTTCTCTTTCCCTCACCGCTTCCATTGTTATTATTTCTATGCCTCCAACGTATGACAAATGTCAAACGACGCACGAAACCAATTGAAAAATGTTAGGTTATTGTAATTTTCCTCTTGGTAACGCTGATCTCTCCCCGGCAGTGCTTTTCTAAATTTTTATTGTTTCAGTTTATGCCAGGCAGTGATGCATGCATGTATCTATATTGAAATGAAAGATTGCTAAGGCCAATAAGTTTCGAATTTAATATTTAATGATTTGAGATAATATACGGAAACTTAGTGCTAGTCAAATTTCTCAACTGAAAAAAAATTGCTAGGCAACTAATGATACAATGAATTGTATTCTTAGTTGCTGAACATTTAAAGCGCCATCTCTCGATAGTGACGCCAACAAAATATGTAAAGTTATAGAAATCTACAAATGTGCATTCATGAGCACACCTAGATTTGCTAGTGGTTCTCAGATGGCGCTCTTACAGGCAACTAGTAATACAAATCAGTGTATCATTAGTAGCCTGACTATTTTTTTTCAGGCGAAATATCTCGATTCTTCTGTTATGAATTGATGTATAAATGAAAATTCCAGCCCATTACCGCAAACCTTTGAATTAAGTATGTGGTCTTTTAGGATGATTCTTCATCAACGCCTTGGACTCAATTGATTAATCTCATGAAGGGTATGTGTCATACAAAGATTTCATTCTAACTAACGAGATAACGAGAACTAAAATATAAATCCTTTTGTTAGGCAGTTCTCATGCTTGAATGGAAATTCATTCATAATGGGTTCGAAGAATGGAAATATAAAGAAATTTAACACAATTCATAAGGAATCAGTCAGAACGATTAGTATGATGGGCCGAAGGTTTAAGACAATGAAAGTAAGACAGACGGACAGAATTTTGACATGGGAGCATTGAGTTCAACCTTGTTGCTTACTAACTAAAAATCAATCGTTACAGATATTTGGAAACACAGTTCCTTAAAACATGCGCGCCAAAATTATAGCATAGTATAATAAATAATTAATAAATCTTTATGCAATGATCATAGTACCAAAATTGCATAAATTGTCGGAAATCTTTATAATTCAGTATAGCTGCTGCCATTTATCGGTGAGTTACCATACGTGTATTGTAGTTTATTAGTATGTGAGACAGCTAAATCTTCAATAGGAATATATATATATATATTTTTCAAAATTCAGTATAGCTACTGCCATCAGTGAGTTACCATACTCGTATCTCAGCCGTCTCTAGTATTTAAGACGGCTGTGCTCATCACAGAATACAAATATATAAGAAGTGTAAACTCCCTACTAATCTGTGGAAACAAAGTGGCGGCCATCTTAGATGGACATTCACTAGCGACACCAACGGCCCCATGGAGAACTAATTTTGGATGGAAAGCGCACTAGCGACCCTAACAGCTAGAGTTGAAAGTATTTTGTTTGTGGCGGGAATATTTGAATTAACTGCTAGAGCTAGGTATAAGAGAAGGTAATAGAAATTAACTTCATACTACATTTTATGTTTTCAAATGGAATGTTACTTTTTTTCAGTCATGAAAACCAAAATTACATGAAGTGAAATCAATTACATACCTATGTAATATGTGTTAATTATATTACGTTTCTTCATTTATTTCTTCCATTCAAATATACAGAATCTACCAACATTATATAAAGAAATAACCAAAAGGTCAATTGCAATTCATTAACTATTTATATTAACGAAATGATATGTTGAAAATTTGAAAGAATAATAATAATATTAACATTTAAGGATATGTCCAAAAGAGTCTTCCATCAAAGGGTTATCGAATCCACTTTATTTAATCCATTGATCCTGGAACTAGAGGTGAAAACCTAGAAATCAAATGTTTAAATTAATTCAAAATTGAAAACTTTAGGAAATCATCCTTTTTTTTTCAAGTAAAAAATGTTGCTTGTTCTACATTAGAAATACAAGTGAAAATAATTAAAACTATTGGTAATGGAAACAAATTTCTCCTGCGTTACTGCATCAATACAGCATTATAAACTTTGAAAAGAAGGTACGACTGTTAACGCAGAGGCGACTTCTATTAAGTTTTAATTTTTTTTGCCTACTATTCGTTTAGAGTTCGAATAATTCGAAAGATACAGTTCTCTATGAATTTGGTATAAGGACTGCAGCTCAGGGGACAAATATGATTGAGAATCCTAATTTTCGTAAAAATACAGATTCTCAACTAAAAACAAATTTTCATTTACCTATATAATTTTGGCAACTTCAGCACTAGAAGCAAAGCTTGTTGTATCAGGCTTTTCTACTGAAGGTTGGTCAGATGTTGAAGGCATCAATGATTTTCTCACAGTCATTACTGGAACTATTATAGCTGTCTTCGGAACACAAATCATAAGATTTTTATCTACATGATCATTTAGAACATATTCGGGAATTGCATCAATATTGAAGCCTTATGTTAATAATCTAGAAGGATTCTTAGAAAAATCGAGAAAACACAGGGTTTTTTGAGAACCTGTGATATCACAAACCTTTGACATTACTGGTATGGATTTTCATCTAAGGAAAATTTTCATGTGAACTTAAGTTTGATCGAGGAAGGTTTCATTGATATTTCAGATATTATAACAGGAGCTTAATGAGAAAAGAATACAAAAAACTGTATAGAATATTCAGAAACTATTAGCTTATCTAGCCAGTACCCTTAGTAAACAACTCCATTTTTATTTTACCGGCAATAAATAGAAGTCAAAGTCAAATGTCATTTCGGATCATCCAGTCCCGACGGAGAAAGCTATACTTTCATATCTTCTATCTCCCTCAATCTCGAGTGGACAGTCACAGAAAATTGCTTCCCATATTCCACTAGGAGGTGCTCATATTCAGGTCGATTCTGTTTGCAAATAACAATATTGCTAAGAAAAAGATATTGCTATCATAACAAGATCGTTATTATTGGTATTCTGATCAACGATTTTGAGCAATATGATCTGTCACTTTAACGAGAATCTTGCTATCAATATTGCTATCTTAGCAACCTCAAAATAGTACTTGCTATGCTTGATAACAAGATAGGTTAGAAAGGGAATCTTACAGAGATCCATTTGTTTAAGTATTATTTCTTCCAAGAATTCGAAAATATTGAAGATAGGGAAGTATGTGGTAATAGAAATTTGTTATTTCATGGAAAATTCTTAGAATAAAATACCGGCATAGTAAGCAACAACTGGGATGATTATTCTAATGATCTAACAGCCATCCCTTTGAATTGCCAACAGAAAAGTTCATCGAATTTCGAATCAATAGCATAAAATTGCTGCATTTGATTTCTGGAAACCAAAATTCTATCGGTATCCAGAAAATTGGTCAATTTGACTAAAATTGGTTTTTCTGTTTCGTAACATTTTCGACTAAGTCGATGTTTACATGAATAAAAAAAGTATACGCTAATGGAAATGTGTTCAAGGCTCTCTAGAGTATTATTTAATTTCAAGGAAAATTCTTAGACTAAGATACAGGCAAAGGCAACAGCTGAGATGATTATTCTACTCGTCTCAACAAATGCAATCCCTTTGAGGTTCCAACGACAAAGTTTATCGAATTTCGAATTATTAACGCCTGAATAAAATTGCTGCATTCGATTTCTGATAACCAATATTTTATTGGTATCCAGGAAAATGGTTATTGGCCAATTTGACTCGTTTCTTTTCCTAACATTTTTTATATCGATGTTTAAATGAATAAAGAAAGCCGTAGATTGAGGTTATATATACGAAACCATAAAGATAACTCAGGAATTAGGGTTATTTTCTTCTTCCTTGTAGTTCTAATGTCACAAAATACAGTGTTGTCAGCTCTAAAATCACCAATTATGGAAGTCTATGATAGCAATATTGTTATGACAAAATTCATAACAAACATTGCTATAACACTCGGAACAGAATACGTAACATCATGGCCATATTGCTATAAATTAGAAAGATAGCAATATGACTAGAATAGCAAGGTTCATAGCAATACGCAAACAGAATCGACCTGATTGTAGTTCTTAGTATTTCAATATGAATATATTGATTTTTTAAAATTCAGTATGGCTGCTGCCATCTATCGGTGAGTTGCCATACTCATATTGTAGTTCAGATGTCGCTAAATCTTCATATAAATATATCAACTATTCGGGGTACACTGACTCTATACAACTATATACTGTATATTTTCCTATATCTTTCTGCTTCCAGAAAAACTATGGAATGGAAGAGGTTCATTTTTACGGTAATATACCCGTTTCAAATTAAGCATCCTTCCACCATTTCTTAAAATTTTAACAAGATTTTTTTATTTGATCAAAACTGACGTATTTTTTGCTTACAGATATTTCGAGTGCATCCACAATTGCTTGTTGGAAATCTGCACCCAGCCAGGAATAGGAATTTAATTTATAGAGAACAACTGAATATTGATATTTTTGAACCTTATTTTGTTCTTCATATGAATAAACTTGATAAAATCGTTGAATTTGTCTTTCCATTCCGAGATATGAAAAATCAGACTATCCTATTGATCCCAAAACAATAAAAAGTTCGACTTTCAAGTTGGACTATCAGGAATTCATAAGATAGGGGAGGTATTTGATACGTATCTAGAGCAACATGAAATTTCTCGCCGAACGTCAGGCCAAGTCATTCTTTAAACATTGGCGGGAAAATTCAACTGCTCCGAATAGAAATCAAATCCCCCTCGATATTTGGTGCTCATGTTAAAAAATCTTTGGAATTTAATTGGTGTTTTGACATTCCTTCATGAATATCGAAACATGGTGTTTTCAGGATTTTGTATCAGGATGCGATCGAGGAGGTATCCGATTTCTATCCGGAGCATCAAGAATTTTCTCGCCAATTTGTAGGCCTCGCCCACTTTGATAGGTGCTCCGGATAAAACGGAATACCTTCTCGATTCACTTTGCTCCTGATAAAAAATTTCAGAAATAGCCTCTAAACAGCGTGTTGGTTCATATTTCGGAACATTTCGAACCCAAATAATAATCAGGCGCAGGAGCCCATTAATAATAATAATAACAGTTCTTTATTGGAAAAACATTCCAAAAGGCCATCGACCGAAGTCCTTCAGCCTGTTTATAACAAATGATAAAGAGTATGAATTGATACATGATAGAATGATAAACATTTGGAGATACACAATCATACAAAAAAAAAAAGAAAAAAAAAACACTTATGTACATATTAACGATAATAATATTGGGTAAGTAGATAGTTTTGAAATCATGAACATTTATTCTGCAACACTTCCCAAATGGTGTTTAGAGGAGTCTTTCTGTGAGGTCTTAATTCCTGGTTCCTGTTAATGCAGAATTCCCTATGAATTTCGTCGACAAATAGTCCAATCGATCTGAAATTGGTTTTATTTGAGTTTTCTCATATAAAAGATTGTTCGGGGGGTTGTAGAGCTCGTTTCTAGGGTGCCTCATTTTTGTAATTGCCCGTAGGGAGGTGGTTTCTGCAGTCTGGAGCAGTTTTTTGGTGGTTGAATTTGGGGACAGGTAAATTGGGTGGCAATATTCTAAAAGAGGACGACATATTGTTTTATAAATATGCGCAGCTGTTTTTGTGGTGATTCCTGAATTTTTATATGTGAGGCTGCGAAAATGCTTGCTTCTGGCGATACACTTTTTCTTGATGATGGATGCATGTTGTTTAAAAGTTAGTTTGTGGTCTATGTTCACACCTAAATATCTTGCAGAATCGTGAGGGGTGACAATATTATTTCCCATAGTTAAGTTTGGAGAATTCAGTGTTATCTTGTGGTTGAAAATTACATATTGTGATTTGTCAGGGTTTATTTTCAGTCTCCATATATTGAACCACACCATAGTCTTATCCACTAAATGTTGCAATTCATCAACCGTTTTTCGCAGGGTATTACCGTGAGAAATTAAAACTGTGTCATCAGCAAACTGCAGAATGTATATTGTGCTATTGAAGTGCATGATGTCTTCACTGAATATGTCGTAGCAGTACACCTTGCTGAGCAGAGTCGCCAAAGGAGATCCTTGTGGAACTCCTTGTTCGCTGTAAAAAATTGAGGATGTGTAATTATTCACTCGAATTTGCATAGAGCGACCTATTAGGTAACTTCTCAGCAGTAACGTAAGATATTTGGGACATCCTAACTTTTCCAGTTTAAAAAGTAATCCTTTATGCCAGATACTGTCAAAACTTTGCTGATATCGAGAAATAATGCTGCATTGTGATTTCCTATTAGTTTATTGACTTGAACGTTAGAAGTTAATATTGTTACTGGGTGGATGGTGGAATTTTTTTCTTTGAAGCCAAATTGGTAATTTGGAATTTTATGTCCTATTTCCTTTTCCAATAAGCTTTTTATTATTTGCTCAAATAGTTTTCCTACTACAGATAGTAAAGTGATTGGTCTGTAGTTATTGATTATATGGTGGTCTGTATTAGTCTTTGGTATGGTGACAATAATGCCATGTTTCCATTCAGGAGGAAAATATTGGTGGTTTATGCAGAACTCAAATATTTGAATCAGATATTTGTGACATTGTTCAGGTAGTTTGCGCAACAAGTCCTTTGTAATATTGTCATGTCCGGGGGAGGTATTTTTTCCTTTGTGAAGCTTCTCAAAATAAAGTTCCTCCTCGATGCGGATGTTACACATCGTTTGTTTATCCCGAAAATATTCATCATACCAATTGTTTATGTCGTCATATTTTTGCTGGCAAAATTGGGAAGAAGTATTTTCTTTGAAAATATCCGCAAAATAAGTTGCAAAAATCTCCGCTCTTTCTTGATCTGTTGTGAATATGTTATTGTTCATTTTGATAGATTGTCCAAATGATGATGGTTTGTAGTTAGATAATTTTCTGATTTGCTGCCAGTAGTTTTTGCCTTTGGTTTCATTTATTTCATTGCAGATAGTGATCCATTTGTGCTCCTTAAATTGACGAATAAGAAGTTGAATATTTTTATTATAATTGTTAATTTCCAATTTTCTTTCTCTGGTGGGATTTTGTAAGTACTCTCTGTACATTTTCCTCTTATTCATTAGATCGATATAGTATCCGATTTCTTTACGAATAAATCAAATTTCAGTTAGGTGCTGCCATCTATCCGTAAGATATAATACTTTTCCTGTAGTTCTTGATATTTCCGACAGATGTCAGTGAAGTGTTTCTTTAGGTACCCTTTACCTTCTTGCGCTATGAAATTGAGTAGGTTTTTCGATTTATTCGGAAAGAAATCGGATACCATATCGATCTTATCTCCTGCACCCGATTCTTTGGCGTTTCGAAATAGGAACCAAAACGCTTTAGAGGGTGCTCTGAGATTTTGAATCAGAAGGAAAGGAAATCGAGAAGGTATTCCGATTTATCCGGCGAGAAAATTCTTGTTGGTCCGTATAGAAATCGGATACCTCCTCGATCGCATGTGTTCCTGATAAAAATCCTGAAACACCATATTTCGATATTCATAAAGGTATGTGAAAACAACAAGTGTATTTCTAAGATTTTTTAACAGGAGCACAAAACATCGAGTAGGTGTTTGATTTCTACTCGGAGCAGTTGAATTTTCCCGCCAATGTTTAAAGAAGGGCTTGGCCTAACATTCGGTGAGAAAAATTCATGTTGTTCTAGATACGTATCAAATACCTCCCGTATCTTATGAATTTCTGATAGTCCAACTTGAAAGTCGAACTTTTATTGTTTTGGGATCCATAGGATAGCCTGATTTTTCATATCTCGGATAGAATGCAAGGGAATAAAAGACGAATTCAACAATTTTATCAGGTTTATACAAATAAAGAACAAAATAAGGTTCAAAAACATCAATATTTAATTGTTAATATTAAAACAAATAAAAACACTTTTGTTTTGATAATGGGGTAAAACCCGAAACATGCATGTCAACAAGATATTTTAAATTAAAAATTGTGAACGTAGTCAAGTGTTTTTATTTGTTTTAATATTAATTACGATGTTTCACCAAGTGTTGAGCGAGCAATCAATTTCATTTAATTGTTCGCTATCAATTAAATTCCTATTCCTGGCTGGGTGCAGATTTCCAACAAGCGATTGTGGATGCCCTCGAAATATCTGTAAGCAAAGAATACATCAGCTTTGAACAAATATAAAAAATTTTTGTAAAAATAAAACTAAAGTGAGAATGAGGCTAAATTTGAAACGGGTATATTCAAGAATTTCGAAAATCAATATATATATAAATAAAATAATGAAGAAGTGTTAGCCTATCAATTGAACTTTAAAAATTTCAATATAATTATGTTGAACATTCAGCGACATCAGTCGTAAATACTGAGAACTACAATATGAGTATAGTAACTCACCGATAGATGGCAGCAGCTATACTGAATATTGAAGATTTCCGACAAATTTAAAAATATTGCTACGATGATTATTGCGAGGATGTTTGAACGAAGTGTGCTACTTTTTTTACCGAATATCTGTGATTAGCGATTTTTTTTCCCGGAAATGGTGGTAAACGACTAGGTTGAACTCGCTGCTTCCATGTCATTAGCGATTCTGTTCGTCTGTCTGTTGATACGATAACTTGGAAATAGAAAAAGCTATCGTGTGTTCCGTAAACACAATAACTCCCGAAAGAAACAACTTAGAAACTCAATATTTGTAGAGTAGGTTTGGACCTTAATAAAGATCGGATTGAAATCCAGTATTTTATCGAGAAATGACAGGTCGAAGGTTCATACAGAATTGGATGAGGATGATATGATTGGAAGATTACAGAATATTGAATATTGAAAAAAAATTATTTGAATTTTTTTTTCAATTTGTTCTAATGACACGATCATCATATCGAGAAAGAACCACGAAATTTTACATATCTTTTCCCGATATCTCCGAAAATGATAGGCGTATCGAAGCGATCTTTGATACAACACTGTCAGATAAGAAGTTCAAGGTACGACCACAACATTTCCGAAATGAAATGAATAGTTTCCGAGGAAAAAAATTTTTTCAAAAAAAATTTTGGAAAAAACTTTTTTCAAAATTTACTGATGGCACGATCTCAATGAAATTTTGCAAAAAATTGCGCTCCTCATGTTCTAACCAACTGTCAAGTTTCAATTCAACCGCTTCAGTATTTCTTGAAATATCAGGGAAATAACCTCAAAACTTCAAATGGCTATAACTCTGAAACCGTTCGACCGAGTTTGCCCATTAACGTACTTAATCTCCGCATTTTGAAATGCAACCAATCCTGAAATTTTCAAGTCGAAAGGATCCTCTGTAAGCACGTAATCGTGCGTACGTCCTGCCAGCTGGCCGGACAGAATCGATTTTTACACCGGATTCGGCTCAAAATTCGAAAATTATAAACATTTGGACAACACGATAGCACGCTGTTCCCCAGAACATGCGCGCCAAAATAGATCTCGAATTTTTGAATGCTCGATAAGCAATTATTTTGAAGATATCACTCAAATTAAGAACACATTTAGTAGCTGTTATGAACTTCAGGGACAAGACTTTCGAAGATTGTGAGAAATATGGAAAATTCTCGGGTCGACGAAATAATAATAGTTGCCATGCGTGTTCACATGAGCATGACACAGACCAACTGGTCTGTGTAGTAACGATATGTCTTCGACAAAGGAACCTTGGTTTTCGAAACGTTCGTTAGACGCAGAAAGTGTATGTGGATTAGAGAGTAGTTACACACTGTTTTATTATCAGTATTCTATCCACAGTGACCTCAAATAGTTATTTGTACTTATATGTGATCGAGGAAAAATAAACTAGAGTCTAACAAATAGATAATTTAATAAACTGATATAGGTAACAGTGAAGTAAGCTGAAATGAAAAAACGAAAAACCATTGTTCGTATATATGTATTTTGAAGCGACAAAGATATGAACTATATAGGTTTGATAACCTTCCAAAATATGGTATTTTTATTTACATATCAAAATTGACAAATTCAACGATTTTCACCCTAACCTGAAAATGTATCCCTAAAAAGTGTCTGCTCCTCATTACTTAAAAATATTTGTATTGTAATAGAAGCAGAATAAAAGAGGTCAGCACTTTCCTATATTTTGCCCATTTCAGTTGGCACTAGTTAAGAAATGATTTTGGCACTAAAAGTCAAATAATAAAAATCTAATTAGGAAAGGTTTCATCTTATGCATACTTCGAAACTCATAGTAAAAACGAAATAATTAAAAATAATATAAACAGTGCGCGTGAAAATTATAAAATAAATTCATTTTCTCAAAAGAAAAACATTTGGCAACAAAATCCTGAAACAGGTCAATTTTTGTTTCACTTTTACCAAATTTTTATGCATTTTTGAAGGATTTTTGTTGCACCCTGTGTCATACCCATCAACCTTCTACATTTTTGAAGAGGTAAAGTGGGTCATTTGATACTTTTTTGGCAAGGTCTTTGTATCTTCTTTACAGGCGTGCAGAAATTTTCAAGAAAAAATTTTTTTTCTGGAAAAATTAGTTAGTTCAAAGAGGTTCTCAGTATGTGCACTTTGTCATGGCTCATTCACTTTGAGAAATTGGTACCGGATGAAATTTATCACCGAATGAAAGTCGACCATTACAGTTTTTTTCATGCACAACTTTTAACCCCTTTCAACCCCCTCACGTGGAAATTTTTCTTTCTCATTAAAAGATTCGTAGGGGTTGTGCATGAACAAGACTGTAATGGTCGACTTTCATTCGGTGACAAATTTCATCAGGTACCACCGTCTCTAAGCAAATGAGCCTTGACAAAGTGCACATACCGAAAACCTCTTTGAACTAACTAATTTTTCCAAAAAAAAAAAAATTTTTCTTGAAAATTTCTGCACGCCTGTAAAGAAGATACAAAGACCTTGCCAAAAAAGTACCAAATGACCTACTTTCCCTATTCAAAAAATTTAGAAGGTTGATGGGTATGACACAAGGTGCAACAGAAATCCTTCAAAAATTCATAAAAATTTGGTAAAAGTGAAACAAAAATTGACCTGTTTCAGGATTTTGTTGCCAAATATTGTTCTTCTGAGAAAATGAATTTGTTCCATAATTTTGACGCGCACAACATTACAGTATACTAAAATAAGATTTCAGTAACATATTTTTCTATATAAATTCGTAGATTGATATCTATATTTCTTCTTCATTGTATATAACTTCAAGTCCAAGAGTATTATTATATTTTAAATAAAAGTCAGTGCATCTTTCGTTGAAATTCTGTCATAATCGGTTCTCAAATAATGAATTTGAATTTTTCAAATTCTATTTAGTCATCACATTGTGTTTGCAAACATTCCAGGAAATACAAATTTTGAAATATAATTATATAAAATGTTTGTTGGCACTGCCTTCTTTGCGTTTTATATGATGTTATGTTTAGAAATCTTCAGACAGATTTTGCAGCCCAAATTCAAAGGGTACTTGCAAACTTTTCCATATTTTCAATTGGAAATCGAAACGAGACAACTGAGGTCCACTCAAACAATCGTACATGACGAACATTGGCAACACGACATTTTAGCAAAATGTTTTTGTGGTGGAATCAGATGTAGATCTTCCTCATCTTCGTCTTCTTCACCAGAAATGCTCATCTCTTCTATGCTGAAGGTGTCCGATATTTCCTGGTGCACTCTGGGTTCCTTTCTTGAAGCAGGAAAAAAGTTGATGATATCCTCTTCGCTGTAAGATAAGATAATGGAGGTCAACTTTGTCTAATTCGATGGTTCAGATAATAAGGGCCAATTGCACCGTATTACAAAACCATAGATTAGGTCCATAAGCGAGGTTTTGGTACAAAATTATCTTGCACCGTCACGTAATCCTCGTTAAATGGCCTTAACAGACTGTTATATTTAAGCCTACGAATTTGGGGGTTTAAAAGAAGGATTAATGGTAAGCTTCGGAATCTAACCCTACTTTCGAGCGATTTCGTACAAGTTTGACATTTTTCTGGACGTAACCTCCAGTTTGTTTACGTTTTTTTTTGTTTACATTGGACATTGATGGAGAACTCCTACGAGTTGATATTCAAATTTTGATTAAAAGTGGTTGATTTTCAGATGATATTTATGAAAAATGATATAGGGAGAAACTGGCATCAGTATTTCCATTGAGTTCGTAAACTTAATGGTATTTCTATAAGCCTTCAACTATTTGAAATGAAAAAGTTACAATGATATGCTCATTTATTTCCAAGAGCGAATAGCAGAATGAAATCGAGGATATATTTGGAATGAGAAAACATAGTTTCATGAAGATTCTTCAGTACTATTTCATTCAGTGATATATTACGTGGAAAGCTATCATGTAATACTTCATTATTGTGCAGGTGCTGTCTCTGTGCTATCATTATCCTATATCATATATTAATTGGACTCAAAATATAACTACAAACGAATTAATGTGAAAGAAATTGTATCCTCGTGTTAGACAATCTTCAAACGTACACCTTTGTCAATCCATCCGTGATACTTCAATATTTATATAGAATACTTTTTAGTCTGCGGATCTACATCAGAGTTTTCATTATCTTCGACCAAAAATTAACTCAATTCATAATATACTTATTACAAACAAAATAATTCAATAGAAAGTCTACTCTTAGGTGAGCCGTTCCTTATCGGAAAGTTGTTTCGGATAAATCAATACTATTCATTTATTCATCGTACAAACGCCAGGATTGTAGTTCCATGCAGAGACTTAAATCTTGATATATTACAAAATATGAATTTACTTGAGTATATGACTATAAATTTGAATAAGGTTTAAAGCCTGATGCAGGGGTAAGAGCACAGGTCTGTGGTAAGAGATCCCTATAGTCTTAATGATAATAAACAAGTCAGGAACATTACATGCAATATTTTCATGGAAGCTATAAAGTCTGTCATATATATTTTTTCGTTGGGTTTTTCAATAGATGCATCTTGATTTTTCATAACTTATGGAAATATGTAACCCATAATAATGGGTTTCATCTTTTGAATTAGGCAATCCAAACCACGTGACTTTTTAACCTCAAATATTGCGCTTGGCGGGCAAACAAAAGTATTGTTGCATTTCGCGCTGAGGTTTCAAGCTACTTTTATTGTATTTATTGAGCATTTTGGATAATTATTCTTTCATCTTAAGTGTTAAATCGAATTGTTATGGTGTTTCAACATGCAGAGTACTTATTTAGAGAAGTTATTGCGGGAAAACCCAGACGTTGTTCAAAGGTGAATATGAAACTTTGATTGCTTTTTTTCCTTACGCAGTTAACTAGTGATATTCAATAAATCCTAATTTGTTTGCAGGTATATAAAGAAGTTAACAATTTGGATTTGGACACATTCATCTTTACAACTGGTGAATTAGACAAGTATCAATGGCATTCCACCACTTTCCACTTTCCCTGATATATTCTCGTATATTGTGTCAGCACACAGTTTCTAATCTCATGAACAGATGAAAGCCTACAAAACCCTTGATGCTCACAAGAATTTTTCAGCAGGTTTTGTCTTGAAAGTAGAAACAAGAATTCAAGATTTTCATGTCATTACGACATTAATATGTTGCCTTTGAAGAATATGAAAGGGACATGGAAGAAAAACATGAAGAATTTACCATTAATGATGTAGGTGTATTTGCTAGTGCAAAACCTCCACAATTCGGAGCATCTTCAGACAGATTACTGTGTTGTGAATTTTGTTTGGGAGGAGCGCTGGAGGCGAAGCTCCTCATGCCAATGGCACAAAAGACATCGAGGAGTGTGTAGTTTCGAGAGATAATAACATCACATTAAAACCTGATCACTCATATTACCAAGTGCAAATTTTACCCAAATTTTTATTTCTGATTTAAAATTCTGTGATTTCGTACTCTGCTCTCAGTTACTTTTTCTACAGAACTTGTGATTTTTTTTTATAATGTAGGTGAAGTAGCACCTTGATGATAATGTATTCATTAAATACTTGAGCGCAATTAAATTTATATTATATCTTT
The DNA here is from genome assembly GCA_958510865.1 of Myrrha octodecimguttata. Taxonomy (NCBI): domain Eukaryota; kingdom Metazoa; phylum Arthropoda; class Insecta; order Coleoptera; family Coccinellidae; genus Myrrha; species Myrrha octodecimguttata. Next base: position 75,356,516 of record OY294059.1, on the reverse strand, counting down.
TTATAATAGTGAATAAATACAGAACAACATATTTTAGTTTCTTTCAAACATTTTTTTTATTACTGAAACATAGGTACTCCCATAACAAAATAAACATTATTAGTATTACAAACATATTACAAAACGAATAACTCACTTAAAAATAATTATGATTTATATGTGGATCACGATTTCCATGAAACTACAACGCTTAAAATGATGTATGAAGTATAGAAATATTCCCACTTAAATACAATTTTGAAATTCTCATCAGTCCCAGGGGAGTGTTTTTAGCTTTTTTTTCAAAATCTAATTTTCAACGAGGCAAAATTGAGCTGCTTGAGTTTTGTAGCTAACACGGTCATTGTAACGTCTGTTTATGTAGCACCATTCTTCCACTATGCCTGCTCAGTATCGCCCAAATCACTTTCTTCATTAAACTGAAAATAGAGAATTTTTTCATTACGTATGTCTTATAAGACTAAAATTTGCAGATCACAACTTCTTCCTTAGGACATTACCTATTTGCTTGGTCCATATACTTCATGACTTAATTTCATTCTTTTGTCTGCCGCAAATTTAGATTTACATCACACTTGCGTTTAGAATGGACTAGATTGATGATCCAGGTGATGTGATGGGACCCAATCTGGATGATTTTCATCACTCAAAGCACTAGATTCTCCTACAGATTGAATCAATTATAAGTTTGTATTGGAAATAGGATGCTTTACATAAACTGAAATAGAGTACAACATTCACACATATGCTTTATCCATCAAGCTTGTATAAAACTGTAATATCAAACATCAGTTACACTCATATAGAAATACAGAAATATCTATTTTCTTCTTAGGTACCTACCTGTTGTGAAATGTCTGCTACAGACCCTTCAGTTTCTAATAATTGATTTAGTTAGATCTTCCCTCTTGATGGCTGCTAACCACATTTCCCTTAGTTTCCTTGAAAGATCGTTAATATATGTGGGTAATACCTCAGAGTAACAGTTACTCTGAGGGTAATGCAAAGAGCTTTTCACAGTAGGTACTCTTAAGGTCCCGATTTGAAGGGCTTCCACAATTGATCATTATACATGTTACAGGCATTTTTCTCACTTAGTTCTCACTATTCACTATATTTTTCAATAAAACTAAACGATATTATACACCAATCAGTGTGAAATACTCTGAAAAAGCTTCCAAAATAGAACTAGTTTACAAGGTAAACAAACTTGTTTGCCCTCCAAGCGCCACGTGGGATTATTTTGACAGGTCGTTGGATTCCCTAATTAAAATATTTCTTCAATTAGGGTTAAAATAAACAACATGAAGCTAGTCACAAGTACCAATTCATGAGAAAGTAACCAGATTTGTAGATTAACTTTAATCTACTTACATTCAGCCTCGGTGCAAGCCGAATATTTAAAGCAGAGTTTAATAAGTTTATCGTTGCTTAACTAACTGTAGCTTAAGACGAAAACGGTGCAATTGGCCCTAACTATCAGAGTTTTGTGAGCAAAAATATTCCGATCAACCTTTCCCAAAGTGATATGAAGATAATATGTGGTCTACTAAAACCTTTTGTGCGCTTCTCCTGTGGAGGAGAGCGTTATCGTTTTGTCCAAATGTCTGTAATTTTTAAATTTGTTGACGAATCCGATGTCAAAATCGCAGTTATGGTGATTTGAAATTTTGAGATTAACTTCCTGATTTTCAGAAACTACTTATGCGATTGAAAAGACGACTTCGGCCCAAGTTGCCAACCCACAATTTACTTAGCAAGTTTACTTTCACTGGGGAACGGGAATTTCAGGACAAATTCGACATGATAAGGTTCGCGTTATTTATAAATAACCGTAAAACATGCCTCGGCTCCTCAAACCAGATAATTCCTTCCAAATATAGGTTTTTGTTAAGATCGTCCCCGATTGGCTGAAATTTAAGTTGGGATTCCTGATTTCATGCAAACAGTGTCAATTTTTATAGGATACGTTCCGAAAATCAACTCTGTTGTTTCGGTTGCCGATTTTCCGCTCCGTAAATATGAAATATTCGGATGGTTCCTGGAACAAGCGCGTGAAAAAGGTTATTTACGGAATCTGGTTGATGAAAATGCGGTCGATTTACTGTCACCAGAACGATTTTCTATGGTAAATACCTAGAACCGTCCCGAACATATCTGAACTCGGAACCAAAACAAACCTAAAGTAAACATAGATTGTTCTATGCTATGGATATTTACCATAGAAAATCGTTCTGGTGACAGTAAATCGATCGTATTTTCATCAACCAGATTCCGTAAATAACCTTTTTCACGCGCTTGTTCCAGGAACCATCCGAATATTTCATATTTACGGAGCGGAAAATCGGCAACCGGAACAACAGAGTTGATTTTCGGAACGTATCCTATGAAAATTGACACTGTTTGCATGAAATCAGGAATCCCAACTTAAATTTCAGCCAATCGGGGACGATCTTAACAAAAACCTATATTTGGAAGGAATTATCTGGTTTGAAGAGCCGAGGCATGTTTTACGGTTATTTATAAATAATGCGAACCTTATCATGTCGAATTTGTCCTGAAATTCCCGTTCCCCAGTGAAAGTAAACTTGCTAAGTAAATTGTGGGTTGGCAACTTGGGCTGAAGTCGTCTATTGAAACTTGACAGTTAGTTGGAGCATAAAAACGCACAACTTTTCACAGAATTCTGTTGTGATCACACTGAGTGTAAATTTTGAAAAAAATTTTTTTCAAATAATTTTTTTTCTGGAAGCCATTCATTGAATTCGGAAAAGACTTCCACTCATACCTTGAACGTCATATTTCACAGGAGTTTACCAAATTTCATTCTGATACGACCTTAATTTCTGGAAACATTTGAAAAAAATATATAAGATTTCGTGGTCATCTCGATATGGTTGTTCTTTCCGGAATAACTCAAAAAATACTAATTCATTCGGAATGAAATTTTGCACCTAGTATGGAAATGCTGATGGGCAACTTCATGCATAATGTAATGATAATCTTGTCATTAGAACAATTTGAGAAAAAATATCAAATATTTTTTTTCAAATATTTAATATTCTGTGATCTTCTGACCATGTTATCCTCATGAGTTTCTGTATGAACCTTCGAACTGTTATTTTTCTATAAAATACTGGATTTCAATTCTGTATTTTCGGAAATATTGGTGAAATTAAACTCTAAATGAGTATATCTGCGCAATCATTGGGTGGATTTTACCCATTCACGAATTGGACCTTCCTAATCAAGGTCCGAACCTACTCTACAAATATCGAGTTTCTAAGTTGTTTCTTTCGGAAGTTATTGAGTTTACGGTGGGCCGTTAGGCACTGATGCGGTATCACAATCGATTCTTTCCGGCCGGTCTTATGCACGATTGTACTAACTTGGCAGTTAGTTGGAGTATAACGACGCGCAACTTTATGCAAAATATTGTTGAGATCATACTGTCAGTAAATAAAAAAAAAAATTTTGGAAAAAAATTTTTGAAAAAATTTTTTTTTCGGAAACTGTTTGTTATATTTGGAAACTATTTCCAGCAGATTTCAAGTTTCGTATTTCACATCCGTGAACCAAATTTCAGTTTGATACGATTATAATTTCCGGAGATATTGGTAAAAATCTAGAAAAGCACTGAAGTGAATTTAAAAGCAGCTTTCGCGCGCATGCTCGATTTTGGTGATATCTTTTGATCATACGAGCTAAAGCTTCTGGCTTCACGTCATTGCTTTTCTATGTTTTAAGACTGAAGAGTAATGCGTAGCCTACGTAATCTATAAGGCCAGAAGGATGCCCGAAATTGCGATGTTGCAAGTTCTACAATGGAGGGTTATCATAGACAACAGAGTGCTATGCGATCGTCCATACACATCATCGTTTCGCCGGGAAACGAGATAAAACGTTCGCATTATCCAGTTTTTCGCTCTGATGTGTTGTGTTATTAGCGTTTTAGGTGAAAATTGGTGTTTAAATCTTTCGTAGTGTTGTTCGTAATGAAAATCTTCGATACGAGTTTCATCATGGCTCGTACTTGTTCAGTACCCGGTTATTAGACCTATTATAAATGCTTTAAAAGTTTACGTTTTTTAATTTCACATAGATTCTGTAAAAAAAGATGACAATGACCGAATGCAATATTTTCATAGAAAAATACAGTTTCGAAATTCACGACGATACTGAAGTAAACAATGGTAGTAGGTATTTTTGTAGATACTCATACTGTAGAAGGACTGTTTTTCTGTACCTTCTATAACTTCAGATGGTTGATTAATTAGTAAACCGAGAAAAATTCCCAAATTAACTGATGATGCATTTTCCTTCAATTTTCCCAAGTCAACATGTCTTCTACCATTGTTTAGTTAAACAATGCTTCTACAAATACCTCGAAAAGAACTGATTCTGAACATCGAAGACAAAAATTAGTTATTCACCATGACAAAATTCATATCTATTTACACAATCAGGCTCAGATTAAATCGATTTCACACTTTTATGCCAATTTCAAAGACACGGTTTTTCCAACTTCTTCAAAGTTCAAGAAAATAATTTATTATAGTTTATGAAATAAATTTTTCCAGGGAAGGGTATCAAAAATATCGTCAGGGTTCAATAATTTCACCAATTTGAGAAGGAAAGATTTTGAAGAAGTCAATATACCCATTTCCAAATTCGATTTATAGATGTTCGAAATTTAGAAACTCAATATAATGAATAGGATCAATTCAACTCCAGATTCGTCTGCTCCTACCAGCAGTTCCCTCAAAAGTTGTATAAGTAATCACTGAAAAAAAAACTAATACGGATGACATTGGCACCTCTCTAATGATTAAAGAAAACTACAACTATTTGTGCAACAAATGAAATAAGCAGTTTCCCCGAACCCCATTTATTCTACAGACTTTTTGTGGCCATCTTCAATTCACTTCCATTTTCCAGGTGCATAACAGTGAAAGTATGCATTATCGGTCCCAGGGCTTATATCTTTTCTATTTTTCTCTTCGATAGCCGTTATGTTTTATTGATATTAAACGCTTCAGAATCTAGAATAATACCTATCTGATGATAATCTTTTGGAACTCAGTAATACAGCTCCTCCTCGTGGTGAGTTCTGGATTATTTACGATAATGGATTATTAAACTAATAAGAAATAAACGAAATGCTGTGTATTTTTTTTTCACGAAAGGTTTTTAGTGATATCACGTTAAAAGCATTTCGAAAATCACACCGTCAACTGTAAAGTGACTATGACATCGGTGCTCAATCTCCTTTTTTCCCTGCTTCGTGACACTCCTTTGTAACAACGGCAACATCTAACCTTCCGGCCTTTTAATTCACGTAGGCCTCGAGTAATGATTATTATCCTACCTGTCGTCACTGTCCCATTGAACTAAAGGTTGTTTTTCTCTAGATCCAGGTATCTGCAATCGCTCGATAGGAATAAGGTTCAATTTAGCTGAAGAATCTTCCTGAAGTATCTCGGGCTGCCGGGGAGGATTGTTTCTGTCCCCTAGGATTTGGATCAACTGATCGAGGCTTGAAATTTTAGGAGCTGTTGGAGATTGGCCGATGCTGGATCTCCCGCTGCTAGAGCCGCTCTGAAACATTTTTCATTAATTTTTGAGTCGTTTGAACACAATTCGATCCACTACGAAATAATTTCAATTCACTTTTTGACCTTTCCTACAGGTTCGAACATGTACTGAAGACGATAAGCTGAGTTCCACACTGCAGTGTGAAATAAATAGCTTTTCTTTCATCCTCCGCATGATGGCACAGCATGACGCATAGCACTTATGCTCTATTGCGTTAAATATTTCTAGGAGATATGAATTTTTAAATTCTGTTTTCTAATGGCCGAAAAGATTTAAGGATTTATTGCCATAAGACCGATTTTTTGGACTTACGTTGAACATTTAGCTAACCCAAACGCAACAATTCAAAACTTTCAACGAAAATATTGCTGTTTTCCTGAATGAGTATAAGAACTCTGAAACCAGAAGATAAAGCGTGTTTTTGCGCGCATGTTCTAGGGGAACAGCGTGCTATCGTTTTGTCCAAATGTCTGTAATTTTGTATGATTGAGCCGAAAATGGTCTCAATCGACTAGGTTGGACTCACTGATGACGAATCCGGTGTCAAAATCGATTCTGTCCGGCCGGCCGTAGACACAATAACTGTCGACAGAAGCAAGCTAGCAACTTGAAACTTTCAGGATAGGTTGCACTTCAGAATGCTGCGGTTAAGTTCGTTGATGGGCCAAATCGGTTGAATCGTTTCGGAGTTATAGGCACTTGAAGTTTTGAAGTTATTTATTTTTTATTTCGGAAAATACCTGAGCGATTGGATTCAAACTTGGCAGTTAGGTGGAGTACAACGACGCGTAACTCTGGGCCAAATTTCGTCAGGATCATATTGTCAGTAAATTCAAAAAAAATTTCACTCACACTTTGAGCTTCATATTTTACAGCAGTGTACCAAATTTCAGTTCGAAACAATCATAAGTTTTGGAGATATCGGGAAAAAATATGTCAAATTTCGAGGTTTTCTTCTCGATATCGTTGATTTTTTCGGTATAACTCGAGAAATACTGATTCAGTCCTGATAAAACTTCACAGCTAGTTTTGAGATGCTGAAAGACAACTTCATGCCAAATTTCGTGATAATCGTGCCACTAGAACAATTTGAAAAAAAAAATTTCTATGATTTTCTTATCATATCATCCTCATTAAATTCTGTATGAAACTTCGAACTTTAATTTTTCGATGAAGTACTGGATTTCAATTCGATATGATCTGTATTTTCGGAAATATAGGAAAAATAAAATTTTGATTGGGTATATCTACGGAATCATCGGGTGAATTTTACCCATCCACAAATTCGGCCTTCGTAATTAAGGTCCAAACCTTCTCTACAAATATCGAGTTTCTGAGTTGTTTCTTTCGGAAGTTATTGTGTTTACGCATTCGGCCGTTAGTACGATCGTAAACACAATAACTTCCGGAAGAAACGATATTATAGAGTAGGTTTGGGGCTTTATTACGAAGGTCGAATTCGTGAATGGGTAAAATCCGCCCAAAGATTCCGCAGATATACCCATTCAAAATTTTATTTTTCCAATATTTTCAAAAATACAGATTTGATCGAATTGATCTCCAGTTCTCTATCAAAAAATGTAATCCAGTAATTTATCAGTAAAAAATTTCAAGAAGCACTGCCGTGAAGGCAGCAGCTTTTGTGCACAAGTTCAAATTCGTTGCCAAAGCGGCCATCTACATTGAACATGCGCACAAAAGTTGCTGCCTTCACGGCAGTGCTTTTTGAAATTTTTTAGGGGTATAAAACTTTGTGTTGGCAACACTGTTTGAAGTGGCGGCCATTTTGTCAGCTGTCAAGTGTGTTCAGTTTGGTCTGGCATTTCAACATGAATAGACTGACGCCTGAACAACACTTCCCAATCGTGCAGATTCGTTTTGAAAATAATGGTTCAGTTCGAAATACGTATCGCGCTCTATGTCCATTTTACGGTCAACATAATCGTCCACCAGAGTAATTAATTCGACTAATTATGGATCATTTTCGCACCACGTTTACTCTAACTGATAATACGCATCCACAGAGACGTCGTTTGGTGTGCTTTATGGGCTCGTGGAATTATTGGTCTGTACTTCGACGATGCTGGCCAGAACGTTACAGTCAATGGTGACCGCTATGGAACCATCATTGCTGAATTTTTCGTTTCTAAATTGAACAACTATGATGTGTAGCAGCTGTGATTTCAACAAGCCGGCGCAACATGTAACACAGCTCGTGCTACAATAAATTTACTGAAGAAACGTTGGATAACCGCATAATTTCATTTTTCGTGTCCGAGAATTGGCCTCCTAGACCGTGCGATTTAACGCCGCTAGACCATTTTCTGTGGGGATATGTGAAGTCGCTATAGTCTACGCCGATATAAGCCCGAAACGATCAACCACTTGGAGGTCAACATTCGCCGCGTCATTGCCGATATACGGCCACAAATGTTGGAAAAAGTTATTGAAAATTTGACATACATATTAGATTACGTGCGAGTCAGCCGTGGCGGTCATATGCCAGAAATTATATTTAAATTATAATGCCAAAAGAATATCTTTTCAATAAAGTCAATTTCATGTCAAATTTGAAAATTCATCCTTGTTTTATTCCATTTCAAATTTCTATACCTTTAAAAACACACCTTAACCTTTGAATCAAAATGTACATTGAAAATGTATTATTTTTCACGTTTACAAGTTCTTTTGTACACCCTTCGTTACGTATCATCTTCAGTATGATACCTGAGGCTTGATATTCAATACAATGTCAGAGACATATCTGTGACCTTTAAGTATTATATGAAAATTTTAAAGGCCACCAACACTGCATTCTCAATGTCACGTGTTCCTTTCAGAACTTGATCATTCCATCTGATTTGTTATTTGATTTTATGTTATTCAATCAGTGTGTACTATATTATTTCGCATAAATTCCAATTAAAATAACATCTCCACGAAAATAAAACAATTATTTCACGATGTGAAACAAAACCAGATAAAACGCAATATTTCAATGATGAAACGTTATGTAATATTTGTATAGCTTTTTTCATTTATTTTTTAATATTTGATGAAGGGTCTGAAGATCGTTGAAATGATTTCATTTTCATCTATAAAGAATTATCTGCTAAGAATTCATTAATCAGGAAATGAAAAAGGGAAACATGAAATGGCATGCAAAATCTCAAATGATTTCCAGAAAATCAGCGAAGATAAATATTTTTGTCATTCGAGTTTTGAAGGATCCGACTCTGGAATTGAATTAAGAAACTTATTCCTAGCGAAAAAGCAAACCTGTTGAATTATAATATAAAAATAAAGGTATACATCTTCATCATTTATACCTGACTTATACTCACATTTTTCAAATTATCCCCATTCTGATCTCCACCATCTTCTATACCGCTATCTTCCATCATCCTATACTTGATGATTTTCAGTAAATACACAATACATAATTTATTCACATATAAAAACTCAAAATTAGCGTGAAAAACCTGTAATATATTACCAGGAAGAAATTCGAAGGAATACTTCGGATCGAGAGAAAATTTTGAAATACAATAATGGGGCGACTGAGAGAATATTTACAAGAGTGCTTCCCTAACCTAAATAGTGCCTGACATTTAACGTGGAAATGAGGAAAATCAATAACGCAACCGAACCTGACGATGCCTGATAACTAGAATAAGGAGGAAAATTTGAATGAACTCTGTGTTCTGTTGGAAAAGTTGGCATATCATAGACAACATTATATGCACTAATCATATCGGGAATTTGTTCAGAATTGAGAAAAATTGGGAATAAGATGAATATTTTCGTCCACAACTAGAGATACTTTATAATTCTTTATAGGAAAGAATTAAACTATTATTTTCATCATTTGAAAATACTGAGAAATTTTCAATTTTTTGTGCTATCTATTTAGTATGATTTTATGAATATTTCAGTCGTCACATCACATCAAACTACTCAAGATTTCAATTCTATCGGAACTATACCTTTGAGAATAATCTGAAAATAAAACTGCTGATAAATCTCTGGAACCATTGACTGGATTTGGCTCATTCAGAACTCAAAACCTACAATGCAAGATTAAAGCATTTTAATTAAAAGATGCTGATATTTGGACCATTCAACTCCAGTTTTCACTCTATGAATTAGCATAAATTCAAACTGTATATTTCATCATTGTCATAAGTGACAAAATTGTTTGATCAATAGAAACCATTCAACAAACTTCGTAGCAGAAATATAGAATACACTTTTCCAGTATAGACAAAGGAACTCAGAATTTCTTCAGATTGACTTGGAATGGCTCCTGTTACAGCATCAGCAGTAGCCAAAAAAGCATCGAGTCATCATCAAAAAGCTGCCACTGTGAGTCAAACCAGAATTTAATAGGGGTAAGCTTTATTTAATTTCTCTTTTATCGTTTTCATTTTAAGAGAAAGCCTCTGGGAAAAGCTCTAGAAGGAGAAACATCTGATTTCGACGAGTGGAGAAAAGCTAAGCAGTTGTTGAAACCAAAAGATCAGCTAGAATTACCAGAAGCAGTAAGTATTTGGAATCGCTCTTCTAAGAAGGTATCATTTCTTTCAGCTGCTCTTCAGGAATTGTCAGAAATGGCATCAAACAATTGCATTGAACCATTTTCTTTCTAACAAAATATAATAATTCAGAAGATTCAGAACTTACAATAAAGTAACGTCTTTAACATCGATCAAAGCATTCTGCACTCGAAGTTTAAGATTCGCCTGATGCTCCTGGAGATGGCGCTCTGTATGTAGTAATACTGCAGTGTTCCATCTGTCAGGTGATAACAATGAACTCTACATTATATACCTGTAAGGGACCCGTTTTGAGCGACAAGTGAAGCCAATTCGTTGCTTATGCAACCCGCGAAGTGGATGGGTATCTATCTCTTTCTTCCTCATTGCAGTAAAGGGAACTCTGTCGCATTTATTCTAAATATTTTTAATTTTTCGTTTCAAATTAGGAGAACCTGAATTTTTTTCTGACTAATTCATGAATAAGGCAGGATTGAAGAAGATCGCACATGTTCTAGTGAAATTTCAACTTAGTGAGCGGTTTTTCTGGGGAACCAGCGCGTTATCATCCTCCGTAAATTTGCGTTTTTTTGCCGAAAATGGTTCCAAGCGACCAGGTTGGACTCGCTGATGAAGAGTTCAATGTCAAATTGAATTCTATTCAGCCGCCCGTTGCCACGAAAACTTACTACCGAGAAAAGCTATATCGACTTAAAAAATTCAAAATGAGTTCGTTAATGGGCAAAATTTACCTAACAATTTCGAAGTTAGATCCATTTCAAATATATCATTTTATTTCCTCTATATCTCAAGAAGTACTGATGCGATCAGATTGAAACTTGCTAACTGATTGCAGGAAGAATCGTTAAAAAAATATTTTTTTCGGAAACTATCAATGAGATTTCAATGAAACTTGGCGCAGACCTTGAAGTCGAATCTGAACAGCAATGTTCGAAATTTCAGCTCGATTCGACACACATTTCCAAAAATATCGGAAAAAAGTATGTCATATTTCGCATTGGCAATGAATTTTAACCAGCGCTTAAATTTTCCTGACTTCAAGTCAGTGCTTTTCGAGAAGTATTTCCCTATGTTCCTATTATTTAAATTTATTGTTATAATGATCAAACTATCGTCAATCGTCAATGCACAGCTCACACCAACATAATTCTTCACTTTTTGAACCACACACGGTGAAGGCAGAGAAAGTAATGGCATATCAGAGAAAAATAGATATTCATTTTCAAAAATATTGCACTTTCTTAACGATGTAATACCCAAACTACCTGAATTTCCAAGTAAAACCTAATTTGAGCCGTTCAACACCATTTACTTCAATGGGTATGACAGAGAGAGGTTACCGTAATTAGGGCTATCTTTGTTTCATTGCCCATTGTTACTCTTTAAGCTTAGTTGAAGAAGGGTTGGGTCCTTTCCAGGTAGTAATATAGAGTTCTATGGGTGATAAGTATCCAGATTTGTTTTGGTTCATTGGATGATAAGCTATGATCAAGGTGGTATATTTGTTGATTTATCGACATATATTAGTCCCTGTGGATATGTTAGTTTATTATTAGTGGAGCTCTTTTTTCGGCAAGAAAAAATTCCATTACTTATAATACACCTGATCATGATAAAATTTGTTTTTCAAGGAACTCAAAGAGATAATAGCAAGAGTTCTGCTCACCACCAATCCTCAAAAACCCGACAGTCTGGTAGAATTTAGTTATAGCGAGGGTAGATTCATCGATGTACCAACCCCTAGCAACTTGGTGGTGGCCTACAGACTCGAAGGCTCCCAGATCCATATCGACACGGAAGAAGCTACCAATCAGTTGATAGAAATGGGTTATGATCGTAAGTAGAGGGCATGGTATCTATTTCTTCCTTTATAAGGACGATTTAAACTTTTAGCTATAGGGGAGAATTTCGGATAAGTAGCAAGCTTGTAAGAGCAAAGGATGTAGGTATGTCAATAAAGTACTTCTTTCTATGCCCTTTCCATATCGTGCTCGCTTTCGATTAACATAGGGATTGACATATTCTATTTAATGAAGCTTGCTTCAAAATGTGTCTTGTAGCGTAGCAATAACTGATTTATCTCTGAAGAGGGTATTTCTGCATAATTAACGATTACATGTCCAATTTACCTCCCAAAGGGAACGCTTTCGGCTCCAAAAGTGTTCTGGAGTTTCTTCCTGCTCAAAGAACCTACATTCTCCAATTTTATTTTATCGTCATTTCATAATGAATGCTTTCCTAAAAAACAATACACTATTCTATCCAGGTTCTTTAGGATGAGTAGCATGTGGTCATATGGACCAACGTAAATTAGCGGCGGTAGCTCAGTGGTTAGAGCGCAAGCCCCATGATCTTAAGGTCTGGGGTTCAAGCCCTTGGCCGGGAAATAACTTTTCCGGTTTTTAGGGGACCGTCCAACCATTCGCTGTTGGGTAAACAATTAACAGTGCTGTTCCTAACGTGGCGCAAGGAATTAGTAACAAAGCCTACACAGAACACACCTGGTATCCTAACTCGCACAAGCTTTAAGCTTCTGAGGGGTTTCGTTGAAGCCTAGGATAGTCGGAAAAAATACAAATACAAATACGTACGTCTTCGATTTCCTAGTGCTGATGCTGTGAAAATATTTGGAACTCTCCAAGGGATAAAGAATTGATTCGATATGATTTTGTTCTGATTTCGTCATCTTATATGAGTCCCGGTTGCCGCAGAAAGATTCTGGTGTCTCAAAGGTTGCTATATAAAAAAGACTTCTCTATTGATCTAAGTGTCCATTCTATCCCACCATTTGAGGATTACCTCTGCAAATTTTATATTTCTAGTTCATCAGAATTAGTCCTCATTTGATTCGTATTTGAAGCCGACGAATATCGAGCACAAGCCAGAGAAGGCATCGAAGATGAGATCATCGAGGAAGCAGTGCCTGAAGAAACTGAGCAGGTTGCAGAAGAAGAGACGGTGGCCGAAGAAGGAGAAAAACCTGAAGGCGAGGAAGATGATGAGGAATCCATAGCTGCACCAAAAGAAGCTGAAGAAGAAGAACATGGAGAAGGGGATGAAGATGACATAGAAATGGTTGAGAAAGCCGCTGCTGAGGCTCCAAAGGGCAGAAAGAAGAAACTGACGAACCAGTTTAACTTTTGCGAAAGGGCATCTTTGACGTACAATCTTCCTACTAGGGTGAGGATTGATGTCTGCTAACTTGAAAATAACCTTTATTATGGATTCTTCAGGGGGTTTCCTTGAGGAGCCAGAATAAACAGCAGAAATAAAAAGGAATATATCTCTGTTCAATTTCTAGAGTCAAGAGATACAAACGATTCCTCCACCAAGAGCGAATTTCTCTGGCCTCGTACTCCAGTGGGTGATATACGACGCGTATCAGAAAGACTTTGAAGCACAGGAACTTGAGAAAGAGTTAGAGAAAGAGCGTAGGGAGAAAGAGAAGGCTGTGGTTGCTACCAGACCGAAACCGGTAAAGAAAAAACCTGGTAAAGCCCAAATCAGCGAAGCGGTAAAGTTGCGAATTGGCGAAGCTTGGAAAGTCCTTGAGAGGATGATAAATCAGAATACTTTTTACGATATAGCAAAGGGTAGGTCCATTATTATTGTATATACTGTATATCTAGATTATTATTCAGATTCACTTCTTTGTTAAGAAAATGATTGCACGAGTAGAAACATGAAATGGCAGTTGGCTTAGCTGGAGTGTATTAAAAAGCGAAATTTCGTTTAGATTATAGGTACTGGGAAGATCCGGCCGATGAATTTCGAGAGGAAGAAGGGACCTTGCTGCCTTTATGGAAGTTTACTTATGACAAAGTGAGAAAAAATACAGTTACCGATATAGAATGGAATCCTTACTACTATGATTTGTTTGCTGTAACGTTTGGATATCGTAAGTTCATGAGAACTGTACTATTCAGTTTCAAATGGTATTTGTTTTTATTGTGAAACATAAGCAACCCATGTTACACGTTGGAGAGCAAGAAAATATGGTGGGAAGTTCAAAGATGTAAACTGGTTGTACTAGATATATTTTTATGAGGATTTCTAGAAACCTTCACTGTTATTCTGATGATAAAGTTATTTTATTCAAATTTCAGTTGACTTCGTCAAGCCTGTTAAAGAGGGTGCAATATGCGTGTACACTTTGAAGAACCCCTCCTATCCAGATTATGTCTGCATAACCCATTGTGCTTGCATGTGTATCAGTACACATCCAACATTTCCTTATATGCTTGCCGTCGGACTCATCGATGGCAGTGTATTCGTCTACAACATACAACAGACTTGCAAAGAGCCCGTTTACACCAGTAATATAGTAACGAACAAACATAGGGGCATTGTCTGGGAGGTGAGTTATGCTCAGTTAATTTTTAATCTACTTACAAACGACACAACATCCTATGTGTTTTCAAATAGTAGCTTTTGAACCGATTGAAACTCAGCAAAATAAAATTCCTTGCATATAAGCTCAAAATGGCGGAATTTCGGAACTTATCACGTAGACATAAAAGGTTTTTCTGAGACACATGGGTACCACATTCGTTCAGAATTTAAGAGATCAGAACAAGAAACATCTCAAACAATGATCTAATTGGTTTATCTTTTCGGATAGGTGAAATGGGCTCCTGATCTTCCAGATGGTGAGTTGAATTTTTTTTCGATCGCTTCTGATGGGAAGATAAACAACTGGGTTCTCATGCAAAATGATCTCGCCCATACAACAGTGTTTACGTTGTATTTACCAATGGATCCAGTGACTGGACCTGATGGAACATTGATGAGAATGAGAGGTGAATACTAAAGAACTCATGTTCTTGAGGTCAGGTAATTTTCTTTCGAACTTCACAGTTCGCTTCAATTGTAGGTTCGGCTTGCTGCGTTGCCTTCCACCCGAAGGATCCCTTGATTTATCTAGTTGGCACTGAAACTGGATCAATATACGAATGTAGCACTGCGTACAGTTCTATTTACCTCTTCGTCTACGAAGCTCATCATATGCCGATATATCGAATAGACTTCAACAGGTACAATAGTAACATTTTCGCGTCCTGCAGCGCAGACTGGAGAATCAAGATCTGGGAGCATAGAAGAGAGTAAGTAGGAATAACCTGACGTGAATTCAAGAGGTTTTGAGCTTGTTCAAATGCATGATCCGATAAGATTCTTCTACGAAATTTTGCATGACACTGTAATCTGTTGTGGAAACTGAATTTCGAGAGAACATCTTCGAAATCATTGGGTGGATTTGACCCATTCAGGAATTCAATATTCCCGATGAAGCTTCGACTTGATCCAGATACGATCGTATCTGAATTTCTGGAAATATTCGGCGAATATTTTCCTCTCACAAATTTGAGTCTCCAATTTCCTCCATTAGAAAAAGAAATATTGAACGAATCAGATATATCTATCGGTAAATACGAAGATCAAGTTGGCAAATGAAGAAAATTTACTGAATAGTTCTAAAGATACACACATTTGAGTCACAGATAACAGTTATCTGTTATTTGAGTCCTCCTCATACACTTTGTGGCTTTTGGATATTCACTTAGTGCATGTGAACTACTTTTTCAAAAAAACTTCCATTTCTATGAACTACCAATTCAGTTTATCTATTTAGAATGGTAAATCCGTGATATAAAAACATGGTATGCTTGTCTGAAAAAAAAGTGACGTCAACAAGATTTAAATAAAAGGAAATATATATTCTGTGCTTTGAATTTGAATGCAAAAAGTGACATCATCATTGGTCATACGATCACAGATGAGCATACCATGTTTTACTTACATCATGGGTAGATCTATCGCCTAGGTGGAGTTCAGATGACTAGGAAATATTATTATTACCTACTTTTGGAAGATTCCACCAGAGTTTTGTTGATACTTTATTAGAACTAACGCTAGTATAGGCCATAGAATCTCTTCAGCGATAGGATTGATTCGTTTTTTTCAACAGATCACTTGAACCTGCAGTGCAAAAGACCAAGAAAATAGTGATTTCAATCCTCATTCAATTAATAAGGAGAATGAGTCTACAAGTTATACATTAGTTTAACCATAGATCTCTTCATCAAATTAAACACTTTCCTCTTTTAGCTAATACACTCCTGCACTTTGCAAGTTCAAGACAGATATCTCTCAAGGTGATCTGCAGATTCACTTATTGATTGCTTGATATTCAAAGGGGAGATTCAGAAAACTCATTTACTCACTTGATCCTTATGTTTCGGTGCTCATTGCGGTATTTTTGTGGAGGGAATATTTTCCTTCACTTATAACCATTGAAACTCTAACCTTCCATTTATCAGGGCTGGGCAAAATACATGCTTGGCTTAGTTGAAATACAAATTACAAAATACTTTCTCATAGGTATTTGAAATACAAAATACAAAATACTTTCAAGTCGGGTATTTGAAATATAAAATACAAAATACAGTATTTCAACTATTTGTATTTGAAATACAAATTACAAAATACATTCAGGTGTTACGTAAAATGTGAAAAAAGTACAACTAATTCAGCTCAGCTATTTTATCTCTGAATAAAGAATTTCCTTTCAGAAACATGAGATTTTTGAATGTAGTATCAGACAAACAGCCTCATTTTGGGGAATGAATGAAACCTGCTAGAGAAAACAATCTTTTTACAGGTCCTGATGGGCAGAAACTTGTGTTATATCGTAAGAACACATTTTTTATGTTAGAATAGTCTTCAAGGATGGTAAGCTCTTTGCTCTTATCGTTGAAATGACTATTGCGCAGGACCTTTTCTTCCTTTCCATTTGCCGAAAATATGATTGCTAGCAAAATAACTAGATGAAGCAGATGAACGTCGCCATCTGAAGGGAGATTCAGGGACTATTTTCTGTAGAGCGCTTAGCGCTGAATGTATTTGTTCGAAAGTATTTCGAAGACAAAAGTATCGAAATACAAAATACTTCAGCGTCAGGTATTTGAAATACCAATTACAAAATACACTTTCAAGAAGTAATTGAAATACAAATACAAAATACGAATTTGTATTTCAAATACGTATTTCAATTACAAGTAATTGAAATACTGCCCAGCCCTGCCATTTATATACGTGCAATATACAGTTCCCACCATAAGAATATGAATTTCATTTTCATATCGAAAATTCCATAATTAATCAAATTTATAAATGGATTAGGTATATATGAAATCTCCTAATAAGCGTTACCCATGATGTAAAAACATGGTGTGCTCACCTGAAAAATGTTTTTTACATCATGAGCGTTACCTTTAGTGAACTCTATGGAAAGTCTAATCCATAGACATGGACATAGTCTCTATGTCTGTGGTCCGTTCACGGAATAAATGAATATTTATGTGTTTTCTATGGTCCACATAAACTTTATGAATTCACGGATTCTACTAGCTCAGGGGCAGGGGCATATGGTTGAAATTAATGTACAACTCGAAGACTCATCCTGAATAGTAGAGATAATGTTTTTTTAGAGGGCCGCTGTTCGTCTTCGACATTGGCGCATCTGTGATGGATGTAAAATGGGCTCCGTATTCATCGACAGTTTTCGCTTCAGTAACTACGATCGGTAAAGTGTTCGTCTTCGACATAAATGTGAACAAATACAAGCCGATTTGCGAACAAGCTGTGGTCTCGAGAAGAAGAAATAAGCTCTCCAGGATCTGTTTCAATTACAAACTACCTATTATCATAGTGGGCGATGACAAGTGAGTAATAAATACTCTTTTATATAACTTCGAATGCATTTTGGTTTTCTATTGATATCTACACTGCGTGTTTACACTCAATAGACGACTTCGGTCCAAGTTGCCAACCCACAAATTTCGTCCAAAATCTGGGGAAGGGGAATTTCAGAACATATATATATATATATATTCTTTTGAGATGAGCATTTACATTTTTTTTATATCAAACAATTCGTGTCATAACAGTATTAGCTGAGGAAATGTCAACGGGGTACCATACATTTTTACGTATGATACAAGAGCACAGATAAAAACCTCAGGAAAAACTCTGTCTCCCCGTATTAGTGTAATGAAATTGTTATTTTTTATTGAAGGGCTTCTTTTTCATTGACAAAATTTCCTCCTTCCTATGCGATGCAGGTTGAAATCTTGGAAACATACCTGAAAACAAAAAAGGAGACGAAATAACTAATATGAACTAGTAAATGATTTAGTACTCATTAAATTAATTTGAAGTTCGCAATCCATCTCAAAAAAGAATCAGACACCGAATGAATTGCCTCGAAACCATCGTCAAATTTATATATTGGACAAGTATTTACTAAATGTTCTATTGTTTCCTCTTCTTCTCCGCACTCGCACCTTGGACTTTCGACCGAATTCCATTTGAAGAGGAAACTATTACAGCGACCATGACCGGTTCTAAGTCGATTCAAAATGCACCAAATTTTCCTAGGAAGATTGAAACCATGAACTTTTTCTGAAGGATCGCTGATCAAACCTTTGTTAAAAACATTACACGAATTCCATTCCGAACGCCAAATTTCTTTGTCACTTTTATTGGTGTAAAGAAAATCGTTGATCCATAAAGGTTTACGAGATTTCAATCTAGCAATTTTAGAATCCGGAATATAAGACATGATTGGGAATAAATTCGGAAAGGAACGATATTTATCCCAAGACTTTATCACTGCAACCTGTCTACGAATATGGGGCGGTACAATATTTGAGAGAACTGGTAACCATTGTAAAGGAGTAGATCTTATGGTCCCACTAATAATTCTCATAGCAACATTAAGCTGTACATCTATTTTACTCACATGAGCGCTATTAAACAAAACCGAACAACAATATTCAGCAGCAGAAAAAACCAAAGCTAAAGCTGCGGTACGAAGAGTTGTAGGGTCAGCCCCCCATGAAGAACCAGCTAGTTTTTGAAGAATATTATTCCTAGATTTCAACTTCATGCGTAAGTTTTCCAAATGGGCCTTGAAATTTAAAGAGGTATCCAATTTCACTCCAAGATATTTAGGAGTGAAATTATGTTTCAGAACGGCATTATTGAAAGTAACATTCAAAGTTTTAAACTTCTGTTGATTATTCAAATGAAAACAAGAAACTTCTGTTTTATTAGAATTTGGACATAAACGCCACTCAACAAAATAATTCTTCAAAATTTCTAAATCAGTATTTAGAGTGTTTTCAATGACTTTGAAATCAGAGTGAAGAAAAGCCAGAGCAATATCATCTGCATAGATGAATTTCTCTGAAGAAGTTGCTGGAATATCACATAAATATAAATTAAATAGAAGGGGAGCTAAAACTGATCCTTGTGGGAGTCCATTATTCAAAGTTTTGAACCTACTACTAACATCATCAACAAAAACACGGAGTCTTCTGTCAGATAACATATTTTCGATCAATTGAATTATTATACTTTTCCACATTTCAGAAATTTATGGAGTTTGAATATTAAACCATCTTTCCACACCGTATCGTAAGCTGCTGAAAGATCCACAAATACAGCCCCCGTTTTCAACTTTTTATTGAATCCTGATTCAATGAAAGTAGTGAGACTAACAACTTGATCAGAACAATTTCTATTTTTCCTAAAACCACCTTGACAATTTTGCAGAATATCTTCAACAGATGATTCTATCCTGAATAAGATTAATCTCTCTAAAATTTTGAAAGGTACACTCAATAAACTTATAGGTCTATAACTACTTGGGTCTGATGAATTTTTCCCAGATTTCAGAATTGCTATTACTTTTGCCTTACGAAATTCCGTTGGAATATTTCCAGAATTCAAAATATCATTATAGAAAGATAATAACCAAGATAATGCCTTTTTGCCCAAATGTTTTATGAACTCAGGATAAATCCCATCGAAACCAGCAGCCTTCCGAGATTTTGTACACTTTATCGCAGATTTCAATTTATCAATGGTGAATGGACTAGATATAACATCCAAAGTTGATGGCGATGATCTCAACCTATGAAGATTTTTCTTCATTTCTTTAATCTTTGAACTAGAAATTTTAACCGAGTTGGAAACATTTACAAGCCGACGAGCAATCAGTTCCGGATTAATTTTCGAGGATGACTTAGCAAGAGGGGCTGCTTCACCTAATTTCCGCAGAACATTCCAAGAACTTCTACTCGAATGGGTAAAATTCATATTCGAAACCACATCATTCCATTTATTTTTACGAGCAATGTTTATGGAATCCAATAGTTTGTTCGATTTATCAAGAGTTGGCGAACTTTGATACTCCTTGTACAGGGTTTCTGTTTCAACCGACCATCCAGGAACATAATTTTGACGAAAACCTCTGGGAATGAATTTTTTTGCTGCTGCCTTCACTACCCCAATGAATCTGGAATAATTTTTATAAGAAGGCCGAAACCATCTAATATTACTTTCAATTTTCTCCCTGAATTGATCCCAACTAGCTTTTTTGAAATTCCATCTGAGCTTTGGTAAAGATGCATTTAAATGAAGAACATTTCCTACACGAATGAAGATTGGACGATGTGACTACGTGGAAAATCATTGAGAACCTTACGATTAACAGAAAGAGGTTTTGAATCGTTATCACGAGAAACTATGCTCAAATCTGGATTGTATCCCCTATTCCATCTTGATGAATGAAATGAAGACCTATCTTTTGCGTCAAAAACGAGATGGAAATCGTTATCTTCAATCCACTCAGTCAATGCTAAACCATTTCTATCATTTATCGCATAGCCCCACATACTATGATGGCAATTGAAATCACCACAATAAATTGAAGGATGTGAAAAAATTATGTTGAAGTTTCTAGGCCAAAGGGTATTAGGAGGTTTGTAAATGTTGATTATAAAAATATTACAAAATTTGAAAGCTATAAAAAACACTCCATCATCTTCACCTTTACGAATTAATTCAACATTGTTGACTACCGATTTCTCTACATAACAAGCTAGGCCATAAATAGGACTCAAAAGAAAATCAATTAATACATAACCTGCTATGGAACCTCTTTCACGAAGTTTTTCTTCGGTTGCAGTGTGCGTTTCCTGAAGAAGTATAACCTCTGCGCCACAGTCGACAGACAATTTTGATACATAATCACTCTTGTCCTTGATGAGGTTCGTTTTATTTATAAATATCGGTAAACGGTACCTCGGCTCCTCAAACAAGATAATTCCTTCCAAATATAGGTTTTTGTTAAGATCATCTCTGATTGGCTGAAATTTAAGTTGGGATTCCTGATTTCATGTCGATAGTGTCAAGTTTACATAGGATATGTTCCGCAAATCAGCTTGGTTATTTCGCTTGCCAGTTTTCTGTTAAGTAAATATGAAATATTCGGTTGCTTCCTGAAAAAAGGTTGATTACGAAGTTTGATTGGTGAAAAAGTAATCTCTCTGCCACCAGAACGACAGTCAATGTTCTATGGTAACATATGCATGGCATAGAACAATCTATATTTACCTTATGATCCATAGACCATACTTAATAATTATTTCATAGTTGATTATTGTCTCCTTCATGTTCTCTGGATCATAAAATATTTGGAGATTATTCAATGCTATGGATATGTTACCAAAGAACATTGACTGTCGTTCTGGTAACAGGAAGATTGCTTTTTCATCAATCAAATTTCGTTATTAACATTTTTTTCAGGAATGATCCGAATATTTTATATTTACGAAACAGAAAACCGGCAATAGAAATACCCAACTTGATTTGCGGAACAAATCCTGAGTAAACTTGGCACTATCGACATGAAATCAGGAATCCTAACTCAAATTTCAGCCAATCGGAGATGATCTTAACAAAAACCTATATTTGGAAGAAATTATCTTGTTTGAAGAGCCGATGCACCGTTTACGGATATTTATCAATAAAGAAAACCTTATCATGTCGAATTTGTTCTGAAATTCCCCTTCCCCAGTATGTAATTTCGGACAAAATTTGTGGGTTGGCAACTTGGACCGTTGTCGTCTTTTCGATTGGCATTGTCTTATGACAAGGTTCAAAAGAAATAAATTCTGGAAAATATTCACATACGTTATATTTTTTATAGTTTGTTGATTTCGGGTGTTTCTGGATACTGGTAATTTCCAATTTTTTTCAGAGGATGTGTCACTACATTGAAGCTGTCACCTAACCTCAGAATAATGTGCAAACCTCCGAAAAAACAGCAGCATCTTGATCAATTCACTCTACAATGTATGAAATTAGAGAAGTTGCTAGCTCTTGTCAGAGAACCAGCTACACTGACTCCTCCACCTGATACTGCTGGAACAGAAGACTAAATACTTGCCTTATTTATCTTATGCAAATATGTATAAATATAATATATTATCTTGTTTTTTTATGTCTCTTTTTAAATCAAAATAGTTACCCCTCAGAACTGTCTTATAAGGTATTTCGTGATTTTCCAATGAAAAACATTTTATCGTATTGTTCTACGATCAGCAGTTCAAGATTTACAACAGTGTTCTGGATAAAAAATAGATTATTTATATTTTGAAAAAACTTGCTCCATGCTATTGGCAAAAATCATTAAAAAAAAAACAAAACTGTTTCAATGATTTATTAATAAACAGTAATCAAAATTGAAGAGATATTATCACATAAGAACTTGATCATGAACTTACTAGCCTTGAAAGTGGATCGTTTCATCAAAACCACTCAATCAGATTTAGAAGAAAATTTCCCTAACACATCTTTCAATTGACCATAACATTTTGTGAAATTGAGTGTCATAAAGTCTCCAACTGCACTCCGTGGGTCTTCTGTGCCAGAAACATTATTCTTTCCATCATCTTTGGCCTAAAACACATCAATGATTTATCAAATAAACAATTTCGTTGCAGAAAAATAGAAATACCACAAATATAAAATATCCTTACGACTTTCTCAGGTGATGTTTTCTTCTTCAAAAATTTCTTGGTATATAAACTTATTCCCCACACCATTAGAAGACAAGGTATCGGCATTAACATCAGAACTAAGGTTATGACTACTTGCAAAGCAATTATTAGGAATGAGAGATGAAGTGATTTTATATTGATGAACCTGAAAATTAGAGTAGTACGATTTTGATTGCACATTGAAGTTGAATGATGAATTAACGAACCCAAATATTTTCTCGAGAAGTGCTTCCAAGGTGCTGATTACGGCCTTTACCAATCCTAAAATTTCTTGTATTGCTTCCACTTTGGTTTTTAGTGAATTGGTCTGAAACATGAGGCTATGAGTAGAGAGCTAGCTATAACTAGATGAGAATGCTGCGTTCAGTTTCGAAAGTGAGCGATATCTGATATAAGTGTTATCATTTTCAATAACGATGCATCTATCGGAACCGGTAGACGGTAACGTAAATGTTCTTAATGAAAGGAACTGTGAAATTTGAAAATATTGTGATATATTGGATAATCTATTTTACTCACTATAACATTTTCGTCTTCTTCTGGTTCCCCAAATATATGGACTATTATCAATTTTTTTATGTAAATTATGAGGATTCCGAGTGGTACCATCCATATTTGGAAGAAATAACATACTAATAACCAAATTGTTAGGGCAATTGTACTTTCTAATACCGAATCGTCCTCAATATATTCCCTGAAATCATAGTTCGTATTCAATTCGAAATTTTCAGAATATTTTGAAGTCTAGGGATACCCAAATTTGGAAAATTTCGCATTTTTCATTTCCGAGTTACATTTGAAATTCTATTTCCTCAATATTCCCAAAAATTACAGATACGATCAAACAGAAATCTTCTACCGATCTAAAAGATCGGTACCTTGTTTTCATCTTAAGTCCAAGCAGCATTGGGTGGCGCCAGTATCTGGATGGGCGGCGACTTTGTCTATGAATTTAAATATGACGAAAAAGCTACCGTACGTATATACAGGGTGATTCCGGAGGAGACCGTCAGATTTTGGGATAAGTTAACACTAGTCAAGACAGTCTCGAAACAATGTTTGGTTTATGGTTGGGGGTCTCTGTGTCTGTCTCATTCAGGGTGATTTGTTCGATTCGACCGATTTTACTTTTATTGATAACTTTGGTATGGCATATTCGATTTCAATGAAATTTTCAGCGTAGTACTATAGTGTTGAACACATTCATTGACTTCAAATTTTTTTCAAAATAAACAGTTGTTATTGTGATAAATCCAGATTAATTATGCAGGTTGAAAAAACACCCTGTACATAGCGTTTCCTAAACTACGCTATCTGTTTAAGATTGTACTATAATAAGTCATTATTTGAGAGTTTCTAATTTTTTTGGCACACTTCTAGTTTTTCGAGAAAATTTTTTCAAAAAATGATAATGTCGAAATTTCGCTCCAATCGATTCTACTTTTATTGATAACTTTGGTATGGCTCATCCAATTTTGATGAAATTTGCAGTGTAGAACAATCTAAATGAGTTCATTAAATAATCGCAACAATCTTTCAAAATACATTGTTGTAATTGTGATAATTTCAGAGTTTCAGATTAATTGTGCAGTTAAAAAAAAACACCCTGTACATTGCTTTTCCAAAACTTTCTCATTCGTTACAGATTATACAATAATATGTCATCACCCAGAGGTTTTTGATTTCTTTGGCACACCTCCGGTTTTCCTAGAAAACATTTTTGAAGAAGAGCATGATCGAAATTTGGCTCACAAGCAGTGAGAGTATTCCGCACTAGGTAGGAAAGCTGTATATTCTAAGGATGCAAAGTTGTTCGTCACTTCTAAAATATTCTTTTCAAATTCTAAATATATTCTGAATTGAATGATTTCATACAAAATATTAGCAATTAAATATGAATTTGGAATTTGAAAAGAATATTTTGGAACTTAGGAACTGCTTGGCCTTCTTGGACGATACAGCTTTCCTACCTAGTGCGGAATATTCTCAATACTTGTGAGCCAAATTTCGATCATGCTCTTCTTCAAAAATGTTTTCTAGGAAAACCGGAGATGTACCAAAGAAATTAAAAACCTCTGAAGGATGACATATTATTGTAGAATCTGAAACGAATAAGAAACTTTTGGAAAAGCAATGTACAGGGTGTTTTTTTTCAAGTGCGGAATTAATCTGAAATTCTAAAATTATCACAATTACAACCCTGTATTTTGAGAGACTTTCGCGATTATTGAATGTACTGGTTCAGATTGTTCTACACTGCAAATTTCATCAAAATTGAATGAGCCATACCAAAGTTATCAATGAAAGTAGAATCGATTGGAGCGAAATTTCGACATTGTCATTTTTTCATGGAAATTTGTCAGAGACCTAAAAGTGTGCCAAAAAAATTAGAAACTCTCAAATGATGACCTATTATAGTAGAATCGTAAACAGATAGCGAAGTTTTGGAAATGCGATATACAGGGTGTTTTTTCAACCTGCTCAATTAACCTGGAATTATCACAATAACAACCACTTATTTTGAAAAAAAACTTTGGAATTAATGAATGTCCTCATCGATATTGTACTTCGCTGAAAATTTCTCAAAAATCGAATAAGCCATATCAAAGTTATCAATAAAAGTAAAATCGGTCGAATCGGACAAATCACCCTGTATATTCTCAATAGAGACATCCAGC
Source organism: Myrrha octodecimguttata (assembly GCA_958510865.1). Lineage (NCBI taxonomy): Eukaryota > Metazoa > Arthropoda > Insecta > Coleoptera > Coccinellidae > Myrrha > Myrrha octodecimguttata. Next base: position 75,330,779 of record OY294059.1, on the reverse strand, counting down.
CATAAACCAAACATTGTTTCGAGACTGTCTTGACTAGTGTAAACTTATCCCAAAATCTGACGGTCTCCTCCGGAATCACCCTGTATATTTTTCCGGGTATGTTTTGGGGAACAGCGTGCTATCATTTAGTCCAAATGTCTGAATTAATCGAATTTTTTCCCCAGAATGTTTTCAAACAATACGATTGGACTCACTGATGTCGAATCCAGTGTCAAAATCGATTCTATTCGTCCGTCCGGCTATCTGGAACCTATTCATTATATTTAAAAAACCTTGAGCTCTATATTTCAGAGCAGTGTATTAAATTTCAGTTTGATACGATAACAATTTTTGGAAATATTGGAAAAAAAGTCAAACTTTATAGTGTTTTCCTGGCCCTTGATATCGTTTTTTTCGGAATAACTCAAAAAATACCGATTTGATCATGATGACATATGGCAGTTAGTTTGAAAATGCTGGTGGGTACCTTTGTGCAAAATTTTCTGAATATCGTGTCATTAAAACAATTCGAAAGAAAATCTCAAATTCTCATTTCAAATATTCTACATTAAACTATATTCTGATCATATGATTCTCATGAATTTTCTGGATGAACCTTCAAGAGTCATTTTTCATAGGAATACTGGATTTCAAATCAATCCAATCCTTATTTTCAGAAATATTGCGCGAATAAAATTTTGAATGGGCATATCTACGGAATCAGTGGGTGGATTTTACCCGTGTACGAATTCGACCTTAAAACCGGCGAATTCACGAAGGGATAAAATCAAATTCGACATTTTCAAGTGGAATTCGTGAACAGGTAAAATCCGTCCTAAAATTCCGTGGATATACCCATTCGAAATTTTATTTTCCCAATATTTTTGAAATGCAGATTGGATCCAATAGACGACTTCGGCCCAAGTTGCCAACCCACAATTTTCTTCACAAATTTACTTTCACTGGGGAACGAGAATTTCAGGACGAATTCGACATGATAAGGTTAGCGTTATTTATAAATATCCGCAAAAGATGCCTCGGCTCTTCAAACAAGATAATTCCTTCCAAATGTAGGTTTTTGTTAGGCTGAAATTCAAGTTGGGATTTCTGATTTCATGTTAATAGTGTCAAATTTGTATAGGATATGTTCCGCAAATCAACTTGTTTATTTCGGTTGCCGGTTTTCCATTCCGTAAATATGAAATATTCGGTTGGTTCCTGACAAAAGGGTTAATTACGGAATTTGAATGATGAAAAAACGTTCTTTCTGTCACCAAAACGACTGTCAATGTTCTATGGTAACATATCCATAGCAAAGAAAAATCTTTATTTACTTTATGATCCATTGAACAAAGAAGATACAACAATCAACAATGGAAAAATTACTAGATATGGTCTATGGATTATAAGGTGAATAAAGATTGTTCTATGCTATGGATATGTTATCATAAAACATTGATTGTCGTTGTGGTGCAAAGGCTTAATATGTCTATGGCCGAGTTCTTTAATTCACCAAATTGGTGCGGTGGAAGAGTGATGGATCCACCAAATCGTTTTTTTATTGTTGTTTGAATGACGTAAATGTCAAATTATCTAGTCCAACATCCACCATTTATGTTCTATGTCCACCACACAATTCCGTAATAAACTTTTTATTTCAGGAACCAACCGAATATTTCATTTTTACAGAACGGAAAACCGGCAACCGAAATAACCAAGTTGATTTGCGGAACATATCCTTTATAAACTTGACACTATTAACATGCAATCAGGAATCCCAACTTGAATTTCAGCCTAACAAAAACCTATATTTGGAAGGAATTATCTTGTTTGAGGAGCCGAGGCATCTTTTGCGGATATTTATAAATAACGCGAACCTTATCATGTAGAATTTGTCCTGAAATTCCCGTTCCCCAGTGATAGTAAATTTGTGAAGAAAATTGTGGGTTGGCAACTTGGGCCGAAGTCGTCTATTGAAATCCAGTGTTTGATTGAAAAAGGAAAGCTTGCAGAATCTCGAGGCAGTAAAAGTGCGTTTGGCACGGACAATTCGTGAAAAGATGACAGCTTAAGCAACGAATTTGAACATTCGCGCAAAAGCTCTCGAATGCAAGTCAGTGCTTTTCTTGATTTTTGACTTTCACCTTATAAAGCACCCTTTCATTTCTGTGAGGGTGGGTCTAGTAAAAACTTACTTGAATCTGCACGCCAATGCGTATATATTCTGACACATACGTATCAATTTAACGAGGTTATTCACACTACCATCAATGAAGTTGACACAATCCAGCGCTGATTTTCCAACACTTACGACACCATCTCCAACGGTTTCTCCTACAACGACGGCACCCTCGCCCACAGTTTTTCCTACTGTTAGGGCACTATTTCCTACAGTTACTCCAACATTTAAGGCATCTTCCCCCACAGATTCTCCTACAATCATTGCTTCCTTTCTCACAGTTTCTCCTATGGTTATGACGTCTTCTCCAACAGTTTTCACGATTTTAACTTGCTTTTCTACTGTTGTTTCCAAAAATTTTAAGCCAGAGCCGACAGGGCCTGTTAAACTATTCAGATTCATTGTTGTCCTTTGTCTGAGAACTTATATGTACCTGCCAATAAGAACAAACTACTGATAGAATCGTTACTAAGCACGAATTTTCACGATAAAATATAAATACCATAAGAACTATGAAAGCACCAATATATGTTAACAGATTGTAAACAGCAATAAATGCTACTGATTCACAAAAAAATCGAAATAAAAATTGAGAATATCATTGTCATCGATCTGAGCTTTGAGTTTGGAATGCCACGAATCAAATCCGATCGCTCGTAAACACAATAACTTCCTGAAGAAACAACTTAAAAATTTGATATTTTAGACCCCATTTGGACCTTGAATACGAAGGCGGAATTCGTTAATGGGTAAAATAAAAATTTCATTTTTCTAATATTTCCAAAAACACAGATTGGTTCGACTAGTTAATTGAGAATTTCTAGAAAAGCACTCACGTGAGGTCAAGAGCTTTTACAGGCATGTTCAAATTCAAAGTACTAGATCAACACAAAATGTTGCACCTAGTTGCAAGTTGGTATTCTTCGATTGAAACGAAGTTTCTGATTACATTGGGTTGCTCGTTGGTATTCCAAAACTGTTTTCGAAGTTTTAATTTGGCCAAATCTAATCACACAATTTGAAATCGCTAGGTTCTTTACTTCGAAAGGCAGAGTACATACGGACGGAAGGCCGGGCGGCCGGACGGATAGAATTGATTTTGACCATGGATTCTTTTTCAGGCAGTCCAACCTAATAGTTAATACCATTTTCGGCTTGAAATTCGAAAATTACAGACATTGTGACGAAACGATAACGCGCTGTTTCCCAGAACAAGCGCGTAAAAATGGTAGCTTCAAGGTTCATGCAGTGAAGGTGCGTTTGTCGGGGACAATACACGTGGTAATATTTTACTAACTATAGTAACCAATCAAATTACTTAATTTTGAGTCATGTGTCAAATTTCATCCAATCACCTATGGATTACAGCGATAATACCCTACATGTGGTGTTTTCAGTTTGGTGTTTTCGACAGAGGATCGTCAAGTTTAAATTTTACAGATTGACAATCAATTTTTAAAATCTACAAAGTAAAAATTATTTTATCGAATACCCCTCGGGCCTTGATAAATCCTCAAAATGTTGTCATAGAGAATCCTTCAAGCGTGTTGCTTAAGGATAATAGCGCCCTCGGCCTTCGCCCTCGGGCTATTATCAAGCAACACGCTTTCAGCATTCTCTATGACAAAATTATCTCGGTATTATCAAGGCTCTAGGGGTATTACTACTGAAAAGATGATCGCTTTGGCAACGAATTTGAATGACACGAAATTTTGCCCAAAGTTATACATCTGCTTTTTTCAACTAGTTATCATGACCATGATATTTTATCAACTCGAAACCCAAATTGAATTGCGGTTTTTAGAATCGAACTGATCGAAAATGTTAATCGACAAGCTTAATTAATTGATAAGCCCTGATTGACCCCGAATATCGAAGTCATTCATAACAATAGTTCACTAGAGTTTTCTGATTTTTTTCTCAGGTGATGCGTTCGAATTTGAGAATAATGTCAATAAATATATCGAAATCATCGGAATGCTTGCAGAATAGGCGTGTAGTTAAAATCTCAGAATAATATTTTTCTTATTTCTGTTATTTTTTCTTTTTGCGTGAATGTTCTAGGGGAACAGCGTGCTATCGTTTTGTCCAAATGTCCGTAATTTTCGATGATTGAGCCGAAAATGGTCTTGATCGACTAGGTTGGACCCACTGATGACGAATCCGGTGTCAAAATCGATTCTGTCCGGCCGGCCGGCCGTTGACACGGTAACTCTCGACAAAAGCAAGCTAGCAACTTTAAACTTTCAGGATAGGTTGCGCATCAGAATGCCGCGGTTAAGTTCGTTAATGGGCCAAATCGGTCGAATAGTTTCGAAGTTATAGGCACTCGAAGTTTTGAAGTTATTTATTTTTTATTTCAGAAACTATTTGACCGATTGGATTCAAACTTGGCAGTTAGGTAGGGTATATCGACGCGCAACTTGGAGTCAAATTTTGTCAGGATCATGTTGTCAGTAAATTTTGAAAAAATTATTTTTCGAAAGTTTTTTCATAAAAATTTTTTTGTTCGAAAACCATTCATCATATCCAAAAAACAATTCCACTCAGACTTTGAGCTTTATATTTCACAGCAGTGTTCCAAATTTCAGTTCGATACGATTTTAAGTTTTGGAGATATTGGGAAAAAATATGTCAAATTTCGAGGTTTTCTTCTCGATATCGTTGATTTTTTCGGTATTACTCGAGAAATACTGATTCAGTCCTGATAAAACTTCACAGCTAGTTTTGAGATGCTGAAAGACAACTTTTCGCGAAATTTCGTGATAATCGTGTCATTAGAACAATTTGAAAAAAAATTTCTATGATTTTCTTATTATATCATCCTCATTAAATTCTGTAAGAAACTTCGAACTGTTATTTTTCGATGAAGTACTGGATTTCAATTCGATCTGATCTGTATTTTTGGAAATATTGGAAAAATAAAATTTTGATTGGGTATATCTACGGAATCATTGGGTGGATTTTACCCATTCACGAATTCGGCCTTCGTAATTAAGGTCCAAACCTTCTCTAACATTCTCAAATATCGAGTTTCTAAGTTGTTACTTTCGGAAGTTATTGTGTTTACGCAGTCGGCCGTTAGGCTGACCGTAAACACAATAACTTCCGAAAGAAATTTTTTTTTTCTTATTTCTGTTATATATCATGGAATTTTTGTTCATTTCTTACTAGCTACATATTACCTTTTTTTTAATTGAGAATATTATAGGCTTTGCCTCTTCTCCTATACTGTTGTTATAATATTAATAATAATATTTAGATCGAAATATTAAAATCTGAACCATAATTTGGTAAATTTTCGACGCTAAACATAGGTTCATGTATAAGCTCTTCATAGCCCAAAAAATTATTATCACGATCAGAGAAAAAATTCGAAAACGTCTCAGATAGATCTAACTAATTCCTGCAAACTTTTTCTCTCGAAAAATTGATGGGATTATTGTTAAATAATCATCTAAGCTAACTCTGTATTCATAGGGAGAAAGAAATAACTTACTTATTTCAATAACACAGTAATTTTGAGTATAGGTAATCTCTTTCGATTCTTCGAATTGGCAATGAAAAGATAAAGGGGAAATAGATAACTGCCAAATTCACAGGGAGATATAAAGAGAATGAAAATCAACAAATCAGACAGGAAAACCACAGGGAAATTTGATATGAGAAATTTCGATACCAGAATTTTGTAGTCTCATTCATGAAATTTTTCAGAGAATGATAATTTTCTATTCAAAGATGATTTAAAGAAGATTGTATTCATGGATTTGACTTTCATGATTCAGCTGTAAACATTCCTACTAAAAAAAGCGAGTCTCTTAGTTATTCCTTCTCAAAGGAACGACTTTGAGATTCGATATTTGTGAAGAAAGCTTAATTACGGAAGCCAAATTTGAGAATAGGTTAATTCTAGTCAATTATTCTGTACATATCCATTCAAAATGTTATTAAAATTAATAACAATCTGAAATGTCTGTATGAATATAATGAAAGTATGCTCACCTAGTTTACTGAATTATTCTATTCTATGAAGAAAACTTGTTTACCACGATCTGGAATTCGTCATGCCATATCAGAATTGTAGAGATGAGATCTTTTCTGAATTTCTGATTATTAGAAGCCAACCCCCTTTGTCATGGGAATATGAGAAGAGTTATCCACAATGTTAAGATAGTTACACTTATAGGTTTTGCTTCATATGGCGATGAATATCTACAGGGTGATATTTTTTTGAGGAGCACTATTCCCTTTTTTCTTCTGGAACTTTTAGAGTGCATCACAGGTTGAGAGAATATAAAAAAAGAATATTTATTTCATGTAAAATATTTAAATTTCCTAAAATTTTTTCTTATCTGATGGCGGTTTCAAAAATTAAGTCGTTTGGAAAATCAAAATTCTCTTCAAAGTATATCTTCATTAACTTAAATGAAAATTAAATTCATGGTATGTGTAGGAAATAAGATCTCCTTTTCAGTATAAACTTTTATTAGCTTATTGGAAAGATTCAAAATAATTTGTTCAATTCAACAACTTCACTGCAGAGTGTGAATCCACCTGTTACAACCACTTGAATAATCATTGATCTTTTTCTTGGACATATCCATTCATTCTCAAGTAATTGCTGGTAAATGAGTAAATACTAGCCAGTATTATGAAATAACTCAGTGAAATGTAATATAAAATGACAGCAGCTACCATTGATATCAAAATAGCAAGATAACATATTTCGGGTTCTTTGAATTTGAGGGTTCTGAAACATAAAAGGGAATAAATTTTTACTGAAGTAACTAAATTTATGAAACTGAAGTAACTAAATTTATGAAGCAGAAATAATGAATGACAGTTAAAGTATCAAGAGTTACAACTTTCTTACGGAATTGAAATTTCGAATATGTTTTTCTCTGTAATTGACGGTTTCCCACTTCTTTGAATATGTATTCAGGATTCAGGGAATAAAGGCATTGTTACTGTTATTTTTAAAGAAAATGAAATGAACAACTAAGAATATCCGACTGAAACATAGCCCACCTTTTCGTAGTCCTTATCAAAGAAGCAGTGATTTCAATTCCAGAATCAATCGAATCACAAACATCACATAATTCTCTAAGCATTTCTGTTATAGATCGGTCAGGTTGTTCTTCCTCCTTAAAAGAGATATTTGAGGTGTATTACAAAAAATTCCAACTTTTTACCTTTTTATCCGGCACAAGGTTGTCAATCTCGACTATAATGAAATTGAAGTGAATAAAAATGAACTGTCTGAGGAATATATATGGAATGAGTAGAGGAATCATCCAAACTTCGAATTTGAAACAGAACCAAATCCAGAGAAGCAAACTGATGAAACCGCAAACGGTTGGATCTCCATGAATGAAATAACTGAAAACAAGCTGTGCTCAATGACTACTTAAACTCTACATCTTTTCATTTTGATTCTAATAACCGGCCAAACAACACAAGTGAATCTACTAAATATCCAATCGACGCACACCTATGGACATCCTATGGACGAAGACTTATGGCTTCCTGGACATCCAATGGATAAAACAATACCGACACAACGGACATACAAATGATGTCCATTGGATACCCTGTAGTACATCCGATGGAAATTTATTGGATAACCAATATATGTCCTCACCCATCGAGTGTATACCAGCTTTTCATCTAATATCCCATGGATATCCATTTTTTGTGTTTTGCAGCCGGAAAACATCTAGATATTCATTAGACATCCGATGAATATACAGTGCGCGTCAAAATAATGAAACAAATTCATTTTCTCAGAAGAAAAATCTTTGGCAACAAACTCCTGAAACAGGTCAATTTTTGTTAAACTTTCACCAAATTTATATGCATTTTTGAAGGATTTTTGTTGCACCCTGTGCCATCCCCATAAACCCTCTCAATTTTTTGAATAGGGAAAGTAGGTCATGTGGTACTTTTTTGGCAAGGTCTTTGTATCTTCTTTACAGGCGTGCAGAAATTTTCAAGAAAAAATTTTTTTTTTTGAAAAATCAGTTAGTTCAAAGAGGTTTTCAGTATGTGCACTTTGTCATGGCTCATTTACTTTGAGACGATGGTACCTGATAAAATTTATCACCGAATGAAAATCGACCATTACAGTTTTGTTCATGCACAACTTTCAACCCCTACGAACCCTTTACTGGAGAAAAAAAAAATTTTCACGTGAGGGGGTTGAAAGATGTGCCTGAACAAAACTGTAATGGTCGAATCATTATTGATACCTTAATTGCTCCAAACTTTTTCATCGGACAACTAATGGATATCCTTGGAATATTCAAATTTTGATGTCCATTGTACAACCACAAATTGGATGTCCAATGGGTGTACATATTTCTATATCCTTTGAATATCTGTACTATCGATATCCGATGAAAGTCCTTGGATATCCAGAAATCGAAAAGACACGAAATGGATATCCAACTGATGTACGAGTGTTTTTGAATGAAATCTTTTTCTCAACGTGTCATTATGTGTGACGTGTGTTGAATTTTCGAACCTCCACCACTCAGCAGACTACAAAAATGATGATTTAATGGAAAATTCAACTATTAACATAGGTGAAATTGAAGGTATACCTAGTACACATTGAACATTGGTCGGTTTTCAAATAAATGCTCTTAAAAAATACTAAATTAATTAATGTACTCATACCCCAAATTGGAAATTACGTCACATAATTCTTTAACAATTAGTTTCGTTTTCTCCAACAGCAAGCATTCATGACGAATGAAGACATACAATAGTTCAAAAGGTGATAAAACTGTTTCAACCCCATTTTCAACGATTGATACGGCTTTCATTGCTTCATCTTCAACAAAATGTATACCACATTTCAAGGCAGATTCGATACGTTTAAGTGTAGACAGGCTTTTTCCATTGCTTTCGTTGTTCGTACTCATGTTTCTTGTGTAGTGACCCTAATCTTCTCTTCTTTAATGAACACAAGATGATAGTTATTCGATGACATCAAGTTGTTTGGTATCTGAAATATCACTTACTTCAAATAAAACGGAACCAAATGTGTAGATATTTCCTTACCACTTATAGCTAAGGGGTGTTGATTATTCCAGGTGAATGAAATACTTTGAAAGGGTTCGTTTACATGATTTTAAAAACTCGAAATTTTTTAATATTTCAATAGGCTTTTCTCAATCTTTCGCGAAGGTTATAAATTCAGAAAATGTTGATGTATAGTACGATAAGATTACAAACCATTTTATCGATGTGTAACTACATAATAATCCAATTATATGATATTGAATTGTGAGCCTTACAATACAGCGCATCAAAATTATGGAACAAATTCATTTTTTCAGAAGAAAAATATTTGGCAACAAAATCCTGAAACAGGTCAATGTCTGTTTTACTTTCACCGAATTTTATGCATTTTTGAAGGATTTTTGTTGCACCCTGTGCCATCCCCATCAACCCTCTAAATATTTTGAATAGGGAAAGTGGGTCATGTGGTACTTTTTTGGCAAGGTATTTGTATCTTCTTTACAGGCGTGCAGAAATTTCAAGAAAAAATTTATTTTTTTTTAAAATTAGTTAGTTCAAAGAGGTTTTCAGTATGTGCACTTTGTCATGGCTCATTTACTTTCAGACGATGGTACCTGATGAAATTTGTCAGCGAATGAAAGTCGACCATTACAGTTTTGTTCATGCCCAACTTTCAACCCCTGAGAAACCGTTTAATGGAGAAAAAAAATTTTCCGTGAGGGGGTTGATAGGGGTTGAAAGTTGTCCATGAACAAAACTGTAATGGTCGACTTTCATTCGGTGACAAATTTCATCAGGTACCATCGTCTGAAAGTAAATGAACCATGACAAAGTGCACATACTGAAAACCTCTTTGAACTAACTAATTTTCAAAAATAAAAATTTTTCTTAAAAATTTCTGCACGCCTGTGAAGAATTTAAAAAGACCTTGCCAAAAGAGTACCACATGACCTACTTTCCCTATTCAGAAAATTTAGGGGGTTGATGGGATGGCACAGGGTGCAACAAAAAACCTTCAAAAATTTATATAAATTTGGTAAAAGTGAAAAAAAAATATACCTGTTTCAGGATTTTGTTGCCAAATATTTTTCCTCTGGGAAAATGAATTTGTTCCATACTTTAGACGGGCACTGTATATGTGTATTTAAGGAATATTGCAAAAAGTAGTTTTATATTCACCATGAATTTTCTGACTGATTCCATTATTAAATATTATTATTAAAAAAAATACTATTATTATATTTGAATACATACATGTAAGTGATGCATAGGTGATAATGAATATACCTACAAAAGCAATAACAAGTACATGAAATTTGCTTAACCATATGCTGCTTAAACAAATTGATTTCTACTTATACCGGGAGTTGGCTAGGACTAGACTTAACCACAAAACTATCAGAAGACGATTCACAATTTTATCGAAATTGACAACGAAGTGTACCATGAAGATAAAATACCTTTGTATTTAATGGGCCATTTAGTCTGATATCGAAAGCATACTGGATACTTGATCGGGATACAACAAAGAAAGCTACAATTCTTTTGTTCATGATCTCATCCATATTGAGGCATCACAGAAGAATCCTTGGTTTCTTAATTCAATTCGTATTGAGCTACTACTCAATACCAAAGATGCTTTTTTAGATGAAACTTCTACAGTACGCGTTATGATAGAAAAGTTTGAATAATTAATTGGTTGATGAAATTATCAGAACAAGATTTAAAATAATTTTGTTGAATAATCGAAATTGACACTAGTCCTAGCATATCCAAAAACAAAATTGAGGAGTTAGTATCAAATATTAAAATTTGGTAATTATCTGAAAAGAAATAACTTGTTGCAGATAAAATCCACTCAAAAGTTCGAACCTTTTAGAATTTTTCGCGAAAAATTATCTAATTGAGTATTTCGTTATTTTCATGAATTGAGAACGAAACAGTTTTATTTTTCTTTGTCTGAGTATGGAAATAACAAGTATGTAGAAGAAATCACGTGCATGGTTTGACTGACTCTTATAACGAGCCAAGAGGAACAAATATACCCACCTGGCCATACAACAACAAATTCAAATTCAAAACTCATTCAAAGTTTTAGGAACACTAGAGGTAAATTATCACAACGATAAGGAAAAATAATTTATTGGAGGAAATATATATTATTGGGATATTGTTATCATTATACGATATGATTTGCTTTGTTCTTTTGGACATGGTTTTGTAAGGTTCATTTTGGAAACAAATGAATAATCAAGATGAATATTAATCGGTCAGTAGATATTTCGAAATAGAAAATTAATGTTCACGTCTACTAGTTTGACAGTATATCATACTTGCGATCAGTGCAAACCTAGCGACTTGACACATTTTCCGGGTATGTATATTTGATCCCCGAAAACGCCAGTCGATTTCTTTATGAGAAGAATCCACCCAATGGTTTCGGAGTCATAGCCTTTTGAAATTTTGAGGTTATTTCCGTGATAATTCGGGAGCTAACTGCATTAAAACTTAGCAATCATTTGGATTTGCAGAAATTTGTGGATATCGTACTGTTAGTAAATTAAAATTTTTTTTTCCAAATTTTCTTCTTTATTTCGAAGAATATTTTCTCACAATTGAGCTTCATAGCAGTGAACCAAAGTTCACTTCGATACGGTTATAATTCTTGGAGATATTGGAAAAAATATGTCAAATTTCGTGGTATTTTCCTAGGTATCGTTTTTTTTTCTGAAAAAACTCGAAAAAAATCCTAGAAAAGCATTGACGTTCAAATTCATTGCGAAAGCGGTCACCTCCTTTGAGCAAAAGCTTCAGGGCTGTGCTTTTCTAGGTTTTTCAGTTCGATATTCCAGATGTTTTCTACACAATTAAAAACCAACATAGAATTCAACAATTTATTTTGAATATTCTTCATACTTGAGGATATCGAAATCTATTTTTACAGATTTGTAACAAATATATGAAAAATGTGCTATTCGGAAACTCTGTGCTAATCTTCAATCAACATTCAGATCATAAAAGTGTTTAAATCGTAATATTTTCCTCAGATATAAAAAGTGGAAATTCCAAATGTTTACCATATTATATTTATATGGAAAATGGATAATTTACCATGTCTTTGTACAATGTTTCGATATCAATGATAAATGAATAAATTTAAGAAAAAGTTCAATGCACAGTTGCAAACAAGCCTCACACAAATTGGAAATTACCTATATTGAGGTACAACTTGAAAACTCAAAAATATTTTCATTCAAAAATACATAGTGTTAATGTATAATTTATAATTCTTATTGAATAATATTCACCTCGATAAATATATCAATATATAAAAAAAATAAACTTCACACTAATTAATAATAATGGATGACTTTATAAATGTAGCATTGTTTCTTAAACACTAATGAATAGTTTAATTTACACATCCACCAGAAGCTGTAGACGATATTATCACAATTTGTACCGAAAAACTTAAATTACTTAGAGTTGAATAGGAATGAACATGAAGATGATGAAACATTATATACATACAGGGATATACTATAAATTAACAATAAACAACAATAAGTATAAAATTGGTGTTAATCTATCTGATATAACAATTTCAAATCACCTGATCTAATGTTTTTATCTAGTTTTTATCATTTACGATGATTGGATATCCGAATTCGAATAGTGATGAAATTGGATGAATTTTTTCCTGACTTATCCATAATTGACTAATTTCGAAATTATATTACAACGCGAAAATGTTTCTTTATGCTTATCTGAATATTCATCTATTGATTCATCAGTAATGAACAAATCACGAATCATAATCTTGAAATTTGTTTTTGGATTTTCATATAGAAAAAATCGAAAAAATTATGATGATCTTTTTTTAAAATTTATTCTGTATTTTTGAAATATAGAAGACATTTTTCGTATGGTGAACTATAGTTGAAACACTGCTTCAATATTGAGTTCGGCCGAAAATTGTTTTTAGGATGTATGAACTAAAATTCTCGGAATATTTGATTTATTTCGATAAAGCAATCGAATAGTTTCGAGACCACCATTTTTTTTAATATTATTTAGTTCTTGTCGATTGTTATGATCTGATCATATAACTGTGAATATTATAGTAAGTATTGTCATTTTTTTTCGTTGATATTTCTGATGATCCATGATATTTGAAAGTGGAAAATAAAACCCATTGATAGTTTACACATAAACAAAGAGAGAAGAAAGTTTGTGCTCTTCAGTTATTTCAGTAATCTTGATATTGAGTTAAAATTAAAAAAAAATAAAAAATATGAATATACAAAAATAGAGAGCCATTTCTCAGTGGATATTTGTAGTAGACCGGAGAAGGGATCAGAATGTACAATATCTTTCCATTCTTATGATGATATTCTATTTTTAATGTATAAATTAACACTTGTTGCGAAATTTCCCATATACAGCGGGTTTCACAAAGCTCTGATTAACTTGATTGTTCTGATCAAGACAATTCTATGTTCAATTTCAGTTCATTTTTAGCAATACCACAGAATATCAAGGCGTTGATCAGAGGATTAAGCTTTGTGAAACCCACGGTGAGGGTTTTAGATATAAATTATCAGATATATGACGTAATTCGGTTCTGGATCTATTGGATGATATCAAGTAAAAATTTTATAAGGTGCTCACGTACTTCATGTGTAATTGAGGTACAGAACTTCATCAATAAAGCAAAAAGTGAATGGCTCAAATTATTCGAATTTTACCTATTTTTGGTTTCATTCTTTTTAAACTTCATTTCCTTCAGTGAACCTTCTGAGCCAAAGTTATTCAAATCGAATGCACATAAAATAGAATTGTGAATTCGCAGATTTGTGTGAAATGAAATCATGGAAATCCTGCAAACTTCAAGAAATATCTCAGCATAGTGAAACCAGCCAAAAATATGGCTCACATATCTCAATCTCGTTTGGCGGTGATCTTGCCGAACCTGACCTTCCATCTTTCCTGCACTCCCAGGAGAGGTCTCCACTAGGAAGTTTTGTGTTTCTTCTTGACGTCCCTTCTTCTTTCCGGCTCGTTCGTGCCAGTGAGCAGCTTCAGATCCTTGTAGTCGAGCTGTAAGTACCACCTGAGTGACATTCTGCCCACATGAGTGGACAATGTGGTGGCCAATAACTTCATGATCCACGTCTGTGGTCAGTTGAATTGAAACTTATTACCAATGAGCTGCGATATCTATATTTTCACACCACCACGTTAGGTTAGTTCCCCAGAACCTCGATCTCAAAATGAATGAGCAGACCCACCAGAGTTAATTTTTTCATCGCCATCTTATGTGGTCAGAGTCAGATGTCATGTTTTATGGATGAAAGACAGTGTTTGATCAGATAGATATAAGCTGATTCATTCAATTTTGAAGGGTTGTGCTGTTGATATAGACCAAAATTATCTCAGATCTGAACTTGCATTTACCCATGATATTGGGTACAGTATCTTTTTGGCAGACTCCTAGACCAATAGTTTGAAAATCTAGTTAGTATTATTCGATATGACTTATTAGAATGCCAATATAGCTAACATCATTAAAATGACTGTAGATAATTGCGGAGTGTGCGAAATGGTTTGCGGTATTTAACTATAACCAAACATTCTCAACTATAAATGACACAAACATTGCTCGAAGTCCATTTGGATATTTCTAAATGACTCTAGTAGAATTGTTTTCCCGAATATCACCATCGTAAGACTCACCAGAAAATACTTCATAGATCTCCAAAAATCGAGGCTAAACGTGTACCTCACAGAAGAAATGCAACAACCATTCTTCTGCTCATTGACTTGGATGATATAATTTGAATATTTTTGTACAACAAACAAGTCACTGGAACAATTCGATTGGGTTTTCGGTGAGCATTTCACGAAGTATGGCGAAAAAAACTTATTTACGAGATTAAAAATGAATCAGAAATTATGCAAGAGATCAGATTTTCTACAGCAAAATAAATGCAGATTCTTCTAGATCCAACAGATTGTCAAAATGATTTATTATTTAAACTGCCACCAAGACCTAGCTGGTTGATTTTTTCGTATCAGTATTGGTTTTCATAGAATAAAAATAAGAATTAACCACCACATTGTCCCTTCACCTCCTGTTAAGTAATTCTTACCATCATTTCGTCGTCCGGTATCCTGGATAGAAGATCCATCAGTTCATTGTTGGGAACAGCGTGTGGTCTCAGAATCCTCCGCATGAATTTGTTCGTACCCCACAACATAAGTAAATATCTTATTGGAATGAAATATAGCACTACTGTTGCTGCTAAAAGCATGATGATAGCTATCCATGACAGATATGGAACCGTGAAATTGAATGTACTGAAACACAACAGATTGGTGAGAGGAAAATCTAGATATTTCTTTCAGGCTGGTCGTCCACTGCAAGCGATTTCGAGAGGCGCGATAGGAGCGAAAACGAACGAATTTGCGCGACAGATCCAAATGAAGGGAATTCTAGGTACCCTCGTCGACTGGCAGCGAGTTCATACGGGCGATTTCGAGAGAACTCGAGCGGCGCAATCGTATCCCGATCAGTTTGGATCTGCCGCGTCTATACGCTCGAAAAGAGGAGCTATCTGTCGGCAAGTGTAATGTATGGTTTGTGAACGGAATATTTGTTGAAGCTCGTTGTTTATTGTTGGTGAATTTTAGATGGATCAGATTGAAAGGTTAATGAATGTTGTCGTTTTTCTTACATTAAACTCACATCCAGAAGTTCTGTAGGTGTATAGTAGCCTATCTGAAGTTGAACTCTTTGGCTATAATCGGCTGTACAGCATTCCAAATATAATTAATCCAGCGTGTTTCGCCATTATCTCAGGTTTTATAGCTCTTATTATCTCAATATCTATTATCAATTTGTTTTTTTAGTCTCCGACCAACTTTATTCCGAACATTTTTCTATATGCTCAAGTGTTTTTGGACCAGACGTACTATAATGATTCAACTACGTTTCAATCAATCTCATATGCTGAACGATCTTTTCGATCTCAAAATAAACATAGTTTTTTCTTTATAAAACGCTACGGACTTTTACTAGTGACCTGTTTTCTAAAATACGCATGCATTTCTGTAAAATTTTAAGAATTTCTGAATATCTGTGTCACCATCATTTCTTTCGATGTTTGCAGTTTTAAAAGTTTTGAAGTCACGTTCTAGATACATTAATAACATATTTCTCTTCTGAGGGTGACTTTCACAGATAAAATTCAAATCAGCCATAATTTCGAAGTTTCACATCGTTTGTTTTCGAAGTACCCAGGTCATCAACATTCACACTTCAACTTCCATTTCAGTATTATAAATGAGTATACGATAATAATCATTCATTATCAAGATGGTGAATTTTTTTCGATAATTTCATTTTTTCTAAATTTGAATTTACCTTAGCTCAAAAATTTTCCCCATTCCGTAGCTAACATATGCTTGATCAAGTGAGATTTATTCTTGAAATGAATTATTAATTCTGAATCCATTCCGTATCACAGTTTCTTCAATAAACAAGGAAATCTGAAGTAAAAATCCTCTGCTACGCAAGAACAAGAACGAACCGAAACCTCGCGAACTATCTGCCAGTGGACGACCCCGAAGCCTGAGACCGCTTCGGTCGTAAAAGCTCCTCGGAGCTCGTAGAACGCGTAGCTCATAAAAGCCCCAAATCGCTTCCAGTGGACGGCCAGGCTAAGGCGTCATTACAGAAATTAATTCTTTTTTGTACAGAAGATCATCAGTCTGATTAGGATACGGCTAAACTTCTTCTGAAGTAATGAAAATTTTTGGCTCATAAGGGATACAGAGATATGAAAGATGAAGAGGGATATGCTTGTTGATAGGGAGGTACTCTAGTGTAATATTACAGATTTGGAGTATTCGCAAAGTTATTTCGGAATGTGAATAAAGAGTGACCAAATTCTAGTCTTGAACTCAGTAAAATCATACTACATCTTTTTTCAGGCTTTCTCATGAGGCATTATATCAAAATAAGGTTTTCAAAAGGACGAGGTTCTTGAAAAAATTAAGGTACTGTAGGGTTAAGCAACATCAGAATATTCTTGTCATTGGAAGCCAATACAAATAGTATTTGGTCTTTCGACATGACATCATAAATGTCAGCTTATGCAGTTAATTATTTTTCGATTTGGTTGAAGAGTTCTAGCCAGATTTTATACCAAGGCAAAAGAATACTTACTTTTTGACACTTTCGAGAATGGATGCTATTTTACCTATAGCATTCTGAACACTTTGGGTCACCTCTTGGATTGCTTGCAACCTTTCTTTCAATGTTTTCTTCTCCTCCTGAAACAAATTGATGTTATCAATTGAAACTAAGTGCTACTTCGAATAATGATAATTACACTCATAGCATCTTTCACTTCTTCTTCGTCATCTTCCATGTCATCAGAATCCGCAGTTTCATCCCAGGGGATGGTCGTAGGTCCAGCTAGGGCTTTCACAATGTATTGTTTCAAGAATATCAGCAAGATTCCTACTGGTATCATCCAAGGCTCGAAGTAGTAACAGAGCAGTAGCCAAACTGACAGTGCGGCGGAACTCTGAATTTTCGATTCCCATTCGAAGCAGTTTCTGGAATAAGGATATTTTCGTGTGGATATCATCATTTGGTCGTTTACTAGGAAATCCGAACGTAAAGATGAAGAATACTCACTCGAATATCTTAGCAAACTCGTAGAAAAGAATGATGAACACCTTCAATCTCATGACGTTCTTCAAGAAGACCTGACGCTTGAATTTAACTTCACTCTGCATATATTTCTCTTCTTTGGGATTTAGAGTCCTGATACAAGCTCTGAGTGGGTTCCAGTTAAGATCCATCTCCAGCAATATCTGAGGATTTTGCCCTTTCGCTCGCATTCTCAACTTCTTGTCCTTAAGGGCAAACCACCGTTTCTCGCCGTTCCTGATCCTGAGCAACGGTATGGCCAACTTCCCCAAAAACTCCATCTTGTGGTCTCTATCTTCATCGTACACCGTGATCTCGAGAACGCTGTTGATGTCTTTCACGTGGAAGGTGAAGATTTTGTTCCAGTTCGGCGTTAAGGTTTTGTATTCGGTTTGTGTTTGAAGTCTTGCATTTCCCAGCTCAAGGACGCAGAAGGGGTCGCTTTTACCTCCGATATCTGCTGCTGCTAACCCTGAAGCTCTGTAGACTTTGACTACTAAATGGCCTACGTCTTTTATGTTTTGGAATGTTTTTTGCCATTCCTGAAAACAAACAATGAATGTTTGTATAATATTGTTCGTTTCTTTTTTTGTTTCAATAAGTCTTGCCTTTGATTAAAGCTTTTACTTTTCATTCAATTCGTTCTGTCCACAGAATAACTGAATCAAAAAAGTTGCAGATCTCACTCAAAACAACACTTAATGAATAGCAGGTTTATTTAGGGTGAGAAGAGAAGAATAAGCCTCAATAAATTATCAGGTAAATCTGAATAAACTAAGACAAATGAAACATGTCTTCTGCTGAGACGCTCAATTCATCTCAGTTGAAGCTAGTAAACAGAATATCACATTTATCAATCAGCAACTGAATTCGTCTCAACTCAGTTGATCTCAGTGGTGAGAATTCAACAAAGTAAAAATGACTTTGGTATTAGCTATGCAATTTGAATACTAACATATCGACTCTTCAATTCATCTAAATCCTCAGAGCTTTCTTCGTATGTCTTCAAATCGGTGATGGTTTCTGAGGCAGTGGTTCCACTTATTGTTAGGAGGATATGTAAAGAACCCGAACCATCTTCAAAACTTTGCCATAGGTTGTGTGTCACTTCTCGCGTGTAGTTTTTCATACAAACATGGCATCTGAAACGGAATACGTTGAATAGACTTCGTGGATAATTTTGATTCACTAAGGTGGAGACCAGGGTTGCGCAAAATGTGAGCTTATAGACGAGAGGATATCTGAGGGGAGGGGTCGGTTAGTTGGCAAGTAAGTTCACTTTAGTTTTAGTTTAGTAATTTATATTACTTTCATTTGTTTTCTGTGATACAACACCAAATTAAGTACGATGAATCTTTCATATTTCATAAGATTTGTATGAAAAATATACTTTTATTGTCTGAACATTTGTTCTTTTATTTTCCGCTTATATTAATCAAGATGAATTAGGATTCTTTTACGATTGATATTTTAACCTGATTGAGCTGGCTCCATTACAATTGAAGCACTCATGGATTATATGGGCAAGTTAAGGAATTCACAAGCAGAAGCTCTTTCCAATGAAATTAACGAGTGAGCTTTCGGGATTTGATGAAAATTCTGAAGAATTATCTGTCCTAGAAAGGTTTCTAGTTCAGGTTTGTGAACTCAATCATAAAATGTTCGATTGGATAACACCCAAATCGAGTAGAACTGAATTTTAGTATAAAATATGAATCATAACGGACTCTAGAGATCTGTAACATATTGTTTCGTAGAATATACATGTGTTATAAGCGGCAACCCAGCAAAAGATAAACCGCAGCAAGGGTACAAAAACTGTACATCGTTGCTGCACTTGAAGTGCAGCGATGGTGGTGCAGTAACTGTATCGAAACGGACCGTATATGTCCCGCGGATCTGCATAGAAACTGTACAGTTCAAACTGCGTTTAAAGTACAGCTAGCGTACAGCAGTTGTGCAGCAGCTATATCACTTCGTAATGCAATTTCTACGAAGTAATAATGCAGCAGCTGTGCCACTTCGTTATGTATTTCCTACGCAGTGATGAAGCAACTATGCTACTTCGATATGAAGTTTCTACGCAGCTATTATGCAGCAGAAGCTTGGTTGTATAAGACTAACAGGAATAAGACACACCGAAAAGAATAAGCAGCCCACTCGAATCGAAACAAACAGTCAGTTTAAATGGCACGAGTAATCTTCCACAAAACAAACACAAACAAATTTCCGTTACAAAACAACATGACCGACGGCGACGATTGACAACGCTTCTCTAACGTACCGGCACAGTTGGTCTGTGGTACCGGACATCGATGGCTGACTATTAGAACGAAATTTAGCATCTAAGACAGAAACAGCGTTGTCTCATACAGCATTTTGATTTTGTTGTACAAGTTGGAAGACTGCATTTTTAGGAAAGCAGTATCATCAATGCAGAGACTGTGCAGTTTCAATACAACATTTTATGTAATGCATTTCAGTGGCACTTGTAATGTACAGTTCCTGTATGTCGTGTTTGTTGGAAAGAATGTTAAGATTATTTATATTCGGTATATATCGAGTAGAAACCAGTTTCAGCAATCGAATTGAACCAACCATGATATTACTCATCGAATAGAACTAATTTCTGACCGATTCTCGATTGAATTCAACCATCATTCGAATATACGGCGCCCACCAATGACGCACAACATGAAGGACAAAATTGATGACTCAAAAACCATTATGGGGACAAAGTTTGATCTGAAAAATTTTTTTGGAATTACCTTCCAATGCAATTATCTCGATTTTTACTGTCTTTATCCCACACTGTTATCTCTAGTTGTTGATCACTCTCATCATACAGATGCAGGTCGAACTGTTCCAACCATCTTGGATTTGAAGATCTCCATACGGTCCTGGATTTGTGCTTCTCATTTCCTAATCTACAAGAAAACTTTGAAAATATAAATCGTTGCAACACGAATCTCTCGAAACGTGTGAAAGCTTGTCATAGAATGTACGACATTGAAAATTGGGAAACGTAATAATGAATAATTTTGTTTCAATAGTCGACTTCGGCCCAAGTTGCCAACCCACAGTTTTCTTCACATATTAACTATCACTGGGGAACGGGAATTTCGGAACAAATTCGACATGATAAGGTTCGCGTTATTTATAAATATCTGTAAAAGATGCCTAGGTTCCTCAAACAAGATAATTCCTTCCAAATATAGGGTTTTGTTAGGATCATCTCTGATTGGCTGAAATTTAAGTTGGGATTCCTGATTTCATGTTAATAGTGTCAAATTTATATAGGATATGTTCCGCAAATCAACTTTGTTATTTCCCGGTTTTCCATTCCGTAAATATAAAATATTCGGTTGGTTCCTGAAAAAAAGGTTAATTACGGAATTTGAATGAAGAAAAAACGTTATTTCTGTCACCAGAACGACCGACAATGTTCTATGGTAACATATCCATAGCATAGAAATATCTTTATTCACTTTATGATCCATAGAACATAGAAGAGACAACGATCAACAATGGAAAAATTACTAGTTATGGTCTATGGATCATAAGGTAAATTAAGATTGTTCTATGCTATGCATATAATGCACAAAGCATTGATTGTCTTTCTGGCGCAAAGATTTAATATGTCAACGTTCTGGTGACAGGAAGATTGATTTTTCATCAATCAAATTCCGCAATCAACCTTTTTTTCAGGAATCAACCGAATATTTCATATTTACAGAACGGAAAACCGGCAACCGAAATAACCAAGTTGATTTGCGGAACATTATCCTGTATGAATTTCACACTATTAACATGAAATCAGGAATCCCAACTAAAATTTTAGCCTTACAAAAACCTATATTTGGAAGGAATTATCTTGTTCGAGGAGCCGAGGCATCTTTTACGACTATTTATAAATAACGCGAACCTTATCATGTAGAATTTGTCCTGAAATTCCCGTTCCCCAGTTATAGAAAATTTGTTAAGAAAATTGTGGGTTGGCAACTTGTGCCGAAGTCAGCTTTCCTGTCATTGTTTCTCTATTCGGGTATAGCTTTTGCGTCCGAAGTCGAAAGGGATATATTTAATTCAAAACCTGGCGTATGCGGCTGGTAGAGGGTTTCAGTTTCACCCTTCTCTTTTCTAACGTCAACGTAGAAACCATAAAATTCTCATGAATTTGAAATTCAAATTCCAAATTGAATTTGGAGTAGATTTAATTGAGATATCGAAACAATCGTGGGTTACTTCATCTTGTTGAACGTTTCGCCCCAGAATGAGAGAGAGATTCGGTTGAAAATTTGTCTAAATCTTTATTTTGGTCTCCCAAAATTTGTCTCAAACCCTACCTATTGTAGGGTGTCCGCGTTAAAGGTGAAGAAAACGAATTTTTTACACATTTATAGCGAATATCTCGTTTCCTATGGGTTTCAAGCTACTTGAATTCATTATAGATATTGTAGAAGAAACGAGATACATTGCAATGAATGTGAGAAAGATAGTTTTTTCGAACATGTTGTAGGGGAACAGTGTGCTATGCTTTTGTCTAAATGACTGTAATTTCAAGCCGAAAATGATCTCAAACGGATCCGATGTCAAAATCGATTCTGTCCGGCCGTCAGTATGCATGATTACGGGTGTACGGAGAATCCTATCTGAAACTTTCAGAGCAGGTTGCATTTTGAAATGCGACGGTTGACTTCGTTTACGGGCAAAATCGACCAGATTGTTACGGAGTTATAGCCATTTGAAATTTTGAGATTATTTCCTGATATTTCAGGAACCACTGCAACGATTGAATTGAAACTTGGCAGTTAGTTGGAGCATAATAACAAGCAACCTCCCACATAATTTTGTCATGATCGTGCTGTTAGTTAATTCAAAAAATTTCATTTTTCTAAATTTTTTCGGAATTTTTTTTGTTTTCGGAACTATTGATCATATTCACGAAACAATTTGCTAGCACCTTGAACACTGTATTATACATCAGTGTACCAAATTTCAATTCGATACGGTTGTTATTTTCGGAGATATTTGGGAATAAATATGTAGAATTTGAATCCAGTACCTTTGTACAGAGTGTCAATTTGAAAAGTTACTACCCTTATAAATATCTCGGCACCCATGCAGAATCAGAAAGGGGCGTATTTTGTTAGTAGGTTCTTCCTAAAAACATAAAAAAATAGACTAGTCAAGATAACAACACCTCGTCCTAATATAATCCTGCAAATCATTAACCTATAGCAAAAACAACAGTGGACCCAACACCGATCCCTGAAGTACGCCCATTCCTAAAGGATATTCCTCAGAGTCCTGTTGACCAACTCGGACGAAGATGTGTCGATCAACCAGAAATCTGCGCACCTAGTCGAGAGCACTCCTCTGAAGCCAAGATTGTAGAGCTTTTCGAGAATAAATAATTCACTCTTTGTTCCACAATATAACTGAATTTGTTGTTGCATTCTTCAGTCATTCTTGACTTCCTCAGAATAATGAATCGAAGAAGTACTAACAAAAAGGTTTCTCATTTAAGATATAAGCAGTTGCTGTCATAACGCTCTCAGGATTGATACAAATTAATTACTACTAATCGTACAAAAGACTCACTAAGAACTAAAGAATTCTGATTTTGTATGCGGGCATAGATATTCAGGGTGGCACATTTTCAAATTGACACAATGTATACTGAAAGAGAATAGCTTAGATACAGATATCTCTTGAGTTATCTTACCTAAATCTAACATATGAATCCGTAGTGGTTGATTCTGGGTCAGATCCCAACAAGTTCTTAGCTTCAACCAGGACAATTGTGACAACAGAGCTCCATATTTGTGATTTCAGTCGTTTGCTTCCTTCATTTGTTCTGCTATTCTTCGGGAAATACTGAAAAATACTGAATTTCAATATAAGTGTTAACCAAAGATAAAATAGGAATATGTGATATAAAATAGGTGATTTTTAGAAAATTTAACAGACCACCATGCACGTCAATTTTTTCATATGATTTTTGTTCGCACACATCCAAGGGATCATTGAATTTCCGTTGAAATCTGCCATTCAAGTATACACGTAAGGACACAAACATTTACTGTTTGAGTAAGTGAATTAATTTTAAGTTAACATGAGTATTTTTAGTTTTTGCATATTTTGATGAATGTATTTTTAAACGCTTTCCTGAATTTGATCCAAGAGAAATTGGTACTCTTCAATCGAGTAGAAAGCGTTCTCCCGATGACAAAAATTGCTCACATAATATTTTTCAATTTACCTATTCGACAGAGACTATATTTACATCATCGAAGATTTTTCGAAATCAAGTACCTATGCCTGAATGTGAAGTTCTAAATGAAGGTAAACAAACATATGCTTATATGAATCGATAAGATAGAAGTTCAATATTCCATGTTAACAGTGAATTAAAACTAAAACTATATATACACTAACTGACAAAAAACTGCAACACCCAGAAGGAGCTGTTTAAATTCGAAATCTTTTATGGTGAAACATAGATAGGAAGTATAGCAAGGAGTAAATGATTGAAATTAGGAGAAAAAATCGTGAAGGTTTCTTCATGTAAAACATTTTTGTTACTTAAATATTGCAGTTGTTTCTTGCAATTTTTTTAAATTTTACAACAAACCAGCTGTTTGAGTTTGAGATAATTGACTTAATGATTCCTCAAGATGAATCCAAATAACCCATTGTTTCCCAAAATATATATCTGATTGAGTTGAAATCTAGTTCTTAGAATTTGCCTATCGACGAACTTAACCGAGATATACTAACTGACAAAGAAACTGCAACACCCAGGACGAGCTGATTAAATTTAATTTTTTTTTTGTAAAACATAGATAGTATAGCAAAGAATAAATGATTAAAATTTGGAGGAAAAAATCGTGAAGGTTTCTTCATGTAAACATTTTTTGTTACCTATAAATATTGTACTCGTTTTTCGCAAATTTTTTAAATTTTACAACAAACCAGCTGTTCGAGGAAATCCAAAGTCGATGTTTAATTGTTGTTAAAATGTCTAGAGCACGTGTACGCGGAATTTATCGCCAGCTAAGTGAATTTGAAACAATTCGAATTATTGGTCTATGGGAGGCTGGGTTGTCATTTCGAGAAATCGCTTACCGTACGAACAGAAATCCAACTATTGTTATGAGATGTTGTCAAGCGTGGTTTGACAATGCCCAAAATCGAAGAAGAGTAGGCACAAATGAAGTTCAAGATCGACGTCTAAGACTTATGACCATTAGAGACTGATTTGCGACAACTAGATCTTTTGCTGATGAATGGTTTGGAGACGATTACAGATCCCCCGATTTTTCGCCCATAGAGCATGTTTGGGACAACACGGGTAGAAGGCCTGGAAATTTACCCCAGCCTCCACGGACTTTGGCGGCTCTGAGACTTGAAGTACAGGTAGCTTGGGATAGAATCACTCAAGAAGAAAGAGACCATCTTCTTGCATCAATGCCAAGACGTGTTGGGGAGTCTTTAGATAACCGCGGTGGACAAATACATTATTAACAAATGTAATAAAAAAAATTCTCCAAATTTTAATCATCCTTACTCCTTGCTTACTATCAATGTTTACCACAAAAAGTTTGAAATTTAAACAGCTCCTTCTGGGTGTTGAAGTTCTTTGTCGGATAGTATAATTGAGTTCTAATAGATGCATGAACTGACCTGATCTTTGTCCTCTTGTGGAATAGGTAGGAGGGTGGCAGTCAAAATAATTTCTCCCAAATCTTCGTTCTTCCTTAAAGGATCTTGCAAGGGAAATGTTAATTCTGTTGGTCTAGACAAATCGAGAGTTGTGAGTTCCAATATTGCAGATCCCATGAAGTCATCCTAGTATGAAAATTCTGTTGTCAATATTGATCCGAATAAAATATACTTAATTTCTTTACTTGGAGTATAAAACCTATAAAATTCTCTTCTTGGCACTTCAAACTAAGATATATTGAATGTATCTTTTTCGAACCCAATGATATATAGAGGGTGTTTCTAAGTAAGCGTCTCAACGACAAACCGTAGAACTCTCATGGAAAAAGAAACAATTTTATCCTTTTACATTTTTCCTACAGGCCTTATTTTTCGAGATAGCGTGTCGTAAAGATTTCAGAAAATCATAGGAACTGTTTGCACTATAGGAATGAACTTTTCTTCACCACTTACCATCCTAAAAGCTACTTCGAATTCACCTTCATTTTATTCCTTGAAATAAAAAATGAAGACGAAACTATGTTTTTTTATGAGTAATATCTACAGTTCTCCATTGCGATACTAATTTAGGAACACTCTGTATAGTCACATGGAGAATCTAAAATTTTACCATATTCAAACATGAATAGTGAGATATGGTACCTATTAAGGATAATAAAATGAAAAAAGCACAAACAAAAAAGAACTATTGAAACCATTTATAGTTGTGACGAAATCATAAACTACACGTATTGTTATCTTATTCCGGTTCTCAATTGGTTGTAACCCGTTTCAAATTACAACGGCGTGTTATTGGAAATATTCCAACTCGTTGTTATTCTGAAAAACCTTTCGACCGAATAAGAATTTAAGACATTCAACCGGTTCCATGGTGTAATGGTTAGCACTCTGGACTTTGAATCCAGCGATCCGAGTTCAAATCTCGGTGGAACCTAAATTTTGAAAAAATATTTATGTTGTATCTATGGTGTTGGATCATAACTGTTCATCTGAGATCAACGACCGTTGACAGAGAAATTTGAAAAGATGATTTTCAATAAAATACAATTTGAAATCTAAAATTAAAACATATTTAAATTGATGAATAGTGAGGATTCAGTATCAATCAAGAATAATAAAATGAAGTACAAACAATAAAGAACTAAAGTAACCATATGGCTGTACCGAAACCATAAATAACAAAAGCTATTTTTTTCCGGTTCTTAATTGGCTGTAACCCGTTTTGAATCACAACGCGTGTTATTGGAAATATTCGAACTTGTTCTGGTTACAAAAAAAACTTTCGTCTGAATGAGAATTTCAGACATTCAACCGGTTCCATGGTGTAATGGTTAGCACTCTGGACTTTGAATCCAGCGATCCGAGTTCAAATCTCGGTGGAACCTAAATTTTGTAAAAATATTATTGCTTTATCTTTGACGTTGTAGCATAATTGTTAACCTGAGATCAACGGCCTTCGTCGGAAAAAATTGAAAAGATATTTTTCAACTAAGTACTACATTTCCTCTTTCCTCTTAGAAAAAAGTGCGAGAGAGAGATATGGATAAAAGCAATAACTTTTGAAAGAGAGGACTCAAAAGTTCTAGAAGGTTCAACCCTAGGTCCCACCAGTATAATAGATTAGGTTCAAATTATTATAGGAAAGTATTGTCGATGGTAATGCAAATTAGATCGTGCCAAGAAAGTTTCCAGTTTCTGAACTGTGTTCAATCACTTCCATTAGTCTCATCAGACTTGCATTCGGTCACCAAGTTCGTACTTTTGCCATTAAAAAAGTTGGCCGAGTTAAATCTTACCTGCATTCCCCAATCGTAATCAAAGACCTTGATTTGAAGAGGGACAAATGGATCTTCTATGGGCACCGTGAAGTGTTCGTCCCAATTCGGATTCAGATCCCTAGAAATTGTTTTGGATTTGTAAACGAGATTACCGCCAACTTTAAATTTCACGTATGGATCGCTCAGACCTGAAAATAAAGATATTTCAAAAAAGTGCTTGTGAGAGCTTCTAAGAATTTGAATTATTTAGTATCAAATTCATCGGATTAGAAGACGGATTTTCAAAACAAAATTTTTGGATGGATATATGTAACATTTGACAACTAGTGAGGGCATAAGGATTTGAAAGTTTTCCTGACAGTAAGTTTGAAAAAAAATTCTCCAAAATTTCAATTTATTCGAGACAAATTCTAGTCATTTTTGGAACTTTCACACCAGTGTACTAATAAGGTTATAAGGTTCAACTGGACATCTTTGTGCAGAATTTCCTGATGATCGTGTCATCACAATAGTTTGAAAAAAATTTCAATTCATATTATCTTCATGATATTATATATGAACCCTCGAACTGTTAATCTACCTTTTGTGCGAGGGAGATTCATCAGGTATTTGGGTAATCGGAGAATGTTCCTTATTGGCTAATAGGGTGAATCTCCGATTCTCCAAATACCCGAATCTCCCTCGCACAAGGCCCCTTTAATTTTCAATAGTGTACTCGATGTCTATAGACGACTTCGGCCCAAGTTGTCAACCCACAATTTTCTTCACAAATTTACTATTACTGGGGAACGGGAATTTCAGGACAAATTCGACATGATAAGGTTCGCGTTATTCATGAATATCCGTAAAAGATGCCTCGGCTCCTCAAACAAGATAATTCCTTCCAAATATACGGCTTTGTTAAGATCATCTTTGATTGGCTGAAATTTAAGTTGGGATTCCTGATTTCATGTTTATAGTGTCAAATTTATATAGAATATGTTCCGCAAATCAACTTGGTTATTTCGGTTGCCGGTTTTCCATTCCGTAAGTATGAAATATTCGGTTGGTTCCTGAAAAAAGGTTAATTACGGAATTTGAATGATGAAAAAACGTTATTTCTGTCACCAGAACGACTGTCAATGTTCTATGGTAACATATAAATAGCATAGAAATATCTTTATTTACTTTATGATCCATAGAACATAGAAGAGACAATAATCAACAATGGAAAAATTACTAGGTATGGTCTATGGATCATAAGGTAAATAAAAATTGTTCCTGGCACATATCCTTTATAAACTGGACACTATTAACATGAAATCAGGAATCCCAACTTAAATTTCAGCCTATCAAAAACCTATATTTGGAACGAATTATCTTGTTTGAGGAGCCGAGGCATTTTTTACGGATATTTATAAATAACGCGGTGGGTTGGAAGCATGGGCCGAAGTAGTCTATTCGATCTAATCTGTATTTTTGGAAATATTGGGAAAATAAAATTTTGAATTGAAATATTTCAAAAAATACAGATTAGATCTAATTGAAATCCAGAAGTCATCATCTTTTGTGCACAAGTTCAAAGGATATCACCACTATGACACCATGCAGTGAATACCAACTGTAAGAAATGGCAGTTTCAACTTTCAGTCTTGGTACTCTTTCCAAATGATCAAGCATAATCCCTTGAGATGGGCTTTCTACGTGGACAGTTCCTTCATTCCAGACTCTAAAAGCGATCAAACACTCTGTCGAAGAGAATTCTTTCCGGTAGAATTCTCTTGTACATTTTCTAGTTCTCATGAATATTCAATTTGTTTACTGAAATTTAGTCTTTGCTGTAATGACACAGATTAGTGTGTAATTTGAAGCAGTCTGAAAAAGATTGAAGGGAATTTGAGTATCCATCAACTTCGGCATAAACTGGCTTAAAATTCATCATGTTCGTTCATGGGGAAGATTTTCAATGATTTATTCATTATATTTCAACGCAGTTATTCCGGAACATAACTTTGGTATTAGGAAGTAGAAAATGGGTGTACCGAGAATTCAATAATTTTATCCATGAGTTTTTTGAAACTTTTCCATCCGAGTATACAGAACGTTGTTCATGCATCTAAACGACTTCATCAAATAGCAACCGGCGAACGGAGGATCCTATCGATATAGAACTTTCAGGGTAGGTTTTATTTCAATGCGGTGTTCGTAAATGGGCAAAATCGGCCAAACGGTTTCGGAGTTAGATATGAAGTTTTGAGATTTCTCTCATATTTCATCAGGAACTACTGAAGCGATTGAATTGACACTTGGCAGGTAGTTGAAGCAAAACGACAAGTAGTTGGACACGCAACTTTCCACAAAATATAAAAATATATAAATTTTTAGAAACTTTTTTCAAGAAAAAAATTGGTTTTTCGGGAAGTATTCATCATATTTGAAAACAAAATGTGCTCGGCTTCAGATTTCACAACAGTGTTTCGAATTTTGGTTTGATACGATAAAATTTTTGGACATTGGAATGTCAAATTCCGTGGTTTTATTCATGATGAATCATAGTAACTTGTTTGAAAATTCTGATGAACTCAACTCAAATTTTTTGAATTGGGAAAGTGAGTCGTGCGATACTTTTTTGGCAAGGTTTTGTACCTTCTTTACAGGCGTGCAGAAATTTTCAAGAAAAATTGTTTTTTTGAAAAATTAGTTAGTTCGAAGAGGTTTTCAGTATGTGCACTTTGTCATGGCTCATTTACTTTGAGACGATGGTACCTGATGAAATTTGTCACCGAATGAAAGTCGACCATTTCAGTTTTGTTCATGCAAAACTTTCAACCCCCTCACGTGAAAAAAAAATATTTTTTCTCCATTAAAGTGTTCGTAGGGGTTGAAAGTTGTACATGAACAAAACTGTAATGGTCGACTTTCAGCCGGTGACGAATTTCATCAGGTACCATCGTCTCAAAGTAAATGAGCCATGACAAAGTGCACATATTGAACACCTTCTTGAAGTGAATAATTTTTCGAAAAAAATTTTTTTTCTTGAAAATTTCTGCTCGCCTGTGAAAAAGATACAAAGAGCTTGCCAAAAAAGTACCACATGACCCACTTTCCCTATTCAAAAAATTTAGAAGGTTGATGGGGATGGCACAGGGTGCAACAGAAATCCTTCAAAAATGCATAAAAATTTGGTAAAAGTGAAACAAAAATTGACCTGTTTCAGGATAAATATTTTTCTTCTGAGAAAATGAATTTGTTTTGTGTAATTTACCATTTTTATCCATCGCTGTCAATCTCAGTCCACGACGTAAATGCACTTTTAGCTGGAAGAAGGAATGTTCTCTCAAGGCGGCTTCTCTTCTGCGAGCCACTTCATTGTTGGAACTCGCCTGAAAAAATAATTCAAAATGTTGATTATGAAAATAATATAACATTGGCAAAACAAACATCCACAATCACCCTCAACATTGCTGCCAGCCATTAGTAATGAAGTCAGCAGTTTTGAAGCTTTGAGTGTGAACATGGATATAGGATTCTTTGAATATAAAACAAGTTGTTCTTTATTCAGAGATATGAGTCTACTTTTTCAGCAGAATTTTAAATTAAATCTATGGTATATCGACAATTCTAGTAGCAGATCTTTGCTGATAAGCTAGCAAAAATTGTTGATACAGCACAATATATCGAGTTCAAATATTGCAGTTTCTTTGTCAAGAAGTGTTGCCTATATTTCTCTATATGACAGATAACACCGATGTAGCAAGTGGCTATAAGGTGAATTCATAAGACGTCCATAGTTGCATTCAGTTAATATTTGAAATACTCTGTACACTTCTTATAATACACATTAAAAGTATGACCGTCAAGAAAAAAAACGCTGCAAATTTTACACAAGGGTTTATTATTTTCTCAGTTTAATAACCCAAAACCATTGATATCTCAAATCAATCGTATATATTATTCATAACTCATTGGTTTTTCACCAAACGAAAATCAATTCCATGAAGAAATTCATGTGAAATATTTAAATTCAATAGTAACTACAAAATTATCCACGTCGAAACCAAAAGTACCTACATAACTCCTAGAGTCGTTAGAAATCAATAGGTACAACATCCGCAAAATCCTATTGAATGAACAAACAGATGTGAATAACTCTCCACTACTGAATATTTTTCTGTAACCTAAAAACTCTGTGGCAAACCCCAATTTATACCTACTCTCACTTTTACGCTTTTGTATAATTATTTAGGCACGTTCCGGACCATATTTAAACCTTGTTGTACTACATACCATCAGTCAGTAAAATGTAGATACCTGAAGAAGATTTTTAGCAACTTTCTTCGTGTTTTTTGGGATTCCGTAGTATTACTATGAGTGTTGTGAATTCCCCGCCGAAGTCCTACACACCGTTAGGATCTGGCGTCTAGGAGGTTCGAAAGTTTTCAAAATCAAACTAAACGGTTAAAAAAAAACAGACTTTAATTCGATTCCTAGTTGTAAAATGAATATACTAGACTAGTGCCGATATGAAATAATCGATCGTGTGAAAATATGAACAAAAACGTAAAAAACCTATTTTAAATATTTGAGCCGAGCCTCGGCGTTTTCGACCTCAAGCTTATCGCTTCCAATTCCGATCCCGACTGACTTATGTCTGGAATTTTCAGATATCCCCAAGGATAAATCTTACATGCCTAAATATGTCTATGTTTATAATAACGCACAAAACCACTTGAAGGGCGAACCGCCTTAGCTCGCTCGAAAAGTGAGACCAATGCAGGTGGCCGCACAGGGCCGTATTCCCTAATTATCTGGGGACAAATCTGTCGAGTTACGACAATGAGATGGAGTTTTTATGTCCGACTGATCATCAGAATTATCACTCCTGTCACCGATATAATCAATTACTGTATCCATGTTGTCTGTCTCTTCTAAATATATTCCCGAAATATGGTAGATGAACCTATTCACTAAGGTATAAACATATAACGAAAATTTTGCTGGAAAGAATTGAAAGAATCACTTTATAATTAAGCCTAGAGGATGTTATTCATAAAAATCTTAAATATTTTTCATTCCAAATCACATTTCCTATGAAATATTGAAGTTGAAGAGAAAATTATCTTGGTGTTGAGTTTCTTAAAAAACTACTTTACAAAGGTCAAGTCACTATGTTGTTTCTTTCGTTAAAGTTAAATTAAATTTCCGAAAAATATTTTTTACTAATATTTTGCCAGTACGATCTTCACGATATTACTTATTAAATTGCGTGTCGGTATTACACAAATAGAAATGAAATTCAAATCAGAAAGCGTTTGCGCCTTTTGACATATAAGGGAAATAACCTCAAAATTTAAAATGGCCACAAAATTTTCCGCCAATATCTCTGCAAATAAAAATGGTTTCAAAATGTTGACTAAGACCTGTACCAAATTATATTGAACTTTAATGAATAGCTTCCGAAAAAAATGTTTAAAAAAAATTCAATTTTTTTCCAATACAATTCTCACGAAATCATGCATTAAATTGAGCGTCGATATTTCACAATTAGTTATGATGTTTCAATTTGATCGCGTTAGTATTTCTTGAGAAACTTTCGGGAAAATTAACTTAAACTCTCAAATTAACAACAAATACGTGAAACAAAATTCTAGATTTTCCGCTAATATTAAATGAGTGGATGTGATTCCTACTAGGATTCAACTTTGTTCTGAAAAATATCAATGAAATGAAAAAAACTCACCCGTCCTGTGCAACTTATCTGAAAAAATTTTTTCCACAGTGCATATATCCGATAAGAGTTCACTTGATTCACAAAATATCCAATACACAAACTGAAGACCTAAAGTTATTTTCAATAACTTTTCTGTAAAAATCAAATATATCGTGAACCTCTCAAGGTTGAATTCGACTGAATAATTCGAAAAGAGAAATTTCGTTCCGTATAGTTGTCAGATACACTCAACTAAGAGGGTGTCAAATACCAACGTCTGTTTAATGTAAAAGCCTTCAATTCAAACAATTCTCGACAATTGATGAGATTTCCGGTTAGTTAATTGATTTGTTTGCATATATCCTCCAATTTGTTTTATCATATACATGCTCATTATCTTTTATATTCACCCCTATTTCAAAGTCTCAGTACGAAAAATATTGGATTTCGATTGAAACCAGTAGCCGATATCCACATGTTGACGATAATTGTACTAAGCAATCCAAAATTGATGGAAACCTCCGATCGACCGAATATTTTGGAAATATTCATTATTTTAAATAACGCTTCTTAATTCGCGTTCTGCATGTGAATGGGTTATTCAGTTACACAAGAGTATTTATTGAGATTTCAATGTTTCAAATGAATTTTTTCATGGAATCAGTTTTCGGGTTGTGAAAAACCAATGATTTATGAATAATATATAAGTTTTATTTAAGATATAATTGAGCTCCATGACGAAATATAATGTTTCATCCCGTAATTCGCAGGGTGATATCTATAAATAATAATTGTTATCCGAGTTTTTGTAGTTATGTTTCAGATATTAGGAGAGAAACCCCAAAAATATTTAATTTGAACTACTAACGATTATGAAATTGTCGAGAACATCGATGGGGTATTTGCACATTGTGTTTATAAAATAATTAACGAATCCGTTCGAAATTTCTCAATATATGTTGAAAATTTGGTAACAATCTTTTCATCTACATTCAGATATATGATTCTGGATGAAAAGTTAACCGATTATTTCACTGAATTCCAATCTTAGAACCGAATGCGATGATTCATTCTCGGAATTATTGGAAATTTGCAGCATTTTTCTTTATAACTCTACTACTGGTCGGATATCATCCGGGTAAAATTTTTTAGGTTGAGTTATGCAACAGTAATCAACGTTGAGAATTTCACAAAAATTCGGTGGTAAGTTTCTGAGAAATAATTTTTTTATCCCTCCAACCCCCAATTTTAAGCCCTTAGGGTACACCAATCCTGCTGAAAAGCTTGGAGGATCAATCCCGAGTGACACATGATTTTTCTACCAAGTTTTCAACGGACGGCGGACGGACGGATTTTTTTTTATTCGTTCATTCAAATCTACATACTCCAAAACGTGAACTGTGAAATTTTCAGGGGGGGTTAAAATTTTTTTTTTGTTGGTCGATCGATTGCTGAATATTAATAAGGCATACACCTTGAGAACAGTAAATAGCCGACTGAGTGTCCAATAGCCATCTTGTGTCAGAATATACGAACTGATGATTTTCAATCGTTACAGATTCAGGCATGTGATCTTCGTTCTATCGTTTTGTCCAAATGTCTGTAATTTTCGATGATTGAGCCGAAAATGGTCTCAAACAACTAGATTGGACTCACTGATGACGAATCCGGTGTCAAAATCGATTCTGTCCGGCCGGCCGTGGACACGATAACTGTCAAACGGAGTGAGCTAGCAGGGTGAGTCGCGCATTGGAATGCCACGGTTAAGTTCGTTAATGGGCCAAATCGGTCGAATAGTTTCCGAGTTATAGCCACTTATAATTTTGAAGATATTTATTTTTTACTTCAGAAACTACTTGAGCGATTGAATTCAAACTTAGCAATTAGGTGGAGTATAACAACACGCAACTTTGAGCCAAATTTTGTCAGGATCATACTGACAATAAATTGTTTTTTTCCAAAAAATTTTTTTTTTCGAAAACCGTTCATCATATCCAGAAAAAAATTCCACTCAGACTTTGAACTTCATATTTCACAGCAAGGTACCAAATTTCAGTTCGATAAGATTAAAAGTTTTGGAGTTATCGGAAAAAAATATGTCAAATTTCGAGGTTTTTTTCTCGATATCGTTGCTTTTTTCGGTATAACTCGAAAAATACAGATTCAATCCTGATAAAACTTAGCAGCTAGTTTGAAGATGCTGAAAGACAACCTTATGCAAAATTTCGTGATGATCGTGTCATTAGAACAATTTGAAAAAAAAAATTCTGTGATTTTCTTATCATATCATCTTCATTAAATTCTGCATGAACTGTCGAACTGTAATTTTTCGATGAAGCACTGGATTTCAATTCTATCTGATCTGTATTCTTGTAAATATTGGGAAAATAAAATTTGATTGGGTACATTTCGGAATCATTGGGTGGATTTAACCCATTCAAGAATTCGGCCTTCGTAATTAAGGTCCAAACCTTCTCTACAAATATCGAGTTCCTAAGTTGTTTCTTTCGAAAGTTATTGTGTATACGCAGTCGGCCTTTGGGGCTCAAATACGAAGGTCGTATTCGTGAATGGGTAAAATCCGCCCAATGATTCCGTAGATATACCCATTCAAAATTTTATTTTCCCAATATAGACATAGAACATAGAACATAGAAAAGCACTGTCGTGAAGGCAGCAGCTTTCGCGCGCAAGTGAAAATTCGTTGGCGAAGCGGTCATCTATATTGAACATGCGAGCGAAAGCTGCTGCCTTCACGACAGTGCTATTCTAGATTTTTAATTCTCGAAGTTGGATCAATGCGGACACATCTTTGAAATTAGTAAAAAAAAAGTTTTAGGAAGGAAATACTTGCTGGCAAAAGATCTAAACCGGCCACGGTTCCTGGAGTTGTCGGCCTGGCCTTCAGGGCGGGGGAACCACTTGGTGTCGACGAATGAGTGTTGTCCAATCCAGAGCGACTCAAAGGTGAATCTGAAAGAATTTTACTTAACTACGCATATCACCAAAGAATTTTAAATGCATTTTGTGCAAGATAGAACTAACTTTTGTTAGTTACCGCTTTGTTGCTAGATCTGTAGGTCGATTTTACTGGTTGCTGAGGTGAACAGAACGGTGAAGGATTTTACATAGATGCATAGAATAAATCAGGTGTCGACACTTTCCAACTATCCGAGAAATGTCAAATCTTGGGCTACTTGGCTCTGTAAACGATGATGGCGCTTACGTCGCTTTGGCAAGTGCATACATTTAATTCCGCGAAATGAAAATGAATTGAGCAATAATCTGATGGAACTATTTCCCAAAAAATTAATCAGATATTTGAAATTATGGATTCTCACTAATACATAGAGGAGATTAATAAATGTGGAGCATCTACTCATTAATAATATGAAATATGTGTAAGGGAATAAGGAGCAATATGAGGTTTATTGTGAGAACACTTTCATGGATGAATACAAAAAGTTATTTCGAAGCAAAAACAACGGTGAAAACGAAACGGTAGACTGATATTACTAATGGATTCTATTGGATAGTTTAGATCTCCTTTGAATTTTGTATGTACCTATTAGTACATATTCAATTCAAAAGTTATGAATTATGTAACATACCTACTTATGCAAATATTTGGAGGAAATGTTCATGTTTATTATTATTGAAATCAATATATGAATTTTCACTTTGCTGTTCATGTTCATACGAATTTATCAGACGAATATCCGCCATTCTGACTGAATGAAATGAATAATCATAATTTAAATTCGTCAAAATGAATTTATTATCGGAAATTCATGAAAATAATGTATGACCCAACTCAGAAAATCAGAAAGAAGTTCTGATTTGACTAGTTTTGATATGACAGGTCGGTAACTTCCGTAAATATTTTAGATTTTATATGGCAGATTTTCCTATGCCTGCATCTATCGGCGAAATCTGAAGTAGGCCAACAAAGCCGTATTTTGACAACGTTTGGACCTCATTTCGGACCCAAAATATGTCAAAGAGTGTCGGCACCTAATGTATTCTATGCATTTATGATTTTATAAACCATAGCGATCGCGGTGGCGATCAGGGCCTTATTCTTGAAATCCGATGGTATAGAACGTTCTCTATGGCACAATCTCCCGTTCGACCTCGCTCCCATTTGTCAAAACGTCAATTCCGTATTCTTGACTGTCAAGAAGCGCTATTCATAAATTCTGGGAAGAGAATAATCGTGGAAAAATTGGCGTTTCGACGCCGTTGGCAAGGAAACGCAAGCATTTATGATGGAACGATATTGTATGTGTATATTATAATTACAGAACATGGTTAAATCTTGATCAGCCGTAAACTGCACAAACAGGTTGTAAACAGGCCAAAATATCAAATTTCACAAGGGGTTTTTATTTAATTGAATATGATTTGTTTTATTTTTTTCCTAATTTCTGAATAAGAGATAAGACTTTCTATATATTACAGATTTTTAAAGGACAATTTCCTGAGGAAAAGATAGTAAGTGGCGGTACGAAGAAAATTTCAATTTGCAGCAAGCATTTTGTTTAAAATTATTATTAACATTGGTATAAATGAAATTTGGTTCAAATGAAGTTATTAAATCTCAAATGTTAATAAATGATGAATAATTCTTTCAACATTGGATTTTGAATTGATTGAAAGTTTATTTAATTGAACATCACGGCGATATCAATCGGCATTTTGCGCGCATTTTCTTATTAGGGGAACAGTGTGCTATCGCTTCATCCACATGTCTGTAATTTTTGAATTTCGTGCCGAAAATGGTCTCAAACTACTAGGTTGGACTCGCTGATGAAGAATCCAGTGTCCAAATCGATTCTGCCGTCCGACAGTGGACACGATAACGATCGAACAGAGCAAGCTAGCGGCTTGAAACTTCTAGGGTAGGCCGTGTATCAGAATGCCGTAGTAAAGTTTTTTTTTCGAAAACCGTTCATCAAATCCAGAAAAAAATTCCACTCGGACTTTGAGCTTCATATTTCACAGCAGTGTATCAAATCTCATTTCGATACGATTATAATTTTCGGAGATATTGGGAAGAAATCTGTCAAGTTTCGTGGTTATTCCCTCGGTATCGTTGTTTTTCCGAAATAATTTCCAGAATAACTCGAAAAAACCTAGAAAAGCAATTAAGTGAAGTCAGCAGCTTTTGCGAGTGTTTCCTTTTGGTGTTTTATTTTTTGAACATGCGCGCAAAAGCTGCTGACTTAACGTCAGTGCTTCTATAGGTTATTTATTTTTCTTCCGTGATGTCCTTGAAATTTTAAATACCTGCTTAGTATATTTTTGAGATATCAGAACAAAGAACAACATGAACCAAATTTTGAGAATAATTTATTAGAAACTAATAGAGTTCGAAGAAGATATAAAAAAAATTGAATTGCTCGAAATGAAAGAAGAATGAATTCAAGAAGAGATATGTGTATATAGGTGGTCTCAACTCCATTTTTTCATATGACTCATTTAGATTTTATAAATTCTGATTAATCAATATTCCTGAATCAGGAAATGAATATATAGAATATCATTTTGACCTAAGTCAATATTTTTCAGCAATATTTTCACCTACTAATTATCATTGATGTCAAATATAATACTTTCATATCATGAAATAATCTTTCATTTTAATGCTCCCACTGCATTGTAAATTTTTAGTTCTCTTGATGAAGGAATAATAAAGTCTCGAAAGCTTGCGCCAAGAAAAAAGTACCTACATCAATCATTTTTATCTAATTCCTGCTATTTTCAGTAATCCATTTTTGTAGCTATAAAAACAAATAATCCTTTAGCCAATGTAAGCTCTCATTATTTTCATATTTGCACCGAAAATTCTCAGGAAAAACGCATAAAAAACAGAATTTTCATACGCATTTAATGCTTTTTAAATGGAATACGCGGGCTTTCTGCCACCACTAGCTCTATCTCTCTCGGCAACATATGATTACACAGTGCAAGCTGACAGGCCTCATCCATGGTTTGTTATATCTATGATACCATCGCAGTCAAGATGGGGAGCAGTCCGAATGAGCGGTCATAGACGAACAATTATGCCAAATGTTCTAACCAATCAAAAACAAGTATTTTCGACAGACTTGAAGCTAACTTCATTCATGTAGCCAACTTTATGTATAATGTATCGACATAGACTATATTTCTGTCATATATATTGTCATAATTCAAATTTGAATTCATACAGTTGTCATAAGAGTTGGGAGCGTATTTCGGAAAATTGTAAAATGGATCATTTTGGAAAAAAAAGATCACTTCCAATCAACTATAAACAGAAGGGCTGCTCACCGACTACATAACATAAAGAACTGAAATGTACATAGGTCGAATAAATTCAGATTATTCAAGGGAGGATATGAAAAAAAAACTGAAATGAAATCACACTGTTCCGAGTTGAGCTTTAGTTAATCCAAACATTTTGATAAGTTTTTGATCAGATAGATCAAACGGGTTCCGTTTAGAAAGCACATCGACACCCATTTGGTATTGTAATTCTGCATCTTTCACATCTTCATTCAGTACTTCCCACATAATTGCACTCGCCATGTCCATCTTCGAGTGAAAACAGAAATTTTGTGGTGAAATGTAATCGAGATTGTAAAGACTTAATGCCAAATAGATCAAAATTGTCAAATACCCAAAACATAACAAGCGTCCTCTATGTATCGTTCCATCTCAAATCGTAAGAGAAACATCGTTCGCTCTCCGTCAAGCACTCATTCATTTCAAGAATACCGTTTCCCTGAAAATCTCGTAGACACGCCCCCTTTCGATCATTCGTTCTCTTCCCCGCATTCAAGAATAGGCGCCCAGGCAGCAGGAGCGATCTCAGTCAACTCAAACACATGCATTTTCATGCAAATTCATTTTGTCTGAGTTGATCGAGATCGCTACCGCTTCCTGATCGCCATCGAGATCGCGTTGGTTGTAAAATCCTTAAGTGAAACACTTGGCGTTACACGAAAGGTCAGAGAGAATGTCTAAAAATATTTATTGTAATAACTAAACAATTCGAATACGATTTGAATTTAATTCATTCGATTTTTCTCGGAAATAACTGCAGTCGATTTCCTGGGCCTTTTGAATTTCACTTTCTTCGGAAGATTCGATATTGCTCATTTTTATGCGCATGTCTAGGGGTACAGAGTGCTATCGTTTTGTCGAAATATCTGTAATTTTCGAATTTCGAGCTGAAAATGGTCTAAAACGACTAGGTTGGACTCACTGATGACAAATCCGGTGTCAAAATCAATTCTGTCCGGCAGGAAGGCCGACCGTCCGTAGGCACGATAACGGGCGTACGGAGAATCCTACAGACATGAAAATTTCAGAGTTGGTTGCATTTCAAAATGCGGAGGTTTAGTCCGTTAAAGGGTAAAATCGATCGAATAGTTTCGGAGTTATAGATATTTGAAGTTTTGAGTTTATTTCTCAGATATTTCGAGAACCACTAGAGTGATTGAACACACGCCTTCGGCCCAAGTTGCCAACCCACAATTTACTTAGCAAGTTTACTTTCACTGGGGAACGGGAATTTCACGACAAATTCGACATGATAAGGTTCGCGTTATTTATAAATACCCGTGAAACATGCCTCGGCTCTTCAAACCAGATAATTCCTTCCAAATATAGGTTTTTGTTAAGATCGTCCCCGATTGGCTGAAATTTAAGTTGGGATTCCTGATTTCATGCAAGCAGTGTCAATTTTCATAGGATACGTTCTGAAAATCAACTCTGTTGTTTCGGTTGCCGATTTTCCGCTCCGTAAATATGAAATATTCGGATGATTCCTGATACAAGCGCGTGAAAAAGGTTATTTACGGAATCTGGATGATGAAAATGCGGTCGATTTACTGTCACCAGAACGATTTTCTATGGTAAATATCCATACCTGTTCGGGACGGTTCTAGCATTGACCAATAGTCTGTGGTTCTGTACTCGGAACCAAAACAAACCTAAAGTAAACGTGATTGTTCTATGCTATGGATATTTACCATAGAAAATCGTTCTGGTGACAGTAAATCGACCGCATTTTCATCAACCAGATTCCGTAAATAACCTTTTTCACGCGCTTGTTCAAGGAACCATCCGAATATTTCATATTTACGGAGCGGTAAATCGGCAACCGAAACAACAGAGTGGATTTTCGGAACGTATCCTATGAAAATTGACACTGTTTGCATGAAATCAGGAATCCCAACTTAAATTTCAACCAATCGGGGACGATATTAACAAAAACCTATATTTGGAAGGAATTATCTGGTTTGAAGAGCCGAGGCATGTTTTACGGTTATTTATAAATAATGCGAACCTTATCATGTCGAATTTGTCCTGAAATTCCCGTTCCCCACAGAAAGTGAACTTGCTAAGTAAATTGTGGGTTGGCAACTTGGGCCGAAGTCGTCTATTGAAACTTGACAGTTGGTTGAACTTAAAAGGAAATTTTTTTTCAAATTTTTTTCTGAAAAATTGTTTTCTTCGAAAACTATCAATTATATTCGAATGGAATTCTGGTCATACTTTAAGCTTCATGATTTGCAGCGATACGACAAATTTGAGTTCGATAAGATAATAATTTTTGGAGATATTGTAAAAAATATGTCATATTTCGTGGTTCTTTTTTCGATATCGTTGTTTTTTCGGGATATCTCAAAAAATACTGATTCAATCATGATGAAACTTGGCAGATAATTTAAAAATGTTGTTGAAAATCTTTGTGCACATTTTCGTGATGATCGTGTTATCAGAACAATTTGAAAAAAAATTTCAAATTTTTTTATCTCAAATATTCAATATTCTGTGATCTTCTTATCGTACTGTCATATTTCGATGAAAATCTGGATTTCTATACGATCTTATCTGTATTTTTGTAAATATTGGTGAAATAAAATTTTGAATGGGTATGGCGGCGGAATCATTCGGTGGATTTTACCCATTCACGAATTCGGCCTTTGTAATTTAGGTCCAAACCTTCTCTACAAATATCGAGTTTCTAAGTAGTTTCTTCCGGAAGTTATTGTGTTTACGGTCGGCCGTTGTACAAAAATTAAACCTACACTGCATTAAACCTACACTGCATTCACCTGGGCTACTAAGGGATATCACAAAAATCATTTTGACCACAGAGAGCCTTTGAGTCTCCTTTTCACACCCAATTAAACAATTTAACTTATGGTTATCTGTCAAAGTAGTTTTATAACACCTGCCCTAAATCGTGAGCACCCAAGAGGTTTCATCGGAAGCTTCAATCTGTAACTGTAAATACAAATAATCATGCAAAAAACACCGTTTTGTTCCGAATGAACTTGTTGAAGATAAGCGAAAAATAAAGAGATCATTTATCACACCTTTTATTCAAATAAATTAAGCATCAGCAACATCCATAAAGGTACATATGTATATGTACCTATATCACAAATTTTCACCAGCTCAGTCTCAAATACTTCTCGCTATTCTAACGTATTCACCAGTGTTCAAATCATAGCTGTAAATGGGACTGCTCAGTGGTTCCACGTCTTTGTACTTCAAGCGTGCCGAAAATTCCATATTTTTCTCGTCATTTTCCGTTTGGTACACCACCTGTTGCAATAAACCAAATGGATGGTAGATGTAATATTGACCTCTTTGTTTTATTGGTTTGATATCATCCACCTGCTCTACTTCGTTATCTGTCGTTGCCTCTATCTCAGCAGTTGTGGTTGGTATTTCTGTAGTGGTTGAAGGCTCTTTTGGTGGCGGTCCATAGGAAGGAGCAGGCTGTGGAGGTCCATAGGATGGAGCTGGGGCAGGAGGTCCATATGAAGGTTCTGGAGGTCCATAGGAATTAGATGGTGGTCCATAGGAAGATTGGGGAGGACCATAAGATGCCTGTGGAGGTCCATACGACTGCTGAGGTGATGCGTCTTCTCCCCACTTACCAGTAAATGGTATCTCGATCGATTTTTGTACCTCAACTGTGGTTTTATACCTTGGTGGTTCGCACAGTGCGAACCCAAGTAAACCAAGTAGAATGGTTAATTTCATGTTGACTATTTGAACGACACTTGTTTTCGAACTGATAACATGGAGGAACTGTACGTGTTTTATATGTGGAAAAGATTTGAACATTAGTCACCGGTGATAACTGACCTTTTTGAAG
This sequence comes from Myrrha octodecimguttata, assembly GCA_958510865.1. Taxonomy (NCBI): domain Eukaryota; kingdom Metazoa; phylum Arthropoda; class Insecta; order Coleoptera; family Coccinellidae; genus Myrrha; species Myrrha octodecimguttata. The sequence continues at coordinate 75,287,513 of OY294059.1, read as the reverse complement.
ATCATTGAAAAATGGCCAAATGTGTAGTTTAAGGACGTATTATCTATGTTGCATATTAAGTAATACGTACGTGATACGAAAATAGATTTGTATGTTTTGAATATTAATTCCTGAGGAGGATAGTGTAGGATCCTTTCAATGAAGTATGTCTTGCAGAATTCTTGCTTAGTTGACATTCTATGGCAAGGATGTATTGCATATTATTACTATTATTCCATATGAGATACAACTTTAATGGGAGAATCAAAACAAATAGATTTCCCATTAAAAATCATTGTCCAACAAAACTTTCATCAACTTGAATAGTTGAAAGAGTGTCAAGCGGAAATCTTCAAATAAATCAACCTTACAGGTGCACGAATCACCTCATAGAACCGTACTCTTCTTCATATAAATTCATTTGATTTGAAAAAAATTTATTTCCGAACAATTCAAACCGCAGATTATCAATAACTACCAAAAGCAAAAACTTCAAGACTCAATAATTGGAGGGCAGGTTTCAGGCTTAATATAGAAGGCCCAATTAATGGATGGGTGAAATCAACCCAAAGATTCCGCAGATATGTGTATCAATTCAATATGTATATTCATGTTTGGGGTAGGTGATAAATCATGTTTTCTGTGGAATATAAACTCTGTGCTATTCGAGTCGATATTTACTGGTTTATTTTTCATTATTTTGACAATGGAGGGGTAAAGAATATTCATAAGTATCGAAATGAGAAGTAAATACCAAGTACATGACAAAGTGGTGAATAGTTTCAACGTGGGTCGTGTATTAATTAACATAAACGAATGAAACGATTATGTATTCTGCACATACAATCGGAATTCCCTAAGGCGTAGGTTGAATACTATGATTCAATTTTCAGAAATCGTACAAAATTTATTGAGTTATTATTTTGGAAGGAATTGTGTCAATATCAGGAACGCATACTTTTCGGTTTCAGTATGTTCCGAAAAAGCGGAAACTTTTCATTATGTGAATAATACACGGAATATTGGAAAATCATATTAAACTCTCTATGATATCAAGTATCGGAGTAATCAATATGTAAATGGAGCTTTATTTGCACAAAAACCAGAGAAAATCGATCAATCATTCGAAAATGCTGAGAGAGAAACTAGAAAGTTGATGCAGAAATATTAAGGAGGCTGCAACAAATCGAAAATGGCCATAATATATAGTATGCTCTATAATTTGTTAGATATACTCCATTCACTTTCATAAACTATCCCGGTTGGCCATGACATTCTGACACATTTCAAGTTGTATATTTTGAAAATGTTAGTTTATAGAAATTTTCCTGTCAGATAAACTAGACAACGTTGTCCTCTCTACATATACAGGTCGTTGTGCAGCTAAAAAATAAATATCTATTCATATAAAATATAATTACCTAGTTTTCACTCACATACCTACGTCGAAACTTTCTGAAACTTTGTCTCTGCTTGTCCGAAACTAACTTCGGCATTTTTAGTTTCCAAACTTTCTATTATGTTGAGATTTGAGATTGAGTGTAGAAATTGGCATTGGCATTTGGAAACGTCTCGGAGAATTATTTTGACATTGCCTATTTTTCACGAGTGCCAACCTGGGTCAGTTTTAAGTAAAAAAACTTGATAGACCTAAATCATGGCCAACTGAGATAGTTTATAAAACTGAATGGAGTATAAGCGGTAGCAATGCTGCATAGATCGTTAAACTCGTAGTTCCTTCCTGAAAAAAACAAATTTTCAAGAAATTCATACTTCCTGTACTCCGGAAAATTCCAGAGTACCATCAAACGAGGCCTACCCTGTGAAATATTATTCGTAGCAGTTCAAAGGTTTATATCGTTTTGGACTGACTCCTAAACTAATGCTGGAAATTTTGATCTGAAGAATCGCATACATACCCATACAAATTAGGTGACGCTTGCGTAAAAGAATCAGCGACTGATATGCGACCGTCCAAATCACACTGAAACAGTTATTAGCCATTTTCTGAAAAATTCGAATACAAAGTTAGGGTAGGTATCTGTGTGAATTTCCTCTAATTTTCAGTTTGATGGCTGAAGTAGAATGATGAAGAAAATGGTTAAAATAGTTTTGAGGGTGAACTACAGGAAACACTCTTGTGTTAGCTTGTATTGAGTATATTTGTTCTAAATTTCTTGGAAGATGAAATCAACGTTAATTAAATATACTCTTCATTCACTTTTATGAACTAACTAGGTTGTCGTAGGTTGGCACTTGCAAATATCCGCAAGGTCAAAATAATTCTCAGAGACATTGCCAAATGCCAATGCCAATTTCTACTCTCAATCTCAACATAATCATCACGCTTGGAAACTAAAAATGCCTACAGTAGTTTTGAAAAAGCAGAGACGAATTATCAGAAAGTGCTTTGTAGATTTGAAATCTGCTTTTTCTGATAGTAACCTTTATAATTTGGAATCAATAATAATTTATCACAAGCTATCCAACATTTTCGACGTTTATGAGAGGAAACCAAGGAATTATATTTTATATGAATAAACAGGGTGATTCCGGAGCAGACCGTCAGATTTTAGGATAAGTTTACACTAGTCAAGACAGTCTCGAAACAATGTTTGGTTCATGGTTGGGGGTCTCTATTGAGAATATACAGGGTGATTCGTCCGATTCGACCGATTTTACTTTTATTGATAACTTTGGTATGGCTTTTTCGATTTCAATGAAATTTTCAACGTAGTACAATAGTGTTGAACACATTCATCGATTTAAATTTTTTTTTCAAAATAAGCGGTTGTTATTGTGTTAAATCCAGATTAATTGTGCAGGTTGAAAAAACACCCTGAACATAGCGTTTCCTAAACTACGCTATCTGTTTACGATTCTACTATAATAAGTCATTATTTGAGAGTTTCCAATTTTTTTGGCAATTTTTTTTGAGAAAATTCCATCAAAAAAAGACAATGTCGAAATTTCGCTCCAATCGATTCTACTTTTATTGATAACTTTGGTATGGCTCATTCAATTTTGATGAAATTTGCAGTGTAGAACAATCTGAATGAGTACATTCAATAATCGCAAAAGTCTCTCAAAATACAGGGTTGTAATTGTGATAATTTTGGAATTTCAGATTAATTGTGCAGTTGAGAAAAAAACACTTTGTACATTGCTTTTCCAAATTTTTCTTATTCGTTTCAGATTCTACAATAATATGTCATCATTCAGAGGTTTTAAGTTTCTTTGGCACACCTCCGGTTTTCCTAGAAAACATTTTTGAAGAAGAGCATGATCGAAATTTGGCTCACAAGCAGTGAGAGTATTGCACACTAGGTAGGAAAGCTGTGTTGTCCAAGGATGCAAAGCAGTTCTTAAGTTCTAAAATATTCTTTTCAAATTTCAAATTCATATTCAATTTCTAAAATTTTGTATGAAATAGATGAATGTGTTCAATACTATTGTACTACGCTGAAAATTTCATTGAAATCGAATAAGCCATACCAAAGTTATCAATAAAAGTAAAATCGGTCGATTCGGACAAATCACCCTGTATATTCTCAACAGAGACCCCCAACCATAAACCAAACAGTGTTCCGAGACTGTCTTGACTTGTGTAAACTTATCCCAAAATCTGACGGTCTCCTCCGGAATCACCCTGTATATTTATTTTTTAGCTGCACATCACCACAATAAGAAAAAAATATCTCTGTAAATTTTTTGAAAAATATTTTTTTGTAAAGGATTCATTATATCCGAGAAAAAAATTAGCTCAAACCTTGAGCCTTATATTTCACAGCAGTGTACCAAATTTAAATTCGATACAACTATTATTTTCGGTGATATCATGGGAAAATCTATGTCAAATTTCTTGGTATTTTGGTCGAGATCGTCGTTTTTTCTGAAATCTCGAAAACTGCTCATTCAATTATGATGAAACTTGGCAGCTAGTTTGAAAATGCTGATTGACAACGTGTGCAAAATTTCGTGATGATCATGCGATAAGAACGATTCGAAAAAATTTTGTTTCGAATACCCGATATTTTACGATCTTCATGAAATTCTGTAAGGGGCTTAGAACCGTTGGGCCGATCGTAAACACAATAACTCAAACTCAAAAACTCGATATTTGGTATAGTATAAGTTCGGGGCATAATAACGAAGGTCGAATTCGTGAATGGGTAAAATCAACCCAATGATTTCGTAGATTATTTCGTGTCATTAACTATTTCTGTTATGGAGTTAACTCAGGAAAGATAGGACCGTCGGACGGAATCGAATTTAACATCGGATTCTTCATCAACGAGTCCAACCTATATTCTTCAAAGACATTCGGCTGTAAATTCGATAACAAGAATCATTCAGGCAAAATCTATTATTCATTGTTCAATTTCACGACTAAGTGATGCATAACAATTCAATTACCCTAAATAGAGCCCATTTATCGATCAGGCGTTATCAAGCAGATATCGCTAGTCCTCAACACCTAGTGGCTTGGCGCATCAGATCGATCCTTCTCAAACTGAATGGAATCCTGCTATTCCTGCTGAATGAAACGAGCTAATTCTGGGGAAAGGTATGTGCTAGAGTGGGTAGGAGCATTTGCATCGTAATTTATCCTTTGCTTTCACGCGATTCAAGAACTAAACTCATCAGGAAAGCGTTAACGACGGAAATATCTCAGTAATTAGTTTTTCGCAATTTACCGTGAACCGTGAAACGGCTTGGAGTTCGAGGGTTGATATAGTTGGAGCTCTATGGTGAAGAGTTATTTTAGTTTGAATGTTGGAAGTGATCGGTATTGAATCTGGCTAAAAAACTGACAATTTTAGACTTGCGGTCAAGGGCTTTTACGAGCTCGTTCCGATAGATGATTTCGGCCCAAGTTGCCAACCTATAATTTTCTTAGCAAATTTACTATCACTGGGGAACGGGAATTTCAGGACAAATTCGACATGATAAGGTTCACGTTATTTATGAATATCCGTAAAAGATGCCTCGGCTCCTCAAACAAGATAATTCCTTTCAAATATAGGTTTTTGTTAGGATGAGATTTGAGTTGGGATTCCTGATTTCATGTTAATAGTGTCAAATTTATATAGGATACGTTCCGCAAATCAACGCAGTTATTTCGGTTGCCGGTTTTCCGTTCTGTAAATATGAAATATTCGGTTGGTTCCTGAAAAAAAAGGTTAATTACGAAATTTGATCGATGGAAGAGCAATCTTACTGTCACCAGAACATAGACATATTGAGTCTATGCATCCGAATGACAATCAATTTTTCCATTGTTGATTGTTGTCTCTTCGATGTTCTACCTATGGATCATAAAGTACATGAAGATTGTTCTATGCTATGGATATGTTACCATAGAACATTGACTGTCGTTCTGATGACAGAAAGAACGTTTTTTCATCAATCAAATTCCGTAATTCACCTTTTTGTCAGGAACCAACCGAATATTTTATATTTACGGAATGGGAAACCGGCAACCGAAATAACCAAGTTGATTTGCGGAACATATTCTATATAAGTTTGGCACTATTAACATGAAATCAGGAATCCCAACTTAAATTTCAGCCAATCAGAGATGATCTTAACAAAACCCTATATTTGGAAGGAATTATCTTGTTTGAGGAGCCCAGGCATCTTTTACGGATATTTATAAATACCGCGCACCTTTCATGTCGAATTTGTTTTGAAATTCCCCAGTGATAGTAATTTGGTGAAGAAAATTGTGGGTTGGCAACTTGGGCCGAAGTCGTCGTCGAAGTTGAAATTGACATGTTTTTATAGAATTTCTGGAGATTACTGGCAAATCGAACAGACAATAAATGAATCATAGTGAAATATTCAATTCGAATTTGGCAAAATGCCATCGAAATCTGAAAAAATGTTCATCCGAAATTTCGAAAATTTACGAGATTTTTTCATACATTTTCCAAACATAAGATCCTCATAGAATTTCGCGCAAACTTGATCGTCGGTATTCCTCAACTAATTACTAAGTTTGAACTTGATCACGTCAGTATATTTCCTGAGATATTGTAGAAGTACCATCAAAATTCTGAATGAGTATAATTCCGAAATCATTTGCCCGATTTTGCCCATAAACGAACTCAACAGAGATTTTTAGGCTAAAAACTTATCCCGCACATCTCAAGGATCTTAGGTCATTTCTCTCGAAAGTTTGAGCACATAAGACCGACCAGATAAATTTGAATTTGAGCACGGATTATTCTCCATGGAATCCAACATAATTGTTCAATACAATTTTCGACAGTTAACTCAGAAAATTCTTGAGAAGCACTGACGTGAAGTCGAAAGCTTTTGCGAACGAATTCAAATTCGTAGCCAAAACGGTCATCTTACCACGTATTGACTCCGTCAAATGCACCTTTACTTTCTGATGAAAACAAGATCTTCCAATCATATTATCCTCACGAAATTCTGCATGAACCCGCAAGCTGTCATTTTTCGATCAAAGACTGGATTTCAATTCGATTCAATATGTATTTTTGGAAATATTGGGAAAATAAAATTTTGATTGGGTATATCTGCGAAATCATTCGGTGGATTTCACCCATTCAGGAATTCGTAATTTGTAAGCAAGGTCCAAACCTACTCTACTTTCTAGTTTCTAAGTCGTTTCTTTCGGAAGTTATTGTGTTTACGCTCGTCCACACGGTTCGACTCAAAGGTTTCTGTGAAATTCCATCACAATATTATTATAATGAAAAGTTTGCGGGAAGAAATACTTGAGCCAACAACAATTGCCCATTTATAAACTCTACCGTCACCAGATATACATAATTGAGTTTTACCCTGGATTCTACATCCTGAAGTACAACCCATTCCATTTCCGGTTAAGAATTTGAAAATTCTTTCTAAAAAAAACGCTTCAAACTCGTGAAATGTGCTGAAGCAGAGCGATTTATGCGCTTGTAGGTTCACCCATTTCAATCCAGAATTCACCCTAGAAATCTAGAAGTTCCGACTCATCAGAGCGATCATCCATCCGGACACTGAACCAAGCAAGATCTGCTTGGCCACGAAAATGTTCACAATCCGTTATTTGGACAAAATTTTGCATGCGGCTTCCTTTCAATCAGAGCACATTAATATCTCTCCTTTTATTGAGAAAGGGATTCTGCAGAATCGTTGGACGAATTACGTTCATTCCAAAATTTTACTTGTACAAGCTGTAGGTGTTCTTGGTGCGTATAACCTGTTGAAGAGCGCGAACTTTCATTTATCGATTAACCCTCGAAATGAGGATCCCATTAAATTGAAACTTCGTTGAAGTTTCATTAAAAGTTTCATTGAGATCGTATCACCAGGAAAATTAAAACCGGAGCAAAAGTCAATATTTTGGGATTCATTGAGTTGAATTCACACATTCATGTAAAAAAAGCTACAATTCTACTCAAATATTTATATACAATATTTCAACAAAGATCAAGTGCCCAAGTTGTTTCATTCGAAAATTTTTGCGTCTTCGGTCGGCATTTCAAAATTTTATTTCAAAATATTTTCAAAAACTCACATCCGGTCGAGTTGAGATTTAGTTGACAGTTGAAAAAGTATGTCCGGGTTCAGCCTAATTTTGTGAGGATAATCAGATCAGAAAATAGCTAAACTGTCCTCATCTGGAAATCAGATAGAATTTGGTGGGATAAGCTTATCTGGACCCTATTCAGTTTATAACATAATTGGACTCATTAAAATCCACAATTTCTTGAAAGATTACGAAATATCGAAGTCCAAAAACTCACCATGATTTAAGATTGTTTTTCGAAATTAACAAAGCCCCATTACGAGTGTCAAAAGTAATGCTAATACCTCATTTTGAATAGGATTATTAACCTAATTAACGGACTGATACTATTTTCGGCTACCTTGTATCCTAATTCCTTCACTACTACAAGTTTTTCAAGAATCACATCAATATTGAACAAAATTTGGTGGCACATAAAATTATCTTTATTAATTTACCTCCTTTAAGCATAATGTCCCCGACACTTTCTGATTCGTCTTCAAATATGTATGTACACCCAACTGTTGGTTTTAACGCACTGAAATTCATAAATTTTACGATTGTCAGCTATTTTATCACCCAACACGTAAATCGCATTAACATAGGGGATATGATAGTAATCAGGTTTTTTTTCTTCAATTTACGACTTCAAATTTCGATGAACAAATAGGAAATTTTGCAGCGTTCTTTATTTCGATGTTGTTGTGGATCTTGAAACGATTACGCTTCAATGAAATTGATTTCAATTTTTAACTTTTAATTTAAATACCGATTAATAGAATGTGAAAAAATTTTAAATACACGTTCAAAACGGATATCTGATAATGCATTTTGTCGACGCAATTATAGATTAATCATACGTGATTGATCATTTTTACGAACTTCTGTAGGTCTGTAATTTTCGAATCATGAGCCGGAAATAATCTCAAAATATTAGTTTGGAATTGTTGAAGATGACTTCGTGGTCTGATTTGATTCTGTCCGGCCGTCCGTCTTATGTGCCTAACTCTCGAAAGGAAAGGACCTATAGAAATTTTCAGGAAAGATTTGAAACCTGAATATACTAACTGACAAAGTCTGTAACACCCAGAGAAGCTGTTAGAATTTTATTTTTTTTTGATAAAACATAGATAAGAATAAATGATTAAAATTTGGAGAAAAAATTTCAAAAAGCACTGCCGTGAAGGCGGCAACTTTTGCGCGCATGTTCAATGTAGATGACCGCTTCAGCAACGAATTTGAACATGCACGCAAAAGCTGCTGCCTTCACGGCAGTGCTTTTTGAATTTTTTTACTGATAAATTACTGGATGAATTACTGGACGGTCAGCCTAACGGCCGACTGCGTAAACACAATAACTTCCGAAAGAAACAACTTAGAAACTCGATATTTGTAGAGAAGGTTTGGACCTTAATTACGAAGGCCGAATTCGTGAATGGGTAAAATCCACCCAATGATTCCGTAGATATACCCAATCAAAATTTTATTTTTCCAATATTTCCAAAAATACAGATCAGATCGAATTGAAATCCAGTACTTCATCAAAAAATAACAGTTCGAAGTTTCATACAGAATTTAATGAGGATGATATGATAAGAAAATCATGGAATTTTTCTTTTTTCAAATTGTTCTAATGACACGATTATCACGAAATTTTGCATAAAGTTGTCTTTCAGAATCTCAAAACTAGCTGTGAAGTTTTATCAGGACTGAATCAGTATTTCCTGAGTTATACCGACAAAATCAACGATATCGAGAAGAAAACCTCGAAATTTGACATATTTTTTCACGATATCTCCAAAACTTATGATCATATTGAACTCAAATTTGGTACACTGCTGTGAAATATGAAGCTCAAAGTGCGAGTGGAACTTTTTTTGGATATGATGAATGGTTTCCAAAAAAAAATGTTTTGTAAAAAAATTTCGAAAATTTTTTTTTAAAATTTACTGACAATATGATCCTGACGAAATTTGGCTCAAAGTTGCGCGTCATTATACTCCACCTAACTGCCAAGTTTGAATCCAATCACTCAAGTAGTTTCTGAAATAAAAAATAAATAACTTCAAAATTTCAAGTGCCTATAACTCCGAAACTATTTGACCGATTTGGCCCATTAACGAACTTATCCGCGGCATTCTGATGCGCAACCTATCCTGAAAGTTTCAAGTTGCTGGCTTGTTTCTGTCGACAGTTACCATGTCTACGGCCGGACGGATGGCCGGCCGGACAGAATCGATTTTGACATCGGATTCGTCATCAGTGAGTCCAACCTAGTCGTTTGAGACCATTTTTGGCTCAATCATCCAAAATTACAGACATTTGGACAAAACGATAGCACGCTGTTCCCCTAGAACATGCGCGGAAAAAAAGGGTTTACAATTTTTTTAATTAAATTTGTTAATGATGTGTTTGTCCACTGCGGTTATCTATACACTCCCTTATACGTCTTGGCATTGATGTAAGAAGATGGTATATTTCTTCTCGAGGGATACTTTCCCAATATACATGTACTTCATTAGTCAGAGCCCTCAAAGTCCGTGGAGGCTGGGGTAAATTTCCAAGCCTTCTACTCATGATGTCCCAAACATGCTCTAAGGGAAAAAGATCGGGGGATCTGGGCGGCGATGGCAAAAGATTCACATGGGACGCTTCAAAAAAGTTTAAACTAACTCTGGCAACATGAGGTCGAGCATTATCTTGCTGAAATATTGGATTCTAACCCTTCTTCGAACATTATGTGTACCCAAGGAGAACCGAGGTTCATCACAAAAGACGACCTGATGCCATTCCACATTCCAATGTTGTCGTTCTCTGCACCACTGTAATCGTTGCCGGCGAGGCTCAACCATAAGGGGTTACACAAGATGGTGTCAATAATATTGCAGTCCTGAAGACCTTATACGACGGTAAATCGTTCGAACAGTTTGGCCTTGTTCTCCTAACCACTCATCAGCCAAAGATCGAGTTTTCGCAAATCGGTCTAAAATTGCCATAAGTCTTACACGTCGATCTTGAACTTCATTTGTGCCCCCTCGACGTCCGGTGCCTACTCTTCTTCGATTTTGGGCATTATCAAACCACGCTTGACAACATCTCATAACAGTAGTTGGATTTCTATTCGTTCCGTTAACGATTTCCCAAAATGACATCCTCGCCTCCCGTAGACCAATAATTCGACCTCTCTCAAATCCACTTAGCTGGCGAAAAATTCCGCGTACACGTTCTTTAGCCATTTTAACAACAACTAAACATCGACTTTGGGTCCCCTCGAACAGCTGGTTTGTTGTAAAATTAAAAAAAATTTGCAAAAAACGACTACAATATTAAGGTAACAAAAAATGTTTACATGAAGAAACCTTGACGATTTTTTTCTCCAAATTTTAGTCATTTATTCTTTGCTATACTTTCTATGTTTTACCAAAAAAAAATTTAAATTTAACCAGCTCCTTCTGGATGTTCAGTTTCTTTGTTAGTTAGTATATCTCGGTTAAGTTCGTCGATAGGCAAATTCTAAGAACTCGATTTCAACTCAATCAGATATATATTTTGGTGAACAATTGGTTATTTGGGTTCATCTTGAGGAATCATTGAGTCAATTATCTGAGAGAAAGCACTAATTGTCTCGATATTTGTACATTGTATATACTAATTGACTACGAAAGTGGAATCCTAGAATGGGTAAAAACCCAATAATTTCGTAGACATATCCATTCGTAATTTGATTTTCTCAATATTTCTATATGGGAACAGATCTTGAATTCAGGTCTGCTAAAATGATGGCTTGAAGATTTATGCAGAGATACAATTATAAGTTCAGAGGGTTTTCTTTATCAGAGACAGGCTGAGTTCAACGAGTTTATTATCTGGATGAGCGACTGCTCTGTTTGAGAATCTGATCAAATCTGCCAATAGAGTCTTTCAAATCAATGCTACTGCTTTTCTTGAATTTCTTCACTCTTGTTCTTGAAAACAGCGCGTAATCGATCCGATGTTCATTTTCGGACACAGTGTTGAAGAATATGTCGAATGTTGTTGATTCTTCATTATCGTTATTTTTTCCGGAATTGGCATCTGAATTTAAGATTGCAGCGCCACGGTGGCCAGTTTTAGAACCTTAGATACAGATATAGATTTTGTTTTGATAGTCGATTTTGCACTGTTTGTTAGTGGTTGTTTTGATAATTTTTGATTTCACGATTTATTCAAAGACTTTTATAGTTGACGAGAGTATTACTGGGAGTACATATTCCATTCTTATGAAGTAGGTATGTATCATTCTTCAATCTTATTGACTGTAGGAACTCTAAAATTACGGGGATATCTCCAAGGTTAGACAGTATTTTAATATTATTTATTTTCAGATCCAAATGGCAAGATTGACTTTGGTGGGTTTCTTAGGCTGTCTTGAAAGTTGCAAAACAGATAGTATTGTAAAACATACTTTTTGGAATTATAGAAAAATACTCATGACTACTATTTTTATAGCGAAGGACTAAATACTCAATATATTGTGATTAAAATGAATACTTCATATAAAACTAATGCTACTTGTATCGTAAGTCTTATTCGTTATGGATTGACAAATAAATTTGCCAACACTCATATGATTGGTCTTGAAAAAGCTGTAATGAATAAGCCTTGTACAACTTCGCTTTCATCGACAGAAGCACTTAGAGCAAAGAGTATTCATCACCAGATATTTCCTTGTTGAGACTCTTTTTTTTTCAATAGTCAGTTCTATCACTGAAACATTTACGTTGATCCTTAATTCAACAGGCAGATTTCTGGAAGGCAGGGCAGGGCATTGCTCTTAAGTAAATTTCTCTGCTTGGATTAGGGGCCTGGAAAAATATTGTCTTCATGAATGTGATCTAATATTTCATGAGCAATTCGTACTTGCCGCTATAAAAATGATCATCATCGGTAAAATGCAGGTAACAGACTCCCATAAATCTTGTTTGTTGGTCTTTATCGATTCTTCAACACTTTCAGGCCCGACTTGTTAAAGGAAGTTTCTTTCACCCTAACTCGAAATATTTCACCGGGCTGTGGTAATCTATGGGAAGGGACATTTGAGTTCGCTTTTCCTCAGTAGAAGCACTTGTGAAATCACACAAACGCCAAGAAAAATGCACAAACTTTCTCATTTTCATTTCATTCTTTTTGTCAATGATAATGTCTGTACTTCGGGTTACTCGGATAACCACCAGAGAGAGTAGTGCTTATCTTCATTAGCCAATTACTCGAGAAATACCGCCTTGGCAACCCATTTGAACAAACACGGAAAAAAGCAGCTGACCTCACGTCGATGCTTTTCTAGATATTTCATACAGAATCTTTTGCAGACTAATCTAAGTTGTTCCAAAAATTGGAGCCTCATTTTTTGGCTTATTTTGCAATGGAATTCTTTCTCAAATTCGACATAGCTATTTCCATGACCAAAAAACATATTGAACGAATGATTTATATGTCGTTTTCGAAGGTATATCCTTGAAATTATACGTGCGAGCCTTTTGATGATCCTTACAACGACATGGCAATTTCCTCAAATCGATAAATAGGAATTTCCTTCCTTCAGTTATCTATCTGCCTCGTGCTAATTTGATCAGATACAACAAGTTGTTGATAAGAATGGTTTGTGGCGAAAAATCAGACGCGAGGGTCAAACCATGAAATGAAGTATAAATCCGCAATTCTGGAGTCATAGACGCATGGGATAATATGTCCATGGCTTGACTACTTTGACGCACAACCAAAGAAATCGACTTCTTCACTTCTGATCATCCTATACGTTTGATAGTCTGACAGTGAAAGACGAAGTATTTGCCCTACTAACTTAGGCAGGCTGGACGCCAATGAAATTTCGAAAGACATTTTCAATTCGAAGTTACCCTCTTCCATTGAAGCCTTCAAATGTTTAGTCACATAACCTTGTGACTTTCCTAAGCACTAAAGAAGTCTATGGGTTGGCAAATTATAATCATTTCCACGCCACAGAGTTTGTAGTAGATACAGTTAAATAACAGTTGCTTTTGCTGAGTAGCACGTAGCACCGTCTTCATACGACTGTATAAATATGGAGTCTATAATTACGCATAATTGTTTAAAATTGAACATGATCTCACTTACCTGTTCTTGTGTTGAAGATATGCCTTGCTGGACTTTGAGTACTCGGCGTACTATGATCGCTGCTGAGATCGGCTGCATAATCTGTAGAATCAGTGCGGCCAGGTGATTTTTTTCGACACTTTCGCTCTCTTTTTCCATGATGTCCCCAGCGATGCTGAAGAAAAACCAAAGTTATGAAATTCTAATCAAACTGAATTAATTCGCCAATACGTTATTATTGCGCGCATGTTCTAGGGAACAGCGTGCTGCGTTTTGCCCGAAAGTGTGTAATTTTCAAAATTCGAGCTGAAACTTGCCTTAAACGACTAGAATGTTACTGATGCATAATTTGATTTCATAATAGGTTCTATCCGGCCGGCCAGCCGTTCATTTCCAAGATAACTTCAGAACGACCAAAACTAGGTTCAAAGTTTGAGGGGAGTGCGATATCGGAATACGAAGGTTAAGTTCGCCAATGGGCCAAATGGACCAAACGGTTTCAGAGTTATAATAATTTAGATAGTTAATACCGAAGCGCAACTTCAAATTCTGTAAGGATCACATCTCAAGTGAAAGTAAATGAAAAAAAATCGTCTTCAAAAATTATTCAGATTTCTGTTGAATATGTCCTCTTTCGGAAAATATGCATCCGATTTCGTTGAGATTTTGCATAGACTTCAGGTCAATATTTTTCAACATTGTACTGCATTTCAGTTGGATCCGATGCTTATTCCTGATGTTATTGAAACCGAGTGTCATATTTTGTAAATTTTTCATTGGATATTTCTAAACTATCTGAGAAAATACTGATCTGATCACGACAAAACGGGGTTATGATTTGGCAAATGTTGATTCCCAATTTTCTGCTGAATTTCGTGATTGTGTCATTGAAATATTTGAAAAAAAAATTTTTTCGCCCACGTATTTTTTTGAAGGCGCAATTATTCATACAATTTTTCATGGAACGTGGAAACCATGCTAGAGGAAGATGTTGAGTAACTCAAATATACAATATAACAGTCTTACATAACTGCAAGGACGAATATCTGTCGATAAATCAACCAATATTCTACCTTAATCAGAGCTAATCATCCTATCACCCAAAACATTCACACCGAAGAAGCAGCGTCTAAGGAGAATGGTTATAGCTGTTTCACAGCCTTTACTGATTTTCGAACCGATTCAAGTTGGTGTAACCGAAGTAGATGAATCTAGATACTTATGACCTGTCAGATGGAACACTGCAGTATAAATACATACAGCGCGCCATCTCACAGGAGCATCTTGCAAATCCTAATCTTCGAGTGCAGAAAACTTTGATCGATGTACATGATGTTCATCCTTTTGTCCTATCAGGTTGCTGCATCTGCGATTTTTCAGTTTACAACCTCCCTCACAACTTTGAAGCACTAGTTTCATGTGATTCCCCACAAAACGATACGTCCAACATCTAACAAAGATAGAAAGTGGTTCGTGGAGAAAAAAGAGCTCCAGTAATAATAAACCATAACATAAACACAAGGAAAAATATCTGTCGAGAAACAAATATTCCACCTTGATCGGAGATAATCATTCATTCATTCATTCCTTTAAGTGTCCTCGGTTACTATGGCCATTTAGACAAGCTTTCAATTTTTTACATCTATACATTAACATTCATTCAGATTCATACCACCTAGAGACTTTTTTTTATTTATAGACACACAAACATTCACCTACACCACAAACTTCACACAACATCCATAACCTCGCCGGGAGTCGAACCCAGTACCTCCGGTTTAACAAGCAGGTGCACTGCACCACCGTGGCAGTTCAATATCAACCGAAACATCTACTCCCAAGAAGCATATCTTACCTTGAGTTGAGAGATGAAACTGTGCGCTTTCTGATAAACAGACAGATGTGTGTTTTCTGGAGGAGCAGCTGAACTAGGTCGGACTTCGGGCATTTCCCTTGGACTGCTTAGTTCAGAGGCGGATTTACTCAGGTGCTTAGCGGCTATATTCGAAGGTGAAGACATTTTGTTGAGCTCACATTGTTCCAAATTTTCTGCGAACAAAAATAGGAGGTTTAAGCTTAAACATTCAGAACAATTTGAGTTTGCAAATGAAAAATCTATAATAACATAATATGTATGAGTATAGAATAAAGTTAAGAGAGATTAAAGAATATGGTATTATTATAAAGTGAATAACAGTTTAGTCGTCGGCTATGTTCTGTTGCATTGGAGTTGTTGATCAATCTCATATATCGGTATAATTTTCTTCTAAACTTTCTGATTACTTTCTTTATAGTTGGTCTCACCTTCATCTTCTTCCACTTTAAGATTTCCGCTAGTTTCGTTGTTGTTATCAATTTCAAATTCCACTGGCATTTTCACGTTTTTTCACGTCACAATTAACAATACGAAAATGTAAGAATGGTAGTGGATTGAACGCAAAATAGTTGAATAATCGTATCGATAATACACGCATGTGTTCTTTGCGGCTTTCGTAGCCAAATGTCGCTATCAAAAGGAAATCGTTAGCTATCCGTTGTTGGGTAAAGATAGTTTCACCTTTCCTTCCTCTGAAGTTGGACCTTGAAATTGTAGGAAATAATTAAACAACAGAGACGATCGGAAATTTCAAAATTTCACCAGTTTTAATCGGAGAAGAAAACTCATGCATCATGATCGTCAGGTCTGAGGTTCGAGCCCTTGGCCGGGAAAAAATGTTTCCGGTTTTCAGGGGACAGTCCAACCATTTCGAGGTATAGAACTTTGAAATGGAATAAAACAAAGATGAATTTTTAAAATTGACATGAAATTTACTTTTTTCAAAAGATAATCTTTTGGCAGTATAATTTAAATATGATTTTTGGCATATGACCGCCATAGCTGGCTCGGACGTAATCTAATCTGGAGTTCGAATTTTCAATAACTTTTTCCAACATTTGTGGCCGTACATCGGCAATAACGCGGCGAATGTTGTCCTCCATGTGGTTGATCGTTTCGGCCTTATTGGCGTAGACTAGCGACTTCACATATCCCCACAGAAAATAGTCTAGCGTCGTTAAATCGCACGATCTTGGAGGCCAATTCACGGGCTCGGAACGTGAAATTATGCTGTTATCAAACATCTCCTTCAGTGAATCAATTGTGGCACGAGCTGTGTGACATGTTGAGCCGTCTTGTTGAATCCACAGCATCTGCACATCATGATTTTTGTTGTATGCACGAGAACCATCTCGAAACATTTTGCATATATGCTATTTCTACAAATCCAATATAGAATAAAGTAACATATTCAATGAACAGATTCAGGAGCATTCAAGTGAAAGATTCGATGTCAGATAAAACTAAGGATTCCTGCAATTTATTCGGGAAATTTGACACATGGGTAAGAGGGAGATTAAGCTTATAGTGGCGTATCTTCCCCGTAGCAAGCTGGAATAACCTAAAGAGACCGACATCAACGATATTGAACACGGCAGAATCCTAATCTCTCACGTCTTTCCTGAAAACTTCACGAATCTATCCTACGTTCAGCGTACAAGGAAGGAATACGAAAATCTAACCTTAATGTGTAGGGATTGAATATCGACGTTTGGATGAATACGATTTGACCTAACCAGATCGAATTTCAGGAATTATTTGAAATTTGATAGGCTGCTTTCCATAGTACTGGATCAGAAAATTCCCTTTATTGGAAAGACTGGATAAGATTAGCTTTGATTCTGCATGAGGTGGTGACCTTCGTGAGCCTCGCAATCAGGATATAAACTGCTACACATGAGTTAGGGATATTGACTTAAATTCCAAAAAAATATAGTCAAAATAAGATTTTTGTGATGAAAATACATATTGATATGATTTCAAGTTGCAAATTAATTTTAGCCTGTAGGTCTGCAGCGTATACAGGGTGGTTAAGAAAAATGGAGTAAAAGAACGAAATTTTATTTCCAGAGAATTCTAGCATTTTAAGACTATCAATACAATGTATGGCCTCCACGGGCATCAATAACAGCTTGACATCTTCTTTGCATACTACACACGAGGTTGTTGAACATTTCTTGAGGAATTTGGTTCCATAAACGGGGCAGAAGCTCTCTCAGATCATTTAAGGATTCTGGGGTAGGTTGATGATTATCTAATCTTCTTTGGAGCATATTCCATGCATGTTCTATGCAATGCAAATCTGGTTAGTGCGGAGTTATTGGTAAATGTGGAATACCAAGCTCCCCGAGCGCATTCTCAACTATGGCTGCACGGTGCGGTCTAGCGTTATCGTCTAGAAATTGAAAAGTTTCACCAATAGTAGCGTGAAAATTCGGCACAACATTGTCAATGACATGCTCCCTATAGTGTAAGGCGGTCATATTCCCAGGACAAATGTGTAGATCTGTGCGCCCGTTGAAACATATCCCGGCCCATACCATAACACTACCCCCTCGGAATGGATGGACTTCTTGGACATAGCGACGATTACGGGGTATGCGTGGGATTGTCCATACCCTTATTCTTCGAGAATCTGAAAATCGTCCATATCTGGATTCATCAGTGAAAAGGACACTACGCCATTGATAGTTCCAATTGATATGTTGCCTTGTCCATTCCAGTCTTTGACGCTTATGGTCGCGTGTTAATGGAACTCCTCTAAATGGACGTCTAGAACCTAGATTCACCGCTCTCAAACATCATCTGATGGTTTCGATGGAAACTTGGACCCCATCTGCATTTTGAAGAGTATTCCGTAGCATTCTACACGTAGGTGAAGGATTTCTTCTCGCCGAAACGGTGATGAAACGATCCTGAGCAGGTGTTGTTTTTCGTCGCCCACCAAGCCTTGGTCTTTCCAACACGGAACCTATTCCAAAGTCGAGATATCACACTTTGGCTGACTTGGAGCCTTTCCGCTACAACAACCTGAGTTAGGTCACCCTGTAGCATTCCGATAGCCCTATTAGCCTTAGCGTTTGTTAATTCACGTCTTGGCATTTTCAGAAAACTCGTTTCAAATCGAAGCCGTTGATAATCTGACTTCATTTCAAAATAAGAACATTCATGAAGCATATGCAAAGAACCAAACTTCAGAAAAAAGGCGACCAGATTGACGAAATGTCTCATACTGATTTTTATTGGATCGATTCAAGTTGTTATTGAGTTTTAAATGATTTTACAGCGATTTTCTCGAAGATTACATACTTTTAAAAACGATTGAATACGATATCCCTAACTCTTGTGGAGCAGTATATTTACGGAACCATTGATAGGATTTTAGCTGTTCACGAATTCTCCTTTCGAATCCAAACTTACACAACATATTATACAGGGTGTCACAGGAATCAGGTTCACTCCCAAAAATCTTCGTTTTAGAAGATATCAGATTGAAATTTTGCACATTGATACTACATATTGTTTTTCATGGATTGAGGTAGACAAGATGCGTCTGTGACTCTCGGTTAAACCAGAAATGGAAACAAAGTATCACTTAACCACCCTCCTCATTCGAAATTCTAGGGGTGGCTCACAGGGTTGATACATGTTAATTGGAACGAATCATATAAAATGTTTCCCTACGAATCAAAGTTTACCTCTTTCTACATATTTTCTAATTTTACATGGAAGTCGAAATATCAAGCGTGGAACCTTTTCGAATTGACACACTGTATACATAATATTATATATAATATATTTTCTGAACTAAACTACATATACCCACTAAAATAATGTTCGGTACTGATTCATGTCTGGATAGTCAATTTATTCTGTAGACATATCGTTTAAAAAAATCTAATACATGGTCAACGAGTGTGAATGAGGCTCTAGTGTAATAATCTGACATCTCGCTTAGTCATAAAGTTGATGGTTGGGAACATTTAACACTTTCAGTGCTTGATATCCCGGGTCGAATCGATAAACCCGGATTTCAATTATATCCTGGATTAACAACCTGGCAACCAGCCAACAAATGCTCAAAGAAAGACGATATTATTTTCCTTACCGCAAATGAAAGCGGTACATGGTTTCTCTTCAAAATACTTGGTGTTTGTTATTTTTGCGCGCATGTTCTAGGGAATAGCGTGCTTTCGTTTTGTTCTAATGTCTGTAATTTTTTAATTTTTAACCGAAAATGGTCTCAAACGACTAAGTTGGACTCACTGATAACCAGTCGATTCTGTCTGTCAGGCCGGCTGGACGGCCGTGGACACGATAACTGTCGAACGGAGCAAGCTTATGACTTGAAACTTTTAGGGTAGTTCGCGCATCGGAATGCGCTGTTACGTTCTTTAGGGCCGGTATTATAAAACTTAACTGGAAGTTATCTTTAACTTTAATCGACAGTTTTGGACAGTTATGTTAGGACATAACTGTCAGTTAGACTTAAAGATAACTTCAAGTTAAGTTTTATAATACTGGCCCTTAATGGGACAAATCGGCCGAAGGCTTTCGGTGTAATAGCCATTTAAAAATTTGAAGTTATTTCCCTGATAATTCAGGAACTACTGGAGCGATTGGATGGAAACTTGGCAGTTAGTTGAAGCATAACAACGCGCAACCTTGAGAAAATTTCGTTGGAATCGTATGGTCACTTCATTTGAAAAAAAATTTTTTTTTAAAAACTTTTTATCATATCAGAAAACAATTTCGCCTACACCTTAAGCTTCATATTCCACAGCAGTATACCGAATTTAAATTCGATACCGCTATTAATTTCAGAGATATTGGAAAAAAAAATGTAGAATATCCTGGTTTTCTTCTCGATATCGTTGTTTTTGGTTTTTTTCGGTATCACTCAAGAAATACTGATCCAATCATGATGAAACTTTGCTGCTAGTTTGAAGATGCTGAGAGACCATTTTGTACGAAATTTTGTGAATTAGAACAATTTGAAAAACAAATTTAAAAATCATATTAACCTTCGAATTGTCATTTTTCGATCAAATACTGGATTTCAATACTATCTAATCTATATGTTTGGAAATATTGGGAAAATAAAATTTTGAATGGGTATATATGCGGAATCCTTGGGTACATTTTACCCATTCACGAATTCGGCCTTCGTGATTGAGGTCCAAACTTTCTCTACAAATAGCGAATTTCTTAGTTGTTTTTTTAGGAAGTTATTATTATAACGGTCAGCCGTTAGGCCGATCGTTAACACAATTACTTCCGGAAGGAATTACTTAGAGACTCGTTATTTGTAGAGTAGGTTATCTGATACAGTGAACTTCAGACGTTAAGTATGGTCCCGCAACAGCACCAGAACTTGAAAAACCGGATGTGTACACCAGCCCTCATGGATGAAATCCAGCTCGAAGGTCTCAGTGTTATATCCATCTGATTTTTTTTTTAATCCTTCCATAATAACTCGAAAAATCCTGATCAGATCGAATTGTTTTGTACTCGATTATAAAATTACAAAATAAACTTTTCAATAATTTAATACCTGGATGGGTGACCGCTTCTAGTACCCAGACTCTGTCTCCTGACTCCAGCTCAATACTTCTTTAGAATTCTTCGAATCAACTCATACCTTATCTCAAAGGATTTTTTTGACCTGAATGCTATCCTAAACTCATATATATATTATAATTCCTTTCAAATATGGAGTTTTGGTAAGATCATCTCAGATTGGCTGAAATTTGAGTTGGGATTAATGATTTCATGTTAATAGTGTCAGATTTATGTAGGATATGTTCCGCAACTTGGTTATTTCAGTTGCCGGTTTTCCATTCCGCAAATATGAGATATTCGGTTGGTTTCTGAGAAAAAGGTAAATTACGGAATTTGATTGATGAAAAAACGTTCTTTCTGTCACCAGAACGAAAGTCAATGTTCTATGGTAACATATCCATAGCATAGAACAATTTTTATTTACTTTATGATACATAGAACATAGAAGAGACAACAATCAACGAGGGAAAAATTATATATGCTATATGGATATGTTACCATAAAACATTGGTTGTCGTTCTGGTGCATAGACCTAATATGTCTATGTTCTAGTGACAGAAAGATTTCTTATCCATCAATCAAATTCCGTAATCAACCTTTTTTTCAGGCACCAACCGAATATTTCATATTCACGGAATGGAAAACCGGCAACCGAAATAACCAAGTTGATTTGCGGAACATATCCTTCATAAACTTGACACTATTAACATGAAATCAGGAATCCCAACTTAAATTTCAGATTAACAAAAACCTATGTTTGGAAAGAATCATCTTGTTTGAGGAGCCGAGGCATCTTTTACGGATATTTATGAATAACGCGAACTTTATCATGTCGAATTTGTCCTGAAATTCCCGTTCCCTATTGATAGTAAATTTGTGAAGAAAATTTTTGGTTGGAAACTTGGGTTGAAGTCGTCTATTGAAAACTGTCAATATCATCATTAAATTCAATCAACACATTCGCCAAATTAATGAAACTATTGAATTCATATCAATTTCAGTCACCGTAAATTTCAGTATTTTCGCAATAAAGCTGCGACGCATGCACGTGAGATGTGAACAGAAATGGTTTTTTAAATGAATCATAGCCGTTGCGTGGAAAACTGTCGTGTCCTACGCCAATTTCAACATGAAACGCCCTGAAAAGCACGTTAGGAACGAGGCACAAAAAATCTTTATTATTTAATAAATCCACATCAACATAGGCTGTGTAATATTTGCGTTCTTTCATTTCATGCACCTGTTAAGAGTGAATGAGTATACTCCATTCACTTTTATAAACTATCCCGGTTTGCCATGATTGAGGTGTATCAAGTTTTTCAACTTGAAACTGACGCAGGTCTGCACTCGTGAAATATCGGCAATGTCAAAAAAATTCTCAACGACGTTGCCAAATGCCAATGCAAATATCTAATCACAATCTCAACATAATCATCACTCGTGGAAACTAAAAATGCCGAAGGTAGTTTTGAAGAGGCAGAGACAAAGTATCAGGAAGTGCTATTTAGAATTGAAATCTGCTTTTTCTGATAGTAACACTGATAATTCGGAATCGATAATTTATCACAAACTATCCAACATTTTCAACGTATGTGAGTGAAAACCAAGGAATCATATTTTATATCAATAGATATTTATTTTTTAGCTGCACATCGCCACAGTTAGAAAGATTTCAAGTGAAAGATTATCATTATTCATCATTTTCCAAAAGTTAATAAACATTTCGAAAAATACGTAATTACCACGATCTCTATGTAGAGAGGAGAATGTTGCGTAGTTATCTGACAGGAAAACTTTTAATAAAAAAGTTTGTTTTTTATTCAGAGCAGGAAAATGACTATAACCTAACATATTGAAAATATACACGGTGAAATGTGTCAGAATGTCATGGCCAACCGGGATAGTTTAAAAAAGTGAATGGAGTATACTTACGGATTCTTTCCTCCACTAAAGCGTTGAAATAAATCGGGCGAGTCAGCAGTGAGAAATCGAAAAATACTTTCATTCTCGGCAAAATTATGCTTCATCTCATTTAACATAGCTGCTATAGGCCAGATTAGCTCTTGCAGAAAATGACGAATGTGAATGTACATTATATGGGGAAGAATTAAAAAACTCTTGAACATAAACATAAAGAGTCTCTGTCTATGCGCCTGAATATCAGAATCACAGAATATACCTCGTCGATGCAAGTCAACGTAGAGAGAGCTGAAATAATGACAATTCAAGAAAAGCAATAACGTTGAGAGCCAACAATACTGCGAATGTAACGGGATGACTTTTGGATGCCAGTACAAATGGTTGAAGAAAATGCAAGGATGCGCAATGTTGCCATTTTTTTGAATTCAAGAATTTTCAGTAAAATGAAAATTGAAAAGAAGTGAAAAATGGATTATTTGATTGATTATTTTTGAAAACTCTTTCGAAAAACAATTACTGAAGCCTGCAGAACGACACCCCATTTTCCTATATTCACGTCGAAATATCACGCATTCTAATATAACTCGCGACTATTGGCAACGTTAAATTTTGCTGGCCGTGGGCAGGTGCCTGACCTTGAGATATTAGGGAGATTTAATGAAACGCAAAGCCGTAATTGACCAGCAAGTGGTAGTGTTTCCATTTAAGTTATCAGCTATTGCGCACGTATTCCGATTCTTGGGAAAAATTTAAAATTTGTTTTGATTGTTCTAATGACACCATTATCGCGAAATTTCGCACACATCTATGCGGCAGAATTGCATAGTTTCATCATGATCGGATCAGTATTTTTCGAGTAATTCCGCAAATAACAATGATACCAAGAAATAATAAGGAATTTTATATAAATTTTTTTCACAGAATATCCAAAAATTGAGATAGGATCAAACTTGAGTTCGGTACGCTGCTGTTAAATATCAACTTCAAGGTCTGTGCAGAATTTCTTTGGAATCTGAACATTTTTTTCAACAAAAATTTGGAAAATTTTCGAGACATTTTATTTATTTACTAACAATAAGATCCTGACGAAATTTTTTAAGTGGTTGCGCGATTATATTCTGCAACCGATCGCATAAGTAGTTCTTGAGATAAAATTCTTCAATGATGTTACCCTTTATGGTTTGCATCATATGACATGACAGTTGTCCGTGAAGGCGTGAAAATCAACAGGATGATGATTTATTTAGATCATTGTGACCTTTTTCCTTACAAAACATGTTGAGATAAGCTACTGGTAGTTCCTACCATTCTCGAGAAAATAAAGTTAAGGGAAATTTTCATACTGTCTTATTTCTGAAGATGAATTTCTCACAAGCCCAGAAAATGATTCCTTTTGTTCACAAAAAAAAATCTCTCGTTTGGTTCAGGAAACGTCACAAATTTCCCCGATTTTTTCATTTTCTCGTCATTAAATGGAAATAAGAACATAATGTATAATAACTCCATCTTTTTGGCCATGTATTTGGTTTCAAGAACAATATCAAAATAAGAATGACGATATTCTCTATCAGTCTTCAGGTTCTCTAATACATTGCAGCAAAACTTACAAAACAATTTCGTTCGCAATTCAATACCTTTCAAAAGCTATCCATCACAGAAACATAAATATTCATATTTCAGAATCAACTATCAATAAAGCCTTCGTTTGAAATAGAGAAGGCGTAGGTTGTGCTACTTTGAACAACTTCGGAAATGGCTATTCCTCACCTTTGGTGTATACAATCGAGAACAAATTGCCCGAATTGTATTTCACTAGTTGTCCTACACTGAAATTCCCTACAAAAATGAGAAATCTCATTCTATTTTCATAACGATTGTTACTGAACGAAAATAAATTCCTTTCACTTTCATTACAATGTTTGAACTGTTGATTTCAGGAATCTCACAATTGATGTTGTATACAACATACATCAATTAGTTCTGAATTGAAGTATTTTCTTCGTTTTGTGCTATCGAAAAGTGTGGAATTCGGAATTTCACTGTTGTATTTATTCATAGATGATGATAAAAGCACAATATTTTAGTGTTAGAATTTGTAACCAGATTTAAAGCTGCGATGTCAAAAATTGTTGGAGCGACTATACTTGAGAGAAACTAAAATATTCATTCCCAAAGTCGAGAAAATCATCACTTGAATAATGGAAAATTATGTGAATGAAGTCCAGTCGAATTGATACTTCAGATCATGCAATGATTTTTTTTGTAATTTTCAGATTTGAAATTCATGCAAGGTAGTCTTCCAGTTTTGATTCCCCCCGAGGGACGGTGTGCAGAGGAAACTTTCTTTTGAAAATTTTCAACACAAGGAGTCATCCAAGAGTTTCGGTTGAGGTAAATTTCATTGATCATGCTGAACAATTTTTGAAATTCATTTTTTTTTCAGATTTCCAGATTTCTTATCGCGGAATAGAGGGAGCAGGCTTTCCAAAGGAAACGACTTATTTTGGATAGTCGCTGCTACATCCAACATGATTTTTTATCGTTGTGGATGACTTGTATTTGAAGTTCTTCTCTACACGTAAGGCCTTCGATACATCGTTCAAAATTTTTTTTTCAGCATTTTCAGGGCATGTTTCCTTTGGAATCATTATTAAATCCATGATCATGGGAAAAAACGTCTAGAATAAGTACAGCTATCATCTACGAGACTTTGCTAAAAATTTGATTGAACACCCTGTATAACACCCAGTATTCTTGGAACAACCGATATGATATGACGTTATACTTTTTTCCACAATAATATTATGTGACTTTTTCATTGGTAAATTCATTATCAATATGTACCTATATACATTTTGCGAAATAAACGATTAGTTGAATTTTGAATGAGGTGAATTATTTCTTACAGCAAACTGAAGTCGATATTGAGTTCAAATCAATAAAGCATTCGTTCAAAATGAGAATGAAATAAATCTTAAATTCATATTATCATATCCTTGCTTCTACTTAAAGAAAGCCTTGGATTGAAAGTAGCTTTTCTACAATTCAAGTAGAAAAAGTTCTCCTTCCAAATAGTGCAACAACTAGTTTCAAGGAATACGAAAGTTCCATCTGAGTATATCGTCTACTTTTGGCAAATAACAAGTCATTTCAATTTGAGTTTCGACACACTTGTTTCAAATCGAGTGTTTCTTTCTACGAAGGGAATAATTCCTTTCATGTGAATATTAAGAAAAACTAGAATTAAGTATGAGTATGAGTTTCATCCGAGTATAAAGACTACTCGAACAAAGTGATTTATTTTATTTAACTAGAATATATTATATCCTAATTTCAATTTCAACTGTATACTCAAATAGAAACTTCCTATATACTTAACGTGATGATTGCAACTGTATTAGATACAAGTGTATTTTACACTAGAAAGAAATAAAGGGTATATTTGGATTTCAAATAAAAAGTTTACTTGACCTAACTTTACCATAATCTTGCTCATATATAAATCTATAAAAATATATAATCATCTACTTCGATCAATTAATATTCAATTGACTGAAGTATTCATTTTTTTCCGTGCAAACCAACATTTTTCCTTCTACATGTTAAGAAATATTTAATTCTTCTATACTGAAATTAAGGACTTTTATCAATTGCTTCTTTAAACAATCGATAGAAGTCGTTTGAGACCATTTTCGTCTCAAAATTCTGAAATAACAGACATTTGAACAAAACGGTAGCACGCTGATCCCCTGGAATATGCGCGCAAAAATTACGGAATTTAAAATATTTTCTCCCATACTACATCTGAAAATAAAATTCGAATCGAACTGAAATTTACTACAGTGTTGTGGAATATAGGGTTTAAGGTCTGTACAAAATTTCGTCGAAATCTGATGGATAGTTTGTGACGAAAAGAAAAGTTTGAAGAAACATTTTGAAAAAAAATGTCAGCTCAAAATTCCTAGAAACAGACATTTGAACAAAACGAAAGCCCTCTTGTCCATAGAACATCAGAGCAAAAAGTGTATCAATCTTCATGGAGAATATTTTGAAATATGATTAAGCCATTTCCAATAGACGACTCCGGTCCAAGTTGCCAACCCACAAATTTTTTCCGAATTTACTACTGAGAAAGGGGAATTTCAGAACAAATTCGACATGTTTGCTTTATTCATAATTATCCGTAAACTCTGTCTCGGCTCCTCAAACAAGATTATTCCTTCCAAATAAAGGTTTTTGTTAAGATCATCACCGATTGGCTGAAATTTAAGTTGGGATGCCTGATTTCATGTCGATAGTGTCAAGTTTACATAGGATATGTTCCGCAAATCAACTTGGTTATTTCCCTTGCCGTTCCGTAAATAGGAAATACTCGGTTGGTTCCTGAAAAAAAGGTAAATTACGGAATTTGATATATGAAAAAGCAATCTTTCTGCCACCAGAACGACAGTCAATGTTCTATGGTAACATATCCATAGCATAAAACAATCTATATTCACCTTATGATCCATAGACCATACTTAATAATCTTTTCATAGTTGATTGTTTTCTTCGTCATGTTCTATGGATCATAAGGTGAATGAGGATTGTTCTATGCTAGGGATATATTACCACAAAACATTGACTGTCATTCTGCTTACAGAAATATTGCTTCTTCATCTAGCAAATTCTGTTATTAACCTTTTTGCGCGCATGTTCTAGGGGAACAGCGTGCTATCGTTTTGTCCAAATGTCTGTAATTTTGGATGATTGAGCCGAAAATGGTCTCAATCGACTAGGTTGGACTCACTGATGACGAATCCGGTGTCAAAATCGATTCTGTCCGGCCGGCCGGCCGGCCGGCCAGCCGTAGACAAGATAACTGTCGAACGAAGTGAGCTAGCGACTTGAAACTTTCAGGATAGGTTGCGCATTGGAATGCCGCGGTCAAGTTCGTTAATGGGCCAAATCGATCGAATAGTTTCGGAGTTATAGGCATTTGAAATTTTGAAGTTATTTATTTTTTATTTCAGAAACTACCTGAGCGGTTTGATTCAAACTTGGCAGTTAGGTGGAGTACAACGACGCGCAACTTTGAGCTGAATTTCGTCAGGATTATATCGTCGGTAATTTTTAAAAATAAATTTTTTCGAAATTTTTTTCCAAAAAAATTTTTTTTTCGGAAACCATTCATCATATGCAAGAAAAATTATACTCACGCTTTGAACTTCTAATCTCACAGCAATGTACCAAATTTCAGTTCGATACGATCATAAGTTTTGGAGATATCGGGAAAAAATATGTCAAATTTCGAGTTTTTCTTCTCGATATCGTTGATTTTTTCGGTATAACTCGAGAAATACTGATTCAGTCCTGATTAAACTTCACACCTAGTTTTAAGACGCTGAAAGACAACTTTATGCAAGATTTCGTGATAATCGTGTTATTAGAACAATTTGAAAAAAAAAATTTCTATGATTTTCTCATCATATCATCCTCATTAAATTCAGTATGAAACTTCGAACTGTTATTTTCGATGGAGTACTGGATTTCAATTCGATCTGATCTCTATTTTTGGAAATATTGGAAAAATAAAATTTTGATTGGGTATATCTATGGAATCATTGGGTGGATTTTACCCATTCACGAATTCGGCCTTCGTAATTAAGGTCCAAACCTTCTCTACAAATATCGAGTTTCTAAGTTGTTTCTTTCGGAAGTTATTGACGCAGTCAGCCGTTAGGCTGACCGTAAACACAATAACTTCCGGAAGAAACGACTTAGAAACTCGATATTTGTAGAGTAGGTTTGGGGCTTAATAACGAAGGTTGAATTCGTGAATGGGTAAAATCCGCCCAATGATTCCGTAGATATACCCATTCAAAATTTTATTTTTACTATATGTCCAAAAATACAGATATGATCGAATTGAAATCCAGTAATTTATCAGAAAAAAAATTTCAAAAAGCACTGCCGTGAAGGCAGCAGCTTTTGCGTGCACGTTCAAATTCGTTGCTGAAGCGGTCATCTACATTGAACATGCGCGCAAAAGTTGCTGCCTTCACGGCAGTGCTTTTTGAAATTTTTGAAATTTTTTTTTCATCAATCAAATTCCGTAATTAACCTTTTTGTCGGGAACCAACTGAATATTTCATATTTACGGAATGGAAAACCGGCAACCGAAATAACCAAGTTGATTTGCGGAACATATCCTATATAAATTTGACACTATCATAATATGAAATCAGGAATTCCAACTTAAATTTCAGCCAATGAGAGATGATCTTAACAAAACCCTATATTTGGAAGGAATTATCTTGTTTGAGTATCCGAGGCATCTTTTACGGATATTCATAAATAACGCGAACCTTATCATGTCGAATTTGTCCTGATATTCCCGTTCTCCAGTGATAGTAAATTTGTGAAGAAAATTGTGGGTCGAAGTCGTCTATTATAATTTCATATTTTCTAAATCAAAACTCGTATGTAGATCGATGCTCTTGATTGCTTTGACATAATCTATGATGACATCGAATTCCCAGTAGTTAATGAAGTAATTAAGTCTGCTATTTTACGAAGGTATAACGAGAGGGGGCATCCCAAATCCAAGAGAGACCAGAACTTGAAGCTGGAAATTCCATTTGTGGAATATCCGATCATATTTCTGAAGTTATGTTCAGAATACTCGAACTTTATGAACCGGCAGCATCCTGGCTCGTGATTTCCTATCGTATTACTGTCGGAGGAAACTTTTGGGAATAAAATGAATTTTTCATATTACAGTTTTTGTTTGTTTTTCCATTGGTCCTAAAACCAAGGGAAAGCAGATGTCTGAAATCCATTATTCAACCTAAAAACCAGGTTCGAATGCTTATAAATACGAAATCACGTCCCGGTTCACTGAGATGAGAAGTTTCCTCTTGCCCGAATGGTCTGGGAACCAGCGTGCTATCGTTTTGTCCAAATGTCTGTAATTTTCGAATTTTGAGCCGAAAATATTCTCAAACGACTAGGTCTCACGAATCCGTGTCGAAATCAATTTTGTCCGGCCAGCCGATAATTGTCGAAAAAAGCGAGTTGGCGACTTGAAACTTTCAGGTTAGGTCGCACGTTGAAATGCGCCGGTTGAGTTCGTCAATAGGACAAATCGGTGGAATGGTTGCGGAGTTATGGTAATTTGTAATTTTGAGATAAATTTCCTGATATTTCAGAAACTACTCATGTGATTGTATTGAAACTTGACAGTTAGTTGGAGCATAATAATGCAAAACTTTCAATGAAATTCCTTTGTGTTCATACAGTAAGTTTCGAAGAATTTTTTTTTCGAAATTTTTTTCAAAAAAATTATTTTTCCGGAAGCTGTTCATTGAACCAAAAAAACTCTGCTCATATTTTGAACATTATTTTTTGAGGCCGTGTACCAAATTTCGTTCTGATAGGACCTCAATTTCTGGAGATATTGAGAAAAAATATAAAAATTTCGAGGTTTTCTTCTCGATATCGTTGTTCTTTCAGGAATAACTCGAAAAAACTACTTAAATCGAAATGAAAGTCGGCAGCTAGTATTGTGCAAAATTTTGTGATGATCGTGTCGTTAGAACAATTTTTGAAAAAAAAATAGAAATTTTTTTTTAAATATTCAATATTCTGTGATCTTCTGACCATACTATTCTCATGATATTCTGTATAAACCTTTGAACTGTCATTTTTCGATAGAATACTAGATTTCAAATCGATCTAATCTGTATTTTTTCGAAATATTGGGAAAGTAAAATGGAAAAATGGAAATCTATAATTTGCAAGACACTCAGTAGGTACCGTTTGAACGGGACAGTCTTCAAATCTCAATCTTTCCATATTTTTCAATCGAGTTGAGAATACACTTTTACGCCCGGATTTGTTATAGTAGTTCGGTTAAAAAAAATTGAAATTGATCGTTCCGTGTATGAAATAATGATCGATCTTAAGAGATATTTGGAAGAATTTCACATTATTTCCAAGTGGTTTTTTCCACGTGTTTGCTTCCAATTTCTGAAAATGAACTATCAAATATTTAAATAAAATTAATATTTACGGAGATAGCCCTGGCAGATTGAAAGATTAAAACTATTCATCAAGGGCAGTTTCTAGAAAAAATGCAATTTTTGCAAGAGAATGATTCTGTGAATTTTCGTTTTATTTTCTGATGAAGGTACTCTGAAACGTTACAGTTAATTCCATTAATCATTCACATTATTGAAACTGCCCATTAGGCAACATTCTTTCAAGAAACTGACCTTGTCAAATAGTTCGAATCCAGCAAGGATTTTATTTAATTTTCAATGAACATTTCTCAGATACTGCAGGCAAAAATCTAGAAAAAACCTGAAAAATAATGAACTGTTATCACTCGAAGTAAAACACCTTGAAGAACCAAATATTTGATAAATTCAAAACGATGATCTTACTTACTGGAGGAAATATCACAGTAATCAGACGGATTCATATTTTCAACCTTTTTCAGGTTTTCCTAGCCTTTCCTTCAGTCCCCACTAAAAACTACCAAGAAGAACTTATGACGGGAAAAACAGAACATCATAACTCAGAGAGATATCTACGATCTATCGGCCACTAAACTCTAAACGAAACAAGTTCGAATCTCGTCTCCGATCAATTGTCATTTTCGGAAAATCTCGCTAGGTGTTTTGCAGGTTATAATCCAGTGTTTCGTCCGATGAAGCGGTGCCGTCCCGACGCCCGACGCCTGTATACTGGCGCTCGGCGTCCGTCTTATCGATTCTGCCCTCGCCTACTGGATATAGATGACGCTACATCGCTCGCTTCTCCTATGAAAACGAATTTCGCTCGAATTCGGCAAATTTATTTTTCCTCTTCCGTTTCCGGAAAACGACTACTTTGATTTCGTAATGATGTGTTTTTGAGGTTCTCGGATACGTCAAGTGAATCTTGAGGTTTGGATTTCGCGTTGCCGAAACCCGAAACTTCATGGCAAAGTATTTCATTCAACGTGCTTGTTCCAAGGATCGGGAGCTTTATCATTTCGCTGGAATGTCTGATAATTTGGCCGAAAACAGTCCCGGGCGATTATCTGATGAGATTTAATTCATACGTAAAGCCGCGTACAGACACGAGAGCTGAGCGGCAAGCGAGGCAAGTTAATTGGGCTGCCTCGCAAGTGTGTACGCTGTCGCGAGCCATTTCAACAACGTGAGGCTGCCTCACAAGTGCCTCGCAACAGGGGTTTTTCCTGAATTTGGGTTATTACTGCAAATGCAAATTTGAACATAATTATTATGGGTTTGATTCATCATTTTCCCAAATTACCTTCAGAAAGTATTCAAAATCAGATTTCAAAATTGGGGTTTGGGATTTGCCAGGCATGCACGAAGTGACAACAGTGTTTAGTAGAATAGCTTTTTCTGCTATAGAATATTGAAATATTTATTCCTATTTTGTGGTACACACGTGTTCTTTGTCAACATAACCAAACAATTTCCGTTTGCGATTTGTCAGTGATATGACAGTATGACAGTCTGTGCTCTTCTTTTTCTATTCATTAGTCGTTGTCTTCTACTCTAACCAGATCAAAGTATAGCTATTTCTGTTTTCCTAAGCAAAGTAACACATTTGACGTCCTTTTCTTCCCGAGAAAGCTGAATTCGACGTTGCCATATCGTGCACTCAAGACAAATCTCTTTAAATGCAAATCCCCATTTTCATTTTTCAGTTTTAGGTGTTCAAACGTTTTTTTGAAAATTTAAAATTGAAATTATATGTTTGAAATGTGTTGTTCTGGAGGTTTTTCATGAAAATTACTGCATTTTCGTTTGAACAAAAAAACCCCACTGCCTCGAAAGCCGCTCAGCTCTCGTGTCGTGTACGCGGCTTAATGTATGAGCGATTTTTGTATTTCCGAATACCGTAAAGAGCGGCCGCGCACGGGTGAAACTTTGTCACCTTGATGAATATTTATTGTCACTGTCACGTCACTCAAAATTTTCGACCCCTCACATAACCGAGTGAATTTTTGTCGCGGTGGTCAGAGAAAGAATGTAGGAAATCTCTGCACCTGGAAGTTCAAAAACGTAGAGGAAATCGCATAAATATTTTCAAACGATTAGGTACTGTTTTTGCGCGCATGTTCTAGGAGAATAGCGTGCTATCGTTTTGTCCAAATGTCTGTAATTTTAGATGATTGAGTCGAGTTGGACTCACTGATGACGAATCCGGTGTCAAAATCGATTCGCCGTCACCAGAATAACGCTCGTACGGAGGATTCAATCAACTCGAAAATTTGACGAAGGGTTGCGTTCGTTAATGGGCCGAATCGGGCGATTAGTTTTGGAGTTATAGCCATTTGAAATATTGAGGTTAAAATCCTCATATTTCAGAAAATACTCGAGCGATTGGATTGAAACTTGGCATTTTATGTTCAAATGAATTAAAACAGATTTCATCGTCCTACTCTCATCGAGTCGGTAATAATGATTTTTTGAAAAAAGGTATAAAATTTTGGAACTTCAAGGACCTCTCACGTCCAGGACGATTTTTTTAAAAAATATCTGACCTTATATTCTTGTTCTACGCCCTCGAATTAGTAAGTGTGCCAAATTTCACGGCGATAGGAGTCGGAAAATTATTTTTCGAAAATTGAGATTTTCTTAAGGGTAACCCCTTAAAATTTTACCAAAAATCGAAAGTTCTACGATCGACCTGAAATTTGAAACATATACTAATTCGAGGGCGTAGATAAAGAAAATCCAATCAGAATGTTAGTGGAGAGTCTGGTTCGTTTTTTATGGCCAGAAGAAAATCGAAAAAATTGGACCTTTTTTAAAGAAATCATAATTTTCCAACTAGATGGCCTTCGTCTATAAAATAATTGGCTACGTACTCACAAAGGACCCAGATATAACCAAAAAAATTCGATATTGTCCAGCCTTACGGGTTTGATCTGTACGACGGCCCAAAGTTGACCCAAATTTCGGAAATTTCTCACCAAATCCGGAATATTTTCCAAACAGAATCAGTTACGCAAAATCTAATTATAGATTCGTAATCTACGTGTTCGAATCCATAATATATGATGTGCATATTGTCATAGCTTCAAAAATAAAATTTCGCACGGAATCGCTAAATCTTACCCCCCACCCCTCTGCGCTTTGATGTATTCGCGGTTCTTTATGAAAAATTTTTTAAGTCCCAAATAAATTTTTTTCTTCGAAAATCGTCGACCTTGTTATCGTTTCCTATTAAATCGAGGTCGTAGATCACGAATATGTCATTAGAAATCGTCCAGTGACAACCGTTTAGAAATTATGGCGGAAATAGTGAAAAAATTTCGAAATTTTGGTCAACTTTGAGACGTCGTGCCGACCAAAATAATGAAGCTGGGTGATGTCGAATTTTTTTGCGTGCAGTTCGATCCTTTATCTATGCAATAAAATAGATTTCATCGTCCTACTTTCATCGAGTCGGTAATAATGATTTTTTGAAAAAAGGTCCAAAATTTTTGAACTTCAAGGACCTCTCACGTCCAGGACGATTTTTTAAAAAAATATCTGACAAATCTGAAATCACACAAACGCCAAGAAAAATGCATAAACTTTCTGATTTTCTTAACATTTCTTTTAACTTGTCAATGATAATGTCTGTACTTCGGGTTACTCGGATAGCCACCAGAGGGAGTAGCGCTTATCTTCATTCGCCAATGGACAGAATACATCGAGAAGCGTAAACTGCGTAAATTAGATGTTGCCAGCTTTTGTTACCAGGCAATATTCGTCTCATGCGACTACAGAGAATTCTCTGTGACTTTGAGACAAAACCACGATGTGATTTTCTTACATCATGGAACTAAATCAAATGTGCCCTCGTCTCCAAATGCAATTATTGAGATTATTGAGGGCTGGATTGAACCCTCGTGGAGTGAGTACGTATAAAATTCACCTCCAGAGTTAAGTGAATTGGTATATATCGAAAAAGAAATAAAAATATAATAAAAACCCTTCCGTCAAATTCGTTGCCTGGAATCGTTGGCATTTGGCATTCATCCCGTTTTATAGCACTCGTTGAGCTTGTCACGAAAATGAAAGGTAATAAGTGTAAAAGGATATGAAACATTTATGAGGGGGTTCTGCTTAATGGCATTAAAGCATGAAAATGATTACTAAGAATGTCATGACAATATAATAGTAAATTAGCTTTTCTAACAGAGGTTTTCTTGGAGAGCCGTATAGATCAAGTAAATGAATCATAGATTTGCTTTTAACGAGCTTGTTTTTGTGGAAGAGCAAGTTATATTTGGCACAAATGTCTGTAACTTTCTGCTTTTTTGCCGTGAGTGCTGTTCTAGGTTGATGATCTGATGTCAAATCCTATTCCAACCAGCCGACTGTCCCACCGTGCGTTCGTATGTACTCTAAACTTCGAAGTAAGGACAACACAGAACGGAACTAGCTAGTGACGAAACTTCTAGGATAGATTCAGAACCTAAGTACCTCAGTTGGATTCGGAAATCGGAGTAACGGTTTCGGGGTAATAGTTGTTTCGAAGTTTTCGTATTGTTAGCAATTGAAAAATTTTGTTTTTAAATCTTTAATGAAATTGAGTTTTTTTCGGGAATCATCCATCAGATTTCTTTGAAAGTTGACACTGGTCTTTATGTTAATAGTTTACTATAGTAATCGAAATTTCAGCTCGATCCGATATTTATTCTCGGAAATATTGGGAAAGAAATATGTCAAGTTCATTTTTCTTAATGAATTCGAACAAGCGCTTGAAATCTGCTTATCAATTATTAATGCTCTGCAAGAATTTCCTCAAATTAAACTTCAGGAGAAGTGTCATTTGGATATGTGTCAAATTGATTATGTTGAATCATCTTGCTCTCCTCACACAGAATAAAGCAACAAGGGAACAAAATAGACGACGTCGGCCCAAGTTGCCAACCCAATATTTTCTTCACAAATTTACTATCATTGGGGAACGGGAATTTCAAGAGACATTCGACATGATAGGGTTCGCCTTATTTATAAATATCCGTAAAAGATGCCTTGGCTCGTCAAACAAGGTAATTCCTTCCAAGTATAGGGTTTTGTTTAGATCATCTCTGATTGGCTGAATTTATACAGGCAAATCAACTTGGTTATTTCGGTTGCCAGTTTTCCATTCCGTACATATGAAATATTCGGTTGTTTCATGAAAAAAGCTTAATTACGGAATTTGATTGATGAAAAAACGTTCTTTCTGTCACTAGAACGATAGTCAATGTTCTATGGTAACATATCCATAGCATAGAACAATCTTTATTTACTTTATGATCCATAGAACATTGAACAGAAGAGACAACAATCAACAATGGAAAAATTACTTGGTATGGTCTATGGGTCATAAGATAAATAAAGATTCTTCTATGCTATGGATATGTTACTATAAAACATTGATTGTCGTTCTGGTGTATAGACTTGATAATTCTATGTTCTGATGACAGAAAGATTGCTTTTTCATCAATCAAATTCCATAATCAACCTTTTTTCTCAGGAACCAACCGAATATTTCATATTTACAGAACGGAAACCGGCAACCGAAATAACCAAGTTGATTTGCGGAACATATCCTTTATAAACTTGACAATATCAACATGAAATCAGGAATCCCAACTTGAATTTCAGCCTAACAAAAACCTACATTTGGAAGGAATTATCTTGTTTGAAGAGCCGAGGCATCTTTTACGGATATTTATAAATAACTCGAACCTTATCATGTCGAATTTGTCCTAAAATTCCCGTTTCCCAGTGATAGTAAATTTGTGAAGAAAATTGTGGGTTGGCAACTTGGGCCGAAGTCGTCTATTGTATGTAAATGTGAGGTGAAGTCAGGTTTTTTTCGTTTTTCTTTTCCAATTCATAAACTGAGTGATCATCCATCCAAGTAGGGTCCTGTCCGGCACTGCCTAAATACTAGATTCGAACAGGATCGGATATTTATTCTTGGAAATATTGTATAGATATTAACCTTATACTCAATTCATCGAAATATATACAAAAGTTTCTATGAATTTACAAGTGAAATCCATCTATTCTATGGTTCTCTTACAGTGTCTGTGTCAGTTAATCTTTTAAATGTTCAGATCTACACTTTGACCGAATTTCGCATTATTTCGCACCTTCAGCACCAAAATCTTGAGAGCGCAAGGATGAAATGAGGAGATAGTTGATGAGATTATCTATCTCATGAATTAGATCACGTCTGAACCGTACCATAAAATCTGGCCTGGTTGGGCATCCATTCCCGATATTATCGATATCCAATTCTGTAATTTACGAGAATTCGAGTGTATAAAACGAAGATGCAAGCAAATTTTGCCTACGTTTGATCAAAATAACCTCTCAAAGTTCGATTAATCACAGGAGAACTTATACAGGATGTTTCCAAACTGGAGCTACAAAAGGAAGATGGTTAATGACTTTAGTACTATAATGACTTGAAATAAAATTAGATGAATACAAAGATAAAGTTCACTTTCAGGATTACCAACATCATACTTAATTGCTGGTGAAAATGTACAGGGTTTACTTTTATTTGTAGAACTTTCTTGTGATTTACCACTTGTAGTTGGAAGAATAAGCAGAAGAATCTTCGTTTCATCCCAAAACATTCATATTTCTAGCAAATTTTGCGCATCTCTCATCGTTTTTGATGACAAATTTAAATCTTTGTCGTCAGCAAAATCAAGATTCTCTTCACCCATATTTGTGTTCATCGTGATGATAAATTATTTGAGAGCAAGTGCAGACACTATGGGGAAAAACTTTGAAAAAATTTCAAATTCAACACCTTCACTTGAGTTCTTGATCCATGTTATCACTCCTATTATCTGTACCTCCGATATATTATGCAAGGTAATCGATAATCTCTGATACACTTCGATCCTGCTGTACATAATCTAATCGAAATCACTTTATGAAAATAAATAGAACAAGATACAAAACAGTTCCAACTTCCAGAGAAAACATGACACAATTCAAACCAATAAAAAAAGAAACGTCCCAATATACATTATAAACCAGCTTATTTAGACATCCCTTTCCATGTTTGTTTCTTATAGAACATGGTGGTTCGAAACAGCATGAAGTTGGCAGAGAACTATTGATCCAGTCCTTGAAACTTTTCACCCCACAACATATTAAACGTGACTGAAGAACATTCCAAGCTCTCTTGTGGTCAGAAGTATTAAGTTTAGCTTGATGCAAGGAGTGTAGCATTTCTTCTTCTACCTGTTGTTTGATTGAATTGTTTGTAAGAATTTTTCCTCCGTCATCATCTCTTTTGAAGTGTAAAGTTTCCTTGTATTTTAATCCAGTGACACTTCCAAAAACCAATAACCCCAGCGATATGATGAGAAGAGTCATCAAGACTGGCAAGAATCCAGAATTTTTATCATCGTAGTGCATTCCTAAAGCCACTAAAAAGCACGGAATACACAACAATCCCGCTGCGAAGCTATAGTATCCAACGTTTATGTAGTAGTTAAAAATATATTTATACTCCATCTTGTAAACAAAAGACCACACTGATGCAATGGATAATGCACCTCCGGAAGACAAGAGCAGAAATGCTATGAAGAGAATGAAAAATGATTTGCTCTGTACTTCTTTACCAGATTGAATGATGGGTACTTGCAAGGGTTTCGTCAAGGAGCAAAAATTTGGCCAGGTATATACCAGGGATGATAGAGAATCAAATGAACCAACTGTGAGTTCAGATTTGCTATTCTTGGCATTATTTTGTCGTGACATATTTGTAGTGAATATTTTTGCTGATGAAAACTGACAACCAGATTTTTGCCATAGAATTTGAGGTGTTTGATATCGTCTTTCAATCATCATCAAAAGAGTACTATTAGACTAATGGGCACCACACATGCAAGGAATAAGTTCAATAGACGACTTCGGCCCAAGTTGCCAACCCACAATTTACTTAGCAAGTTTACTTTCACTGGGGAACGGGAATTTCAGGACAAATTCGACATGATAAGGTTCGCATTATTTATAAATAACCGTAAAACATGCCTCGGCTCTTCAAACCAGATAATTCCTTCCAAATATAGGTTTTTGTTAAGATCGTCCCCGATTGACTGAAATTTAAGTTGGGATTCCTGATTTCATGCAAACAGTGTCAATTTTCATAGGATACGTTCCGAAAATCAACTCCGTTGTTTCGGTTGCCGATTTTCCGCTCCGTAAATATGAAATATTCGGATGGTTCCTGGAACAAGCGCGTGAAAAAAGTTATTTACGGAATCTGGTTGATGAAAATGCGGTCGATTTACTGTCACCAGAACGATTTTCTATGGTAAATATCCATAGCATAGAACAATCATGATTACTTTAGGTTTGTTTTGGTTCCGATTTCCTATGAAAATTGACACTGTACGCATGAAACTTAAATTTCAGCCAATCGGGGACGATCTTAACAAAAACCTATATTTGGAAGGAATTATCTGGTTTGAAGAGCCGAGGCATGTTTTACGGGTATTTATAAATAATGCGAACCTTATCATGTCGAATTTGTCCTGAAATTCCCGTTACCCAGTGATAGTAAATTTGTGAAGAAAATTGTTGGTTGGCAACTTGGGCCGAAGTCATCTATTGATGACATTTCACAATCCCTCTATTCATGAACCCTAGTTTTAACGATTGTCAAATTTATGAATGAGTAAAATTCAACCAATTACTCAGCAGATATTATCTACCATTCGTATTCAACTCTAGAGCTGACAATCTCATTAGACTGTCTAAAGAGATCACCTTCCACCTTGTTGCACTCACTTAACTTCTATATAATTCTTTGCCATCTATTTCCCAGTATATTCTAAGAATCGACTCTGAAAGCATGACACTTCTATCCATAAAGGAAAAGCGATTCGAATTCAAACTCAATTTTTCATGAAGAGTCGATCTCTGATTAATGTTCGGAGGATAACTCCACACTGGAAGCGTCTGAATTAGATAAGATCACATTAATCTTCGTTCCTGAGACTTCATCATCAATAATATCGGAAATATATTCAGAAAAAAAACAAATTTTCTTCTCCTAACAAGAGCATCATTATTTCACCCAAATAATATTAATAATAATGTTCGTTAAGATAAGCATGAAAATTTTTTTTATCATATCAGAAAATTACAAATAACTTATGAATTTAATAAAAAAAGAAATGACCACAAAAGTGCCAAACACTTGTAAATATAAATTTACCAAATATTTACGAGTATCAGCTGTCTGTAAAGTCAAATTCTGACTTGAAACTGATGTCACGAGCTCAACTCAATGATAAATCCTTTTTAATGTCCATCTGTCCGGTAGTGAACTGTTTAAATTCAACTCTGTGCTCTAACTTTCGAAGGAAAATACTATGGACGTTTCCTACCTCCATGGAAAATACTACAATACTAGAACTAGAAACTAGAGTTTCAGGATAAGTTTGGAGCCTGAATATCTCGATTGAGTGGTTTAATCGAGTAAATCCGTTCGATTGTTTCGAAGATATAGTAATATTTCTCTCAATACCTCAATAAATACTGACCCCATAGAGCTGAAACATGAAAATTGTCTTGAATTTCCGTCACGTAAAATAATCAAATTTTTCTTCGTGGCATACATTGTGTGAATTATTGGCTGTCAGGACTCTTGGAACAACAGCGGAGACATATTACATAGTATCATTAAGTTTAATACTCTATGATGGTATATAGCGGATTTCTTTCCATTGAACAATTATTATTTGGACATGCTGGTAACCATTTATATTGTTGATCTGTATTTGTGGTTGCAGCGCACGTTTAAACAGGAAACGCTATACTCCTTATGCAAGAAATACTAGAATCCTGTAAACGAGCAATTCCATTGAAATAAAACCCCTTCTATGCAAGTAAAAAGCAGTAAAAGCACACTATTTTTTCAAATCCTCATATTCCTATTCTACTATTCATTTCAAAATCACAAAATCATCCAATCATTTGGGTTTCCCGAGCAGTCGCATTCGCATTGCAGTGCCACCATCTGACTAGGAAACAACTAATTTATACCGTGTCTCATTCATATTTCACCTTTCGTATGCGGGAAGTGAAAATTATCTGGTGTGCCCGACATGAATAGAAATAGAGAAAATAGACAGAGTTGAGAGAACGGTCATTCTTCACGAAAATGTTACTCTGATATCTTCAGGCAGTGGAAAACATTCGCATAAACATGCACAAGGTGAGCTTAAGGTTTTGTTTATTATTGACGTCTCGTTTTTAGGTTAGGTTTTCAGCCAAAGTTGATGGCCTTTTGAACAAGAAATTGTTGGGTGATGATGATATTATCATTTTGTTCAAGTAACTCCAATGAATAATTTTTTCCAATTACTATTATAATTGCTAGTGAATAAGAAAT
Organism: Myrrha octodecimguttata; assembly: GCA_958510865.1. Taxonomy (NCBI): domain Eukaryota; kingdom Metazoa; phylum Arthropoda; class Insecta; order Coleoptera; family Coccinellidae; genus Myrrha; species Myrrha octodecimguttata. The sequence goes on along the minus strand of OY294059.1, from coordinate 75,246,117 downwards.
GTTGAATTTTCAGTTCTTACAAGTTTTTGTTGGGGAGAGGAACAAATCGCACATAGTTTTGACATTAATGTTCATGTAGGTACCTGACTAAAGAACAAATATATTTCATTCTTTAAAAAATCAATTGAATATATTACCTTGTCTCTCAAACAACTTCATGATCCATTGTTCCCAAATAAAGGACCATAATGGAACAAAACAAATAACCATTTCGAACACTTCCCTTCAATTTTCTGGTTTAAACTTGGAATTATTGAATGAACAAAGATATTCGATTTGGGAATAAAATAATTCTGCCTACCCACAGAAGTTTTCTCTGAATCTTCTCGAATAAAATAGTATGGAAATATACACATAAATCTTTGAAGTCAGAAAAATTCGAATTATCATACAAATTGAACTGGGTAATTCAATGGAATAATTTATAGCCAAAAAAATTCTTGTCATTTCTATGGATTATTAATATGTGAATAAGACCCAAGGTATGCTTCATTGTCACAGTCCTAATCACTGCTTCACAACTAATTACAAAATTGAATTGAACCTCCGCATTTCAGTTGAAACAAAGACCGCGTTTCTGCGTTTTTACGCGCTTGTTCTGGGAACAGCGCATTATCATTTCGTCACGATGTCTGTAATTTTCGAATTTTGAGCCGAAAATGGTTTCAAACGACTAGGTTGGACTCACTGATGAAGAATCCGTGGTCAAAATTGATTCTGTCCGTCCGGCCGTGTGCGCTGTAACTTTCGAAAGGAAGAACCTAGAGTCTTGAAATTTTCAGGTTAGGTTAAGATCCTTATTATCTCGGCTAAGTTTGTAAATGGTCCAAATCCGCCGAATGGTTTTTGTGCTACTTCCATTTGAAATTTTGATTTGTCGATAACTCGAAAAATATTCATCTGATCAGAATGAAACTTGGAATATGAACAGTGTCGATAAGAAGAATTATCCATGGAAAAAATTGGAAAAAAAAATGTTTTTTTCTGAAAATTTTTATATTTCATTGAAATTTCACTGAAATTTTCAAGTCATCATTTCGCAATGTGAACAAGCGCGTAAAAGCTGCTGACTTCACGTCAGTGCTTTTCTAGATTTTTATCAGTTTTTTTTATATTAGTATTGAATAGCCCTGTTCAGATTTTACTATCTCTTCTGGCCGTATCGTGCAAAATTTTGTTGGAATTATATGATGGTTGAATTGAAAAGGAAAAAAAATTTTTTCAAGAACTATTCACTAGATTTCGAACCTCATATTTCTCCACATTGTACCAAATTTCAATTTGGCCGATTTTCGTTTTCGCAGATATTGAAAAAAATATGTCAAATTTAATTTTTTTCTCTTCTATATCATTGTAATTTCCGGAATAACTGAAAATATACTGACGTGATCGTGATGAAACTTTATGAACTGTTGTAAAATGCTGATGCGCGAACTTTTGTGAATTTTCGAGATATTCATGTTATTAAAACAATGCGAAATGAGAATTTTTGCGAAATTTTAGTTGAAAAAAATTTTTTCACGAAAACTATTCATCAGATTTCTAATGAATTCTGCACAGACCATGAAGCCGATATTTTACAACAGCGCACCAGATTTCATTCTGATTCGATCAAAATTTTTGGAGATATTGGGAAAAAAATATAAAAAATTTCGGGTTTTCTATTTCGGTATCGTTGTCATTTTCAGAATAATAATACTGATCCAATCGTGATAAAACTTGGTTACTACTGAAAAATACTGATATGCAAATTTTGTGAAAATATGAAATGCGTTGCCAAAGAGGTATTTTTTTCAGAAATTGACCCCGCAAAACGCACCTTCACCTCCTGATCCAAATATTCGGCGATCTTCTCATATATCGTGCTCTGCATGAACGTTCAAGCTCTAAATTTACAATCAAGTACAATCCAATTTGCATTTTTGGCAATATTGAGAAAATTAAATTTTGAATGGGTTTATCTGCAGCATCATTCGGTGGATTTCACCCGTTCACGGATTCTACCGTAAACACAATAACTTCGAGAAGAAACGACTTAGAAACTCGATATTTGTAGAGCAGATTTGCGGCCAATTAACGAAGGTCGAATTCGTGAATCAGTAAAATCCACCCAATGATTCCGCAGATATTTCTGTTCAAAATTTCATTTCACCAGTATTTCCAAATTTTCTGATTGGATTCAATAGAGGAATTCGGCCCAAGTTCTTCAGAAATTTACTATCACTGGATAAGGGGAATTTCAGGACGAATTCGACATGATAAGGTGCGCGTTATTCATAAATATCCGTAAGAGATGCCCCGGCTTCTTAAACGAGTTAATTCCTTCCAAATGTAGGTTTTGTTAGGCTGAAATTTAAGTTGGGATTCCTGATTTCATGTGTCAAGTTTATAAAGGATATGTTTCGCAAATAAACATGGTTATTTCGGTTTCCGGTTTTTCATTCCGTAAATATGAAATATTCGGTTGGTTCCTGAAAAAAAGGAATTTGATTGATGAAAAGGCAATCTTTCTGTCACCAGAACATAGACATATAAAGTCTATGCACCAGAACGACAATCAATATTTTATGGTAACATATCCATAGCATAGAACAATCTTTATTTACCTTATGATCCATAGACCATACCAAGTAATTTTTTCATTGTTGATTGTTGTCTCTTCTATGTTCTGTGGATCATAAAGTAAATAAAGATTGTTCTATGCTATGGATATGTTACCATAGAACATTGACTGTCGTTCTGGTGACAGAAAGAACGTTTTTTCATCAATCAAATTCCGTAATTAACCTTTTTTCAGGAACCAACCGAATATTTCATATTCACGGAATGAAAAACCGGCAACCGAAATAACCATGTTTATTTGCGGATCATATCCCATATAAGTTTGACACTATTAACATGAAATCAGGAATCTCAACTTAAATTTCAGCCAATCAGCGATGATCTTAACAAAACCCTTCATTTGGAAGGAATTATCTTGTTTGAGGAGCTGAGGCATCTTTTACGGATATTTATAAATAACGCGAACCTCATCATATAGAATTTGTCCTGAAACTCCCGTTCCTCAGTGATAGTAAATTTGCGAAGAAAATTGTGGGTTGGCAACTTGGGCCGAAGTCGTCTATTCTAGTACTTGATTGGAAAATGATTGCATGAGGGTCCATGCAGAATTTCATGTGGACCATCGACTAAAACTTTCCATCAGGAATTAAAGGTGTAAAGTATCCCGCATAAGCTCCTCAAAATATTGTATACACCCAATGTGTTTTCCTATTATACGTTGTTATTTTGTAATGAACAACCATTTTTTTCGTATCTTACACAATGTTATTCAACTATCAAGGTGAACAAGAATTTTTTTGCAATAGGGAATCACATATAGACAATTTTCGCTCAGAGATTGTTTCATTTACATACTAATTAAGGCAATACTAATTATTTGGTTATTGTTTATGTTTTTTATTGATTCCAAAATAATGGACCTTCTTACTTGCTTCATGAATAAGTAGGTACTTTAATAATTTACTGAAGATTTAAACTTTTCTTTAAGAAGATTATGCCTTTTTGCGCGCATGTTCTAGGCGAACAGCGTGCTATCGTTTTGTCCAAATGTCTCAAATGACTAGGTTGGACTCACTGATGACGAATTCGTGTCAAAATCGATTCTGTCCGGCTGGCCGTGTACACGATATCTGTGGAACGGAGCCAGCTAGCGACTTGAAATTTGTAGGGTAGTTCGCGCATCGCAATGTCGCCATTGAGTTCGTTAATGAGCCAAATCGGCCAAATAGTTTCGGAGTTATCGCCATTTGAAAGTTTGAGGTTATTTCACTCATATTTCAGAAACTACTGGAGCGATTAGATTGAACCTTGACAGTTGGTTGAAGCATAACGACGCGTAACTCTGAGCAAAATTTCGTTGAAATCGTATGGTCACTCAATTGAAAAAAAAAATTTTCGAATTTTTTTTTTTTCTGAACCTAACGGCCTACCGTAAACACAATAACTTTAGGTAGAAACGACTTAGGAACTCCATATTTGTAGAGAAGATTTGGGGCTTAATTACGAAGGTCGCATTCGTGAATGGGTAAAATCCGCCCAATGATTCCGTAGATATGCCCATTCAAAATTTTATTTTCTCGATATTTTCGAAAATACAGATTAGATCGAATTGAAATCCAGTATTTTATCGAAGAAAAGCTAGGAAAGCACTGACGTGAAGGCAGCAGCTTTTGCGCGCATGTTCAAATTCGTTGTCAAAGCACTCATCTCCATTGAACATGCGCGCAAAGCTAGATTTCTAGATTTTTTACCAATTATATTTTTCTGAAAACGGTTCTCTTATCGTTCATAATGGAAATGGAAAACCAAACTTCCTATACGCATTTCCCATCACAATCCTTATCAGTTCAATTACGCTCTGTTGAGTTTGACTTATTCATCTATTTTCCGCTATTGTTCCGATGGAACAATAGCGTTATCAATTCATCACAATACCTGTAATTTTCTCGGCTCCCATGCAAAATCAGGAGAAATTAAAGAAGAGTAATACTTTCGTTGATGGAAGGACATTTTATACGGTTGGTTCCAATCAATTTGTCGTTAATCGTTAATCGACAAAATCGGTCGAACAGTTTCGTAGTTATAGCCATTTGAAGTTTTGAGGATATTTTCCTGATATTTAAAGAAATACTGAAGCGATTGAATTTAGACTTGGGAGTTAGTTGAGGCGTGAAGACTTGCAACTTTTCGCGAAATTTTGATGAGATCGTGCTGTCGGTGAATTCTGAAAAATTTTTTTTTCGAAATTGTTTTCGAAAAATCATTTTTCCTCGGAAATTGTCCATTACATCTGAAGAAAATTTTGGTCGTACCTTGAGCTTTATATTTTTCTGCATTGTACCAAATTTCAGTTCGATACGATTATAATTTTCGAAGACATCGTGACAAAATATGTGGAATTTCGTGGTTTTTTCATGATACCGTTATTTTTTTCCGGAATAACTCAAAAAATTCTATTCCAAACTTAATAAACTTAGCAGCTTGTTTGGAAATCCTGATGGACAACTTTGTGCTCAATTCCATGATGATCGTGTCATCAGAACAATTTGAAAAAAAAAATACAGCCGACGCTGTCTTTTGGTGATGAAGTGAAGTACACGTAAAAAGAGAAAGAGAGAGAGGAGAGAGAGAAAGAGAGAGAGTGAGTGGACATATCACGTCGTCCCTGGACTCATCGAAGTTTTGACCGTGCAAACAATACCTCGAATATAATGGGATGATTTTGGGGGCCATGCGCAATGTTGCCACTTTTTATATTCAAGAATTTTCGGGTAAAATAAAAACTGAAATGGAGTGAAAAACGGAAAAATAACTAACATTGCGCATTTTCACAAATGAATTAAGTTCATCACAAAAAAACGAAAGTCGAAATTTCTCCGAATTATAATATTTCTTGCAGCTGTTGGCAACGTTGAAGCTTGCAGACCGTAAGCAGGTGCCTGACCTTGAGATATTAACTATTTTTAAAGAAATTTGAATGTAGCTGTTGGCCGAAGCAGTCATTTATTAGCACGTGGTAGTATTTGCTCTTGAACAGCCAAAAATTCGTAAGATCGTTTTCTCGTTCGAAATTTGAATTTTCGAGATCGACTGAAATTATTTGTATTCTTATGGATAGGATAATCGCTTCCAATAAAAAATCTAGAAAAGCACTGCCCTGAAGGCAGCAGCTTTTGCGCGCATGTTCTATGTAGATGACCGCTTCGGCAACGAATTTGCTTTTATAGATTTTTTTTCGATAAATTACTAGATTTCAATTCGATTTAATCTGTATTTTTGGAAATATTGGAAAAATAAAATTTTGAATGGGTATATCTACGGAATCATTGGGCGGATTTTACCCATTCACGAATTCGGCCTTCGTAATCAAGGTCCGAACCTTCTCTACAAATATCGAGTTTCTAAGTCGTTTCTTCCGGAAGTTATTGTGTTTACGGTCAACCCATTCAAAATTTTATTTTCCCAATATTTCCAAAAGTACAGATCAGATCGAATTGAAATCCAGTACTTCATCGGAAAAATACAGTTCGAAGGTTCATATAGAATGTAATGAGGATGAAATGATAAGAAAATCACAGATTTTTTTTTTTTAATTGTTCTAATGACACGATCATCACGAAATTTTGCATAAAGTTGTCTTTCAGCATCTTCAAACTAGCTACGAAGTTTTATCAGGATTGAATTAGAGTTTCTTGAGTTATACCGAAAAAAAACGATATCGAGACGAAAACCTCGAAATTTGACATATATTTTCCCAATATCTCCAAAACTTATGATCGTATCGAACTGAAATTTGGTACACTGCTATGAAATATAGAGCTCGAAGTCCCAGTGGAATTTTTTTTTGATATGATGAACGGTTTCCGGAAAACAATTTTTTTTTAAAAAAATTAAAAAAAAATTTTTTTGTTAATTTACTGACTGTATGATCCTGACAAAATTCGGCTCAAAGTGGCGCGCCGTTACACTCCACCTAATTTCCAAGTTTAAATCCAATCGCTCAAGTAGTTTCTGAAATAAAAAATAACTCCGAAACTATTCGGACTTAACCGCGGCATTCCAATGCGCGACCTACCCTGACAGTTTCAAGTCGCTAGCTCACTCCGTTCGACAGTTATCGTGTCGTCAGCCGGCCGGACAGAATCGATTTTGACACCGGATTCGTCATCAGTGAGTCCAATCTAGTCTTTCGAGACCATTTTCGACTCAATCATCGAAGATTACAGACATTTGGACAAAACGATAGCACGCTGTTCCCCTAGAACATTCGCGCAAAAAGATCAACAACTTAATTCGTCTCATTTAACGGTAAACTACTCAGTTCATCTCAATGGTGGGTGTTCAACACGGTGAAGAAAATATAAGTGATAATTTACGTTTATCACTCAATATCAGTGTATATGTTCGGATATTCCAAGGTCTCGATAAAATCCACTTTGAACTTAATTGATTTCCAATGTTCAACTTCTTTTATATGTATATGCATGAATACATGATCATTTCATTTGTAAGACGGCCCACGTCTTAGAATGACGTGTGTTTATTTCCAACCTTCATTGTGAAACTGAAAAGCTTGAAGAATCGAATTTGTATTCTTTCAAGAAATTAAATGAATCGATTCAGAGTATCTGGATTCAACGTTCATATATTTGAGGGAGTTATTTCAGAGATCAAAATTTGAAAGTAATTTCAATCAACTTATGTCATAAAATGTACCAGACGGGCGCTAGAGGCTCTTCAAAATCACCACCAAAATCCCATAAATTTACAGTAGCCTTGTCATAACTTGGAGGATTCAAATTGAATTTAGCACCTGCAGTTTTTAGGGTGCACCGAATTTTTTGGTGATGAAAAATTCGGTTTGTTCCTAAAAAACCTAGAAAAGCATAGACGTGAGGTCAGGAACTTTTACGCGCTTGTTCCGTTGCCAAAGCGGTCATCTATACAAGTATTGACCCTGCCAAACGCAGATTTTTTCATATGGTCCTCACGAAATTCTGCATGAACCTCAAGCTATAATTTTCGATCAAGTACTAGATTGCAATTCGATCCATAATTTTGGATGGGTACAACTATCTAAAGAATAATTTGCAAATTCAACCCATTTAAGCATTCGACCTTCTCAATTAAACTGAAAACCTATTCTACAAATATATTCCCTATGTCGATTTTTCCTAAAGTTGATGTGTTTACGGCCGGCCTAATCACTGATAGTGAACAAAATAACTTCCGGAAGAATCTACTCAGTAGCTTGATAATTGAAGAGTAAGTTTGGAGTTTCATTACGAAGGCCGAATTGGCGAATTAGTGAAAAATATCGAATGATTCCGCAGATATACCCCTTCAAAATTCCAGTTTCCCGATATTTCCAAAAACATAGATCGAATCGCACTTCAATGAAAGACGCTACCTTGAAGTTTCAGCCAAATAGGGTCTACAGAACAATGAGCAGAAAAAAACTAGATGGTGTTTCTGCATTTTGTTAGATGGAGAGAGTTATTTTGCTTATTGTTTGTAGACCCTATTTGGCTGAAACTTTAAAGTGGCATTTTTCATTGAAGGGCGATTCGATCTATGTTTTTGGAAATATCGGGAAACTGAAATTTTGAAAGGGTATCTCTGCGGAATCATATGATAGTTTTTACTAATTCGGTATTCGTAATTAAACTCCAAACTCACTATACATTTATCAAGCTACTGAGTAGATTCTTCCGGAAGTTATTTTGTTCACTATCAGTGGTTAGGCCGGCCGTAAACACATTAACTTTAGGAAGAATCGACATAGGGAATATATTTGTAGAGTAGGTTTCCAGTTTAATTAAGAAAGTCGAATGTTTAAATGAGTTGAATTCGCCAATTATTCTTTAGATAGTTATACGCATTCAAAATTTTGGATCGAATTGCAATTCAGTACTTGATCGAAAATTATAGCTTGAGGTTCATGCAGAATTTCGTGTGGACCATATGAAAAAATCTGCGTTTGGCAGGGTCAATACTTGTATAGATGACCGCTTTGGCAACGGAACAAACGCGTTTTTACGTGCTCCTGACCTCACGTCAGTGCTTTTCAGGGTTTTTAAATATTTGTTGCGTTCCGATATTCCCAATCAGTACTGACAGGTATAAGTAATTTCGAAACGCTTCGTACTGATACGAAGAATTACCAAGGCAGTGCCAGTAAAATCGACTGTCGAAATTTACTGACAAGTACTGGCCAGGAATATCGGAACTCAGCTATAATGGGCAGAATCAGTTGTTATTGTCACTTTGACAATCCACAATCAATAAGTTTTCAGAACCAAGACAACGGCTCCCCTTATATTCCTACACAGAATTGACAATTTTTTTGGATAATTATTTTGTAGTTAAAGTAAAAAGTGCGTTTACCGCGCAGAAAACGCCATCTGTCAAACAACTATTGTCTTCGATCGGTAAAATGTTCTTACCGTCCTAGTCACTAAATATACTATTTTTAGTAAATTCAGCCAAATGGGGTCCATTTCTACAGAACAATGATCAAAATTACTCTCCATTTAACAAAATGCGAGAGGACTCTTCAATTTTTCTCTTCAAATTATCTGATTCCGACAACAATTTTTTTGTATTGTTTCAATCTATATCATGTGATTCCTTATGGTCGAACATACATGATGGTTTGCTATTTCGGATTTTTGTATACAGTGTGTCCACGGATTGGGTGCCGGTAAGGTGTAAATTTCGGAGTTAGACTCTGATATTCTGAGAATCGCTCCTGCTTGGTCCCAAACTGAGATGTTGAGAAAATGAGCCAAATCAATTAATATACAGGGTGGTTTAGAACTGTTTTGATGAAAATTGTTAAGAATGAAGTACCTTTGTTTTAAAAGATATCGAGAAAGTTTATTGGGAAAAGTTGTTTAGAATGACGAGCTCCCGCAGGAACTAAATTTTCAGATAAATCAGACTAGCTTGACTTTATAAGTTAGTCATGAACATTTTTTTAATCCGATGCATGGGATATTTTGTCATGATCAAAAATTTTGGTAATTTTGAAATAAATCGATGTCAACAATAATTTCTTTTAACAATAAAATAAGTTTAATGCTGAAAAAGCATCATTACAAACAAAAATTAAAAAAACTACTGAAATGTGGTGCCATCAACTGCTACACATAATTCAGCCCGTTGGGTGACTGCTTTATACGCAATCGCCCAATTCATCGTCCAGGAAATTCACGATTTAACCATTCTCGAACTGTTCGTGTTGAATGTGCTGGGTGCCCTGGTGGTCTTGCTGAAAATGTACTTTTTGTCGATCTTCTGGACGCATGTTATTCAAGAAGTTTTGAAGACAATTTTCCAGCATTTGATTTATCTGAAAATTCTAAATTCATTCTAAACAACATTTCTCAATGAACTTTCTCGATATCCTTTAAAACAGAGGTACTTTATTCCTGACAATTTTCGTTAAATCAGTTCTAAACCACCCTGTATTGTAACTGATACTGTATTGTATCTGATACTGATACTGTAACTGATTTGGCTCATTTTCTGAACATCTCAGTTTGAGACCAATCTGGAGCGATTACCAGAATATCAGAGTCTTACTCGAAAATTTTTCGTCATTTACACCTTACCGGCACCCAATCCGTGGACACACTGTATGTCTATTCCTTACTTTGTTTTTGTGCTCTCGTTATCTGAAATCAAACTGTTGAGATGTTTGTCTTCCCAGAAATACAGGCAATACATAAAAACAATTTTTTTACATAAAAAATAATGCAAAATCCTCCCGAAATAACCTTCAACGATATTCAACGATATCAACGATATTTTTCAGACATCCTTGAGGAACAGGATCGCCAAAGACAAATCGTACGCCCAATCGGACAACGAAGAAGAAGAAAAACTCAAATCCTACAAACCTATACGCTTACGCCATTTCATCCACTTCTTGCTACTTATAGTGATAGTATGCGTCCTAGTGATCATCGTAGAAAAAAGATTACCCAAAGGATTGAGAATCGAGGATGAAAAAGACAACCCGGACAAATTCATAGCGGAAAGAGCACACAATATCCTGAAGGGATTGACCAGCATCGGACCGAGAATAGCAGGAAGCTACGAAAATGAGGTCTTGGCGGTCAATTTCCTGATCAACCAAACGAAAAAAATTCTGGAAGAAGCGCACGTAAACCACGTGATGGAATTAGAAGTGCAAAAGACTAGCGGCGATTTCAATCTGGAGTTTTTGGATGGCATGACTAATGTTTACAGGGACATGCAGAATGTCATCGTTAAAGTGGGATCTCGGATAAAATCTCCCTATAGCTTGCTCATCAATTGCCACTTCGATACCGTCACTAACAGCCCAGGTGATTATTCCTATATTTAGACAACTGTGTTTACCTAAGCGACTCCTAAAAAACCTTTGATGAGATACGAAAATGTTGGTTTACAAGTGGAAATGTCTGATAATGGGTTTCACTAAAAAACAAGCGCGTAAAAATAAGGCGCTTTTTGGGCGCATCCACTAGGGGAACAGGCTGCTATTGTTTTGTCCAAATGCCTGTTTTTTTCGAATTTTGTACCGAAAATTATCTCAAACGACTAGGTTGGACTCACTGATGACGAATCCGTGGTCAAAAACGATTCTATTACGGAGAATGTAATCGACCTGAAACTTTTAGTTTAATTCGTTATTGGGCGAAATCGGACGAGAGGTTTCGTAGCTAGAGCCCTTTGAAATTTTGAGGTTATTTCCGTGATAACTCAAGTCCTGCTGGAACGATTAGATTAAAACTTGGCAGTTATAGTTGAAGTACAACGACGCGTAACTTTTTGCGAAAGTTTGTTGAGATCGTACTGGCAGTGAATTCAAAATAAAAATGTTTTCAATATTTTTTTGCGCGCATGTTCTAGGGGAACAGCGTGCTATCGTTTTGTCCAAATGTTTGTAATTTTGGATGACTGAGCCGAAAATGGTCTCAATCGACTAGGTTGGCTCACTGATGACGAATCCGGTATCGAAATCGATTCTGTCCGGCCGTAGACACGCTAACTGTCGACAGAAGCGAGCTAGCAACTTGAAACTTTCAGGATAGGTCGCGCATCAGAATGCCGCGGTTAAGTTCGTTAATGGGCCAAATCGGTCAGATAGTTTCGGAGTTATAGGCACTTGAAGATTAGAAGGTATTTATTTTTTATTTCGGAAACTACTTGAGCGATTGGATTCAAACTTGGCAGTTGGGTGGAGTATAACGACGTGCAACTTTTAGCCAAATTTTGTCAGGATCATATTGTCAGTAAATAAAATAAAAAATTTTTTTCGAAATTTTTTTCCAAAAAATTTTTTTTTCAGAAACCATTCATCATATACGAAAAAAAACTCCACTCTCACTTTGAGCTTCATATTTCAGAGCAGTGTACCAAATTTCAGTTCGATACGATCATAAGTTTTGGAGATATCGGGAAAAGATATGTCAAATTTCGAGGTTTTCTTCTCGATATCGTTGATTTTTTCGGTGTAACTCGAGAAATACTGATTCAGTCCTGATAAAACTTCACAGCTAGTTTTGAGATGCTGAAAGACAACTTTATGCGAAATTTCGTGATAATCGTGTCATTAGAACAATTTGAAAAAAAAAATTCTATGATTTTCTTATCATATCATCCTCATTAAGTTCTGTAAGAAACTTCGAACTGTTATTTCTCGATGAAGAACTGGATTTCAATTCGATCTGATCTGTATTTTTGGAAATATTGGCAAAATAAAATTTTGATTGGGTATATCTACGGAATCATTGGGTGGATTTCACCCATTCACGAATTCGGCCTTCGTAATTAAGGTCCAAACCCTTTACGGTCAGCCTAACGGCCGACTGCGTAAACACAACAACTTCCGAAAGAAACAACTTAGAAACTCGATATTTGTAGAGTAGGTTTGGGGCTTAATTACGAAGGTCGAATTCGTGAATGGGTAAAATCCGCCCAATGATTCCGTAGATATACAAATTCAAAATTTTATTTTTCCAATATTTCCAAAAATACAGATTTGATCGAATTGAAATCCAGTAATTTATCAGTAAAAATCTCAAAAAGCACTGCCGTGAAGGCAGCAGCTTTTGTGTGCATGTTCAAATTCGTTGCTGAAGCGGTCATCTACATTGAACATGCGCGCAAAAGTTGCTGCCTTCACGGCAGTACTTTTTGAAATTTTTTCGATAACTGTTCATTATATTTGAGACAAAGTTTTGCTCAGGCCTTCAGCTTCATCTTTCGCAGCAGTGTACCAAACTTCAGTTCGATCCAATTATTATTCTTGGAGATATTTGGAAAAATATGCCAAAATTCGTGGTTTTTTACTCGGTTTCGTAATTTTTTAAGAATTACTCCAAAAATACTGATTCAATCATGATGGAACTTGGAAGCTAGTTTGAAAATGATGATGGACGACTTCGTGCAAAATTTCGTGATGATCGTGTCAATTTTTTTTCTCAAAGATTTAATATTCTGTGGTCTCTTGATCATAATATTCTGTATGGACCTTCGAACTGTCCTTTTTCGATGAAGTACTAGATTTGAATTTGATCTAATCTGTATATTTGGAAAAATTGGGAATATAAAATTTCGAAAGTGTATATCCACGGAATCACAATAACTTCCGGAAGAAAACTACTCAAAAACTCGATATTTGTAGAGTAGGCTTGGGGCATAGTTACGAAAGCCGAATTCCTGAATGGTGAAAATCCCCAAGATGATTTCCCAGATATACCCATTCAAAATTTTATTTTCCCACTATTTCCAAAAATACTGATCAGATCGAACTGAAATTCAGTACTTTGCCGAAAAATTACAGTTCAAATTTTCATACAAAAATTCATGAGAATATTATAATCAGAAGATAACAGAATATTGAATATTCGAAAAATAAAGTTGAAATTTTTTTCAAATCGTTCTATTGACACGATCATCACGAAAGGCTGCACAAAGTTGTCCATTAGCATTTTCAAACTAGCTGTCAAGTTCCATCATAATTGAATTAATATTTTTCGAGTTATTCCGGAAAAACAACTATTCTCAGAAAAACACGAATTTTGACATGTTTTCACAATATCTTCAGAAATTATGATCGCACCGAAATAACATTTGGTACACTGCTGTAAAATATGTAGCTCAAGGTGTGACCAAAATATCTTCTGAATATAGTGAATAGGTTCAGGGGAAAAAATGGAAAAAAAAAATTTAAGAAATTTACTGACAGCACCAAAATAATTTTGCTAACAACTGCTTCAGTAATTCTCGAAATATCAGTCCAACCTAGTCGCTTTAGACCATTTTCTGCTCGAAACTCGAAAATTACAGAGGTTTGGACAAAACGATAGCATCCCAGAACATGCGCCCAAAAACCTTTCGAAGTTTGAACGAAATCTGATCGGGACTGAGGTAAAAAATGTTTGGAGATTCTATTATTTTTAATTTTCGAGAGATAAAATTCTCATGGAAGTTTGCATTTTGACATTCTTTATGTAACTAGCAAGTTTAAACTTTACCTGGTCACTCATTCTCGAATTATCGAGGAATCAATATTTAAGATGACTGAAACTCCAAATTAGTTTGACAGATTTTGGCCATTATCCTCTCCGGCGTGAGCCTTAACCGCATTTAACAACTAATCTCTCTATTGTAGCCTTTATATGTTCTAGGTGCTAGTGATGATGGTGCAGGTTGTTCAGTAATGATGGAAATACTGAGAGTCATAACAAAATCGGACAAAATACTTCGACATAACATTATCTTCCTCTTCAACGGAGGCGAGGAAAACTTCATGCCGGCTTCACATGGTTTCATCACTCAACACAAATGGGCAAAAGAAGTAAGACATTTTCAAAATAGATTTTTGATAAATTTAACAGTTCGGCCTCCTTTAATATTGTGAAAACTGGATTCAGTTGAATTCGAAAGCAATTTTAGGCGCTTATATTCTCGTAAATTCCAGAATGCAATTTTGGGGTTGCTTCAAAGTCAAAACGAAGTCAAACTTTCTCGAAACGTTAAAAAAATACTTAGGTACTAGAGCCCATGTCGGAATATTCTTCATTGTCAAGGCTGAATCAAAATCCCTTCAGTTAACCATCAGTATTCTAAACATCTTCATTTCCTAATGACATGTTTACGGTATTTTGTAACTTTATGCAGTTTTATAAAGATTTCGTTACTAGAATACTGAGGGGCGTTGTCAACACGACTACTGTCCGAGTTGCCAACCAACAAATTTCGTCACATATACTGTCATTGGGGAAGGGGAATTTGAGAACAAATTCGACATGATGAGGTTCGCGTTATTGGCTGGAAATTAAAAGCGATTTCAAACGGTGGACCAAAAGCTCCGGTTATAGTTACGGTCATCCAAATTGACAGATAATCCTCTGCCTATATGTCAGTTTGGATAACCGTAACTATAATCAGAGCTTTTGGTCTACCCCTTGAAATGATTTAAGTTGGGATTTCTGCTCTTTTGTCAAAAGTGTCAAATTCACATAGGATATGTTCCGCAAATCAACTTGGTTATTCTGGTTGTCAATTTTTTTTCCGTAAATATGAAATATTCGGTTGGTGCCTCAAAAAAAGATTTATTTTGGAATTTGATTGATGAGAAAGCGATCTTTCTGTCATCAAAACGACAGTCAGTATTCTATGGTAATATATCCATAGTATAGAACAATATTTATTTACTTTATGATCCATAGAACATAGCAGAGACAACAATCAACAATGAAAAAATATCTAACTATGGTCTTTGGACATAAGGTAAATAAAGATTGTTCTATGCTATGAATATATTTCCATAGAATATTGTAGATTTTTCTGTGTATGATGTTTTGCTTATACTCCATTCACTTTTATAAAGTAGCCCAGTTGGCCATGACATCCTGACAGATTTCACCGTGTATAGTTTGAAAATGTTAGGTTATAGTCATTTTCCTGTCAGATAACTACACAACGTTGTCCTCTCTACATAGATGTCGTAGTAATTACCTATTTTTCAAAATGTGAATTTACTTCGGGAAAGTAATGAATTTGAGAAAATATTATGTGAATTCAATAATTCCAAAGACCTGGCGAATGTTGAAGAAACTTTTTTTTCTGTTAATACTTCACGTATATAAACATGGTTGGAAGATTCAGTTATGCTTTTTTCTTGTACGGAAATCAAGAATCGAGTGTTTTGGAATTTTACTGAAAAATGATGGATAGAGCAGTCCGTTACTTTGCGATAGTTCATTAGAAAAAAGTATAAAAGTACTCGAATAACCCGGCTGAAACTTCTAAACGAATGGACGGACCTATGGAATTCCCTACTCTTCTAAATTCTCAAGAAATAAGCCTGAAGAAGTCATTTGAATACCTTGTGGCACAACTTGAATATTCCAGTAAGAAAATGTAGTAGTACTACGAGACCTGTCACAATTAACCTCAAAAGAACTAACTAACAGTTCTTGGGAATCTAGGTGAATGATACACTGGATCAACATATTTCTAAACTGGGATACATTCAGTCTATTATCATTGTTTGTAATGACAAGATATCTGGATAAATTCTCCATGAAAACTACCTATCATGCAGTACTCGAGTCACAAGCAAGATATGGAATTATGTTTTATGGACATACTTTGAAGTCAACTCAAATATTCAATTTCCAGAAAAAAGCAATTCCTAAAATATTAGAAAAAATAGAACTGAATGCGATAATGTATAATTCATGTTATTTTCATACGTAAAATTTCAATTTTCTGCCAAGATAGGATATACCAAGTTCATTTTCAGTGTACTACTTCCTATCGAAACAATTCTACGAAATATATAATGTTTGAAATTATTCATTAAGGAATTTGTTCAATTCAAACATGACTACCTACTTACTTAAGTCTCAATACAATTGTTGAATAATAAATAGATTTTTCTGTGATTCCTTCTCATCTGTTGAGATTGATATATTACGATATACTTTCATTAAATTCAAAGTACCTATCAAGTCTTGAATTACTAATTGAATTATTATATCAACTGACAAATAATGATTGAAGTCAAAAACTTGAGAAACCATTAAGACAATAGAAAAAACTCGTTTTCGATACATAAAATATCAATAATAATATGCAAGTAGGAGATATAACGTTCTAATATCATTAGATATTTACATTTTTATTGAAAAAGGGCAGATTCTTTGATACATTCAACAATATAGCATCACGGTATAAGCAAGAGGGAAATAATAGGGCACCATACGTTGCTAACTATGATATAAGAGCATAAATATATAAACCTAAAAAAACTATAGTGTCCCCTTGCATAAGTGTAGAGAAATAGGCTGACATATTCATAAGGCCTTGATTCCCAAGACAGAATTTCTTCTTTCTTATGGGATTAAAACTGACAAAATATCTTGAAAACATATCTGCAACAGAACAGAAGATAGAAAATTAGCAGAAAATTAAAAATAGTTTTACCTACATTTGTGACCTGACTTGGAAGGTCTTTCGACCAGATCTGGCTCGCCAAGCAATGATTTTTCAGATCCTCACTGTATACCGAGAATCCTACATGCCCTGAATAATGAAGAATCTTTGAAATAACATGTTTGTGTTCACATAAAATTTTGTGTTTTACCCATTTTGTATTAGCAACCGATTGATTTTGTGTTTGTGCTTCCTTGATTATATTCCAAATGTTCCTTCACAAAAAAGAGTAGGGTGCTCGGCAGTGTGTCAATCGAAAAATGGTAATTTTTCAAATTATAATTTCAAACGGTACGTTGCAGATCAGTTTTCCAAAATAAAATCTTCAGTGGGTTTCTTTTTTGGTGCACCAATAGAAGAAAACTGTAATACCAGAAACTCTTTGGCTTCCTTTTCATTATAAATCTTTCTGATCGTGGTGACGTGTAGCTAAAAAAGAAATATTATTTCTTATAAAATATAATATTTTGATTTTTATTCACATACATCTCGATGTAAGATAGCTTCTGATGAATAATCGTTTCCAAAATATCAGTTACTATCGGAATGAGCGCAATTCTATATAGCACTTCCTGATACTCTGTCCTTGCTTCTCCAGATCACTTTATGTACTTTCAATTTCGAATCAAAGCGAAATGTTAATATATTAGTTTGTTATGGCTGGAGCTGAATTGTTATTTGTTATTGAAAGAGAGTAGAAATTGGCAACGTCGTGTCCAGTTATTTTGACATTGTCGATATTTCAGGAGCGCCAACCTGCCTTGGTTTTAGTTACAAAAACATGATAGACCTAAATCATGGCCAACTGGGCTACTTTATAAAAGTGAATGGAGTATACATCATGGTGCTATGCTATGGATATGTTACCATAAACAATTGACTGTCGTTCTAGTGACACAAAGATCGCTTTTTCATCAGTCGAATTCCGTAATAAACCTTTGTTCAGGAACCAACCGAATATTTCATATTTACGAATCAGAAAACCGGCAACCGAAATAGCCAAATTGATTTACGGAACATATTCTATTAAAGTTGACACTATTGACGTGAAATCAGGAATCCCAATTTAAATTTCAGCCAATCAGAGATGATCCTAATTAAAACCTTTATTTGAAAAGAATTATCTTGTTTGGGAAGGAGGCACCGTTTACGGATTTTTATGAATAACGCAAACCTCCTCATGTCGAATTTGTTCTGAAATTCCCCTTCCCCATTGCTAAATTTGACGAAATTTGTAGGATGGCAACTTGGACCGAAGTCATCTATTACATATTTTTCCAATAAATATGGTTTGGTTCAGTTACATACGTAATTACTTACGACATTTGTGTAGAACAGACTACGCCGCATATAACTATAACCTAACATATTTCAATTGTACAAAGTAGAATGTGTGAAACTTTCGTCTGATTGTTGATGAAACTAATAGGACACCATTATAGATCATTTGAATGATCTGAGCTTCAGTTCCTGCTTTCAGATCCGTGCCTTCATAAACTTGGAAGCTTGCGGTGCAGGTGGTAGAGAAATTCTATTCCAGGCTGGACCGTATCATCCTTGGATTATGGAAACCTATTCCGAAGAAGTGCCTTATCCTTTTGCTTCCTCGCTTGCTCAAGAAATTTTCCAGAGTGGTATCATCCCAGGCGATACTGATTTTCGAATTTTCAGGGATTTTGGCAATCTTTCAGGTAACGAATAACAAAACTAGTCTTTGTGGGCGAATGAAATTGTAACATGAGTTTTGCCTGTGTTTCAATTATTTCATCTGCAAGAGTGAATGACGTAACTTCATGGTGAGGATCTTTAGGGATTATTGTAACAGCGAGTTGGCTTTGAATAATTCTTTGCCTATCTCTTAAATTTGGGTCCCGAAATATATCATGAACTTTTGAAAGTAAGGTTATGCTTGACAAAGAAGCATAGACAGAGACATGGACCAAGTATATGCAGACACTAGTTGAATAGTTCATGATCCATCGATTAAATTCCAGAAATCGCAGGTAGGAAGTTAATGGAACTTCCTACCCGCAAGATTTCCCGTCGCGAAGCTACAAGTAAGATATTCACATCATTGTAAGCAGTGTAAGTTCCTGAACTAAAAATATTTCTCTTTGTTTGGAAGATATGGGCCCCCAAAGTTCCAAATTGATGTTTTTTCAGATCCTTTTTTCCGCCATAAAAATGATCTCTCACTTCTCAAATCTAGTTCATGATCATCTTTGAACCTTCAACCAACGAATAGACACTTTCTTTCAAGAATATTCATTATTTAAAGGAAGAAGAGTGAAAATATTAGACAACAACTTAACCTATATTTCTACGAAATACTTCTTAATGTTAAAGCGGAGCCTGGCAACAGCGTATTTTCATCGCTGGCCTACGTATTATGACCGAAGAGTAGTTGCTGGCGGGAAATATGAAATGATGGACAGTTGAAGGATATGATTGTAAGGAAAATGCTTCTGTCACTGAAGAAGAGGTGGTTATTATAACATCAAAACAAAATCATTGAGAATTTTTTTAAGGTTCCACTCTCAATATTTTCGTTTGAACTTTCTTTCTATCCCCTTCAAAATAGGGAGGTTGTTATCTACTTCGTTTTTTGTTGTGTCTTCGAGATGGTCCCAGTTTAGAATGAGATTTAGGGTATTCCAATGAAATGGGTTATATAATAACCTCGATTTAATTGGAAATCTGGGAAGGGCGCGACCTATCACATATGAAAAAAATGTACGTTGAAATATATATCAGGGTGTATTCTCATTCCATTACTATGTGTTTCAACCTTGTAGATTTCATTAGAAACGAATTCTCCTATTGGAAGATTTAGAGTTTCACAGTAAACAGTAAGAACTAAGAACATATTTCATTTTCTTTGCCAGCAATAATCTGTCATTCACGAATACGCACGATGGCACGATTCCGACCGATGAAATTTGTGCCATTGCCAAACTTCACTTTTAGTCTGAGTCGAAATCAAAAGGAATAGAGGTTAAGTGGTTGTCCAGTAATTTCATTATTTTTTCATTAAATATTGATTATTCTTGGAAAAAAGTGTTGCTTATTGTTGGTTGAAGGTTCAAAGGTGGTTTGTGAACTATACAGATGAAGTGAGAGATCGTTTTTATGGTGGAAAAAGGGACCTTAAAACGACTCATTTTGGAACTTTGGGGGCCCATATCTTCCAAATTAAGGGAGACCGCCTATGTTCGATTTGACAATTTTTATTCGGAAAATTACACTGCGTACAATGATGTAAATATCTCTTTAATATCTCGGCGACGGGAAATCTTGCGGGTTTACCGTCGGGTTTTTAGTTGATAAATTAACTTCAATATTAAATATCATAGACCTGGAAATGTTATTGTCACTTTGACATCGATAAAAAAAGGTGCATCCTTTTTTATCAACAGTAAAAACACAAGAGCTTTTTTTTTATCGGATAAATTTCTCTTTGCAACGAAACAGTTTTGCCAATCACTAATTTTACGAGAAAAACTGACATGATAAAATCGCGACACCGAAGGTGGAGCGATTTTATCTAATGTCAGTTTTTCGAGCAAATTTAGTGATTGGTAAAACTTTGAGTTGAAGAGAAATTTATCTGATAAAAGAAAAGCTCGAGTGTTTTTTGGCAAGATAAATTAACGACAGAATATATGGATGAACAACAATAATTATCTTTATTAATACAATAAAATTCGATTATTTGAAAGTACAATTATTAAATACACAACTGTTATAAATGAAAGCACTATATGTTCAAAATTCAAAAATCTGACAGACTAATTGACATATTGAGGAAGAGAAGTTTTTATCCGATAAAAAAGGATGCACCTTTTTTATCGATGTCAAAGTGACAATAACATTTCCAGGTCTATGATATTTAATATTGAAGTTAATTTATCGGATAAAAACTTCTCTTCCTCAATATGTCAATTAGTCTGTCAGATTTTTGAATTTTGAACATATAGTGCTTTCATTTTGAATCGGTCTGGTAATTATTTAACTTTGTTGATATAAAAACCCAAAAGATGAATCGTTTTGGTGAAGTTTCGACTGAGCAAATTACGACAAATATCGAGAAGTCTATACCGCAATCTACAAAAAACACAAAAGCTTCAATCTGGAGACAATTTATGGAGTTTTGTCAAGTTCGAAAATATGAATTGTCCGAAATAATTCCATTACATGAAGTAGCAAATATATTAAAGGATTGGGCCTATAATATGAAAAAGAAAAATGGAGATGATTATAAAGAATATGTGGTTAAATCAATTTGGAATTCGACTGCGAAGATGGTACAAGAAAAATATTTCTGTGAATACAATATTAAATTTGATCCTTTTGTCGACATAACTTTCAAAGAAGCCCGTGATGCAAGAAATAGTAAACGGAAAGAATTACAAGCTATTCCAGCGAAAAGGAAGGTATCTTCTGTAGCATTGGACAAGAAAGATATACTGAAAATGGCAAAATTGTGGAATGCAGAAGAACCAGAAGGACTACAAAAAAGATTTTTTCATATAGCTTCTTATGAATTAGCTTGGAGGGGAGGAGAAGCTGTAAACTGTAAAATATACTATTTTAAAGAAGAAAAAAATCACGATGGAATTCCAACAAATAGATTTGAATATAATTCAATATTTTCGAAGACGTCACAAGGTGGATCGAAAAAATTGACCGACAGCAAATGGTTAGTGAAAAATGAAATGGATGAAAGTATTTGTCCCGTTAGATTATTAAAATTACTCTTACAAAAAAGAAATCAACACATAACATCCGATCGACTTTTTTTATCTCCAAACCCCTTTTGGAAAAACAAAAATTCTAAAGGCTGGTATAAAAATGTTCCACTAGGTATCAATATGATTTCTACTTGGACCAAAATTTCTGCCACTAAAATTGGACTCGACATCACAAATAATAAAATTACCAATCATTCAAATCGCGCTAGTACAGTGTCTCAATTAGCAAAAGCAGGAGTAGGTGAACAACAGCTTATAAAGATAACGGGACACTCATCATCTTCTTCAATTAAACCCTATCTCCAAATTGACCATGAACATCATGACAATCTTATTAGTTCCTTACGATCCTCGAGTCCGAGAAATCAAAATGAATATTCCACATGTGTGAATACCACAGAAGAAAATTTTCAAATCAGTACACCAAAGCAAACAATTTATAACAGTTGTGTATTTAATAATTGTACTTTCAAATAATCGAATTTTATTGTATTAATAAAGATAATTATTGTTGTTCATCCATATATTCTGTCGTTAATTTATCTTGCCAAAAAACACTCGAGCTTTTCTTTTATCAGATAAATTTCTCTTCAACTCAAAGTTTTACCAATCACTAAATTTGCTCGAAAAACTGACATTAGATAAAATCGCTCCACCTTCGGTGTCGCGATTTTATCATGTCAGTTTTTCTCGTAAAATTAGTGATTGGCAAAACTGTTTCGTTGCAAAGAGAAATTTATCCGATAAAAAAAAGCTCTTGTGTTTTTACTGTTGATAAAATATCCCTAGCAAAAACTTCTTTCCAGATCTTGATCGGGCGACCAAAGTTTGTGAAACTTCAAAACCAGCCGTATGTTTATGATGGACGCTGGCTTCATAGAAACGGGGGTTGCGAAATGCCATCTTGTGACGTTATTGGTGGGCGAACTATATTTGATCGATGTTAACAACACGATTTGATATTCAATAATAGAATAAAAAAGAAATGAAGAAGTGAAGTCAGCAACTTTGCACGAATGTTCAAATTCGTTGTCAAAGCGGTCGTCTTTTCACGTATCGACCCCGCAAACGAATCTTTAGTACCTGATGGAGAGATTTGGTTATTTTCTAATCATGTTATCTACGCAAATTCTGCATGAACCTGCAAGATGTCATTTGTCAATCAAGAACTGAATTTCAATAGAAGACTTCGTTCCAAGTTGCCAACCCACAAATTTCGTCAAATTTACTATCACTGAGAAAGGGGAATTTCAGTACAAATTCGACATGATGAGGTTTGCTTTATTTACAAATATCCGTTAACGGCGTCTCGGCTCCTCAAACCAGATTATTCTTTCCAAATATAAGGTTTTCTCAAGATGATCTCTTATTGGCTGGAATTCGAGTAGGGAGCCTGACCTATTGTCAATAGTGTCAAGTTTACGGAGGATATGTTCCGCAAATCAACTTGGTTATTTAGGTTGCCGATTTTCCGTACCGTAAATATGAAATTTACGGTTGGTTCCCGAAAAAAAAGGTTATTTACGAAATTTGATCCGTGAAAAACTGATCTTTCTATGGCCAGAATGAAGGTCAATATTCTATGGTAACATATTCATAGCATAGAACAATCTTTATTTACTTTTTGATCTATAAAACATAGAAGAGACAACTATGAAAAAATTACTAACTATGGTCTATGGATCATAAGGTAAATATAGATTCTTCTATGCCATTGATGTGTTACCGTAGAACATTGATTTCATTCTGGTGACAGAAATATTGCAAATTCCCCAATTGATCTTCTTTCAGGAACCCACCGAATATTTCATATTCACGAAATGGAAAATCGGCAACGAAAATATCAAAGTTGATTTGTGGAACTTATCCGATGTAAACATGACAAGAGATCAGGAAGCCCAACTTGAATTCTAGCCAATCAGAGATCATCCTAACGAAAACCTATATTTGGGAAGAATAATCTGGTTTGAGAAGCCGAGGCACCGTTTACGTAAATAACGCGAATTTCATCATGTCGAATTTGTTCTAAAATATCCCTTCCCCAGTGATAGTAAATTTGACGAACTTTGTGGGTTGGCAACTTGTACCGAAGTCGTGAATTCGCGAATTCGTGACTCAAGAATATTTCTATAACTGCGATCTTACAATTATCCATAAAGATCTTGCATAAAGCCACACATAATTTTTTCGGAAGTCATGCTAAATTGCAAACAGTGGGGAAGATTCAAAATGACTTCTTCACCTATTGTCTATTGATTGTATTCTAGATAATCTTCTTGTAGGATTGGATTTCGCTTGGTCGTCAAATGGATACGTCTACCACACGGAATACGATTCCTTAGAACAAATACCTCTAGGCTCTCTGCAAAGAACAGGTGACAATATTTTGGCCTTAGCCATGGGAATGGCGCAGGGACATCAGCTCTCTAACGTTGAACAGTATAAAGCTGGAAATTTGGTATTTTTTGACTTCCTCGGAGCTTTTGTTGTTCGTTGGTCCATGGAAGTCGCCGACTTGATTAATATTTTATCTGTGATAATTTCTTTGTATTCTTTGTACGCTAATAGCAGAACGATGGAGACCAGTGACTGTAAGTATTCAGTTCCTACACATTCTTTTCCCGACTGATGATATAAAAATATTGCCGTTAGAAATTGGCCTTTGATAAATTTATATAAAACCATGGTAAGGTTTCTGTGCTCACATATTCCGAAGAAAAAATTGAAACATTCAAAGAATATGCAGGTTACAGTTGGCTTCCATATCATTTATAACGGACGTTCACTACTTTCTTATTCTATTTATGATATTTGACAAGTCAACTGAAATTTAAAGGTTAGATCAGTGTATATACATTTTTATATATTCTATCGAGTTTTTCTTTTGATAGTAAGCAGAAAGCTGTGTGTTCTGAAAATACATGTCGGACGTAAGGGGTTTATAGATATTCCATATAAAGGGTGCAATTCGCATTCATTTTCAAAAACTTTTTATTGGTAATTGAAGTATCAGTTATGACATTTATATACGGAAAATTACATCTGTCAAATGGTCCCCTCTTGCACTCTACAGACGTCCCCTCTTTTGTTAAAATTTTTCAATAACATTTTGACATAATTGAGGGCCTATCTCACTAATGACACGAATAATTTCATCCTTTAGTTCAGGAATCGATTGTCGATTATTCTTATAGACCTGGCTTCTCACATAACCGAAAAGAAAAAAGTCCATCGATGTCAAATCACATGATCTTGGTGACCAATTGAATCACCGTTTCTGAAGATTATTCGTCCAAGAAATGTTTGTCTCAATAACTCAATTGTGTCATTTGCAAAGTGAGGTGTAGCGCCATCCTGTTGGAACCAAATGTCCTCTAGATCAATATTCATTCATTCATGTCACAAAAATTCTTGTTGTAAACGTCGTCTAATGGACATTCCAGGGTCTTCAGCAACACTTTCAACCAAATCAATATTTTCTTGTGAACGACCGCTACGACTGTATTTTTCACTTTTTGTGCGCATGTTCTAGGGGAACAGCGTGCTATCGTTTTGTCCAAATGTCTGTAATTTTGGATGATTGAGCCGAAAATGGTCTCAATCGACTAGGTTGGACTCACTGATGACGAATCCGGTGTCAAAATTGATTCTGTCCGGCCGGCCGGCCGTAGACACGCTAACTGTCGACAGAAGCAAGCTAGCAACTTGATTCAGGATGGGTTGCGCATCAGAATGCCGCGGTTAAGTTCGTTAATGGGCCAAATCGGTCGAATAGTTTCGGAGTTATAGGCACTTGAAGTTTTGAAGTCATTTATTTTTTATTTTAGAAACTACTTGAGCGATTGGATTTAAACTTGGCAGTTTGGTGGAGTATAACGACGCGCAACTTTGAACCAAATTTCGTCAGGATCGTATTGTCAGTAAATTGTAAATAAAATTTTTTTCGAAATTTTTGAAAAAACATTTTTTTTTCCGGAAACCATTCATCATATCCAAAAAAAAAATCCACTCTTACTTTGAGCTTCATATTTCACAGCAGTGTACCAAATTTCAGTTCGATACGATCATAAGTTTTGGAGATATCGGGAAAAAATATGTCAAATTTCGAGGTTTTCTTCTCGATATCGTTGATTTTTTCGGTATAACTCGAGAAATACTGATTCAGTCCTGATGAAACTTCACAGCTAGTTTTGAGATGCTGAAAGACAACTTTATGCGAAATTTCGTGATAATCGTGTCATCAGAACAATTTGAAAAAAAAAATTTCTATGATTTTCTTATCATATCATTCTCATTTAATTCTGTATGAAACTTCGAACTGTTATTTTTCGATGAAGTACTGGATTTCAATTAGATCTGATCTGTATTTTTCGAAATATTGAGAAAATAAAATTTTGAATGGGTATCTCTGCGGAATCATTGGGTGGTGTTTACCCGTTCACGAATTCGAAAGAAACGATATTTGTAGAGAAGGTTTGAGGCTTAATTACGAATGTCGAATTCGTGAATGGGTAAAATCCGCCCTATGATTTCGTAGATATACCCATTCAAAATTTTATTTTCCCAATATTTCCAAAAATACAGATTAGATCGTATTGAAATCCAGTAATTTATCGAAAAAAAATTTGGAAAAGCACTGCCGTGGAGGCAGCAGCTTTCGCGCACAAGTTCAAATTCGTTGCCGAAGCGGTCATCTACATTGAACATGCGCGCAAAAGCTGCTGCCTTCACGGCAGTGCTTTTTGAAATTTTTTTTATTTATCAACAAAAGGATCCCAACTGAAGGTTTTTTCGATCTTACACCTAACCGGTCTCTTGAAATTTTTTAATAATTCGACCAATAGTGCTTTGAGATGCACGATCATATAAACCATAAAATTAACGTAAAATTTTAAAAACACTTTTCACAGAACGCTGATTTTCATAAAATAATTCAACAATTCGAACGCGTTGTTGTATCGAGTACGCCATTTTTATAAATGTCATACATCACACTTCTCAAATGTCAAAATACTCAGACGAATTCAGTGCGCCATTTATATTTTATTTATTCTTAAAAAAAACGCGCAATTTGAAACACCCTTTATGAGTACTCATTTGTTATTAATAGTTTCTTGTATGAAATTCCTATCGTTTTCGAGCTATTCGTTTTTTTTTTAATTCTCTCCGTCCTACATCTGACACTATAACTTCCAAAAGAGAAAATATAGAATTTTGAAAATCTATGAAATTAAATTTCTCAGAAATTCTGCATATTTTTTATGGAATTCCTTATTTTTGAATCCCACCTTGATATTCAAGCCCCACACCTTCCCTAAGAATATTGTTTCTCTAAATTTCATCTTCCGGGAGTTATTGTGTTTATGATCGGCATTAAAGACGACCAGCTCACCTTCCAGAGAAAGAAAACAGAGTGCAGTAAAGTCACCGTGATATAATTTTTTTTCAGATTTATTAAAGAAAAACTACTTTAAAAAACTACTAGGATGTATAGGCGGTGTTCTTTGGTCCTGGATATCGGCATTGTTGGGATGTGTGGCTGTCGCAGCTCTCTTGAATAGTACTGGAGCTAAGATGAGTTGGTATGCTAATCCAGTATGGATTTTCTTTTTGTATGTGATACCCACATATACTGCTTGTATGTTGACTATTTACTTACATGCCAGTTACTTCAACAAGGTAAGTTATTATCGTGTTATCAGGAAATATTTGCATCAATCAGGCCTAAGTCAATGTTTTCGGATAAGAAGAAACTATTGCACTTAAATTTCGTTAATGCTAGAACTCCTTCATGCTAATTGGTTGAACTTCCTGAAAATACTGACTTTTGTCTTGATAAAAAAGATGTGGTAACCTTAACACATAACATAATCACAAGGACGAATATCCGTCGATAAATCAACAAATATTCCCCCTTGATCAGAGCTAATCACCCAATCAACCAAAACACCTACACCAAAGAAGCGGATCCAAGTAGAATGACTACAGCTGTTTCACAATTGTTATTGATCGTCGGGTCAACTTAACTTGGATAAACCGCAGAGAGTTCTCTCGATACTTGTTACCTTTCAGAAGGACCGCTGCAGTATAACAACTACAGCGCGCCATCTGCCAGGAGCATCTTGCGAGTCTCACCTTCGAGTGCAGAATACTTTGATCGATGTGTATGACGTTCATCCTTTTGTCGCATCAGGTCGCTGTAACTGCGATATTGCAGCTTTACAAAAAACCGTCACGACATTGGAAACACTCGGTTCATGTGGATTCCCACCACAAGACGAAAACGTTTAACATCTATCAAAGATAGGAATTGGTTTCTCGGAGAAGAACAAGAGACTCGCAAGATGCTCCTGGCAGATGGCGCGCTGTAGGTTGTTATACTGCAGCGGTCCTTCTGAAAGGTAACAAGTATCGAGAGAACTCTCTGCGGTTTATCCAAGTTAAGTTGACCTGACGATCAATAATAATTGTGAAACAGCTGTAGTCATTTTACTTGGATCCTCTTCTTCGGTGCAGGTGTTTTGGTTGATTGGGTGATTAGCTCTGATCAAGGGGGAATATTTGTTGTATCGACGGATATTCGTCCTTGTGATTATGTTATTTATTACTACTGGAGCTCTTTATTCTCCATTTCCTATCTTAACACATATTTCGTGTCTTTGTAGGATTTGATACTGTCCCCTTGGACTCTGTTCCAATTATATTTCGATTCGTATCAATTGTTATGGACGATATTCCTGACGCTTGGAGTGTTGGCCAGAATAAGATCAAGTTTTATCGCCTTAATTTGGGTCATCGCAGCAACAACAGAGAACATCCTCAAGTCACAGCTGTATGGAAAATGGAGAGGTAGGTAACTCCAGAGTTGTATCTGGTAACTCAATGGAGGTTTTTCCTTCGAAAGAAAATGCACTAATTTTCATGAAAAACCTTCAGAACATCACATTTCAAACATATAATTTCAATATTATATTTAAAAAAAAATGTTTGATCACCTAAAACTTAAAAATAAAAATGGGGATTTGCATTTAAAGGGATTTGTCTTGAGTGCACGATATGGCAACGTCGAATTCAGCTTTCTCGGAAAGAAAAGGACGTCAAATGTGGTACTTTGCTTAGGAAAACAGAGATAGCTATACTTCGATCTGGTTAAAAAAGAAGACAACGACCAAGGAATTGAAAAAGAAGAGCACAGACTGTCATATTACTGACCAATCGCAAACGGAAATTGTTTGGTTATATTGACAAAGAACAAATGTGTACCATAGAATAGGAATGAATATTTCATCATTCTATAGCAGAAAAAGCTATTCTACTAAACACCGTTGTCACTTCGTGCATGCCTGGCGAATCCCAAACCCCAATTTTGAAATCTGATTTTTAATAATTTCTGAAGGTAATTTGGGAAAATGATGAATCAAACCCATAGTAATTATGTTCAAATTTGCATTTGCAGTAATAATCCAAATTCAGGAAAAACCCCCATTTTTCATAGCACTCAGAGCTATTCGACTGTACAGGGTGGGCAAATTCGAAGGTTGACCCTTCGAATTATCGAGAATCAATATTACATTCAAGTCTTTTATCTTAATGTGCGTAAACATTGGGGAAATATCTGTATGAACGTTCAAGTCATTTCGGGAATGTTCCATGATTTTTTGTGTCCGGAATTGCCTGAAATACGGGAATATTCGGGAGTTGAAATAATAAAAATAAACATAGAAGACTCCATAAAAACTCCCAAGGGGGACCATTAGGGGAGAACTTCAGAGTTGTGAAATTTCAATTTTGTTCATTCAGTTTCAAGAAATGATTTTTTTGTATAGCAAATAGCATTTCCATTTGAAAAGGAACCACCCCTCATATCTCGGCCCCATGCAAAATCAGAAAAAATGCAAACATTGGTAAACCTTGGTTCGTAGGGGGATATTGGTTTCAATAATTTTTTATCAACCTAACGGCCCTCAAAAAGTCTTAAAGGAGAATGGAGATAGATAGAATGGCATATTGTTTTGAAGGTTATTCGATGTCTTTTTCAAATATGCCGTAGACTAGACCGTTTTTTGTCAGTACCATCTTCGTGAATTTATTATTCTGGAGAAGTGAATCTAATAACGGAAGAATGCAACGATAAATTCAATTATATTGTGGAAAAATATCTATCATAGCAAGTGGAAAATTTTTCCACATGTAGGAATCGCTGGTATTCTAGGAAATGCTGTTATTGGAACAGAAGGATGTTTTTTTAGACGTATAGAACTTTGAAATTTGAATTTTTTTTGAATAAAACAAGGATGTGGTTTTAAAATTGATATGAAATTGACTTCATTCAAAAGATGATTTTTTGGCATTATAATTTGAATAAAATTTTTGGAATATGACCGCCACCGTTGGCTCGGACGTTATCTAATCTGGAGGTCCAATTTTCAATCACTTTTTCCAACATTTGTGGCCGTATATCGGCAATAAAGCGGGAATGTTGTCCTCCAAGCGGTCGATCGTTTCGGGCTTATCGGCGTAGACTAGTGACTTCACATATCCCCACAGAATATAGTCTAGCGGCGTTAAATCGCACGATCTTGGTGGCCAATTCACGGGTCCGGAACGTGAAATTATGCGGATATCGAACGTTTCCTTAAGTAAATCAATTGTGGCACGAGCTGTGTGACATGTTGCGTCGTTTTGTTGAAACCACAGCTGCCCCACATCAGGGTTGTTCAAGGAACGAAAAAGTCAGTAATCATGGCTCTATAGCGGTCACCATTGACTGTAACGTTCTGGACAGCATCGTCTTTAAAGAAATTCGTGCCAATGATTCCACCAGCCCGTAAAGCACACCAAACAGTCAGTTTTTATGGATGTAACGGGGTGTCTTCACTCCAAATACGGCAGCCATTCAACCAAAAGTGAGCTTCATCGCTAAACGAAATTCTGCTCTGAAGGACGATAATGTTGAACGTAAAATTGACGTAAAGTACATTAAGTATTTCGAACAGAACCATTATTTTCAAAATAAATTTGCACAATTTGGAACCGTTGTTCAGACTATCAATGTTGAAATGCCAGACCATAGATATAACAAACCATGGATGAGGCCTGTCAGCTTGCACTGTGTCATAGAACTCTATATTACTACCTGGAAAGGACCCGACCCTCCTTCAACTAAGCTTAAAGCGTAACAAGGGGCAACGAAACAAAGATAGCGCTATGGACGGTAACCTCTCCTTGTCACACCCATTGAAGTAAATGGTGTTTAACGGCTCAAATTTGGTTTTACTTGGAAATTCAGGTAGTTTGGGTATTACATCGTTTAGAAAGTGCAATATTTTTGAAAATGAATATCTATTTTTCTCTGATATGCCATTACTTTCTCTGCCTTCACGGCGTGTGGTTCAAAAAGTGAAGAGTTATGTTGGTGTGAGCTGTGCATTGACGATTGACGATAGTTTTATCATTATTACAATAAATTTAAATAATAGGAACATAGGAAAATACTTTTCGAAAAGCACTGACTTGAAGTCAGGAAAATTTAAGCGGTGGTTAAAATTCATTGCCAATGCGAAATATGACATACTTTTTTCCGATATTTTTGGAAATGTGTGTCGAATCGAGCTGAAATTTCGAACATTGCTGTTCAGATTCGACTTCAAGGTCTGCGCCAAGTTTCATTGAAATCTCATTGATAGTTTCCGAAAAAAATATTTTTTTAACGATTCTTCATGCAATGAGTTAGCAAGTTTCAATCTGATCGCATCAGTACTTCTTGAGATATAGAGGAAATAAAATAATATATTTGAAATTAATATAACTTCGAAATTGTAAGGTAAATTCTGCCCATTAACGAACTTATTTTGAGTTTTTTAAGTCGCTATAGCTTTTCTCGCTAGTAAGTTATCGCGGCAACGGGCGGCTGAATAGAATTCAATTTGACACTGAACTCTTCATCATGAGTCCAACCTGGTCGCTTGGAACGATTTTCGGCAAAAAAATGCAAATTTACGTAGGATGATAACGCGCTGTTCCCCAGAAAAAGCGCTCACTAAGTTGAAATTTTACTTGAACATGTGTGATCTTCTTCAATCCTGCCTTATTCACGAATTAGTCAGAAAAAAATTCAGGTTCTCCTAATTTGAAACGAAAAATTAAAAATATTTAGAATAAATGCGACAGAGTTCCCTTTACTGCAATGAGGAAGAAAGAGATAGATACCCGTCCACTTCGTGGGTTGCATAAGCAACGAATTGGCTTCACTTGTCGCTCAAAACGGGTCCCTTCCAGGTATATAATATAGAGTTCATTGCACTGTGTAATCATATGTTGCCGAGAGAGATAGAGCTAGTGGTGGCAGAAAGCCCGCGTATTCCATTTAAAAAGCATTAAATGCGTATGAAAATTCTGTTTTTTATGCGTTTTTCCTGAGAATTTTCGGAGCAAATATAAAAATAATGAGAGCTAACATTGGCTTAAGGATTATTTGTTTTTATAGCTACAAAAATATTATAGATTACTGAAAATAGCAGGAATTAGATAAAAATGATTGATGTAGGTCCTTTTTTCTTGGCGCAAGCTTTCGAGATTTTATTATTCCTTCATCAGGAGAACTAAAATTTACAATGCAGTAGGAGCATTAAAATGAAAGATTATTTTATGATAAAGAAGTATTATATTTGACATCAATGATAATTAGTAGGTGAAAATATTGCTGAAAAATATTGACTTAAGTCGGAATGATATTCTATATTCAATTCTTGATTCAGGGATATTGATTAATCAGCATTTATAAAATCTAAATGAGTCATATGAAAAAAATGGAGTTGAGACCACCTATATATATCTCTTCTTGAATTCATTCTTTTTTCATTTCATGCAATTCTATTTTTTTAATATCTTCTTCGAACTCTATTATTTTCTAATAAATTATTCGCAAAATTTGGTTAATGTTGTTCTTTGTTCTGATATCACAAAAATGTACTAAGCAGGTACTTAAAATTTCAAGGACATCACGGAAGAAAAATAAAAAACCTATAGCGCAGCACTGACGTGAAGTCAGCAGCAAATAAAACACCAAAAGGAAACACTCGCAAAAGCTGCTGACTTCACTTAATTGCTTCTCTAGGTTTTTTTCGAGTTATTCTGGAAATTATTCCGGAAAAACAACGATACCGAGGGAATATCCACGAAATTTGACATATTTCTTCCCAATATATCTCAGAAAATTATAATCGTATCGAATTGAAAATTGGTACACACAGATGTGAAGTATGAAGGTCAAGGTCAGAGCAGATTTTTTTGGAATATGATCAATAGTTTCCGAAAAAAAAAATTTTTTCGAAAAAATTTTATCGAAAATTTTTGTTATATCTACTTACAGTACGAACTGAAAAAAAATTCGCAAAAGTTGCGCGTTATTTTGCTCCAACTAACTGTAAAGTTTCAACTCAATCGCTTCATCAGTTTCCGAAATATTAGGGAAATAACCTCAAAATTTCAAACAGCTATAGCTTCGAAACCGTTTCACCGATTTAGCCCTTTGACGAACTTAACCACGGCATTCTGATACACGGCCTACCCTGGAAGTTTCAAGTCGCTAGCTTGCTCTGTTCTATCGTTATCGTGTCCACTGTCGGACGGCAGAATCGATTTTGACACTGGATTCGTCATCAGCGAGTCCAACCTAGTAGTTTGAGACCATTTTCGGCACGAAATTCGAATATTACAGACATTTGGCTGAAACGATAGCACACTGTTCCCCTAATACGAACATGCGTGATGTTCAATTAAATAAACTTTCAATCAATCCAAAATCCAATGTTGGAAGAATTATTCAACATTTATTAACATTTGTGATTCAATAACTTGATTCATTTGAACAAAATTTCATTTATACCAATGTAAATAATAATTTTGAACAAAATGCTTGCTGCAAATTGAAATGGTGTCCGTGGGAAAAAAATTTTTTCTTCGTACCGTCATTTACCATCTTTTCCTCAGGATATTGTCCTTTGAAAATCTGTAATATATAGAAAGTCTTATCTCTTATTCAGAAATTAGGAAAAAAATAAAACAAATCAGTTTTAATTAAATAAAAACCCCTTGTGAAATTTGATATTTTGGCCTTTTTACAACCTGTTTGTGTAGTTTACGGCTGATCAAGATTTAACCATGTTCTGTAACTATAATATACACACTTCAAAAAGAAAACTCTTTGAAAAATCTTACAAAAAGCGTGAAATAAGATGCTTTTGAATGCGATTTGGCGGCTTCTTGCAACTCCTAGCTCTATCTTTCTCTAGACAACACGTTTCTCTTTCCCTCACCGCTTCCATTGTAAGTTATAATTTCTATGTGCCAGACCAAACTAAACACAAATCACTTGACAGCTGACAAAATGGCCGCCAATTAAAACAGTGTTGCCAACTTGAAGTTCTGTACCTAAAAAAAAACATTCTTTTTTTTGTAGAAAATTTTCCGTCATCTTTATGTTTCATTACAACCGTTGATATCGTAATTATTCTATTTTTTTTAATTCCCGCTAACGAAAAATGTCTCCTTGCTTGGCGGTCAAAAAATTATGGGTGTTACCACTTTAAATTGACACATTGTATACACATCCGAGTTGCCGCATCTCAAATTTTAGATAGCAATCCTCGTAAAAGAGTTGTCGACAGATCTGGTGAATTCTTTTCCAGACTCAAAATGGCTTCTGCTCCATATTGGAGTTATGGGACTGCCCTTTGTTCAGGGATTTTACTTAACAATAAGCGCAATCTACCTCTTCATTCCCATAATGGGAAGAGCTGGTGCCGCCTCTCACGCCGAGTACCTCATAGCCATCATGGTCAGCACGCAGTTCTGCATCTTGTTATGTTTCGCGGTGCCCATCATCTTGTTGGTCCAGAAGATGAGGAAAGTTTTTTCTCTGCTGATGGGAATCATCCTGCTGTCTATAGCGGTGCTCCTGCTGACGCCTTTCGGATTTCCGTATTCCGGCAATCCCAATTGGCTGGCGCCCCAGAGGTTCATGGTTGTCGTGAGTGTTTCTTCTTATTCTTTTTTGATAGTGTCTAGCACAAATGAAAAGAATCAAGTTCGATATTTATATCAGATTTCGCGCGCATGTTCTGGCGAATTTTGCCCCGGAAATGCTCTCAAACGACCATGTTCCCTATTCTTGAATCGGGGAAGGGAAAAATAGGCGCTGTTGTCGACGAAACGCAGTGCATTTTTCATGGAACGGTAGAAACGTTCATTCCATCACATTCAAGAATAGGGTCTCTGGTTGCATTCACTCACGACGAATCTGATGTCAAAATCGATGTTGCAACAATAATTTGAGTTTTTTGGGTTATTTCTCAAAAATACAGGAAATGCTTCTCCGATTGGCTTGAATTCTGGTTATTTGCTGTAGAATACAAATGCGCACCCATCTGCAAAATTCAGTTGGGGTCCTTTTGTTGATAAATAAAAAAAATTTCAAAAAGCACTGCCGTGAAGGCAGCAGCTTTTGCGCGCATGTTCAATGTCGATGACCGCTTCAGCAACGAATTTGAACATGCACGCAGAAGCTGCTGCCTTGACGGCAGTGCTTTTTGAATTTTTTTTCAATAAATTACTGGATTTCAATTCGATCTAATCTGTTTTTTTGGAAATATTGGAAAAATAAAATTTTGAATGGGTATATCTACGGAATTATTGGGCGGATTTTACCCATTCACGAATTGGACCTTCGTAATTAAGCCCCAAACCTACTCTACAAATATCGAGTTTCCAGGTCGTTTCTTCCGGAAGTTATTGTGCTTACGGTCAGCCTAACGGCCGACTGCGTAAACACAATAACTTCCGAAAGAATCAACTTAGAAACTCGATATTTGTAGCGAAGGTTTGGACCTTAATTACGATGGCCGAATTCGTGCATGGGTAAAATCCACCCAATGATTCCGTAGATATACTCATTCAAAATTTTATTTTTCCAATATTTCCGAAAATACAGATCAGATCGAATTGAAATCCAGTACTTCATCGAAAAATAACAGTTCGAAGGTTCATACAGAATCTAATGAGGATGATATGATAAGAAAATCACAGAATTTTTTTTTTCAAATTGTTCTAATGACACGATCATCACGAAATTTCGCAGAGAGTTGTCTTTCATCATCTTCAAACTAGCTGCGAAGTTTTATCAGGTTTGAATCAGTATTCCCCGAGTTATACCGAAAAAAACAACGATATCGAGAAGAAAACCTCGAAATTTGACATATTTTTTTCCGATATCTCCAAAAATAATGATCGTATCAAACTGAAATTTGATACACTGCTGTGAAATATGAAGCTCAATATCATAGGGGTACCTTTTTTCGAAAATGATAAACGGTTTCTGAAAAAAAAATGTTTTCGAAAAAAATTTCGAAAAAATTTTTTTCTGGATCTACTGACAGTATGATCCCGACAAAATTTCAATGAAAGTTGCACGTCGTTATACTCCATCTAACTGCCAAGTTTCAATCCAATCGCTTCAGTAGTTTTCGAAATAAAATAAATAAATAACTTCAAATGGCTATAACTTTGAAACTGTTCGACCGATTTGGCCCAACTCAACCGCGGCATTCCAATGCGCGACCTACTTCTAGAATCTCTCTCCATATACCAAAACTTTCAAAGAGCATGCATAGTATGAAACAAATAACATAATCTCCTTTCAAAATCGAATATATAGAAATAAGATCATAAGAATTTATTTTCGAAATTATTTTTACCTGACGGAAACTGATAATGACGAAATTTTCATAAGTACAAGATGAGTGTGGTATACATCTGTATATACTCATTTTACGCGTATCTCTAGGCACTATTTGAAAAAACATGTTTTCATTAGAAACCAGATCCACTTGGAACATTTCTCTCATGTTTCCAGCATTCCCAAAGGATATATCATGGTATTTCTGGAAGCGTGGACACCAACTCCGGATACTGGATAGTGGATATGGACATAAACAGTCCTCATAGTGTAGATAAATATGTACCTGAAATGAGAAGAGCTGTAGCTGTCGATCAGGACTGCCATGACTATCTATATTGTGGGTTGCCGTATTTGGTGCCTGTGTTGAACATGTTGGGTAAAACCCATTGGGTCCCAACTGTAACCAAACCGAAAACGACACCCATAATCATGAAATACCAAAGAGAATATATATCAAAAGGCCAACGTTTGCATTTGGAGGTACAAGGTGAATAACTAAGACTTTCTTTTTATATCGCCGAGTGAATTTGTATTTTGAGAAGCTATGAGTAACATTATAAAACAAACTTTATAATCTTCCATGACTTCAAATTTAATTTTTCATAATATTCTCTATCAAAATGATCACACTTTTGTTTGGGACAAAAGTGCGTTTCAAACATATATATTTATGAGCCGATATGTTCATTAGTTGCAGCAATATATTCATTATGTGTGCCGATATTTTTTTTGCGTTCCGATATACAGGGTTTTTCAACAAGAACTTTGTTTTCAATGTGGTAACACCGGCACCACATGACAGTTTCGACATTTAGTTTTTTGACGTATTCGCAGTATATGCTTTGGCAATTGTTACAATGAATTCAATTTCGCTCGAAAATCGCATTAAAATAATTCAAATCCACTATGAGAATGGTCGTTCTGTTAAAGTTACATTTCGTAAAATTCGCGATATTTTCGGACAACATAAACGTCCTTCTGAGACCGCTATCAAGAATTTGGTCGCGAAATTTGAGTCGACAGGCTCGGTACAAAATGTGCCAACACCAACACGTGTTCGACCGGGTCTTTCAACAAAAAACATCGCTGCCGTGAGCCACAGTGTTGAAGAAGATCAAAAGTTATCAATTTCACGACGTTCTCAACAATTGGGGTTATCCAAATGCACAACATGGCGAATTTTGCGAAAGGATTTGGCTTTGAAGCCTTACAAGATTCAACTGGTGCAGGAATTGAAGCTGACCGACCATTCAAATCGCCGTAGATTCGCTCAGTTCATTCAGGAACAACCTGCTGGTTTTTCTCAAAAAATCATTTTTTCAGACGAAGCACATTTTCATTTGTCAGGGTACGTCAACAAGCAAAATTGCCGCATTTGGGCTTCTGAAAATCCCAAAGCAATTATTGAGAAGCCTTTGCATGCTCAACGTGTCACTGTGTGGTGTGCTATGTGGTCTGGAGGTGTGATTGGGCCGTTTTTTTTCGAAGATGAGGCTGGAAATGCGGTAACAGTCAATGGATCACGCTATCGCGAGATGTTAACATCTGAATTTTTGCCTATTATTGATGACATGGGTGTCACTGAAATGTGGTTTCAACAAGACGGTGCCACATGTCACACAGCCCATGAAACGATCAATTTATTGCAAACCAAATTTCCCGATCGCATAATTTCGCGAAATTCAGCTGTTAAGTGGCCGGCCAGATCGTGTGATTTAACACCACTGGATTATTTTTTGTGGGGCTATGTTAAAGACAGAGTTTATACGGAGCCAATCGAATCGATTGCAGCCTTAAAACTCAAAATCCGTGATGTCATTAACGAAATAGACCCTCCATCTTGCCAAAAAGTGATTAAAAATTTTGATGAAAGAATCAACGTCTGTCAGCGTGGTCGTGGTGGACATTTGTCAGATATCATTTTTCATTCATAATTGCCGAACTTTTCTCTTTGTAATACAATAAAAATTTTATTCATTTTCCACTAAATTCTTTGTTTTATTTTGTTTTAAAAAACAAAGTTCTTGTTGAAAAACCCTTTAGTTATTTTCTACGAAATACAATATATTTATGAGTTGGGTGTTGCAAATATACAAATTCTTGGTTTCCAATATATTTGTTAAATCGACCTATGCCAAGTTGTCACGAGAGGGCGCGCCGGGCGCGTTCAGCATATGGCAACATAGCGTAGCCATTAGTTCAACATATCACGTAGTTATCTTCTTAATGTGTAGTACCTACATTGGCTGATATATGGCTTATAGATTGTCGATACTGAAAGCAGAAAACTAACTTTTTTGTAGCATGTTGTGTATGATGAAATGAGTAACAATCAATTATCAATCAATGCCCATCGAATTAATAAATATATTGGTTACCATAATTCGTATATTTGTAACACTCAACTCATAAATATATTGCGTTTCGTGAAAAATAAATATAGCGGCATACAAAATAAATATATTGCTGCAACTAATAAATATATTGGTTCGAAAATACATATATTTGAAAGCACACTTTTGTCCCAAACGGTGTCTCATACTTTTGCATTCGTTTGAACGAATATTGGAAGTAATTCTTCCATTTCAAGCTTGAAAGCTCGCATTTTAGTGGTTTTCTACGAACAGTTTTCCTGAGTATTCCATTCAAATGTTGCTGCACCATTTTGAATCGATCATTCTACGTTGGCCTGAAGGAATTTTGACGACATGCCAAGGTTTTCACCAACAAAAAGATGTAATCGACGATCTAGCAATATCAGTTTGTCACAGCATCATTTTTTTCTTACACAACAGCAGATTTTGGACGACATGCACGAAACTCGCACTGTGGTGAATTTTAAATAGTGTCCGAATTAGTAGTATCAAGACTTTGAGGATAGATAGTTTATTTTGTCGATTTCATACAAGAAAACCGTATGGGTCTCCAAATTTCAGCGTTTTATACAGGGTCTTTCACGAGGAACCTCACCCATATTTATACGGGAAACTACTGAACGTATTTTCATGAAATTCAGCACTTATAAGTATTTCACGATGCTGATGAAATCTAAAATATTTTTAAGGCATGAGCACCTCCGGTTTTTCCGGAAATGACGTCAACTTCCGTTTTTCAAATTAGAACACCATTTTTTTATTGCAGAAATAGATTCCTTAGAAAATTTCAATTTATTTTGATGTAACATTTTTCAGTTTTGGTTGGAAAATTCTCTCTGAGCGGGAAAATTCGAAAAAAAAATCGAAAATAGAGCTCCGCTGAAACAAGAATAACTTCGAGGTTTTTGGATGGAAAATTTTCATTTTTGGGATTTTTCAAGATGTAAGATTGATGTATCCACTTTAAAAATCGAAATCGCGATTCATGATACAGGGGGTGAAAAAATCGCTTTCAAAGTTAGGGATGACAAAATCGTGAAAATTCAAGACGAAAAACAGTTTTCTGTGAATAACTCAGAAAATATCCACTTTAGGGCAAGGGTGTGATGCATACACTCACATTATTTTTTAACGTAGATTCAATATCTGCCATGAAAAAATGGGGTTCTAATTTGAAAAAATTGATTTTTCACGATTTTGTCATCCCTAACTTTGAAAGCGATTTTTTCACCCCCTGTATCATGAATCGCGATTTCGATTTTTAAAGTGGATACATCAATCTTACATCTTGAAAAATCCCAAAAATGAAAATTTTCCATCCAAAAACCTCGAAGTTATTCTTGTTTCAGCGGAGCTCTATTTTCGATTTTTTTTTCGAATTTTCCCGCTCAGAGAGAATTTTCCAACCAAAACTGAAAAATGTTACATCAAAATAAATTGAAAATTTCTAAGGAATCTATTTCTGCAATAAAAAAATGGTGTTCTAATTTGAAAAACGGAAGTTGACGTCAATTCCGGAAAAACCGGAGGTGCTCATGCCTTGAAAATATTTTAGATTTCATCAGCATCGTGAAATACTTATAAGTGCTGAATTTCATGAAAATACGTTCAGTAGTTTCCCGTATAAATATGGGTGAGGTTCCTCGTGAAAGACCCTGTATGTGCACATGATCTTCAGCTTGTAAAACATCTGAATAATAAGTTTACAACATCACGAAGGCATCATATTGGTGTTGATAGATGGCCAAAAATACAAGCTATCAGAAAATATCGAGATCATTAACATTCACTATGTTTTGAATGAGAACCGCAAGGATAAAGTTATGAAAATTGAATTTTTTCAATATCATCTTACGGTTTTCACGAAATCACTCAAAAACTATATCTCTTATGTGTTATTTTCTCATTGTACTACCTAGTTTTTGAGTTTATCTGCCAAACAGTCTCTAAATTGTTACTCTAAGTTCAATGTTTCAAAAGTTATTGCACTCTAAGTAGATCCCAAGCAATCGCACTCTTTGAACAATATTTTCCAGATGAACTCTAAACCTATGTAGTACAATGAGAAAACTACAAAAGGGATATTATTTTTCAGTCATTCCGTGAAAACTGGATGATTACATCAAAAAACTGAATGCTAGTACTTTCGATATTTTCTGATAGCTTGTCTTTTTGACACTCTTTCAACACCAGGAGTATACCTTTGTGATGTTACAATCATTTTATTCATATGTTTTAACTAACTGAAGGTCATGTGCATATTGAGAAGGCAGGGGGGAGTGAGGAGGTAACTCCCATAAAGGGATTTATATCTGAAATCGACTACAGAAGCTACCATCTTCGAAGTCTGTCTTCACTCTTGATGGACCTTACAAATGGACAAATATGGACATATACTCCATTCACTTTTATAAAGTAGCCCAGTTGGCCATGACATCCTGACAGATTTCACCGTGTATATTTTGAAAATGTTAGGTTATAGTCATTTTCCTGTCAGATAACTACACAACGTTATCCTCTGTACGAAGAGGTCGTAGTAATTACTTATTTTTCAAAATGTGAATCTACATTGGGAAAGTAATGAATTTGAGAAAACATTATGTGAATTCAATCATTCCAAATACCTGGCGAATGTTGTAGAAACATTTTTCTCGGTTAATACTTCACGTATATAAACATGGTTGGAAGATTCAGTTATGCTTTTTTCTTGTACGGAAATCAAGAATCGAGTGTTTTGGAATTTTACTGAAAAATGATGGATAGAGCAGTCCGTTACTTTGCGATAGTTCATTCGAAAAAAATAAAAGTATTACCGAATAACCCGGCTAAAACTTCTAGACGAATGGACGGACCTATGGAATTCCCTACTCTTCTGAATTCTTAAGAAATAAGCCTACAGAAGTCATTTAAATACCTTGTTGCACAACTTGAAATATTCCAGTAAGAAAATGTAGTAGTACTACGAGACTTGTCACAATTAACCTCAAAAGAACTAACTAACAGTTCTTGGGAATCTAGGTGAATGATACATACACTGGATTGGATCAACATATTTCTAAACTGGGAAACATACAGCTTAGCTTCAGTCTATTATCATTGGTTGTAATGACAAGATATCTGGATAAATTCTCCATGTAAACTACGTATCATTCAGTATTCGAGTCAACACAGCAAGATATGGAATTATGTTTTATGGACATACTTTAAAGTCAACTCAAATATTCAATTTCCAGAAAAAAGCAATTCCTAAAATATTAGAAAAAA
The DNA here is from genome assembly GCA_958510865.1 of Myrrha octodecimguttata. Lineage (NCBI taxonomy): Eukaryota > Metazoa > Arthropoda > Insecta > Coleoptera > Coccinellidae > Myrrha > Myrrha octodecimguttata. The sequence continues at coordinate 75,203,929 of OY294059.1, read as the reverse complement.
TAGAACTGAATGCGATAATGTATAATTCATGTTATTTTCATACGTAAAATTTCAATGTTCTGCAAAGATAGGATATACCAAGTTCATTTTCAGTGTACTACTTCCTATCGAAACAATTCCACGAAATATATAATGTTTGAAATTATTCGTTAAGGAATTTGTTCAATTCAAACATGACTATCTACTTACTTAAGTCTCAATACAATCTTTGAATAATAAATATATTTTTCTGTGATTGCTTCTCATTATATCTGTTGAGATTGATATATTACGATATACTTTCATTAAATTCAAAGTACCTATCAAGTCTTGTCTTGAATTACTAATTTAATTATTATATCAACTGACAAATATTGATTGAAGTCAAAAACTTGAGAAACCATTAAGACAATAGAAAAAACTCGTTTTCGATACATAAAATATCAATAATATGCAAGTAGGAGATATAACTTTCTAATATCATTAGATATTTACATTTTTATTGTAAAAGAGCAGGTTCTTGGATACATTCAACAATATAGCATCACAGTATAAGCAAGAGGGAATGAATAGGGCACCATAAGTTGCTAACTTTGATGCAAGAGCATAAATATATAAACCTAAAAAAAATATAGTGTCCCCTTGCATTGCAAGTGTAGAGAAATAGGCTGACATATTCATAAGGCCTTGATTTCCAAGACAGCTGAATTATTATTTGTTATTGAAAGAGAGTAGAAATTGGTAACGTCGTGTCGAATTATTTTGACATTGTCGATATTTCAGGAGCGCCAACCTGCCTTGGTTTTAGTTACAAAAACATGATAGACCTAAATCATGGCCAACTGGGCTACTTTATAAAAGTGAATGGAGTATAGATATTATTTTTTTTCAGGTGCAAATCATGTTGGAATCATGATTTCTCCTATGCCTGGTGTAGAGTTGACCACTTGGAGTTTGAACTCTAAATATCCTCTACCAGGTCCCAAATGGAATGACAGAGAAACTTATTTCGTCTATTACGCACATGGCCTAACCTCCAAACCTTTAAATTTCTCTATAGACTTAAGAGTAAGTTTATAAATTGATATTCTAGGTTCTAAACCTTCTGAACAAGAGGTAAAATAAATGTTTCCTTCACAGATTCCTCCGTACCACACAGGCCATACAATAGACCTTGCAGTCAGTACACATAACCTGTTTGGAGAAGGCAGGAAATCGGAATCCTTACAGAAATTCGTTAGTCAATTTCCAAAATGGGCGACGGTAACATCGTGGACTGCAACCTACGAATCATGGATAGTTTGAATGATACTTTCGACAAGTTCGTTCGTGAAGCTTATTTTGAAGATCTCTTTCTAAAGTCTCGAAATATTGACATATTTATGTATATATGTAGTCAATTGACATTTTAAAAGCATCAAACATGATAATATACCAGGTTGTTTTTTGTTATGGTAATTATTCTTACACGCTTAAGAAGAGAGAATTTGAATATTTAGTGATGGGCTTACACATTTGTTCTAAAAATAATAAAAATTTATCTGAATGAATTTTGTTTCTATATCATCCAGGTGGCGGTCAGAGCATCATAAAAAAATCTGGAAATTTTTTCAAGCGTAAACTAGCAGTCTACGTTCCGATTAACATTAAAAATTTGCGATGGAATGAACGTTCTCTATCGTTCCATCAAAAATGCACCGAGTTTCTTTGACAACAGCATCGACACGCCTATTTTCTCCCTTACCCGATTCAAGAATAGGGACCCTTTGAAGAGTCTCTCCGTCCATGAATACAAAAATTTCAAAAAGCACTGCAGTGAAGGCAGCAACTTTTGCGCGAATGTTCAATGTAGATGTCCGCTTCAGCAACGAATTTGAACTTGCACGCAAAAGCTGCTGCCTTCACGGCAGTGCTTTTTTAAATTTTTTTCTGATAAATTACTGGATTTCAATTCGATCTGATCTGTATTTTTGGAAATATTGGAAAAATAAAATTTTGATTGGGTATATCTACGGAATCATTGGGTGGATTTTACCCATTCACGAATTCGACCTTCGTAATTAAGCCCCAAACCTACTCTACAAATATCGAGTTTCTAAATCGTTTCTTCCGGAAGTTATTGTGTTTACGGTCAGCCTAACGGCCGACTGCGTAAACACAATAACTTCCGAAAGAAACAACTTAGAAACTCGATATTTGTAGAGAAGGTTTGGACCTTAATTACGAAGGCCGAATTCGTGAATGGGTAAAATCCACCCAATGATTCCGTAGATATACCCAATCAAAATTTTATTTTTCCAATATTTCCAAAAATACAGATCAGATCGAATTGAAATCCAGTACTTCATCGAAAATAACAGTTCGAAGTTTCATACAGAATTTAATGAGGATGATATGATGAGAAAATCATATAAATTTTTTTTTCAAATTGTTCTAATTACCCGATTATTACGAAATTTTGCATAAAGTTGTCTTTCAGCGTCTTAAAACTAGCTGTGAAGTTTAATAAGGACTGAATCAGTATTTCTCGAGTTATACCGAAAAAATCAACGATATCGAGAAGAAAACCTCGAAATTTGACATATTTTTTCCCGATATCTCCAAAACTTATGATCGTATCGAACTGAAATTTGGTGCATTGCTGTGAAATTAGAAGGTCAAAGCGTGAGTATAATTTTTCTTGGATATGATGAATGGTTTCCGAAAAAAAAATTTTTTTGGAAAAAAATTTCGAAAAAATTTTTTTTAAAAAATAACCAACAATATAATCCTGACGAAATTTGGCTCAAAGTTGCGCGTCGTTGTACTTCACCCAACCGCCAAGTTTGAATATAATCGCTCAGGTAGTTTCTGAAATAAAAAATAAATAACTTCAAATGCCTATAACTCCGAAACTATTTGATCGATTTGGCCCATTAACGAACTTAACCGCGGCATTCCAATGCGCGACCTACCCTGAAAGTTTCAAGTTGCTAGCTCACTTCGTTCGACAGTTATCGTGTCTACGGCCGGCCGGCCGGCCGGCCGGACAGAATCGATTTTGACACCGGATTCGTCATCAGTGAGTCCAACCTAGTCGATTGAGACCATTTTCGGCTCAATCATCCAAAATTACAGACATTTGATCAAAACGATAGCACGCTGTTCCCCTAGAACATGCGCGCAAAAACGCACCCAACCTGAGCTACTCACAGCCCTAGTCATCTGTGGTTCTACGCATAAACTTCAAAATCTGGATATGTTATTTAAGGTAAGTGTCAATAATTTTCATCTCAGCAACTAGTCTCTTGTCCATTATGTTCTCGTTAAAAATGAGGTACCTGTCTGGCGGTAGCATTAAAAAAGGCCATGAATTGATTTTGTTTGTATAAGTTATATCCGAAAATGGTAAATTCATCTCTGAGGCATTCTTTCCACATATGCAGCCGAGGAGCTAATTCAATTACCAAAGCTATGTGATGCGTAATGTTGCTTAAAAACAATGTTTACCAAAGAATTAAGTAGGTAAACAAACAGGAAGTAGAATCATTTTCATGATTTCATAATTTAAATGGTTAAAGAGAGCATGATTGGAAGAAGAAAGCCATAGAGGACTAGGTTTTACCCACACGCTTACACTGCACGTTTTATCTTCTGAACAAATGAAATGAATTTAGCATTCTGTGGTTGAACTTTTCATTGCGTGAATTTGGTAATTAGAAATTTTATGTGATTTCCAGATTTACTGGTGAGAAACTTGGAAGACCTCCGCATTACAAAAATTGGTGCCCAACGTGGAGCTCGAATTAAATACTCTGAAAAAATAGGTCTCGTCCTATTGTTTAAGTCTGCCACACAAACAACTCAGATCTGATATGTAGAAGAAGAGTTCGATCATAGTTGTCAAACCAATTGTTAAACAATGTACGACAAAAAGCGACGATGAAGATTACCAATTTTATATCGAACACCCCACTCTCCGAGTGTTCAAAATTATATTACCTAATAATATGGTCGTAAAACATAAATTAGTTTATTTTTCACGCAGATATCTTCTAATTCAATTAGTTACCCACTTCAGATCGAGGTGAGTTTGTTAAACATAAACAAGCTTCTTTGTTTATCTACTGATACTTCAAGGAAACTTCAAGCGGTATATATTGAGAAATATTTGTGATGATAGACTAACGAATTTAAGAAATTCTGATCTCATATTCTATGATGATCTTTTATTATTATTCATTGAGTGATACAAATTTCGACTCAATAGACGACTTCGGCCCAAGTAGCCAACCCACAATTTACTTAGCAAGTTTACTTTCACTGGGAAACGGGTATTTCAGGACAAATTCAACATGATAAGGTTCGCATTATTTATAAATAACCGTAAAACATGCCTCGGCTCTTCAAACCAGATAATTCCTTCCAAATATAGGTTTTTGTTAAGATCGTCCCCGATTGGCTGACATTTAAGTTGGGATTCCTGATTTCATGCAAACAGTGTCAATTTTCATAGGATACGTTCCGAAAATCAACTCTGTTGTTTCGGTTGCCTATTTTCCGCTCCGTAAATATGAAATATTCTGATGGTTCCTGGAACAAGCGCGTGAAAAAGGTTATTAACGGAATCTGGTTGATGAAAATGCGGTCGATTTACTGTCACTAGAACGATTTTCTATAGTAAATATCCATAGCATAGAACAACTATGTTTACTTTAGGTTTGTTTTGGTTCCCAGTTCAGAACTGTACGGGGCGGTTCTAGCACAGATCTATGGTCTTTGCTAGAACCGTCCCGAACAGATCTGAACTCGGAACCAAAACAAACCTAAAGTAAACATAGATTGTTCTATGCTATGGATATTTACCATAGAAAATCGTTCTGGTGAAGGTAAATCGACCGCATTTTCATCAACCAGATTCCGTTAATAACCTTTTTCACGCGCTTGTTCCAGGAACCATCCGAATATTTCATATTTATGGAGCGGAAAATCGGCAACCGAAACAACAGAGTTGATTTTCGGAACGTATCCTATGAAAATTGACACTGTTTGCATGAAATCAGGAATCCCAACTTAAATTTCAGCCAATCGGGGATGATCTTAACAAAAACCTATATTTGGAAGGAATTATCTGGTTTGAAGAGCCGAGGCATGTTTTACGGTTATTTATAAATAATGCGAACCTTATCATGTCGAATTTGTCCTGAAATTCCCGTTTCCCAGTGAAAGTAAACTTGCTAAGTAAATTGTGGGTTGGCAACTTGGGCCGAAGTCGTCTATTCGTATTGTTTATCTTACAGACGCAAAGGAACGCAATCTTGAAGTACCTAGATAATATAAAACATATAGGTTGGTACTGAAAGTTCGAGAACATGTTGGTATGTAGCATGATATGCATATTGATGGAACAACATGAATCGTTCGAAATATAGGAGCGCCAAACGAAAATGGAATCTACGAAATAATTCGTTCAAATATTTGAACGTTAACCTGAATATGTAATAATCCTTTGGTATCAATCGAAAAGTGAGGCGAGTGAAGTCTTGGCAAAAATTAATTCATTTACAGAAACTTTCGTGAAGAATTATTTACCTGAGCCTATGTGAATAGGCGAAATACCCCCATACATTGGTTTCTAAAGATATATCCATTTCAATTCCGACGCGCCAACTTGTGCAGAATCTCGTTAGAATCGTTCGGTTAGAATTTTTTTTGCGCGCATGTTCTAGGGGAATAGCGTGCTATCGTTTTGTACAAATGTCTGTAATTTTGGATGATTGAGCCGAAAATGGTCTCAATCGACTAGGTTGGACTCACTGATGACGAATCCGGTGTCAAAATCGATTCGTCGAATTCGGCTGTCCGTCTGTAGCCACGCTTATAGGCGTTCGGATGATTCTATCTAGTTGAAAATTTGAGGGTTGGTTCGTTTTAAATCGGCCGAGTGGTTTCGGAGTGATAGCCATTCGAAATTTTGGGTTTATTTCCTTGATATTTCGGGAACTGCTAGAGTGATTGAATTGAAACGTTTTGTTGCAATCGTATCGTCAGTAAACCAAAAAACAGTTTTCAAAATTTTTTTGTCTCAGAAACAATTCCCTACATTCGAAAAAAAATATTTTGTCACACTTTCAGCCTTATATTTCGCAGCAGTGTACCCAATTTCAGATTGCTACGATAATGATTTTGGAGATATTGTGAAAAAATATGTCAAATCTTGTGTTTTTTCTCGCTATCTTTGTTTTTTCGGAATAACTCAAAATATACTGATTCAATCATGATGAAACTTAAAAGCTAGCTTGAAAATACTGATAGACAAACTTAGTACAAAATTACGTGATGATCGTGTCATTAGAACAATTCGAAAAAAAAATTTTTTTTCCAAATATTCCACATTTTGTGATCTTCTGATCATATTATCTCGTGAAATTCTGTATGAACCTTCCAACTGCCATTTTTCGATAGAGTATTGGATTTCAATTCGACCTAATCTGTATTTTAGGAAATATATTGGGATAATAAAATTTTGAATGATTTTGAATCATTGGGCGGATTTCACCCATTCACGAATTCGGCCTTCGTAATTAAGGTCCAAACCTTCTCTACAACTATCGAGTTTCTAAGTTGTCTCTTTCGGAATTTATTGTGTTCACGTTCGGCCCAATTATTTCTACAAATACAGATTGGATTGAATTGAAATCGAGTACTTGATTGAAAAATTACAGCGTTCATTTTGACTTTTGTCAGGATAATATAAGGAAAAGATTGCAAAATCTTTCCATTAGGAAAGCAAAAGCTGCCTTCTTCACATCAGTGCTCTTCTCTTCTATGACTCTTGATATCCACCAATTTTTCGAAAATCGTTTTGGTTTCTCATTCGACTATCCTTCAGTAACCAATCAAATATACTCACCTTGTTCATATCGAAATTCTCACCCTCCTGGAAGACAAAATTCCCAAATAAGTCATCACCAATGAAGAAGCACTCTCTAAAGCAGATATGGAAAGACTTAAGTTGGCCTGATGAGACATAGCCGGTATCAAATTCTATCAGCTATGCCGACATCTTGCCTTCTCTATCTCCCAGAAGACATTTCCTCTTCAAGAACCACCAAATACCTCCGTCAAAACAACCACACCGCACCAATCGATACCACTACTGATCCATCGCTATCTCTAAACTCTAATCCATTATCCGCTTGCTAGTGGCAGTAAAAAACTGTTGCGCCAACATACAAACAACGAATTAGTCACCTTGTGAAGTGTTAGCTACGTCGTCCCGGTGTAGACTATCTTGGGGAAAGAATAGATGGCCCTTAAGTTCTCCAGACACGTGCTTTTAGTCAATTATTATTACGATAAAGATGTCGTACTGATTGGTATGCAGAATGGCATCCAACGCCTTTAAAGGTATTCCTCGAATTTCTTCTTCTATCTTGGTGGCTTATCAAAGCTTCTATTTGCGATGATCTTTGCGGGGGGTGTTGAATTTATTACTACTATTGGTTGAGGAAGTTGTTATGGGTTTTCCGGTTTCGGAAAGGGTATCGACGAAAGTTTTAAATTTGGATTCGATACACTCCATTCACTTTTATAAACTATCCCGGTTGGCGATGATTTAGGTCAATCAAGTTTTTTTTAATTAAAACTACGCTGGTTGGCAATATCGGCAATGTCAAAATAATTCTCAGGGACGTTGCCAAATGCCAATGCCAATTTCATCATCACGCTTGAAAATTAAAATGGTCGAAGGTAGTTTTGAAGAAGCAGAGACAAAGTATCAGGAAGTGCTATGTAGAATTAAAATCTGCTTTTTCTGATAGTAACCCTGATAATTTGGAATCAATAATTTATCATAAGCTATCCAACATTTTCGACGTATGTGACTGAAAACCCAGTGTATCGTTCACATAGATTCCCAAGGACTTTGTAAATTGAGTTACTTCTTTTAAGGTGACTCAGGTTTTGTAGTACTACTACATTTTCATACTGGAGGATTTCAAGTTGTGCAACGAGGTATTTGAATGTCTCCTGTAGAATTATTTCTTGAGAATTTCGAAGAGAAGTGACTTCGATAGGTTTGTCAGTTCGTTCAGAAGTTGGACTGCAGGGTTATTTGAGTACTTTTATTTTTTATTTCGAATGAACTATCACAAAGTAACGGACTTCTCTATCCATTATTTCTCAGTAAAATTTCAACACTCAATTCTTAATTTCCGTACAAGAAAATAGCATAACTGAATCTTCCAATCGCATGTTCATATAGTGAAATATTTCCAGTATTATTAGAGAAAAGAGATTCTTCAACATTTTCCAGGTCTTTGGAATTATTGAATTCACATAATATTTTCTCAAAGTAAATTAACATTTTTAAAAATACGTAAATACTAGGACCCCTATGTATAAAGAATAACGTTGTGTAGTTATCTGACAAGAAGATGGCTATAACCTTACATTTTCAAAATATAAACGGTGAAATGTGTCAGAATGTCATGGCCGACCGGAATAGTTTATAAAAGTGAATGGAGTATACATGAATCTTTATACAATGATTCAGTACTAGATTTTTATGGATATTTTCCTGATCTGTAGCAATGATCTATGAAAATTCGATAAACTCGTACAATCGTCTTGTGAAGTGCAGATATTATGAAAAAAAATCTTGAAAATATAAAGTTTTTAACACCCTGTATTCCGGAAACAAAACATACGCATTCCAATGTTCAAGAGTCTTTCTTCCTTTAAATAATGCAACGAATCTCTCATCTTCATTTGTTCCTGCAATTTAGGAATAACTACCCTCTAATCCACTCACTCTGTATACGTCTAACGCACGTTTCGGTAACCACGTTTCCTTCGTCAATAAATACATTTACTCGAAAAAGAATATTCGCAGGCATATTTTTGTCCCTTACGACGCCTAGTAGATAACGGTCTTGGTCTTCAAAACCAGCGTATAAAAAATTTCGAAAAGCACTGCCGTGAAGGCAGCAACTTTTGCGCGCATGTTCAATGTAGATGACCGCTTCAGCAACGAATTTGAACGTGCGGGCAAAAGCTGCTGCCTTCACGGCAGTGCTTTTTGAAATTTTTTTCTGATAAATTACTGGATTTCAATTCGATCATATCTGTATTTTTGGACATATTGTAAAAATAAAATTTTGAATGGGTATATCTACGGAATCATTGGGCGGATTTTACCCATTCACGAATTCGGCCTTCGTAATTAAGGTCCAAATCTTCTCTACAAATATCGAGTTTCTAAGTCGTTTCTTCCGGAAGTTATTGTGTTTACGGTCAGCCTAACGGCCGACTGCGTAAACACAATAACTTCCGAAAGAAACAACTCAGAAACTCGATATTTGTAGAGAAGATTTGGACCTTAATTACGAAGGCCGAATTCGTGAATGGGTAAAATCCACCCAATGATTCCGTAGATATACCCAATCAAAATTTTATTTTTCCAATATTTCCAAAAATAGAGATCAGATCGAATTGAAATCCAGTACTTCATCGAAAATAACAGTTCGAAGTTTCATACAGAATTTAATGAGGTGATATGATGAGAAAATTATAGAAATTTTTTTTTTCGAATTGTTCTAATAACACGATTATCACGAAATTTTGCATAAAGTTGTCTTTCAGCGTCCTAAAACTAGCTGTGAAGTTTAATCAGGACTGAATCTGTATTTTTCGAGTTATACCGAAAAAATCAACGATATCGAGAAGAAAACCTCGAAATTTGACATATTTTTTCCCGATATCTCCAAAACTTATGATCGTATCGAACTGAAATTTGGTACATTGCTGTGAAATTAGAAGGTCAAAGCGTGAGTATAATTTTTCTTGGATATGATGAATGATTTCCGAAAAAAAAATTTTTTTGGAAAAAAATTTCGAAAAAAATTTTTTTTAAAAATTACCAACAATATAATCCTGACAAACTTTAGCTCAAAGTTGCGCGTCGTTGTACTCCACCTAACTGCCAAGTTTGAATCCAATCGCTCAAGTAGTTTCTGAAATAAAAAATAAATAACTTTAAAACTTCAAATGCCTATAACTCCGAAACTATTCAAACGATTTGGCCCATTAACGAACTTAACCGCGGCATTACAATGCGCGACCTACCCTGAAAGTTTCAAGTCGCTAGCTCACTTCGTTCGACAGTTATCGTGTCTACGGCCGGCCTGCCGGACAGAATCGATTTTGACACCGGATTCGTCATCAGTGAGTCCAACCTAGTCGATTGAGACCATTTTCGGCTCAATCATCCAAAATTACAGACATTTGGACAAAACGATAGCACGCTGTTCCCCTAGAACATGCGCGCAAAAACCACCCAATCAGGTCGATTCTGTTCGAGCATTGCTATGAACCTTGCTAATCTGGTCATATTGATATCTTTCTAATTTATAGCAATATGGTCATGTTAGTACGTATTCTGTTCCGAGTGTTATAGCAATGTTTGTTATGAATTTTGTCATAGCAATATTGCTATGATGGACTTCTATAATCGGTGATTTTAGAGCTGACAACACTGTATTTTGTGACTTAAGAACTACAAGGAAGAAGAAAATAACCCTAGTTCGTGAGTTTTTTTACGATTTCGCATACATTAGCTTTATCTACGGCTTTCATTATTCATGTAAACATCGACATAAAAATGTTACGAAAGAAAAAGAGTCAAATTGACCAATAACCAATTTCCTGGATACCAATAGAATATTGGTCACCAGAAATCAAATGCAGCAATTTTATTCAGGCGTTAATTATTCGATAAACTATTTTGTTGGCACCTCAAAGGGATTGCTATTGTTGAGATGATTAGAATAATCATCTCAGCTGTTATCTTCTATGCCTGTATTTCAGTCTGAGAATTTCCCTTGAACTTAAATATTCTGGAGAACCTTGAACACATTTCCATTAGCATATACTTTTTTTATTCGTGTAAATGTTACGAAGCAGAAAAACCAATTAAAGTCGAATTGGCCAATTTCCTGGATACCAATAGAATATTGGTTTCCAGAAATCAAATGCAGCAATTTTATGCGGGTGTTAATAAATAATTCGAAATTCGATGAACTTTTCTGTTGGCAACTCGAAGGGATTGGTGTTTTTGAGATCATTAAAATAATCATCTCAGCTGTTGCTAACTATGCCGGTATTTCAGTCTAAGAATTTTCCTTGAAATTAAATATTCTATACAACCTTGAACAAATTTCTATTAGCACATGCTTTGCTATCTTCAATATTTTTGAATTCTCAGAAGGAATAAATACCGAAACAAACGGATCTCTGTAAGATTCCCTTCCTTACCTATCTTGTTATCAAGAATAGCAAGTACTATTTTGAGGTTGCTAAGATAGCAATGTTGATAGCAAGATTCTTGTTAAAGTGACAGATCATATTGCCCAAAATCGTTGATCAGAATACCAATAATTCCAATCTTGGTATGATAGCAATCAGGGCTGGGCAGTATTTTAATTACTTGTAATTGAAATACGTATTTGAAATACAATTACGTATTTTGTATTTGTATTTCAAATACTTTTTGAAAATGTATTTTGTAATTGGTATTTCAAATACCTGACGCTGAAGTATTTTGTATTTCGATACTTTCGGTTCGAAATACTTTCGAACAAATACATTTAGCGCTGAGCGCTCTACAGAAAATAGTCTCTGAATCTCCCTTCAAATGGCGCAACGTTCATCTGCTTTATCTAGTTTTTTTGCTAGCAATTCGGCAAATGGAAAGGAAGAAAAGGTCGTGCACAATGGTCATTTAAACATGGAGTTACAGTTGGTCAATTTCCAAAAACGATAAGAGCATAGAGCTTACCATCCTTGAACATTATCCTAATATAAAAAATGTGTTCATACAATATAACACAAGTTTGTGCTCATCAGGACCTGAAGAAAGATTGTTTTCTTTAGCAGGTTTTATTCATTTCCCAACAAGAGGCTATTTGTCTGATACTACTTTCAAAAATTTTGTGTTTCTGAAAGGAAATTCTCTATTTAGCGATAAAAAGGCTGAGCTGAATTAGTTGTCCTCTTTTAACATTTAACACCTAAATGTATTTTGTAATTTGTATTTTGTATTTCAAATACAAATAGTCAAAATACTGTATTTTGTATTTTATATTTCAAATACCCGACTTGAAAGTATTTTGTATTTCAAATACCTGCGAGAAAGTTTTTTGTAATTTGTATTTCAATTCAGCCAAGCATGTATTTTGCCCAGCCCTGATAGCAATATCTTTTTCCTAGCAATATTGCTAGTTGCAAACAGAATCGACCTGAATGTGAAGCCATTTAGGTACATTAATGATATTTACCCAAAATCACCCTTCCGAGAAGTACTCACGAGTACGATAACAAAACAATCCCAACTTCTAGATTCTTTCGTTTATCAAAAGGTGGTTTTAGTAAATTCGATCGTACCTTTCATGAGTCATTTTTCTTGGAATTCAATGGTAGAAAGGATGTTCACGTAGTCGAGTGCCGACAAATCCTGACTAATTCGTATGCGCTAGCCGTGATTTGAAACTGAATAAAAATGTACCTGTCCATAAAAATCTACCTATGGAAGTCACGTCTAGATGGACTTCCTCCAACTGAAAAAATGATGTGGAAAGCATGCTAGGCGTTGGCAACGATTTGACAATATGGCAATCGGTAGCTAGAAGTGAAGCTTCTCCTGAATAACAATCAGGTACACGACCGAAAGGTGCGTAATGACACATCAAACATTTCGATTTGACAGGCTAAAACGATGCTATCGATTGAAGAATATTTCATATCGAGAAAAAAAAATTTCTAAATATTTTTCAGAAAAATTTTTTTCTCTGAAACTATTATTCATATTTGAGAACAATTTCAGTTATAACTCGAACTTCATATTTCACAGCGGTGTACCAAATTCTAATTCGTTATGACTTTTAGTTTCGGAGATATTGGCAAACAATATGTAGAATTTCGTGGTTTTCTTATCGATATCGTTTTTTTTTCAATATAATTCAAGAAATACTGATGCTATCGTGATGAAACTTCGCAGCTAGTTCGAAGATGTTGATGGACAACATTGCGCAAAATTTCGTGATGGTCGTGTCATTAGAACAATTTGAAAAAAAAAACAATTTTTTTTTAAATATTCAATATTCTGTGATCTTCTCATCACATTATCCTCTTTAAATTCTGTTAGAACCTTCAAACTGTCATTTTTCCATGAATTCGATATGATCAGTATTTTTGGAAATATTGGAAAAATAAAATTTTGAATGGGTATATCTGCGGAATCATTGGAAGGATTTTACCCGTTCACAAATTCGGCCTTCGTAATTGAGGTCCAAACCTTCTCTACAAATATCGAGTTTCTAAGTTGTTTCTTTCGGAAGTTATTGTGTTTACGGTCCGGACGTTAGGCGAATTGAAATTTGGTACACTGCTATGAAATTTGAGACCTAAGGTGTGATCAGATTCTTTCCTCTAATAAGATAAATAGTTTCGAGAAAAAAAAATCCACAACAATTTTCAAAAATGATTTTTGTTAAATGAACTGACTGCACGATCTCTACAAAATTTCGCGGGAAGTTGGGCGTCCTTATACTCTAACTGCCAAATTTCAATATAATCGCTGCGGTAGTTCCGGAAATATCGAGTTATTACCTCAAAATTTCAAGTTGCTATAACTCCGAAACCATTTGGCCGATTTTTCTCGTTAACGAACCTTACATTTACATTTCGAAATGCATATAATTCTGCGACTTTTCTCTTAACCGTCTGATGATGAAGTCAGATAGACTATGAAACTTTGCAGTTCACATCGTTGATAGTTTACATTATTGCCATATTGTTCATTAGGCAACATCTTCCCGAGAAACTGCCCTTAACAAGGGCCATTTTTAGAAACAATATTTGTAGACAACTACTTCAGCAGAAATCTTCGAGACAATCATACCATAATACTATTGTCCTTAAACAATGATAATACCATATTAATATTTGTTTTTCCCATTTTTATTAGTTAATAAAAGTATACTAAATCGTACAAATTTCATCACAACAAATACAACATCTCAAACATTTCTTCAGGTACATAATAAATAGATTAATAATGCAGGTCTGAACAATAAAATTGAAATGTCAGAACTCAAACCTGTCCTTTACATTGAATGTGAAAAATATCTCTATTATCTATAAAATTCTCAACATTTCGTTACACGAATACTATAAAAATATTTCTTATATTTCTGACATATTTATAAAAATATAGTCCATACCACTCTCTGGATTATTCTTTTCGAAAACTCAAAAGATGTTATCGAGAAATAATTCCAAATTTTACAGCCCAGAATCACCGGATCTCAAATCGAATGTATTGATTAAAATATTGACACCCATTAACAGAAAGTTCACCAGAACTACGAGATTGTTCATATTATCCGCCTGATTGTGATGCTGATTATCATTGATATCAAGTCTGACACCAAGGAATATACACAATGCCCCTTGTATCATCTGCAAGAAAAAAAAAGAAAGAAAGGCGAATAAACAGAAATATGGTATGAAAAATGTTCGAACCTGAAGAATGATAGAAATTATGATGAGACTGAGCATCAGAGCATAAAATACATGTTGAGGCCCAACTTGGAGTATATATTTGAGTTGAGAAGCATTTGCTGTTAGGAGAGCCACGTTTAGAAGGCTCTGAGCGATGGTTTTTTTCGTAGCATATTTGTTGTGATCTAGGGTTCCCTGAAAAAAACATCAAAACGACATAACCTCATCAAATTTTGAGTAGAAAATAATCTTGAACAATCACGTAAGATTGTTTTGCTGCATACAGGTTCTCTTTGCCTATTGCTATACACCTTGCTATTAAAATCATATTGCTATCTTCCTAATTCATAGCAACATACGGCCATGATATTACGTATTCTTTTCCGAATGTTATAACAATATTTATTACGAATTTTGTCATAGCAATATTGTTATCATGGACTTCTATAATCGGTGGTTTAGAGCTGACAACAATGCATTTTGTGATTTCAGAGCTACGAGGAAGAAGAAAATATCCTACTTCATAAACATTTCGTGAGTTTTCCATGATTTCGCATACATAACCTCTATATACGGTTTTCGTTATTCATGTATAGGTACATACATATTTATTCAAATAAGTTACGGAACAGAAAAACTAATAAGATTTGAATTGATCAATAACCAATTTCTTGATGGATACCAATAGAATATTGATTACCAGAATGAAATGCAGCAATTTTATTCAAGCGTTAATGATTCAAAATTAGATTAACTTTTCTGTTGGCAACTCGAACGGATTGCTGTCTACTAGGCCGGTATTTAAGTGTAAGAATTTTCTTTAAATTTGAATATTCTAGACAACCTTGAATACATTTCCATTTGCACATACTTCCCTATATTCAGTATTTTCGAATTCTTACAATAAATATTTCTGAAACAAATGGATCTCTGAAATATTCCCTTTCTAACTTATCTTGTTATCAAGAATAGAAAGTACTATTTTGAGGTTGCTAAGATAGCAATATTGATAGCAAGATTCTTGTTAAAGTGACAGATCATATTACTCAGAATCGATGATCAGAATACCAATATGGTTATGGAAGCAATAATTTTTCCTGTCAATATTGCTTTTTGCAAAAGTATTTATCAAAAAATATTCGAAAAAACTAACTCGAGAATTAATAGATTGAATGATTCGCCAGTTTGAATTCAATTTAAATTGGTTTTGAGTGCAAGAATATACATTGTCAAATTTAAAAGCTACCACCCTGAAATCTCGCATTTTTTTCTGATTTTCTATGGAGGCTGAGATATCAAAGTTATAAAGCTCGTTCCCTTTCAAATTCCTGTCGGCCACGATAATTTGAAAAGTCTGTAATCATTCATTAGTTTCGAATTTGTTCAATTATCTTCAGAAACTTGAAGAAGAACAAATGATATATAAGTATCGTGAAATAGTGGAAGTTAAAATACAGAAAGAATAAGATAAATACAAAAAAACTCGTACCCCCAAAATTTCTAACATCGCCTCTTTTTCTGGTGTTTCATTTATCAAGATTTCTTGACTTTCACTTGACATTTCGGCTTCTCCCTGTCAATAATTTCCTCATCAAACAGAACAAAAACACTGAAGATTCAAGTTGAGAGGTCCCGATAGTACTATTTATTAAATACTTTGCATTGTTCCATCAGTTTGATCAAATCAACACATATCTGAGATGAATGATTGACATGTGTGAATGTCGTATTTCATTATCTGGATGCAACATACTTTTGCCTGCGACCGTTGGTGAAAATCATTTTCATTCACTTTTTTGTGAGTTACATGAGATTATTTCAAATCTAATCGAAATGTGCTAATTAGTTGCAAGTTGCTGATCCGCAAACTCTGTAAGAACGATGTCATTAGAATTTTTTTTTTTTTGAAAAAATTTTTTTCAACAATTCTATTTCAAATATGGAAATATGTACTTCATTAATATTGAGCCTTCGAGTGATTTCTTTTATTAATTCATTATTATTTCATTTAAGATCGGAACAAAAACAAAACAAAAGTTTCTCTTATCTTTATTGGTTAATATACGAGTAAGTACATCTAATCGTATCTATCAATTTCATCATCATAATATGCCCGTACATTTGACTAGATTTTTCACATGATATTTATCTTAACAAAAACAATATCTCACAATGAGCTATATCAAATATCGTTACAGGAGAAATGTTCATTGACCAATCAATGAAACTGAGAAATACAGTACATAGACCTGTTTCAAAAAATAATATTTAAATTTCATACATTTTCTCAATACTTGTTCTTCATACTGATTATATCATAACTCATTTTCTAAAAATTCTGAAAATTTTCCTACATTCATATTCTAGAAATAATCCTATGAAATAATAATATCAGTTACATCAGTTTTGGAAGTTGCATGTTTGTGATTGATTTATTTTCGAAATATTCAACTGTACTTATTCAAAATATCTTAAACGTTACGTCCCAGAAGAATCAGATGATTTCATATCAAAAGTATTGATTACAATATTCACACCCATTAGAAGAAAATTCACCAGAACTACGAAATTATTCACTTTATCCGCCTGACTATGGTCCTGATTATCATTAATATCAAGTCTGACTCCAAGAAATATACACAGTGTTCCTTGTACTATCTGCAGAAGAAAACAGAAAAAAAATGTGAATAAAAGAAAAATAAGAAGCAGTGCAGTGTGAAATGAAAGAAAATGAGAATTAAAATCAAAGAAAATGAGAATGAATTGAAGATTCAATTACTGGATAAATAGCCACTTTTGAGATTATATTCAGATAGGAAGATCGATTTTTATGGTTGCTTGAAACGATTTGTTTTTACAATAAATAGCACTTCCAAGAGACCCATGATTTGAGAACCTTTTCCATAGTTTCCCTTCAAGCCAATTTCCTGTTAAGTATGAAGAAATAGTTACAAGCAAATAAAGAGTTCAATTCGAAGATGCAGTTATCTGAATTTATCGACTTTTTGAATTCAGAGATTTTTATTTGAACGATAATAGGTACGACTAATTCTGACGAAAAATAAGTCATGTTCTGAAATAACTTGGAATATAAAACATAAAAGTATGTTGAAGTGAAATAGAAATGTGTTAAAAATAAATATGAAAGTAAAATAAAAAATAATTATAGCTCTTTTCTCCTGGTTTCGTTAGTAGCTAGAACAAATACTGCTGGATCTAAACCGAAATTCATTTTGATAACATCGCAGAACATCGCTGAAGTTATCAAGGCTAAGTTGATGTGGTTCAGGATCCATGCCACTTTATTTTGATCGTGATTTTGAGAATGATCCATTTTCATGTAAACTAGTATAGAAACCACTCCTCCAGTCACCTAAAGTATAAACATTCATTTCATGGTGGAAGCTGCTTACAATACGAATTTAAGAACATAAGCCAGTAGCACCTTGATGATTCTATTGTAGGATATCAAAAAACATTTTTTTTCATTTCCATTCGAACATTTGTCAATGGGGGTTTCTGAATTTGGGTTATTACTGCAAATGCAAATTTGAACATAATTGTTATGGGTTTGATTCATAATTTTCCCAAATTACCTTCAGAGAGTATTCAAAATCAGATTTCAAAATTGGGGTTTGGGATTTGCCAGGCATGCACGAAGTGACAACGGTGTTTAGTAGAATAGCTTTTTCTGCTATAGAATAATGAAACATTTATTCCTATTCTGTGGTACACACGTGTTCTTTGTCAATATAAACAAACAATTTCCGTTTGCAATTTGTCAGTAATATGACAGTCTGTGCTCTTCTTTTTCTATTCCTTGGTCGTTGTCTTCTACTCTAACCAGATCGAAGTATAGCTATCTCTGTTTTCCTGAGCAAAGTAACACATGTGACGTCCTTTTCTTTCCGAGAAAGCTGAATTCGACGTTGCCATATCGTGCACTACATTTTCGTTTAAAGGAAAAACCCCCATTATGGGACGGATAATTCAAACTCAATATTGCCGTTTGAAACCACTAAAAAATTAAGAAAGCACTGACGTGACTTCAGCAGCTTTTACGCGCTTGTTCACATTGCGAAATGGTGACTTGGAAACTTCAGTGAAAAATTAAATGAAATTTCCAAAAAAATTCATTTTTTTATTTTTCCCTGATTAATTCTTCCTTTTGACATTATTCATCTTCCAACCGAGTTTCATTTCGATCAGATCAATATTTTTCGAGATATTGAAAAATCAACATTTCGAATGGCTGTAACACAAACAGCATTCGGCAGATTTGGCCCATTAACGAACTGTGGTATCAAAAATTAACATCCATCATCAATGATAAAATTTCAGATAGTCAATTTCCACATTGAATAACCGATCTTTTCAAAATTTAAACCATTTTTTATTCCAAATTTTCCAGTGGAATAATTTCTCCTGAATGGCTTTTCTATTAATGATATTTCCAAAAAATAATATCAACACAAAACTATAAAATTGAGAAAAGGATTAATAATTTAATGAATACTTATTGGTATTATTTCATAAATCAATTCTTTCTCCAATCTTCTTGAATTGGATAATTCTACTTGAATATTCTAGTTTCATATTTTCATAATAACTAAATTCTACATCTAAATGAAAATATCATAAATGCTCTAGATTCTGACTAGAAAATTCTATACCAAATCCAGATATCATAATATTTATAATAGCTATCAAAAATATAAATACTAAAATAATGTCATTCAAAATTAAGGCAGACCGTTTGTTCCGATCTTTGTTGATATTCAAACCTCCAATTATAACGAACAAAATTGCAACGGCTAACTGTAAAGAGAAAAAAAACATTCAGAAGGCCACACAATTTGATTATAGTTCTTACTTAACATGCAAGCAATATAGAGTATTTTGAAAGGTATTTCAATTTCAAAGAAACTTCATAAATCAATACATAAATTACAAATAAGTCTCGAAGATATGAAACTTCATTATAGAAGTCTGAAAATATTAAAGGATATACTTTCCAACATATCGAAATTACACTGAAACAAATTAGGGGGTCCACCAGATATTTTATCTTGAAACTAGGTAATAAGTTCTGATATACCGTCGTACAAAATTATGTAAAATTTTGCAAGAATCATATCACTTCGAAAATGGAAAAAAATATGGAATAACCTTCTGAAAAATTTTTTGATTGCGTGATACTTCAAGCTGCCTTTCTTGAATTTCTGTACAGTTATCGTGCTGCATCAAGACATAAGCAATCAGTAGTTTTCATTAGCACGCACTCTATATTGGACAAAAATATAATTGATTCCAATTGAAAATCTTCCAATAGTATATAGTGCGCGTCAAAATTATGGAAAAAATTCATTTTCTCAGAAGAAAATTATTTGGCAACAAAATCGTGACACAGGTTAATTTTTGTTTCACTTTTACCAAATATGTATGCATTTTTGAATGATTTTTGTTGAAGCCTGTGCCATTCCATCAATCCTCTAAATTTTTTGACTGGGGAAAGTGGGTCATGTGGTACTTTTTTGGCAAGGTATTTGTATTTTCTTTACAGGCGTGCAGGAATTTTCAAGAAATTTTTTTTTTTTTAATTAGTTAGTTCAAAGAGGTTTTCAGTATGTGCACTTTGTCATGGCTCATTTACTTTGAGACGATGGTACATGATGAAATTTGTCCCTGAATGAAAGTCGACCATTACAGTTTTGTTGCACAACTTTCAACCCCCTCACGTGAAAAAATAGAATGTGTGAAACACTGCGCTTCAGTTATGATCTCAAGTAGGTATGTTATTATTACGTTTTTAGTGAACGTACTGAAAACCTCTTTGAACTAACTGATTTTTCAAAAAAAATTTTTTTTTTGAAAATATCTGCACGCTTGTAAAGAAAATACAAAGACCTTGCCAAAAAAGTACCACCTGACCCACTAAACCTATTCAAAAAATTTACAGGGTTGATTTTGTTGCCAAATATTTTTCTTCTGAGAAAATGAATTTCTTCCATGATTTTGACGCGCACTGTATATGGTATTCTATTTTGTTTTTTTTTCAAACTCAATTTAGGTCTCCGGTTAGGGCGGGTGGATCATATACATAGGATTTGGGTGCTACTGTTGGATCAAAGCAAGATATCAACAAATTAATCGCAGTTATGATGAAGGCAAGAATGATGGTAGTATGATTCAACCAAGTAGCAGATTTATGATAAGCTTCTAGATGTAGACGACAATCTCTGAGTAGATGTAAAGAGAGGCAGAGTAATCCAACAGCAACCTATTACAACAAAGTTTCATCACTCTGTGGTTTTTTCAAACATAACATGAATTTGCATAATACAATGCGCGTCAAAATTATGAAACAAGTTCATTTTTCTCAGAAGAAAAATATTTGGCAAAAAAATCCTTTTGTTTCACTTTACCAAATTTATATGCATTTTTGAAGGATTTTTGTTGCACCCTGTGCCATCCCCATAGGGAAAGTAGGTCATGTGGTACTTTTTGCGCGCATGTTCTAGGGGAACAGCGTGCTATCGTTTTGATCAAATGTCTGTAATTTTGGATGATTGAGCCGAAAATGGTCTCAATCGACTAGGTTGGACTCACTGATGATGAATCCGGTGTCAAAATCGATTCTGTCCGGCCGGCCGGCCGGCCGGTTGGCCGGCCGTAGACACGATAACTGTCGAACGAAGTGAGCTAGCGACTTGAAACTTTCAGGGTAGGTCGCGCATTGGAATGCCGCGGTTAAGTTCGTTAATGGGCCAAATCGATCGAATAGTTTCGGAGTTATAGGCATTTGAAGTTTTGAAGTTATTTATTTTTTATTTCAGAAACTACTTGAGCGATTGGATTCAAACTTGGCAGTTTGGTGGAGTATAACGACGCGCAACTTTGAGCCAAATTTCGTCAAGATCATATTGTCAATAAATTTAAAAAAAAATTTTTTTCGAAATTTTTTTACGAAAAAATTTTTTTTTCGGAAACCATTCATCATATCCAAAAAAAATTATACTCACACTTTCACCTTCTAATTTCACAGCAGTGTACCAAATTTCAGCTCGATGCGATCATAAGTTTTGGAGATATCGGGAAAAAATATGTCAAATTTCGAGGTTTTCTTCTCGATATCGTTGATTTTTTTGGTATTACTCGAGAAATACTGATTCAGTCCTGATTAAACTTCACAGCTAGTTTTAAGATGCTGAAAGACAACTTTGTGCAAAATTTCGTGATAATCGTGTTATTAGAACAATTTGAAAAAAAAAATTTATATGATTTTTTCATCATATCATCCTCATTAAATTCTGTATGAAACTTCGAACTGTTATTTTCGATGAAGTACTGGATTTCAATTCGATCTGGTCTGTATTTTTGGAAATATTGGAAAAATAAAATTTTGATATTGGGTATATCTACGGAATCATTGGGTGGATTTTACCCATTCACGAATTCGGCCTTCGTAATTGAGGTCCAAACCTTCTCTACAAATATCGAGTTTCTAAGTTGTTTCTTTCGGAAGTTATTGTGTTTACGCAGTCGGCCGTTAGGCTGACCGTAAACACAATAACTTCCGGAAGAAACGACTTAGAAACTCGATATTTGTAGAGTAGGTTTGGGGCTTAATTACGAAGGTCGAATTCGTGAATGGGTAAAATCCGCCCAATGATTCCGTAGATATACCCAATCAAAATTTTATTTTTCCAATGTTTCCAAAAATACAGATCAGATCGAATTGAAATTCATTACTTCATCGAAAATAACAGTTCGAAGTTTCATACAGAATTTAATGAGGATCATATGATGAGAAAATCATATAATTTTTTTTTTTCAAATTGTTCTAATAACACGATTATCACGAAATTTTGCATAAAGTTGTCTTTTAGCATCTTAAAACTAGCTGTGAAGTTTAATCAGGACTGAATCAGCATTTCTCGAGTAATACCGAAAAAATCAACGATATCGAGAAGAAAACCTCGAAATTTGACATATTTTTTCCCGATATCTCCAGAACTTATGATCGTATCGAACTGAAATTTGGTACGCGCGCACGTTCAAATTCGTTGCTGAAGCGGTCATCTACATTGAACATGCGCGCAAAAGTTGCTGCCTTCACGGCAGTGCTTTTTGAAATTTTTTGGCAAGATATTTGTATCTTCCTCACAGGCAAGCAAAAAAATTTTCAAGAAAAACATTTTTTTTTTGAAAAATTAGTTAGTTCAAAGAGATTTTCAGTATGTGCACTTTGTCATGACTCATTTACTTTGAGACGATGGGACCTGATGAAATTTGTCACTGAATGAAAGTCGACCATTACAGTTTTGTTCATGCACAACTTTCAACCCCTTTCAACCCACTCACGAAAAAAAAATTTTTTTTTCTCCATTAAGGGTTCGTAGGGGTTGAAAGTTGGGCATGAACAAAACTGTAATGGTCGACTTTCATTCGGTAACAAATTTCATCAGGTACCATCGTCTCGAAGTAAATGAGCCATGACAAAGTGCACATACTGAAAACCTTTTTGAAGTAACTAATTTTTCAAAAATAAAATTTTTTTCTTGAAAATTTCCGCACGCCTGTAAAGAAGATACAGAGACTTCGCCAAAAGAGTACCACATGACCTACTTTCCCTATTCAAAAAATTCAGGGGGTTGATGGGAATGGCACAGGGTGCAACAAAAATCCTTCAAAAATGCGTAAAAAATTGGTAAAAGTGAATCAAAATTGACCTGTTTCAGGATTTTGTTGCCAAATATTTTCTTCTGAGGAAATGAATTTGTTTCATAATTTTGACGCGAACTATATACTGAATCGGTCACATGTGATGAAAAGCATGGTAAAAATATATACAAACCTGAAGTATTATAGAAACTATAATGAGACTGAGCATGAGTGTATAGAACTCATGCTTAGGTCCTACTTGGAGTATATACTTGAGTTGTGAAGCATTTGCTGTCAAGAGTGCCACGTCAAGAAGGCCTTGAGCGATTGTTTTTTTCGTAGCATATTTGTTGGGGTCCAGCGTTTTCTGAAAAAAAATATATATGGAATGGAATCGTTCACCAAAATGAAAAATGGAAACATTCTAAGAGAATACTAAGGCTGAGTTATGAACTTTCGCATATTTTTTCAAATTCGTAGCCAAGGTCACTTATCCAGGTACTGATCAGTTTGAAGGACAATATAAAACACAATGAATTCTGAGAGAAACAACTTAGATACTTGATATTCTTAAACAGGTTTGGAACGCAGTTTTTTTGAATGACAAAGTATAAAGTTTCATTAATTTTTAGGTAGCCTGACTAAATTACGCGTTAAATTTGAGATTAAATTTCTCTTGTACCGTTAAAGAAATTGCTATCATTTTATGATTTTCACATTTAGTAGAATTTTTCGTACAGAAATAGAATCAAATAATAAGTTGTCAAATAATAAATTTAAGAAACGCGAGAGGAAAGAAGATATTACAAAGAGATTCCTACCTCCAAAATTTCTAAAATTCCGTCTTTTTGAACTCTGTGATCTTCTGCATTTTCAATCGTGCAAGATTCTTGATTTACACTCGACATCTGGACATTCTTTTCCGAAGAATTCCTACGCCAAACAAAGCAACAATACTAATGATTTCAGTGAAGAACTTGAAACAACTATTTATGAAATACTTTCTATTGTTCGATAACGTGGAGTCAATCATATCTGAGATAAATTAATGATTGATATATGTGAACGACGTATTTTATTTTCTGAATAAAATATATGTTTTCCTGAAATTTGTGTACATACAATCCAGTTTATATAGGGTGATTCCGGAAGAGACCGTCAGATTTTAGGATTAGATTACACTAGTCAAGACAGTCTCGAAACAATGTTTGGTTTATGGTTGGGGGTCTCTATTGAAAATATACAGGGTGATTCGTCCGATTCAACTGATTTTACTTTTATTGATAACTTTGGTATGGTTTTTTCGATTTTAGAGAAATTTTCAGCGAAGTACAATATTGATGAGGACATTCATTACTTTCAAAGTTTTTTTCAAAATTAGTGGTTGGTTTTGTGATAATTCCAGGTTAATTGAGCAGGTTGAAAAAACACCCTGTACATCGCATTTATAAAACTACACTATCTGTTTACGATTCTACTATAATAAGTCATTATCTGAAAGTTTCTAATTTTTTTGGCACACTTGTAGTTTTCTGATCAAAAAAAGGCAATATCGAAAGTTCGTTCCAATCGATTCTACTTTCATTGATAACTTTGCTATGGCTCATTCAATTTTGATGAAATTTGCAGTATAGAACAATCTGAATGAATACATTGAAAAAAAACACCCTGTACATTGCTTTTCCAAAACTTTTTTATTCGTTTCAGATTCTGCAATAATGTGTCATTATTCAGAGGTTTTTAATTTCTTTGGCACACCTCCGTTTTTCCTAGAAAACAATTTTGAAGAAGAACGTGATCAAACTTTGGCTCACAAGCATTGAGAATATTCCGCACTAGGTAGGCAAGCTGTATTGTCCAAGAATGTCAAGCAGTTCTTAAGTTCTAAAATATTCTTTTCAAATTCCAAATTCATATTTAATTGCTAATATTTTGTATGAAATCATTCGATTCAGAATATATTTCGAATTTGAAGAGAATATTTTAGAAGCGACGAACAACTTTGCATCCTTGAAGGATACAGGTTTCCTACCGAGTGCAGAATACTCTAACTGCTTGTGAGCCAAATTTCGATAATGCTATTCTTCAAAAATGTTTTCTAGGAAAACCGGAGGTGTGCCAAAAAAATTAGAAACCTCTGGATGATGACATATCATTTTGGAATCTGCAACGAATAAGAAAGTTTTGGAAAACCAATGTACAGGGTGTTTTTTTTTCAACTGCACAATTAATCTGAAATTATCACAATTACAATAGTGTATTTTGGGGGATTGTTGCAATTATTGAATGTACTCATTCAGATTGTTCTACACTGCAAATTTCATCGAAATTGGATGAGCCATACCAAAGTTATCAATAAAAATGGAATCGATTGGTGCGAAATTTCGACATTATCATTTTTTGAAAAATTTTCTCGGAAAACTAGAAGTGTGCCAAAAAAGTGAGATACTCTCAAAGAATGACTAATTATAGTACAATCGTAAACAGATAGTGTAGTTTAGGAAACGCTATGTACAGGGTGTTTTTTCAACCTGCACAATTAATCTGGATTTATCACAATAACAACCGCTCATTTTGGAAAAAAATGGAAACAATGAATGTGTTCAACACTATTGTACCACGCTGAAAATTTCATTGAAATTGAATAAGCCATACCAAAGTTATCAACAAAAGTAAAATCGGTCAAATCGCACAAATCACCCTGTATATTCTCAACAGAGACCCCCAACCATAAACCAAACAGTGTTCCGAGACTGTCTTGACTTGTGTAAACTTATCCCAAAATCTGACGGTCTCCTCCGGAATCACCCTGTACAGGGATTAAGTAAGTAAAACAAAAATTTGATTAATTGATATTGTAATCATGGATATTTCAATACATCTTCGAATATCTTGGACGAGATGGAACAAGAAAAGCTGTCCGAGATTTTTTTTCTGTTCGCTGTTGTTACTGATTGTTGTACCTATTGAACTCTACACGGTGTACGAATTCATGTCGGGTTGAAGAAGAATTTGGTTGGGACCATATCCCTAGAAGATTGCAAAGTGGTTCTTATACGGAAGTCAAACTGAACTGAAAGCGGACAATACCTGGATAGGTGGCTGCTCTGAGAGAAAACAGTGATTTTCGACAAAAATATATGAGCTATTGATTTTGCTTCTCTGTAAATATCCGTGAAAGAAAACTATGTGAAGAATATTACTCTAAATTTTACGAATGCACAAAGACAAAAATTTCTTGTTGTCTTACCTCACTGAATGCAGTCAAACTCACGGACATGTTCAAGACCAATTAATACTGTGAATATCTTTCGAAGTTTACCACAAAATTCAATGTCTAGCTTCAGAATGAACTACTTGTGGATTGGAAATCGATATTTTTAAACGATATTTGTTGGTTACAAGTATCTATCTAAATATTGAAGAATGAAGTGGAAATTCCATGGAACCCTCGTATTGATGAGGGCCTCGTTGATGGCACGAAACCATGGAGACCTTCAATGAAAACAAATATATCGCAAATTATTCAGAAATATGAGGATGGTTGAATAAATTAGTATAATTAAGCTATTTTCCCTTATCATCAAACTAATTTCAACAGCGATATACAGGGTCTTTCACGAGGAACCTCACCCATATTTATACGGGAAACTACTGAACGTACTTCCATGAAATTCAGCACTTATAAGTATTTCACGATGCTGATGAAATCTAAAATATTTTCAAGGCATGAGCACCTCCGGTTTTTCCGGAAATGACGTCAACTTCCGTTTTTCAAATTAGAACACCATTTTTTTATTGCAGAAATAGATTCCTTAGAAAATTTCAATTTATTTTGATGTAACATTTTTCAGTTTTGGTTGGAAAATTCTCTCTGAGCGGGAAAATTCGAAAAAAAAATCGAAAATAGAGCTCCGCTGAAACAAGAATAACTTCGAGGTTTTTGGATGGAAAATTTTTATTTTTGGGATTTTTCAAGATGTAAAATTGATGTATCCACTTTAGAAATCGAAATCGCGATTCATGATACAGGGGGTGAAAAAATCGCTTTCAAAGTTAGGGATGACAAAATCGTGAAAAATCAATTTTTTCAAATTAGAACCCCATTTTTTTATGGCAGATATTGAATCTACGTTAAAAAATAATGTGAGGGTATGCATCACACCCTTGCCCTAAAATGGATATTTTCTGAGTTATTCACAAAATACTGTTTTTCATCTTGAATTTTCAGCTATTTCTTTTCCCTTCAAATATGCAAGAACTGTAATTTCGTTGTTCTCATCTTCTACTACACTTTTTTCTCTGTGTGTAGTTTTCTTAACGAAAGATCCGACATTTCTCAAGTTTGTCATGGTTCTGTTAATGGTATCTCTCGTTGGTCTGGGTCGGTCAGGAAACCTCTCAATGAACAGTCGAATCGTTCTATCTACAACTTTATTACATTCTCCATGAAGTAGAATGAGATTTAAATAATCTTCATTGGTAAAATTAGGCATAGTGATAGATTTTATAATATAACTTAATACGAATTATCACCAAATTAATAGTAAACACAAAATGCTACTGAATAAAGAGGAATTTGGCAGATGTAATTAATGATATCTATCATTAAAAAAAAATAATGTAAAACATGGTAAGTTTTTGCATATGGTTCATAAGGAATTATTTATTTATCACTGGAGAGAAAACCGATGGCCGATTAGTTGAAATAAAGAGGTTTCCGATACAAATTCGAATCCAAATTCGCCATCTATTTAGGAACAACCTGTAACTTTTTTCTCTTGCATATTAGGGTAATAAAATCTAAAACATGGTTTGAGTAACAGTTCCTGAAAATTTCATCTTTTTGGCGTGAAGGGAAAAGAAATAGCTGAAAATTCAAGACGGAAAACAGTTTTTTGTGAATAACTCAGAAAATATCCACTTTAGGGCAAGGGTGTGATGCATACACTCACATTATTTTTTAACGTAGATTCAATATCTGCCATAAAAAATGGGGTTCTAATTTGAAAAAATTGATTTTTCACGATTTTGTCATCCCTAACTTTGAAAGCGATTTTTTCACCCCCTGTATCATGAATCGCGATTTTGATTTTTAAAGTGGATACATCAATCTTACATCTTGAAAAATCCCAAAAATGAAAATTTTCCATCCAAAAACCTCGAAGTTATTCTTGTTTCAGCGGAGCTCTATTTTCGATTTTTTTTTCGAATTTTCCCGCTCAGAGAGAATTTTCCAACCAAAACTGAAAAATGTTACATCAAAATAAATTGAAATTTTCTAAGGAATCTATTTCTGCAATAAAAAAATGGTGTTCTAATTTGAAAAACGGAAGTTGACGTCATTTCCGGAAAAACCGGAGGTGCTCATGCCTTGAAAATAATTTAGATTTCATCAGCATCGTGAAATACTTATAAGTGCTGAATTTCATGAAAATACGTTCAGTAGTTTCCCGTATAAATATGGGTGAGGTTCCTCGTGAAAGACCCTGTAGAGGCCTTCGCAATTAAGGTCCAAATCTACTGTACAAATAAAGAGTTTCTAGTTGTTGTATTTACGATCTACCGGAGGACCATCGTACACACAGTAACTTCCTAGAGAAATGACATGGAATCTCGATATTTGTACAGTAGGTTTGGGGCTTAATAACAAAGGTCGAATTCGCAAATGCTTAAAATCTGCCAATGGATTCCGTAGATATACTCATTCAAAATTTTATTATTCCGATATTCTCCAAAAATACGGGTTAGATCGAATTGAAATCTAGTACATGGTTCAAAAGCGGCAGCTTGAAGGTTCATGCAAAATTGTGTGAATATAATATGGTAAGAAAATTGCCAAATAATTTCCTCAGGAAATGAAGCTGCGTTTGGCGGGATCAACACGTGAAATGTTGACAGCTTTGGCAACTAATTCGAACATGCGCGCACAAACTGCTGATTTAAGGTTAGTGCTTTTCTAGAATCGTAGCGTGGTTATATCGGAAGTTTTTTTTCTAATTCTCAGTTTATGTTGAAAAAATGTTTTTTTTTTGGAAACTATAAATCAGATTTTGATGAGATGTACGCATACCTTGGAAATTTCACAACAGTGTACACAATTTCAGTTTGATCCGTTTAATTCTTGGAGATATTGGTGAAGAAATACAGTGAGGTCCAACGGAAACTTAGTTAATACCTAGATTTTCCGGCTTTAAAGTGAAAATGTGGAAAATAACTCGGACCCGTCAATTTCTGTTTGGAGGGGGAACAATTTTTCCGCTCTTGTTCCCTGTATATTGAGCTAAAGACACGAAACTTGATGAATATTATTCGTCAATAAAACCAAACATTTTGAATTTTTTTTAACCCAGAAGTACGCTTTGAAGGGGTTGAAATAATTAACCCCTAAAATATTTTTTCCTACAACTTTATTTTGGATACACATTTTCCTTTTAAATCCACTTTCCTGAAAACTCCAATTCATTTACTAGCTTTTTGCGCGCTTGTTCTAAGAACAGCGTGCTATCGTTTTGTCCAAATGTCTGATATTTTCAATGATTGAGCCGAAAATGGTCTCAAACGACTAGATTGGACTCACTGATGACGAATCCGGTGTTAAAATCGATTCTGTCTGGCCGACCGTCCGGCCGTGGACACGATAACTGTCGAACGGAGTGAGCTAGCAACTTGAAACTTTCAGGGTAGGTCGCGCATCGGAATGTCGCGGTTGAGTTCGTTAATGGGCCAAATCGGTCGAATAGTTTCGGAGAAATAGCCACTTGAAATTTTGAAGTTATTTATTTTTTATTTCAGAAACTATTTGAGCGATTGAATTCAAACTTGGCAATTAGCTGGAGTATATCGATGCGCAACTTTGAGCCAAATTTTGTCAGGATCATACTGTCAGTAAATTAAAAAAAAAAATGATTCTAAATTTTTTTCCAAAAAATTTTTTTTTACCGAAAACCGTTTATCATATCCAGAAAAAATTCCACTCGGACTTTGAGCTTTACATTTCACAGCAGTGTACTAAATTTCAGTTCGATACGATTATAAGTTTCGGAGTTATCGGAAAAAAATATGTAAAATTTCGAGTTTTTTTCTCGATATCGTTGCTTTTTTCGGTATAACTCGAAAAATACTGATTCAATACTTCGCAGCTAGTTTGAAGATGCTAACAGACAACTTTATGCGAAATTTCGTGATGATCGTGTCATTAGAACAATTTGGAAAAAAAAATTCTGTGATTTTCTTATCATATCATCCTCATTGAATTCTGTATGAACTGTTATTTTCCGATGAAGTACTGGATTTCAATTCGATCTGATCTGTACTTTTGGAAATATTGGGAAAATAAAATTTTGAATGGGTATATCTGCGGAATCATTGGGTGGATTTTACCCATTCACGAATTCGGCCTTCGTAATTAAGCCCCAAACCTTCTCTACAAATATCGAGTTTCTAAGTTGTTTCTTTCGGAAGTGTTTACGGTCGGCCCAACGGCCGACCTCGTAAACACAATAACTTCCGGAAGAAACGACTTAAAATCTCGATATTTGTAGAGTAGGTTTGGGGCTCAATTACGAAGGTCGAATTCGTGAATGGGTGAAATCCGTCTAATAATTCCGTAGGTTTACCCATTCAAAATTTTATTTTTCCAATATTTCCAAAAACACAGATTAGATCGAATCTGAAATCCAGTAAGTTATCGAAAAAAAATTTAGAAAAGCACTGCCGTGAAGGCAGATACTTTCGCGCGCAAGTTCAAATTCCTGGCCGAAGCGGTCATCTACATTGAACATGCGCGCCAAAGCTGCTGCCTTCACGACAGTGCTTTTCTAGATTTTTTGACTCAAACCTTTCCGAGAAAAAAATATCGATGATCTGCGAAACCGCATTGTAGCAGGGTGTGAAACGATACGAAATTCAGCAGGCCTATTTCATCGCATACGCATTTCAATGAGGAAAAGAATAAATGCTTGTATTGAAGCTGAAGGCGGTCATCTTCAACATTCATTATAATTGTATTGACGATATTCGGCAGGTTTTTGTTCATTGTTCGCTATTGTTTTAGTTATAATAAAAGTCTTAGCCTTAGTAGAATCATAATTTGGTTGGCTGTTGTTCAATTAAATGGTATTTAACATGAGTTATATTTTTCTCGCAAATGCTCAAATTTTCGAAGAAAGTTGTAGAGATAAAAAGTTAGTGAATTAATTGGGGCTTTGAGCCATGCTTTTTTAAAAGGAAAATTTCAATCCATTATAAAGTTGTAAGAAAAATTATCTTAGGGGTTGACTATTTCAACCACTTCTAAGCAAATTTCAGGGTTGAAAAATTCCAAATTTGTTGTTTTCTTGACAAATAATATTCACCAAGTTTTGTGTCTTCAGCTTAATATAAAGGGAAAATAAAAAATTTCAAAAAGCACTGCCGTGAAGGCAGCAACTTTTGCGCGCATGTTCAATGTAGATGACCGCTTCAGCAACGAATTTGAAGATGCACGCAAAAGCTGCTGCCTTCACGGCAGTGCTTTTTGAAATTTTTTACTGATGGATTACTGGATTTCAATTCGATCAAATCTGCATTTTTGGAAATATTGGAAAAATAAAATTTTGAATGGGTATATCTACGGAATCATTGGGCGGATTTTACCCATTCACGAACTCGACCTTCGTAATTAAGCCCCAAACCTACTCTATAAATATCGAGTTTCTCAGTCGTTTCTTCCGGAAGTTATTGTGTTTACGGTCATCTTAATGGCCGACTGCGTAAACACAATAACTTCCGAAAGAATCAACTTAGAAACTCGATATTTGTAGAGAAGGTTTGGACCTTAATTACGAAGGCCGAATTCGTGAATGGGTAAAATCCACCCAATGATTCCGTAGATATACCCAATCAAAATTTGATTTTTCCAATATTTCCAAAAATACAGATCAGACCGAATTGAAATCCAGTAATTCTTCGAAAAATAACAGTTCGAAGTTTCATACAGAATTTAATGAGGATGATATGATAAGAAAATCATAGAAATTTTTTTTTTCAAATTGTTCTGATGACACGATTATCACGAAATTTCGCATAAAGTTTTCTTTCAGCATCTCAAAACTAGCTGTGAAGTTTTATCAGGACTGAATCAGTATTTCTCGAGTTATACCGAAAAAATCAACGATATCGAGAAGAAAACCTCGAAATTTGACATATTTTTTCCCGATATCTCCAAAACTTATTATCGTATCGAACTGAAATTTGGTACACTGCTATGAAATATGAAGCTCAAAGTGTGAGTGAATTTTTTTTTTGGATATGATGAATGGTTTCTGAAAAAAAAAATTTTTTGGAAAAAAATTTCGAAAAATTTTTTTTTTCAATTTACTGACAATATGATCCTGACGAAATTTGGCTCAAAGTTGCGCATCGTTATACTCCACCTAACTGCCAAGTTTGAATCCAATCGCTCAAGTAGTTTCTGAAATAAAAATAAATAACTTCGAAACTTCAAGTGCCTATAACTCCGAAACTATTCGACCGATTTGGCTCATTAGCGAACTCAGCCGCGGCATTCTGATGCACAACCTATCCTGAAAGTTTCAAATTGCTAGCTTGCTTCTGTCGACAGTTATCGTGTCTACGGTCGGACGGCCGGCCGGACAGAACCGATTTTGACACCGGATTCGTCATCAGTGAGTCCAACCTAGTCGATCGAGACCATTTTCGTCTCAATCATCCAAAATTACAGACATTTGGACAAAACGATAGCACGCTGTTCCCCTAGAACATGCGCGCAAAAAGAGGAAAACTTTCGGAGGGGTGCAAACTCTTTGGGGGGAGGTTTTTCAAAACATTTTCTGAATAAATTCTGACCTTAACTTTCATCACAGAATCACGCCTTAAATTTTTTCGCTGTTATTCAGATATACCCTGTATATTGAGTCGAAAATAAATATATATGCAAACAAACTTTTGTCCCAAACGACGCCTCATAATAAAGCTCGCCCCAATTCGAAGTCGATCTAGACAACAAGCCTACAAAAATGAACACAAAAATAAGAATCACTGACTGACACATTTTTTTTGCACTTAGGTGCACTTTGCATCACTCCAAGCGTAACTTTCATTGTTCCTTTCATTTCAAAATAATAATTAGAATCCTCTAATCACGATAACAATTCCTAGTGAAGAAATACCAGCCGATTTCTCGTAGCGTTACAAAATTTCCTCAATCTTTTTCATTTTAGTGACAAATTTTATAATCGCATGATCTTCATGGGATGAATGGGTAGCCATGCAACCGGTGGTTATCCATTTCCGGTGGTGTGGCTGGAATATAAATGACTTCTTAGTCGAGCCACCCTCAGTTGTACATTTTCTCCTTTTCGTGTCAGAATGAGAGTTGTTAAGTTACCTGTCGTCTGGATCTTTGTATTCGCGTCCCTTTTCTGTTTGATGGAATGCCAATTGGGCGGAAATAGCTACGTGGATAGGCAATTGTTGTGTGCTTTGGACAAGGGACCTTGCGACAGGTTGGGAAGGCAAGTTAAAGGTAAGAATTTGTTCTATTTCACCTGAAATTCATTTTTATCAATAGATTAATTACATTAGCGTCTTCCACGAATAAACTAAACAATGATGAAGTTCGCGGGACTAGGACAGGAAAGAAACCAATTTCTAAGCTATATAATTAGCGACGTTTCGCAAGACTTTCGTCTGCTTCTTCAGGCCTAAAAAATATTTTGAAAATTGACATCACTTACTCACTAAATACAAACAATACAATATATTACTTAATAAAAAAATTATAGAGGTAATATATTGTATTGTTTGTATTTAGTGTATAAGTGATGTTAATTTTTAAAATGATTTTCAGGCCTGAAGAAGCAGACGAAAGTCTTGCGAAACGTTGCTAAATATATAGCTTGGAAATCATTGGTTTCTTTCCTGTACTAGTCCCGCAAACTTCATCATTGTTTGATTCATATCTATTTGTCGAAAAATTTTGTAATCTTCGAGTTTAAGTAGTGTTTTTACGAAATACTTGGTGTTTTCATATGAGCCATCTATTCGATGTTTAAATGAGAGCTCATCGTCTTCGTACATCCACGTGTTGAATCAGCACGTGGATATACAGGGTGAGTCTTCAAGTTGTACATTAATTTCAACCAGAGATATATCTCACCAAACAAACTTTTTTAACGATCTTGTTCAAGGGTACATTGTGACATTTCGTCACGAGGTCTGTAATTTTCGAATTTTGAACCGAAAAAGGTCTCGAACGATTGAACCCCGTGAAGTAGAATCCGTGGTCAAATACAGTTCTGTCCATCCGGCTGTCCGTATTTGCTCTAACTTTCGAAGGAAAATACTAAACGACTTGAAATTTTCAGATAAGGTTTGGAGTTCAAATATCTCGGTTAAGTTCGTTAATGGGTAGAATCGGTTGGATAGTTTCGGAGTTAAGCCGATTTGAACGCACTCTAGTTCCGGCTCAAAATTAAAAAATTACAGACATTTGAACAAAACGATAGCACGCAAAATGAAAGTGATTTTGAAGTAAATTCAATCAGTCTGCCAGCATTTGTTTATTGAAGAACACCCTAAAATATCATTCACGAAAATAAATAAAATTAAACTGCAATTCATTTAATGCTGAATTTTTCATAATCAAGAATATTATTTTTTTGCAGATTCTCTTCCTGAAATCATTGGAAATCGATGTCAAAGATGCACCCCCCAACAGCTGTCTAATGCTCAGAGGATAGCTAATTATGTCCAATCGAAATACCCCTATGTATGGAACGAATTGGTCGATAAGTATGGACAGAAGCAGCAATAAATACTATTTTATGATTTACTGATGAATTAGTTTTTATAGAATTTTATTTATTTTTCAATCATTAAATATTTATTGTGACAATTTTGCTTATCCAAGAACAACCAACCAATACTAGATCAAAATTTGAATTGAAATTCATTTATAAAGGAACAGTTTACTCAATAATGCAAAAGCACACGTGTGTTGATATTTATTATTATGATCCTGGATCTCTCTCATATCCACTGACCTCTGATTCGTTATGTGTAATATGTTCTATCAATTCAGCTTCTATAGAACCCATATATAAACAATTTTTACTGGTTGTCAGGCGTGGATATAAACTGAAAATTAATATGGCGGATGCGATATCCTGGCATCGCATCCGCCAAAACTCAAAATTTAAAAAATGATTGTGCGATGAAAATTCACCTAGTTAAATCCTAAAAAATAACGAGAGTTCGTTTCTTGCTGAAATAGCATGTTGGAAAAAAGGGTTATTGAGATATTCGTACGCCGCATCATTGATTAAGATTTGGCTTCACAGAAAATTCTCACAATTCCTACATTCAATTCAACGATATTAAAAGTAGCTCTAATAAGAAATTATCTCTTTATTCAGTCGATACATAAAATTTGGTTAAAACTATTAACTAATTACAATCTTACTTAAATAATGAAATGATAGTGATTCTAAACCGCTAATTTTCCATTCTTTTCTGCTTGAAGTCTGAATTCCTCGAACTTCTTCCTGTACTGTCCTTGAGGATCATATTTGTTCACAAGTTTGTCCCAGTCCTTCGGCCTCTTGGTTGTGAGGTGCCTTACCACCTTCTCTGCAACGTCTTTCTGCTTTGGATTGCATTTGTCACAAGCTCTTTTCAAAGCGTCTGGCAAAGTTTCTGAAAAAATGAAAATAAATTTTTAAGTGCCCTTAACCATCAATTGTGGGCACATGTTCATAATAAAAAAATTCGGTTATTGTCCCGGAGAACTAGAGAGTTATCATTTCGCGACAATGTTTGTGATTTTCGAATTTCTATGAAAAATTCCAAATATAAACATTAGTTTATTAGCTTCAATGTGGGTTTCTCTCAGAGAAGTGTGAAATATTTTAATTATCATCCGTCAAAATAAACATCATTATGTTTGCTTAATCTTGCGGATTGGCTACAGTCTAGTCTTGAACTTATGAAATATACTCTTCAACACTCAACAGAATGGGTTATTGGAATTTTTCTGGAATTTTAATGGTTGATTACTACGAAAGCAGGCTGTTATGTTCCTGCCAATTGTTGAAAGTATGTTTCGACAATGAGACCAATTTCCTGCTTATTTTGAATATAAATAATTGCAATTCTTTGTTTTATGCACTGAAATACATAAATGACGCTATTTAATAAACAGTATTATTCCCCACAAGATCTGGGGAACGAATTGCTCTAGTTCAGTCTAAATATCTGTAATTTTCGAATTTTGAGCTGAAAATGGTCGTTAACGACTAGGTTGGACTCATTGATGACGAATCCAATGTTAAAATCGTTTCTCTCCGGCCAACCATAAGAACGATGACGTGAGAACGAAGCGCAGATAACTCAGAGAGTTATGTTATTTGTGGAACAGAAAACCTTTTCGACTTGAAACATTCAGAGACGGTTGCAATTCAAAATTCGACGGTTGAATTAGTAAATGGACCCAACCAACCTAACGGTTTCGGGGTTATAGTTGTTTGAAATTTTGAGACGCAACTTTGCACGGAATTTTTGTGAGATCGTATCTTGAAAAAAATTCAAAAAAAAAATCGAAATTTCGATCGTCCGTAAGAATGGCCGTAAACACAATACCTTCCAAAAGAAACGAGTTAGAAATTTGATATTTCCAGTGTTGATTTGGGGCTAAACTACGAAGGTTGAATTCGTGAACGGGTAGTATTTGATTTCTTAAATATACCCATTCAAAATTTTTTGTTCCTCATATTTCTGAAAATACAGATTCTATCGATATGATTGGAAATAATAGCTTAAACGTTTATGTATAGTTTCAAGAGGATTACATGCTTAGAAAATAGCCAAATCTTTCGATCAGTTGAAGGTGCGTGTGGCAGGTCAATACGCGAAAAGATGACAGATTTGGCAACGAATTTGAGCATGCATACAAAGGCTGTTAGCTTCACGGCAATACGTTTCCAGAATGTTTTCCGTGCAGACAACATCTTCATACCAAAATATGGGTATGCTTGAAAAAATTTAAAACGAATATAAAATTAATATTTTCTTCTCTGACATATTTTTACTCTCTTTTATTTGAGTCAGATTTCACGAGTAAACTTCTAGGAATCTGTCAAAATTATTTTTTAATACCGTCCCTCATCATCGTAATAATCCAAACGGTTTCGGAGTCGTTCCCATTTGCCTTTTTTTATTATTTCCTCAAGAGCTCTAAAAATACTGGTACTATCGAATCAAAACTTCGTTTATAGTTGTAGTATGCCGACACACGAATTCTTGTATTATTTTGAGGG
Organism: Myrrha octodecimguttata; assembly: GCA_958510865.1. Classification (NCBI taxonomy): domain Eukaryota; kingdom Metazoa; phylum Arthropoda; class Insecta; order Coleoptera; family Coccinellidae; genus Myrrha; species Myrrha octodecimguttata. The sequence continues at coordinate 75,166,427 of OY294059.1, read as the reverse complement.
GACCGTTACACTGTGAAAATCTGAAAATTCAGAAGGTTGCCAATAACAAGAAGGGAAAATTTTTTGAATATTTTTTTTTTGAATGTACCTAATTCAGTTTTTATTTTTCCGAAAATTCTTGAATATAAAAAAGTGGCAAAATTGCGCTACCTATTGTTTGCTCTTATACAGGGTGAGTCTTTGACCTTGCAGAATATTTTAACAGAAGATTCCTAAAGCCAAAAGGAACACTTTTTTCCCCTACCATTTTTTCCGATTCGGCTTGGTTCGTAAGATACAGACTGTTGAAAATCCATAAAAAAATTTAATTTTCGATTATATCTCGCGAACGATCTCATCGAATGAGATGATTTTTGGAATATAGTTTTTTTATTGAAACGATGAATGTTCCTGGATTGCAAAATTTCATCCACATTCTCCAGTTTCTTCAATATGAACATAACATTTCATAAAAATACCGGAAATTCAAAGAATCCAACTTTTAAATATAATTTGAATGCTATTCAACGAATTTTTGAACATTTTGGAAAGTAAAAGTATTCTTTATTTTTTTTTCGTATGATGCGCCGATTTCGAGTAATCTGAAATTCAAAAATAAAAAATATCTGTGAAATTCCGAGAATTGGGTACTTTGGCTGAATGCAACTCTGTTCAAAAAATTCACAGAATTAAATTTTTCCGCGTTGCCACGTCTAAAAGTTGAGAATGTAAATCTAGCATTTTTTATTTGGAATGATTTGTAAGCGAAGTAGCCGACTTTAGCCAATTCACAATGGACGTAACCGTAAGAATCCCGCAAATAGGCTTCCATCCCAAAAGTATATCTGTGTTATACAGTGGTGATTCGGTCCTGAATCCATTCATGAAGCTTCCTTTTCAATTTCGAGCTAATTTGTGTAGTATAATTGATTAAGTTCTCATTTTTCCATGATAATGGGGAATCTTACTGGTTTGAATGCAATCTTTCTGCTGACCCAAATTTCTTGAAATTATGTACAGAACTTTGATAGTATTTATTTTGAGGGATTCTTCAAATGGAGTTTCATAACATAACAACCCATGGTGGAAGAAAACCACCATGACAATCATGACATAACCTTAAAACCACACAGCCCCAGATTTATAGTTCAGTTCAGAATCATAGACTATACAAGTGTATACATAGAATTAGCATATTGTGTGTTGTTTGATTTCGAAGAGTTCTTTCTTTCTGTTCGTCAATTTGGCAACGTTTGTACATTCATAGATAAATTAGGTACATCTGTTTTATTTATTTATGAAAATGAAAGTTTGAATGGGTTATGTCTGAATCTGATAATTCTTGGAGAAAATGAAATAAACAAAGAAAATTAATAATTACAAATTGAAGATTAATCTCAAAGCTAATATGAGTGATAGCTAGATGAATTCCTCATTAACGAAAATGAAACCAAGAGAAGAATATTCAACTTTTATCGCCCACGAAATTTGGAATACCTAACTTGTTCATTGTACATAAATACAACTTTTTTCGCCAACTGGACTGTAAAAAGTAAGTTGACGCTTGTTTTCATAACAGAGTTGCTTATTTCGAAGATTTGAATGGTATATCTTAGGCTTTGAAAAACTTCAGTGTTCAGGTTTCCAGGGGCGGCTAGCCTATTATGGAAATTTATAATGCCTATATCTTTTTATCTAGGCCGAATCGGAAAAAATGGTACAGGACAAATATGTTTCTTTCAGCTTCAAGAATCTTCTGTTGAAATATTCTGCAAGGTCAAAGACTCACCCTGTATAAATATATTTTTCGTATGTGGGACAAATAAGCAATGGCCACTGCCTCGATGTCAGTATTTCATTCGAATGTATTTAGAAATATTTCACTAGAAAGTTGACCAAATTTTTCGAAAAAATGATTATAGGTACATAATATAAATAAAATCAATACGAAAGATCCAGTGAGAATCAATATATCCTATTCTATCATATGACAGTATTTCACGAATATTGAGACGAAAATGGTCTCAACTGAAACGTTACCTCATGTTCTTATACCAACAGCTTTCGAAAACTTTCTCCGTTCATTAAACTTCCGACGATTATGTAATATTATGTAGAACTGGACATCGAGCCAGTTAAACCAGTTCAGTTTCCATTTTAAATTGCCGCCGTACCCTACTGTTTCTAATTTTTTCGGATCTCTGTAAGTCAATCATGCGTTATGGTTGGCGAAGTATCTGGTATCTGCCAATAAATTCTTCAAGATTATGTAGGTACTTTTAAAATGTATGCACTAGTCGTAAGTCACAAGGTTCCTGTCCAGATCAAGTGGGTCAAGCATGACGAGAATTAGTTAAAAATATTTCTTGAATTTCCAGAAACCGCTTCAGTTCATGCGAAATTAAGTGAACTGAATCATTAGAAACTATACAAATATTTCCTCATTTTTTGCGCGCATGTTCTAGGGAAACAGAGTGCTATCGTTTTGTCCAAATGTCTGTAAATTTGGATGATTGAGCCGAAAATGGTCTCAATCGACTAGGTTGGACTCACTATGACGAATCCGGTGTCAAAATCGATTCTGTTCGTAGACACAATAACTGTCGACAGAAGCAAGCTAAAAGCTTGAAACTTTCAGGATAGGTTGCGCATCAGAATGCCGCGGTTGAGTTCGCTAATGGGTCAAATGGGTCGAATAGTTTAAGGAGTTATAGGCGCTTGAAGTTTTGAAGTTATTTATTTTTTATTTCGGAAACTACTTGAGCGATTGGATTCAAATTTGGCAGTTAGGTGGAGTATGACGACGCGCAACTTTGAGATGAATTTCGTCAGGATCATATCGTCAGTAAATCCAAAAAAAAATTTTTTCGAAATTTTTTTACAAAAATTTTTTTTTTCGGAAACCCTTCATCATATCCAAAAAAATTTCAGTCACACTTTGAGCTTCATATTTCACAGCAGTGTACCAAATTTCAGTACGATACGATCATAAGTTTTGGAGATATCGGGAAAAAATATGTCAAATTTCGAGGTTTTCTTCTCGATCTCGTTTATTTTTTCAGTAGAACTCGAGAAATACTGATTCAGTCCTTATAAAACTACACAGCTAGTTTCGAGATGCTGAAGGACAACTTTATGCGAAATTTCGTGATAATCGTTTCATTAGAACAATTTGAAAAAAACATTTCTATGATTTTCTTATCATATCATCCTCATTAAATTCTGTATGAAACTTCGAACTGTTATTTTCGATGAAGTACTGGATTTAAATTCGATCTGATCTGTATTTTTGGAAATATTGGAAAAATAAAATTTTGATTGGGTATCTCTACGGAATCATTGGGTGGATTTTACCCATTCACGAATTCGGCTTTCGTAATTAAGGTCCAAACCTTCTCTACAAATATCGAGTTTCTAAGTTGTTTCTTTCGGATGTTATTGTGTTTACGCAGTCGGCCGTTAGGCTGACCGGCCGGCTGTGTGCGCCGTAACTTTCGAAAGGAAGGACCAAGAGTCTTGAAATTTTCAGATTAGGTTAAGATCCTGAATATCTCGGTTAAGTTCGTTAATGGGCCAAATCTGCCGATTTTTTTCTGAGCTACAGCCATTTGAAATTTTGATTCTTCAATAACTCGAAAAATATTTATCTGATCGAAATGAAACTTGGTTGGAATTTGGACAGTTTCAATAAGAAGAATTATCCATGGAAAAATTCGAGAAAAAATTTTTTTTTTGAAAATTTTCATATTGCATTAAAATTTCACTGAAATTTCCAAGTCACCATTTCGCAATGCGAACAAGCGCGTAAAAGCTGCTACCTTCACGTCAGTGCTTTTCAAGATTTTTATTTGAATATATAAACATTTTGCAAATACATATTCATGCAAATACTATTTTCAAAAAACTCATGTGAATGGACTTAATCTCCGTTTAAATGTTCATGTTTAATTTCAATAGAATATAACAGCCGTTGATCTGAAATTTGAAATTCAAAAAACAGTATTTTCTTGAGGTACCTACGCATTTCACTCAAATTTGAGTGAATTCGCTGGTTGCTACTTTAAAACTAATAAATTGATTACAATTTGACCGGATCAGTATTTTTTGAGCTGCAGCGAAGAAAACAACAAAAATTCTGATGGTTATAATTTGGATAGATTTTGCCGATCAATGAATTTTTCCGAGATATTCAGGTTTCCCGCCAACCAGAGCCAAGTTAATCTCAAGTCTCTGAGTCCTCTCCTTCAGAATTTACAGTGCTAACGGTCGGAGAGAATTGATTTGGACCACAGTTTCTTCTTCGAAAACCACAGAGATATTTCAAAAAAATTATAACATTCTATTTTCTCAACCATGCACTCAAAAATAAAAAAAAAACATCAGTTTACTCACTTTTGAGTTCCCTGCCTTCAGATGTACAAGTCCCTTGGTCCAACATACATTTTATGTAACTGGTCAGAATTCTGTCGTTGCTCAAAATTCTGTCGATATCTATGTTGTCATACTTGGACGTGTAGGAGGAATCTTGTGAGACTACGTAAGCCACACAGGTCAGTAGAACAACAGCACTTAGGATGTTCATGTTATGAATATTCAGTTCAGATTATGCCACCAATGGATCGGCAACCACAGATCAGTTCACTATTTAAAGGAGAAGGGCCATCAGGGGGTAAACAAGAAAGTGAGAGTATGGGAATCCGAGTGACATCATTGGAGGTTGATTGATCAATATTTATTTCGTTGAATTGATTCTATTCAACCAGTTTCTACTCAACGCTTAGGTTTTTACGCGCTAGTTCTTGGGAACAGTGCGTTATCATTTCGTCACAATGCCTGTAATTTTCGAATTTTGAGCCGAAAAAGGTCTCAAACTATTGGGTTGAGCTCGTATGTGCTCGTATGAAAAGATTTAGCAACTTGAAATTGTCAGATTAGGTTTGGAGTACAAATATCTCGGTTGAGTTCGTTGATGGGTGGAATCGGTTGGGTAGGTTCAGAGTTAGGCCCATTTAAAATTTTTAGGTTAATTCCTCGATATCGCATGAAGTATTGACTCGATAGAATTGAAACTTCGTGAACAGTTTCGGAATATCAAAGCGCAATTTAGAGCGAAATTTCGTGTGAATTCAGTTGTTAGAAAATAAAAAAAAACAAAATTCATTCGAAAATTTTTAAAATTTTTGATGGAAAAGTTTTTTTCTCTGGAAATATTGCTTAGATTTCACTGGAATTCAGCACAAACCTTGGATTCAGTATTCAACAACAATGTTTCAAATTTCAATTCGGTTCGATAATAACTCTCGGAGATATAAGCAAAAAAAGGTGCCAATTTTCGTTGTCATTTGGAATTTTAACGTTATTGCCGCAATATCTGAAGTAGTGCAAATGTACGAAAGCGTAGAGGGGCCATGATAGAATTTTATTGAGGAATTCATACTAAAAAGTATGAATTCATACAAAAATTTATGAATTCATACAAAAATGTATGAATTCATTGGAAAATGTATGAATTCATACAAAAAAGTATGAATTCCGCAGTCCACCGAGTGTGACGTATTAATGATATTTCCTTCGGACATATTTGACAAATATTGAGTGTCTCAGTTTAATCCTATTCGGAAGTTATCGTGTTTAGGATCAGTAAAATGAACAATAAACTTAGGTCTCTGAAAGATTTATGCAGTTCTGGTTTGGCATCGAATTCATTTATAGATATTGCATTAATTCGGAATTAGTTCATTATAGGTCCGCTACACAAATCACTTTTTTAATCGCTATGGAGTTTTCAGAAATAATTATAATAACACAACCCTTGCCGTGCGTTAATTTATTCAATTTCCGCTCTGAAACTTCTGTTGGATTGAACAACTTCCATTAGTGAAATAATCAAGAAAAAACGTCAAATATGTCCGAAGAATATATCATTGATACGTCACACTCGGTGGACTGCGGAATTCATACTTTTTCCAATGAATTCATACTTTTTTATATGAATTCATACTTTTTTCTATGAATTCATACTTTTTTCTATGAATTCATACTTTTTTTCTATAAATTCATACTTTTTCCTATGAATTCATACATTTTTGTAGGAATTCATACATTTTTGTATGAATTCATACATTTTTGTATGAATTCATACATTTTTGTATGAATTCATACTTTTTAGTATGAATTCATACATAAATGTATGAATTCCTCAATAAAATTCTACCACGGCCCCTCTACGCTTTCGTAAGAAGAAGACCGAAAACTCGAAATCTTAGGTAAGGTTAGGTATGAAATGTAAATATCTCGGTCAAATTCGTTAATGGACATTAATTAACCGATTGGTTTCGGAGTATTACCAATTTGAAATTTTGAGGTTAGATCTCCAATATTTCGAGAACAACTGAAGCGATGTGATTGAAACTTCGTAGTCAGTTGAAGAATTTCAACAAGCTACTCAATACAAAATTTCGAGAGGATCTGATAGTTGGGTACTCAAAAAAAATATTCTCTAGAATTTTCGAAATCGTTTCTTCTCAGAAACCATTTTTAAATTCCGATGAATTTCTTCCCAGACCTTGAAGTCAATATTCAGCGATAGTATGGGTGCGTTTTTATCTTCATCGAAATGATTAATCGATTAACCTCTATTTCACACTTCTTTGGTAGAGAAGAAAAGAAGAGAGAGAGAGAGAGATACACCGATTACTGAGCTCGATGAAAATAAAAACGCACCCTATATAAAACTTGAAATTTGGAGGTTATATCCATAATATTTCGAGAAGTACAGAAGCTATCAGTTGACTCTTCATGACTACTTGTAGAATACCGAATAGAAGAATTAAAAAAATTTTTTTCAGAAAAATTTCCCCAAATTTTTCCCGAAAATTGTCCGGAAACTATTCATCAGATCCCAGTGAAACTGAACTCGAATTCAATATTTACCAACAGCGCTTCAAGTCGGTAGTTCAGCGGATAGAACTTAGGCCCCAAAGCCTACACAGAACATATTGTCTCTTAACTCGCACAAGCATCGGCGATATAAGGAAAGATATGTCAGTAAAAATCTCAAAAAAATTCTCCAAAATTATCCGTAATTTTGTTGAGAAAAAATGATTTTTTCGAAGCTATTCATCAGATTTCAAAATCAATTTGGTACGGGCCTTGAAGACACTATTCAACAGCCATGTTTTCAAATCCCATTTGTATGCAATAATTGCCTTCGAAGATATTGGAAAAATATGTCAAATTTCTCAGTTATTTCCTCGACATACGAACTTCGGGGTGTCCAAATTCTTGGTGATGTTTCTATCATAAATATGAGATTTTTTCATGGAGTATAGCTACTTCATTTAAATATTCTTAAATGGGATTTTTATACTTCGGGAACCTTGAAAGCTGCCTATGCTTTTTTTGCCTTTAGAGATTCACAGAAGTCGTAAAATTTATATCTGATTAAACAATGACTGAATACGATATTTGAATATTTGATATACAATCGACGTGATGTGGAAATTATTTTGAAACATCAAATCAAACGTGTAATAGAAGACCAACTATGGAGTAACATCTCATTGTGGCATTCATTCATCAATATGTATATCAGGTTCAAATATCACTGAATCATAATTAGAATATTCATTATTTATATTTCAATATAATATAAATTACAAAGATTAGAGTGACGAAATAATCTCTGAACCTTTTGGTGGTTTTTGACTCTGTTCAAACAAAAAATTGTCGTATCAAAAATTCAATAGAAATATTTCAAACAATAAGATTTTGGTTTCAGATCTTTTGTTCTAAAATTTTATGCCCATTTATTAATTATCTTATGATGTTCGAGAACATGAATAACGAAACTCATCCTTAAAATCCTTTATTGATAAAGGCAAACATTCACTGTTTTACAAGAAACAAAAAGTGAGAAGAAATCATAATTGATTATTCTTCAAATAGAGTCTCTGAAATTAAATACAATAAAAATTCTCAACATCCACTATACATCAGATGAAATGCTCATAACTTCTTCAGTCTATCTCTTACCTTTTTTAAAATTAGATAATATGTTAATAAATATTGAGGAGCCTTATTACTTATAATAATGAGGTTGAAAAAGTTGAACAGGTATTTACATTTCTCTCGATCCAAACATTCATAATAAAATAAACCTTCAATAATGAATGTCTACTACATGTATTGATTTAATGTTATAAATGATGATAAAATAGAAAATCACTCTCATGTTTATATTTTGGGAGAGTAAAATGTAAAAAAATGATGAAATGAAATATGTTAATCCAGCAATAGCTATATCGTAGAGAAAAATTGAGATTCATTAAAATATCACATTTCGATACTGGGATAATTCTTAAACTTAAAAGAACCAATTTATTTCTTCTAAGGGCATCAGTAACCAAATCATAATCTTTATCATACTTTTCCCATAATTTTGATTTGTTTCAAAATTATATGATTTTCAATGAATAATAAATGAGTTTGTATGAAAGTGTAAGCTAGTCGACCACCGAAGGAGAAAATTATCAAAAATATCAGCACAAAAACATCGAATTTGAGACAGTATCAACTGAGAAATGTCTTTATTCCAACAGATTTTTTTTAATTGTTTAGATACGCTATTTCCTCAATGTTTTTTTTGGCTATTTTTGTCGGAAGGAAATTTTTCAGAATGTTTTTCATCTAAATTAAGTTTCATGATAATTCTATTCTCGCTAGAGAATTTTCTTTTTTTTTTTCTCATTGTCTACCAATAATCAGTAGATAAAAGAATCATACCTTTTTTTCATGATGTAAGCAGAATATGGTGTGCTCATATGCTCATCTGTGATCGTTTTATCAATGGTGACGTCACATTTTTCATTAAATTTCAAAGCACAGAATATATATTTCCTTGTATTTTAATCTTGCTGACGTCACTTTTTATTCAGATGAGCACACCATGTTTTTTACATCATACCTTTTTCTCTATATTGGCGTCATAGATAGTATTATTGGGTATTTCCTCCTTCAAAGCTGTCATAAAGCTGACCGATGAATATAAAACATCATCTCATATAAGAATATTAATAAGATTTGAGTCTTCATAAATATTTATCACATTTCGTTGACCATCATCGTCAAGATCCAATTCAAAACTTCACCCTAGAAAGCTAGAGACTAGCGCAGTTTTTATTTGCATGAGGCCTGAGATCACTGTAGTTACTAGATTGTGCAGTTTGATAACCTAGAAAAACATACAATATTGGAGTACTTAATTTTTAGGAGAATATTTAATGCCATTACCGAATACCATGCACCACAAGAAGTTGATAGCCAGATTCCAACATTCACAGTCTTGATTGGTCTAGTTGTTTGCATGCAGGAGATATTTTACAAAACAATAAAATTTGTTGAACAATTTTTATAGAATTAAATAGTTTTCCTATGATAACTGTAACTCTAGAACTTTTGTATGGAACTAACGGAGCAGAATTATTGAACCTCGTAAGTTAAAAGCAATCATTTAAAATTAAGCTCAGATGTTAGCATCCCTATCCTAACGATTTACGGTAGAAATTGACATCCATCAAAAATGGTGGATGCGATATTGAATTATGTCCAAATTCTTCCTGAGTTATGAATAAATTCGTGAACATAGAAATGAATTTCTGAAAAAATAAGAAGTTTTGATAGTTGTAGAAACATAAGTACATCTTTCGGAAAAAATAATTCGCATTTTCTTCTTTCTAAATGCTATTTGTTGTTTTACTGTTTTTATATTTGGGCTATTCCACCAAATTGTTACTCTGAAGAATTCATATTAAATTATACTTTCACGTCACTGCATTGAAAAATCAATACTCTTCAAATAAAAATTAACTTTTATTAAACAAAATATTTAGATATTATACATTCTAGGTTCCAACTCTCTCTGAACAATACATAGTATTGGCTCGATATTTAAGTTTATAACTACACAGTTTACAAAGATGATACAAGCAATTGATGCATGCGAGAAGAATTAAAGATGTCTATGATTAGCGATGATTTGAATTGAATCAATAGAAGAATTTCTATGAATTCAGAAAGCTGGGAAATAAACTGGAAGTAAGTTTTATTTAGTGATCAAAGGGTAATGATAAACATATTTTCAATCAATTCACTTCTTTCAAATTTGAACTCCTAGATCCAGTTATTTTTCAAGTAATTTTCCAGCATAAGAAAGACATTAAATATATACAAATGATAGATCAGGCACATGCGAGAATATTGATGCGAATGAATACAGAAATATACAATTATTATGATGATATAATAATAAAATGATTTTGAAGCTTTTTTCATGCATTCCATGAACAATAAAATAAAGAAGTAAAGGTAATCTTTGTTGAGCAAACTGGTTCAATAACTGATAATAGACTTTAAATTGTGTATTCAAGATCTTCGTAGAGCGCGATTTCGCCTGGTTCTTGGATCAAAAAGTCCTCTTACAGAAGTTAGTACACTATCAGCAATAGAAGTACCGGTCTCTATCAATCTATCTCCAGCATTGGCTAAACCTCTAACAAGGTTACCAACTGGACGAAATCCTTCGACTTGACTATCAACAATAAGACCTGGTAACCTAACCTGAATCAACGGTTTCCTCAAACTGACTTGAACAGTACTATTGATACTCAATTGAGGGCGTTTTCTGACACCAGCTTTCCTGACATGTCCAGAGATCTTTTGAGATTTTATTTGGAGATTCTGACTATCTAAAGGACCTTGCGTAGTGGTAGTTGCAGACGTTTTAGGTCTACTTGTTTTAGGTCGATTGGCATTTAGAAAAGAGAATACTAGGGAAGAGATAGGATCTGGTTGCCTGAAAGATGTTGGGTTCTTTCTTATTGCATCAGGAGTTGTAGGTTTTGCATCAGGATAAGTGCTAGTTGAGGAATTGTTGAGCAGTAATTCTTGGGTTTGAGGATGATTCAAACTTGATTTAGGAATATCGAAGGTTAATCCGATAGGAGTATTAGAAAGGGAATGTTGAGAAGCGGAGAAAGCTGGAGGTGAAGTGGAAATTGAAACAGTGGTACCAGGAGTTGAGCTTGTAGCTGGTGAAGTAACAACTCCCACTGTAGAAGAAACTAGATTCTTGCTACCCAAAGCATCTTCTTCTTTTGGCAGCCCTACCTGATTTGCTACATTGGTCCCAAAGTCCTGAGGTGAACTATTATGTGGCACTCTTGAAGGTTTATTGTCTGAAGCAGAAGCAATACTGTTAATTGATGGTACCCTTGAAGTTTTAACTGTTGAAGGCGTTGAAGCCTTCACCGGTTTAGTGGAAGCTGATGGTTTAGTTCTCTCGGCATTGGTTTGTTTGGTCGTCGAAGGCTTCGTAACTACATCGTTTCCACCAAACCTATCCTCGATTATGATCTCGTTCTCTGGTGGGACTGTTGAGGGCGTCTGTCTGACGGATTCCTCGAATCTCTTGACGTATATGTCCTTCGGATCCCATTGAGCTTGTAGTAAGGCCCATGTCTTTGGATACTCTTTCTTCAACCTTTTGATTGATTTGTATGTGACAATCTTTTGTCTTTCGGTGCACCTTGAACAGTTGGTCTCGAGGGCTTCCGGTAAAATTCCTGCAAAATGAAATTGGAAAGTATTAATCACTTGGTGGGGACGAAGTCTCTGAATAGGTACGTGCCTTTATGGGGCTCTTTGGGTGGAATGCTGAAATTTGGTATACTGATAACAAAACAGTGTGTAGCTACTCTCTAATCCACTGAAACTTTCTGCGTCCAACGCACGTTTCGGAAACTAAGTTTCCTTTGACAAAGGAAACTTTCGTTACTTTCGTAACGATATGTCTTTGACGAAGGAAACTTGGTTTCCGAAACGTGCGTTAGACGCAGAAAGTTCAAGTGGATTAGAAAGTAGTTACACACTGTTTTGTTATCAGTATTGTATCCACAGTGAACTCAAATAGTTATATTTGGTATACTGACATAAAGATCTTAGCAAATGTGAAAGGATATTTTCCGAAAAAAACCAAAAAAGTGTCGATACGATCGCATTAGTAGTCATAAGCTCAAAACATCAAATTAGTATAACCCTGAATCTGATTGGTTGATTTCACTAATTGGCGTTCACATTTACGCAATTTACTCTGAATGTTTTTTTCAATGTCATCTGTATTTTGGGAAATATTGGAAAAATAAAATTTTGAATGGGTATATCTACTGAACTATTGGGCGGATTTTACCCATTCACCAATTCGACCTTTGTAATTAAGCCCTAAACCTACTCTACAAAAATCTAGTCTCTAAGTCATTCATCATTCGTGAACACAATATCTTCGGAAAGAAACAACTATTTGTAGAGTTGGTTTGGACCTTAATTACGAAGGCTGAAATCGTAAATGGGAACAATCCACCCAATGATTCCGTAGATATACCCATTCAAAATTTTATTTACCGAAATTTTCAAAAATACAAACTAGATCGAATTGAAATACAGTACTTCATCGAAAAATGACAGTTCAAAGGTTCATACAGAATGTCATGAGGATAATATGGTCAGAAGATCAAAGAATATTGAATATTTGAAGAAAAATTAAATTTTTTACAAATTGTTCTAATGACAGGAACATCACGAAATTTTGCATTGAGTTGTCCATCAGCATTCTGAACTAGCTGCCATGATTCATCATGACTGAATTTGTATTTTTTGAGTTATTCCGAAAAAACAAATTTCGAAAGAAAACTTTTTCTAAATTAACTGACAGCGTGACCCCAACGAAAATTCACAAAAAACTGCAAGTCCTTATGCTTCAACTAACTGTCAAGTTTCAATTCAATCGCTTCAGTAGTTCTCGAAACATCAGAAAAATAACTTCAAAATTTCAAATGGCTATAGCTCCGAAAAAAACTGATTTTGCCCATTAACGAACTCAACCTTCGCATTTCGAAATACAGCCAACCCTGAAATTTTCTAGTAGATAAATTCCTCTGTACGCCCGTAATCGTGCGCCCGGACGGCCGGACAGAATCGATTGTGACACTGGATTCGTCATCAGTGAGTCCAACCTAGTCGTTTGAGACCATTTTCGGAAAAAAAAATCGCAAATTATAGGCATTGGGACAAAATGATAGCACGCTGTTCCCAAGAACATGCGTGCCAAAACATAAAAATAAGATAGTTCTTGTAACATGCAAGAGGGCAAAATATCTCTTCAGAAAGTCATGCAGGCAGCGTTGAGTGAGTTCATTAAGTGGATGGTTGACCAATCCGTCTATGAATTCAAAACACAAACAATTTCGATTCCTCCTCAGTTCGTAATCCGAAATACTTCTTTATCGAATACTTGTTACCAAAATTAAAAAATTTCAAAAAGCACTGCCGTGAGGGCAGCAACTTTCGCGCGCGCATGTTCAATGTAGATGACCGCTTCAGCAACGAATTTGAACCTGCACGCAAAAGCTGCAGCCTTCACGGCAGTGCTTTTTGAAATTTTTTTCTGATAAATTACTGGATTTCAATTCGATCATATCTGTATTTTTGGAAATATTGGTCAGCCTAACGGCCGATTGCGTAAACACAATAACTTCCGAAAGAAACGACTTAGAAACTCGATATTTGTAGAGAAGGTTTGGACCTTAATTACGAAGGCCGAATTCGTGAATGGGTAAAATCCACCCAATGATTCCGTAGATATACCCAATCAAAATTTTATTTTTCCAATATTTCCAAAAATACAGATCAGATCGAATTGAAATCCAGTACTTCATCGAAAAATAACAGTTCGAAGTTACATACAGAATTTAATGAGGATGATATGATAAGAAAATCATAGAATTTTTTTTTTCAAATTGTTCTAATGACACGATTATCACTAAATTTCGCATAAAGTTGTCTTTCAGCATTTCAAAACTAGCTGTGAAGTTTTATCAGGACAGAATCAGTATTTCTCGAGTTATACCGAAAAAATCAATGATATCGAGAAGAAAACCTCGAAATTTGACATTTTTTTTCCCGATATCTCCAAAACTTATGATCGTATGGAACTGAAATTTGGTACACTGCTGTGAAATTAGAAGGTCAAAGTGTAAGTGGATTTTTTTTTCAGATATGATGAATGGTTTCTGAAAAAAAAATTTTTTTGAAATTTAATGACAATATGATCCTGACGAAATTTGGCTCAGAGTTGCGCGTCGTTATACTCCACCCAACTGCCAAGTTTGAATCCAATCGCTCGAGTAGTTTCCGAAATAAAGAATAAATAACTTCAAAATTTCAAATGGCTATATCTCCGAAACTATTCGACCAATTTGGCCCCATAACGAACTTAAACGCGGCATTCTGATGCGCATCCTACCCTGAAAGTTTCAAGTTGCTAGCTTGCTTCTGTCGACAGTTATCGTGTCCTCGGACAGAATCAATTTTGACACCGGATTCGTCATCAGTGACTCCAACCTAGTCGTTTGAGACCATTTTCGGCTCAATCATCCAAAATTCCAGACATTTGGACAAAACGATAGCACGCTGTTCCCCTAGAACATGCGCGCAAAAAGACAAGGCTGATACTCTATTTTCAGAGAAACGACATTTGAAATTCACGGTCCCTTCAATCTCTATGGATGATCAATTTCATGAGAATTCCCACATGAAGACGACAGTTTTACTCATCAAGATTTGATAGTATCGTGATGATGACTCATTTCATGATCATCAACAATGCACAAACATCATGAAGTCAAACCACATTCATAGATAACTAAGAAGTAGGTACGTGCTCTTTCAAATGTCACTTTGTTATCGACAACGTTGTAAAGCAAGAAGGTGATTTGGAGATTCTATATCTTCATAAGATGATGTATGAAATAATGATGAATAGATGTTCTTTTCTAATCTTGAGACATTAAGAATTTATTCGCATATTTTATGGTGTCCATTGGTGGTTGACGATAAGGTAATATTTGAGGAAATTACTGGGAAAAACGATGAGGTTTTTGATTCGAAATTCTGTGGTTAAGGTTGTAGATATACGACATATTGATAGCCAGTATTTTCAACTCTATACGAGCGTAAAGAAAATAGTCGAATTAATGTAAAAATTAACAAAACTCCGTGGATAAATGCAAGAATATTAAATAAATATCAAACTATAAATATTCTGGAATACAACTGAAGTAGAGTCGGCGGCTTTTGTGCGCTGTCAAGTTTTCACTTACTGACCCCGCCAAACACAGCTTCAGTTACTTCAAATTTTCAAATGAAAGTAACTCCAAAACCACTTTGTCAATTCAGCCCATTTTAACCTGCAAGATATCAATAAGTGGAAGCTTTAGCTTCATTAACATTATCCTATTGTTTACTTCGAAATTTCAATCGAACAATAAATGCGAATATTGAATGAAACGGATTCGAATGACATGCATTTAAACATCCTTATAACCAGAGAATGGGGGATTTTCCTTTAAACGACAATGCAGTTATTGTCATGAAAAACCTTTAGAACATCACATTTCAAACATTTAATTTCAATATTATATTTTAAAAAAAATGTTTGATCACCTAAAACTGAAAAATAAAAATAGGGATTTGCATTTAAAGGGATTTGTCATGAGTGCGATATGGCAACGTCGAATTCAGCTTTCTCGGAAAGAAAAGGACGTCAAATGTGTTACTTTGCTTAGGAAAACAGAGATATCTATACTTCGATCTGTTAGAGTAGAAGACAACGACCAAGGAATAGAAAAAGAAGAGCACAGACTGTCATACTGTCATATTACTGACAAATCGCAAACGGAAATTGATTGGTTATATTGACAAAGAACACGTGTGTACCACAGAATAGGAATAAATATTTCGTTATTCTATAGCAGAAAAAGCAATTCTACTAAACACCGTTGTCACTTCGTGCATGCCTGGCAAATTCCAAACCTCAATTTTGAAATCTGATTTTGAATACTTTCTGAAGGTAATTTGGGAAAATGATGAATCAAACCCATAATAATCATGTTCAAATTTGCGTTTGCAGTAATAACCCAAATTCAGGAAAAACCCCCATTGAAATATAACATAGAAATTCAATATGTTCAAAACATATATATTCCAAAATATACCACCTAATTAATTTCTATAAATATCAACTGGTGAAAATTGAAAAAATACAATCAAAAACATACAAAACCAGGTAATCAAAAGATTCCATCGGACAAATTTACATTTCGTGGCCTTAAAACCATAATGAATAATGGAAGTGTGTCTCTGCATCCGTATAAAAACCAAGATAGGCATCCTCAGCTTGTAAATAAATCGGAGTTAAATAGAATATTCCGTTGTGCAGCGAGATCAAATCAAAATGTCCTTGTGAAGATTAAATAATGCGAATTTTTTTTTGACAAACGATAAAATTCTAGACTCCTGGAAATGAACAAATTTTATGTTTTGTGAAAGGTGGCATTCAAATGAGAACCTAAGACTTGATTTCGTATAAAATATTCAAAATGAAATTAACGAAATTGTTCCAGGATATTGTGGGAATTTTTGTGAGGTTTGTAGACCCAAGTGGCGCAGGTTATTTTTTAATCGAGCACAATGTTTCCAAGTTCGATGCCTAACGGCCGACCGTATACACAATTACTTTCAGAAAAAACGACTTAGAAACTCGATATTTGTAGAGTTGGTTTGGACCTTAATTACGGAGCCGAATTCGTGAATGGGTAAATATCCATCCAATGATTCCGCAGATATACCCATTCCAAACTTTATGTTTCCAATATTTCCGAAAATACAGATTGGATCGAATCGAAATCCAAAACTTTATCGAGAAATGATAGATAGATGGTTTTATACAGAATTTCAAGAGATAATATGATCAAAAAATGTCAGAATATTGAATATTTGAAAAAAACAAATTTCAAATTTTTTTTTTCGAAAAAACGTCCAAATACACGATCATCATTAAATTTAGCGAACAATTGTCAGTGAGCACTTTCAAATCAGCTGCCAAGTTTCATCATGAGTGAATTAGGCATTTTTGAGTTATTCCATAAAAAACAACGGTATCCAGGAAAAAATCAGGAAATTTGACATATTTTCTCGAAATATCTCCAAAACTCATTTTCGGATCGACTTGAAATTTAGTAGACTACTGCGAAATATGGAGCTCAAGACCTAAGCAGAATTTTTTTCTGAATATAATGCACAGTTTTCGGAAAAAATTATTTTCGTAAAATATTTTGAAAACAAAAATTTTTTAAATTGAGGGACAGTACCATCCCGACAAAATTAAGCAAAATGTTGCGCGTTGTTGTACTCCTTCCTACTAACTGCCGAGTTTTAATCTTATCGTCTCAGTAGTTTTCGAGTTATCACGGAAATAACCAAAAAATTTCAAAGAGCTCTAAGTCCGAAACCTTTTGACCGATTTTACTCATTAACGAACTTAACCTTCGCATTTTGAAATGAACCTACCCTAAAAGTTTCAGGTCGATAGGATTCTCCGTACGCCCGTTATCGTGCATACAGACGGCATGCCGGATAGAATTGATTTTGACACCGGATTCATCATCAGTGAGTTCAACCTAGTCGAATATAGACCATTTTCAGCTCAAAATTAAAAAATTACAGACATTCGGAACAAAAAGATAGCACGCTGTTCCCCTAGAACATACGCGCAAAAATATGGGAGATAATAGCCGACTTCGGCCCAAGTTGCCACCTCACAATTTTCTTCACAAATTTACTTTAACTGGGAAACGGGAATTTCAGGACAAATTCGACATGATAAGGTTCGCGCTATTCATAAATATCCGTAAAGATGCCTCGGCTCCTCAAACGAGATAATTCCTTCCAAATATAGGGTTTTGTTAAGATCATCTCTGATTGGCTGAAATTTAAGTTGGGATTCCTGATTTCATGTTAATAGTGTCAAATTTATATAAAATATGTTCCGCAAATCAACTTGGTTATTTCGCTTGCCGGTTTTCCATTCCGTTAATATGAAATATTCGGTTGGTTCCTGAAAAAAAGGTTCATTACGGAATTTGAATGATGAAAAAACGTTCTCTGTGTCACCAGAACGACAGTCAATGTTCTATGGTAACATATCCATAGCACAGAACAATCTTTATTTACTTTATGATCCATAGAATATAGAAGAGACAACAATGAACAATGGAAAAATTACTAGTTATGGTATATGGATTATAAGGTAAATAAAGATTGTTCTATGCTACGGATATGTTAGCATAAAACATTGATTGTCGTTCTGGTGCATAGGCTTAATATGTCTATGTTCTGGTGACAGAAATATTGCTTTTTCATCAATCAAATTCCGTAATTAACCTTTTTTTTCAGGAACCAACCGAATATTTCATATTTACAGAACGGAAAACCGGCAAGCGAAATAACCAAGTTGATTTGCGGAATATATCCTTCATAAACTTGACACAATTAACATGAAATCAGGAATCCCACTCAAATTTCATCATAACAGAAACCTATTATTGGAAGGAATTATCTTGTTTGAGGAGCCAAGGCATCTTTTACGGATATTTATGAATAACGCGACCCTTATCATGTCGAATTTGTCCTGGAATTCCCAGTGATAGTAAATTTGTGAAGAGAATTGTGGGTTGGCAACTTGGGCCGAAGTCGTCTATTGAGTATAGTGAAGTTCATCGAAATATATTGAATATACTTTCAATTGTTTCTTTCGTTGCGATATATAGAGACCGTGATGCTGAGAATAACCTTCTCCTCAATAAATCGATATGTATGCAGTGGAAACTGTGAGAACTTTTAGTTTCATAGTCCGGTGAATATTAATTCAATTGTGTTAAATGATTATTTTCTTGTCATTTTGTTGGTACCTTGTGCAATACTCAATGTAGGTTAGACTATTCCCAACGTATTTAATCCATTAATTGCCGGAGTATTTTATCCACATTAAAAGTATACAGGGTGATGAAATCAGGAAATACCAATTCACAGTTTTTCTGAATTAAAGTTATAATCGGAGATATACTTGGCAAAAATTAATTCGTTTTTCTATGTTGCGAACTGCTGATCGTAGCGCATTGCGGTGAATAAAACTATCATGGAATGTTCTGGGACGACTGCAAGAAGAGAATTATTTTTCAATTAACCTCATCGAAATATTATTCACGCAATAGATTAAACATTCTGCTTATATCCGGCCAACATAATTAGAATGATAGAAGCTTCTTCCAACCTCGCAACACTTAATTATATTTCCGAATTTCTTCGATATTACGTCTTGATTTATGTATAGAGTTATTAATTAATTTTAGTTCCAAATTTTCCAATTATGTTATATAACGATAATATTAAAAATTTTTGCATTTGGATGCATCATTTTGATGCTTCAGAATCATAAATACCTGTTGATGAATAAAACATATGTTTATTTATTGCTGGTGGAACTTCCAAGAACTACATTAAACGAGTTTGAAATAAAAGTGAAATGTTTTTCTGTTTGTGTCGACGAATTCTGCAGTGAAAGAATATAATATTTTTTATCTTGACCTACTCCCACTCACAATAATAAAAATGTTTGATAAGGGTTATAAAGTTGTTCATTTCGACACCCCAAATAATTTTGACGTCATTCCAAGGTTATTACACAGATGAAGAAAACATCACGTTGAAAATTTTCGTGAAGCAATCGAAGCCAAGATTTCATTGTCGAATGATGGCTTCAAGGTTCATTCCAAAATTCGTGAGGATCATGCGGTTAAAAAATATAAATTATTTTATCTGAAAATCAAGCGAGGGTGAACAGGATCAGTACCTGGATGGGTGATCGGGTCCTTTAGTAGTTCGAAGAAACTTCACCAAAGTCGCTGACATCACATGAATGTTTCTTGCGAATATTTCAACTATGTACTGCCGAAAATATACACTTCAAGATGGAATTTTATTAAATGACTTGTAAAATGGACCATATGAAAATTTATGCCAGCTCAATATTTATGGGAACAAAATTTTCATAATAATTATTGTTGTATTTCAATCACATAATTTTAAGAAATGTAAGTTTTACTTCACGAAAACCGATCCCAATGGAAAATTTCATAAGCTCGAACGAAAGTAGAAAGTTAAAAGATTCTTGAAACAAAACACTTCAATAAAATTGGCAGCACTATATACCACTAGCAATTGATGGAGATAAATTTGCGTATTCATTGAGAGCTAATATTTTATTAACTACCTGATATTTGTGGTGATTAGTTAAATGTAGATACGTAAAAAACTGATACCAGAACGTGAGATTGAGGAGTTTGCCTATTCATTGAAAGTGAAATCAAAATCAATATACAATTAAGCACACACTGATTGTGCTTAAATTGGACGACAAATGAGAAAAAGTAAAGATTTCTTGCATTTTTTTAAGAAAAAAAATCCATCACATATTGTGTTGAAGTTTTTGCGCGCATTTTCTAGGGGGACAGCGTGCTATGGTTTTTCCAAATGTCAGTAATTTTCGAATTTTTTCCCGAAAATGGTTTCAAACGACTAGGTTGAACTCAATGATGACGAATCTTTTCTAGTTGAAACTTTCAAGGTAGGCTGCATTTCAACACGGGATGAGTAAGAACGTTAATTGGCTGAATCGACCTAATGGTTTCGGAGGTATAGCCATTTTAAATTTTGCGGTTATTTCCTTGATATTTCAGAAACTACTGGAGCGATTGTATTGGAACTTGGCGATCAGTTGATGTATAATGACGCGCAACTTTGGTTGAATTTTGTTGAGATCGTACTGTCAGAAATTGCAAAAAAACTATCGACTAAATTTGACCTAGAGCTCTTTATTTCACAGCAGTGTACCAAAAATCAGATTAATACCATCAAAATTTCGGAGATATTGGAAAAAATAAATAAAATTTCGAGGTTTTTCCTTTTGTATTTTTGAAAAAAGAAAGCACTGACGTGAAGTCAGCAGCTTTTGCGCGTATGTTCAAATTCGTTGCTAATTTGGATCTTTCTAAGGACTTCGAGTGAATTTTTTTTCACGAAATAGGTAGCAGATACGATGAAACACAAGAATCCATTATGCTTTGAGTGCAGCTATAAAGCTTCACTCAAAAGTTTTCGAACTGATAGTGGCTCACCTAAAAAAAATTCTGGAGGAAAACAAAGGACAGTTTTCCAGAAAATATATCACCCAGTAGATCTACAATCAAAACTGGCAAGTCACATGGTGTAAACTCTTAATTAGGAACATCTGCATGTAGGTATAAAAGTATACATGTTATATCTATTATCTCTCAATTGTAAACTCGCATATTATTCTTGTTCAAACTTTCAGTGGCTCCTATTGCTTTATCTTTGTTATTCTGAGAAAAATTACAAGGAATGGTAATAGATAATAATAAAAAATTCCAAATTAGAAAAATGTAAATTGAGGCGAAAAGCTTTTGAGAACATTTTTGCTTCACAAAATTAATTTATTGAAATATCTACCTTCACAATTAATTTTCACACGAAAGTACATGACAGGATCATTCGGTCCATTTCAAGAAATTCTGAATTAATCAAATCGAAAGCCTTCAAACAATAATAAATAATAATCTTCAATTTCCGCATGTAGTTTTGATGTATTTCAACAATTGTTCCATCGCACTGTCGCTTACATTTTGAAAATATAATCCTGAAGAAGCGTCAGCTTGGTGAAACAATTCTTGAAAAACATATATAACTTCATGTGCAAATTGAATTTTATTATTTATTCTCCAAAAGTTTATTATAACGAAAAATATATTGAACTACGTAGAAATGGGAATATTACATTCAGAAAACTTCAGGAAGCGCATTGAGTATTCGAAGAAGATGTTTTCTGCAAATCCTTGCAATATATAGTTTCACGATTTGCATGTACGACAGAAATAACAACTTTAATTCTATCCTGAATTATTCATTATGTTGTTATGGAGGATGTTTCAGTCCATAGTCTATGATACTTCATGGCTTACACACTCAATTACTGTTCAAATAAACAATTTCACGAATAATTTTAACTACTTCAGTTGATATTAAGGTTACTATTGCAGTAGAAAATCGGTTTCGGTCATTTAATTTATTGTCTTCGTTGAAATGATTTACCTCCAATAGTTTAAAGTATTTCATAATAGAGAGGCCAAATGATATGCGAAGGAATATTATGCAAAAGTATATTTATTTTTGAATTCAGGAACTGAGCACCAGTACTCGCCAATTTATTTTATGAAATAATTATACAATGCAGTAAGATTAACCAAGATGCACCGAAATGAAATCGTGCATTTTAGTTCACACAATACACGAAGAGGGTGTCCCGAAATAAACGCTGAAGAAAATAAATTTTGACAGCATGCCGTTCAATAATAATAATAATGCAGAAAAAATCTAGAAAAGCACTGACGTGAAGGGAGCAGCTTTTGCGCGCTTGTTCAATTTAGTTGACTGCTTCGGCAACGAATTTGAACATTCGAACAAAAGCTGCTGACTTCACAGCAGTGCTTTTCCAGATTTTTTTTTTCGATAAATTACTGGATTTCAATTCGATCTAATCGTATTTTTGGGGAAATATTGAAGAAAATTAAATTTTGAATGGGTATGTCTACGGAATCATTGGGCGGATTTTACCCATTCACGAATTGGACCTTCGTTATCAAGGCCCAAAGCTACTCTACAAATATCGAGTTTCTTAGTCGTTTCTTCCGGAAGTTATTGTGTCTACGGTCGGCCTAACGGCTGGACCGTAAACACAATAATTTTCCGAACAAACAACTTAGAAACTCGATATTTGTAGAGAAGATTCAGACCTTAATTACGAAGGCCGAATTCGTGAATGGGCAAACTCCACCCAATGATTCCGCAGATATACCCCTTCAAAATTTATTTTCCTAATATTTCCAAAAATACAGATTAGATCGAATGAAACTCCAGTACTTCATCGAAAAATGACAGTTTGAAGGTTTATACAAAGTGAGGATAATATGATGAGAAGATCACGGAATATTTGAAAAAAAAATTTGAAATTTTTTTTTTCGAATTGTTCTAATGACACGATCATCACGAAATTTTGCACATTGTTATCCTTCAGGATCTTTGAACTAGCTGCAAAGTGTCATGACGATTGAATCAGTATTTCTTGAGTAATACCCAACAACGATATCGAGAAGAAAACTAGGAAATTCCACACATTTTTTCCCAATATCTCCAAAACTAATAGCCGTATCGAATTGAAATTTGATATACTGCTGTGAAATATGGAGCTCAAGGTATGACTGGAATTGTTCTCAAATATGAACAATGGTTTCGGAAAAAAATATTTTTCGGAAAAGATTTTGAAATTTTTTTTAATTCAGTCACCATGAGATTTCAACGAAATTCTGCTCAAAGTTGAGCGTGTTTATGCTTCAACTAACTGCCAAGTTTCGATCCAATCGTTCCAGTTCTTCCCGAATTATCGCCAAAATAACCTCAAAATGTCAAATGGCTATAACTCCGAAACTATCTGGCCGATTCGGCCCATTAACGAACTTAACCTTCGTATTTTCTTTTCATATTTCTCCCACGAAACTCTGTATGCACCTTCAAGCTGTCATTTTAGAATCAAGCAATGGATTTCAATCCGATTTAGTGCAGTCTGTGTGAATATAGGCAAATTCAATTTAGAATGTGTCAATTTACGGAATCAATTAGTCCAAACCTTTTCTACAAACATCGAGTTTCTGAGTTGTTTCTTTCGGGAGTTATTGTGTTCATACGATCACCCGTGAGGGGGACTATAAATACAATTATTCCTCAGGAACTTCTTGGGAACTCGATATTTGTTGTTATAGTAGGTTTCAGGCTTAACTACAAAGCTCGAATAAGTGAATGGGTAAAATACGACTAATTATTCGGTAGATTCACCCACTAAAATTTTATTCTCCCAATATTGCCAAAAATTAAGATTGAATCGAATTGAAATCTAGTACCAACTTGATCAAAAAACCATAGCTTGAACGATATGAAAAGCAGATACCCAAATCTCTCCATCAGGAATTAAAGATGCATGTGGCGGGGTCAATACGTGAAAAGGTGACCGCTTCGGCAACGAATTTGAACATGCGCGCAGAAACTGCTGATTTCAGGTCAGTGCCCTTATGGAATTTTTTTAAGTATTATTTTTAGTCATCTGAATATGTGGAAATAGTTCTACATAGAGCACAATATGTTCCAAATATGGATTGATTTGAATCACATATTGTATGATAATTCACTGTCCATGTATGCGAAGGAGTGGTAAATACTTCATGTGTGAAACAAGTTTTCAGCCTTGATAAGCTTGATGCAATTCCAGCCAAAGATCACAGCAGTTGGAAGAGATTACATTCAATTTAAATGAAGTAACTTTTCTGCATTCGATATAAAAACGGATCCATGTGTAGGTAAAGAACGTATTAATGGTGAAGTGAAAGTAAACTAGGTATCCATATCGATATCATATTACTTCTTCCTTCCTATGTATGAGCTAAACTGTCACGATTATCATTATGTCATGCCGACTGATTACTCAACAAGAATTCAAACTTATTTCATGTTTCCTATATTTTCTGAACCGTGTTCAAATACTTCAATTTTTACTAACAGATCAACTATCTACTAGGATTAATTAGGATAATTAACAAATAAGTTTCTGATATCATCAGTATTTACAAATGCAGACGAGAGATTTCTCTGCACTAATTTCATGAAAGCGTGATGGGGAAATTAGAGATTACCTATATCTACTTCGATTTGCATTGAAAATCGAATAAGTGTAAAAAGATTCTATAGGAATCTGTCATAAACTTTGAAGAAACCATGGACATATGATGAAATTCATAGATATAAAATAGACAACTTCGGTCCAAGTTGCCAACCCACAATTTCCTTCACAAATTTACTTTCACTGGGGAGCGGGAATTTCAGGACAAATTCGACATGATAAGGTTCGCGTTATTTATAAATATTCGTAAAAGATGCCTCGGCTCCTCAAACAAGATAATTCCTTCCAAATATAGGTTTTTGTTAGGTTGAAATTTGAGTTGGGATTCCTGATTTCATGTTAATAGTGTCAAGTTTATGAAGGATATGTTCCGCAAATCAACTTGGTTATTTCGGTTGCCGGTCTTCCGTTCTGAGAATATGAAATATTCGGTTGGTTCCTGAAAAAAAGGTTAATTACGGAATTTGATTGATGAAAAAGCAATCTTTCTGTCACCAGAACATAGACATATCAAGCCTATGCACTAGAACGACAATCAATGTTTTATGGTAACATATCCATAGCATAGAACAATCTTTATTTACCTTATGATCTATAAACCATAACTAGTAGTTGATTGTTGTCTCTTCTATGTTCTATGGATCATAGAGTAAATAGAGATTTTTCTATGCTATGGATATGTTACCATAGAACATTGACTGTCGTTCTAGTGACAGAAGGAACATTTTTTCATCAATCAAATTCCGTAATTTACCTTTTTTTTAGGAACCAACCGAATATTTCATATTTACGGAATGGAAAACTGGCAACCGAAATAATCAAGTTGATTTGCGGAACATATCCTATGTAATTTGACACTTTTAACATGAAATCAGGAATCCCAACTTGAATTTTAGCCAATCAGTGATGATCTCAACAAAACCCTATATTTGGAAGGAATTATATTGTTTGAAGAGCCGAGGCATCTTTTACAGATATTTATAAATAACGCGAACCTTATCATGTCGAATTTGTCCTGAAATTCTCGTGATAGTAAATTTGTAAGGAAAATTGTGGGTTGGCAACTTGGGCCGAAGTCGTCTATTCCATGATGTGAAAAACATGGTGTGCTCATCTGAAAAATGAGTGACGTAAGCTGGCAGAAAATATAAAGAGTTGTATATTCTGTGCTTTGAATTAACATGCCAATTCAGAGCACAGAATAAACAACTCTTCGTATTTTAATCTTGCTGACGTCACTCATTTTTCAGATGAGCACACCATGTTTTTTACATCATGGTTAATTCAAAGCGTGATGTAAGCAGAACATGGTGTGCTCATCTGCTCATCTGTGAATGTACGTACAAATGATGACGTCACTTTTTTCATTCAAATTCAAGGAAATATATATTCTGTGCTTTGAATTTGAATGAAAAAAGTGACATCATCATTGGTGAATACGATCACAGACATACACCTATTCTCCTATTATTTTGATACGTCTATGATCACAGATGAGCAGATCAGCACACCATGTTTTACTTACATCATGATTCAAAGCTGCGCTTTTGTTTACCCAATGTTGAGGATATCGCTAGAATTCGTTTTTTTTCAATGAAGATGGCGCTATTTGGAAATTACGACTGGTAGTAAAGGCAACTGTCTGTCTGAATTGACATTTCCAAGTAGAACAACCGTGCAACTAATATTTTTCATTTGAATCGACTCATATTTTTTCCATTTGTTTTGATCATCTGTTAAATTGAAAGGTACCTATGGTTTAGCAAACCCACTTCAAGTTTGGCATAAACAAATCAATCTGAAACAAGTTTGGCCAACTTGACTCATTATTCAAAATTATTCAGGAGTGTTCGCCACACACATATAATCTTCTCACATTGAAGGTGGTTCATCTTCTCAGAATTATCTGTCGATTTTGATGGAATGCCTTAAATTTTAATCTGGATTCAATGAACTCAACAAAAAATCATTATGATCTGAGTTCTGAAGGTTGAAAATTATTCGTGAAAATTTTTTTCGAACCGGTTCAGATCTTATGAAGATGAAAGCAGGTGTCGAACGATAGGATCAGAGAAAATTTGTATACCGAAAACTGGTACAGGAGGTGGTAACCCATCCATGTATTGGCCCTATTCAATTCAGCTTCACCTTTAATAAAAATATTTCAGTATTCGTGCCATCCTCAAGAAATTCTGCATGAACCTGAGTACTTGATTTCATATCGATCAAACCAGTATTTTCCAAAATATTGGGTAAATAAAGTTTTGAATGGGTATATCTACAGAATAATCGAGTGGATTTACTCTTCTAAAAATTTCCTCAGCTGATCACAAACGCAATGACTTCTGGAATAAACAACCCAGAGATTCCATATTTTTTCCATATTATTTGTAGATCATGAACAGGTAAACTTTTCCCAACGATTCTACAGAAAGCTATACCATTCGAATAGAATAAGGGTTTGATATATTGCAAATGAATGCAAAATCCAGTGATACAATCCTTACGCACAATTCTTTATGTTGGTACTTGACAATCACTGACCTAGTTTCAGTTCGATAAGATGAATATTTTTCGGGCTATTGAGAAATCAAAATCTGAAATAGCTATGATTCTGAGACAGTCTTGTAGATTTAGCTCATCGACAAACTCATCCAACGCATTCTCAAGTCTTCAGGTTATCTCTTTTGGAAGTTAGAGTGTTTACGATGCTTTAGCAAGTAGACGGGCACACAGAATTGACACACAAAAAGCCGACAGCCCAAAAAATCATTTTGCGAAAACAGCAAGTTTTTGACGAGGGTTTATTATTTGTACATCCATTTTGCTCTATCGCCTATTTTTCTGAATTTTCGAAATGGAACAACCTAATCTCACAGTTGAAGTCCCTGTGAAGTTTGCGCAAAACTTCTTTCTCGATTAATTCAATATTCTATCACCTAGATTTCTCCAAATTCGAACTACTTAATGTCACAGTTAAAGTCACAGTAAAGTTTACGCTCCTGTTCTTTTTGCGCGCATGTTCTAGGGGAACAGCGTGCTATCGTTTTGTCCAAATATCTGTATTTTGGATGATTGAGCCGAAAATGGTCTCAATCGACTAGGTTGGACTCACTGATGACGAATCCGGTGTCAAAATCGATTCTGTCCGGCCGGCCGTAGACACGATAACTGTCGACAGAAGCAAGCTAGCAACTTGAAACTTTCAGGATAGGTTGCGCATCATAATGCCGCGGTTAAGTTCGTTAATGGGCCAAATCGATCAAAAAGTTTCGGAGTTAAAGGCACTTGAAGTTTTGAAGTTATTTATTTTTATTTCAGAAACTACCTGGGCGATTGGATTCAAACTTGGCAGTTAGGTAGAGTATAACGACGCGCAACTTCGAGACAAATTTCGTCAGGATCATGTAGTCAGTGAATTCAAAAAAAATTTTATTTCGAAATTTTGTTCCAAAAAATTTTTTTTTTGGAAACCATTCATCATATCCAAAAAAAAATTCCGCTCACACTTTAAGCTTTATATTTCACAGCAGTGTACCAAATTTCAGTTCGATACGATCATAAGTTTTGGACATATCGGGAAAAAATACGTCAAATTTCGAAGTTTTCTTCTCGATATCGTTGTTTTTTTCGATATAACTCGAGAAATACTGATTCAGTCCTGATAAAACTTCACAGCTAGTTTTGAGATTCTGACAGACAACTTTTTGCGAAATTTCGTGATAATCGTGACATCAGAACAATTTGAAAAAAAAAATTTCTATGATTTTCTTATCATATCATCCTCATCATTGGGTGGATTTTACGCAGTCGGCCCTTAGGCTGACCGTAAACACAATAACTTCCGGAAGAAACGACCTAGAAACTCGATATTTGTAGTGTAGGTTTGGGGCTTAATTACGAACTTCGAATTCGTGAATGGGTAAAATCCGCCCAATGATTCCGTAGATATACCCATTCAAAATTTTATTTTTCCAATATTTCCAAAAATACAGATTTGATCGAATTGAAATCCAGTAATTTATCAGGAAAAAATTTCAAAAAGCACTGCCGTTAAGGCAGCAGCTTTTGCGTGCATGTTCAAATTCGTTGCTGAAGCGGTCATCTACATTGAACATGCGCGCAAAAGTTGCTGCCTTCACGGCAGTGCTTTTTGAAATTTTTTCAAAGCTCCCTGTCGATTCACCATCACCGCATTATTCGTTATATATAAACTCAAATTACACTCATTACACTTCAAAAACATAAATTTTTGGATACAATACTTTTTTTTTCGGCGCTCCATAATGAAGCAATATATAGAAGATACTATTCAATTCTATACAAAACTTCTTCCAGCACTAAATCGTCGGGAGTGTAATGTATTCATATTAGAGCTGATTAAATTGACCAACATAATGACTCATGTCACGCGAAACAGTTAGGTTCTAATGTCCCGTAAGTGTATATAAGGAAACAATTATTATTCCATAATTATTCAACACACAATCGGAAATAACACACTTAAATTTTGTGCGAAAAATTAATACGGTACTAATTTTTGACGAAATTGAAGATAATTTAGTTTAGCTAGTTTTTTCCCGAAAATACTTCAGAAACTAGGACATGATAAGTAGGTAAGTACCGTTTGCGAAAATTTAATTTGGCATGAATATTCATCAAAATTGAATATAATTTGGTCGGACCAAATTTTTTGTGTTCATAACCAATTCCGTTCAAAATAGGAGCGATTGAGGTTGATAACCCATTCTAGATCAAAAAAGGTGGTACCATCATTTGTTATTTACAAGGTATCCTCCTTGAAACGGACTTTTGAAGTGCTAAACATAACTTATCCCAAAAATGAAGTCCTAGAAAAGCGCTGACGTGAGGTCAGGAGCTTTTACGCGCTTGTTCCGTTGCCAAAGCGGTCATCTATACATGTATTGACCCCGGAAAACGCAGATCTTTTTATATGGTCCTCACGAAATTATGCATGAACCTCAAGCTATAATTTCCGACCAAGTACTAGATTGCAATTTGATCCAAAATTTTGAATGGGTTGGTATAACTATCTGAGGGATAATTGGTGAATCCAACCCAATTAAGCATTCGACATTCTTAATTAAGGTGAAAACCTACAAATATATTCCCTATGTAGATTCTTCCTGAAGTTAATGTATTTAAGGCCGGCCTAACCACTTATAGTGAACAAAATAACTTCTGGAAGAATCTACTCAGTTAGATCAATAATTGCATAGTAAGTTTGGAGTTTAATAACGAGGATCGAATTGAAGAATTTTATTATTTTATTATTATTTTTTGGTAATAAAAGAGCCAAAAATCTTTATGCTTCATTTTCAAAAGTTATACTTCTAATAAATGATATTTCTAATGCCAATTCTCCAGGCTCCAGAAGACAAGATTCAGTATTGAATACAGTAACTTTTCCTTTTTCCGTTCTCAATGTGAAATTTTGGTGAAATCTGAATGAAAAATAAGAATTTTTGGAAACAAAGTTTTCAAATTTTTCTATGGATAACTCTTCTTATTGATCTTGAACTACCAACCAAGTTTCATTTCGTTCAGATGAATATTTTTCGAGTTATTCAAAAATCAAAAATTCAAATGGATATAACACAAACCTGAGAATTTCAAGACTCTAGGTTTTTTCTTTTGAAAGTTAGAGCGAACAGGGCCGGACGGACAGAATCAAATTTGGCCATGGATTCTTCATCAGTGAGTCCAACCTAGTCGTTTGAGACCATTTTCGGCTCAAAATTCTTAAATTATAGACATCGTGACGAACTGATAACGCACTGTTACCCGGAACAAGCGCATATAAAATCATTCAATAAAAAATTTCATGATGCTCCTTCTGGGACGAAATTGTGATACTCCGAGCTCATTTGATGAATAAATTACAAAAGCACAGTAAATACCTGAATAGGGGCTGCTTATTGAAATGAATTATTTAAAATTTTTGTTGAAAATTATTTTTTTCTTGAACAATTAATAGGATTTCTATGAAATTCGGCAAAGAACTTGAAGTTAATATTATATTATACCAAATTATATTTCGATTCAAATTTTTCCGGAAATATTGAGAAAAAATATATCAAATTTCTCCTCGGTATCGAATTTGATCAACCTCAGAAGTCAGTACTTCACGTCACTGCTTCTCTACAACTCAAGTTTACGGTGATATTATTCATTCATCAAATTCCTGAAAACTTGCGGTACTCTACAAACATTTCGTGATTGCAATCGGAAGTTTTATGTTAATAAAAAAATGCGTCATCACAAAATATCGACATTCTCTCAGTTGCATATTCAGGCAGGAAGTATAGCAACGAATTTTTAATTAACCCAAAATATAACCATCATATTTCAAAATTCCTTGTCGAAATGATGCTCTATTGACATTGATGACATTTTCAATAGGAAACAGACGAAATAATCTAAAATACCGTTTAGGCTT
Organism: Myrrha octodecimguttata; assembly: GCA_958510865.1. Classification (NCBI taxonomy): domain Eukaryota; kingdom Metazoa; phylum Arthropoda; class Insecta; order Coleoptera; family Coccinellidae; genus Myrrha; species Myrrha octodecimguttata. Next base: position 75,135,237 of record OY294059.1, on the reverse strand, counting down.
TCGTCTTCAGGAAGTTCGTGGAACTATGTTACCATTTGTATAATCAGAATAATTTGAATTTTTGTTTCTTCAGTTTAACATAAAACCAATTTCAAAGTCGTTCTAAGTGATTCTTCATATATGTGGAAACATTAGAATGAATATTTCATTCGCCGTGTTCAGATTATAATACAGCTTCGTCCTAGAGAATAACTGTATTTTTAATTGATAAAATTAGAGGAAATTAAGTAATAATGACCCCAGAATATAGAAGGCATTTTCACCCTTCATGATAAAAAAGAAATTCGAACATCAGTACAGAAAACCAAAAATGAATTTATTCAAAATTTCTTATACTCAACAGGGTCTCCATTATATTTTCATAACGGACGATTTGCAAATCGTACAACATTGCAGTAAATTTATTCGAATAACACGTAATTTCCTTGTAACATGGAAGTTTTTGGTTTTGTGAAAAAATAAATTTCTTCACTCTGATCTCCATGGAAGATCATCATTTTCATTTGAACAATTTATGAATATGAATGATTCAATTATATCATTCAACTTTCTCAATTGATAATAAATTTAAACTTTTTCATTCTTCTCTACAAATCATTGGTCCCATCAAAGAATTATATCCATATTCAATTTATTTTATGAAATGTTTATGGATAATTAACTCGTCAATGAAATATAATTATTGTTTTCTGACATAGGTACTTTTTTGCTGCACAGATTCGGGTAAATCCTCTCTAATTTATTACGGTTATACCTTTAATTATTTTTGGGAATTTCGCAATAAAAACGCTAGAGATGAAACATGAGTGCATATTATTTTTGTCGAAAATACAATATTTTTGGTTGTTGATCAACTCAAATCCTGAATCAACACATTAAAAAAATATTTAATTACTCTATTTTCATTAATTAATTAATTAATTTCAATCAAATTGAAAAACCTTCATATTTCAAGATTTATTATCAACCGATTTTTTTCAGGCGTCAATTCAATTAATTCCAAATGAAAGAAAATATTTGTAGACTTAACGGTAACATTCACTGGGTAAAATAAAATAATAAAGAAACTAAACAGGAGCAACCGTATAGGGGGAAATGGTTAGACGAAAGATTCACATTTCTATGACGATATGGCATAATATTTCATATATCAGGTCTCATGTAGGTTTCTCATGAATAGTTTCAGAAACATCTATGGCATATTCTTTTGGAACTAACTACGAATGAAATTTTTCGGCCCCTAGTAGTATATTCGAAATGGTTTGAAGGAATTTTCACTCCTTAAATTAAAAATTCCCCTATTCACATACTGACCCCACCAAACGCCGTCCCACTTCCTAAGAGAAATCTTTGTCTGTTTTGTTTTCAAATTTGCTCATCAGTAATTGCCAACTAGTAACATAAAGAGAATGAATATACCTAGTAAATGACCAAGGTATTTTACGTATTTTTTTCCAATATATACTAAGATTAAAATGGATCACACTGAAGTTGCAACGTTGGTCATTAATGACTTTAACGTCTGTGCCAAATTTCATCGAGATCTAATAAGTAATTTTCGAACAAAAAATATTTTTGAAATGGAAATTTAAATAATGTCAACCTGTTCAATTCTCACGACATTTCGCGTGAAGTTACGTATCAATGGTCTGTAACTTAGTACGAAGTTTAAATCGACTAAGTTCTTCATAAGATATTGTGGAATGAGGAAATAACCTCAAAATTTCGAAGAGTCGCGAAATTTGTCATATTTCTCTTCCAAAATCTCCCGAAAAAACATAGGATCCACCCAAAATTTGAAGCCTGAATTTCGAATAAGAACGAAATATGGCATATTTCATATTTTTTCCCTTTATCACTGAAGTCAAATATCGGATTCCATTGGAATTTGGAACACTACTATTCAATATTGACATATTAAATTCAAAAAAGTCTACTTGTTAAAGGCTATTGAAACAACAATTAAATACAGATTTTTCTGTATAACCTTTACATAACATCTTTCGATATTGATTTGATATCTTACGATATACTTTTATGTCTTCGACGTACTACGTCTTCAATGACAAATGTTTTTTACCGCATTTCATATGTCAAGGAAAGAAGAAGGTGTAAGTAAAATCTGTGGCATTATTGTTTCTATGCACAATTCTAACAAGCATGCGTATGGACTTAAACCTGCTTATTTCCGTTATTGAAGTGAAGTGTACGTAACAAAACACGTGGTGAGTTTTGGATGTATAATATAGAATAAATGCTACTGATGATTCTAAATCGAAAGATAGAAGATGAAACACTGTGTCTAGTATTGTTTTTAGGTTGCATTTCATTTTTTCACACTTTTCTCAAGTTTTTTACTTTGATCATTATATGCCAGTTGATATAATAATTTTATCATTGAAGACGTAGTACGTCGAAGACATAAAAGTATATCGTAAGATATCAAATCAATATCGAAAGATATTATGTAAAGGTTATACAGAAAAATCAATATTGACATCAAAGTCTGTGTAAAATTTCATTGAAATCTGATAGAACGTCCACAAATAAAAATCAATAAGAATTGGAAAACTATCGAATGAACTTTTTTCATAAAGATAAGAAAAACACAAATACTTGAAATAAGTTGCGCGTTGCTATTCTGTCAATCTGATTGCTTCTGTACTTCCTGGGATATCGAGGAAGTAACCTCAAAAATTAGATATTAAATTCAAAAAAGTCTACTTGTTAAAGGCTATTGATATAACAATTAAATACAGATTTTTCTGTATTCACCTTTACATAATAATATCTTTCGATATTGATTTGATATCTTTCGATATACTTTTAATGTCTTCGACGTACTACGTCTTCAATGACAAAATTATTATATCAACTGGCATATAATGATCAAAGTAAAAAACTCTAGAAAAAGGTAAAAAAATGAAATACAACCTAAAAACAATACTAGACACAGTGTTTCATCTTCTATCTTTCGATTTAGAATCATCAGTAGCATTTATTCTATATTATATATCAAAAACTTACCACGTGTTTCTCACTCACAGTTCAACATCAATGGATGGACTTAAATCTGGTTATTTCCGTTGATGTTGAACTGTGAGTGAGAAACACGTGGTAAGTTTTTGATATATAATATAGAATAAATGCTACTGATGATTCTAAATCGAAAGATAGAAGATGAAACACTGTGTCTAGTATTGTTTTTAGGTTGTATTTCATTTTTTTACCTTTTTCTAGAGTTTTTTACTTTGATCATTATATGCCAGTTGATATAATAATTTTGTCATTGAAGACGTAGTACGTCGAAGACATTAAAAGTATATCGAAAGATATCAAATCAATATCGAAAGATATTATTATGTAAAGGTGAATACAGAAAAATCTGTATTTAATTGTTATATCAAAAATTAGAATTCGTATGACTCGGTTCGACCAATTTTACCCATTTACGAAGTCAACCGAGGTATTTTGAGGCTCCGAATCAATGCTGAAAATTTCAAGAGCCTAGGTTTTCGAAAAAAAAATCGGAAACTACAGTTAATTTGACGATACGATACACCGCTGTTACACAGAACAAGCCTGTAAAAGAAACCTAGAGAAGCATTTACGTGAAGTCAGCAGCTTTTACGCGCTTATTCACATTGCGAAATGGCGACTTGGAAATTTCAGTCAAATTTTAATGAAAAAAAAAAAATGTTCGAAGAAGAAATTTTTTTTAAATTTTTCCATGGATTATTCTTCTTATTGACACTGTTCATCTTCCAATCAAGTTTCATTTCGATCAGATAAATATTTTTCGAGTTATTGAAAAATAAAAATTTCAAATGGCTGTAACACAAACCATTCGGCAGATTTGGCCCATCAACGAACTCAACCTAGATATTCAGGATTAAAACCTAAATTTAAAATTTCAAGAGTCCTTCCATTCGAAAGTTAGAGCACACACGGACGGACAGCCGGCTGGCAGAACAGAATCAAATTTGACCTCGGAGTGAGTCAAACCTAGTCGTTCCAGACCGATTTCATCTCAAAATTCGAAAATATCAGACATTGTGACGCGCTGTTTCCCAAAACAAGTGCGTGATAACGCGCCTCTGAGAAATTATAACGTGCAAAAATTCACTTTAAAAAGTCTGTATGGTGTCTTCTGGTTCATAGTTGCATAATAGAGAGCTAAGGTACTCACTCCTCAAGTCCAACCCTTGTGGAGGACAAGGTCCCTTATACAACAAACAATTGGCGTAATAGTAGACCATCCTCCTATTGTTCATTATCTCCTCGACATCCAGACGATCGTACTTGGTGGCGTAGTACTCTGAGGGACCAGCATCCACCAAAACAATCACCATCACACTCACTGCAAACAACGTGAAAACAAGCATTTCTCAAAGTTCTCTCTTGTCTGGTCGCTCGGTCGACACTACCGAATGGTTCAATGGTTGAATGGTTGTCTTCACCGGGAAGGAACTCGCTGTTAAGAGCGAGGTCGATCTTATTGTTTCTGGCGCCCGACCTTTCTTTTCTGGTAGCCTCTGCGCCACCCTCGAGTAGACTTGCACCAGCTGATTTTCGCGGTACCTGTATGGTGAGGTGTTTATGGCAGTGAGAAACTTCAATTTCTCTTTCTATGATGATTAACTGATATCTGAGATTGATAAGCGTTTGGATCGATTTGATGTCATTGATGGTGTAATTATGGTGTTGATTTCACTGATGTTATTGGTACATTCTTCGAAATCTTCGATTTTGCGTACATGTTCTGGCCAACGCAGAGCTGTCGAGTCGTCCACATGTCTGCAAGTTTCGAGTTTTCAGCCGAAAATTGTCTCAAACGACTAGGTTAGACTCACTGATGACGAATTCGGTGTCGAAATCGATCCTATCAAACTGTCAAACGGAGATTTATGCATATACTCCATTCACTTCTGTAAACTATCCCGGTTGGCCATGATTTAGGTCAAGGGCTGGGCAGTATTTCAATTACTTGTAATTGAAATACGTATTTGAAATACAAATACGTATTTTGTATTTGTATTTCAATTACTTCTTGAAAATGTATTTTGTAATTGGTATTTCAAATACCTGACGCTGAGGTATTTTGTATTTCGATACTTTTGTCTTCGAAATACTTTCGAACAAATACATCTAGCGCTGAGCGCTCTACAGAAAATAGTCCCCGAATCCCCTTTCAGATGCAGCGATGTTCATCTGCTTCATCTAGTTCTTCTGCTAGCAATCATATTTTCGGCAAATGGAAAGGAAGAAAAGGTCCTGCGCAATGGTCATTTCATCATGGAGTTAGAGTTAGTCAACTTCTAAAAACGATAAGAGCAAAGAGCTTACCATCCTTGGACATTATTCTAACATGAAAAATCTAGAAAAGCACTGACGTGCTTCCACGTGAAGTCAGCAGCTTTTACGCGCTGGTTCACATTGCGAACTGTTGACTTGGAAATTTCAATGAAATAGGAAAATGTGAAAAAAGAATTCCGAAAAAAATAAATTTTTTTTCCAATTTTTTCATGGATAATTCTTCTTATTGACACTGTTCATATTCCAACCAAATTTCATTTCGATCAGATGAATATTTTTCGAGTTATCGAAAAATCAAAATTTCAAATGGCTGTAGCACAAAAACCATTCGGCAGATTTGGCCTATTAACGAACTTAGCCGAGATATTCAGGATCTTAACCTAACCTGAAAATTTCAAGACTTTAGGTCCTTCCTTTCGAATGTTACAGCGTACACTGCCGGACGGACATAATCAATTTTGACCACGGATTCTTCATCAGTGAGTCCAACCTAGTCGTTTGAGACCAATTTTGGCTCGAAATTCGAAAATTGCAGACATGGTGATGAAATTATAACGCGCTGTTCCCCAGAACAGCGCGTAAAAATGTGTTCATACAATATAACACAAGTTTCTGCCCATCAGGACGTGTAGAAAGATTGTTTTCTTTAGCAGGTTTTATTCATTCCCCAACAAGAGGCTGTTTGTCTGATACTACATTAAAAAATCTTTATTTACATTTACATTATTCTTTACTTAGCAATAAAATAGCTGAGCTGAATTAGTTGTACTCTTTTCACATTTTACGTAACACCTGAATATATTTTGTAATTTGTATTTCAAATACAAATAGTTAAAATACTGTATTTTGTATTTTATATTTCAAATACCCGACTTGAAAGTATTTTGTATTTCAAATACCTGCGAGAAAGTATTTTGTAATTTGTATTTCAATTAAGCCAAGCATGTTTTTTGCCCAGCCCTGTTTAGGTCTATCAAATTTTTTACTTAATGTCAAAATAATACTCAGCGACGTTGCCAAATGCCGATGCCAATTTCTACTCACAATCTCAACATGATCATCACGCTTGGAAACTAAAAATGCCGAAGGTAGTTTTGAAGAAGCTGAGACAAAAGTATCAGGAAGTACTATGTAGAATTAAAATCTGCTTTTTCTGATAGTAACCCTGATAATTTGGAATCAATAATACACCACAAGCTATCCAACATTTGCGACGTATGTGAGTGAAAACCAAGGAATTATATTTTATACTATTAGATATTTATTTTTTAGCAGCACATACCCACAATAAGAAAGATTTTAAGTGAAAATGACGACAAAGAATTTCCTTCTATAGGTGCACCCAAAAAGACACTAACTGAAGACTTTTTTTTGAAAAAAGATCTGCAACGACAAATTTGGAATTATAATTTGAAAACTGAACACTTTTCGATTGATACACTACTCACCTTTGCAAAGGAACATTTGGAATATAACGAAGGACGAACATCACTTTTTTAAATCTTAAAATCAACGGGTTACAAATACAGAAGGGTAAATAAACGCAAAATTCTATGTGAACACAAACATGTTGTTGCAGCCAAAACTACTTTCCTGCGCAAATTTTCACAGTATTAATCGTTGGATGAAAATCTAAGATTTGTGCAAAAAAACATTTTGATAAATAAGTAATTTCTATTTCTATATAGAGAAGACAACGTTGCATAGTTATCTGACAGGAAAATGACTATAACCTAACATTTTCAAAATATTCACAGTGAAATGTGTCAGAATGTCATAACAAACGGGATACTTCTTAAAAATGAATGGAGTATAGTCAGTCGAACTTTTTGATATTATTTCTTCAATACCTCAGGAACTAGAAAGAATATCAACGCGCAACTAGGTGCAAAATTTTGTATTGATCTAGTTCTTAGAATTTGAACAATCGCGTGAAAGATTCTGACCTCACGTCGACGCTTAAGAGCAAACAATACCTAGAATTTAACGGGGTGACTTTGATTGAAAAAAATTGTAAGATTGCGCAATGTAGCCACTTTTTATGTTCAAGAGTTTTCGGGAAAATAAAAACTGAAATGGAGTGAAAAATGGGGAAATAACTAACATTGCGCATTAGGTACATTACATCCCCAAAAAAAAAAAATCAAAAAATACTCACTGAAGCCTGCAGAATGACACCCTTATGAACTTAAAAATTTCTCCGAATTTTAATATTTCACGCGGCTATTAGTAACGTTGAAGCATGTAGAGGGATTCAGGTGCCTGACTTTGAGATATTCACGAGGTTTAATGAAACTTGAATGTGGCTGTGCGTAGCCGTAGTTTAGCACCACGTGATATTCTTTGCTCTTAACAAGAATTTTTTGTGGACGAATTCTTTCATCCAAACATGAAAAAATTCACTTTCCAATTGTTTTCCCCATTTTCATAACTTCTGCATCAGAAAAAGGGTTTCTAGTTTCCTGATTTTTTTCGCTTACTTCGATAGACTGAACCTATGTCAACAATACGCAGTTGTCACTATTTCAGAAGAATCATATCGACCATTCGGGGAGTACACGACTCGAATTCCAAGGATAAGACGACTATTTAGTACCATATCTGGTAACTGCATACATGTTTCACCTTTCTTAGGGATCATCAAAGATTGGAATTTATTTTATGACTGTAAAGCCTTAAAAAGAGTTGTTTGGTTCGAAATTATTGCAAATTTCATGATGTTTATGATATTACATTACCTAAGATAAGCAGAAAAGTTTTTTATGTTTTTTTAGGATTTTCTCTCCATTCTTCCTACATTCAATCGAACCCTATAAATATGTTCAGGTGCAATGCCAAACAAATTCATAGGTTAACTTTTTTGAACCCTGGTTTACTGGATTCGTAATCAGATTATATAGCAGACGAACCTTGAAGCCTCTTAACCTATACGAATCATTCCCGAAGAAAATTCTTGAAGTTGAATAAAAATATTCACTTACCCTGCACTGGTATAAGGAACAAAGCCAACACAGAGCACATCCTAGGCCGCAAAATGATGAAAAAAAAGCAACAGAACATCGAAATAAGCTATGAGCATTAATCGAAACCTCTAAAAATATTGGGGAGTACAACCATAGAAGAAAAGACAAATATTTTGCTCTTACATTTATGATTTGTTGAGTGAGATTGTTCGCAAAATATTCTAATAAAACCCATTAAACTCCGCAACATTCCTACGAAAAAAAAGCTTTCTTACTTTCTCAGTTGAATTACCCAATACCACTGATATCTTAAATAAAACGTTTTTCTCTACAGGGTGATTCCGGAGGAGACCGTCAGATTTTGGGATAAATTTACACTAGTCAAGACAGTCTCGGAACACTGTTTGGTTTATGGTTGGGGGTCTCTGTTGAGAATATACAGGGTGATTTGTCCGATTCGACCGATTTTACTTTTATTGATAACTTTGGTATGGCTTATTCGATTTCAATGAAATTTTCGGCGTAGTACAATAGTGTTGATCACATTCATTGATTTTAATTTTTTTTTCAAAATGAGCTGTTGTTATTGTGATAAATCCAGATTAATTGTGAAGGTTAAAAAAACACCCTGTACATAGCGTTTCCTAAACTACGCTATCTATTTACGATTGTACTATAATTAGTCATTATTTGAGAGTTTCTAATTTTTTTGGCACACTTCTAGTTTTCCGAGAAATTTTTTTCAAAAAAATGATAATGTCGAAATTTCGCTCCAATTGATTCTACTTTTGTTGATAACTTTGGTATGGCTCATCCAATTTCGATGAAATTTGCAGTGTAGAACAATCTGGATGAGTACATTCAATAATCGCAACAATTCCTCAAAATACAGTGTTGTAATTGTGATAATTTCAGAATTTCAGATTAATTGTGCAGTTGAAAGAAAAACACCCTATACATTGCTTTTCCAAAACTTTCTTATTCGTTGCAGATTCTTAAATAATATGTCATCATCCAGAGGTTTTTGATTCCTTTGGCACACCTCCAGTTTTCCTGGACTACATTTTTGAAGAAGAGCTTTATCGAAATTTGGCTCACAAGCAGTGAGAGTATTCTGCACTCGGTAGAAAAGCTGTATCGTCCAAGGATGCAAAGTTGTTCGTCGCTTCTAAAATATTCTCTTCAAATTCGAAATATATTCTGAATTGAATGATTTTATACAAAATATTTGCAATTAAATATGAATTTGGAATTTGAAAAGAATATTTCAGAACTTAAGAACTGCTTGGCATTCTTGGACAATACAGTTTCCTACCTAGTACGGAATATTCTAAATGCTTGTGAGCTAAATTTCGATCATGCTCTTCTTCAAAACTGTTTTCTAGGAAAAACGGAGGTGTGCCAAAGAAATTAAAAACCTCCGAATAATGACAAATTATTGTAGAATCTGAAACGAATAAGAAAGTTTTGGAAAAGTAATGTACAGGGTGTTTTTTCTTCAACTGCACAATTAATCTGAAATTCTAAAATGATCACAATTACAACCCTGAATTTTGAAAGACTTTTGCGATTATTGAATGTACTCGTTTAGATTGTTCTATACTGCAAATTTTATCAAAATTGAATGAGCCATACCAAAGTTATCAATGAAAGTAGAATCGATTGGAGCGAAATTTCGACATTGTTTTTTTTTGATGGAATTTTCTCAGAAAACTAGAAGTGTACCAAAAAAATTAGAAACTCTCAAATAATGACTTATTATAGTAGAATCGTAAACAGATAGCGTAGTTTTGGAAATGCGATGTACAGGGTGTTTTTTCAACATGCTCAATTAACCTGGAATTATCACAATAACAACCACTTATTATGAAAAAAACTTTAGAATTAATTAATGTCCTCATCAATATTGTACTTCGCCGAAAATTTCTCTAAAATCGAATAAGCCATACCAAAGTTATCAATAAAAGTAAAATCGGTCGAACCGGACGAATCACCCTGTATTTTCTCAATAGAGACCCTCAACCATAAGCCAAACATTGTTTCGAGACTGTCTTGACTAGTGTAGTTCATCAAATAATAAACCTAAATTGGGTATTGCTCATCCCACTAATTATAACAGTTTTATTTATTCTGCATTACAAAAATAATGAATTATAAATTCACTCAAATCATTATAAATGTCTTCTTACTTCATTATACCTTTCAGGGTTTCTCATGCAGGAAGTTGTTAATTTTTAGTACTGCGTAGAATCCTGTCGACTAAATGTCATGTGAATACTTGCACAATTAAAATTTGAATATCCAGAGTATTTGCCTACTCCTATAATTTGATCATTGTATGTTCATTAATTGGTTAGTGTCATCGAACTACTTCGTCTTGTTTTTGAAAATGTCCTCTGTATGTTGTGTGAAGTTCATTTCAATTTATTATTCCTAGAAACAGAAAAATACGAATGTGAATGAATGTATGAACTAAAAACTCAAATGGTAAGCCAGATCTCCATCTTTAATCTGAGAATTCTTATGTTTATATGTTTGTTATTGCGTACATAAAATAATGTTCGGTGGGAATGCTTCATGTACCTTATAGTTATAGTGTTGAATAAAGCGCATCCACCAAAAATTCTTCTCCATGAATCGAACTCGGCAAGTTCACTTCAATTCTTTGGATACCAGTTTGGGAAAAGCTACATGACGAGGAAGGCTGAGGAATATTAGGAAAGTAAACGGGTTTTAATAAATCTTTACATCTTTTATTCCATGTTGCCTTCAGTTATAAGTTTTTTTATTCGTTTGTTGACTTTGTTTCTTAATATAGGTACATATCATTTTGCTTCATCTAAATCCGAATAATCTTCTGCCTCTCCTGGAGCTAAATTTTGATGTTTTCTGATGAAGGAGCCATCTGTATCGTATTTATCAAGGAGTTTCTGCCAATACTCCCTCTCATTTTGTAATAGATAAGAAAGAACTGTTCCTGCAATTTTTTTCTGCTTTTCACTGCATCTTGAACACTCAGATTGCATAGCGTCAGGAAGATATTCTAAAAAAATGATAAGATTAAACAAAATAAATTTTATGAATTTCGGGAATCCATGAATAATCGTTCACATTGAATTCATAGTAAATACAATATATATGTTTTAACAGAATGAGCATCTCATCAAACGAGATATTTTTAGAATTATTTTCATTTGATTTTTCGCTTTGTGAGAATTTTGTCAAACTGACAATTTCAAGAAATCACAGCAATAAAGGGTTTTCCAATAAGAGGTGTTATTTTGAATAGCCCGCTATTTCGGTAGATGTCACTTTTAAAGCTGTCATTTTTTGACATTTGGCAAATGGAAACTACGCCATTAATAAAAAAGGAACGATACACTCTTCAACAACGCATTGAAATTATTAAAATTCACTATAGAAATGGTGAAAATTTGGCAGAGGCGGTTCGTAAAACTAGGACATTTTTGGGTCGTCGTGAGACACCTTGTCGGACCACAATAAAGAAATTGGTGGAAAAATTCGAGCTGTTGGGACAACTTAGTGATGTGAAGAATACAACCCGTGCACGTCGCTCAAGAACAGCCGAGAATATTGCTGCTGTAGCCGAAAGTGTTGAAGAAAACCCAGGATTGTCTATTCCTCGTCGTTCTTTGGAATTAGGCATTCCACAAACGTCATTACACCGTATTTTGCATAAAGATTTGGGTCTTAAGGCTTATAAAGTTCAGTTAACACAAGAACTCAAGCCAGCCGATCATCAACAACGTCGTGTCTTTGCTGATTGGGTCGTTGAAATGCATGAAAATGATCCGGAATTCCATCGAAAAATCATCTTGAGTGATGAGGCCCATTTCCACCTCGGTGGCTTTATTAACAAACAAAATTGTCGCATCTGGGGCTCGGAAAACCCGAAAGTTATTGTTGAAAAGCCTCTCTATCCTCAACGTGTGAGCGGAGTCATTGGACATTACCATTGATCTTTTGCGGGAAAAGTTTCCGGAGCGTGTTATCTCTCGAAGAGGTGATCACAATTGGCCACCGGGATCTTGTGATTTAACACCTCGCGACTTTTGGGCCACGTGAATACGCCAATAGCTCAGGGTCGATTCAAGACCTCAAAGATGGAATTCGTGAGACTATCGAGGACATAGGGCAGCCACTTTGCGATTTGGTTATCGAAAGAATATTTCATTAAAAGGATATGGTCCTGTAAGCGTGGTCGTGGTGGTCATTTGCCTGATGTTATTTTCCACTATAAACGGCATAGCTTTTTCTTTATAATGAAATAAACATCCGATCATTTATATTGAGAAATGAAATTTTTCTTTGAATATCAAAATAACATCCCTTATCGGAAAACCTTTACATTTACCATTGGTTTGAGCGTCATACTGCATTTCGTTGAATTTCAAAAATCTGATGAATTTAATTTTTCTTTGAATATCAAAATAACACCCCTTAACGGAAAACCTTTACATTTACCCTGCATTTCGTTGAATTTCAAAAATCTGATGAATTTAATTTTGGTTTGAAATTTTCTATCACTATGACGCCTCATCCTACTTGAAATGATTTCCTAGATATAAACTCACCGATTCATAAAACTATAATATATATAATAAAATAATAATATAAATAAATATAAAGAATACAGAAAAACTTTATCCTAAATCCAAATAAGAGTCTTCAATCATTTTGGAACACCTAATTATTTCATATATTTTCTACTTCATCTAGATATTTCGAGATGTTCGAAGTTTGATATTGAAAAATCTGATAAAATTCAAGAAATTTCCTTATTTTTGTAGATCCGCCCCTGAGCTAATAAAGTTCTTCAATTTAGCTCCGCCCACGTTCATTCAGACCATAGTCTTATTTATTTATTTTGTGGCCAGGGCATAGACTCTGACTTCCATGTCTATGGAGTATACTTTCCATGAAATTCTCAGAGTTTAATCAATGTTTTTACGCTAATTCCATATAATTCATTCATAAATTGGACGAAAATTAGGATAGTTATGGAATTTTCAATACGAGAATGTCGACCAAATGCAGGAGTGTCACATTGAGAACTATTTCAATGCTTATATCTTTTCACCTGCGCCACACCTGTAAAATGGCAAATAAAAAAAGTGGTTTATTTGATGACGGAAATCACTGTTAAAATTAATGTACAGGGTGATTCATTAAGGTTGGCCACCGGCCGTATCTCGGAAACCGTTCATCCTATAACTTCCGGAAAAAAATTCTAATGACAAAATCGGCCCCTAGAAAATGATTAAGAATATTTTCAAGTTCGTAGTTCCCCACTAGAGGGCGCAATCTATCACTTGTAAAATATAATCTCATTTTATACGGAATATTGTCCAGCTAACAGTGGTAAAGAATAATAAAATAAGAAAATACTCTTCCTATTCAACAACTTTTGTTTGAGTAATTTTTCTATATTTCCTTTTTTTTAGTGATGGGATGAAAAAACTTTTCTTCACAAAAAAAACACTCTCACTTCTGTATGCGTGAACCGATTTTCATGTAATTTAATTTTATTCGAAGGCCATTAAACTCAGATTACAGAAAAATATGACAACAACATACCGGGTGATCCAATTAAAAACTACAGGCTGTTTTATGTCACTTCACCCTATTTGCGCGTTTTACTGGAGAATTTCAAATGCAATGCTATGATTCTAACCGACTGAGAATAATCTAAGCATTATCACCTATTGACTTGTTAAAACCGCAGACAGATATCTCCGGTCATTCCGAAGATATTAACATTTTTGCAGATTTCGATAAGTGTTGATCAACCCTGTGAAATTCAGGAGGAATTGAGTTATTTCATCATCTAAACAATCAAATGAAAAAACGAACTTATCAAAAATGTATCTCACTCACAAAACAAGCTGATCTAGATCCAGTAAGCTTTGGCGTTACTGTTCATTCTCGGTTTCTATAGCTGTAAAATTTATTTAGGTCGATTGCAAACTACTAGTTTATGAGGCCTCATTATTCAAACGGAGAAGCATATGATATGCTTAATGTTCATGCTGAATGTTTAGAAAATGCAGTAGCTGAAAGGGAATACCCTACACGATATCCTGAAAGGCGTCGTCTTTCCAGAAAAGTATTCAAAATATTGACACGAAGACTGCGACAAACTTGGAAGGTTCAATATGTTGGAAGAACAAATGGAAAACGTCGAAGCCGTAATGAGGATAATATCATAAAAGTTTTGGCTTATGTTTATGCTGAATAACATTTAAGCATCCGAAAAATTGCAAGTGATTTGGGATCGAATTATTCGCTACTTCAGAGTATACTAAAGGACCATAAACTGCATCCGTATCATGTTGTCTTGCACCAAGAATTGAAAGAGACGACAGGACTTTTGCAATTGGTTGAAACGAATGCTTAACGGCGAACCTAACGTCCTTCATAGAATATTATGGACTGACGAGGCTACTTTTTCCAGCAATGGTAAAGTAAATTTTCACAACCTCCACTACTGATCATCTAACAATCCATATTGGCAAAGATATGTCAATAATCAGAATCGCTGGAGTGTTTACGTGTGGTGCGGAATTTTTGATGGAACAGTTTTCGGACCATTTTTCTTCGATAGTATCTTAACGGGACAAAGGTGCTTGAAATTTTAACGGAAAATTTTCGAAATTTTTTAGAAGATATTGCTATTCAAATCTGGTTAGATATGCGGTATCAACAAGATGGTTGCCCGGCGCATTATGCTGCTAATGTTAGGGAATAAGATACCGTCTTCTCAAAGAGGTGGATTGGACGAGACAGTATTTTTCCAGTAAGATCACTCGACCTCACAGTATTAGATTTTATTTTTGGGGGAGAATGAAGACTTAGTTTTCCGAACACCCCCAGCTACAAGTGAGGATATAAAAAATAGGTTTCGACAGGCAGCTGAAACTGTGACCAGTATCAACTAAAGAATGACTTAATTTATCTATAGAAAAAAATGGTAGACATTTTGAATATTTGAAATGATTATGTATGAGGGTTGTTTTTTGTTCAAATATTTTCGTTGTTGCTTATTTTTGTTTCATTTTATCGTATTATTGTTATTTCATGTGTGTTTAGTATTTTTCTGCGTTGTCATGACGACTAAAGTCACTTTCTTGTTGTTTCAAGCTCACAGAGTCGAACACCACTTATCAAAATTCACAAAAATGTCAATATCTTCGGAATGACTGGAGCTATCTGTCTGAGGTTTTAACAAGTCGATAGGTGATAATGCTCAGCTTATTCTTAGTCGGTTAGAATCATAGCATTGCATTTGAAATTCTTCAGTAAAACGCGCAAATGGGGTGAAGTGACATAAAACAGCCTGTAGTTTTTAATTGGATCACCCGGTATATTGTTGTCATATTTTTCTGTGATCTGCTTTCAATGGCCTTCGAATAAAATCAAATAACGTGAAAATCGGTTCACGCATACAGAAGTACGAGTGTTTTTTTTGTGAAGAAAAGTTTTTCCATCCCATCACTAAAAAAAAGGAAATATGGAAAAATTACTCAAACAAAAGTTGTTGAATAGGAAGAGTATTTTCTTATTTTATTATTCGCTACCACTATTAGCTGGAGAATATTTCGTAAAAAATGAGATTATATTTTACAAGTGATAGATTGCGCCCTCTAGTGGGGAACTAGGAACTTGAAAGTATTTTTAATCATTTTCTAGGGGCCGATTTTGTCATTAGAATTTTTTTCCGGAAGTTATACGATGAACGGTTTCCGAGATACGGCCGGTGGCCTCCCTTAATGAATCACCCTGTACATACAACGACGTATAGTAAAAACCATGGTAATCCTGTATATCTCAAAGATGAATGAAAATTGTAACAGGTTGATTTTCACTTATGGGATTTCTCAATGTGACCGAATGACGATGGAATGATTTCTAGATATCAGAAGTATCAGTGATCATGCATGCTCAGGTTAATCATTAAATAGCGATTATTGTACCTACGTGGTGTTCCTCGAATATCCACAAAAACTTAATAAGCTGGGTAAAGTTCATAAATGCTTTTTTAATTCTTTTCTCCTTCTTACAATGATAAATATTATATCAACAACGATCGTTTCAAAACAAACTATTTAAATTCCACGTCATAGTTCAACATGTAAAAATCTCTGATTCTATACAAAAAGTAATGGTTTTTTTTCAAATCGTTCTAATGACAAGATCATCACGACATTTTGCACAAAGTTGTCCTTCAGCATCTTCAAACTAGTTTCATCAGGATTGAATAAGTATTTCTTGAGTTATAAAAAAAAAACAATGATATCGATAAGAAAACCACGGAATTTTACATATTTTTTTTCCAATATCTACGAGAATAATAACCGAATCGAATTGAAACTCTGTACATTGCTATCAAATATAGAGCTGATGCTATGCCTGAAATTTGATGAATAGTATCACAAAAAACATGAAATCCGAAAAAAATTTGAAAAGTTTTTTTTTTAATTTTGATGGTCCTGTCACGATCTCAACAATATTTTGCGACAAGTTGGAGGTCCTTAAGGTCAATCTAACTGCCAAGTTTTAATCCAATCGCTTCAGTAGTTCTCGAAATATCAGGAAAAAAACCTCAAAACTTCAAAGAGCTATAACTCCGAAACTATTCAACCGATTCCACCCATTAACGAACTTAATCTCCGCAGTTTGAAATGCAACCAACCCTGAAATGTTCAAGTCGATAATATGAGTCCAATCTAGTCGCTTGAGCCAGAAATGGTCTCAAACGACTATGTTGGACTTACCGATGACGAATCCGGTGTCAAAATCTATTCTGTCCGGCCGACCGCAAGCACGATTACGGGTGTACGGAGGAATCTATCGACTTGAAAATTTCAGGGTTGGTTGCATTTCAAAATTCGAAAGTTGAGTTCGTTAATGGGTCAAAACCTATCGAATGATTTTGGAGTTATAGCCATTTGAAGTTTTGAGGTTATTTCCCGGATATTTTGAGAACAACTAAAGCAATTGACTTTGAACTTGGCAGTTAGTTGGGAGCGTAATGACTCGCAACTCTACGCGAAATTTTGTTGAGATCGTGCTGTCATTGAATTTTGAAAAAATTTTTCTCTAAAATTTTTTTCGAAAAAATTTTTTCTCGAAAACTATTCATTACATTCGGAAAAATATTCTGGTTGTACCTTGAGGTTCATATACCACAGCAGTGCACAAAATTTTAGTTCTATAAGATTCTAGATTTCAAAGATATTGTGAAAAAATATGTCAGATTTCGTAATTTTTTCGAGACATGGTCATTTTTTTCCGGAATTACTCAAAAAATACTATTTCAATCACGATGAAAATTGGCAGCTAGCTTGGAAATGCTTATGGACAATTTTGTGCAAAATTACGTGATGATCTCAAATTAGAACAGTTTGAAAAAAATTTCAATTTTTTTTTTTCAAATATTCAATATTCTGTAATCTTCTGATCATAATATTTTCATGAATTTCTGCATGAACATTCAAATTGTCTTTTTCCGATAAAGCACTGGATTTCAATTCGATCCAATCTGTAAATAAAATGCACCGAATAATTCATTAAAGACAATCCGATTTTCTGAACATTTTGAGTAATGAATTAATCTTGTACTCGAGATTTGCATCAGAAAACCAGTTATGTAGGTATAAAATACCACAAAAGCACCCAAGTTTTGGATAAATTTTTCAATTTCTGAATCCTAAATGTAAGGTGAATTTATTCATTCTAATTTTTGTGGGTCTCTGAATTCGTATCAATTCGAATATAAATGAGTGGTTTCGACAAAAACTTACGTCTCAGTAGTTTTCCTTCAGGAGAACAAGGTCCTTTATCCAACAAGCAATTCATGTAATTTTTGAGCAGTCTTGAACTAGCCAAAATAGATTCCACATCTATGTTATCGTATCTTGTAGGATATTGTTCTACTTCTCTTCTCAACCTCGCCAAGTCCATGCAAAAAAATCCATCGACAAAACTGAAGGCAAAAAAAAGAAAACAGCAGAGTGAAGACTTCATTTTGCAACTGACCATATGATCAATGTTGCTTGAAGAAATCAATTTAGGGTATCTTTCATTCTCTGAGCAAATTCAAGGTAAGCCTGCTTAAAGCTGGCTCTGACCAGAATATGGTCACATTTGAGATGTTATTATTTTATTGGTAATTATTCAGGAAAAAAATTTAAGGTCGTGCATAATTAGCAGTGGCGGTTCTTTCGAACAGAAAAAGATGACTTTTCCCCCTAGAATATGCAACATAGATGAACTTGAATATGATTTTCTCTCACATAATTGATACAACTGCAAATATATTGGCTCATTACTGAAAGAACCTCTGGAAACATATAACGAAGAAAACTTTTCACTCTGTACAAATTAATTTGGCCGGGCGTTGTCAATTCTTATCAATTTGAACAATGACTCTATGGTTTGCTTGAATTATGTAGGTATACCACAAAATTCTTCAGCCTACAATATTGAGATACAGGATATTCCAAAATTGCAGATAGAAATAATGGGGGATGATTCTCTTGGTAAAATGAAGAACAGAAAACTGTCGAGAAAAAAGGTGCAGAGTTTGAAGTTTCCCCTATATCTATGGTTCAACTGATTCATGATGCAACTCCGTAGTTTTGATACCATGTTTTCATGTCTATTGGCGTCTGAATTTAAGATTGGAGCGCCACGGTGCCCAGTTTTAGAACCTTACATACAGACATAGATTTTGTTTTGATAGTCGATTTTGTACTGTTTGTTAGTGTTTGGTTTGATAATTTTTGATTTCACGATTTATTCAAAGACTTTTTAGACTTTTATAGTTGACGAGGGTATTACTGGGAGTACATATTCCATTCTTATAAAGAAGTTATGTATCATTCTTCAATCTAATTGAGTGTGGCAACTCTAAAATTACGGGGATATCTCCAAGGTTAGACAGTATTCTAATATTATTTATTTTCAGATACAAATGGCAAGATTGTCTTTGGGGATTTTTTAGGCTGTCTTGGAAGTTGAAAAACAGATGGTAAACATACTTTTTGGAGTCATAGACTAATACTCATAACTATTTTTATAGGGAAGGACTAAATACTCAATATATTGCGAATAAAATGAATACATTCACATGAAACTAATGCTTCTTGTACCGTAAGCCTTATTCATTATGGATTAACAAATAAATTTTCCAACACTCATATGATTGGTGTTGAAAAAGCTGTAATAAATAAGCCTTGTACAACTTTGCTTCCATCGGCAGAAGCACTTTGAGCAGAGAGTTTTCATCACCAGATATTTCCTTGTTGTTTCCTCTTCTTTTTCAATAGTCATTTCTATCACTAGAACATTTACGTTGTTCCTTAATGATCAGTTCAACAGGCAGATTTCTGGAAGGCATAGCATTCCTCTTAAGTAAATTTCTCTGCTTGGATTATGGGTCTGGAAAAAAATTGTCTTCATGAATCTGATCTAATATTTCATGAGCAATTCGTGCTTACCTCTATAAAAATGATCATCATCGGTAAAATGCAGGAAACAGACTCACATAAATCTTGTTTGTTGGTTTTTATCGATTCTTCAACACTTTCAGGCCCGACTTGTTAAAGGAAGTTTCTTTCAACTTAACTCCAAATTTTTTACCGGACTGTAGAAATCTATGGGAGGGGACATTTGAGTTCGCTTTTCCTCAGTAGAAGCACTTGTAAAATCACACGAACGCCAAGAAAAATGCATAAACTTTCTCATTTTCTTAACATTTCTTTTAACTCAACAATGATAATGTCTGTACCTCGGGTTACTCGGATAGCCACCAGAGGGAGTAGCGCTTATCTTCATTCACCAATAGGTTTGTTCGTTGTACGTGAATATGAACTACACTAACTACACTAACTCCAATGACTTCCAATTCTCAGTACAGTTGAGTGTGGTCACAGTTGAAAGAATGAGTGTAGTTAGTGGAGTTCAATCTGTACTGTGACTTTCACAGAATACAAATATGTGATAGAAGCTGTTACGTAAATCCATGATGTAAAAAACATGGTGTGCTCATCTGAAAAAAAAGTGACGTCAGCAAGATTAAAATACAAGGAAATATATATTCTGTCTTGGTTTTCGCTATCATTTCGAGTTTATGTGATTATGTTGATTTTTCGTTAAGTTTTTCTAAAAACGTCACGGAAAATAATTCTGATCGTTTGAATAAAGCAAAAAAATGTAGGAAAAAACTGGACAATTTCAAACCAATGATTGCTATCAGAGGCAACAAGAGATGTCTATGATCATACGCATAACTATCATAGAAGAAAGTATCACTGCGCTCGTAATCTGTGACTACACTAACTCCTCATATTTCCGCAACCAACAGAGTGCAATTTCAAAACAAAACACACCGGACGGTATCAGTGGCGTTATTGTATTTAGTGTGGTCACCGAATAGAGAAGTAGTGTAGTGTGGTGTAGTTCATGCAGGTAATGATGTAAGTAAAACATGGTGTGCTCATCTGCTCATCTGTGATCGTATTATTTTTTTCATTCAAATTTAAAGCACAGAATATATATTTCCTTGAATTTGAATGAAAAAAGTGACGTCATCATTGGTAAATACGATCACAGAAGATCAGATGAGCACACTATGTGTTACTTACATCATGAGGCCGGTCATATAGGCATAGGGCATAGAGAAATTGACTGCGCAATAATCTTGAGAAATTGATCACCTTGAGAAAGAGAAAACACATTCTTCTTCAAGATCAATGATCCAAAAATGAACTAGATGTATATTATAAGATCATCGTCCTACAAGGACCATATAATCTAATTGTTTGTAAAAAAATCAACGATACCAGGGAGGAAGCCACGAAAGCTTACATATTATTTCTCCTTATATCTCCGGAAGATAAAAATCAGATCAAACCGATATGACTTGGCCCATTCCATTAACGAACTAAGCCGGCGCATTCTGATGCACAACCTATCTTGAAGTTCCAAATCTCTAGCTCTTTCCGTTCTAAAGTTATCGGGGTAACAGTTCGACGGCCGTACAGACTCAATTTTGATGATGGATTCGTCAAAAGTGAGTTTGAGAGCATTTTCGACTCAGAATTCGAAAATTACAGACAGTTAGGCAGAACGATAGCAGGTTGTTTCTTGGAAAATGCGAGAAAAATCTTGAATCAACAGTGATTCGGTAAAAATAAATCATATCTAAACGGAAAATGGAGTAAAGAAATAAGGGACCGCCACTGGTATCCAAGGATGCAACAAGCAGAAATTAAATTTAATAATAGTATTTCAACGAGAAAACGAGGTTTAAAATATCTGAAATTAAATTCTTCACTCAATCAAGCGCATCTTCAAAAAATATTTAATGCGTTGCAAGTAATAAATTGAGGATAGAAATTTGAAAAATACTTTTCAGTTTCAGTAATGAAAATCAACTTCTTTGAAATGTCTCCGAGTCTTTTTTTCGAGTGATTCATTCGCAATATTTCAATGGATTAATGAAAAGACATGGGCGCATCCACCAATCACAGACGAAGTATTCATAGGAGGATTGCTCAACAATTATGACATGTAAGTACTGAAGATGAATAGAACTAGTACAGAAGCTGCTGCCTTCATGGCAGTGCTTTTCGAGGTTTTTTTCGATAAAGTACTGGATTTCAATTCGATCTAATCTGTAGTTTTGGAGATATTGAGAAAATAATTAAGCCCCTAACCTACTCGAGAAATATGGAGTTTCTAAGTCGTTTCTTCCTGAAATTATTGTGTTTTTTTTCCCAATATTTCCAAAGATACAGATTCGATCGAATTGAAATCCATACTTTATTGAAAAATGACAGTTCGAATATTGAATTTAAAAAAAAAAATTCGAAATTTTTTTTCAAATTGTGCTAATGATACGATCATCACGAAATTTTGCAGAAAGTTGTCCATCAGCATTTCCAAACTAGCTGCCAAGTTTCATTATGATTGAATCAGTATTTCTTGAGTTATTCCAAAAAAAAACGATATCGAAAAAAAAACCCACGAAATATTACTAATTTTTTCACAATATTTTCAAAAATTATTATCGTATCAAACTGAATTTTGGTACATTGCTGTGAAATATATATTTCCAGCTATGAGCAACCTTTTTTCCAACTGTTACGAACGGTTTTCTGAGAAAAAATTATGTTCGAAAAAAATTTTTTTAAAATTTACTGATTGCACGATCTCAACAAAATTCTGTTAACGGTTGTATGTTGCTCTTCTCCGACCAACCATCAAGTTTTACTTTCATCGCTCCAGTAGTTCTCGAAATATCAGGGAAATAACCTCAAAAATTCAAATGGCTATAGCTCCGAAACCGTTCAACAGATTTTGCCAATTAACGAACTCAACCTTTGCATTTTAAAATGCAAACAGCACTGAAATTTTCCAGTCGAGAGTCCGTACTCCCGTTATCGTGGTCACGGCCGACAAGCTTGACAGATTCGTCATCAGTGAGACCAACCTAGTCGTTAGAGACCATTTTCTGCTCAAAATTAGGAAATAATAGATATTTGGACAAAACGATAGCACGCTGTTCACCTTGAACATGCGCGTAAAAACCCTAGAAAAGCACTGACGTGAAGTCAGCAGCTTTTCGCGAATGTTCAAGGAAGATGACCGCTTTGGCAACGAATTCGAACGCGAACGCTGCTGAATTCAAGGTCCCTATTCTTGAATCGGGAAAGGGAAAAATAGGTGTGTCGACGCAGTTGTCAAGGAAACGCGGTGCATTTAGAGAACGTTCATCCCATCACATTCAAGAAAAAGGTCCCACGTCAGTGCTTTTCTAGGTTTTTGGGCGCATGTTCGAGGGGAACAGCGTGCTATCGTTTTGTCCAAATATCTGTAATTTTGGATGATTGAGCCGAAAATGGTCTCAATCGACTAGGTTGGACTCACTGATGACGAATCCGGTGTCAAAATCGATTCTGTCCGGCCGTCCGTCCGGCCGAGGACACAAAAACTTGAAACTTTCAGGGTAGGTCGCGCATTGGAATGCCGCGGTTAAGTTCGTTAATGTACAAAATCGGTCGAATAGTTTCGGAGTTATAGGCAGTTGAAGTTTTGAAGTTATTTATTTTTTATTTCAGAAACTACTTGAGCGATTGGATTCAAACTTGGCAGTTAGTTGGAGTATAACGACGCGCAACTTGGAGAAAAATTTTGTCAGGATTATATTGTCAGTAAATTTAAAAAAAATTTTTTTTCGAAATTTTTTGCTAAAAAATTTTTTTTCCGGAAACCATTAATCATAACGAAAAAAAAACCACTCAAACTTTGAGCTTCATATTTCACAGCAGTGTACCAAATTTAAGTTCGATACGATCATAAGTTTTAGAGATATCGGAAAAAAATATGTAAAATTTCTAGGTTTTATACTCGGTATCGTTGTTTTTGCGCGCATGTTCTAGGGGAACAGCGTGCTATCGTTTTGTCCAAATGTCTGTAATTTTGGATGATTGAGCCGAAAATGGTCTCAATCGACTAGGTTGGACTCACTGATGACGAATCCGCTGTCAAAATTGATTCTGTCCGGCCGGCCGGCCGGCCGGTTGGCCGGCCGTAGACACGATAACTGTAGACAGAAGCAAGCTAGCTACTTGAAACTTTCAGAATAGGTTGCCGCGGTTAAGTTCGTTAATGGGCCAATAGTTTCGGAGTTATAGGCACTTGAAGTTTTGAAGTTATTTATTTTTTATTTCAGAAACAAATCAAGCGATTGGATTCAAACTTGATAGTTTGGTGGAGTATAACGACGCGCAACTTTGAGCCAAATTTCGTCAAGATCATATTGTCAGTAAATTAAAAAAAAAATTTTTTTCGAAATTTTTTTACAAAAAAATTTTTTTTTCGGAAACCATTCATCATATCCAAAAAAAATTATACTCACACTTTGACCTTCTGATTTCACAGCAGTGTACCAAATTTCAGTTCGATACGATCATAAGTTTTGGAGATATCGGGAAAAAATATGTCAAATTTCGAGGTTTTCTTCTCGATATCGTTGATTTTTTCGGTATTACTCGAGAAATACTGATTCAGTCCTGATTAAACTTCACAGCTAGTTTTAAGATGCTGAAAGACAACTTTATGCAAAATTTCGTGATAATCGTGTTATTAGAACAATTTGAAAAAAAAAATGTCTATGATTTTCTCATCATATCATCCTCATTAAATTCTGTATGAAACTTCGAACTGTTATTTTCGATGAAGTACTGGATTTCAATTCGATCTGATCTGTAATTTTGGAAATATTGGAAAAATAAAATTTTGATTGGGTATATCTACGGAATCATTGGGTGGATTTTACCCATTCACGAATTCGGCCTTCGTAATTTAGGTCCAAACCTTCTCTACAAATATCGAGTTTCTAAGTTGTTTCTTTCGGAAGTTATTGTGTTTACGCAGTCGGCCGTTAGTCCGACCGTAAACACAATAACTTCCGGAAGAAACTACTTAGAAACTCGATATTTGTAGAGTAGGTTTGGGGCTTAATTACTAAGGTCGAATTCGTGAATGGGTAAAATCCGCCCAATGATTCCGTAGATATACCCGTTCAAAATTTTATTTTTCCAATATTTCCAAAAAAACAGATTAGATCGAATTGAAAACCAGTAATTTATCAAAAAAAAAAAATTTTAAGAGCACTGCCGTGAAAGCGCCTGCTTTTGCGTGCATGTTCAAATTCGTTGCTGAAGTGGTCATCTACATTGAACATGCGCTCAAAAGCTGCTGCCTTCACGGCAGTGCTTTTCTAGATTTTTTATTTGTGGATGTATTCGATCAGAGATCATCTCCGAGTATTATTTCATTAAAACGGACACCCTGTACAACCATTGATTCGAATTCGATTCGATATAGAATTGTTCAATTCCCATCACAGCTTCCTCGTATCTGTTCAACCCACAATACGGACGGAATTTTCATACGACACCGGCTTCTCCGAATTCCTTAGGAATTCTCGCAAAAATCATATGGAAATCGTGAAATAAACCAACCAGGATGATCGCCAAAAGGCATTTAAATTATGTCTTAGTCTGCTTTGAGCCCGGGGCAAGACTAGCAGGTCTCCTGCCGCTAAGATAAGAGACGTACAGTGACGTGGTCCCTTCAACTCAAACGTTCTAAATCAACAGTGATTTCGTATTTTTCGCTACGATCAGAATGATCACATTGACATTGTTGACATGTTTGGTGCTATATGTGACATCTGTGACAGGACGTAAGTTTATTTGTGTTTTGATGTTTGTATGGGCATTCTTCGTTGAAATTATGCGAGGCTCAACTTTTTAACACAACAATCGTGATTCTTTTTGAATCGTTGAATTCAATATTCGCTTGAAAATAACGTCGATCGATTGATTGCGATCTCATTGATGAAGTCTTTTATTGGTCCTTTTTTCATGTTGAAGACTGATTATAACAGATTTTAAGTTTTAAAAAAATCTTGGATGGAAAACTATAGTTTCTCTTTGTATTGATGATTTCTCTTGAATAAGACCCCACGAATTGGGTGATTTAACTTAATAACGAACACCCAATTCTTGAATGGGAATATCCACCCAATTCCGCACACACCCATTAAAATTTTACTTTCTCAATGTTTCCAAGAATATAGATTGCACCGAATTGAAAGACAGTATTCCAGTAACAAATCTCAGCTTCAAATTTCATACAGAATTTCTTGAGGATAATATGATGAGAAGATCACAGAATATTGAATATTTGAAGAAACAAATTTGAATTTTTTTTTCCAGATTGTTCTAATGCCACGATCAAAATTTCAAAATTTCTTGAGTTATACCGAAAAAAACAAAGATATCTAGAAGAAGACCACGAAATTTTATATATTTTTTCGCAATATCTCCAAAACTGATAGCCGTATCGAATTGAAATTTGGTACACTGCTGTGAAATATGAAGCTCAAGGTATAAGCAAAATTGTTTCCGAATATGATCAATGGTTTCCGAAAAAAAAATTAATAGATCGCAGAATATGGAATAACTAACTTCTTGCAAAAAAAAACTTCTAAATTTTAATTTTCAAATTGTTATAATGACACGATCATCATGAACTTCCGCACAAAGTTGTTCATCACTTTTTTTTAACAAATTATCAAGTTTCCTCATGACTGGATTATTATTTCTGCAGTTATTCCGGAAATAACACAATTACACCAGAAAAAATTTACGAAATTTGACATATTTTATCTCAGAATCTCCGGGAATTAGGATCCGATAGCATGAAATTCGGTACACTATTGAGAAATATAGGGCTCAAGGAATGTACAAAATCAACTTTAAATCTGATGAATAGTTTTGAAACAAAAATTAGAAAAAATATTTCTCAAATCTACCAACCACACGATTTCAACACAATTTTTCACGGATTGACCTGTCGGTATGCCACACTAAACTTTTCAATCCGATCGTTCAGGCAGTACTTAAGATATCGATGAAATAACTTCGAAAGATGAAAAAAGAAACCGATACTGTTCTCGGCCGCACTGTTGGTCGGTCAGAAAATTGATTTTGACATCGTACCTTGCCAACCTAGTCGTTTGACATCAATTTTGGCTCAAAATTCGAAAATTGCAGACATTTGGACAAAACGATAGGACGCGCTGTTCCCTAGAGAAAAAAATTCAAAAAGTACTACCGTGAAGGCAGCAGCTTTTACGCGCATGTTCAATGTAGATGACCGCTTCAGCAACGAATTTGACCATGCACGCAAAAGCTGCTGCCTTCACGGCAGTGCTTTTTGAATTTTTTTTTTGATATATTACTGGATTTCGATTCGATCTTATATGCATTTTTGGAAATATTGGAAAAATAAATTTTTTAATGGGTATATCTACGGAATCATTGGACGGATTTTACACATGCACGAATTCGACGTTCGTAATTAAGCCCCAATCCTACTCTACAAATATCGAGTTTCTCAGTCGTTTCTTCCGTAGGTTTGTGTTTACGGTCAGCCTAACGGCCGATTGCGTGAACAAAATAACTTCCGAAAGAAACAACTTAGAAACTCGATATTTGTAGAGAAGGTTTGGACCTTAATAACGAAGGCCGAATTCGTGAATGGGTAAAATCCACCCAATGATTCCGCAGATATACCCATTCAAAATTTTATTTTTCCAATATTTCCAAAAATACAGATCAGATGGAATTGAAATCTAGTACTTCATTGAAAAATTACAGTTCGAAGGTTCATACAGAATTTAATGAGAAAATCACAGAAATTTTTTTTTTCAAATTGTTCTAATGACACGATTATCACGAAATTTCGCAAGTTTCGAAAGTTGTCTTTCAGCATCTCAAAACTAGCTGTGAAGTTTTATCTGGACTGAATCAGTATTTCTCGAGTTATACCGAAATAAACAACGATATCGACAAGAAAACCTCGAAATTTGACATATTTTTTCCCGATATCTCCAAAACTTATGATCGTATCGAACTGAAATTTGGTACACTGCTGTGAAATATGAAGCTCAAAGTGTGAGTGGATTTTTTTTGAGTATGATGAATGGTTTGCGAAAAAAAAAATTTTTTTTTATTTACTGACAATATGATCCTGACGAAATTTGCTCAAAGTTGCGCGTCATTATACTCCACCTAACTGCCAAATTTGAATCCAATCGCTCAAGTGTTTTCTGAAATAAAAAATAAATAACTTCAAAATTTCAAGTAACTATAACTCCGAAACTATTCGACCGATTTGGCCCATTAACGAACTTAACCGCGGCATCCTGATGCGCGACCTACCCTGAAAGTTTAAAGTTGCTAGCTTGCTTCTGTCGACAGTCATCGTGTCCTCGGCCGGCCGGACAGAATCGACTTTGACACCGGATTCGTCATCAGTGATTCCAACCTAGTCGATTGAGACCATTTTCGGCTCAATCATCGAAAATTACAGACATTTGGACAAAACGATAGCACGCTGTTTCCTTAGAACATGCGCGCAAAAAGGCGCAAAAATGACGACATGAAGGTTCATGCAAAATTTCAGTATAAAGCTTTAGATTTGTGCGCGTTTGTCGACGTTCAACGAAATCTTGAATATTTCCACTTGGCTATCACCCACTTGAATTGTGCGTTGACTGTTACCTTATTTCAGTTCATATCAGAGTTTTGTGGTTTAGAAAATAGTTAACGCTTTATATGGAATGTGTGCTGATTAGTCTAGCTTGTTGGGAATTTTGCCAAAATTTTCTGGAGAACCCAATGACTTTGAGGAAACCCTTAAAATGATGGAAAACTTCATAATTTTCTGAGGATATCTCCCATATGAAATTAATTATTTATAAACATAGAGTTCGCCCGAAATTTAGTATAACCATGATCTAATTGAAAGATAAATAAACAAGTAATAATCACCAATAGAACAAAACCTTGTTAGAGATAATGGACACATGTGGTTGGAAGAATCAATTATGGTTATTCGAATTCAAACACATGTAATTATATACTCCGATGATTATATCCTTTTATAAATAATTATCATCGATAGTATTCACAACAAAACATACCGTTAATCGTGTGGGAGAATCCCGAAATTCGTCTGCGTTTGAGGACAAAATAAATTTTTAGCATGAACATGAATTTGCTCATTATTGTTATAGGAAAACCGGATATTTCACCCGGTAGTGTGGATTTCCGTTTTTAAAATAGTTCGATAATTTTATCAAACATTCCTGAAAGAGAAATGCACTTTGCTACAAAAATATTATGTTGTACCTATACTAGGAAATCTGCATACCAAAACTTATCGACCAGTGATTATTATTAGTTCAGTGATGAAATTCGAAGAAATAATTATGTTGATCCAATAATGAGAAAAAATCACTGCCTTGAAGGCAGCAGCTTTTGTGTGCATGTTCAATGAAGATGACCACTTTGGCAACTAACTTGAACATGCGCGCAAAAGCTGCTGACTTCACGGCAGTGCTTGAAATTTTTTAGTGATAAATTACTGGATTTCAATTCGATCGAATCTGTATTTTTGGAAATATTAGAAAAATAAAATTCTGAATGGGTATATCTACGGAATCATTAGGCGGATTTCACCCATTCACGAATTCAACCTTCGTAATCAAGCCCCAAACCTACTCTACAAATATCGAGTTTCTAAGTCGTTTCTTCCGTAACGGTCGACCTTGAACACAATAACTTTCGACAGAAACAACTTAGAAACTCGATATTTGTAGAGAAGGTTCGAAACGAAATTTTGCACAAACTTGTCCTTCAGCATTACCAAACTAGCTGCGAAGTTTCATTATGATTGAATCAGTATTTCTTGAGTTATACCGAAAAAAGCAACTATGTCGAGAAAAAAACACGAAATTTTACATATTTTTTCTCAATATCTCCGAAAATAATCGCCGTATCGGAATGAAATTTGGTAAACCGCTGTGGAATATGAGGTTCAAGGTATGAGCAAATTTTTTTTTCGAATATGATCAATAGTTTCTGAAAAAAAAAAATTTTTCAAATTGAATACGATCCCAACAAAATTCCGCTTGCATTTGCCGATCGTTATGCTTCAACTAACTGCCAAGTTTCATTCCTAACTCTCCAGTAGTTCCTGAATTATCAGGGAAAAAACTCAAAATTTCAAATGGCTATAACTCCGAAACCATTTGGCAGATTTGGCTCATCAACGTGTGGGTCTGTGTCCTGTGAAATCAAACCCGCAATAAAGGAAAGAGATTAGCCTGTTTATTTTACTCTCGAGGGTTACAACAAAAGTGAATTCGAAAGGCAATAAAATTCTCTTTGTTGGACAACACAGGCTAACAATTCTTCGTGGTAAATCTTCTTGAGGGCCGTCAGGTAGTTCTTCGTTGGCGCCGGCTGGAAACAAGGGATGCGTAGGCGCCTGTCGGTACTGCAGAGCTTCCGTCTTCGAGGGGGGTAAAAACCAGATGTTGGATCTTGTTGAATTTCTTCGTTTGCGCCGGATAAAGTTGAAATGCAGATGTCGGTCAGGAATGCGGCGTATAGATCGAATATCTTCTTAGCGGTGAATGCAGATGGATTGGAGAGTCGAATGATTTTTGAGAGCGGAGCGAAATATATTTATACGATTTTTCAGAGATTTGAATTTCGTGTTTCTACTCCACCCTTTTTTCCGTTTTTGTTGAAGTAGACGAATTCGCTACAAACGAACTTAACCGCGGCATTCTGATGCGCGAACCACCATAAAAGTTTCAAGTCGCTAGTTTGTTCCGTTCGACAGTTATCGTGTCCTCGGCCGGCCGGACGAACAGAATCAATTTTGGCACCGCATTCGTCATCAGTGAGTCCAACTGGTCGTTTGAGACCATTTTCGACTCAAAATTCGGAAATTTCAGACATTTGGACCGAACGATAGCACGCTGTTCCCCTAGAACATGCGCGCTAAAAACATCGGTCTGCCTGCCGAACGCTGAGCTTCCCTTCACAACAATAGAAATATATGGAACCTTGCTTGTAAATCGAATACATATATATGAAGAATAACCTTCAGATCTTGTAAAACTCCTAGAAGTCAGTGATTTTCTGCTGACTTCGGTCGGCAGCTTTAGGCGCTTCGATCCAATTTGATTCGATTCGAATTCGATCTGCGTAAAAGCCTTTAATATTTGTAGAGTAGGTTTGGGGCTCAATTGAGAAGTCCGCATTCGTGAATAGGAAGAACCTACCCAATGATTCTGCAGATATACACATTCAAAATTGGGCTTTTAGAATGGTATTATGAAGATGAATTTTGGTCGAAAACAATTCATCTTATTCTAGTTAATAGATTTGGAATTTCAAACTCGCTTCCTCATCTTTAGTATCGAATATTTATGTATAATAACAATTCAAGGTTCCTAGATAAGGTGACTTATAATAAGATGATAAGTTGTATACCGACTTTTAATTCCCTGGAATTTCTTTTCTTCAGTTTCTTGACCTCCTCGAAGTGCCATTCCTTTGAGAATTCTTACGAATTCAGAAAAAAATGGAGTCTTAAATGAATAAAAATAAGAGATAGGTACAATATATTTATAAACCTATCCGAGCTATCCAACATCGTCAAGAGATGGCCAGCCGATAGCATACAGTTAAGTTATAAATGAGTATAACACTAAATATTCAAAAAAATTAAATCAAAGTCATGACTGCTTGCGAAACGCCATCTATGGACCATGTAAGACAAATCGAATAAGTATATATGTTTGATTTCACATCTTATATATTTGAAATTGCCAAATCGTACATATATTGTGTTCCTAGAAAATTTATATGTCATAACGAAAACAAAATGAATATTTTGCTCCAACTAATAAATATATTGACTCGGAGATGAACATTTTTGTTCCAAACTGCGCCGCATATGCTTTGGCAACTACGATATGTCCAAGTTTTCATAAATATCACAGAAATATTCACAACTAGGAAGCATTGACGAGAGAGTTGATAGTAGGCATTTGCTTTCGTTATAAAGAGGAAAACAAGATGGATGAATTTACGGAAATCATCATCTAAAGGCACGTCATAAATATAGATATAAATATACAACACTAACTTCCAAAATATATAGTTCTCCAAAAGATTTTCAAAATAATTCGAATGCTGGGAATATACGACACAAAGAAACTCGTTTACCTACTATAGCTAGATGCATCTACGTGAGGATTGTTCAGTAAAGACATTCATTTTCGAAGTTCGATAATTTCATCATAAATAAATTACAGATCATAATATAAAAATGTTTACGCTTTTTTATCGGGTTTTCCTTCATGTAATGTTCGTCGAACCTTATTATTCACACATATGCGTAAATTATCTCGTTTATATTCATGAATGTATCGTTTATATTTTGATTCCATTTATTGAGCCGATAAACCGTATTTCCCTGTATATTTGGAAAATCTCTACGACTAAGCCACATTGATATGTGACAATCTTCATTCAGAACAAATGCCGCATATTAGGCTTTTCTTTTTCCCAAATTTCAAGGTTTAGTCAGAGTCTCATTGAATGAGAGTAAGAATGACCGAAACACACAAGTTTCGAAAGAAACAAGTTAAAAACTCGATATTCGTAGAGCAGTTTTGGATCTTAATTAGGGAGGGCCAATTCGTGAATGATAAAAATCCATACAATGGTTTCGCCGATACACCCTGTAGGTCTGTTCAGAATTTCGTGAGGATCATACTATCAGCAGAATATCGAATATATGAGGAGAAAAGTAAACCATCAGCATTTTCAAACAAGCTGCCAAATTTCATCATGATTGAACGAGTATTTTTTAAGTTATTCCGGAAAATACAATGATACCGAGGAAAAAACACGAAATTTGACATATTGTCCAGAACCTATAATCGCATCGAATTGAAATTTTGTACATTACTGTAAATTATATCTCTCAAAGAGTGAACAAATTTTTTTGTCGAATATGGTGAAAAGATTTCGAAAAAAATTTCATTTTACTGTCAGTACACACTCAAAAAAATTCCGCAAAAGTTCCAACTAACCGTAAAGTTTCAATCCAAATTCCCTCTAGTTATGCCTGAAATATTGAGGAAATAACCACAAAAATTCAAATGGATGTAACTTCGAAACCGTTTGGCCGATTTTGTCCATTAACGAATTTAATCGTCGCATTTTGAAAATTAAAAAAGTTTCAAATCTTTAGGATTCTTTATACGCCCGTTATCGTGTCTATGGCCGAGTGGACTCCCAGACAGGATCGATTTTGACACCTGATTCGTCACCAGTGAGTCCAACCTAGTCACTTGAGACCAGTTTCGGGAAAAAATCGAAAATTACAGAGATTTGGACAAAACTAAAGCAGGAACATGCGTGCAGAAATTTCAAACATTTTCTTGAAGCTTTTGAAGGTTTGCGAGGTAGGTTCAACCTCTTTGGGAAAGTGTCACGTTTCGTCCCGGCTTAGTTTAGTTTGGGGGAACTCGTCAGGGTATGCACCAAACTAAGCCGTTTACATGCCTACGTGAGCGGACACCCCTTATGCGGATCACAATGGAGTGTACCAACCGTTGGGGATGAGTGTATTTCCGAGATCTTGAGAGGATCTACCAGGGACAGCGTGCGCGCTAGCGCCCCCTGTACGTTGACCGATGATGTGGCCAAGCGTTACAGGCAGATAAAGTAGGGCACTTAAGATGCAAGGGTTTGTAAGAGCTGAGAGAGGGCGCTCGCTACATTCTGAATTTTCAGGGGAAAATTCGAAACAATTCTTCAGATTTCCATGAAATCTGGCTAAACCAAGTCGATATCCAACAACATTGATTTGTATATCAGCTCGATCTTATATTTATTTTCGCAAATATCGGGTAAAAATGTCGAATATACGAATTTTTCAATCATTCCATTTCAGAATGGGCCGTTGACGATGATGGTTGCATCACCCCATACAGAGGCTCAGGATCATGCGTAGGTATTTATAGCTGCCAGCCACTCGTGACCTTCCTCAGGAATACCCCGAAGCCGCTCTCCCAAGAAAACAGGGAGCTACTCCGAGGCTACCAATGCGGATTCCAAGGGACAAGCATCAAGGTCTGCTGTCCCACAGATGTTGACGAGATAGCCCGTTTGGAAGGCACTGGTTCAACTGGCGGAAATGATAGTCCGGAGCCGGAACCGGAATTTCCAGAAGTTTCATACCACAGAAATAGACGGCTTCTTCCTGATGATTGTGGACGATTAGACTCAGATTCTAGGATCATAAATGGCAACCAAACGGGTTTGTTTGAGTTCCCTTGGATGGCACTGTTGTCTTATAGATTGGGTGAGTAGTTTTGAAATCCAAGGGGTTTTTGATTTTGAAGTTAGATTAGTATTCATAACATAATCACAAGGACGAATATCCGTCGATAAATCAACAAATATTCCCCCTTGATCAGAGCTAATCATCCAATCAACCAAAACACCTGCACCGAAGAAGCGGATCCAAGGAGAATGACTACAGCTGTTTCACAGTTATTACTGATCGTCAGGTCAACTTACCTTGCTGGAGCTCTTCCTTTTCCATTAACAAATTCCTATATTTATTAGTATTGATGCACCACAAGCAGATGATCTGCCTATTCATTGAGCTGCCTGAGGTACATGCTGAAGCTCGCTATGCAGCTATATTGCTATATCTCCAGTAGTTGCGACCTCGTGGTTACCAAGAACAGGTCATTCATCCTCCTCGCCAAAAAAGTCAACCTAAGTCAATTTCTACCGGTCCTCATCTAATCAAATGGTTTTGATGCGACATAACCATAATGGAAGACTGTGAGATGTTTTTTCACTGAGTCCAAGATGGGGTGTGACCCACTCAACGGTAGAATTCTAAAGAAAACTTTTGAAATACTTCAACCTGGAAAAAATTGTCTAAATGCTTTTTGTTATCTTGCTATTTCTTCCTGAAGTATTCTTTATTTAGTTCTTTTTCCATATCTCCTGATTAAGAAAGTCCCCTAGATCTGTTTAGCTCATATCATAGACAAGAGACATGAATCAATGCTAAAGCTCGCTATGCTGCTATTTTGATCTCCAGTAGTTAGGATCTCGTTGTTACCAAGAACAGGTCATTCATCCTCCTTTCCAACAAAGTCAACAGAAGTCAGTTTCTCCGGACCTCATCTCATGAATGGAAGACTGTGAGATGTTTTTTCACTGGGTCCAAGATGGGGTGTGGCCCACTCAACGTTAGAATTCTAACGAAACCTTTTGAAATACTTCAACCTGGAATAATTCTCTAAATGCTTTTTGTCATCTTGCTATTTCTTCCTGAAGTATTCTTTGTATAGTTCTTTTTCCATATCTTCTGATCAAGAAAGTCCTGTAAATCTCGTGAATTCGGTTTATTTTGCTAAGGCTTTCTTACAAGGATGCATTGCTGTTTAGCTCAGATCATAGACAAGAAACATGAATCAATGCTGAAGCTCACTATGCTGCTATTTTGATCTCCAGTAGTTAGGATCTCGTTGTTACCAAGAACAGGTCATTCATCCTCCTTGCCAAAAGAGTCAACAGAAGTCAGTTTCTCCGGACCTCATCTCATCAAATGGTTTTTGATGCGACATGAACATAATGGAGGACTGTGAGATGTCCACTCAACGTTAGAATTCTATAGAAACCTTTTGAAATACTTCAACCTGGAAAAATTGTCTAAATGCTTTTTGTTATCTTGCTATTTATTCCTGAAGTATTCTTTGTACAGTTCTTTTGCCATATCTCCTGATCAAGAAAGTTCTGTAAATCTCGTGAATTCGGCTTATTTTGCTAAAGATTTCTTACAAGGATGCATTGCTGTTTAGCTCAGATCATAGACAAGAAACATGGATCAATTTCAAGTGATCGACCAAAAGCTCTGGGTCTCTATTCTTTACTCGAGAAAGGAAGAAAATAGGCGTGTCGACGCTGTTGTCAAGGAAACGCGGTGCATGTTTGATAGAACGATAGAGAACGTTCATTCCATCACATTCAAGAATAGCGTCCCTGGTTATAGTTACGGTTATCTCAATTGACATATAGGCAAAGGATAATCTGTAACTATAACCGGAGCTTTTGGTCCATCGCTTGAAATTGCTCATGGATGAGAGGTAGACAAAGATGTCCCCCTTTCAAGTGGACAGAGGTTGACAGATCCTTAATCTATCTCCTGTATCTATAAGGTAAGAAAGGTATATTCCTCTCTAGGGATGAGGACAAGTTTTGTGACGCTTTTCCCAAAACTGCCAAGGAGATTGCTATACCGCGAGTCTGGTGTTTCTCGCTTTCAAGAAACTGGATTTGACAATCTGAAGAACGCCAATGCAAGATTGAAAATTCCTCGTGATAATTGTATTCAAAGTAAATTGAGAGCATGTTGAAAGAATGCTTCTATAGATGGTTGAAACTTTTCAACATCTTCTCGCATTTACTATATTCAACAACCTGATGAAAGTGCAGTTCTTTGTAAGCCTCTTTTTGAGTTGAATTCGGCTCATAGCTGATTTTTATCGTTTAATGAACACATTGATTTGAATTTTCCTTTTTCAGCAAATGGGCCCGAATTCAGATGTGGAGGTTCGATAATCAACAACAGATATATTCTAACAGCAGCCCATTGTATAACAGAATTGAGATACCCCATGTAAGTCCAAACATGTTCATCTCGAAGAAGTGAAATCAGAGAATCAGAATTGAAATTTTATGTACCGCAGTTCATACTGAATCATGCTGAGTTTTCACTGCAGTGTTTAATTTTTTTCCAGAATTGGCGTAAGGGTTGGAGAACACGATTTGCGAACCAGAAGAGATTGTGAGACAATCAAGAATAAGACTACTTGTGCTCCTCCTGTGCAAGATGTAGCCATAGAAAGATTGATTGTTCATCCTAGATACAACAGAACATTATTTAGTAATGACATAGGACTTATAAGGCTATCCTCAAGATTGAATTTCGCTGGTGAGAATTGAATTTATTAGACCTCGGTAACTTTTGTGATTTTTTCGCATAAAATTCGTTAAAAGTTCCTTATTTATTATCATCAGAAATTCAAGATTCTGAACACTACTTCCAATACTTTTCTACACATCTAGGTCCCTATTATTGAATCGGGGATAGGAGAAAATGGGCGTGTCGAAGCTGTTGTCAGGGAAACGGGGTGCAGTTTTGATGAAACAATAAAGAACGTTCTTACCATCACATTCAAAAATAGGATCCCTGGAGTAGTAGAGTAATTTATGTGTTAAAATATAAATTTTTTGATAAGTGAATAAATCTGATTGTCGAATATGATGGGCAAGTCGAACATCATATTTCAAACATATAATTTCAATATTAAATTTTTAACAAATGTTTGATCACTTGAAACTGAAAAATTAAAAATGGGGATTTGAAATTTAAAGGAATTTGTCTTGAGTGCACGATATGGCAACGTCGAATTCAGCTTTCTCGGAAAGAAAAGGACGTCAAATGTGTTACTTTGCTTAGGAAAACAGAGATAGCTATACTTCGATCTGGTTAGAGTAGAAGACAACGACAAAGGAATAGAAAAAGAAGAGCACAGACTGTCATACTATCATATTACTGACAAATCGCAAACGGAAAATTGTTTGGATATATTGACGAAGAACACATGTGTACCACAGAATAGGAATAAATATTTCATAATTCTATAGTAGAAAAAGCTACTCTACTAAACACCGTTGTCACTTCGTGCATGTCTGGCAAATCCCAAACCCCAATTTTGAATACTTTCTGGAGGTAATTTGGGAAAATGATGAATCAAACCCATAATAATTATGTTCAAATTTGCATTTGCAGTAATAACCCAAATTCAGGAAAAACCCCCATTACTCTGTGTGAATCTTTGAACTAGCTGAATTATTATTCTTTCAGCGAACATAGCTCCAGTATGTCTACCAGTAACACGTGAATTGGCGGGGTACAACTTCAGCAATCGTCAGGCTATTGTAACTGGATTCGGAGCTACAGAAACTGGTAATGTATTTGAGATTACATCATTCGATATAAGTATATTTGATCAGTAAGTGCTTGAAAATTATTGAACTAATACAGGATACTTTCAAAGGTTTGTCTTTTTTTCAACGGGAGCCTGTTGAAGGATATTATTCTTTCAGAAATTCAAATTCAATTCCATCTATTTTTGTGGCGGGGATTAACATATGTATAGTCTAATAATGAAGATGCCTTGAATCTTAACATATATCGGTCCTAATGGACCAAATCTCGTTAACTCGAAAATTACTGCAAAATTCCCTTTGAAAACCGTGTTACCACAAAAATGAAAGAATGAACATTTCATATCTGACAAACGGTTCATCGAATATCGCTGAAAGTCTGCATGAGACTTCGAGCCACTGTTTTAGAACTGGGTTTAATATTTCAGCCCGATCAGAGCTGTATTTTTATAATATTTCGACTTGACACTTGGCATTTTTTTGTATCGAATATCGATTTGAAAACTTCTCGCTTGTATCACAAGAAAATTCCGAGGGAAAATCAAAACTTATATAGCTTGGAGATTAAGGCTTAAGGGAAACATTTTACAATTCGTTCGGATCCCAGTCTTGGGAATATCGAAGGAAAAATCTTGAATTCATATATCTGTAGAATTACTGGGTGGATTTCACCCATTTATGAATATGACCTTCGTAGAAAGACTCCAATTCTGATTTACAAACATAAGTCTCTATATTGTTCCTCTCGGAAAGTATTCAGTTCAAGACGAGCTATTCCCTAGCATCCACCATTTCACAAACTTTTTATAAAATATTCCTATCACAACTAATCGAATAATTAGTGAAAATAATATATTCATTAATATACGAAAATATCACATTTACAGGGAGAAACAGTCCAACCCTGCTGAAAGTACAAATCCCTTACATCGAAAGAAGCGAGTGCAGAAGAACCTACCAGAATTCAGCTCCTATCACTTACCGGCAACTATGTGCTGGGGGTAGAAACAGGCAAGATTCTTGTGGAGGAGACAGTGGAGGGCCACTTCAAGTGGCAGCACCCTATCAAGATGACCCCAAGTACATTCAACAAGGAATAACATCGTTCGGGCCACGAAACTGCGGAGCTGAGGGGAATCCAGGGGTGTACACTAGAGTTGCCTACTATACCGACTGGGTTCTTGACAATATGTCACCTTGATTGATTTCTGCTAGGACGATTTTGATATTCGGTTAATATTAAAGTTTCGGCACCTTCCAACTTAAAACTTTTGGTTGCATACTCCACTTGATCTCCTGAACAAAAAACTGCAGTCGAAACTTGACAGTATGACTTAGTTCTGGAGATGTGGGCCCTAAGTCCATTTTCAAATTACTTTTTCTACTATAAAGTGCTAATTACTTTTTGTATTTTCATGAATTATTCTTGAACCTTTTAACAACTACTAGCACTGTCTTCGTTCGAATAAATTCAATTTTAGATTCAATAACATCGAGTTTTATCGACCAACCATTTCACCTGTCATGGAATTCGATTGTGATAATGAGTGAACTTTGGCATCGATGCATCATTCTTCTCTAGTCCAGAGAAATGATTAAATTAAATGGCACTATCCTAAACTGAACTCACCGGACTTAATCTAGGACCTGATCCAATTCATCTGGAATTATTGATAATACTTCCATAACGTCATTCCAACCTCCGGCATTTATGAGTAGTGGTGTAAATGCGACGATGCCAAACTTAACTCGTGAAGTCAAATTCCGTGAAATGACAGTTGAATTGGTTGTTTGATGAATTCGATGATTTTCAGTCAAGCAGTAAGCAGTGAATACATTTGAAAGAAAATACCGCAGATGGTTGTGAAAAGGTTAGAGCATTTTTTGTGATTCAATTGAAAGTGGTAGGCAATTTTTCTGATTGTAGAATTTTTCGCGAGTTCAAAATTAAGATATCCCAACTAGTATCGACTACAGATTCATGTTAGGAAGACCAACTTGAGTACAACTAAACATCTGATCCTCATTTGCAAGGTGCAAAAAATTTTATTTTAACCTTTGAATTAATTATTGTATTATTGTATGTATGGGTTAGCACCGAGTTGGTGCCAGACAAAAAAAAATTTCAAAACAATACGTTGCTATACAATATTCATAACTGCTTTATAATCCATCGTAGATTAACGAGAAAAGAGGTTTTGACAGTCTAAAAAACTCCAACTAAAATGAGTTCCGTATTTCATTTAAAATATTTTCGTCACGAGAATATATTGCTGCTTTATTGTTACATGCCTATATTCTGAAAATGGCCGTTGAGGGCCGAAACGAAGCTGTAAAATGAAATAAAATACGGAGCATGGAGCTCATTTCAATTGGAATTTTTTAGAGTGTAAAAACCTTTCTTGTTATAAAATATTCAGCTATATTAGCTGATCTGTGAGAATGTGCCATGAGAGTGATTGATTTGCTTTCAAATTTTATAATGACCTAGAGACATATTCTGTCTGGATAATATAAATCATATTTTGACAACAGGATTCAGTTCCTGGAACATTACGTATTAATTGATATATACTTCATAAGTAATTTAGTAAATTATTGTAGATCTGAAATGAATAAACTGTATTCTTGTATGCCATTAATCAATAATTAAAAAAGTCTTGATTCATTTTTACCAAGGTACATGTACAGGGTGATTCATTAAGGGTGGCCACCGGCCGTATCTTGGAATCCGTTTATCCTATGACTTCCGGAAAAAAAATCTAATAACAAATTCGGCCCCTAGAAAATGATCAAAAATATTTTGAAGTTCGTAGTTCCCCACTAGAGGGCGCAATCTATCACTTGTAAAATATAATCTCATTTTTTACGAAATATTCTTCAGCTAACAGTGGTAAAGAATAATAAAATGAGAATCTACTCTTTCTATTCAACAACTTTTGTTTCAGTAATTTTTCTATATTTCCTATTTTTTAGTGATGGGATGGATAAACTTTTCTTCACGATAAAAATATTCTTACTCCTGTATGGGTGAACCGATTTTGACGTAATTAGATTTCATTCGAAGGCCAGCGACAGCAGATCACAGAAACATATGACAACAATATACCGGGTGATCCAATTAAAAACTACAGACTGTTTTATGTCACTCCGCCCTATTTGTGCGTTTTACTGGAAAATTTCAAATGCAATGCTATGATTCTAACCGAGTGAGAATGAGCCAAGCATTATCACCTACTGACTTTTTAAAATCGCAGACAGATATCATTGGTCGCTTCGGAGTTATTGACATTTTGTAAATTTTGATCAATGTTGATCCTTTCTGTGAGCTTGAATAAACAAGGAAGTGACTTTATGCGTCATGACAACGCAGCAAAATAACACACATGAAATAACAATGATGCGATAAAATAAAACAAAAATTAGCAACAACGAAAATATTTGAACAGAAAAACAACACTTACACCTAATCAATTCAAATATTTAAAATGTCTTCCATTATTTTCTACACATAAATTCAGTCTTTCTGTCGTCGAGTTGACACTGCCTGTCGAAATCTATTTTGAATATCCTCACTTGTAGTGGGGGGTGTTCGGAAAACTAAGTCTTTATTCTCCCCCAAAAATAAAAATCTAATACTGTGAGGTCGGGTGATCTTTCTGGCCATGGAAAAATACTTCCTCGTCCAATATACGTCTTTGAGAAGACGTTATATGAATATTCTCTAACATTAGCAGCATAATGCGCCGGGCAACCATCTTGTTGATACCACATATCTAACCTGCTTTGAATAGCAATATTTTCTAAAAGAATTGGAAGATCTTCCGTTAACATTTCAAGCACTCTTGTCTTGTTAATAAGCCAAAACTTTTATGATATTATCCTCATTATTATCCTACGTTTTCTATTTTTTCTTCCAAGATATTGAACCTTACCAGTTTCTCGCACTCTTCGTGTCAATCTTTTGAATACCCTTTTGGAATGACGACGTCTTTCAGGATATCGTATCTGGTATTCCCTTTCAGCGACTGCATTTTCTAAACATTCGAAATGAACACTAAGCATATCATATGCTTCTTCGTTTGAATAATGGGGCATCATAAAATAGTGGTGTGCAATCGTCCTAAAAAACTTTTACAGCTCTATAGATACCGAAAATGAACAGTATCACCAAAGCTTACTGGTTCTAAATCAGCTTGTTTCGTTGTTTTGATGAGTTATTTCCTTTCATCCAATTGTTTAGAGATGAAATAAATCAATTCCTCCTGCATTTCACAGGGTTGATCAATACTTATCAAAATTTACAAAAATGTCAATAACTCCGAAACGACCAATGATATCTGTCTGCGATTTTAAAAAGTCAGTAGGTGATAATGCTTGGCTTATTGTCACTCGGTTAGAATCATAGCATTGCATTTGAAATTTTCCAGTAAAACGCACAAATAGGGCGAAGTGACATAAAACAGTCTGTAGTTTTCAATTGGATCACCCGGTATATTGTTGTCATATGTTTCTGTGATCTGCTTTCGCTGGCCTTCGAACGAAATCTAATTACGTGAAAATCAGTTCACCCATACAGGAGTAAGAATGTTATTTTCGTGAAGAAAAGTTTATCCATCCCATCACTAAAAAATAGGAAATATAGAAAAATTACTGAAACAGAAGTTGTTGAATAGAAAGAGTAGATTCTTATTTTATTATTCTTTACCACTGTTAGCTGGAGAATATTTCGTAAAAAATGAGATTATATTTTACAAGTGAAAGATTGCGCCCTCTTGTGGGGAACTACGAACTTGAAAATATTTTTAATCATTTTCTAGTGGCCGAGTTTGTCATTAGATTTATTTTCCGGAAGTCATAGGATAAACGGTTTCCGAGATACGGCCGGTGGCCAACCTTAATGAATCACCCTGTAGAGCCAGGAGATTCCTAACCTCGATAAAAAATTCTGCTGAACCCTCCAGGGTCCCTATTCTGAAACGGGGATAGGATAATATAGGCGTGTCGACGCTGTTGCCAGGAAACGCGGTGCATTTTTGATGAAACTTTAGAGAACGTTCATTCCATCACATTCAAGAATAGGGTCCCAGCGATATGTATTTTCTGAATTTTGGTGAAAACAACCCAGGTGCGATTCCCATCTGGTAACTTTTGCTCGCATGTTCTGGGTAACAGCGTGCTATCGTTTTGTCCAAATGTATGTTATTTACGATTACTGTCGAAAGAATTGGGCTAGCGCCTCGAAACTATCAGATTAGGTCGCGCATTAGAATGCTGCGATTGGGTTTCGTAATAGGACAAATCGGTCGAATGGTTTCGGGCTTATAGTCATTTGAAATTTTGGGATTAATTCCCTGATATTTCATTAACTACTCATGCGATGGAATTGAAACTCAACAGTTAGTTGAAGCATAACAACGTAAAACTTTTCACGAAATTTCGTTGAGATCACACCGTCAGTAAATTTAAAAAAAATTTTTTTTGAAATTTTATTTCAGAAACTGTTCATTGAATTCAGAAAAAACTTTTGGTCCTACTTTGAACATCATATTTCTCAGCAGTGTGTCAAATTTCATTTCGATAAGACTATAATTTCTAGAGATATTGGGAATAAATATGTAAAATTTCGTGGTTTTTTTCTCAATATCGTTGTATTTCCTGAATTACTCGGAAAATACCAATTCAATCGAAATGAAACTTGGCAGTTAGTTTCAAAAAATGCTGATGAGCAACTTTCGTGGTGATCGTATCATTAGAACAATTTTTTTTCTCTTTCAAATATTCAATATTTTGTTATCTTCTGATCATATTAACCTCATGACCTTCGAACTGTCATTTTCCAAAAAAGTACTGGATTTCAATTCGATCTAATCTGTTTTTTTGGGAATATCGGAAAAATAAAGTTTCGAATTAACCCATTCACCAATTCGGCCTTCGTAATTGAGGTCCAAACCTACTCTTCAAATATCGAGTTTAAAGTTGTTCCTTCGGAAGTTATTGTGCTTAAGTTCAGACGTTAGGCTCATTAATGGAATTCATTGTTGGGTAGTCAATTAACAGCGCTCCTACTGAAGTAGCTTAAGAAAACAGTAATAAAAACAACCTGCACATAACACATCCGATCTCTTTCTTAGAAACCTAGAGGTATAGGATATAGGAGATATAATTATAAAGGAGTTCCACAGGGGATAATAAGGAAAGTTTTCGTTTTTGCGCGCATGTTCTAGGGGAACAGCGTGCTATCGTTTTGTCCAAATGTCTGTAATTTTGGATGATTTGGCCGAAAATGGTCTCAATCGACTAGGTTGGACTCACTGATGACGAATCCGGTGTCAAAATCGATTCTGTCCGGCCGGCCAGCCGTAGACACGATAACTGTCGACAGAAGCGAGTTAGCAACTTGAAACTTTCAGGATAGGTTGCGCATCAGAATGCCGCGGTTGAGTTCGTTAATGGGCCAAATCGGTCGAATAGTTTCGGAGTTAT
Organism: Myrrha octodecimguttata; assembly: GCA_958510865.1. NCBI lineage: Eukaryota > Metazoa > Arthropoda > Insecta > Coleoptera > Coccinellidae > Myrrha > Myrrha octodecimguttata. Next base: position 75,090,962 of record OY294059.1, on the reverse strand, counting down.
AGGCACTTGAAGTTTTGAAATTATTTATTTTTTATTACAGAAACTACCTGAGCGATTGGATTCATACTTGGCAGTTAGGTGGAGTATAACGACGCGCAACTTTGAGCCAAATTTTGTAAGTATCATATTGTCAGTAAATTAAAAAAAAAATTTTGTTCGGAATTTTTTTCCAAAAAAATTTTTCTTTTCGGAAACCATTCATCATATCGAAAAAAATTACACTCACACTTTGAGCTTCATATTTCACAGCAGTGTACTGAATTTCAGTTCGATACGATCATAAGTTTCGGAGATATCGGGAAAAAAATATGTCAAATTTCTAGGTTTTCTTCTCGATATCGTTGATTTTTTCGGTATAACTCGAGAAATACTGATTCAATTCTGATAAAACTCCACAGCTAGTTTTCAGATGCTGAAAGACAACTTTATGCGAAATTTCGTGATAATCGTGTCAGTAGAACAATTTGAAAAAAAAATTTCTATGATTTTCTTATCATATCATCCTCATTAAATTCTGCATGAAACTTCGTACTGTTATTTTTCGATGAAGTACTGGATTTCAATTCGATCTGATCTGTATTTTCGGAAATATTGGAAAAATAAAATTTTGATTGGGTATATCTACGGAATCATTGGGTGGATTTTACCCATTCACGAATTCGGCCTTCGTTATTAAGGTCCAAACCTTCTCTACAAATATCGAGTTTCTAAGTTGTTTCTTTCGGAAGTTATTGTGTTTACGCAGTCGGCCGTTAGATTGACTGTAAACACAATAACTTCCGGAAGAAACGACTTAGAAACTCGATATTTGTAGAGTAGGTTTGGGGCTTAATTACGAAGGTCGAATTCGTGAACGGGTAAAATCCGCCCAATGATTCCGTAGATATACCCATTCAAAATTTTATTTTTCCAATATTTCCAAAAATACAGATTTCATCGAATTGAAATCCAGTAATTTATCAGAAAAAAAATTCAAAAAGCACTGCCGTGAAGGCAGCAGCTTTTGCGTGCATGTTCAAATTCGTTGCTGGAGCGGTCATCTACATTGAACATGCGCGCAAAAGTTGCTGCCTTCACGGCAGTGCTTTTTGAAATTTTATTATTGGGTTTGTATTGTATTGTTTGCTTGAGTGAACCTTCCCTTTTTTCAAAAGAAGCTGAAAAATAAAATGATTTGGTTCTAATTGAAAAAACTTGAGTTTAAATTGCTATGATTTGTCCAAGTTGGTGATCCTTTCATGAACACCTGTACATTATCGGTCCAAATAGCCAACATTAGATTCATACTTAAATATTGGTAAAATCGGGCATGAAAACTTCATAAAAAAACACCATTTTTCATAAGAATTCAAATATCTCTGACACCGTCGATTCTTTATCGAAAGTCTAATATGAACCTGTATACCATCAAATAAAATAAATTCGAAATTCTTCTAGCAATTTTCAGAATTAATATGAGGTAATTTGTTTTTCTTATCATCTGACATCGTACCTCACCAATCAATTGTTACCGGAAATTCAGAGGTTTCCGATGACTCATTTATGGTAACAATTACAACCAAGTTACGTTATACCTAGAATTTATATTGTTGTGCGGAATTTCCGTTTTACCGTAATCAATCGATCGAGCATGAAGAAAATGTAAGCTGCAAGCCTAAACTCGATGAGATGAACAGGGGCTTCTGTGGAGAGAGGCAAGAAGGAAACATATCCCCTAAAAATTATCACTGTAGTGGATTTTCGAAAAATAAACGCGGTGAAAACCAGAAACTGAGAATGTTACACGTAATGGGGGTTTTTCCTGAATTCAGGTTATTACTGCAAATGTAAATTTGAACATAATTATTATGGGTTTGATTCAACATTTTCCCAAATTACCTTCAGAAAGTATTCAAAATCAGATTTCAAAATTTGGGTTTGGGATTTGTCATGCATGCACGAAGTGGCAACGTTGTTTGGTAGAATTGCTTTTTCTGCTATAAAATAACAAAATATTTATTCCCATTCTGTGGTACACACGTGTTCTTTGTCAATATAACCAAACAATTTCCGTTTGCGATTTGTGAGTAATATGACAGTATGAGAGTCTGTGCTCTTCTTTTTCTATTCCTTGGTCGTTGTTTTCTACTCTAACCAGATCGAAGTATAGCTATCTCTGTTTTCCTAAGCAAAGTAAGAAAGCTGAATTCGACGTTGCCATATCGTGCACTCATGACAAATCCCTTTAAATGCAAATCCCCATTTTTATTTTTCAGTTTTAGGTGATCAAACATTTTTTTAAAAATATAATATTGAAATCATATGTTTGAAATGTGATGTTCTCAAGGTTTTTCATGAAAATAACTGCATTTTGGTTTAAAGGAAACACCCCCATTGTATGAGGATTGCGCTGAACTTGCTAGTTCACGAGACACAGGTGTGAAGGTTTCATTTTTGAAAATTCTATGATGAAATTCCAGAAAAGCACAGACATGATATCAGGAGCTTTTGCGTGCTAGTTCAAATACGTTGTCAAAACAATCACTCGTTCGCGCATCTCTATTTCTTGGGGTATTGACGATATAACTTCGAAATTTCAAATTAATACGGAATTTGATATAGTTTCTCCCTTATATCTACGAAAGTAAACTTCTGGTCGAACTGAAATTTGGAACAATGTTGTTGGATACTAACTCTTAGCCCTGTGCGAAATTTTGTTGAATTCTAATGAATATTTTTGGAGAAAATTTGAAAAATTTGGAAATCAACATTTTTTTGAAATTTTCTAACTGAAGCGCAAGCTTACTAGGGATGCAAAATCATGAATTTTTTTCTTGGACCTTTTTACTTCAGGCTTTATTTTTCAGAGTGGTGCTGTATGCACCTGTTCTGGCGACGAGTAGTTATCAAATTCCATTCCAATAATTTTACAGTTGCAATTCTCGATCTACTATCTGGGATCATAAATCACGAAAACGTTTACGATACGTCCAAAGGGCTAAAACGCTAGATGAACACACCCCAGTCTGTCTACTACTCTTTTCTAGCATCTGGGGTAGTTCTATCATTGTATATCGTCTTTATACAATGGTTCTATACAGCATAGTATTTATTTATATATTTATTTATTCACAAGGAACACAAACAGGTAACCCAATATCCAAAACAGTGTTCACACATTGAGAATACAAAAAAATCTAGAAGCGCACTGCCGTGAAGGCAGCAGCTTTTACGCGCATGTTCAATGTAGATGACCGCTTCGGCAACGAATTTGAACATTCCAACAAAAGCTGCTGCCTTCACGCAAGTGCTTTTCTAGATTTTTTTTCGATAAATTACTGGATTTCAATTCGATCTAATCTCTATTTTTGGAAATATTGAAAAAATAAAATTTTGAATGGGTATATCTACGGAATCATTGGGCGGATTTTACCCATTCACGAATTTGACCTGCGTAATCAAGCCCAAACCTACTCTTCAAAAATCGAGTTTCTTAGTCGTTTCTTCCGGAAGTTATTGTGTTTACGGTCGACCTAACGGCCGGACCGTATTCTCTTCGTTAGTCATCCGTCCGTGAACACGATAGTCGATAATTTTCGAAAGATATAACTGAGAGACCTCGAATCTATAAGGTAGGTATGGGGGTGCATATGTCTGATAGGTTCGTTAATAGATAATTTTCCCAATGGTTTCGGAGATATCATCGTTCAAAATATTTCCAGATATCTCGAATCAGTCAAAGATACCACCCATTCAGGTGTTATCCCAGAGCTTGATATTCGTAGAGTGGGTTTTTCACTTAATTACGAGAATGGGTGAAATCCGCCCAATGAATCCGTTGAACCAGACCTACATTTTTCAAGATTTCAGGAGAAGAAAATTGTCCAGTTCATCAACCATTTCAAAAACACAAATTCACGAAAAATTGACCGGAATCCGAAGTGAATAATTTCTGGGGTGAAACAATAACCTCCAAGTGATCGATAAATCAATATTTCAGTGGTCTACAAGTCCGAAACCGTTGGGCGAATTTTGATAAAAGATAAGTTCTCATATTTCTTCAGAGTACGCGCGAGTAAAAATTTCCTCTTTGATCCAACAGTTTCGCCGCCACTGATCATCTTCATTTTAAGACATTATATTCCAAGATTGAAGAATAGTAGCTTACCACATCTTCACTAAGTCTGAGATGATTAACATTGAGGCAGAGGATATATTAGTGGGTCAAATTATTTTAATAACCTCGACCTTGATTGTCTTATCGCTAAAGAGCTTCAGTCTGATTGAACTTTCATTGATTTGAGAACAGAAGGACAAATATCTAAGAGAACAACCCTTCAGTTTTTTGAATCTTTGTTCAATCCCGATCCCGGATATAATTTTTGAATTAAATGGCGCATGTGCGCTGAACCCGAAGAACAAGTTCCCCCCATTGTTTTGTTTTGAGATTTTCAATCTTGCTCAAATGACCGTGGCAGTGAGTTCAGTTCTACTACTTTTAATAGGCTTATTTTCACGTGAGTAGATATAATTTCATTTCATTATTTAGAAAAATACGAAAATGAATATTACAAGAATTTTTTTCTCTAGTTTAAATCTCGATAACTTTTACTTGGCTCCGAATGTATGGCTAGAGATTCTCACTGTCAGTTCTGATCGGTTCTTTCATTCATTATCAAGCAATCATCACTGACGTGAACTTCACCTGAATATCTATGAACGAATGTATCTACAAAATTATCATATATATTTATTTTGCCTGCTTGTTCTAATAGAACAAAAACGTTTTCCTTTTGATAAATGCATTAATCAATTGATAGAAATTGAAGTCAGTTGGTTGTTGTGAAACGAAGACATGTGCTAAACTTTGTGAGAATAGTACCACTACAAATTTGAAAAAAGCACTGACGTGAAGTCAGCAGCTTTTAAGCAGATGTACACTTTTGATGATATCCTTTGAACATGCTCGCAGAAGCTGCCGACTTCACGTCAGTGCTACTACTGTATTTCAATTCGATATAATCTGTTTTTTGGAAATATTGGAAAAGTAAAATTTTGAATGGGTATATCTACGGAATCATTGGGTGGATTTTACCCATTCACGAATTCGACCTTCATAATTAAGCCTCAAACCTACTCTACAAATATCGGGATTCTAAGTTGTTTCTTCAGTAAGTTATTGTGTTTACGGTTAGGTAGCGTTAGGTAAAATCCACCCAATGATTCCGCAGACATACCCATTCAAAGTTTTATTTTTCCGAATATTTCCAAAAATACAGATTAGATTGAATTGAAATCCAGTACTTCATCGAAAAATGCTGGTTCGAAGGTTCGTGCAGAATTTCATGAGGATAATATGATCAGAAGATCCCAGAATATTGAATATTCGAAAGAAAGACTTTGAAATTTTTCCTTTCAAATTGTTCTAATGACATGATCACAAAGATTTTGCACAAAGTTGCTCATCAGCATTTTCAAACTGACTGCCAAGTTTCATTTCGATTGAATAGGTATTTTCCGAGTTATTCCGGAAAAAACAAGGATATCGAGAAAAAAACACGAAATTTTACATATTTTTCCCCAATATCTCCAGAAACTATAGTCGTATGAAAAAGATTAATTTTTTCAAAATTTACTGACGGTGTGATTTCAACGAAATTCTGTGAAAACTTGTGCGTTGTTATGCACCAACTAATTGTCAAGTTTGAATAGACGACTTCGGCCCAAGTTGCCAACCCACAATTTTCCTTACAAATTTACTATCACTGGGGAACAGCAATTTCAGGTTCGCGTTATTTATAAATATCCGTAAATTATGCCTTGGCTCTTCAAACAAGATAATTTCTTCCAAATATAGGTTTTTGTTAGGCTGAAATTCAAGTTGGGATTCCTGATTTCATGTTAAAAGTGTCAAATTTATATAGGATATGTTCCGCAAATCAACTTGGTTATTTCGGTTGCCAGTTTTTCATTCCGTAAATATGAAATATTCGGTTGGTTCCTGAAAAAAACTTAAATTACGGAATTTGATTGATGAAAAAATGTTCTTTCTGTCACCAGAACGACAGTCAATGTTCTATGGTAACATATCCATAGCAAAGAAAAATCTTTATTTACTTTATGATCCATAGAACATAGAAGAGACAACAATAAACTACTAGGTATGGTTTATGGATCATAAGGAAAATAAAGATTGTTCTATGCTGTGGATATGTTACCATAAAACATTGATTGTCGTTCTGGTGCATAGGCTTAATATGTCTATGTTCTGGTTACAGAAAGATTGCTTTTTCATCAACCAAATTCCGTAATTAACCTTTTTTTTTCAGGAACCAACCGTATATTTCATATTTGCAGAACGGAAAAACCGGCCGAAATAGGTTGATTTGCGGAACATATCCTTCATAAACTTGACACTATTAACCTGAAATCAGGAATCCCAACTTGAATTTCAGCTTAACGAAAACCTATATTTGGAAGGAATTATCTTGATTGAGGAGCCGAGGCATCTTTTACGGATATTTATAAATAACGCGAACCTTATCATGTCGAATTTGTCCTGAAATTCCCGTTCCCCAGTAATAGTAAATTTGTGTTCCAGAAATATCAGGGAATTAATCTCAAAATTTCCTGTCGTTGGTAATTTACACATGCTTAAGGAGGTTCATTCTGATTGCATATGTACTTCTTGAGATATTGCGGAAATAACGTTAAAATTCCAAATAACAACTAAATATACCATATTTCCTTGTATCTCTGGAAGTAAACATTGGATCGAATCGAAATTTGGAACATTGCTGCGAAATACTGACCTCAAGGTTTGTGCCAAGTTTCGTTGAAATATAGCAATAATTTCAGAGAGGAAAAACATTTTTTCATCAAAGATTTGACAAATTTTTGAATAAACATGTTTTTGAACATTTCTTACTACTGGACCCACATAGTTCTTCGTGTGACAGGATGTCAAACTTCAAAACAAAATTAATGTGTGCGTGCGGTTCTCCAAAATCTTGATGTTTCTACTGAAAAAGACTTATGCTTCCTTTTCACACCCTGTATAACTCATCTTATAGAAAAACAACACATTTCAAAATCCGAAATTATTTATTAGATATCCTAAAAATCTAGCATATACATATCAGTCCCAATTTCCTACATCAAAATTTCTATTCTACCTTGGACAACTGAACGAGACTTTCATCTTTATATTTTGCTTATTTTTCAGGTGCCTTCCAATATCCATCTGGCGCATGTCGAGCCGATTTCAAATGCATGCCCACATCAGAATGCCAAATAAACATTGACGTCGTTTACCCATGCAATTTTGGCAGAAGTATATGCTGCCCGGAACTAGAAAGCCAAGCTTCCAACGAAAAAATCAAGAACGACTACGAACTGTTGAATTCTACCAACATTTTCGTGAACACCAACAGTGAAACAACCAGATGGAACAGCTTACCCAACACCTCACAAAATTATGAAAAATTTAGCGAAGCTCCAACAAACTTCAACAGTGAAAATAATGAAAACACCAGGAATGAGACTGAGGAATTCGTAAACACTTCCGGTCTTAGTGGTTTCATCTCAAATAGACCGATTTTCACTAATTTCCCAAGCGAACCTCGGAGAACCACCCAGATACCGATCTCAGCAGCAAGCTTCGAAGATGTAAGATTGAACATTCCCAACTCAAATGTAGATTACACTGAAAGAGTTCCATTTGTGTCGAAAAATGTTGGTGATGTGATTGGAATCAGACCGACAGATGGGAAGAATCCAATTCTGAAAAGACGGGCACCTTTCAAGGACAATTGTGGTTTGACATTCGCTGACAACAAGGTTACTGGGGGCAAAGTAGCAGAAATAGGACAATTTCCATGGATGGCTTTGTTAGCATTCAAACGTGAGAATTTTTTAGGTTTAGAGCCTCTTACTCGCTTGTTCCTCTCCAATAAGTTTCGACTAGTACCGACTAGAAAAGTGAAAAATTCTTCACTGACGTTTTGTTAGCAGCTTTTGCGCGCATGTTCAAATTTGCTGTTAAGATTGTGAGAATGCACAATGTTAGTTATTTTTTCCTTTTCAACTACATTTCATCTTTTAATTTCCAGAAAATTCTTGAATTTAATATTCAATATTGCCACTTTTTTATATTCAAGCATTTTCGGGACCGTAAAAACTGAAATGGAGTGAAAAATAGAAAAATTACTAACATTGCGCATTTGCACACAAGAATTGAGTACATTCGAAAAAAAATTTTCAAAAAATAATCACTAGGGCCTGCAGAACGATCCCCAGTTTTCTCCTATTTACGTCGAGATTTCTACGAATTCTAATATTTCTCGCGACTATTGGCATCGCTCAAGCACGCAGACCGTGGGCAGGTGCCTGTTATTGAGCACGTGGTCTTAAAACAGTCATCTTTCCACATATTGACCCCGCTTCACCTCCAGATGGGAAGATTTGGAGATTTTCTAATCATATTATCGTCTCGAAATTCTGCATGAACCTTCAAGCTGAAATTTTCCAATCAAGTATTGGATTTCAATTTTATCCAATCTGTATTTTTGGAAATATTGGGGAAATTTTGAATGGGTATATCTACGGAATCATTGGGCGGATTCTACCCATTCACGAATCTGGCATTCGTAATGGGGGTTTTTCCTCCAAACGAAAATGCAGTAATTGTCATGAAAAACCTTTGGGACATCACATTTCAAACATATTATTTCAATATTATATTTTTAAAAAAATGTTTGATCACCAACTGAAAAATAAAAATGGGGATTTGCATTCGAAGGGATTTGTCTTGAGTGCACTATATGGCAACGTCGAATTCAGCTTTCTCGGAAAGAAAGGACATCAAATGTTTTACTTTGCTCAAGGAAACAGAGATAGCTATACTTCGATCTGGTTAGAGTAGAAGACAACGACTAAGGATTAGAAAAAGAAGAGCACAGGCGGTCATAGTGTCATATTAATGACAAATTGCAAACGGAAATTGTTCGGTTATATGGACAAAGAACACGTGTGTAACACAGAATAAGAATAAATATTTCATTTTTCCACAGCAGAAAAAGCTATTCTACTAAACACCGTTGTCACTTCGTGCATGCCTGGCAAATCCCAAACCCCAATTTTGAAATCTGATTTTGATACTTTCTGAAGGTAATTCAGGAAAATGATGAATCAAACCCATGATAATTATGTTCAAATTTGCATTTGCAGTAATAACACAAATTCAGGTAAAACCCCCATAAAGTTCCAAACCTACTCTAGAGGGATAATGTGATTAGAAGATCGCAGAGTATAGAATATTCAAAAAAATATTTTTTGGAATTGTTCTAATGATACGATCAGCATGAAATTTCGCACAAAATTGTGCTTCAGCATTTTAATTTACGAAATTTTACCAAATCAGACATGCCTGTTTCAACCATATACAAACGGCTAAGCAAAAATAATGAATGTGATGAGTATACAGAGTATACATTATTCATCATAATTTCTAAAAATAAATAAAGAACACAATGGATTTTATATATGAACTTAGGTCATTGCCATTAATGATAGCAATAAACATTAAAAAGACTTTTTCAAGGAATTTTCATACTTTTCATTATTATTTATTCGTCAGTACTAGAAATTCAAATATAGATTAACAACGAAATCTGACTTACAACAATTATTTGAATTTCAGAATCTGCCCAACCAAACACTCAGTTTTTGTGTGGTGGATCACTGATCACAACCAGACATGTTCTGACAGCAGCACACTGTATCATCGAGAACAGACCCTTAGAATTGTAGGTAATAGATATTTCGTATTTATTTAATTTTAATGTTTTAATTTGTACAATATTTGCACGATATTATTTTTACAAATCTGTCCACATGTTTGATTCCTTGTTATGCAATTCAAACGGTAATTTTCCTTGTCGAATCATTAAAGAACTTTTTCTGTAAAATTATCACGGATTCTACTTTCACAAAGCACTAATATAATTCTGGGATCACCTTAATTAAAAATTATATCCATATGTCTTGTATGCAGCTAGAAAAATATACTGCTCCACAAGAGTTAGGGATATCGTATTCAATCGTTTTTGAAAGTATGTAATCTTCGAGAAAATCGCTGTAAAATCATTTAAAACTCAATAACAACTTGAATCGATCCAATAATAATCAGTATGAGACATTTCGTCAATCTGGTCGCCTTTTTTCTGAAGTTTGGTTCTTTGCATATGCTTCATGATTGTTCTCATTTTGAAATAAAGTCAGTTTATCAACGGCTTCGATTTGAAACGAGTTGTCTGAAAATGCCAAGACGTAAATTAACAAACGCTGGGGCTAATAGGGCTATCGGAATGCTACAGGGTGGCCTAACTCAGGTTGTTGTAGCGGAAAGGCTCCAAGTCAGCCAAAGTGTGATATCTCGACTTTGGTATAGGTTCCGTGTTGGAAAGACCAAGGCTTGGTGGGCGACGAAAAACAACACCTGCTCAGGATCGTTTCATCACCGTTTCGGCGAGAAGAAACCCTACATTTACGTGTAGAATGCCACCGAATACTCTTCAAAATGCAGATGGGGTCCAAGTTTCCATCGAAACCATATGACGACGTTTGAGAGAGGTGAATCTAGGTTCTAGACGTCCATTTAGAGGAGTTCCATTAACACGTGACCAGCGTCAAAGACTGGAATACGCAAGGCAACATATCAATTGGAACGATCAATGGTCCTTTTCACTGATGAATCCAGATATGGACGATTTTCAGATTCTCGAAGAATAAGGGTATGGACAATCCCACGCATACCCCGTAATCGTCGCTATGTCCAAGAAGTCCATCCATTCCGAGGGGGTAGTGTTATGGTATGGGCCGGGATATGTTTCAACGGGCGCACAGATCTACACATTTGTACTGGGAATATGACCGCCTTACACAATAGGGAGCATGTCATTGACAATGTTGTGCCAAATTTTCACGCTGCTATTGGTGAAACTTTTCAATTTCTAGACGACAACGCTAGACCGCACCGTGCAGCCATAGTTGTGAATGCGCGCGAGGAGCTTGGTATTCCACATTTACCAATACCTCCGCACTCACCAGATTTGAATTGAATAGAACATGCATGGGTTATGCTCCAAAGAAGATCAGATAATCATCAACCTACCCCAGAATCCTTAAATGATCTGAGAGAGCTTCTGCCCCGTTTATTGAACCGAATTCCTCAATAAATGTTCAACAACCTCATGTGCAGTATGCAAAGAAGATGTCAAGCTGTTATTGATGCCCGTGGAGGACATACATTGTATTGATAGTCTTAAATTGCTTGAATTCTCCGGAAACCAAATTTCGATATTTTACTCGATTTTTCTTAACCACCCTGTATACGCTGCAGACCTACAGGCTAAAATTAATTTGCAGCTTGAAATCATATTAATATGAATTTTCATCAAAAAATCTTATTTTAACCATATTTTTTTGGAATTTAAGTCAATATCCCTAACTCATGTGGAGAAGTTTATTTAAGACAAAATCCTTTCTCTTCCAGAGTTTTCGTAAGACTGGGTGAATACAATTTGACATCAGAAAGGGATTGCGTAAGCTTTGGAAATCGAATGATCTGTGCTGAACAACATGTAAATATGCTGGTAGATTACGTCACAGTACATCCAGAATACAACCGAAGAACACTCAAAAATGACATTGCGGTAATAAGACTCAGAAATGAAGTAAGGGAATCTGGTCAGTACATTGAATAACAATAATATGTACCTAAGATACCGATTTCAATTGGCGAAAGAATACATGGTGTGTTCGCGCGCATCTGTGTATGACGTATGGTAGCTGTGAATGCCTCAGCCTCACCTGACGACATGCGCCAAAAATATACGATTTGGGAGGATCTAGAGAACACACCATGTTTACTTCCACCAAGATTCCACTGTTCCTTATGGAGATTTTTTTGCAGATTATATAAGGCCAATTTGTTTACCGTTTGACAAGAATTGGATCTATTCAGAATTGACCGGTCAAAATTTCACAGTGAGTGGATGGGGAAAATCAGAATCAGGTAGGTACTTTTCAGGTTGAACTCTGTTCTTTCTTTTCACGAGGATGTATTGAGAATTTCTCAGTCTAGGTACCATGAACGCAAACAACAACTTTAAAGTTCTGCAAGGGCTTTTATTACAGTTTTTTTTTGTTTTATAAGAAAACAGTAGGTAAAGCACTGTTTCCGAGCACTGATACCTTCTGTGAGTTGATTTGATCTACAGTGCGCGTCAAAATCATGGAACAAATCCAATTTCTCAGAAGAAAATTATTTGGCAACAGAATCCTGAAACAGGTCAATTTTTGTTTCACTTTTACCAAATTTATAGGATTTTTGTTGCACCCTGTGCCATTCCCATTAACCCCCTAAATTTTTGGAATAGGGAAAGTGGGTCATGTGGTACTTGTTTGGCAAGGTCTTTGTATCTTCTTTACAGGCGTGCAGAAATTTTCAAGAAAAAAATTTTGAAAATTTGAGATACATAAACCTTGCCAAAAAAGTATCACATGACCTACTTTCCCTATTCAAAAAATTTAGGGGGTTTATAGGAAGGCACAGGGTGCAACAAAAATCATTCAAAAATGTATATAAATTTGGTAAAAGTGAAACAAAAATTGACCTGTTTCAGGATTTTGTTGCCAAATATTTTTCTTCCGAGAAAATGAATTTGTGCCATAATTTTCACGCGCACTGTATTTGCTCAGCTGCGTAATAACTTTTTCAACTCTCAACTGATGAAAACTCTTTTCTAGGTGATCTGTTTGGTTCAGACATCCTCCAATTTGCCAAAGTAACAACTTGGGATGCGAATAAATGCAACAACTCAATACCTGCCCAAGTCAAACCTCTCAGTGAAACACAGATTTGTGCGAACGGGCCGAATACAGAGGATGCTTGCAAGGGTGACAGCGGAGGACCTTTGATGAATATAACTCTCGACAAGAGTCTGGAAGTTAGGCATATTCAGTTTGGCATTGTCTCATTTGGAACAGCAACTTGTGGCGATAGAAACTTACCCACGATTTACACCAGAGTAGATAAATACCTGAAATGGATATTAGATACTGTCACTTGAAATTTGGAAATAAATGGAGAAACTATGAGAACCTATTTTTTCAAATATCAGAAAAACGCTAACTTGGAGTGACGAAGATCAACTCCATTAGATTTCCAAAAAAAATTATTTGAATTGGTAGAGGATGTCTCTAGCAATGTCTTTCTCCCGCTAAGGGTATTTCGTTAATACTCTGAATAATACGAATATGAATGTTTGTTTCATCTTGTAACTTTTTGATATTGCAAAGTCACTGAGAAAATCAAAGTTTTCTTCATCGCATATGTGTTCATTGTTAAGGGCCGGTATTATAAAACTTAACTTTAACTTTAACTGACAGTTTTGACAGATATGTCCTAAGGGCCAATTGCACCGTTTTCGTCTTAAGCTTCAGTTAGTTGAGCGACGATAAACTTATTAAGCTCTGGTTTAAATATTCGGCTTGCACCGAGGCTAAATGTGACTAGATTAAAGTTAATCTAAAAATCTGATTACTTTCTCATGAATTGGTACTTGTGACTAGCTTCATGTTGTTTATTTTAACCCTTATTGATGAAATATTTTAATTCAAAAGATGAAACTCATTTTATGGGTTCTACCGTATTTCCTAAGATATGAAAAATCAAGATGCATCTATTGAAAAACCCACCGAAAAAATATATCTGACAGAGTTTATAGCTTCCCGACTTGTTGATTATCATTAAGACTAGGGATCTCTTACTACAGACCTTTGCTCTTACTTCTGCATCAGGCTTTTAAACATTATTCAAATTATAGTTATATACTCAAGTAAACTTATATTTTGTAATATCATAAGATTTGAGCTTCTAATCTAATTTTGTTTCTAATAAGTATATTATGAATTGAGTTAATTTTGGGTCGAATATAATGAAAACTCTAATGTGAGATCCGCAGAATAAAAAGTATTTTATATAAATATTGAAGTATCATGTATGGATGGATTGTCAAAGGTGTACATTTGAAGATCGATTAACACGAGGATGCAATTTCTTTTACATTAATTAGTTCGTAGTTATATTTTGAGTCCAGTTAATATACAGAGTGTAACAGCCAAATGGAATAAATTCGATAACGAATAAATGAGGGCGTGTTGGGAAAAACGCTCGGACACGTCGGTTTGTAATTTTAAATGCGCATATTTTTCAAGAAAATAAAATTATATAGGGTGCTCCATGCGACCGTGGCCAATACCAACTTTCTTATTTGAAATGTAACCCCCTGTATATTATTAATTTTTTGGATTCTTCAGAAAATTCTAGACATAATTCATGTATAATGTCGTATACCTATCTTCAACTTCTTCGGAAATATTAAGTGTTTTTAGATTTAGTGCAAAAATCAACGTTTCAAATAAAAATTATTTTATTTCACAAATTCGGTACATTACACTCGAAACCTAATAAGTAATACTGATTATTTCTTAATAATTAAAAAAAAAAAACAAAAAAAAAACATTAATGTCAATGTGGGAAATGTTCAAAATGCACTGCGCGAACGTCTTGGCAACATCTGGTGTAGAAATGTCTTCTTACGTTACTCAACATTTCTGAAAACACTTAATATTTCCGAAAAAGTTGAAGATAGGTATAGGATATTGTACATGAATTATGTCTAGAATTTTCTGAAGAATCCAAAAAATAAATAATATACAGGGGGTTACATTTGAAATAAGAAAGTTGGTATTGGCCACGGTCGCATGGAACACCCTATATAATTTTATTTTCTTAAAAAATATGCGCATTTAAAATTACAAATCGACGTGTCCGAGCGTTTTTCCCAACACGCCCTCATTTATTCGTTATCGAATTTATTCTATTTGGCTGTTACACTCTGTATAATCGAGGAGAATGATAGCACAGAGACAGCACCTGCACAATAATGAAGTAGTATATGATAGCTTTCCACGTAATACATCACTAAATAAAAAAGTACTGAAGAATCTTCATGAAACTATGCTTTTTCATTCCAAATATGTCTTCGATTTCATTCTGCTATTCGCTCTTGGAAATAAATGAGCATATCATTATAACTTTAACATTTCAAATAGTTGAAGGCTTTTAAGAAATACCATTGAGTTTATGAACTCAATGGATATACTGATGTTAATTATTCATGCTTTAAAAGATACGAATCAATGCCTACTGATGTCATTATCTCTCTATATCATTTTTCATGAATATCATCTGAAATTCAATAACTTTTAATCAAAATTTGATCATCAAATCCATTAACTCATAATAGTTCTTCATGAATGTCCAATGTAAACAAAAAAAATTGAAAAGAAACTGGAGTTTACGTCCAGAAATTTGTGCCAAATCGCTCGAAAGTAGGGTTAGATTTCGAAGCTTACCATTAATCCTTCTTTTAAACCCCCAAATTCCAGGGCTTAAATTTAACAGTCAGTTAAGGCCAATTAACGAGGATTTCGTGACGGTGCAAGATAATTTTTTACATAAACCTTGGTTATGGTCTTAATCTATGGTTTTGTAATACGGTGCAAATGGCCCTAACATAACTGTCAAAACTGTCAGTTAAAGTTAAGTTTTATAATACCGGCCCTAAGTCGTTCAAGTTCTTGTCGGAAACCTTAGCCGAAACACAAGAACCAAAAGTTCATTCCAACTTCCAATGGGGCAATATTAAAACTTCTAGTGGGAAAATTGCGATATTGCTGCTGAAATAAAACGTAATGTAAATCTTGAAGTTTAGTATATTGTTGTCTGAGGTTCTATTATCGGACGTTCTTGGTTTCCAAACATACATTTCAGTAATTTTGAATGAATTTATTTCTCTGCTTACTACTTGGATACATTATAATGGTAGACATATTTGAATTATATGGAAATCAAATTATTCTCTTCAGTTATTCCGTCCCTCTTCTTCCAGTTCTGTTGCTTCAAGTTTGTCTTTATACCCTTGGATTTCCCTTTCAGCTTCTTCCAATTCTGCAGTGTAAGCTTGAATGGCCTCATCTTTCATCTCGTTGAAATAATAGTTTCCAGAAAGATCACTGACACTTCTTTTTGGTTTGACCATATTACATTCCTTGTAGACCACATCCAGAATTTCGTCTTTCGTTCTGGGATATTTTACCTTCAGGAAACAATATATCCATATTTTATTCATCAATATCCATCAAATTTCCTAACTTAAAAGTAAGAAAGAAGATGAATTATATTAAACAGGTTCCTTATGTAAATGGACATGATTCATGACATATAGAAAACATAAAAAAATTCTATGGTTGAAGGAAGAAGCTTTTGAGGGCAAAAAAAGACTCTGCAGAAACTGATACATTTAAACACCATGAGACCTCTATTTTTCTGAAAGAATAAGACTTTGCAGAATCTGATACATTTAAACACCATGAGACCTCTATTTCTCTGAAAGAATAAGACTTTGCAGAATCTGATACATTTAAACACCATGAGACCTCTATTTCTCTGAAAGAATAAGACTTTGCAGAATCTGATACAACACCATGAGACCTCTATTTTTCTGAAAGAATAAGACTTTGCAGAATCTGATACATTTAAACACCATGAGACCTCTATTTCTCTGAAAGAATAAGACTTTGCAGAATCTGATACATTTAAACACCATGAGACCTCTATTTCTCTGAAAGAATAAGACTTTGCAGAATCTGATACATTTAAACACCATGAGACCTCTATTTCTCTGAAAGAATAAGACTTTGCAGAATCTGATACATTTAAACACCATGAGACCTCTATTTCTCTGAAAGAATAAGACTTTGCAGAATCTGATACATTTAAACACCATGAGACCTCTATTTCTCTGAAAGAATAAGACTTTGCAGAATCTGATACATTTAAACACCATGAGACCTCTATTTCTCTAAAAGAATAAGACTTTGCAGAATCTGATACATTTAAACACCATGAGACCTCTATTTCTCTGAAAAAATAAGACTTTGCAGAATCTGATACATTTAAACACCATGAGACCTCTATTTTTCTGAAAGAATAAGACTTTGCAGAATCTGATACATTTAAACACCATGAGACCTCTATTTTTCTGAAAGAATAAGACTTTGCAGAATCTGATACATTTAAACACCATGAGACCTCTATTTCTCTGAAAGAATAAGACTTTGCAGAATCTGATACATTTAAACACCATGAGACCTCTATTTTTCTGAAAGAATAAGACTTTGCAGAATCTGATACATTTAAACACCATGAGACCTCTATTTCTCTGAAAGAATAAGACTTTGCAGAATCTGATACATTTAAACACCATGAGACCTCTATTTCTCTGAAAGAATAAGACTTTGCAGAATCTGATACATTTAAACACCATGAGACCTCTATTTCTCTAAAAGAATAAGACTTTGCAGAATCTGATACATTTAAACACCATGAGACCTCTATTTCTCTGAAAGAATAAGACTTTGCAGAATCTGATACATTTAAACACCATGAGACCTCTATTTTTCTGAAAGAATAAGACTTTGCAGAATCTGATACATTTAAACACCATGAGACCTCTATTTCTCTGAAAGAATAAGACTTTGCAGAATCTGATACATTTAAACACCATGAGACCTCTATTTCTCTGAAAGAATAAGACTTTGCAGAATCTGATACATTTAAACACCATGAGACCTCTATTTTTCTGAAAGAATAAGACTTTGCAGAATCTGATACATTTAAACACCATGAGACCTCTATTTTTCTGAAAGAATAACCTATCATGTTGGTGAACTCTTTCCCTTTTGGTTTATTATTTGATAAAATCAAATAAAAATCCTTAGTAAACGATCAAAAAAAAAAATAACCCTCTAAAAATTTCACCGTATGTGGATTTTAATGAACTAATTAAATAAAATCCGTCCGTCCGTTTTCCGGGGCTTTCCTCTGAAAGTACTGAACCGAGATCCATGAAACTTAGTAGAAAAATCGTGTGTCGCTCGAGATTGATCCTCCGAACGTTTCAGCAGGATCGGTGCCTCCTAAGGGCTCAAATTTAGGGGTTGGAGGGGGAAAAAATATTTCTCGAAAACCTACCACCGAATTTCCATAAAACTCTCAACATTGATTACTGTTGCAAAACTCAACCTTAAAATTGTCACCCAGATGATTTCCGACCAGTGGTCCCTGAGTTATAAAGAAAAATGCTGCAAATTATGTTGTGAGAAACCAATAAGTTATTAATAATATATAAGTTTTATTTAAGATAACAATGGTTTTGGGTTATTTAACTGAGAAATTAATAAACCCTTGTGTAAAATTTGCAGCGTTTTTCCGTGATATCTACGGACGGACATGATTGAATTTGACTAAGACACCTCTGGAACTTTTCGACTGAAAATTGCTATTCCATTTCCACCTTGTTATCATAAAGTATGAAAGATATCTCAATAAAACGGGTGGCAATTTTTGCGTTGATCAGTATCGATTTGTCATTCTTTCTCATTTTCGTTAATTGATTGTGTTTGAGTGAAATTGCAGTCTCACCCTTTTACTCGTTCACATTACATGTCTTTGGGGATGCCCGTTCAATTCGATCAGAGCTATAGTAAACATCCGATGACCGTCAGTATTGGAGGGTATGTAAACTGTTTTTCAATTTTCCTATTTTATTCCCATGAAGCTCGAAGCCTTCTTTGCTATTTTCAATCTTGATATTAGCATTGTTTAAGGAGAACCTCCTTAAACAATGATATTAGTTAGAACTTAAGATCCGCAGTATTTATATAATTATTGTAATTGCGTTAAAATAATTGCAGTTCGATTTCGAAGATTTATTACCTACTTCGAATACTTGAGAATGGAAAAAATATCAACATTACACTTATTATTATATGGATTATTATTGGATGGAATACAAATCAAGAAGGGTGCAATTGGTTGAATTATATCGAAAATGAAGATCTCATTAAAATGGGTTTAAAAAAGCTTCGTTTTTGAGCGGGTGTTAAAGCAACTTGCAAATCTCCGGAGTGAAATAAGAAACAGTGTTCCAGAAAAAATATTACCCTGTGAATGTTCACAGACAATAGGGGTTTTTCCTGAATTTAGGTTTTTACTGCAAATGCAGATTTGACCATCATTATTATGGGTTTGATTCATCATTTTCCCAAATTACCTTCTGAAAGTATTCAAAATCAGATTTCAAAATTGGGGTTTGGGATTTGCCAGGCATGCACGAAGTGACAACGGTGTTCAGGAGAATAGCTTTTTCTGCTATAGAATAATGAAATATTTATTCATATTCTGTGCTATACACGTGTTCTTCGTCAATATAACCAAACAATTTCCGTTTGCGATTTGTCAGTATGACAGTCTGTGCTCTTCTTTTTCTATTCCTTGGTCGTTGTCTTCTACTCTTACCAGATCGAAGTATAGCTATCTCTGTTTTCCTGAGCAAAGTTACACATTTGACGTCCTTTTCTTTCCAAGAAAGCTGAATTCGACGTTGCCATATTGTGCACTCAAGACAAATCCCTTTAAATGCAAATCCCCATTTTTATTCAGTTTTATGTGAACAAATGTTCTAAAGGTTTTTCATGAAAATTACTGCATTTTTAAAGGAAAAACCCCCATTGACAAGCTCAAAATGAAATATATTTACCAAATTCCAGCAGGATTCTTTGAGAGTTACAGATTTCTCAGTTAAATGACCCAATACCATTGGTATCTCAAATCAAAATTATATATTATTCATAACTCAGTAGTTTTTCACAACACAATTTGCAGCGCTTTTCTTTATAATTCAGGAACCTCTGGTCGGAAATCATCAGAGTTAAAATTTTTAGGTTGAGTTATGCAACAGTAATCAACGTTGAGAGTTTCATGAAAATTCGGTGGTTAGTTTTCGAGAAATAATTTTTTCCTTCCTACCCCCAGTTTAGAGCCCTTAGGGTATACCGATACTGCTGAAAATTTCATTTTATTTTATATCAAGTTTCACGTATTTCGGTTCAATACTTTCAAAGGAAAGCCCCAGAGCAAATGTTAACCGTGTAATTTTAAAGGGAGGTAATTTTTTTTTGTTCGATCACTAAGGTTTATTATTTGATTTTATAAAAAAATAAACCAAAATTGAATAAGTTCAAAATCTAACACCAAACATTTGTCACTTGTTCATCTGACTTTCTAGGTATCCACAAAATGATCACCTCTCTTGGTTAACCAATGTGCGATATCTGAGTTGAATAATATTGATTCTCCCAACTTGCAGAGTACTCATGAGAGCTCCAACGAAAATCATCTAGCTACATAGAGTCAGAAAGATCATACGATACCTGCGATTGCCGCTCGAAAAGAGTTGGCTGTTGACTCACTCTACCAAACATCAATTCCATACGTAATCTGTGTTCTTCATTTCTCAGACGCTCTTCTTCTTTCCGCATCCTTAACCTCATTTGAAGATCTTCCTCGTTGCTGTAAGCCAAAGTTTGCCAAACTGGCTTCTTCCTCATTACCTTCTCTCTCCATCTCGCTTCTTCCTTAACCCTTGCTTCTTCCAACTTTTGGTCCATGTGGTCTTGGAGCCTTTTCCTTGGGAGCAGTTGTTTTTGTAGCCGGTGGAGGAGATAATAAGGGAGGAGTGCATTACTTCTATTCAAAAAAAACTTGCAACTTACCTAGCGGATTCAATTCTTAGAACAGCAGCAAGATTGGACCTGCTGACTGCCCTCAAACCTGAAGCTGAATTCGTTCTGCTCGAGCTACTTGAAGACATGGTTTTGTTATCTCTTTTACACTGAAAAAATAGTGATGATCCACAAAAAATCTATGGAATAAGACCAAACCAAAAATTCAAAAGAACGAGATCAAAAACTAGAACTTCCGATGGAATTCCCAGAAGAATGAGTTTTGATGTAAAGGGTGTTTTAAATTGCGCGTTTTTTAAGAATAAATAAAAGACATAATTTGCATTCATTTTCAAAAACTTTTTATTGGTAATTGAAGTATCAGTTATGATATTTATATACGAAAAATAATATCTGTCAAATGGGCTCTTCTTGCAGCTCTACAGACGTCCACTCTCTTGTTAAAGAGAGTTTTCAATGACATTTGGACATAATCTCAATAATGACACGAATAATTTCATCCTTTAGTTCGGGAATCTATTGTGGATTATTCTTATAGACCTGGCTTTTCACAAACCCCATAGAAAATAGTCCATCGGTGTCAAATCACATGATCTTGGTGGCCAATTGTCATCACCGTTTCTGGAGATTATTCGTCCAGCAAATTTTTGTCTCAATAAATCAATTGTGTCATTTGCAAAGTGAGGTGTAGCGCCATCCTGTTGGAACCAAATGTCCTCTAGATCAATATTCTTTAAATCAGGTCACAACAATTCGATTATCATCCGACGGTATCGGTCACCATTAACAGTTACAGCTTCACCAGCAGCATTTTCAAAGAAGTAAGGTCCAGTTACATCACCTGACCATAATGAACACCAACAGTGACTAGTTTAGGATGCATAGGTTTCTCATGAATGATTCATGGATTTTCCTTATTCCAGATATGACGATTTTGTTTATTTACAAAGCCACCAAGTTGAAAATGTGCCTCATCGCAAAACATGATTTCTTGAGAAAAATCAGCTGGTTGTTCACTGATGAAATTGGCAAATGAACGACGTTTTAAATGATCTAATGGCTTCAGTTCCTGTGTTATTTGAACCTTTCATGCCTTCAGAGCTGAAACCTTGTGTGAAATACGCCATGTTGTGGACCCACTAAGTCCAACTTTTTGTAAACGTCGTCTAATGGACAGTCCAGGGTCTTCAGCAACACATTCACGAACCAAATCAATATTTTCTTGTGAACGACCGCTACGACTGTATTTTTCACTTTTTTGATCTTCCACCCAACCGTACTGTGGAAATTTCTTAATAATTCGACCAATAGTGCTTTGAGATGGACGATTATGTAAACCATAAAATTCACGTAATTTCCTAAAATCTTTTCACAGAACGCTGATTCTCAAAAAATAATTCAACAATTTGAACGCGTTGTTGTATCGTGTACGAAGCCATTTTTATAAATGTCATTTATCACACTTCTTAAATGTCATAATCCAGACGAATTAAGTGCGCCATCTTTATTTTATTTATTCTTAAAAAAACGCGCAAGTTGGAGCACCCTTCATTATGAATCAGCATGCTAACCAGAGAAGACAACCAAACACCCGTTGTGAGATAGAACACTGCATTTTAAATTGACTTAGTGATCATCAAATCACATCAGAAAGAGGAAGCGTTTTGAAACAAGCATTTCAGAATTGAAAACTTGTAGACTACCTACCTTAGATTTCGACCTTCTAAATTTGAACGGTCTAGGGCTAGTGCTTATGAATTCGTTCTTCAGATCCTCCAATTCCTTATCATGCAGATCGTGGAATTTCTTGAAATCAGGTATTTTCTTACTTCTCATGAACTCTGGGAATTCTTCGGAATAGGTCATTGTCTTGTATGATTTCGGACAAACATCATAAATTCTCTTAGTCTGCTCTCTTTTTGCCATTGAGGGTGGTAGTGAGGCTGCTTTCAGCATTTCTGCTGCTCTTATTTTCTTCTGCAGTGATCTGAAACATATTTATATAATTTTCACTGTTGTGAAACACATTCCACGGTAGAAAATCACTATAGCGTCATCCTATAGAGAGCATTCACTGATGATGATCCCAATAATGAAAGAATTACGCACGCACCTATAAAATTCATCCTCGTACATCTTATGGTAGATATAATTGCTGAATAAATTCCTAGGCACAGGTTTTGCCTTGAATTTTTTCACTTCTTCCTTCTCTTCTGGGAATATACAAGGTGAAGACTTCGATAGTCTCTTCGTTAAAACTTGTATTTCTTCGTCCCGTTTTGTGAATGAAAATGGTCGCATTTGTGATTGAAGATCGGCTTTCCTTCTCTCTCTGACTAAATGGTTCCTGAAAATAATCCCAGAAGGTCACCAAGCTTCATCAGGGGTACATGAGTTTTTATAGGAAAATATCTTCGGCATAGCGGAATGAGTGAAAGTGAACGTTGTACCAATGGCTGTGAATTTGTTTGGGGTTTGCCGAATGCTGATGTTGAGCATGGAGATTAGTAGACATCTGTTTGCTTGTTCGATAAAACTTCTTGGAAATTTTACTGGTTAATTTGTAAATATTCCAGTGATGTGAGCCTGGAATTTCCGGTATGGAGAATTGTTTCTGTTGAAATTATGTACAAATTCTTTCAAGTGTTTCACAGATGAGGAGTTTGAGGTGTCGTATCGCTTTTATGGTGCTCTCGTTTTCACTTTTTGAAAGCTCTTCCTATATTCAATAAAGTTTCTCAGGAATTTGGACAGTAATTTATTCGAATCTCTTAGTACATTGCCAACGTTTCGAACCTTTCGTGTTTCGAAATTTTGACACTCATCTCTTGAAGCTTATTGTTAGTGGGGAAAAAGTGGTATGGCACTGGCAGTGCTATCTGTGCGTCATGCCCAGAACTAAATGAGTGGTATCATTGAAAAAAATTTCAAGAAGCACTATCGTGAGGGTAGCAGCTTTTGCGCGAATGTTCAATCTAGATGACCGCTTCAGCAACGAATTTGAACATGCACGCAAAAGCTGCTGCCTTCACGGCAGTGCTTTTTGAAATTTTTTTTGATAAATTACTGGATTTCAATTCGATCTAATCTGTATTGTTGGAAATATTGGAAAAATAAAATTTTGAATGGGTATATCTACGGAATTATTGGGCGGAATTCACCCATTCACGAATTCGATCTTCGTAATTAAGCCTACGATCAGCCTAACGGCCAACTGCGTAAACACAATAACTTCCGAAAGAAACAACTTGGAAACTCGATATTTCTAGAGAAGGTTTGGACCTTAATTACGAAGGCCGAAGTCGTTAATGGGTAAAATCCACGCAATGATTCCGCAGATATACCCATTCAAAATTTTATTTTTCCAATATTTCCAAAAATACAGATCAGATCGAATTAAAATCCAGTACTTCATCGAAAAATTACAGTTCGAAGGTTCATACACAATTTAATGAGGATGATATGATAAGAAAATCACAGAAATTTTTTTTTCAAATTGTTCTAATGACACGATTATTACGAAATTTTGCATGAAGTAGTCTTTCAGCATCTTCAAACTAGCTGCGAAGTTTTATCAGGATTGAATCAGTATTTCTCGAGTTATACCGAAAAAAACAACAATATCGAGAAGAAAACCTCGAAATTTGACATATTTTTTCCCGATATCTACAAAACTTATGATCGTATTGAACTGAAATTTGGTACACTGCTGCTAAATATGAAGCTCAAAGTGTGAGTGGAATTTTTTTCTGGATATGATGAATGGTTTCCAAAAACAAAAAAAAATTTTGGAAAAAAATTTTTTTTTTCAATTTACTGACAATTTGATCCAGACGAAAATTGGCTCAAAGTTGCGCGTCGTTATACTCCACCTAACTGCCAAGTTTGAATCCAACCGCTCAAGTAGTTTCCGAAATAAAAAATAAATAACTTCAAAACTTCAAGTGCCTATAACTCCGAAACTATTCGACCGATTTGGCCCATTAACGAACTTAACCGCGGAATTCTGATGCGCAACCTATCCTGAAAATTTCAAGTTGCTAGCTTGCTTCTGTCGATAGTTATCGTGCCCTCGGCCGGACGGACGGCCGGCCGGACAGAGTCGATTTTGTCACCGGATTCGTCATAAGTGAGTCCAACCTAGTCAATTAAGACCATTTTTCGGCTCAATCATCGAAAATTACAGACATTTGGACAAAGCGATAGCACGCTGTTCCCCTAGAACATGCGCGCAAAAATCTTATGCAGTGGCGGTGAATCTATGACTTATGACCAAAAATTCATACTTACTTATACTCCTGATCCGCCATTATCTTGTCGAACAGAGGAATCTGCGACTCTATTGGAATTGGATGTGCTCTGAACATTTCTGATTTTTCCTTGCCTTTACCCGAATTCATCTCATTCATACACTTTTCTACAATTTCATTCTCTTCATCCCTACAATTGAACATATCTTTACGATATATCTCCCGACGAAGGAAACATTAGTTCCAAAACGTGCCACCCCCCCCGAAAGTTTAAGTGGATTAATATTCAAACATGTCAACTTACCTTACAGTCATCTGGAAGGGTTTTGGAATAGTTATCCCACAGTTCGACAAATCGCAGACATTCTCCTTCTTGGTCGTATCAGAAAATTTTCTTGAGGGATCTACTCCTATAATATCTTTTTCTGAACCAAGAGGTTCTTTGGAGCTGCCCATAGGAGACAACATGACCGTTGATTTTGGTCTTTTCATCGACTCCGGGCTACTATTCGAACCAGATTTGTCACTTTTCAAGCTGAAAGGTGTCTCGATACGAACAGATCTCCTAGAAGGTGGTTTTGTTTCTCTGTCCGATAGTGAAAGTAGTTCTAGATCTTCATAGTTCTTTAGATTCTTGCTCTTTTTGCTCAAGATAGGCGTCATGCAAAAGGGTTTGCTTTTCGGTGTTGAAGGTTTGGTATCGTTCAGTTTATTGCCTACGGAAAGAATGCTTTTGGCAACGTGAGACCACCAGTGATTATGACCAAGACCAACAGAAAATAGAGGTTAAGTACCCTTATAGGGTACTGGATACCTACTGATGTGGGCAAGCATGATAAATGATAACTTTGGTGAGAAATAATTGAAATTTGGAAGGGAATGATAAAAATCGTCAATAGGTGACTCCTAATAATTTAAGAGTATTGCTCAGTTAATAATTTCATTCCGCAATTCTCAGAAAAATAGGACCAATCGATTTTCCAGTGGTTGGATGTAAAATGAAGTAATGAATAATAAATATAGAAAAGCACTGACGTGAAGTCAGCAGCTTTTACGAGCTTGTCCAAATTGCGAAAGGGTGAAATTTCAATGGAATAAGAATTTGAAAAAAAATTTTCAAAAAAAAAATTTCCCTGAATCCCCCTTCAGATGGCGCGATGTTCATCTGCTTCATCCAGTTCTTCGTCTAGCAATCATATTTTCGGCAAATGGAAAGGAAGATAAAGTCCATCATGGAGTTAGAGTTAGTCAATTTCTAAAAACGATAAGAGCAAAGAGCTTACCATCCTTGAACATTATTCTAACATGAAAAATCTAGAAGTCAGCAGCTTTTACGCGCTTGTTCACATTGCGAACTGTTGACTTGGAAATTTCAATGAACTATTTTTGTTGAAAAAATCAAAATTTCAAATGTCTGTAGCATAAAAACAATTCAAAAGATTTGGCCCATTAACGAACTCAACCGAGATATTCAGGATCTTAACGGTCAGCCTAACGGCCGACTGCGTAAACACAATAACTTCCGAAAGAAACAACTTAGAAACTCGATATTTGTAGAGAAGGTTTGGACCTTAATTACGAAGGCCGAATTCGTGAATGGGTAAAATCCACCCAATGATTCCGTAGATATACCCAATCAAAATTTTATTTTTTCAATATTTCCAAAAATACAGATCAGATCGAATTGGAATCCAGTACTTCATCGAAAATAACAGTTCGAAGTTTCATACAGAATTTAATGAGGATGATATGATGAGAAAATCATAGAAATTTTTTTTTCAAATTGTTCTAATAACACGATTATCACGAAATTTTGCATGAAGTTGTCTTTCAGCATCTTAAAACTAGCTGTGAAGTTTAATCAGGACTGAATCAGTATTTCTCGAGTTATACCGAGAAAATCAAAGATATCGAGAAGAAAACCTCGAAATTTTACATATTTTTTCCCGATATCTCCAAAACTCATGATCGAATCGAACTGAAATTTGGTACACTGCTGTGAAATATGAAGCTCAAAGTGTGGGTGGAATTTTTTTTGGATATGATGAATGTTTTCCGGAAAAAAAAATTTTTTGTAAAAAAATTTCGAAAAAATTTTTTTTTTTAATTTACTGACAATATGATCCTGACGAAATTTGGCTCAAAGTTGCGCGTTGTTATATCCCACCAAACTGCCAAGCTTGCATCCAATCGCTTGAGTAGTTTCTGAAATAAAAAATAAATAACCTCAAAACTTCAAGTGCCTATAACTCCGAAACTATTCGACCGATTTGGCCCATTAACGAACTTAACCGCGGCATTCTGATGCGCAACCTATCCTGAAAGTTTCAAGTAGCTAGCTTGCTTCTGTCGACAGTTATCGTGTCTACGGACGGACGGCCGGTCGGACAGAATCAATTTTGACACCGGATTCGTCATCAGTGAGTCCAACCTAGTCGATTGAGACCATTTTCGGCTCAATCATCCAAAATTACAGACATTTGGACAAAACGATAGCACGCTGTTCCCCTAGAACATGCGCGCAAAAATAATTTTCTCGATATTTCCAATAATTCATATTAAATATCGAATTTACATCTGATACGTTGGTATTATAGATGATGGTTTGACAAATTGTTCGAAATTATAGCGTGAACTAAAGGAGGATTACGGAAAAAAAAACTTTTGAAAAAAAATTTCGTTGTACGATTCCAGTGATTATTGAAGGAAGAACAACATTTCAATTGCATGTAACTCAGGAACCGTTCAGCTGATTAGTCCCATTCACGTACTAGAAAGCCTGCAGGATCGAAGACACTAGCTCATTCCATTCAGAAGCAACTCACGATTGGTCAGACAGGCTCGAATTCTTCACCAGAGTCGAAACTTATTTTTGAGACCACTTTCGATAAAAAAATACAGACAAAATAATAGCTTATACTTCTCTATCGAACGTGCACCAAAAAGGTTAATAATTAATCAAAATATTTTCAGATAGTTGAGAATAAAAATCTAGAAAAGCACTGACGTGAAGTCAGCAGCTTTTACGCGCTTGTTCACATTGCGAAATGGTGACTTGGAAATTTTAGTGAAATTTCAGTGGAATATGAAAATTTTCCAAAAAAATTTTCGAAAAAAAAATTTTTTTTTTTAATTTTTCCATGGATAATTCTTCTTATTGACACTGTTCATATTCCAACCATGTTTCATTTCGATCAGATAAATATTTTTCAAGTTATTGAAAAAGCAAAATTTCAAATGGCTGTAGCACAAAAACCACGAACTTAACCGAGATATTCAGGATCTTAACTCAACCTGAAAATTTCAAGACTCTAGGTCCTTCTGTTCGGAAGTTACAGCGCACACGGCCGGCCTGACTTACAAAATCAATTTCGACAGCGGATTCTTGATCAGTCAGTCGTTTGAGACCAATTTCGGCTCAAAATTCGAAAATTACAGACATCGTAACGAAATGATAAGGCGCTGTTCCCCAAAACAAACGCGTAATAATGAGATGAGATATTAAAGAATTCAAAGGAAACTCAGAATCTCAAAATAATGTAACAATGAATTGAAAATTTCTGATCTGAAAATGTTTCTTCTGACCTAGTTGAACCTCGTAAAAATGAATAATATAATAGGTAAATGAATTATGGGGAAAACAACTTCTTGTACGAGCAATTTCTGTGAATAAACCCAACAACCATGAAAGAGAAATGAACCATTTTCGCCCTGCAAAAAGGCCTGATCTTCCAAAAGCGAATATGTAAGCAGCCAACGAGTTTTTTTACCTATTTTGAGCATTTGGTAATCATTGAGCCAATCTGTGTCTCTATCAGTCAATTTGATCTCTGTTTGCAGATACTCATTATACTGCTTCTGTTTCTCCTTCAAGTTTTCCAGTTTCCTATAAAAATCCCTATTTGATAAATGATTAACATCGTCATATTCGGGAATACTTCCGAAGAATTCCAGAAAAGTTTTCGTAACATCGTGTTTAGCACCACCACCTTGGATCTTTCTATTCTTCAGTTTGATCTCGTTGGATTCGATGCTCAGTTTTCTTGCCTCATTTTCAAGCTCGTTGAGATATTTTTGTTCGTAAAATTGGGAAAGTCTTCGAGATTTTGGTCTAGATGTTTTAGAACGAGTAGAGGCATTCGAGGCAGAACTATTTCGAGTAGACATCACAGTTGGAAGACGATGCACTAACTAGAATTCCAACATAATATGGTTGTATCATTTCCATGGCTACCATGATATTGATTTTCCCCAACGCGAAAAAATCAATGGATTAGTAACGGTTTATTCAATTCAACAATGCAAAGAGGTGCGAATGAAATAAAGCAAAAATGTTAATGTGATTGAGAGCTACGCCAAATTTCTTTGGAAAATGTCGTCCAAGAGAAAGGAACGAAAATGTTTTTTACGCGCATGTTCTAGGGGAACAGCGTGCTATCGTTTTGTCCAAATGTCTGTAATTTTGGATGATTGAGCCGAAAATGGTCTCAATCGACTAGGTTGGACTCACTGATGACGAATCCGGTGTCAAAATCGATTCTGTCCGGCCGGCCGGCCTTAGATACAATAACTGTCGACAGAAGCAAGCTAGCAACTTGAAACTTTCAGGATAGGTTGCGAATCAGAATGCCGCGGTTAAGTTCGTTAATGGGCAAAATCGGTCGAATAGTTTCGGAGTTATAGGCACTTGAAGTTTTGAAGTTATTTATTTTTTATTTCGGAAACTACTCGAGCGATTGGATTCAAACTTGGCAGTTAGGTGGAGTATAACGACGCGCAACTTTGAGCCAAATTTCGTCCGTAAATAAAAAAAAAAAATTTCCAACAATTTTTTTTTTCGGAAATCTTCCATCATATCCAAAAAACAATTCCACTCACACTTTGAGCTTCATATTTCACAGCAGTGTAACAAATTTCAGTTCGATACGATCATAAGTTTTGGAGATATCGAGAAAAAATATGTCAAATTTCGAGGTTTTCTTCTCGATATCGTTGATTTTTTCGGTATAACTCGAGAAATACTGATTCAGTCCTGATAAAACTTCACAGCCAGTTTTGAGATGCTAAAAGAAAACTTTATGCGAAATTTCGTGATATTTCGGTCATTAGAACAATTTGAAAAAAAAATTTCTATGATTTTCTTATCATATCATCCTCATTCATTTCTGTATGAAACTTCGAACTGTTATTATTCGATGAAGTACTGGATTTCAATTCGATCAAATCTGTATTTTTGGAAATATTGGAAAAATAAAATTTTGAATGGGTATATCTACGGAAGCATTTTTTTATTTTGTTCTGAAGCGATCCTCGCGAAATTTTGCACAAGTTAGTGCAACAAGCATTGTACATTTGGATTTAATTTTTCCGGCAAAAAATATATTTTAAAAGACATTTACAAAACAAATTTATATAAATTTTTATTGATGTCACGCCCACATTCAACAGCTGATTCCTATATTTCAATTCCATCAGATGGATATTTTTAGACAAATTGAGAAAATATGAGCATAAATTCAATATGATTGGGAAAATTTTGCCCATAAACGTTGAATGTTATGTGCCACGCCTTCCGTTGATAATTCTTTTCCTTCGGGAATTAGAGTGTTTAGGGTCGTATGGACCAATTTGATTTAACAAGGAATTCTTCATCAGTCAGTTGAACCTATCGTGTGAGACCATCTTTAGCTCAGAAATGGTATAGGATGAACATAACTAGGGAAAAAGACAGAAAGTAGAGTAAATGAAATAAGAATTTACATTAATGAAAATATATTTAATATTATAATACAATAACAGCAAAAAAACACAATTCACATTTCCAATGAAATCCAAGATCCATTTATGAGGCTGCGTGATTCTTCAACAATCCCTGAAAATAAATGAAATAGAGCAATTCCAGCTGAAGTCACAACATGGCCGATGGGGGGACAGCCTGTCAAACGTTGAAAGTAAAACAACACAACCTCACTTTCCCGTTTTGTTTATGTTATGAAGTACAGCATTTTCAACAATTTCAGGATGAATTCACAAGTTAAAATGATTTATATTAATAGAATTGGTGGATTACTAGGCCAAGTTAGTGTGTCGTTGTGAAATTCAACATAAATACACCGAGAGACAAAGGAATACATTCCCTTTGTTTACATTGGCGAAGAACGATTATTTGGAGATTTTAGTGATTTCACAAGTGAAATTTCGTGATAATGGATCTGATTAACTGATATTCAATCTCAGATGATAATCATTCAAAACGATATAAATGAAAATTGTAGTATTTATTCTTGTCTTTTAAAGCCTAGAGTATCAACATCAGAGATACCATTCATTATAGGTATAACTATTGAAACTGAAACAGTAAAATGTTTGGCTCATTTATTCCTGAAAATAAACAGCAGAATGAAATCCAACAAATGTATGGAATGGAAAAAACATGGGTTCCAGAGAACTTCTCAGTACTATTTCAAATAACATTATATGTTGCAAATTATCAAATTACTACAATATTGGACTGCAGTTGCTATGTCAGTGCTATCATAATATTCAATCATATATTTATTATACTACATATATGTTACAAATAAAATAATTCATATGAAATTTTTCCTTGAACACCGATTTCGATTCATCCTCAAAAAATGCTTTACTATCCATATAAAATGTTTTTTATTATGCAGATGCAACGTTAAGGCTTTCATAATCTTTAATTGACAATAAGTTCAATTCGAAACATATTACAAACAACAAAATGTAGAAGTTCCATCCTTGGGTAGTCGAGCCACGTCGGAATATGTTCGGTTGAGAACAGAGGAAGTTATCTGGTTCATTATTATTTGTAATACATACAATTTATACAACATATAGAGATGTGAGTGGTAAACAATCAGGATGGGTTTGTCCATCATAACGCCAGCTATCGTAGGTTGATATCATTCTTGAAATGTGTATAATAAACACGAAATATTCTTATCATGGTTATCTCATCATGATTTAACTTATTAAACAGAACAAATTGAATAGATAGTCTTAACATAATTCATTCACCAGTGTGGAAACGTCTCCAACGAACTCTACCATAGTTTGTTACTTTGTCAGAACAGTTTTTTCAATTTATGGCGAGAATATAGTATGATTGCCTTCTCTGGGATAGTTCACATAGTATTCTGTTTCTTCCAATACCAGATAAAATGTAGGGGAATGGGTCAAAAATGCAAATATTCAAATATAAAGTCTACAGTACAATATATCTGAAACATCGGATTCTTTCGTCTCTCGGTGTATTTATGTTGTATTTCACAACGAAACAATAACTTGGCCTAGTTATTCACCAATTCTATTAATATAAATCATTTTAACTTGTGAATTTATCCTGAAATTGTTGAAAATATTGTACTTCATAACATAAACAAATCGGGAAAGTGAGGTTCTGTTGTTTTACTTTCAACGTTTGACAGGCTGTCCCCCCATCAGCTGATTCATCTCGATGAACCATAGATAGCTGGAAATGCTCTATTCTAGAGAAGCACTGACATAAAGTCAGGATTTTTTTACGCGCTTGTTCTGTACTTCCTGAAATATTAAGGTAATAACGTCAAAATTTCAAATTAAAACGAAATTTGACAGATTGTTTCCCTCATATATCCGAAAGTAAATATCGTATCGAATTGAAATTTGAAACATTCTTGTTGAATACCAACTCTGAGGCCTGTGCCAAATCCCGTAGAAATATTGCAACATTTCCGAAGAAAACAAAAATTTTTCAACAAAAATTTTGAAAATTATAATGAACTTTTTTTTCTGACTATTATATAAACACGAAATGCGGCACCGAGTTGCGTATTCCCGAACTACAAAGTTTCAATTTGATCAGGGTGTCCAACCCAATGGTTCAAGACCATTTTCAGCTCAAAATTCGAACATATTGTGAAGAAACTATTACGCGCTGTTTCCCAGAGCAAGCACGTAAAAATCACCATTGCCGAAAATTTACGTTCAAGGATGTTCAAGGTTGCTTCGAAATGAATATCAGAGACGAAGGTCTCTTTTTCTGAGTTATAGAGAGGTAAGATTTCGTTCTGAAGTCGACCTACTCAGCAATAAAAGATTCTCAGTGTTTGGTAGCAAGTTGGAAAACATTAAAGATACATATACACAAGGTGAACTTTGGTATCGACATTGTTCAATTTTTAAATTTTCATACTTGAAACCTGAAATCATCCTGAAGTCTCTGCGTGGTCCTTCGAGCCGGATTTCAAATAAATAAGTTTCCCACAATGCTTTACTGAAGCGCAAAACTCATCTCAATAAATTGATTTCTTGTCCTGCAGAACTCTCTTCGTAACTCTCTCACAATTATCTTCCAGAAAAGTTTATTGAATATCAAGTTACCTTCAGCGGTTCCAAAGCGTTAACAGCTTGAAGACCCAAACTTCTCAATAGTACCACTGGTGGAAACTCTGTACCATATAATCGATGCAAACCGTCGATAGCTAACATAGTTGGCACATTATGTCTTTGACGTTCAGTTTCATATTCCTTCAAATATAGTATATTTCCTGAAATTAAAATGCGTACAAGGTAACAAATTTCATGGACAAATAACGAGTGTTATTTTCAGTAGGAAGTGGAGAACTTTGAATCGAAATAAAACACCGAAAAATGTTTCGATAGATAATTTCAAGGCATTATGTTTGAATATGATTTCGGATACGTGCCACCAATGAAGTATTATGTACAGGGTGACCCGATTCCGATGTTCCTGAACTACATCTCCGCAAACATAGAAAAAAATTACTGGCTTATTTTTAAACGTTTGACGTTGCCCAAATTGTCCCAACGAGTTACTTGAAAGCGAGTAGCCGTACTCACGACATCACATTCTCACGTGCACTGTGAACCCTTACTTAAGTGACGTTGTTAATGGAGATGATGTGCACGAACACACCATGTATTCGTTCACCAAGGTAAATCGAAAAATTTTATTTTCCCTAAACAGATCAATCAACTAATTCCCTTTCATAACGTTACAATCAAATGACTATTCTCACCCAAATCGCTGCCAGCGTAGGCTGCTTCACCCAAAATTCCATTCAAACATATGATGTCACCAAAACCTAAATTGACCCCTTGGCCAGCCAATGGATGTACTCTGTGTGCAGCATCTCTGAAAAATCATCCGAAAGAGTTATCATATCGTCTAAATGTCTGGGCATTTCGATTTTTATAGTTATTCGTTTTTCATCTTACCCTACTAGAGCCACTCCCTCTTGTACATAGTTCGTGGCATGACCGAATCCCAATGGAAACGCAGCTCTACTCTTTTCCTGGCAATGGGTAATTTTAGGAGGCATCTGGCGACCTCTGGTTGAAGGGCAGTTCAAGGCATGCAATAGTTGATCGAATGCCCTCGAAGTCTGTTCTACTATCGAGTTATTCTTCGGACTATTACACTAGGGAAACAATAGATTAGAATACGATGTTTCCAACTGGCTCTAATCTTTCAACGGAGGTAAAAAGGGGGTTTTTCCTGAATTTGGATTATTACTGCAAATGCAAATTTGAACATAATTATTATTGGTTTGATTCATCATTTTCCCAAATTACTTTCAAAAAGTATTCAAAATCAGATTTCAAAATTTGGATTTGGGATTTGCCAGGCATGCACGAAGTGACAACAGTGTTTAGTAGAATAGCTTTTTCTGCTATAGAATAATGAAATATTTATTCCTATTCTGTGGTACACACGTGTTCTTTGTCAATATAACCAAACAATTCATGTTTGCGATTTGTTAGTAATATGACAGGATGACAGTTTGTGCTCTTCTTTTTCTATTCCTTGGTCGTTGTCTTCTACTCTAACCAGATCGAAGTATAGCTATCTCTGTTTTCCTAAGCAAAGTAACACATTAGACGTCCTTTTCTTTCCGAGAAAACTGAATTCGACGTTGCCATATCGTGCACTCAAGACAAATCCCTTTAAATGCAAATCCCCGTTTTTATTTTTCAGTTTTAAGTGATCAAACATTTTTTTAAAAATATAATATTGAAATTAAATGTTTGAAATGTGATGTTCTAAAGGTTTTTCATGAAAATTACTGCATTTTCGTTTAAAGGAAAAACCTCCATTCTTAATGAAAATTATCACTATATTATGACCTTATAGGAAATCTCCCGTTGAAGAAAACTTATACTCCATTCACTTCTATAATATCTATTCGAAGGCTAGGCCATTGAACGTTTCACATATTCTACTGTGAATAGTTGAAAAATGTAAGGTTATAGTAATTTTCCTGTCAATGTCAATGACTAAACGGCGTTTTCCGTTCACCAGAAAGGTCTGGTGATGTGTTAACTCATTGTAACTAAACCAAAGCAAAGAGTTGATAATGAAAATATGGAAGAATTGACTCGCTGAACTATTTGACCTTGACGACATTTCGCTGGTGCCAAACTGGCTAAGTTTCAGTAACAAAAACTTGATAGACCTATTCCAAGGCTGACTTCACAAAAGTGAATGAGTATTATCCCAAAACACACATGAAAACGCGAAACTCGAACAAAGACTAGAGAAATCCACAAGGACCATCTTCAAATAGTAAATAGGAAATCTACTCACCAAATTATAATTTAACTCATCGATAAACTCTTGATCTGTCGAAGAAAGCAACTTTTTCGCATGAGTGGGGGTAGTACTCCATACCAAAGAACTGAGTTTACTATTCAGCTGAAAATATACCCGGTGATTCAGGAACGTGGCATATTCGAAATACACAGAATGGATACTAATTTTCATCAAATAAAACCTTTTTTATAATTGAACCAATCGAATCATTAGGTACCTCTTCTGATAAAATAGTTATTATATCAGATTTTTTCGATTATCATCAACTGGCGATTTAGAATTGTTTCATTTATCTGATGAAGTTT
Source organism: Myrrha octodecimguttata (assembly GCA_958510865.1). Classification (NCBI taxonomy): domain Eukaryota; kingdom Metazoa; phylum Arthropoda; class Insecta; order Coleoptera; family Coccinellidae; genus Myrrha; species Myrrha octodecimguttata. The sequence continues at coordinate 75,055,092 of OY294059.1, read as the reverse complement.
AAATCCATAACTCAGAGGAAATTAGATATTTTAGAACAGACTTCGAAAGACTTCATGAATCAATTGCTCTATTTTTGAGCAATTCAGAAGACAAATGAGAAATAAAAATGTTAATAAAAAGTTCAAACAATAAATACCGGCAACAAAGCTATTGGTCCACTTGGCAAGAATTTTTGCCATGCTATGGTGTTGTCGCATGCCTGAAAGAAGAGTTATACTTTTCCATGAGAAAGTTATGATAGAACTGAAATAATATACTACTATATTATGGTCTACCTGTTCCAATTCCAAAGTTGCAACAACGCCCATTCTGTTGTAACTATGGGATACATAGTTTGTCCCCAATTTCTGACGAACTTGTGAAGAGAATCCATCACAGCCCAACTGAAAGAAAGAATGAAACATTTTTTCACAATATGAAAATTTACTCGCTATGGAAGTTAAGCAATATTACACTGGACGGGTACCGGGAAGGGTAACAGATTACAGACGCGAATATGCCGATATAAAATGATTTGAATTTCAAATTTCGATATTTTTCGTTTTGCAGTTGTGTTTGAGGGGTTCTGAAGAGAGGGAGAGAGAGAAGAAAAGAGAGAGAGTTGGTATTTGAGTAATTATCCTACTTCGTTCAATTACTGAATGATATGAGCTGAATAGCAAAAAAGAATTACACACAATGGGGGTTTTTCCTGAATTAGGGTTATTATTGGAAATGCAAATTTGAACATAATTATTATGGGTTTGATTCATCATTTTCCCAAATTACCTTCAGAAAGTATTCAAAATCAGATTTCAAAATTAGGGTTTGTTATTTGCCAGACATGCACGAAGTGACAACGGTGTTTAGTAGAATAGCTTTTTCTGCTATAGAATAATGAAATATTTATTCCTATTCTGTGGTACACACCTGTTCTTTGTCAATACAACCCATCAATTTCCGTTTGCGATTTGTCAGTAATATGAAAGTATGACAGTCTGTGCTCTTCTTTTTCTATTCCTTGGTCGTTGTCTTCTACTCTAACCAGATCGAAGTATAGCTATCTCTGTTTTCCTAAGCAAAGTAACACATTTGACGTCCTTTTCTTTCCGAGAAAGCTGAATTCGGCGTTGCCATATCGTGCACTCAAGACAAATCCCTTTAAATGCAAATCCCCATTTTTATTTTTCAGATTCAGGTGATCAAACATTTTTTTAAAAATATAATATTGAAAGTATATGTTTGAAATGTGATGTTCTGAAGGTTTTTCATGAAAATTACTGCATTTCCGTTAAAAAGAAAAACCCCCATTGTAAGGGTCTCTTGCATGTAACACTTACCATCGGTTTCACAAAAGTTTTGACGTCCGATCAACTCGTTGATTATAGTTCGAATTCTATGAATAAGTTGAAAATGAACTGAAATCGAGCATAGAATTTACTGTTGATTGACAATCAAGTCGTTGATCGGGCAATCAAAGTTTTGTGAATCCGGTCCTTTATATCATATTTCTAGGTTCTTCTCAATCTATTTCGATACAAGATCATAATGTACAAAAATTCGCGGAATTTGAAAAATTCTCTATTAAAAACGCTGCAAATTTTACACTAGGGTTTATTATTTTCTCAGCTAAATAGTCCAATACAATTGTTATCTTAAATAAAACTTGTATATTATTCATAACTCATTGAGTTTTTCTTTATAACTCAGGGACCACTGGTCGAAAATCATCCGGGTAAAAATGTTTAGGTTGAGTTATGCAACAGTAATCAACGTTGAGAGTTTGATGAAAATTAGGTTTTTTTGGTCGATCACTAAGGTTTATTATTTGATTTTATCAAATAATAAACCAAAATCAAAACGCAAGTTCAAATTGGTTGATACGCGTGTCGCCTCCTAAGTCACGAGTCACAGAACGATTCTATGCCGACGTAGCGGACGTAGTCCGTTGGCTTGGTACAGTGGAAGGTACAACAGAAGATTCGAGCGTTTAATCAGCCAATAGGTGGAACCAAACTTGGAAGATAGTTTTTTCGCTGAATATTTAAATATTCGACGGCGATTGATTGAAAAGATTCAGTATTCATTTAATTTTCAATAGTTCCGTTTCAGATATGATTTCTCGAAAATGTCAATCTGACAAATGTCTCACAAAACGAAAAATCAAAAAATTTGTTCAATGTAGATGACCGCTTCAGCAACGAATTTGAACGTGCACGCAAAAGCTGCTGCCTTCACGGCAGTGCTTTTTGAAATTTTCTACTGATAAATTACTGGATTTCAATTCGTTCAAATCTGTATTTTTGGAAATATTGGAAAAATAAATTTTGAATGGGTATATCTACGGAATAATTGGGTGGATTTTACCCATTCACGAATTCGACCTTCGTAATTAAGCCCCAAAACTACTCTAGAAATATCGAGTCTAAGTCGTTCCTTCCGGAAGTTATTGTGTTTACAGTCAGCCTAACGGCCGACTTCGTAAACACAATAACTTCCGAAAGAAACAACTTAGAAACTCGATATTTGTAGAGAAGGTTTGGACCTTAATTACGAAGGCTGAATTCGTGAATGGGTAAAATCCACCCAATGATTCCGTATTTATACCCAATCAAAATTTTATTTTTCCAATATTTACAAAAATACAGATCAGATCGAATTTAAATCCAGTACCACAACGAAAAATAACAGTTCGAAGTTCCATACAAAATGATGATATGATAAGAAAATCATAGAATTTTTTTTTGCGCGCATGTTCTAGGGGAACAGCGTGCTATCGTTTTGATCAAATGTCTGTAATTTTGGATGATTGAGCCGAAAATGGTCTCAATCGACTAGGTTGGACTCACTGATGACGAATCCGGTGTCAAAATCGATTCTGTCCGGCCGGCCGGCCGGCCGGCTGGCCGTAGACACGATAACTGTCGAACGAAGTGAGCTAGCAACTTGAAACTTTCAGGGTAGGTCGCGCATTGGAATGCCGCGGTTAAGTTCGTTAATGGGCCAAATCGATCGAATAGTTTCGGAGTTATAGGCATTTGAAGTTTTGAAGTTATTTATTTTTTATTTCAGAAACTACCTGAGCGATTGGATTCAAACTTGGCGGTTAGGTGAAGTACAACGACGCGCAACTTTGAGCCAAATTTCGTCAGGATTATATTGTTGGTTATTTTAAAAAAAAATTTTTTTTGAAATTTTTTTCCAAAAAAATTTTTTTTTCGGAAACCATTTATCATATCCAAGAAAAATTATACTCACGCTTTGACCTTCTAATTTCACAGCAATGCACCAAATTTCAGTTCGATACGATCATAAGTTTTGGAGATATCGGGAAAAAATATGTCAAATTTCGAGGTTTTCTTCTCGATATCGTTGATTTTTTCGGTATAACTCGAGAAATACTGATTCAGTCCTGATTAAACTTCACAGCTAGTTTTAAGACGCTGAAAGACAACTTTATGCAAAATTTCGTAATAATCGGGTAATTAGAACAATTTGAAAAAAAATTTATATGATTTTCTCATCATATCATCCTCATTAAATTCTGTATGAAACTTCGAACTGTTATTTTCGATGAAGTACTGGATTTCAATTCGATCTGATCTGTATTTTTGGAAATATTGGAAAAATAAAATTTTGATTGGGTATATCTACGGAATCATTGGGTGGATTTTACCCATTCACGAATTCGGCCTTCGTAATTAAGGTCCAAACCTTCTCTACAAATATCGAGTTTCTAAGTTGTTTCTTTCGGAAGTTATTGTGTTTACGCAGTCGGCCGTTAGGCTGACCGTAAACACAATAACTTCCGGAAGAAACGACTTAGAAATTCGATATTTGTAGAGTAGGTTTGGGGCTTAATTACGAAGGTCGAATTCGTGAATGGGTAAAATCCGCCCAATGATTCCGTAGATATACCCATTCAAAATTTTATTTTTACAATATTTCCAAAAATAGAGATCAGATCGAATTGAAATCCAGTACTTCATCGAAAATAACAGTTCGAAGTTTCATACAGAATTTAATGAGGATGATATGATGAGAAAATCATATAAATTTTTTTTTTCAAATTGTTCTAATAACACGATTATCACGAAATTTTGCATAAAGTTGTCTTTCAGCATCTTAAAACTAGCTGTGAAGTTTAATCAGGACTGAATCAGTATTTCTCGAGTAATACCGAAAAAATCAACGATATCGAGAAGAAAACATCGAAATTTGACATATTTTTTCCCGATATCTCCAGAACTTATGATCGTATCGAACTGAAATTTGGTACGCGCGCACGTTCAAATTCGTTGCTGAAGCGGTCATCTACATTTTACATGCGCGCAAAAGTTGCTGCCTTCACGGCAGTGCTTTTTGAAATTTTTTCAAATTGTTCTAATGACACGAGTATCACGAAATTTCGAATAAAGTTGTCTTTCAGCATCTCAAAACTAGCTGTGAAGTTTTATAAGGACTGAATCAGTATTTCTCGAGTTATACCGAAAAAATCAACGATATCGAGAAGAAAACCTCGAAATTTTACATATTTTTTCCCGATATCTCCAAAACTTATGATCGTATCAAACTGAAATTTGGTACACTGCTGTGAAATATGAAGCTCAAAGTGAGAGTGGAATTTTTTTTTGTATATGATGAATGGTTTCCGAAAAAAAAAATTTTTGGAAAGAATTTCGAAAAATTTTTTTTTTCAAATTTACTGACAATATGATCCTGACAAAATTTGGCTCAACGTTGCGCGTCGTTATACTCCACCCAACTGTCAAGTTTGAATCCAATCGCGCAAGTAGTTTCCGAAATAAAAAATAAATAATTTCAACTTCAAGTGCCTATAACTCCGAAACTATTCGACCGATCTGGCCCATTAACGAACTTAACCGCGGCATTCTGATGCGCAACCTATCCCGAAAGTTTCAAGTTGCTAGCTCGCTTCTGTCGACAGTTAGCGTGTCTACGGCCGGCCGGACAGAATCGATTTTGACACCGGATTCGTCATCAGTGAGTCCAACCTAGTCGATTGAGACCATTTTCGGCTCAATCATACAAAATTACAGACATTTGGACAAAACGATAGCACGCTGTTCCCCTAGAACATGCGCGCAAAAAGAATAATTCTGAAAATTTACTCGTTTGTACTCGGAAACGTCATTTACCAAGAAACTGCCCTTGACAAATAATTCAATCCTGCAATCCACAAGGGCGTTTTCCACAAAAAATCAATTTCGATTCAATTTTTAATAATTAAAATTATGAAAAATTCTTCCAAAATAAGCTTTAGTCCCTATTTCTTTTTTTCACACCGAATTATGTCATTATGTCAACGTTGAGCAAATATAACAGCAGGTTTATCTTCGAACTGAATACCTCAGAAGATTTACGACAGTCCAAACACTTCTAATCGACATAAAACACACTATACTGCTTTTTGATTTCTGTTTAACTAACTCCTTATTATCCGAATGTTTTCTTCAAAAAGTTCATCAAGTAGGCCTATTGAAAATCTGACTTTAAAGAGCATAAGTGATATTAATCTAAGAGTTCTTAAGAAGGCCATAAATAAAAATTACCAGAAGCGATTAAAAAGGTTCCACATTATAGAAACTCCCACGCTCATGGAGATCTAAAAACAGAAACCTGGGTCTAAACACAATCTTGAGATCGACAGAAAACGTTGGATATTTCGCGAAATCTAGACATGCCTGAGTGAACTTGTGTAAATGTTCGTGCGCTGCGGTTTTGTACTCCTAGAGAATAGATTGTTGTTTATAATTCGGAATTGGTATTTCCGGAATTCTTCGGAGCCTTCCTGCATTCTTCGACGTTGTTTGGTATGTACCAGTAACGTGTCCGTATAGTTAGGAGATATCTTTAATATACTCCATTCACTATCCCGGTTGGCCATGACATTCTGACACATTTCACCGTGTATATATTTTGAAAATGTTGGGTTAGAAACATTTTCCTGTCAGATAACTACACAACGTTGTCGTCTTTACATAGAGATGGTAGTAGTTACGTATTTTTCAAAATGTGAATTTACTTTGGGAAAATAATGAATTTGAGAAAATATTATGTGAATTCAATAATTCCAAATACCTGGCGAATGTTGAAGAAAATTTTTTCTCTGTTAACACTGGAATTATTTCACGTATATAGACATTGTTGGAACATTCCGTTATGCTATTTTCTTGTACGGAAATCGAGAATCGAGTGCTAAAATTTTACTGAAAAATAATGGATAGAGTAGTCCATTTCTTTGTGATAATTATTTTGACATTTCCGATATTTCAGTAGTGCCAAACCGTGTCAGTTTTAAGTGAAAAAATTTCAAAAAGCACTGCCGTGAAGGCAGCAACTTTTGCGCGCATGTTCAATGTAGATGACCGCTTCAGCAACGAATTTGAACGTGCGCGCGTACCAAATTTCAGTTCGATACGATCATAAGTTCTGGAGATATCGGGAAAAAATATGTCAAATTTCGATGTTTTCTTCTCGATATCGTTGATTTTTTCGGTATAACTCGAGAAATACTGATTCAGTCCTGATTAAACTTCACAGCTAGTTTTAAGATGCTGAAAGACAACTTTATGCAAAATTTCGTGATAATCGTGTTATTAGAACAATTTGAAAAAAAAAATTTATATGATTTTCTCATCATATCATCCTCATTAAATTCTGTATGAAACTTCGAACTGTTATTTTCGATGAAGTACTGGATTTCAATTCGATCTGATCTCTATTTTTGGAAATATTGTAAAAATAAAATTTTGAATGGATATATCTACGGAATCATTGGGCGGATTTTACCCATTCACGAATTCGACCTTCGTAATTAAGCCCCAAACCTACTCTACAAATATCGAGTTTCTAAGTCGTTTCTTCCGGAAGTTATTGTGTTTACGGTCAGCCTAACGGCCGACTGCGTAAACACAATAACTTCCGAAAGAAACAACTTAGAAACTCGATATTTGTAGAGAAGGTTTGGACCTTAATTACGAAGGCCGAATTCGTGAATGGGTAAAATCCGCCCAATGATTCCGTAGATATACCCAATCAAAATTTTATTTTTCCAATATTTCCAAAAATACAGATCAGATCGAATTGAAATCCAGTACTTCATCGAAAATAACAGTTCGAAGTTTCATACAGAATTTAATGAGGATGATATGATGAGAAAATCATATAAATTTTTTTTTCAAATTGTTCTAATTACCCGATTATTACGAAATTTTGCATAGAGTTGTCTTTCAGCGTCTTAAAACTAGCGTGAAGTTTAATCAGGCTTGAATCAGTATTTCTCGAGTTATACCGAAAAAATCAACGATATCGAGAAGAAAACCTCGAAATTTGACATATTTTTTTCCGATATCTCCAAAACTTATGATCGTATCGAACTGAAATTTGGTGCATTGCTGTGAAATTAGAAGGTTAAAGGGTGAGTATAATTTTTCTTGGATATGATAAATGGTTTCCGAAAAAAAAATTTTTTTGGAAAAAAATTTCGAAAAAATTTTTTTTTAAAAATAACCAACAATATACTCCTGACGAAATTTGTCTCAAAGTTGCGCGTCGTTGTACTCCACCTAACCGCCAAGTTTGAATCCAATCGCTCAGGTAGTTTCTGAAATAAAAAATAAATAACTTCAAAACTTCAAATGCCTATAACTCCGAAACTATTCGATCGATTTGGCCCATTAACGAACTTAACCGCGGCATTCCAATGCGCGACCTACCCTGAAAGTTTCAAGTTGCTAGCTCACTTCGTTCGACAGTTATCGTGTCTACGGCCGGCCGGCCGGCCGGACAGAATCGATTTTGACACCGGATTCGTCATCAGTGAGTCCAACCTAGTCGATTGAGACCATTTTCGGCTCAATCATCCAAAATTACAGACATTTGATCAAAACGATAGCACGCTGTTCCCCTAGAACATGCGCGCAAAAACTTGATAGACCTAAATCAAGGCCAACCGGGATAATTTATAAAACTGAATGGAGTATACACATGGAACATCAGTATTTATTTCACGTTTATATGGTTTCATTACAACTTATCTATTGTCCCTAATAACTCTGAATGTTCATTCATATAATTTTTATGTAATCTTTGATAATGTTTTTTTGCGCTCATGTTCTGAGGAACGGCGTGCATCCGTTTCTTACAAATGTTCGGTATTCAGATCGATTCTGTCCGTCCAACCGTAGGCACGATACGTGAGTACTGAGAATCCCATCGACTTGAAACTTCCAGGGTAGGTTGCACTTTTAAATGCGACAGTTGAGTACGTTCATGAGCCAAATCTGCCCAACGGTTTTTGGAGTTATAGTCATTTGAAATTTTGAAGATAACTCAGGAACCACTCAAGCGATTGAAATGAAACTTGGCAGTTAATTGAAGGATCTCAAAATTCAAATATTTTTTTTGGATATTTTTCCGGAAAGTTTCTTCCAGATTTGGAAGACACTGACATTGAACTCTATATTCCACAACAATGTACCAAATTTCAGTTCTGTCTTATCATTATTTTCGGAGAATATTGAACAGTGCTTTTCTGGTTTTTTTTTAGTTATTCTGGAAAAAACTTCGATACCTAGGAAGAAACCACAAATATTTTTTCACAATATCCCCGAAAATTATAATTGTATCAAACTGAAATTTTGTCTCTGCTGTGAAATGTGAAACTCAAGATATGAGTCTTGAATAGACGCTGGGCTATTGGCGTAGACCTTCTCTTTCACGTGGCCCCAAAGGAAGAAGTCGCAAGGTGTTGAATCAAAAGATCTCGGTGGCCAATTGTGATCACCTCTTCGAGAGATAACACGGTCCGAAAACTTTTCCCGCAAAAGATCAATGGTTTCGTTGCTTGTATGGCACGTAGCGCCGTCTTGTTGAAAGTAAACGTTGTCCCGATCAATACCATCCAATTCCGGCCATAAAAAATCATTAATCAACTCTCGATAGCGCAATCCATTCACCGTAACTGTTGCTCCAGCCTCATTTTCGAATAAGTAAGGTCCAATGACTCCGCCGGACCATAAACCGCACGAAACAGTCACACGTTGAGGATAGAGAGGCTTTTCAACAATAACTCTCGGGTTTTTCGAGCCCCAGATGCGACAATTTTGCATGTTGACGAAGCCACCGAGGTGAAAATGGGCCTCATCACTCAAGATGATTTTTCGATGGAATTCCGGATCATTTTCATGCATTTCAACGACCCAAACAGCAAAGACACGATATTGTTGATGATCGGCCGGCTTGAGTTCTTGTGTTAACTGAACTTTATAAGCCTTAAGACAAAATACGGTGTAATGACGTTTGTGGAATGCCCAATTCTATAGAACGACGAGGAATGGACAAACCCGGATTTTCTTCAACACTTTCGGCTACAGCAGCAATATTCTCGGCTGTTCTTGGGCGACGTGCACGTGTTTTATTCTTCACATCACTAACTTGTCCCAACAGCTCGAATTTTTCCACCAAATTCTTTATTGCGGTCCGACAAGGTGCTTCACGACGACCCAAAAATGTTCGAGTTTTACGAACCGTCTCTGCCAAATTTTCACCATTTTATAGTGAATTTTAATAATTTCAATGCGTTGTTGAAGCGTTTATCGTTCCGTTTTTATTAATGGCGTAGTTTCTACTTGTCAAATATCAAAAAATTACAGCTTCAAAAGTGACATCTACCGAAATAGCGGGCCATTCAAAATAACACCTCTTATTGGAAAACCCCTCAGATATTTTTTTGGATTTTGTTATCATTCACAAAAACAAATCACAATATATGCAATTTCAAATGACCAATAAAATCACTCAAAAAAAGGAAATTCACCTTTGAAGTATAAATACATTTCCAGCAACTACTCAAAATGTAGTTATTCATCAACTTACTTCAGTAGTTGAAGTGGAATCATTTCAAGATGAGAGAGAAATAAACATCTTTTTATCTCTATTTAAAAGTAGGACAATTAGTGCCAATCCAAATGCTTTCGATTAAAAGGAGTCATCAATACCTGAATTCCTGCATTCATCACGTGGAGTGGTGTTCATCAGCATCATATAAACAAATAAGGCTATTTCGGGGTTTATCTGTTTATTAAGATGCAAGTTGATGGAATAGAATAAATTCATTTTAATAATCTCAGCGTGCTCCGATTTCTCGAATCAAACTGATTGTTTTCGGAGATATTGAAAAAAACTATGTCAAATGTTGTTGTTGATATTTCCGGAATAAGTCGAAAAATACTAATCCGATCATGGTGAAACCCGGTAAGTAGTCGAAAAATGCCAACTGGCAAACTGGTGCAAAATCTAAAGCAAATGATGAAAAAATGTCCATCAGGAAGTAAAGCTGCGTTTGGAATTGTTGAGAATTAATTCATCGAAAGCGGTAGCAGATGACAAAAATTACAAATACAAAAACCTAGAAAAACACTGACGTGAGGTCAGGAGCGTTTACGCGCTTGTTCCGTTGCCAAAGCGGTCATTTATACAAGTATTGACCCTTCCGAACGCATTTGAACGTTTTTCATTTCCGAGTTTTGTTTGAATGGCTCTACAAGGAAGAATTGATGAGTGTGCGATTCTATTATTGCTTTTTATCATTCACACCCACGAGCTCAAGAACTTCACAGCAAAAACTACACGTAGGTTCCACTAAATTCTTGAAAATAAGCCAAATATAGAGTTTTTGGGGGGTCTAGACCCTTAGTGAAATTTCGATGAAAATTTGAAAAAATAGATTTCCTTCAAAATTGGTATAATCGAAGAGGGTTCGATGCTGAATTATAATCTGCAATTCCCAATTGATTCCGTCAGTTGAGAGGGAAAATATATGATTTTAAAGTTTCACATTTTGGAAATTTCCCATCTGACAGGTGAAAATCTAAACGGTAGGGGATATCGATGAGATAATGTCTTGGTCATATTCAGCGACCTCGAAAATCTATGTTTGCATGCCAAACTTGCACGGTAACTCTGATATTTTCGAAACTATTTCAATTAGAAACTTTCGCGTTTTTCATTTCCGAGTTTTGTTTGAAGGGCTCTACAAGGAAGAATTGATGGTTGTGCGATTCTATTATTGCTTTTTGTTATTCACACCAACGAGCTCAAGAAATTCACAGCAAAAAACTACACGTAGGTTCCACTGAATTCTTGAAAAAAAGCCGAATATAGCGTTTTTGGGGGGTCTAGACCCTTAGTAAAATTTCGATGAAAATTTGAAAAAATAAATTTCCTTCAAAATTGGTATGAACGAAGAGGGTTCAATGCTGAATAATAATCTGCAATTCCCAATTGATTCCGTCAGTTGAAAGGGAAAATAAATGAATTCGAAATTTCACATTTTGGAAAATTTCCATTTGACAGGTGAAAATCTAAACGGTAAAAGATATCGATGAGATAATGTCTTACTCATATTCAGCGACCTCGAAAACCTATGTTTGCATACCGAAATTGCTTGATAACTCTGGTATTTTCGAAACGATTTCGATTTAAAAATTTTTCGTGTTTCATTTCCGAGTTTTCTTTGACGGGCCTACAAGGAAGAATTAATGAGTGCGCGATTCTATTATTGCTTTTTATCATTCAAACCCACGAGCCCAAGAACTTCACAGCAAAAAACTACACGTAGGTTTCACTGAATTCTTGAAAATAAGCCAAATATAGCGTTTTTGGGGGGTCTAGACCCTTAGTAAAATTTCGATGAAAATTTGAAAAAATAGATTTCCTTCAAATTGGTATAATCAAAGAGGGTCCGATGCTGAATTAAAATCTGCAATTCCCAATCGATTCGGTCAGTTTAGAGGGGGAAATAAATGATCTTGAAATCAAAACAGAGATTCAAAAAATTCACGATAAAAAGTCAATTTCCTATAAAATATCATTAGTTTCTAGGAATGCAAGTACCTATCAATAAAAAATTCCCACTATACTTTCCTGGAATGTAACACATAATGTGATCCATATGTTTCGAAATATCACAGCTAATATCAAATTCGATTTTTCTCAACAAGTGATGAAGAAATGTCCGATTAATACTCGAAATTTTATGTCTGCTGACCCGAATATTTGTGAACAAATCTTCGTCAGGAATCGTGCCAAAACAATAGGTGATGGTTGCTCTGAAAATACCTAAATGTTCATGATACTTCTTCGATTTCAAAACGACCTAAAACCGAAAAATATTATCTTAATATATCCTGATGGATTTCCGTCGGATGAAAAGAATGTTTGGGTAAGAAAAACCGGATATTTTGAAACTTCCGCAAATTATTAATCTCAAAGATTGACTTCGCTGACTGAATAATGGTTTTGGAACTGTTTGATCTCTATGTTTTTTGATTGGTTGGAACCAACTCAAGAACTGAATTTGTTATGTAAACATATCACTATTAGCGGCTTATTTTTAAGCTAACTATTGCGATTGTTCATATATTGGATGAAAATTCGAAAATCGTAGACGTCAAAAGTTGTTGCGCTCATTTATCATTGAATATCAAGTAGGTTAAGGATATTTTTGTAGGATTCTGTATTATTTTTCAGTTTTTCTGTTCTGGGGAACAGCGTGCTATCGTTTCGTCCAAATGTCTGTAATTTTCGAATTTTTGCCGAAAACGGTCTCGCACGATTAGGTTGGACTTACTGATGACGAATCCGGTGTCAAAATCGATTCTGTCCGGCCGACGACACGATAACTGTCGAAAGAAGCAAGCTAGCGATTTTACACTTTCAGGTTAGGTCGCGCATTGGAGTACGCCGGTCGAAATTAATAATAATAATAATAATAATAATAATAAGTCATTTGAAAATTTTGAGATAAATTTCCTGATATTTCAGGGACTACTCAAGCGATTTCATTAAAACTTGAACTTGTAGTTGAAGCATAACAACGTTGAGATCACCAGTCAGTAAATTTACGAAAAATATTTTTTTCGCAATTTTTTTCGAGACAATTTTTTTCGGAAACTGTTCATTAAAGCCGGAAGAAACTTCTGCTCATACTTTGAATATTATATTTTGCAGCAGTGTACCGAATTTCATTTTGATACGACCATAATTTCTGGAGATATTGGAAAAAATATAAAAAATTTCGTGGTTTTCTTCTCGATATCGTTGTTCTTTCCGGAATAACTCAAAAAATACCAATTCAATAAAAATCAAACTTGGCAGCTAGTTTGGAAATGCTGATGGGAAACTTTGTGCAAATTTACGCTATGATCGTGTCACTAGAACAAATTGAAAAAAAAGTTTCAAAGTTTCTTCAAGCATTCAATATTCTGTGATCTCCTGAAATATTGGGAAAATAAAATTTTGAATGGGTATATCTGCGGAATCATTGGGTGGCTTCCACCCATTCACGAATTCGGCCATCGTAATGTTATTGGAAGTTATTGTGTTTACGGTTAGCCGTTAGGATTAAATCAACGGCCATCTTGTTTGTCACCAAAGAAATCATAATCACAGTTCCCTGCACTTATTTTCGCTCCAAAACATAGCTTGTTCATTCGGCATCGTGTCCATTTATGGTATTTTATCATCTTCAACTATTCTGTCTGTTTTTTACCAATTAGAATTTTTTCTCCCACAGAATATATGAGGATGGTCTGAGGGCAAAGAAGAGAAAGAAAAAGGGATCACTCTTATGCTTTTCTTGCAATATGATACGCCTAGATAAAGTCCGTAAAAAATCCCGAGCAGACCAGAGAAGAAAATGGAATGACGATGAAACTGCAGGTGGATCAGATACCATTTCTAGTGAGGATGACGCCTCTGAATATGACATCAGCGAAGCAGGAAGGGAGAAACCAACGCAAGAAATTTGGAATGACGAGGAGATCTGGAACGATTTACAAGTATTCCTATTCTTCTTAAGCTCACGAGCATTGAAAACAGAAGTTTTTTTGGTCGTAAACCGACGTGTTCAAAATACAATGCGCGTCAAAATTATGGAACAAATTTATTTTCCCAGAAGAAAAATATTCGGCAACAAAATCCTGAAACAGGTTCCACTTTTACCAAATTTTTATGCATTTTTGGATTTTTGTTGCACCCTGCGCCATCCCCATCAACCCTCTAAATTTTTTGAATAGGGAAAGTGGGTCATGTGGAATTTTTTTGCCAAGGTCTTTGTATCTTCTTTACAGGAGTGCAAAAATTCTCAAGAAAAAAATTTTTTTTTTGAAAAATCAATTACTTCGAAGAGGTTTTCAGTATGTGCACTTTGTCATGGCTCATTAACTTTGAGACGATGGTACCTGATGAAATTTGTCGCCGAATGAAAGTCGACCATTACAGTTTTGTTCATGCACAACTTTCTACCCCTACGAACCCTTTAATGAAGAAAAAAAATTTTGCACGTGAGGGTGTTGAAAGAGGTTGAAAGTTGTGCATGAACAAAACTGTAATAGTCAACTTCCAATCGGTGACAAATTTCATCAGGTACTATCGTCTCAAAGTGAATGAGCCATGACAAAGTGAACATAATGAAAAACTCTTTGAACTAATTTTTCAAAAAAAAATTTTTTTCTTGAAAATTTCTGCACGCCTGTAAAGACCACATGACCTTTTTTCCCTATTCAAAAAATTCGGAGGGTTGATGGGGATGGCACAGGGTGCAACAAAAATCCTTCAAAAATGCATAACAATTTGGTAAAAGTGAAACAAAATTGACCTGTTTCAGGATTTTGTTGCCAAATATTTGTCCTCTGAGAAAATGAATTTGTTTCATAATTTTTACGCGCACTGTTTATCTTCAATCTAATTTTTTTTGAACGCCGTGCTATCGCGGATCCTTGTTAAAAACAGACAACTATAGGTAGAAACTTCAAACATTTTTTGAACGCATTTGAATTAACCGACTTCAGAGTACTAGTCACAAAACCGATTTCGGCAAATTCTTCGTTCACAAATTGCCACACACACTTGAGATGAACTGACGAAATGGAGCACTGTCAACAAACCAAACGACACAGGACGCTAAAACTTCGCAAATATATAGCGGACAATTGTGCTAACTTCACGACCAAATTAAAATTGACAATACCTTTGAGCTGGCGTTTTTAATGTACACCTCCTCTTACATATTCGCACATGCTCCTACCGAATAGACGACTTCAGCCCAAATTGCCAACCCACAATTTTCTTCACAAATTTACTATCACTGGAGAACTGGAATTCCAGGACAAATCCGACATGATAAAGTTTCTCAGGAGGAGGAAGTGCGAAATTTTATTTTTGAAGCTATGACAATATGCACATCATATATTATGGATTCGAACACGTAGATTACGAATCTGTAATTAGATTTTGCGTAACTGATTCGGTTTGGAAAATATTCCGGGTTTGGTGAGAAATTTTCGAAATTTGGGTCAACTTTGGGCCGTCGTACAGATCAAACGCGTAAGGCTGGACAATATCGAATTTTTTTGGTTATATCTGGGTCTTTTGTGAGTACGTAGCCACTTATTTTATAGACGAAAGTCCTCTAGTTGGAAAATTATGATTTTTTTAAGAAAGGTCCAATTTTTTCGATTTTCTTCTGGCCATAAAAAACGATCCAGACTCTCCACTAACATTCTGATTGGATTTTCTTTATCTACGCCCTAGAATTAGTATATGATTCAAATTTCAGGTCGATCAAAGAACTTTCGATTTTTGGTAAAATTTTAAGGGGTTAGCCTTAAGAAAATCTCAATTTTCGAAAAATAATTTTCCGACTCCTATCGCCGTGAAATTTGGCACACTTACTGATTCGAGGGCGTAGAACAAAAATATAAGGTCAGATATTTTTTAAAAAAATCGTACTGGACGTGAGAGGTCCTTGAAGTTCCAAAATTTTGGACCTTTTTTCAAAAAATCATTATTACCGATTTGATGAAAGTAGGACGATGAGATCTGTTTTATTGCATAGATAAAGGATCGAACTGCACGTAAAAAAATTCGACATCACCCAGCTTCATTATTTTGGTCGGCACGACGTCTCAAAGTTGACCCAAATTTCGTAATTTTTTCACAATTTCCGCCATAATTTCTAAACGGTTGTCACTGGACGATTTCTAATGACATATTCGTGATCTACGACCTCGATTTAATAGGAAACGATAACAAGGTCGACGATTTTCGAAAAAAAAAATTATTTGGGACTTAGAAATTTTTCATCAAAGCGCAGAGGGGTGGGGGGTAAACATTGGCGATTCCGTGCGAAATTTTATTTTTGAAGCTATGACAATATGCACATCATATATTATGGATTCGAACACGTAGATTACGAATCTATAATTAGATTTTGCGTAACTGATTCGGTTTGGAAAATATTCCGGATTTGGTGAGAAATTTTCGAAACTTGGGTCAACTTTGGGCCGTCGTACAGATCAAACGCGTAAGGCTGGACAATATCGAATTTTTTTGGTCATATCTGGGTCCTTTGTGAGTACGTAGCCACTTATTTTATAGACGAAAGTCCTCTAGTTAAAAAATTATGATTTTTTTAAAAAAAGTCCAATTTTTTCGATTTTCTTCTGGCCATAAAAAACGATCCAGACTCTCCACTAACATTCTGATTGGATTTTCTTTATCTACGCCCTAGAATTAGTATATGTTTCAAATTTCAGGTCGATCAAAGAACTTTCGATTTTTGGTAAAATTCTAAGGGGTTAGCCTTAAAAAATCTCAATTTTCGAAAAATAATTTTCCGACTCCTATCGCCGTGAAATTTGGCACACTTACTAATTCGAGGGCGTAGAACAAGAATATAAGGTCAGATATTTTTAAAAAACTGGATTTTGTTGCCAAATATTCTTCTGAGAAAATGAATTTGTTGATTTCTTTTTGAACGTCGTGCTATCCCTGATCCTCGTTCAAAACAGAAAACTATAGGTAGAAACTTCAAAAATTTTTTGAACGCATTTGAATGAATCGACTTCAGAGTACAACTCACAAAATCAGTTTCTGCAAATTCTTCGTTCACAAATTGCCACACACACTTGAGATGAACTGACGAAATGGAGCACTGTCAACAAACCAAACGACACAGGACGCTAAAACTTCGCGAATGTATAGGGAACAATTGTGCTAACTTTGCGACCAAATTCAAATTGACAATACCTTTGAGCTGGCATTTTTAATATTCACCTCCTCTTACATCATTGTCAATATCCAGATGTTGTTTTTTAGAAAATTTCTACCGAATAGACGACTTCAGCCCAAATTGCCAACCCACAATTTTCTTCACAAATTTACTACCACTGGGTAACTGGAATTCCAGGACGAATCCGACATGATAAAGTTCGCGTTATTTATAAATATCTGTAAAAGATGCCTCGGCTCCTCAATCAAGATAATTCCTTCCAAATATAGGGTTTTGTTCAGATCATATCCGATTGGATGAAATTTAAGTTGGGATTCCTGATTTTATGTTAATAGTGTCGAATTTAAATAGGATATGTTCCGCAAATCAACTTGGTTATTTCGGTTGCCGGTTTTCCATTCCGTAAATATGAAATATTCGGTTGGTTTCTGAAAAAAAAAGAAAAAAGGAAGAGACGACAATCAAAAATGGAAGAATTACTAGGTATGGTCTATGGATCATAAGGTAAATATAGATTGTTCTATTCTATGGATATGTTACCATAAAACATTGAAAAAGTTGATTTGCGGAACATATCCTTTATAAACTTGACACTATTAACATGAAATCAGGAATCCCAACTTGAATTTCAGCCTAACAAAAACCTATATTTGGAAAGAATTATCTTGTTTGAGGAGCCGAGGCATCTTTTATGGATATTTATAAATAACGCGAACCTTATCATGTCGAATTGGTCCTGAAATTTCCATTCCCCAGTGAAAGTAAATTTGTAAGGAAATTGTGGGTTGGCAACTTGGGCCGAAGTCGTCTATTGGGATTAATCGATATTCTTTTCTTAACTCCTTCTTTTAGAACTTGGAAGACGGTGAAAAGTGTATTCAGTTATTGAACTATGACGATCAAGAAACTATTCTAGAAGAAGTCAACAATGAAACTGCCCTATTGTTGGCCTTATGGTTGGAAAAGAACAATGTGGTGGAAAAGTTATTAGAGAAATACAAAAACAGCGAAGCAAGCGATATGACTGGAAGGTAATTGAACTTTTAAAAATAGAAATCTGAGAGAGCACTGTCAATCAGTCTTGTTAAATTCGAAGCCGAAACGATCACCCATTCAGGTGTTGACCTAGCCAAACGAAGCGTCATCACAATTTGGCTGATTCGAAAGGAATATACCAACACCTTGCCTAAGTAAATCGGAGAACAAGACTCTAGATACCACTGCAGTGTAACTACATACGAGTTCTAACCTTCGAGTCCAGAATACTTTTATCGATGTGCATCACGTTTATCGTATTGTTTTAACAAGTAGCTGCATCTGCTATATTGCAGTTTACAACATCCGTCACGACTTGGAAACACTCGGTTCATGTGGTTTTCCACAAGATGTTGTAAACTGCAATATCGCAGATGAATCGACCTGATACGATAATATCATGAATGACATGCACATCGATCAAAGTATTCTGCACTCGAAGGTTAGGATTCGCAAGATGCTCCCGAGAGATGTCGCGCTGTATGTAGTTATACTGCAGGGTTTCATCTAACAGGTGATCATTATCTAGAGTCTTATTCCTCGGTTTACCAAGGTAAGGTGGCCTGAAGATCGGTAAAAACCGTGAGAAGGCTATAACCTTCTTGGGCACCGCTTCTTTGGTGTAGATGTTTTGATTGATTGGATCATTAGCTCTGGTGGAATATTTGTTGATTTATCGACATATTTTCGTCCTTGTGGATATTTTGGTATATTATTACTGGAGCCTTCTCTTCTCCATGGACCAATTCCTATTCAAAAGAAATTAAGTACATGGAGGTTTCTGCATGAGCTGAATCGTCTAGTGATAATGAAATGGACTGAATCTTCGCACCAGCAGAGATAATGGGAAAAGCACTCATGAAAATACTTCTGATTTTTGCGTAAGTGGTCTCATAGAAATTTCAACTCAAAAATAAGAATATTATGGAAGCCTTTCCTATGATCTCCGCACTGATGAGATTCGGTTAATTCTTATCACCAGACGTTTCCGCTTCTCTGAAAACCTCCATGTAGTAATTACCATTTTAATTCGTCAAATTTTGACAAAGCTATCGCCCGTGGGGTACATTTTAGGACCTGAGTTGTTATGAAGTTTTATTTCATTAAATCTAGACACCCTGTATATCAGAGAATATTATCTAGTTAACAACCAAATTTCGTGAGGAGATTCATCATAAAATCTGGAAATAATGATCTTCTGGTCGAGGGTGCCACCAGGATGGGTGACCGTTTGTGCCACCAATTTAAACAAGCGCATAGCAGCTGCTAACGTCACGAATTTACCCTTTTTGTTTCACTATCTGGTAACATCAACTAATTAACCTTAGTGAACGCTTCAACTGTCGGTTTAGAATCTAGAAAATATCATGATTCTTTTGCAGATATGCCCTCCATCTAGCAGCTTTTATTGGCAACGCTGAGGGAATAAAACTACTTATACACAACGGTGCCAAAGTGGATGCGTGGGACAACAAATACAAAATCAACCCCTTACACTGTGCGGCCAGTAAGGGAAGACTGGAATGTATAAAATTACTCATAAGGCATGGTGCTGATGTCAATGCGGGCATGAAAAATAGCAAGACACCTCTTCATTTCGCGGTATATTCTATGGCTACAGATTGTGTTAAGGAATTGTTGGACAACGGGGCCATACCCAACACCACTCAAGTGAGAATAAACGAAATGAAATTCTAAAGAAAAAGCAGCATAAAATTCGAAGCCTTAATAATTAATAATAATATAATATTATAGTAATTCTTCTGTCAGATCACTACGCGGCGTTGTTCACTCTACATTAGGGTCATAAAGGGTGTTTCAAATTGCGCGGTTTTTTTTTAAATAAATAAAATATAGATGGCGAACTGAGTTCGTCTGGGAATTTTGACATTCAAGAAGTTTGATGTATGACATTTATAAAAATGACTTCGTACCCGACACAACAACGCGTTCAAATTGTTGAATTTTTCCATGAAAATCAGCGTTCTGTGAGAAGTGTTTTTAGAAAGTTACGTGAATTTTATTGTTTACATAATCGTCCATCTCAAAGCACTATTGGTCGAATTATTAAAAAAATTTCAAGGAACCGGTTCGGTGGAAGATCAAAACAGTGAAAATACAGTCATAGCGGTCGTTCACAGGAAAATATTGATTTGGTTCGTGAAAGTGTTGCTGAAGACCCTGGAATGTCCATTAGACGACGTTCACAACAAGTTGGACTTAGTGGGTCCACAACATGGCGTATTTTACACAAGAATTTAGCTCTGAAGGCATATAAGGTTCAAATAACACAGGAACATAAGCCATTACATCATTTAAAACATCGTTCATTTGTCAATTTCATCAATGAACAACCAGGTGATTTTTCTCAAAAAATCATGTTTTCCGATGAGGCACATTTTCAACTTGGTGGCTTTGTTAATAAACAGAATTGTCGTATCTGGGGTGAGGAAAATCCATGAATTATTCATGGGAAACCTATGCATCCTAAACGAGTCACTGTCAACTGTCAATGGTGATCGATACCGTCGAATGATTATCGAATTTTTGTGGCTTGAATTATTGAATATTGATCTAGAGGACATTTGGTTTCAACAGGATGGCGCTAAACCTCACTTTGCAAATGACACAATTGATTTATTGAGACAAAAATTTCCTGGACGAATAATCTCCAGAAACGGTGATGTCAATTGGCCACCAAGATCATGTGATTTGACACCGATGGACTATTTTTGGGGTGATGTGAAAAGCCAGGTCTATAAGAATAATTGACAATCGATTCCTGAACTAAAGGATGAAGATCATGTGATTTGACACCGATGGACTATTTTTGGGATTATGTGAAAAGCCAGGTCTATAAGAATAATTGACAATCGATTCCTGAACTGAAGGATGAAGATCATGTGATTTGACACCGATACACTATTTTTGGGGTTATGTGAGAAGCCAGGTCTATAAGAATAATTGACAATCGATTCCTGAACTAAAGGATGAAGATCATGTGATTTGACACCGATACACTATTTTTGGGGTTATGTGAGAAGCCAGGTCTATAAGAATAATTCACAATCGATTCCTGAACTAAAGGATGAAGATCATGTGATTTGACACCGATACACTATTTTTGGGGTTATGTGAGAAGCCAGGTCTATAAGAATAATTGACAATCGATTCCTGAACTAAAGGATGAAGATCATGTGATTTGACACCGATACACTATTTTTGGGGTTATGTGAGAAGCCAGGTCTATAAGAATAATTGACAATCGATTCCTGAACTAAAGGATGAAGATCATGTGATTTGACACCAATACACTATTTTTGGGGTTATGTGAGAAGCCAGGTCTATAAGAATAATTCACAATCGATTCCTGAACTAAAGGATGAAGATCATGTGATTTGACACCGATACACTATTTTTGGGGTTATGTGAGAAGCCAGGTCTATAAGAATAATTGACAATCGATTCCTGAACTAAAGGATGAAGATCATGTGATTTGACACCGATACACTATTTTTGGGGTTATGTGAGAAGCCAGGTCTATAAGAATAATTGACAATCGATTCCTGAACTAAAGGATGAAGAGCATGTGATTTGACACCAATACACTATTTTTGGGGTTATGTGAGAAGCCAGGTCTATAAGAATAATTCACAATCGATTCCTGAACTAAAGGATGAAGATCATGTGATTTGACACCGATACACTATTTTTGGGGTTATGTGAGAAGCCAGGTCTATAAGAATAATTGACAATCGATTCCTGAACTAAAGGATGAAGATCATGTGATTTGACACCAATACACTATTTTTGGGGTTATGTGAGAAGCCAGGTCTATAAGAATAATTGACAATCGATTCCTGAACTAAAGGATGAAGATCATGTGATTTGACACCGATACACTATTTTTGGGGTTATGTGAGAAGCCAGGTCTATAAGAATAATTGACAATCGATTCCTGAACTAAAGGATGAAGATCATGTGATTTGACACCGATACACTATTTTTGGGGTTATGTGAGAAGCCAGGTCTATAAGAATAATTGACAATCGATTCCTGAACTAAAGGATGAAGATCATGTGATTTGACACCGATACACTATTTTTGGGGTTATGTGAGAAGCCAGGTCTATAAGAATAATTGACAATCGATTCCTGAACTAAAGGATGAAGATCATGTGATTTGACACCGATACACTATTTTTGGGGTTATGTGAGAAGCCAGGTCTATAAGAATAATTGACAATCGATTCCTGAACTAAAGGATGAAGATCATGTGATTTGACACCGATACACTATTTTTGGGGTTATGTGAGAAGCCAGGTCTATAAGAATAATTGACAATCGATTCCTGAACTAAAGGATGAAGATCATGTGATTTGACACCGATACACTATTTTTGGGGTTATGTGAGAAGCCAGGTCTATAAGAATAATTGACAATCGATTCCTGAACTAAAGGATGAAGATCATGTGATTTGACACCGATACACTATTTTTGGGGTTATGTGAGAAGCCAGGTCTATAAGAATAATTGACAATCGATTCCTGAACTAAAGGATGAAGATCATGTGATTTGACACCGATACACTATTTTTGGGGTTATGTGAGAAGCCAGGTCTATAAGAATAATTGACAATCGATTCCTGAACTAAAGGATGAAATATTCGTGTCATTAGTGAGCCTCAGTAATGTCAAAATGTCATTGAAAATTTTAACAAAAGAGTGGACGTCTGTAGAGCTGCAAGAGGACGCCAAATATTATTTTTCGTATATAAATGTCATAACTGATATTTCAATTACGAATAAAAGTTTTTGAAAATGAATACAAATTATGTGTTTTATTTATTCTTTAAAAAAGGCGCAATTTGAAACACCCTTTATAAATGAACCAAACCATAGAGTTTTCGATAAAAATATATAAGAATCGACAACATCTCTCCGAATTATATTGTTTTTGAAGAACCTAGACGCAGTTTTCGATATTTTCCATTGATAACGTCAACCCCATCGTTTGATATTCCTCTTTCCCAGTTCCAGAAAATTTTCAGAATTTTTCGGATGCCTACTTGGACTGAAATTTCTCGTTCAAGTGAAACGTAGTTAATTCTTCAAAAAAAGCCATAGTATAGCTGACATAAATTCGGTTGATTTCAGGTCTTCAGCGAAACACCATTGCATGTAGCTGCCGCTCTAGGATCCTCAGAAATAATCAGCCTCCTGTTGAAACACGGAGCGGCCGTAGATATACAATGCGGCTTTGACAAAGTGACACCACTTCATCTTGCGGCAAGCGAAGGAGATCCAGAATGCTGTCGTCTCCTCTTGAAAGCCAAAGCTCCAACCAACGCCCGCAACCATAAACAACAAACACCATTACATCTAGCAGCCCTATCTCAATGCGCGGAAACCCTAGAGATTCTTCTGAGAGCCGGTGCAGATCCAAACGCTTTAGACATCGATGGTAGAACTCCTCTACACAGTTCCATAGTCAAGGTGACAAGATCCTGCGAATGCGTCAGAATACTGTTGAAATACGGAACTGAGATCAACAAACCTGACTCTTTTGGGTACACGGCCCTTCATTTAGCTGCCCTCAATGAATTTTCCCATTGCGTGATGTTTCTCATAAACAACGGTGAGTCCAGAGAAATAGGGTTTAATGTTTTGAAGCCCAAAGCTTCGAAAAACTAATTCGAAATAGTGGCTACTATTAGCACAGACCAACAAGACAAATCACTTCATCGTTTGCGAGAAACGCGTCTTTCAATGTAGATGACCGCTTCAGCAACGAATTTGAACAGGCACGCAAAAGCTGCTGCCTTCATGGCAGTGCTTTTCGAAATTTTTACTGATAAATTACTGGATTTCAATTCAATCAAATCTGTATTTTTGGAAAAATTGGAAAAATAAAATTTTGAATGGGTATATCTACGGAATCATTGGGCGGATTTTACCCATTCACGAATTCGACCTTCGTAATTAAGCCCCAAACCTTCTCTACAAATATCGAGTTTCTAAGTCGTTTCTTCCGGAAGTTATTGTGTTTATGGTCAGCCTAACGGCCGACTGCGTAAACACAATAACTTCCGAAAGAAACAACTTAGGAACTCGATATATGTAGAGAAGGTTTAGACCTAAATTACGAAGGCCGAATTCGTGAATGGGTAAAATCCACCCAATGATTCCGTAGATATACCCAATCAAAATTTTATTTTTTCAATATTTCCAAAAATACAGATCAGATCGAATTGAAATCTAGTACTTCATCGAAAAATAACAGTTCGAAGTTTCATACAGAATTTGATGAGGATATGATAAGAAAAATCATAGAAATATTTTTTTTCAAATTGTTCTAATGACACGAATATCACGAAATTTCGCATGAAGTTGTCTTTCAGCATCTCAAAACTAGCTGTAAAGTTTCATCAGGACTGAATCAGTATTTCTCGAGTTATACCGAAAAAATAAACGATATCGAGAAGAAAACCTCGAAATTTGACACATTTTTTCCCGATATCTCCGAAACTTATGATCGTATCGAACTGAAATTTGGTACACTGCTGTGAAATATGAAGTTCAAAGTGTGAGTGGACATTTTTTTTGGATATGATAAATGGTTTCCGAAAAAAAAAATTTTTTGGAAAAAAATTTCGAAAAAAATTTTTTTTTAAATTCACTGACAATCTGATCCTGACGAAATTTGGCTCAAAGTTGCGCGTCGTTATACTCCACCCAACTGCCAAGATTGAATCCAATCTCTCAGGTAGTTTCTGAAATAAAAAATAAATAACTTCAAAACTTCAACTGCCTATAACTCCGAAACTATTCGACCGATTTGGCCCATTAACGAACTTAACCGCGGCATTCTGATGCGCAACCTATCCTGAAAGTTTCAAGTTGCTAGCTTGCTTCTGTCGACAGTTAGCGTGTCTACGGCCGGCCGGCCGGACAGAATCGATTTTGACACCGGATTCGTCATCAGTGAGTCCAACCTAGTCGATTGAGACCATTTTCGGCTCAATCATACAAAATTACAGACATTTGGACAAAACGATAGCACGCTGTTCCCCTAGAACATGCGCGCAAAAACGGATTTGTCGGGATTCAGGAATCACAAAATTAAAATCAGACTAAGATTTTTCGATGAAACCATTTGAAAAGCAAATTTTCAATACCAAAGCGAGTGTTTTGTCACATCTTAAACTCCTGTAGAAGAATTCGGTTGGAGTAAATGAAAATTTTGGAAAAATGTTATGGAAAACCCGTTTACCTTAATCAGAGAATCTTTGTAGTGACACTTATAGATCTCTAGGAAACCTCCCAGAATCTTGTGGCAGTTTGGGAGTGTTCTATTTCATTGCAAACCTTTTCCTAATATGTGTGGATACAATCGAATTAATGTGTAAGAAATGAAGAAACCTTAAAAATTTATAAACAAGAAATAGATTGTCTTTAAAAACTACATTGTCTTATCTTTTCCATAACACTTTCAGTTATTACTCATATAAATATGTTATTCGGTAACTATATTGCCGTAAATATACAATGTTTATGTGAAGTTTACCAAACTGTTTCAGACACTGTTTTTTACACAATTAAATTCAGCAAGTTGAGTATAATTGCTTCACTATTTTATCAATAAAGAATATATATAACAGTCATTTATTAAGAGGTGTTTTTTTGGCGAAAACTTGTTCTTTGAAATCAATTTATCAAGCAAACAGACACATACGATTGTATTACATGGAAAATGTATGGGTTGCGACACATCACATCAAATGAGATTCATTTCAATATAAAATCAAACTATTAATAGACCAACTTTGTTCGATTCCAATCCTTGTGGTTGTGCAATCTTATACAATTTCATTAGACATCCATTCGTTTCAATTGAATAATGGAGGTTGTAATTCTTTTACTTCAGTTGCGATTCCTTTATATTATATAAAATGAACATTATTAATGAGTCCACCCAAGTTCGATTCCAATTCTAGTTGTACAATTAAAACATATAATGAGGACTGTCATCATAAAATAGAACCTCAAAGATGACCAAACAATTGATTTGGTTGTGAAAACTGTTTGGATTATATTTTAAAATGGAACAGATACAAAATTATTCATCAAATAAATAGGACAAAAAATTTCAAAAAGCACTGCCGTGAAGGCAGCAACTTTTGCGCGCATGTTCAATGTAGATGACCACTTCAGCAACGAATTTGAACGTGCGCGCGTACCAAATTTCAGTTCGATACGATCATAAGTTCTGGAGATATCGGGAAAAAATATGTCAAATTTCGAGGTTTTCTTCTCGATATCGTTGATTTTTTCGGTATTACTCGAGAAATACTGATTCAGTCCTGATTAAACTTCACAGCTAGTTTTAAGATGCTAAAAGACAACTTTATGCAAAATTTCGTGATAATCGTGTTATTAGAACAATTTGAAAAAAAAAATTTATATGATTTTCTCATCATATCATCCTCATTAAATTCTGTATGAAACTTCGAACTGTTATTTTCGATGAAGTACTGAATTTCAATTCGATCTGATCTGTATTTTTGGAAACATTGGAAAAATAAAATTTTGATTGGGTATATCTACGGAATCATTGGGCGGATTTTACCCATTCACGAATTCGACCTTCGTAATTAAGCCCCAAACCTACTCTACAAATATCGAGTTTCTAAGTCGTTTCTTCCGGAAGTTATTGTGTTTACGGTCAGCCTAACGGCCGACTGCGTAAACACAATAACTTCCGAAAGAAACAACTTAGAAACTCGATATTTGTAGAGAAGGTTTGGACCTTAATTACGAAGGCCGAATTCGTGAATGGGTAAAATCCACCCAATGATTCCGTAGATATACCCAATCAAAATTTTATTTTTCCAATATTTCCAAGAATACAGACCAGATCGAATTGAAATCCAGTACTTCATCGAAAATAACAGTTCGAAGTTTCATACAGAATTTAATGAGGATGATATGATGAAAAAATCATATAAATTTTTTTTTTCAAATTGTTCTAATAACCCGATTATCACGAAATTTTGCACAAAGTTGTCTTTCAGCATCTTAAAACTAGCTGTGAAGTTTAATCAGGACTGAATCAGTATTTCTCGAGTAATACCAAAAAAATCAACGATATCGAGAAGAAAACCTCGAAATTTGACATATTTTTTCCCGATATCTCCAAAACCTATGATCGTATCGAGCTGAAATTTAGTACACTGCTGTGAAATTAGAAGGTCGAAGTGTGAGTATAATTTTTTTTGGATATGATGAATGGTTTCCGAAAAAAAAATTTTTTTTTTAATTTATTGACAATATGATCTTGACGAAATTTGGCTCAAAGTTGCGCGTCGTTATACTCCACCAAACTGCCAAGTTTGAATCCAATCGCTCAAGTAGTTTCTGAAATAAAAAATAAATAACTTCAAAACTTCAAATGCCTATAACTCCGAAACTATTCGATCGATTTGGCCCATTAACGAACTTAACCGCGGCATTCCAATGCGCGACCTACCCTGAAAGTTTCAAGTCGCTAGCTCACTTCGTTCGACAGTTATCGTGTCTACGGCCGGCCGGCCGGACAGAATCGATTTTGACACCGGATTCGTCATCAGTGAGTCCAACCTAGTCGATTGAGACCATTTTCGGCTCAATCATCCAAAATTACAGACATTTGGACAAAACGATAGCACGCTGTTCCCCTAGAACATGCGCGCAAAAATTCATTTCAGTTTGTTTACATGTTTATAACCTCTTCAAGCGAGTCCAAAAGCGGCGAAAGTGACGTAATCCTATTCCTGCAATCTGATTGGCACCTCAAACGCCTGTTAAAATTCTGATTAGCTCGATTCAGGGTCATATCTGCGTTGACATAGATTTCCTAAGTAAATGAGGCGAGTGGTTTATCTGGTTGATCTGTGCTATTAGATTCCAGAAGGGGCAATTAGGCTTTCGAAACCTCACAAACTTTAAGAGAAAATGTGTTTCTTCAGAAATGGAATTTCCGCAGTACAGCAATATTAAAGGATTTATTAACATCCCAACTACAAGCACCCGCCTACAGTCTGCATGCGGCAACAGCGAGAGCTAATCGAATGCGTCAAAATTTTATAAATCTCGACGTTGTAGGAGAAATCTATTTTCTCCAACCATTTCCACCCATCAAAATTTAATCTGTCAATTAAAACATTTAATCTTTCATTTGACAAATTCATTATATCAGAAAACACATTTAATATCTGTCAATTGACAGATTTATTCTGTCAATCGACAGATTAAATGTGTGAATTGACAAATTCAATCTGTAAAGTGACAGATTCAATCTGTAAATTGACAGATTCAATCTGTAAATTAACAGATTCAATCGGTAAATTGAGATTCAATCTACAAATTGACAGATTCAATCTGTAAATTCACATATTCAATCTGTAAATTGACAGATTCAAGCTGTAAATTGACAGATTCAATATATCAATTGCTTGATTTTATTTTTCGCAGTGGAACTAGTAAGCTTTCGTACCATAACATCCAGTTCCCCTTTATTAACCATGCAATTCGGCTCTTTGAGGGTTCCCATACTTGCCATGCACTTGGGACAAATAAATCGTTCTTTTTGCGCGCATGTTCTAGGGGAACAGCGTGCTATCGTTTTGTCCCAATGTCTGTAATTTTCGATGATTGAGCCGAAAATGGTCTCAATCGACTAGGTTGGACTCACTGATGACGAATCCGGTGTCAAAATCGATTCTGTCCGGCCGGCCGGCCGTCCGACCGTAGACACGATAACTGTCGACAGAAGCAAGCTAGCTACTTGAAACTTTCAGGATAGGTTGCGCATCAGAATGCCGCGGTTAAGTTCGTTAATGGGCCAAATCGGTCGAAGAGTTTCGTAGTTATAGGCAGTTGAAGTTTTGAAGTTATTTATTTTTTATTTCAAAAACTACTTGAGAGATTGGATTCAAACTTGGCAGTTGGGTGGAGTATAACGACGCGCAACTTTGAGCCGAATTTCGTCAGGATCATATTGTCAGTAAATTCAAAACAAATTTTTTTTCGAAATTTTTTTCCAAAAAATTTTTTTTTCCGGAAACCATTCATCATATTCGAAAATATTTCACAGCAGGGTACCAAATTTCAGTTCGATACGATCATAAGTATTGGAGATATCGGGAAAAAATATGTCAAATTTCGAGGTTTTCTTCTCGATATCGTTTATTTTTTCGGTATAACTCGAGAAATACTGATTCAGTCCTGATAAAACTTTACAGCTAGTTTTGAGATACTGAAAGACAACTTCATGCGAAATTTCGTGATAATCAAGTCATTAGAACAATTTGAAAAAAAAAATTTCTATGATTTTTCTTATCATATCATCCTCATCAAATTCTGTATGAAACTTCGAACTGTTATTTTTCGATGAAGTACTGGATTTCAATTCGATCTGATCTGTATTTTTGGAAATATTTAAAAAATAAAATTTTGATTGGGTATATCTACGGAATCATTGGGTGGATTTTACCCATTCACGAATTCGGCCTTCGTAATTTAGGTCCAAACCTTCTCTACAAATATCGAGTTCCTAAGTTGTTTCTTTCGGAAGTTATTGTGTTTACGCAGTCGGCCGTTAGACTGACCGTAAACACAATAACTTCCGGAAGAAACGACTTAGAAACTCGATATTTGTAGAGTATGTTTGGGGCTTAATTACGAAGGTCGAATTCGTGAATGGGTAAAATCGGCCCAATGATTCCGTAGATATACCCATTCAAAATTTTATTTTTCCAATATTTAAAAAAATACAGATTTGATCGAATTGAAATTCAGTAATTTATCAGTAAAAATTTCAAAAAGTACTGCCGTGAAGGCAGCAGCTTTTGCGTGCATGTTCAAATCCGTTGCTGAAGCGGTCATCTACATTGAACATGCGCGCAAAAGTTGCTGCCTTCACGGCAGTGCTTTTTGAAATTTTTTGTATGAGCAACAGGCCTATAACTGGTCCAGGTTATAACTGAAATATGAACGTGATATCGTTATAATAGTTCATAAGTTTACTCAAATATGAATATAATCAATTGTGCTCATTCTTTACTTGAATTTTTTAACATTTGTCTGTATCAGGTGGAGATGTGACGGCAAGGACCAACGGAGGCATATCAGTGCTGAATTTCATCACCAGAAAAACCCCAGATGTCATACCCAAATACCTGTTGAAGTTCGACGAGTCCATAAGACTGAACGACCACGAAATCGGTGACGTAGACTGCGAGCTAAAACTGGACTTCAGAGCGCTGGTACCAAGCATGGGCAACAAAGAGACAGAACTTCTCCTGAACTTCATAGAAGTTGGCCACAAGGACATTTTAAAACATCCTCTGGTTGAAACCTTTCTTTTCTTGAAGTGGAGAAGGATACGGAAGTTCTTCTTGTTCAGCCTCTTCTACCATTCTCTTTTCGTGTCATTATTTTCGCTTTATATATTAGGAGTCTTTCTGAAAGATTGCACTCCCACGAATTCAGAAAGAAGCCCATTTTGCGAAGTTAGCGAAGTGACCAAAATCATTGGATACACGTTGATCTGCTTGACATTTCTCATGTTAGGTAAAGAACTGTTCCAGATCGCCCATAGCTGGAAGACGTACATAAAACAGTGGGAAAACTGGTTGCAATGGTTGATTATAATCTGCGTTCTTGCTTGTGTCAATCCACACAGTTCTAGGATGAACATAAGGACTAATATACAGATGTGGCAGCACCACGTTGCTGCTATAGGAATATTTTTGACCTGGTTAGAATTAATGATGATTGTCGGACGATTTCCCACATTTGGACTGTACATCCAAATGTTCACAACAGTTTCGGTTAATTTCGTTAAATTTATGGCAGCCTATTTCTGCCTTCTCCTAGCGTTTGCTTTAAGTTTCGGTGTCATTTTCGCCAATTATAACTCATTTAAAAAGCTTCCATTGGTGCTTATCAAAGTGATAGTGATGATGTCAGGGGAACTGGAATACGAAGACATTTTCTTCGATGACACCCAACCTATAAAGTTTCCTTTGACTGCCCAGGTGATGTTTTTGGCATTTGTAGTGTTGGTAACGATCATTCTGACAAATTTGATGGTTGGGTTGGCTGTTAGTGACATTCAAGGTCTGCAACAGAGTGCAGGCTTGGATCGTTTAGTAAGACAAGCAGAGTTAGTAGCGCATTTAGAAAGCATGCTGTTTTCAAAACTTCTCATATGTATTCCTAGCAAACTAATGAAATTCCTTCATCGTCAGTCTTTGCTTTTAAAATCTGAATACCACTGGGCTCTTTATATTCGGCCAAACGACCCAAGAGAAACAAGAATACCGAAATATATAATAACTAGCATCTACAACCTGGTAGTAGAAAAAAGAGAGAAGCTAAGGAAGAGATTCAAAAAACGGGTGACTGAACAGTATAGTGGAAATACAAATTCCTTTGTTTCTCCAGGTTTATCTAGAATCAATTCTTATATGAGCTATGTTGCCGTTGAAAATCCCAAAGCTAAATCTGTCAGAGCTCAAGTAGATGATCTTGGAAACGAGTTTGTTGAGTTCACACGTAATTTTAAGAATCGGTTAGAGAGAATTTATAGACAGTTATCATCAGACAAAGGTGATAAAACGGGTAAATTGCATAAACAGAGTTCTATCGAAAAAGATTATCAGATTATCTGAATAACATTGCTTGAAGAAGAAAATCTCCAATATGACAACAAAATTAATATTAATTTAATTTAGTTAAGTTTGAACAATCAGACTCAATAGACGACTTCGGCCCAAGTTGCCAACCGACAATTTACTTAGCAAGTTTACTTTCACTGGGGAGCGGGAATTTCAGGACAAATTCGACATGATAAGGTTCGCATTATTTATAAATAACCGTAAAACATGCCTCGGCTCTTCAAACCAGATAGTTCCTTCCAAATATAGGTTTTTGTTAAGATCGTCCCCGATTGGCTGAAATTTAAGTTGGGATTCCTGATTTCATGCAAACAGTGTCAATTTTCATAGGATACGTTCCGAAAATCAACTCTGTTGTTTCATTTGCCGATTTACCGCTCCGTAAATATGAAATATTCGGATGGTTCCCGGAACAAGCGTGTGAAAAAGGTTATTTACGGAATCTAGTTGATGAAAATGCGGTGGATTTACTGTCACCAGAACGATTTTCTATGGTAAATATCCATAGCATGGAACAATCTATGTTTACTTTAGGTTCCGAGTTCAGAACTGTACGGGACAGTTCTAGCACAGATCAATGGTCTATGCTAGAACCGTCCCGAACAGATCTGAACTCGGAACCAAAACAAACCTAAAGTTAACATAGATTGTTCTATGCTATGGATATTTACCATAGAAAATCATTCTGGTGACAGTAAATCGACCGCATTTTCATTAACCAGATTCCGTAAATAACCTTTTTCACGCGCTTGTTCCAGGAACCATCCGAATATTTCATATTTACGGAGCCGAAAATCGGCAACCGAAACAACAGAGTTGATTTTCGGAACGTATCCTATGAAAATTGACACTGTTTGCATGAAATCAGGAATCCCAACTTAAATTTCAGCCAATCGGGGACGATCTTAACAAAAACATATATTTGGAAGGAATTATCTGGTTTGAAGAGCCGAGGCATGTTTTACGGTTATTTATAAATAATGCGAACCTTATCATGTCGAATTTGTCCTGAAATTCCCGTTCCCCAGTGAAAGTAAACTTGCTAAGTAAATTGTGGGTTGGCAACTTGGGCCGAAGTAGTCTATTGAAAACAGAAAATATTCATTTTAAATGAGATTCATTTTATTGTATCTTTCAAAACAGTTTTGTATTTAATTTCATAACATGTGTAATATTAAAACCTCAACCATAGAAAAAAAGCATATTATCGGTATTCAAATTCAGTTACCATTATTTACGAATTAAAATCACAGTACATCCATTTCATTGAGTATGAGAAGTTTAAAATTCTTCTCATTCATCTAGCCAACTCTTAATACACCATAATGGTATTTCTGATATCTGCCTACCAATAGCAATGATTCCACATTATTCTCTGTACCAGAGCTTGAACCTTCCATAACATTATTCCTTTCCGCAAAGCATATTCAAAAAATAAAGATAAAACTCACCAACAATTTACTAGAGAGTGTTGATCCATTCTTCAAAATTAATTGGTGGCTTGCTTTCGATAATTGCATATCTTGAATTGAAACTTCATGAAGAACTTCAACATTTGCCAAGTTGCTGAGTTCTTTGTAAACACTACCCAGGATGAGATTGTTCTCTACGATATATGCCAAATTTTCATTTAAATAGTCACCTTTGAAATTTATCACAGCCTCAGAATTAGACTCCCATATCTGAAGCATAAATTTCGGTGAACTTGTAACTTATACCCTTCAGTCTGATCTAGTTCGTCTAGCAGTTAAAAGTTAACAAATTCAGGAATATACCTGCATTTCCTTCACTTTGCCATATCGTGTAGACTCTATATGCTTCCACACTTCTATGTCATTTAATAAATTGTATGTTGCTTTATTTAGCGAGGATACACGATTACTGAACTGTTCTGGTAAATTCCATTCTTGCTTTTTACTAGTCTCCAAAAGTAATATACTTTTATCAGCCAAACGGTTATTTTTTCCTGAGAAACTTCAGTAATCAAAGTTGTGTTTAATAGGAAAACATTTATCTTCATTACCTAATGCACAGGCCAGAGTGGCCCCAATTAATCCACCACCAACAATTATTATGTCATGGTTTGTATGGGAAGAATTGAATCGACTACAGTATTTCATTATTTTACTTATCGCTGTTTTGTGAGAAATATCTAACCTGTTGATATTGAAGGTTTTAAATCGAAACATTTTTCAAAATTGACTGTATATTTGATCAGGAAAGTTATTTGTATTCTTGAGGTCTCTTGATCTTAAGGAGATTAAAGGGTTATGTTTACATTCCCAAAGGCTACCAGCCATAGACCTAATATAACAGAAGCACAGAATAGAGAAGTATTACCACAGACCAACAAGACAAATCACTTCATCGTTTGCGGGAATCGCGTCTCTACGACCTTGAGAAATATAACACACATAACCACACTTTCTTCTTCCTCGAAACAGTTGTCAAATTGAATACTTGATTTTGGAATATCTGAAATCGAAATGTAAAACGGATTTGTCGGCATTCAGGAATCACAAAATCAAAATCAGACTAAGATTTTTCGATGTAACCATTTGAAAAGCAAATTTCCAATACCAAAGCGAATGTTTTGTCACATCTGAAACTCCTGTAGAAGAACTCGGTTGGAGTAAATGAAAATTTTGGAAAAATGTTATGGAAAACCCGTTTACCTTAATCAGAGAATCGTTGTAGTTTCACATCAAATGAGATTCATTTCAATATAAAATCAAACTATGAATAGACCAACTTTGTTCGATTCCAATCCTAGTGTTTGTGCAATCATATACAATTTTATTAGACATCCCATCGTTTTAATTGAATAATGGAGGTTGTAATGCTTTTTCTTCAGTTGCGATTCCTTTATATTATATAAAATGAACATTATGAATGAGTCCACCTAAGTTCGATTCCAATTCTTGTCGTATAATTAAAACATATAATGGGGGCTGTCATCATAAAATAGAACCTCAAAGATGAATAAACAATTGATTTGGTTGTAAAAAACTGTTTGGATTATATTCTAAAATCCATTTTAGAATCAGTTACGAAATTATTCATCAATAAATAGGATGAAAAATTCATTTCAGATTGTTTACATGTTTATAACCTCTTCAAGCGAGTCCGAAAGAGGCGCGAGTGACGTAATCCTATTCCTGCAATCTGATTGGCACCCCAAAGCACCCCAAACGCCTACTAAAATTCTGATTAGCTCGATTCAGGGTCATATCTGCGTTGACATGGATTTCCTAAGTATATGAGGCGAGTGGTTTATCTGGTTGATCTGTGGTATTACCACAGACCAACAAGACAAATCACTTCATCGTTTGCGGGAATCGCGTCTCTACGACCTTGAGAAATATAACACACATAACCACACTTTCTTCTTCCTCGAAACAGTTGTCAAATTGAATACTTGATTTTGGAATATCTGAAATCGAAATGTAAAACGGATTTGTCGGCATTCAGGAATCACAAAATCAAAATCAGACTAAGATTTTTCGATGTAACCATTTGAAAGGCAAATTTCCAATACCAAAGCGAGTGTTTTGTCACATCTGAAACTCCTGTAGAAGAACTCGGTTGGAGTAAATGAAAATTTTGGAAAAATGTTATGGAAAACCCGTTTACCTTAATCAGAGAATCTTTGTAGTTTCACATCAAATGAGATTCATTTCAATATAAAATCAAACTATGAATAGACCAACTTTGTTCGATTCCAATCCTAATGTTTGTGCAATCATATACAATTTTATTAGACATCCCATCGTTTTAATTGAATAATGGAGGTTGTAATGCTTTTACTTCAGTTGCGATTCCTTTAAGCCTTTTAAAATGAACATTATGAATGAGTCCACCTAAGTTCGATTCCAATTCTTGTCGTATAATTAAAACATATAATGGGGGCTGTCATCATAAAATAGAACCTCAAAGATGACTAAACAATTGATTTGGTTGTAAAAACTGTTTGGATTATATTCTAAAATGGAACAGTTACGAAATTATTCATCAATAAATAGGATGAAAAATTCATTTCAGATTGTTTACATGTTTATAACCTCTTCAAGCGAGTCCGAAAGCGGCGCGAGTGACGTAATCCTATTCCTGCAATCTGATTGGCACCCCAAAGCACCCCAAACGCCTACTAAAATTCTGATTAGCTCGATTCAGGGTCATATCTGCGTTGACATAGATTTCCTAAGTAAATGAGGCGAGTGGTTTATCTGGTTGATCTGTGGTATTACAGAAGCGACACTCTTTGACATTTCCATTGTTATCGATGTACCCAAAATTCGTGACCTTGAATACTAACCAAATGGCTGGTAGGCGGCGAATTTGAAATTACACAAGGATACTTATGTATGTTATATGTATTATTACTGCCCGATATTTCAGACATAACTGCGTTGAATAATTTTATGGATGCAGTTGTTTTATTTCTACGTTTTTTCGGCGAAAATTTGTGGAATTGATATATTTAATGGGCTACGTGTTACTTTTATTACCTTGTGTTTGATAGTTTGTGTCTTTACTCGGTAGAAACTCATTTCAATAAAAAATAGTTTCTACAAAATATTTCGTGGATACTAAATACTGTCTCCTTA
Source organism: Myrrha octodecimguttata (assembly GCA_958510865.1). Lineage (NCBI taxonomy): Eukaryota > Metazoa > Arthropoda > Insecta > Coleoptera > Coccinellidae > Myrrha > Myrrha octodecimguttata. The sequence goes on along the minus strand of OY294059.1, from coordinate 75,018,653 downwards.
TTTTTAATTTCATTACCTTATTTGAATTATCTTGCGTGGAATACATCATCGCCTTATTGTATTATACAATATTCTTTTTTAAATCGTACTAATAAGGCAAACGCTGACTCAGTTTATTATTTGAAATGAAGAAGCCTTCAATCATTTCATAGAAAAAATATCTTGATTGAACGACATGCTTTCTGGACAGGAGGTGAATATTTTAATTCAGGACGAATGCAACCTAATTCATCTGGTGATTTTCCATTTCTCTATTAATCAAATGAACTTTATAACTATACTCACCGTATATTATTCATTAATTTCAACGTACTATGCCATTCTTTATTCAAAAGAGACAATTTATAAACTACGCAAAACAAAGTCCTAATAAATTTTAATTCCACTTTAGTAATGTTCAATTAATTGTTGTGAATGAAAGCGTGCAGAAGTCTTCGAGGAACCCAGCATCTTCCAGAAAATTAACACTACCTTTTTATTCCTTATATTTATTTCAACAAATAAAACCACTCAAATCATATACTCCAACATACATATATTATCATAGTGTGCATATAACAATTTATTTGATGAAATTTTAGGACAATGAAATGTTCAATTAGTTTGATGAAAATTATGAAAACATTAACCTGGTTTAAACAGAAGTTCTTTGGCGATTCTTTCAAGGCTCTTCACAGAAGATAAATAGAAGAGTTTCTCAAAAAATTTATAAGCGCTTGGTCCCAGGAAATACAGAGATAAAGCGAATTCCTTCATATTCTGCATTATATCTCCAACCCTTCGCTTTATGCAGGTTCAACTCTGCTTGCATGCTCACAAAATCAGCTTATTCCTGAGGCAGAAACCTAAGGTAGATTTCGTGGAATTGATCCAAAGTCATTAGTAGCCCCTCCTCTCTTCCTTCAGATGTTTTCCTCATTTTTCTTTTGAGGGCTCTCACTTTTTCTTTAAGTTTTTGCTTCCTTGGGCTGTATGAACTCAAAGACGCAGCAATTTGTGTTCCTACTGATGAGGCTATTTCCTCACCAATTGATGGTCCGTCATCAATTGATGATCTGTCTTCGATTGAGGCTAGGGTACTGTAAATACCTGAAAAACAACCAAATATAATGTTCAAGGCACTATTCTGGAAATCTCATCAAGGGTTGTTACGAATATATGTAATTCAAACCTAAAATTAGAAGCTCTATATGACAAATTACAGATTAAAGCATCTGAAACAATGCTTTCATACCTACTTGATATTGCCGTAGGAGTCGCACAAACTATACTGGTTCCCTCGTGGTGGCACTACATCAACATCAATGACCATATCTGAAAAGATAAAATTGGTTTTAAGTGATATATTTTATATACACTCTAAAGTTTTCCATTCGTTAATGTGAGTATAGCAAGGGATATTCCCTAATCTCCAGATCACATATTTGATCTTTGAAATAATTACAATTTTTCCTACGGCCGGTTTCCCAAAACTTTGATTGCCAGATCAAGGGCTTGATTGTCAGTCAGCAGTGAATTCTGTGCTTGATTCCACTTCATTTTCAATCCAACCATCGAATGCAAACCTTAATCAATGAGTTGATCAGACGTCAAAGGTTTTGTGAAACCGACAGTTAGAGCTACAAAATAAATAAATATAATTTCGGTATACCATAATTTCTAATCTAATGGGTATAAGGAATATAAATAAGAAAATCTCGAATGTCATGAAACCTGTGTGAATAAGAGTTTTCCTACGACATTCGGTCTGGGCATATTCCTCCTGTACATCAACTCGAAATGTACAGCACAAATCCTATATGCTTTCAACTGGGAGAGGGTTTTTCCAAATAGATCTTCCCGAACACATACTGTTAACCAATGGTTTATTCTGGAAAAATAATAGTCATAAGATTTCGACATCGTCCCTAGTATCGAATTATTCCTACCTTCCAGATTCTTTTGGTGAATCGAATAACGTGCAATTACCGTCTCTTGTAGGCTCAGACATCCATCTTTTTTATTCCCACTCATGGTAAATGCAAATAATAAAATAATATTCAAAACGAATCAAGAAGTCGAAGTTATTTAAACGTAAACATAAACACTTTGGAACTAACAAAAAAATGGCGGATTGAAGCATGCGCATGAAAATTTGGGACTTTGAAAAAGGGAGAGTGTCGCTTCTGTAATACTTCTCTATTCTGTGGTCACAGAATAGAAGTATATATATATACCGTAGATAGAGGAAAGATATCTATCTACGATATATACTTCTCTATTCTGTGATAACATGTTATTTTAGGTCTATGCTACCAGCGACCTATTTTCATTTGTCAAATTTGAACGTCTGCTGGCTCTATGTCCAAAGGAGGTTCGCTTAGAACTACCAATCACAGAACATACGTGTTTTTTGAACTTTGAATTTATTCCGATTAGATTTATCTGTGGAATTTTTATCTTTTTCATATCGATAGATCGGCCGTTTTTATCAAGTGGGGTCTCCAAGTATATCTTTTGTATAAAGGACCACATATTCAGGTCGATTCTGTTTGCGTATTGCTATGAACCTTGCTATTCTAGTCATATTGCTATCTTTCTAATTTATAGCAATATTGCCATGCTGTGACGTATTCTGTTCCGAGTGTTATAGCAATGTTTAACAACACTGTATTTTGAGACTTTAGAACTACAAGGAAGAAGAAAATAACCCTAATTCGTGAGTTTTCTTTTTTCTCTATGGTTTCGCATACATAACCTCTATCTACGGTCACAGAATAGAGAAGTATACTTCTCTATTCTGTGCTACGGTTTTCTTTATTCATGTAAACATCGACATAAAAAATGTTAGGAAACGAAACGAGTCAAATTGACCAACAATCAATTTCCTGGATACCATACCAATAAAATATTGGTTAACAGAAATCGAATGCAGCAATTTTATTCAGGCGTTAATTCGATAAACTTTTTCGTTGGCACCTCAAAGGGATTGCTGTTGTTGAGATGATTAGAATAATCATCTCAGCTGTTGCCTACTATGCCTGTATCTTAGTCTAAGAATTTTCCTTGAAATTAAATAATATTCTAGAGAACCTTGAACACATTTCCATTAGCATATACTTTTTTTATTCATGTGAATATCGACTTATTCGAAAATTTTACGAAACAGAAAAAAAAAGTCAAATTGACCAATTTCCTGGACACTGATAGAATTTTGGTTTCCAGAAATGAAATGCAGACGATAATAATTCGAAATTCGATTAACTTTTCTGTTGGGAATTCAAAGGGATGGATGTTGTTGAGATTATTAGAATGATCAAGGTCAGCTGCTTACTATGCCGGTATTTTAGTCTTAGAATTTTCCTTAAAATTAAATATTCTAGAGAACCTTGAACAAATTTCTATTAGCACATCCTTCCCTTTCTTCAATATTTTCGAATTCTTGGAAGAAATAATACTGAAACAAATGGATCTTTGTGAGATTCCCTTTCTAACCTTTCTTGTTATGAAGCATAGCAAGTACTATTTAGAGGTTGCTAAGATAGCAAGATTCTTGTTAAAGTGACAGACCATATTGCTCAAAATCGTTGATCAGAATACCAATAATTCCAATCTTGTTATGAAGCATAGCAAGTACTATTTTGAGGTTGCTAAGATAGCAATATTGATAGCAAGATTCTCGTTAAAGTGACAGATCATATTGCTCAAAATCGTTGATCAGAATACCAATAATTCCAATCTTGTCATGATAGCAATATCTTTTTCCTAACAATATTGCTATTTGAAAACAGAATCGACCTGATTGGCCACTCGCTCTGCTTAAGAAATTGGGAAAAGAAAACTTCAGACTTCACACGAGTGCATTTTTAGAACTTACTCAAATATCATCAACTCAAAGATTATGATCGATTGAACAGGATCAACTGAAGAACAATTGGAAGTTTTTCCATAAAAAATTCACTTTTACTTCAGGTTGACTTCAGTTAATATTCAATTAGCAAATTCATCAATTTTGTTGCATTCAAATTTTATCTTTTCTAAGGGTTGGGACAGAAAAACAACTAATTTAATGTTGAATAATCTATTAGTATTTGTGTGAATATAACTGAGAAATTATCTATTCTTGAAAAAACGAAAAATATTCCAATTATATACATCTCACATAAGAGCATGAAAAGAATGTTACATATTGTTACTTCAAACACTTAGTTTATATTTCACTCCACGGTGAGTCATCCAGATGCACGAGATTAACAGCTTCTGCAATAAGAAATAAAAAGAAATAATTAGGTTTTGTTCTATTTATCATCGAATATCGACATGATGCAATGTTAAAAAACAAACGTTAATTATATTGTTAAAACGGAAGTTCGAATTATAAATTTTTACAGAATACATAATGGAAAGATCAAACTTTCAAAATAAACCAAAAATAGTAGTGTTCTTTCGTACTGATTGAACTGATGGAACTTGTTCCGCGATTAGAATAATCATTTGCAATCACTTTAGAGTTGTGGAAGGGGGAACTGATTGAAACGAAAGAACGATCGCTTCAACTGATCTTTCTGATTGAAGTTATATAAATCACTTCGTTCAGTACGAAAGAACATCACTATTAACTCATAAAATAATTCATAAGGCGGGGGCCAGCTGTACACGATTACGATGGTGATCAGATTGAAGATATTGAATTACAGTGAATCAACAGCACACACTTGTCGCGATCTATCTGCGACCTGTCAGCGTTCAGACGCGATCGCATGACAGACGCTAAAAAAGTTCGCGATCTGATCGCTCATATATGCACCGGGAAGATCGTAACCGCCATCGTGAACGCTGTCACTATCACCATCGTGAACGCGATCGCGTATATGTGACCTCCACTTAAATCTTCTCATTTTCCTGATCCTCTTAAATTTCCACAAATAATGATCGATTCCACTAACCTCGTATTGATGGCCATCTCTACTTCTCCAACCTCAATAAATAATTTCTCAGTTTGTAAATATTAAATGTTCATGTGCAATGGTGTTCAGCTTGGAAGTATTGAAAGGCAGAAAATCTCAATGAAAACGATTACATTCAATCTTCAGAATGCAGCATACGTGCAGGATATGATTCAACTTCTATTATTCTCTCATTTGTTGCAATTAAATAAAATATGTACTCCATTTTTAAAGAAGGAAACTATCTGCAGCAAAATTTTCATTTTGACGAAAAGTTAATAACCAAAAAGGGGGTTAATCCTGAAAAAACACACATGAGCTATTTACTGATTATTAAAAGAAGATGATTGAACTTACCTATACCGAAAATTTTTTGAGACAATAGTTTAATCGGAAATTTGTGCAAAGGGGTTTCAATCAATTCTGGTTGTTAGATATACCAAGAATGTAAAGTTCGTTCTCAAAAGAACATTTATATATAGGAAATGAAGAAGTTCATATTGAATATAAACCAATTTGGCATCTTATATCAATCTTTTAAGGCGTCCATGTGATATGTAATATACACCAATGACAAACCAATTAATAGTGTCGTTCATGAGCAGCTAACTTAAGAAGGGAAAACCTAGGTCATCTAGCTCTAAGCATTTACTAAACTTGTCCTTTCAATGCCTCTCAACCAAAAGATGTAAAAATAACTTTCATACCCTGAAAGTTAAAAAAAAAAGTATAATGGAAGTTTTCCCTTTGATTTTGCATATAATTATACCAGGAAGGAGTGAAATAAATTATCAATGAACTCTATATTATATACCTGTAAGGGACCCGTTTTGAGCAACAAGTGAAGCCAATTCGTTGCTTATGCAACCCGCGAAGTGGACGGGTATCTATCTCTTTCTTCCTCATTGCAGTAAAGGGAACTCTGTCGCATTTATTCTAAATCTTTTTAATTTTTCATTTCAAATTAGGAGAACCTGAATTTTCTTCTGACTAATTCGTGAAGAAGGTAGGATTGTCGAAAATCGCACATGTTCAAGTGAAATTTCAACTTAGTGAGCGGTTTTTCTGGGGAACAGCGCGTTATCATCCTCCGTAAATTTGCGTTTTTTTGCCGCAAATGGTTCCAAGGGATCAGGTTGGACCCACTGATGAAGAGTTCAATGTCAAATTGAATTCTATTCAGCCGCCAGTTGCCACGATAACCTACTACCGAGAAAAGCTATAGCGACTTAAAAAAATTCTAAATAAGTTCATTAATGGGCAAAATTTACTTAACAATTCCGAAGTTATATCCATTTCAAATATATTATTTTATTTCCTCTATATCTCAAGAAGTACTGTTGCGATCAGATGCAGACTTGTTAACTGATTGTATGAAGAATCGTTAAAAAAATATCTTTTTCGGAAACTATCAATGAGATTTCGATGAAACTTGGCGCAGACCTTGAAGTCGAATCTGAACAGCAATGTTCGAAATTTCAGCTCGATTCGACACACATTCCCAAAAATATCGGAAAAAACTATGTCAAATTTCGCATTGGCGATGAATTTTAACCAGCGCTTAAATTTTCCTGACTTCAAGTCAGTGCTTTTCGAGAAGTATTTTCCTATGTTCCTATTATTTAAATTTATTGTGATTATGATGAAACTATATACCATTTACTTCAATGGGTGTGACAGGGAGAGGTTACCGTAATTAGCGCTATCTTTGTTTCGTTGCCCCTTGTTACTCTTTAAGCTTAGTTGAAGAAGGATCGGGTCCTTTCCAGGCAGTAATATAGAGTTCTATGTAAATTATATACTAACTTCAAGATTCCTGTGTCATCCCATCATGGCGGCTGAATCCTGTCTTCATAGAATCATCAATTATGAGTTGAAGATGTTAAATGCAATTACATAATTTATTTCAAACAAGAATGTTTGCATTTTATTTTTGTTTTCCCCCAGATCACAATCATCTGGATATGTAAATTCTTCATATTTCATTTTAGTTTCAACAACAAAATTGCTTTAAATAGTCGCAATTAATTTTCTGTATTGCCTTCACCATTTAATGTATCTTCCAATGGAATTGTTCCGCTATACAATTCGAGATTAACTATAAAATCTTATATTTGATTGTAAACCGTTCCGTTTCGCAAGTTCAAAATATAAAATCAGCTTCAAATGTCTTCTTTTCAAGATCTTATTGTACCAATGCAGAAATATTCAGGTCTATGGAACATAACTTTGAACAATTTTTAAGTTTAAGTTTTAAGCTTTTCGTGAGGATTTTGGATGTAAGAATCAGGCTTCACTCTTTTCTTGGTGAATAGAGATTTTCACTTTGCCTGTGGATTTAGAAAATATGGACCAATGGGTATTGAAAACTTAGAGATATCAGACTGACATGGATTGATGTAAAAACTTTTCTATTTCATCTTGGATTCCATCAGACTGCTTGCTTGCCTTTTCAGTTTACCATAACAAAAATTGTAAAATTCCAAGAATTGACTAGAATTTAATAATATTCAGGATATCTCATTCATGAAATTATTAGAATTTAAATATAGCTGCAATACATCTCTTTAGCCAGCTTAACCTTCGCTATTTCATATGAAACTTCCCAAAAAGTCCATCCTCACAATTATTGCCTTGTCGTGAAATCATCTCCGCAAGGTATGTATTATTCCATTCAAAAATTAATTCGTTTTTTCTTCAGATCCCAAATTCATTGTGGAGGATCGGAATTTTTTCCGAACCAAGATTTGATGTGAAGAATCGAAAAAAATTCATCACTGATGCGAATTGTTCAACTCTGCCGGTGCTTGTATGGAAGTTGACAAGTTTATCCTCACAATGTTTCCATTTGTTGCCTCCAAAGTTAATTTTGCTTTATGTCACGTTTCGATACATATTCTCGTTCATCAATGAATTGGAATTTTTTCAGATTCTAAATTTGTGGTAAAGAAAATTCATTTCTTGAGATCGCTTTTGATGAGTTTGAACTTTTCAAATATAAAATTTGACATGAAATTTTCTGCACGTGAATTTTATCAAGTCTCCCACACTCCATCCGAACCTTCGAGAATGAAATTCCGATTCGCTGTTTTAGGAAAACTTCAGATTGTTGTCACATGGTCGATTGTAAGTGAATTCTAGAAGACTTGTTCACAATCCTTGCAAATATCCAAACGACCATTTCCGCAGAATTTGCTTCAACATTCCAAACATTGCGTATCAACAACACGGGTATTCTCAAGAAAATAAGATATCCACAAAGTATAGGCCACCCCACTATCTGCTATGATGTGAAGGTAAAAAAATTGATCTCAAGTCGTCTCTTCAAATTGGAAATCCATTCTGCATATACCTGAAAAAGAATATTTTTATCTTACCCAATAAAAATTAACCTTCCCTATTTTGTTTTGTATTTGTGCTCCTAGACTTTTTCTGTCCATCAATTTTGATGTCCTTTGAAATTTTATCATTCAAAGATCCATTTATATCTGCCTTCCTATTTTGTTTCTCCTAGACTTTTCTGTTTCAATTTCAAAATCGTTTAAAATTCTATCACTCAAATGATCCATTTATATCTGAAAACAATATTGGTCATAATTAGAACTCTCTTTTTTTTCCAATGAAGATCAAAATTCATAAAATTATTACGATATTGTACTAACCTTTTTTTTCTGGATGGTTATCTTCACAAACAATCCATCTGTTCTTAAGATGCTTTGCCCAATTATATGCTTCTCCTAAATGGATAGTATATCTTATCTTTGATGGATTCGATTCTTCCTGTTCCCAAATAAATGATTTTTGTACTTTTCTTCTCTTAGATGATTTTTTTCTCTTTATCTTCACTCAAATGGTTCTGGTTCTCTTCTTTCCACACGTGGTCCTTCTCCTCTTATCCCACGAAGTTTCCATAGAGATGGTCTACGTCGACTGGTACCCATAGGTGATTTTGGTTTTTAATTATCTCATAAACGGTTCTAAATATTTTCTTTCCGTAAGTGGTCTTGTTCTCCATAGTCATAGTCCTCTCTTCTCCTAGATGGCCGTCCTTGTTCACATGGTCAAGGCTATTTTCCTCCCGCAGTTGGGTCTTGTTCATCATCATCATGGTCCTGGTATCCACTTCCTGCAGGTGGTCCTGGTCTTCTCCTTCTGGAAAATGGTTTCAGTACTCTCCTTCCAAAAAATGGTCCTGGTCTTCTCCTAAAGCGGTCCTGGTCCTCTTCTTCTCACAGGTGGTCCTGGTCCTCTTCTTCTCACAGGTGGTCCTGGTCCTCTTCTTCTCACAGGTGGTCCTGGTCCTCTTCTTCTCACAGGTGGTCCTGGTCCTCTTCTTCTCACAGGTGGTCCTGGTCCCCTTCTTCCCGAAAGTGGTCCTAGTCCTCGTCTTCCAGAAAGTAGTCCTGGTCCTCTTCTTCCCTGAAATGGTCCTGGTTCTCTTCTTCCCGAAAGTGGTCCTAGTCCTCGTCTTCCTGAAAGTAGTCCTGGTCCTCTTCTTCCCTGAAATGGTCCTGGTTATCTTCTTCCCGAAAGTGGTCCTGGTCCTCTTCTTCCTGAAAGTGGTCCTGGTTCTTTTCTTCCCGAAAGTGGTCCTGGTCCTCTTCTTCCTGAAAGTGGTCCTGATTCTCTTCTTCCCCAAAGTGGTCTTGCTCCTCTTTTTCTCGAAGGTGGTCCCAGTCTTCTTCCTATCCTGGTTCTATTCCTTCCATAGATGATCTTCTCTATAAATGGTTCTGGTTCTGGTCACCACGGATGGTCCTAATCCTCTTCTTTCCAAAGATGGTCATGCCCTGGTTCCCTTCTTTCCATCTTTGCCGACTTCTTCCCATACTTGATTATTGGTTGAATCTACCTGGTTCTGATCCTCTTCTCTCCGTAGATGGTCCTGATCTTTTGCCCATAGATGGCAATGATTCTCTTCTTCCAGCAATTGGTCCACCCCTTCCCGAAAGGGGTTCTGGTCCTCTTCTTTCCAAAAGTAGTCCTTGTCCTCTTCTTCCCTGAAAAAGTCCTAGTTCTCTTCTTTCCGAAACTGGCCTTGGTCCTCTTCTCCCCGGAAGTGGTATTGGTCCTCTTCTTCCCGGAAGTGGTATTGGTCCTCTTCTTCCCGGAAGTGCTCTTGGTCCTCTTCTTCCCGAAAGTGGTATTCGTCTTCTTCTTCCCGAAAGTGGTCTTGGTTCTCTTCTTTCCGCAGACGATCCTGATTTTCATCTTCCTGGTCCTTGTCATCCTTCTTACCATAGATGATTCTCTGATCCTCTTCTCTCCGTAGATAGTTCTGGTCCTCTTCTTTCCATAGGTGTTTTCCTTCTTCCATATATGTTCTTTTTCCACTTCTGCCCATACATGATCATGGCCGGCGTCTTCTTATTACTGATCCTCTTCTTTTTACATATTCTAGGTCTTTACATTTTCTTCTTTCCATAGATGGTCATCTTCTCTCCACAGATAATTCACGTCCATTTCTTCGCACAGGTGATCTAGGTTCTCTTCCATAGATGACGATCCTAATCCTCCTCGTCCAAATGAATGCTATTACAATTGATAATCTTACTCAGCATCTCATCTTTCTTCTTTTTTCAACAAATGGTCTTTCTTTGCCAGAAACTTAACCTAGAAGAAAAATCAAAATAAATGAGAATTCATGTATTTATATATATTTCGATAAACTTACATTCAAATATGATGATCATGTTGCCAACACCCTCAAAGCGTTTCTAAATTGCCGGTTTGGACCATTATTACAACTTGATACTTGTGTCGGATGCCTCACTTTCAACATCAAGGTTGCTGTCCAGAAGTAGCGGCACTAGTACCTACAGCAGAAGTCACGTTATGGAACGGCCGACTTCCTCCATGGCTAGGAAAGCTTCTTCTGTAGAAGCATCTCGTGAAGAGAATCAAGAGATCTTCTTTATGGTGTGCTATTCATTAAGACTGTTGAACAACAATATGGACAATTGCCCCTACATCAGGAGTATGACTCACGATTTGAACACTGGTTTATAAAACATACGTCGTTATGGAAGGACTACCAAACTTCATCAACAGCTAGTGTATGGCGATCTTTTCTTCTCTACGAGTATCTCATACCTGGGACTGATATCGGGATTTGCCTCCTTCAAAAGATGTCATTTCACAAAGTATGATGAACAACATCATCAGCACTGGTTCCTACAACATAAGTTCTTATGGGACGACTCACTTTTTCCATGACTGGCTAGTACTAAGTGCTTCATTATTCTCAAGAAGCATCTGGTTCCTGCCACTCAGAAATAACTTGCAGGTGGAAATGAAGTATGAGCTGATGATCCTCTTCTTTCACTTCTGAAGAATATCAATAAACTGCACTAAATCGAGGCTGTTCTGGTTTCTACAAGTTCTACCATGTCCGACTAGTGGATGTCGATTCTCTCTACTGTGTCTGAAACCTCTATTTTTCTTCTTTCAAGAAAAAACTGTTCTGCTCCTCGCCATTGCTGCTGGACAACAAATGTGGTACCTGCAACAGAAGTAGTTATAGGGTGACCGTCTCTTCTCTAGAAACAATTTTAGGATGATTTTAAAGTTTGGGTTGATCATCTCTTTTCTTTCCCCTAAAATTTGAATTTTCAAAATTTCATGCTGCAAAAACTGGTAGACGTAGGTTCCCCCACTTACATTCCACACAGCTGACTGGTAGAGAGTCTCTTCTATAGAAGCATCTCATAGATATGGCCAAAGTTGATAGTGGGGATGTTGAACAGCGATGTGCTCACTGTTTACCACAACAGAAGCCGTCCTTCCTTCCTCCATAGGTAAGAATGTACAGAACGTGATCAGGTATGCTGAACAACGATGTTAAGAGTAGTACTACAAGTTCTCATGTTAGGATACTTTCGCCACAGGTGGCTGATGAAGGGCGGTTCCCTCTTACCTACAAGCATCTCTAAGTTGATGACACCCTTCTTTTTTTGATCCCGCTCTTTCAACAGGATGGTTCAACAGCGATGATGACTGGTTCCTACAACAAAAGTTACTTTGCATTCTCCAGAGAAATGGAAGGTAAAAAGCTTACCTCTTCTTAAGAAGCACCTCAACAAAAGGCTTCCTCTTCTTTTTGATTCTTTCTTCATGAGAATCAAGGGTTTGTTGTTTATTAAATGTTGAACAGCTATGTGAACACTGATTCCGAAGTCCGTACGATACAACTCAGTTTATTCATGAATGATTGGTGAGTCATCTCTTCTCTAGAAGCATATCTTGGATACTGCGAAAAATTGGAACATTTGCTGTACAACAACATTGACGGTGGTTTCTACAACAGCTTGTATGTGACGACTCAATTCCTTCAAAGCTGGCTGGTGGATGGCGCTTCTCTTTTCTCTAGACAAATCTCGCAGATACGATAAAGTATATGATGGGGATGTCGAACAGCGATGTGAACACTGTATTGCGTCCGTTTCTTTTCTCTAGTGTGAAAGACGTTGTAGTTGGGGCTGATGCCTTCTTTCTTCCTTCAAAGTATGGAATATTCGAAATTTAGTGCTGCAAAACGACGTTGAAAAAGTTTCTGCATAAACGGTTGCAGTAAGGCGATCCTCTGTTTTCTAAAAGCATTACATTGGTAGCGTCCAAGTTGGGTTGACGATCCTCTTCTTCCTTTCTCCAAAGGCGACGTTGACAGGCGGTTCCTACAACAGAAGTTTTTATGGGACGACTTACGTCCTTCACGGATATCTGGTAGTGGACGGTTCTCTTCTCCAGAAGCATTTCTTGGATCGTATCCGGTTGGAGCTGACGATCCTCTTCTTTCTTCCTCCGAAGGAGACATTGACGGTAGATACTACAACAGAAATTCTCATGGGGCGACTTGTGCCCTCAGCGGATGTCCGGTAGTGGACGATTCTTTTCTCCAGAAAAAGTCTTGAATCATATTTGGTTGGGGGTGACGGTCCTCTTCTCTCTTCTTCCAAAGGCGACGTTGACCTCTTCTCTCTTCCTTCTAAGGCGACATTGACGGTAGTTCCTACAACAGAAGTTCTCATAGGACGACATATGCCCTCATCGGCTGTCTGGTAGTGGAAGATTCTCTTCTCCAGAAATACTCTTGAATCATATCTGGTTGGGGTTGACGATACTCTTCTCTCTTCCTCCTAAGGCGACGTTGACTGTAGTTCTCACAACAGAAGTTTTCATGGGGCGCCTCTCGTCACCCACGGCTGTCTGGTAGTGGACGATTCTCTTCTCCAGAGACACTCTTGGATGATATCTGGTTAGGGGTGACGGTCCTCTTCTCTCTTCTTCCAAAGGCGACGTTGACCTCTTCTCCTTTCCTCCTAAGGCGACGTTGACGGTAGTTCTCACAACAGAAGTTTTCATGGGGCGACTCTCGTCATCCACGGCTGTCTGGTAGTGGACGATTCTCTTCTCCAGAAATACGTTTGAATCATATCTGGTTGGGGTTGACGATCCTCTTCTGTCTTCCTCCTAAGGCGATGTTGACGGTAGTTCTCACAACAGAAGTTCATGGGGCGACTCTCGTCATCCACGGCTGTCTGGTAGTGGACGATTCTCTTCTCCAGAAACACTCTTGAATCATATCTGGTTGGGGGTGACGGTCCTCTTCTCTCTTCCTTCAAAGGCGACGTTGACCTCTTCTCCTTTCCTCCTAAGGCGACGTTGAAGGAAGTTCCAACAACAGAAGTTTTCATGGGGCGACTCTCGTCATCCACGGCTGTCTGGTAGTGGACGATTCTCTTCTCCAGAAACACTCTTGAATCATATCTGGTTGGGGGTGACGGTCCTCTTCTCTCTTCCTTCAAAGGCGACGTTGACCTCTTCTCCTTTCTTCCTAAGGCGACGTTGAAGGAAGTTCCAACAACAGAAGTTTTCATGGGGCGACTCTCGTCATCCACGGCTGTCTGGTAGTGGACGATTCTCTTCTCCAGAAACACTCTTGAATCATATCTGGTTGGGGGTGACGGTCCTCTTCTATCTTCCTCCAAAGGCGACGTTGACGGTAGTTCCTACAACAGAAGTTCTCATGGGATGACATATGCCCTCAGCGGCTGTCTGGTAATGGACGATTATTTTCTCCAGAAACACTCTTGAATCATATATCTGGTTGGAGGTGACTGTCCTCTTCTCTCTTCTTCCAAAGGCGACGTTGACCTCTTCTCTCTTCCTCCAAAGGCAACGTTGACCTCTTCTCTCTTCCTCCAAAGGCGACGTTGAAGGAATTTCCCACAACTGTAGTTTTCATGGGGCGACTCTCGTTATCCACGGCTGTCTGGTAGTGGACGATTCTCTTCTCCAGAAACACTCTTGAATCATATCTGGTTGGGGGTGACGGTCCTCTTCTCTCTTTCTCCAAAGGCGACGTTGACGGTAGTTCCTACAAGAGAAGTTCTCATGGAACGACATATGCCCTCAGCGGCTGTCTGGTAGTGGACGATTCTCTTCTCCAGAAACACTCTTGAATCACATCTGGTTGGGGGAGACGGTCCTCTTCTCTCTTCCTCCAAAGGCGACGTTGACGGTATTTACTACAACAGAATTTCTCAATGGACGACTCACTCCCTACACGTAGATATGGCACAAATTCCTACAATAGAAGTTCTTCTGGTACGACTCACTTCATCTACGGCTGTCTGGTAGGGGTAGATTACCTTCTTCGGCGAAATCTCGTAGATATATAAGTTGATGATCCTCCTCTTCCTCTTCCCTAGAACGTCTATGATCTGGTCGGGTTGTCCCGACATCCTACAAAAATTTCATTAAATAATACCTCATTTAATAATACCTTATGAATGCAGGTGACAAAGCTTACCTCCCCTTCTTAGTTGATGTTTGTTGATCATCTCTTTTTCCTTTACGAGAATATTGCTGGCCTGACTTCAAATCATTGGATGTTGAACAGCGATGTGGATACTGGTTCCTACAACATAAGTGGATATGGACGACTCACTCACACCGCGGCTGACTGGTGGAGGAGAATTCTTCCTTGTTGGTTGATGGTGAATTCTTATGGGACGACCAACTTCCTCCTCGACTATCTGGCAGAGGACCATCCTAACCTCTTGAAGCATCTCTTGAACTATGTCAAAAATGGGGCTAACGATCCTTTTCTCTCTTCCTTCAAAGGCATGCTGAACAGCGACGTTGATGGTATTTCCTACAACAGAAGTTCTTATGGGTCGACTCACTTCCTCTACGGCTGTCTGGTCGAGGACGATCATCTTCTCTAGGAGCATATCCTGAATTATCTCACAGTTGGGGCTGACGATTCTCTCAACAGCAACATTGACGTTATTTCCCACATGGGTTCGTATGGGACGACTCACTTTATCTGTGGCTGTCTGGTAGAGGTTGATTCTGTTCATTAGAAGCATCTCCTAGATATGACCCTAGTTGATGATCCTCTCCTTCCTCGTTCCTAGAACGTCTTCGATCTGGTCTTCATCAGGGTTGTTACGACGTAGGTTTCTACAAAAACGTCATTAAATGAAATCTCACTCACTTCATGAATGCAGGTGAAAACCATACCTCTCTTCAATAGTTGATGTTTGTTGTGTTCTTTTCCTTTTGTAGAAAATCTTTGGTCTGACTTCAACTCAGGGGGATGTTTAACAGCGATGTGGTCATGGACGACTCACTCGCTTCCACTTTGGCTGTCTGGTAGTGGCTTATTCTCTTCTATGGAAGCAAATCCTGGATGATGGTGAAGTTGGGACTGTCAGCCTTCTTTTTTACTCCGAAGTATTCTGAACAGCGACGTCGTCAGTACTTGAAACAACAGAAGTTCTTAAGGGACGTCTCACTTCCTCAAGAGCTGCCTGACGGCGATTCTCCTTCAAAGGCATGATGAACAGCGAAGTTGACGGTAGTTCCTACAACAGAAGTTCTTATGGGACGAATCACTTCCTCCACGGCTGCCTGGTAGAGGACCATTCTTTTCTGTTGAACCATCTATTTGATTATGCCAAAGTTGGGGCTGACAATCCTATTCTTTCTTCTTCCAAATAATACTGAAAAGCGAAGTTGAACGTAGTAGTTCCTACAACAGAAATTATTATGTGACGTCACACTTCCTCCAACGCTGTCTGGTAGGGGTATATTGTCCTCTTCATAGGCATTTCGTAGGCCCAAGTTGATGATCTTTTTCTTCCTTTTTTCTATGGAGTCTAGGATCTAGTCTTCATAAGGGTTGTCCCGACACAGGTTTCTACAAAAATGTCATGAAATGGCATCTCACCCTCCTTATGAATGCAGGTGAAAAAGAACTTACCTCACATCCACAATTAATGTTTGTTGTTGACATTCTTCTCTTTTCTGTAGAATATCTCGGGCCGGACTCCAACTCCCAATTGAACAGCGATGTGGGCACAGGTTTCTACAACAGACGTGGTTATTGACGACTCACTCGCTTCAACAGTGTCTGCCTGGTAGAGACCGCCCTCTTCTGTATAACGACCTTCTTTCTTCCTCCAAAAGCTCGCTTAACAACGGCTTCAACGGTACTTCCTCCAAAGCTCTCTGGTGGAGGACCATTCTTCTCTGTTGACTCATCTCTTGGATTATGTCAAAGGTGAGGCGGACGCTCCCCTTCTTTTTCCTCCAAGCCCATGCTGAACAGCGACGTTGGCGGTATTTCCTACAACAGAAGTTCTTATGGGACGACTCACTATCCCCTCAGCTGTGTGGTACAGGACGATTCTCTTCTCCAGTAGCATCTCTCGGATTAATTCTCTTCTCCAGTGGCATCTCTTGGAACAATTCTCTCGAGGCTGGCGATCCCCTTCTTTCTTCCTCCAAACCCATGCTGAACAACAACGTTGATGGCATTTCCTACAACAGAAGTTCTTATGGGACGACTCACTATCCCCTCAGATGTGTGGTAGAGGACGATTTTCTTCTCCAGTAGCATCTCTCGGATTAATTCTCTTCTCCAGTAGCATCTCTCGGAACAATTCTCTTCCCCAGTGGCATCTCTTGGAACAATTCTCTCGAGGCTGACGATCCTCTTCTTTCTTCCTCCAAACCCATGCTGAACAGCGACGTTGATGGTATTTCCTACAACAGAAGTTCTTATGGGACGACTCACTATCCCCTCAGATGTGTGGTAGAGGACGATTCTCTTCTTCAATAGCATCTCTCGGAACAATTCTCTTCTCCAGTGGCATCTCTTGGAACAATTCTCTTCTCCAGTGGCATCTCTTGGAACAATTCTCTTCTCCAGTAGCATCTCTTGGAACAATTCTCTCGAGGCTGACGATCCCCTTCTTTCTTCCTCCAAACCCATGCTGAACAACAACGTTGATGGCATTTCCTACAACAGAAGTTCTTATGGGACGACTCACTATCCCCTCAGCTGTGTGGTAGAGGACGATTCTGTTCTTCAGACGCATCTCTCGGATTAATTCTCTTCTTCGGTAGCATCTCTCGGAACAATTCTCTTCTCTAGTGGCATCTCTTGGAATAATTCTCTCGAGGCTGACGATCCTCTTCTTTCTTCCTCCAAACCCATGCTGAACAGCGACGTTGATGGTACTACCTACAACAGAAGTGCTTATGGGACGACTCACTATCCCCTCAGCTGTGTGGTACAGGACGATTCTCTTCTCCAGTAGCATCTCTCGGATTAATTCTCTTCTCCAGTGGCATCTCTTGGAACAATTCTCTCGAGGCTGGCGATCCCCTTCTTTCTTCCTCCAAACCCATGCTGAACAGCGACGTTGATGGTATTTCCTACAACAGAAGTTCTTATGGGACGACTCACTATCCCCTCAGATGTGTGGTAGAGGACGATTCTCTTCTTCAATAGCATCTCTCGGAACAATTCTCTTCTCCAGTGGCATCTCTTGGAACAATTCTCTTCTCCAGTGGCATCTCTTGGAACAATTCTCTTCTCCAGTAGCATCTCTTGGAACAATTCTCTCGAGGCTGACGATCCCCTTCTTTCTTCCTCCAAACCCATGCTGAACAACAACGTTGATGGCATTTCCCACAACAGAAGTTCTTATGGGACGACTCACTATCCCCTCAGCTGTGTGGTAGAGGACGATTCTGTTCTTCAGACGCATCTCTCGGATTAATTCTCTTCTTCGGTAGCATCTCTCGGAACAATTCTCTTCTCTAGTGGCATCTCTCGGAACAATTCTCTCGAGGCTGACGATCCTCTTCTTTCTTCCTCCAAACCCATGCTGAACAGCGACGTTGATGGTACTTCCTACAACAGAAGTTCTTATGGGACGACTCACTATCCCCTCAGATGTGTGGTAGAGGACGATTCTCTTCTCCAGTAGCATCTCTCGGATTAATTCTCTTCTCCAGTAGCATCTCTCGAAACAATTCTCTTCTCCATTGGCATCTCTTGGAACAATTCTCTCGAGGCTGACGATCCCCTTCTTTCTTCCTCCAAACCCATGCTGAACAGCGACGTTGATGGTATTTCCTACAACAGAAGTTCTTATGGGACGACTCACTATCCCCTCAGATGTGTGGTAGAGGACGATTCTCTTCTCCAGTAGCATTTCTCGGATTGATTCTCTTCTCCAGTGGCATCCCTTGGAACAATTCTCTCGAGGCTGACGATCCCCTTCTTTCTTCCTCCAAACCCATGCTGAACAGAGGCTGACGATCCTCTTCTTTCTTCCTCCAAACCCATGCTGAACAGCGACGTTGATGGTACTACCTACAACAGAAGTTCTTATGGGAAGACTCACTATCCCCTCAGCTGTGTGGTAGAGGACGATTCTCTTCTTCAGACGCATCTCTCGGATTAATTCTCTTCTTCAGTAGCATCTCTCGGAACAATTCTCTTCTCTAGTGGCATCCCTCGGAACAATTCTCTCGAGGCTGACGATCCTCTTCTTTCTTCCTCCAAAACCATGCTGAACAGCGACGTTGATGGTACTTCCTACAACAGAAGTTCTTATGGGACGACTCACTATCCCCTCAGATGTGTGGTAGAGGACGAATCTCTTCTCCAGTAGCATCTCTCGGAACAATTCTCTTCTCCAGTGGCATCTCTCGGAACAATTCTCTTCTCTAGTGGCATCTCTCGGAACAATTCTCTCGAGGCTGACGATCCTCTTCTTTCTTCCTCCAAAACCATGCTGAACAGCGACGTTGATGGTACTTCCTACAACAGAAGTTCTTATGGGACGACTCACTATCCCCTCAGATGTGTGGTAGAGGACGATTCTCTTCTCCAGTAGCATCTCTCGGATTAATTCTCTTCTCCAGTAGCATCTCTCGAAACAATTCTCTTCTCCAGTGGCATCTCTTGGAACAATTCTCTCGAGGCTGACGATCCCCTTCTTTCTTCCTCCAAACCCATGCTGAACAGCGATGTTGATGGTATTTCCTACAACAGAAGTTCTTATGGGACGACTCACTATCCCCTCAGATGTGTGGTAGAGGACGATTCTCTTCTCCAGTAGCATTTCTCGGATTGATTCTCTTCTCCAGTGGCATCCCTTGGAACAATTCTCTCGAGGCTGACGATCCCCTTCTTTCTTCCTCCAAACCCATGCTGAACAGAGGCTGACGATCCTCTTCTTTCTTCCTCCAAACCCATGCTGAACAGCGACGTTGATGGTACTACCTACAACAGAAGTTCTTATGGGAAGACTCACTATCCCCTCAGCTGTGTGGTAGAGGACGATTCTCTTCTTCAGACGCATCTCTCGGATTAATTCTCTTCTTCAGTAGCATCTCTCGGAACAATTCTCTTCTCTAGTGGCATCTCTCGGAACAATTCTCTCGAGGCTGACGATCCTCTTCTTTCTTCCTCCAAAACCATGCTGAACAGCGACGTTGATGGTACTTCCTACAACAGAAGTTCTTATGGGACGACTCACTATCCCCTCAGATGTGTGGTAGAGGACGAATCTCTTCTCCAGTAGCATCTCTCGGAACAATTCTCTTCTCCAGTGGCATCTCTCGGAACAATTCTCTTCTCTAGTGGCATCTCTCGGAACAATTCTCTCGAGGCTGACGATCCTCTTCTTTCTTCCTCCAAAACCATGCTGAACAGCGACGTTGATGGTACTTCCTACAACAGAAGTTCTTATGGGACGACTCACTATCCCCTCAGATGTGTGGTAGAGGACGAATCTCTTCTCCAGTAGCATCTCTCGGATTAATTCTCTTCTCCAGTAGCATCTCTCGGAACAATTCTCTTCTCCAGTGGCATCTCTTGGAACAATTCTCTCGAGGCTGACGATCCCCTTCTTTCTTCCTCCAAACCCATGCTGAACAGCGATGTTGATGGTATTTCCTACAACAGAAGTTCTTATGGGACGACTCACTATCCCCTCAGATGTGTGGTAGAGGACGATTCTCTTCTCCAGTAGCATTTCTCGGATTGATTCTCTTCTCCAGTGGCATCCCTTGGAACAATTCTCTCGAGGCTGACGATCCCCTTCTTTCTTCCTCCAAACCCATGCTGAACAGAGGCTGACGATCCTCTTCTTTCTTCCTCCAAACCCATGCTGAACAGCGACGTTGATGGTACTACCTACAACAGAAGTTCTTATGGGAAGACTCACTATCCCCTCAGCTGTGTGGTAGAGGACGATTCTCTTCTTCAGACGCATCTCTCGGATTAATTCTCTTCTTCAGTAGCATCTCTCGGAACAATTCTCTTCTCTAGTGGCATCTCTCGGAACAATTCTCTCGAGGCTGACGATCCTCTTCTTTCTTCCTCCAAAACCATGCTGAACAGCGACGTTGATGGTACTTCCTACAACAGAAGTTCTTATGGGACGACTCACTATCCCCTCAGATGTGTGGTAGAGGACGAATCTCTTCTCCAGTAGCATCTCTCGGAACAATTCTCTTCTCCAGTGGCATCTCTCGGAACAATTCTCTTCTCTAGTGGCATCTCTCGGAACAATTCTCTCGAGGCTGACGATCCTCTTCTTTCTTCCTCCAAAACCATGCTGAACAGCGACGTTGATGGTACTTCCTACAACAGAAGTTCTTATGGGACGACTCACTATCCCCTCAGATGTGTGGTAGAGGACGAATCTCTTCTCCAGTAGCATCTCTCGGATTAATTCTCTTCTCCAGTAGCATCTCTCGGAACAATTCTCTTCTCCAGTGGCATCTCTTGGAACAATTCTCTCGAGGCTGACGATCCCCTTCTTTCTTCCTCCAAACCCATGCTGAACAGCGACGTTGATGGTATTTCCTACAACAGAAGTTCTTATGGGACGACTCACTATCCCCTCAGATGTGTGGTAGAGGACGAATCTCTTCTCCAGTAGCATCTCTCGGAACAATTCTCTTCTCCAGTGGCATCTCTTGGAATAATTCTCTCGAGGCTGACGATTCCCTTCTTTCTTCCTCCAAACCTATGCTGAACAGCGACGTTGATGGTACTTCCTACAACAGAATTTCTTATGGGACGACTCACTATCCCCTCAGATGTGTGGTAGAGGACGATTCTCTTCTCCAGTAGCATCTCTTGGAACAATTCTCTCGAGGCTGACGATCCCCTTCTTTCTTCGTCCAAACCCATGCTGAACAGCGACGTTGATGGTATTTCCTACAACAGAAGTTCTTATGGGACGACTCACTATCCCCTCAGGTGTATGGCAGAGGACGATTCTGTTCTTCAGTAGCATCTCTCGGATTAATTCTCTTCTCCAGTAGCATTTCTCGGAACAATTCTCTTCTCCAGTGACATCTCTTGGAAGAATTCCCTTGGACCTGACGATCCCCTTTTTTCTTCCTCCAAACCCATGCTGAACAGCGACGTTGATGGTATTTCCTACAACAGAAGTTGTTATGGGACGACTCACTTCCCCTCAGCTGTGTAGTAGAGGACGATTCTCTTCTTCAGTAGCATCTCTCGGAACAATTCTCTTCTCCAGTGGCATCTCTTAGAACAATTCTCTCGAGGCTGACGATCCCCTTCTTTCTTCCTCCAAACTTATGCTGAACAGCGACGTTGATGGTATTTCCTACAACAGAAGTTCTTATGGGACGACTCACTTTCCCCTCAGCTGTGTGGTAGAGGACGATTCTCTTCTTCAGTAACATCTTTCGGAACAATTCTCTTCTCCAGTGGCATCTCTTGGAAAATTCTCTTGAGGCTGACGATCCCCTTCTTTCTTCCTCCAAACCCAGGCTGAACAGCAACGTTGATGGCATTTCCTACAAGAGAAGTTTTTATGGGACGACTCACTATCCCCTCAGCTGTGTGGTAGAGGACGATTCTCTTTTTCAGTAGCATTTCTCGGATTAATTGTCTTCTCCAGTAGCATCTCTCGGAACAATTCTCTTCTCCAGTAGCATCTCTCGGATTAAGTCAAAATTGAGGCTAACGATCCCCTTCTTTCTTCACCTGAAGGCTGCTGAATAGCGACTTTGTAGTTCCTACAACAGAAATCATTATGGGGAGACTCACTTCCTCCATTGCTGTGTTGTAAAAGGACGCTTTCCTTCTCCAGAAGCATCATTCGGATTTGTCGAGTTCGTGCTGACGATCCTTTTCTTTCTTCAACCGAATGCTTGCTGAACAGCGACGTTAGCAGTAGTTCTTACAACAGAAATTCTTATGTGACGTTTCACTTCCTCCAATGGTGTCTGGAGCGGATTATCTGCTGCTGAGACATCTCTTGGATCATGTCAAATATAAGGCTGATGATACCATTCTTTCTTCATCCAAAGGCATGCTGAACAGCGACGTTGATGGTAGTTCCTACAACAGAAGGTTTTATGGGATGACTCACTTCCGCCACGGCTGTCTGGTAGATAGCGATTATCTTCTCTGAGAGTATTTTTGGATTATATGAAAGTTTGGTCTAAATATCCTTCTATTTCTTCGTCCAAAGGCATGCTGAACACCGAAGTTGACGGTTGTTTCTACAACAGAAGTTCTTATGGGACCACTCACTTTTTCCACAGCTGACTGGTAGAAGGACGATTCTCTTCTCTAAGGGAATCCCGTGGATGATGTTACAGTTAGAGCTAACGGTACTATTCTCCCTTCCTCCAAAGGCATTCTGAACAGCGACGTTGACGGTAGTTCCTACAACAAAGTGTTGTGGGACAACTCTTTCCTTAGCGGCTGGCTCGTGGAGAGCTATTCTCTACTCTCTTCGAGAATCACCAAAGTTGATTAGCCTCCCATTCCTCCCTTCTATGATCTATATCTTGTTGGCTTGTTGAACAGCAAAGTCGGCTGGTTTCTAAAACAAACATTGTCTTATAGGAACCCACCCTCCTTAGGAAGGTAGGTGATAAGCTTACCTCTTTTATAGAAGCATTTCGAACAAACAGTCTGAGTTGATGATATTGACACTCCCCATAATATATAATTGGCTTTCAATCAGGGTTATTGAACATCAATAGAGGCATGTTTCATAACATACAAGAGCCCTTGCTGGCCTTTCTCTATATATGAATGGTCTTTCCTTCATCAGGGCTGTTCAACAGTATGTGGACACTCATTCCTACAAAAGGAGTCAGTGTTGGATCTTACAACAGACATTCTTATGGAAAACCTCTCTCCTTTCACTCTCTAATATGGCGCATAATCAGGATTGTTGAGAATCGTTAGGATACTGGTGCCTATAACAGAATTCATTACAGGGCCACTCACTTCCTGTATGGCTAGTTGAAGGATAATATCCCTCTTTCTCTGGACTCAATATTGGACTGAAGTTTGTGGTTTGTGTATTCTCTGTTTTTTTTTCTCGTAAGAATTTCATCAATCTGCGTTCCATCACTGCTCCTGAACACCGATATAGCTATATGGACAGTAGTTCTACAACATAATTGGTTATCGGATGACTCACTTTCATCAGGAATAGCTGGTGTAAAGCAATAATTCCTTGTAAATTGCGTCTTAATTGAGCACTTCATCGGTTGTGCTGAACGAGGTCAACTGGTGCCTACAACAGAATATCTCAAGGGAAAACTCACTTCCTCCATGGTTAGCTGGTAATGGCGATTTTCCTTTCTCTAGAAAAAATTAGTAAACTCAGCCCAAGTTTAGATGTACGATCCTTTTTTCCTGCCCTCCTATAATATCTATGAGCTGCTTACAATTAGGACTGTTTATCACCGATATGAACACTGATTCCTACAACAAAGGACGTTATGGAGCCTCTCAGATTTCTTCAGTTTCTGAGAGGCGATATTCTCTTCTTAGCAACTTGTTGATAGAGCAAAATTGAACTGCAGAGTTGGTATCACTATAACAGAATCTTTTCGAGGGGATTCACTTTGAGCATGGATTACCGGTTCCAGTAGTTTGAATGATTCATCTTTCCATTTTTTTGTAAGTTCTGGATTCTGACGTTAACCTTATCGCCTATAACAAAACTAGTTACGGGATACCTTACTCCTTCAATGGTTAGTTCCTAGGAATATTCCGACCTCTTCCACATAGTGAAACCAAAGTTGCTGAACATAATCAACATCAAAGTCTCCAAGGTTTTCTAGTTTTGTTAAATAAAATTCAATTTTTATTTGTTGTATCTGAAAATTATATTAGCGGAATTTCTGATGTATATATTACAAATACCGATCTAGTGCAAGTAGAGCCAAAGTTGATATGATCCTTTTACGCATTATTTCTTCAGTCTATAAGTATTTCTCAATTCAGCTTGGTGCCTATAAGAAAACTTGTTATGGATACCTTTCTACTTCGATGATTACTCCATTAGTCTGTAGGAATCCTTTCATCTCTTTCACATGATGCAACCAATATTGATGATAATCAATGCTGAGCTCTCCAAGACTTTGAAATTGTGTTCAATTTTTATTCCATTGCATCTGAAAATGATATTAGCCCAATTTTTTACTGTAGAGATTACCGTAGTAGCGATTTAGTTCCCGTAGAGCCAA
Source organism: Myrrha octodecimguttata (assembly GCA_958510865.1). Classification (NCBI taxonomy): domain Eukaryota; kingdom Metazoa; phylum Arthropoda; class Insecta; order Coleoptera; family Coccinellidae; genus Myrrha; species Myrrha octodecimguttata. The sequence continues at coordinate 74,993,880 of OY294059.1, read as the reverse complement.
AATTAGTGTATTTGATCCTCTTTAATGTGTTTTAGTAGTCTAGCTGCGTTTTTGAATTCTGGATTCACGGCGCCTATAACAAATCTCGTTACTGGATACCTTACTCCTTCAATGATCAGTCCGCGACTCCTCTCGATCTCTTCCACAATCAACAATTCAACGGCGAACTCTCAAAGATTTTCAAATCATGTGATATAATCCATTTTTTATTTATGGTCTCTGAAAATGACATTAGCGGAACTTCTACTGTATAGAGATTACTAGTAGCCGTCTAGTGCAAGTAGAGTCAAAGTTGATTTTAAGGATCCGGTGTTGTTTATTTCCACAATCCATCAGTTCATCTTATTTCTTACATGAAACTGTGTGCCTATAACAGAACAAGTAACTGGATACCTTACGCCTTCAATGATAAGTCCTCAGGAATCCTCTCATTTCTCGATTGATTATTATTATAGTGGAACTTGCTAATATTTTCAAACTTCATTAGAATTTACTGCTATTCATTCACCTGAAAATGATGTTAGCGCAATTTTCACAGTTCATTTTGACGATACCTGTTACTCAAAAAATCTCATGATTATGCTTGGCATGATAGCAACAAGTGTCATTTCAGCTCACATTACTCTCTATATTGGTCTTCCGAACCAACGTTGATCGCATCAATCTAAAACAAAAGCTTTGTTCCATACGAAATTTTGACTTACTTTCACCTCCTGATTATTCTTTCTCAAAATTCTCAAGAAATAAAAATCCAAGATTATTCTCAATGTGGCCATTCCAGTTTCATTGATGAAATCGTTTCATTAAACTTGTTTTGAATTATTCATTCTAGTTCCAGAAACATCTCATTAACTTTTTTCCTGTTCTGATATTAAAACCCCATTGATGTCCAACAAAATTAATATAAATCTTATCTTATCTTAGTCTTGGGGTCCAAAGAGCAGATCGACTGAACTGAAAATTGATGAAGAAGTTCCCAAGTAGTACCAGTTTGTTGTTAGGGAGTTTTTCCACGCAATCCTTCTATAAATTTTTCCTTAATATATCTTCCTTCGTTATATTTAAACTGCTCACTGAAGTCCAAAATGAGAATCAACAAATTCCAAGTATTCTTGAGATATAACAATCCAAAGGCTGATCAGATGATAAAGGATACTGAAAACTACTGCTATGGAAAACTGTAAGAAATTACTCACAGTTGGTTTGGTATGGTACTAGACCGATCAATTTCTGAAAATTTCATGGCGGAGAACCGCTGAATACTATTTGATTCTATATATTGTGTGATAATATTCAAAATGGTATTCTGAAAAAGATTTGACCACAAGAATAGAGAAGGAAAAAAAGGAAAGTTGTTCCAGTTTATAAGCAGACATTCACCATAGCTTAATGCAATTAGATCGCTGTTATACCAAAGATTTATATCCACACAGTCTAGTTACTTCTGCTCGATAGGTTTAAAAATTTGCTACTTTCTACCTAATCATTCTGAAAATATGCTGTTGGAAAGTGAGGCCTTTCAAAATTATAAGCAGACATTAACCATAGTTTGATGCAATTATGCTACTGTTATTCCAAATATTCAAATCCACATATAAATCTGGTCACTTGTGCTTTATAGAGGTTAAAGAGAAGCCAATTTCTACCAAGTCAATCTAGAAAAATATATACTGTCGACTAAGTGAGGACTATACCTATCGTTTCAATTGTGTTCCAGTGTTTCAAAATTATAAGCAGACATCAACCATAGCTTGAAGGCTGTTATTTCAAAGATTTCACTGCACATTTAATTTAATCTAGTAGCTTGTGCTCTTTATGTTCAAAAGAAACCAATTTCTACAAAGTCATTCTGAAAAATATGAACTGTGATGTAAGGTTACCTATCGTTTCAATCGCTGTTTCAAAATGATAAGCAGGCATCAACCACAACTCGATGCAGTTAGGCTCCTGTTATTCCAATGATTTCAAGCCACATTCAAATATCTAGTCACTTGTTCTTTATAGGTTCAAAAGAAGCAAATTTTTGCCAAGTCATTCTGAAAAATATATACATTCGGCAAGGTGAGCAGTTCACCTATCGTTTCAATTTTTCCCAGTGTTGTTTCAAAATTACAAGCGGACATCAACCATAGCTTGAAGGCTGTTATTTCACAAATTTCACTCCACATTTAAATCTAGTAGCTTGTGCTCTTTATGTTCAAAAGAAACCAATTTCTACAAAGTAATTCTGAAAAATATGTACTGTGATGTAAGGTTACCTATCGTTTCAATCGCTGTTTCAAAATGATAAGCAGGCATCAACCACAACTCGATGCAGTTAGGCTACTCTTATTCCAATGATTTCAAGCCACATTCAAATATCTAGTCACTTGTTCTTTATAGGTTCAAAAGAAGCTAATTTGTGCCAAGTCATTCTGAAAAATATATACATTCGGCAAAGTGAGGACTATACCTATCGTTTCAATTGTGTTCCAGTGTTTCAAAATTATAAGCAGACATCAACCATAGCTTGAAGGCTGTTATTTCAAAGATTTCACTCCACATTTAATTTAATCTAGTAGCTTATGCTCTTTATGTTCAAAAGAAACCAATTTCTACAAAGTCATTCTGAAAAATATGAACTGTGATGTAAGGTTACCTATCGTTTCAATCGCTGTTTCAAAATGATAAGCAGGCATCAACCATAACTCGATGCAGTTAGGCTACTGTTATTCCAATGATTTCAATCCACATTCATATATCTAGTCACTCGTTCTTTATAGAGGTTCAAAAGAAGCTAATTTTAGCAAGTCATTCTGAAAAATATATACATTCGGCAAAGTGAGCAGTTTACCTATCGTTTCAATTTTTCCCAGGGTTGTTTCAAAATTACAAGCGGACATCAACTATAGCTTGAAGGATGTTATTTCACAGATTTCACTCCATATTTAAATCTGGTCACTTGTGCTCTTAATGTTCAAAAGAAACCAATTTCTACAAAGTCATTCTGAAAAATATGTATTGTGACATAGTAAGGTTACCTATCGTTTCAATCGCCGTTTCAAAATTATAAGCAGGCATCAACCATAACTCAATGCAGTTAGGCTACTGTTATTCCAATGATTTCAATCCACATTCATATATCTAGTCACTCGTTCTTTATAGAGGTTCAAAGGAAGCTAATTTTAGCAAGTCATTCTGAAAAAAATATGCATTCGGCAAAGTGAGCAGTTTACCTATCGTTTCAATTTTTCCCCGTGTTGTTCCAAAATTACAAGCATACATCAACCATAGCTCGATGCAGTAAGGCTACTGTTATTCCAAAGATTTCAATCCATAGGCAAATACCTAGTCACTTTTTCTTTATAGAGGTTCAAAAAAAGCTAATTTGTGCCAAGTTATTCTGAAAATATATACATTCGACAAAATGGGGAGTTACCTATCATTTCAATGCACATATAAATCTAGTCACTTGCACTTTTTAGAGGTTCGAAAGCAGCCAATTTCTACCAAGTCATTCTGAAAAATATATACTGTGACTAACTGAGGAGATTATCTATCGTTTCAATTTTTTCCCAGTGTTCTTTCAAAATAATAAGCAGACATCAACCATTGATTGGTGCAGTTAGGCTACTGTTATTCAATCCACATTCAGAGATGAAGTCATTTGTTCTTCGAAGAGGTTCAAAATGGTCTATTTTCTACAAAGACACTGAAAAATATACATTGTCGACAAAGTGAAAAGGTTACCTTTCATTTCAATTCTTTCCAATGTTGTTTCAAAATTACGAGCTGACAAAAAATATAGCTGTATGCAATCAGGCAATATTATAAAGATATAAATCCACATCAAATCTAATCACTTTCGAAGTTCATACCTAATCCGACAACGTGATTCTAAAAATATATCGAAATTTAAGGAATTTACCTTTCTGTAGGACCTTGTTTTTTCCTTGCTCAAGAATTATCCAATTTTACCTCGATTTGAAGACTTCAAAGATTTCTTAGGCAAGTATTTGAGACACCCCTTATTATGATGCAGGTCAACTGAAAGAATTTTTTTATGGAACGGAACAGAGTACTCACTTTCGATTTGGTTTGAACCAGCTTTGTTTCTCAGATAACGAGAAATGTACCGTAAAGTCAGAGATCCAGTGTTATGTCGAACTCGTTTTCCTCATTGCCAACCGGGCTAAATCTTTCTGTTCGCGAATTGATCGCGTCTTAGGAGTACATTTCATTTAGAATTAAATTATTTTAATAAATGGCAATAGTTCCAGTGATCCAACTGTTCTGTGGAAATTCAGAGCAACCTATTCTAGGTTTGGACGTTCTATAACAAATCTAGTTTGGTAAAGAGGTTACCTTCCACTGCTCATCTTGAAGAATTTTCCAAAAACCAAGAACGCAATAATCATTCGTTCGATCACATTCGAGACAACTTCAATCTGAAATTCAGCATTATTGAAACTTGAGAAAGTTAACATAGGGATCGATACAAGCTATATCCAGTTTCTCCTCAACATTGATTACGGCGGATTTGTGAATTTCAAATATTGCCACAAGCTTTTAATTATCAAGCTCCTATTTCGATCACTTGCGGGTGTCCAAAATCAGGTAGTTTCGAATTGACTGTGATATTCTAAAAAAAAGTTAGGTGAAGACATTACGGGTTTACCTTGTTAATCCATTATCGAATCTTCTTGCCAACTATTCTCGGAATATTTTCCTATCGTTGAATCTGGTTCCCAAAGATTTTTGCTCAGATTGAGGGGACAAACATTTAAATGTTGTGAAGTTTATCGATGCAGGTAACTACTACAAAAAATGATGTTGCGGGGCAATAACAAAGTACCTACTCACAGTTGCATCTTTCAAGGGATTTTTCGTCAACTATAGTCGAGAAAATATTCAATTAAAATCAAGGCCTAAGATCCAATTTATCCCAAATGTGCTGTCGAAGTCTACACAAGCAGCATACTTGAAGTTTGGATGTTCTATAACGACTTTAGTTTGGAAAAGAGGTTGCCTTTCAAATTTGCATCGCTCATCATGTTTCATTGTAGCATTGCAGAATTTCGCAAAAGTAATAACGAAAGGATAACGATTTCCCTCGATAACATTCAAAATCACTTCGATCTAAAAATCAGCATTATTGAAACTTGAGAAGGTTAAGCTAGGGATCGATACAAGCCATATCCATTTATATCAAAAAGTTATTGAAACAAGATCCAAAATTCCATCGATGATTCTTTTTTTTTCCTTCAAGTTGTTTGTGGATGAATTTCAAGTTTTGAAAATTATCATAAGATTTTAATTTAACAGGTCCTGTTAGATCATTTGAGAGCGTTCAAAATCAGCAAGTTTCGATGACAGTGATGTTCTGAAAAAATTCAGTTGAAGAAATGACCAAGTTACCTTCTATCTTCTGTCTATCTATTCTCCGGCTATTTTCCTTTCTTTGAAACTGGATCCCAATGATTTTCACTCAGATTTTAGAGGAAAAATATATTTATTTTGGAACATACTTGTTGGAGTTTACTGAAAAATTTCGTTATCGAGAAATAACAAAGTACTCACAGTAATGTCTTTCAAGGTATTTTTCTCTATTTATATTATAGAAAAATTCAATTATAATTAATGCCTAGGATCCAGTTAATCCCAACTGTGATGTGGAAGTTCACGAAGAGCCTATACAAAGTTTGGATGTCGCACATTCTATAACAAATTTAGTTTGAAGAATACAAAATAGGTTACCTTCCTAACGTTGCATCTCTCATTTTTTTGATATACCCTGACTAGTTAATCAAAACCAAGAACGCGATTGAGAAAATAATAAATTTCTTCAACAGCGCTAACAATTTCATTACTGATGGATTGCTGAAAAACTTTGCCCATGGAAAAGAACAGAAGCCATTTTTGCTTTGATTCATTCCTAAAAAATAAGATATCCAAAGACGGGTGAAAACCAACGAAGGGTCGGTTCTTGTAACATATATTTGCATATTGAAACTGGAATGAAATGAAGCCACAATAAATCCTCCAATCGAGACCAAAAACTTGGTTGGATTGCTTTAACTGGTACTATTTCAGTTCAGTTGTTCAGAATCTGTTTATTTGGAATTGAAATATAAATTCTGAAAAAGATACAGTTGTAGGGATAACGTAGTTACCTTATTATATCCTTCATTCAATATTCTGGTTATTTCTCATCAAAACTGGATCCCAATGATCTTTCTCAGATTTGGAAGATAGATAATTTGGTAGACAAAGCATTCGAATGTTGATCAGATTAGCAGAGGCAGTTGTCTACTGAAAAAATGTTGTTACCGAGAAATAAACGACGTACTCACAGTTGATCTGTTGAAATAATGAACTAGTCATGAAACATGAAATTGTCAGAAGTTAAGATTTCTTCAGTCTAAAAAACGTTAAATCTGGGATTTGGTGGTATCCTAGACTGCTCTTCATCATCGACTCCGTCGCATTAAAAATAATTCAGTAATTTTAGACTTTTGATCCATATATACCGGTCCAGTTCATCCTGTTGATGGCTACTTTTATCATTCAACTCACGAAACGTTCGAATGTTATTCTTTAAAAAATATCCCATCGAAATACAGGGTGAGTCTTTGTCCTTGCAGAATATTTTAACAGAAGATTCCTGAAGCCAAAAGAAACACTTTTTTCCCTTACCATTTTTTCCGATTCGGCTTGGTTCGTAAGATACAGACTGTTGAAAATCCATAAAAAAATTTAATTTTCGATTATATCTCGCGAACGATCTCATCAAATGAGATGATTTTTGGAATATAGTTTGTCATTGATACGATGAATGTTCCTGGATTACAAAATTTCATCCACATCCTCCAGGTTCTTCAATATGACCATAACATTTCATACAAATACCAGAAATTCAAAGAATCCAACTTTTAAAAATAATTTGAATGCTATTCAACGAATTTTTGACCATTTTGGAAAGTAAAAGTATTTTTTATTTTTTTTCGTATGATGCGCCGTTTTCGAGTAATATGAAATTCAAAAATAAAAAATATCTGAAATTCCGAGAATTGGATACTTTGGCTGATTGCAACCCTGTTCAAAAAATTCACAGAATTCAATTTTTCCGCGTTGCCACGTCTAAAAGTTGAGAATGGAATCATAGATTTATAGTTCAGTTCAGAATCATAGACTATACGAGTGTATACATAGAATTAGCATATTGTGTGTTGTTTGATTTCGAAGAGTTCTTTCTTTCTGTTCGTCAATTTGGCAACGTTTGTACGTTCATAGATAAATTAGGTACATCTGTTTTATTTATTTATGAAAATGATAGTTTGAATGGGTTATGTCTGAATCTGATAATTCTTGGAGGAAATGAAATAAACAAAGAAAATTAATAATTACAAATTGAAGATGAATCTTAAAGCTAATATGAGTAATAGCTAGATGAATTCCTCATTATCGAAAATGAAACCAAGAGAAGAATATTCAACTTTTATCGCTGACGAAATTTGGAATACCTAACTTGTTTGTTGCACTATAAATACAACTTTTTTCACCAACTGGAATGTAAAAAGTAAGTTGACGCTTGTTTTCATAACAGAGTTGCTTATTTCGAAGATTTGAATGGTATATCTTAGGCTTTGAAAAACTTCAGTGTTCAGGTTTCCAGGGGCGGCTAGCCTATTATGAAAATTTATAATGCCTATATCTTTTTATCTAGGTCGAATCGGAAAAAATGGTAGAGGACAAATGTGTTTCTTTCAGCTTCAAGAATCTTCTGTTGAAATATTCTGCAAGGTCAAAGACTCACCCTGTATAGATGTTACCTCCTATAAATGGCTGTATTCATTTCTCAATGCGGTTATTTCAATCACTTATTTTTTCTTCAATCTAAAAATACACCTAGCAAGATTACCTAACACTAAGGTTGCCAAGCGTGTTCAACCTATTCTTCAATAACTCTCCTAACCTCGAGATTCCAAGTTTGCACCAAATGTATAATAATACTAACAGTTGACTTGAACTTGTTGATGGCATGTTATACCAGATATCCTGGATAGATGGATAAGTCCACAGCTAACTGGAATTTAACAAGACTTAACACCCCAATAACCCCTCCCCTTTTCATAAACAATATCCAAATTAAGATTCACAAATATAAGGTTACCTCGATATTGCACAGGATTGAACGAAATTCAGAATTGTATCCTGAGTTTTCCCAATAAGCAAGGGACCTTGCACAGGATATGACGTCATAGCGATTGCTGGACAGTGTTTGTTGCTGCTCGTAATTAATGTATCTTATATCATCTGGGCTAAGGGAAATTACTCAGTAGTCGGAACAGAATTGTTATCCCGAAGCAAATTATTCCATATGAATTCACAGAACAGTTAACTATTGTTTTCTTGAGGGTTATCCGAATGAACATCCTGAAACTGGAAGTCCATACTTAGGAATATTACCTGCTTTGTGAGTGTGATTGTATTCAAGACGGTGTCGTAGATAAACCAAAATTTTCGAATTCCCAGTAGAGTAGTTTTGCGGGTCGAATTTCCTCATGAAACTCTAGGATTTGTAAGGTGGATTTAACCAAAATCAGATTACTTTAACGGGGTTCTTCAAGTGTGACCAGTCGAATATGATTATTTTCATCGAAAGACGGGTGCTACTTTCCGATTAGGATTAAAAGAAGCCTGCTCAGTTTATCTAAAATTCAAGTTCGATGAGTATTACTGCAGAATATAAAATTAATGTTTAAATGTCCTCTATACTCCTGTGGCAGTTTCATTAGATGTGAATTCTAGAAAATCTTCTCCCAATTAATTCAATTCAACATCTTATTTGATTCGGCAAGATTTCCAAATAAGCTTATTTCGAATGTATCTGGAAAAACGAGAACTATCCATTGCAGTATATATATATTTGTCTAATTGTTTCGCATGATGGATTCATTTCGAGATTCTTCGTTATCTCAAGTTGGCTCAGCTTTGTTCAATATTAGGGTATTTTTTGTGGTGGACTTCATGATCAATTCAAAAAAAATCAGCTACACTCGTAACCTGTAAACGATTTATCGCCTAAAAATATTTTTGCCTTCAAGAATAATATTTGAAAGACACATTTCTCTTCCGACAAATAAAGAGATAAATCTAAAACAGTGATATAAAAGCACGTATCTATTCCTTTTTCGCATGAAAACTTCCAGATAGACAAAAATAAAGATTGAAATATGAAAAGAAAATTAACGAATTATAGCAAAGAAAAACACAATTCAATCATGTTTAAAACAAAATTTTAGATTTGAAATTGAACTCAACATCTCGATTTTTTGTGTGAATCGAAGTGTCCAGAAATACGAAGAATATTTTTCTTTTGAATTTCCGGCTTAAAACTCACTGTTGGTATATTCAAAAAAATCGAGAACACGATTATAAGAACTACTTCGATTCAAAAGTCGACTTCAGCGAGTACTCGATGGTAGCAACCAAGATATCCACCAGAAATCGTAATTCCAATCAGGCATGTACAAATGTTGCATATTGTTCTTTGATATCATTATGTTTATGAATGTCAGGGCCGCATTTATGTTTTTTTCGGAATCTGGAGCACTCAAACATAAACCAACATCCCTAGATAGACATTAAAGAGTAATCTGATAATCAAAACAATATGCAAGTTTCAACATCGCTTATATAAGTTCAGAATTAAGATTTCTGGATAACATAGTTTGTACATTTAAAATCACTACAAAATAAGTATTGATGATAGAATTTACAAGATACTACTGAAATTTTCATTAATATCAACTCCTGTCTTACCGAGAGTCTTGAAACCGAAAAGAAAAGAATTCTGCGAGCGGCATGTAGATTTCCTTCTCTTTATGTTTAGGAGAAACGGTGGTTTTCTCAACTGCTATTGAGGGTGCGGAACATTGTTTTCAAGTGGATGCAGCATTTGATAACTTTCAATCAGAAGGCAGCCTCCTCGAAAATGTTCCTCAGCTATCTTTGGGGTAAGTTAACGGAATATAGGTTTTATCAATGTGCTCCTATTTCAGTCGGCAAGTGAATGTTCTGCCAACCTAGGGGGTAACACCAGTCATCAGTTTTATAGTTAAGTATAGAATCTATAGTTTATCGAAGTTCACTTCGATTACTACAAACAGAATAATATAAGGGTAAATATCAAAGTAGAAATAGGACTGAGTGAAATATAGAAGCTGATCAGACTTCAAAAATACTCAATCCTATTACTACTTTCACAAACTCTAAGATTTGTAGACATTCCAGAAGCAACTAAGTTTTTTCTCTCAACAAGAGTGAAATATTTTGTCGACTGGAATAACATTCTAGAATTAAATTAGAAATTTAGTTTTTTCTTATAAAAAACTAAAATTTCTTCAGAACAGCAATATATACCTTCAAAATTACTGTTCCTTGCAAACGCCACCGAATTTCCCATATATGTTTCGAAATTGGAAACTAAATGCTGCACACCCAGAATCGATTCTTCCTGTTGTCTCGTTTTCCTCGATAGATAAACTCTTTTCAGCCACATACCCTATTGACCAAAAGAACCGTCAGACTCGACCTCAGCCAGCTCCAGATGTCAAACCATAGAAACAATTTAACATTGGGAATGCGAGTAGCTCCCAAACAGACTTCTTCCTCATGTAAAACCAAAATAACATTAAAATCTGGGAAAGGATCAAAAATAACATATGTATTCATTTACTTGATGATATTTTCAACTATATTTTTATTTCCTAATCAAAAAATATAAAATTCGTTTATTTTACAATATATACACGATTTAAAATAGATATCACAGATAAAAACACTAATTAAACTATTCAAATTTTGAGCAAACAAATGATGGTACCAAGGGGGCCATAAGTTTTAGGAAAACTCAAGTTAATCATAGTCGAAACTGCGCAAGCTCAATAACTAGGTGTGGTTGACCTCAATTAAATAGGTTCACTTGCGCATGCGCAGTCCTACTGTATGCGCAATATCGAATGCAGAAAGGACGCGTAAAGCATCAAATAACAATTACCATGAAAATGCATTAATTACCTTGAAACTCTTGAGTAAAATGAACCGTTAATACAGTTCATCGTGAAAACCTACATCCGAAAACTTATAGCCCACCAAAAAACCAAACCTGAGGAAAGCTGTCCTCCAAAGCAGCAATATGGCGGCCTCTGTTCATACTGGAACGAAAAAATTTTATTGAATATCACATTGTTTCCATCCACAACATATATAAAAGATCATCTAGCAACGACACTTTTGATTTCTTTGAGTTGGTTCATAAAATTGTCTAGTTCTTTATCGAATTCACTTATGATGGGGTCATTTATGAATTTATTCTCAGCATCTTGAATAATCTGGATCCTTCTATGCTCTTCGTCAATGGAACTCCTAAATGGTTGGTTTCGTTTCAAATTAGTCAAGCGTCTTAGCGAACTGGACAAAATTGCAATAGCGCACAAATTTTGTTTAGTTAGCTTAGCATATCGTGATTTTTTGGTCTTGACACTGTGTATCCAAATATTAAGACTAGTTTTGCTTGAAATAACGGGCAATTCCGCCACGTAGCTCTGGTGAGGAGTCATGATGAATTTTTATGGCACGTTTCAGAAGTAATGCATTACGATATTTATCAGAACATAACGCACCTTTCAATATTTTCTAAAAATCTTCAACTTGAATACACATCGGAATCGGAAGTTTCTTCTCAAATGCACTAACGCCTCTAGCTGCAACTGCTTCCAAAACTACCACAACATCACACTCTGCGCCTTAACTGAACAAACTGGAGGGCAAATGAAAGTTGACGCGTATTTATACGAAGACCGTCAACCGGAAATGTATTCCTACGCCAACATCAACAAGTAGATCCATAGAGAATGGCTTCTTTCTCTGAGCAGTTTCCGAAAAAAATATCCTGCGTATCAAAAAAACATTGTAATAATTTTCAGGAAGATTAGGCACTGGTCACAAGTTTTTAGAAAGAATGGAATTTGCAATTTACGAATTTGTTATTGGCGGAGTAATGTTTTCTAGAACATCGCTTATCCGGTGTCCGTCATTTGAACCATTAGTCTTAGTATCAAAGGAAATTTAGAAATTTACACCATTATTTTCTGATTGAATAAGCTCATTATGATGGCAGGGTTTTGCATCATTGTTTAGGATTTTTCTGGGTTATCACCCCCAATATATGAAAGTGAACTATCAAAAATTAAACAATATTGTTTTTTTTCATGGAAAACGCCCTCGCGGTTTGCGGGATTGAACTAATTGTCAAGGGCAGTTTATTGGAAAACAGATTGCCTAATGAACAAGAACAATACAGGAATAGTACAAACGATATTCAAAGTGAACTGTGACGTTTCAAAGTACAAATCTGACTCTGTCATCAGACAAACGAGAAAATGTTTATCAGGTTGAACGAACTATTCGAATGGACTTATCAATAGGAACGTTTGGAAATAGATTAACAACTAACTAAGCATTATGATTCATATTCGAGGCTGTTTCTAGAATTCTTCTCATTTTCTGAAACAAACGATAGAAAAGGCTTTGATCGATACTTAAAAGAAAGGTATACCTATGCCTTTTCTTAAATCATTTGTTTCAGAAAATTGGAATAATTATAGAAAACAATCTCGAATATGAACCAAAATGTTCAGTAAGTTTTGATGTTGTTAATCTATTCCCAAATGTTCCTGTTGATATGTCCCTGCGAATAGTTCGTTCAACCCAATGATCTAATAATTAAAGTAGTATATATTATATTTAAAGTATAAATTATTATTATTATTGGTTCAACCTGATACAAATTTTCTCGTTTTTCTAATGAAACAGCCAGATTTGAACTATGAAACTTCACAGTTCCATTTGTTTATCGCTTATATTGATTATTCCTGTATGGTTCAATCTGTTTTCCAAGCTGCTCTTGACAAATAACCTTAAAGAACCTAAAAAGTATATATTGAAGACTATTGAAAAATGAGTTAATAATCGAAGTTTATTGAGGAATGCCATCTGTCTGTTTCGTAGTTCAGAATATCTGCTTGTATACATTAAAATTTCACATATGTAGGTATTCATAAGTGTGAGTGAATATTATTATTTGATTCTTTAATTCTTCAATTGAAAGAATGATACTGAAATGAAATGGACCAAAAAAGGTTTAATGGTGATATTTCACAAGTATTTATCGCAAGAACTCAGAATTGAAAATTTTTCGTGCCACTTGAAAAAATCTATCCTCAAAATGTCCTTCATCTTTAAATTTGAAAGTTGGCTGCTCCCTATTTCTTGATAAAAACGATTTCGCTATCTTCTGAACATATATTATGGCCCTGAAGAAAATATACAAGCCGTAATTTTTCAAGTGAATAATAGATTTCGATCGAATCTATATTTATGATCACAAAAATAAAGAAGGGAAATATTATACCGTCAATTCTCATCACCAAATTGAGATGAAAAAATTTATGGTAATAGAACGTTCTGACCTTCCTTTTGAATAACAACGATATTTAAACTGAAAAGGAGGACCCTTCATGCAAATATTTGTTTTTAAATACAACCCATTTTTAATGGAACAAAGCCCAAGTTGACATTTTTGTATTTATCTCCGGGAAATGGTCATGTCTAAATCGAAAAAATAAAAATTTCCATCATTTAGAAGATATTTTGTCCTTTATTGCTCAGAACGGATTAAAAAGTTATGGTCCAGACGACGTGTATACGTTATCCCTCGCCAACCTGGAACTTATCGATCCCGTTGACGTCATTGCGTATATGCTAATGCTTATCATTTCCAAAATGAATCATAAAGGCTATTCATGGAAATCGACAACGAATATATCACGTGAAAAGTTTGTTAATTATTTCTACTTATTCTACATAAAGCTTTAAATTTCTGATATTTCCGTTAGGCATCTTATATATCCTTTTTAGAGGACAGAATGGGGGCAAGTCAATTGTTCTGGTGCAATGTTCTCATAGGCTTTCTTTCATGAGAAATTCAGTTTATTGTTCACTGGTTCCCTTTCAAACTTTCGAGTGAATAATAAAATTACTCTCCCCTTTTTGTTCATCAGTTAGGTACCCTGCTGGTTTATATTATTTCAGTATTACAGTACAGTAAAACAAGCTCGTATACTTTTTGCAGGTACCAATTTCTTTGTTACGAACTATTTCCATGGACAAGACTATTTCTCACCATCCCAAAAATTTTACCTTGAAAGGTTCTTAGATATGAGCATAATACAAATACGTATGAACAGAACATGAATGTTTCGTATAATAATCATACCTAGAGGAGGTATTCATAGTTGAAAGTCAATGATAGATAAAGTATATTTTTTCTAAAATCCTAATCATAATAAAAATTATATTATATTAGGCATATGGTTCCAGTACAAATGTCTATTACAAAATGTAATGGTAGATTTTAGCATTGCATAAAGACAACTTGTCTTTTATACGATGATTTTAGAACAAAATGAGTTTTTGGTTGAAATGAACCTGAAGATAAATCTAAAGTTGAACAGTGTATCTTGGCTATATCTATAATCATTGTTTAATGAGGACAACAATGCTATAATTCTCCGAATTCATTAAGACATGAACCGAGTATGAGATTCCTTAATTTAGGTATAATCATGATGTAAAAAACATGTTTTTTACATCATGGGTATAATAGAATATAGAGTATAATCAATCTCTGATGTTTCATTAATTTTCTAATAATTTAAAAATAGAATTCTAATAAAGAGCTTCAATATTCAAAGATATATTCGTCTTCAGAGTCCATAAACCAAATTTAAATTTAATCAGGATTAAGAAATTAATCTTGTGATAGGTAGTAGATTTGGTAGTTCCAAATTCCAAAACATAACCTATCTAATTCAAATTCAATTTCGTTAAATTTTTGAATTTACGATTTTGTATCGTGCAATGGTGGTTCACTAGAAAACATTAATTTTGGTGAGTAACTCATTTCTAATTTAATTAATATTCAACAACAATGAATTGTTACACACTAACATCTTTTTCAGATTTATTTGTGTGGTTGTATTGAACTTGTAAAACTTAGTGTACACCTTAGACAAAGTGACACTGTGTAATCATGAACATGATATTCAAAATAGCAAGAAGAAAAGAAAAATTATCTATTGGAGACTATATTATGACTAGAGATGAAAGGAAAACAATCTATTCTCTTCGGAAATTACTGAATGACCCTCAATATAAGATAGAGGACATCTATGAAATACTTCGACGTTTAGAAGGGAAACTAAATCCATCGAAACTTCGAATAATGAAATACTATTTCAGAGGTGTGAAGCGATCAAAACCCTTGTGGACCTTGAGAGATCTAGCTCATGCTACAGCTCTCTTCAAAAAAGGACCCAAAGCTTATAATTTTCTGGTAACTTGTTTTCCACTACCATCAAGGGATAACATTCGAAGAGTTCTTCAGAATATTCCTATCCACACAGGGTTGAATGAGTATCTACTGAAAAAACTTTCAGAAAGAGTATCAAAATTTAATAGATTTGCGAAGACTTGTAGCATTTTGTTCAAAGAAATTGTGCTTGCTGAAGAAACTGTGCTGGATAAGGAGAGAAATAAGATTGTGGGATATGTTGATCTTGGATCTTTAGGTTGCAGGAATGTGCAAGCCAATCGTGCCCTTGTTTTCATGGCTAATGGAATTCATTCCAAATGGAAACAACCAATTGCATATTATTTCATACAAGATACTATGGAAGTCTCCGATTTAAAACATTTATTGATAGAGGTAATTTCTGCTGTTCAAGGTGCTGGTCTTGAAGTAATTGCAACAATTTGTGTTCATCAACCATCTAATCAAGCAGTTATTGAAGATCTGTGCTACAGTAATCAAACAAATAAGTCTAATTACTATTTCAAAGTGAACAATAAGAAAATTTTTTGTCTTTTTGATCCTTGTCATCTCCTCAAATCAACCAGAGATGCTCTATTTAAATATGACATTGAGTATGAAAGTACTAAAGTAGCCAAATCACAATACATTGAAAAAAGCTATTGGTATGATCAAAAGAGGAGGTTCCAAATTTCAACAAAAATACAAAAAGGTTTCATATATCTAGAACAATATCCACAATTCAGAGAAAATGTTTGTGCTGCTGCTAGTACTATGAGTTACAAAGTTGCGTATAGTTTAAACCTGTGGGTCGAACTTGGTAAATTGCCAGGTGATGCCAATGACACTAGAGATTTCATTTTTGATATCAATAAACTGTTTGACAGTTTCAATGGTTCAAATGCTGAAGAAAATGAAGCTGCAACCTACCGTAGATCCATTTCTTCAAGATCCTTACACTTCGAACTTTGGAGAAAATTATTACCAACAATTAGAAGTTGGGCGTTTATTTCCAAAGATGGTAAAACCAGACAAACTGAACATCCCATAAAATCTGGATGGTTGAGAACCATAAAAGCAACAGAAGAATTGTGGAGAGATTGTCGCAGAAAGGGTTTTGTGTGTTTACATACCCGATCTCTAAATCTGGATCCCTTAGATAACTTATTTGCTGCTATTCGGTATTTCAAACCAAATAGTTTTGATCCTAACTGTTATCAGTTTATTGCATGCTTTCAGAGTTCTATACTCAGCGATTTGAAAATAAAAAATTTGCAGAGTAATTGTCAGGAAGATGATGCAATTATTTTGATTGAATCGAAATTACTTTTGAACGGAAATGAAAAGCCAAAATCTGATTTGTTCTATGAACAGAACAAATCAAAGGATTTAGTAGCTGATTATAAAGTAGATTATTCTTGTGAATCTCAATTAGTCCTAGATTCCTTCAAGTTTTTATTGGAAGATTAAATAAATAATAATATACTTGCTGTGATAAGTGTGAATGAATATTAGAAGATAGTTTCGGTGAATAATGCAGTTTTATATAGAGAATATATACAGAGTGTAACAGCCAAATGGAATAAATTCGATAACGAATAAATGAGGGAAAAACGCTCGGACACGTCGATTTGTAATTTTAAATGCGCATATTTTTCAAAAAAATAATATTATATAGGGTGTTCCATGTGACCGTGGCCAATACCAACTTTCTCATTTCAAATGCAACCCCCTGTATATTATTTATTTTTTGGATTCTTCAGAGAATTCTAGACACAATTCATGCACAATGTCCTATACCTATCTTTAACTATTTCGGAAATATTAAGTGTTTCCAGATTTAGTGCAAAAATCAACGTTTTAAATAAAAATTATTTTATTTCACAAATTCGGTACATTACACTTAAAACCTAATAAGTAATACTGATTATTTCTTAATAATAAAAAAAAAACAAAAAAATCATTAATGTTAATGTAGGAAATGTTCAAAATGCTCGCCGCGAACGTCTTGGCAACATGCTAATCTGGTGTAGAATTGTCTTCTAACGTTACTCAACATTTCTGAAAACAGTGAAAACACTTAATATTTCTGAAAAAGTTGAATTTAGGTATAGGACATTGTACATGAATTATGTCTAGAATTTTCTGAAGAATCCAAAAAATAAATTATATACAGGGGGTTACATTTGAAATAAGAAAGTTGGTATTGGCAACGGTCGCATGAAACACCCTATATAATTTTATTTTCTTGAAAGCTATGCACATTCAAAATTACAAATCGACGTGTCCGAGCGTTTTTCCTAACACCCCCTCATTTATTCGTTATCGAATTTATTCCATTTGGCTGTTACACTCTGTATATCACTTCAACCTGGACAAAAACGCATATCATAATTGCATTCGTTATGGAATCCATAACATTAAAGACAAATGTTTTTTTCCTGTTTTCTTGTGATTTACTTGTTTGTTTCTGTATTTCTTCACTGTAGTATAGACTTGTTTATAACATGGTAAATTAAGGTGGCAAGTGTTTTTAAGTCTGTAGATATATACAATGAAACAAGAACTGAAAATGTAGAGTACTTATAGAATACTATATTTTTGTTATGTATTTTATGTTTTTTTTATGAATGTTTTTTGATACTTTATTAACTTCCTGAAAATAGAGAGTACTTAAAGAATACTATATTTTTGTTATATGTATTTTATGTTTTTTTTTATGAATGTTTTTTGATACTTTATTAACTTCCTGAAAATGGAGAGTACTTAAAGAATACTATGTTTTTGTTATATGTATTTCATGTTATTTTTTATTTATGTTTTTTGATACTTTATTAACTTCCTGAAATAAAATTACAGCTGAACTGAATGGTGAATTGATTTTAAGATTTGGAAACAAGGATATTTGTTACGTTTGCATTTTGAAAACTGAGTTGGCCTAGATGGCTTTCGTTTTTTTCGATTATGTTCTGGGAAACAGCGTGCTAGCATTTTGTCGTAATATGTCTTTAATAATAATATGTCTTTATTTCAAATAGAGAAAATGTACATACATATACTCGAAGTGAAATAGGGTCAAAATTTACAGCAAAAATTCATTCACCGAATATGGCTCTAGCCTCAGAAGCAGTTGAAAGATCTGTCTCTTAAAACCGATCAGGGTAGTTTCTTCTCTCATTTTGGGTGGCAGTTTGTTGAAAAACTTTATGCAGCAGTACTCAGAATTGCGCTCGGTTAGGGTCAATCTATGTCTAGGGTATTTCAGTTCCGTTTTTCTTGTGTTATATTTACTGGTGGTTTTATGTTCAAAATATTTTTTATTTTTAAAAACGAATAGGAGACATTCTTGAATGTAGATAGCGACTGCTGTGAGCAATTTATTTTGCTGAAATTTTCCTCTGCAGGATTCTCGGAATCCCAGTTTGTAAATGATACGGAGAGCTCTTTTTTGTATTTTTAGGATTTCCTCCATTCCAGGTGAGGCTCCATAAAAGACAATCCCATATCTCATCTTTGATTCAAAAGTAGCCTGGTATATTGTTTTCAAGGACGTTTTATCAAGATATCTACTCAAGACCCCCAGGGAGTAACAGATAGAACTAAGTTCTTTGCGTAACTTGAAGATATTGTCATTCCAATTTAGACAGCTGTCTATTACCAGACCCAAGAAGTTACTACGTCTCTCCAATGGTAATTCGAGATCCATTGTTCTAATGTATTCAGGCATTTCAAAGTTTGCATGGCTGGTGTGAAATAAGATGGCACTTGTTTTCTGAGGATTTAGACACAACTGATTTTTTAGGAACCAATCATTTATTTTTGCGATGGTAGAATCTATGAGGCGCCTTAGATCGGCTAATGTTTTTGCTTTCAGCAACACATTTGTGTCATCAGCATAGTTTATTAATGAACACTCGATTATTGAAGATGTTTCAGCAAACAGATCGATGATGAAGACGATTGGTCCTAGAATGCTTCCTTGAGGCACTCCTAATTCAACAGGAAGTGGTTTTGATGTGGCTTTTGATTCTCCATCTGTGATTACAACTTGTTGGGTTCGGCAGGAAAGATATGATCTAAACCATTCGAGTGAGGTTCCCCTTATGCCATAAGAACTCATTTTTTGAAGAATATGCTCATGGTTTAGAGTATCAAACGCTCTAGAAAGATCCAGGAAAACTGCGATGGTAAATTCAGAATCCTCCAGGGCCCACAGTGTTCTCTTTATAAACTCGAAAATTGCAGTCTGCGTTGATTTTCCCTTAATAAATCCATGCTGTGAGGGGGACAGAATATTCTGATCAACAAGAAAAGCCATCAGTTGTTTCAATACGACTAGTTCGAAAACTTTAGAGAAACTTGGGAGCAGACTGATGGGTCTATAGTTTTCCGGTGCATCGTGGTTACCCTTTTTGAATAATGGTTTTACTAGAGCCCTTTTTAGTTGTTCAGGGAAAATACCTAGCTTTAGTGAATTATTAATCAGGTATGTTAAAGGGTGTCGTGTGATTTTCAAACCGAAATTATTGCTCTGAAGCGACTATATAGGACTTACTGCTGACGAATCCGGTGTTAAAATCCATTCTGGCTAGAGATGTGTTGTGATAGGATCTATTTCGAGAGGAACGATATTACGATGCGGGCAATGCTGAATGCTTACAGATGTGATATGATGCTACCTACTTCTGTTCCGGTATAGTTCCTACTTCGGACTTGAAACAAACGAGATTCAACTTTGATTTCTATACAGTCTCAAGTCCTTCAATTCATGTTGAAATTATTGCCTTCAATTAAAATAATTGATATTGAATATTCTGACTGCAATAAAGTATGGTTTTCATAAAATTTTCCATTTCAAAACAACTACAATGGTCATATTATGTGTTACACTTTTTAAAATTTCAACTACACGAGTATGATAGGCTTGATATCTTTAATAAAGCTTGAGACAAATTCTCATGAAATATGATTATAATTTATATATTAAATTATAATCATATTTAAATAAATAATAGAAAATACTTCATTTGATGAAATATGATTGATTAGATTACTCTATTTATAAATCCCGAAAAAGAAATCTGTACATTTTTTCTAATTTAAATAATGCTTGGTTTACCCTTAAGAAAATATCGATTTTCGAAAAATAATTTTCCGACTCCTATCGCCGTGAAATTTGGCACACTTACTAATTCGAGGTCGTAGAACAAGAATATAAGGTCAGATATTTTTTAAAAAAATCGTCCTGGACGTGAGAGGTCCTTGAAGTTCCAAAATTTTGGACCTTTTTTCAAAAAATCATTATTACCGACTCGATGAGAGTAGGACGATGAAATCTGTTTTAATTCATAGATAAAGGATCGAACTGCACGCAAAAAAATTCGACATCACCCAGCTTCATTATTTTGGTCGGCACAACGTCTCAAAGTTGACCAAAATTTCGAAATTTGGGTCAACTTTGGGTCGTTGTACAGATCAAACGCGTGAGGCTGGACAAAATCGAATTTTTTTGGTTATATCTGGATCCTTTGTGAGTACGTAGCCACTTATTTTATAGACGTAAGTCTCCTGGTTGAAAAATTATGATTTTTTTAAAAAAGGTCCAATTTTTTCGATTTTCCTCGGGCCATAAAAAACGAACCAGACTCTCCACTAACATTCTGATTGGATTTTCTCAATCTACGCCCTCGAATTAGTATATGTTTCAAATTTCAGGTCGATCGGAGAACTTTCGATTTTTGGTAAAATTTTAAGGGGTTACCCTTAAGAAAATCTCAATTTTCGAAAAATAATTTTCCGACTCCTATCGCCGTGAAATTTGGAACATTTACTAATTCGAGGGCGTAGAACAAGAATATAAGGTCAGATATTTTTTAAAAAAATCGTCCTGGACGTGAGAGGTCCTTGAAGTTCCAAAATTTTGGACCTTTCTTAAAAAAATCATTATTACCGACTCAATGAGAGTAGGACGATGAAATCTGTTTTAATTCATAGATAAAGGATCGAACTGCACGTAAAAAAATTCGACATCACCCAGCTTCATTATTTTGGTCGGCACGACGTCTCAAAGTTGACCAAAATTTCGAAATTTTTTCACTATTTCCGCCATAATTTCTAAACGGTTGCCACTGGACGATTTCTAATGACATATTCGTGATCTACGACCTCGATTTAATAGGAAACGATAACAAGGTCGACGATTTTCGAGAAAAATTTTTTATTATGGACAAAAAATTTTTCATAAATAACCGCGAATAAACATCAAAGCGCAGAGGGGTGGGGGGTAAGATTTAGCGATTCCGTGCGAAATTTTATTTTTGAAGCTATGACAATATGCACATCATATATTATGGATTCGAACACGTAGATTACGAATCTATAATTAGATTTTGCGTAACTGATTCGGTTTGGAAAATATTCCGGATTTGGTGAGAAATTTTCGAAATTTGGGTCAACTTTGGGCCGTCGTACAGATCAAACGCGTGAAGCTGGACAATATCGAATTTTTTTGGTTATATCTGGGTCCTTTGTGAGTACGTAGCCACTTATTTTATAGACGTAAGTCTCCTGGTTGAAAAATTATGATTTTTTTAAAAAAGGTCCAATTTTTTCGATTTTCCTCGGGCCATAAAAAACGAACCAGACTCTCCACTAACATTCTGATTGGATTTTCTTAATCTACGCCCTTGAATTAGTATATGTTTCAAATTTCAGGTCGATCGGAGAACTTTCGATTTTTGGTAAAATTTTAAGGGGTTACCCTTAAGAAAATCTCAATTTTCGAAAAATAATTTTCCGACTCCTATCGCCGTGAAATTTGGCACACTTACTAATTCGAGGGCGTAGAACAAGAATATAAGGTCAGATATTTTTAAAAAAAATCGTCCTGGACGTGAGAGGTCCTTGAAGTTCCAAAATTTTGGACCTTTTTTCAAAAAATCATTATTACCGACTCGATGAGAGTAGGACGATGAAATCTGTTTTTCGAAATTGTTTCACTATTTCCGCCATTATTTCTAAACGGTTGCCACTGGACGATTTCTAATGACATATTAGTGATCTACGACCTCGATTTAATAGGAAACGATAACAAGGTCGACGATTTTCGAAGAAAAAAATTTATTTGGGACTTAGAAAATTTTTCATAAAGAACCGCGAATAAACATCAAAGCGCAGAGGGGTGGGGGGTAAGATTTAGCGATTCCGTGCGAAATTTTATTTTTGAAGCTATGACAATATGCACATCATATATTATGGATTCGAACACGTAGATTACGAATCTATAATTAGATTTTGCGTAACTGATTCGGTTTGGAAAATATTCCGGATTTGGTGAGAAATTTTCGAAATTTGGGTCAACTTTGGGCCGTCCTACAGATCAAACGCGTGAAGCTGGACAATATCGAATTTTTTTGGTTATATCTGGGTCCTTTGTGAGTACGTAGCCACTTATTTTATAGACGTAAGTCTCCTGGTTGAAAAATTATGATTTTTTTAAAAAAGGTCCAATTTTTTCGATTTTCCTCGGGCCATAAAAAACGAACCAGACTCTCCACTAACATTCTGATTGGATTTTCTTAATCTACGCCCTTGAATTAGTATATGTTTCAAATTTCAGGTCGATCGGAGAACTTTCGATTTTTGGTAAAATTTTAAGGGGTTACCCTTAAGAAAATATCGACTTTCGAAAAATAATTTTCCGACTCCTATCGCCGTGAAATTTGGCACACTTACTAATTCGAGGGCGTAGAACAAGAATATTAGGTCAGATATTTTTTAAAAAAATCGTCCTGGACGTGAGAGGTCCTTGAAGTTCCAAAATTTTGGACCTTTTTTCAAAAAATCATTATTACCGACTCGATGAAAGTAGGACGATGAAATCTGTTTTATTGCATAGATAAAGGATCGAACTGCACGTGAAAAAATTCGACATCACCCAGCTTATATATATATATATATATATATATATCTTGCTAACATGTTTCCGAAAATATCATAACCATTTTATTCTGTAATCTGTGATCATAACAAACAAATCGAGGTTATATTCCCCTTATGTCAGCCGAAAAGACAGAGAATCTGTGGAAAATAACGATTTAATTTTAACTTTAACTATAATTGATACCCAAACCACCTGATAAAGATAACCCTGCAAATCTTACTTTAACTGGAAATTGCTGCTTAATTTTCAGTTAAAGTTAAAGTTAACTTCCCATTAAGTTTTATAATACCGGCCCTAAGTCTAAACTCTGATGAATGGCATCCTGTGGTTTTAGTTCTGCACCAATTGAATTTTATAGGGGTGCTTTAGATCTTTGTGCAAAATGCGATGATCTATGCAAGTGCAAAGTTAAAGAAGCAGAAAAATGTATCGTTCTTTTTTTAAGGGTTTGGAAGTGAATTACCTCCATCGTAATATTCACTCGATCAATTGTCAATATGCGTTAAATTTCTATAATTTCACCTTGCAAAGGAAACAGTCAATTTGAATCTTAATTCAACCACACCTCATCCTACACACTGATATTCACTCGTAAGAATACAGCAAAAAAATCTTGCGCTTCAAGAAAGTATACAGGTGTTCCTAAAATGCAGGAGGTACGAAGAGGAGAGGTTCCTAGCATGATTCTAAGGAAAAAAATATCCCAAACACACATGACCACAAACATTTCGTTTTCGTGATATAGGGTAATAAAGTCCGAATTTTCTTCAAGTTTTTACACTTATTATCTTCCCTTAGGGCCAATTGCACCGTATTACAAAACCATAGATTAGGTCCATAAGCAAGGTTTTGGTTCAAAATTATCTTGCACCGTCACGTAATCCTCGTTAAATGGCCTTAACAGACTGTTATATTTAAGCCTACGAATTTGGGGGTTTAAAAGAAGGATTAATGGTAAGCTTCGGAATCTAACCCTACTTTCGAGCGATTTCGTACAAGTTTGACATTTTTCTGGACGCAACCATAGACCTAAAATAATTATTTTAGGTCTATGGACGCAACCTCCAGTTTGTTTACGTTTTTTTTGTTTACATTGGACATTGATGGAGAACTCCTACGAGTTGATAATCAAACTTTGATTAAAAGTGGTTGATTTTCAGATGATATTTATGAAAAATGATATAGGGAGAAACTGGCATCAGTAGGCATTGATCCGTATGTTTTAAAGCATGAAGAATTAACACCAGTATTTCCATTGAGTTCGTAAACTTAATGGTATTTCTATAAGCCTTCAACTATTTGAAATGAAAAAGTTACAATGATATGCTCATTTATTTCCAAGAGCGAATAGCAGAATGAAATCGAAGACATATTTGGAATGAGAAAACATAGTTTCATGAAGATTCTTCAGTACTATTTCATTCAGTGATATATTACGTGGAAAGCTATCATGTACTACTTCATTATTGTGCAGGTGCTGTCTCTGTGCTATCATTATCCTCTATTATATATTAATTGGACTCAAAACATAACTACAAACGAATTAATGTGAAAGAAATTGCATCCTCGTGTTAGACAATCTTCAAACGTACACCTTTGTCAATCCATCCATGATACTTCAATCTTTATATAGAATACTTTTTAGTCTGCGGATCCACATCAGAGTTTTCATTATCTTCGACCAAAAATTAACTCAATTCATAATATACTTATTACAAACAAAATAATTTAATAGAAAGTCTACTCTTAGGTGAGCCGTTCCTTATCGGAAAGTTGTTTCAGATAAATCAATACTATTCATATATTCATCTTACAAACGCCAGGATTGTAATTCCATGCAGAAACTTAAATCTTGAGATATTACAGAATATGAGTTTACTTTGAGTATATGACTATAAATTTGAATAAGGTTTAAAGCCTGATGCAGAGGTAAGAGCACAGGTCTGTGGTAAGAGATCCCTATAATCTTAATGATAATAAACAAGTCAGGAACATTACATGCAATATTTTTATGTAAGCTGTAAAGTCTGTCATATATATTTTTTCGGTGGGTTTTTCAATAGATGCATCTTGATTTTTCATAACTTATGGAAATATGGCAGTAGTAACCCATAATAATGGTTGTCATCTTTTGAATTAAAATATTTCTTCAATTAGGGTTAAAATAAACAACATGAAGCTAGTCACAAATACCAATTCATGAGAAAGTTACCAGATTTGTAGATTAATTTTAATCTAGTTACATTCAGCCTTGGTGCAAGCCGAATATTTAAAGCAGAGTTTAATAAGTTTATCGTTGCTTAACTAACTGTAGCTTAAGACGAAAACGGTGCAATTGGCCCTTTTACAAGATTAATTCGAGAGTTTAAAGAATCTTCATGAATCAATGCTACAAATATAGTGTTTCAGAGTGGACATTATCCTGTAGATTTGTAATTGTGTGAACTCTAAAATGTTACATCCATGTCAGAAATGTGTGTGAAACGAAATGAGAAAAAAAATTGAAACTTCAACACCCTTTTTTACTTGAGAACGAAAGACCTATGGTCTCATGTTAATGCGACTTTCTTCCTTGTAATTACACAAAAATCCCCAAACTAGGAACACCCTGTATAAGTCTACATGTTCAACCGTTCTATGCTGTATTTAATTATTATTACATAGAAATAATCTGGATTTGGAAATGAAAAAAACTTGAAAATTTTATTAATTTATTACTTCTAAGCTTTCTTCTCAACTGTGCCTTTTTTGCCAGACTTTTTGGGGGCTGTTGGTTTTTCTTCAGCTTCAGTTAACCAGAGCTCAATGTGGCATGGACTTGACATGTAAGGGTTAATCCTACCATGGGCACGATAGGTTCTCCTTCTCATATAGGGAGCCCTGTTGACCTACATGAAAAATAATTTGGAATTAAATTGACTTATATCCACTGCCAATAACCTATTTGAAATAAAACAAAACAGACAAAAGGCAGAAATTTTTACAAATTAGAATGAAAATTCTATCAACCTGCAATGAATAATACCTGTATGTGGTTGACGATGAGTCTATCAGCATCAAGACCACTGTAATCAGCGTTGCTTTCTGCATTTTTCAACAGCTGCAATAAAAACTCCGCTGACTTTTTGGGCCAACGTCCTTGAGTGGTACCAAACTGTTTGGCTTGCGCACATCGTCCAACACCACCATTGAACCTTCTGAATGGAACACATTCTTTGTGATCGATTACATTTTTAAGATACGCTACAGCACGATTCAGAGGCATCTTTCTGATTGCATTTGCGGTTTCACAAGTGTTCTGAGGACAAAATACAAATTTACTTTCGTTTTCTGCTTTAGCTTCAGATTCATTATGAAGTTACAACAGAGAACATGAACTAGTTATGAAAGCACCAACATATGTTGGTTCCTAGTGCAACTATATATAAATTCGAAAATATTAATTCACATACCTTGAAGTGAACCCTGAGATTTGAACCACGGGCCTTGCATGCTTTGGATGCATTGTCAGGTTCCCTAGCGTAACGCATTTTCCGTGTCTGCAAATGAACGTAAGGATTAATATAGGTTATGAGGGAATAACATGCGTTA
The DNA here is from genome assembly GCA_958510865.1 of Myrrha octodecimguttata. NCBI lineage: Eukaryota > Metazoa > Arthropoda > Insecta > Coleoptera > Coccinellidae > Myrrha > Myrrha octodecimguttata. Next base: position 74,966,932 of record OY294059.1, on the reverse strand, counting down.
ATTAACTTAATCAAAATAATCATATAATACTTCTATTATGTGGAATTGTGAAGCTAATATTAATCACTTCAAACATACCAAATCTTAGATGCTCTTTGGATTGTAAACTCCTTGTAAGTTGAAAGTTAGAAATTCTTGTGTATCCACGTGAACCACACCGTCCACACCACAGAAAAGAAAATGGCCGAGTCGAGATCACAGATTAAACAAGCTATGCACGGTTACTTCTCTCCACAGAACATCAAATATTCTTCTCTCTTTTTAATCTGTGGTCTAACTAACATTTTTATTCTATGTTATATTCTGTGTGGAGCGTGGAATAACTTTGTAGAGGTACAGATTACAGAAGTTATCTCTTTGTAATCTGTGACTGGAGGGCAAATGACAAAAAAATACATGATGATATAAATATCTTATATCATGAACAAAAAATAAATATTAATAATTTCGAGTTTGAGCGAAAATCTGTGATATGATCAGAGACTCTGACATGATTTCATTTGTTATTAAAAGATTTGGATAAATTTCCCCCACAACATCAAAAGTGAACCAGTTTATCGATAAATAATGATTGTCTACATTTTGTAATACACATAACAACTCGTGGACTCTTTCCAGTGAAACTTGTTCGTTAAACGATATATTGCAGGTGGAAAATGGGTAGTACTTGAGGAATATTATATTTTTTGTGTTAGTTTACCATATAATATGAATATTTTATTGGAAGGTGTTTCTTTATATACCCTCCTGAAATGAATTTACAGCTAATCTAATAGTAAATTGATTTCAAGATTCAGAAAATTGATATACTATACTTTAGTGTACAGCAAGATTTGGGCTCCCACACAAACCATATAAATTCGTGGATGGGTATTAAAACCCACCCAATGTTTTGGAAATTATACTTTCCCAATATTCCAAAAATGCTAGTCTGATTGGATTGAAATCTTGTACCTTCCAAAATTACGGTTTGTGAAGGTTCATGCAACTTTCCGTGAGCGATTGGAAGATTGCAGGAAGTCAAGATTCTCTCACTGGGATCTACACGTATACTGCTACAAAATTTGAACAAAAACGCAACATGGCAAGGTGCTTCTCTTAATTTTTCTAGGTTGACATTAATTCATGATTATAGAGAAATATGCTCCTAATTATAATTTGTTTCGAGGAAAAAATAGTCGATAATATCAAAATATATTTATATAAAACAAACAAAATATATAACTCATCATTTGACTGGATTGAAACAATTTATTAAAGAATCTAAAATTTCATGTGAATTCCAAGAGTCATTCATATTGTAACTATAACAAAGAAAATTTCGACTACAATTATTATAATAACTTGTATTGCTGAAAACCGATCTCAAATTATCGTTCAGCGCAGCAATCTTGTTTGAAATATCTTCCAGTTCCAATTTCACTATGTGTTGCGTCCTTCTGGAAATAAAGTTTCCCAACAAGTAACCTGGAATGAAGATAAACAAACGAAATTAGCCTCCTTAGAAGATTCTGCCCTTACAATTAAACTAATATTTAGTTTTAGGCGGTTATGACTGATGCTAAATCACAAGAACAGAGAAGTTCCCTATTATTCTATTCAAAAGAAGAAGAATACTTCTCTATTCGGTAATCACACCCATAGAATAACAATATCACGCAGCACTGTGCAGATATTTTGATTTTATGTTCTGTGATTGTGCTTTAAACAGTGACAGCACCAATATCTATGTTTGAATCCATTCTTAAACAATACCAATATTTGTTATGGTTATCTTCCTTCCATCATAATTTTCTTTGCACACCTTCTTGCGCGCATGTTTTTGGTATGTCTGTAATTTTTTTCCATTCTTTCCGGCCGATGACACGATAACTATCGAACGGAACAAGCTAGCGACTTGAAACTTTCAGCAGGGTAAGTTGCGCATCAAAATGTCGCGGCCAAGTTCGTTAATAGGACAAATCGGCCAAAAGCTTCCGGAGTAATGGCTATTTGAAGTTTCTAGATCATTTCCTCGATATCACAGAAACTACACTGAAGCGATCGGATTGAAACTTTGGTGGTTAGTTGAACTGTACTGACGCGCAATGAATAGCAAAATCTGGTTTGGATCGTATGATCGATCAATTATGAAAAAAAATTTGATAATGTTTTTAGAAATTTTTTTTCTGGGAAACTGTTCGTCAGATTGGAGTAAAATTTTGCACAGACTCTGGAACCTGTATTTCGCAACAGTGTGCCGAATTTCAGTTCGATCCGATTATAATTTAGGGAGATATTGGTAAAAAACTAGAAAATCTCTGACATGAAGTCAGCAGCTTTTGCGCGCATGTTCAAATTCGTTGCCACAGCGGTCATATCTTCACGTATCGACCACACCAAACGCAATTCTAGTGATCCCCTTTGGACATGCGCGCAAGTGCTGCTGACTTCACATTATTAATGCTTCTAAGGTTCTAGGGGAACAGCGTGCTATCGTTTTGTCCAAATGTCTGTAATTTTGGATGATTGAGCCGAAAATGTTCTCAATCGACTAGGTTGGACTCATTGATGACGAATCCGGTTTCAAAATCGATTCTGTCCGGCCGTCCGTCCGTCCGGCACGATAACTGTCGACAGAAGCAAGCTAGCAACTTGAAACTTTCAGGGTAAATCGCGCATCAGAATGCCGCGGTTAAGTTCGTTAATGGGCAAAATCGGTCGAACAGTTTCGGAGTTATAGCTATTTTTGATTTCGAATTTATTTATTTTTTATTTCAGAAACTGCTCAAGCGATTGGATTCAAACTTGGCAATTAGGTGGAGTATAGTGACGCGCAACTTTGAACCTAATTTCGAGAGGATTATATTGTCAGTTAATTTAAAAAAAATTTTTTTTCGAAATTTTTTTCCGAAAATTTTTTTTTTCGGAAACCATTTATCATATCCGAAAAAAAATTCCACTTGCACTTTGAGCTTCAGTTTTAACAGCAGTGTACCAAATTTCAGTTCGATGCGATCATAAGTTTTGGAGATATCGGGAAAAAATATGTCAAATTTCGAGGTTTTCTTCTCGATATCGTTGATTTTTTCGGTATAACTCGAGAAATACTGATTCAATCCTGATAAAACTTCGCAGCTAGTTTGAACATGCTGAAGGATAACTTTGTGCAAAATTTCGTGATAATCGTGTCATTAGAACAATTTGAAAAAAAAAAATTTCTGTGATTTTCTTATCATATCATCCTCATTATGAACCTTCGAACTGTAATTTTTCGATGAAGTACTGGATTTCAATTCGATCTGATCTGTATTTTTGGAAATATTGGAAAAATAAAATTTTGAATGGGCATATCGGCGGAATCTTTGGGTGGATTTTACCCATTTATTATTATTGTGTTTACGGTCAGCCTAACAGCCGACTGCGTGAACACAATAACTTCCAAAAGAAACAACTCAGGAACTCGATGTTTGTAGAGAAGGTTTGGGGCTTAATTACGAAAATGGTATTCGTGAATGGGTAAAATCCGCCCAATGATTCCGTAGATATACCAATTCAAAATTTGATTGTTCGTATATTTTCAAAAATACAGATTAGATCGAATTGAAATCCAGTAATTTATCAAAAAAAAAATTCAAAAAGCACTGCAGTGAAGGCAGCAGCTTCTGCGTGCATGTTCATATTCGTTGCTGAAGCGGTCATCTACATTGAAAATGCGCGCAAAAGCTGCTGCCTTCACGGCAGTGCTTTTTAGAACGTTATTATTACTGCGGTCCTGAATCATATGCAAATTTATTATTGTGCCCCATATGTATCTTGTATCAGGATAAGTGTCATTCCATTGAAAACAAGGTGACAAAAACAATGTCGATTGAGTAATTCGGTTAGTTTGAATCCTAAGAATAGGAAATTCGGTCAAGTATATTTTTATAAATGAAACACGATCAGAAATAATGTATATCATGTTAAAGTCGTTTTAATCTTCATAAACCATGTTAAATTAACATAAAATTGACGGAACAGCAATTCGTTTCACCCGAAAATAAAGTTCTGTTGAGTACTTGAAATACCATAAAACAGACGTATCGTTAGAGAAATATTTATTTGATATATAAGTTTATATGGGGAAGGAGTAATTATGGTGTGACTCAGGGGAAAGAAGTGGGCAAAATGCAAACTACTTCGGGATATATACAGGGTGATTCCGGAGGAGACTGTCAGATTTTAGGATAAGTTTACACTAGTTAAGACAACCTCGAAACAATGTTTAGTTTATTGTTGGGGGTCTCTGTTGAGAATATACAGGGTGATTTGTCCGATTCGACCGATTTTACTTTTATTGATAACTTTGGTATGGCTTATTCGATTTTAATGACATTTTCAGCGAAGTGTAATATTGATGAGCACATTCATTAATTCCAAATTTTTTTTCAAAATAAGCGGTTGTTATTGTGATAATTCCAGATTAATTGTGCAGGTTGAAAAAACACCCTGTACATCGCGTTTCCAAAAATACGCTATCTGTTCGAATCCATAATATATGATGTGAATATTGTCATAGCTTCAAAAATAAAATTTCGCACGGAATCGCGAAATCTTACCCCCACCCCTCTGCGCTTTGATGTTTATTCGCGGTTCTGTATGAAAAATTTTGTAAGTCCCAAATAAATTTTTTTTTTTCGAAAATCGTCGACCTTGTTATCGTTTCCTATTAAATCGAGGTCGTAGATCACGAATATGTCATTAGAAATCGTCCAGTGACAACCGTTTAGAAATTATGGCGGAAATAGTGAAAAAATTTCGAAATTTAGGTCAACTTTGAGACGTCGTGCCGACCAAAATAATGAAGCTGGGTGATGTCGAATTTTTTACGTGCAGTTCGATCCTTTATCTATGCAATAAAACACATTTTATCGTCCTACTTTCAAGTCGGTAATAATGATTTTTTGAAAAAAGGTCCAAAATTTTGGAACTTCAAGGACCTTTCACGTCCAGGACGATTTTTTTAAAAAATATCTGACCTTATATTCTTGTTCTACGCCCTCGAATTAGTAAGTGTGCCAAATTTCACGGCGATAGGAGTCGGAAAATTATTTTTCGAAAATCGAGATTTTCTTAAGGGTAGACCCTTAAAATTTTACCAAAAATCGAAAGTTCTCCGATCGACCTGAAATTTGAAACATATACTAATTCGAGGGCGTAGATTAAGAAAATCCAATCAGAATGTTAGTGGAAAGTCTGGTTCGTTTTTTATGGCCAGAGGAAAATCGAAAAAATTGGACCTTTTTTAAAAAAATCATAATTTTTCAACCAGAAGACTTACGTCTATAAAATAAGTGGCTACGTACTCACAAAGGACCCAGATATAACCAAAAAATTCGATATTGTCCAGCCTCACGCGTTTGATCTGTACGACGACCCAAAGTTGACCCAAATTTCGAAATTTTGGTCAACTTTGAGACGTCGTGCCGACCAAAATAATGAAGCTGGGTGATGTCGAATTTTTACGTGCAGTTCGATCCTTTATCTATGCAATAAAACCAATTTCATCGTCCTACTTCCATCAAGTCGGTAATAATGATTTTTTGAAAAAAGGTCCAAAATTTTGGAACTTCAAGGACCTCTTACGTCCAGGACTATTTTTTTAAAAAATATCTGACCTTATATTCTTGTTCTACTCCCTCGAATTAGTAAGTGTGCCAAATTTCACGGCGATAGGAGTCGGAAAATTATTTTTCGAAAATCGAGATTTTCTTAAGGGTAGACCCTTAAAATTTTACCAAAAATCGAAAGTTCTCCGATCGACCTGATATTTGAAACATATACTAATTCGAGGGCGTAGATTAAGAAAATCCAATCAGAATGTTAGTGGAGAGTCTGGTTCGTTTTTTATGGCCAGAGGAAAATCTAAAAAATTGGACCTTTTTTAAAAAAATCATAATTTTTCAACCAGAAGACTTACGTCTATAAAATAAGTGGCTACGTACTCACAAAGGACCCAGATATAACCAAAAAAATTCGATTTTGTCCAGCCTTACGCGTTTGATCTGTACGACGGCCCAAAGTTGACCCAAATTTCGGAAATTTCTCACCAAATCCGGAATATTTTCCAAACCGAATCAGTTACGCAAAATCTAATTACAGATTCGTAATCTACGTGTTCGAATCCATAATATATGATGTGCATATTGTCATATTTTCAAAAATAAAATTTCGCACGGAATCGCGAAATTACCCCCACCCCTCTGCGCTTTGATGTTTATTCGCGGTTCTGTATGAAAAATTTTTTTTTCGAAAATCATCGACCTTGTTATAGTTTCCTATTAAATCGAGGTCGTAGATCACGAATATGTCATTAGAAATCGTCCAGTTACAACCGTTTAGAAATTATGGCAAAAATAGTGAAGAAATTTCGAAATTTTGGTCAACTTTGAGACGTCGTGCCGACCAAAATAATGGAGCTGGGTGATGTCGAATTTTTTTACGTGCAGTTCGATCCTTTATCTATGAATTAAAACAGATTTCATCGTCCTACTTTCATCGAGTCGGTAATAATGATTTTTTGAAAAAAGGTCCAAAATTTTGGAACTTCAAGGACCTCTCACGTCCAGGACGATTTTTTTAAAAAATATCTGACCTCATATTCTTGTTCTACGCCCTCGAATTAGTAAGTGTGCCAAATTTCACGGCGATAGGAGTCGGAAAATTATTTTTCGAAAATCGAGATTTTTACCAAAAATCGAAAGTTCTCAGATCGACTTGAAATTTGAAAGTTTTCAATTTTTTGGGCACACTTCTAGTTTTCCGAGAAAATTTCATCAAAAAAAGACAATATCGAAATTTCGCTCCAACCGATTCTACCTTCATTAATATTTTTGGTATGGCTCATCTAATTTTGATAATTGCAGTGTAGAACAACCTGAATGAGTAAATTCAATAATCGCAACAGTCTTCTCAAACTACAGGGTTGTAATTGTGATAATTTCAGATCAACTGAGCAGTTGAAAATAAACACCCTGTACATTCCCTTTCCAAAACTTTCTTATTCGTTTCACATTCTGCAATAATATGTCATTATTCAGAAGGTTTCAATTTATTTGGCACACCTCCGGTTTTCCGAGAAAAATTGTTTGAAGGAGAGCATAATCGAAATTTGGCGCAAAAGCAGTGTATAGGTAGTAGAGCTGTACATTCCAAGGATGCAAAGCAGTACTTAAGTTCTAAAATATTTCTTTCAAATTCCGAATTCATATTCAATTGCTCATATTCTGTATGGAATCATTCAATTCAAAATATATTTCGAATTTGAAAAGAATATTTTAGAAGTGACGAAAAACTTTGCATCCTTGGACAATACAGCTTTCCTACCTAGTGCGAAATACTCTCACTGCTTGTGAGCCAAATTTCGATTATGCTCTTTCTTCGAAAATGTTTTCTAGGAAAACCGAAGGTGTGTCAAAAAAATTAAAAACCTTTTACTAATGACATATTATTGTAGAATCTGGAACGAATAAGGAACTTTTGAATGTACAGGGTGTTTTTTTCAACTGCACAGTCAATCTGAAATTCTGAAATTATTACAATTACAACCCCGTATTTTGAGAGATTGTTCCAATTATTGAGTTTACTCATTCAGATTATTCTACACTGCGAATTTCATCAAAATCGGATAAGCCATACCAAAGTTATTGATAAAAGTAGAATGGATTGGAGCAAAATTTCGTTATTGTCTTTTTTTGGAAAATTTTTCTCGAAATACTAGAAGTGTGCCAAAAATATTTGAAACTCTCAAATGATGACTTATCATAGTAGAATCGTGAACAGATAGCGTAGTTTAGGAAACGCGATGTACAGGGTGTTTTTTCAACCTGCACAATTAATCTGGAATTATCACAATACCAACCGCTTATTTTGAAAAAAATATCAGAATTGATGAATGTGCCCATCAATACTGAACTCCGCTGAAAATTTCATTGAAATCAAATAAGCCATATTCAAGTTATCAATGAAAGTAAAATCGGTCGAATCAGACAAATCACCCTGTATATTCTCAATAGAGACCCCCAACCATAAACCAAACAATTTTCCGAGACTGTCTTGACTAGTGTAAACTTATCCCAAAATCTGACGGTCTCCTCCGGAATCACCCTGTATATTTCTCCCTACGTGAACGATAACCACAACCATTGTTCAAACAATGCATGCCGCAACGATGGAAATAAGATGTTTCATACCATCTAACTTCGTACTTCGTAAACTGGTAAGTGACCTTTATTTTGTTTTGTATTTCGTAACCTCAGAATGTTTGGAATAACTTCATTTTTGCACATTTGTTTTAAGGGAACATTGTGCTACAGTTCTGTCTGTAATTTTCGAATTTGAGCCGAAAATGGTCTCAAACGACTAGGCTGGACTTACTCTGATGACGAATCCGGTGTCAAAGTCGATTCTATCCGGCAGACCGGCCGTGGACACGATAACTGTCGAACGAAGCAAACTAGCGACTTTGAGGGTAGTTCGCGCATCGGAATGCCGCGGTCAAGTTTGTTAATGGGCCAAATCGGCCAAATGGTTCCGGAGTTATAGCCATTTGAAATTTTGAGGTTATTTCCCTGACGTTTCAGGAACTATTGGAGCGGTTGGATTGGGACTTGGCAGCTGGTTTTTTTCAGAAGCTATCAATCATATTCGAAAAAAAATCTGCTAATATCTTGAGCTATACAGGGTTATTCCGGAGGAGACCGTCAGATTTTAGGATAAGTTTACACTAGTTAAGACAATCTCGAAACAATGTTTAGTTTATTGCTGGGGGTCTCTATTGATAATATACAGGGTGGTTTGTCCGATTCGACCGATTATACTTGCATTGATAACTTTGGTATGGCTTATTCGATTTTAATGAAATTTTCAGCGAAGTACAATATTGATGAGCACATTCATAAGTTTCAAAACTTTTCTCAAAATAAGCGGTTGTTATGGTGATATTTTCAGATTAATTGTGCAGGTTGAAAAAACACCCTGTACATCGCGTTTTCAAAACTTCGCTATCTGTTTACGATTCTACTATAATAATTCATTATTTGAGAGTTCCTAATTTTTTTGGCACACTTCTAGTTTTCTGAGAAAATTTCATCAAAAAAAGACAATGTCGAAATTTCGCTCCAATCGATTCTACTTTTATTAATAACTTTGGAATGGCTCATCCCATTTTGATGAAATTTGCAGTGTAGAACAATCTGAATGAGTTCATTCAATAATTGCAACAATATCCCAAAATACAGGGTTGTAATTGTGATAATTTCAGAATTTCAGAATAATTGTGCAGTTGATAAAAACACCCTGTACATTGCTTTTCCAAAACTTTCTTATTAGTTTCAGATTCTACAATAGTATGTTTTCATTCAGAGGTTTTTAATTTCTTCAGCACACCTCCGGTTTTCCGAGAAAAAATGTTTCAAGAACAGCATTATCGAAATTTGGCGCAGAAGCAGTGAGAATATTCTGCACTAGGTAGTAAAGCTGTATATTCCGAGGATGCAAAGTAGTTCTTAAGTTCCAAAATATTCTTTTCAAATTCCAAATTCATATTTAATTGCTCATATTCTGTATGAGATCATTCAATTCAGAATATTACTTCATATGCACATAAACCAAACAAATCTACACACATGAAAACAAACATTGAACATAATACGAAACAAATGACGAGTGAACATTCACATTGAATTTTCGAAATGGTTTCCTCTTTTTCGAATACATATTTGCGCCCTTTTTTTTTAATTTCCAATCGATCTCCTGATGATATTTGGATTTTGCTTCAAAATATCGCATTCCTCAGAAATCCTTTCACAGCGGAGCACCAAATTTCAATTCGATACGAATAAAATTTTCGGAGATATTGGGAGGAAGTATGCGAAATTTTGTTGTTTTTTTCGGTATAACTCAAGAAATGGTGATTCAATCGTGATGAAACTTGGCAGCTAGTTTGAAGATGCTGAAAGGCAACTTTGTGCTGAATTTTGTGATGATCGTGTCATTAGAACAATTTGAAAAGAATGTTTCAATTTTTTTTTGGAAATTATCAATATTCTGTGATCTTCTTATCATATCATCCTCATTAAATTCTCAATGAACCTTCGAACTGTCATATTTCAGTGAAGTACTGAATTTCAACTCGATCTGGTTTGTATTTTTGGAAAATAAAATCTTCAATGGGTTTAATGGCCGTTAGGCCTTCCGTGAACACAATAACTTCCGGAAGAAACGACTTCGAAACTCGATATTTATAGAGTAGGTTTGCGGTTCAATTACGGAGGTCGAAATCGTAAATGGGTAAAATCCGCCCAATAATTCCGTAGATATATACCCATTCAAAATTTTATTTTTTCAATATTTCCAAACATACAATTAAGATCGAATTGAAATCCTGTACTTTATTGAAAAATGACAGTTCGAATGTTCATGCCGAAATTAAGGAAGATATTATGATCAGAAGACCATAGAAAACATATTTTTAGATTTTCTCAGAGCTAGATACACACGAAATTTTGCTCTAAGTTGCACGTTCGTATTTCAAAATTGCCCAAGAAGTTTCAATTTGATCTAGCCATTACTGCATGAGATATCAAGGAATTAACCTCAAAATTTCAAATGGATCTAACTCAGAAATTATCCAACCGATTCCACCCATTAACGAACTCAACCGAGATATTTGGACTCCAAACCTTATCTGACAATTTCAAGTCGCCAAGTCTTTTCCTTCGAAAGTTAGAGCACATACGGACGGACAGACAGAATTGAATTTGACCAGGTATTCTTTTTCAGGGAGTTCAACTCAATCGTTGAAGACCATTTTCGGCTCAAAATTCGAAAATTACAGACATCATGACGAAATGATAACGCGCCGTTTCCTAGAGAACAAGCGCGTATAAATTATATAAGCTTCTAGCTTCAGCTTTTCGAATGTTAGCGCTTCGCAAATTTCGCATTTTTTGGGGTTAGGAAAAAGCCACACCAATATTTATATTTGACCTTCATTGAATTTTACATGCTCGATCGATATCGTGAACATTAATAATAGGTAGTCTTACCCCCAACTAGAGAGAAAAATGCCACCAAAATAAGAAAACTACAACACAGTCTTTTGCTGACTGACTCTCCGGCAGAAGAATCAGCACCACCTCTGCTGGCCTCCACACTCAATATTCGATGCATTATTTCGAGTGTACTTCGTTCCTGAGATTTAAAGAATAACTGGCTTATTATTATTTTCTATTTAAAAACCACTGACATCATATAAGTGTCCGCATTGGCATAAATAAAACAATCTTCAGGTTTTCGCACACCGAAATAGTAATGGACGTAGAATTCGGAATCACAGACAGGATTGGATTCAGAGCACAGAATAAAGTGTGTTAAGATTTCGCAGCGTTTTCAGATATCGAAAACTGGTTGCTCGATGGTCATTTCTAGCACCAACCTCCATCAGATGTTCGTTATATAGTGCATTACTCAAAATGTATACTCCATTTATTCACTAAAATAAATAAGTCAGTTGGTTGGCCATGGAAGTTTGACACTTTCCACTCTGTATAATTGAAAATTGTTTGGTTAGGTTTATTATCCTGTAAGATCACTACGCAACGTTGTACGTTCTACATCAGGGCTGTGTTGCTAGATGAGGCAAAGCAGAATCCGTTGAATTCAATGACGAATAATCATAATAAATTGTGAGTATAAAAATTACTTAATAATAGTTGAAAAAAATTTCAAAAAGCAGTGCCGTGAAGGCAGCAACTTTTGCGCATGTTCAATGTAGATGACCGTCGTTAGGCAGCCTAACGGCCGACTGCGTAAACACAATAACTTCCGAAAGAAACAACTTAGAAACTCGATATTTGTAGAGAAGGTTTGGACTTTAATTACGAAGGCCGAATTCGTGAATGGGTAAAATCCACCCAATGACTCCGTAGATATACCCAAATACAGATCAGATCGAATTGGAATCCAGTACTTCATCGAAAAATAACACTTCGAAGTTTCATACAGAATTTAATGAGGATGATATTATAAGAAAATCATAGACTTTTTTTTTCAAATTGTTCTAATGATACGATTATCACGAAATTTCGCATAAAGTTGTCTTTCAGCATCTCAAAACTAGCTGTGAAGTTTTATCAGGACTGAATCAGTTTTTCTCGAGTTATACCGAAAAAATCAACGATATCGAAAAGAAAACCTCGAAATTTGACATATTTTTTTCCGATATCTCCGGAACTTGAAAATTTTTTTTTGAATTTACTGACAATATGATCCTGACGAAATTTGGCTCAAAGTTGCGCGTCGTTATACTCCACCTAACTGCCAAGTTTGAATCCAATCGCTGGAGTAGTTTCTGAAATAAAAAATGAATAACTTCAAATTTCAAGTGCCTATAACTCCGAAACTGTTCGACCGATTTGGCCCATTAACGAACTTAACCGCGGCATTCTGATGCGCAACCTATCCTGAAAGTTTCAAGTTGTTAGCTTGGTTCTGTCGACAGTTAGCGTGTCTACGGCCGGCCGGCCGGACAGAATCGATTTTGACACCGGATTCGTCATCAGTGAGTTCAAACTAGTCGATTGAGACCATTTTCGGCTCAATCATTCAAAATTACAGACATTTGGACGCTGTTCCCCAAGAACATGCGCGCAAAAAAAACAAGATAATATATTTGCCTTATTTTTCAAGTGTCTTCTTGGTTTTCACCCCAAATATCTGAAAAAAACACCAGAAAAGAATGCAAAATACTCCTAAAATAGCCTCGATAAATATACAATCATTTGGGCAAAAGGGAAACGAACTTCTTCTTTTCGATAAAAAGCAAAAGCACAATGTTGAATGACTGCAATATGATTTATTCATTTTGATGAACATTTTTTTCAGCTTATTGCATTCCACAGCAGAGGATATATTTTACACATTTAATACATTTATGTTTTCTCAATTCCTAATACAAAATTATTTCATTACTGAACCTATCTAGAATTCTCGTCAAAATGTGATTATCTGGCAATAATAAATAGTCAACATTTGTTTGTTTAGTTTTCTTACTCATCTAGATTTTTACCAGCCTAAAATTTAGATGAAATATCTATATCTGAAATCCTATATTTTCCGAATTAATTTTTAGAGTTTTATTCAACAAAATGTTCATTTATAGAACTATAATGAGGTTGTTGGAGATTGTGAGCAGTTTTCTATTAAATAGTCCACAGTGTAGCACTCATACAAGTGGGCCATTTAATGAGTTTTCTCATCATGTGAAATTGCAATTGATGTTTGCTTATTTTGTTGAATTAACGAGTTCTCCAGTCGGAAAATCACATTTTTCATCAGTCTGTTAGACGATCTTATTACTTATAAAAATTACATTTTTGTTTGATTTGGAATACCATTCAGATTAGGTACCTACTATAGAGTGTGTAATTGAAAACGTACCACCTTAATATCTCGGCTCCCATGCAAAACAATAAAAAAGCAAAGAGGGGTAAATTTGGTATCAACCCTGTGAGCGTGAAATATTAGATAGAAATAAAACCATGTCCACGACTTCATTGATAAATTTGGAATAATGGAGGTTTTTCCTGAATTTGGGTTATTACTGCAAATGCAAATTTGAACATAATCATTATGGGTTTGATTCATCATTTTCCCAAATTACCTTCAGAAAGTATTTAAAATCAGATTTCATAATTGGGGTTCGGGATTTGCCAGGCATGCACGAAGTGACAACGGTGTTAAGTAGAATAGCTTTTTCTGCTATAGAATAATGAAATATTTGTTCCTATTCTGTGGTGCACACGTGTTCTTTGTAGATATAACCAAACAATTTCTGTTTGCGATTTGTCAGTAATATGACAGTATGACAGTCTGTGCTCTTCTTTTTCTATTCCTTGGTCGTTGTCTTCTACTCTAACTAGATCGAAGTATAGCTATCTCTGTTTTCCTAAGCAAATTAACACATTTGACGTCCTTTTCTTTCCGAGAAAGCTGAATTCGACGTTGCCATATCGTGCACTCAAGACAAATCCCTTTAAATTTCAAATCCCCATTTTTATTTTTCAGTTTTAGGTGATCAAACATCTTTTTAAAAATATAATATTGAAATTATATGTTTGAAATGTGACGTTCTAAAGATTTTCATGAAAATTACTGCATTTTCGTTTGAAGGGAAAACCCCCATTCTGCATATTTTACAACCTACAATAGAGTTGTCAAAATGGTCAACTCCATTCTCTGTGATTGCTGGGAATTTTAAAGCTTACGAGAAACGTCAAAATTTTCACTTCATATTATTCAATGGTCGTGGACAAACATTTTTTACACAATATCATAGAATTTGTAGTGGTTTTTTTAGATTTTTTCATCACTCCCTCAGAATAATAAATCTGAGAATTATTAATAAAATGGTCAAGTGTACGGAATTTTGAAAAGGCATCGAATTACCTTACAAATAAGGTGTCACTCAACCCTCTTCCCACCTAAGAATTTGAGGGGTGCTAAAATCACGCTCTTAGGGTTGAAACAAACTGATTGAACCAACCGTGTAAATTATCCCCCTACGAATGAAAGCTTACTTATTTTGCATTTTTTCTAATTTTGCATGTGGGTACTATCATTTCAAATTGACACACTGTATATTTCGTATGCAAACAGCTATACATTCAGAATTGTCATATGTACTTATTCGTCATGGATTTTTGTCACCAAAGATAATAAGTAATTTCAAAACCAAATTGATGGTGAATTATTCTAAATCGTGTCCGCATTTGCTACAAATCTTGGTGTTAGTTGAAGGATCATTGGCTCCTGAGGTGTAGTGATGATCCACTGATTTGGACCGCACTCTCCTTGGAGCAGATGGGACCTCTAGTAAACTATTATTGTTAGGGGATGATCTGCATCCACTGCTATCTGAAAAATATGAACATTAGAGAATTTTGACAAATTGTACAACAAAATTCAACCCTTGTGAAGTCGACAAGTTTTGCGCGCATGTTCGTTGGCCTATTCACGTCGCAAACTCCCTGAAAATTAAATCAATCTGAAGAATTCTCTAAATGGGGGCAAACGTACTCAAAAAACTACCTAGAAAAGCACTGACGTGAGGTCAGGACTTTTACGCGCTTGTTCCGTTGCCAAAGCGGTCATCTATACAAGAATTGACCCTGCCAAACGCAGATTATTTCACATGGTCCTCACGAAACTCAAGCTATAATTTTCGATCAAGTCCTAGATTGAGAGTCGATCCAAAATTTTGAATGGGTACAACTATCTAAAGAATAATTGGTGAATTCCAACCCATTTAAGCATTCGACCTTCTTAATTAAACTGAAGACCTACTCTACATATATATTCCCAATGCCGGTTCTTCCTAAAGTTAATGTGTTTACGACCGGCCTTAACACTGATAGTAAACAAAATAAATTCCGGAAGAATCTACTCAGTAGCTTGATAACTGTAGACTGAGTTTGGAGTTTAATTACGAATGCCGAATTGGCGAATTAGTAAAAACTATCGAATAATTCTGCCGATATACCCTTTCAAAATTTCAGTTTCCCGATATTTCCAAAAAACATAGATCGAATCGCCCTTCAAAGAAAAGTGCCACCTTGAAGTTTCAGCCAAATAGGGTCTACAGAACAATGAGCAAAAAAAATTAAAAAGTCCTCCTGCATTTTGTTAAATGGAGAGAGTTATTTTACTCATTGTTCTGTGGGCCCTTTTTGGTTGTCATGAAAACACTCGATTATAAAACGCGCGTCGAAATTATGGAAAATGAAAAATTAGTTATTGATTCTCCGGGTGGAACCTAGTACCTACTTCAATGCCGAAATAAATTTCCAATGTCACTCCATTTTTGCGCGCATGTTCTAGGGGAACAGCGTGCTATCGTTTTGTCCAAATGTCTGTAATTTTGGATGATTGAGACGAAAATGGTCTCAATCGACTAGGTTGGACTCACTGATGACGAATCCGGTGTCAAAATCGATTCTGTACACGGTAACTCTCGACAGAAGCGAGCTAGCAACTTGAAACTTTCAGAATAGGTTGCGCATCAGAATGCCGCGGTTGAGTTCTTTAATGGGCCTAATCGGTCGAATAGTTTCGGAGTTATAGGCACTCGAAGTTTTGAAGTTATTTATTTTTTATTTCAGAAACTACTTGAGCGATTGGATTCAAACTTGGCAGTTAGGTGGAGTATATCGACGCGCAACTTTAAGCCAAATTTCGTCAGGATCATGTTGTCAGTAAATTAAAAAAAAAATTTTTTTCGAAATTTTTTTCCAAAAAATTTTTTTCCGGAAATCATTCATCATATCCAAAAAAATTCCACATACACTTTGAGCTTTATATTTCACAATAGTGTTCCAAATTTCAGTTCGATACGGTTATAAGTTTTGGAGATATCGGGAAAAAATATGTCAAATTTCGACGTTTTCTTCTCGATATCGTTGATTTTTTCGGTATAACTCGAGAAATACTGATTCAGTCCTGATAAAAATTCACAGCTAGTTTTGAGGTGCTGAAAGACAACTTTTTGCGAAATTTCGTGATAATCGTGTCATTAAAACAATTTGAAAAAAAAAATGTCTGTAATTTTCTTATCGTATCATCCTCATTAAATTCTGTATGAACCTTCGAACTGTAATTTTTCGATGAAGTACTGGATTTCAATTCGATCTGATCTGTATTTTTGGAAATATTGTGAAAATAAAATTTTTATTGGGTATATCTGCGGAATCATTGGGTGGATTTTACCCATTCACGAATTCGGCCTTCGTAATTAAGGTCCAAACCTTCTCTACAAATATCGAGTTTCTAAGTTGTTTCTCTCGGAAGTTATTGTGTTTACGCAGTCGGCCCTTAGGCTTTGTCATTCGGTGACAAATTTCATCAGATACCATCGTCTCGAAGTAAATGAGCCATGGCAAAGTGCACATACTGAAAACCACTTCGAAGTAACTAAGTTTTCAAAAAAATTTTTTCTTGAAAATTTCTGCACTCCTGTAAAGAAGATACAAAGACCTTGCCAAAAAAGTACCATATATATACTTTAATATATAATTTCAACACGAATCAAAAAATCCTTGAGGAATGTGTTATAAGCTCTCGGTCCTCTGGAGATTGCGGTTTTGTGTAGCTTCACTGAAACAAGCACAAACGGAATTTACTGGAGCCAGGGCCGTAGCTAGGGTATGGCAAGTTAGGGCAATGCCCTTGAAACACCATTGCCCTACCTCAAAAAAGCAAAAGCTCAGTATTCTAAAATTCATTAGATCGATGAGAATTTTCTCTGGCCTACCTTCAATTCCCATTGCCCTACCTCAAAGCAGTGTCTCCATTGTCACCGTAATTACGGTAGATTCACCGTAATTTATGCGAAGCAGCCCAAAATCTACCGTCTATCGGAGAAGGGCAATTAAGGTGACATATTCTACCGTAATTCCAATTTTACCGATTTCCTGGAAAATACTATAGAGGAAAACATGAATTCATGTCATTTCGTGGTAAAAATTAGAAATTAAAAACCGGAAGTCACTGAATGCCAATTCCATTAATCAAATATTTCAGCACAATTCAATCATCCTAAAATTTCTCGCAATTCTTGTATCACTTGGTGAATACATAGATTGGCTGTCCTTAGGAATTATGACATATATATTTCTTCTCTTGTTTCCTTAATAAGAAACCCTCGAATTTCGAGTATTTGAAAAATATCCGTTATATTCGGAAAGAGAGATCCATTTTGTCACAGTAATTCGCAGTGTTAGGAAAAAGCTCACAGATCTTTGGCCTTTTTGCATAACTAACTGATATTTTTGAAGGGCTCGTGATGGACGTATATTTATTATACCTCTTCAGGGTAAGTAAGGTGATAAACATCCAACCAGGTACATTCTATTTTTCGTTTTAATCTAATGACTCTCCTTGTGAGGGCGTCATGAAACTGATATCGCAGTGTCAGTGTTAACTGCAAAAATATTGTCGATCTATAAGCGAACTCGAATAAATTTGGATCGGATCTCCGTGAGGATTTGAATATAACGAGATTAAAGGGATGATGTTTTGATTGGAAAGCTGATATTTAGACCAATACAGGTTGTTCCTGAATTGGGAATACAAATGAAAAGGGGAGATTCCTTCAAAAAAAAGTCCAAAAAACATGAGAAACAATACCCATATTATTGAAATAATCTGATGTATCATTTCCTACTAAGTTCGTCAGTAAAATAGATTTTCACAGGATCAAGGAAAGTAAATTTTTGAAAAAACTCAATTCAACTGATGCCGACGTTTCGCGGATATATTTCCACTTCTTCAGGGCAATCATATATCCGCGAAACGTCGGCATGGGTTGAATTGAGTTGTTCCAAAACAACCACTTTCCTTCATCCTGTGAAAATCTGTTTTAATGATGAACTTAGTAGGAAATGAAATATCAGATTCTAATACCCATATAAATGCATTTCATAGTCAAAATATGAAAATATAATGAGTGAAACTAATAACCGAATTCTTTCCAGCCCAGATAAGTAATAGGGAAAATCTTCAGACGTACAGATTTGTCACAATAGTATGAATTTATTCATCCAAATCATCATCACAAATAATGAAGAGAAAACGATTAAACCTCATCACAATTGATTAGATCAAACAACTAAATATAATGATTACGATCATTCCTTTTAATATGTTTTTCGATTTACAGGTGCTTCGAAATAGAAACTGCGAAAACATTTTCGCCAAAAGATACAAGCTCTCTTTTTTGATCAAATAATGATTGAAAATTGGTCACCGACGTCACCGTATTTCTACCGTATATTTCATTTTCGGTTTTCTCGAATCTACCGTAAAATACCGTAATTTGGGAGTGGCAACGCCGTAATTCCGCCCAGAGATGTTGGAGACACTGCCTCAAAGTCAACCCTATGGCCCTGGCTGGAGCATGTTCTAAGTGTCTATATTAGCCGCACTGGCCCTCGTTACTCCTCGCAGCCAGGGTCTGGTTAGGTTAGGTGAGGTTAGGTTATGTTAGGTTAGGTTAGGTTATGTTAGGTTGTATGTTCCACCAAAAAAGTTCATAACATTATTAAATCAACGAAAATGTTGGTAGACTCACCAGAATGTCCCGAAATCTCTTCATCCTCAAGAAGAGGAGCATCGTCCGCCATTGAGTGTCTGTTGGAAGGGGGTTCCAGCCCGTGAAAGAGATCCAAACGGGAATCCAATGAAAACTGCTTTCCTGACATCAAGATTCCCTTGATCCTCCTCCTCATGGCTGCATCCAAAGAAAGAAAAGGGGAACAGACCCGATGTAAGATATCGTACAAGTCTCTCACTGAACCACAATCGAAGGACCAATTCTTACCTGGACTGTCTTGGGCATTTTGTCGCAGTTTGATGGTTTTGGAAAATTGCTCGAGGACGTCTTTCTGATCGTAGATGGCCGCGAAGCTGCCATTGACGATTTTCGGCGACATTGGGGAATTGGCGAGGAGAAGGCTGGTACCGAAGTTTTCGTTTTTGGTCTTGGTATCTGGAGAATTTTTCACGTTAACCACTTCTGTATAACTTTTCAACGACATTTTTGTGGATTAGTTGCTTGCATGCAATTTGATGAGGCTTAGAGTCTCATGTTTTCATGCAGAATTTGTCTTATTTAACACCCTTCTGTTCTTGTAATCTTTTTGGGAATCCCATTGCATGCATAGGAAATACTAATGATTACTGAGTTGGGGAACAACATTGGAGCTGCAATTCTTCAATAACCCCCAATAACATAATTTTCTTCAGAATTGCGTCCTTTTACTATTATTGTGTCTAAAATGTCTGTAGCTTTCGAAATACTTGCCAAAAATGGTTGAATCAGTCCCACAAATCTTGAAGTAGATTACGGATCTGTGGGTCATGCATTTTCAATGTTTTTCAAAAAAAAAAAAATATTGTTTTTTTTTTAAATTTTTTCTATATAATATCACGATTATCACGATATTTCGCACAAAATTGTCTTATTATGATTGGATTAGTCTTTTTTGAGTTATTACAGAAATAACAACGATACCACGAAACAAATCAGGAAATTTGACATATTTTATCGCCATATTTCCGAGAATAAACATTGGATCAAACAGAAATTTGATACTTCATCTTGAAATATTGGGTTTAAGGCTTTGGCAAATTTCGTTTGAAATCTGATTATTAGTTTCGAAAAAAATTTTTTTGGAAAGAAAAATAAAGAAAAATCAGTGAATTTTTTTTTCTGATCGTCCTGATGTCATGATCATCACGAAATTTTGCACACAGTTGTGCATCAGTATTTTTCAACTAGTTACAGAGCTGCATCTCGGTTGGATCAGTATTTTTTGAGCTATTCCAGAAATAACGACATCGATGAAAAAACACAAAATTTTACAAATTTTCTCCTAAAATATCTCAACAGTTTTTATTCGGAGCACTATTGTACAATGAAGATTTCGAAGTCGGTGCAGAATTGCCTTACTTTGATAGATTTTTTTGAAGAAAATTTTGAAAATTTTTTTTTTTTTAATTTCCTAACTATACGATCTCAACCAAATTTTTCAAGTAGTTTCACGTCAATATGCTCCAATTAACAACCATGTTTCAATTCCATCACTCTCATAGTTTCTGAGATATTGAGAAAATTATATCAATGACTATAATTACGAAACCACTTTGGCCATTAACGAACGACATTCTAAGTTTCGTGTACTAGCTGGCTTTGTTTGACAGAAATCGTGTCCTCGACTGAACACTGGATTCGATCAGTGAGAACCCAACCTAGTCGTTGAGACCACTCTTGGCTGAAATTCGAACATTACAGACATTTGGACAATCGACATGTTTCCCAGAACATGCGCCAAAAACGCCTGTATTCATGATATATTTATGCATTCTCCAGAATGGTGATTAATTCATGAAATTATTTTTAAATCACTTCAGGGAAGTATGGATCGAATTTTATATTTATTTCAAAATCCTCATGGATATGATTTTTTTTTCTCGCAGCTCACTAAATGCTCCCGATAAGATCATAAACGTGTTAGTACCACGAGACAATTAAAATGAAATAAAATCAAATAACAATAGAAACTCAAAATCATTATTGAAATGATCAGTGATATATAACAAACTTAAATAATAAACTATTTTACGTGAATATAAACATAATGGTCCACCTGACTACAACATTGTGATGAGAATTAACTTTACAACAAAAGAAAATATTTTGTACGATATCATAATATTAAAATAAAACTTCTCTTCCTAACTGAAACTGTTATTGCTATATTGCTATACATATTTACAACTATCTTTCTAGTTTCATTCTCAAATTTAAAAATACTATACTCGAATCTTTTTCTTTAGAATTTATCTGAAAGTTTCCAGCTTCCCTGAGAACATTATAGAGATAGTTAATATCACTTATAGATCACATTGAGATCTTTTTTCCTTTATATTCAGATTTTAAACAATGAGTATTCAAATGAAGCTCAATATGACCCACATGCAAATTACACTAGAAATGAATTCAATTTGTGTCAGTGGTCAACATGAATGCGACATCGCATAGATGTCACTTTACTGGGAACTTATGTACCACTCCTCAATGCCTTTTGAATTCAAACATATCATTTAAATCGGATTGATTGGTTGTACCTCCAAGTGGAACCCTGGGCCTCTTCGTCTCATCCATTTCTCTCAAAACGTCAGTAGCAACTGTTTCGATTTCCTTCCAGTCCCTGATGATGTCTTCAACAGTTGTTCTAGGCGATGTAACCGTGAACCTGATGACGTATTTTCCTTTGAAAGACGCTGGCACTAGATGGATGTTACGGCGTGAATTAAGCCTCTTCCACAACTGTTCTGTGATGTGATTTTCCCCAACCAATCTGAACACCACCATTCCAAGATGCCTTTCTGCTGGAATTTCGAAACGATGGTCTGATTTAAGGAAGGATTCCAGTTTTTTAGCTAGTGACACGCCCTGGAACAAAAAAGGCATTGTTTTAAAGAGTTATGATAGCCATAATCTGATGAACGCAAAAAAATTTTTCACATTCAGATCACACGCGAGACTCGCTTTGTGACTCACTTGATCCCTCTTATACTTTCTATTGAAATACTTTCGATTATCGCTGGAATTCAATTTTCAGTCACATTGAGAGTTACAATTTGGTCAACGTGTTCGTCGTTTCTCAATGAGAGTCGCGTAAAGATCACATTGGCGTCAAATGATAAAGTACATTTTTTACGTGTGACTTGAATTATGGCGAATACATCTAGGTGGTTCTATACCAGGAGCACGAAGGCCCATCATTCTGATGTTGTTGCCAATTGGCTCGCATTTCAGTCACATTTTGAGTAAAACTTTGTAACAAGCAAATCAACTGATTTTCAGGTTACTTCATGATTTCAATATTGAATTTAATCTGAAGCAATAGCTGAATCAGTGCGTGATAAAACCGAGAACAAAGTTGACTTACGTGTCTTATATGTTTTTGAAGTCCAGTGATTCCATAATTTCTAATCACGAACCAAAGTTTCAGCGCTCTGAATTTTTTACTCAGTGGAATTTGCCAGTGCTGAAAAAATCAAGTTAGGTTATTGTGATGAGATCATTCACTGTTTTCTTACCATGAAATCGATGGCTAAGCCTGAGTATTCATGTTGTAAATAAAGAGGATCTACGTTGAATGTTTCATGAAGAGCAATGCAATCTTTCACCCTGAAAACATTTTTATATTAAGAAACAATCGTTATTCAAACATATCCCTAACAATTTTAAGGCTATAAAAATGATGAAAAACTTCAATTTCAACATGTTCAAATTAAAACAGTTTTTGCGAAGTCACAGGTAGCAAACTCTAGATCGGTCAATCGTAAATATTATACAACTTAGAGCCTGTACATTTGTAAAGTATGTTTAAACCTCAATTACCAAGTAAGAATTCATTCTAAATGTCCTTTTTGCGCGCATGTTCTAGGGGAACAGCGTGCTATCGTTGTGTCCAAATGTCTGTAATTTTGGACGATTGAGCAGAAAATGGTCTCAATCGACTAGGTTGGACTCACTGATGACGAATCCGGTGTCAAAATCGATTCTGTCCGGTCGGCCGTAGACACGGTCACTCTCGACAGAAGCAAGCTAGCAACTCTAAACTTTCAGGATAGGTTGCGCATTAGAATGCAGCGGTTGAGTTCGTTAATGGGCCAAATCGGTCGAATAACTTCGGAGTTATAGGTACTCGAAGTTTTGAAGTTATTTATTTTTTATTTCAGAAACTACCTGAGCGATTGAATTCAAACTTGGCAGTTAGGGGGAGTATAACGATGCGCAACTTTGAAAAAATTTCGTCAGGATCATGTTGTCAGTAAAATTAAAAAAAAAAAATTTCCAACGGCTGACTGCGTAAACACAATAACTTCCGAAAGAAACAACTTAGGAACTCGATATTTTTAGAGAAGGTTTGGACCTAAATTACGAAGGCCGAATTCGTGAATGGTTAAAATCCACCCAATGATTCCGTAGATATACCCAATCAAAATTTTATTTTTTCAATATTTCCAAAAATACAGATCAGATCGAATTGAAATCCAGTACTTCATCGAAAAATAACAGTTCGAAGATTCATACAGAATTTGATGAGGATGATATGATAAGAAAATCCTGGAAATTTTTTTTTTCAAATTGTCCTAATGACACGATTATCACGAAATTTTGCATAACGTTGTCCTTCAGCATCCTTAAACTAGCTGCGAAGTTTTATCAGGACTGAATCAGTATTTCTCGAGTTATACCGAAAAAATAAACGATATCGAGAAGAAAACCTCGAAATTTGACATATTTTTTCCCGATATCTCCGAAACTTATAATCGTATCGAACTGAAATTTGGTACACTGCTGTGAAATATGAAGCTCAAAGTGTAAGTGGACTTGTTTTTCGGATATGATGAATGGTTTCCGGAATAAAAAATTTTTCGGAAAAAAATCTCGAAAAATTTTTTTTTTAATTTACTGACAATATGATCCTGACGAAATTTATCTCAAAGTTGCGCGTCGTTACACTCCACCCAACAGCCAAGTTTGAATCCAATCTCTCGAGTAGTTTCTGAAATGAAAAATAAATAACTTCAAAACTTCCTATAACTCCGAAATTATTCGACCGATTTGGCCCATTAACGAATTTAACCGCGGCATTCTGATGCGCAACCTATCCTGAAAGTTTCAAGTTGCTAGCTTACTTCTGTCGAGAGTTACCGTGTCTACGAGCGGCCGGACAGTATCGATTTTGACACCGGATTCGTCATCAGTGAGTCCAACCTAGTCGATTGAGACCATTTTCGGCTCAATCATCCAAAATTACAGACATTTGGACAAAACGATAGCACGCTGTTCCCCTAGAACATGCGCGCAAAAATGAATAGTTTGCATAATCTAATTCTTGGAAGAGCGGGTCGTTGCTATGGGATGAACTGTCTCAAAGGCGGAATCCGGTAGCATGGAGTTCCTAACAATATATTTCTTAAAATAACACTACTTACCACATTGCTGTGCATTCGAAATTAACCATGAGCCATTTGGAAGGATTGAAAGCTATAGAATCTGCGTACTCAACCCCTTTGAGCCAACCTCTGAATTCTGGACATATGAAAGCCGACCCTGCGTATGCTGCGTCTATGTGAAGCCATAGTTTTTCCCTTTGGCACACTTCTCCTATTTCTTCCAAATGGTCGAAAGCACACGCTCCTGTAGTTCCTAATGTTGCACAAACCTGGAGAAACAGATTATACATATAGAATAATGATAAGATGAAAACATCTGAAACTAATTAGTAACCACATTGATTCATTGCGTGCAAATTCTATGGAATGGTAGTTGGATTTCTGTTTGTACGGTTAGCGATTTCTCGAAACGACAACCCCGCCTTCCGTAGACCAATAATCCGACCTCTTTCAAATTCACTTAGCTGGCGATAAATTTCGCGTTCACGTGCTCTAGGAACAACACTTTGGATCTTGTTTGGTTTGTTGTAAAATTTAAGAAATTTGCAAAAAACGACTACAATATTTAAGTAACAAACAATGTTTACATTAAAAAACCTTCACGATGTTTTCTCCTTGCTATACTATCTACAGTGTGTCCACGGATTGGGTGCCGGTAAGGTGTAAATGACGAAAAATTTTCGAGTTAGACTCTGATATTCTTGGAATCGCTCCTGCTTAGTCTCAAATTAAGATGTTGAGAGAATGAGCCAAATCAATTAATATACAGGGTGGTTTAGAACTGATTTGATGAAAATTGTTAAGAATTAAGTGCCTTTGTTTTAAAAGATATCGAGAAAGTTTTTTGAGAAAAGTTGTTAAGAATCAAAAGACACGGCTAAATCTCGATTCTCACATAAATCGATCACCTTTGATTTTGTAAAAAGGTTATGAAAATATTTGATAATATCCATCGTTACAAATGCCAGACGTGACTTGTAACGTACATTTTATTCGTCATAAACGAAAATTTTCCAGTTAAAAATATGTTGAGCATAGAACAAAGAATGTTTATTGTGGAGTGCTACAGTTTAGGTGCAGACATTTCGTATCAGGGAATAATAGGACAATTCCATGAACGCTGGCCAAATATTACGGTACCACGTAACCCTGTTAAAAAAATTGTGTCAAAATTTAAATTTTTGCTCATGACAAAACGACTCACGCATCGGATTGACAAAATATTCATGAAGTCAAGGTAGGCTGATTTATCTGAAAATTGAGTTCCTATTTACAAAATCAAGTTGATCGATTTATCTGAGAATCGAGATTTAGCCGTGTCTTTTGATTCTAAACAACTTTTCTCAATAAAATTTCTCGATATCTTTTAAAACAAAGACACTTTATTCTCAACAATTTTCATTAAATCAGTTCTAAACCACCCTGTATATTAATTGATTTGGCTCATTTTTTCAACATCTCAGTTTGAGACCATGCAGGAGCGATTTCCAGAATATCAGAGTCTAGCTCGAAAATTTTTCGTCATTTACACCTTACCGGCACCCAATCCGTGGACACACTGTATGTTTCACCAAAAAAAATTTAAAATTTAAACAGCTCCTTCTGGGTGTTGCAGTGATGCTCGCGTCCTAAGCCAAATAAAATTCTTTCGAATAAATATGTATTCTCATTTCGATTCAATAGACTTTTATCGCTCTATATAGACTTGATTGGATTCCTGCATCATCTTCCATACTGTGAAAAGATAAATCGGATTTACTGCTAAATCTGAAGCGAACTAATTTACTGAAATATCTCAAGGAGTTTGTCGGCAAATATGTGATTGGCAGAATCTTCTTAAAAGGACGAAGGAATCGTTTCATTCCCATGGGATACAATTAGCAGGATAGATCCTTTTTTATTTCGGTATGTTTCAAGTAATGATTCCTGTTGATTTCGCGGGATCAAGATGAAATTCCTACTTCAAATGTTTTTCTTGAACGAATAACTTGGTGGTGCTATCATTATTTCCACAAGCGGCCAATCGTAAACACGAAAACTACCGGAAAGAACAACTTAGAACCTACATTTTATAGAGCAGGTTTGAACAGTGTATAAGAAGGAATAATACATGAGGGTAAGATCCCTATAATAATTTGTATGTATAGAAATGTTGGAATATTAAAATAACGAATACATATATCCACGACATTATTAGATGGATCTTACCCTCATGTATTATTCCTTCTTATACACTCTTCGAACCTCTCAACCAATTGAACAGCTGATCTCGCCTGTAAAACACCTCAGCAAGAATCAGGTCATGAGATTCTGCTGGCCATCGGTAAACCTTAGTTTTTTTTTCGAGTAAGAAACTAGCTACTGTGTGCACTATATGAGATCGATCACTATCGTACGTGCATTAAGAGAAAGTTTCACCGAAATCTGCAAAATTTAGCAGAATAACAGCAGAATTTGGTTCTGGTATTACCTAGCTTACATGAAACCTTCTACGAAAGGAGATTACTTCTGTTAATTATTGCAACGGCATATTGAACCATCAATGTTTCGCCTTGGTACAGTTTCCACACGATCAACATACAAAGGCGTCGACATACTCTTCTTCTTCTAGAATCTGGTTTCAAAACAAATCTTGTTTAGTCTGTCAACAATACACTTTTCCCTTTTCTTGTTCATCCCAGCTAAAATCATGGTTCCCACAAGAAATAACAACAGGAACTCTGGGGGAACGTCTAGCGTGAAGTCCAACTGTTCAATTGGTTGAGAGAAAAATGGCAACAAATTGATCAAGTTCCGATTGATAACCTGATCAAAAGCATGCCTATATAGGAGATGTGCGGATGTCGTTAATTTACATTTATATTTTTAACGTCAGAAGTACGTTTCAGAAACAAGGTTGCTTCCTTTAAGAAATACACCATTACGCCAAGGATACATAAAGCAATTTTCAAACCAATTATGGTGAACTGTATCAGCCCAACGTCATTAAAATAATTCAAACTGAAGTACACAAACAAAACTCACATGGAATGGTAGCAGTCCAGCTTTTCTATCAGCAGTTATAGCTGCTTGAAGAGCATCTCCTCTCATCGACAAGTTATCGTCACTTTCTACGAATCTAATATTTACTAAACCTATGAGTGCTGCCTTCTCAACACTGGAATGTGCTTGGTCTGAGCAGTATGCGACTAATTTGTTGGTTATACAAGATTCTTCAGGATACAAAGCTCTGTAGTGTTTGAGGGCTCTCGTTCTCCCAGCAAGAAGGCAAACAAGAGTTGCTTCACTAGCTGTAGGCTAGAAGTGAGAAAACATTGATTGTGTGAGATAGGAGCTTAGTGGAGATGAGCACCAGGTTCATAATTCATTGGTTAGTACTCAAAATTTAATACTCTCCATTGACATCAATACATTTTCATATGTGTGTGAACCAGTTTTTTGAGCACTGCTCTTTTTGACAGACCATACAGATGGTGCTTCATCGCCAAATGCCGATGCAAGATGATCAGTATAGATTGCTGTTGGCCTGCCCCATGATGTAAATCATATGGTGTGCTCATGTGCATTCAGAAGTGACGAACGCAACAGGAAGGTTCAAAGCACATAATAAATTATAATAACATGATCACAAGGACGAATATCTGTCGATATATCAACAAATATTCCACCTTGATCAGAGCTAATCAACGAAAACATCTACACCGAAGAAGCGGATCCAAGGAGAATGACTACAGCTGTTTCACAGTTATTACTGATCGTCAGGTCAACTTACCTCGGATAAAACCGCAGAAGGAATCTCGATACTTGTCACCTTTCAGAATGATCTTCCAGAAGCATCTTGCGACCCCCACCTTCGAGTGCAGAATACCTTGATCCATGTGCATGACATTCTGAAAGGTGACAAGTATCAAGATTCCTTTTGCGGTTTTATCAGAGGTAAGTTGACCTGACGATCAGTAATAACTGTGAAACAGCTGTAGTCATTCTCCTTGGATCCGCTTCTTCGGTGTAGATGTTTTCGTTGATTGGGTGATTAGCTTTGATCAAGGTAGATTATTTGTTGATATATCGACAGACTTTCGTTCTTGTGATTATGTTATTTTAATATTACTGGAGCTCTCTTTTCTCCACGAACCAATTCCTATAATATATTATATTCTGTGCTGACGTCGTTTTTGAATGCACATGAGCATACCATGTTATTTATATCATGATGTAAAAAACTTACATCATGATTTATATCATGGTCTGAACCAACCACGTCAAAAACCTCGGTAGCGTAGTTGATTAAGAGATTGACTAGGATGCTGAAGGTACTGTGTTCGAATCCCGGAGAAGTCATGGATGTTTGTGCTGTTGTGAAAATAAAAATGTGTATAGGTGGGAATGAATGAGAAGTATACAATAAAAACGTGTGTACATGGTTGAATACGAGCACGTTGAAGAGAAGATGAATGAATGAACCAACCACGTCAAAGGTCATAGAAAATAATCAGTGATTTAGTCATATACGGTGTGTCAATTGGGGAACGAAACTTTATCATTTGTAATTTTATCAATTATAGATACATTACCTGTATAACCCCTCCACCTGTCTGTCCTGTTGTTCTGTGTAGAAAATGATCAGGCAAACCGATCATTTTCGCTAACCAATTCATCACAACCATTTCTAATTCAGTACAAGCTGGACTTGAGGCCTAGAAAAAATGTATCAATTAAAAAAACTCCCAATCCGAAAACTCTAATTCATTCTATTTATGAATTCTACGTATTCCACGGAATGAACCTTGAAAATTGCAGGGAATCTGACTCTTCCATCAAGCAAAGCACAAAATAATTCTTGAAATTTTCTGCTTTGTCTGATGAAAGAGTCAGATTTGTACCCTGAAACGTCACAGTTCGATTTCTTCATCGTTTGTATTGTTCCTGTATTGTTTATTAGGTAATCTGTTTTGCAAGAAACTGCCCTTGACAAATAGTTTGATACTGCAATCCGCAAGGGCGTTTTTCATGAAGAAAACAATTTTTAATATTTCTTTTTCAGATATTGGAAGTGAAAACCAATAAAAAACCTGAAAAAAATACTGATATGAAGTTAGGAGATTCCGCTCGCTTGTTTAAAATCATATAGAGTGGACAACACTCCACATAATGACCCCGACCAAAGCTTCTTGATAAGAACAGTTTTGAAATCTTCTTATGATCCCCATGAAATTTTGATTGGATATCGATCAGATAATTAGTCAAGAAAAAATTAGGAAAATGAAATTTCCAATGGATATATCTTCGAAATGAAAATTTAACCATCATGTTACAAAATGTTCATAATACAGGGAGGTTCCTTTCGAATATATTTTAGCGTGAATGCGTCACAACTTAATGAATGAAGGTCAATTCGACAATAAAAGACCGAAAAAATATCTTAAGAGTAAAGATAAAAAAAGTCATCGTTTGAGGAGCTATTGAAATAAATTCTAGAATATCAGCTCGTATTTTAGAAGAATTTGCTCTTTGTGCTTGAATGAAAATTGCCAACTCTTCGAACACCTCATTTGATGAAAATATTCATTGCTTTGAGGGATAAAAACTGAAAATACAATTTCTCGAACTTGATTCCAAAAAAAATAAATATCTATATTTTTGAAACATTAATTCCTAGCTCTATACATATATGTGAATATATGGAGTGTCCCACATAAAAAAAAATCCTGGTGATATCCCATGAAATATAAGTTTGCAGAAAATTCAATCAACTGAATTGAATTCCACGTGAGAACTTGTTACGAGAACATTTCTACAGAAATAAAATTTTCTACAGAAAAAAAGTTATATATTTCCAAAATGAACATTTTCGGGAAACACCTGGTAACTATTTAACGGCGATAGAAGTTGCGGTTGTTCTCAATGAGTTTCTCAAGAAAATTGGCTCACAGACATCGTCATCAGTCTATCTCGTACAGAAATAGGACTTTCCCTTCAAAATTTTCCAATTTGGCCCACCCTGTACATAAATTCTCACGAAAATTTGAAAAAGTTTTCGTATAGACGGCATTCACCTCAATAAGTTTCAAGTTCAATGAATCAGTTTTACAATTCTCCAGAAAAAATGCCTATATAACTATGGAACCACTGAGTGGTTACAGACATTTGAAAATCATGAAAAAGCTCCCGTTCCTCAGAAAACACATGTAAAAGAGTGATTATCATTTAAGGAAAACAGATTTACATATTAATATCACCAATTCATGGAAATATTGAAAATTATCTTATTTTGTTTGGTAATTAACAGGTTAAACAATCTATGACAACAAATACAATAATTATCATCGTTTCTAATTATCAGTTTCAAAAGAGGGAATAAAAAATTGGAAAAACCCAAACCGGTGTGAACCACTTTATTAAAAATTCAATAAGCACTTGTTCATAATATCTTCAAGTTCAATTAATCCAAATAATAAATCTTAGGCATCTCATTTCGAGACAAATATCCTATTCTGGAGAATAACAACTTGAAGGCTAATGCAAAAACTAAACAAAATCTGATTATTCCATGAGAAAATTTATGTGGAACATTAAAATCTCAATAAATACTCTTGTTTAATTCAATAACATTTCCACATGGTGAACGCTAATTGAGTAGCATAATTTAAAATATTTTGAATGAGGAGAGACGTTCCACAGTCGTTTCACCACTTTAAAAATCTTAGAGCGTCCGCACACGGGTCGACGCGATGTGGCCGACGAGATGTGCTCGACTCGAACAGTGCGACGTCGGCAAGTTCGTACGTCATAAGTTCCGAGTTCATTCAATATTGAACATAGATAGTGCCGATTTCAAAATCAGCGCGTCAAAAGAAGGTTGTCAATTCGTAGAAAACTATTTTTTCAAGGTTTAATAATTATTTTGCTCAGGGGCTGATTTCGATCATTTTATCGCGTTGGGCTCAGTATGACAACAAGGTGGTCCCTCTTTAGAATAAAATATACAGGGCAGTCCTAAGAGACATAAAACTGCATAATTACTTCATTCGTTGGCATCACCAACTTTCTATTGAATGAATTGGTAGGAAATTTCCTACCTACGGCAGGATATTTATGGCATAATACACAGGGTGTATCAAGAAGTTAATTTCCACAATTCTGCTGTTTATGGATATATTTTGATGATATCCCTTGGTTTGCATTCGGTATGGCTTCAGGTTGCGCTAATTTCAGAATGAGATATACAGGATGTCTCAAAATATTTATTAGAACTATTCTCCTGTTTATATTTCCATTTTGATGATTTATCTTCCTCTATGTTCCGTATGGCTCCACAGTGGTTTGATTTTCGAATGAGATATACAGGTTGTTCCAAAAATAATCTAGAAAAGCACAAACGAGAGGTCAAGAACTGTTACGTGATAGCTCAAATTCCTGAACAAAGTGGTCACTTATTCACGTTGACCCTGCCAATTGCAACTTCACTTTCTGATGGAAAGATTTGGCGTTCTTCTTTTCTAATGGTTCACACGAAATTTTGTATGAACCTTCAATCTGTCATTTTTCAATCAAATACTATATTTAAATTTGATCCGATCATTAGTTTTGGAAATATTAGGAAAATAAAAATTTAAATTGGCATGTCTACGAATCATTAGGACGGTTGCAACCAATCACGAATCCGGCCTTCGTAATTAACAAGCCCGAAACCTACTCTATAATATTATATTATATATAATTATTATGGGGTCTCAAAGAAGCTCCTTTCGGAAATGATCGTAATTAGGGCTGGCCAAACCACCGATCATAAACACAATAACTACCGAAATAATCTACTCAGGGACTTTATAACTGCAGAACAGGTTTGGAGTTCAATAAAGAAGGCAGAATTAGTGAATTGGCTAGGTATATTCACAAAATGCAGGTATATCCATTGAAAATTATATTTTTCTAATATCTCCAAAAATACGGTAGGAATCGAATTGAAATCAAGAACTCGATGTGAATATGAGAGCTTGCAGGTTTATGCACAATTTCGTGAGTACCAAACTATGATAACAAGGAAATGAGGGCGAAACTTACATTTTTTCCGATCTCCGAATATAAATATCCAATCAAATTGAAAATCGAAACACTTTTGTTAAATAGTGACCTCGAGGTTCGTGCTAAACTTCATTGTTTTGTTTTGTGTTCATATATTTATCTCGTACAATTAGGTAAATGATGAGGGGTTTTTGCTGCATTGATCGCACGAAAAATGTGAATTATACGAAGCTAGACGTATAAATTGGTGAGCATCTACGCATTAGATGATAGTTTTTACGCGCATGTCCTAGGACACTAGAGTGAATAATTCCATCACAGAAGTCTGATATTTTGCACCGAAAATAGTTTTGAACGACTAGGTAGGACTCATATATGAAGAATTTTTGGTCATTTGCAATTTATCTGTTTGATCAGTCGTTAGTTGGACCCTAAATACAGAGAATATTTGATCAATATCCATCTAATGATTTCAGCGGTATATGCTTAGACATATATCCTTAGTCTAAGGATATATGCATTCGAGATTTTATTTCACTAGTATTACCAAATATCAAATGGAAATGAAGGTATATCGCTAGAAAATGAGATTCGAATATTTGAATATAAATCCCTGACTTTTTTATTTTTCTTGAGGTACGATTTCCACGAAAGGTATTTGACAGCAAACTACC
This sequence comes from Myrrha octodecimguttata, assembly GCA_958510865.1. NCBI lineage: Eukaryota > Metazoa > Arthropoda > Insecta > Coleoptera > Coccinellidae > Myrrha > Myrrha octodecimguttata. The sequence continues at coordinate 74,933,681 of OY294059.1, read as the reverse complement.
AAGTTTCCTTTGATCGAATCAGCATTCAGATGTGCTCTCTAGCAAGAAAATTTCAAATCGCTGATATTTTTCCTTTGTAAATCATCGTGTTAGAGGACGGACGCGCCGAATGCAGAATTGATTTTGACCCTAAAACTTTCCATAAATGTGTCGATATTAATCAAATTCAAATTCATTTATTCATCCATATGAGTAAAGAATTGTTCAAGCTTTTGACTGAAAATTCCAGAAACCAGACTTCTGGACATAAGCACGCTGTTATCGAGCTACCTGGAACATGCGCTCAAAAATGACGCCTGATTGTTATTTCGGATAATAAATTTCGATTTTTTTAAGAACTATATATTCTTTTATGGCGAGACGAGAGTTCAATTCATTCGAGGAGGTAAGGATAATAAGAATTCACAATTTTTATTATGAAGTCAGTATTATCCAACATAGTATTTTCCTTGCTTGAGGAAGAAACCGGGCAATCAATAGAAAGATTCCATCATTACATGTATTTATATGAATAATTCCAAGACATGAGGCCTCAAAATCATGTTGAAAATACTAAAAAACATATTTGTATCGTTTCGTTATATCGGAAAGCTAGCGACGTACGAACCTATCGAACTTTCTGCTTCCATGCCAGTCGCGTGAAACGAGGCATGCGAACGGAACTCAAACGTACGTTTCGAAACGAGCCGTGTACGGTGCCACCTTGAGTTGCTTGGGAAGCCGATTCGAGAGACGAGACTGGATCACGTCGAGCGCATCGGATCGACCCGTGTGCGGACGCCCGACGCGTGAATCGTGCAACCTGTGTGCGACGTTAGCTTGAATTGCCTAGGAAACCGCATAGAGAAACGAGGCTGGAAACGCGTCGAGCACATCGGATCGACCCGTGTGCGGACGCTCTTAGTCTTTCCGACGCCGCCGAAGATGCAGAGTGAAAGACACGTTTTTCTTTATAACTCAGGGACCACTAGTCGGAAATCTTCCGGGTGAAAATTTTTAGATTGTGTTATGCAACAGTAATCAACGTTGAGAGTTTCCTGAAAATTTAGTGGTAAGTTTCGAGAAATACGTTTTTTATCTTCTACTCCGAGTGTTGAGCCCTTAGGGGACACCGATCCTGCTAAAAAGCCTGGAGGATCAATCTCGAGCGACACACGATTTTTCTACCAAGTTTCACGGATTTCGGTTCAAAACTTTCAGAGAAAAGCCCAGAACAACGGACAGCGGACGGACGGATTTTTGCGCGCATGTTCTAGGGGAACAGCGTGCTATCGTTTTGTCCAAATGTCTGTAATTTTGGATGATTGAGCCGAAAATGGTCTCAATCGACTAGGTTGGACTCACTGATGAAGAATCCGGTGTCAAAATCGATTCTGTCCGGCTGGCCGGCCGTCCGTCCGGCCGAGGACACGATAACTGTCGATAGAAGCAAGCTAGCAACTTGAAACTTTCAGGGTAGGTTGTGCATCAGAATGCCACCGTTAAGTTCGTTAATGGGCCAAATCGGTCGAATAGTTTCGGAGTTATAGGCACTTGAAATTTTGAAGTTATTTATTCTTTATTTCAGAAACTACTTGAGCGATTGGATTCAAACTTGGCAGTTAGGTGGAGCATATCGACGCGCAACTTTGAGCCGAATTTCGTCAGGATCATATTGTCAGTAAATTTGAAAAAAAATTTTTTTCGAAATTTTTTTCCAAAAAATTTTTTTTTCGGAAACCATTCATCAAATCCGAAAAAAAATTCCACTCGCACTTTGAGCTTCTTATTTCACAGCAGTGTCCAAAATTTCAGTTCGATACGATAATACATTTCGGAGATATCGGGAAAAAATATGTCAAATTTCGAGGTTTTCTTCTCGATATCGTTGTTTTTTTCGGTATAACTCGGGAAATACTGGTTCAAACCTGATAAAACTTCGCAGCTAGTTTGAAGATGATGAAAGACAACTTTATGCAAAATTTCGTGATATATTATATAATATAAAATAAAATTTTGAATGGGTATATGTGCGGAATCATTGGGTGGATTTTACCCATTCACGAATTCGGCCTTCGTAATTAGGGTCCAAACCTTCTCTACAATAATCGAGTTTCTAAGTTGTTTCTTTAGGAAGTAATTGTGTTTACGCAGTCGGCCGTTAGGCTGTCCGTCCTCTTTCCGGGGCTTTCCTCTGAAAGTACTGAACCGAAATCCGTGAAACTTGGTAGAAAAATCGTGTGTCACTCAAGAATTATCCTTCGAGCTTTTCAGCAGGATCAGTGTACCCTAAAAACTCAAAACTGGGGGTAATAGGGAAAAGAATTATATCTCGAAAAGTTACCACCGAATTTTCATGAAACTCTCAACGTTGACTACTTTTGTATAATTTTTCACCCAGATGATTTCCAACCAGTGGTCCCTGAATATTTGTGGAAAACCAATGAGTTATGTATAATATTTAAGTTTCATTTAAGATATTAATGGTATTGGGTTATTTAACTGAGAAAATAATAAACCCTTGTGCAAAATTTGCAGCGTTCTCAACCAAGTACCTACTAAATTTCAGTTTGACTGGAATTTCTGCGAATGTTGGGTGAAATAGAATTTCGAATTTGTATGGATATGACTAAGAAAACATCGGGTAAAGTACACCCATTCACGAATTCCGCCTTCATAAATATGATGCAAACCTTCACAAATAAGTCTCTAAGTGGTTTCTTTCAGGAATCGTGTTTTATAGGCCGGTCTAACGCTGATCGACTCGACATTTGTAGTGCGTGCTTGGAGGTTTACGGACGACCGAATTCTTGAATGGGCGAAATCCGCCCAAACATGCAATCATCATAATTTTATTTTTCCAATATTCCTGAAAAGGTTGAAAAATGGTTGGATGGTTGATACAGAGTTTCGTGATGATCATAGACTAAGAAACCACAAAAGCGTTATTATAGAGTGAAGCAACTGTGGGCCGATACAATACCTGGATTGACAACTGCTCCACCTACAAATTTGATCTTCACGCAATGTCGTGCCGGTAGTTGGCCGTATTTCCCTTTTTGAATTATGGAGAACAAATGTCATGTCTGGAAATATGGACTTTCCAAGTTTCATTCCCATTCTTTCAAACGGTTCCACCAGGTATATTCGGCAGCCTCATATGAACTAATTTTTCACTATCTAATCCAACCTTAAATGGATTAAGCTTTTCCCCATTTAAACCTAGGTCAAATCAATATCGCGGAAATAAACACGATGCGATAGTGCTATATTACATATCAAACGTTCACATCAATGCTTGGCCCTTACCCAGGTGAATCCTAAACTGTTGATCGCATCAGCCAGCATTTCTCCTAAGATCGATGGATAGCTGTTTAGCGCTGGAAAATAGGCGTGCATGTGAGGACTTTGCCAGTGGGTGACACCAGGCATGATGATGGTTTCAACATCTTCGAAGATCTCGATCCAGGACTGAGGTTCCACAGGGGCGCTGTCTGGGATCTGCTTTTTCAGGAACCCTGGTTTCTTGTTCGGAAAAACTTTTCTGTCGCGAATGTTTTCCAGATAGTCTGCTATGTAGTCGACCATCTCTTTTCCTGTAATTGAAATTGGAGAAATTGAAGATTGAGACTCCGGATAGGGATGGAATATTTATTTCAGTGGGTTCAGGTTTGTCTTTTTTCGAAAAATGAGCAGAGAAGTATCTCAAACGCTTATATTACATTTAATTATAGGCTGGAAGGGTTTATTTATGGGAAAAATCTATCCAATAGTTTCAGAACGATACTGTTTTAAAATAGTGCTGCTCTACTTGATTTCAAACTGAATTAATAGTTATGAAGTTAGCATGGCAGATAATAAGCACAATACCTTCAAAAGGAAAGAACTTAGGAGCTCAATATTTGTAGAGTAGGTTTGTCCCTTAGTTACGGAGAAAGATTTGGTGAAAGTCTAAATAAAAATGCAGATGAGACCGAAGTGAAATCCAGTACATAATTGAAAATATCAGCTTTAATGTTCATACAGAATTCAGTGAGGATATAATAATCAGAAGACCACAGAATATTGAATATTTGAAAACAGAAAATTGAATTTTTGTTAAAAATTTTTCTAATGACTGGATTATCACCAAATTTCGCATTAGGTTGTTTCATCAGTATTTTCAAATTAGTCAACAAGTTTCATCATATTCGAATCAATATTCTGAGTTATTCCAGAAAAAACAACGATACCGAGGAAAAAAACACGAAATTTTACATCATATTGAACTGAAATTTGAATTGCCTAACGGCCGACCGTGAACACGATAACTTCCGAAAGAAGCAACTTAGAAACTCGATATTTGTATAGAAGGTTTGGACCTAAATCACGAAGGCCGAATTCGTGAATGGGTGAAACCCTCCCAATGATTCCGCAGGAATTCATTCAAAATTTTATTTTCCCAATATTTCCAAAAATACAGATTGGATCGGATTGAAATCCAGTATTTCATGGGAAAATTACAGTTTGAAGGTTGAATTTAATGAGGATAATTGCTAAGAAGATCAAAGAATACTCACTATGTGAAAAAAAAAGTTTGAATTTTTTTTTAAAACTGTTCTAATGACACAATCATCACGAAATTCTGCACAATGTTGTCCTTCAGCATTTTTGAACTATTTGCGAAGTTTCGTCACGATTGAATCACTATTTCTTGAGTTATACTGAAAAAAACAACGATATCGAGAAGAAAACCACGAAATTCTACATATTTTTTCCCAATAACTTCAAAACCAACATCCGTACCGAATTAAAATTCGGTACACTGCTCTAAAATATAAAGTTCAAGTTATAACTGAAATTTTTTTCGAACATGAACAATAGTTTCAGAAAAAAAAAATTTTGTTCGAAAAATATTTTGAAAAAATTTTTTTTTGAATTGAGTGACCATTAGTTTTCAACGAAATTTCGACCAAAGTTGCGCATCGTTATGCTTCAAGTAACTGCCAAGGTTCAATCCAATCGCTTCAGTAGTTTCTGAAATATGAGGGAAATAACCTCAAAATTTCAAATGACTATACCTCCGAAACCATCAGGCCGATTTGGCACATTAACGAACTTAACAGCGGCGTTTCAATGCGCGAACTACCCTACAAGTTTCAAGTCGCTAGCTTCTCCGTTCGACAGTTATCGTGTCCACGGTCGGCCGGACAGAATCGATTTTGACACCGGATTCGTCATCAGTCCAACCTAGTCGTTTGAGACCAAATGACAGACATTTGGACAAAACGATAGCACGCTGTTTCCCTAGAACATGCGCGCAAAAACTTAAAGCCCAATAAATTTCCACTGCAAAAAATGATGAATGAATTTTTCTGATTGCTCCCTTTCATTCTTGACTACTTTTCTTCAGCAGATTTTAGCTGATTGTTCTACAGGAATAAAAAATTTTTTTTCAAACTGATTCTTGTAGTACCAACTAGATTTTTTCTCCATCGGTCGGATCTGATTTTTTGGGGATTTACAAAAACGAATACAGACGGATAATTCTATAGTTTTCTGTAGAATTGACGAATACGATGCTGAAAATTCATTGTAGCCATCTTAAATAGACAATCCGATCAATTCCAATAAAACAAAATAAGTGAGAATATCGCATTGTCGAATCTGTGAGAAAATGTATTCAAATTGTGGATGAGCAGGCGTAAACATTCAACGCATCAACTGAGACGACTTCAAAATGAAAATAAATGTCAATAAAGGAAAGGATATGTTTTCTCGTAGAATAAGGACTAGGATGCTTTTATTAAGCGATAAACTTTATAGAATTTCCTTATAGATTCCCTATTGGACAATAAATCACAAGGAAAACTTTTTCACATTCTTTTGTAGATAGTTCGTGTGAATTTTCTTCTTCTGATATGACAATGAGCTCAAACGATTAGGTTCAACTCACTGATGAAGAATTCATTGTAATATTCGGATCTGTCCAACTGGCCGTCTCCAGTTTATGTGCTCAAACTTTCGAAGGAAAATAGAATAGATCTAGAGTCTTGAAAATTTCCTGGTATATTTGGAGCCTAAATAACTGAACCGAGTTCGTTAATGGGCAAAATCCACAAAACCCATTTGGGATTCGGAGATCTCCTCAATTTCTCAAGAAATATTCGTTAAGATTGAAACTCGGTGTTTGGTTGTGGAACGTGCAAACCCATATAAAATTGCATTACAACTGCATCTCAAGAAAAGTTTTGAAATTTATTTTCTCACATTTTCGAAATTTCCTTATGGAAGAAAAACTTTTTTTTTTAACTTCCTGTAGATAAAGTTTGACATGAGCATTTAATTCAATAAAAGTGTACCAAATTTCAGCTTGATGAGAAAATTAAATGCAGAAAAGATTTTTTTCAAGAGTTTCCTTTTTCAGAAGATTATGTCCCAATAGATCCTTCGTGAGGATCTTATTTATTGGCATTGAAACAAAGCGTTCGAAATAAATTACTTAGTGACTGGCAATTGTGGTTTTGTTTCTCACTAATTCGAAAAAAATTGTGCGGAAGAAAAGAAATGCAAAGTTTTTAGAGGGTCCTATCACTATATAATCAAGTGAAATATAGGAAATTATCAGAAACTATGCGCTATATGTCTGAAATTTTGCACGAACCTACAAACAGATATATCGCAACAACGTACTAGAATTCAATCAAATTGATTCTGTTATTTTGGAAATATTGCAAGAATTATATTTCGAGTCAATTTAGTTGAGAAATCATTTAGCACAATTCCCTTATTGAGCACAAAACCGACCGCTCAAATATCGGTTCTCAAAGTTGCTTTAACCAAAAGTTATTGTGTTAACAGTCAGAAAGCTCAGAGCTCAGTTACTGTAAGGGCGATCCCTATTGAGTTCCTGATTTTACGTCAGTGTTCCCGAATTTTGAACCAAATTTTATGAATTTCCGTAAGGAGGAACTGATTTTTTTTTCAAGGAGGTAATTCGAAACTATGAAAACTCCTTGTCTATTTCTAAAGAAAAATTATTATTGCCACATCAACAAATCAATGAATTGCACGCCCGAAGACTCGGTTAAAAAGCAAATTCAAAGCCAAAATTTAAATTTCCCCATTATCAAGTTCAAATTAACAACGTTCATTTCTGTGATGGACCTCATAATCATCATTGTTTCGGAGAAACTCTTCAAAGTCAATTATAAACCGAAAGAAAAGCGACAAACACAACACTATTCATTACTTGATGAGTGTGAATAGAAAATTATTCTGAAGATTTCCAATTCACTGTTGTAGAAAAATTCCATGAATGAAATTTTAATGAATGACAATCAAGTTGAGTCGAGACCCTTCGTACACTTGATCATGCACATATTTGAATTATTTTCACTGTATTTTTGAACATACATGCATACAGGATATCCCTAAATTATTCTGCGTTCATAGTGGAAAAAGTTCATATTTACAATAAATAGTTTAAAAATGCAACTCTTGAAGGGTATGATTTGAAGTTGAATCTCCCATAATTCCGAAACGTTTTGAAATGAAAACAAATGGAATTTCAGAGATTGTCAACTTTTCCTAAGGTGCATCAGCTCTTCTTATTGGGATCTCAAAAAAAGGGCTAAGACCCGATTGGGCTTGAGAAAAATCATGATTAACTTTTTGTTTCTCAGCTTATCTTTCAATTTTCTGAAAAAGTATGATATTCCCAATATTTATTCATGGAAAATGTAGCACGATTAATTGAACCATTTCGGAGTTTTCCATCTTCGAAAGATCTTAAGCACAGATGATTCAGTGGTCGTAAATTTGAGTTTAATATTGCCCTACTAAAACTGTTTTTCATAAATACATAATATTCAGCTTGGATCACTCAAGAACGGTTCAATCTATCTAGTTATAATCGGAAAACCTATAATTGCAATTTCATAATTTATCAGGAACTTTGAAAAAGGCGAAATCAAAAATAGTTATAGATTAACCCTTATAAGATTAAACAATCTAAAAATGATATCCCTTCAAATCCAAATGCTTCAGGATACCCTGTACATTTGAGTTGAATGGGAACAACCCTCTATAAAAATTTCGAAACATTTTGGTTCCAGGCGTTTCAAAATTGAAACCACAATTATTCCACAGATATAACTTGACTTTACTCGAAATAAAATTCTTTATTTAAAATTTTAAATAAAAAAAGTATCTTGTGTAATTCGAAAGAAACCAAAGGAGAACCTATTCGAATTTTTAAAACTTCAGTAAGAGTAATAGTATTCAATCTTTGAATACCAGTTCAATTCTTAAAAGTAGTTTAATGAATATTTACATCAACTCACCCCTCACTCTGAATTCCTTTGCGTCCATATCTGAAACAATATTCACTTTTAGTATCTCGCAGAAATGAAGATGAAATCCAATTCATAGAGAAAATTGGGAAATTTCTGCATGTTTGCCATTCCAGGATGTTTTGAATGAATATTGAGCGTAACCTTTGGAAATACTCATAGAAACGAATCTAACTAAACGTTCCTGCATGGTATGAAGCAATAAGCATATATCCGTATTTCAAATTCGTCTCAAATAAATCTGATTCATATCTATCTGTTCTAGTAATCAAAACAGAAAATTCAAACTCTTTTTATTCATTTAGGAAAAACAAGAGAACTAATTTAACTAACCAAAAAATAAGGGTAATGAGATCGCCACTAATATTTTTTTATTGAATGGAGATATCTTATTTTGAAATCAATATAAAGATTTATGAGATACAAATAAAGGCTCAATTAATTAAGTCGCTCCATTGAATTCAAATGATTCTAAATGGTGAGTTGATACAATCATTAAATAATAATATCTTTCGATATTGGTATCTTACTTTCTTACCCTCGAACGTTGTTAATACTTTTGGAATGACAAAATAAAAAGTTATATCAAGCCATAAAAATTTGAAAAAAAGGTTGAACCAAAAAATACAATACGAAAGATATTATGTAAAGGAATTACAGAAAAATCTGTATTATTTAATGATTAACCATGTTACCTTGAATATATTCAACTATAGTCTGTACAAACTCCTAACATACAAAAAAAATCAACAACCCTTCGTCTCCCTGAAGAAATTTCACGGAACGATATCCGCTGAAATAACGAATATGTGCACGTGAAAACTTTTAAATTGAACAGTGGAAACTCACCGTTTTCCTCAGTTTTCCCAGAAGAAACCACTGAAATAGAAGTAGAATCTGAAGCCAAATGATATCAACAAGTGACAATGTGCTGTATATATATAAGGCTTCCCTCCACCACTCCGACAGAGGGAAATATTGGCTTTACACAGGATTTATCCTAAATACTCACTGCGGTCGTTGAATTTCCATCTAACCTTGATGAAAATGATATCAATTGGAAGTGTCAATGTCACGTTAAGGAAGGAACTAGTAACATTCAAAATTTTCAGAAATTTCGAAACTGCAAGTATCTTTCCAACATTCACCAATTTATGCTGATTTGACGTTTCTGGCATGAGGTGCTTCGTAATGCATGCATTCAAAAGCGTTCAACCATCCAGGTGTACTGCAGCTTCACTTCATTATGAAACAATTTCATAAACTTCGGATCAAAAAATTCCTACGAAATTCTGTATGAACTATTCTCCAAGTCGTGACGTAAAAGTTTTTTTTTACATTCCTCACACTTGAGAGTATCCAAAAATACCCTATATATAATGCGATTTTCTGCAGTTTTCGAGTTATGATTTGTTTTTGTGTTTTTGAATTCATAATGCCAGCGAGGTTTCAAAAATTCATATTTTTCAATGTAGTAGGTATTTTGCAGAATTTCTTCTTGTGACATGCCCTGAATGTTGTTTTAATAACAAAAACAACTCAGCTTCCTGAAATAACTGAAAGTTACTCAAAAAAGGCTTGAAAGTTCGAACTTTAGGTTTGAGTAGGATTCACTCAAATATTCCTGCAAGATAATTGTATTTTTTCTTTTCAAAATAAGGTGGATTGAACGTGCAGGACCGATCAGATGGCCTGCGCGTTCGCAGGACCTACGCCCCATCGATTTTTCATTTGGGAATTTTAAAAAGGGCTGGCTTATGCGATAGAACGGAACAGCGAACCAGAATTTAGACAAAAACTTTAAGAAGTCAAAGAAAAATAAACCAAAAAACGTTGACGATTATGTATTCAAGTTGGAGAAAAGGATTTTAAAGATTTATTGTAGTGAATAGTTATTTCTCAGTAATTTGTGCTTTTCTTTCTCATCCAAAAGCAAGTAATTTTACAATGACCAATTTTGAAATTTCAATCAGTGGTGAAGCCAAAATTATTGTGAAAATTACATGACCTACAGTTAGTTTAGAGGAATAAATAAATGAATAAAAATCACTTCAAGATCACATTTTTTAGTTTAATTAACCAAAAGAGTGCTAAAAAGTAGAAAAAAATAACTTTAATCGTGTTTCAATAAATTTTGGCCTATCCGCTTTCGAAGGCCGATTACAACAAAGAAAAGGCTATTAAAGCACTATTTTTTTCTTATGTTTTTGGTAGTTTAGAACCATGCTAGGGTTTAAAACCTAACCAGAAGCTATTTAAACCCTTTCTTGTATTTTTAAATTGAAGTTGAATGTTTGTGTGAATCCTACTGAAAGTTCTAGCTGTCAAGCCTTTTTTGAGTAACTGAGTGATTTTTGTTATTGAAACAACATTCAAGACGATCATGTCAAAAAAATTCTGCATACTTTCTACATAAGAAGATATGAATTTTTGTAACCTCTTTGGCATAATGAATTAAAAAAAAGACACAAAAAAAAGCATAACTCGAAAATTGCGAAAGAGCGCAAAACATACCTGGAGTATTTTTAGATATCTCAAGAGTGGAGGAATCTAAAAGAATTATTGACATCACTTCTTAGAAGATGAATAATGCATTCTCACTCCAAAAATGTCCTTCAATACGGTTTGAAACCAATTCTTGAATCATCAGTTGACTAATAGCATCTGAAGAAGCTACAACGTACCGAAATACGTCATATTTTCATGTCTTTACTTGCCCATACTTTACAAGGAACTACTAAGTTTAAATTCAAGTCATTCGTCTTTTGAGAAAAATATGTACCTCCTTTCGGCGAGAATCGAACCTAAGTCTCCTGCTCAGAAACCCTCATTCTATATATTGTGTCCAAAAAAGTTTGGGGAAAACACATCAATTTGTATCGAAATCTGTTACGAGGTTCAAAAAAGTTACCGCTTCTAATTATCGTATTCGATCGTATCAATATTTTTAAGATTTTGTGGAATTGAAATTTCAGATGGCTGTACCTTGGGCGGTGTTTGCCTATCGTCAATTTTTTCCGATCTACTCTGGCTGTGAATCCCCCATAAAAGTTTCAAGGCTCTAGATTTTTTTCTTCGAAAGTGATTACGCTTTTGATAGCGGGATAAAAGCGTTGAAATGAACTATAACAATGCTCTCACGATAATTCTCAATGTTTCTATTCAAAAAAATTCTGGAAAAGCACTGACGCGAAGTCAGAAGATTTTGACGCATGTTAAATTCGTTGCCAAAGCGATCATCTTTTCACGTATTGACCCCGCCAAACGTACCTTCATTTCTTGATGGAAAGTCTTCGTGATATATAGTATCCCCACGAAATTCCGCATGATTCTTCAAGCTGTCCTTTTCCAATCAAATACTGAATTTCAATTCGATTCAACCTGTATTTTTGGAAATATTGGGAAAATCTACGGTATATTTACGGAATCATTGGGCGGATTTTACCCATTCACGAATTCGACCGAATAGTTAAAATCCAACCAATGATTTTGCAGATCTACCCATTCAAAATTTTATTTTCGCAATATTTCCAAAATAACAGAAAAAAAAAAGATGCCTTGGCTCCTAAAACAAGATAATTCCTTCCAAACATAGGTTTTTGTTGAGATCATCTCTGATTGGCTGAAATTCAAGTTGGGATTCCTGATTTCATGTTGATAGTGTCAAATTTATAAACGATATGTCCCGCAAATCAATTTGATTATTTCGGTTGCCGGTTTTCCATTCAGTAAATATGAAATATTCCGTTGGTTCCTGAAAAAAGGTCAATTACGGAATTTGATTGATGAAAAAAAGTTCTTTCTGTCACCAGAACGAAAGTCAATGTTTTATGGTAACATATCCATAGCATGGAACAATCTTTATTTACTTTATGATCCATAGAACATAAAAGATACAACAATCAGCAATGGAAAAATTACTAGGTATGGTCTATGGATTATAAGGTGAATAAAGACTGTTCTATGCTATGGATATGTTACCATAAAACATTGATTGTCGTTTTGACTTTGATTGCCTGATTAAGAGCTTGATTGTCAGTCAACAGTTAATTCTGTGCTCGATTTCAGTTCATTTTCAACCCAACCATCGAACGCAAACCTTAATCAACGAGTTAATCAGACATCAAAAGTTTTGTTAAACCGACGTTTAATATGTCTATGTTGTGGTGACAGAAAGATTGCTTTTTCATCAATCAAATTCCGTAATTAATCTTTTTTTCAGGAACCAACCGAATATTTCATATTTACAGAACGGAAAACCGTCAACCGAAATAACCAAGTTGATTTGCGGAATATATCCTCCATAAACTTGACACTATTAATATGAAATCAGGAATCCAAACTTAAATTTCAGCCTAACAAAACCTTTATTTGGAAGGAATTATCTTGTTTGAGGAGCCGAGGCATCTTTTGCGGATATTTATAAATAACGCAAACCTTATCATGTCGAATTTGTCCTGAAATTCCCGTTCCCCAGTATTAGTAAATTTGTGAAGAAAATTGTTGGTTGGCAACTTGGGCCGAAGTGGTCTATTGAAACCCAATATTTTACTGAAACATGATAGCCTGAAGGATTACTTTCACAGAATTTCGTGAGGATAATGTGATCAGAACATAGGAGAATATGGAATAATGAAGAAAATGTTTTCTATTGTTCTTATGACAAGCTCATTACGAAATTTTGCACAAAGTAGTTGAACTATCTACAAAGTCTCAGCATGACTGTTTCACTATTTTTCAAGTTATTCCGGAAAAAAACAACGATATCGAAAGAAACGAAAACTGACTTTTTTTCCCAATATCCTCAAAAATTAAAACCGTATCGAACTGAATTTTGGTGAACTGCTGTGAAATATAAACCTAAGGCCTGAGCAATTTGTTTCAAATATGATAAATAATAATAATAACTTATTGATTCTTTAAGACAAGAACATGTGTAGGACAGGTCAGATAAACAAGGAGAAAGTTACAAAAATATCCTAATAGAAAACGAATGAATCAATATTTTCCGCAAAAAAAATTTTCAAAAAAATTTTTGACAAAATCTATTTCGACACCGGATTCCACATCATTGAGTCCAACCTAGTCATTTGAGACTACTTCACCAGAACATGCGCGCAAAAATCAATCAGCTCTAACAATGACGTGTTCCCGAAAAAAAAATTTCGACTTGGTTTGAAAACGATCCATTGAATTGAATCAAAATTTTCAACATGTAGTCACTTTGTTGAAAGAACAGCATTACCTATCAAAATTTCTTCTGTTTGTTGAAGGATCGTACTATTTTCGGAAAATGTGGAAAATATCGACAGATAAAAGGCCGACTTTGTTCCTGACGCAAGTTGACGTTGTTTAACCAATATTTTATTTGAATTAGATTTAGCATGTTTCTTGAATAAACATTTCGACATACCCAAGCATCCCTTAATACCGGCTCAAATCCTTATTATTTATTTTGAAATGGATTATTGGGATTAGTTTTTAATCCCTGTTTGTTCGTTTATAAACGTGATTAAATTATTATTTTGTTAATCCTTTAAGTAAACTTGGGCTTAATGAATTTTCTCAAAATAATTGTGGGAGATTTTTGCTGCTGTAGTGATTTATTTTATCATCTACAACAGGAGTATGATCATGATGAAACAAATTAAAAGGCTCCTTGATATTTCTTTCTCAAATGTTGAAAGAAGGACGATAAAAAATCAAATCAAATTATTATTCATAGAAATCACCTCTGCGGATTGCAGGATTTGAATTATTCACTAAGACAGTTTCTTGAAAAAAAATTTCCAAAAGCACTGCCGTGAAGGCAGCAACTTTTGCGCGCATGTTCAATGTAGATGACCGCTTCAGCAATGAATTTGAATATGCACGCAAAAGCTGCTGCCTTCACGGCAGTGCTTTTTGAAAATTTCTACTGATAAATTACTGGATTTCAATTCGATCAAACCTGTATTTTTGGAAATATTGGAAAAATAAAATTCTGAATGAGTATATCTACGGAATCATTAGGCGGATTTAACCCATTCACGAATTCGACCTTTGTAATTAAGCCCCAAACCTACTCTACAAATATCGAGTTTCTAAGTCGTTTCTTCCGGCCGAATTCGTGAATGGGTTAAATCCACCCAATGATTCCGTAGATATACCCAATCAAAATTTAATTTTTCCAATATTTCCAAAAATACAGATCAGATCGAATTGAAATCCAGTACTTCATCGCAAAATAACAGTTCGAAGTTTCATACAGAATTTAATGAGGATGATATGATAAGGAAATCATAGAAATTTTTTTTTCAAATTGTTCTAATGACACGATAATCTCGAAATTTCGCATAAAGTTGTCTTTCAGCATCTCAAAACAAGCTGTGAAGTTTTATCAGGACTGAATCAGTATTTCTCGAGTTATACCGAAAAAATCAACGGAATCCGAAAAAAAAATTTTTTTTTTAATTTACCGACAATATGATCCTGACAAAATTTGGCTTAAAGTTGCACGTCATTATACTCCACGTAACTGCCAAGTTTGAATCCAATCGCAAGAGTAGTTTCCGAAATAAAAAATGAATAACTTCAAAACTTCAAGTGCCTATAACTCCGAAACTATTAGACCGATTTGGTCCATTAACGAACTTAACGGCGGCATTCTGATGCGCAACCTATCCTGAAAGTTTCAAGCTGCTAGCTTGCTTCTGTCGACAGTTAGCGTGTCTACGGCCGGACGGACGGCCAGCCGGTCGGCTGGCCGGACAGAATCGATTTTGACACCGGATTCATCATCAGTGAGTCCAACCTAGTCGATTGAGACCATTTTCGGCTCAATCATCGAAAATTACAGACATTTGGACAAAACGATAGCACGCTGTTCCAACTCTGAAAGTTGATTTCTGTTGCATAACTAAACCTAAAAAATTTCACCCGGATGATTTCCGACCAGTGGTTCCTGAAATATAAAGAAAAACGCTGCAAATTTCCAATAATATCGAAAAAGAATCATCGCATTCGGTTCTAAGTTGTTCAAGATATCAACGGTATATCGGATTACTTAACTAAGAAAATAATAAACCCTTGTGTAAAATTTGCAGTTTTTTTTTATTAGTTGGTTCAAATCTACATACTTCAAATGTTAACTGTGAAATTTTCAGGGGGGGTAGTTTTTTTTGGGTAAATCACCAAGGATTATTATTTGATTTTATCAAATAATTACCCAAAATGTGTACATGAACTATAAAAGGATCATTTCATCTGTAATGCAGTAGCACCCATCATTTAAGTAAAATGCATTCATCTAACAAATTTTGTATCTAACATTGCCTGTACAGTAACATAATCCTTTGTTGTTTCTCTTGAAATATATTTCAATTATGAATTATTGATACTGTTTTCAGCTACCAGGATGTTAGAATTGGAATGATTTAGTTTTCTATTTTGTTTTCATGAACCTGAGATATTTTCAAAAGGTAAATTAAGTTATTGACACTGAACAAAACATATTGTACCTGTATGATAAGATTGCAGGGAAAAACAATTTGATGAATCCTCTTATTATTGTGTCAGTTACATTTCCAAGAAAATATTGTCATAATGAATATTCAAGGACCGAATGTTTACAGTAGGTAGTTGATCTTTTCAAGATGCAATAACTTAAAACGTAATAATGACGAATTAGAAATATCCAAACCAGACAAAATATCAACAAAAGCATCTTATAGTTTGACTGTCGTTTGAGACAATTTACTTCCAAAAT
The DNA here is from genome assembly GCA_958510865.1 of Myrrha octodecimguttata. Classification (NCBI taxonomy): domain Eukaryota; kingdom Metazoa; phylum Arthropoda; class Insecta; order Coleoptera; family Coccinellidae; genus Myrrha; species Myrrha octodecimguttata. The sequence continues at coordinate 74,917,622 of OY294059.1, read as the reverse complement.
GGTCTCAAACGACTATGTTGGACTGACTGAGTCCGATACCAAATGCAGTTGAGTGTTTCCGACCGGCCGGCAGGTACAATTACTACCGAAGGAAACGAGCTAGCGACTCGAAATTTTCAGGATCGAATTGTGACGGTTGAGCTCGTTAATCGGCAAAACCCACGGAACAGGAATTAGAGGATTTATCCTAGATATCCCATGGCGAATACTGATGACGCCAGATTTGAAATAAGTTGCAGAATACCAACGCCCAGCCTGATGCAAAATTTTGATTATTGCCATTTATATGATGTTTATTCGCGGTTCTTTATGAAAAATTTTTTAAGTCCCAAATAAATTTTTTTTTTCGAAAATCGTCGACCTTGTTATCGTTTCCTATTAAACCGAGGTCGTAGATCACGAATATGTCATTAGAAATCGTCTAGTGACAACCGTTAAGAAATTATGTCGGAAATAGTGAAAAAATTTCGAAATTTTGGTCAACTTTGAGACGTCGTGCCGACCAAAATAATGAAGCTGGGTGATGTCGAAATTTTTTTACGAGCAGTTCGATCCTTTATCTATGCAATTGTCCCAAATAAATTTTTTTTTTCGAAAATCGTCGACCTTGTTATCGTTTCCTATTGAATCGAGGTCGTAGATCACGAATATGTCATTACAAATCGTCTAGTGACAACCGTTAAGAAATTATGTCGGAAATAGTGAAAAAATTTCGAAATTTTGGTCAACTTTGAGACGTCGTGCCGACCAAAATAATGAAGCTGGGTGATGTCGAAATTTTTTTACGAGCAGTTCGATCCTTTATCTATGCAATTAAACAGATTTCATCTTCCTACTTTCATCGAGTCGGTGATAATGATTTTTTGAAAAAAGGTCCAAAATTTTGTAACTTCAAGGACCTCTCACGTCCAGGACGATTTTTTTAAAAAATATCTGACCTTATATTCTTGTTCTACGCCCTCGAATTAGTAAGTGTGCCAAATTTCACGGCGATAGGAGTCGGAAAATTATTTTTCGAAAATCGAGATTTTTTAATGCATACCCCTTAAGATTTTACCAAAAATCGAAAGTTCTCCGATCGACCTGAAATTTGAAACGTATACTAATTCGAGGGCGTAGATTAAGAAAATCCAATCATAATGTTAGTGGAGAGTCTGGTTCGTTTTTTATAGCCCGAGGAAAATCGAAAAAATTGGACCTTTTTTAAAAAAATCATAATTCTTCAACCAGAAGACTTACGTCTATAAAATAATTGGCTTCGTACTCACAAAGGACCCAGATATAACCAAAAAAATTCGATATTGTCCAGCCTTACGCGTTTGATCTGTACGACGGCCCAAAGTTGACCCAAATTTCGCAAACTTTTCACCAAATCCGGAATATTTTCCAAACCGAATCAGTTACGCGAAATCTAATTACAGATTCGTAATCTACGTGTTCGAATCCATAATATATGATGTGCATATTGTCATAGCTTCAAAAATAAATAAATCTTACCCCCACCCCTCTGCGCTCTGATGTTTATTCGCGGTTCTTTATGAAAAATTTTCTAAGTCCCAAATAAATTTTTTTTTTCGAAAATCGTCGACCTTGTTATCGTTTCCTATTAAATCGAGGTCGTAGATCACGAATATGTCATTAGAAATCGTCCAGTGACAAAATCAATATATAATTTATTAAATATTTAGGTAGAAAATCTAAAAATCTAAGAAAATAATTTTTTTATCAGTTAATAATGTGTTTGTCCACCGCGGTTATCTATACACTCCCCAACACGTCTCGGCATTGATGCAAGAAGTGGTAATTTTTCTTGAGGGATACTAACCCAAGCTACCTGTACTTCATGTCTCAGAACCGCCAAAGTCCGTGGAGGCTGGGGTAAATTTCCAAGCCTTCTACCCATGATGTCCCAAACGTGCTCTATGGCCTACAGATCGGGGGATCTGGGCGGTCATGGAAAAAGATTCACATGGGTCGCTACAAACAAGTTTAAACAAACTCTGGAAACATGAGGTGGAACATTATCTTGCTGAAATATCGGATTCTCGAGCCGGTTAAGGTAAGGGGGAACATATGGCTCCTCTATTTCTTGAAGGTAACACAGCGTTGTCATGTTACCTCGAATAAAGACTAAAGGTAGCCTACTTGCATGTGCAATAGCACCCCATACCATAACGCCTACTGTCCGGTGTAGATGAAGCTCAACATCAAAATGAGTGTCGCGTCTTTCTCCTCGACATCGTCTAACCCTTCTTCGGCCATCATGTCATCTGCACCCAAGGAGAGTAGAGATTCATCAGAAAAGAAGACCTGATGCCATTCCGCATTTCAATGTTGCCGTTCTCTGAACCACTGTAATCGTTGCCGGCGATGCTCAACCGTCAGAGGTAACGAAAGACGAGGTCGATAATACTGCAGTCGAAAAGACCTTATACGACGGTAAACCGAACGAACAATTACAGGATGGCCTTGTTCTCCTAGCCACTCATCAGCCAAAGATCAAGTTGTCGCAAATCAGTCTCTAATAGCCATAAGTCCTAGACGTCCCTCTTGAACTTCATTTGTGCCCCTTCGACGTCCGGTGCCTACTCTTCTTCGATTTTGGGCATTATCAAACCCCGCTTGACAACATCTTATAAAAGTAGTTGGATTTCTGTTCGTGCGGTTAGCGATTTCTCGAAATGACAACCTCGCCTCTTTCAAATTCACTTAGTTGGCGATGAAATCCGCGTACACGTGTTCTAGGCATTTTTACAACAACTAAACTTCGACTTTGGATCAGCTGATTCGTTGTATAATTTAAAAAAGTTGCAGAAAACGACTCCAATATTTAATTAACAAAACATGTTTACATGAAAAAACCTTCAAAATTTCATTCTCCAAATTTTAATCATTTACTTCTTGCTATACTACCTGTGTTTCACTAAAATAATTAAAAATTTCAACTGCGCCTTCTGGGTGTTGCAGTTTCTTAGGGCCGTATTTATAGTTGTTCCTCGAGGCTTCCTTAAACTGAAGGCCGCCTTGAATGTGCTTTTCTATGGAAACAAATACAAGTTTGTTTGCATAGAAACATACAAAAGCAAATTCAAGGCGGCCTTCAGTTCAAGGAAGCCTCAAGGAACAACTATATATACGGCCCTAAGTCAGTTATTATGTTATTCAATGGTCGTGGACGAAAATGATAGCTGGAATGTCCATGCAGCATTCCGTGAGATCCATATAGATAGATGATCACCAAATCATTTCATCAGGAAGTAAAGATGCGTTTGGCGAGGTCGATACGTAAACAGGTGACCGCTCAAAAGATCCTGACTTGAAATCCGTGCTTTTCTAGCATTTTTTATCGAATCTGACATTTTTGTCATCTGTGTACATTTGTAAATGTCAAGGTTACCCATCGACAGTATCTTAAGTCATTCTTTAGTTGTCAACTTCCGTTGACTTAATGGCATTCTTCCGTTTGGTGCTTTACGCATCAAAAGTAAACCGCATCACAGAAAAACTCAAAGCCGAGAAAGATGCTGCTTCGGCTATTTCCAGAAAAGAGAAACCAAAATATGGTTGGAGATCTAAGCTGAGCCACGTTTGGATAAACTGCAAGAGAAGGCTCAGAAATTGCTTTATTAATTTATATTTCTTGAGGAATACATCCTTCGATAGGTTCCTTTATAGATTGAGGAAATATGGCAGTTTCGAAAATTATATCCTGAAGAGTATTCTTGGATTCTTTGGAGGATATGTGTTGACGTATCTGTTGTTTTTGTTTCTTGCCGTACAGTTAAACGTCAAACTCAGCGTAGCAACTCTTATTTGTTGCTTTCTTGGTTGCATTTTGACCATTGGCTTGGCATTCAGTCAAACTATAAGGTAAGCCTTCTCTTTTTGTGCGCATATTCTAGGGGAACAGCGTGCTATCGTTTTGTCGAAATGTCTGTTATTTTGGATGATTGAGCCGAAAATGGTCTCAATCGACTAGGTTGGACTCACTGATGACGAATCCGGTGTCAAAATCGATTCTGTCCGGCCGTAGACACAATAACTGTCGACAGAAGCAAGCTAGCAATTTGAAACTTTCAGGATAGGTTGCGCATCAGAATGGAGCGGTTAAGTTCGTTAATGGGCCAAATCGGTCGAATAGTTTCTGAGTTATAGGCACTTGAATTTTTGAAGTTTTTTATTTTTATTTCAGAAACTACTTGAGCGATTGGATTCAAACTTGGCAGTTAGGTGGAGTATAACGACGCGCAACTTTGAGCCAAATTATGTCAGGATCATATTGTCAGTAAATTAAAAAAAAAATTTTTTTCGAAATTTTTTTCCAAAAAATTTATTTTTCCGGAAACCATTCATCATATCCAAAAAAATGTCATAAGAACAATTTGAAAAAAAAAATTTCTATGATTTTTTTATCATATCATCCTCATTAAATTCTGTTATTTTTCGATGAAGTACTGGATTTCAATTCGATCTGATCTGTATTTTTGGAAATATTGGAAAAATAAAATTTTGATTGGGTATATCTACGGAATCATTGGGCGGATTTTACCCATTCACGAATTCGACCTTTGTAATTAAGCCCCAAACCTACTCTACAAATATCGAGTTTCTAAGCTGTTTCTTTCGGGAGTTATTGTGCTTACACAGTCGGCCGTTAGGCTGACCGTTAACACAATAACTTCCGGAAGAAATGACTAAGAACCTCGATATTTGTAGAGTAGGTTTGGGGCTTAATTACGAAGGTCGAATTCGTGAATGTGTAAAATCCGCCCAATGATTCCGTAGATATACCCATTCAAAATTTTATTTTTCCAATATTTCCAAAAATACAATTTCCAATTGAAATCCAGTAATTTATCAGTAAAAAATTTCAAAAAGCACTGCCGTGAAGGCAGCAGCTTTCGCATGCATGTTCAAATTCGTTGCTGAAGCGGTCATCTACATTGAACATGCGCGCAAAAGTTACTGCCTTCACGGCAGTGCTTTTTGAAATTTTTTGGATTGAAGGTTTCGAAATGGGTTCGTTAACGGGCGAATCGGCAGCTGGATTCGGAGTTGAAGCCATTTGAAATTTTAAGGTTACTTCCTGATATTTCAGAAACTACTTGAGCGATTGGATTGAACCCTGGCAGTTAGTTGGAGTATTAGGTCTTTCAACTATTAGCAGAATTTTATTGAAATCGTGTTGTCATTATATTGAAAACAATTTATTTTTCAAAATTTTTCTGGAAAAACATTTTGTTCAAGAAAATATCGATTACAGTCGGAAAGAATTCTAGTCATACTCTAAGCTTCATACATGAATTCTGAGATCAGAAGTGTGCGAAATTTCAGTTCGATGCGATAAAAATTTTTGGCGATATTGTGAAAAAATATATGTGAAAGTTTGTGGTTTTGTTTCTATATCGTTGTTTTTTCCGAAATAACTCGAAAAATACTGACTCAATTATGCTGAACCTTGGCAGCTAGGTCCAAAATGTGCAAAATTTCGTGATGTTTGTGTCCATAGAACAATTCGAAGAAAATATTTCAATTTTTTTTTCGAATATTCAATATTCTGTGGTCTTCTGATCAACTCATCCTCATGAAATTCTGTATGAACCATCAATCAATCATTTTTCACCGAGTGATTAGCGATCAATCAATTTCGATTATCATTTTTCGATGAATTTTTGGAAATATTATTGAGGATGTGAAATTTTGTACATCAGCGGAATCATTCGTCCTTTTATCCATTCACGAATTCAGCAAAACGGCCGACCGTAAACACAATAATTTCTGGAAGAAACGACTTGGAAACTCGATATTTGTAGAGTTGGTTTGTGCTTATTTACAAAGGCTGAATTCTTGAAATGGGTAAAATCTACCGAATGATTCGGTAGATGATTTTGTAATTATTTTTCGATCAAATTGGCGTTCTTCATTTTCAGATGCATTGTTTTCCTGACTTTGCCCCAGTTCTTCTCGAAAAGAGGGAGACAAGCTCTTATAGCATACGCCCTCATACTAACGATGACTGGACCTGCGAAGAATACTTTGAACAACATGGGAATAATGAGTGAATCCTTAGCCTGTGGTCAGGTGAGTGCCAAAATCTTTTTTATTGAAAAGAAACGCATCACATACATTATTTATTATTTAAATCATAACCTGATGGAAGGTTGAAAATACTCCTTCATATTTCAGACTTCATGCTGACGCCATGTTTTTTCAGACACTACTTGAAGTGTTCATCTTTTCGAACACCATGAATTCTGTGTAGATTCAGTACTCTGTTGCTAAATACTATTTCAATTTTACCAGGAACAACTGAAATCGGCTGTAAAACAAATCATAGATGTGATCAAAAAACCTTTTGTAGCCATAAAGGAAGCGCTGAAAACAGTGGTTAAGGCTGTGAAAGAAGTTATAAAGAAAATTAAAGAAATACTCATAAAAATAAAGAGAGTGATCATGGCCATCAGTGAGTAGACCTACTGATACTACTTGCCTAGTAGTACATTTCTGCCAAAAGTTGTTTCTTATCTTTTCCCATATACAGTGAGCGTCAAAATTATGGAACGAATTAATTTTCTCAGAAGAAAAATATTTGGCAACAAAATCCTGAAACAGGTCAATTTTTGTTTCACTTTCACCGAATTTTTATGCATTTTTGAAGAATTTTTGTTGCACCCTGTGACATCCCCATCAACCCTTTAAATTTTTTGAATAGGGAAAGTAGGTCATGTGGTACTTTTTTGGCAAGTTCTTTGTATCTTCTTTACAAGCGTGCAGAAATTTTCAAGACAAAAATTTTTTTTTAAAAATTTCAAAAAGCACTGCCGTGAAGGCAGCAACTTTTGCGCGCATGTTCAATGTAGATGACCGCTTCAGCAACGTATTTGAACGTGCGCGCGTACCAAATTTCAGTTCGATACGATCATAAGTTCTGGAGATATCGGGAAAAAATATGTCAAATTTCGAGGTTTTCTTCTCGATATCGTTGATTTTTTCGGTATTACTCGAGAAATACTGATTCAGTCCTGATTAAACTTCACAGCTAGTTTTAAGATGCTAAAAGACAACTTTATGCAAAATTTCGTGATAATCGTGTTATTAGAACAATTTGAAAAAAAAAATTTATATGATTTTCTCATCATATCATCCTCATTAAATTCTGTATGAAACTTCGAACTGTTATTTTCGATGAAGTAATGAATTTCAATTCGAACGGCCGACTGCGTAAACACAATAACTTCCGAAAGAAACAACTTAGAAACTCGATATTTGTAGAGAAGGTTTGGACCTCAATTACGAAGGCCGAATTCGTGAATGGGTAAAATCCACCCAATGATTCCGTAGATATACCCAATCAAAATTTTATTTTTCCAATATTTCCAAAAATACAGACCAGATCGAATTGAAATCCAGTACTTCATCGAAAATAACAGTTCGAAGTTTCATACAGAATTTAATGAGGATGATATGATGAAAAAATCATATAAATTTTTTTTTTCAAATTGTTCTAATAACCCGATTATCACGAAATTTTGCACAAAGTTGTCTTTCAGCATCTTAAAAATAGCTGTGAAGTTTAATCAGGACTGAATCAGTATTTCTCGAGTAATACCAAAAAAATCAACGATATCGAGAAGAAAACCTCGAAATTTGACATATTTTTTCCCGATATCTCCAAAACTTATGATCGTATCGAGCTGAAATTTGGTACACTGCTGTGAAATTAGAAGGTCAAAGTGTGAGTATAATTTTTTTTGGATATGATGAATGGTTATGAAAAAAAAATTTTTTTGTAAAAAAATTTCGAAAAAAATTTTTTTTTTAATTTATTGACAATATGATCTTGACGAAATTTGGCTCAAAGTTGCGCGTAGTTATACTACACCAAACTGCCAAGTTTGAATCCAATCGCTCAAGTAGTTTCTGAAATAAAAAATAAATAACTTCAAAACTTCAAATGCCTATAACTCCGAAACTATTCGATCGATTTGGCCCATTAACGAACTTAACCGCGGCATTCTAATGCGCGACCTACCCTGAAAGTTTCAAGTCGCTAGCTCACTTCGTTCGACAGTTATCGTGTCTACGGCCGGCCGGCCGGCCGGACAGAATCGATTTTGACACCGGATTCATCATCAGTGAGTCCAACCTAGTCGATTGAGACCATTTTCGGCTCAATCATCCAAAATTACAGACATTTGATCAAAACGATAGCACGCTGTTCCCCTAGAACATGCGCGCAAAAATTAGTCAGTTCAAAGAGGTTTTCAGTATGTGCACTTTGTCATGGCTCTGTTATTTTAGACGATGGTGCCTGATGAAATTTGTCACCGAATGAAAGTCGACCATTACAGTTTTGTTCGTGCACAACTTTCAACCCCCTCCCGTGAAATTTTTTTTCTCCATTAAAGTGGAAGTAGGGGTTGAAAGTTGTGCATGAACAAAACTGTAATGGTCTTCTTTCATTCGGTAACAAATTTCATCAGGTCCATAGTCTCAAAGTAAATGAGCCATGACAAATTGCACACACTGAAAACCTCTTTGAACTAACAAATTAAAAAAAAAAACTTTTTCAAAATTTCTGCGCTCCTGTGAAAAAGATACAAAGAACTTGCCAAAAATTACCACATGACCTACTTTCCCTATTCAAAAAATTTAAAGGGTTGATGGGAATGGCACAGGGTGCAACAAAAATCCTTCAAAAATGTCTTTAAATTTGGTAAAAGTGAAACAAAAATTGACCTGTTTCAGGATTTTGTTGCCTCATATTTTTCTTCTGACAAAAGGAATTTGTTCCATAATTTTGACGCGCACTGTATAGATGGTCAGATGAGTCTGTTAGATTTTTTATTGGTACGAACAACTTCGAAATACTTGTTAGAAAATATTCCATTTTTACCCACAGAGAATCCTATATGAGCATATACACTAAAATAACCAAATACCGAAACTTTTTTTTCAGTTGGAGTCATCAAATCAGTGTTTCAGTTCTTAGGGAGAATACTGAACCTCTGCAACAAGGAACTGGGAACTCCGTTTCAAAGGTGTTCGAGAGTATTCGAATCGGCCATAGCAGATTGCCAAGCTTCTCTCGGGCCATTCTTCAGCTGGGCTTGTTCCATAGGATACCTTGTGAATGCAGTCTGTTACATTGTTAAGCCTTTCGATCTTATTTGTATGCTGGTTGATTTCATCAGCAATTCCATCATTGGAGTTGTCTTGAGAAGTGAGGGAAACTCATGTGCAGGGTGGACAAGATTGGTGGTAACTCAACTACAGCGTTTCGATCTTGAAGGAGAGAGGAAAATGAATGGCACATTGCAGTTATGTTTTTTCGAGAAACTCATAACGCTGTCAATAGACGACTTCGGCCCAAGTTGCCAACCCACAATTTACTTAGCAAGTTTACTTTCACTGGGGAACGGGAATTTCAGGACAAATTCGACATGATAAGGTTCGCATTATTCATAAATAACCGTAAAACATGCCTCGGCTCTTCAAACCAGATAATTCCTTCCAAATATAGGTTTTTGTTAAGATCGTCCCCGTTGGCTGAAATTCAAGTTGGGATTCCTGATTTCATGCAAACAGTGTCAATTATCATAGGATACGTTCCGAAAATCAACTCTGTTGTTTCGGTGGCCGATTTTCCGCTCCGTAAATATGAAATATTCGAATGGTTCCGGGAACAAGCGCGTGAAAAAGGTTATTTACGGAATCTGGTTGATGAAAATGCGGTCGATTTACTGTCACCAGAACGATTTTCTATGGTAAATACCTATAACCGTCCCGAACATATCTGAACTCGGAACCAAAACAAACCTAAAGTAAACATAGATTGTTCTATGCTATGGATATTTACCATAGAAAATCGTTCTGGTGACAGTAAATCGACCGCATTTTCATCAACCAGATTCCATAAATAACTTTTTTCACGCGCTTGTTCCAGGAACCATCCGAATATTCCATATTTACGGAGCGGAAAATCGGCAACCGAAACAACAGAGTTGATTTTCGGAACGTATCCTATGAAAATGGACACTGTTTGCATGAAATCAGGAATCCCAACTTAAATTTCAGCCAATCGGAGATGATCTTAACAAAAACCTATATTTGGAAGGAATTATCTGGTTTGAAGAGCCGAGGCATGTTTTACAGTTATTTATAAATAATGCGAACCTTATCATGTCGAATTTGTCCTGAAATTCCCGTTCCCCAGTGAAAGTAAACTTGCTAAGTAAATTGTGGGTTGGCAACTTGGGCCGAAGTCGTCTATTGTATTCTTCTATTCTTCTCTATGTTCAAGCTACAAGCCAAAATTGACACCCGAAATAGAAACATTATAGAGGCTGTTTTTGGAAAAAAACCCAGAAGACTACACTGATTTTTCCTTTTTCTGTTTCTTTGCTGAGCCATAACGTAAAGTTTTTTTTTGGAAATAAGAGCTTAAAAAAATATACTTACGGCCGGTTTCACAAAACTTTGATTGCCAGATGAAGGGCTTCATTGTCAGTCAACAGTAAATTCTGTGCTCGATTTCAGTTCATTTTCAACCCAACCATCGAATACAAACCTTAATCAACGAGTTGATCAGAAGTCAAAAGTTTTGTGAAACCCACAACTAGTGTCATATATTACCAGTGTCGTACTCTGATTGACTCTACGATGTTTCCTTGCAGAGCTAGTATGAACAAGTTTGTCTTTCTAAGTCATAATAAATTGTGTAAGAAATAACACAACGTTATGCAATGAAATCACAGCAAGAATGCCACTATGGCTCCATATTACGTTATTATTTTATTTTTGAAACAGAAAAAAAATAGATTCTTTATAAGTCATTCTCAACTATTGATTTCATAAAAGAAACAGAACTCTAGCTTGAAGAAAATTCTTTAGATTGCTGTCAAAAAAATGTCTGTGTAACTTTTGTATTTCAAGTTGCTAGCAGAATCAGGAAAGGAGACGATGACCAAATTTGAAATTGTCTGAATGTCAGTTTTGGCCTATAAAAGAAGAAGATGTAGGAATGCGTTCAACGGCCATTTTCCTCTGTCTTTTAGAGTTAGAAAGCTGTAGGTCACGTGCCACGAATTTTGCTCACGTTGTACATATTGAATTAGTAACCATAAATTTTCGAATTTTAAATTTAAAACTGACAGTAACAGAACAATACTCAAGCAGTTCAGATATACTTTTCGATCAGATCTGTCGATTTTCATTTATTCAGAGCCAATAGACGGACATGAATTTTAGTACGGATTTCAAATCAGTTCATCCAACCTTACCAAATCCGGCGTAGAATTTGAAAAACACAGTATTTGGGCTAAGCTGTACCTAACGCTCCTGTGAAAATGATTCAATCGAACGAAAATTATATCACTTCGAATATTGCCTTCAGCTTCACGCATCCACCAGAATAAGCAAGGTTAATACACTAAGCAGGATCTTGTACTCGGCACATCCGCCAAAATACACACATTCACTGACCGAAATGAAATTCATCCAATATGTGGACACCTGATCGGAATGAAAGGAAGAAATTCGAATAACAAGAACTGATATAACTTGTTTCAACAAGTGTAGAGCATTCTTTCAAAGGTTTTTCTAATTGCAGTAAAATATGATTCTAGTTGTTTTCAGAAATCAAAATCTTCATACGCCATGTGAAGACGATGTTCTATGTGAGAATAAAATTCTCTCATTCCTATCATTTCGAATCGAAATCTTCGAAAAGCATGAGAGAAATAGCAAGCAGCATCGTAGGAGAGGTCAAGATGAGGACCAAAGGAATTGTTTCAGTTTTCGAGTTCTTCAACTGTGCGGCCAGTTTGTTTTTCATATTTCTGATTTCCAGGTATTTAAAAATACTTTCCAACGAATTGATGTATATTAACCGAAAGTTAATACCCAAATAATTCGCCACTTATCTGAAAAAATTCAAATTTATGGAAACAAACTTGTATATGAATTTATAATAGATAATCATCACATTTTTTTTTCAGGGTGATTTATTATAGGCACAAATTTTTAACTAAAGAGAGATTCGATAATAAGTTTCTGACGAAGAATTTGGTTAATATCGATTTGCGGAGGGCTGCAATGGAAAAAGAAACAATATTTCCGTTGAACCACAGAGAACGAAAGAAATACATCACGGTGAAAAAAACTTCCATATTATTCTATGAACAAATGATATACTTTCAAATAGAGTCTGTGCTCTGGAACTCACTTATGATTAGTTGAGAAACCAAGATTCAATCGAAAATTTTTTTTTCATGCAGATCAAATCCTTACGGTTACTACCGACCGAGAGAAAACAATTGGCAGAAGGATTAGGACTACTGATGTCTACTGCCCTCAAAATCGGAACCCACATGGCCATCGATTATTGCTTGTTTTGGATCATGAATCTCATCAGGAAATATGGCAAATTTCAGTCCAAAGTCCAGCGTAACTATCCTTCCTTACAAAGCTGTACAGGGTGTTCCAGAATTTACTTTACGTTTTCTCTTCCGCTGAAGTAGAAATAAAGATGAATCTCCTCCTTGGTTGACGCATGAAATACTCTAGAATCAATCTAGTTTCAGGATGGGTATCATAAAACTATTTTGAGCAATAACTAAAAGTAACCTTTTGAAATCTGGTTCAAGAATGGGAGTTAACTGCTCTCTGTGGTTGAAATGAGTTTATAGTACCTGCTCTAAATGAAATATAATACTGACAAGTGCAGGCATGTAATTTTTCTGGATAGAACATTGTCCTGTGCCTGTGGCTTTGTCATGTATCTTAATATTTTGAGATTTGAAGATGAGAATACTTTTATAATAAGAATACCAATATACCAGAAAGCTCCTCTTCGAAGAAAGTATTTCATCCTTCAAAACAGCGAGCTTTTAGAATATAACATCAATCACAGATAACAGAGATGAAAGTACTGAATGATAACGTCAATCAGACGTCATCTTCGGTAACTCAGCTATCTGACACAAGACTATTACTGGGCAAGATTAACCTGAAATATATTCTGGGACAACTCTTATTATAGTACCAATTAAGTTATTTTCTTTGTTCATTAATTTTACATTTCTCAAGCTCCAAATATCCCAACAATGCACATAGCTGGCGAAGGACTCCTAGCTGATCTACTGAAGGCAGTTGTGAAGTCCTTCCAACCCCTAGGCATAAGCTTAGAGATAGATACTGTTCCCTGTTTGCCAATTCCCATTCCTCCAGACTATGATAGATACGTGCAAATAGGTAATCAATTCTCATTAATATTCAATCGAGAGCTATTGTCATCCAGGATTTCTCATAAAAGTTTTTTCATCTATGTTGTTGCCTGAACTATTACAGACATGCCATCAGTAGCGTAGCTCACCTTTGACGGTATCCAAAACTGTTTTGAGGCCGCAAGGATGGGTGAAGTTTTTCACAAACTTTCGGGCACCTCGTAGCTTGAGGACCCCGTATCATTAAAGGCCAACGCACACTTATCGGCAACAGCCTAGACCACGGCAAAACGGAAACTTATTTCCCTACTAATTCAATTATCAGAAAGAATAAGATTCCGTTGTGCCGTGGGCTGGGCTGTTGCCGATAAGTGAGCGTTAGCCTTAATACGGAGGTAGCAACGCCACTGAGATGTGCCATATCTCATTATTTTTGACCAATGAAAAAAAGTGATTTACTTCAATACATCACTTTCTTCGATCAAAAGATAATTGATTCCTCAAATGATTCGTATTTTATTCGTATTTATGAATATTCGAAGAACCATCAAGGTCACTCGATGAAGCATTTGTAATATATATATTCTTCTGTCAAAACTTCCAGGAAAGCACTGAGGTGTAGTCAGCAGCTTTTGCGCACAGGTTCAAATTGGTTAGTGAAGATCATGAATTAATCCTAGCGATAGATAACTGTGGTTGGATATGTTAGAGTAAAAATCTTAGTGAAAGACATCGCCACCAGAGGCACTTTCTAGAGTTACAGGTTCTTTCGTACACTTGCTAGCTCTATGTCACAACTTTTTCCCAGAGAAGTTGGAATGTCTTCCGAATTTTTTCATTTTGAGTTTAAGGTCTCCATGATTCACACCCTATATTCGACTAGTATAGTATAGAAATATCCCATAATGAAATTTGACATATTTTTTGCGCGCATGTTCTAGGGGAACAGCGTGCTATCGTTTTGTCCAAATGTCTGAAATTTTGGATGATTGAGCCGAAAATGGTCTCAATCGACTAGGTTGAACTCACTGATGACGAATCCGGTGTCAAAATCCATTCTGTCCGGCCGGCCGTGGACACGATAACGGTCGAACGAAACTTCCAGGGTAGGCCGCGCATTGAAATGTTTGTTGATGAGCCGAATCGGTCGAATAGTTTCAGAGTTATAGCCACTTGAAATTTTGAAGTTATTAATTTTTTATTTCAAAAACTACTTGAGCCATTTAATTCAAATTTGGCAATTAGTGGAGCATAACAACGCGCAACTTTGAGCCAAATTTTCTCAGGATCATGTCAAATTTCGAGGATTTTTTCTCGGTATCGTTGTTTTCTTCAGTATAACTCGAGAAATACTGATTCAATCCTGATAAAACTTCGCAGCTAGTTTGAAGATGCTGAAAGACAACTTTATGCAAAATTTCGTGATGATCGTGTCATTAGAACCATTTGAAAAAAAAATTTCTGTGATTTTCTTATCATATCATCCTCATTAAATTTCGTATGAACCTTCGAACTGTAATTTTTCGATGAAGTACTGGATTTCAATTCGATCTGATCTGTATTTTTGGAAAACTTGGGAAAATAAAATTTTGAATGGGTATATCTACGGAATCATTGGGTGGATACCCATTCAAGAATTCGTCCTTCGTAATTAAGGTCCAAACCTTCTCTACAAACATCGAGATTCTAAGTTGTTTCTTTCGGAAGTTATTGTGTTTACGCAGTCGGCCGTTAGTCCGACCGTAAACACAATTTCTTCCGGAAGAAACGACTTGGGAACTCGATATTTGGAGAGTAGGTTTGGGGCTTGATTACGAAGTTCGATTTCTTGAATGGGTAAAATCCGCCTAATGATTCCGTAGATATACCCATTGAAAATTTTATGTTTCCAATATTTCCAAAAATACAGATTAGATCGAATTGAAATTCGATAATTCATCAAAAAAAAATTTAAAGAGCACTGCCGTGAAGGCGGCAGCTTTTGCGTGCATGTTCAAATTCGTTGCTGAAGTGGTCATCTACATTGAACATGCGCGCAAAAGCTGCTGCCTTCACGGCAGAGCTTTTCTAGATTTTTTTGCAAAATTTCCCGAAATAAACACAGGATTGAGCTGAAAATGAAACACCTTTTAAACGTATAAATCTAGAGGATTGTTCCAAGCTTTATTCAGTTCTGACTGATAGTTCCGGCGTATTTTGATGCGCAACCTATCCTGAAAGTTTCAAGTCACTTGTGTTATTCTTTCCCAAGTTATCGTGACAGAATCAAATTCAACAGCGGATTCTTCATCAGTGATTCTAACCTAGTCGTTTGAGTCCATGGCTCAAATTCTGAAAATACAGACAACAAAACGATAACCAGCTGTTCTCTAGAAAATAGTACAATAAATAGGTTTGAAATACCATGTCAATCGCATCGCGTTCGCATTTTATCTTGAACCTCAATGTGAAGAAAATAATTACCAGAATGTACCGGAAAAGATGTCACTGGCATGTTGAAGCGAGTCTATTTCACTTCGCTAGTGTGACTCTCAACTGCTTTCTTTGTGGGGTTTTCGTATTGATTAAAAGCTTTCCAAATAATTGTTTGCAGCTTTGATATCCTAAATCTGATATAATCCTTTTTGGTAGCTTCACTTCTCGTCTTATGTCTGCTCTTGACCATACTTGAACCATATGGATTGCGATGGAGAAACTGGATACTGTGCTACTACTATCCTAAAAGAGCTAGAGAAAGGGCCGTTTGGTTGTACAACCATATTTTGAGGTCTAGATCTTCTTTCTTGAAGTTCGCCAGAAGACAACTGAGAAGAAAGGTACTTGGCAGTAAGAAGATATCGAAAGTAACTTGCCTCGAATACTTGAGATCCAAAACAAAGTGAGTTGAGCATACTGGATTATTTTAATTTCGACTTGCAGAAAGAAATATCTTGATTCTTAATTTGTTTTGCGAGGATTTTGCATCATTTAGTAGGTTTTTTTCTGGGTTTTCACTCTCAATATCTGAAACAGAACTATTTAAAACCTAGAAAAGCACCGACGTTCACTTATGGTCATACCCTTTGAACATGCGCGCAAAAGCTGCTGACTTCACGTCAGTACTTTTCTAGGTTTTCTTCCATGAAGTACTGGATTTCAATTCTATCTAATCTGTATTTTTGGAAGTATTGGGAGAAAAAATCATTAATGGGTGTATCTGCGGAATCATTGGGTGGATTTTACCCATTCACGAATTCGGCCTTCGTAATTGAGGTCGGCCTAACGGTCGACCGTGAAAAAATTTCGAATTTTTTTTCAATGACCCCAAAATTTCAAAGGACTCTAACGCCGAAACCGTCGCATTCTGAAATGCAACCCACCCTGAAAGTTCCAGATCGATAGGATTTTCCGTACGCCCTTTATCGTGCATACAAACGACCGGCCGAACGGCTGGCTGGCTAGAATCGGTTTTGATACCGGAGTCGTCACCAGTAACTCCAATCTAATCGTTTGACACCTTTGTCGGCTCCAAATTCGAAAATTACATACATTTAGACAGAACGATAGCACGCTGTTCCCCTAGAACATGCTCGCAAAAAATAAAATTTGTTTTTCATGGAAAACGCCTTTGAGGATTGCAGGTTTGCACTATTTGTCAATGGCAGTTTTATGGAAAACAGAAAATTTTTCATAATTATTTTCTTTCAATATCATCGATATTAAAGTTTGAATCGTTGATAATGGGGGTTTTTCCTTTAAACGAAAATGCAGTTATTTTGATGAAAAACCTTTAGAACTTCAGATTTCAAACATATAATTTCAATATTACATTTTTAAAAAAATGTTTGATCACCTAAAACTGAAAAATAAAAATAGGGATTTGCATTTAAAGGGATTTGTCGTGAGTGCACGATATGGCAACGTCGAATTAAGCTTTCTCGGAAAGGAAAGGACGTCAAATGTGTTACTATGCTTAGGAAAACATAGATAGCTATACTTCGATCGGGTTAGAATAGAAGACAACGACTAAGGAATAGAAAAAGAAGATCACAGACTGTCATACTGTCATATTACTGACAAATCGCAAACGGAAATTGTTTAGTTATATTGACGAAGAGCACGTGTATACCACAAAATAGGAATAAATATTTCGTTATTCTATAGCAGAAAAAGCAATTCTACTAAACAACGTTGTCACTTGGCTACCTCGGTAGACTAGTTGGCTGAACAGGTGGACTAGGGTGCTGAAGGGACTGGGTTCGAATCCCGGCGAGGTCATGGATGTTTAATGTTTGTGGTGTTTGTGGTGTCGAGAAACAAAAAATTGTCTATAGTTGGGTATGAATGAGAAGTATGCAATAAAAAAGTGTTACTATGATCTGTGTACATGGTCTAAGGCCGAAGCACATTAAAGAGATGATGAATGAATGAATGAATGAACGTTGTCACTTCGTGCATGCATGACAAATCCCAAACCCCAATTTTGAAATCTGATTCTGAATACTTTCTGAAGGTAATTTGGGAAAATGATGAATCAAACCCATAATAATTATGTTCAAATTTGCATTTGCACCAAATTCAGGAAAAATCTTCCATTTTCGTTCGAACTATTTGAAGGGACTTATCAACAAGAACTTTTGAGAATAGATTAATAATTCTGAAAAATTTTCCGTTTGTCTAATGAAATAGTCAGATTTGTACTATGAAACTTTACAGTTCGCTTTGTTCTTCCTGTATTATTCATTAGGCAATCTATTATCCAAGAAACTGCCCTTGACTAATAGTTTAATTTTGCGATCCGTAAGGGTGTTCTTCATAAAAAACAATTTTGACTTAATTTTTAATAGTTCTATTTCAGATAATGGTAGTAAAAACCCAGAAAAATCTACTAAATCTAATTTCTTTCCTAATTTCCAAGCATTCCGTCAATAAAACAATATTTTTTTCAATGAAGTGATTATTTGAATCAACAATTTTACCTTTTATGTTATCTGGTTCCCCTTACATTTGAAACAAAGTTCTCTGACTGGTAAATATTTCATACTGCCCTAGGTAGGGTCAACTACCTGAAATATTCACTTCAATATAAAGGGTTTTTCAACAAGAACTTTGTTTTTGAAAACAAAATAAAACAAAGAATTTAGTGGAAAATGAATAAAATTTTTATTGTAGTACAAAGAGAAAAGTTCGGCAATTATGAATGAAAAATGATATCTGACAAATGTCCACCACGACCACGCTGACAGACGTTGATTCTTTCATCAAAATTTTTAATCACTTTTTGGCAAGATGGAGGGTCTATTTCGTTAATGACATCACGGATTTTGAGTTTTAAGGCTGCAATCGATTCGATTGGCTCCGTATAAACTCTGTCTTTAACATAACCCCAAAAAAAATAATCCAGTGGTTTAAATCACACGATCTGGCCGGCCACTTAACAGCTAAATTTCGCGAAATTATGCGATCGGGAAATTTGGTTTGCAATAAATTGATCGTTTCATTGGCTGTGTGACATGTGGCACCGTCTTGTTGAAACCACATTTCAGTGACATCCATGTCATCAATAATCGGCCAAAATTCAGCGGTTCAGAAGGACGTTTATGTTGTCCGAAAATATCACGAATTTTACGAAATGTAACTTTAACAGAACGACCATTTTCATAGGGGATTTGAATTATTTTAATGCGATTTTCGAGCGAAATTGAATTCATTGTAACAATTGCCAAAGCATATACTGCGAATACGTCAAAAAACTAAATGTCAAAACTGTCATGTGGTGCCGGTGTTACCACATTGAAAAACAAAGTTCTTGTTGAAAAACCCTGTATTTGATATGACCTGTTGCACAATGTCAAACGAGAATCTAAACTAAACTCAAGATTTCTTGAAGCTTCGACTCACTTAGAATCCATTCTTTTGAATCTAAAGAATTCTCTTTCAACGCCGATTAGGTCAAGTGATCCGAAATATTTTGCAGTAACAAATGTTTATTATTGTTCCTGGGATCAGATAAACAACAAGCCTGTCTGTTATGCGGAGACGTGTTCAGAAAATCAGATAAAGAAACGCCAATCAGGTGCCAGAGACCTGGATGTACCGCAATGTACTGTAAGCAGTGCTTCGAAGATTTGGATAACGTATGTACAGTGTGTCTCTCGCCAATCGACTATGGTGATCTTTCAGATTTCAGCGAAGAAAGGTAATAATAAGTAGCGACGTGAGTTCACATATTTTTACATTTTGAATGCAGTCCGATGCACACTATATGGACCTTTTCAGAGATTCCTCCGACGAAGAATACGCCAAACCTCCTAAATTGAAAGTCGAAACTGAAGAGTTCGATTCTGGAATGACCTCGGACGAAGCAACAGGAGACGAGGATGGGTCAACAGACGAATATTCTTACGACTATCAGGAATCTGAAAAAGTACCGTCGATTCTTACCGATTTCAGAACAGGGAGTCCCAGAGATTTGGAAAGGCAAAGTTCTCCCGATTATGTCAGCATGCAGTACTTCGACGATGAGATGGAACTGTACAGTTTCAAACCGTACGGATTTGAGGATAAGGACGAGGAAACACAGTTTCCTGATGATGGATCATCTACATCGGTAACGTTGATAGTTCCTTAACCTATTGGGAACTTCTGCGAAGATGCCAGTGCCCTAACGGTTGAATTTGGAACCTGTCCAAGCTAGTAGTTTTATGTAAAGAAACCGTAGAAATGTGGTCTTGTAGAGAACAAATATTTATTGAGCAGAGATAGAATACTTCAAGAAATCATTATAATTTTGTGATAGGTGTCTTGAGGAGGAACTTTTTGTTTGGATCAAGATATAAATCATGCTTTGAATCGTTCCTGGAGGATTATTTCGATGATATTTCAGTGTCTGTTGCTTGGTGGATCAAAATGAAGCAATATCTAAGTTTACTTAAATTTCTGGAGTAATAGGCACCTCAATAAGTAATTCAAGGACTCTTATCAATGTAAAGAAGTTCTGAATGCAGGCCATATTATGTGGTCAATGTAGAATCAGTCGAGATGATGACTTATGTCCTCTTTGTTTACAAACGAGTGAATCAATAAAAGGAAGACAGCTTTACTGCTTCAGTACTTTTGCATCGTATTTCGAATGAAAAGGAAACATATAGACATATAAATGATTTTATTTTCATATCACAGCAGCTCAAGATACAAGCAAAATGAAAAATATCAGAGCTGGTTCAACCAAAACTACCTATATAAAAATGAAAAATATGAATGTATTTATGTGAATAACTACAGCTATTATCAACTATAACAGTAAATCTGGTTTCTTTCAGGTTTCCAATCAGATCACTCTCTTTGAATATGATTTTGTGTAGTATGTGAAGTAGGTATAGCTACAGAAGTGCTTGTTAGTTTCTCTCTAAAAACATATAGAGATAAAGTTGTTTTGAAATGAATACATTGTAATTTATCTTTATGAAAATAATAATCTTCAAAGAAGTGCAGTGAACAACTTTCATGTATTTCGTAACATGTTTTCCAATCTTCAATTTCAAAATCCAGGCCTTCTAACAACGAGTCCCCTCCCAAAGGCTGTTTCCAAAGTAACTTTACTTTCATTTCGCTTCGGAAAAAAGTGAAAAATTGAGTTCGTTAATTTTTATTTCAGAAACTACTCGAGCGATTGGATTCAAACTTGGCAGTTGGGTGGAGTATAACGACGCGCAACTTTGAGCCAAATTTCGTCAGGATCATATTGTCAGTAAATTCAAACCATTCATTATATCAAAAAAAAATTACACTTACACTTTAAGCTTCATATTTCACAGCAGTGTACCAAATTTCAGTTTGATACAATCATAAGTTTTGGAAATATGTCAAATTTCGAGGTTTTCTTCTAGATATCGTTGTTTTTTTCGGTATAACTCGAGAAATACTGATTCACTCCTGATAAAACTTCGCAACTAGTTTGAAGATGCTGAAAGACAACTTTGCGCCAAATTTCGTGATGATCGTGTCATCAGAACAATTTGAAAAAAAATTTCCGTGATTTTCTTGTCATATCATCCTCATTAAATTCTGTATGAACCTTCGAACTGTAATTTTTCGATGAAGTACTGGATTTCAATTCGATCTGATGTGTATTTTTGGAAATATTGGAAAAATAAAATTTTGAATGGATATATCTGCGGAATCATTGGGTGGATTTTATTGATTCACGAACTCGGCCTTTGTAATTAAGGTCCAAACCTTCTCTACAAATTTACGGTCAGCCTAATGGCCGACTGCGTAAACACAATAACTTCCGAAAGAAACAACTTTGAAACTCGATATTTGTAGAGTAGGTTTGGGGCTTAATTACGAAGGTCGAATTCGTGAATGGGTAAAATTCGCCCAATGATTCCGTAGATATACCCATTCAAAATTTTATTTTTCCAATATTTCCGAAAATACAGATTAGATCGAATTGAAATCCAGTAGGTAATTTATAAAAAAAAATTTTAGAAAGCATTCCCGTGCATGTTCAAATTCGTTGCTGAAGCGGACATCTACATTGAACATGCGCGCAAAAGCTGCTGCCTTCACGGCAGTGCTTTCTGAAATTTTGTATTCGACCATGAATTACATTGAGTTGAGGCACACAACAATAGTCATTTCGGGAGGATGCCATTTTGAATTAATTCAATCGAAAATTTCAATCAGAAAGAAAGGGATCGATTGATGAATACTACAAACACTTTCGGTATACAAATATTTCAACTCTGAGAACAACACAACCAAAACACCTTAGAATAACTGGCACGTCGAAAACTACTAGCTTGGAAGTGTTCGAATTTCTATCGCCAGAGGGCGTATCGCTTAGCAGTAGTTGCGAATTACACAGGTGGTATGTGGTTTCAACAGGATGATGCACCTACTTACACCCAAAGTCAAGAAATCTGAAACTATCAATCGATCATGTGTCTTCATGGAAATAACATGAATTTATGATTTTAGGAGAAAAAGACCTCGAGTGATCCAAACGAGACATCCTCCGTTGCCAGCAGTTTCGAAAAAGACAAAGCAGATCATAAAATCTCTACGAAGGTCCAGGATAGTCAAAGTTGTCTGTGTTTAGATCTTTATGCTATGGATGATCCTACTTCGGACCTTCTATTAGAAGAATTGAAGGTGACGCCATAAGTATTTTGTAGATTAAGGAGTAGTATTCCACCGCTTACAATGGGGGTTTTTCCTCTAAACGAAAATGCAGTAATTTTCATGAAAAACCTTTAGAACATCACATTTCAAACATATAATTTCAATATTATATTTTAAAAAAATTTTGATCACCTAAAACAGAAAAATAAAAATGGGGATTTGCATTCAAAGGGATTTGTCTTGAGTGCACGATGAGGCAACGTCGAATTCAGCTTTCTCGGAAAGAAAAGGACGTCAAATGTGTTACTTCGCTTAGGAAAACAGAGATAGCTATACTTCGATCTGGTCAGAGTAGAAGACAACGACCAAGGAATCGAAAATGAAGAGCACAGACTGTCATACTGTCATATTACTGACAAATCGCAAATGGAAATCGTTTGGTTATATTGACAAAGAACACGTGTGTACCACAGAATAGGAATAAATATTTCATTATTCTATAGCAGAAAAAGCTATTCTACTAAACACCGTTGTCACTTCATGCATGCCTGACAAATCCCGAACCCAAATTTTGAAATCTGATTTTGAATACTTTCTGAAGGTAATTTGGGAAAATGTTGAATCAAACCCATAACAATTATGTTCAAATTTGCATTTACAGTAATAACCCAAATTCAGGAAAAACCCCCATTTTAAGCCTAAAATGGCCTAAAACGACTAGGTTGGACTCAATGATGACAAATTCGGTGTCAAAATCGATTTAGTCCGTCGGGCTGGCCGAGGACACGATATTTTTCGGAAAATTTTGTTTTTTCAGAAACTATTGATCATATTCGAAAAAAATTTAATTCATACCTTGAGCTTCATATTCCACAGCAGTGTACCAAATTTCAATTCGATACAGCTATTATTTTCTGAGATATTAGGAAAAATATGTGAAATTTCGATATCGTTGTTTTTTCGGTATAACTCAAGAAATACTAGTTCAACGATGATGAAAGTTCGCACCTAGTTTGAAGATGTTGAAGGAAAACATTGCAAAATTTCGTGATGATCATGTCATTAGAACAACTTGAAAAAAATTCAAATTTTTTTCCAAATATTCAATATTCTGTGATCTTATCTTATCATCCTCATTTAATTCTGTATAAACCTTGGGTGCGTTTTTATTTTCATCGAAATGATTAATCGATTAAACTTTATCTTTCTCTTCTTTGGTGAGGAACAAAAGAAGAGAGAGAGGGAGATACATCGATTAATCAGTTCGATGAAAATAAAAACGCACCCTTTCTTACGTCATTTTTCGATGAGGTACTGGATTTCAATAGACGACTTCGGCCCAAGTTGCCAACCCACAATTTACTTAGCAAGTTTACTTTCACTGGGGAACGGGAGTTTCAGGACAAATTCGACATGATAAGGTTCGCATCATTTATAAATACCCGTAAAACATGCCTCGGCTCTTCAAACCAGATAATTCCTTCCAAATATAGGTTTTTGTTAAGATCGTCCCCGATTGGCTGAAATTTAAGTTGGGATTCCTGATTTCATGCAAACAGTGTCAATTTTCATAGGATACGTTCCGAAAATCAACTCTGTTGTTTCGGTTGCCGATTTTCCGCTCCGTAAATATGAAATATTCGGATGGTTCCTGGAACAAGCGCGTGAAAAAAGTTATTTACGGAATCTGGTTGATGAAAATGAGGTCGATTTACTCTCACCAGAACTATTTTCTATGGTAAATATCCATAGCATAGAACAATCTATGTTTACTTTAGTTTGTTTTGGTTCCGAGTTCAGATCTGTTCGGGGCGGTTCTAGCATAGACCAATAGTCTGTGGTTCTGAACTCGGGACCAAAACAAACCTAAAGTAAACATAGATTGTTCTATGCTATGGGTATTTACCATAGAAAATCGTTTTGGTGACAGTAAATCGATCGCATTTTCATCAACCAGATTCCGTAAATAACCTTTTTCACGCGCTTGTTCCAAGAACCATCCGAATATTTCATATTTACGGAGCGGAAAATCGGCAACCGAAACAACAGAGTTGATTTTCGGAACGTATCCTATGAAAATTGACACTGTTTGCATGAAATCAGGAATCCCAACTTAAATTTCAGCCAATCGGGGACGATCTTAACAAAAACCTATATTTGGAAGGAATTATCTGGTTTGAAGAGCCGAGGCATGTTTTACGGTTATTTATAAATAATGCGAACCTTATCATGTCGAATTTGTCCTGAAATTCCCGTTCCCCAGTGAAAGTAAACTTGCTAAGTAAATTGTGGGTTGGCAACTTGGGCCGAAGTTGTCTATTCGATTCAATTCGTATTCTTCGAAATATTGGAAAAATAATGAGTATAATAACGGCCGACCACAAACACAATAATTTCCGAAAGAAACAACTTAGAAACTCGATATTTGTAGAGTAGGTTTGGGGCTCAATTACGGGGGTCGAATTGTGAATGGGTGAAATCCGCCTACTGATTCCGCAGATATACCCATTCAAAATTTTATTTTCTAAATATATCCAAAAATACAGATTAGATCGAATTGAAATCCAGTACTATCGGAAGAAAACCTGGAAAATACGTTGCCAAAGCGGTGATGTCCATTGAACATGCGCGCAAGAGCTGCTGCCTTCACAGCATTGCTTTTCTAGGGTTTTTTCCGAGGTTTTTTCTTACGCATTTGCATGCCTCCAAGAATTGAGTTGTAATTTGGAAGAGATAACCAAGTGTTAGGAACACTCTATATGGAATTTTAGAATTCATTTCGATTTTAAATTTTTCTCTACAACTTGCAGCCAACTTCATTCACAACTGAACAAAATGGGGGGCATTCTGACAACCAACCATCTGACGTAGGACATCTACAACCGATTCTGGAACAAACTGAAGATGAAGCTCTCATTCTGTTTTCCTCGGATGAGGTGAGGCATTTTGCGCGCTCGTTTCAAGTAGTGTTCATTTCGTTCAGAAATTTTTGTTACGCGAAATTTGAGAAAAAATTGAACAGAAAAGTTTATATCAGACTTCGTTTGGCGGAACCCGTCTGAATTAGAACTTTTTGGCACATATTTTAGTGATTCTAGTTTGCATGGTCAATTTTGACTTGAAATCTGTGATATTTCTACTGTTGATTTCTTAATGTCTACTTTTAAGTAACTAACAAAGAAGTCATCATTCGTTTCCTATATAATTGAACTCGAACTTTTCTTCCAAAGCTCGTAATCATACATGTATTCCAAAGAAAGCTTACATCACCGCTGTGAAATACCAGAGATTCTCGGATTTCATGCCAATATATAGAGATAAATTACCTATTTCAACACTTCCATACTAACAAAAATATTATGGTTTGATTATCCAAGTAATCGTTGTTGCTTACCGAATCCAATTTGAAAGCATTAATTTCTACAAATTTTATGCTAGGAAACTAATCAATATACTGATTATTCAGTTTAATGTTATTCCAGTTAATTTCGATTTGTCTCTGTTAATTCAGTTCTTCAATACATCAGTTGATTTCTCCTTACTCATCAGGATTAACTTACCTCTCTTGAAATTTTTAATATTTTTTCTACCTTACCTAATACATATTAATTGATCGATGTTTTGAATTCGTTTATTTAGTGTTAATCCATTTTTTACAATTTTGTAAATTTGAAAGTAAGAATCAGCTTTCTTTTCAAGTTTACGTATAATTCCAAGTTCAAGCTCCAATTACAGGGGAAAGATTTGTTTGTTGAAAGAAGGCGTTTTGATCATTTCAAGAATGAATATCAATTATTTTTCTCTTCAGATGCCTTATACTGCTTCTCATAAATATATTTGAATTATTTCTAGGAGGAAGAAGTAAAGAGTACATTTTTCGATAGTTCCCAAGAATATTTTGTATCAGACATTGAATTGATAAGATCAAGAACAGATAAGGAATCAAGATTGGATGAAGACAGTTCTGTGGAAACTCCAGTCAAAGAAAATCTAATGAGTGACTCGGAGTATTCAGAAGTGAATATTTTTAGATCCATCCTCTGTAAAAATGTTTTATACGCTCATTTCATGTATTTTCAATATTGGTAATTTGAAAATGGTCAAAAACTCCTGATGGTCAGATTGAATGGGGGTTTTTCCTTCAAACGAAAATGCAGTAATTGTCATGAAAAACCGTTAGAACATCACATTTCAAACATAGTTTCATTATTATATTTTTTAAAAATGTTTGATCACCTTAAACTCAAAGATAAAAGTGGGGATTCGCATTTAAAGGGATTTGTCTTGAGTGCACGATATGACAACGTCGAATTCAGCTTTCTCGGAAAGAAAAGGACGTCAAATGTGTTACTTTGCTTAGGAAAACAGAGATAGCTATACTTCGATCTGGTTAGAGTAGAAGACAACAACCAAGGAATAGAAAAAGAAGATCGCAGACTGTCATACTGCCATATTTCTGACAAATCGCAAACGGAAATTGTTTGGTTATATTGACAAAGAACACGTGTGTACCACAGAATAGGAATGAATATTTCATTATTCTTTGGTAGAAAAAGATATTCTACTGAACACCGTTGTCACTTCGTGCATGCCTAGCAAATCCCAAACCTCAATTTTGAAATCTGATTTTGAATACTTTCTGAAGGTAATTTGGGAAAATGATGAATCAAACCCATAATAATTATGTTCAAATTTGAATTTGCAGTTATAACCCAAATTCAGGAAAAACCCCCATGGCTTGGCTGACCGTACACACAATAATTTTCAAAAGAATTAAGTTAGATACCTCTGTGTAAGAAAAATTTTGAAATAACCCATTTTCGAATTTATAGGCATAGTTTGTGTTTGTTTATGTATATTGTGAATATTGAACTTCGTATGGAAAATTGGATGGATTTCATCCATTGTCATTCATGAGTTTGACTATCATCACTAAGCACTCAAGCTCCCCTTCAAATTCAACTCATGTAGAGCAAATATTGACGAATTGATTCGCACAATAATTGCTTTAAAAATCGACAACAATATCTATACATCCATTCGAAATTTTATTTTTCATTAATTTCAAAATCTAGATACGATCTGGTACTCGGTTGTAGAATGACAGCAAGACAGTTCAAGCAAAATTTCATGGGAATCATCCCTTCACATTATCGCAAAATTGTTTTCCTCAGCGAACTCAGTACTTGTGTTGGTGAGCGATATGATTTGGAGCAAAAGTTTCTGACTTTCATACTAAGTACATTTTCCTCGTTTGTCTCTTCCAGGATGACCTGCAGAGACTCATTGGGAAATCTGAAACAAAAAGCAATCATTTGGAATCTACCAGCAGACTTTCTGAGAGCACTGTGAGTTCGTTATTAGTCATAAATCATACTCTCACAGAATATATCCAACATTTTTCTTCAAATATTCGATATCTTCCAGTTTTTAGCTCGATGAATGAAATCTACGAAATTGACCCAGCTTCTGGACAAATTTTCATTTTAATAAAATCTGTATGAGTCTGTATGAGTTCAAAAATAAAGGGTGTTTTTTTAGAGATATACAACTTTGAAATACAATAAAACAAGGATAAATTTTAAAATTTACATGAAATTGACTTCATTCATAGGATAATTTTTTGGCATTATAATTTAAATGTAATTTTCGGCATATGACCGCCACGGCTGGTTCGGATGCTCTAGAGATCCAATTCTCAATAACTTTTTCCAACATTGTGGCCGTATGCCGGCAAAAACGCGGTGAATGCTGTCCTCCCAGTAGCCGATCGTTTCGGGATTATCGGCGTAAACTAGCGATTTCACATATCCCCATCAGAGAATAGTCTAGCGGCGATAAATCGCACGATCTTGGAGGCCAATCCACGGGCCCGGAACGTGAAATTATGCGGTTATCAAGCGTTTCCTTCGGTAAATCAATTGTGGCACGAGCTGTGTGACATGATGTGCCGTCTTGTTTAAACCACAGCTGCTGCACATCATGGTTGTTCAATTAAGGAACGAAACAGTCAGTAATCATGGTTCTATAGCGGTCCTCATTGACTGTAACGTTCTGGCCAATATCGTCTTCGAAGAAGTACGGACCAATGATTCCACCAGACTATAAAGCACACCAACCAGTCAGTTTTTCTGGATATAACTGTGTCTCAACATACACTTAAGGATTATCTGCACTCCAAGTTTTGTTTATTGACGTAGCCATTCAACCAAAAGTGAGCTTCATCGCTAAACAAAATTTTCTTATGAAAATCGGGATCAGAACCATTATTTCCGAAATAAATTTGCACAATTTGGAAGCGTTGTTCGGGCGTCAGTCTATCCATGTTGGAATTCCAGACCAAACTGAACACATATCACTTGACAGCTGACAAAATGGTCGCCAGTTAAAACAGTGTTGCCAACTCAAAGTTTTATACCTCTTCAAAAACACCTTTTATTTCCGAATAATCACCAAATGTCTTCATTTTTCAGAAGGTCAATTTCAAAGATGAAACAGATGTCGGCTCCACATTTTCATCAAATGGAAAAAACACTGATAAAAGGACGTCAATAAGTACTGAAAATGAAGAATCTCCAAAAATCACCAAATTTGATTCAAATAAGGTAATCCACAAGGTATTAATCGAACAACATTTGCAATATACATTGACATACACAGCTTTACAGATATGAATGTCGGTTTTTTCTTTTTAAGATTATTTTGTCGAATTATCTTGTCTTCAATAGTCTCCAAGTTACATATATACATTTCTCACGAGAATTCTTGTGGTTATTACCTTTCATACAGATAGATAAGCTATAGTACTAACTCTATATATCTAATCATACCCACGTCTGGGATACCCCAGGGATCTAACCTTGGCCCACTGTTGTTTATTCTGTTTGTAAATGATCTGATGGATGATCTTGGGTTGCCGCATCTGATGTTCGCCGACGATTTGAAGTTGTATTATGTGATTCGGTCACTTGCGGATTGTGTTATACTTCAGCTCGGGCTAGACAGTGTTGCCAAATGGTGTGAGGAAAATCTTTTAAGTTTAAATGTGTCAAAGTGTTTTGTTGTTACCTTCACAAGGAAAATAGATGTGTTGAGGTGTGATTATGTCGTCGGGGATCAGGTCCTTTCTCGCGTTGATGAGGTGAAGGATCTTGGTGTTATCTTTGATCGGAAGTTTTCATTTGTCCCGCATGTCTCCCAACTGATTTCATCAGCCTCAAGAACATATGGATTCATTGTTCGCAATGGCAAGTATTTCAGTAATACTTCAACATTCTTGACTCTCTTTAATTCCTTTATCCGAAGCAAGTTAGAGTATGGCAGTATGATTTGGCGAGCTATTTACTTTTGCCATCAATTCCATCTTGAGGCCGTTCAGAGGAGGTTCTTGAAGTTCTTGGTTTGGAGGAAGGATAAAGTTTTTCCACCAAGAGGATTCGACCATGCCATGTTGTTGAGTCGATTCGATGTGATTTCGCTGCGGTGTAAAAGACAGGTTCTGTGTCTTCGATTTCTTTATAAACTACTGCACAACATTATTGACTGCCCACCTCTGATAACAGCTTTGAGTTTCCGCGTTCCAAGACCAACATCCTGTGCTGTGCTGTTGTTCCATCTGCGAACGCCGAGGACCAATTGTTTAATGCAGTCCCCAATTTGGTTCATGATGACTATTTTCAACTCGATTGCGAGAAAGTGTGACATTCACTGTGACACATTGTCATATATTATCGAGAGATATTTAGTAAGTTTAAGTTAGGTCTTCTCAAGTTTATTAAAATATATGTGTATGTATATTTTTGTACGAATAATTGTGGTTTCTTTTTTCGTGATAGAGTATTTGCTGTTATATGCAATTAAGTTCAAGTGTGTATCTTGTTGAGGGTATATAATTTGTGGTCAATTTAGTGTGTTTCATTCTATGGTTTACTTCCTTTTAGTTATTAGCACTGTAGCTTGGTTTCTTATCATTATGCTAGGTTTAGATATTTTCTGTAATTGGGTATGTACCTGTTGAAAATAAAGAACTTATTATTATTATTATTAACTTATTATTAATCATTCGATTTTTTATCTGCCACAGAAAGAACAACTCCAATCGACCGAACTAGGAGAAAGTACGTTAATCTCGTTTCCTGGAACAGAAGAACGCCATATCGAATTCATAGGCCTACAAAAAAAGATGAAAAAGAACATATCTCCCCCTAATTCATCACCTCATCATGAAAGAACTTCCCCGATAAAGACGTACCAAAGCACAATATCAACGAAAACTTCCAAACAAGATTTCCCCATTCACATGAAACAGAAAAAATCTATATTGAAGGGAGATTCTGGTAGCAGCATCCTTTCAGAAATGAAAGAATTGCAAGGAAAAGTAACAGTGCCCAAACTCAATTTGACATCATTGAACAAGGACGAGAGCAAACCATTAACATCGCCATCTCATCGGTTGAGGAACAAAAAGAGTACCGGTTATGACACAAAATCAGGAACTACAAGAAAAGTCCCCTCCGATCAGACTAGAATATCCAGAAAAACAGATAGAACAGAGAAACGTCTGAAAGCTGGTGCGAACATTTCTATATTCCCTTCGAACAGTATGGTGAGCATTAACACATTAACAGTTCAAAAAGAACTCACAAGCGGTATCAAAATTGCTTTATTTTTTCCCTGTTCTTTTAATCCACGCCAGATGGCGCAACAAGCTTCAATATCTCGTCGTCAGAGGGCTGAACTTACCAAGTTTGTACCTTTCAGATCAATCCCTCAGATTGAAAGGAAATGAAAAATAATTTTCAAAGAGGACATTTCATTTATAGATGAGCTCTTTGAACCAAAAAAGATCAAAAACCATAGATCAATATAATTCTATGCATCGTTCCTGTGAAGTATCGCTGCTTTTGTGGTTCTGATGACATATTTCGATAGGTGAAGTTCGACACTCGGTTTTATGAAACTTTTTTTTTCATAACAGAAATTTTCGCGAGATAATCCAGCCTCTCAAGAAGTTCCATGCCAGTCTTCGGAACAGGAAAAACTTCACTCATCAGTCCATCTGTTGCGGAGTGAATCTACATCATTTTCAAGACGAGAAGAAACGCTTCTACAGAGTCATTCTGCAAAGTCTGATCTGATCGATTTTGATTCATCTGATACGTCTGTTTCTCCTCTCAATCTTGGTAAGTGATAACAATTTTTTCGACCCAAATTATCATTACAACGTTCACTGATTATATAAATACTCTTGTCGACTGGGTAAATTTTTGGCCACCACATATAACTCATTCTGGCTCTTACAGGTGAAAGGAGCCTGTCGTCACGTAGTACCAACACTAATGATTACCATTTTAATGACTTGGAGGCTGAAAGAATCAATTCAGACTCAATGAGTACAGATATCAGCACCACTCGACCAAGTATCGAAGATTCTCATTCTCTTCCGAAATCAGATAAAAGTAGCTCAACGAAAAAAAGTGTGAGAATATCTCAAACCTTGATAGATTCAGAAGGCACTTCGGATGAAGACAAGGCACTTGGAGATACTGACGCTAGCAGTGATTTGAGCATAAGCGTTCAAGAAAATATCTTGGGTATTCCAAGAAACGGAAAGAAGAGAGGTAAAATCGATTGGAAACACGAGACCGAGCTTCATTCTGAACTTCCAGACGATACGGAAGCTGTCGAATTAAAATCTGAGGAGATTGAGAGAAGTAAAGGACCACCACAGGAGCAAGTAGATTCAGAGACCAATAGGAGTTCCGATAGGAAGTATCCAGAGGATACTCATTCGAGTCATGAACTAGAAGATTCGATGGAACATGTTGGAGATATCGATACAAATACTGCAGTCCACGTCGAGAAGTTTAGACACTCAGAAAAATTCCAAATACAAGATGATGATCCACGTTTTAACGAAACAAGATTTGGAAGAAAATGTCGATGTTGCAAATGCAAGGATAGACTTCCGATAACTCACCACACACCTGGAGGCGACCCTGATCGAAGAATTCTTCTGCAGACTGGGGTGGACAGCTGTACCCAAACCTGTGTAGATCGTTTGGATCAGAGTTCTCAGATTGAATGTGGTAACAAGACTATTAGGGATAGTTTCCAAGGAGTTTCATCAAATAAAAGCTGTTCAGTCCGATGCAAACTCAAAGAGGAGAAAGGAAGATCTAGCTCTGTATCAAAGCCAGAGAAACATTGTTTTTGCAGTATATGTTGCCAAATGAAGAGTTTCGAGGATAACTGTCAACACCAAAAAGATGAACTTGGTCATTATTCTTGTCCTAACTCCGAGAAAGATTCTTGCTCACGGAAAAAATGTAGCATACCTCGAAGGAAAACTGTTGGTACATTCTGTAAGCCTCAGACTCGCGACCAAGTCTGCTATACGAAAACTGCTGCAGTTTTCCAATGTCAGAAATTCAGGGACAATATTTCTTTTCGCAAAGAAAGTGACGAGTCTATGTCTTCAAACAACGCTGGTTATAGAGACAGACTCGATCTTCCCTATCAAGATAACGAGGAATATAAGAGATTGGTGAGGGAGCTGGAGGAAAAACTTGTTGCCAGAAACAGAGAAAGGGTAAGAAAGACTATGAGAGAGTTCGAAAAATGCAGTACGAGGAATCAAAATTTGAAGAAACCCATACTCTATGACGACAGTTCTTGTGGGGAAGAACCGATACTAAAAAAATTAGTGCATTTGAAGGCAGGTGATGAAGGTGATAAAGGAAGAGTTCCCCCTCCACCTCCGTGGAAGAGGAGTGCTGTTAAAGGAGTGAATACGATTGAAACGATTCCAAAGGAAATAACTCCATCACCTCACAGGATATCACCAAGACCTCCAGGATATTATCACGAAAGAGATCCAACACATTGGCAGATGGATACTGGCACTGGGGAGTGGTATAGAGTCTCTGACGTGGATATATGTGATCCTTATGAAGTGTACGAGGCAGAGTCTAGATATTCTCAACCTCTTCTGTTGTCCAGGAGGAGGCTTGTGGAACGCTATGAGGAAGAGCCTGAATGTGAAGATTGTGATGATTTGAATCGGCGGTATGGTCACAGGAGTAATATGCTGTTTTGTCCACGTCACAGGTTAGATCGATTTCCACCAAGACATCGCAAAAGATGATAGATAATCGTATAGTTTAGAAGTTCAGATGTTATAGTACTATTTTATGGTGTTCGATTAAACTTCTCAGAAAGACTCTGGAGTTTTGAATATAGGTCATGTGAATTCTGAATCCATTTCATGTTCTAGGCAAAGGCGTGCTATAATTTTGTGAAAATGTGTGTAATTTTCGAACTTTCGTCGAAAATGGTCTTAAACGACTACGTTGGACTCGCTGATGAAGAATACGATGTCAAAATCGATTCTGTCCTGACGTCTTGTTGTTGCGACTATAACGTGCGACGGTTGAGTTAATATTCCTAATAGATCGAAAAGTTTAGGCGTTATACCTACTGATTTGAATATTTGAGTTCATTTTCACTACTCATGCGATCGGATTTCAACAAGTTGGAGCATACCGACGTGTGACTTATTGCAGAATTCAGTTGGAATCATATTGTCAATAAATTTGAAAAAAAAAATTTATTCGAAAATTTTTTTTTGGAAACAATTCATCAGATTAACAAAATTTTTTCTTCACAAATTTACTATCACTGGGGAACGGGAATTTCAGGACAAATTCGACATGATAAGGTTCGTGTTATTTATAAATATCTGTAAAAGAGGCCTCAGCTCCTCAAACAAGATAATTCCTTCCAAATATAGGTTCTTGTTAAGATCATCTCTGATTGGTTGAAATTCAAGTTGGGATTCCTGATTTCATGTTAATAGTGTCAAGTTTATTTAGAATGTGTTCCGCAAATCAACATGGTCATTTTTGTTGCCGGTTTTCCGTTCCGTAAATATGAAATATTCTGTTGGTTCCTGAAAAAATTTCAAAAAGCACTGCCGTGAAGGCAGCAACTTTTGCGCGCATGTTCAATGTAGATGATCGCTTCAGCAACGAATTTGAACATGCACGCAAAAGCTGCTGCCTTCACGGCAGTGCTTTTTGAAATTTTTTACTGATAAATTATTGGATTTCAATTCGATCAAATCTGTATTTTTGGAAATATTGGAAAAATAAAATTTTGAATGGGTTTATTTTTCCAATATTTCCAAAAATACAGATCAGATCGAATTGAAATCCAGTACTTCATCGAAAAATAACAGTTCGAAGTTTCATACAGAATTCAATGAGGATGATATGATAAGAAAATCATCGAAATTTTTTTTTTCAAATTGTTCTAATGACACGATTATCACGAAATTTCGCATAAAGTTGTTTTTCAGCATTTCAAAACTAGCTGTGAAGTTTTATCAGGGCTGAATCAGTATTTCTCGAGTTATACCGAAAAAATCAACGATATCGAGAGGAAAACCTCGAAGTTTGACGAATTCTTTGCCGATATCTCCGAAACTTATGATCGTATCGAACTGAAATTTGGTACACTGCTGTGAAATATGAAGCTCAAAGTATGAGTGAAATTTTTTTTGCTATGATGAATGGTTACCGGAAAAAAAAATTTTTTGGAAAAAATTTTTTTTTGAATGTACTGACAACATAATCCTGACGAAATTTGGCTCAAAGTTGAGAGTCGTTATACTCCACCTAACTGCCGATTTTGAATCCAATCGCTCAAGTAGTTTCTGAAATAAAAAATAAATAACTTCAAAACTTCAAGTGCCTATAACTCCGAAACTATTTGACTGATTTGGCCCATTAACGAACTTAACCGCGGCATTTTGATGCGCAACTTTTCCTGAAAGTTGCTTCTGTCGACAGTTATTGTGTCTACAACCTAGTCGATTGAGACCATTTTCGGCTCAATCATCCAAAATTACAGACATTTGAACAAAACGATAGCACGCTGTTCTCCTAGAACATGCGCGCAAAAAAGGTTAATTACGGAACTTGATTGATGAAAAAACGTTCTTTTCTGTCACCAGAACGATAGTCAATGTTCTATGGTAACATATCCATAGCATATAACAATCTTTATGTACTTTATGATCCATAGAACATGGAAGAGACAACAATCAAAAATGGAAGAAATACTAGGTATGTCTTAGGGCCGTATTTATAGTTGTTCCTTGAGGCTTCCTTACTGAAGGCCGCCTTGAATTTGCTATTCTATGTTTCTATGCAAACAAACTTGTATTTGTTTCCATAGAAAAGCAAATTCAAGGCAGCCTTCAGTAAGGAAGCCTCAAGGAACAACTATAAATACGGCCCTATGGATCATAAGGTAAATAAAGATTGTTCTATGCTATGGATATGTTACCATAAAACATTAGGCGGTTTCGGAAACTTGATCGGATTAACCCGGGTAACGTGTTAATACGATCAAATTTCCGAAATCGCCTATTGATTGTCGTTCTGGTGCATAGCCTTAATATGTCTATGATCTGGTGACAGAAAGATTGCTTTTTCATCAATCAAATTAAGTGAAAAACCTATTTTTTTCAGAAACCAACCGAATATTACATATGTATTTGCGAAACATATCCTTTATAAACTTAACACTATTAACATGAAATCAGGAATCCCAACTTAAATTTCAGCCAATCAGTGATGATCTCAACAAAACCCTATATTTGGAAGGAATTATCTTGTTCGAGGAGCTGAGGTATCTCATAAATAGCGCGAACTTTATCATGTCGAATTTGTACTGAAATTCCCGTTCCCCAGTGATAGTAAATTTGTGAAGAAAATTGTGGGTTCGCAACTTGGGCCAAAGTCGTCTATTGATATTAAAGTGAATATTTGACAACGGTGTACCAAATTTCTTTGTTTCCTCCCTATACAGCGGTGGGAAACAAAGTGAGTAAGTTTATTCTATTCTCAAACGAACTATTACAAAGTAACTAAAAAATCTATCCAATATTCGGAGATATTGGGAAAAAAAAATGTTAAATTTTTCAGTATCGTCACACAAAAAGTGTTATCTTCTCGCCCAAATGTCTGTAATTTTCGATTTCGGAGCCTGAAATTTTCTTGTTTTACTTCACTGATGATAAATCTGTTCTCAAAAAATTCGAGTCAAATATACTCCATTCGTTTTCATCAAGCGAATACATTAACTGAACTACCTAAAAAGTAGAAATCTCTAAGATTGTTTCATCATTTTGTTCTAACATCGAAATTAACATAAATGTACCTGACAAGAATGATAGTGCTTTCAACTTCGACAACATGTCCAAAGCCCATGATTATTTGGTATGAGACCATTCAAAGTCAGTCTGTCTCACTTTAATCCGGGCCAGTAAAATAGTATACTACTTTTGTTGGCCTAAAAAAACAAATATTTGGGAAAGTTCGTCATATACAGCTGTCCACGAAAAAAGAAGACAATAAAATCGCATGGAAATTTAAATTCGAAATGAAAAGTCATCGAATGTTGTGGAGCTTCTTTACTATTCTATTAAGAATTTATGTATATTCCTGGAAAAATCATTTTTTATGAGAAATATTTTCCAAAGAATTATTTATTTTTCCGATACTGTATAGACGTAAGACCTACTTTGGATGGATCGAATAACATTATTATATTTACATTTTAATTAATAGCCATAGAGCACGAGGAAATGAAATCAGGATGTGAGTTGAACTTTCTGATGAAATCAAGGAGCGAATAGAAAAATTGGAATGTGCCACCATCGA
Source organism: Myrrha octodecimguttata (assembly GCA_958510865.1). Taxonomy (NCBI): domain Eukaryota; kingdom Metazoa; phylum Arthropoda; class Insecta; order Coleoptera; family Coccinellidae; genus Myrrha; species Myrrha octodecimguttata. Next base: position 74,880,559 of record OY294059.1, on the reverse strand, counting down.
AAATATCAGATAATTTTTTAAATAATTTTTTCAAAGTTTTTATTTTCTTCTGTAGCTTGAGACAATCAAGCTCATGAATTTTGAAAATTGAAATATACTGATAAAAAAATTACTGTTTCTAATCGCAGATCATCGAAGTCCAAACGCCTTATTAGAGTAAATAAGATTTGATTTTGTTTCCTAATGCATTTGCATTTCCTCATTTAATTCGAATAGTTATGTTGTATTTTATTTCATCTTTGTTTTTTGCGCGCATGTTCAAAGGAAATGAAGTCTCTTTGGCAACGACTTTAAGCATGCCCGCAAAAGCTGCTGAGTTTTCACGGTAAAAACAACGATACAAAAGGAAAAACTTCGAAATGTTACATTTTATCAATGTCTCCGCGAATTATGATGGTGTCAATCTCAAATTTCATACAAATGCTGTGAAATATAGAGCTCTATAGGTCTAAGCAGAATTCTAATACTTCCAAAAACACAAATTGGATCATATTAGATTCTAGTACTCGATCAAGAAAACTGCAAATTTCACATAAGGGTTTATTATTTTCACAGTTAAATAACCCAATACCAATATCTCAAATGAAACTTATATATTATTCATGACTCATTGGATTTTCACCACACAATTTGCAGAGTTTTTCTCTTTAACTCAGGGACCACTGGTCGGAAATCATCCTGGTGAAAATTTTCAGGTTGAGTTATGCAACAGTAATCAATGATGAGAGTTTCATGAAAATTCGGTGGTAAGTTTTCGAGAAATATTTTTTTTCCAAGTTTCACGGATTTTGGTTCAGTACTTTCAGAGAGAAACCCCGGACAACGGACGGCGGACGGACGGATTTTGGTGCATTATTTGATAAAATCAAATAATAAACCTAAGTGATCGACCAAAAATAAATAAGATTGCTCCTCCAAGCTTTGCAGCAGTATCGGTGTACCCTAAGGGTTCAAAACGGGGGGCAGGAGGGAAAAAAATTATTTCTCGAAAACTTACCACCGAATTTTCATGAAACTCTCAACGTTGATTGCTGTTGCATAACTCAACCTAAAAATTTTCACCCGTATGATTTCCGACCAGTGGACCCTCAGTTATAAAGAAAAACGCTGCAATTTGTGTGGGATATTCAACTGAAAAAATAATAAAACCTTATGTAAAATTTGCAGCTTTTTCATCAGTCCATTCAAAACTACATACTTCAAAATTTAAACTGTGAAATTTTCAGGGGGGTTAGTTTTTTTATTGTTCGATCACTAAGGTTTATCATTCACGTTCATGCAGAATTTCATGAGAACTATGTGAAAAGAAGATCACTAAACCCTTTGGTTTAGTGCGTTTGTCGGGGTCAGTACGTGACAAAATGACCGCTTTGGCAACAAAACGCAACATGCTTGCAAAATCTACTGACTTCTCGTCTATGCTTCATAAAAAAAATTTCTACATAATTGGGAAACGGCCTTTATCTGATAATATTAATAGTTTTAATTTTTTGGAGTTTCTCATTTTCTAGGACTGGTAGTGCATAAAATTTATGAAACGGTGTGTTATTGGCCTGCTATATTTGCAAATCTCGTCTTTGGCTTATGCGGTAAATTTGTGCTATTCATAATTTTATTCTGATACATAAATTCTGAGGCATCTACAGCCTACAATTTCTGCATGTTCATTCCAGTTCTAAAAGAAGACTTGTTAATTTTTTTTTTTTGGTTTTGAGATCATCACCTTGAAAAATCATTATTGTGTTGAAATCAAGGTTTTTATTTCATTTTCGTAAGAACAACCCCAAACAGCTATTCCATAGGAGAGAATGGATTAAACTAATTTATACTTTATCCTTTATGGCTTTATAATCCATCGTGGAGTACAGAACAACTAGGAAAACGGTTTTGACAGTCTGAAAACTCCAACAGGAAACACTGCAAATTTTACACAAGGGTTTATTAATTAACTAACCCAACATACCATTGATATCTTAAACAACTCAGAACCGAATGCGATAATTAATTTTCAATATTATTGGAAATTTGCAGCGTTTTTCTTTATATTTCAAGAATCACTAGTCGGAAATCATCCGGGTAAATTTTTTTAAGTTTATTCATGCAACAGTAAGCAACGTTCAGGGTTTCATGAAAATTCGGTGCTAAGTTTTCGAGAAATATTTTTTTTTCTCCCCAACCCCCCACTTAGAGCCCTTAGGTTACACCGATTCTGCTGAAAACCTCGGAGGATCAACCCCGAGTGACACACGATTTTTCTACCAAGCTTCAAGGATTTCCGTTCCGTACTTCCAGAGAAAAACATCGAATAACGGAAGGCGGACGGACGGATTTTTTTTTATTCCTTCATTCAAATCTACATACTCCAAAACTTAAACTGTGAAATTTTCAGGGGGGTTAAAATTTTTTTTTCGTTGGTCGATCACTAAGGTTTATTATTTGATTTTATTAAATACTAAACCAAAATGAGCTCCGTATTTTATTTTATTTTACAGCCTTCTTTGAGGGCCGAAACATGCAAAGAAGGCTGTAAAATAAAATAAAATACGCAGCTCATTTTTACGCGCTTGTTCTGGGAAACAACGCGTTATCATTTCGTCACGATGTCTATAATTTCCGAATTTTGAGCCGAAATTGGTCTCAAACGACTAGGTTGTACTCACTGATGAAGAATCCGTGGTCAAAATTGATTCTGTCCGTCCGGCCGTGTGCGCTGTAACTTTCGGAAGAAAAAACCTAAAGCCTCCAAATTCTCAGGTAAGGTTAAGATCCTGAATATCTCGGTTGAGTTCGTTAATGGGCCAAATCAACCGAATGGTTTTTGGGCTACAGTCATTTGAAATTTTGATTTTTCAATAACTCGAAAAATATTTATTTGATCGAAATGAAACTTGGTTGGAAGATGAACAGTGTTGATAGGAAGAATTATCCATGGAAAAATTCGAAAAAAAAAATTTTTTTTTAGAATTTTATTTTTTTTTGGAAAATTTTTATATTTCATTGAAATTTCACCATTTCGCAATGTGAACAAGCTCGTAAAAGCTGCTGACTTCACGTCAGTGCTTTTCTAGATTTTTCATTTGGAGTTTTCAGACAAAACCCTTTTTACGCGCTTGTTCTGGGAAACAGTGCGTTATCATTTCGTTATGATATCTGTAATTTTCGAATTTAGAGCCGAAATTGGTCTCAAACGACTAGGTTGGACTCACTGATGAAGAATCCGTGGTCAAAATTGATTCTGTCCGTCCGTGTGCGCTGTAACTTTCGAAAGGAAGGACCTAGAGTCTTGAAATTTTCAGGTTAGGTTAAGATCCTAAAAATTTCGGTTAAGTTTGTTAATGGGCCAAATCTGCAGAATGGTTTGTGAGCTACAGCCATTTGAAATTTTGATTTTTCAATAACTCGAAAAAAATTTATCTGATCGAAATGAAACTTGGTTGGAATATGAACAGTGCCAACAAGAAGAATTATTCATGAAAAAATTCGAAAAAAAAATTATTTTTTTTTTGAAAATTTTTTTCGAAATTTTTTATATTTCATTGAAATTTCACTGAAATTTTCAAATCACCATTTCGCAATATGAACAAGCGCGTAAAAGCTGCTGAGCTCCCGTCAGTGCTTTTCTAGATTTTCTCAGTTAATACTTTATAGGCTATTCTACAATCACATTCGAATTATGAACATATGATTCTAAGAATTTAGTACCTAGAAGACATAACATTCTCACGAATGATAACGAAACGAATCATCATTATCACCCCGGCAAAGGACGGCATATGTCTTCCCCCATCTATACACCTGTTATGCATCATATACTTGTCCAATTATTATCTCAGGTAAATGAATTCCTAGTACAGTTTTAGCCTCATTTCAAGAAAGAATTTAAACCGTGCAAGACGAATGCTTCCGACAGTTCCAAGCAGGATTTTCAGCAGAATATTCCTTGCAAGAACATCAAGATAACAAACCGTTCAACTTGTCGGCTAAAAAATCATTTCACAACTTTGTTTTGAAGTACTGCAAGATGAATAGAATTGACCTAAGATAAACGCTATCAATAACAGCAGCTCAAAATTCGAGGCAACCTTGTATAACTGTTGAATCTGCGGAGAGGGTACCATTTTTCGAAGGTTCCGTGGAAAATGTCGAGGTGCAGCCTTAAGGAGGAAAGTGACCATGAAGGGAGAATTTGTGAGTTTACTAAACAGAAGCATCTCGGTGGTTTTTTGCCGGTGGTGAATAGCCTGGACGATTTGATAAAGGAGTTGAGGGTACTTTTTGAAGGTGAAAGTGTGAATGTGGAGTTCCTGAGTTACCTGATGAAGAGTTATAAGTCGAAACCTGGGGATTGGAAGAAATATGCCAAGTTTGACAGATATAGGTGAGCTTTGAGGATTGTATGCTAATTTGTACGTTTCGAAATCCATCAGCAGTGTTTTCAATAACCCTTCATTTCTGTATAATTGTTTTATTCCAGACGTGGGAAATTTATTTTCACTATAGAAGTAGGAAATTTGAGGCAACAAACTTTGCACTTCAATATACCTTTTCATAAAAATGTTAATTCGCTTTTTTCAATATTGAACATCTGAAAGTATGAAGATGTAAACGAAATCTTTTTCAGTCTAATCAACAAAATTTATCAAATTCAACTGAAGGAATCCTACAAACAAGATTTAGCCTCCGATCCCTAGGAACTGTCGTATTATTTTCTCAATAACTCAAAAACTACGTACATGATTGAACCTATACTTGGCGCTTAGTTTTGAAAGTACCGATACGAAATCTTAAAACGAAATTAATGAGAATTGTATTCGTAGAAATAAGTATGAGAACATAACTAAATCATGACATCCCAGAATATGTTAATCGGGTAAAACTATATTTTGTCTCATAAGAAACAGTAAACATAAGTGTTATTCTTTCTCTGAGCTTCGAGCGGTAATTTTTCAACAATTACTTGATTTCATTTAGATCTGCATTTTATGAGATATTTTATGAGGAATTTTTTGCTGTTTTATGTGCAAGGTCAGGTCCGTGAATGCACATCAATTAAAATTGCAATAATTGATTAATAGATAAACTACTCAACATGAAATAGGTATCACATGCTAATAATAATGATATTTATTTTCATAATCAAGCCATACATCGAAAAGAAAAAAGGTCAATACGAACGAAATATTTAAATGTATTTTGTGATCTCTAATTTACCTTTGAATATGTTTGAATTTATTTTTTAGATACTATAGTGTTACTTCGTTGCTTTGGATTGTTGGCACCTCTCGAACATACAGTGTGATTCAGGAGTAGATACATTTTATCATTCAAATGATACCTATTTCGTGTTAAGTATTATATTATCAAGTTATCATGGATGTTCAAGTTTTTTGCATTGTTACCCCACGAACAAGTCTTATACTTTTTTCGATTTAAAAATTTGTTTATTGGAGTGTGCTTTATGTGATTTTGATTTAGAAAACTGTTTTTATATTATTTTGCTTCAATAAACATTATTATTAGTATCATATGTAGTATATCTAGTGTTCAAGGGAACTTTGTTGAGAAATTAATGCAAAAAATCTAGGAAATATAGCCCTACCATAAACTATCAAATATCGACTATGTAAGTAGTTTCTTTCAAGAATTCAACAATTATTTTGTTGTGGCAGTCTTCCTAACGTTCAACCAATAATCAACATAGGTTCCTGCGAAATGAAAAAAATTGGTTGTGCTTTGAAAAAGAATATTTTCGAAGAAGAAATAATAAGCGTTTCTTTTAAATATGGAAAAAAGTTTATACATATAATCGAATGTGTGGACTTACTATCAATTTGGAGATTAAATTGGTTTCGTATCAATATAGGCCTTCTAATATAAAATATAAATTGCGTATTTTCCAGCTTATCATGCGTAATTTGATTATTCGATGTTTGTTTATCTGCATGAAAAATTTGTCCTTCATAATCTGCATAAGAAAAACTTTGATTATTTATTGGTATTTTGAAGAGTTAAACTAAATGTTTGCGAATAGAAAAAACACAAAAAAATTAATGATTAATTGAAAAGTTACTCTGGAGATTCAATCCTGAACTTTTTGAGTTATAGCGCACAAAAATATTCTACTGCGATTCATAAAAGTTAAGATGAATTATTCACCTCATGTTCCATCTTAAAATGTGAATAACGCATATCTTCGAGTCATTTATTTTATTGTAAAGACTTCTTGTTATAAATAATTATTGCGAAATGCAATTCAGGTAACAATGATGATACCCTTTTGTTCTTCTATACCAAAGCCGTCGGGCTGATCGTAAACACAATATCTTCCAAAGGGAAGGACTAAGAGACTACATATTCGTAGAACTTCTTTGGAACTCTATCACGGAAGTCTTATTGGTGAATGGGCGAAATCCGTCAAATGATTTCGTAGATTTATCCATTCGAAATTTTATTTTCTTGGTAACTAACGCATTTTCGAATATATCATATTCCATAAGTTTTTGATCATTGATTATTTGTTTTGGACTTTTTTTACCCTTTGGCGACATACAGTAGCATGAAGACTATTTGATTTTTTCAAGGTACACAAGAAATTTGGTAGATAGCGGGAACGGAAAATACAATCTTATGCTGCTCTGTTGGGGCGAAGGTCATGGTTCAGGTATACACGATCATGCAGACTCACATTGTTTCATGAAAGTGCTTCAGGGATCTATAGAAGAAGTGAAATTCGCATGGCCATCTTGCGAAGGTGAAGAATTGAAAGAAATCGGAAGGACGAAGTTAGAACTAGACGACACATGTTATATTAACAGTGAGTATGATTTCTGTCTATGGTAGAAAATTTCTGTTATGTAAAATTTTTTTTTTATGTCACTTTTCTAGTGGCACGGTGGAATTTCGGTATATACTTTTTTGTCAATACTTCACAATTACTCATCATGTTTCACTAAACGACTGCGGTCTGAAACGTGACTTAAATCTACATTTTCAAAATATACAACCCACAAATTTCGTCCGAAATTACTATCACTGGGGAAGGGAAATTTCAGAACAAATTCTACATTATAAGGTTCACTTTATTTATAAATAACCGTAACCGGTGCCTCAGCTCCCCAAACAAGATAATTCCTTCTAAATATAGGTTTTTGTTAAGATAGATAGATAGATAGATAGATAGATATTTATTGGTGATTATTACAAATATAACATTGTTTTCACACGTCACAAAATGATAATTCCAAAATTGGATGTAATAAAGTACATTACTATGCTCCAAGAGAAGCTTACACGAAGTAAACGTCACCCAGAGTCAAATCAAAATATTCGTCAACAGAATAAAACACCTTAACTGCCAACATTTTCTTAATTTTAGCTTTGAACTTAATTATTGGCAGATTTTTCACCCCACCAGGAAGTCTATTGTACAGAGACACCGCGAAAAGATCATCTCCTATTGGCTGAAATTTAAGTTAGGATTCCTGATTTCATGTCGATAGTGTCAAGTTTACATAGGATATGTTCCCCAATACACTTGGTTATTTCGGGTGCCAGTTTTTTATTCCGTGAATGTAAAATATTCGGTTAGTTCCTGAAAAAAAGGTTAATATCGGAGTTTGATTGATGAAAGCGTTCTTTCTGTCACCAGAATGATAGTCAATGTTCTATGGTAACATATCCATATCATAGAACAATCATCATTCACCTTATGATCCATAGAACATGAAGGAGACAACAATGAACTATGAAAAGTTATTAAGTATGGTCTATGGATCATAAGGTAAATATATATTGTTCTATGCCATGGATATGTTACCATAGAACATTGACTGTCGCTCTGGTAGTAGAAAGATGGCTTTTTCATCAATCAAATTCCGTGAGTAACCTTTTTTTCAGGAACCAACCGAATATTTCATATTTACGGAAAGAGAAACCGGCAACCGAAACAGCCAAGTTGAATTGATATATAGAAAAGAGAGATAAAAATCTATCATACTGTGATTTCTTCTTTATATTTTATCTATTTTTTTATCTCTCACTAGTACAGCTTCTCGTACACAGATTTGAAGGAAAAACGTAGTCCATGTCTATGATTTAAAATCCGTTGAAATGAAAAAGAAGATCAAGAATACGAAAGATCCAATAATTTGACCATTGTTCGAATAATGCTTCAATTATTATGCCTTTAATTGTTTTCAGATTCAATTGGTCTGCATCGAGTAGAAAACTCATCCAACGTTGACACAGCTATCAGTTTACATCTCTACTGTCCACCATACGACAAATGTTTAGTTTTCAACAGAAATACTGCTCAAACAAGTGTTTCAAACGTCACATTCTATTCTATGTACGGTGTGAGACTCAAGGTGAGTAAACAATCATCAAATCTTTATTTGGTTAATTCACGCGAATTCTTCTGTGTTCTGTTCCCTCAGATACAGTAGGTAGGAGGAATCAAGGACGATAAATATCAGATAAAAAAAATTATTACGCTGAGTCGTAGTTGAAAAATATTCCTTTCGAATTTCGGATTCACATTTCTTGAGGAAGGGAAGAATCATTAGATATATCAGATAAAAAAAATTATTACGCTGAGTCGTAGTTGAAAAATATTCCTTTCGAATTTCGGATTCACATTTCTTGAGGAAGGGAAGAATCATTAGATATATTGATTTAAAATGTTTCATTCGCAACTGTACAAAAGAAACAGAAAAAGATTTCAGTATGATTTGCAATTATCTAGCCAACAATAATCAAATCTAGTTGGTTAACTGATTTTTTGGGCCTCAAGTTGATTGAAGAAAAAATCTTCCATAATCAAGTTTATATTTTCTTTGAGTGACAAAAAATAGAGTAGGTAAGGAACCTAAATAATGTAAAACATTTCATCTGACTCGCACCATAAAAACAAACCAGATAACCGTGTTCAGTTTGATTTGCATTTATCTTGTAAACAATAATTAAATCTTTATTTTGTTGGCTCACGCAAATTTCTTGTATTCCCTCAGTTACAGAAGTTAAAACCTAGGGCAATAAATCAGAGATAAAATTCAATTTCATGTTTAAATAATGTGTCTCTCAAGATGAGATTTATATTTTCTTCATGTTTGTTCTGTGCAACAGAAGTGTTATCATTTCTTCTTAATATTCTTTTTAACGCACTTGTTTTGGAGAACATCGCGTTGTCGTGTCGTCACACTGTCTGTAATTTTCGAATTTTGAGCCAAAATGGTTGAAAAGATTAGGTTGAACTCTGTCGTCAAATTGAATTCTGTTTGTCCGTCGTTCAGATTTTTTGGGATCCACTTTTTAGAAAATTAAAAAAATGAGAATGTTCATGACTTCTTGTTGAAAAATCTCGGTTTTCCGAAGACTCTGTAACAGATCACGATAAAATCAGCCCAGACCTTGGAGTTGATATTAAACAACACTGTTTCAAATTTTAATTTGATCCGATGTCTATTTTCAGAGACATTGGAAAAAAATGTTGAAGAATTCTTCGTTGATTAGAGATTTTGAGGTTATTTCTTCGATGTCTTAAGTAATAATGAATCGATAAAGTCCAAACTTTGGGAGTCTTCGTAGAATAGGTACTGACGCTCAATATAACGCAAAATTTCATCGGAATGGTATCGGTATCGCTTTGGCAACGAACTTTAACAAGCGCATGAATGCTCCTGTATTCACGTCAGTCCTATTCTGGATTTTTTCGAAATAAACCGAAAATTCCAATGAGAAAAGAATTCGGCTTGGTACAAAATTATGTCCGTCCGTTCGTTAATGGAGCTAATTTAAAGTTATACTCATCTGAAATCTTTTATCAAGTTCGAGAATCAGTGATCCGATCAAATTGAAACTTTGTAATAAGTAGCTACATACGGAAAAGAAAAGCTTGTACAAAATTTCGTGAGGATTATTCGAATTGAAAGATCGCGGAATTGTCCTCGGAAAATTTTTCTGAAGATTCAGTGAAATAGGTGAAATATTCAGAATACCTGAAATCAATCTTTCTTCCTGAAAACTCGAACACCTAATTATCACAACTGTGATCTTTCAACATATTATTTTCGAACACATACGAATCATTTCAGGAAACTTAATAAAAATTTTCCGGTACTCAAATACTCTCATGGAAATGTGATATTTCATATTTATGGTTGATTCAAGAACTCCAGAATTTTATTTCGGAAAATCTAGTTGTAGGTATCTTTTGAAAACAGCATTCGTAGATTCACTTTTGATCCATTCCTCTTTAGATTTACTTGTAACTTTTTATTGTACAGAAAAAATTATATCGTTCATAATTATTTTGTAATGATTTATATATTTGTTTATTTCAAGGGAGCAAACAAACCAGTACCGGAGCCAGAGGATAACTAAGAAGAATTGTTGGATCCCAAAATTTAGATAATAGATTTTAATTAGCTGATCTGTATTTTTCTTTTAATATATGTACCTATATCTAAGCTTAGTTGTAAAAAATAAATGATATTCCAAAACGATTTTCGAACGAAATAATTAGTTTAGGTAATTTATCATTGATTGAATGTTCCCATCAAAGATTTGTAGGAACCACCATTTAAATACTTTCTGTTAGATAATCTATTGTTTGAAAAAACACTGCAAAATTCACACAAGGGTTTTTTATTTTCTCAGTTACATAATCCAATACCATTGATATCTTGAATAAAACTTGTATATTAATCATAACTCATAGGTTTTTCACAACACAAAAATCAATTCCGTGAAAAAATTAATGTTAAACATTGAAATCTCAATAAATACTCTTGTATAATTGAATAACACTTCCACATGCAGAACGCTAATTGAGTATAAAACCTTAATCGTTTCCACACCTCCGAAGAGGTGTAGAGTAAAAGGCGCGTTTTTTTAGGTGGTTTCCCCTGTGGCCTTACCCATATCAAGGTCTCGTATTAAAATGAAAATTTCCAGGAAATTCGGTTGATCGGGGGTTTCCCAGACTTTTGGTTTGCGTAGTACATCAATCGTCAAAATGCGAATATCCTTTACTGGATTAAATTGATATCCAATATTTTTCTTACAGAGTCTTTGCAATGAGGGTGAATATACAAAATGATAGACATGGATGATAAAATGTGACGCTATAAATACCGACAATTGATTAGTTTTCCGGTTTGTTATTGATTTTTTTGCATAAATCCTCCGAATTGTTTTATCATATTAATGCTCATTATCTTTCATATTCACCCTTATTTCAAACTCGCAGTACGAAAAATAATGGATTTCGATTGAAACCAGCAACGGATATCTACATGTTGACGAAAATTGTACTTTGCAAACCAGAATTGATGGAAACCTCCGATCAGCCGAATTTTTTGGAAATCTTCAGTATTTTAAATTACGCTACTCAATTCGCGTTGTGCATGTTAAAATGGTATTCAGTTATATATTGTATTTATTGAGATTTCAATGTTTCAAATGAATATTTTCATGAAATTAGTTTTTTTTTGTGTTGTGAAGAACCAATGATTCATGAATAATATATAAGTTTTATTTAAGGTATCAATGAGCTAAGCTGAGGAATTTAATCTTAAATCCCGTAATCCGCAGGGTGATTTCTATAAATTATAATTTTCATCCGATTTTTAGTAGTTATGTTTCAGGTATTGGGGGGGAAACCCAAAAATATTCAATTTGAACAACTTACTATTATGAAATTGTCAAGAATATTTACGGGGCATTCGCACATTGTGTTTATAAAATAATAAACGAATCCGTTAAGAAATTCTCGATATGTGTTGAAAATTTGGTAATCAATCTTTTCATCTACTTTTAGATATAAGATTCTGGATGAAAAGTTAACCGATTATTCCACTGAATTCCAATCTTAGAACCGAATGCGATGATTCATTTTCGGGATTATTAGAAATTTGTAGCGTTTTTTTTATAACACAGGGACTACTGGTCGGAAATCATCCGGGTGAAAATTTTTAGGTTCAGTTATGCAACAGTAATCAACGTTCAGAGTTATATTTTGAGCCCTTAGGGTACACCCATCCTGCTGAAAAGCTTGGAGGATCAATATCGAGCGAAACACGATTTTTCTACCAAGTTTAACTAATTTCGGTTCAGTACTCACAGAAAAGCCCTGTTCAACGGACAGCGTCGGACAAATTTTTTTTATCAGTTCATTCAAATCTACATACTTCGAAATGTGAAATTTTCATTTTTGTCGATCACTAAGATTTATTATTTGATTTTATCAAATAATAAACCAAAAGGCTTCAATTCGAAGAAACACGAAAGCACATGGCTTCACGTCCGTTCTTTTCATTAATCTTTCATAATTTCGACTTCACATTTTGAAATAGAAAGGAAGTGGGTGTTTCTCAATAAACTCCATCAATCGAATGACTCTAAACCAACAGAATCATGAATGGCTCAAATAAAGATACTTGTTTTTTCGTGATAGGTTAATTTTTACTCTTAATATAAAAATCGATAATACGATAGGTTTGTAATGCAAACCGCGCGTTACTAAGGTTTCTTGTATGCATACTTTCATAAGATCGGTCATCTTCTACGAGGTGGTCTCCAGAAATCATAGGAGTTGCGACAGTTATGCATTTTTAGTGGAAAATTGGCTTCAAAAAGAATTTTCTTGTAGAAAATTTACCAGGTACTGAGTGAGTCGTCATGTTTCTTACTGTTACATTTCTTTACCTGTCATAGAAAACTTGATTATTATTAATTAACTAAATATGCAGGAAAATTTTGGTCTGCTGTGATCATTGTAATGAAATTATGACGGAAATACCTTAGCAAGTGATGTTTCCATTTTTTCCTAGAGTGTTTAAGATGATTTCAATTACGAAAAGTGTAAAGAAGAGGGATGGAGTTTAAATTCGTTATAAGTTGGCTATAGAAAAGTCTTTCGATCTAAGCCGTTTCAGGAATCGAAAATATAGATATAATTTTAATCGATTTTATTCTACCCTTCGACACCCTTTGTCTAAGATGGCACCTATGAATTCCAATAAGTAAATTATCGGGAAATTTCATTCAATATACCTGAAGTCCGAGCACTCAACTTCATGTTTTTTCGTTCATATGCTTATCCGTCTTTTTTCCACAATAATAGTTTATAGGGTTGAAATAATCTAATGTTTATTTTTTAACTGCAAATCATCAAAGTCCTAATGGATATTTGATATGAAAAATGTTGTTTGTTTTATTTAGTCCAGTGTCTTGTCTCTCTCATTCTTTACGTTTTAGAATGTCCGAGAATTTATATAGAAAAATCCCTCTGGTATTCTTGTAGGTTTTTTTTGAGAAGGAGTTGAACAAATTGATATCGATATCACCTGAATACGGAGTTATTAAAATTGCGAAGTTTGGAAAATATTGATCAGATTCTAATTACATTTGACAACAGTGTACCAAATTTCAGTTCGATTCGTTTTTATTTTCGTAGATATCGGAAAAAATATTTTATATTTCGTGGCTTCTCCCTAGGTACCGTTGTTATTTCCGACGTAACTCAAAACATACTCATCTGATTTCAATGAAAATCAGCAAATAGTTGGCCAATTTTGATACGCAAATTTCAGCAAAATCTGGTTATACTTAATTATTCCTTTTTTTAAATATGTTGTATGTTCAGATCTTTCAATTATATTATCCTGAAGAACTTCTGATGAACCTTCAAGCAGCTAATTTACAACATAGTATCAGATTTCAGCTTAGTGAGATATTTATTATTTTTGGAAATATTGTGCGAATAAAATTTCGATAATCGATGCAAAGCTTGGATTTTATTTTTTCAATTTCCCAATAAATACCGATCAGATCGAATTGTAACTTTGTGGTTGGTTGTAAAGTATCAACACGAAAAATGGTGCAAAATTTCGTGAGGATTGTATCTCTGAAAAAGTTTTTACAAAGAATAAAATGTTATATGGGCACATAAACAAATTTTACATAAGGTTTGTTCGTTGTACCTGCATGAGCTACACATAACTACACCAACTCCACTGACTTCCAATTCTATGTGCAATTGAGTGTAGTCACAGAATCATCACAGAATGAGTAGTTAGTGTAGTTCAATCTTTCCTATGATTTCCACAGAATACAATTATATGATAGATGATTTTATGCAAATCCAATATGACGGAATTCTTCTATGCTTCTTTTGTTGTTGCTACCATTTCGAGGTTATGTTGATTTATCCGTTAAGTTCTTCTTCGTCGTCACGGAAAAAAATTTTCAAGAAAAAGTTTTTTTTTGGAAAATTAGTTAGTTCAAAGAGGTTTTCAGTCTGTGCACTTTGTCATGGCTCATTTACTTCACTGGACGTTTCTACTGAAGTTGGAACGTACTAATAACATACCTACTTAAGATCATAACTGAAGCGCAGTATTTCACATATTCTAATGTTTCACGTGGGAGGGGGTTGAAAGTTGTGCTTGAACAAAACTGTAATGGTCGACTTGCATTCGGTGACAAATTTCATCAGGTACCATCGTCCCAGAGTAAATGAGCCATGACAAAGTGCACATACAGAAAATCTCTTTGAACTAACTAATTTTTCAAAAAAAAATAATTTCTTGAAAATTTCTGCACGCCTGTAAAGAAGATGCAAAGACCTTGCCAAAAAAGTAACCCACATGACCCACTTTTCCTGTTCAAAAATCCAGAAGATTGATGGGGATGGCACAGGGTGCAACAAAAATCTTTCAAAAATGCATAAAATTTGGTAAAAGTGAAACAAAATTGACCTGTTCCAGGATTTTGTTGCCAAATATTTTTCTTCTGAAAAAATGAATTTGTTCCAAAATTTTGAAGCGCACTGTATATTCTGTGCTTCGAATTGACCTGCAAATTCAAAGCACAGAATATATAATTCCTTGTATTTTCTGCTAGCTGACGTCAGTCACTTTTCAGATGAGCACACCATGTTTTTTACATCATGGATCAATATGGCTTCGTTATTTCATTTTCCCAGTAGTTCCAAAATACAAATCTGATCAAATAAACAACAACTACTCGATTGAAAGATTACGGCTTGAAGGTTCATGCTGAATTTCGTGAGAATCATACCATCCTAAAATCCTTTTATTACGAAGCTGGATAGGTGACCTCTCTACCTACAAATTTGAACGAACCCGTGAAAAGTCCTGACTTCACGTGAATTCTTGTGTGGAACTTTTTATTAGGTACACGACACAATAAGAGAATTAGGCTCAAGAAAATAACCCGCCCTTCAGGTACACAAATTCCCCACTTAAATATTTGATGAACCTGAAATCGATATTGTAGTGTAGAACAATGTATTCTGGAGCAATTTTGTTTACTCAATGATATAATTGAGATTTTGTTTAGAGATAAATCTGTTCACCGCATCAGTATGTTACCTGATGGCAAATCAAGATGCCCGTCTATGGCTCCACTTCTTCATCCACAGAGTAAGTATTTTCGATTTAAACTTTCTTTGTGCTTCTAGAGGGCTTATGGACTTATTCGCTTGTATTCATGTCAGAAATTTGTCTCAAACTTTTACATTAAACCTATTACAGTCTTATCGATCTTAAACACGAGATTTTGAAAAACGTTTTAATTCGGAAGATTTTAATTGTAGGAAAGATGAAATAATAGGCTATTCCAGAAATTACTGATGATGGCATGCCCTTGTATTAGTTTAGTATAAATATAAGGTGTCAAAGTTATTTTACAGCAATTGAATGATTCCTATAATCGATGCGTAATGACGACATGAAAATTGAAAGCTGAAAAAACCGGAATGCTTAACTCATTTCAATGTAGCTTATAGAGGGCGCTTTGGTGTAGCCAATTACATAAACCAAAGGTTTGGAAAAATGTTGTCGATATAATGGAATAAAACTGACTGAAAGACTTAAAAAACATATACCTTCATTAGAAAATGTATTGTTGATCAGTATAATTCTTAAGCGATATCGAGATATGGGCGAACAAAAGTTTAAGGGCTAGTGTTATAAAACTTATTTTGACTACAGAGAGCAGTTAACTGTCATTTCTCAACCAGATTTCACGAGTTATTTTCTAGTAATCTGGCTTATTTTGTTTCATTGACAAGCAGGCTTCTTTTAAATATTATTACGCTTGACATTACTGATTATTTTTCAATGTGTGTTCCTTGTCGAAAGTGATAAATTACAATAGGAACTTGTAAACAACCTTTACCTTCGTAAATTAACAACATTCGTATAAGGCAAGTTTACCTTAGTCGTGAGTATACTTTCTGAATTTCCTTTCGTTTTGTCTCACCCTATATTACTTCATAATATAAGGATTGGAAAATTTCTGGCCTTACGTCTTTTTTTTATCTTCAAACCAAGCAGCTATTGTTGAATATATTACCGCTCTGTTTTTTGTTCCTTATAACTAAATATGAATAACTTAGAGACTTGTAATCTGCAGGAAAGGATGAGGCATGAATCACAAGAGTTTCGTTTACATTCAGTTTTTGTTGCTACTAACTATTTTCCAAGACTAACGCAGATTGGATTACTTTCTTGAATTAATTTAAAACAATAATTTAGCCTTATTTCAGGGAGGAAATACCTATTTGGAGGGATAGGGGTGTCCATTTTGGTTTTGGGAATTTTACTGGCTGTATATCTCATAACTTCTTCTAAAGGCGAATCTTTCGTTTTGGACAGGACATCTCTATTTGCAGGGTAAGTGGACATTTCGATATATTTCCGAGAAATTTTCGATTTTTTTTAAATTTACTTACCATACGATCTCAACAATCTGGGAAATAGTTGTGCGTCAGTATGGTTCAACTAACTACCAAGGGTCAATACAATATCTCAAATAGTTCCTTAGATATCGAGGAAAAAACTTGGAGATTTAAATGACAAAAGCTCCGAAACAATCAAACCGATTTGGCTCATTAACACCCTGAAAGTTTCAGATCGCTATCGTGTTCCGTTCGACAGTCCGACGGTTTGCATGCTTTAACGTTGCCAATAGCCGCGAGAAATATTAGAATGCGAGAATTCTAATATTTCTCGCGGCTATTGGCAACGTTAAAGCATGCAGACCTTGGTAGGTGTCCGACCTTGAGGTATCAACGAGGTTTTTTGAAGCTTTGATGTGGCTGTGTTGCCGAAATACGCGAAGCCTTAATTTACTAGCACGTGGTAGTGGTTGCTTTAAATGGGAAAAATTAGTGTCGTTTTGCAGGCTGCAGGGGGGTTATTTTCTGCAAATTTTTTCCTTGGGATGAACCTGATTCTTTTGCAAGAATGGGCAATGTTGTCAATTTTTCCATTTGTCCCTCCATATCAGTATTCATTTTCCCGAAAATTCTTGAATATAAAATACTTCTTGCTATTTTTTTCAACCATTTGCACCCAAAATTCTTCTTGAAAAAAAAGCTAGAAAAGCACTGACTGTAATTCAGCAGCTTTCGCTAGCTTGTCCACATTGCTAAATGGTGACTTGGAAATTTCAATGAAATAGGAAAATTTAAAAAAAAATTTCAGAAAAATTTTTTTTTTTTCGAATTTTTCCATGGATAATTCTTCTTATTAATACTGTTCATATTCCAACTAAGTTTCATTTCGATCAGATGAATATTTCTCGAGTTATTGAAAAATCAAAATATCAAATGGCTGTAGCACGAAAACCGTTCGGCAGATTTGGCCCATTAACGAACTCAACCGAGACATTCAGGATCTTAACCTAACCTGAAAATTTCAAGACTCTAGGTCCTTCCGTTCGAAAGTTACAGCGCACACGGCCGGACGGTTGGACGGACAGAATCAATTTTGACCACGGATTCTTCATCAGTGGGTCCAACCTAGTCGTTTGAGACCAATTTCGGCTCAAAATTCGAAAATTACAGACATCGTGACGAAATGATAAGGCGGTGTTCCCTAGAACAAGCGCGTAAAAACAAACCCTGACCTCAAAAAGTCACCCCATTATATTCAGGTACTCTTTGCTCAAGACAATTCACAGGAAAAATCGACATTTGGATAAAACGATAACGCGCAGCTCCTCAAAACATTCTAGCAAAAATAAAAATATACGATTCTGAAATTAATATGTAGGTACTTATCTAGAGAACAAAAAACCTTGTGCAGTGTCAGACCTATGATTACTGCAATTTGGCATTTTTCATTTCCGACTTTCATCATCATTATAACCTTATAAAACTCAATATTGATCTCATTTTTAGGAGAAATAATTTGGCACAAAACTTGGACAGGTTGCTGAAAGATAACATCACTCTGGTCAATTTAAATTCTGACCTGAGCAATGACACGTTATTTGGAACAAATTGCCCACAATGCAATACTGATTTTCTCAAATTGAAGAAAGGTCAAGTGGGTTCGCAGGTATGTTTATCTATTTATTTATCTATTTATTTATTTATTCAAATTTAGGGACATCAAAAGGACAAAAACCCAAAACAATATCTACAAATTACTTAAAATTAAGCTATACAGGGTCTTTCACGAGGAACCTCACCCATATTTATACGGGAAACTACTGAACGTATTTTCATGAAATTCAGCACTTATAAGTATTTCACGATGCTGATGAAATCTAAAATATTTTCAAGGCATGAGCACCTCCGGTTTTTCCGGAAATGACGTCAACTTCCGTTTTTCAAATTAGAACACCATTTTTTTATTGCAGAAATAGATTCCTTAGAAAATTTCAATTTATTTTTATGTAACATTTTTCAGTTTTGGTTGGAAAATTCTCTCTGAGCGGGAAAATTCGAAAAAAAAATCGAAAATAGAGCTCCGCTGAAACAAGAATAACTTCGAGGTTTTTGGATGGAAAATTTTCATTTTTGGGATTTTTCAAGATGTAAGATTGATGTATC
Organism: Myrrha octodecimguttata; assembly: GCA_958510865.1. Taxonomy (NCBI): domain Eukaryota; kingdom Metazoa; phylum Arthropoda; class Insecta; order Coleoptera; family Coccinellidae; genus Myrrha; species Myrrha octodecimguttata. The sequence continues at coordinate 74,861,691 of OY294059.1, read as the reverse complement.
CACTTTAAAAATCGAAATCGCGATTCATGATACAGGGGGTGAAAAAATCGCTTTCAAAGTTAGGGATGACAAAATCGTGAAAAATCAATTTTTTCAAATTAGAACCCCATTTTTTTATGGCAGATATTGAATCTACGTTAAAAAATAATGTGAGTGTATGCATCACACCCTTGCCCTAAAGTGGATATTTTCTGAGTTATTCACAAAAAACTGTTTTTCGTCTTGAATTTTCAGCTATTTCTTTTCCCTTCACGCCGAAAAGATGACATTTTCAGGAACTGTTACTTAAACCATGTTTTAGATTTTACTACCCTAATATGCAAGAGAAAAAAGTTACAGGTTGTTCCTAAATAGATGGCGAATTTGGATTCGAATTTGTATCGGAAACCTCTTTATTTCAACTAATCGGCCATCGGTTTTCTCTCCAGTGATAAATAAATAATTCCTTATAAACCATATGCATATCTGCCAAATTCCTCTTTATTCAGTAGCATTTTGTGTTTACTATTAATTTGGTGATAATTCGTATTAAGTTATAAAATCGATCACTATGCCTAATTTTACCAATGAAGATTATTTAAATCTCATTCTACTTCATGGAGAATGTAATAAAGTTGTAGATAGAACGATTCGACTGTTCATTGAGAGGTTTCCTGACCGATCCAGACCAACGAGAGATACCATTAACAGAACCATGACAAACTTGAGAAATGTCGGATCTTTCGTTAAGAAAACTACACACAGAGAAAAAAGTGTAGTAGAAGATGAGAACAACGAAATTACAGTTCTTGCATATTTTCGTGTGAATCCTCAAAATTCTCTCGAAGATGCCGAGATTGATCTGGGATTATCTCAATCGAGTGTTTGGAGCATATTAAAAAAACATAAAATGCACCCATATAAATTCAATAGGGTACAGCATTTTAAGGAAACTGATTTCGTCAGGAGAACAGAGTTTTGCGAAGCTATGATGATTCGATTTCAAGAGAATGAAAACTTTTTGGACTGTATAATTTGGACAGATGAATTTAAATTCACAAAGAGTGGTTCTTTCAATAGGCATAACAGTCATTATTGGGATGAAGAGAACAACCACCACTTCAGACAATGGAACTTTCAAGAGACCTGGAGTTTCAATGTTTTTTGCGCCATCAAAAATAATGCAATTCTCGATGTTCACATTTATGATGGGACTTTAACTGGTAAGATAGAACACTACACATGTTTGCATTATTTAAAGAATGTTCTCCCTTAGGAGATAGATATTCTGACATATTGACTCAAATAATTGAGCCGCTAGTACAGAACCATAATGACTTATGGTATCAACAAGATGGCGCGCCTCCACACAATTCACTCAATGTGTCAAATATCCTCTACAGGCTATTTGAAGATCGATGGTTGGCGAACAATGATCCACATCTTTGGCCACCACGTTCTCCCGATTTAACTCCTTTAGACTATTATGTTTGGGGTAGGATAAAAAATATTGTCTACTCAACTCCCCTGACTGATGAAGAGGACTGCATAGAACGAGTCAGAAATGCGTTCAGGTTTGTTTAGATTTTTAGATTCATAGTTTTGAAACTCAATTTGGTTTTTAAACACTTTTGCAGATCTCTTCCTCCCGATGAAATAAGAAGAGCAACGCACGAAGCATTCCTGAGACGTATAAATAAATGTCTAGAAATTAACGGTCAAAACTTTGAGCATCTTCTCTAGTTATAACTGCGAGAGTTTGCCATGGTTCTCCTAATAGTAACTTGAAGTCGGTTTCAAGAAGGGGTGAAAAATCTACAGCATGGTTCAAATAACAGTTCCTGAAAATTTCATCTTTTTGGCGTGAAGGGAAAAGAAATAGCTGAAAATTCAAGACGAAAAACAGTTTTTTGTGAATAACTCAGAAAATATCCATTTTAGGGCAAGGGTGTGATGCATACACTCACATTATTTTTTAACGTAGATTCAATATCTGCCATAAAAAATGGGGTTCTAATTTGAAAAAATTGATTTTTCACGATTTTGTCATCCCTAACTTTGAAAGCGATTTTTTCACCCCCTGTATCATGAATCGCGATTTCGATTTTTAAAGTGGATACATCAATCTTACATCTTGAAAAATCCCAAAAATGAAAATTTTCCATCCAAAAACCTCGAAGTTATTCTTGTTTCAGCGGAGCTCTATTTTCGATTTTTTTTTCGAATTTTCCCGCTCAGAGAGAATTTTCCAACCAAAACTGAAAAATGTTACATCAAAATAAATTGAAATTTTCTAAGGAATCTATTTCTGCAATAAAAAAATGGTGTTCTAATTTGAAAAACGGAAGTTGACGTCATTTCCGGAAAAACCGGAGGTGCTCATGCCTTGAAAATATTTAAGATTTCATCAGCATCGTGAAATACTTATAAGTGCTGAATTTCATGAAAATACGTTCAGTAGTTTCCCGTATAAATATGGGTGAGGTTCCTCGTGAAAGACCCTGTAGAACAAGAACCTAAAAAAGCACTGCCGTGCCTAACGGCCGACCTTAAACAGAACAACTTCCGAAAGAAACAATTTAGAATCTCGATATTTGTAGTGTAGGTTTGGAACTTAATTACGAAGTCCGAATTCGTGAAAGTGTAAAATCCACCCAATGATTCCGCAGATATACCCATTCAAAATTTTATTATCCCATATTTCCAAAAATACAGACTAGATCGAATTAAAATCCAGTTAGTTATCGAGAAATGACAGTTCGAAGATTAATATGATCAGAATAATATGATCAGAATATCACAGTATTGAATATTTGAAAAAAAATTGATATTTTTTTTCAAATTGTTCTAATAGCACGATCATCACGAAATTTTGCGCGAAGTTGTCCAGGAGCATTTTCAAACTATTTCCCAAGTTTCGTCATGATTGAATCAGTATTTTTTGAGTTATTCCGAAAAAAACAACGATATTCAGAAAAAAAACCACAAAATTTTACATATTTTTTCAGAGTATCTCCAAAACTTGGAATCTCATCGAACTGAAATTCGGTACACTGCTGCGGAATACGAATTTACAAGTATGATCAGAGTTTTGTCAGAATAGAATAAATAGATCCTGAAAAAAAAAATTTTTTGGAAAAAATTTAAGAAAAATTTTTTTTTCGAATATACCGACAGCACGATCTCAACAAATTTAGTTGCGAGTCCTTATGTTCTAACTAACTGTCAAGTTTCAATTCAATCGCTCAAGTGGTTCTTGAAATATCAGGAAAATAAACTTAAAATTTCAAATAGCTATAACTCCGAAACTATTCGACTGATTTTACCAATTAATGAACCTAACCTTCGCATTTTGAAATGCAACCAACCTTCGTACGCCTGTAATCGTGTCTACAGACGGCCGGCAGGACAGGATCGATTTTGACACCGGATTCGTCATCAGTGAGTCCAACCTAGTCGTTTGAGACCATTTTCAGCTCAAAATTGGAAAACATTTTGACCGAACTTTACCACGCAGTTTCCCTAGAACATGCGTTCAAAAATCATGTACAGATAGAGGCTTATACAAGATGTTTAGATAGCTAACACCATTATTGTGTTTTATTGATGATTTTCCGAAAAAAGTGTGTGCTTTTCAGTTCCTAACTTGAATAATGACTTATTGTGTTGTTAAATTTCAGTTTTGGGTAGCTAGAGCAGGATGTGAAGAAAACAGCAGAGTTTCTGATTCAATAAGGCAGCTCGATGTAATAGACAGGATGATAAAGAATTATACCGACTATCTGCAATTGGTTAAAACATCAAATGGTGAGAAAAAGCTCAAAATTTTCGATTTTTGGTTTTTCATCATTGAAGCCTTTCATTGTTGATACAGCTCATTCGATCTCAGCAAAAAAAATCTAGAAAATCACTGCCGTGAAGTCAGCAGCTTTTGCGCTTATGTTCAATGTAGATGACCGCTTCGACAACGAATTTGATTATTCCAACAAAAGCTGCTGCCTTCACGGCAGTGCTTTTCTAGATTTTTATCGATAAATTACTGGATTTCAATTCAATCTAATCTGTATTTTTGGAAATATTGGAAAAATAAAATTTTGAATGCGTATATCTACGGAATCATTGGGCGGATTTTACCCATTCACGAATTCAACCTTCGTAATTGAGCCCCAAACCTACTCTACAAATATCGAGTTTCTAAGTTGTGTCTTTCGGGAGTTATTGTGTTAACGCAGGCAGCCTAACGGCCAGACCATAAACACAATAACTTCCGAAAGAAACAACTTAGAAACTCGATATTTGTAGAGAATGTTTGGACCTTAATTACGAAGGCCGAATTCGTGAATGGGTGAAATCCACCCAATGATTCCGCAGATATACCCATTCAAAATTTTATTTTCCCATTATTTCCAAAAATAAAGATGAGATCGAATTGAAATCCAGTACTTCATCGGAAAATGACAGTTTGAAGGTTCATACAGAATTTAATGAGGATAATATGATGAGAAGATCACAGAATATTGAATATTTGAAATAAAAATTTGAAATTTTTTTTTCAAATCCTTCTAATGACGATCATCATGAAATTCTGCACAATATTGTCTTTTAGCATTTTTGAACCAGATTCGAAGTTTCATCACGATTGAATCAGTATTTTTCGAGTTATACCAAAAAAAACAACGATATGCAGTAGAAAACCACGAAATACTATATATTTTTTTCCAATATCTCCGAAACCAATAGCCGTATCGAACTGAAATTCGGTTCACTACTGTGAAATATGAAGTTCAAGGTATAACTGGAATTGTTCTCGAATATGAACAACAGTTTCAGAAAAAAAAAATTTTTTTCGAAAAAAATTTTGAAAAAAAATATTTTTAAAATTGTGTGACCATAAGTTTTCAACGGAATTTTGCTCAAAGTTGCGTGTCGTTATGATCCAACTAACTGCTAAGTTTCAGTCCAATCGCTTCAGTAGTTTCTGAAATATGAGGGAAATAACCTCAAAATTTCAAATTGCTATAACTCCGAAACTATTCGGCCGATTTGGCCCATTTACGAACTTGACGACGGCATTCGAATGCGCAACCTACCCTGGAAGTATCAGGTCGATAGGATCCGCCGTACGACCGTAATCGTGCATACGGACGGCCGGACGGCCGGCTGGCCGGACAGAATTGATTTTGACGCTAGATTCGTCATAAGTGAGTCCAACTTATTCGTTTGAGACCATTTTCCCCTAGAACATGTACGCAAAAATACATCTGATATTTGATTGGAATAAGACTGATAGTTTTTTAGATATAAAATATTCACGAAAACAGTCTTTAATTTCCTAGTTTGGAATCTCTTCAATCAACTGCGAAATTTCAATCCGATTGGATGGGATATTCAAAAATAAAGTTACAATTCGAAGCTAAGAATCAATCGGATTATGCCTTGGAGATCATCGATTAAATTTTTAAGGAAATCCTACGCTTAGATTCTGAGATTTTAAAAATTTATAAAAAAAAATCACTGACACGATACTCACGAAATCTGAATAAGTTTCCATCTGATTTCCACGACATTTGACCTTGAATATCGACTGAGGACTCTCATATATTCTCCAAGTATAAAAGGCAATAAATTCCGTAACATGTTTTCTCGACCACTATGCCATTTCCAGAGAACTGCTAACACCTATATCTATTTCAGATCTGGAAGATGCATATGAAAATAAAAAACTTGGCAGTTTCATGTTTGTTGATGGTGGTCAGTCAGTCATGGATAGTACATCGTTTTTGAGATTTTTTTATTACTTTGGAGTGAGAGGCATGACTTTGGCATCAGGTTGCAATAGGTAAAAAAAAATAAAATTTGATGGAAAAGAAGGTACATCAATTCCGTATTTTTTGCAGTTCGAATCTCACAGACTACATAGTTGAAAAAAAAATTAATAATCTAACAGAATTCGGATGGGTACGTATGGAGAAAGGAATAATATTAAAATTTTCAAAGGAGAGATTAAAAACTTCTTTTACTTGGCATTTCAGATGGTAATTGAAGAAATGAATAAGCTTGGTATGATGATAGACATTCAGGGACTTCCCAGTAATATACAAGAAGAGGTATTCAATAAAAGTAAGGCTCCAGTGTTGGTCAGCCATGCTGCATCTGCCACAATATTCAATCATGCTGAAAATATCGATGACAAAACTTTGGACTTATTGGTGAGTACCGAAAGAAACAACTTAGAAACTCGATATTTGTAGAGAATGTTTGGACCTTAATTACGAAGGTCGAATTCGTGAATGGGTAAAATCCACCCAATGATTCCGTAGATATACCCAATCAAAATTTTATTTTCTCAATATTTTCAAAAATACAGATTAGATCGAATTGAAATCCAGCACTTTATCGGAAAAAAATCTAGAAAAGCACTGCCGTGAAGGCAGCAGCTTTTGCGTGCATGTTCAAATTCGTTGCCAAAGCGGTCATCTCCATTGAACATGCGCTCAAAAGCTGCTGCCTTCACGGCAGTGCTTTTCTAGGTGGATAATGTAATAAAAGCCTATTTCATCAATTTCACTCTTTTATTTTAGTTATTATTGTACGACCGGTTTCGGTATTCACGCCATTATCAAGTAGCAGAAAAGTATCTACTGGTATTTAAACTATTATCAAGTATGATAATGGTGTAAATACCGAAACCGGTCGTACAATAATAAATAAAAATTTCAAAAAGCACTGCCGTGAAGGCAGCAACTTTTGCGCGCATGTTCAATGTAGATGACCGCTTCAGCAACGAATTTGAACATGCACGCAAAAGCTACTGCCTTCACGGCAGTGCTTTTTGAAATTTTTACTGATAAATTACTGGATTTCAATTCGATCAAATCTGTATTTTTGGAAATATTGGAAAAATAAAATTTTGATTGGGTATATCTACGGAATCATTGGGTGGATTTTACCCATTCACGAATTCGACCTTCGTAATTAAGCCCCAAACCTACTCTACAAATATCGAGTTTCTAAATCGTTTCTTCCGGAAGTTATTGTGTTCACGGTCAGCCTAACGGCCGACTGCGTAAACACAATAACTTCCGAAAGAAACAAGTTAGGAACTCGATATTTGTAGAGAAGGTTTGGACCTAAATTACGAAGGCCGAATTCGTGAATGGGTAAAATCCACCCAATGATTCCGTAGATATACCCAATCAAAATTTTATTTTTTCAATATTTCCTAAAATACAGATCAGATCGAATTGAAATCCAGTACTTTATCGAAAAATAACAGTTCGAAGTTTCATACAGAATTTGATGAGGATGATATGATAAGAAAAATCATAGAATTTTTTTTTTTCAAATTGTTCTAATGACATGATTATCACGAAATTTCGCATAAAGTTGTCTTCCAGCATCTCAAAACTAGCTGTGAAGTTTTATCAGGACTCAATCAGTATTTCTCGAGTTATACCGAAAAAATAAATGATATCGAGAAGAAAAACTCGAAATTTGACATATTTTTTCCCGATATCTCCGAAACTTATAATCGTATCGAACTGAAACTCGGTACACTGCTGTGAAATATGAAGCTCAAAGTATGAGTGGACTTTTTTTTCGGATATGATAAATGATTTCCGAAAAAAAAAATTTTTTGGAAAAAAATTTCGAAAAAAAATTTTTTTTTTATTTACCGACAATATGATCCTGACGAAATTTGGCTCAAAGTTGCGCGTCGTTATACCCCACCCAACTGCCAAGTTTGAATCCAATATCTCGAGTAGTTTTTGAAATAAAAAATAAATAACTTCAAAACTTCAACTGCCTATAACTCCGAAACTATTCTACCGATTTGGCCCATTAACGAACTTAACTGCCGCATTCTGATGCGCAACCTATCCTGAAAGTTTCAAGTCGCTAGCTTGCTTCTGTCGACAGTTAGCGTGTCTACGGCCGGCCGGACAGAATCGATTTTGACACCGGATTCGTCATCAGTGAGTCCAACCTAGTCGTTTGAGACCATTTTCGGCTCAATCATCCAAAATTCCAGGCATTTGGACAAAACGATAGCACGCTGTTCCCCTAGAACATGCGCGCAATAAAAGAGTGAAATTGATAAAATAGACTTTTATTACATTATCCAATGAGATGGATTTTCACAAAATAAAATCAGCAACAATTAACTTCTATAGAACTGCTTTTCTAGGTTTTTATAACACTACTTATGTCACTAACTATATTCCGAAAGAATATTTTAGTGAAATTTCATACAATCATCCAATCGTAATTGAACGAACTAAAAGGTTGGGTTTTTCAAAGGAAAAATCTATGTATTACATAAGATATTTTCATTAAAAATTTATCAGCTAGTTTGATCACTTTATAAAAATTCATACAATGGTTTGATGGGGGGATTTCTTGCAGAAATTCAAGAATGGTCTTCTCATGATCACTTTCGATGCACCATTTTTGGGATTAGATGACAATATAACCATATCAGATGTAGTCAGTGAGTAACTTGAAAAAAAAAAGTACAACCGTAGAAAATGATTTTAACTATATTTTTCAGAACATTTGGATTATATCGCTGATAGAATCGGTTTCGACAATATTGCTATTGGTGGTAATTATGATAGCATTTACGAGTAAGTATAAACGATCACCAGAAATAGGGATGTCATTATTTCCTGCTTATGTTACATAAATATTAATATTTTGCAGAAAACCAACGGATTTAGAAGATGTTTCAGATTTCCCAAACCTTTTCAAAGAACTCAAAAACCATAAAACTGGTAAATGGACTTCAGAAAATCTTGATAAGTTGGCTGGTCTCAACTTCAAAAGATTTTTCAAGGATGTTGAAAATGTGAGTACCCCCAATGCAAGCATACGTTCTATGGAAATTTTTAATCATGGTCAAAATGAAGTGTCTGAATCAATGAACAATCAGGAATGCGGACTCAAATCTGCCGAAGTAAAAAAAAATTCTTTGAATTTCGAGACTGAAAATGCCCACTTGTATCAAAAATGGTTTTTATTCAATTTTTTTTTTTGCAGGCCTCAGCCCGTTGAAGGATGAAGAGCGAAAACACATTCATCGTTACCTACAAAAATATATATTTTTATTTTAGTTCTTGATGTGATTTCAACATTTGAAGTATTATTTATTTTATTGTTTGTTGTTAACGAGAAGATATTGTTGTTATACTGCGGTTTAAAAATGTCTAGAACTATGTACATAGTTGATTCAATTTTTTTATTAAAATTATGAATTTCAATGAAGTATTTTCGAATCGAATTTCTGCCTGAATGTAGCAGCGAATTTCGTTATCAGCTCCGTTGATTTGTTATCGAAGGAGGAAAATTTTTATTTGATTAACACAGAATTGTCTGGATTTCTTCAACGTATGAAAGATAAGATGAATTAAATGCGGTTCCTTTGGTGAACATGAATCATCATCCGTAGTTTCTCTTCTCGAGGAAAAAAATATTTTTACATTATTCAATCCATAAAATAAATTCCTCAATTAGTCTCGTATATCGGATTCCTCTATTATGAGTAGAAAATTCCAACATATTCTGTGTTTTCAGCATACCCAGCAAACACTAAAACGCAGCAAAAGTACAAAAACTGTACAGCGTTGCTGCACTTGAAGTGCGAATATGAATGATGAATATATTTTTGTTTCAATAGCGGTTGGTGAATCATTTTTTCTCCCTTTGTTTTTGCGTACAGCAACTTAAAGTGAAGAAAAATGAGTTAATAAACAAAAAAAGTTTTACCTTGTGTGAATAAAATACATAAAATTCCTTCATTGATGTTAATACTTCGAAATTCTGTTTTTTAGTTGGCCCTATCCAGTTCAGGTAGAGACCCATATGTTTTATACTATTGTCTATTTATTCCAGTTCCGAAAGAAACGGCATCATCTAAACTGACTTAGCCACACACCTAATTTACCTTTTCGCACTTGCGACACAGTCAACTTGGAACAAACAGTCAGTTCAAATAGCTTGCATCAAAAACGACACAAAGAACAAATTTCCGTTACAAAACAGCATGGTCGACGACGACTATTAACAACGGCTCAACCGGCACAGTAGGTCTGTGATATAGCATCAAAGACAGAGACAGCGTTGTCTCATAAATCATTTCGATTTTGTTGTACAAAAGCTGTAGAGCAGCTGTATTTAAAAGCTGCATTTTTAGGAAAGCAGTATCACCAATGCAGAGATTGTGCAGTTTCAATACAACATTTTATGTACTGCATTCCGGTGGCACTTGTAATGCAGTAACTGCACAATTGCTGTATTTTGTGTTTGTTGGGTGAGAAATTATAGAAATTAATATTTCCAAAAAAAAAACATTTTTTTATTATGTATGTTAGAGTGTTATCATCTCACCCAAATGTATGTGATTTTGGAATTTTGAATCGAAAATCATGTTCGACTCAGTGATGAATAATTCTAGATAAATTCAATCACGTCGCTACAACCAGTCGAAAAACGATACGTTCTGGAATGAACGACCTTGTGACCCGATATTCAAGAGAATGTTAGGAGTTAGAGATTGCATTCGAGAATGGATGAAATTCACCCGATGATTCCGTAGATATATCCATTCGAAATTTAATTGTCCAATTTCTAACAATACACATCCGTTCTTATTCAAATAAGTAGATAATTAATTGGTTGAAAATGGCGGTGAAGCTACGTTAGGTGGGCTCAATAATTGGATGGGTGAACGCTCTGGCTACGAATTTTAGCAAGCGCGAAAAAGCTTATTTTGCCTTCACTTCAGCGCTTTTCCAGAATATTTCAAGTTGTTACAATTTTTGTAGCAATTCGCGAATAATCACGAAAAATCAAAAGAAAGTGATTTTTTCGAAATAGGTTACTATCTCATAATGTCTCACACCTAGTGATAAATGCAACCGGAAAAACACGTGAAATTTGAATTGTTACAAAATCCCTTGACCAAGCCACAAGAGATAGCCCAACTTGCACAAGTAAACTTCTTCGGAAGTTATATAAACTAATTGGGAACTGTATGGTCATTCAGTCTATCCTTAACACCTCCACAATGAAGAAATACGCTTTGAGTGTTGTTATACTGTGTGCTCTTGTCTGTGGAGTTTTTGGTGAGTAACTATATTCAGTTCTTATGTGGAATCGTGAATCCAACAGAAATAATTGCCAAAAAACTAATATCTCAATTTCAGCATGCCCTGTATAGACCAATATATTTAATTTTGCTACCAAGATTTCTTAAAAGTGAAAATTAGTAGATCTATTAACGATATTTTTGGAGGGGTATACTTATTTCTGGAGAATTACATTTAAAGATTACAATAATTTTTTTGACTCTTCGTCTGTTTTCTCATTGATTTACCAACTATACCTACTTGCTCATTTCACTGCATATTATACAGTGCGCGTCAAAATTATGGAACAAATTCATTTTCTCAGAAGAAAAATATTTGGCAGCAAAATCCTGAGACAGATCAATTTTTTTTTCACTTTTACCAAATTTTTATGCATTTTTGAAGGATTTTTTTTGCATCCCCATCAACCCTCTGAATTTTTTGCATTGGGAAATTAGGTCATGTGGTACTTTTTTGGCAAGGTCCTTGTATGTTCGACTACAGGCGAGCAGAAATTTTCAAGAAAAAAATTTTTTTTTTTTGAAAAATTAGTTACTTCAAGGAGGTTTTCACCTGCATTTTGTCATGGCTCATTTACTTTGAGACAATGGTACTTGAGGAAATAGAAAATACCATTTTGTAGGAAAGAAAATTCACACAATTTCATGTTAACATTTTTTTGCATCTGTTTCTCGAAATGGCTTCAGACTTTCAGTAATTAGTTTTACCGAGAGAAATTTAGGTAATAAAAATATATTAAACTAATTTGTTGCTCTTATTTTGTATGATATGTCCTCAATCTCACTGATGTATATATTTCATTCCAATTTTTAATATGGGATAAATTTTTTTTCAGCAAGATATAATGCAGAAGATCTGAATCTCGAGTAAGTAATAGTATGATTATATACCAATAAATTAGTGTTTTTATTTCTTGTAAATTTGTGCGCACTAATTACTTATTTTCCCAAAATCTCCCTTCAATTGTCTCGTGTTAAATTCTGTCCGAATGTTGCAGGAAAAGACCGAGATATTCAAACTTTTAAGGAAAGGCGGAGTCTGAAATATGATATTCGTTAATGGGCAAAATCAAACTCAAATTTCAGCAAATCAAAGATGATCTCAAGCAAGGCCATATTTGAAAAAAATTATATTGTTTGAGGAGCCGGGGCATCGTTTACGGATATATTTATAAATAACGCGAACCTCATCATGTCGAATTTGTTCTGAAATTCCCCTTCCCCAGTAATAGTAAATCTGACGAAACTCTTGGGTTGGCAATTTGGACCGAAGTCGTCTATTAATATTAATTCTCCAGGAAAATTTTGAGTTTGAATAGAAAAATCATGTTCGTGAACTGGCGAAATCTCTATTATTTGGGTTGTTATCAGGCCCATTTAAAATTTTGTGTCTATTAGCATTAAATACCATACTTCTTCATATTTTCTATCTTACAGTGACGACAGTCCAGAAGAGCAAGATTTCACAAGAGAACGCAGAGATATTTACATAGAGGACGATGATAAAAGGAAACGTAGGGATGTGATCATAGAAGATGACGATGACTTCAGAAAACGTAGAGATCTTTACAACCAAGGACATGATGATGATGTAGAGAGAAAGAGGAGAGATATAATAATTGAAGACGAAGATCGAAAAAAGAGGGACGTAATCATAGAAGAAGAAGACGATGACGAAGATCGAAAAAAGAGGGACGTAATCATAGAAGAGGAAGACGATGACGAGGATAGAAAACGTAGATCTCCCTTCAACGATAACGAAAGACAGAAAAGGAAAGGGTTCTTAGAAACTGATTCTTTTTGGTGAGATTTTGAATGATCCAAACCTGTGGGGGTCAACATTTTTTTTTGGTAATGTTTTTGTTATGAATTTCAGATTTCTATATTGAAAATATGTATAATAATTCTACAAACGTTGTTTCATTATATTTCCTCATCTATGTAAAAGTGCTCAATGTGAAAATAATTATAAAAGTTCTTTATTGCAAATGGTCATCGACTGTGGCGTGGGTACTTCAGCCTATACATAGATACATACGTACTACAAACAAAAAATTTAGCTCTATGTTAGTAGTAATAAACTGTCATTAGCCATTCTCTATATTTTAATAATAATTTCCATAACCCATTTGAACTGTGTCCTGTGTCCTTGAGCTACAGTAAGTACAACGGCTACGTTGATACCATAATATCATATTGAGTTTTGGCGAAGTCTAAAGAAACGATTTTTTTCTGAACATTGAAACTTTTTTTCATCTATGCTCATAATGACACGATTTCTACTCAATTACTAAGGAACTTTCGAGTTGTTAACATCTGTTAACATCTAACACTACAGCAGCCTTCTAATAGGTTAGATCTCTATTTTCGGAAATAAGATAATAATAGCGAGAAGAGAAACAAAATCGCAATGTATTCCTCTAAAAAGCGTAATACAGAAACTGACTCTCAAACTGCAGACAAAACTCAAAATGGTCGAAAATGTTTCCATAGTTTATAAAATTATCAATTATTAATACTGGAATAGCTCCAGCATTTCCGCGTAAAAGAAGGTTCCACCGAGATTTGAACTCGGATCGCTGGATTCAAAGTCCAGAGTGCTAACCATTACACCATGGAACCCTATTGTCGAGGTGATCTTATTTGTTTTTTTGTCGGGACAAAGAATGGATCAGTTCATCCAACTAAAAAAGTTTAATTAATTCAATATAATTCATTGCTGTATAATATAAATTGGAGGAATTCAAATGGAATATTTTCCGTACCTTATGATACTTGCCTATTTCTATCGTAACAAACACTAGATGACTAGATCTCTATGATTCTGACTCTAACCTATATATGTCATTATTTTTTTAAGAATAAATTCACAACAAAAAAGCGACTCCAGTATTGATAACCGGAGTAATATTTTCTACATTCCTTTAATTTACCATTACAAATACACACAAGACCATAGTGAATGAAATTTAAGTACGCCATCATGCAAAAGTATGAGAAGCTAGAAAAGATCGGCGAAGGTACCTATGGAACAGTGTTCAAAGCAAAAAACAGAGAAACACATGAGATCGTAGCACTCAAAAGAGTCCGTCTAGATGACGACGACGAGGGAGTTCCATCTTCAGCACTTCGAGAAATATGCCTCCTGAAAGAACTGAAACATAAAAACATAGTTCGACTTTACGATGTGCTACACAGTGATAAAAAACTCACTTTGGTGTTCGAGCACTGCGATCAGGATCTCAAAAAGTACTTCGATAGTCTGAATGGAGATATAGATCCTGATGTGGTGAAATCTTTCATGTTCCAACTGTTGAGAGGCTTGGCATTTTGTCACAGTCATAATATATTGCATAGGGATTTGAAACCCCAAAATCTGTTGATCAACAAAAATGGGGAGTTGAAATTGGCCGATTTCGGCTTAGCGAGAGCTTTTGGCATACCTGTTAAATGTTATTCTGCTGAAGTGGTCACTTTGTGGTATCGCCCTCCAGATGTATTATTTGGGGCTAAACTTTATACCACATCTATTGATATGTGGTCAGCAGGTTGTATTTTTGCTGAACTTGCAAATGCAGGTGAATATACTGAACTAATAATTTTAATCTGGTTTTATTTCGAAAATCTTTTTTTTTTAGGTAGACCTTTATTTCCTGGCTCTGATGTGGATGATCAGGTGCGGCGAATATTTAAACTATTAGGTACTCCAACTGATGAAACATGGAGTGGCATGAATCAGCTACCTGACTACAAACCATTTCCATTATATCAACCAAACATGAGCATGTCTCAGGTACGTAAGATTTTATTTGGGAAAGAGAATTGATCTCTTGTCAGGAACCTGACAAACAGAAATGATTCTTCAACTAAAAAAATTCAAAAAATCTTAGTAAATCTATACGGATTTTGCAATAGCTCTGTTACAAATGTCTCGAAGAAATAGTTGATTAATCTCAAAAATAATACTAAATGCTTTCAGGTTGTTCCTAAGCTGGGTAGTAGAGGAAGGGATCTACTCCAACACCTGTTAGTATGCAATCCATCGGGGAGAATGTCAGCCGATGAGGCAATGGCACACCCTTACTTCACAGATCTCAATCCAAGTATTAAAAACGATAAATGTGAACGAACTTAAATATACAAGCATTGCATATATCCAACTAAGATCTTTGATGTATAAAGTAAATCCTTAAGTTTCAAAAACTGCTGTCGGTTATGTCCGTTTCACTTGATTTTAATTTCACTACTCGGTTCTATCAACTCCATTTATTTGGTTCGTTCTACAGGTTAACTTTCACCACTGTTTCAATACTTTTGCATGATAAATTATTATCTGTATCTTCTAATAGTGGATGTTCTTTGATGAATTAATTCAGAATATGTTTTAAAGTGATCCAGATTTATTTGTTATATATTTTTTATGTTATATCAAACACCTTTGTTAATTGTACCTGACTAAACAATTTTTTTATGATTAAATACTTTTTGTAACTGGTTCTTCTCATGGGTTTCCAACCAAAACTGAAACTCCCCTTAATCTTTCTCACTCTACCATTTAAAGTAGATTTCTCACATCAATATTTCGCTTTGAAACTGTCTCAAGGATATAAAGGATTGAGTTAAGAAACAACACAAGGAATAATGCCAATTTGTATCAATTCAATTTAAAATAGCTTTAATATGCTTAAGTTAATAAATTAGCTCCAAAAAACTACAACTCAATAAATTCATAAAGAACTAATAACATTCATTCAAGTAATATCCAAAAGAAATGTATTAATAAAAAATATTTAAAGATGTTGTGAGTTTAAACACATGAAAAAGAATATAAGTAACTGCAAGACCATAATTATAGACTATTGCAAATGTTTTTATTCAATAATTATGTAATCAGAATTTTTTTAAGCAACACATGGAGTAAAGAAAATATTAAGTTTTTGAAAGGAGCACAGTACCAAACCAAGGTTTAGATTTCTTTTTCACATGATTTTGTTGTCCTTTATATTTTCAATGTACAAAAACAACTTTTTTTTATAAACATGAAAATGATTGAAAAAACATTAAAAAGTGTAACAGCAAAATTAGAATAAGGTTGATATATTAAGATTTGCTTTTAGTTTAATTTATAAATAGAAAAGGGTAAAAAATTAGTAAAGTTAAATTTCATAACGTGAAAATAGCCCATATACATATTTAACCATAAAGATCCAACATTCGAGATAGAAGAAAAAAACTAAAATTTGAGAAATTTCGTAATAATTGATCGATACTATTTTGTACTATTCAATGAATTTGCAGCAAGGAGAGAGCATTTTTTTTAAATAAACCTATATACAGGGAATAAAGAAAAATGATAATATTTAAAAGTATTGCACTTGAGTTATTATAAGACAGAATAACTAGATCATATATCTCAATCATAACATACATAATAAATATCACCAAAATTAGTAAAAATATTATTAATTCCTCTCTTACGTATTAATTCATTAAAAATTAAAGCTTGATATGAAATAAGTATTGCTGCACTATATAAATATAAGGCACAGAAAGGCAAATAATGTTTTTTTTTTAAAACTTGGTACATGTGCTACACTTAGAAACTGCTCTAGCATCACCCAATCTCACAGTATCTTCATCGGATTGTTGTAGAATTCCATTATCATGTCGCCTCTAAAAAAATTATTTAATAATCCCAATGTTCACTCTGCATAAATATAAATACATGTTTTTGAATCAGATAAAGTTATAACATTAATTTCCATTAACTTCTTAATTTATATTATTAGCAACATTCAGTCAAGGTTAATGTCTGATAAACTTCAGAAAGTGATAGTGTGTATCAAAAAATTCAAGGGCAAACTAACAGCATGCATCTAAAATTATCTCAAACTGCAACACATTTTGTGACGTAAAAATACACAATTATTCTGAAATTGATACTGACTAATGAAACTCCCCTTTTTTGTGAATAATCCATATTTCTTTAATTCACAACAGGATTTTTAAACATATAAATTAATATACTTTTAGGGTACTTCATATTGATCTGACTTACCTTCAATTCAGTGGCAAGATATAAAAACGCTTCCTCTACATTTGTGTTAGATTTAGCACTAGCTTCTAGAACAAATAGTACCTCTGGCATATACTGACACATAGCTTCAGCTTCTTCAAATTCTACTTCTCGCAAATTCTCTTCATCAGCTTTATTACCTACTAAAGCTAAAAGTACTGAGCTACCTGAGTATTTACGAACTTCATCTAACCATTTAGCTACAGAAAGAAATGATGACCTTTTAGTGATATCATACACTATTATTACTCCATTTGCAGATCTATAATAACTTTGCGTAATGGTTCTGAATCTTTCCTGACCAGCAGTATCCCATATTTGTAACTAGAAAAGTAAATGAGTGAAGATTCTACAGTACTATCTAATTTTTGAATTCATAATTTATAATCATTGTGTTGATTTCCTTACCTTCACTTTTTTCCCATCAATTACTAAGGTTTTCATGGAAAAATCGACACCTATTGTGTTACCATGTCTCTCAATGAATGTCCCATTTTTAAACCTTTGAACTACACAAGTCTTTCCTGTACCACAATCACCTATCAGAACAATTTTGAAAAGAAAATCGAAATTTTCCTCACTAGGGATGGCAACTAATGTCGTGGGGTTTCTGGTGGTCATCTTTGAGCTATTAATTATAAATGAGAACATTAACTATATGAAGATTTTCATTTATAGTTCAACTCATAATTCCACGAATAAATTATATGTTTCGTAGAGAAATGGGATCAGATGCCAGGATTCAATAATTCCATGAAATAACATTCTTTCAAATGGTAATTATTGCTGTAAACAGTCACTAATATTATTGTTTAGATCATTTAATTAATATTCATCACAAAGCACATAGCAGAATGAAAATAAAATAACTGGGCAGAGCGGAAAAAGGATTCTGCAACTGCGCTGTTCTTTATTGGGAACTGACAGCTGTCATACTGACAGGGAATGTCTAATTCTGCATTCGAAAACATGTATTTTGTGTTGCGAACGACGGTATTTGTATCTGTTGTGAACTTACTGTTAAGAAATCTTTCTCTATATACGCACCATAGTATATCCGCAACACAAAATACATGCTTTTAGATACTTCAATCATAGAATAAATTTATACCAAGCTGACTACGTAGGATATTTATATATATATATATATCCCTTTTATCATGAAGCTAACTATGAACCCTGTTTCAGAGTTACAAGTTACTATTGTCTGGAAGGCACTTTTTCCTTTGATTTAATCCATTATCTCCGAGAGTTAACGCAAAGCTTTGAGATAAAAAAACGAAGAGACTACCGACATCTCCCGTCAAGAGTGTGAATGAAATAGGTATTACGGGTTGCCTATATATGAGCAAGAATGCAAAGATTGGCTACAAACATAGTTTTAACATTATTTCAACAATGGTATTGAGATAGTATACTATGCTACAAATCAGGGACGTATACTCCATTCACTTTTATAAAGTATCCCGGTTTGCCATGACATCCTGACAGATTTCACCGTGTATATTTTGAAAATGTTAGGTTATAGTCATTTTCCTGTCAGATAACTACACAACGTTGTCCTCTCTACAAAGCGGTCGTAGAAATTACTTATTTTTCAAGATGTCAATCTATATTTGGAAAGTAATGAATTTGAGAAAATATTATGTGAATTCAATAATTCCAAAGACCTGGTGAAAGTTGAAGAAACTTTTTTCTCTGTTACTACTGGAAATATTTCACGTATCTAAACATGGTTGGAAGATTCAGTAATGCTTTTTTCTTGTACGGAAATCAAGAATCGAGTGTTTTGGAATTTTACTGAAAAATGAGGGATATAGTAGTCCGTTACTTCGAATTCCGGACTTTTCTGAATTCTCAAGAAATAAGCCTACAGAAGTCATTTAAATACCTTGTTGCACAACTTTAAATATTCCAGTATGAAAATGTACTAATACTTCGAAACCTGTGTCACAGCTAACCTCAAAAGAACTAACTCCATTTACAATGGTCTTGGGAATCTACGTGAATGATACATACACTGGATTGGGATCAACATATTTCTAAGCTGAGATGCAGCTTAGCTTCAGTCTATTATCTTTAAGTGTAATGACAAGCCTAGATATCTGAATAAATTCTCCATTCTCTACCTATCATGCAGTACTCGAGTCAAAAGCAAGATATGGAATTATGTTTTATGGACATACTTTGAAGTCAACTCAAATATTCAATTCCCAGGAAAAAAGCAATTCCTAAAATATTAGAAAAAATAGCTTTGAATGAGATATTGTGTAATTCATGTTATTTTCGTGCATAAAAATTCAATGTTCTGCCACCATAGGATATACCAAGTTCATTTTCAATGTACTACTTCCTATCGAAACAATTCCACGAAATACATAACTTTTGAAATTATTCATTAAGGAATTTGTTCAATTCAAACATGACTACCTACTTAAGGCTCAATACAATACAATCAAAACGAAATGTTAATTTATTAGTTTATTATGGCTGGAACTGAATTGTTATTGAAAGAGAGTAAAAATTGGCAACGTCGCGTCGAATTATTTTGACATTTTCGATATTTCAGGAGCGCCAACCTACCTTGGTTTTAGTTACAAAAACATGATAGACCTAAATCATGGCCAACTGGGCTACTTCATAAAAGTGAATGGAGTATATACTCCATTCACTTTTATAATGTAGCCCGGTTGGCCATGATTTAGGTTTATCAAGTTTTTTCCCTTAAAACTGACGCAGGTTGGCACTCATGAAATATCGGCAATGTCAAAGGACGTTGCCAAATTTCAATTTCTACTATTATCAATATCAATCGATTCTAGATTTCTAAATCTCAGCATAATAACGCTTGCAAACTAATAAAAATGCCGAAGGTAGTTTTGAAGAAGCAGAGGCAAAATATCAGGAAGTGCTATGTAGAATTGAAATCGGCTTTTTCTGATAGTAACCCTGATAATTCGGAATCAATAATTCAACACAAGCTATGCAACATTTTCGACGTATGTGAGTGAAAACCAAGGAATTATATTTTATATGAATAGATATTTATTTTTTAGTTGCACATCAACACAATAAGGAAGATTTTAAGTGAAAGAGACGACAAAGAATATCCTTCTATTGGTGCACCCAAAAAGACTGAACTGAAGACTTTATTTTGAAAAACCCGATTCTTGATTTCCTTACAAGAAAATAGCATAACTAAATCTTTCAACCATGTTTATATACGTGAAATATTTCCAGTATTAACAGAGACAAAAGTTTCTTCAACATTCGCCAGGTCTTTGGAATTATCGAATTCAAATAATATTTTCTCAAATTCATTACTTTATCAATGTAGATTGACATTAGAAAAATAAGTAATTACTACGACCTCTATGTAGAGAGGACAACATTGCATAGTTATCTGACAGGAAAATGACCATAACCTAACAATTTCAAAATATACACGGTGAAATCTGTCAGGATGTCATGGCCAACCGGGCTACATTATAAAAGTGAATGGAGTATAGTTACTGTCGTATCGATGATATGGGGCCCCGAAAGTTTGTAAGGAAAAAAACTTCACCGATCTTTTGGGTCCCCAATAAATTTTGATATAGGGCCCCTCAAAAACCAGCAACGCTACTGATACAAATTACAGAATAAAAAAGAAATTATGGCTTTGAGTGGTTTATACAGAACAGATATTCACTTCGAATCTACCAAATTTAAATTCGTTCGAGTCGGTACTGTTCAAGTACCTAGGGAAATCACAAATCTCAGATGACTCAAACTCTGAAAACGTTGGGCGGATTTACCCATCAACAAACGAAACTGGCGAAACCATTCCTGAAATTTCCGAACCTCTTGGTGTTTTCCTTCGGAAATTACAGTGTTTACGGTCCGCCGACCAGATAGAATTGAACTTCAGTTCGAATTCCTCATCCTCGAGCTAAAATTCGAAAATTTCAGACAGTTGGGCAGAATTATAACGCTCTCGTTTTCCCGAACACGCGAGGAAAAAAATACAAATTAAACTTCTAAATAATTTATTACAGCAATATCAGCACAATAACATAACTATAATAAGGACTGTTAAGATACATAAGTACTGTGAAGTAAGTATTTTTATATAATACGTAACTTCAGCCTTAATTATCTGGCACACAGTAATATTTGCATGGCAATTACATGTTTCTATCCTGAAATATACCTATAACTTGCTGATTTATAACAAAAAACAATTCAGTTAAAGACGTAGGAATCAATGTAGTAGATTTAAAACTGTCTATGTTTTTGAGTTAGTGTATAATTAGGGTATGGAAATGTTTTCCAGATTTTCCTTCAGATCACGCGACTCAATTCCAAATTCCATGAAACCTACAATAACTTTACAGCACCTGTTGATATAATCTGATAAAGAAAATTATCTGGATGACATATGCAGATGAAATGCTAAATAATTGCAACTAATGGTGCTAAAAAAAGATTTGAGAGGTTCCCAGTCATAAAATAGACATGTCAATTGACTTTTTTCACAGTTCATGTGTACAGGATGGCTGAATTTCGAGTCTTATCATTGGTGTTTTGAAATGGAAAGAGAAACAGTATCCGATAAATTATGACTTGGACCATTCCGTTTCGAAAAAAAATTCACATTTGGAAAAAAGAATTTTAGAATTTTTACCGCTATTTTGTGGGGAAACCAGAGAAACCATAATGAAGTATAATGATTTCGATAAATTCCTTGAAATTTTTTTTCGAAATCAAATCGAAAAACTTTTTCATGATTCAATCTCTATGTCCCTCGCAGTTCCCGGAACACCAATGAACACTCAAAATTTCAACTACCAGTACTGCATTTTAATTTTTTTTTGTATTAGTATATTCAAACCGAATAACAAATAATTTAATATTCCTAAGAAACATATTTGTTCATATAAATGAGACCTATGTTTCTCTCTTATGACTCAGACTAACCCAAAATTAATTTTCCTACAAAGACAACAAAAATTGAAAATCTTCAACATGGTGTGAGGGAAAACGAAATTCATTTGGCATATTCTGAATGATGTATGATGTAATAAAAAATCCACACTGTGAAATAAATAAGTCTTTAAATGAATGTGATGGTACTTACACTAAGTGAAAACAGTAAATAAACTTTGAATTTTCATAAAAATGAACTTAGCCAAGTTGTTAATAACTATGATAAAAATATAACAAAATGAGGAACTAAGTGTCGCCGCCACGCTCTGAGCGAAAAAAAAATAAATAATCCACCTGTTTCCAAAAAATAAAGGGTAACACAGCAAGAACAAAACAAACTCACTCATAGTTAGGATCATAGACATGTTTATGGTTGATACAGATTTGGTAAATTATTCGTGCACTATGGAATTCAGAATGCTCTGGTTTTATGGGGGACCAGTACAAAATTCTGGGTGTCACAGAATTCCCCCAAAATAAATCATATTTCAAGATATCGTATTGAAATTTTGGACATAAAAATTGCAGTTTAAGGGTGATTCTCACTGTCTGTTCCGTAACCTTCGATTAACTATTATAATACTTAAATAATGTTAATTTTTACGGAAGGTTGCGGAACCTATAGTGAATATCAACCTTTAACCGGAAATGGACGTAGCTTTCGTGTGTTGAATTTTTAGTGGAATACTGTAAAAAGAAATTTTAATTAAGGAAAATAAATGGAATTAAAAATGTATTTCTCTTTGTTTTCGACTTCAGCTCAATTGTAATTCTGTAAATTTGCAGTATACAGGGTGTTCTACAAGCTCTATGACAAACTTTGACAGATGGTAGCTGTGCTCATTCTGAACATTTTTTTTCCTATGAAAATATATCCGATTCGTTTTCGTTGAGAAGATACAAGCATTTGACAAATTATATTTTCGTGTTCAAATCATAATTATAAATGGGAATTTTGATACTATAAAAATTGTTCAAAATGTCCACCTTCGGCTTGAATGCAAGCTTCACATCGACGAACTAAAGATGCTGATCAGATTTGGGTCGTTTCGTATTTGGTTTGCTGCATCTTGAATTCTATCAAGCAATTGTTGATGAGATTCGATTTCAACATGATAACCAAGCTGCTTCATATGGGCCCATAAATAAAATCTAAGGGATTCAGATCAGGCGAACGAGGTGGCCATTGTATTGGTCCTTCTTGACCTATCCATTTATTCGGGAAATGTTCATTCAGCCAACTGACTACTTGTGTCCCTCTATATGGTGGTGCACCATCGTGCTGATACCACATATTTCCTACAATGTTTAGCTCTAAGTCATCAATTAAGTCAAAAAGGTTGTGCTCCAAAAAATGTTTATACAAATCTGCATGTAAACGGTCATTTATAACATGTACTGGCATCAAATTATTGTTGAATATCCCACCCCAATCGTTTACACCGAAACGTTCCTGAAATCTTGGGTACCTATGTTGTTGAAGTTACCATCTACAAAATTCTAACCTTCGTAACCCATCGTCAGCATGTAAAGCTTGTACATTTTGTCTATGAAATGGATGCCACATTTCTTCTTTCAAAGCACGCCATACGAAATTTGGTGATAAACGAAGATTAGTAGCTATACGTCGAACACTAATCGAATGGTTGTCACGGACAGCATCTATTACATTTTCCTCATTTTCTACATTTACTTCAGTTGGCCGAATGGCTTTCTTTGGAGCAGGATTGCCTGTTTCTCAAAGTTTTCGGAATGGTGCACAAAATACTGTGTGAGCAGGTTGCTGTCTATTAGGATATTTTCTTCGGTATTCTCGAGCTGCTCTTCTGGAGTTACCATTAGAATACCCATATTCAAATACAATATCTGCATATTCCTGAGTCGTGAAAGAATGCATTGTTATTCAAAACGTACCCCAAGTGTCAAATGAATAATTAAAATATAAAGTCAATGACCATATCAACCGATATTTTATGTCGGTCTACTTGATCAAAACATGGGAATTAATTTTTTCAATAGACGACTTCGGCCCAAGTTGCCAACTCACAATTTACTTAGCAAGTTTACTTTCACTGGGGAACGGGAATTTCAAGACAAATTCGACATGATAAGGTTCGCGTTATTTATAAATACCCGTAAAACATGCCTCGGCTCTTCAAACCAGATAATTTCTTCCGAATATAGGTTTTTCTTAAGATCGTCCCCGATTGGCTGAAATTTAAGTTGGGATTCCTGATTTCATGCAAACAGTGTCAATTTTCATAGGATACGTTCCGAAAATCAACTTTCATTTGCCGATTTTCTGCTCCGTAAATATGAAATATTCGGATCTGGTTGATGAAAATGCGGTCGATTTACTGTCACCAGAACGATTTTCTATGGTAAATACCATAGCATAGAACAATCTATGTTTACTTTAGGTTCCGAGTTCAGAACTGTACGGGACGGTTCTAGCACAGATCTATGGTCCATGCTAGAACCGTCCCGAACAGATCTGAACTCGGAACCAAAACAAACCTAAAGTAAACATAGATTGTTCTATGCTATGGATTTTTACCATAGAAAATCGTTCTGGTGACAGTAAATCGACCTCATTTTCATCAACCAGATTCCGTAAATAACCATCCGAATATTTCATATTTACGGAGCGGAAAATCGGCAACCGAAACAACAGAGTTGATTTTCGGAACGGATCCTATGAAAATTGACACTGTTTGCATGAAATCAGGAATCCCAACTTAAATTTCAGCCAATCGGGACGATCTTAACATCTGGTTTGAAGGGCCGAGGCATGTTTTACGGTAATTTATAAATAATGCGAACCTTATCATGTCGAATTTGTCCTGAAATTCCCGTTCCCCACTGAAAGTAAACTTGCTAAGTAAATTGTGGGTTGGCAACTTGGGCCGAAGTCGTCTATTGCTTGTAAATTCGAAACGAGAACGAATCAGACCTATGTTCATAGGAAAAAAACGTTCAGAATAAGCACAGCTACCTTCTGTCAAAGTTTGTCATAGAGCTTGTAGAACACCCTGTATACAAAGCAAAAATTATAAAAATTATTATGTACAGAAATCGCGCAACTAAAACTATTTGTCTAGGGCAGTTTCTAGAAAAGATGAAAAATATAGGGATAATGCAAACTATCAAGAAAATGAACTTAAACATTTCAGACTCAAATATAAAATCTGAAACATTACAGTTCACTTCATTGATGGTTTGCATTATTACGATATTGTTCATTTGTCAAAATTTTTTCAATGAACTGACCTTGACAAATAGTTAGAATTTCACAATCTGCAAGAGTGTTTTCCATAAATATATTTTCCATTCATTTTATAGTTCTCCTTCAGAAATTTGGAGTGGAAACCTAGAAATAACCAGAAAAAAAAATAGTTTTTCTGGTCGATTTCATGCATCTTCTTATTTCTTCCATATTAAGGTTTCCTCCTCAAAAACATAAGTTAATTCAATGTTGCTCGAATAACTTTCAGACCTGTAGATTAACCAAACATACACCTCTTTTTTGTCTCCGATTCCTCCCATCAACAAAAATTTACCTAAATTGGACTGAATTTTGCTTAATCAACCCCTTCAACACTTCTCTACTTTTGAATGTACCACGAATACATTGCAGAACTATATTTGACTTCCAACCTCGTCTCTATCATGAGAAAGACGATTTTTAATTTTTGTCATAGTTATCTTTCTTTTACTTCGTTCTTTCTTCTCGAATGAAGACATCAAAAATCGTCCTTCTTTGTTACAAAATGTTATAGTCTGCTAGAATCCTCCGCAGAGAATCTGTCAAAACTTAGGTTATGACATTCTACTTTGCACAGCCTAAATACTCTCATTAGCGTAGAAAAATAAACAATCGTGCAAGGTGGAGGAAATTCTAATTTTTAAAATCCCAACGGCCACCTTCAACACATTGAATCTCGACTTGTTTCCTCTAACTTCTCATCGTTACAAAGCATCAGAATATTGAAAATGAGCCTCACGGTTAAGTTGTAGAAGAAATTAACCTCGAACAAGAAGTCTGTATCATTCAAATAGAAAAAGATTGACTGATCTGAGCAGGTATATCCTAATGCATGTTTGATATGGGATGAATACATTTCTTCATTGAATAATGCGTTAGATGTAGAAAAATACTACTATAAGTCAATATTTGAAAACATGCTTTTTAGATATATATTGAACTAAAATTCCACTCAGGTACAAAATTATATCCTCGATTCAACTGCAATCAGAATGAGTCCTAACTTTTCATGTAAACACACGAATTTCTCCGAAATCAAGCTGAATACTTATCAAATAAAAAACATAACACGCAAACGACTGAAAAAAGAATGTCATTTAACAGGTATAACAACACCCCTTTTTTTAGCTGTCGTTTTTGTTCGATCATTAGGAATAATAGGGTGATAATCAGTTCAAATCATAAAAAAAATTCTTCGCATCAACAGAAAATTTCCTTTTGAACTTCCCAGTGGCTTTGATGAAGTCATCCGTACAGCAAACGAATACTCTATTGCAGTCTATTCAACTTTCCAAGTCTGTATGACAGGTTTGATTGGCTCTACGTCTTTCGATATACCTCTTTCTCGCTCTGTGTAGGAGATTCTCTTTACGTTTCTGTAAAATTTTCTCTCTTTCTTGGGAAGATTTGGAGAATCTACTCCCCAAACTTGCTGTGTCATCACTAGAAAACATTCACAATTAGAGTATTTTTTCTGCTAAGAAACCCGATTTGATTGAAAAATAGTCAAGAGTTTTGTTTTATACAGAAAAAAAAAATACTGCTTAACTATGTACTGCTCTATCTGTCAAGAATATTTTCAGCGCTGCGAGTTTGCCGTTTGTATTAGAAAGTACTAGCAACTTTGATTTCAAATGGATCTCCCTCACCTCATCTAAGTCTCTAGAAATTTCCTAGTAATCAATTAACTAAATCCATTTTTATGCTAAACATATTTTCATGTCAGCATTTTCTACTTCAGTACTTGGAATCCTAGAAAGCTGAAATTACGAATATATACCGGGTGAGTCATTTTAATCTTTAATCCCAATTTTCTCGTTGGCAATGCATGCCAGCGAAAAAAGTTTGTGATAAAAGTTTTATGATTTTTCCCTGGCTATCTGATGATGACTTGACAATGTCATTGAGCATGACCTTCACGGTAATTTGAAGGCCAAGTCTATTTTTTCAACTGGAAACCCCTTCTTTTGGCACCAGAAATGGAAAGAGCGGGAAATTTTACGTTCGAATATGACCTTGCATTGACCTTGAATTCAAAGTAAAAGTAGGGGTTTCCATTTCAAAAAATCAACTTGACCTTGAAATGCCCTTGAAGGTCCTGTTTAACAACAGGGTCAAGATGACCATTCGTCAGTCGGGGAGAAAACTGAAAACTTTTGTGGGTAACATTTTCTCCTTGAATGCATCCGAGTTCAGCTAACCAGTTGTACTGTTATCGGCATGACCAATGACCTTGACCACTGAGGTCAAGACGACAAGGTCATATGCACACATGAAATTTCCCGCTCTTTCCATTTCTGGTGCCAAAAGTAGGGGTTTCTAGTTGAAACAATCGACTTGACCTTCAAATGACTTTGAAGGTCATGCTCAATGACATTGTCAAGGTCATCATCGGATAGCCAGGAAAAAATCATAAAATGTTTATACCAAACTTTTTTCGCTGGCATGCTATGCCAACGAGATAATTGGGATTAAAGATTAAAATGACTCACCCGGTATAGTGGATTACTTCTAAATCATAGAGGATCGTTTAATAATCAGAGACTTCTCCGAGACATATTAAAAGATAAATTTAAATGTTCTGTGACATATTATTATTAATAGAAAATTCACCTCAATGTTCCCATTGGCATAAAAACGTACTTTTTAATTCGAAAACCTGACAATTTAGGTACAGAAACATGTTATAAAGTTTGAAAGGAAATTCTTTTTTCTTTCAAAACGTTTTATGACATAAAGGTCATTCTATTTGAATAAATGCGCGTTATATCGTTTAAATATGTTTCGGAAAAGTATTCGATTTTGAGCAACCCTGTATAATTTCGGACATATTTCATTTTATGTAAATGATGCACCGAAAATTGGAAATCCATATCCAAATTTGAGCTTTTAGGATTCGGAGTAACAGAGTGATCAAAGCATAAATGAAGCTTTGTTTTGCACAAAAAAACAAAATAAATCAATTATATTGTCTATAACCGCTGAAAAAAGGGATAAGGCATTCGAAACAAAAATATTCAGTTGGCAATGGCTAATTGAAAAAAAAAACAATAATATACCACTGTTCTATTCGAAACATCAAAGTTGTTAGTACTCTCTTCTGATAAAACAGACAACACCGCAGTGCTATTAATAATCAAGATCGATATTCTGTTGTCTCAAAGAGTCCAGGAGTATCATCGACAGTGGCTCACTCTTTAGAATATATGAATGATGTGAGCACTATAATCCAACAAGAACACAAGGATCAATAACTGTTGATAAGTCAACGAAGATATTATGAATCGCTGAATAGGACTCTAGATACTTATCACCTGTTGGACGGAACACTGCAGTATTAACAAAATACAGCGCGCCATCTCTCAGGAGCATATTGCGAATTCTAACCCCCGAGTATAGTATTGTATTGTTGCTGATTCTCCTAGGTTCCGCTGCGGAACCCCTCAGAAGCTAATGCTTGTTAGGAGACCAGGTGTGTTCTGTGTAGGCTTTGTTACTAATTCCTTGCGCCACGTTAGGAATAGCACTGTTAATTGTTTACCCAACAGCGAATGGTTGGACTGTCCCCTGAAAACCGGCAAAATTCTTTCCCGGCCAAGGGCTTGAACCCCAGACCTTTCGATCATGAGGCTAGCGCTCTAACCACTGAGCTACTGCCGCAGGATACTTTGATCTACCTACATGACTTTCATCTTATTGTTGTTTCAGATCGCTGTATCTGCGATATTGCATTATAATTTTCATTTCACCAAGTTATCAATTACTTTCTACGCCGGACAAACTTTAGTCTGAGAATCCCTGCAAATCACCTGAGCATAGGTGTTCAGTTTATACGAAAATTATCTTCAAATAAAGTCAGTTCGCATTAAGGCAGCAGATTATTATAGAAAAACTCACGAACGATAAAACCACCTGCAGTGCCGAAACTCTTGAATGTTTTTCAAAAACGCTAACCAAGTTATTATCAAAACAAGAAAAAAATTAGCAAAAAAACTCACGTTTCAACTGCCTCTGTATTGTATTCCTCCCAATTCTTTGTGCTAAT
The DNA here is from genome assembly GCA_958510865.1 of Myrrha octodecimguttata. NCBI lineage: Eukaryota > Metazoa > Arthropoda > Insecta > Coleoptera > Coccinellidae > Myrrha > Myrrha octodecimguttata. The sequence continues at coordinate 74,832,212 of OY294059.1, read as the reverse complement.
GTCTTCACTGTTGAAAGCGGCTGTCGGTGGTGGATGTAGCACGCCCGTAGGTCTCCTAACAGATGTCGCCTCTGGTTCTCTGAATATAGGTGGCACCACCAGACGTCCGTCAAGGACGTTTTCGACTGTTTGTTCGACCGATCTTGTGCTTCTCAAATCGTCCGTTATGACGGATATTGGCATGTTTGGAAATAGCTCTTGAACCTGAAGAACATATTGTTAACCAATTGTTCATTAAAACACTTACAGTTTCTCAAAGCAGTTTTTACTGACCTGTCTTGCCATGGCATCCAGTTGCGAGTTTGAAGCCAAAGCTTCTTGCCTGACAAGCTGGGCATGTGTTACTTCCACAGAAAAGCTTGGTAGCCAGGAAACATATCTTGATCCTGAGAGGGAAATAATACACAAATGAATTAAAAAATTACCCTAGACAAAGAGTTCCATAATATCCTCATTGGTGCCCCCCTTTTCAATCGGAATATTTCCATCGAGTCTTGTCTCTGGTAAAGGGTCGAGATTGGCTGGAAGTAGAAGTGAGCAGGTTCTGTTATCCCTGAAAATCGCTAAGATCATCGTCATAAGATCCAACTCGAAGCGATTGCTTAGGAAACTCCTGGGACAAAACCTTCTCGCTTCGACTTCAAGCATACCTCGACCAGTGTACGGGCGGCCTGAGTTTCAGAACAATCGTGAATAGTTGAATCAATGTGTAGATTTTAAAACATTTCACTGCTACCCAAGGATGCGTCCACAGCGGCCAGTTTGAGAACATTTGCTATAAGAGAAACCTTTGAATCTTTATGTCATCTTTACCTTTTGAAGATAAAGAAAGACTTAAGTTTCCTCCTCTATCTATGGTCTATCATGGTCCCATTCAGAGGTGGCCAATTTTCTAAGTTTATTGTGCAGTCCATGCTTCGAATAAAAACAACAGGAAGGAGCTTCCGCTATTCTTTTCCGTATAACGCTGCTAGGGAAGCAACTATATTAGACCCCTAAGTATGACTAATGTAAGTTACTTTGAATAAAGAAGTTCAACAATTTGTTCTCTCTAAAATGAAAAAAGTAAGTCGATCATATGCAATACCCATCCCCTCTGCATGATACTTATGCTATTTCCTATTGTACCAATGGCGGTTTTTCCTTTAAACGAAAATGCAGTAATTTTCATGAAAAACCTTTAGAACATCACAATTCAAACATATAATTTCGATATTATATTTTTAATGTTTAAAAAATGTTTGATCACCTAAAACCGAAAAATAAAAATGGGGATTTGCATTTGAAGGGATTTGTCTTGAGTGCACGATATGGCAACGTCGAATTCAGCTTTCTCGGGAAGAAAAGGACGTCGGGTGTGTTACTTTGCTCAGGAAAACAGTGATAGCTATACTTCGATTTGGTTAGAGTAGAAGACAATGACCAAGGAATAGAAAAAGAAGAGCACAGACTGTCATATTAATGACAAACCACAAACGGAAATTGTTTGGTTATATTGACAAAAGAAGACGTGTGTACCACAGAATAGGAATAAATATTTTATTATTCTATAGCAGAAAAAGCTATTCTACTGAACACCGTTGTCACTTCGTGCATGCCTGGCAAATCCCAAACCCCAATTTTGAAATCTGATTTTGAATACTTTCTGAAGGTAATTTGCGAAAATGATGGACCAAACCTATAATAATTATGTTCAAATATGCATTTGCAGTAATAACCCAGATTCAAAAAAAACCTCCATTTGAGAGAGGAATACATTGAATGACTGATCCACAAGAATACATACACGAAGTACGCAATGTTCTCACAAAATTGGCCAGCTCGAGAAAAAAACAAGACAAGACAAAGAAAGAGAACTATCGTCCTTTTCTTCTTCTATTTACTTGAAGAAAAGAAAACGCTATCTCTTTCTGTCCAGAACAGCTTTCCTTTCACAACGACAAAAGTAATTTTCGAAACAAAAGATACAGGAGGATCTTTAGTGAAAGATACTACAAAGAATTTTTTCCATCTGTTACGTGTGGGTAAAAATACCAGTATTTTAGATACTTTAACTGAAAGCTTCGAGCTGAGAATATTTCCGAAAGCTTGTTTGGTGTATGTCATTTTGTGAATTTGGTCTTTAAGAACGAAGTGGAATTTCTCTATTTCATTCTGGAAACTTACCATCGAAATGGAAGAAATGATTCAGCTGCCTCCTTACGATTTGAGGCGGATCGATCTGTAGATCCGGGGATTCGATCCTTGTAACAGCTGGATTCTGTATGTTCAATGCCATACGACACGTGGGACAAGTTGTGTCTTGTTCTAACCATGAAAGAAGACATGTGCTGAAAGAAAATGGTTAACACACGTTGGAAAAATCTAAATAAACGAAGAATAAATAAATAATAAATAAAATTTAAGGACAAATCTTACTTGTGAAATAGATGACCGCAAGGAAGCTTGCGTGCACCCTCCATTTTCTCCCAACATACTGCACAATTATCTGAATTTTCAGCTAACTCGGCAGAAGAAGCCATGGGGTAACTAGAAAAAAATTGGTTCAATTCAGAAACTTAAGAATAAGAAAGTTAATCGAATTCTCGAAAACAACTGGTGCTATAGCGAAGTGTTTCAAAGTGATAATAAGCAATCTTGAAGAATAATGTGCAATAATATACAAAATATTTAATTTGAGATGATAATTGAAAAGAATCAAAATGATAAAAATCAAATTCAAAGTAAGAAAGAAGAAGAAAGAAAAAAAAGAATTCAATGGAATATTCAAACCAAATCAAGGTTTCCCGAAAAGCAACATTTGCATTGAACAGAGAACACAGTTTTCAATTTTTAAATTGATATTTTACAGGTGCAACATAAAGTATACTCTATTCAGTTTCATGAAGTCAATCGGTAGGCCATGGAATAGCTTTATCATATGTTTTTGTCACTAAAACTTAACCAGATTGGCACAAGTGGAATGTAGCCAGGGTCAAAATAATCCGGCGAGACGTTCTCAGTTCTTGCATATTATCATCAATTACTATAAAGTAATTGGTGATAATATGTTTGGTTACATTCGTAATCACTACGACTTTTGTGTAGAACGGACAACGCTGCGTAGTTTATCTGCCAAGAAAGTTACTATAATATATTATTTCCCAAAGATATAGAGTGGTATGCGTCAAACTTGCATGGCCTACCGGCTGACTTTATAAAAGTTAATGGATTTTACTCAATAGAGGGTTGTTTATGGAATAACACATTAGGCAAAGATCTGAATTTCGAGTTTGATTCCCCCCTATGATACGAAAGTTTGTAGACATAGATCCCTAGCATCGAATCACACCATAAAGAGAAATCTAATGATGTTAAATCACACGATTCAGAGGGTCAATTTTTATCGCTGAAACGAAAGATTCTGTTGAAATGTCTAGTGCAGTTATTGAAATATTCAACAACAGTTGCACCGTCTTGCTGAAGCCACACATTGTCAAAACATCATCCGGACTTTCCGGTACAGATAGCGGCAAATTGGAATCTTTCTTCGATTTTGGGTAAACTGGCCATCGAAAGCCTTCAACCTTTAAAATCTAAGCTTCCCGTCATTCCTACCTACAACCCAAAATCAAGCTTGCGAATTTCTCCTTTCAGTCCCGTAATTTTTACCCACCAAATAATCGCACCAACATTTTAGGCATTTCAAGGTCAACTCACTTGAGTTCCAGGTGATTCCTGACCCACAGGTAGTTCCTGTGCTTCTTGTACTTCCTCTGGATCTCTTGGAACAGATACCTCATCTGCATGCAGATGACCAGACTGGCCATGGAGAGGAATATGTTGCTCCAGATCAGCATGTGCAAGTGATGGACGAAATCGATGACCAAAGCGACCATCTCGAAGGTCAATTCCGTGTAGTAGATGACGGGACCTCTGCGTTCCCAGACCTTGTTCTCCTCGTTGGGCACTATCGGGAGGGCACTCTCGTGCCTCATGTCGTACAGGTGGAGGGCGTACTTTATGATGATGTGAAGGGTTCGCACGCTAAGCAGCACCACCTGTAAGTGATTAAGTTTAGTGATTTACCTAATCACCAAGTAGAAGAGGCATGATAAAGAAGTTTTAAGATCGAAAAATGCTCCAACAATAGCTATCGGAAAAACGCTGCAAATTTTAAACAAGGGTTTATTATTTTCTCAGTTAATTAACCCAATACCATTGATATCTCAAATAAAACTTATATATTATTCATAACTCATTGGTTTTCACACCAAAATTTGCAGCGTTTTTCTTCATAACTCGGGCACCACTGGTTGGAAATCATCCGGGTGAAAATTTTTAGGTCGAGTTACGCAACAGTAATCAACGTTGAGAGTTTCATGAAAATTCGGTGGTAAGTTTTCGAGAAATAATTTTTCCCCTCCTATCCCCAGTTTTGAGCCTTTAGGGTACACCGATCCTGCTGAAAAGCTTGGAGGATCAATCTCGAGCGATACACGATTTTTCTACCAAGTTTCACGGATTTCGGTTCAGTACTTTCAGAGAAAAGCCCCAGACAACGGACGGACAGATTTTTTTTATTACTTCATTCAAATTTACACACTTCAAAATGTAAACTGTGAAATTTTCAGGGGGGGGTAATTTTGTTTTTCGGTCGATTACTGAGGTTTATTATTTGATTTTAACGGCCGACAGTAAACACAATAACTTCCAAAAGAAACAACTTAGAAACTCGATATTTGAAGAGTAGGTTTGGACTTTGATTACGAAGGCCGAATTCGTGACTGGGAAAATCCAGCCAATGATTCCGCAGATATACCCATTAATAATTTTAATTCTCCATATTTCCAAAAATACAGATTAGATCCATTTGAAATCCACTTTTTGCGCGCATGTTCTAGGGGAACAGCGTGCTATCGTTTTGTCCAAATGTCTGTAATTTTGGATGATTGAGCCGAAAATGGTCTCAATCGACTAGGTTGGACTCACTGATGACGAATCCGGTGTCAAAATCGATTCTGTCCGGCCGGCCGGCAGTAGACACGATAACTGTCGACAGAAGCAAGCTAGCAACTTGAAACTTTCAGGGTAGGTTGCGCATTCGAATGCCGCGGTTAAGTTCGTTAATGGGCCAAATCGGTCGAATATCGTCATATCGTCAGTATATTTAAAAAAAAAATTTTTTCGAAATTTTTTTCCTGAAACCATTCATCATATCCAAAAAAAAATTCCACTCACACTTTGAGCTTCATATTTTACAGCAGTGTACCAAATTTCAGTTTGATACGATCATAAGTTTTGGAGATATCGGGAAAAAATATGTCAAATTTCGAGGTTTTCTTCTCGATATCGTTGAGTTTTTCGTTATAACTCGAGAAATACTGATTCAGTTCTGATAAAACTTCACAGCTAGTTTTGAGATGCTGAAAGACAACTTTATGCGAAATTTCGTGATAATCGTGTCATTAGAACAATTTGAAAAAAAAAATTTCTATGATTTTCTTATCATATCATCCTCATTAAATTCTGTATGAAACTTCGAACTGTTATTTTTCGATGAAGTACTGGATTTCAATTCGATCTGATCTGTATTTTTGGAAATATTGGAAAAATAAAATTTTGATTGGGTATATCTACAGAATCATTGGGTGGATTTTACCCATTCACGAATTCGGAAGTTATGGTGTTTACGCAGTCGGCCGTTAGGCTGACCGTAATGTGAATGGATAAAATCCGCCCAATGATTCCGTAGATATACCCATACAAATTTTATTTTTCCAATATTTCCAAAAATACAGATTTGATCGAATTTAAACCCAGTAATTTATCAGTCAAAAATTTCAAAAAGCACTGCCGTGAAGGCAGCAGCTTTCGCGTGCATGTTCAAATTCGTTGCTGAAGCGGTCAATCACATTGAACATGCACGCAAAAGTTGCTGCCTTCACGGCAGTGCTTTTTGAAATTTTTTATCGAAAAACACTGCAAATTTTACACAAGGGTTTATTATTTTCTTAGTTAACTAATCCAATATACCGTTGATATCTCAAACTTAGAACCGAATGCGATGATTCATTTTAGATATTATTGGAAATTTGCAGCGTTTTTCTTTATATTTCAGGAACCACTGGTCGGAAATCATCCGGGTAAATTTTTTAGGTTTAGTTATGCAAGAGTAAGCATGAGTTTCATGAAAATTCGGTGGTAAGTTTTCGAGAAATAATTTTTTTCCCCCCAGTTAGACCCCTTAGGGTAAACCGATCCAGCTGAAAAGCTTGGTGGTTCAACCCCGAGTGACACACAATTTTTCTACCAAGTTTCAAGGATTTCCGTCCAGTACTTCCAGAGAAAAGCCTCGGACAACGGACGGCGGACGAACGGATTTTTTTTATACGTTCATTCAAATCTACATACTCCATAATGTAAACTGTAAAATTTTCAGGTGGGGTTAAAATTTTTTTTTCGTTGGTCGATCACTAAGGTTTATTATTTGATTTTATCAAATAATAAACCAAAATTACAGTTCGAAGCTTCATATCAAGAGGATAATATGATCAGAAGATCACAGAATATTAAATATTTGAAAAAAAAAAAATTTGGATTTTTTTTTCAAATTGTTCTAATGACACGATCATCACGAAATTTTGCATGAAGTAGCTCATCAGCATTTCCAAACTAACTGCCAAGTTTCATTTCGATTGAATCAGTATTTTCTGAGTTATTTCGAAAAAAGACAACAATATCGAGCAGAAAAGTAGGAAATTTTCTATATTTTTACCTAATATCTCCAGAAATTATGTTCAAATCAAAATGAAATTGGGTACACTGCTGTTAAATATGATATTCAAGGTATGAACAGAAGTTTGTTCCGAATTCAATGAACATTTTTCGAAAAAAAACTTTTTTTTTATTTACCGACAGTGTGATCTCAACGAAATTTTGTGAATAGTTTTGCGTTGTTACTCTTCAACTAACAGTCAATTGTCAATTCAATCGAATGAGTATTTCCCGAAATATCAGGAAATTAATCTCAAAATTTCAAACGACCATAACTCCAAAACCATTCTACCGATTTGTCCTATTAACGAACTAAACCGGCGCATTTCAATGCGCGACCTAATCTGAAAGTTTCAAGTCGCTAGCTCGCTTCTGTCGACAGTTATCGTGTCCTCGGCCGGCCAGAATCTATTTTGACACAAGATTCGTCATCAGTGAGTTCAACCTAGTCGTTTGAGACCATTTTCGGGAAATATTCTAAAATTAAAGACCAAACGATAGCACGCCGTTCCCCAGAACATGCGCTTAAAAAATGTATGAAATTCGTATCACTTTTATTATAAAGTTCCCGTATTAGGTCAGTTCTCCAGTTGCGAGAAAGAGGAGGTCACGTAACGTTGCAAAGTGATAACGCACCATTTATCAAAAACGCTAATTGTGTCACGGCTAATCTTACATGCATGCATGCAACTCGATAAATTCAATATTCCCATTCACCTTGATTGCGAATAATTGAGCAGGTTCACTTCTGATTGAGAAGAATTCGAATGAACGGATCCGTGCGAAACCGATCGATTAAATGCAATTCTAACGATTTCATTAGCAGTTTCTCAACAACTGCTAATGATCATTCGATCGTAACGCGATGAAAACATACTTAAGTTGGTTCTGATTGAACGGAACACACAATGATACAATGTGGAAATAATATGGAAATCGGTTTCATTTCCTCAGATCTCCAATTTTTTTCGATGCCGGAACTAATAGGTTTGTTCGTTGTATAGCTACATGACTATATGACTAACTGCTAACTACTTTCAATAGCAACTTCGGTCCAAGTTGCCAACCCAATACCCATTTCTTCCAAATTTAGTATCACTGGAAAAGGGAAATTTCAGAACAAATTTGACATGATAAGGTTCGCGTTATTTACAAATATCCGTAAACTGTACCTCATCTCCTCAAACAAGATAATTCCTTCCCAATACAGGTTTTTGATGAGATCATCTCCGATTGGCTGAAATACATGTTGGGATTCCTGATTTCATGTTAATAGTGTCAAATTTATATAGGATATGTTCCGCAAATCAACTTTGTTATTTCGGTTGCCGGTTTTTCGTTCCGTAAATATGAAATATTCGGTTGGTTCCTGAAAAAAAGGTTGATTACGGAATTTAAATAGACGACTTCGGCCCAAGTTGCCAACCCACAATTTTCTTCACAAATTTACTATCACTGGAAAACGGGAATTTCGGGACAAATTCGACATAATAAGGATCGCGTTATTTATAAATATCCGTAAAAGATGCCCCAGGTCACAAGATAAATCCTTTCAAATCAAAGGGTTTTGTGAAGATCATCTCTGATTGACTGAAATTTAAGTTGGGATTCCTGATTTCATGTTAATAGAGTCAAATTTATAAAGGGCATGTTCCGCAAATCAACTTGGTTATTTCGGTTGCCGGTTTTCCATTCCGTAAATCTGAAATATTCGGTTGGTTCCTGAAAAAATGTTAATTACGAAATTTGATTGATGAGAAAACGTTCTTTTTGTCACCAGGGCGACAGCCAATGTTCTATGATAACATATCCATAGCATAGAACTATCTTCATTTACTTTATGATCCATAGAACATAGAAGAGACAACAATCAACAATGAATAAATTACTAGGTATGGTCTATGGATCATAAGGTAAATAAATAAAGATTGTTCTATGCTATGGATATGCTACCATAAAATAGTTATTGTCGTTATGGCGCATAGACTTAATATGTCTATGTTCTGCTTTAGAAGACAAGAATAAATGTCAAATACTGCAATTTTTAGTTATATCGTTTTGAATGAATATCATCTGAGATTGAATATCAGTTAATCAGTTCCATTATCACGAAATTGCACTCGTAAAGTGAATAAAATCACTAAAAACTCCAAATAATCGCTGTTCGCCAATGTAAGCAATCGAAAGTATTCCTTCGTCTCTCGGTGTATTTATGTTGCATTTCACAATAACTTGGCATAGTGCTTCACCAATTCTATTAATTTCAATCATTTTAACATGTGAATTCTTCCTGAAATTGTTAAAAATGCTGTATTTCATAACATAAACAAACCGGGAAAGTGAACGAAGCTGAATTTGAGGTTAGACGCACCGAAGTATGCGCGAGTCGGAATCGGAGTAAAAAAATCCAGGGAGTGCAACTACTGGGTAGTTTCTATACTGCGATAAAACATTGATTGTCGTTCTGGTTCATAGACTTAATATGTCTTTGTTCTGGTGACAGAAAGATTGATTTTTTCATCAATCAAATTCCGTATTATCTTTTTCTCAGGAACTAACAGAATATTTCATATTCTCAGAACGGAAAACCGGCAACCGAAATAACCAAGTTGATTTGCGGAACATTTCCTATATAAACTTGACACCATTAACATGAATTCAGATATCCCAATTTAAATTTCAGCCTAACAAAAACCTATAATTGGAAGGAATTATCTTGTTTGAGGAGCCGAGGCACCTTTCACGGATATTTATGAATAACGCGAACCTTATCATGTCGAATTCGTCCTGAAATTCCCGTTCCCTGGTGATAGTAAATTTGTGAAAAAAATTGTGGGTTGGCAACTTGGGCCGAAGTCGTCTATTGATGAAAAAACGTTCCTTTCTGTCACCAGAACGACAGTCAATGTTCTATGGTAAACTATTCTTAGTATAGAACAGGATGTAAAAAATTACATCATGGCATAGAACAATCTTTATTTACTTTATGATTCATAGAACATAGACGAGACAACAATCAAACACATTTGTAGAGAGTAAAAGACCTCGAAAAACTCTTATACAGAAATATTTTTTTAGTGAATCAGTAGTAGGGATAATATGATCAGAATATCGATTTATCTGCTAGTATAGCTACGTTAGTGGGGTCAATAGCTAGATGGGTGACCGGTTTGGCAACAAATTGGCATAAAATATTCTAAAAGTCTATATTTATCACAAAACGGGATAACTGTACCATCTATTAGAGAATGACTAAACTATAGCCCATTACTCTCAGAAGAAATGGAAAAAAATGATAAGTCTCTGTGTTAAAAATTTTAATTAAAATATAAAACCCGAAATATGAAGAACTTCTCAAATCGAATTTTGGATTTCTACTGTTTATTTTCAATATAAATTGTCCTAACACAACTAAGGGCTGTATTTATAGTTGCTCATTGAGGCTTCCTTACTGAAGGCCGCCTTGAATTCGCTTTTCTATGCTTTTCTATGCAAACAAATACAATTGTTTGCATAGAAAAGCGAATTCAAGGCGGCCTTCAGTAAGGAAGCCTCAAGGAACAACTATAAATACAGCCCTAAGCTAAGCTTTAATCAAACCAAAAGCGAATTGGCAGTGGCGTTCCAAACTTTCAATTGAGTTAATTTCAAAACAAATAAATTGTGACTTAATATGATTTTGCATTGTGGTCTTCATATATATTTCAATTCACACTTACCTCTGCTGCCATGAAAGCGAAAGTGTTGATACCCCCGAAGAATCCAACAAAAACAGCTACTAGTAACATGAATCCAGAAAGGGCAAATATAACTCCCAATAGAGCTAACAACTTCACATGGTTCCAAACAGGAGTAGTTGGCGAAAATGACAACTGAAATTGGAAAAGATCACACATCAGAAAATTAATTCATTTATAATAAGAAAAATTTCAATAAGCACTGCCGTGAAGGCAGCAACTTTTGCGCGCATGTTCAATGTAGATGACCGCTTCAGCAACGAATTTGAACGTGCGCGCGTACCAAATTTCAGTTCGATACGATCATAAGTTCTGGAGATATCGGGAAAAAATATGTCAAATTTCGATGTTTTCTTCTCGATATCGTTGATTTTTTCGGTATTACTCGAGAAATACTGATTCAGTCCTGATTAAACTTCACAGCTAGTTTTAAGATGCTGAAAGACAACTTTATGCAAAATTTCGTGATAATCGTGTTATTAGAACAATTTGAAAAAAAAAATTTATATGATTTTCTCATCATATCATCCTCATTAAATTCTGTATGAAACTTCGAACTGTTATTTTCGATGAAGTACTGGATTTCAATTCGATCTGATCTCTATTTTTGGAAATATTGTAAAAATAAAATTTTGAATGGGTATATCTACGGAATCATTGGGCGGATTTTACCCATTCACGAATTCGACCTTCGTAATTAAGCCCCAAACCTACTCTACAAATATCGAGTTTCTAAGTCGTTTCTTCCGGAAGTTATTGTGTTTACGGTCAGCCTAACGGCCGACTGCGTAAACACAATAACTTCCGAAAGAAACAACTTAGAAACTCGATATTTGTAGAGAAGGTTTGGACCTTAATTACGAAGGCCGAATTCGTGAATGGGTAAAATCCACCCAATGATTCCGTAGATATACCCAATCAAAATTTTATTTTTCCAATATTTCCAAAAATACAGATCAGATCGAATTGAAATCCAGTACTTCATCGAAAATAACAGTTCGAAGTTTCATACAGAATTTAATGAGGATGATATGATGAGAAAATCATATAAATTTTTTTTTCAAATTGTTCTAATTACCCGATTATTACGAAATTTTGCATAAAGTTGTCTTTCAGCGTCTTAAAACTAGCTGTGAAGTTTAATCAGGCTTGAATCAGTATTTCTCGAGTTATACCGAAAAAATCAACGATATCGAGAAGAAAACCTCGAAATTTGACATATTTTTTCCCGATATCTCCAAAACTTATGATCGTATCGAACTGAAATTTGGTGCATTGCTGTGAAATTAGAAGGTCAAAGCGTGAGTATAATTTTTCTTGGATATGATAAATGGTTTCCGAAAAAAAAATTTTTTTGGAAAAAAATTTCGAAAAAATTTTTTTTTAAAAATAACCAACAATATAATCCTGACGAAATTTGGCTCAAAGTTGCGCGTCGTTGTACTTCACGAACCGCCAAGTTTGAATCCAATCGCTCAGGTAGTTTCTGAAATAAAAAATAAATAACTTCAAAACTTCAAATGCCTATAACTCCGAAACTATTCGATCGATTTGGCCCATTAACGAACTTAACCGCGGCATTCAAATGCGCGACCTACCCTGAAAGTTTCAAGTTGCTAGCTCACTTCGTTCGACAGTTATCGTGTCTACGGACGGCCAACCGGCCGGCCGGCCGGCCGGCCGGACAGAATCGATTTTGACACCGGATTCGTCATCAGTGAGTCCAACCTAGTCGATTGAGACCATTTTCGGCTCAATCATCCAAAATTACAGACATTTGATCAAAACGATAGCACGCTGTTCCCCTAGAACATGCGCGCAAAAATGAGCATAAATTACCAATTATTAAATAATAAGAGAAAGGTCCTTTATCGCGATATTCGTATAAAACAATCCTTGATCCTACTCACATATTCAAATCTGTCGTTGCTGAGCTGTGAAAGCAGATGCAGAAACCCAAGGAAGGAGAACCAGGAACACCACAGCAGAACCTCATCTATGTACTGGACGTTTATGATGCCGAAAACGAAGATGAACTTGTAAAAAATAAAGTTCCAAAACTTGTCTTTAAGATGTTGTTGCTCGGACACTCGAAGTTCCCCGAATACCAATTTTTGAATGGCCGTTCCGATCAGGATTAACCAGCAGAAAGCCATATTGATCATGGTCTGGAAAAAAAATAAGTTAGATTTAATAATAAATATGAAATAATAAGAAATTATTCGTTTTTCATTAATATCGTGAGTAATGTGCAAATATATGCCGAGGTTTGAATGGACAAAATTATTCCCATAGTCAGAACTGGAACTGTTATTTCTCTAGAACTGAAACCATTGAACTGATGAAATTGATATTAACCATCCCTGAAAGTTCATAGAATATGATGTTTATTCAACAGATGTCATTGTTGCAACCATGATGTAAGTAAAACTTGAATCGATTTCAAGCCATGGACCAAAAGCTGCGGTTATAGTTACGGTTACCCAAACTGACATGTACGCAAAGAAAAATCTGTCAATGTGAATAACCGTAACTATAACCAGAGCTTTTGGTGCATCGCTTGAAATCGCTTTTGGTGTGCTCATCTGCTTTTCTGTGGTCGGTTTTACAAATAATGACATATGAAACTACATGCAAACTCGAAGCACAGAATTCGCAACTACTGCTAAGCTATACGCCCTCTGGTGATAGAAATTCGAACACTTCCAAGCTAGTAGTTTTTCGACGTGCCTGTTATTCTAACGTAATTTGCTTACTTTTGGAGTTCATTTTCGAGCTTTTGCGTTGTTCTCCGAGTTGAAATTTTGGAATACCGAAAGTGTTTGTAATATTCATCAATCGATTCCTTTCTTTCCGATTAAAATTTTCGATTGTATTAATTCGAAATGGCATCCTCCCAAAATGACTATTGTTGTGTGCCTCAACTCAATTGTTATTCATGGTCGAAGAAGAAAGGATCATCTAGTGCCTCTAGTTTTCATTTTTTCCAAAGCCAAATGAAAGTAAAGTTAATTTGGAAACAGTATTTGGCAGGGAACTCAATGATAGAAGAAAGGCCTAGCTTTAGAAATTGAAGATTGAAAAACAGGTCACGAAATACATGAAAGTATGTTCACTGCATTTCTCTGAAGATGTTTATTTTCACCAAGGTAAATTACCTACAATTTATTCATTTCGAAAGAACTCTATGTCATGATGTTTTCAGATGTAAATGAAAATAAGAGAAATACCGAGCACTTCTGCAGCTACCCAATTCACATACTACACAAAATCATATTCTAAAAGAGTGATCTGGTTGAAAATCTGACAAAAACTATATATACTGTTAGAGTTGATAATAGCTGAAGTTATTCATATAAATACATTAATACTTTTCATTTCTATGCATAGGTAGGTTGAACCAGCTGTGACATTTTTCTTTTTGTATGTGTATCTTGAGCTGCTGTAATATGAAAATGAAATCAATTATATGTCTATCTGTTTCCTTTTCTTTAGAAATACGATGCAAAAGAACTAAAGCAGAAAATCTGTTTTCATTTTATTGATTCACTCGTTTGTAAACAGAGAACAAGTCATATCATTTGGACTGATTCTAGATTTACCACATAATATAACCTGCATTCAGCACTTCTCCACATAAATAAGAGTCCTTAAATTACTTATTGAGGTGCCAATTTTTCCAGAAATTCAAGTAAACTTAGATATTGGTTTATTTTGATCCACCAAGCAACATACACTAAAATAACACCGAAATTATCCTCCAGGAACGATTTAAAGTACGATTTTATATCGTGATCCAAACGAAAAGTTCCTTCTCAAGAAATCTTACACAAAACTATAATAATTTCTTTAAATATTCAAGCTCTGCTTAATAAATATTCCTTCTCCACTACATTTCTAAGGTTTGTTTACATAAAACTACTAGCTTGGACAGGTTCCAAATTTATTCGTTAGGGCGCTGGCATCTTCGCAGAAGTTCCCAATATATATTTCCTTGTATTCTAATCTTGCCGACATCACTTTTTTTGCAGATGAGCACACCATGTTTTTTACATCATGGTTGCAATGTTGGCTTCGATTTTATTCACTCAAACAATGAACATTCTCAGCTTTCAGCTTTATTCGAGATGATAGAAATGGTTACAATTCTAACAATGGTTACATTTCAGCTAATCAGTGATTAGCTATGGTCTTATGATGACATAGTGAACATAAAATGCACAAAAAACACAACTGTGGCGTTCATATTCATTTCGTGTTCCGAATGCCCAAAGAAAAAGGAATAAATCATGATCTGGTTCAATTAAATCTCATTGATCTGGTTTCTCCGAAAGGCACGAGAAACTGTAATTAGCAATCAGTAATATTTCAGTTCAGATTGCTACCTAGAATGTTGGAATGAAGGTTGGTTCAACCCTTGTGGAAAAGATATATAGGCTGATTTTCTAGAGCTTAATGGTCTCGAATATAATTTTTGAGGAATTTCGGCCGGTCGGTTTCCTCAAGTCTTTTATTTCAATTATTATATCAGTTGATGTGATAATTAAATTTGTCATTGAAGACGTACCATGTTGAAGAAATAAAAGTATATCGTCAGATATCAATATCGAAACATAAAGGGTGTTTCAAATAACGCTCTTTTAAAGAGTAAATAAAACACATAATTTGCATTCATTTTCAAAAACTTTTTATCGGTAATTGAAGTATCAGTTATGACATTTATGTAATAAAAATAATATCTGTCAAATGGTCTCCTCTTGCAGCTCTTCAGAAGTCCACTCTTTAGTTAAAATTTTCAATGACATTTTGACACAATTGAGCCTCTATCTCACTAATGACACGAATTATTTCATCCTTCAGTTCAGGAATCGATTGTGGCTTATTCTTATAGACCAGGCTTTTCACATAACCCCAAAGAAAATAGTCCATCGGTGTCAAATCACATGATCTAGGTGGCCAATTGTTATCACCGTTTCTGGAGATAATTCGTCCAGGAAATTTTTGTCTCAATAAATCAATTGTGTCCTTTGCAAAGTGAGGTGTAGCGCCATCCTGTTGAAACCAAATGTCCTCTAGATCAATATTGATTCATCCAGGCCACAAAAATTCTATTTTCATCCGACGGTATCGATCACCATTGTTACAACTTCACCAGCAGCATTTTCAAAGAAGAAAGGTCCAATTACACCACCTGACCATAATGCACACCAAATAGTGACTCGCTAAGGATGCATAGGTTTCTCATGAATAATTCGTGGATTTTCCTCACCCCAGATACGACAATTTTGTTTATTAACAAAGCCACCAAGTTGAAAAGATGCCTCATCGGAAAACACGGTTTTTTGTGAAAAATCAGCTGGTTGTTCATTGATGAAATTGACAAATGAACGACGTTTTAAATGATCTGATGGCTATAGTTCCTGTGTTATTCGAACCTTATATGCCTTCAGAGCTAAATCCTTGTGTAAAATACGCCATGTTGTGGACTCACTAAGTCCAACTTGTTTTCAACGTCGCCTAATGGACATCCCAGGGTCTTCAGCAACACTTTCACGAACCAAATCAATATTTTCTTGTGAACGACTGCTACGACTGTATTTTGCACTTTTATGATCTTCCACCGAACCGGTCTCTCGAAATTTTTTAATATTTCGACCAATAGTGCTTTGATATGGACGATTATGTAAACCATAAAATTCACGTAATTTTCTAAAAACACTTTTCATAGAACGCTGAATTTTACAAAATAATTCAACAATTTGAACGCGTTGTTGTATCGTGTACGGAGCCATTTTTATAAATGTCATACATCAGACTTCTTATAAATGTCAAAATACCCAGACGAATTCAATGCGTCATCTATATTTCATTTATTCCTTAAAAAAACCGCGCAATTTGAAACACCCTTTATTCAGGTCGATTCTGTTTGCAAATAGCAATATTGCTAGGAAAAAGATATGGCTATCTTAACAAGATTGGAATTATTGGTATTCTAATCAACCATTTTGAGCAATATGATCTGTCACTTTAACAAGAATCTTGCAATCAACATTGCTATCTTGGCAACCTCAAAATAGTACTTGCTATGCTTCATAACAAGAAAGTTTAGAAAAGGAATCTCTCAGAGATCCATTTGTTTCAGTATTATTTCTTCCAAGAATTCGAAAATATTGAAGATAGGGAAGAATGTGCTGATAGAAATGAGTTCAAGGTTCTCTAGAATATTTAATTTTAAGGATTTTTAGACTAAAACACCGGCATAGTAAGCAACAGCTGACCTGATTATTCTAATGATCTCAACAACAGCCATCTCTTTGAATTCCAAACAGAAAAGTTCATCGAATTTCGAATTATTATCGCCTGCATAAAATTGCATTTGATTTCTGGAAACCAAAATTCTATCGGTATCGAGGAAATAGGTCAATTTGACTTTAATTGGTTTTTCTGTTTCATAACATTTTCGAATAAGTCGATGTTTACATGGAAAAAAAAAGTATATGCTAATGTAAATATGTTCAAGGTTCTCTAGAATATTATTTAATTTGAAGGAAAATTTTCAGACTAAGATAGAGGCATAGGCAACAGCTGAGATGATTATTCTAATCATCTCAACAACAGCAATCCCTTTGAGGTGCCAACGAAAAAGTTTATCGAATTTCGAATTATTAACGCCTGAATAAAATTGCTGCATTCGATTTCTGATAACCAATATTTTATTGGTATCCAGGAAATTGGTTATTGGTCAATTTGACTCGTTTCGTTTCCTAACATTTTTTATGACTATGTTTACATGAATAAAGAAAGCCGTAGATAGAGGTTATGTATGCGAAACCATAAAGAAAACTCACGAATTAGGGTTATTTTCTTCTTCCTTGTAGTTCTAAAGTCACAAAATACAGTGTTGTCACCTCTAAAATCACCTATTATGGAAGTCTATGATAGCAATATTGTTTCGACAAAATTAATAACAAACATTGCTATAATACTCGAAACAGAATACGTAACATCATGGCCATATTGCTATAAATTAGAAAGATAGCAATATGACTAGAATAGCAAGGTTCATAGCAATACGCAAACAGAATCGACCTGATTATGTAAAGGTATCACAGAAAAATCTATATTTTTAATGAAAAAATATTTGGTAGAAAATAAATCGGAATGAAAAATAAATAAATCGCCACACAAAATATGCTGTAACGAATGAATATATTGACTCGAAAACGGACGAGAATGCATGACAATTAACGTTTGATTATGTCCAAGTCTAGTCTTCCAGCCGGACCCAAGTCTTTTTAGAAATTGGATATTTCTGAACGCGGAGAGCTCATGTTCCCGCCGAACATTATTGGACTTTCTGGAGAATGTAAAATCGATTAAACCGTGACATAATGCGGATACCAGAGGAGATTTGATAAGCATCCAGCTGCCAAGCAGCCAGCCATGAGCAGCCATAACAACGTTCCTGGCAACTGCACTGCTCTCTTCCATTTAGATAAGAACACCCGTCTTTTCCTTCGATTCCACTCGATTCGCCAAAGAATCAATTTCGGGAGGGCTTTCCTCATTTTTCATCATTCATCAAGTTTTCTCTCTCATACTGTTTTCTTTGAGAGACGTGAAAGAGTATCTCATGGATAATCCATTTCAGAATTATAAGTGTGTCTGAAACTTACAGGTTGTTTCATAAAATTGGCGGATTCCAGAAGGAATGAATTTAGTCCGCTGAATAATTTTATAATTTTGGAGATATAGATTCTAAATATAAGATGAATCAATGTCATAACTACCCAACCAGACAAAATAATTTATTCAAGAATCAGTCAGCAAGCACCCCACTCCACTCAGCAGCGCTATAACCGTGTACAATAAAATACAAAATGAAATAGGGGAACAAAAAAATCTAGAAACTATGAGCCGTAACCCAAAAGAATTCCTAAAGAAATAAAGACTTGTAGGAGATTTCTATTTATTTGTGAATTGGAAAAATGTAAAGTTTTGTTTTTTAGGATGAAAAATCAGAAATAAATAATCTTTGTTTTTTGTTGTTGTTCAATTTCTAGTTTCCCATTGAAATCTAATCAATATTTTCGGAGAAAAAAATTTTCCATAAAAATTCAAAAAATTTTTGAATGAAATTTTTTTAAAATTTTTCCAACAATTGGATTCGCACGAAATTTTGCTCTAAGTTGCACGTTGGTATTCAATAACTGTATAAGAAATTTCGATTTGATCGAGTCAATACTTCATGAGATATCGAGGAATTAACCTCAAAATTTCAAATGGGCCCAACTCCGAAACTATCCAACCGGTTCCACCCATTAACGAACTTAGTCGAGATATTTGGACTCCAAACCTAATCTGATAATTTCAAGTCGCTAAGTCTTTTCCTTCGAGAGTTAGAGCACATACGGACGGACGGACAGTTCGACCATGTATTCTTCTCAGGATGTTCAACCCAATCGTTTAAGATCATTTTCGGCTCAAAATTCGAAAATTACAGACATCGTGACGATATGATAACGCGCTGTTCTCTAGAACAAGCGTGTAAAAAACATGTTTCGAAGTTTTTTTCGAAAAAATTTTTACCGGCAGTACGATCGCTACAAGATTTCAATAAGAGTTGCCCGTCCTGATGTTCCAACTAACTGCAAAGCTCCAAACCAATAGCTCCAGTAGTTTTCGAAATATCAAGGAAATGACCTCAATATATCGAACGTCTTTAACTCCGTAAGCGTTCGGCCGATTTTGCCCATTAACGAACTTAACCGCGGCATTCTGATGCGCAACCTATCCTGAAAGTTTCAAGTTGCTAGCTTGCGTCTGTCGACAGTTATTGTGTCTACGGCCGGACAGAATCGATTTTGACACAGGATTCGTAATCACTGATCACTTTCGGGAAAAAACTCGAAAATACAGACATTTTGACAAAACGATAGCCCCCTCATAAAAAGAATTGACGGGTAAAAGAGATTTTCCAAAGTATTAATTTTTCCATCTGAAAAGGACTCTGCTTCCTTTTCAATGTGACACCCTGTATGAATATTCAGTTTCCCAGTTGTTTCACATGAAAAGATAATCAAAGATAATGAATTTGAATCTTGAAGATCGAGGTGATGGCATTTTTTTAGGTTTTTACGTTAATGATCGCAGAAACGAGAAATAGATGCCAAGTAATTAATATCTCTAAATCTTTTTCCCAGATTTCACTGACATTTTTCTAAGACCTTCAAGCGATCATTGAACAACCGAGTTCAACTCGGGTTTGTGTAAATAATATCTACTTCATCCTTGAAAACGTAATCGATATATGTTTCCGATGTCATACCGTCATTTTCCAACCAAGTACTAGATCTCAAGTCGAACAATTCGTATTTTTGAATTGAAATTTCAAAAGTAAACGTCTGGGGAATGGGGGTTTTTCTTGAATTTGGGTAATTACTGCAAATGCAAATTTGAACATAATTATTATGGGCTTGATCCAACATTTTCCCAAATGACCAAATGAGAAAGTATTCAAAATCAGATTTCAAAATTGGGGTTTGGGATTTGCCAGGCATGCACGAAGTGACAACGGTGTTTAGTAGAATAGCCTTTTCTGCTATAGAATAATAAAATATTTATTCCTATTCTGTGGTACACACGTGTTATTAGTCAATATAACCAAACAATTTCCGTTTGCGATTTGTAATATGACAGTATGACAGTCTGTGTTCTTCTTTTTTTATTCCTTGGTCGTTGTCTTCTACCCTAACCAGATCGAAGTATAGCTATCTCTGTTTTCCTGAGCAAAGTAACACATTTGACGTCCTTTTCTTTCTGAGAAAGCTGAATTCTACGTTGTCATATCGTGCACTTGAGACAAATCCCTTTAAATGCAAATCCCCATTTTCATTTTTCAGTTTTAGGTGATCAAACATTTTTTTAAAAACATAATATTGAAATTATATGTTTGAAATGTGATGTTCGGAAGGTTTTTCATGAAAATTACCGCATTTTCGTTTGAAGGAAAGACCCCCATTCTTAGGGGGATGTTACCCATTCTTACGATCCTATTTCAAAAGCAAACAACTAACCCACTCTAGAAATATCGAGTCCCTATGGATTTCAAATAGATATCGTTTCAAAAACCGCCTGTTAATTTTACTACGATTCAACGAGAATAATTTCGGTGGAACCGAAATAATCCCACCTTGTTTCGTAATGAACCCCCCCCGATGATTAACTTGGGAATTACCTTTACCAACCCAGTTCCGCGAATCTTTCCACTTCGGCACGTACTCTTGAAGTCATCGACACTAGGAAGCATTAACATAAGAGCACCTGCGAAATTTCACGTTTATAGGAGAGGCAAAATTTCCAAGGACATATCAACCTACAGTTTCTTTCTTGAACATGAACATACTAAATTGTCAAGGATGGTAGGATAGATCATAATCGATTCTCAGTAATTTTTTTTTATGTCTGTGTACAGACCGTAATTTTTATCAGACGCCGTTTGGGACAAGTCTGTTTGCGATTTTGCGTTTTGAATTTGGGTTATAACTGCAAATGCAAATTTGAACATAAATATTATGGGTTTGATTCATCATTTTCCCAAATTACCTTCAGGAAGTATTCAAAAACAGAATTCAAAATTAAGGTTTGGGATTTGCCAGGCATGCACGAAGTGACAACGGTGTTCAGAAGAATAGCTTTTTCTGCTATAGAATAATGAAACATTTATTCCTATTCTGTGGTACACACGTGTTCTTTGTCAATATAACCAAACAATTTCCGTTTGTGATTTGTCATTAATATGACAGAATGACAGTATGAGTTTCCTTTATTTTGACATGTACGCGCATGCTTACTCATAAAACATTTAAAGGTGAGCTTTGATAAAATACGGGCCTCCCTTACTTTAACTTAAATAAAAGACAGGCTTACTTAAATGAAATATCCCTAATTTGACAGTTCTCCTGTCATTCTTTCTATAGTTCTGTGATGACTGGAGGTTAGAGCTCATTCTTTATTTAAAATTTTTAAGTGCCGTTCAATGTTGTCGTATTTGATTGGATATTTGTGATAGAAAACAAAGGTATAAATTGAAACAACGAAATTTTACATATTTTTCATTCACTACATCTCCGAAAATAAATATCAAATTGAAATTTGTAAAACTGTTGTCGAATATTTATTGTCAAGGTCTGTGCCAACAGAAATCTGATGAATCGTCGCCAAGGAAAACTTAATATTCAACAGAAATTTCTTGAATTTTTCTATAGCAAACTTTCTTGATTTTCCTGAAAAATAGATCCACACGAAATTCTGCATCAAATTTATGAATATTTCATGAAAAAAATTACGTTTCAGACAAAGGGTGCGTTTTTATTTTCATCGAAATGATTAATCGATTAACCTCTATCTTTCTCTTTTTTGGTGGAGAACAAAGGAGGAGAGAGAGGGAGATACACTGATTAATCAGTTCGCTGAAAATAAAAACGCACCCAAATATTGAAAAATTTTCGGAGTTTTTTTTTTCAAAACTATAACGCCGAAACAGTTCGGCCGATTTGATCCATTCATACACGACCTGAAAGTTTCATGTCGAAGGGATATTCCATTCCGTTTTCCTATTATCGCAGCAATGAAAAGACGGCCGGCCGGACAGAATTGATTTTGAACAATTGAAAAATTATATATTCAGGCAAAACGAGAGCCATTTCCCAAAATTCAAAAATATTGAAAATTCATTTAAACATATATATAGACTTGCGAATAGTTTCTGAAATTGGTTTGAAAACTCATTTTTACGAGCTTCAGGTAAATTAAATGAGCCATGACAAGTGCACCCTTTGAACTAACTAATTAAAAAAAAAAAAATTTTTTCTTGAAAATTTCTGCACGCCTGTGAAGAAGATACAAAGACCTTGCCAAAAAAGTACCACATGACCCACTTTCCCTATTCATAAAATTTAGAGAGTTGATGGGGATGGCACAGGGTGCAACAAAAATCCTTCAAAAATGCATATAAATTTGGTAAAAGTGAAACAAAAATTGGATTTTGTTGCCGAATATTTTTCTTCTGAGAAAATGAATTTGTTCCATAATTTTGACGCGCACTGTATAACTAATTAGCATATCTGATTTCGATCAGTATTGCTTGAATTATTTGGGAAATCAGAACAGAATTTCAGATAGGTGTAAATCCTTTACGGAATCAACCCATCACCCAAATCAATTGAGATATTCAAGTTCCACTCATGGAAATTTCAAGACGTTGGGCCTTCTTCGTTTATGGCTGGATGAATTCGACCAAGCATTCTTAATCAATCAGCTAGATCTATTCGTCCAAGACCATTATCCGATTCAAAATTCCAAAATTATCATACAAACATTTTGCCAGAAACGCGAAAAATTTTTTTATTTGGACGCAAAAAGATATCAATCACAATGACTGAATGTCTGTTAACGATCGTATAAATAACAAACGATAATTACCCATTTGATAAAGTCCCAGATCATTGTTCGTCCTCGAAAGAGCACTGTTTGTTTCTACTTTCAGAATTTAACAATAACTCTTAGATGGATATCCGAGTACAACGGGCAATTCGATAAGTTCTGTGTTTATTGATTCGAATTCCACCTTTTTTTCCCGCGAGCAACGATCAGCACTTCTTCGTAAACAAACATCATCTGTACTGGCACGATTCGACATCAGTGGTAAATTCCCATGAAACTCTCAGAATCGGCTGTCCCCGACTACTCAGAAAAATTAAATGAGCGAGTTTGTGATTGAACAACTTGATTGTATATGTAGAGTGGGAGGAAGCAAGATAATCTTGACGATCAGTGTATATCGGTAATGAGAACTCTGCTCAGATTGAAGAATAATGAAAAGTAAAGTCCTTTTATAGCAATCACCTCTTTCGTTGGTATTTTCCACCCAAAATACTACAAAATAAACCACATGCGTATTCTATGATTTTGTGTGAACCATAAACACTGAATACCTTCTGTATCATAGAGGTCATACGTCACATTAAGGGATAACCAAATTGTTTCAATGTTCCTCACTTCACGTAGTTACTCGATGGTGTCTATGGTTTCACTGAAATTAAATTGTCACGTTCCGAAACTCCCAACCATGATGTAAGTTTTTTACATCATGCTCCCAACCAGTAACTATCAGTCACTGGTTTATTAAGAAATTAGTAATTTCGGAACGGGTAGAATTACTTGCCAGTACGGGTAGGAACAATTTGGTCATCCCTTAAAGTGACGTATGAAATCAACGGTACAGAAGGTATTTTGTGTCTAAGGTTAACAGAAAAAATCATCGAAGATCTATATACTCCATTCACTTTTATAAAGTATCCCGGTTGGCCATGTTTTAGGTCTATCATGTTTTTGCAACTAAAACCAAGGCAGGTTGGCGCTCCTGAAATATCGACAATGTCAAAGTAATTCGACGCGAGGTTGCCAATATTTGTATTCTATGGTTGCCAATTTCTACTCTCTTTCAATAACAATTCAGCTTCAGCCATAATAAACTAATAAATTAACATTTCGCTTTCATTGTATTGTTTTGAGCTTTAAGTAGGTAGTCATGTTTGAATCGAACAAATTCCTTAACGAATAATTTCAAAAGTTATATATTTCGTCGAATTGTTTCGATAGGAAGTAGTACATTGAAAACTTGGTATATCCTATGTTGGCAGAACATTGAATTTTTATGCACGAAAATAACATGAATTATACAATATCTCATTCAATGCTATTTTTTCCAATATTTTAGGAATTGCTTTTTTCTGGGAATTGAATATTTGAGTTGACTTCAAAGTATGTCCATAAAACATAATTCCATATTTTGCTTTTGACTCGAGTACTGCATGATAGGTAGTTTTCATGGAGAATTTATCCAGATATCTTGTCATTACACCCAAAGATAACAGACTGAAGCTAAGCTGCATCCCAGTTTAGAAATATGTTGGTCCCAATCCAGTGTATGTATCATTCACGTAGATTCCCAAGACCTTTGTAAATGGAGTTAGTTCTTTTGAGGTTAACAGTGACACAGGTTTCGAAGTACTACTACATTTTCATACTGGAATATTTCAAGTTGTGCAACAAGGTATTTAAATGACTTCTGTAAGCTTATTTCTTGAGAATTTAGAAAAGTAGCGAATTCGAAATAACGGAATACTCTATCCATCATACGTGAAATATTTCGAATATTAACAGAGAAAAAAGTTTCTTCAACATTCGCCAGGTCTTTGGAATTATTGAATTCACATAGTATTTTCTCAAATTCATTACTTTCCAAATATAGATTGACATTTTGAAAAATAAGTAATTACTGCGACCTCTTTGTAGAGAGGACAACGTTGTGTAGTTATCTGACAGGAAAATGACTATAACCTAACATTTTCAAAATATACACGGTGAAATCTGTCAGGATGTCATGGCAAACCGGGATACTTTATAAAAGTGAATGGAATATATGATGTATTTCGTATTATTTTTTGTGGAAAATATCAACAGAAGAAGTGTGCTATCATCAGTGAAATCATGATGTAAGCAAAAAATGATGTGCTCATCTGCTCATCTGTGATCGTATTTACCAATGATGACGTCACTTTTTTCATTCAAATTCATAGCACGGAATATATATTTTCTTGAGTTTGAATGAAAAAAGTGACGTCATCATTAGTAAATACGATCACAGATGATCACACCATGTTTTACTTTACATCATGAGTGAAACCATAGGACACCATAGAAACCGACTCATGGAACAGCTGGAACTAATGAAAATGTAAAACCGTAATAAACACTAGTGTATAACGAGTTTTTGTAATAAGTTTTAAATAATGTCTTCGTTGCGATTCAGTTATGATCATATTTCAAATACCGGATTGATTACGCTTGGACTGATACCAGAAAGAACTGATTTTCAGAACAGTTCTTCCTCGAAAGCTGTTTCACTTGAACTGATGAAAATATTTGGTCATCCCTAAGAAATTATGATAAAATTCTATGGTTCACCAACAAATCATAGAAAATTTATGCGACTTCAATATTTTAGGTTAGAAATTTAAATTGCGGGAAGTACTCACTCTCACCTTTTCTCAGCATATATAATCAAGTTTTCAAGCATACATTAATCACCGCCCTTTCGTACCACATACGATAACGATGGAGGGACCCCGACCGGGAGGGAATATGGAACCGTTCGTTCCCTTCTGAAATATGCGAGGGCCAAAGTTAGACAATGAGTTCGCAGGTTGTAAGTCAGTCGGATATTTGTTCTGTGCGTTGGGCGGACGTCCCCGATGTTTTTCGTGGCTGGCTGCGAAAGTGCCCTTGATAGATGGTCCGCCGTATCAGGACGGGTCGGAAAGTTAAGCGTTCGATTCCGGTGAAGTATGTTTATCCCGCGCCAAAAACGCCCGGCTTCCTAGGAATTATAGCGGAGAACCTGGATTAGCCCGAATTATTGAGATTTTATCGGTGGGAAGGTAGCACGTTAAGGTTTACTGAGGACAATGGCGGTCTGGAATCTTGAATGGTCGAAAATCATAGACAAAAGGTTCGTTCGTTGCTTCTCCATGAACTACAATGTTGTACGCATAGACCTATAAAACTATATGGACATGGCTTAAAGAGAGAGGAAGCGGGCCGACAAAGATGGAACTAGGGCGGGCCAAACCATCATAGAATACGGCAAAACTAAGACAGATCAGTTTGGAGCCATATACTGTAATTATAAGTTTATGTTTGAAATATATTTTTTTTCAAAAGTTTTGCAAGTCGAAGTATTTCAAAGCAGATTTTGTGTTATTCCATTCTGAATTAGAATATAAAGACTGTATAGAAGATATAATTCCCATTTTTTTTTTGTGTTTTTGTGAGCGTTTTGAATAGAATTTGATTTCCTTCATTTTAAACCGGGTTCACTGGTGAATAATGATAAATTTGTATTGTGCCATTAATTGTACGAGGAGATATAAAATGAAAGTAAAATACAATAATTTAGAAAGGGAGTTAAAAAATCCAATGATTGTATAATTGCTATGAATCCGAGCGCAGAAATGAATTTCGCACAGGTTTCTTCACTATTTGGTGCGTTCTAATCGTTTGAGACCATCTAACGCACAAGATTCAAAAGATGCGTTCACGCGAGCTGAGAGACTTTCGAGGCAATTTGATTCGGCTTCCTCGCAAGTTTGGACGGTGTTGAGTGGCTCACGTAGTGTTCAAAACACCGTATATACTTGTGAGGCAGCTCAAAGCTCAATTAAATTGCTCCGGAAGCCGCTAAGCTCGCGTGTCTGTACTATCATAAGAAAAAAATCATTTGGAGCTGGGAATACCGTCCTGAAACAAGCAACTCAGGAGAATTCATAATATATTGTTATTGTTTGATCATTTCGAATATTCATATCGGAGTTATGTTCACATTCATCACCAATTTTCAAAACTCCAATGTAATTTAATATACCAAGAAGAAGTCATTTCCCCGGAGATTCCCTAAGTAAATGCTTGATTTTATCTCTAGATAGACGAGATCATCCTTCATCTCACTCTCCATGCGCTATAGAATAACGGATATTGGTATCGTGTATTTTTTCTATGGTCTGCCCGATCCAGGTCCATCTCTCTCTCGGACCTCTCACTTGCTTCATTATCCCCATTCGACTCTTTGGAAATGAATTCGTACGCCGTGTCCAGAGAGTTTAATATGTCTATGATTGTACGCCGGTGTAGATCGTGTAGCCCTGATTACGTTCGGTGATGCACTATATTTGTAGCTCAAATGTTGTAACGAAATATAGTCACATAGAATGAAATTCTGTTTTTTGCGCGCACGTTCTGGGGAACAGCGTGCTATCGTTTTGTCCAAATGTCTGTAATTTTCGATGATTGAGCCGAAAATGGTCTCAAACGACTAGGTTGGACTCACTGATAACGAATCCGGTGTCAAAATCGATCCTGTCCGGCCGGCCGGCGGTGGACAAGATAACTGTCGAACGAAGCCAGCTAGCCACTCGAAACTTGCAGGGTAGTTGGCGCATTGGAATACCGCGGTCAAGTTCGTTAATGGGCCAAATCGATCGAATAGTTTCGGAGTTATAGCCATTTGAAATTTTGAGGTTATTTCCCTCATATTTCAGAAACTACCGAAGCGATTGGATTGAAACTTGGCAGTTCGTTGGAGCATAATGACGCGCAACTTTGAGCAGAGTTTCGTTGAATTCGTACGATCACTTAATGAAAAAAAAAATTTCAAAATTTTTCTCGAAAATTTTTTTTTCTGAACCTATTGTTCATATTCGAAAACAATTTCAGCTTAACGTTGAACTTTATATTTCACAGCAGTGTACCAAATTTCAATTCGATACGGCTATCAGTTTTGGAGATATTTGGAAATGTAGAATTTCGTGGTTTTCTTCTCGATATCGTTGTTTTTACGGGCTCGTTCTGGGGAACAGCGCGTTATCATTTTGTCACGATGTCTGTAATTTTCGAATTTTCAGCCCAAGTTGGTCTCAAACGACTAGGTTGGACTCACTGATGAAGAATCCGTGGTCAAAATTGATTCTGCCCGTCTGATTTTTTTTTCAAATATTTAATATTCTGTGATCTTCTCATATTCTCTTTAAATTCTGTATGAACCTTTAAACTGTAATTTTTCGATGAAGTATTGGATTTCAATTCGATTCAATCTGTATATTTGGAAATATTGGGAAAATAAAATTTTGAATAAGTATATCTGCGGAATCATTGGGTGGATTTTACCCATTCACGAATGCAGGCTTCGTAATTAAGGTCCACATCTTCTCTACGAATATCGAGTTTCTAAGTTGTTTCTTCCGGAAGTTATTGTGTTTACGGACTCAAAAACTCGATATTTGTAGAAATATTCAAAATTGATACGAGGAATTCTGGATCATGCTGGAAATTTCACACATCATATTATCGTATTATCAGTGCTTACCCCAATTGTTTTTATTCGTTGCCTCAATTTCTTATTTGGCGCTATACCGAAAAAATAATGCAAAAATTCTGCGAAACCACTTTGCCGATTTGACCAATTAAGGCATTCTGAGCATCAATCACCCCGACCATAGCATAACTATGCCCCGACCTACCCTGAAAATTTAAAGTCTCTAGCTTGCTTCGTTCGACAGTTTTCTTCTAGTCGGTCGAAACCATTCGATTTTGAAATAGTATTCGCCAACACTTAGTCTAACAAAGTTGTGTGAAACCATCTTCGGCACAAATTTCGGTAAACCCGCAAGATTTCCCGTCGCCGTGATATTAAAAAGATATTTACATCATTGTACGCAATGTGTATTTCTGAATAAAAAATTTGAAATCGAACATAGGCAGTCTCTCCTTGTTTGGAAGATATGGGCCCCCAAAGTTCCAAATTGTTGCATTTTCAGATCCTTTTTTCCGCCATAAAAATGATCTCTCACTTCTCAAATCTAGTTCATAAATCATCTTTGAACCTTCAACCAACAAATAGCGACACTTTCTTTCAAGAATATTCATTATTTAAAAGAAGAAAAGTGAAAATATTAGACAACCACTTAACCTATATTTCTACGAAATACTTCTCAATGTTGAAGCGGAGCTTGGCAACAGCGTCTTTTCATCGCTGGCCAACGTATTATTAAGTAGTAGTAGTTGCTGGCGGGAAATATGAAAAGATGGACAGTTGAACGATATGATTGTAAGGAAAATGCTTCTGTCACCGAAGAAGAGGTTGTTATTCTAACATCAAAACAAAATCATTGAGAATATTTGTTTAAGGTTTCACTCTCAATATTTTTGTTTGAACTTTCTTTCTATCCCCTTCAAAATAGGGAGGTTGTTATCTACTTCGTTTTTTTTGTGTCTTCGAGATAGTCCCAGTTTAGAATGAGATTCAGGGTATTCCAATAAAATGGGTTATATAATCTCGATTTCATTGGAAATCTGGGAAGGGCGCGACCTATATATCACATATGAAAAAATGTAGGTTGAAATATATATCAGGGTGTAATCTCATTCCATTACTATGTGTTTCAACCATGTAGATTTCATTAGAAACGAATTCTCCTATCGGAAGATTTAGAGTATCGCAGTAAACAGTAAGAACTAAGAACATATTTCATTTATCTCGCCAGCAATAATCTCATTCACGAATACGCACGATGGCACGATTCCGACCGATGAAATTCGCGCCATTGCCAAACTTCCCTTTTAGACTGAGTCGAAATCAGAAGGAATAGAGGTTAAGTGGTTGTCCAGTAATTTTATTGTTTTTTCATTAAATATTGATTATTCTTGAAAAAAGTGTTGCTTATTGTTGGTTGAAGGTTCAAAGGTGGTTTGTGAACTATACAGATGAAGTGAGAGATCGTTTTTATGGTGGAAGAAGGGACCTGAAAAAGCCTCATTTTGGAACTTTGGGGGCCCATATCTTCCAAACTAAGGGAGACCGCCTATTTTCGATTCCACATTTTTTATTCAGAAAAACACACTGCGTACAATGATGTATATATCTTTTTAATATCACGGCGACGGGAAATCTTGCGGGTTTACCCAAATTTCGAAAATTGCAAATTTGGATGAAACGATAGCACGAAAAAAGAAATGTAAACTTTTCCTCGCGTAAACTGTCAGCCTACGGCATAAATATTTTCTTTCTGTGTAAATCGCAGATACAAAGACGTCGTTTCCTATTGTTCAGAATTCGTATAATACATACACCGGATTCGGCAATGCGGAAATTCGAATGAATCAGCCGCAAAGTTTCCGGGAACGGCGGGAACTTTCCCGACGTTGGAATATTCCGGAAAGTCCCCATATCAGGAACCGTTATTCTCTCTGTACATTCGCCAAACTTCTGGACCGAACGCGAAACGCCAAACCGTAAAGTTCGAATCAGGTATTAATGACCGAGAATTCTAGATAAGTACCGAGTTGGAGTAATCAGCTTTTGGGCGCAAGCTCAAATTTGTTGCCAAGGCGTTAAGTGATTCTATTTCTGCTATGGTATGGCTTTATTGGTGGTTTTGATAGCGGTGAAATGGGGTGGATAGAAACTGTGTGGCGAGGAGAAACAAGAATTAAGAAATGCCCTGACGTGAGGTCAGAAGCTTTTACGCGCCTGTTCACCTCCGAAGCCATTTCCTCCAGACATTTTGCATGAACCTTTGCGCCGTCATTTTTCAACCAAGTACATATCTTAGATTCGATCACATCTGCATTATTGGTAATATTGGAAAAATACAATTTCGAACGGATATATCCACGAAGTCATCACGGGGACTTTAAGATTTCATGAATTCGAACTTCTTAATGGGGGTTTTTCCTTTGAACGAAAATGCAGTTATTTTCATGGAAAACCTATAGGACATCACATTTCAAACATATAATTTCAATATTATTGTTACTTCGGTGAAAAGGACTGTATTCGAAAATAAAAATTAAATATATGAAAATGTTAACCGGAAACTTAACTTGAAATTTATCGAAACTAAAGAAAATGGAATGAATCGAACGAGTCACTGAAAAGACAGTACCACCTACCTTTTCACGTGAATTCACTAGGTTAGAAACTCTCGTCCAGAAGAAAATTGCAGACTTTCGGGGAAAATTGCCCAGTTTCAAATGGAAGACACTTGCTCATCGAGACAGAACACATAGGAAAAGTACATACCTTTTTCAGCTGACATGTGTCGCGAAATTATACTCCGCGTTGAATGACATGAGTGTTTCAGCATATACAGGTAGTACCGTAACAATTATATTTTAAAAAAAATGTTTGATCACCTAAAACTGAAAAATAAAAATGGGGATTATCATTTAAAGGGATTTGTCTTGAGTGCACGATATGGCCACGTCGAATTCAGCTTTCTCGGAAAGAAAAGGACGTCAAATGTGTTACTTTGCTTAGGAAAACAGAGATAGATATACTTCGATCTGATTAGAGTAGAAGACAACGACCAAGAAATAGAAAAAGAAGAACACAGACTGTCATACTGTCATATTACTGACGAATCGCAAACGGAAATTGTTTGGTTATATTGACAAAGAACACGTCTGTACCACAGAATAGGAATAAATATTTCATTATTCTATAGTAGGAAAAGCTATTCTACTAAACACCGTTGTCACTTCGTGCATGCCTGACAAATCCCAAACACCAATTTTGAAATCTGATTTTGGAATACTTTCTGAAGGTTATTTGGGAAAATGATGAATCAAACCCATAATAATTATGTTCAAATTTGCATTTGCAGTAATAACCCAAATTCAGGAAAAACCCCCATTAACTCCGAAACTGCTACAAAATTATCGCGTCGTCAAGTCGTTTTTTCGAATGTCATTTTGTTTGCGCGCATGTTTTGGGGAACAGCGTGCTATCGTTTTGTCCAAATGTCTGTAATTTTTGAATTTTTTGCCGAAAATATTCTCAACGAACTAGGTTGAACTCACTGATGACGAATCCGGTGTTAAAATCGATTCTGTCCGGCAAGCCGTCCGTCTATAGCCCCGACTACGGTCGTACGGGGAATCTTATCGACCTGAAACTTTCAGGGTACGTTGCATTCCAAAATGTGACGGTTAAGTTCGTAAATGAGCAGAATCGGCCTAGCGGTTTCGGAGTTAGAGCCCTTTAAAATTTTGAGGTTTTTTTGGATAATTCGCCTTAACCGATTGAATTGAAATTTGGACGTTCGTTGGAGTATAATAAAGCATAACTTTTGGCAAAATTTCGTTAAGATAATACCGACAGTAAATTTAAAAAAAAAAATTCAAAATTATTCTCGAAAAAAATGTTTTTTTCGGAAATTTTTCATCATATTTGAAAAATTTTCACCATAAAATTGGGACTTCATATTGCACAACAGTGTACCAAATTTCAATTTGATACGATAACAATTTCCGGAGATATTGGAAAAAAATATGTCGAATTCAGTATTTTTTCTCGATAACGTTCTTTTTTTGCGCGCAGTTTCCGGAAAAACTAAAAAAACTTAGAAAAGCACTGACCTGTAGTCAGCTGCTTTTGCGCGTATGTTAGATTTCAACGAGATTCAATTCATATTTTTAAAAAAAATTGTGAAAATATTGGAAAATTTCAGTGGATTCAACACATTCCCTTCTTTCTCAACAGAGCTCTGAATCTGCTCCACAAAAATATAGATTCTCTCAGTTGTAAGAATCGGCTCCTATATGATATCCTATTATTTCTACTTAGGTTATGCCAGAAAACTCATCAACTTCTTCAATTGTTTGCATTCCAAGCAATGACCTGTGGATGTTAATGACCTCAAGATGAAGAATTCATTTATCTTGACAATGTGAGAGGAATCGATCACTCCGAGGAATCCGATATCAAGCAAGTAGGCAAGCAAATATGAAGAAACAGTTCAAAAGCCATTTCGAACCGAAAAACAGTTATTTTTCTTCTTGTTCTATGATTACATTGCGTTTGTATTCCAGGATGCTTGTCATTGTGCAAAGAACTACAATGATACGTGTCGGATAACAGCGTGAATTCTCATATGACGTCCTCACAATATAACAATATTTTTATTGACCACCATTAATTTTCGAATTCGAATGTTTGATATATTATCCTAGTTAGAATCAATAAATTGCTATGAATTACTGCAAGAATAACGAGCTCAGCCAGCCTGAAAATACGGTACAATTAAATAACTCTGTAATGAAGTCTTGGAAAACCATCCAAATTTTATTGAAAATTAAAAATTTTAGAACCCATTTGAAAAAGCTCATTACGGAGATTTATATTCTGATTAAAAATATTGATTCTTAAAACTGAAGTGGGAATATAGGAGATAAGAAAATCACGGTTTGCAAAGATTTCAGAGATGGAATTATATCATTCAGTTTCTTCTATAATAAATTATACACATTGTTTAAATGATTAGTAGGAACAATAAATTATCATTAATACTAAGAAAGTTAGGAAACATGTGAACGATAATCTTGAGGAAGACTGGAGAGGTCAGAGAGGCAAAGAAACACCTTTAATTCGGCTGGCGTTTCGACATATTTAATGTCTTCATCGGGGCAAAATTGATTTGGTTTCCTGTAAATCATGAATAAAAATAAAAACAAACATTCAATATGACACAGAGGGAATCCAGCAAGAACAGAGCAGTAACATTTTACTGCTCTGTGTCATATTGAATGTTTGTTTCATTTTTATTCATGATTTTAAGCAAACAAAATAAGTTTTGCCCTGATGAAGACATTAAATATGTCGAAACGTCGGACGAATTAAAGGTGTGTCTTTGCCTCCCAGACCTCTCCAGTCATCCTCAAGATTATTCAAATATTTGAAGTCATCAATCGAACTACATGTGAACTATGGGTCATTTTTACTGAGTCGGCTTCTCCTATCGACGTTGCCATTTTTAGTAGAAATACGGAAAAATAAAAACTAATAATAACTTATCAGTGACGTCTTCATAGTATCCTTCCTATGATTAAAAAAATACATCTGAACAGGGATATACTATATACAGGGTGTTCTACAAGCTCTATAACAAACTTTGACAGATGGTAGCTGTGCTTATTCTGAACATTTTTTTTCCTATGAACATATATCCGATTCGTTTTTGTTAAGAAAATACAAGCATTTGAAAAATTATATTTTCATATTCAAATCATAATTATACAGGGTGATTCATTAAGGGTGGCCACCGGCCGTATCTCGGAAACCGTTCATCCTATAACTTCCGCAAAAAAATTCTAATGACAAAATCGGCCCCTAGCAAATGATTAAAAATATTTTCAAGTTCGTAGTTCCCCACTAGAGGGCGCAATCTATCACTTGT
The DNA here is from genome assembly GCA_958510865.1 of Myrrha octodecimguttata. Taxonomy (NCBI): domain Eukaryota; kingdom Metazoa; phylum Arthropoda; class Insecta; order Coleoptera; family Coccinellidae; genus Myrrha; species Myrrha octodecimguttata. The sequence goes on along the minus strand of OY294059.1, from coordinate 74,797,867 downwards.
AAAATATAATCTCATTTTTTACGAAATATTCTCCAGCTAACAGTGGTGAAGAATAATAAAATAAGAAAATACTCTTCCTATTTAACAACTTTTGTCTCAATAATTTTTCTATATTTCCTTTTTTTTAATGATGGGACGGAAAAACTTTTCTTCACAAAAAAAACACTCTGACTTCTGTATGCGTGAACCGATTTTCACGAAATTTGATTTCATTCGAAGGCCATTAAAAGCAGATCACAGAAAAATATGACAACAACATACCGGGTGATCCAATTAAAAACTAGAGGCTGTTTTATGTTACTTCACCCTATTTGCGCGTTTTACTGGAAAATTTCAAATGCAATGCTATGATTCTAACCGACTGAGAATAAGCTAAGCATTATTACCTATTGACTTGTTAAAACCGCAGACAGATATCTCCGGTCATTCCGAAGATATTAACATTTTTGCAGATTTCGATAGGTGTTGATCAACCCTGTGAAATTCAGGAGGAATTGAGTTATTTCATCAGCTAAACAATCAAATGAAAAAAAAAACTTATCAAAAATGTATGCCACTCACAAAACAAGCTGATCTAGATCCAGTAAGCTTTGGCGTTACTGTTTATTCTCGGTTTCTATAGCTGTAAAATTTATTTAGGTCGATTGCAAACTACTAGTTCATGAGGCCTCATTATTCAAACGGAGAAGCATATGGTATGCTTAATGTTCATGCTGAATGTTTAAAAATGCAGTACCTGAAAGGGAATACCCGATACGATATCCTGAAAGACGTCGTCATTCCAGAAAAGTATTCAAAAGATTGACACGAAGAGTGCGACAAACTTGGAAGGTTCAATATGTTGGAAGAAAAAATAGAAAACGTAGAAGCCGTAATGAGGATAATATCATAAAAGTTTTGGCTTGTGTTTATGCTGAATCACATTCAAGCATCCGAAAAATTGCAAGTGATTTGGGATCGAATTATTCGCAAGTTCAAAGGATACTAAAGGATCCTAAACCGCATCCGTATCATGTTGTCTTGCACAAAGAATTGAAAGAGACGAAAGGACTTTAGCAATTGGTTGAAAAAAATGCTGAACGGCGAATCTAACTTACTTCATAGAATATTATGGACTGACGAGGCTACTTTTTCTAGCAATGGTAAAGTAAATTTACACGACAGCCACTACTGATCATCTAACGACCCATATTGGCAAAAATAAGTCAATAATCAGAATCGCTGGAGTGTTTACGTGTGGTGCGGAATTTTTGATGGAACAGTTGTCGGGCCATTTTTCTTCGATAGTATCTTAACGGGATAAAGGTGCTTGAAATTTTAACGGAAAATTTTCGAATTCTTTTAGATGATATTGCTATTCAAGACAGAATAGATATGTGGTATCAACAAGATGGTTGCCCGGCGCATTATATGCTGCTAATGTTAGGGAATATTAAGATACCGTCTTCTCAAAGAGGTGGATTGGACGAGGGAGTATTTTTCCTGCAAGATCACTCGACCTCACAGTATTAGATTTTATTTTTGGGGGAGAAAGAAGACTTAGTTTTCCGAACACCACCAACTACAAGTGAGGATATGAAAAATATATTTCGACAGGCAGCTGAAACTTTTTCTCATATTGAGCAACTAAAGAAAGACTAAATTTATGCATAGAAAAAAATGGTAGACATTTTGAATATTTGAAATGATTATGTAAAAGGGTTGTTTTTTGTTCAAATATTTTCGTTGTTGCTAATTTTTGTTTCATTTTATCGTATTATTGTTATTTCATGTGTGTTTAGTATTTTGCTGCCTTGTCATGACGAATAAAGTCACTTCCTTGTTTTTTCAAGCTCGCAGGGTTGATCAACACTTATCAAAATTTACAAAAATGTTAATATCTTCGGAGTGACCGGAGATATCTGTCTGCGGTTTTAACAAGTCAATAGGTGATAATGCTAAGCTTATTCTCAGTCGTTTAGAATCATAGCATTGCATTTGAAGTTCTCCAGTAAAACGCGCAAATAGGATGAAGTGACATAAAACAGCCTGTAGTTTTCAATTGGATCACCCGGTATGTTGTTGTCATATTTTTCTGTGATCTGCTTTTAATGGCCTTCGAATGAAATCAAATTTCGTAAAAATCGGTTCACGCATACAGAAGTCAGAGTGTTTTTTTTGTGAAGAAAAGTTTTTCCATTCCATCACTAAAAAAAAGGAAATATAGAAAAATTACTGAGACAAAAGTTGTTGAATAAGAAGACAATTTTCTTATTTTATTATTCTTTACCACTGTTAGCTGGAGAATATTTCGTAAAAAATGAGATTATATTTTACAAGTGATAGATTGCGCCCTCTAGTGGGGAACTACGAACTTGAAAATATTTTTAATCATTTTCCTTAGGCCGATTTTGTCATTAGAATTTTTTTCCGGAAGTTATAGGATGAACAGTTTGCGAGATACGGCCGGTGGCCACCCTTAATGAATCACCCTGTACATGGAAATTTTGATACTATAAAAATGGTTCAAAATGTCCACCTTCGGCTTGAATGCAAGCTTCCCATCGACGAACTAAAGATGCCGTTACTCGGCGGATCAGATTTGGGTCGTTTCGTATTTGGTTTGCTGCATCTTGAATTCTATCAAGTAATTGTTGATGAGATTCGATTTAAACATGATAAACAAGCTGCTTCATATGGGCCCATAAATAAAAATCTAAGGGATTCAGATCAGGCGAACGAGGTGGCCATTGTATTGGTCCTTCTTGACCTATCCATTTATTCGGGAAATGTTCATTCGGCCAACTGACTACTTGTCTCCCTCTATGTGGTGGTGCACCATCGTGCTGATACCACATATTTCCTACAATGTTTAGCTCTAAGTCATCAATTAAGTCAAAAAGGTTTTGCTTCAAAAAATTTTTATACAAATCTGCATTTAAACGGTCATTTATAACATGTACTGGCATCAAATCATTGTTGAATATCCCACCCCAATCGTTTACACCGAAACGTTCCTGAAATCTTGGGTACCTATGTTGTTGAAGTAACCATCTACAAAATTCTAACCTTCGTAACCCAGCATGTAAAGCTTGTACATTTCGTCTATGAAATGGATGCAACATTTCTCCTTTCAAAACACGCCATACGAAATTTGGTGATAAATGAAGATTAGTAGCTATACGTCGAACACTAATCGAAGGGTTGCCACGGATTACATTTTCTTCATTTTCTACATTTACTTCATGGCCGAATGGCTTTCTTTGGAGCAGGATTGCCTGTTTCTCAAAGTTTTCGGAATGGTGCACAAAATACTGTGTGAGCAGGTTGCTGTCTATTAGGATATTTTCTTCGGTATTCTCGAGCTGCTCTTCTGGAGTTACCATTAGAATACCCATATTCAAATACAATATCTGCATATTCCTGAGTCGTGAAAGAATGCATTGTTATTCAAAACGTACCCCAAGTGTCAAATGAATAATTAAAATAACGTCAATTACCATATCAACCGATATATTATGTCGGTCTACTTGATCAAAACATGGAAATTGATTTTTTCAAATGCTTGTTACTTCAAAACGAGAACGAATCAGACCTATGTTCATAGGAAAAAAATGTTCAGAATAAGCACAGCTGCCATCTGTCAAAATTTGTCATAGAGCTTGTAGAACACCCTGTATATCTATTCTTTTGAAAACGAGCATTACATTCTTTGGTATATCCCAGTGTTAGCACAGGAAATGTAAACGGGGTACCATACATTTTTGCGTATGATACAAGAGCACAGATAAAAACCCCAGCAAAAACACTGTCTACCCGTATATAAGTGATGTAATTTGTTTAAAGGACATGGATGGCATCTTTTTCATTGGAAAATAATTTTTGCATCATCTTGAATTTATTTTGACAAAATATCTTGACATAATACCTGAAACATTAAGAGGAACAGAAAACCAGTGGGAATCAGTAAATAAAATTACCTACATTTGCTCTATGACCGGGAGGGTCTTTCGACCAGGTCCGATCCACCAAGTGATGATATTTCAGATCCTCAGATAAACGAATAACGCTACAGGCCCCTTATATTGGGGAATCATCTCTCATAGATCCATTATTGGATATTTTACACTAGAAATCTAACACAATGGAATGAATTGAAAAACTTGTGATATATATATATATATATTATGTCAGGGTGACATAGTAGAGTAGAGCTCCTTCTATGAGGATTCAAATTTCCGATGGTAGATCCATTAAGAGCATATCTGAATCAAAGGGTTCCTCAAATTGAGAGATCGATGTCTTGGCCCGTGTCTAGCGATTTTCCCGACGAAGAAAATGAACAGAGGGATCCTAGAAATCACAAAAATATTGTCTATGAAATATCGACTTGACGTGGATGTTTGATCGGGTCGATGAGCAGAGTTGAACGAACTTATCCCTAAATAGCGTGACTTACACTTAGCTCAATAATAACAATAGGTTCCTTATGTTAATTTAAGGAAAAAAAGTCCGATGACCGCAAACTTTTCGTTTCGTTTTCGTTTTTTCGGGAGTTGAAGATAGAATTTTTTCAAGTTTTCTTCTCATAGTATCACCAATACACAAGGTATTCAGGTGAAATTTGGCATATATATTGCAATGGAGGTTTTTCCTTTGAACGAAAATGCAGCAATTTTCATGAAAAACCCTTGGAACATCACAATTTAAACATATAATTTCAATATTATATTTAAAAAAAAATGTTTGATCACCTAAAACTGAAAAATTAAAATGGGGATTTGCATTTAAAGGGATTCGTCTTGAGTGCCCGATATGGCAACGTCAAATTCAGCTTTCTCGGAAAGAAAAGGACGTCAAATGTGTCATTTTGCTTAGGAAAACGAGATAGATATACTTCAATCTGGTAAGAGTAGAAGACAGAGAATAGGGAATAGAAAAAGAAGAGCACAGACTGTCATACTGTCATATCACTGACAAATCGCAAACGGTAATTGTTTGGTTATATCTCTGAATAAAGAACATTCAGAGTTGTTCTTTACTCAAAGGGTTACATTGACAAAGAACACGTATGTACCACAGAATAGGAATATTTCATTATTCTATAGCAGAAGAAGTTATTCTACTAAACACCGTTGTCACTTCGTGCATGTCTGGCAAATCCCAAACCCCAATTTTGCAATCTGATTTTGAATACTTTCTGAAGGTAATTTGGGAAAATGATGAATCAAACCCATAATAATTATGTTCAAATTTGCATTTGCAGTAATAAACCAAATTCAGGAATTCAGAGTTCACAACATGTGGTCTGTAAATTCAAATTGCAACTCTATAGGGTTATATTTTTTCTGGAACACTGTCTCATTTGAATCACCCTGTATATCCGATCGAGCTGAAATCAGACGATTCTCGATCCATGCGAAATTTTGGCGAATCTGACTAAGTTTCCGAAATTTTTAACGAAATCTTTCGGTATATTATGAGATGTCGAGCAAATAACCTGAAAAATTTTGAATAGCAGAAACTCCGACGCGCTTGGGGCCATTTTGCCCATCGCCAAATTGAGCCGAACTAACTGGTAAAGAAACTGCAACACCCAGAAGGAGCTGTTCAAATTTCAATTTTTTTTTTTTAAATGAGGTTAATTGGATTCTCGCGCCGGTTAAGGTAAGGAGGAACACATGGCTCCACTATTTCTTGAAAATAAAGCAGCGCTGTCATGTTGCCTTGAATAAAAACTAAAGGTGACCTACTCGCATGTGCAATAGCACCCCATACCATAACGCCTACTGTCTGGTGTATATGACGCTCAACAGCATTTCTCACATCTTTCTCCCCGACGTCGTCTAACCCTTCTTCGGCCATCATGTGCCCCCAAGGAGAATCGAGATTCATCAGAACAGACGACCTGATGCCATTCCACATTCCAATGTTGTCGTTCTCTGCACCAACACAAGATGGGGTCGATAATGCTGCAGTCTAAAATACCTTATACGGCGGTAAACCGTTCGGACAGTTACCGGATGGCTTTGTTCTCCTAACCACTCATCAACCAAAGATCGAGTTGTCGTAAATCGGTCTCTAATGGCTAAGTCTTAGACGTCGATCTTGAACTGAATTTGTGCCCCTTCGACGTCCGGAGCCTACTCTTCTTCAATTTTGCGCATTATCAAACCACGCATGACAACATCTCAAAACAGGATTTCTGTTCCGAATCACTTTCGCATGCGAAAGTGAGGTCTAGATTCGGCCAAATGTGACAGTTTGGCAACGTGTTGTTTTTCCTTAGAATTTGTATTTGTAGGCAATCCTTATTACATGCCTGAAGCTAATATGATACTCAAACGAAAACACAGTGGATTCTCATTAATGTTTTTGATGGATGTTACAGTTTGAAATTGTTTTTATGGGCACTCCTTTTGATTTAATAATTATTGCTGTCCTCTTGTGAACTAATATTAGTGATGGAGTGAATATCCGAAAGTTGATGAACGAAAGACGATGTGGATTAAAGCCTTGTTAAACAATGATTGAAGGTAGGATATAAAGGGTTTTTCAACAAGAACTTTATTTTTCAATGTGGTAACACCGGCACCACTTGACAGTTTTGACATTTAGTTTTTTGACGTATTCGCAGTATATTCTTTGGCAATTGTTACAATGAATTCAATTTCGCTCAAAAATCGCATTAAAATAATTCAAATCCACTATGAAAATGGTCGTTCTGTTAAAGTTACATTTCGTAAAATTCGTGATATTTTCGGACAACATAAACGTCCTTCTGAGACCGCTATCAAGCAAAATTGCCGCATTTGGGCTTCTGAAAATCCTAAAGCAATTATTGAGAAGCCTTTGCATGCTCAACGTGTCACTATGTGGTGTGCTATGTGGTCTGGAGGTGTGATTGGGCCGTTTTTTTTTCGAAGATGAGGCTGGAAATGCGGTAACAGTCAAAGGATCACGCTATCGCGAGATGTTAACAACTGAATTTTGGCCTATTATTGATGACATGGATGTCACTGAAATGTGGTTTCAACAAGACGGTGCCACATGTCACACAGCCAATGAAAGGATCAATTTATTGCAAACCAAATTTCCCGATCGCATAATTTCGCGAAATTCAGCTGTTAAGTGGCCGGCCAGACGGTGTGATTTAACACCACTGGATTATTTTTTGTGGGGCTGTGTTAAAGACAGAGTTTATACGGAGCCAATCGAATCGATTGCAGCCTTAAAACTCAAAATCCGTGATGTCATTAACGAAGTAGACCCTCCATCTTGCCAAAGAGTGATTAAAAATTTTGATGAAAGAATCAACATCTGTCAGCGTGGTCGTGGTGGACATTTGTCAGATATCACTTTTCATTCATAATTGCCGAACTTTTCTCTTTGTAATCAATAAAAATTTTATTCATTTTCCACTAAATTCTTTGTTTTATTTTGTTTTAAAAACAAAGTTCTTGTTGAAAAACCCTTTATATTATATTGTACCCAAATTCGAATGGATATATCGTCACCTGAATATCTAAAATCAATTACTCAAAGCTTCAGGAATTGGATTATGCTGTGAATATACTACATATGAGGTGTCGAATAGCAGTTTCGGCACAAGGTGTGAACGCAGACTTTTAAATGTCTACAATCTTAGGAATACTTTGAAGCCTCAAAAACTGTTAGTAATTTATATGTACAAAATATTGGTAACAATATCAAAATAAATGAAGCATATACAATATGGAGTGTTTCATTTAAAAAATCATGGTTGAACTGAATGTTCTGAATACCGAACAAAGCATTTTAAATACCTAATTTGAACTTTGTGATCGCAACAGAAGTTGCATGTATAGCTAAATTGAACTCAAATGGTAATTTTGTAGATACTCAGTTCATCAGAAATCCACTTCAACTAGATTAATTAGTCTCAGTTTGAGCTCATTTGTAGGAGAATTTGAATTTTTTTCCAAATTGAGGTTTTCTCAAAAATGAATGAATTTTTTTTCGGTTAAAATACAATTGATTGATATTATACAGGGAAAAATTGTTGGAGAATATTCACAAAAGCAATACAATAAACAATAATTTTGTTGAACGTATTCTATATAAATAGTTGAGTTTTGGTGGATTGAAGTGAAAACTTTGGTGGATTAAACTGAAAACTAATGAAAATCCTATATACAGCGCCGAAAATGTGGAAAATTAAAACGGTAGTTCATCAGGAATCAATAAAAGTTTTTTCTGGATCAACTATTCTACCCGGAAAGAAAGTTTTTTTGAATAAAATTTGAAATTTTTTATTGAGTATGAATAAGATACTTTTTGAGTGCGTGAAGTGAATAGATTTGCTCTATGGCTTAATACACGGTTTTTGAAATAGAGAAAAATTAGTGAATCCGCATGCGGATTTGAATCCAGCTGCCTCGACCCATCCGATGTATTTCAGTCGAAAACGAAGCTATGCGAAAGTTCATTTACTGCTGCGCAAGTGCATATGAGTCATTTTTGTACCGTGCGAAGTAATCATCACACCTAAAAAATGAGGCATTTGATCATTTCCCCCTTTTTTGTGGTCATTCGGCTTTTTTTATATTCAAAAGTTATTTTAGAGTTCAAAATAATCATCGAAACATTCAAAATTATAATGAAAAAGGTGTTTTCGTGAATAAATCTTGCCCAAGTACACCGTGAACACCACGTTGCCAAACTGTCGCATGGCCGCGAGAGCTCGTAGACGAATTGAATTCGGATGAGCTCGAAAATAGCGCCCCTGGCTATGAATTCCGCGTACACGATCTCTAGGCATTTGAAAAACAACCTCCTCGAACAGCTGGTTTGTTGTGAAATTTAAAAATTTGCAAAAACGACTATAATATTCAACTAACAAAAATTTTCAAATGAAAAAACCTTCAAGATTTCTTTCTCCAAATTTCAATTATTTATATATTGGCTATACTATCTATGTTTTACCAAAAAAAATTCAAAATTTAAACAGCTTTGTCCGGGTGTTGAAGTTCCTTTGCGAGTTAGGGCCAATTGCACCGTATTACAAAACCATAGATTAGGTCCATAAGCAAGGTTTTGGTACAAAATTATCTTGCACCGTCACGTAATCCTCGTTAAATGGCCTTAACAGACTGTTATATTTAAGCCTACGAATTTGGGGGTTTAAAAGAAGGATTAATGGTAAGCTTCGGAATCTAACCCTACTTTCGAGCGATTTCGTACAAGTTTGACATTTTTCTGGACGTAACCTCCAGTTTGTTTACGTTTTTTTTTGTTTACATTGGACATTGATGGAGAACTCCTACGAGTTGATAATCAAATTTTGATTAAAAGTGGTTGATTTTCAGATGATATTTATGAAAAATGATATAGGGAGAAACTGGCATCAGTAGGCATTGATTCGTATGTTTTAAAGCATGAAGAATTAACACCAGTATTTCCATTGAGTTCGTAAACTTAATGGTATTTCTATAAGCCTTCAACTATTTGAAATGAAAAAGTTACAATGATATGCTCATTTATTTCCAAGAGCGAATAGCAGAATGAAATCGAAGACATATTTGGAATGAGAAAACATAGTTTCATGAAGATTCTTCAGTACTATTTCATTCAGTGATATATTACGTGGAAAGCTATCATGTACTACTTCATTATTGTGCAGGTGCTGTCTCTGTGCTATCATTATCCTCTATTATATATTAATTGGACTCAAAATATAACTACAAACGAATTAATGTGAAAGAAATTGCATCCTCGTGTTAGACAATCTTCAAACGTACACCTTTGTCAATCCATCCATGATATTTCAATATTTATATAGAATACTTTTTAGTCTGCGGATCCACATCAGAGTTTTCATTATCTTCGACCAAAAATTAACTCAATTCATAATATACTTATAATAATTTAATAGAAAGTCTACTCTTAGGTGAGCCGTTCCTTATCGGAAAGTTGTTTCGGATAAATCAATACTATTCATTTATTCATCTTACAAACGCCAGGATTGTAATTCCATGCAGAAACTTAAATCTTGAGTATATGACTATAAATTTGAATAAGGTTTAAAGCCTGATGCAGAGGTAAGAGCACAGGTCTGTGGTAAGAGATCCCTATAATCTTATTGATAATAAACAAGTCGGGAACATTACATGCAATATTTTTATGGAAGCTATAAAGTCTGTCATATATATTTTTTCGTTGGGTTTTTCAATAGATGCATCTTGATTTTTCATAACTTATGGAAATATGTAACCCATAATAATGGGTTTCATCTTTTGAATTAAAATATTTCTTCAATTAGGGTTAAAATAAACAACATGAAGCTAGTCACAAGTACCAATTCATGAGAAAGTAACCAGATTTGTAGATTAATTTTAATCTAGTTACATTCAGCCTCGGTGCAAGCCGAATATTTAAAGCAGAGTTTAATAAGTTTATCGTTGCTTAACTAACTGTAGCTTAAGACGAAAACGGTGCAATTGGCCCTTAGTATATTTAGGCTCCAAACCTATCTTCAAAATTTCCCAACTCCAGGGCTTTACCTTCGGAAGCAAGTGCGGGTGGATACACTATACGAAAATTGAATATTTACAAGGCTTGCGCATGCAAAATTACTTGAAATAGAATAATCAGTGTTAGAGAACAATGAAGAAATTTAAATCATTATTCAATATGCAAAAGCGAACAATACTTCCTAACTACACCTCGTTGATTCTTTCGCGTTGGAGATTTTCAAGGGCTACCATTTCGAAATAATGGACCAGAATAATCATAGTCGTTCAACTGTCAAATATCCAAGGTGCACGACGAAAAACCATTTTTGTGCCTTCAAATGAATCGTTCTGGAAATGATTCAGCCTCATGGCCGAAAAAATTATTGTGTGTTAATTTGGAGAAGGTATTTATTGCGCGCATGTTCTAGGGGAACTGCGTGCTATCGTTCTGTCCAAATGTCTGTAATTTTGGATGATTGAGCCGAAAATGGTCTCAATCGACTAGGTTGGACTCACTGATGACGAATCCGGTGTCAAAATCGATTCTGTCCGGCCGGCAGACACGATAACTATCGACAGAAGCAAGCTAGCAACTTGAAACTTTCAGGATAGGTTGCGCATCAGAATGCCGCGGTTAAGTTCGTTAATGGGCCAAATCGGTCGAATAGTTTCGGAGTTATAGGCAGTTGAAGTTTTGAAGTTATTTATTTTTTATTTCAGAAACTACTTGAGAGAGTGGATTCAAACTTGGCAGTTGGGTGGAGTATAACGACGCGCAACTTTGAGCCAAATTTCGTCAGGATCAGATTGTCAGTGAATTTACAAAAAAATTTTTTTCGAAATTTTTTTCCAAAAAATTTTTTTTTTCGGAAACCATTCATCATATCCGAAAAAAAAGTCCACTAACACTTTGAACTTCATATTTCACAGCAGTGTACCAAATTTCAGTTCGATACGATCATAAGTTTCGGATATATCGGGAAAAAATGTGTCAAATTTCGAGGTTTTCTTCTCGATATCGTTTATTTTTTCGGTATAACTCGAGAAATACTGATTCAGTCCTGATGAAACTTTACAGCTAGTTTTGAGATGCTGAAAGACAACTTCATGCGAGATTTCGTGATAATCGTGTCATTAGAACAATTTTTCTTATCATATCATCCTCATCAAATTCTGTATGAAACTTCGAACTGTTATTTTTCGATGAAGTACTGGATTTCAATTCGATCTGATCTGTATTTTCGGAAATATTGAAAAAATAAAATTTTGATTGGGTATATCTAGGGAATCATTGGGTGGATTTTACCCATTCACGAATTCGGCCTTCGTAATTTAGGTCCAAATCTTCTCTACAAATATCGAGTTCCTAAGTTGTTTCTTTCGGAAGTTATTGTGTTTACGCAGTCGGCCGTTAGGCTCACCGTAAACACAATAACTTCCGGAAGAAACGACTTAGAAACTCGATATTTGTAGAGAAGGTTTGGGGCTTAATTACGAAGGTCGAATTCGTGAATGGGTAAAATCCGCCCAATTATTCCGGTGATATACCCATACAAAATTTTATTTTTCCAATATTTCCAAAAATACAGATTTGATCGAATTGAAATCCAGTAATTTATCAGTAAAAATTTCAAAAAGCACTGCCGTGAAGACAGCAGCTTTTGCGTGCATGTTCAAATTCGTTGCTGAAGCGGTCATCTACATTGAACATGCGCGCAAAAGTTGCTGCCTTCACGGCAGTGCTTTTTGAAATTTTTTCATTATTCAAATCCCCAATCAACTTCCGCACTTGTCTTCAGGCAATTTTACAAAAAATTTCAATACAACAGGAGTGTTTACAAACAAAGAGGTGAGTCAATATTTGTTGCAAATACTGACTTATAGTATCAGCCTTCACTCTCCTGGAATAATGAAATTTATTCATTCAAGATGGTTTGTGTTTATTATAAGCGTTTTGCTCTGAGGAACAGCACGTTATCGTTTTACCAAAAGTCTATATTTTATAATTTTTAGTTAGTTAATAAGCCAAATTTCTATCTGAAATTTTAAAGATAATTCCTCAATATCTCAAGCAGTAGGTTCTGATGCGATCAGAACAGCTTGGAATATGGAAATTAGTTGAAGAATACCGGCATGCAAGTCAATGGAAAATTTCGTGATGACCATTGTAAAATAAAAAAAAAATCTCAAAAATGTTTTAGAACATATGTATATGTAACGGTTAGAGCTTATTTTGAGACGATTTCGCATCATTTTATAGGTTTTTTCTGGGTTTTTGCTTCCAGTATCTGAATCAGAACTACAGTACAATCCCGATTATACGAATCGCGATTTTCCAAAATCCGGTCCGCCTAACAGCCGACTGCGTAAACACAATAACTTCCGAAAGAAACAACTTAGAAACTCGATATTTGTAGAGAAGGTTTGGACCTTAATTACGAAGGCCGAATTCGTGAATGGGTAAAATCCACCCAATGATTCAGTAGATATACCCAATCAAAATTTTATTTTTCCAATATTTCCAAAAATAGAGATCAGATCGAATTGAAATCCAGTACTTCATCGAAAAATAACAGTTCGAAGTTTCATACAGAATTTAATTAGGATGATATGGTAAGAAAATCATAGACATTTTTTTTTCAAATTGTTCTAATGACACGATTATCACGAAATTTCGCATAAAGTTGTCTTTCAGCATCTCAAAACTAGCTGTGGAATTTTATCAGGACTGAATCAGTATTTCTCGAGTTATACCGAAAAAATCAACGATATCGAGAAGAAAACCTCGAAATTTGACATATTTTTTCCCGATATCTCCAAAACTTATGATCGTATCGAACTGAAATTTGGTACACTGCTGTGAAATATGAAGCTCAAAGTGTGAGTGGAATTTTTTTTGGATATGATGAACGGTTTCCAGAAAAATAAATGTACTGACTATATGATCCTGAGGAAAAAAAAATTTTTTGGAAAAAAATTTCGAAAAAATTTTTTTTCTAATTTACTGACAATATGATCCTGACAAAATTTGGCTCAAAGTTGCGCGTCGTTATACTCCACCCAACTGCCAAGTTTGAATTCAATCGCTCAAGTAGTTTCCGAAATAAAAAATAAATAACTTCAAAACTTCAAGTGCCTATAACTCCGAAACTATTCGACCGATTTGGCCCATTAACGAACTTAACCGCGGCATTCATATGCGCAACCTATCCTGAAAGTTTCAAATTGCTAGCTCGCTTCTGTCGACAGTTAGCGTGTCTACGGCCGGCCGGCCGGCCAGCCGGACAGAATCGGTTTTGACACCGGACTCGTCATCAGTGAGTCCAACCTAGTCGATTGAGACCATTTTCGGCTCAATCATCCAAAATCACAGACATTTGGACAAAACGATAGCACGCTGTTCCCCTAGGACATGCGCGCAAAAAGCAGACTGTTAAGTTTCAGAGTACAAATCTGACTCCTTCATCAGACAAAAGAGAAAATTTGTGGAATTATTCATATTATATTATATATTAATTGTTTTGTGCAGTTTTAATTGTCCGAATGAAATGGACATCTCAAAAATATATGTAGCACTTAAGAAACAACAATCGACAAAAATACAATCAAAATTCGTGAATCTATACACAAAATATTATATAAAAATATATAAAATATTGTTCCCTCAATATTCAAAGAAATGAATAATCGCGTCGATATCTGATGTGTGCATTTCATAACTCGAATTAAAAATATTAAGTTTAAAACAAATTCAATATTTCGAGTAAAATGCAGCAGATTCTGCTGTAAATCAACAACATGAACAAATTTGAGAAGAATAAAAAGAGGTCGAGTAGCAGTGCGCTTGCTCAAATTCATAGCGGTCGTTCATCCAGGTATTGACTTTAACCAATGCTGCTTGATTCCAGAAATTAAATTTTCGGAGACATATTTTTGTGAATAATGAAATAATGAAACATCAAGAGTATCATCTGACGTATTACGCCAATTCACGCTCGAACTTCCTCTACAAATATCGATTCCTCAACCAATTTTTCAGGAAATTATCGTTTGAAACCATTCATGAATTAGACATTTGAGCAAAATTATCACGCACTCCTGTTGCCAAGCGCGCAATAATTGGAGTTTATAACAAACTGATTCTGTTCTTGAAAACAAGCCATCATTACTACCAAATTAAACAGCAAAACTCGATTAACATCAAGTTTATAGTTGAAATGATTGTTAATGAACAATGTTTTTCAATCAATTATGATTTAATTTATTTCATGTAAAATAATTATCGTTCGAAATCATCTCCGATTACATATTCGAAACTAACAGACATTGATTAAAAATGATGAAGGTCTTGTTTTTACAAGAAATGCGTGAGGATTAAAAAGTTTCAATCGAAATATTACGACTTTAGGACGATCATTACATAGGTATTTTGAAGGTACAAAGGCACATCCTGTTTGAGTCACTCAAAATGATTAACATTGGGATAAGATAATAAGGTATAGATTAATTACAATAAACAACAATAACGCATATGAACAAATAAGATATCCATTATCCATGCATATCAGTCTCAATTTCCGAGATTTGAATCGGAACTTTGTTAATGATGAATTTGTCAATGGAATCAGTTCGAATAAAGATGACGTACTTCCATCCCAATATTGCATATGACTTTCAATCTCATCTCCAATCTTTTTCCGTTTCCGTGAACATAAATGGATTAATCGTGTGTTTGTGAAGATGAGTTGTTGTCTTGACTTATAAAATGATGTCTTGCATAACACAACTGAAACTCTACTTTCAAATGCACACAGATTCAATGTCAAAGCGGGTGTATTAAACTAGGAAGGATGCCAAAACGATTTCTTGTTTTTCCAATTTTTTTTCAGCGTCTGATCCAATTTCACCGGCCAGAAATGACCGATCCCTTGACGAATTAATAGAACGTGAAAACTCTTCAATTCCATGATCTTAATTTAATTTTCTTAGTCGTTTACTCCGCAAAATGTTGCGATTATACAGAACCTGCTAAAGAAGCCAGCTGTTAAATAATCAGTTGAAATGAAATCAGAACAAATGAAGTAAATATTATCACATCCTTTCAAATTCTTTATACCCAAAAATAGAATATCTGAAAATTTGTTTTCGCCGAATAGCACACAAACCTAAATAAGTCTTGTTTTGACGTTCGAATATAACCTAGAAATAAATTGTTACAAATCGCCACCTTCAAGATATGAATGTATGTTTCTTGAATTGGAATGAAAGGAAAAATTAGAAACTCACCCAGACACAAATGGGTTCACGAACCAGGACAGTGAAAATATCACCCATATACTTTCTCATGGTCCTTCCATCAGGAACAGAGGAATTTGTGGTATTCATTCCATTTTGAACAACGTTCGCGATGTCATTCTGAGCACTGTCCCAATTTGGATCTTTTATAGTCTGTGCCGCATAAAACACACAAGCCGAAAGGGCCAAGACACTTCCAGCGGTATAGGCCCTCAAATTCGGGAAAGGTATTCTGTCCAAGATAGCCATTGGCATTATGAACTCTTCCGTTTTTCACTTATCGATAAAACACGCAACGAACAGTGATGCTGATAGAAACGATGCCAGTAAGTTTTTGATTCAAGTATTTACCAAACATTCATATAAGTTAACTTCATACGGAAGTACCGATTCTATTCGATAAAGGAGTTATTTCACTCCCCAAACTTCATGATATCAACCGACCGAAGTGAAATGAAATATGAATTTGACGTTTGAATTTTCAATTCTGTATGATGAAATTAGGCAAGTGCATGTAGTTTTCTGTATCAGTCTCTCTGAGAAATATAAATTAAAAAGTTTTCTATACCTTCTGCTAGTTCCCTCTAATATTATCCTATAGATGACAACTAAGCACTTTGAATAAAGTATTCTGTATTCGACGATAAAGTTTTCTTCATTAGAAACTGAAAGATAATTCCTCTAATATTATCCCATAGATGACCACACCTAAGCTCTTTGAGTAAAGTATTCTGTATTCGGTATTGAAGTGTTCTTTATTAGAAACTGTAAGATAATCCCTCTGATATTATCCCATAGATGACGACACCTAAGCACTTTGAGTAAAGTATTCTGTATTCGATAATGAAGTTTTCTTCATCAGAAACTGGAAAATAATCAACCATAGAGATGATAACTAAATAACAGAGCATTAAATATCTGACAATCTCTACGTTGAAAAGAAAATAACTTCAACCTCTGAATAAAGAGCATTCTTTATTCAAAGACTTCAACCATGATGTAAAAAACATCATGACGCAACCATAGATACTTTTATTTGTGACTGCCACTTGCCAAAAAACACAGATTACAAAATGAAAACAAAAAATCGATTAGGATTATAAATGGATAAATATTTATTTTGGTAATTGTCTAGGAGATCGCATAACGTTCTAAATTTCATGAAAAAATCAGTACTTACTAATTTTAGAATGAAAATCACCAATCCGAAGTCAAAAAAGGTCGCTCGCTTCCATCGAAAAAATTGGACCTTTTTTAAAAAAATCATAATTTTTCAACCAGAAGACTTACGTCTATAAAATAAGTGGCTACGTACTCACAAAGGATCCAGATATAACCAAAAAAATTCGATATTGTCCAGCCTTACGCGTTTGATCTGTACGACGGCCCAAATAAAATTTTTTTTTCGAAAATCGTCGACCTTGTTATCGTTTCCTATTAAATCGAGGTCGTAGATCACGAATATGTCATTAGAAATCGTCCAGTGACAACCGTTTAGAAATTATGGCGGAAATAGTGAAAAAATTTCGAAATTTTGGTCAACTTTGAGACGTCGTGCCGACCAAAATAATGAAGCTGGGTGATGTCGAATTTTTTTACGTGCAGTTCGATCCTTTATCTATGAATTAAAACAGATTTCATCGTCCTACTCTCATCGAGTCGGTAATAATGATTTTTTGAAAAAAGGTCCAAAATTTTGGAACTTCAAGGACCTCTCACGTCCAGGACGATTTTTTTAAAAAATATCTGACCTTATATTCTTGTTCTACGCCCCCGAATTAGTAAGTGTGCCAAATTTCACGGCGATAGGAGTCGGAAAATTATTTTTCGAAAATTGAGATTTTCTTAAGGGTAACCCCTTAAAATTTTACCAAAAATCGAAAGTTCTCCGATCGACCTGAAATTTGAATCATATACTAATTCGAGGGCGTAGATTAAGAAAATCCAATCAGAATGTTAGTGGAGAGTCTGGTTCGTTTTTTATGGCCCGAGGAAAATCGAAAAAATTGGACCTTTTTTAAAAAAATCATAATTGTTCAACCAGAAGACTTACGTCTATAAATAAGTGGCTACGTACTCACAAAGGATCCAGATATAACCAAAAAAATTCGATATTGTCCAGCCTCACGCGTTTGATCTGTACGACGACCCAAAGTTGACACAAATTTCGAAATTTTGGTCAACTTTGAGACGTCGTGCCGACCAAAATAATGAAGCTGGGTGATGTCGAATTTTTTCACGTGCGGTTCGATCCCTTATCTATGCAATAAAATAGATTTCATCGTCCTACTTTCATCGAGTCGGTAATAATGATTTTTTGAAAAAAGGTCCAAAATTTTGGAACTTCAAGGACCTCTCACGTCCAGGACGATTTTTTTAAAAAATATCTGACCTTATATTCTTGTTCTACGCCCTTGAATTAGTAAGTGTGCCAAATTTCACGGCGATAGGAGTCGGAAAATTATTTTTCGAAAATCGATATTTTCTTAAGGGTAACCCCTTAAAATTTTACCAAAAATCGAAAGTTCTCCGATCGACCTGAAATTTGAAACATATACTAATTCGAGGGCGTGGATGAAGAAAATCCAATCAGAATGTTAGTGGAGAGTCTGGTTCGTTTTTTATGGCCAAAAGAAAATCTAAAAAATTGGACCTTTTTTAAAAAAATCATAATTTTTCAACTAGAGGACCTTCGTCTATAAAATAATAAGCTACGTACTCACAAAAGACCCAGATATAACCAAAAAAATTCGATATTGTCCAGCCTTACGCGTTTGATCTGTACGACGGCCCAAAGTTGACCCAAATTTCGAAAATTTCTCACCAAATCCGGAATATTTTCCAAACCGAATCAGTTACGCAAAATCTAATTACAGATTCGTAATCTACGTGTTCGAATCCATAATATATGATGTGCATATTGTCATAGCTTCAAAAATAAAATTTCGCCCGGAATCGCTAAATCTTACCCCCCACCCCTCTGCGCTTTGATGTTTATTCGCGGTTCTTTATGAAAAATTTTTTAAGTCCCAAATAAAATTTTTTTTTCGAAAATCGTCGACCTTGTTATCGTTTCCTATTAAATCGAGGTCGTAGATCACGAATATGTCATTAGAATTCGTTTTTCCAAAAAAAATTCATAAACTTCTTCGAGGTCACAGAACTTTTCTCGCTGAATTTCGCTATTACACTCTATCACGAAGCATTATCTTGATAGATATTGATTTTAAAAGCATCATTATAAAGATTTCAAGCAATTTTCGTTACAAAAATTACCAGGAATTGTTAAAATAAATTGATATCCTCATTGTTTACAATTTCCCTTTTTGATGTACGCGGGTACGCGTACAGCACTATATCATGCAGGGTTGCCAGTGCCAGTCAATTTCCTGAATCTATTATGCCGGGGAAATTTTGAAGGATATTCATTTTCAAAATTGGTTTTTAGTCAATATAAGTTGTTAAAGTATAGTTTTCTTTAAGTATTATATTCCAAATTTCCATTTCCGAGTTCAGGTTATTCTTGCTTGGTTCGAAATACTAAATTCTAGCGGTCGCCCTGCCATGGGTGAACACATTCGCGTTAGTCACAGGTGGTTTAATAACTAATAAAAATGCTTAGTTCAGAAGATATTAAGTACTTGGTTAGGTTAGGTTAGTTCAGTTTAGGACAGTGCCAGTTCGAATCTGAAGAGTAAATTAATTAACTCTTCTGATTCGAACTGGCACTGTTCTAAACTAAACTAACCTAACCTAACCAAGTACATTAACCTTATTTTTCCATTGTGTGCTTTCACCCATGGCGGGGCGACCGCTAGAATCTTGTGTTCCAAATTTCCCAACTTCTCTCCATAACCCAAACTTTCCTCTTTTCCATTCTCCTTTCCTGGCAGAGTTGGTCCACACCTCCTCGTTATCTTTGCTGAATAACTTTTCTAACCATCTCATAAATTGTACTAATAAAACAATTGCATGATGGAATGTGTTGGAACAAGTTCACTGTTCACTAAGTTGGGCCTAGGGAATTTTTCCTATTCAGTCTAATCGGAAATGTTTTCGATCCGGCAACACTGTAAAGTAGTAGACTGAAGTTGCTGTCAGATGTCGTTCTTCCGAACTTCAAAACCATCATGGCCGAATATATGCCGAAAATAAACAATGAGCAAATGAATGTAATTTCACAATTCCTGGCAATTTTTGTAGTGAAAATTGCTTTAAATCTTTATATTGATGCATTTATAACCAATATCCATCAAAGGAATAGTTCGAGATGGAGTGTAATAGCGAAATTCAGCGAGAAAAGTTCAGTGACATCGAAGAATTTTGTGAATTTTTTTTGGAAAAACTAGAAGCGAGCGACATTTTTTGACTTCGGATTCGTGATTTCTATACCAAAATTAGTGAGTACTGATTTTTTCATAAAATTTAGAGCGTTATGCGATCTCCTAGACAATTACCTTTATTTTCTATTTCCAGTAGACTCTTAAGAGCAAACAACACCTCGATTAAAACGCGGTGACTCCTGGAGACCAGAGTTCGTTTTTTTCAAAAGGCAACATTAGACTACAGAGAAATGGTTTTAATGAATATTAGGTGCCATAGGAAATAGAATAAGTTCTTATGAACACTCAAGACCAACTGGTTAAGGCATCTCTCTTAATTAGCTATAAAGCATCAATATATTGCAGAACAAGGCCTATAAAAATACAATTTAGTTCAACATTGAATTTATTTTCAACTTTTCAAAAGATATCAATAATACATTGATCATGAAATACAAATGAAAAAGCCAATTCATTCGAAGCCGAAATTTTAATTTCTAGGCATCTAAAATAATTGTAGGACTTTGGCAGTACCCCTCAATATTAGACCTCGATCTACTGTTCAAGAATAAGAAACAGTAATATGAATTCTAATGAAAAACTACATTTAAATGAAGGTATTATTGTCACTGAATCATTGACCTCTTTAATATTACACAATAACCTTTTATCAAGAAAATCGTCTAAACTCATCAAGCTACAAAAGATTCAAGTTTTTAAAGAAAGTGATAATTCAATTTAACTTCTCATTAATTCCCAGCAACTGCGGAAACATATCAAAAAGTATTTAACTAATAAAAAAATCTCATCTTGTATTCTTCAGGTACTTTGAATTGTAGATCAATTCATGAAGAAAGTAAACTTTGATAAAGGAAAATAAACCCCAATTTATTCTCGAGCGAGTTGTATTTCATTCAAATCTTTTTAATTTATATTTTAGAATTTCGTGAATATTGCTCAGACCCAAAATCAATTTCAATTAACTCCTGCAAATCAGGATCGGAAAATACAAGAAACTGATAATCATTTATTTGCTAATTTTTATACAAGTAATTTGAAATATTTCATAACTAGCTACTTTGTCATTTGAGTAGTCTCCAAATATTTTTCTTCTTTAATATCTTGAATTAAATGAACATCATTATTCAATTCTGTTAGCCAATCTTGAAATTTTCAAATAATACTAAAGCTTGGCAATATAAAACAAAGTATATTCATTAAATCAAGGAGTTGTTGGGAAAATATTACAGATAAGATTTTATGGAATGAAACTCTGTTTTACATACAAAACCCTAAAATTGCCATGTCCACTAGTTTGTTTCATTGACTAGAAGGTGAAACGATATTTATTACCCGCAATAAACGATCCAAGCACCATAACATGAAAACAATTAATTACTTCAGAAAAATTCAATTGAATTTTTTTTTTGGAAAGCTACTCAGGATATAAGTTCGAAGAAAAACTTACATTCAAAAGATTATCCTTTGCATATCCATTCATCAAATTTAATGTTGTATAAATATTCTTTTTCAGTGTGCAATCTTAATATTAATACACTGCTGCAGCTTGTAATAATAATAATCAATATTCCCTTCACGAACAGCTTTCCACCAAATTAAATAACTATAGAATATATTTATGATCACCATCGAGTTTTTATCTAACACAAAAGTATGATTCAAATCATTTCACCATATTCCTAAATTAAAAAGAGTGAGATGATTTTTTACCCAAATAGTTAATATCGTTCACCCGGAAGTCAATAAAACTTTTCTTAGAAAAAATAGAATTCATTAAACGACAAATTCACATAATTGACATCATTTTAAAAATATATCTCAGTAAATTAAAATCATCTCCAATAATTGCTAAAATAATCACTTAAAATATCAAAAAACTATCCTCGATCATTATAGGAAGGAAAATCAAACGATCACATAATTAACTTGCATTTCGCAACAATATAACAGACATCAAACCTCAACTGTGTGAGTGACTAGATGAGAAACTTTACACTGTTCCTAATTTAAAAGTGTAACAATCACAATTCGACTCGTTTTACCTCTATACACTAAACCGTTTCAACTATTTCTTCGAATTAATTTTTGTCAAATTTATTGTTGTTTCGAAACAATCCATTGAAACCGTTAAAGACTATAATGAGAATGACACACCTGACAGTTGAGAAGTATGGAGGTTTCTCGACAAATTCTATATGATATTTATCAAACTTTATATATATTTTTTGTACATACCGTCTATTGTATATGATACTGTCACCATGAACTTCCGAAAGCTAAGCGAGATGAAGGGAAAATAAAGATTCATCACAAACTTTCAAGGGAGGTTTTAGCTCAGACTAAACTGAAATCTGCGATTGATATATTCAAGTTGTGTTCTATCTGATTCAATTTTATGTCAGAAGATATTTGATGCTACAATAAATGTTCACTTGAAGGCAACTGCTTTATTGATCTGAAGATAATATATAAATATATTTATAATATATTTATTAGTTGCAGAAATATATGAAGATATATTTAGTTTTCGTTCCGATATATTAATTTTTTATCAAGTAAAATATGTTTCCGAGTTGGACGTCTTAAATTTTTGAAGATGTGAGATCCAATATAATTATTAATTTGATCTATTCAACATCATAACAAAAATATATTTCTGCAACTAATAAATATATTAACCCAAAAATAAATATATTCGCAAAAAAACTTTCGTTCCAAACGTTGCCGTTTACAATAAAATACTTTTCACTAAAATTCATTGTTGTTAGTTAGCTTAGCTACCTTCCAAAGTTTGTGATAATTTTTTTGAAGCACTGTATGAAAACACGAATGCGTAATAAAATATTGAATACTTTAATTACTGTGAAAATGTATAATTCACTTCATTTGTAATCTACGAATCTAATCGAAGTGAAAAGCAAATAGTATAATTGAACAGATGTAAACGTGTTTTAGCTGCTATAATCATTTTCAAGTATACCTTTCAAATAAAATATTCTTATATAATAGTTTGTTTTGATTTTCACATATCTGTATAATTACCTATAAGTTATATTTTCATATGAAGCTATGACGAATTATTTCTACTGGGTGTTACAGAAAGTAGTGGCAGTGGAGAGAATATCTTTATGTTGGTACCTGAATCATCCCAACGTTTTAGTTTTCAAAAATCAGTTAGTTAAGTATTAATAATTTGCGAACTGCTATTTACTTTGATCTTTTATTATTTCATCAGAATGAAAATAGAAACCCAGAAATAATAATCGGTGACTTCAAACAATCAGAAGTTGAAGAAACTGTAACACTTTCAAAAAATAACCTGTATAGAGGATGATTCACATACTTTTGAGTATTCACTTGACGTCACTCATTTTCTGAAACACCCTGTAATGTGTGCTATATTATTGACATGTCAAAAAAAAATTATTATATGATATCAATATAATTTTTCACACATATTCACCGAATTGGCATCAACATGAACTAGCAACCAATAATAGCTAGTTTATGTTTTTAGCTGTAAACTGTCCATATCCATTTAATTAACTTTTACACCTTAGGGAATAATGTGAAATCTCGTTATTACTAATGAAGATTATTTTGAATATATTTACAATTTTCATTGTACCACAATTACCAGAATTCATCCTAATTCGCTATATATCTAAATAAAATTAAATAAAAATTACAATCAACAATATCTACCAGAGATTATAGCCGAGAAGCTGGCGCATCAAAATCGCGTATTAGCTCTACTGGTGTGACATCACGCCGCCATCCTGGTTGGAGCAATTCATGATCCATCATACAAATGAACTACTGGATTTTCATGCATCAGTCAAACATCATGGTATGAAAACGTTAAAAAAAAATATTAAAATTTGAATATTTCGACCAATCACAACGGTTCACTAATGCATGGAAGTCCAACTTTTATAGGGTTCGGAAGTTTGAAATCTTGGTTAAGTTGATATCATTTTTCGATTCATTAGGCTATTTATGTGCATTTCTAGACCTCAAAGAATATACTTCATGATTATTTGTTAAAAAGTGCGTAAACATAACCTAAAGACTCAATGAATTAAAAAATAATGGAAAATAGGGTCAGTTTATTTATGATTTTTTTTTGGTTGCAGTTAAGGCAGACAAATATTTGTTTCTGCACAAAAGAGAATAATTACGTAAGGTTCTTCAACTAGATTTGATAGTGAGGTGAAACTTGGAATTTTCAAAATGAATTAAAAAATAATGGAAAATAGGGTCAGTTTATTTATGATTTTTTTTTGGTTGCAGTTAAGGCAGACAAATATTTGTTTCTTCACAAAAGAGAATAATTACGTAAGGTTCTTCAACTAGATTTGATAGTGAGGTGAAACATGGAATTTTCAAAATGAATTAAAAAATAATGGAAAATAGGGTCAGTTTATGTATGATTTTTTTTTGGTTGCAGTTAAGGCAGACAAATATTTGTTTCTTCACAAAAGAGAATAATTACGTAAGGTTCTTCAACTAGATTTGATAGTGAGGTGAAACTTGGAATTTTCAAAATGAATTAAAAAATAATGGAAACTAGGGTCAGTTTATTTATGATTTTTTTTTGGTTGCAGTTAAGGCAGACAAATATTTGTTTCTGCACAAAAGAGAATAATTACGTAAGGTTCTTCAACTAGATTTGATAGTGAGGTGAAACTTGGAATTTTCAAAATGAATTAAAAAATAATGGAAACTAGGGTCAGTTTATTTATGATTTTTTTTTGGTTGCAGTTAAGGCAGACAAATATTTGTTTCTTCACAAAAGAGAATAATTACGTAAGGTTCTTCAACTAGATTTGATAGTGAGGTGAAACATGGAATTTTCAAAATGAATTAAAAAATAATGGAAAATAGGGTCAGTTTATGTATGATTTTTTTTTGGTTGCAGTTAAGGCAGACAAATATTTGTTTCTTCACAAAAGAGAATAATTAGGTAAGGTTCTTTAACTAGATTTGATAGTGAGGTGAAACTTGGAATTTTCAAAATGAATTAAAAAATAATGGAAACTAGTGTCAGTTTATTTATGATTTTTTTTTGGTTGCAGTTAAGGCAGCCAAATATTTGTTTCTTCAAAAAAAAGAATAATTAGGTAAGGTTCTTCAACTATATTTGATAGTGAGGTGAAACTTGGAATTTTCAAAATGAATTAAAAAATAATGGAAACTAGGGTCAGTTTATTTATGATTTTTTTGGTTGCAGTTAAGGCAGCCAAATATTTGTTTCTTCACAAAAGAGAATAATTAGGTAAGGTTCTTCAACTAGATTTGATAGTGAGGTGAAACTTGGAATTTTCAAAATGAATTAAAAAATAATGGAAAATGGGGTCAGTTTATTTATGATTTTTTTTGGTTGCAGTTAAGGCAGCCAAATATTTGTTTCTTCACAAAAGAGAATAATTAGGTAAGGTTCTTTAACTAGATTTGATAGTGAGGTGAAACTTGGAATTTTCAAAATGAATTAAAAAATAATGGAAACTAGGGTCAGTTTATTTATGATTTTTTTTGGTTGCAGTTAAGGCAGACAAAAATTTGTTTCTGCACAAAAGAGAATAATTACGTAAGGTTCTTCAACTAGATTTGATAGTGAGGTGAAACTTGGAATTTTCAAAATGAATTAAAAAATAATGGAAAATAGGGTCAGTTTATTTATGATTTTTTTTGGTTGCAGTTAAGGCAGCCAAATATTTGTTTCTTCACAAAAGAGAATAATTAAGTAAGGTTCTTCAACTAGATTTGATAGTGAGGTGAAGCTTGGAATTTTCAAAATGAATTAAAAAATAATGGAAAATAGGGTGTTTATTTATGATTTTTTTTGGTTGCAGTTAAGGCAGACAAATTTTTGTTTCTGCACAAAAGAGAATAATTACGTAAGGTTCTTCAACTAGATTTGATAGTGGGGTTAAACTTGGAATTTTCAAAATGGATTAAAAAATAATGGAAAATAGGGTCAGTATATTTATGATTTTTTTTGGTTGCAGTTAAGGCAGACAAATATTTGTTTCTTCACAAAAGAGAATAATTACGTAAGGTTCTTCAACTAGATTTGATAGTGAGGTGAAACTTAGAATTTTCAAAGGAAAAGTTAATTCTGACATGAAAAAAGGAACAAATCAATTGGGATTAAACCCAGTATGTCTGCTAGAGAAGGAGTTGAAAACCAGATCATACCTATATACAAAAGCATGCTGAAAATAAACTTAAATTTATATATTTTGAAATTCATCAACATTTGTAGGTTATGTGAACACACCATTTATTTACCAATCATGAATTCACTCCCTTATAACTCGAGTGAAAATTTGACTGATTCATTTTGAGGTCCATGTATAAATCCTCGAACCAATTAATTTCAAAATTTCCACGCAAAACGTAAGATAACCTTCCTTACCTGCATCAACCAACATGACGGCACAACGTCATCGCCAAGAGAGCTTATTGCAGCCGGAAAAATAGTAATATACATAGTACGATTCACCAGAGAGATTCGAACTGCATGTTACCGAATCCCGGGGTTTTCCTACACTCCCAATATTTTCCGTTGTACTGCCAGGCGTCCTCTCTCGACATCGAGAACCATCTAGGCTCGTATTTTATGCTCAATTCCTCCCTCCTCCTTCTCCTCTCTCTCTGAGCCGTCTCCAGTTGCAGTTTGAGGTTCTCGGCCAGTGTGAGATCCCCCTCTTCGAGGGCCCTCTGATCGGGTCTGAGTCTCGTGTCGGTTGGAGGCAACGAATTCGAATCGGGGCCCAATTCGTTGAGTTCTATCGCGAAACGCGTGAAACCGTAGTACCTTTCGTGATTTGGGGGTAACGTGCCGGCTCTCCAGATGCATCTGGCAGAGGGTGCGACTCCGCAATACAAGGATTCCGACCATTTCCCGAATAGGCGTCTTACCGGTTTACCCGCTTCGTCGTAGACTGCTCCGACAACCTGGAAGACAAATATTGTTAACGTAAGATGATAGGAGATAATCAGGTCGATTCTGTTTGCGTATTGCTATGAACCTTGCTATTCTAGTCATATTGGTATCTTTCTAATTTATAGCAATATGGCCATTATGTTACGTATTCTGTTTCGAGTGTTATAGCAATGTTTGTTATGAATTTTGTCATAACAATATTGCTATCATAGACTTCCATAATTGGTGATTTTAGAGCTGACAACACTGTATTTTGTGACTTGAGAACTACAAGGAAGAAGAAAATAACCCTAATTCGTGAGTTTTCTTTATGGTTTCGCATACATAACCTCTATCTACGGCTTTCTTTATTCATGTAAACATCGACATAAAAAATGTTAGGAAACGAAAGGAGTCAAATTGACCAATAACCAATTTCCTGGATACCAATAAAATATTGATTATCAGAAATCGAATGCAGCAATTTTAATTAGGCGTTAATAATTCGAAATTCGATCAACTTTTTCATTGGCACTTCAAAGGGATTGCTGTTGTTGAGATGATTAGAATAATCATCTCAGCTGTTGCCTATGCCTGTATCTTAGTCTAAGAATTTTCCTTGAAATTAAATAATATTCTAGAGAACCTTGAACACATTTCCATTAGCATATACTTTTTTTTATTCATGTAAACATCGACTTATTCGAAAATGTTATGAAACAGAAAAACCAATTAAAGTCAAATTGACCTATTTTCTGGATACCGATAGAATTTCGCATTGTGCGCTTTCCTAGATATATCTGGGGCCTTTGACAACACAACACATGTATCTGTCAAAGAGGCACTTGTAAGGCGAGGAGTAAACGATACCATTATAAAATGGTTGTGTAAGGTGCTCTCGACGAGGACAGCTGAGACATTGGTGGGCAGTCAGACCATCTCTGTTAAAACTACTCGCGGAACACCTCAAGGAGGAGTACTATCCCCCCTCCTATGGAGCCTGGTAGTGGATGAACTATTGCACAGGCTTACGGAGCTTGGCTTCGAATGCATAGGATATGCCGATGACATAGTCCTAATAGTAAGAGGCAAATTCGAGGATGTCCTCTGTGAGTTGTTGCAGAGGGGCCTCAGAATTATTGAGCAGTGGTGCTTATCAGTGGGTCTCAAAATCAACCCAGCAAAGACCACAGTAATTCCCTTTACTCGGAAGAGAAACCTTCCAGCTATGAAGTCCATTTCGGTAAATGGAGTTGTTGTAGGATGGAAGTCTGAAGTCAAATATCTGGGAATCACCCTAGATAGTAAGCTTCTGTGGAATGACCATGTTAAAATTACTGCTAGTAAAGCAATAAGGGCTTTAATGATGTGCAAAAGACTATCCGGCAAAACTTGGGGGTGTAACCCTAAAATACTGAGATGGATGTACATCATGATTGTAAGACCGATAATAACATACGGGGCAGTAGTTTGGTTTGCTAAAGCAGGGCAGACAAGCACGAGGAAAATACTCGACAAGGTACAAAGGCTTGCCTGTGTTTGCATCACTGGGGCTATGAGAACATGCCCGACTAGAGCACTTGAGGTCATCATAGATCTCAGTCCTCTACATCTAGTGATCAGAAGGGTAGCCCATGAAGCTATCCTTAGAATCTCTAGGAAAGGTACAGGGAATGAGAGAATCAAAAGTCAGAGAGCCTGGTCCTCCCTGAACAAGTACATCTCATTAGCGAACCTACCTAGTGACGTTATGATTAAAAAAGTAAGCATCGAGAAGAACTTTGACTCAATGCTATGTAAAAGGGAAGAATGGGAAAAGGAATACACTACCCAAAAACTCAAAGCAAATACCGTTAAATGCACTGAACTCCCATGTCATCGACTCAAAGCTGATATGGGAGTGCCGAAGGAAACTCAATGAAGTAGGCAAGAATAACAAGGTCTCCTTAGTCTGGGTTCCTGGGCACTCAGGAATCAAAGGAAATGAAGAGGCCAACACTCTAGCCAGAAAGGGAGCACAAACGCTACCTACTGGCCCAGAACCTTTCTGTGGTATAGGCAAATGTACCTATAAGAAAGAGTTTTTGGAGAAAGAAGGAAATGAAAGAGGGGCACTGTGGAGGAATTCTCCAGGAATGGAACACTCTAAAAAGTTCCTTCGGAACTTTGAAATTGCTAGATCCAAAAATCATCTGGATCTCAGTAAGAATAAGTTACGCCTCCTCACTGGTTTCCTCACAGGACACTGTCGCCTAAGGAAGCACATGATGAGAATGGGCTTATCAGAAACTGACGAGTGCAGATTTTGTGGAGAGGAGGAGGAAACCCCTGTTCACCTGATCACAGAATGCCTCGCCATTGTGAGCCTGCGCAAAAGATACCTTGGACAGGAGCATTATAGGAGGAATGAGAACTTAGCCTCCTTGAAGCCCTCACAGATATTAGAATTCATCAGAGCTCTTGAGCTGGAGGGCGAGCTGTAGGTTGCGAAAACAGCTCTGACAAGGAGGCACAATAGACCTTAAGGTCGCAGTGGAACGTAACCCCTTACCAACTATCAACTATCAACATCGACTTATTCGAAAATGTTATGAAACAGAAAAACCAATTAAAGTCAAATTGACCTATTTTCTGGATACCGATAGAATTTTGGTTTCCAGAAATCAAATGCAGCAATTTTATGCAGGCGATAATAATTCGAAATTCGATGAACTTTTCTGTTGGGAATTCAAAGGGATGGCGGTTGTTGATATCATTAGAATAATCAGGTCAGCTGTTGCTTACTATACCGGTGTTTTAGTCTAAGAATCCTTAAAATTAAATATTCTAGAGAACCTTGAACACATTTCTATTAGCACATTCTTCCCTATCTTCAATATTTTCGAATTCTTGGAAGAAATAATACTGAAACAAATGGATCTCTGAGAGATTCCTTTTCTAAACTTTCTTGTTATGAAGCATAGCAAGTACTATTTTGAGGTTGCTAAGATAGCAATGTTGATAGCAAGATTCTTGTTAAACTGACAGACCATATTGCTCAAAATCGTTGATCAGAATACCAATAATTCCAATCTTGTTATGATAGCAATATCTTTTTCCTAGCAATATTGCTATTTGCAAACAGAATCGACCTGAAATTTAAGTTGGGATTCCTGATTTCATGCAAACAGTGTCAATTTTCATAGGATACGTTCCGAAAATCATCTCTTTTGTTTCGGTTGCCGATTTTCCGCTCCGTAAATATGAAATATTCGGATGGTTCCTGGAACAAGCGCGTGAAAAAGGTTATTTACGGAATCTGGTTGATGAAAATGCGGTCGATTTACTGTCACCAGAACGATTTTCTATGGTAAAAATCCATAGCATAGAACAATCTATGTTTACTTCAGGTTTGTTTTGGTTCCGAGTTCAGATCTGTTCGGGACGGTTCTAGCATGGACCATAGATCTGTGCTAGAACCGTTCCGTACAGTTCTGAACTCGGAACCTAAAGTAAACATAGATTGTTCTATGCTATGGATATTTACCATAGAAAATCGTTCTGGTGACAGTAAATCGACCGCATTTTCATCAACCAGATTCCGTAAATAACCTTTTTCACGCGCTTGTTCCAGGAACCATCCGAATATTTCATATTTACGGAGCGGAAAATCGGCAACCGAAACAACAGAGTTGATTTTCGGAACGTATCCTATGAAAATTGACACTGTTTGCATGAAATCAGGAATCCCAACTTAAATTTCAGCCAATCGGGGACGATCTTAACAAAAACCTATATTTGGAAGGAATTATCTGGTTTGAAGAGCCGAGGCATGTTTTACGGGTATTTATGAATAACGCGAACCTTATCATGTCGAATTTGTCTTGAAATTCCCGTTCCCAGTGAAAGTAAACTTGCTAAGTAAATTGTGGGTTGGCAACTTGGGCCGAAGTCGTCGATTAAAAAACGCGCCCTATAGCTGTTTGGATCGGTCAATCTTTTTCTATTTGAATGATATTAAATTCTTGCTTTTAGGTTAATTTCATCCGCAACTTAACCGTGAGGCTTAGCTATTCAGATCTGTAAACTCTACCAGTACTGAAAACACAATATAAATCACTTACCTCATGCCTTTTACTCGACCAATAGCTAGCCTTATTGAACGTCAATTTACAAGTGATCCTACCATTGGTAATGTTCAGTTCTCCGTACTGATCCACCCAACGTTGTCCGCTAAACAAATTATGTACACAGGTAGTCACTTTGTTCCAAGTATACAGATCACCAGTCTTCGGTAACAACACGTTTATCGTGCCCAGGGGTTGGAATTCCATGCTTTTGCCCCAGAACTTCGTCTTCACCCTCGCGTCCTGCCAGAACGTGAAATTCGGGCTCTCGGCATGGCAGGAACTCACAGGGGGATGATGCGACACCTGCTCGGCCAGGAATCGGAAGCCCCTGTCTTCTCTGATGCACTCGTAGGTCTCGCCGAGTAGGGGATTGAAGGGTTTGTTGCCCGCTCGACTCAGGGTGCTGGCGTAGGCCGATACGGCGAACGCGGCTATCTCTACCATACGTTCGTAGGGGTCGTCGAGGGATGCTGCCTTGTCCAACAGATCGGAGTATTCCAGTTCTTCGCACAGCCTTTGTAGGACGTTCAGGGGCTCGTTCAAAGCGACCGGCATACTGATCTGGGAGAGGTCTTTGCCGATATTGCGACTAAGGAGGTTCCAAAGGGATAATCCTTCGGTCGGGGGCCTGGGGACTGGAAGCATGGTTCTTCTACCCGTCAAACCTTGGTTTCCTTGAAGAGAATCGAATTGAGAATATATGAATTTATAATGAAAAGAAAAAACAGATTTTCAAGGGATTCTTGCATTTGAAAACACCCTTGAACAGAAAGGCGATTTAGATATGAAAATATGAACTATTACCTACTATCTCTTACAGTATGTCTCAAATGTTTTTTCTTGGCCAACATCTTTCTTAGTATGAATGAATCGTCTTCTAATGTATTTTGAATATATCATCCATCTACTTTGCATGAACATAATATAACCAATTAGATTTTTGATTATAAATAATGAATCTGAATAGGTAAAATCAGATAAAATTCTTCAATACATCTTCATGACATATAACTTATATTTTGACTTATTTGTCATTCCCAAGATTTTCTTTCCAGTAATTTTATTTTTATTGAGTCGAAAATATTTTCAAACCTCGAAAGAATAAATTCCCGATTCAGAAATATATACTCCATTCAGTTTTATGAAATTAGTTGGTATTTTTTGGAATAGGTCTATCAAGTCCTATCCTGAAGAAATGAAGACTTCTATTGCAGGAAATTTTTATTTATTTGTATATTGGAAACATGTTAAGTTTTATTTTTTAGGATAAAAAATGTATGTTGTATAGGCCCAGTGGCCAATATTTTTGTATTGATTAAGGGTCAGAAATGAATAACCCTTGGTTGTTTGTTGTTAAGATTTTGTAATTAAATTGGTTTAGTAACATATGTAATTACTATGGTCTTTGTGTGGAAGGGACAACGTCGCGTAGTTATCCGACAGGAAAATAACTATAACCAAACATTTTTTAATAGACGACTTCGGCCCAAGTTGCCAACCCACAATTTTCTTCACAAATTTACTATCACTGGGGAACGGGAATTTCAGGACAAATTCGACATGATAAGGTTTGTGTTATTTATAAATATCTATAAAAGGTGCCTCGGCTGTTCAAACAAGATCATTCCTTCCAAATATAGGGTATTGTTAAGATCATCTCTGATTGGCTGAAATTTAAGTTGGGATTCCTGATTTCATGTTGATAGTGTCAAATTCATACAGGATATGTTCCGCAAATCAACTTGGTTGTTTCGGTTGCCGGTTTTCCATTCCGTAAATATGAAATATTCGGTTGGTTCCTGACAAAATGATTGATTACGGAATTTCATTGATGAAAAAACGTTCTCTTTGTCACCAGAACGACAGTCAATGTTCTATGGTAATATATCCATAACATAGAAAAATCTTAATTTACTTTATGATTCATAGACCATAGAAGAGACAACAATCAACAATGGAAAAATTACTAGGTATGGTCTATGGATCATAAGGTAAATAAAGATTGTTCTATGCTATGAATATGTTACCATAAAACATTGATTGTCGTGCTAGTGCATAGACTTAATATGTCTATGTTCTGGTGACAGAAAGATTGCTTTTTCATCAATCAAATTCCGGAATTAACCTTTTTTTCAGGGACCAACCAAATATTTCATATTTACAGAACGGAAAACCGACAGCTGAAATAACCAAGTTGCTTTGCGGAACATATCCTTCATAAACTTGACACTATTAACATGAAATCAGGAATCACAACTAAAATTTCAGCCTAACAAAAACCTATATTTGGAAGGAATCATCTTGTTTGAGGAGCCGAGACATCTTTTACGGATATTTATAAATAACGAGAACCTTATCATGTCGAATTTGTCCTGAAATTTCCATTCCCCAGTGAAAGTAAATTTGTGAAGAAACTTGTGGGTGGGCCGAAGTCGTCTATTATGCAGAGTGGAAAATTGTGAACTGTCATGGCCTACCAACTAACTTTTATAAAGAGTGAGTGGACTATACATGCCTAGCATTATTCATAACCTTCTACAAAGAAAAAAATATATGAAAACAAGAAAACCAAAACTGGAGTATATCTGAAGTGTAAACTGGTAGAATGGGGGTTTTTCCTGAATTTGGGTTATTATTGCAAATGCAAAGTGGAACATTATTATTATGGGTTCGATTAATTTTCCCAAATTACCTTCAGAAAGTATTCAAAATCAGATTTCAAAATGGGGGTTTGGGATTTGCCAGGCATGCACAAAGTGACAACGGTGTTTAGTAGAATAGCTTCTTCTGCTATAGAATAATGAAATATTTATTCCTATTCTGTGGTACACACGTGTTCTTTGTCAATATAACCAAACAATTTCCGTTTGCGGCTCTGAATAAAGAACATAAGGAAAGAGCATAATGCCTCAAAATGTGGGTCCGGGATGGATGTTGCATATGGCCGACTCTCCTTTCACTTTGAAGAGAGCACAACTTGTTCCGAGACTTCTTTGTCTGAAAAAACTAACTAATATGATTCATACTTGGAGGTTCAATATGGGCGCCTATGTCCCACTTTTATACGAAGTAGAAAGGCGTTATGCTCCTTCCTGTTGTTCTTTATTCTAAGGTTTGCTGTTTATCAGTAATATGACAGTCTGTGCTCTTCTTTTTCTATTCCTTGGTCATTGTCGAAGTATAGGTATCTCTGTTTTCCTAAGCAAAGTAACACATTTGACGTCCTTTTCTTCCCGAGAAAACTGAATCCGACGTTGCCATATCGAGCACTCAAGACAAATCCCTATAAATGCAAATCCCCATTTTTATTTTTCAGTTTTAGGTGATCAAACATTTTTTTTTAAATATAATATTGAAATTATATATTTGAAATGTGATGTTCTAAAGGTTTTTCATGAAAATTACTGCATTTTCGCTTGAAGGAAAAATATTCATTTGAAGTTTGTCTTTGTTCAGACATTAATTCAACCTCAAACTGGCATTTGACAGAGTAACGACGATATGAGCGCCATGAGAAATAATGCGGAAATTAATTGAGCTAGCGGTCCATTTCGTGAAACTCGATGGAGGCTTTGAACAGAAAATGTCGCGAGTTGACCTGAAAGTTTTAAAAGAGAAAGTCTTCAAGACATCATTGATATGACTTCATCCAACATCGTCAAAAATAACCAATTTCCAATTTAATCATGTATACCTACTCCATTCAACAGAGTGGAATAACTTTCATGGCCTACCGACTGACTTTATAAGAATGAAAGAATACATAATAGGATATTCAGATTCGTTACTTCCACCTCAGAAGCATTCATAAATTGAATTGATTCTGTCTTAGGAACAATGAGGAATGGTAAACCCGCAAGATTTCCCGTCGCCGAGATATTAAAAAGGTATTTACATCATTGTAAGCAGTGTATTTTTCTGAATAAAAAATGTGAAATCGAACATAGGCGGTCTCCCTCAATTTGGAAGATATGGGCCCCCAATGTTCCGAAATGAGTCGTTTTCAGGTCCCTTTTACCACCATAAAAACGATCTCTTACTTCATCTGTATATTTCACAAACCACCTTTGAATCTTCAACCAACAAAAAGCAACACTTTTTTCCAAGAATAATCAATATTTAATGAAAAATCAATGAAATTACTGGACAACCACTTAACCTCTGTTCCTTCTGATTTCGACTCAGTCAAAAAGTGAAGTTTGGCAATGGCGCGAATTTCATCGGTCGGAATCGTGCCATCGTGCGTATTCGTGAATGACAGATTATCAGATTATTGCTGGCGAGAAAAATGAAATATCATGAAATATGTTCTTAGTTCTTACTGTTTACTGCGACACTCCAAATCTTCCAATAGGAGAATTCGTTTCTAATGAAATCTACAAGGTTGAAACACATAGAAATGGAATGAGAATACACCCTGATATATATTTCAAGGTACATTTTTTTCATATGTGATAGGTCGCGCCCTTCCCAGATATCCAATGAAGTCGAGGTTATTATATAACCCATTTTATTGGAATACCCTGAATGTCATTCTAAACTGGGACCATCTCGAAGACACAACAAAAAACGAAGTAGATAACAACCTCTCTATTTTGAAGGGGATAGAAAGAAAGTTCAAACGAAAATATTGAGAGTGAAACCTGAAACAAATATTCTCAATGATTTTGTTTTGATGTTAGAATAACCACCTTTTCTTCAGTGACAGAAGCATTTTCCTTACAATCATATCCTTCGACTGTCCATCATTTCATATTTCCCGCCAGCAACTACTCTTCGGTCATAATACGTTGGCCAGCGATGAAAAGACGCTGTTGCCAAGCTCCGCTTTAACATTGAGAAGTATTTCGTAGAAATATCGGTTAAGTGGTTGTCTAATATTTTCACTTTTCTTCCTTTAAATAATGAATTTTCTTGAAAGAAAGTGTTGCTATTCGTTGGTTGAAGGTTCAAAGATGATTTATGAATTAGATTTGAGAAGTGGGAGATCATTTTTATGGCAGAAAAAAGGATCTGAAAATGCATCAATTTGGAACTTTGGGGGCCCATATCTTCCAAACAAAGAGAGACCGCCTATGTTGGCCTTCATATTTCTTGTTCAGGAACTCACACTGCTTACAATGATGTGAATATCTTACTTGTAGCTTCGCGACGGGAAATCTTGCGGGTTTACCTGAGGAATTTTTCGAAAATACGCCTAATTTGACACAGATAAACTTACAAAATTGTATTAGGAATTTTCCCACGTTTCCCACCCAAATAATTGTTCAAACTTGAAGATAGGCTTCCACTTTAGATTCGATCGAGTAAAGATTCTTACGTAAATATTTCTTTATGTGCAGACACACTTTATCGAATTAGCACTTGCAATATCAGTTTCCTAAATATTTTCTTCGCTATAAATGTAACTGTAGTACTGTCGTTTTATTCTTTTATTCAATTTTTGTATAAACCTAATAATGAAGAAATCCCAGCTATGACATCCCAAGGTCATGTGTTAAAACTACCAATCAGATAAAGCCACAAAAGGAACAGAACAAAATCATACAAAAATTGCAAGCACCTACCTGTTATTTCTAGCAAATTATTCGCCGGCATCAGTTCCTGACCTATGTCAGATTCTGAGCTTATACTGCCCTCTCCGCTAGACAAGGACCCAGCCTCCGAACTACTTTCTGACCTTGTACGCACCTCAGACTCCTCCTCCTGAACCTCAAGGTCGCCGTCAATGTCACCGGCACCATTCGGTTTGGACTTTTCATTCGGCAAATCCTCCGCGTCAAAAAATTCAGTCGCACTCACACAAGACGAGCTGTAGCTTAGGGAGTTTTTATGAGGGCGATTCTATGGAATGAAGACAGTATGTGATGAGAATTATTGATGCGTATTCGGCGGGGCTGGTGTTAAGATGCAAAAAAATGGCGTATACACAGACTCGGTTTTATTTTGAACGAAAATGACGATTCTACTGCCACTTCCTTTTTCATTGTGTAGGGGGCGCCACAGAGAAGTGTCAGTTTGACATTCAAGCTTACTTTAAGACGATTAAGCTAGCTTTTGTGCTAGGGAAATTCGGGTATTTGGGGAATCGGAGATTCTTTCCTATTGGCCGACGACGATCACGTGATCGTCGTCAGCCAATAGGGTGAATCTCTCGACCAATAGGATGAATCCCGATTACCCAAATACCCGAATCTCCCTAGCTCTAACGGTGCCTTTAGAATAATTTCCCCAATAACGCCGAAAATAAATATCAGATCAAATAGACGTCTTCGGTCAAAGTTGCCAACCCACAAGTTTCTTCCAAATTTACAATTACTGGGGAAGGGGATTTCAGAACAAATTCGACAAGTTGAGGCTCGCGTTATTTATAAATATCCGTAAAATATGACTCGGCTCTTCAAACAAGATAACTCCTTCCAAATATAGGTTTTTGTTCATATAAATTATGTGTTCACTCCATGATGTAAAAGACTTACATCATGGTTCACTCTCAATAGACGACTTCGGCCCAAGTTGCCAACCCACAATTTTCTTCATAAATTTACTATCACTGGGGAACGGAAATTTCAGGACAAATTCTACATGATAAGGTTCGCATTATTTATAAATATCCGTAAAAGGTGCCTCGGCTCGTCAAACAAGATAACTCCTTCCAAATATAGGTTTTTGTTAAGATCATCTCTGATTGGCTGAAATTTAAGTTGGCATTCCTGATTTCATGTTAATAGTGTCAAGTTTATATGGGATATGTTCCGCAAATCAACTTGTTTATTTAGGTTGCCGGTTTTCCATTCCGTAAATATGAAATATTCGGTTGGTTCCTGAAAAAAAAAGTTGATTACGGAATTTGATTGATAAAAAAAAAAATCTTTCTGTCACCAAAACGACAGTCAATGTTCTATTCATAATGTAAAGAATGTTTTACTTACATCATGGTTTTAGGGTAACATATCCATGGCATAGAACAATCCATTACATCATGGAACAATCTATGATCCATAGACCATACTAACGGCCGGTTTCACAAAACTTTGATTGCCTGATCAAGGGCTTGATTGTCAGTCAACAGTGAATTCTGTGCTCGATTTCAGTTCATTTCCAACCCAACCATCGAATGCAAACCTTAATCAACGAGTTGATCAGACGTGAAAAGCTTTGTGAAACCGACAGTTAGTATTTTTTTCATTGTTGATTGTTCTCTCGTCTATGTTCTATGGATCATACAGTAAATAATGATTGTTCTAAGTAAGAAAAGATTGTTCTATGCTATGGATATGTTACCATAGAACATTCACTGTCATTTTGGTGATGGAAAGATTGCTTTTTAATCAATCAAATTCCGTAATTATCCTTTTTTCAGAAACTAACCGAATATTTCATATTTACGCATTGGAAAACCGGCAACCTAAATAAACAAGTTGATTTGCGGAACATATTCTATATAAATTTGACACTATTGACATAAAATCAGGAATCCCAACTCAAATTTCAGAAAATCAGAGATGATCTTAACAAAACCCCATATTTGGAAGGAATTATCTTGTTTGAGGAGCCGAGGCATCTTTTACGGATATTTATAAATAACGCGAACATTTTCATGTCGAATTTGTTCTGAAATTGCCCTTTCCCGGTGATAGTAAATTTGGAAGAAAATTGTGGGTTGGAAACTTGGGCCGAAGTCGTCTATTGAAATTTGGTGCATTGTTGTTGAATATTGACTTCAGGATCTGTGCAAAATTTCATCTTGAGAGAAGTCTAGAGACTTATTTGTCACAAATGGACACTTAGAAGTCATAAATAATTTCCTAGACAGCATGTGACTCGAGAGTGAACTCAAGACTTCAATCTCAGGTAGACACTTAGCATTAGATCCTGACGAAAGTTTGCAATAAGTTGCTTTGGAAATCATCAACTAATTACGAAGATTCAATGTGATCAGATCAGTACTTTTTGAGATACTGAGGAACAAGTACAAAATTCAAAATTGGTATAACTCAGACACCGTTTGGCCGATTTTGTCCAAGGATTAATCGACAGTCCAACCTAGTCATTTGGGACCATTTTCGGCTCAAAATTCAAAAAAAGTCATTTGGAAAAAAACGAAAACACGCTCTTCCCAGAACAAGCGCGTAAAAACGACTCAAGAAAGTACCTCAACATAACAACTTGATCTAAAGGGTCTTTCAATAGGAACGGGTCGATGTTGGCAGCCTGTGGCGGCCATGTTGTTTTAACGTCGTCTTTCTAACCTATATTTTTTTATTCAGTTAGTAATGCCAAATCACCATGGCAAGTTACACGGTTGAGCAACACGTCCAAATGTTAAAAATGTATTACCAAAATGAGTGTTCGTTAGTGCAAACGTTACGTGCATTGCGCCCATTTTACGGCAGACGAGGTGGTCCTTCAAAGTCGACTCTCCAACGTTTGGTGGCCAAATTCGAATCGACCGGTTCAATAAACAATCTGCCAACACCCGTACGTGCAAAGACCGCCAGATCGGCCGAGAACATCGCTGCTGTCCGTGATAGTGTGCAGGAGAACCCGAGGCAGTCAATTCATCGACGTTCACAAGAACTCGGTCTTTCACAAACATCAACGTGGCGCATTTTGCGTCAGGACTTAGGGCTGCACCCGTACAAGATTCAACTCACTCAGGAGCTCAAAGTTACTGACCATAGGCAACGCCGTTCGTTCGCTGATTGGGCTACAGTGTGTTTGGCAGAGGACCCCAACTTTGGCAGAAAAATCATTTTTTCCGACGAAGCGCATTTCTGGATGAATGGCTATGTGAACAAGCAGAATTACCGTATATGGGATGACAACAACCCACACGAAGTTCACCAAGTAGCCATGCATCCACAAAAAGTGACCGTATGGTGCGGATTTTGGGCCGGCGGTGTTATTGGTCCGTACTTTTTTGAAAACGATGTTGGTGAGGCCATTACCGTCACAGGCGAACGGTACAGAAGGATGATCACCGATTTCTTTTGGCCCAAATTGGACGATCTACACTTAGACGACATGTGGTTCCAGCAGGATGGCGCTACGAGCCATACAGCGGATGCCACCATGGATCTTCTGCATGAACGCTTTGAGGGCATGGTTATCTCTCGCAGAGATGACGTGAATTGGCCACCGAGATCCTGCGACTTATCACCTTTAGACTTTTTTTTGTGGGGTTTTCTTAAGTCGCAGGTCTATACCAATAAGCCACAATCGACCGATGCCCTTAAAGTCAACATAGCTCAGGCTATCGCTGAAATTCAACCCGAACTATGCGGCAGAGTTGTTGAACATTGGACAACTCGAATTCGTGCCACCGTGAGAAGCCGCGGCGGACATTTAAACGATGTGATTTTCCACACATAATGGCATATATAGCTCTTTCAAATAAAAAAAAAAATCGTTAAAATCTCACACACGGCCTTTTTTATTTCATGTCAAAATCGACCCGTCCTTATTGAAAGACCCTTTATAAATTATCACACCAAAATTTCAGACTAAAAGACAGTACGTCTCGATTCAAGCCAAAAAAAACCATGAAAAATCAGAAACTATAAATATGTCTTACCCCTTCGGAAACATGATCTAAAACAGATAGTTCAGCAATATCAGCAGCATCGTGTATCTTCTGTAAACGATTCCTCAGCTCAGTGTTCTGCTGAATTGCCTGATTGAGACTATTCTTCAGATTGACTATACTCTGATTGACGTTCGATTGGCTCTCAGAGTCCAGAGCATTTTTGAGCCTCTCCCTTTCTGTACTTAGGCCAAATGAGAAGGTTTTCAAATTATTCAACACTGAAAATTTTTTGAGGTTATTTGATATATTCCGATTTTTTACACAAAAAAAATTGTGTGTAAGATAAAGCTGTATTACTTGGCACTCAATTTGATGACAAAACAACAGAGGTAAATTTAGGAAAAATATATAATCAAGTAGTGATAATGTTAACCACAAGGTTCCATATATTATCAAATTTGGTTATTTCCTAGTTGAATCAGAGGATGAAGAACGCAAATCCGTTTTAATTTGTTACAAAATTATCTGACAATTTTTTTTTGTGAACAAGGATAGTTTATATCAATTGGTCCAAGATTTGAAGAGTTGACGATAGCATACAGGTAGGAACCAGGGTGTATTCTAAAATAAGTGTTTTCAATTTAACTTATCAAGATAAACCATTTCAAACAAGCTCGCTTTCAAACAAGTTTTAAAATATAAACTGATAAAATGACTTTTAGTCAGACACCAGTAGGATCTCATAACAATAAAATGTTGTAGCAAACTTATGGCAGATCCTGAGTGATCTCATAACCGTCGAATCCGTAATTTTTCAACCAAGTACTGGATTTCAACTCAATAGACGACTTCGGCCCAAGTTGCCAACCCACAATTTTCTTCACAAATTTACTATCACTGGGGAACAGAAATTTCAGGACGAATTCGACATGATAAGGTTCGCGTTAATTATAAATATCCGTAAAAGATGCCTTGACTCCTCAAACAAGATAATTCCTGTCAAATATAGGTTTTTGTAAGGCTGAAATTGAAATTGGGATTCCTGATTTCATGTTAATAGTGTCAAATTCATAAAGGATATGTTCCGCAAATCAACTTGGTTATTTCGGTTGCCGGTTTTTCCGTTCCGTAAATATGAATGATTCGGTTGGTTCCTGAAAAAAAATTCAAAAAGCACTGCCGTGAAGGCAGCAACTTTTGCGCGCATGTTCAATGTAGATGACCGCTTCAGCAACGAATTTGAACGTGCGCGCAAAAGCTGCTGCCTTCACGGCAGTGCTTTTTGAAATTTTTTTCTGATAAATTACTGGATTTCAATTCGATCATATCTGTTTTTTTGGACATATTGTAAAAATAAAATTTTGAATGGGTATATCTACGGAATCATTGGGCGGATTTTACCCATTCACGAATTCGACCTTCGTAATTAAGCCCCAAACCTACTCTCTTATTGTGTTTACGGTCAGCCTAACGGCCAACTGCGTAAACACAATAACTTCCGAAAGAAACAACTTAGAAACTCGATATTTGTAGAGAAGGTTTGGACCTTAATTACGAAGGCCGAATTCGTGAATGGGTAAAATCCACCCAATGATTCCGTAGATATACCCAATCAAAATTTTATTTTTCCAATATTTCCAAAAAAACAGATCAGATCGAATTGAAATCCAGTACTTCATCGAAAATAACAGTTCGAAGTTTCATACAGAATTTAATGAGGATGATATGATGAGAAAATCATAGAAATTTTTTTTTTCAAATTGTTCTAATAACACGATTATCACGAAATTTTGCATAAAATTGTCTTTCAGCATCTTAAAACTAGCTGTGAAGTTTAATCAGGACTGAATCAGTATTTCTCGAGTAATACCGAAAAAATCAACGATATCGAGAAGAAAACCTCGAAATTTGACATATTTTTTCCCGATATCTCCAAAGCTTATGATCGTATCGAACTGAAATTCAGTACACTGCTGTGAAATTAGAAGGTCAAAGTGTGAGTATAATTTTTTTTGGATATGATGAATGGTTTCCGGAAAAAAAATTTTTTTGTAAAAAAATTTAGAAAATTTTTTTTTTAAATTTACTGACAATATGATCTTGACGAAATTTGGCTCAAAGTTGCGCGTCGTTATACTCCACCAAACTGCCAAGTTTGAATCCAATCGCTCGAGTAGTTTCTGAAATAAAAAATAAATAACTTCAAATCTTCAAGTGCCTATAACTCCGAAACTATTCGACCGATTTGGCCCATTAACGAACTTAACCGCGGCATTCTGATGCGCAACCTATCCTGAAAGTTTCAAGTAGCTAGTTTGCTTCTGTCGACAGTTATCGTGTCTACGGACGGCCGGCCGGCCGGACAGAATCAATTTTGACACCGGATTCGTCATCAGTGAGTCCAACCTAGTCGATTGAAACCATTTTCGGCTCAATCATCCAAAATTACAGACATTTGGACAAAACGATAGCACGCTGTTCCCCTAGAACATGCGCGCAAAAAAGATCAATTGCGGAATTTGATTGATGATAAAACGTTCTTTCTGTTCCCAGAAAGACAGTCAATGTTCCATGGTAAAATATCCATAGCATAGAATAATCTTTATTTACTTTATGATCCATAGACCATACTTAGTAATTTATTTTCCCATTGTTTTTTTTTTTTTTTTTTTTTTTTTTTCCTTTATATGTGCCAGGATACTATGTCCATCTACACATCTACAAGTATTTACTCTCAGATTCTTTCTAAATCACCACCACCTATACACTTTACAACATCCATGACCTCGCCGGGATTCGAACCCGGTACCTTCAGCATCCTAGAACATGTTTCCACCCTCTAGTCTACCGAGGTAGTCTTTCCCATTGTTGATTGTTGTCTCCTCTATGTTCTATGAATCATAAAGTAAATAAAGATTATTCTATGCTATCGATATTTTACCATAGAACATTGACTGTCGTTCTGGCGACAGAAAGAACGTTTTTTCATCAATCAAATTCCGCAATTGATCTGTTTTTCAGGAACCAACCGAATAATTCATATTTACGGAATGAAAAACTGGCAACCGAAATAACTAAGTTGATTTGCGGAACATATCCTATATAAATTTGACACTATTAACATGACATCAGAAATCCCAACTTAAATTTCAGCCAATCGGGGACGATCTTAACAAAATCCTATATTTGAAAGGAATTATCTTGTTTGAGGAGCCGAGGCATCTTTTACGGATATTTATAAATAACGTGAACCTTATCATGTCGAATTTGTTCTGAAATTCCCGTTCCCCAGTCATAGTAAATTTGTGAAGAAAATTGTGGGTTGGCACCTTGGGCCGAAGTCGTCTATTGAATTCGTATTTATGGAAATGTAATATATTGACGAAAATATAGAGAAAATATTAATTTCGAATGGTTAATAATGTAAAAATTCACGAATTACAAGACATTTGGGTGAAACGAGCACACTGTCAAATATTCGAGCAAGAAAACAACTGTTGAAAACACATATTAAAAACGTAATTTTAGGACATGAGCCATGTTGCCAAGATTAAGATAATTCATGGTCACTACTTTAATAGTGCCTACTAT
This sequence comes from Myrrha octodecimguttata, assembly GCA_958510865.1. Lineage (NCBI taxonomy): Eukaryota > Metazoa > Arthropoda > Insecta > Coleoptera > Coccinellidae > Myrrha > Myrrha octodecimguttata. The sequence continues at coordinate 74,753,597 of OY294059.1, read as the reverse complement.
TTCCCCAGGTAAAAACTACAATAGTAATATGAATTGAAGATTTTGTAGATATTATTCGCTACAATTTTCAGGATAACAGATCGGAAGAAAAATATGAATTATCATGTATTTTTTGGTTCCTACCAAAATAGAATCGTTTTCAACGTAAACAACAAAATTAAAAATTAGTAAATGATTTCTCTGATTTAATACTGTTTCATTCTTGATTGCAACCAAAAAATTGATAACGTTTTATTCATTAGCATTACAGTGACACTTCCATTTGAATTCTGACAGTAGTTTAATCTCAAAATTAAATTTGACAAATGTGAGCACCATAGAGAAGGATGTGGAATTTAACTAACACCAAGAGTGCTTTTATTAAGTGTTAGGGATCCAAAATAAAAATCTTGAATTCGAACATCATGGGTATCTATTCTAGAACTGATTTCAAGAAGAACTTGTTCAAAATTCACCTGTTTTCGCTAATGTTACGAAGTCGTCTCTCAACTGGATTTCCGAAGATAAAGAAATTACATCAGTGTTACTTAAACTGTCTGGGGTTGGTATTGTTATAGGAACTGGCAAACTGGTTCCTGTCAGAGGTATCTGTTGAGGTCCAGTTGTAATGCCACTCAAGGAGTTGACCTAGAAAGAACAGAAGAATATTCAAAATACAATTTAAAATAACGTCCGGGGTGATTATGGAGGTGAAGAGCTTTGTGCCAAGAGCGAAAAATTCAAATGTGCATTACTTTAGCTTTAGATCTTTAAAAGTTGAATCTTTGTTACAGCAAGCATCTTTTCAATTTAGGCGCCCATCATGAGGTTGTTTTTTTAGAAAAAATAACTTTCAAAACAGAAAATAATAAAAATAAACGATTTTGGGGAATCTGCTGGATTCTATAGGAGAGTATTGGCAACACTGATCTGAATATGTCAAATCTGAGATTGTCATCTTAAATCTTGATATTTTGAATTGTGATTGTACTCAGAACGTGCAGTCGTACGAGTACTATTGTGATATTTAGGGATGCTCGAATCATACAGGTCAAAAAGGAATTAAACTGTAAATATTCTCATGCAATGATCTATTTATTTTGGCCGGGATCGAACAGCAGTTTGACGACCAACCCAATTCGCCTTTCAAGATGAAGTATCATCTCGAATCATCCTTTTTTACTATTTGAGTTTACTGTTTACTATTTATAAATACCCGTAAAACATGCCTCGGCTCTTCAAACCAGATAATTCCTTCCAAATATAGGTTTTTGTTAAGATCGTCCCCGATTGGCTGAAATTTAAGTTGGGATTCCTGATTTCATGCAAACAGTGTCAATTTTCATAGGATACGTTCCGAAAATCAACTCTGTTGTTTCGGTTGCCGATTTTCCGCTCCGTAAATATGAAATATTCGGATGGTTCCTGGAACAAGCGCGTGAAAAAAGTTATTTACGGAATCTGGTTGATGAAAATGCGGTCGATTTACTGTCACCAGAACGATTTTCTATGGTAAATATCCATAGCATAGAACAATCTATGTTTACTTTAGGTTTGTTTTGGTTCCCAGTTCAGATCTGTTCGGGACGATTCTAGCATAGACCAATAGTCTGTGGTTCTGAAGTCGGAAACATAGATTATTCTATGCTATGGATATTTACCATAGAAAATCGTTCTGGTGACAGTAAATCGATCGTATTTTCATCAACCAGATTCCGTAAATAACCTTTGTCACGCGCTTGTTCCAGGAACCATCCGATTATTTCATATTTACGGAGCGGAAAATCGGCAACCGAAACAACAGAGTTGATTTTCGGAACGTATCCTATGAAAATTGACACTGTTTGCATGAAATCAGGAATCACAGCTTAAATTTCAGCCAATCGGGGACGATTTTAACAAAAACCTATATTTGGAAGGAATTATCTGGTTTGAAGAGCCGAGGCTTGTTTTACGGTTATTTATAAATAACGCGAACCTTATCATGTCGAATTTGTCCTGAAATTCCCGTTCCCCAGTGAAAGTAAACTTGCTAAGTAAATTGTGGGTTCGCAACTTGGGCCGAAGTCGTCTATTGAAACTTGGCAGTTAGTTAAAGCATAACAACGCGCAACTTTGAGCAGAATTTCGTCAAAATTGTATGGTTAAAAAATTTTTCGAAAAAAATTTTTTTCCCGGAAACTATTGTTCATATTCGAGATAATTTGCACTTATAATTCGAACTTCATATTTCACAGCAGTGTACCAAATTTCAATTCGATACTGCCATTAGTTTTGGAGATATTGGGAAAAAATATGTAGAATTTCATGGTTTTCTTCTCGATATCATTGTTTTTTTTTTTGGTATAAATCAAGAATCACTGATTCAATCGTGATGAAACTTCGCAGCTAGTTTGGAAATGTTGAAGGACAACATTGTGCAAAATTTCGCGATGATGGTGTCATCAGAACAATAAAAAAAAATTCAAATTTAATTTGTTTCAAATATTTAATATTCTTTGATCTTCTCATCATATTATCCTCATTAAATTCTGTATGAACCTTCGAACTGTTATTTCTCGATAAAGTACCGGATTTCAATTCGATCTAATCTGTATTTTTGGAAATATTGGGAAAATAAAATTTTGAATGGGTATATCTGAGGAATCATTGGGTGGATTTTACCAATTCACGAATTCGGTCTTCGTAATTAAGGTCCAAACCTTCTCTACTAAGTTGTTTCTTTCGGAAGTTATTGTGTTTACGCAGTTGGCATTTCCGTCCAAGAATCGACGACCGCAGAAACTACATTACTTTGTGGTCCCTCTAATACTTTATAAGATGTCGGCATCGGGAAATATGCCAAATAGAGTCTGAAATATTAAAGGAAGTAAATGTTTTGGATGAAAAAGTGCTTCGAAAATTTGTTTCGCCCGATCAAGTTACTATCGATTTCTAATATTTGATCTATGCAATCTCAAAACTCAAGTGGCAACTCAAAAAGATTTGAATATTTCGCTCTTGTCATATATGCTTAACTTAAACAAAAAGCTTGAAAATGAACCATGCAGAAGAATGTGAAGTAACACTTACAGAAAGAGGAGAAGTATTATCACTATCAATATTTTTATTACTGAATTGTATGGTTAGATCTACACTACCGCCTTTAGAGGCGGATTTCTTCTTTTTCAAACCGAACTTTCTTCGGTCTTTCTTTATATTTGGCGACAGAATCTCTGAAGCGTTCTGAAACATCACAGACAGTAATATCCCAACTATAAACATATAAGAAAAACTTACATCATGAATCACTGAAGCAGATTCCAACTGTTGAAGTATCCTCGAAAGCTTCGTTATATTCAGTTCTATGGTTATTGCGTCTCGCTGAAATTGTTCTACAGATGTCAGGGATTCTTGCAACCAGAAGCTCAGTCTGCCAGAACCCCCTGGAGTCTTCAGCCCTCTGGTCAGGCTACCGTCTCTACTTACGATTTCTGGTGTCCTCGGTATACCTGTAACATCATGGGTTATCGAATGCATATTTTCGAAGAAAAAGTCTTGAAAAAAAATGTTAATTATCACAATGGATTTGAAATAATACGAAGTATGAATTGAAATGACGATGTCAATTATTTGCAAGACCTGATTGAACCAATGGCGCTGTGCAGCTTCTTTTATATCATTTAGATAAATGCCGAGGTCAGCAGAAATTATTAATGAGTGGGCTCATTGCTAAGGGTTTTTTTCATACATTGTTGATATTTTTGTATTTTTGCGCGCATGTCCTGTGGAACATCGTGCTATCGTTTTGTACAATTGTCTGGAATTTTCGATGATTGAGCCGAAAAATGGTCTCAAACGACTAGGTTGGACTCACTGATGACGAATCCGGTGTCTAAATCGATTCTGTCCGGCTGTCCGTAAGCACGATTACCGACGTTCGGAGGCATCTATCGACTTGACAATTTTAGAGTTGGTTGTATTTCAAAATGCGAAGGTTGAGTTCGTTAATGGGCAAAATCAGTCGAATCAATTCGGGGTTATAGCCATTTGAAGTTTTGAGGTTATTTCCCTGATATTTCTAGAACTACTGGAGCGATTGATTTGAAATTTGGCAGTCAGTTGGAGAGTAAGGACTTTCAACTTTTTGCGAAATTTTGTTGGGATCGTGCTGTCAGTAAAGTTTGAAGAAATTTTTTTCAAAATTTTTTTCGGAAAATTTTTTTTCTCGGAAACTGTTCATTACATTCGAAAAAAATTTTGGTCGTACCTGGAGATTCATATTTCACAGCAGTTTGCAAAATTTCAGTTCGATACGATCATAGATTTGAAGATATCGTGAAAAAATATGTCAAATTTTGTGGTTTTTTTCGAAATATCTATATTTCTTCCCGGAATTACTCCAAAACTACTATTTCAATCATGGTGAAATTTTGCAGCTAGCTTTGAATTGCTTATGGACAACTTTGCGCAAAATTTCGTGATGATCGTGTCATTGCAACAATTTGAAAACAAATTTCAAAATTTATTTTTCAAATATTCAATATTCTGTGATCTTCTGATCATAATATATTCATGAATTTCTGCATGAACATTCGAGCTGTCATTTTTCTATAGTGTACTGGATTTCTTTTCGATCCAATCTGCCTTTTTGGAAATATTGGGAAAATAAAATTTTGAAAGGGTATATCTGCGGAATCATTTGGTGGGTTCTACCCATTCGCGAATTCGGCCTTCGTAATTGTGGTCCGAACCTACTCTACAAATATCGAGTTTCTAAGTTGTCTAAGAAGTCATTGTGTTTACGGTCGGCCGTTAGGGTTCACTGATATTTCTGGCATAACTTAAAAAATATCCAATCAACCAAAATTATGAATCTTGGCAACTAATGGAACTAATGTTGATGTACAGGGTGTGCCATCACATATTAACCGGGTGTTTTCCGAAAATTTTCATTTCGAAAATTTGTTGTAACTTTTCTTCTGTTGAAATTTTTATTTCTTTGGAAACATTCATGCAGCAAAGACATCAGTTGTCGTCTATTTAGTATAGAAATGGGACTTTCCATTCAAAAATATCCAATTTGGTCCAACCTGTGCAATGGCGTGCAAAATTTCGTGATCATCTCATCATAAGAACAACAACACTCACGTCAGTGTTTTCTAGATTTTTTATACAATACGCGTCCTCAGAATCACGGCGATTCAATTCTTTACACCAATGGAATTTTTTACGCACTTGTTCTGGGGAACAGCGCGTTATCATTTCGTCACGATCTCTGTAATTTTCGAATTTTGAGCCGAAATTGGTCTCAAACGACTAGGTTGGACTCACTGATGAAGAATCCGTAGTCAAAATTGATTCTGTCTGTCCGGCCGGTCGTGTGCGCAGTAACTCTCGAAAGAAAAGACCTAGAGTCTTGAAATTTTCAGGTTAGGTTAAGATCCTGAATATCTCGGTTGAGTTCGTTAATGGGCCAAATCTGCCGAATGGTTTTTGTAGTACAGCCGTTTGAAATGTTGATTTTTCGATAACTCGAAAATATTTATCTGATCGAAATGAAACTTGGTTTGAAGATGAACAGTGTCAATAAGAAGAATTATCCATGAAAAAATTCGAAAAAAAATTTTTTTCAAAATTTTTATATTTCATTAAAATTTCACTGAAACTTTCAAGTCACCATTTAGCAACGTGAACAAGCGAAGTGCTTTTTTAGATTTTTTTAGTGATGCTCTAGTCTACTATTTTTACTCACTTGACAGTCCATCTGGTGGCTTAAAAAGTGCACCAATACTACTTCCGTAGGTCAACACGTGCTGTCTGTACAATCTGTGTGCGGTGAGTTGCTGCACCCAGGCGTTGAAAGTTTCGTCAGTTTTCGCTTTCAGATGGTAGATGAACTCTTCTGCGTCTATGTCGATTCTCCTTCTCTTCAATTTCGTTGAGATCACCGACAGTCCTATATCGACCGATCCGTGAATTTTTCCTTTTCCGATTTCGTTGGGTCCTTTTCCATAAACTAGTATACCTTTTTCCAGCATGAAGTACCTCTGGAAAGAAAGAAAGATAAATTTCGGCAAAAATACGATAAATTATCGAATATACAACAGTATTGCTAGAAAAACATAGGAAAGCACTGATGTCAAGTCGGCAGCTTTTGCGCGCATGTTCACTTTTGATGATATCATTCGAACATGCGCGTAAAAACCGCTGACTTCACGTCAGTGATTTTCTAGGTTTTAATTCGATCTAATCTGTATTTTTGGAAATATTGGGAAAATGAAATTTTGAATGGGTTCATCTTCGGAATCATTAGGTGGATTTTACCCATTCACAAATTCGATCTTCGTAATTAATTACAAAGGCCGAATACGTGAATGGGTAAAATCCACCCAATGATTCCGCAGATTTACAAATTCGAAATTTTATTTTTCCAATATTTCCAAAAATACTTATATATATGATGTATGTTCAGGAGATCACAGAATATTGAATATTTGAAAAAAAAAATTGAAAAAATGAAATTGACGAAATTTTGCAATGAGTTTTCCGTCAGCATTTTCAAACTAGCTGCCAAGTTTCATTATGATTGAAATAGTATCTTTTAAGTTATTCCGAAAAACAATGATATCGAGATAAAAAACACGAATTTTGACCTATTTTTCCAGAATATCTTCAAAAATTATGATCGTATCGAAATTTGGGTCAACTTTGGGTCGTCGTACAGATCAAACGCGTGAGGCTGGACAATATCGAATTTTTTTGGTTATATCTGGATCCTTTGTGAGTACGTAGCCACTTATTTTATAGACGTAAGTCTTCTGGTTGAAAAATTATGATTATTTTAAAAAAGGTCCAATTTTTTCGATTTTCCTCTGGCCATAAAAAACGAACCAGACTCTCCACTAACATTCTGATTGGATTTTCTTTATCTACGCCCTCGAATTAGTATATGTTTCAAATTTCAGGTCGATCGGAGAACTTTCGATTTTTGGTAAAATTTTAAGGGGTTACCCTTAAGAAAATCTCGATTTTCGAAAAATAATTTTCCGACTCCTATCGCCGTGAAATTTGGCACACTTACTAATTCGAGGGCGTAGAACAAGAATATAAGGTCAGATATTTTTTTAAAAAATCGTCCTGGACGTGAGAGGTCCTTGAAGTTCCAAAATTTTGGACCTTTTTTCAAAAAATCATTATTACCGACTTGATGAAAGTAGGACGATGAAATGTGTTTTATTGCATGGATAAAGGATCGAACTGCACGTAAAAAATTGGACATCACCCAGCTTCATTATTTTGGTCGGCACGACGTCTCAAAGTTGACCAAAATTTCGAAATTTTTTCACTATTTCCGCCATAATTTCTAAACGGTTGTCACTGGACGATTTCTAATGACATATTCGTGATCTACGACCTCGATTTAACAGGAAACGATAACAAGGTCGACGATTTTCGAAAAAAAAAATTATTTGGGACTTGGAAAATTTTTCATAAAGAACCGCGAATAAACATCAAAGCGCAGAGGGGTGGGGGGTGAGATTTAGCGATTCCGTGCGAAATTTTATTTTTGAAGCTATGACAATATGCACATCATATATTATGGATTCGAACACGTAGATTACGAATCTGTAATTAGATTTTGCGTAACTGATTCGGTTTGGAAAATATTCCGGATTTGGTGAGAAATTTTCGAAATTTGGGTCAACTTTGGGCCGTCGTACAGATCAAACGCGTAAGGCTGGACAATATCGAATTTTTTTGGTTATATCTGGGTCCTTTGTGAGTACGTAGCCAATTAATTTATAGACGAAGGTCCTCTGGTTGAAAAATTATGATTTTTTTAAAAAAGGTCCAATTTTTTCGATTTTCTTCTGGCCATAAAAAACGAACCAGACTCTCCACTAACATTCTGATTGGATTTTCTTTATCTACGCCCTCGAATTAGTATATGTTTCAAATTTCAGGTCGATCGGAGAACTTTCGATTTTTGGTACCTTTTTTCAAAAAATCATTATTACCGACTCGATGAGAGTAGGACGATGAAATCTGTTTTAATTCATAGATAAAGGATCGAACTGCACGTAAAAAATTCGACATCACCCAGCTTCATTATTTTGGTCGGCACGACGTCTCAAAGTTGACCAAAATTTCGAAATTTTTTCACTATTTCCGCCATAATTTCTAAACGGTTGTCACTGGACGATTTCTAATGACATATTACTAATATTCTAATGACACTGCTATGAAATATAAAGCTCAAGAAACGAACAAAATTTTTTCCAAATGTAATTGCCCATTAACGAACTCAACCTTCGCATTTTGAAATGCAACCAACCCTGGTTCCTGAAAAAAAGTTAATAACAGAATTTGATCGACGAGAAAGCAATCTTAAGGTCACCAGAACGACAGTCAATTTTCTATGGTAACATCCATAGCATAGAACAACCTACATTCACTTCATGATCCATAGAACATTGCAGAAAATACAATCAACAATGAAAAATAACTTTGAATCATAAAGTGAATATAGATTGTTCTATGCTATGGATATGTTACCATAGAAAATTGATTGTCGTTCTGGTGGCCAAAAGATTGCTCTTTCATTGATCAAATTCTGTAATTAACCCTTTTTTTCAAGGAACCAACCGAATATTTCATATTTACGGAACGGAAAACCAGGCAACCGAAATAACAAAGTTGATTTGCGGAACACATCCTATGTAAACTTGACAATATCAACGTGAAATCAGGAATCCCAACTCAAATTTCAGCCAATCACAACACAATAACTTCCGAAAGAAAACTACCTGAAAACTAGATATTTGTAGAGAATATTTAGAGCTTAATTACGAAGGTCGAATTCGTGAATGGGTAAAATCCGCCCAATGATTCCGTAGATATACCAATAAAAATTTTATTTTCTCAATATTTTTAAAAATACAGATTAGATCGACTTGAAATACATTACTTATCGAAAAAAAACTTAGAAAACCACTGCCGTCAAGGCAGCAGCTTTCGCGCGCAGGTTCAAATTCGTTGCCAAAACGGTCATCTACATTGAACATGCGCGCAAAAGCTGCTTCCTTCACGGCAGTGCTTTTCTAAGTTTTTTGCTTGTTAACCTGAATTTTGATTTATTTCAACATTTCGATTTTCCATACCCAATAATATATGATGTGCATATTGTCATAGCTTCAAAAATAAAATTTCGCACGGAATCGCTAAATCTTACCCCCCACCCCTCTGCGCTTTGATGTTTATTCGCGGTTCTTTATGAAAAATTTTCTGGTTCGTTTTTTATGGCCAGAAGAAAATCGAAAAAATTGGACCTTTTTTAAAAAAATCATAATTTTTCAACTAGAGGACCATCGTCTATAAAATAATTGGCTACGTACTCACAAAGGACCCAGATATAACCAAAAAAATTCGATATTGTCCAGCCTTACGCGTTTGATCTGTACGACGGCCCAAAGTTGACCCAAATTTCGAAAATTTCTCACCAAATCCGGAATATTTTCCAAACCGAATCAGTTACGCAAAATCTAATTACAGATTCGTAATCTACGTGTTCGAATCCATAATATATGATGTGCATATTGTCATAGCTTCAAAAATAAAATTTCGCACGGAATCGCTAAATCTCACCCCCCACCCCTCTGCGCTTTGATGTTTATTCGCGGTTCTTTATGAAAAATTTTCTAAGTCCCAAATAAATTTTTTTTTCGAAAATCGTCGACCTTGTTATCGTTTCCTATTAAATCGAGGTCGTAGATCACGAATATGTCATTAGAAATCGTCCAGTGACAACCGTTTAGAAATTATGGCGGAAATAGTGAAAAAATTTCGAAATTTTGGTCAACTTTGAGACGTCGTGCCGACCAAAATAATGAAGCTGGGTGATGTCGAATTTTTTCACGTGCAGTTCGATCCTTTATCTATGCAATAAAACAGATTTCATTGTCCTACTTTCATCGAGTCGGTAATAATGATTTTTTGAAAAAAGGTCCAAAATTTTGGAACTTCAAGGACCTCTCACGTCCAGGAAGATTTTTTTTAAAAATATCTGACCTTATATTCTTGTTCTACGCCCTCGAATTAGTAAGTGTGCCAAATTTCACGGCGATAGGAGTCGGAAAATTATTTTTCGAAAATCGATATTTTCTTAAGGGTAACCCCTTAAAATTTTACCAAAAATCGAAACTTCTCCGATCAACCTGAAATTTGAAACATATACTAATTCGAGGGCGTAGATAAAGAAAATCCAATCAGAATGTTAGTGGAGAGTCTGGTTCGTTTTTTATGGCCAGAAAAAAATCGAAAAAATTGGACCTTTTTTAAAAAAATCATAATTTTTCAACTAGAGGACCTTCGTCTATAAAATAATTGGCTACGTACTCACAAAGGACCCAGATATAACCAAAAAAATTCGATATTGTCCAGCCTTACGCGTTTGATCTGTACGACGGCCCAAAGTTGACCCAAATTTCGAAAATTTCTCACCAAATCCGGAATATTTTCCAAACCGAATCAGTTACGCAAAATCTAATTACAGATTCGTAATCTACGTGTTCGAATCCATAATATATGATGTGCATATTGTCATATTAGCAAAATCTATAAAGGCTCAAATCACGATTGCATTACCTCCATTGCCGGGTCCAGATGAGTGTAATGCGAACAGCGAATGCAATAAATCACAGGGAGTTTTATTGTTCGAGGCAGCGCTCTTTCTGCTCCGTCGGGACTCAACTGCCAAGATCGGGACTCGGTTTTCAACTCGAACGATGCATTTGAATGTATTATTCGAGGCTGAGCGAGTGCAGTCCACTCTATTCGCCGAATCGTTCATCAAATTTTATTGCATTCGCTGTTCGGATTACACTCATCTGGACCCGGCTTGAATTAATTCAGCTCAATTAAATAATTTCACTCAACTGATGACTCGGATCGATCAGAAATGTTGTTCTCTCAATAATAATAAATGAAGGGTAACACTTTTACAATTGGTGCAGAAATTACTATACTCCATTCACTTTTATAAACTATCCCGGTTGGCCATGGCATTCTGACACATTTCACCGTGTATATTTTGAAAATGTTAGGTTATAGTCATTTTCCTGTCAGATAACTACACAACGTTATCATCTCTACAAAGCGGTCGTAGTAATTACGTATTTCCCAAAAAGTGAATTTACTTTGGAAAAATAATGAATTTGAGAAAATATTATTTGAATTCAATAATTCAAAAGACCTGGCGATTGTTTTTTTCTCTGTTAACACTGGAAATATTTCACTTATATAAACATGGTTCGAAGATTCAGTTATGCTATTTTTTTGTACGCCGGAAATCAAGAATCGAGTGTAGAAATTTCACTGAAAAATGATGGATAGAGTAGTCCGTTACTTTGTGATAGTTCATTCGAAAAAAAAATAAAAGTACTCAAATAACCCCACAGTAAAACTTCTAAACAAACAGACGGACCAATGCAATTCCCTAATTGTCGTTATTCTTAAGAAAAAGCCTACAGAAGACATTTGAATACCTTGTTGCACAACTTGAAATACTCCAGTATGGAAATGTTGGATAGCTTGTGATAAATTATTGATTCCAAATTATCAGGGTTACTATCAAAAAATTTCAAAAAGCACTGCCGTGAAGGCAGCAACTTTTGCGCGCATGTTCAATGTAGATGACCGCTTCAGCAACGAATTTGAACGTGCGCGCGTACCAAATTTCAGTTCGATACGATCATAAGTTCTGGAGATATCGGGAAAAAATATGTCAAATTTCGATGTTTTCTTCTCGATATCGTTGATTTTTTCGGTATTACTCGAGAAATACTGATTCAGTCCTGATTAAACTTCACAGCTAGTTTTAAGATGCTGAAAGACAACTTTATGCAAAATTTCGTGATAATCGTGTTATTAGAACAATTTGAAAAAAAAAATTTATATGATTTTCTCATCATATCATCCTCATTAAATTTTGTATGAAACTTCGAACTGTTATTTTCGATGAAGTACTGGATTTCAATTCGATCTGATCTGTATTTTTGGAAATATTGTAAAAATAAAATTTTGAATGGGTATATCTACGGAATCATTGGGCGGATTTTACCCATTCACGAATTCGACCTTCGTAATTAAGCCCCAAACCTACTCTACAAATATCGAGTTTCTAAGTCGTTTCTTCCGGAAGTTATTGTGTTTACGGTCAGCCTAACGGCCGACTGCGTAAACACAATAACTTCCGAAAGAAACAACTTAGAAACTCGATATTTGTAGAGAAGGTTTGGACCTTAATTACGAAGGCCGAATTCGTGAATGGGTAAAATCCACCCAATGATTCCGTAGATATACCCAATCAAAATTTTATTTTTCCAATATTTCCAAAAATACAGATCAGATCGAATTGAAATCCAGTACTTCATCGAAAATAACAGTTCGAAGTTTCATACAGAATTTAATGAGGATGATATGATGAGAAAATCATATAAATTTTTTTTTCAAATTGTTCTAATTACCCGATTATTACGAAATTTTGCATAAAGTTGTCTTTCAGCGTCTTAAAACTAGCTGTGAAGTTTAATCAGGACTGAATCAGTATTTCTCGAGTTATACCGAAAAAATCAACGATATCGAGAAGAAAACCTCGAAATTTGACATACTTTTTCCCGATATCTCCAAAACTTATGATCGTATCGAACTGAAATTTGGTGCATTGCTGTGAAATTAGAAGGTCAAAGCGTGAGTATAATTTTTCTTGGATATGATAAATGGTTTCCGAAAAAAAAATTTTTTTGGAAAAAATTTTGAAAAAATTTTTTTTTAAAAATAACCAACAATATAATCCTGACGAAATTTGGCTCAAAGTTGCGCGTCGTTGTACTTCACCTAACCGCCAAGTTTGAATCCAATCGCTCAGGTAGTTTCTGAAATAAAAAATAAATAACTTCAAAACTTCAAATGCCTATAACTCCGAAACTATTCGATCGATTTGGCCCATTAACGAACTTAACCGCGGCATTCCAATGCGCGACCTACCCTGAAAGTTTCAAGTTGCTAGCTCACTTCGTTCTACAGTTATCGTGTCTACGGCCGGATAACCGGCCGGCCGGCCGGCCGGCCGGACAGAATCGATTTTGACACCGGATTCGTCATCAGTGAGTCCAACCTAGTCGATTGAGACCATTTTCGGCTAAATCATCCAAAATTACAGACATTTGGACAAAACGATAGCACGCTGTTCCCCTAGAACATGCGCGCAAAAAGGCAGATTTGCTTCTTCAAAACTACCTTCGGCATTTTTAGTTTCCAAGCGTGATGATTATGTTGAGAATGTTGAGATTGAGAGTAGAAAGTCTCAGAATTGTTTTGACATTGCCGATATCTCAAGAGTGCCAACCTGCGTCAGTTTTAAGTAAAAAAAAAACTTGATAGACCTAAATCATGGCCAACCGGGATAGTTTATGAAAGTGAATAGAGTATATCAATATCTATCATAAAAGACCTCTTTCCTATTCCATAAAAATCCTCTCCTCAAGTAGATCTCAAAAATTAATTTTCACATTTTACCGCAATCTGAACGTTGGCCATAAACAACCCACAATAAGGTAAATAAGACAGATCCGCAATGCATCTTCAATGCAGATCCCGAAAATAAACGAGACTAACAAACTGCCGGAATAGTTTCCGTAACATCCGTGACAGGAGAGGATAAGTCTATAGACCTAGGGGGGCACAATTGGATCGTTGCCCATTGGCCCCCATGATGCAGCCAACCTTGACGTGGTTTATTCACGATACAATTTCCTTACCTGGTCATATGATAATGAATGAATTTTATGCACCGTGATCGGTCGATATGAATCACGCTGTTTACCTCTACTTGTTGCATAAGTTTCAGATATACTGTTGACCCACACGAGATGTTTATTTTCCATTGATGGTTTCTGTCAATACTTCGGCCCAAGTTGCCAACCCACAATTTTCTTCACAAATTTACTATCACTGGGAAAGGAAAATTTCAGAACGAATTTGTCATGATAAGGTTCGCGTTATTTATAAATATCCGTAGAAGATGCCGCGGCTCCTCAAACAAGATAACTCCTTCCAAATATAGGCTGAAATTCAAGTTGGGATTCCTGATTTCATGTTAATAGTGTCAAGTTTATAAAGGATATGTACCGCAAATCGACTTTGGTTATTTCGGATGCCGGTTTTCCGTTCTGTAAATATGAAATATTCGGTGAGTTCCTGAAAAAAAGTTTAATTACAGAATTTAATTGATGAAAAGGAAATCTTTCTGTCACCAGAACATAGACAAATTAAGTCTATGCACCACAACGACAATCAATGTTTTATGGTAAAACATCCATAGCATAGAACAATCTTTATTCACTTTATGATCCCTAGACCATACCTAGTTATTTTTCCTTTATTGATTGTTGTCTCTTCTATGTTCTATGGATCAAAACGTGAATAAAGATTGTTCTATGCTATGGATATGTTACCATAGAACATTGACTGTCGTTCAGGTGACAGAAAGAACGTTTTTTCATCAATCAAATTCCGTAAAGGGGCCTTCTGTGCAAGGTAGATTCGGGTATTTGGGTAATCGGAGATTCTTCCCTATTGGTCGAATACGATCACGTGATCCTCGTCAGCCAATAAGGTGAATCTCTCGACCAATAGGGTAAATCTCCAGTTACCCAAATACCCGAATCTCCCTAGCACAAAAGGCCCCTTGAAGCTACCTTTTGTGCTAGGGAGATTCGGATATTTGGGTAATCGGAGATTATTTACTATTGGTCGATGACGATCACGTGATCGTCGTCAGCCAATAGGGTGAATCTCTCGACCAATAGGATGAATCCCCGATTACCCAAATACCCGAATCTCCCCCGCACAAAAGGCCCCTTAATTAACCTTTTTGCGCGCATGTTCTAGGGGAACAGCGTGCTATCGTTTTGTCCAAATGTCTGTAATTTTGGATGATTGAGCCGAAAATGGTCTCAATCGACTAGGTTGGACTCACTGATGACGAATCCGCTGTCAAAATCGATTCTGTCCGGCCGGCCGGTTGGCCGTCCGTAGACACGATAACTGTCGACAGAAGCAAGCTAGCAACTTGAAACTTTCAGCATAGGTTGCGCATCGGAATGCCGCGGTTAAGTTCGTTAATGGGCCAAATCGGTCGAATAGTTTTGGAGTTATAGGCAATTGAAGTTTTGAAGTTATTCATTTTTTATTTCAGAAACTATCTGAGCGATTGGATTCAATTTTGGCAGTTATGTGGGGTACAACGACGCGCAACTTTGAGCCAAATTTCTTCAGGATCATATTGTCAGTAATTTTTAAAAAAAAATTTTTTCCAGAAAAATTTTTTCTTCGGAAACCATTTATCATATCCAAAAAAAATTATACTCACACTTTGACCTTCTAATTTCACAGCAGTGTACCAAATTTCAGTTCGATACGATCAATTAGTTTTGGAGATATGGGGAAAAAATATGTAAAATTTCGAGGTTTTCTTCTCGATATCGTTGATTTTTTCGGTATAACTCGAGAAATACTGATTCAGTCCTGATTAAACTTCAAAGCTAGTTTTAAGATGCTGAAAGACAACATTATGCAAAATTTCGTGATAATCGTGTTATTAGAACAATTTGAAAAAAAAATTTCTATGATTTTCTCATCATATCATCCTCATTAAATTCTGTATGAAACTTCGAACTGTTATTTTCGATGAAGTACTGGATTTCAATTCGATCTGATCTGTATTTTTGGAAATATTGTAAAAATAAAATTTTGATTGGGTATATCTACGGAATCATTGGGTGGATTTTACCCATTCATGAATTCGGCCTTCGTTATTAAGGTCCAAACCTTCTCTACAAATATCGAGTTTCTAAGTTGTTTCTTTCGGAAGTTATTGTGTTTACGCAGTCGGCCGTTAGGCTGACCGTAAAATATGCTGCTGTGAAATATGAAGTTCAAGAGATAACTGAAATCTTTTTGAAAAATTTTTTTTTTTTAAATTGGGTGACCATAAGATTTCAACGGAATTCGGCACAAAGTTTCGCGTCGTTATGCTTCAACTGCCAAGTTTCAGTCCAATCGCTTCAGTAGTTTCTGAAATATGAGGGAAATAACCTCAAAATTTCGAATAGTCAAGTTGAAAAATCTATAATTATGATAATGTTGTCTGTTTACTAGAGACGTGAGTGTTTTTTTATATTGAAAAGAATTCGTGTAATTATGTTAATATTGGTGAATATAACCTAGGAATTCGGAATTCAATACATTTTCAATAACACAAGATTGAAGAAATACAAACATACCCAATTTTGATATTCCACAACCGCCGGGGATGTCATACAATGTTCCTTGCTCAATATCATAATTCTCAACTATTTTCGAGATATTCACAATCTAAGTGTTACTGCATTCATCAGGATATTGGCGTCTGAATTCAACATCGCAAAACCACGGTGGCCAGTTCCAGAACCTTAGGTACAGACATAGATTTTGTTTTGATAGTCGATTTTGTACTGTTTGTTAGTGTTTGGTTTGATAATTTTTGATTTCACGATTTATTCAAAGACTTTTTAAACTTTTATAGTTGACGACGAGAGTATTACTGGGAGTACATATTCCATTCTTATAAAGTAGGTATGTATCATTCTTCAATATTATTGAGTGTAGCAACTCTAAAATTATGGAGATATCTCCAAGGTTAGACCGTTTTTTATTATTATTTATTTTCAGACCCAAATGGCAAGATTGACTTTGGTGGATTTCTAAGGCTGTCTCGAAAGTTGAAAAACAGAGAGTATTGTAGAAAATACTTTTTGGATAATAGACAAATACTAAAAACTTTACTATTTTTGTAGCGAAGGACTAAATAATCAATATATTTTGAATAAAATGAATACATTCACATAAAACTAATGCTACTTGTATCGTAAGTCTTATTCATTATGGATTGACAAATCAATTTTCCAACACTCATATGATTGGTCTTGAAAAAGCTGTAATAAATAAGCCTTGTACAACTTTGCTTTCATCGGCAGAAGCACTTTGAGCGAAGAGTATTCATCACCAGGTATTTTTTTGTTGAGACTCTTTTTTTTCAATAGTCAGTTCTATCACTAGAACATTTACGTTGTTCCTTAATGATCAGTTCAACAGGCAGATTTCTGGAAGGCATAGCATTCCTCTTAAGTAAATTTCTCTGCTTGGATCAATGGACTCGAAAAAAATTGTCCTCATGAATGTGCTCTAATATTTCATGAGCAATTCGTACTTACCTCTATAAAAATGATCATCATCGGTAAAAGGCAGGTAACAGACTCTCATAAATCTTGTTTGTTGGTTTTTATCGATTCTTCAACACTTTCAGGCCCGACTTGTTAAAGGAAATTTTTTTTCCCTAACTCGAAATTTTTCACCGGGCTGTGGAAATCTATGGGAACGGACATTTGAGTTTGCTTTTCCTCAGTAGAAGCACTTGTAAAATCACACGAACGCCAAGAAAAACGCATAAACTTCCTCATTTTCTTAACATTTCTTTTAACTTGTCAATGATAATGTCTGTACCTCGGGTTACTCGGATAGCCACCAGAGGGAGAAGCGCTTATCTTCATTCGCCAATAGCAACTTATGCAAGAAGAACTAATGGTTGGCTTTTGTTTCCTATTATATGACAAGTAGGGTTCTGTCGAAATTTTCATTAGTTGCGGTGTTTCTCCTAATATTGATGAATTATAAAAACCTAAAACCATAAAGGCATATTTAATCCCAACCAGAGAGCATGTTCATTTTACAACACTGAGGTTTGCACTCTACGGAACAATTGAACTACCTTTGAGATTCAGAATAACTTTCTATGGTTCTGGAAAAATCTATTGAAATATTAATATCGCGATCGATGTTCACCACAGCTCATATTCCTTTCAACTCATTTCCATCAACCCATATGCCGAATTCTCATCAATCCGAACAATAAAAAGTTTGATTGCATTTCCATATACGCCTCTGGCTTTTCATATCCCGCAAATAGTCCTGCGAAATTAACTTTTCTGCTCCACTAAAATTTCAAGTCGTGAACCTGATCGTCAACTAGCAATATCAGGCATAAATTTCAGAGGTTTCGTAATGTCGCTTTGATTACGATTCGAAAAGTAAAAATTCATTTTGTGGGGAATTCGTTTTTAACGTGTTAACGTATCGACAAAGATAGAATGATCCATCCATGTGATGTCCTCGTGAACACAGCTTTAATTTCTGATGAAAAGATTTTGCGATATGCTTACCTTGCAAAAAAATTTGACGAGCCTTCACGCCGTCAATGTTGAACCAAGTGTGTAATAGGTTTGGATCGGATCTGTCTTAGGAAAATAAAATTACCAATGAAACAATGAACGAATTTCGCCCATTCACGGATTCGACTTTCGCAAATAAGCTCCAAACGTGTTTCTTCCATAAGGTATATCGAAAATAAGAAGTATTTTTCCTAAGAGTCCGAGAACTTTGAATAATAATAAAAGACACAAATATTGTTGGAATAAATTTTTAACTTTTATATTCTGTTAGATCATTTTTTCATGGCATTTAATTTTTAAATATTATTTCCAGCATTCGGTCAGTCCAATTTTTCACTACTTTTCCCAATAAATCTGGTCGTATGGCGGCTTGAATATTGGCTTCGTATGCTTCAAAAGTGGCTGATTTGGGGCCAGTTTAAGGGACCACTTCTTTTTTATTAATGAAAAAGCGATCTTTGTTTCACCAGAACGAAAGTCAATGTTCTATGGTAACATATCCATGGCATAGAACAATCTTCATTTACTTTATGATCCATAGAACATAGAAGAGACAACAATCAAAAATGAAAAACTACTAAGTATGGTCTATAGATCATGAGGTAAATATAGGATGCACAGAAGATCTTTTGTGCATCCTAGGTAAATAAAGATTGTTTTATGCCATGGATATATTACCATAGAACAATGACTGTCGTTCTGGTAACAGCAAGATTGCGTTTTATCAATCAAATTCCGTAATTAACCATTTTTGCGCGCATGTTCTAGAGAACAGCGTGCTATCGTTTTGTCCAAATGTCTGTAATTTTGGATGATTGAGCCGAAATTAGTCTCAAACGACTAGGTTGGACTCACTGATGACGAATCCGGTGTCAAAATCGATTATGTCCGGCCGGCAGACACTATAACTGTCGACAGAAGCAAGCTAGCAACTTGAAACTTTCAGGATAGGTTGCGCATCAGAATTCCGCGGTTAAGTTCGTTAATGGGCCAAATCGGTCGAATAGTTTCGGAGTTATAGGCACTTGAAGTTTTAAAGTTATTTATTTTTTATTTCAGAAACTACTTGAGCGATTGGATTCAAACTTGGCAGTTAGGTGGAGTATAACGACGCGCAACTTTGAGCCAAATTTCGTCAGGATCATATCGTCAGTAAATTTAAAAAAAATGTTTTTGAAATTTTTTTTTTCGGAAACCATTCATCATATCCAAAAAAATTTCACTCGCACTTTGAGCTTCATATTTCACAGCAGTGTACCAAATTTCAGTTCGATACGATCATAAGTTTTGGAGATATCGGGAAAAAATATGTCAAATTTCGAGGTTTTCTTCTCGATGTCGTTGATTTTTTCGGTATAACTCGAGAAATACTGCTTCAGTCCTGATAAAACTTCACAGCTAGGTTTAAGATGCTGAAAGACAACTTTATGCGAAATTTCGTGATAATCGAATCTTTAGAACAATTTGAAAAAAAAAATTTCTATGATTTTCTTATCATATAATCCTCATTAAATTTTGTATGAAACTTCGAACTGTTATTTTTCGATGAAGTACTGGATTTCAATTCGATCAGATCTGTATTTTTGGAAATATTGGAAAAATAAAATTTTCATTGGGTATATCTACGGAATCATTGGGCGGATTTTTCCATTCACGAATTCGGCCTTCGTAATTAAGGTCCAAACCTTCTCTACAAATATCGAGTTTCTAAGTTGTTTCTTTCGAAAGAAATTGTGTTTACGCAGTCGGCAGTTAGGCTGACCGTAAACACAATAACTTCCGGAAGAAACGACTTAGAAACTCGATATTTGTAGAGTAGGTTTGGGGCTTAATTACGAAGGTCGAATTCGTGAATGGGTAAAATCCGCCCAATGGTTCCGTAGATATATATACCCATTCAAAATTTTATTTTTCCAATATTTCCAAAAATATAGATTTGAACGAATTGAAATCCAGTAATTTATCAGCAAAAAATTTTAAAAAGCACTGCCGTGAAGGCAGCAGCTTTTGCGTGCATGTTCAAATTCGTTGCTTAAGCGGTCATCTACATTGAACATGCGCGCAAAAGTTGCTGCCTTCACGGAAGTGCTTTTCGAAATTTTTTCATGAACCAACCGAATATTTCATATTTACGGAACGGAAAACCGGCAACCGAAATAACCAAATTGATTTGCGGAACATATCCTATGTAAACTTCACACCATCGACATGAAATCAGGAATCCCAAATTCCATTTCAGCCAATCGGAGATGATCTTAACAAAAACCTATATTTGGAAGAAATTATCTTGTTTGAGGATCCGAGGCACCGTTTGCGGATATTTATGAATAACTTGGACCGAAGTCGTCTTTTAGATACCAGATTTACAGTCGATTGGATTTCCATTCCTGAATTTGAGACCTTCTAGCCAGGTCGTTACCTGGATGAGTGCCCTCTTCAAATCGGTGCTTTTCCCCAATTTTTTCCAGGTTTTGTGTATTTTCTAAAGAAAAAAGTGAATATTCCTGTGGAACTCTCCCCTAGAAATAGTTTATCAAAAATAACAATGGAGAATTGAAGAAACAAAGTCGTTGAAAAGTTTGGCGAAACCACTGTAACAAGTCGAAGCCATCCTGGAATCGATTCGTGTGCTCCAATTTCTTTCAGGAGGGTAAACACGATAGCGGGCAAAATTAAGGCCACAAGTCACACGAAACCAAGATTGGAAAATGCACCACTACCCACCCGATTATGCTACGATGTTTGACTTTTCATCGTGAAAACGGTGTTAAAAAGCTCATGAAAACGAGATCTGAAAATAAATAAAATACAGCATGTTCTGGGAAAAAACGTAGTATCATTTTGACTAAATGTTTCTAATTTTCGATTTTTTTCTTAAACGACTGGTTGCCACTATAACTTATGAACGAAACTGGCTAGCGACTTCAAACCGTCAGGATAGGAAGGCAGGCTTGGATTAAATAATACGATTGACTTCGAAAACGAGCAAAATATGCCAGGGGATTCAATGACGCCCATTTGAGATTTTTAGGTTATATCTTCAATACATCTCTTTGAATAAAGAACAGGAATAAGCAAACCGCTTTTCTACTTCGTATATCAGTGGGACATAGGCACCCATATTGAACCTCCAAGTATGACTCATGTTAGTTAGTTTCTTCAGACAAAGAAGTCCCGGAACAACGTTGTTCTCTCTTCAAAGTGAAAGGAAAGTCGGCCATATGCAACATCCATCTTGGACCCACTTTGTGAGGGATTATGCTCCTTCCTTATGTTCTTTATTCAGAGATACATCTCTATCTGAGAAATACATATTATGCCATCGAATTGAATCTTGCTAACTAGTAGAAGGATAAAGAAGAATAATTTTGCAAGATACAGTTTGAATCGTATTGTTACTTAATTCAATAACAAACATTAATTCAAAAATTTTCTCTGTTTTTTTCGGCAAATACACATCAGATTTCAATAAAATTTGGTACGGACCTTGAAGTCGATATTTTTCAGCAGTGTGCCGAATTTCGCTCAGATCTGACTCGGAAACCATTCGTCCAATTTTGCCCATTAAAGAACTTAACCTTCGCATTTCAAATATGCAACCAACCCTTAAATTTTCCATAGAAAGTCGAATAGAATCATCCGTACGCCCGCAATCGTGGTGACGGCCGGCCGGACAGAATCGATTTTGACACCGGCTTCGTCATCAGTGAGTCTAACCTTGTCGTTCGAGACCATTTTCGGCTCTAAATTCGAAAATAACAGACATTTGGACAAAACGATGGCACAGAATATAAATTTTTTCCTTGTATTTTCAACTAGCTTTTTTTCAGATGAGCACGCCATAAGCGATTTCAAGCTCCAAATTGTCAGATTATCCTCACATCATTACCATGATGTAAAAATCATGGTGTGCTCATCTGAAAAATGAGTGACGTCAGCTAGCAGAAAATACAAAGAGTTGTATATTCTGTGCTTTGAATGGACGTTTTTCCTGAATTTCGGTTACTACTGCCAATGCTAATTTGAACATAATTATTATGGGTATGATTCATCATTTTCCCAAATTACCTTCAGAAAGTATTCAAAATCAGATTTCAAAATTGGGGTTTGGGATTTGCCAGGCATGCACGAAGTGACAACGGTGTTTAGTAGAATCAATGAACTCTATATTATATACCTGGAAGGGACCCGTTTTGAGCGACAAGTGAAGCCAATTCGTTGCTTATGCAACCCGCGAAGTGGACGGGTATCTATCTCTTTCTTCCCCATTGCATTGAAGGGAACTCTGTCGCATTTATTCTAAATATTTTTTAATTTTTCGTGTCAAATTAGGAGAACCTGAATTTTTTTCTGACTAATTCGTGAATAAGGCAGGATTGAAGAAGATCGCACATGTTCAAGTGAAATTTCAACTTAGTGAGTGGTTTTTCTGGGGAACAGCGCGTTATCATCCTCCGTAAATTTGCGTTTTTTTGCCGATAATGGTTCCAAGCGACCAGGTTGGACTCACTGATGAAGAGTTCAATGTCAAATTGAATTCTATTTAGCCGCCCGTTGTCACGATAACTTACTACCGAGAAAAGCTATAGCGACTTAAAAAATTCAAAATAAGTTCGTTAATGGGCAAAATTTACCTAACAATTTAGAAGTTATATCCATTTCAAATATATTATTTTATTTCCTCTATATCTCAAGAAGTACTGATGCGATCAGATTGAAACTTGCTAAATGATTGCATGAAGAATCGTTAAAAAAATATTTTTTTCGGAAACTATCAATGAGATTTCAATGAAACTTGGCGCAGACCTTGAAGTCGAATCTGAACAGCAATGTTCGAAATTTCAGCTCGATTCGACTCACATTTCCAAAAATATCGGAAAAAAGTATGTCATATTTCGCATTGGCAATGAATTTTAACCAGCGCTTAAATTTTCCTGACTTCAAGTCAGTGCTTTTCGAGAAGTATTTTCCTATGTTCCTATTATTTAAATTTATTGTAATCATGATGAAACTATCGTCAATCGTCAATGCACTACTGCTCACACCAATATAATTCTTCACTTTTTGAACCACACGCGGTGAAGGCAGAGAAAGTAATGGCATATCAGAGAAAAATAGATATTCATTTTCAAAAATATTGCACTTTCTAAACGATGTAATATCCAAACTACCTGAATTTCCAAGTATAACCAAATTTGAGCCGTTCAACACCATTTACTTCAATGGGTGTGACAGGGAGAGGTTACCGTAATTAGCGCTATCTTTGTTTCGTTGCCCCTTGTTACGCTTTAAGCTTAGTTGAAGAAGGGTCGGGTCCTTTCCAGGTAGTAATATAGAGTTCTATGAGTAGAATAGCTTTTTCTGCTATAGAATAATGAAATATTTATTCCTATTCTGTGGTACACACGTGTTCTTTGTCAATATAACCAAACAATTTCAGTTTGCGATTTGTCAGTAATATGAAAGTATGACAGTCTGTGCTCTTCTTTTTCTATTCCTTGGTCTTTGTCTTCTTCTTCAACCAGATCGAAGTATAGCTATCTCTATTTTCCCAAGCAAAGTAACACATTCGACGTCCTCTTCTTTCCGGGAAAGCTGAATTCGACGTTGCCATAACGTGCACTCAGGACAAATCACTTTAAATGCAAATCCCCATTTTTATTTTTCGGTGTTAGGTGATCAAACATTTTTTTGAAAATATAATATTGAAATTAAATGTTTGAAATGTGATGTTTTAAAGGTTTTTCATCAAAATTACTGCATTTTCGTTTAAAGGAAAAACCCCCATTTGCATGTTAATTCAAAGCACAGAATTTACAACTCTATGTATTTTAATCTTGCTGACGTCACTCTATTTTCAGATGAGCACATCATATTTTTTACATCATGATCATGACTACAATCAACAATATTGACGTGAAATCAGGAAACCAAACTTAAATTTCAGCCAATCAGAGATGATCTTAACAAAAACCTATTTTTGAAAAAAATTATATTGTTTGAGGACCCGAGACTCCGTTTACGGATATTCATAAATAACGTCAATCTCCACATGTCGAATTCGTTCTGAAATTCCCCTTCCCCACTACTAGTAAATTTGACGAAATTTGTAGGTTGGCAACTTGGATCTGAGTCGTCTATTCGATTATCGCGATGAAACGATGGGCTACAATTTCATCGATCAACGGAATTTTACATTTTAGTTATCATTTCCTGGCATTGTTTATCTGACATTCGGATAGTCTTTTGAATGTTCGTATGAATATTTTCCGATCAATAATTCGTAATTTCGGACGTGCGGCTAAGCAATAACTACAGTTATGCATACGTGATCGATTCTATACTTCCTCCTTTATGTTCGGCCGCTAATCGGAAATATGTAAAAAAAAAAATGCTGTCTAAATTGAACTTTTTGGGTCATGATCCATTGAAATATAAAATATCTGCAATATCGGAGTCATCTACCTTCTATGGCACTGAAAGGAGTCATTTCTTGAATGAAAAAAATTTAAATCACTAACGTGAGGTCAGGACCTTTTACGTGCTTGTTCGAATTCTTACTATTAGATCCACACGAAATTTTGCACCCAGTTGCGTGTTGGGAATCTCCACTTGATTACGAAGTTTCAATCTGATCCCATTTGTATTTCTTGAGATATTGCGGAAATAACGTTAAAATTCCAAATAACAACCAAATTTGGCATATTTTTTTTCCTTTTATCCCCGAAAGTAAATTTTAGGCAGAATGAAAAAGTGCTTTTTCCCAGAATAAGCGCATGAAAAGGGTGTTTTCAATTCATCGAAAACTATTATTCTTTTCAATATTAATTCGGAAAATATTGGATCCTGGTGAAATTTGGTTACCGTTCGAAAAATGCTAGTTAGATTGTTTATGTTAAATTTCAGCAGAATCTGACCAGCAATTTCTGGGAAATGAGAATTTTGAAAATCTTTTCAAATATTCGACTTCCACTTAGCATCAATAGACGACTTAGGCCCATGTTGCCAACCCACAATTTTCTTCACAAATTTCAGGACAAATTTGACATGATAAGCTTCGCGTTACCTATAAATATCCGTAAAAGATGCCTCGGCTCCTCAAACAAGATAATTCCTTTCAAATATAGGTTTTTGTTAGGCAGAAATTTAAGTTTTCATGTTAATAGTGTCAAGTTTATGAAGGATATGTTCCGCAAATCAACTTGATTATTTCGGTTTTCCGTTCTGTGAATATGAAATATTCGGTTGGTTCCTGAAAAAAAAGGTTTATTACGAAATTTGATCGATGAAAAACCAATCTTTCTGTCACCAGAAAATAGACATATTCTTCTTCTTCTTCGCTCTCGAAAACTGTCCTTAGGGCACCAACTGACTCTTGACAACCCTAGGCAGCAATCATGGGTTCAGCTTCTCAGCTATGTACCCAAACTCAATATTTCTGATCCCCTTGGCGGCTTAGCTCCCGGAGCGGCAGGAATCTGGGTAAATTCCCATACTAAACCGCTTTTACACTATAAGTTTCAACTTTATCACTTCAAAATTAATATAATCCACAAAATGCCCCGCACGCGGTGCTAAATTCAATCACAATTTTTTACAGTCATCACTTGTAATTTTCACAAATAACACTCATCAGGAATATAATCAATTTTAATTTACGTTAATTCTTCAATATTTTCAAAGTTTTAAATTTTTAACAATAATTCTTTAGTTCCAAAATGGGACGCGAGGAAAAGTAGTAACAACCATTTTGGAACTACCAAAATAGACATATTGTTACCAGAAAATAGACATATTATTTCTATGCGACAGAACGACAATCAATGATTTATGGTAACATATCCGTAGCATAGAACAATCTTTATTTATCTCATGATACATAGACCATACCTAATAATTTTTCCATTGTTGATTGTTGCCTTTTCTATGTTCTATGGATCACAAATTAAATGAAGATTGTTCTATGCTTTGAATATGTTACCATAGAACATTGACTGTCGTTGTGGTGACAGGAAGAACGTCTTTTCATCCATCAAATTCCGTAATTAACCTTTTTTTCAGGAACCAACCGAATATTTCATATTTAAGGAACGGAAAACCGGCAACCGAACTTACTAAGTTGATTTGCGGGACATGTACTATATAAATTTGACACTATTAACATGAAATCAGGAATCCCAACTTAAATTCAGCCAATCAGAGATGATCTTAACAAAATCCTATATTTGGAAGGAATTATCTTGTTTGAGGGGCCGAGGCATCTTTTACAGATATTCAGAAATAACGCGAACCTTACCACGTCGAATTTGTCCTGAAACCCCGTTCCCCAGTATTAGTAAATTTGTGAAGAAAATTGTGGGTTTGCAACTTGGGCCGAAGTCGTCTATTCGAGCGTAAGTATTGACAATTTGTAAGTTTCAATTTAATCGGATCAGTATCGTTCAAGATGCTGAGTAAAAAACAAAATTTCAAGATGAATTTTTTTAATTTTGCCCCCTATCGAACTCAACAGAGATATTCAAGTCCTGCACTTATTTCAAGACTCTAGGTCTCTTCCCTCCGAATTAAGTTACATAATTGAACCCTAAAACGAGCACCTAAAATACTCTTAAAGAAATAACAACAAACAAAGTAATTCTCATGGCTAACGAAATATTTTCCGCCAGTATTTTGTCTGTTGTGGTACCACCGAGAAAAAATAGATCAAACGCTGGGATCAGATTTCCAATCGAAAGCTTCTTTTACCGCACTAAAATTATAACCATTCACGTGTCATTTATTTACCGTGCTCCGAATGACATTTTACAATGTTAGATCGATGTTAGTGCGGACTTTCTACGGGCCAAGGTCCCGACGCAAACCTCAATATTCCAGATTCATTGCTTTGCCAGAATTCCCGAACAAATTCGGTTGAACGGTATTCCAGAATCCCCGAACAAGTACAATACAGAACGTTACCGAGTTTAATCCCTGTGTTCTTTTCATTGAATTCGGTAAGGACAGGATTTTCTTTGTTTCTTCTACGGTGCAAACCTGAAAGATAGCTGCAGAACAAGAGATTTCGGTACGAAATTAATCGCACAATAAAGGCAGAAGCACTAATGAATTCTTCGCAATGTTGGTTTGGTTCGAAACGACCCTTTTGTTACCTACCAGCGTGGCGATATAATTTCACTAGAAAGATATTGTAAGAACGATTTGAGAATTCTTGACACCTAAGATCTGTATTACAAAACTAATCTTACTGATTTTGGGCACTTACTTGCTATTCCAATTTCATGCTGTAACAGTAGTATGATTTTCACGGCGGTTATAACACAAAATTGTGTATGAAATAAGAGCAATTTATTCTCGAAAGAGCAGAATAAAAGTATGAAAAGGTAGGAGGTCACAGATGATGCTAAGGCATAAAAGATGTGATACAATCATGTTCTATGAAACTTTCAAACAGCATAGAAATAGAGTGGGAGTCTCTGTGGTTTCATATAGAATGAATAGATGCATAAAATATAAATTTTATTCATCCATAGAGAAGACATATTAAGCCTATGCACCAGAACGACAATCAATGTTTTATGGTAACATATCCGTAGCATAGAAAAATCTTTATTTACCTTATGATCCATAGATCATACCTGGTAATTTTTCCATTGTTGATTGTTGTATCTTCTATGTTCCATGCATCATAAAGTAAATAAAGATTTTTCTATGCTATGGATATGTTACCATAGAACATTGACAGTCGTTTTGGTGACAGAAAGAACGTTTTTTCATCAATCAAATTTCGCAATTGATCTTTTTTTCAGGAACCAACCGAATATTTCATATTTACGCAATGGAAAACTGGCAACCGAAATAACCAAGTTGATTTGCGGAACATATCCTATACAAATTTGACACTATTAACGTGAAATCAGGAATCCCAACTTAAATTTCAGCAAATCAGAGATGATCTTAACAAAACCCTATATTTGGAAGGAATTATCTTGTCTGAAGAGCCGAGGCACCTTTTATAGATATTTATAAATAACGCAAACCTTATCATGTAGAATTCGTCCTGAAATTCCCGTTCCCCAGTGATAGTAAATTTGTGAAGAAATTTTGTTGGCAACTTGGGCCGAAGTCGTCTATTGAGAGTGAACCATGATGTAAGTCGTTTACATCATGGAGTGAACACATAATTTATATGAAGCTCTGACTAATTTTCACCAATTACTCATCACATCGCTTCGCAAAAATATTCGAATGGAATAATCTCAATGTTTCAATAGACAATCGAATGTACCAGAAAAAAAAGTACCCATATTCTTTTTTGAAGAGATGGAGGACCTCTGAAAAACCAATTGCTGATATAGATCCTGATGCAGATGTTAAAGGTGAATATAAAAAATACCGTGTTTTATTTTTATTTGAAATTATCATAAGCTGTGTTGAATCAAATTTATTTATCTGAAAAATAGATTAACGAGCATTTATTATAACAATTTTTTTGATCGCATGTTCTAGGGGAACAGCGTGCAATCGTTTTGTCCAAATGTCTGTAATTTTGGATGATTGTGCCGAAAATGGTCTCAAACGACTAGGTTGGACTCACTGATGACGAATCCAGTGTCAAAATCGATTCTGTCCGGCCGTCCGTCCGGCCGTAGACACGATAACTGTCGACAGAAGCAAGCTAGCAACTTGAAACATTCAGGATAGGTTGCGCATCAGAATGCCGCGGTTAAGTTCGTTAATGGGCCAAATCGGTCGAATAGTTTCGGAGTTATAGGCACTTGCAGTTTTGAAGTTATTTATTTTTTATTTCAGAAACTATTCGAGCCATTGGATTCAAACTTGGCAGTTAGGTGGAGTATAACGACGCGCAACTTTGAACCAAATTTCATCAGGATCATGTTGTCAGTAAATTGAAAAAAAAAATTTTTCGAATTTTTTTTCCAAAAAATTTTTTTTTTCTGGAAACCATTCATCATATCCAAAAAAATTCAACTCACACTTTGAGCTTCATATTTCACAGCAGTGTACCAAAATTCAGTTCGATACGATCATAAGTTTTGGAGATATCGGGAAAAAATATGTCAAATTTCGAGGTTTTCTTCTCGATATCGTTGATTTTTTCGGTATAACTCGAGAAATACTGATTCAGTCCTGATAAAACTTCACGGCTAGTTCTGAGATGCTGAAAGACAACTTTATGCGAAATTTCGTGATAATCGTGTCATTAGAACAATTTGAAAAAAAATTTCTATGATTTTCTTATCATATCATCCTCATTAAATTCTGTATGAAACTTCGAAATGTTATTTTTCGATGAAGTAATGGATTTCAATTCGATCTGATCTGTATTTTGGAAATATTGGAAAAATAAAATTTTGATTGGGTATATCTACGGAATCATTGGGTGGATTTTACCCATTCATGAATTCGGCCTTCGTACTTAAGGTCCAACCTTTCTCTACAAATATCGAGTTTCTAAGTTGTTTCTTTCGGAAGTTATTGTGTTTACGCAGTCGGCCGTTAGGCTGACCGTAAACACAATAACTTCCGGAAGAAACGACTTAGAAACTCGATATTTGTAGAGTAGGTTTGGGGCTTAATTACGAAGGTCGAATTCGTGAATGGGTAAAATCCGCCCAATGATTCCGTGGAAATACCCATTCAAAATTTTATTTCTCCAATATTTCCAAAAAAAAAAGATTTGATCGAATTGAAATCCAGTAATTTATCAGTAAAAATTTCAAAAAGCACTGCCGTGAAGCCAGCAGCTTTTGCGTGCATGTTCAAATTCGTTGCTGAAGTGGTCATCTACATTGAACATGCGCGCAAAAGTTGCTGCCTTCACGGCAGTGCTTTTTGAAATTTTTTAATATACCATATATAAACAGTGAATATGCCATACTGCAATATCAAAAAACCTGAAGCAGTTTCCCGTCGCCGTGAACTCAAGACACTTGTAGTTTCGACAAAAATAGACCCAATTCAAAAATTGTTGATCCTTCTCCGACTCAGAGAAGGTATTTTGAGCTTTCCCAATTTTTCTTTTCGCGGAGTTGTTACAAGTTCCAAACATGCGTTTAATGTATACCGTCGATTCGTTAACAACACGTATAATTCTAGGCATTATTCCAATTTCAACATTCCTCTTGCCAATTTTTCTACATCATATGATATAGAAATGCGCATTGAATCTACACGAACGGAAATATTTTTCGATTTGAAGCAGGAGAGAAGGTTCAAGAATACAACTCAAGTTGCCAAAAGGGCCGTCTTTTCAAGTAATGACCACGCCAAACGCCGTTTTACTTCCCGATCGAAGGATATGGCGATCTTGGGGAACAACGTGCTATCGTTTTGTCCGAATTTTCGATGATTGAGCCGAAAATGGCCTCAAACGACTAGGTTGGACTCACTGACGAAGAATCCGGTGTCCAAATCGATTCTGTCTTGTTAGCAATTGAAACTTGTAGGGTAGTACGCGCATCGGAATGCCGCGGTTAAATTCGTTAATGGGCCAAATCGGCCAAATAGTTTCGGAGTTATGGCCGTTTGAAATTTTGAGGTTATTTCCCTCATATTTCAGAAACTACTGGAGCGATTGGATTGAAACTCGTCAGTTCGTTGGAGCATAACCACGCGAACCTTTGAGCAAAATTTCGTTGAAATCGTATGATCACTCAATAGACGACTTCGGCCCAAGTTGCCAACCCACAATTTACTTAGCAAGTTTACTTTCACTGGGAAACGGGAATTTCAGGACAAATTCGACATGATAAGGTTCGCGTTATTTATAAATATCCGTAAAAGATGCCTCGGCTCCTCAAACAAGATAATTCCTTCCAAATATAGGTTTTTGTTAGGCTGAAATTTAGGTTGGGATTCCTGATTCATGTTAATAGTGTCAAGTTTATAAAATCAACTTGGTTATTTCGGTTGCCGGTTTTTCATTCCGTATATATGAAATAACCGGTTGGTTCCTGAAAAAAACGGTTAATTACGGAATTTGATTGATGAAAAAGCAATCTTTCTGTCACCAGAACATAGACATATTAAGTATATGCACCAGAACGACAATCAATGTTTTTTGGTAACATATTCATAGCATAGAACAATCTTTATTTAGCCTATGATCCATAGACCATACCTAGTAATTTTTTCATTGTTTTTTTTTTTTTTTTTTTTTTTTTTCCTTTATATGTGCCGGGATACTATGTCCATCTACACATTCTCAAGTATGTACTTTTAGATTCTTACTAAATCACCACCACCTATACACTTTACAACATCCATGACCTCGCCGGGATTCGAACCCGGTACCTTCAGCATCCTAGAACATGTTTCCACCCTCTAGTCTACCGAGGTAGTCTTTTTCATTGTTGACTGTTGTTTCTTCTATGTTCTATAGATCATAATGTAAATAAAAATTGTTCTATGCTATGGATATGTTACCATAGAACATTGACAGTGGTTCTGGTGACAGAAAGAACGTTTCTTCATCAATCAAATTCCGTAACTTACCTTCTTTTCAGGAACCTACCGAATATTTCATATTTACGGATGAATGGAAAACCGGCAATCGAAATAACCAAGTTGATTTACGGAACATATCCTATATAAAGTTGACACTTTTAACATGAAATCAGGAATCCCAACTTAAATTTCAGCCAATCAAAGATGACCTTAACAAAACTCTATATTTGGAAGGAATTATCTTTTTTGAAGAGACGAGGCATCTTTTACCGCTATTTTTAAATAACGCGAACCTCATCATGTCGAATTTGTCCTGAAATTCCCGTTCCCCAGTGATAGTAAATTTGTGAAGAAAATTGTTGGTTGGAAACTTGGGCCGAAGACGTCTATTAAAAAGAAAAAAATTTCAAAATGTTTTTCGAAAATAATTTTTTTTCTGAAACTACTGTTCATTTTCGAGAAAAATTTCATTTATTTTACAGCAGTGTACCAAATTTCAATTCGATACGGCTATTAGTTTCGGAGATATTGGGAAAAAATATGTAGAATTTCGTGGTTTTCCGGTGTCAAAATCTATTCTGTCCGGTCGATCGTAAACACGATAACTGTCGAACGAAGCCAGCTATCAACTTGAAACTTGTAGGGTAGTTCGCGCATAGGAATGCCGCGGTTGAGTTCGTTAATGGGCTTAATCGGCCAGATAGTTTCGGAGTTATGGCCGTTTGAAATTTTGAGGTTATTTTCCTCATATTTCAGAAACTACTGGAGCGATTGAATTAAAACTGAGCAGTTCGTTGGAGCATAACGACGCGCAACTTTGAGCAAAATTTCGTTGAAATCGTATGATCACTCAATTAAAAAATAAAATTTTTTCAACATTTTTTCGGAAATAATTTTTTTTTCTGAAACTACTGTTTATTTTCGAGAAAACTTTCAATTCGATACGGCTATTAGTTTCGGAGATATTGGGAAAAAAAAGTAGAATTTCGTGGTTTTCTTCTCGATATCGTTGTTTTTTTCGGTATAACTCAAGAAATACTGATTCAATCGTGACTTTGCAGCTATTCCAGAGATGTTGAAGGACAAAATTGTGCAAAATTTCGTGATCATCGTGTCGTTAGAACAATCAGAAAAAAAAAATTCAAATATTTTTTTTCAAATATTCAATATTCTGGGATCTTCCCATCATATTATCCTCATTAAATTTTGTATGAACCTTCAAACTGTCATTTTTCGATAAAGAACTGGATTTCAATTCGATCTTATCCGTATTTATGTAAATGTCGGGAAAAGAAAATTTTGAATGGGTATATCTACGGAATCATTGGGTGGATTTTTCCAATCCACGAATTCCGCCTTCGTAATTTAGGTCCAAACCTTCTCTACAAATATCGAGTTTCTTAGTTGTTTCTTTCGGAAGTTATTGTGTTTACGGTTGGCCCCAAATGTTTCCCAGTTCTATTCAAGGTACTGTAAGCTCTGAAGTGAAGGACTGAAACTGATTCAAATATCTACCAACAAAAAATCTAAAAAAGCACTGACGTGAACTCAGCAGCTTTTACACGCTCGTTCAAATTGCGAAATGGTGACTTGGAAATTTCAGTGAAATGAAAAAATTAAAAAAAAAAATTTCGAGGAAAACAAATTTTTTTTTTCGAATATTTCCATGGATAATTCTTCTTATTGACACTGTTCATCTTCCAACCAAGTTTCATTTCGACCAAAAAATATTTTTCGAGTTATTGAAAAATCAAAATTTCAAATGGCTGTAGCACAAAAACCATTCGGCAGATTTGGCCCATTAACGAACTTAACCGAGATATTCAGGATCTTAACCTAACCTGAAAATTTCAAGACTTAAGTCCTTTCTTTCAAAAGTTACAGCGCACACGGCCGGCTGGACGGACAGAATCAATTTTGACCACGGATTCTTCATCAGTGAGTCCAACCTAGTCGATTGAGACCAATTTCGGCTCAAAATTCGAAAATTACAGACATCGTGACGAAATGATAACGCGCTGTTCCCCAGAACAAGCGCGTAAAAATTCTTGACGCCACAATGCTATTTTCGAATTTTTCCTAATAAACTCAACGTTCACAATATGCATTCTTTTTCAACAGGAAATATCAGGAGGAAAACTTTCAATTACATGGTGCTCGACCAAACGTCATCGGAGTTCAATGTAATGTTCATCGGTTTAATTCGACAATAATTCGTTATCATGAACGACAGATAAACTTTGGACAACCTTGCGATGGAACTTGCTTCGAGGTAAAGATCAAAGTTGGAAAAATGCATGGGACAAATCAGTACATATTTGAAATTTTCAATGATTACATATAGTGTTTACGTAATTATGGACATCGAACCGCTCTTTTTCACTGAAATTGCATAAAAAACCCGGAAAATTCACACAAGGTTTAATTCCTTGTCTACGAAGGTCGAATTCGTGAATAGGTAAAATCCGGTTCCAAAACTGAAGCGATATCTATGAAACAATGGAAATTTGGAACTAGGTTGTAAAATATCCGCTTGATAGTGTTCGCGAAATGTCGAACGGAATCCGATGAGTATTTTCTGAAATATAGCATTTTTGAAAATGAAAAATTTTCAACTATACGATCTTCCCACGCTTGAAGGTCGACGTTTAACAACTGATAACCGAGTTTCAATTTGATCATGTCAGTATTTTTTGAATGATAAAAAATCTAGAAAAGTACTGACGTGAGGTCAGGAGCTTTTACGGGCTTGTTCGAATTCTAAGAATATGATCAACACGAAATTTTGCACCTAGTTGCGTCTTGGTAATCTCAACCTGATCACAAAGTTTCAATCTGATTGCATCTGTACTTCTCGAGATATTGCGGAAATAACGTTAAAATTCCAAATATCAACGAAATTTGGCACAATTTTTTTCCTTATAGGTATCTCCGAAAGTTGATATCGGGTCGAATTGAAATTTGAAACATTGTTGTTAAATACTGACTCCAAGGTTTGTGCCCAATTCCTTTGAAATCTACTGGATATTTCCAGTGAAAACAAAAATTTCCATCAAAAATTTTGAAAATTTTCGAATGAATTTTTTTTATTTTCTAACAACTGGATTCACACAAAATTTTGCTTAAAGTTGCTCGTTGGTAATCCAAAACTGTCCACGAAGTTTCAATTTTATCGAGTCAATACTTCATGAGATATCGAGGAATTAACCTCAAAATTTCAAATTTGCATTACTCCGAAACTATCCAACCGATTCCACCCATTAACGAACCTTACCGAGATATTTGGACTACAAACCTAATATGACAATTTCAAGAAGCTAACTCTTTTCCTTCGAAAGTTAGAGCACATACGGACGGACGGATGGACAGAATTGAATATGACCACGAATGGGGTTTTTTTTTAAACGAAAATGCAGTAATTTTCATGAAAAACCTTCAGAACATCACATTTCAAACATATAATTTCAATATTATATTTTTAAAAAAATGTTTGATCACCTAAAACTGAAGAATAAAAATGGGGATTTGCATTTAAAGAGATTTGTCTTGAGTGCACGATATGGCAACGTCGAATTCAGCTTTCTCGGGTAGAAAAGGGCGTCAAATGTGTTACTTTGCTTAGGAAAACAGAGATAGCTATACTTCGATCTGGTTAGAGTAGAAGACAACTGACAAATCGCAAACGGAAATTGTTTGGTTATATTGACAAAGAACACGTGTGTGCCACAGAATAGGAATAAATATTTCATTATTCTATAGCAGAAAAAGCAATTCTACTTAACACCGTTGTCACTTCGTGCATGCCTGGCAAATCCCAAACCCCAATTTTGAAATCTGATTTTGAATACTTTCTGAAGGTAATTTGGGAAAATGATGAATCAAACCCATAATAATTATGTTCAAATTTGCATTTGCAGTTACAACACAAATTCAGGAAAAACCCCCATTCTTCTTCAGGGAGTTCATCCCAATCGTATAAGATTATTTTCGGCTCAAAATTCTAAAATAACAGACATCGTGACGAAATGATAACGCGCTGTTCTCTAGAACACGCGCGTTGAAACTTAATAAACCTACTCCAAGGCCTACCGACTCAATACCTAAAGGTGGAAGAAGTATAGGACATTGATAAATTGATCGAAATGTAATTTGCGATTCTCAATAGAATTTCCGACAATTTTTCATTTAGGAACTCATTTTGGATCGTAAGTCTTGCCGCAATGGTTACGAGCTGGACTGGCAGAAATTAAAGATCTCATTCAAAAAAGTTCGATTTCGATAGTGAATAATTCTAATTATAAATCTGATTTTTTCATATAACTTTACGATATATCTCTTGACGAAGAAAACCTTGTTTCCGAAACGAACTTTAGACGTCAAATGTATAAATGGATAAGAAAGTAGACACTAACTGTTTTGAATCAGTATTATACAGTACGCGTCAAAATTATGGAACAAATTCATTTTCTCAGAAGAAAAATATTTGGCCTCAAAATCCTGAAACAGGTCAATTTTGTTTCACTTTTAACAAATTTTTATGCATTTTTGAAGGATTTTTGTTGCACCCTGTGCCATCCCCATCAACCCTCTAAATTTTTTGAATAGGGAAAATAGGTCATGTGGTACTTTCTTGGCAATGTCTTTGTATCTTCTTTACAGGCATGCAGAAAAAAAATGTATTGAAAAATTATTTAGTTCAAAGAGGTTTTCAGTATGTGCACTTTGTCATGGCTCATTTACTTTGAGACGATGGTACCTGATGAAATTTGTCACCGAATAAAAGTCAACCATTACAGGTTTGTTCATGCACAACTTTCAACCACCTCAAGTGAATTTTTTTTCCCCATTAAAGTGGAAGTAGTGGTTGAAAGTTGTGTATGAACAAAACTGTAATGTTCGACTTTCATTCGGTGACAAATTTCTCAGGTACCATCATCTCAAAGTAAATGAGCCATGACAAAGTGCACAGACTGAAAACCTCTTTGAAGTAAGTAACTAATTTTTCCGAAAAAAAAATTTTTTCTTGAAAATTTCTGCACGCCTGTAAAGAAGATACAAATACCTCGCCAAAAAAGTACCACATGACCTACTTTTCCTATTCAAAAAATTTAGAGGGTTGATGAGGATGGCACAACCAAAATCCTTCAAAAATGCATAAAAATTTGGTAAAAATTAAACAAAAATTAATCTGCTTCAGTATTTTGTTGCTAAATATTTTTCTTCTGAGAAAATGAATTTGTGCCATTATTTTGACGCGCACTGTATACACACTGAACTCAAATAATCAGGTCGATTCTGTTTGCAAATAGCAATATTGCCAGTAAAAAGATATTGCTATCATAACAAGATTGGAATTATTGGTATTCTGATCAACGATTTTGAGCAAGATGATCTGTCACTTTAACAAGAATCTTGCTATCAATAATGCTATCTTAGCAACTTCAAAATAGTACTTGCTATTCTTGATAACAAGATAGGTTAGAAAGGGAATCTTACAGAGATCCATTTGTTTCAGTATTATTTGTTGAAAATAGATGAAGAGGGAAAACAAGATGTGGAAATTAATAAGAGAATAGAAAACACAGTTAAATTGTACCATACGATGAATAAGAGTTTCATAGGTAAAAAGGAAATTTCCCAAAGGACAAAGATGAACGTGTATAGAGCAATATATAGACCTACCCTGACATTTTCATGCGAATCATGGGCCTTGAACAATAAACAGAAAAGTAAAATCCAAGCAGTAGAAATGAAATACCTAAGAAGAGTAAAGGGCGTAACCAGAATGAATAAGATAAGGAATGAAAGAATACGTGAAGACCTAGAGATTGAACCAATACATGATTTCGTAGAAAGAAGACAACTTAGCTGGTGGGGACATTTGAACAGAGCAAATGTGGAGAGACCTGTTAAACAGATATGGGAAGCTAGAATTCAAAAGAGGAAAAGGAGAGGAAGACCAGAGCTGACGTGGAACGAAACAATCACTGAAATAATTAATAGGAGAGGACAAACATGGAATGAAGCAAGGAATATGGCTAGGGATAAGAAACTGTGGACCAAATTTGTACATAGAAATGAAATACTTTGATTTTGTATATACTGAATTTTAATTAAGTTGAAATGGAATACCCTACACCATTATATGGTAATTGGGTTTTTTTGATAATATATATATATATATATATTATTTCCTCCAAGAATTCGAAAATAGACCTGAATGAAGATAGGGAAGTATGTATACTAATAGAAATGTGTGCAACATTCTCTGGAATATTTCATTTTAAGGAAAATTCTTAGACAAAAATACCGGCATAGTGAGCAACAGCTGAGATGATTATTCTTATGATCTCAACATCCATTTCTCTGAATTTGAATTGCCTCATTTGATTTCTGGAAACCAATATTCCAGGAAATTGGTTTCTTTGACTTTAATTGGTTTTCCTGTTTCGTAACATTTTTGAATAAATCGATGTTTATATGAATAAAAAAAAAGTATATGCTAATGAAAATGTGTTCGAGGTTCTCTAGAATATTCAATTTCAAGGAAAATTCTTAGAAGAAAATACAGGCAAAGTAGACAACAGCTGAGATGATTATTCTAATCATCCAGAAACAACAATAATCCCTTTGAAATGCTAACAAAAAAAATTATCGAATAATTAACGCCAGAATAAAATTGCTGTATTTGATTTCTGGTAACCAATATTCTCTTAGTATCCAGGAAATTGCTTATAGGTCCGTTCCTTTACATTTTTTATGTCGATATTTACATGAATCATGAAAGGATGAATGTCGTAGATGAAGGTTATGTATGCGAAATCATAAAAAAAACTCATAAAGTTGGGTTATTTTCTTCTTCCTTTCAGCTCTAAAGCCACAAAATTCGCAACTACTGCTAAGCGATACGCCCTCTGGTAATAGAAATTCGAACACTTCCAAGCTAGTAGTTTTTCGACGTGCCTGTTATTCTAACGTAATTTGCTCACTTTTGGAGTTAATTTTCGAGCTTTTGTGTTGTTCTCCGAGTTGAAATTTTGGAATACCGAAAGTGTTTGTAATATTCATCAATCGATTCCTTTCTTTCCGATTAAAAATTTCGATCGTATTAATTCGAAATGGCATCCTGCCGAAATGACTATTGTTGTGTACCTCAACTCAATGTTATTCATGGTCAAAGAAGAAAGGATCATCTAGTGCCTCTTGTTTTAATTTTTTCCAAAGCCAAATGAAATTAAAGTTAATTTGGAAACAGCATTTGGCAAGGAACTCAATGATAGAAGAAAGGCCTAGCCATTGTTTAAGGAGTTCCTTAAACAATGGCCTAGCTCTTGAAATCGAAGATTGGAAAACAGGTCACGAAATACATGAAAGTAGGTTCACTGCATTTCTCTGAAGATGTTTATTCTCATAAAGGTAAATTACCTACAATGTATTTATTTCGAAACAACTTCATGTCATGATGTTTTCAGGTGTAAATAAAAATGAGAGAATTTTGAAGGACATTGCTGCAGAGAAACTACCGAGCACTTCTGCTGCTACCTAATTCACATACTACACAAAATCATATTCTAAAAGAGTGATCTGGTTGAAAATCTGACAAAAACCAGATATACTGTTAGAGTTAATAATAGCTGAAGTTACTCATATAAATACATCAATACTTTTCATTTCCTTATATAGGTAGGTTGAACCGGCTGTGACATTTTTCATTTTGTATGTGTATCTTGAGCTGCTGTAATATAAAAATGAAATCAATTATATGTCTATCTGTTTCCTTTTCTTTAGAAATACGATGCAAAAGAACTAAAGCAGAAAATCTGTTTTCATTTTATTGATTCCTTCCTTTGTAAACAAAGAACAAGTCATATCATTTGGACTGATTCTAGAGTTATCACATAATATAGCCTGCATTCAGCACTTCTTCACATAAATAAGAGTCCTTAAAATACTTCTTGAGGTGCCTTTTTTTCCAGAAATTCAAGTAAACTTAGATATTGGTTTATTTTGATCCACCAAGCAACATACACTAAAATAACACCGAAATTATCCTCCAGGAACGATTTAAAGTACGATTTTATATCGTGATCCAAACGAAAAGTTCCTTCTCAAGAAATCTTACACAAAACTATAATAATTTCTAAATATTCAAGCTCTGCTTAATAAATATTCGATCTCCACCACATTTCTAAGGTTTGTTTATATAAAACTACTAGCTTGGACAGGTTCCAAATTTATCCGTTAGGGCGCTGGCATCTTCGCAGAAGTTCCCAATACAGTGTTGCCAGCTCTAAAACCACAGATTATGGAAGTCCATGATAGCAATATTGTTATGACGAAATTCATAACAAACATTGCTATAAAACTCGGAACAGAATACGTAATATCATGACCATATTGCTATAAATTAGAAAGATAGCAATATGACTAGAATAGCAATGTTCATAGCAATACGCAAACAGAATCGACCTGAATTTCTCATATTTGATACCCTCCGATACTCAAACAGGCATTTCATGAATTTGCTCCTGAAATGTTCGCATTGAAGAATGGAGCACCCTGTATGATTATGCACTCCATAGACTATATCCAACCTTTATAGTCTTATCATTTTGTTGCTGTCAACTAAATGGATATTGGACGTTCGAAACTACATGTCCTACATGCAATATTATCTGAATCCCTCATTATGATAATATTTAATTAACTGTTGTTTTCTTTTGTTTGGCATAAGTTAATAATACCAAACCAACTTCCTCTCAACAACATTTGTGTAAATATTATTGATGGATTAATAATCACTCTTAGTCAGCCTTAATTATGACAGGTCCATGGATAATAGAGAGAGTGATAATAATTGATAAAAGTGTTCCGATACCTTAGTGTTGAGCGAAAATTCAAAAAGATTCAGAGAAAAATAATGACGTCGCCAGGACCTTATGCTTGAATGTTCATTTGTCTGTTCACGTCGAATATTACCCTGAAATTTTGCTTGATCTGAAGAAATTCCCGAATGTTCTGAAAGAGTTTTCCAGCATTTGAATTTTTGAAGGTTTTTCCTCAATATCTCAAGTTCTCATCTCAGATTGAAACTTTATATAAAGTTGGTGAATACCAACGCTCCACTCTATGCAAAATTTCGTTAGGATCGTAGTTACAAATTTTTAAAAAAACTGTGAAAAATTTCAAATGTTTATCTGGCAAAATTAATTTCTTTCTGCAACGATCCATCAGATTTCTATAAATTTTTCACATAGCTAGAAGCTGATATTGAACAACAGTTTACCAAATTTCAGCTTGACAAAATATTTATTTCCTTTCGAAAATTTGGGAATCTTTTGCGCGCATGTTCTAGGGGAACAGCGTGCTATCGTTTCGTCCAAATGTCTGTCATTTTGGATGATTGAGCCGAAAATGGTCTCAATCGACTAGGTTGGACTCACTGATGACGAATCCGGTGTCAAAATCGATTCTGTCCTGCCGACCGTAGACACGATAACTGTCGACAGAAGCAAGCTAGCAACTTTAAACTTTCAGGATAGGTTGCGCATCAAAATGCCGCGGTTTAGGTCGTTAATGGGCAAAATCGGTCAAAAAGTTTCGGAGTTATAGGCACTTGAAATTTTGAAGTTGTTTATTTTTTATTTCGGAAACTACCTGAGCGATTGGACTCAAACTTGGCAGTTAGGTGAAGTACAATGACTCGCAACTTTGAGCCGAATTTCGTCAGGATCATATCGTCAGTAATTTTGAAAAAATTTTTGAAAAAATTTTTTTTTCGGAAACCATTCATCATATCCAAAAAAAATTATACTCACACTTTGACCTTCTAATTTCACAGCAGTGTACCAAATTTCAGTTCGATACGATCATTAGTTTTGGAGATATCGGGAAAAAATATGTCAAATTTCGAGGTTTTCTTCTCGATATCGTTGATTTTTTCGGTATAACTCGAGAAATACTGATTCAGTCCTGATGAAACTTCACAGCTAGTTTTAAGATGCTGAAAGACAACTTTATGCAAAATTTCTTGATAATCGTGTTATTAGAACAATTTGAAAAAAAAATTTCTATGATTTTCTCATCATATCATCCTCATTAAATTCTGTATGAAACTTCGAACTGTTATTTTTCGATGAAGTACTGGATTTCAATTCGATCTGATATGTATTTTTGGAAATATTGGGAAAATAAAATTTTTAATGGAAATATCTGCGGAATCATTGGGTGGATTTTACCCATTCACGAATTCGGCCTTCGTAATTAAGGTCTAAACCTTCTCTACAAATATCGGCCGACTGCGTAAACACAATAACTTCCGAAAGAAACAACTTAGAAACTCGATATTTGTAGAGTAGGTTTGGGGCTTAATTACAAAGGTCGAATTCGTGAATGGGTAAAATCCGCCCAATTATTCCGTAGATATACCCATTCAAAATTTTATTTTTCCAATATTTCCAAAAATACAGATTTGATCGAATTGAAATCCAGTAATTTATCAGTAAAAAATTTCGAAAAGCACTGCCGTGAAGGCAGCAGCTTTTGCGTGCATGTTCAAATTCGTTGCTGAAGCGGTCATCTACATTGAACATGCGCGCAAAAGTTGCTGCCTTCACGGCAGTGCTTTTTGAAATTTTTTTTGATAATTATTGTCATTTCCTAGATTACTGAAAAAATGCCTTATTTACAACGAATTTCAAAGGCATATAGTTTTGCTTTCGCGTCAATCCTCTTCTATTTTAAATCTATCATTCAAATCTTAGTCTACTTTTATGCAAATAAATTACTGCTGAATGAGTTGTTTTGCCTAGGAAAGCATTTAAAAAAGCTGATCGACTGGTAAAGTTATGTTCTGCTAAAGCTTTATTTACTGTGTTTTCACGCCACCTTAGTCATAGCTTCATCAATTTTTTGAAAAGTAAGGGTTAATTTATGCATTACAGTCTAAGTCATAGGGTGTGCAAATTTCTTCAGCTGCATGACTACAGAGATACAGAAATTTTGCTTGAAGGGTAGCTGCTAACACCTGACTAGAAAATAATTCCTGTTGGGGTTGACAGTTAAACATTTGTGATACAGATTCCGAAGTTCTCTCCCGGATCTAGGGACATATTCTGGGTGAACGTAATATCTGAATGATGGCTCGAATAAGGCAATGAAAAGTACATACCTTATGCCAGCCCTTCAATGGCCATTTCCTCTTTTTATGCAGAAATCCCTTGTAAAGATGCGGTTTGTTCTCATATCGCTGACCATCCTTCAATCCTTCCATGATCTCCCATTCTGAGCCTCTTCTAGGCTTCTTCCTCTTTTTACCAGTAGGTATTGCATGATTTTGTTCCGGAACACTTTCAGCACTTAAACTAGCAGTATCGACACTTGCATCCGAGTCACTTTGAGTCACATGAGTATTATTGCCCACTTTCAACTTCAATTTATTTAACTGCGGGCTTTTTTTATCACCGCTGGCCATTCTTGTGTCTTGATGTATACTAAAATTCAAAAGACATTCTCTGAAAAATATCACTGCGGTGTTCATCAATAACTTTTGTACTACTCCTATACACAGCCACTTTTACAAAAATTTCTTAATGTTAAATATACATCTCTAAGTCAAACTGTTGCATTTGGACAAGGAACTACAATCAAATTTTTTCAGTCACATCCATTAGCATATCTAAGAAATCAATTTATATTTCTGAACTTGAAAACGAAATTACACTGTGCGATATTAATTAAAAACTAAACAAATAACCCGGTACATAATACATCTACCAATAACGATTTTTTTTTCTCGCCGCACCAAGTCAAGGCAAATTTAAATGAGTATTTACCTTCAAAATCGTTCTGTTTCAGTCAGAGATTGCTTTTCACTCGTTTATTAATTTTAGAGATGATCATTA
Organism: Myrrha octodecimguttata; assembly: GCA_958510865.1. Lineage (NCBI taxonomy): Eukaryota > Metazoa > Arthropoda > Insecta > Coleoptera > Coccinellidae > Myrrha > Myrrha octodecimguttata. Next base: position 74,709,940 of record OY294059.1, on the reverse strand, counting down.
CATCCTATCACTTTGGATTCTTATAAGATCAAGGAAAAATGGAATTTATATCCCTGAAATGCGGCGACACTACACAAGGGTAAAGTCGGGAGGTGCAAAGTTGATGCAAATTTAATTGACAACACTTCACTAATCGACTACTTAACTTAAATGTTCCATCTATATTGATACACGAATTAACTGAAACTTTCAAGACAAGACGACAATTGACGCACCTTGCGTTTTTACAAAAACTAGTAGTCATGAATGACACTGACACTAGTTGTTCCAACTGTCACAAACGAAGTTGTTTGTCAACATCAGGGTCAGAACTGTCAATCGTGTCAGTTTTCTTACCTACTATATGATCATAGAATTGATAAGTTTTCATATCTCAGTCATGACAGAGAATTCATTTTCCAACTGATTGTGAGAATAATATCCATTTGGTGCATGTAATTTCAAATATACATATTTCTTGAACTGTTTTTTATTTGCAACCATGAAATTCTCGAAATGAAAGGTTAAAGTCCTTTTCCGACCGTTATTCGAAAAATACAAATAAATAAGCGCGTAAAACAAATTTTTGTGAAGGAAAGTAAAAATAACAGCGTCTAAAACGAAAATATTTCATGATTTCAATGTGAGATCAAATACAAGCAATTTACAATTTATTCACGTTACAATGAATTGTCGATGTAGGTATATCCTAATAAATATATTGGTATCAAAATAAATTATCCTTAAATCTTATTTCACTATTCATTTTCACCACTTCCATTACTCTGTGTTAAGTATACTTGTTGTGGTCCACCCGCCTGCGGAGCAACCTGAAAACACCAATATAACATAAACAAATTGATAAAAAAAAAATATCGAGAAAAACTATTTCGCGCTTGTTTGACTTGCTTATAAATACGATTTCGTTTTCTTCTAATAATATGTTACAAAATTTTTCATGAAGCATTAAGTCATCATCATACCGTTAAAGACAAATTACAGATATTTGGCGAAATAAAAACACTCTTGATATGCCTCGTAAAAATGAGTCTCGAACAGCTGCGTTTTGGACATGCAGGGTGTTTTCAAGGTTTAAATCTATCGAAATGTAGAATGCCCATGAAAATCAACAGAGGAAGATTCTTTGATTAAATTTTCAAGAGAAAAATGTTATATGATTCATCCAAGTAAGTAGCCCTACTCATTTTACACCTTCATTTAATGGACAGCCTGTATATCAGGAATGCAGAAGAAAGTTTTTTGAGCATTCTTATTACAAACCTGAATCAATTGGGGATGTCCTGTGGCAATTGGAGCTGCTTGAATAATTACAGGCTGTGATGTGTTCCCCTGAACATGCATTTTCACCATTTGCAGTTGTTGTGGTGTCAGGTTCAACTAAAATTGAGCAATGTATACAATTCATATTTTCCTTGAAGACATCTCAGGTATTACTGTTCGTCAGAAATTTGTGATGATGTGCTGAAGAACACTTACCGGAATCTGTTGGATTTCCCCACTGGGAGTGACGATTTGCTGCAGAATTTGAATGTTACCAGCCTGATTTTGACTAACGGGAGAAGTTTGTTGGATTAAAACAGGGGCCTGCTGTGATGCTGAAGTTGGAGATCCGTTCTAAAATAAAAACACGTAAATACAACGAAAATCACTTTCATTTTAGTGTGGAGAGAAAAGATATAAATGAGATTGAAGAAAATTATCTCAAGAAGAAATAATAACATACCTGGTCCACAGCGCTGACTTGTACAGTCTGTACCTGTTGAGGTTGAACAATCTGTATTGTATTTGGTTGAGTCACTGTTGCTGTCGTAGCGTTGCCGGCTGTATTAGAACTGTTCGACAAATTTTGTTGTAAACTTGCGTTGTGTTGTTGTGCTAATTGAAGATAATATTGTACCTGTGTAAATGGAAATCGTGAATATTAATTTGCAACATTCAAGCTTTACATAAATACCTGGTCTGAATTTCCAACTCTAGCACCATCATCACGTAATTTATTTGTACTATTACTAGGTTTCATGTCCTCTCGAGGTACGATATCAATTAGAAAATCGAATTGGTCATATTTTGAGATGGCCATCGCGATATCATTCCTCTGAAATGCACAAAATTTGCCTATGTTTATCAAAAGAATTAATTAAATAAATGGTGAAGGTGTGAAAGACTTCAGTCGATGTTATTTGATGTCACATTGATAAAAATCTGTTTTTGTAATTATTATAGAGAATTTTTTAAACTGGTGCATATTCGCATAAAACTCAACCAGATGCAATACTACAATCCCACCTGAAGAGTTCTCCTCTTATTATCTTCTGTGTGAATCCAAGCCCTCAACGTGAGTTCATGTATGAATATTTCAGCTGCTTTGGCGAAGAGAAGTGGAGCTTCTGCTGATATCATTTTAACATCTTCATCCAATTTCATAATTTTTTTAATTCGGGCTAATGGTAGTACTTGTTGTTTGAGATCCATCTAAAAATTTCACGATACATTACAAGATATAGGGTTCAGGATAACGATGGCACTCACACTTCTTATGGATTTGATTTCGTCCATAACTTTTGGCCAGAAAGTACTCAAGGCATTTTGAGCCTCGCTTTGTGTTTGACTGTGGTCGTCAACACATTGGGAAAGACCATCAACTTTTTCTTCACCTACATCGGATCTGCAAAATAAAGAGAGTGAATTGAAAAAAATTCAGTCCCTAAGATGATTTCTCTTACGCATTAACAAAATATACATTCGCCGACATGGTCGATTAGATTATATTCCTAAGTTTTCAAAATTTGTATGTATTACAAATAAACCAATTAAAACTTTCGAACGCAAAATAAGCGCCTTTAAATCGAAAATAGCCAATGGCCAATCACTGCAGTCACCAATCCAAATGCAGACCAGTCGCCCAATCCGACATTTTAATTTAGGTTCACAGAATAGAAATTTATGGATTTGCAATTGTATTCATTAATAACTGCTTTTCACTCATACATTCAACATTTCCATATTTTCCTTATTTCTTTATATTTTTTTAGAATACATTTTCTATTTCCAACATAAAATATCATTCCACGAAACGAAGACTAAGAAATGATTCACTGACAGATGCATATGTTAATAATATTCTGTGGAATATTGTTTTGATTTTCATTTTTTGTTCAGTTGAAAATTGACAGCTCTTGAGGTAGTTCTAGAGTTTTGGATTTCCGCGAATGTAATTTATGTTTAAAATTGAAATCTATTCAAATGAATAATTGATATGTAGTGACAATTGATTTATGTGAAAAGGATTTAATCTTTAATACATCGGTTGTGAAAAATTTAATGTGAAGAACTAAAAATGGTTAAACGGCTTACTGAAGAAATGGTTATTGCCAGAACGAAGATATCAGATCTTGGGAAAATTAAGAGATTAAATTGTTGGTTAGTAATTTTCATTCATTAATTTAATATAGCTGCATTCATGTATCAACATTTGTGGATATAAATGCGGTTAAGCTCTTTATCTCACACATTCTCACAAGATTTATCCTCTTAAATAACCGTAAAAATTTTAAATGTGTTAATGCCCTTTCCTGATATGATTCCAAAGTGAAATTCAAAAATGATTTCTTCTATACATTTCAATATAAGTGAATAGAATTGTAAATAAAATTGCATGAATAAATGACTCGATATGAAAGTGAATAATATCAATTTTAATCATTGTGTATTCATGAGAATCCTCTGAGGTTAAGTAAACTTCCTCTGAGTGGAAAATTCAAACATTAATCTCATCTTTGTTTAAAAGAAATAGGAGAATCGATAGTAATTCAGTTCATCCAGGATCAAGTCATGATTAAATTGAAAACATAATTTCTGTGGAAAATTAAGCACTACCAGTTACGAATATTTCTGCTTAACTCTCCCAACATTACCACCCTGTCTATAATTATCCATACCATTTAATCATTGCAGGGGAAGTGAATTATCAGATGTCAGCCTGTTGAGAAAAATGCTTGCAGTTGAAGTTTTATCCCTCAGGTGAGAAAATAAATTTTGAGAGAAAACATAAATTATGTACTTATCTCCTTATCGATAAAAACAAATAGAAGATATTTGAGTTAACAGAAACCTAACAGTGTGTTACACTATGCAAAATTGTTATTTTCATACTCCATATGATGGACTTTCTATTATTAATGTCACTTAGACAATGCATATAAATTAATTCTCGAAGAAGTGGATATACAGGGTATCCCAAGTTCCATAACGCATTATTGTTTTTTGAAGATGATATTAATATTGAAGTTTTGTCATTGTGCAGATAGTGATTAAATATTTGTTTTTATATAGTTTAAGAATATGGTTTTCTGAACATGAATCTGCATTCAAAATTTTTCAGTCTATTTTAGTTTAGAAAGTCCTTACGGCCGATCGTAAACTCAATGACTTCCGAAAGAAACAACTTTGAAACTCGATATTTGTAGAGAAGGTTTGGACCTTAATTACGAAGGCCGAATTCGTGAATGGGTCAAATCCACCCAATGATTCCGCAGATATATCCATTAAATATTTTATTTTCCCAATATTTACAAAAATACAGATAATATCGAATTGCAAACCAGTACTCGATTAAAAAACGACAGCTAGAAGGTGCATACAGAATCTCGTGTGGATAATATGCTCAAAAAATCCCAGAATATCGAATATTCGAACAAAAAAATATGGTTTTTTCAAATGGTTTTAAAAACACGATCATCACGAAAATTGGTACAAAGTTGTTCATCAACATTTTCAAACTGAATACCAGGTTTCATCATGATTGAATAAGTATTTTCTGAGTTATTCCGGGAAGAATAACGATACCGAGGAAAAATGCACAAAATTTGACAAATTTTTTTAAAATATCTCCGAAAATTATTATAATATAAGACTGAAATTTGGTACACTGGTGAGAAATATGGATTTCAAGGTATGGGCTGAATTTTTTCCGAATATGAAGAATAGTTTCTGAAGACAAAAATGTTTTCGAAAAAAACTTTTTAAAAATTTATATTTTAATTCAGTAACAATACGATACGACAAAATTCCGCGAAGACTTGGGCTTCGTTGTGATTCAACTAACTGACAGGTTACAATCCAATCGCTTCAGTTGTTTCGGAAATATTGGAGAAATATCTTCAAAACTTGCAAAAATGGCTATGACTCCGAAACCGTAAATTGAAATTTTCTTTTCGAGTTGTTCTGATGACACGATCATAACGAAATTTCGGTCATGGTTGACTATCAGCATTTTCAAACTAGCTGCCAAGTTTCATCATGATTGAAATTGTAATTTTTGAGTTATTCCGAAAAAACGATATCGAGGAAAAACCACGAAATTTGACGTATTTTTTTCGAATATCTCCAAAAATTATAATCGGATCGACCTGAAATTTTGTACATTACTGTGAAATATGACGGTCAAGGCCGGAGCAGAACATTCTTCCGAATATGATGAAAAGTTCTCGAAAAACAAATTTTTCCGAAAAAATAATTTTTTTCAATTTACTGATTGTACGATCCCAAAAAAGTTCTGCAAAAAATTTCTGTTCTTATGCTCCAACTGACTGCCAGGTTTCAATCTGATAGTTTTAGTAGTTTCGAGTTAGCACGGAAATAACTTGAAAATTTCAAAGGGCTTAAACTTCAAATTTCGAAATTTTTTCACTATTTCCGCCATAATTTCATCTAATGACATATTCGTGATCTACGACCTCGATTTAATAGGAAACGATAACAAGGTCGACGATTTTCGAAGAAAAAAATTTATTTGGGACTTAAAAAATTTTTCATAAAGAACCGCGAATAAACATCAAAGCGCAGAGGGGTGGGGGGTAAGATTTAGCGATTCCGTGCGAAATTTTATTTTTGAAGCTATGACAATATACACATCATATATTATGGATTCGAACACGTAGATTACGAATCTATAATTAGATTTTGCGTAACTGATTCGGTTTGGAAAATATTCCGGATTTGGTGAGAAATTTTCGAAATTTGGGTCAACTTTGGGCCGTCGTACAGATCAAACGCGTAAGGCTGGACAATATCGAATTTTTTTGGTTATATCTGGGTCCTTTGTGAGTACGTAGCCAATTATTTTATAGACGAAGGTCCTCTAGTTGGAAAATTATGATTTTTTTAAAAAAGGTCCAATTTTTTCGATTTTCTTCTGGCCATAAAAAACGAACCAGACTTTCCACTAACATTCTGATTGGATTTTCTTTATCTACGCCCTCGAATTAGTATATGTTTCAAATTTCAGGTCGATCGGAGAACTTTCGATTTTTGGTAAAATTTTAAGGGGTTACCCTTAAGAAAATATCGATTTTCGAAAAATAATTTTCCGACTCCTATCGCCGTGAAATTTGGGACACTTACTAATTCGAGGGCGTAGAACAAGAATATAAGGTCAGATATTTTTTAAAAAAATCGTCCTGGACGTGAGAGGTCCTTGAAGTTCCAAAATTTTGGACCTTTTTTCAAAAAATCATTATTACCGACTCGATGAGAGTAGGACGATGATATCTGTTTTAATTCATAGATAAAGGATCGAACTGCACGTAAAAAAATTCGACATCACCCAGCTTCATTATTTTGGTCGGCACGACGTCTCAAAGTTGACCAAAATTTCGAAATTTTTTCATTATTTTCGCCATTATTTCTAAACGTTTGTCACTGGACGATTTCAAATGGAATATTCGTGATCTACGACCTCGATTTAATAGGAAAAGATACCAAGATCGACGATTTTCGAAAAAAAAAAATTATTTGGGACTTAGAAAATTTTTCATCACCGCAAGGTGACGTCGACTGGTAGAGGAGTGGGGGTAAGAGTTTGACAGTTCTGTGCGAAATTTTATTTTTGAAGCTAAAACGATATGCACATCATGTATTATGGATTAGAACACGTAGATTACGAATCTGTAATTGGATTTTACGTAACTGGTTCGGTTTGGAAAATATTCCGGATTTCTTGTCCGATTTTGCCTATTAACGAACTCAACCGTCGCTTTGCAAAATGCAAAGTAAATGTCCGTAATCGTGCATACGAACGGCCGGACAGAATTAATTTTGACTCCCGATACGTCATCAGTGAGTCCATCCAAGTCGTTTGAGACCATTTTCAGCTCAAAATTCGAGAATTACAGACATTTGTATGAAACAAAAGCACGCTGTTCCCCTAGAACATACACGAAAAAAGGATTGTTTCTGGTTCATAGGAAATAATTAACTTCTTTGTACAGTCGTTTTTACGCGCTTGTTCTGGGAAACAGCGCGTTATCATTTCGTCACGATGTCTGTAATTTTCGAATTTTGAGCCGAAAATGGTCTCAAACGACCAGGGTGGACATACTGATGAAGAATCCGTGGTCAAAATTGATTCTGTCCGTCCGGCCCTGTGCGCTGTAACTTCCGAACAGAAGGACCTAGAGTCTTGAAATTTTCAGGTTAGGTTAAGATCCTGAATATCTCGGTTGAGTTCGTTAATGGGCCAAATCTGCCGAATGGTTTTTGTGCTACAGGCATTAGAAATTTGATTTTTCAATAACTCGAAAAATATTTATCTGATCGAAATGAAACTTGGTCGGAAGATGGACAGTGTCAATGAGAATAATTATTGTCCATGGAGAAATTTGAAAAAAAAAATTTTTCTTTTTTTTCAAATTTTTATATTTCATTAAAATTTCACCAAAGCTTTACGTCAATTTTTGTTGAATTCAACGCGATAAACCTTGAAAATGGTGAAATCTCCACATTTCGAAAAATATATCGGATCTTGAGAAATTGATGAGATCGTTTACAACGAAGTAGGAAACGGACGAACCGCAATACGTTCTAGTCGATCCGAACGAAATTGCAGAAATTACGTCGATTTCTCACGGTCGACAGAAGCATATTGTAGCGGAACGATGCCCGGCGATAGGTCCTATTTTTTTTTTCCTTTTTCATTCCCGTTGTCCGGAGGACTGTTTCGCAATAGTTTTGGCCCGTTGTTTCTTGTCGAAAATAAATCGAGAGAAGTGTGTCAAACGTTCAGAACTGGCTTCACGGATAGAGTTTCATTACTGATTAGGATCGTAATGAACAGATATGTCGAATGTCATGGGAAATTTCAAATTCTTCGTCGAAACGGTACTCTTTGAGTTATTGAGGAAATAACAAAGATACGCAAGAAATAGCGATGACTCTGGAAGAACGGGGGGTTTTCCTTCAAACGAAAATGCAGTAATTTTGATGAAAAACCTTTAGAACATCACATTTCAAACATATAAATTCAAAATTATATTTTTGAAAGAATGTTTGATCACCTAAAACTGAAAAATAAAAATCTATTATAGAAAAGCACTGCCGTGAAGGCAGCAGCTTTTGCGCGCATATTCAATGTAGATGACCGCTTCAGCAACGAATTTGAATATGCACGCAAAAGCTGCTGCCTTCACGGCAGTGCTCTTTAAATTTTTTTTTTGATAAATTACTGGATTTCAATTCGACCTATTCCGTATTTTCGGAAATATTGGAAAAATAAAATTTTGAATGGGTATATCTACGGAATCATTGGGTGGATTTTACCCATTCACGAATTCGACCTTCGTAATTAAGCCCCAAACCTTCTCTACAAATATCGAGTTTCTAAGTCGTTTCTTTCGGCAGTAATTGTGTTTACGGTCGGACTAACGGCCGACTGCGTAAACACAATACCTTCCGAAAGAAACAACTTAGAATATTTGTAGAGAAGGTTTGGACCTTAATTACGAAGGCCGAATTCTTGAATGGGTAAAATCCACCCAATGATTCCGCAGATATACCTATTCAAAATTTTATTTTCCCAATATTTCCAAAAATACAGATCAGATCGAATTGAAATCCAGTACTTCATCGAAAAAGTACAGTTCGAAGGTTCATACGGAATTTAATGAGGATGATATGATAAGAAAATCACAGAATTTTTTTTTTCAAATTGTTCTAATGACACGATCATCACGAAATTTTGCATAAAGTTGTCTTTCAGCATCTTCAAACTAGCTGCCAAGTTTTATTAGGATTGAATCAGTATTTCTCAAGTTATACTGACAAAACAACGGTACCGAGAAAAAATCCTCGAAATTTGACATATTTTTTCCCGATAACTCCAAAACTTATAATCGTATCGAACTGAAATTTGGTACACTGCTGTGAAATATGAAGCTCAAAGTCTGAGTGGAATTTTTTTCTGGATATGAATAACGGTTTGTAAAAAAATTTTGAATAAAAATTTTTTTAAAATTAACTGACGATATGATCCTGAAAGTTGCGCGTCGTTATACTCCACCTAACTGCCAAGTTTGAATCCAATCGCTCGAGTAGTTTCTGAAATAGAAAATAAATATCTTCAAAATTTCAAGTGGCTACAACTCCGAAACTACTCGACCGATTTTGCCCATTAACGAACTTAACCGCGGCATTCCGATGCGCGACCCACCCTGAAAGTTTCAAGTTGCTAGCTAACTTCGTTCGACAGTTATCGTGTCCTCGGACGGCCGGCCGAACAGAATTGATTTTGACACCGGATTCGTCATCAGTTGATTGAGACCATTTTCGGCCAAATCATCCAAAATTACAGACATTTGGACAAAACGATAGCACGCTGTTCCCCTAGAACATGCGCGCAAAAATGAGGATTTGCATTTAAAGGGATTTGTTTAAGTGCACGTTATGGCAACGTCGAATTCAGCTTTCTCGGAAAAAAAAGGACGTCAAATGTGTTACTTGGCTTAGGAAAACAGAGATAGCTATACTTCGATCTGGTTAGAGAAGAAGACGACCAAGGAATAGTAAAAGAAGAACACAGACTGTCATACTACTGACGAATCGCAAACGGAAATTGTTTGGTTATATTGACAAAGAACACGTGTGTACCACAAAATAGGAATAAATATTTCACTATTCTATAGCAGAAAAAGCTATTCTACTAAACACCGTTGTCACTTCGTGCATGCCTTGCAAATCCCAAACCCCAATTTTGAAATCTGATTTTGAATACTTCCTGAAGGTAATTTGGGAAAATGATGAATCAAACCCATAATAATTATGTTCGAATTAGCATTTGCAGTAATAACCCAAATTCAGGAAAAACCCCCATTCTCCAGGAATTGATCTTTCCGAAATTGAAAATTGAAATTGCAATGTCCAATTCCCATTTGGATCTCAGTAAGAACAAGTTACACCTCCTCACTGGACACTGTCCCCTTAGGAAGCACATGAAGAGAATGGGCTTATCAGAAATTGACGAGTGCAGATTCTCTGGGGAAGGGGAGGAAACTCCTGTTTCCTGATCACAGAATGCATCACCATTGCAAGCCTGCGAAAGGAATGTCTTGGACAGAAGAATTATAGGAGAAATGTGAACTCACACTCCTTGAAGCCCTCAAAGATATTAAGAGTTCATTCGAACTGGAGGGCGAGCTGTTGGTAGCGCAGTTCAAAAACATCTCTGACGAGGGGGCACAATAAACCTTAAGGTCGCAGTGGAATGTAACCCCTTACCGAACTATAAACTAAAACTATAAATAAATAGCGATGAAATTGACATGTCCATAAAGTAAGCAGTGTTACTTGCACAGAAGTCAATGAAAACCATCTCAGTAAGGAAATAACATAATCACAAGGGCGACTATCTGTCGATAAATCAACAAATATCCCATCTTGATCAGAGCTAATCATCCAATCGACCAAAACCAGTAATTGTCGAATATTGGAAAATAATCATTGATTTATAGTTTTAATAGGTTTTAAAAAAATTTACTGGTTTCTGAGGATATTTCGCTAACTCGGCAACACTGCATTTGTATATTAGTATTAACGGTTCATTTTTCGTATCATTATTGAATGATTTTGGGTTGTTAGTTCAATCTTCTATTTCCCGAAACGAACAACTGACATTTTAATGCTGAATATTCGAATATACATCTTCGTAACTTTGTGAGCTGAACGATCGAAGGACTAAAATGTATTTGTCCTGAAGGAAAAAAATTTGTCGCGGTTCTAGGTTTTCTTCGAAAAGGTGGGTTCGTTTCGGGATATGGAAGATTTAACATACGACCCAATAGCTGTTAATAATGATTCGAAAAATAAACCTGAAATATCATTTGCCAATGCAGCGTTGCCGACTTTGCGAAATATCCTAAGAAGCCAGAAGCTATTCAAACCAGAAAAAAAGCTATAAAAAAGATTTGTTCTGTTTTTTTCACGTTAGATGGTCTACGACAAATACTCGACATTTATATATAACCTCTTTGATTCGACGGGAGATCTTCCGGTCATTGAAGGTTGTTTTCCCATCCTGTAATGGATTTCAATTCGATCTAATATGTATTTTTGGAAATATTGGGAAAATAAAATTTTCAATGGGTAAATCTTCCGAATCATCAATCGGATTTTACCCATTCACGAATTTGACCTACTCTACTAATATCGAGTTTCTAAGTTGTTTCTTTCGGAAACCGTTAGACCGACCGTTAACACCATAACTCCCGAAGAAACAACTTAGAAACTCGATGTTTGTGGAATAGGTTTGTGGCTTGATTTAAGGTCGAATTCCTGAATGGGTGAAATCCGCCCAATGATTTCGTAGGTATACCCATTCAAAATTTGACTTTCCCAACATTTCCAAATATACAGATTATCACCAAAAGTGAACATGCGCGTGAAAGCTACTGACCTCACATCAGTGCTTTTCTAGGTTTTTTTAGGAAAAATCTAAACCTGTCTTCCCTTCTAAATTCTTATCGAAAAAATTATTTAATTGGGTAATGAAGCAGCTTTTGAAAAACTTATTTGTGACATTTTTCAGTTTCCTATGATCCTCAGATTTGCGCAAGATTTCGACTTCAGTTTTTTACATTGCCAAATTTGAATTAAATAAAGTAAATATTTTCTTAAATATATTATAATCGAAATTTTTCACAAAATTAGCGGCATCAGTGTATACTTTTTGAGAGAGCAATTCTTCTTCTCTAATCTCTATCAACTAGAGATCATTTGCCATGGAATAGAAGTCTTATTATATGCCAGAAGTAACTGTTAATATAGGCGTTTACCCGTTACCATTTTTCAGTATTTTTTACACAATTGACGGAAGTTCTCACGGAAGAATTAATTGCATAGTAAGAATGTCTGTTTCGATTTGGATAATAATTCTGTAAAGAATGGCGTCCAACTTGCACGGAGACTTGAGTATTAGAAAATAATAATTAAGTTTTGAATTAGTGTCCACGCATTTCCGTATTATATAAACCTACATAGAAAAAAATGGTAAATCCGCAAGATTTCCCGTCGCGAAGCTACAAGTAAGATATTCACATCATTGTAAGCAGCGTGAGTTCCTGAAAAAAAAATATGCAGGCCAACATAGTCGGTCTCTCTTTGTTTGGAAGATATGGGCCCCCAAAGTTCCAAATTGATGCATTTTCAGACCTTTTTTTCCGCCATAAAAATGATCTCTCACTTCTCAAATCTATTCCATAAATCATCTTTGAACCTTCAAGCAACGACTAGCGACACTTTCTTTCAAGAAAATTCATTATTTAAAGGAAGGAAAGTGGAAATATCAGACAACCACTTAACCTATATTTCTACGAAATACTTCTCAATGTTAAAGCGGAGCTTGGCAACAGCGTATTTTCATCGCTGACCAACGTATTATGACCGAAGAGTAGTTGCTGGCGGGAAATATGAAATGATGGACAGTTGAAGGATATGATTGTAAGGAAAATGCTTCTGTCACTGAAGAAGAGGTGGTTATTCTAACTTCTAATAATTTGTTTAAGGTTCCACTGTCAATATTTTCGTTTGAACTTTCTTTCTATCCCCTTCAAAATAGGGAGGTTGTTATCTACTTCGTTTTTTGTTGTGTCTTCGAGATGGTCCCAGTTTAGAATGAAATTCAGGGTATTCCAATAAAATAGATTATATAATAACCTCGACTTCATTGGATATCTGGGAAGGGCGCGACCTATCACAAATGAAAAAAATGTACGTTGAAATATATATCAGGGTGTATTCTCATTCCATTTCTATGTGATTCAACCTTGTAGATTTCATTAGAAACGAATTCTCCTATTGGAAGATTTAGAGTGTCGCAGTAAACAGTAAGACCTAAGAACATATTTCATGATATTTCATTTTTCTCGCCAGCAATAATCTGTCATTCACGAATACGCACGATGGCACGATTTCGACCGATGAAATTCGCGCCATTGCCAAACTTCACTTTTAGACTGAGTCGAAATCAGAAGAAATAGAGGTTAAGTGGTTGTGCAGTAATTTCATTGTTTTTTCATTAAATATTGATTATTCTTGAAAAAAAATGTTGCTTATTGTTGGTTGAAGGTTTAAAGGTGGTGTGTGAACCATACAGATGAAGTGAGAGATCGTTTTCATGGTGGAAAAAGGGACCTGAAAACGACTCATTTTGGAACTTTGGGGGCCCATATCTTCCAAATAAAGGGAGACCGCCTATGTTCGATTTCACATTTTTTATTCGGAAAAACACACTGCGTACAATGATGTAAATATCTTTTTAATATCTCGGCGACGTGAAATCTTGCGGGTTTACCAAAAAAATAATTACCTTTCAATAACAAATTCTTCTTCTTGTCCTAAATCACTGTAGTCAATGAAGAATTGTCGAACTCGACTCATGATGGACAAACAAAACACGCAAACAGATACACGAAGGCACTCACGAGAAACAAGAATATATTGTATTCATTTTTGTTATCCATTTGTGAATATGGCAAACAGAAGCACATTTATTAAGAAAAAAACTGTTGGTCTTGCTTTTAATACAACTTCAGTGGCGTCGAGTAGAGAATTACAATCATTGAGAGGTATTCGTATATTGAAATATATAGCGTGTTGGAATTATCACAGAATGACATTATTGTCCTCGTATTCACGATCGTGAACACATACAGTGGGCGTCAAATTTATGGAACAAATTTATTTTCTCGAAGAAAAATATTTAGCAACAAAATCCCGAAACAGATCAATTTTTATTTCACTTTTACCAAATTTTATGTATTTTTGAAGTATTTTTTTGCAACCTGTGCCATCCCCATCAACCCTCTAAATTTTTTGAATATGGAAACTGGGTCATGTGGTAATTTTTTGGCAAAGTCTTTGTATCATCTTCACAGGTGTGCAGGAATTTTAAAGAAATTTTTTTTTTTACTTCAAAGAGGTTTTCAGTATGTGCACTTTCTCATGGCTCATTAACTTTGAGACGATGGTACCTGATGGAATTTGTCACCGAATGAAAGTCGACCATTACAGTTTTGTTCATGCACAACTTTCAACCCCTACGAACCCTTTAATGGGGGAAAAAAATGTTCACGTGAGGGGGTAGAAAGTTGTGCATGAACAAAACTGTAATGGTCGACTTTCATTCAGTACCATCGTATCAAGTTAAATGAGCCATGACAAAGTGCACATACTAAAAACCTCTTTGAACTAACTAATTTTTCAATAAAAATTTTTCTTGAAAACTTCTGCACGCCTGTAAAGAAGATGATAATGATAATGATAATGATAATGATAATGTAGCTTTATTTCTGATAAAGGCATACATGAAATATACATTGTAAGACCTTGAAAAGAAATAGTGTCAATAAGACAACAAAAGAAATCATACACGATATTCTAAAAATTCCCTAACTGAATAAGGTTCAATTTCTAATAATAACTTAAAAACTTTTTTCTTATAGTGCCGTAGATTGGATTCAGTTCTTATGTAAGCTGGAAGTTTGTTAAAATATCTTATGCTGCAATACTCGGCGTTTTTCTCAGTCAGAGTCAATCTATGTTTAGGGTAGATCAGTAGTGTTGCTCTTGTGTTATAAGCTCCAGTAGAAAGTTCAGTGAAGAGATTTCTATTCTTGAAAAGAAAAAGCAGACATTCTTGTATATGTATGGCAGCAGCTGTTAGAATACCATTTTGTCTGAATTTGTTCCTGCATGAGTCCCTCACTCCTAGGCCTAGAATTCTTCTTACAGCTCTCTTCTGCAATCTAGTTACATACTCTAGGCCAGATGAACTGCCGTAAAACATTGCACCATACCTAATTCTTGATTCAAAGACGGCTTGATAGATTGACTTTAGTGAATCAGTTTCTAGGTAGTTACTGAGAACATAAAGAGAGTAGCATATATTAGTAAGTTTCTTACATAGCTCGGTAATATGGTTGTCCCAGTTCAATGATTGATCAACAATCATTCCTAAAATCTTGACTGAAGAGGAATATGAGATGTTCTCTGATTCCAATCTAAGTTCTTGAGGGGTCTCAAAACCAGCATGACTAGTTTTGAAGAGGGTTACCTTAGTTTTGTCGGCATTAACTGAAAGTCCATTATCAGCAAACCACTTTAAAATTTCAACCATAACCTCATTGATCAACTGTACGATCTCAGGATACTTCAAAGCTTTCATTAGAAGATTAGTGTCATCAGCGTAATTTATCATAAATATGTTATGTTTCATGATAATGTGTTCAAGATCAATCATGAAGATGATGAAGAGCAAAGGACCCAGAATGCTGCCCTGGGGTACTCCAGAATGAACTTCAGCGGGATCTGATTCAATTTCTCGGGTCTGGTCGGATATAACAACTATTTGTGTACGATTAAGTAGAAAAGATCTAAACCATTTCAGAGCTGTACCTTTGACTCCATATTTGTGAAGTTTTCTCAGTAACAAATCGTGATCGAGGCTATCGAATGCCTTACTCAAATCAACAAAAAGGCCAATAATCATCTCAGAGGATTCAAGTGCATCAATAATAACTTTGATGAAATCATAAATTGCAGTCTGTGTAGAACGACCCTTCATATAACCATGTTGAGACGTAGCGAATAAATTGTATCTGTAAAAGAAACCCGTTAACTGTTTGCATACAACCATCTCAAAAATTTTGGAGAAAGTGCTCAGTACACTTATAGGCCTATAATTGGTAATTTCATTGACATCACCCTTTTTATGCAAAGGTTTTACCACAGCTTCCTTCAAAACATCCGGGAAAATACCATTCTTCAAGGAATTATTAATTATGTAAGTGATAGGCTTACATATCTCATCCATACAGTGTTTTACGACAGTGGCAGGAACACCATCAGGACCAGCACTCTTCTTGTTCTTCATTTCCTTACAGATTTGCAAAATATCCAATTCAGTGACCTCATTGAATACAAAGTTTTCTTCAATTTCCGGGACATGAGTGTAATCACCATAAACTATAGGTTTACGAGAACTAGATGTAAAGTGTCCATTGAATTTATTGGCAAGTTCTTTAGGACCATGAAATAGCTGCGGCAACTTCCTTGGTTCCTTTCCTTTTATATCCCTAACTGTGGCCCAGAGACTTTTACTTTTGTTGTCAGACTGCAAAATCTGATCCTTGTATATTTTGGTTCTCAGACCGTTAAGTAAACAATCATACTCCTTCTTTGTCTTCTTATAGGCCTCCTTAAAAACTGGACTTCTGAGTTGACAGGTGTAAAGAATGTCCAGCCTCGACTTGCAATTTCTAAGGGCATTATCAGCGAAAAAAACCTGCTCTTTTTGGACCATGCCTAGTTGATACTTCATGCAAGGGACATATTCTATTGAACTCAGAGGTGAATGATTTCAGAAAAGCCTCCCACTGTAAATTGACTTCATGATCATCAAGTTCATAAACAGAGCTCCATTCCATAGCCTTTAATTTTTGCTTCAATTCATCCAATCTATGAGCCTGCAACATTCTTTTACAAGACCGAAGATACAAAGACATTGCCAAGGAAGTACCACATGACCCACTTTCCCTATTCAAAAAATTTAGAAGGTTCATGGGGATGGCACATGGTGCAACAAGAATCCTTCAAAAATGCATTTAAATTTGGTTGAAGATGAACAAAAATGGACCTGTTTTAGGATTTTGTTGCCCAATATTTTTCTTCTGAGAAAATGAATTTGTTCCATAATTTGACGCGTACTGTATAATACTGATTCAAAACAGTTAGTGTCTACTTTCTTATCCATTTATACATTTGACGTCTAAAGTTCGTTTCGGAAAGAAGGTTTTCTTCGTCAAGAGATATATCGTTAAGTTATATGAAATAATCAGATTTATAATTAGCATTATTTACCACCGAAATTGAACTTTTTTGAATGAAATGTATAATTTTTGCTAGTCCAGCACGTAACCATTGCGGAGACGATGGTACCTGATAAAAAATTTCACGTGAGGGGGTTGAAGGTGTTGAAAGTTGTGCATGAACAAAACTGTAATGGTCGACTTTCATTCGGTGACAAATTTCATCAGGTACCATCGTCTCAAAGTAAATGAGCCATGACAAGGTGCACATACTGAAAACCTCTTTGAACTAATTAATTTTTCAAAAAAAAATTTTTTCCTTGAAAATTTCTGCACGCCTGTAAAGAAGATACAAAGACCTTGCCAAAAAAGTACCACATGACCCACTTTCCCTATTCAAAAAATTTAGAGGGTTGATGGGGATGGTACAGGGTGCAACAAAAATCCTTCAAAAATGCATAAAAATTTGGTAAAATTGAAACAAAAATTTACCTGTTTCAGGATTTTGTTGTCATATATTTTTCTTCTGAGAAAATGAATTTGTCCCATAATTTTGACGTGCACTGTGTATATATTCTAAAAAAACATCTCAAAAATTACGAAGGATAAATTCGCGGATGGGCAAAATGCACCCAATGATTCCGCATAGGTATACCAATTCATACAATTATTTGCTCAAATTTTCCAAAAATTTCAATTGAAATCCAGTCCTTGATAAATGACAGTTTGATGGTTCAAGCAGAATTTCGTGAGTTCAATATGATTAGAAGGTCGCGGAATATAGAATCTTTGAAAAATCTGTTTTCCTAATAACACGATCATCACTGAGTTTCGAACATCAGCACTTTCAGATACCAACTGTTGCGAAATATGAGTTCCAAAGCCTGTGGAAATTTTTCTTGGGAATCTGAAAAATCGATTCCAAAATAGAAAATTTTTTTGAGAAAATTTCTACATTACGATACCAACAAAATTCTGCAGTAAACAAACTGTTAAGTTTCAATCCAATCGCTGCACTAATTCTTGAGATACAAGAGAAATAACCTAAAAATTTCAAATGACTATAACTCCGAAACTATTCGACCGATTTGGCCCATTAACGAACTCAACCGTCGCATTCTGATGTGCGATCTTCCCTGAATGTTGCAAGTCGTTAGCTTGCTCCATTGAACAGTTATGTCTTCGGCCGGATAGAATCGATTTTGACACCGGATTCGTCACCGGGAGTTCAACCCTGTCGTTTCATACCATTTTCGGCTCAGAGCTCGAAAACTAAAGACATTTGGACAAAACGTAGCTCGCTGTTTTCCGGAACATCGCAAAAAATATCGCTCTTGTTACCCAGAACAATCTGACAAAAATCTAGAAAAGCACTGCCGCGAAGGCAGCAGCTTTTGCGCGCAAAAGCTGTCGCCTTCACGGCAGTGCTCTTTAAATTTTTTTTTGGATGAATTACTCGATTTCAATTCGATCTAATCTGTATTTTTGGAAATATTGGAAAAATAAAATTTTGAATGGGTATATCTACGGAATCATTCGGCGGATTTTACCCATTCGACCTTCGTAATTAAACCTCAAACCTACTCTACAAATATCGAGTTTCTAAGTCTTTTCTTCCGGAAGTTATTGTGTTTATGGTCGGACTAATGGGCGACTGCGTAAACACAATAACTTCCGAAAGAAACAACTCAGAATCTCGATATTTGTAGAGAAGATTTGGACCTTAATTACGAAGGCCGAATTCGTGAATGGGTAAAATGCACCCAATGATTCCGCAGATATAACCATTTAAAATTTTATTTTCCCAATATTTCCAAAAATACAGATCAGATCGAATTGAAATCCAGTACTTCATCGAAAAATTACAGTTCGAAGGTTCATACAGAATTTAATGAGGATGATATGATATGAAAATCACAGGAATTTTTTTTTTCAAATTGTTCTAATGACACGATCATCACGAAATTTTGCATAATCAAACTAGCTGCGAAGTTTTATCAGGATTGAATCAGTATTCCCCGAGTTATACTGAAAAAAACAACGATACCGAGAAGAAAATCTCGAAATTTGACATATTTTTTCCCGATATCTCCAAAACGTATGATCTTATCGAACTGACATTTGGTACACTGCTGTGAAATATGAAGCTCAAAGTGTCAGTGGAATTTTTTTTTGGTATGATTAATGGTTTCCGGAAAAAAAAATTTTTGGAAAAAAATTTCGAAAACATTTTTTTTTTAATTTACTGAAAATATGATTCTGACAAAATTTCGCTCAAAGTTGTGCGTCGTTCTACTCCACCTAACTGCGAAGTTTGAATCCAATCGTTCGAATAGTTTTTGAAATAAAAAATAAATAACTTCAAAATTTCAAGTGGCTATTACTCCGAAACTATTCGACCGATTTGGCCCATTAACGAACTTAACCGCGGCATTCCAATGCGCGACCTACCCTGAAAGTTTCAAGTTGCTAGCTCACTTCGTTCGACACCTCGGCCGGACGGCCGGCCGGACAGAATCGATTGAGACCATTTTCGGCTCAATCATCCAAAATTACAGACATTTGGACAAAACGATAACACGCTGTTCCTCTAGAACATGCGCGCAAAAAGACATAGCAAGCTCTAAAAAAAATTTAAACGAAATCCTGAATATCGATACGGATTGCATCAAATCTCCACTGACATAATAATAATGAGTCACGATGGCTTCGAGCAGGTGATTTGAATCGAATATCCCAAAAAGGAACGCTTCTCCGGCAAAAGGCAAGGTCGTCGCTTGTCCCCACGTTAATTGTTTGTTGTATCTGTCGATTATCATGTTTAACCGACAGGTTAATAAGTGATATGGGTGTTTATGGATACGTGTTATGCATCCGTTTGGATTTATACATGGAGATGCATAGTAAACATGGTGCGGCCAAACTTTGACATATTTTGGGTTCGAAACGAGGTCAAAATTTGTCGAAATACGGTTTTGTTGTCCTACTTCAGTTTTCAAGAATTTCCATTAATTCATTTTGACAAATTTAAGTTAGGACCTTTCATTTCATTAGGTCAGAATGGCGATAATATAAATAAAGGTTTCCATCGACTCTGAAAGGGAGTACAACACAAATCTCATAAAACAGACCATACAGGACAACTGCAGGATGAAAGTTTGACGAAATAAACTCTCTAAGGGCAAGGCAAAAATTACTAGATTACGCGATACACACAAAGTCTTGGTACAAAATAAAGACGATATAGTTCGGTCGATCGAATCTTTCTACACCGGCTTGTATTCGTCTAAGAAATCGAACCCAGTTAAGGAGCTGAACATCATGAATGTCGGATCAGAAGACCTGCCGGATATTACTGAGGAAGAAATAAGAAGGACACTTGCACAAATGAAAAATAACAGATGCCCGCAGATTACCACAGAGATGGGAGGAACTGCGCTGAGAGATAAATTAAGAACACTATTGAATAAATGCCTGTATACCGGCGAAATACCCAGTGATTGGTGTAACTCAGAGGTGATACTTTTGTTCAAAAAAATTTCAAAAAGCACTGCCGTGAAGGCAGCAACTTTTGCGCGCATGTTCAATGTAGATGACCGCTTCAGCAACGAATTTGAACGTGCGCGCGTACCAAATTTCAGTTCGATACGATCATAAGTTCTGGAGATATCGGGAAAAATATGTCAAATTTCGAGGTTTTCTTCTCGATATCGTTGATTTTTTCGGTATTACTCGAGAAATACTGATTCAGTCCTGATTAAACTTCACAGCTAGTTTTAAGATGCTAAAAGACAACTTTATGCAAAATTTTGTGATAATCGTGTTATTAGAACAATTTGAAAAAAAAAATTTATATGATTTTCTCATCATATCATCCTCATTAAATTCTGTATGAAACTTCGAACTGTTATTTTCGATGAAGTACTGAATTTCAATTCGATCTGATCTGTATTTTTGGAAACATTGGAAAAATAAAATTTTGATTGGGTATATCTACGGAATCATTGGGCGGATTTTACCCATTCACGAATTCGACCTTCGTAATTAAGCCCCAAACCTACTCTACAAATATCGAGTTTCTAAGTCGTTTCTTCCGGAAGTTATTGTGTTTACGGTCAGCCTAACGGCCGACTGCG
The DNA here is from genome assembly GCA_958510865.1 of Myrrha octodecimguttata. Taxonomy (NCBI): domain Eukaryota; kingdom Metazoa; phylum Arthropoda; class Insecta; order Coleoptera; family Coccinellidae; genus Myrrha; species Myrrha octodecimguttata. The sequence continues at coordinate 74,688,672 of OY294059.1, read as the reverse complement.
TAAACACAATAACTTCCGAAAGAAACAACTTAGAAACTCGATATTTGTAGAGAAGGTTTGGACCTTAATTACGAAGGCCGAATTCGTGAATGGGTAAAATCCACCCAATGATTCCGTAGATATACCCAATCAAAATTTTATTTTTCCAATATTTCCAAAAATACAGACCAGATCGAATTGAAATCCAGTACTTCATCGAAAATAACAGTTCGAAGTTTCATACAGAATTTAATGAGGATGATATGATGAAAAAATCATATAAATTTTTTTTTTCAAAATGTTCTAATAACACGATTATCACGAAATTTTGCACAAAGTTGTCTTTCAGCATCTTAAAACTAGCTGTGAAGTTTAATCAGGACTGAATCAGTATTTCTCGAGTAATACCAAAAAAATCAACGATATCGAGAAGAAAACCTCGAAATTTGACATATTTTTTCCCGATATCTCCAAAACTTATGATCGTATCGAGCTGAAATTCAGTACACTGCTGTGAAATTAGAAGGTCAAAATGTGAGTATAATTTTTTTTGGATATGATGAATGGTTTCCGAAAAAAAAATTTTTTTGTAAAAAAATTTCGAAAAAATTTTTTTTTTAAATTTATTGACAATATGATCTTGACGAAATTTAGCTCAAAGTTGCGCGTCGTTATACTCCACCAAACTGCCAAGTTTGAATCCAATCGCTCAAGTAGTTTCTGAAATAAAAAATAAATAACTTCAAAACTTCAAATGCCTATAACTCCGAAACTATTCGATCGATTTGGCCCATTAACGAACTTAACCGCGGCATTCCAATGCGCGACCTACCCTGAAAGTTTCAAGTCGCTAGCTCACTTCGTTCGACAGTTATCGTGTCTACGGCCGGCCGGCCGGACAGAATCGATTTTGACACCGGATTCGTCATCAGTGAGTCCAACCTAGTCGATTGAGACCATTTTCGGCTCAATCATCCAAAATTACAGACATTTGATCAAAACGATAGCACGCTGTTCCCCTAGAACATGCGCGCAAAAAGGGCGAAAATACAGATATCGACAGTTATAGGCCCATATCCTTACTATCACACTTGCATAAACTGTTTACAAAGCTAATTAAGAACCGTTTAACATCGAAATTGGATTTTTACCAGCCTACAGAACAAGCGGGATTCAGAAGAGGGTATAGCACAATCGACCATCTTCACACAGTTCGTACGCTCATCGAAAAATGTACAGAATACAACGTGCCAATACACCTGGCCTTTGTTGATTTCAAAAAGGCTTTTGACACAGTTGAAATCGAAGCAATCATAACAGCTTTGCAAAATGCCAGGATCGATTCAAGGTACATTAAGATAATCGAGAATATGTATGAAAAAGCAACAATACAGGTCAAAATCGATGAGTCCACTGTAACCGGCCGAATACCAATTGGCAGAGGGGTACGTCAGGGAGATACCATTTCGCCGAAGCTGTTCACCCTGGTTCTGGAAGATGTCTTCAAGAAATTGAAGTGGGTATTAACATCGATGGCATCAGACTTAGCCACCTCCGGTTCGCCGACGATATAGTCCTCATAGCTAACAGTGTCACGGAACTTGTTAAATGAATTGAACTTGGCGGCGATAAATATGGGTCTTGAAATGAACTCGAAGAAAACAAAGGTTTTGAGTTCGGAGAACAATAACTTTTACGTTTAAAATAATCTCGTAGAAAATGTAAGCGAATACGTATATCTTGGTCATGCCATTAAGCTTGGAAAGGACAACCAACATGTGGAGATAACAAGACGGATAAGGTTGGCATGGGCGGCTTTTGGTAGGTTGGGGCACATCCTGAAAAACGATAGAATACCAATTAACTTGAAACAGAAAGTATATAACACCTGCGTACTACCTGTGCAAACCTATGGGCTGGAAACCATCAGTTTGACTAGAGCATTTGCAAATAAACTCGTAACAACACCAAGAGCCATGGAACGCTGCATGTTGGGAATCTCCCTCAGGGACAAGATAAGAAACGAAAATATAAGGAAGCAGACCAAGGTAAGGTATGTGACTCGAGAGGTGGCTGAGATGAAGTGGAATTGGGCTGGTCATGTCGCTAGAATGGCCGAAAACAGGTGGGCTTGTAGGACAACCGTATGGAGACCCAGACAAACAAAAAGAAGCGTTGGGCGTCCACAGAAACGATGGATCGACGATATAAGGAAGGTGGCTGGAAAGAATTGGATAATTAAGGCACAAGACAGAGAGACGTGGATATTTTTGAGAGAGACCTATGTCCAGTAGTGGACGAGCACAGGTTGAGAAAGAAGAAGAAGAAGATCGACTCTGAATACTCAAGTATGAAACTTGACATTTCTGATCACCTATTCATTACAAGAGGTATTTATTATTTCAATATTTAGTTATGACCGTGTAATTCTAACAATTTGAGAAAAAATTTCAAAATTTTATTTTCAAATGAAATACTATATTCTGCAATCTTCTGATCATATAATCCTCACTAAATTCTGCATAAACATCCGAGCTGTCATTTTTCAACGAAGAACTGGATTTCGACAGACGCATCGGTCCAAGTTGCCAACCCACGAATTTCGTCCAAATTTTCTATCATTGCGGAAGCGGAATTTCAAAACAAATTCGACATTATAAGGTTCGCTTTATTCATAAATATCCGTAAAAGACGCCTCGGCTCCTCAAACAAGATAGTTCCTTCCAAATATAGGTTTTTGTTGAGATCATCTCCGACTGGCTGAAAATTAAGTTTGGATTCCTGATTGCATGTCGATAGTGTTAAGTTTATGTAGGATATGTTCCGCATATCAACTTGGTTCTTTCGGTTGCCTGTTTTTCGTTCCGTAAATATAAAATATTCGGTTGGTCCCTGAAAAAAGGTTAATTACGGAATTTGATTGATGAAAAAGCCATCATTCTTTCACCAAAACGACAGTCAATGTTCTATGGTAACAGATCCACGTCATAGAACAATCCATGATGTAAAAAACATAGTGTGCTCATCTGAAAAATTAGTGACGTCAGCTAGCAGAAAATGCAAAGTGTTGTATATTCTGTGCTTTGAATTTACATGCAAATTTAAAGCACAGAATATACAACTCTTTGTATTTTAATCTTGCTGGCGTCACTCATTTTTCAGATGAGCACACCATATTGTTTACATCATGGAACAATCTATATTTACATTATGATCAAAAGACCATACTTAGTAATATTTTCATTGTTGATTGTTGTCTCGTCTATGTTCTATGGATCACAAAGTAAATAAAAATTGTTCTATGCTATAGAGATGTTGCCATAGAACATTGACTGTGGTTCTGGGGACAGAAAGATCGCTCTTTCATCAATCTAATTCCGTAATTAACCTCTTTTTCAGGAACCTACCGATTATTTCATATTTACGGAACGGAAAACCGGCAACCGAAATAACCAAGTTGATTTGCGGAACATATCCTATATAAACTTGACACTATCGACATGAAATCAGGAATCCCAACTTAAATTTCATCTAATCGGGGATGCTCTTAACAAAAACCTATATTTGGAAGGAATTATCTTGTTTGGGGAGCCGAGCCACCGGTTACGGATATTTATAATCAACGCTGACCTTATGTCGAATTTGTTCTAAAATTCCCTCTCCCCAGTGATAGTAAATTTGCACGAAATTTGTGGGTTAGCAACTTGGACCGAAGTTCGATCTGATCTGTATTTTTGGAAATATTGGGAGAATAAAATTTTGAATGGGTATATCTGCGAAATCAATGGGTGAGTTTTAGCCATTAGCGAATTCGGCCTTCGTAATATCTAGAAATATCGAGATTCTAAATAGATGAAAGTTATTGTGTTCACGATCGGCTGAGCGTCAAGCAACCTGTGATGGGTTCGGTACGTGTATAGGTGGCCGCTCTGGTTATGAATTTCAACAATCGAGCAATTTTTCGCCTTATTATTTTATAGTTATGTCATTTCATAAATCCTAGGCGAGGCTACAGTCGTCGTCCGCTTCCAGGATTCTCGGAATTTCCAACACCTACTCGATCTAATAATTAACCGTGCGATTTCTCAACACGGACAGAGTCGCCCACCGATGCCGGTAGAAATGGTAGAATCATTACAAACAACACAAAGTCAATGTCGACTGAATCGATTTGTGTGTACCTTTTCACGATGATATACAGTCTAATGTTGAATCGATTGTTGTTGTACTTCATGCTCATCGCTATTTCAACTTAATTGGGCTTTTCACGAAATCGATCTGCTATATACTTCGAAAAGTAGGTCGGCTAAGTGAACTAATATTATGCATATTGGATATTACGATTGAGGTTATTTGTTCATCGGGGGAAGAGATCGATGATTTCGTTCATTGGGGAAGAATACAAACAACCTTCGTTTAACAAATTATAAGAAAGAATTGACTTGAAGTTAATGATGAAGAATTTAATTCTTTCCGACCGACCGTGCCCATTTGCCGCTAACTTTTGAATGGAAAGACCTAGAGTTTTGAAGTTTCTATGGTGGATTTTGAACCTTTATATCTCGGTGAAATGCGATAATGGGCAAAATCCTTCTGACGGTTTCGGAGCAGATTGAAACATAGTTACAACCAGAAAATTCCTATGTTTGAACTTGTTCGAGATTTCATCAGGAACGTTGCGTTGGAAAATAAAAAAAATATAATATTAAAGATTGTTAAAAACAACCGTTTACAGGGAAACTTTGAATGGCGGTAACCACGGTCTACCACAAGTCGAAAAAAAAGTGACAGAGTGTCTATGATTTATGGCAACATCGCTCTTTGCTATAAGAAAAGCTTTAACGCGCTTGTCCAAATTCTAACAATTTGATCAACACGAAATTTTGCACCTAGTTGCGTGTTGGTAATCTCAACCTAATTACAAAATTTCAACCTGATTGCATTCGTACTTCTTGAGATATTACGGAAATAATGTTGAAATTCCAAATAACAACGAATATCTTCATTTTGGTTATTTGAGTTTCAAAACATAAATTCACGTGGTTTTTGCGCGCATGTTCTAGGGGAACAGCGTGCTATCGTTTTGTCCAAATGTCTGAAATTTTGGATGATTGAGCCGAAAATGGTCTCAATCGACTAGGTTGGACTCACTGATGACGAATCCGGTGTCAAAATTGATTCTGTCCGGCCGGCCGGCCGGTTGGCCGGCCGTAGACACGATAACTGTCGACAGAAGCGAGCTAGCAACTTGAAACTTTCAGGATAGGTTGCGCATCAAAATTCCGCGGTTACATTTATTAATGGGCCAAATCGGTCGAATAGTTTCGGAGATATAGGCACTTGAAGTTTTGAAGTTATTTATTTTTTATTTCAGAAACTACTCAAGCGATTGGATTCAAACTTGGCAGTTTGGTGGAGTATAACGACGCGCAACTTTGAGCCAAATTTCGTCAAGATCATATTGTCAGTAAATTAAAAAAAAAAATTTTTTCGAAATTTTTTTTCGGAAACCATTCATCATATCCAAAAAAAATTATACTCACAGTTTGACCTTCTAATTTCACAGCAGTGTACTAAATTTCAGTTCGATAAGAGCATAAGTTTTGGAGATATCGGGAAAAAATATGTCAAATTTCGAGGTTTTCTTCTCGATATCGTTGATTTTTTCGGTATTACTCGAGAAATACTGATTCAGTCCTGATTAAACTTCACAGCTAGTTTTAAGATGCTGAAAGACAACGTTATGCAAAATTTCGTGATAATCGTGTCATCAGAACAATTTGAAAAAAAAATTTCTGTGATTTTCTTATCATATCATCCTCATTAAATTCCGTATGAACCTTCGAACTGTAATTTTTCGATGAAGTACTGGATTTCAATTCGATCTGATCTGTGTTTTTGGAAATATTGTAAAAATAAAATTTTGAATGGGTATATCTGCGGAATCATCGGGTGGATTTTACCCATTCACGAATTCGGCCTTCGTATTAAGGTCCAAACCTTCTCTACAATTATCGAGTTTCTAAGTTGTTTCTTCCGGAAGTTATTGTGTTTACGCAGTCGGCCGTTAGGCTGACCGTAAGCACAATAACTTCCGAAAGAAACGACTTGGAAACTCGATATTTGTAGAGTAGGTTTGGGGCTTAATTACGAAGGTCGAATTCGTGAATGGGTAAAATCCGCCCAATGATTCCGTTGATATACCCATTCAAAATTTTATTTTTCCAATATTTCCAAAAATACAGATTAGTTCGAATTGAAATCCAGTAATTTATTGAAAAAAGTACTGCTGTGAAGGCAGCAGCTTCTGCGTGCATGTTCAAATTCGTTGCTGAAGCGGTCATCATGAACATGCGCGCAAAAGCTGCTGCCTTCACGGCAGTGCTTTTTGAATTTTTTTTCCTTATATCTCCGCAAGTAAATATCGAATCGAATTGGAGTTTGGAACATTGTTGTTAAATACTAAAACTAAGGTTTGTGCCAAATTCCGTTGAAATCTAAGCAATATTTCTAGAGAAAAAATTATTTTTCATCAAAAATTTAAAAAATTTTCGAATGAATTTTTTTTTTCCAACAGCTAGATCCATATGAAATTTCAAGTCGCTAAGTCTTTTCCTTCGAAAGTTAGAACACATACGAACAGACAGAATTCATTTTGTCCACGAATTCTTCTTCGGGGAGTTTAACCCAATCGTTCAAGATCATTTTCGGCTCAAAATTCGAAAATAACAGACATCGTGACGAAATGCTAACTCGCTGTTTCCTAGAACGTCAAAACTATATAAAAGAATTATGAAAGAGTGGTTATGCTTGTCCTCTTCTTCTTCTTCTAATCCTTTTGATTCAGGTGCATAGAAAATATTTTCTCTCTCTTCTATGCACCTTACCTTTTGATGTCCTCGTTACCAAGACCAAGCCACTGCTTGTAGAAATAACTTCTATGGCTGGAACACAGATTACAAAGAATCAGATGAAGAGTTCAGCTCTGCCCAAACAGTTAATAAATATTTGAATGATTTTATTTACATTAAAATTCACTGCCAATGTTAAAACCAAACTATGATGAATATCCTTTACAAACTTACCCGTTTATTTGAAACGCAAGAAATTATCAAACCGTATCGCGGCAAGTGAAAGCAACTAAGGAGATCAATCATTATCAATAGCTGACTTCTCATGTTAATATGCAACAAGAAAGTGTTAAATGATAATTATTGCAATATGGAATATTTCTGGAATAATTAAATTTTCCTCCAGTTATTGGTAGATTTAAAATGGCAGAAGTTTTTTTTTTGAGAATAAACTAGATAATTATTTCAACAAATAAATATTCGAGTTTTCCGCGTTGCAGATTTCAATGTAAGTAATAATGAAATATGATATGATTTTCAGATTTCTTTCATCCGATGAAAACATAGATCATTGGTTACTCTTACTGAATCTTTATGAAATTCACTTATTTTTTGCTCTTTTTCAGAAAATGAATTCCGGTTCAAGATTCCTACAAAAAATCAATCTATTTTACATTGAGAAAAAAGTTGACATTTGAATAAAGTTACAACATCCCAAGAAGAATTTCAAAACTAACGAAGAGGGAAATCATAAAAAATTCTCCTTGGAAATATTCTCACATAAACTTTGAGTTTCTCTATTCATATCTCAATTTTTCCTATTCATGAGTGAATATGTGATCGTGTTATCCACTTATTTTCCACATTGTTTCACCTTAATTACGCAATAATACACTTACAATGAAATTACTGTTGAGGTATACAATCGAGAGATAGGTAACTGGCATAAGATAGGCAGGCATCCAGAAGATGGGATTATAATAACGGATTGAAATCATAGTTTGAAAGTCGTTGGGTATTTACAAAAATATCCATTATTCGTTTTTTACCTATTTTCTGTTTTCCTTCTTCGCCAATTTTCAATACTATTTACTCGAATACGTTAACGATTCAAGAGTATCTAGATATTCGTAATTTATGTCCGAGAGAAAAATGACGTAATACTGTCCATAACGTCTGTGACCAAGATGCATAGACTATATTCTATGCATCCCTAGTAAAACAAAGAGAGATAACAAACAAATAGAGGTGGTTACTTGTATGATCAACAAAAATAGTCCCACAGTCGTGGGTCCCCAAATATTTCGTTTTCCAGTTACAGGGTGTTTAAGTTTTAATCTTCGCAGTTTTCTTATTCATCGCATCTGCATCTCTCAAGATATTCTGTTATGATTCGAGATTTTAGAATCATTGATTTACGTCTACTTCGTCATATCAAGTTTTTTTTATTTTTCAGTATCAATAAGATCAATAGTTTAGCGGATTTTCAATTCTGTAAACGACTGGAAGAATTGTACATAAGACAGAATGAGATAGAAGACCTCAACCAAGTGATTTACCTCCAAAATCTGCCCAACCTCAAGAATCTCTGGCTTGGCGAGAATCCTTGTGCTAAGGTAGATGGGTAAGTTACTGAAGAAATTGATTTATGTTTAGTTAGGCTTCAATTTTGGAGAAAAGAGAATTCAACATGTTTTGTATAAAATATATCTTGTAAAGACATTTTATATTGTAACGTTTTCTGGGTTTTCAAAACGTTTAGAATATTTAAATTATTTATTTACACTTATTTACACACTACTGTTCCAATAACTAAACAACTATTTCTATCAAAGTCTGTTCACAATTTATATACACACTAATTTATTTTCACTGAACTCTTGCCGCTACGAATCACTCTGCTGAATTGGTCCCTGTGCTGACCGCGCCTACCTTTTTATTAGGTGTGGAATTTCCAGCAGTTTCCAGAATGCTCTAGAGCGAGGCGGGTGACTCATAGACTGCTCGGGCCTTCTGGAGCATTCTAGAATAGACAGGGCCGTACTCGTCACACTGTCCCCTCCTTAAGCCTGTTCTGTCCCAGAACAGATTCCACGAATTCCTCAGAGGACCGTGATAAAATCTGCAATCGTTACCATTTCTGCAGTAGCCCCTCTGATGGAAGTAGCAATCTACGGTTTTGCTGGGCTTTACGTTTTGCTTTGGGTTGAAATTGCATACCAAAATCTCTATACCTGTCTTCTGGAAGACTACCTCAAGCATGCTTCGCACAACCCTCCAATTCAGTTGATCCAGTCCACAACCTAGTTTGGGGACAGCTAATTTCCTAATCCCAAAGCATTGCAGTTCTTCTTTCAAGCCATGCAGTGCTGTCCATAAATTCTGGTAGGTGGGCTTCTGATATGAGTACTGTTAGGTGACTACGTAATAAATGAATCTACCCTCTGACTTCAGTCTCAGGCATTTTCCGATTCTGGGCTGCAATCTCATCAGTTCCTCTTGACGTCCAAATTTATTTCTGAATACTCTTGCTATTCCTCTACTCATCCTTAGATCCGCTGCTACACAATGAGCAAGAGAGTATTCCTCGGGAACTGTAAACAGGTCTTGTTGAACTTCCTTTGTAACGCCAAACCGTGCAACTCGTGTTCCCCCATAACTATTCATGAATTCCTGAAAATCATCACTTTCCTTCGCCGGAACCTCGATGAAACGTACTTCTTCTTCGTCATCCTGTGTTGACGCGTACGGAGCCAATCGATTGAAATGGACTACCTTAGGTTTTCCTCTAGGAAGCTTCCGTATCCGGTAAACTACATCATTTATCCTTTTCATGACTTCATACGGTAATTCCCACTGTCTCTGCAGCTTCGGAGAAAATCCTCTTTTTCTTTGAGGGTTATACAACCACACCAGATCTCCTGCGGTGAACCCTCCTTCAATGGCCTTGATGTCATAGCGCATTTTCATCCTATCACTTGCTTGCTGCATTTGATTACGCACCTTGTCATGGATGTAATCTAGCTTACTCCTCAATTTACTGACGTAGTCTTCCCCGGCTACATCTTCTCCAGGCTTACAACCAAACTCTAGGTCACAAGGTAGTCTAATTTCTCGGCCGAACATTATATTGGCTGGAGTTTCCTTGGTGGATTCTTGAACCGAAGATCTATATGCCATGGTGAATAGATGCAAATACTCATCCCAGTCCCGCTGGTGGTCGGAGACTACTTTGGCAAGATGTTTTCCCATGGTCCTATTCATTCGTTCTACCATGCCATCTGATTGGGGATGTAGAGCTGTTGTTCTTGTCTTATTAATCCCCAATTTCCTACAAACTTCTTGGAATAATGTCGACTCGAAATTTCGGCCTTGATCACAATGCAGCTCTAGAGGTATTCCAAATCTGCAGAAGAATTTTTTGACCAGTTTATCAGCAACCGTACCTGCCTCTTGATTGGAAATACCGTACGCTTCCACCCATTTGGTAAAATAGTCCATGGCTACCAATATGTACTTGTTTCCGTGATCTGTTTCGGGAAAGGGGCCCGCGATGTCGATAGCTACTCGTTCCATGGGAGATCCGACGTTATGTTGCTTCATTGGAGCCTTCCCTTTGCCGTAAGGACCATTAGCTGCAGCACAAGCTCTACATGTTCTACACCAGTCTTTAACGTCTTTCTTACAGTTTATCCAATAAAACCGCTGCCTGACTTTCTCTAGCGTCTTAGTAATCCCAAAATGTCCACCTGAAGTTCCATTATGTAATCTGGTCAAAACGTCTGTCACTCGACTCTTCGGCACAATCAACTGGAGTCTCTGTTCAGATCCATCGTCACTCTCCCAACAACGCTTCAGAAGACTTTTATCGATCTTCAACGTTTCCCATTGTGCCCAATACTACTTAACATTTTGACTCAGCCTGGATACTTCTTCCCAAGTAGGTCGTCTACCACTTTTCTTCCAACTCAGGATTACTTTCAAGTCTGGATCTTCTTCTTGTGCCCGTTGGATTTCTTGAGGTAGCCAGTCATCTTCAATTACTGTGGTCCGTCTCACATCGGCCACACGTGAGCAATGGCTGTTATTCTCGGGGCATGGTCTTCTTGATAAAACATCTACATCTTCCTTGATCTTGTTCGAGGCAACTGTGCTCATCACTTCAGGGGCATTTTTAGCTTGCGTCGGTTTATGCCCCTTATCACCGACCCTTTTCAATTTCCCTGCTGTGGCTCTTTTTCTGCTTTTAATATGCCCACTTTCCTTACAGTACCAGCACACAGCATCCTCTCTCTTCGTACACAATAACCTGTTGATTTCTTCTCTGATGATTTCCTCAACAGATTTGTCTATTTCTTTGTCTTGTCTCACACTAAATTGTCCTCTACGCGACGCCAGCTTCGCTGCCTCGAATTCTAAAGCCTGAGCTAAAGCATCATCTAAGGTTTTAGGGCGTGCAAGTCTCAGAACTTGTTGAGTCTCACCGTCCTTGATTCCGTCTACAAAAGTTTCGATTGATAGCAGTTCAATGAAGTTGTCTGGAGCCGTTGGATAAGCCAGCCTAACTAACCTAGCCACATCTGCTTCAAACTCCTGGAGATTTTCTCCTATTTTCTGCACCCGGTTCTTGATTTGGGCATGATAAACTTGTTGTAAATGAGCATCACCATATCTCATCTGAAGTTTCGATGTTAGAACTTCATAACAGGCCTGTTGGCTCTCCGGAATCGTTTGCAGAATGTTGAGTGCCTCTCCTCGTAGAGCTATTATCAATGCTGTGGCTTTTTCGTTATCGCTCCAACTGTTTGCCATCGCAGCAGCTTCAAATTGTTTTTGGTATGTCGACCATGGGACTTTTCCATCAAATGTCGGTGGCTTGACCTTCATTTTTCCACTTTCGCCGTTATTTTCCATTTTCATGTTGCTTAAGGGTGATGAAGCCGGATAATCTTTTCCAATTGACATTCCTTTCAGGGACTCTATTATTTTCGAATGCTGTTCAATTATTCCTGTTATTTCTTCAAATTTTCCGTTAACTTCTTCATATACTTCGTCAAATTTTTCGTCAACTTTTTCATAAACTTCGTGGAATTTTTGGTCAACTCTATCAAATTTCTCATTTACTTCGTCCAGTTTTTCGTCAACTTTATCAAATTTTCCATTTATAGTGTCTATTTTCTCATCCAATTTACTTGCAAACTGACTCACCAATTTATTGCTATTCCGAGAATTTTCTTCCATTTTCTCAGAATTTTCCTCCATTTTCTCATTGATTTTCCGAGAATTTTCTTCCATTTTCTCATTGATCTTCTGGGAATTTTCTTCTGCCTTATTTTCCAGTTTATCTATTTTCTCATTGATCTTCTGAGAATTTTCTTCCATTTTATCCATTTTCTCATTGAGTTTACTCAGAAATTCCATTATTGCCTGCGTCTCCATTGCGTTCTGACGTCTCGTAGTCACTGGCATAAATTTCAATCAATAATTTATGTACTCAATTCGAGCTATGTCGAACCGCACACCTGACACCAATGTAACGTTTTCTGGGTTTTCAAAACGTTTAGAATATTTAAATTATTTATTTACACTTATTTACACACTACTGTTCCAATAACTAAACAACTATTTCTATCAAAGTCTGTTCACAATTTATATCCACACTAATTTATTTTCACTGAACTCTTTACGCTACGAATCACTCTGCTGAATTGGTCCCTGTGCTGACCGCGCCTACCTTTTTATTAGGTGTGGAATTTCCAGCAGTTTCCAGAATGCTCTAGAGCGAGGCGGGTGACTCATAGACTGCTCGGGCCTTCTGGAGCATTCTAGAATAGACAGGGCCGTACTCGTCACAATATTTTTTTCTCAAAATGGATTTTCAGCGACTAGATTGGATTCACTGATGAGTTTTGAGATTATTTTCTCAATGTCGATGCACAAGCTTTGCACCAGTTCATGAAGATCGTAGTTAAAACGAGAAATTTGCATAAATTTTTTTTGCAAAAAAAAATTTTCCGGGAAATGTTGATCAGACGTTGAAGTCAAGATTCAAGAATATTGTGACAAATTTGAGGTTGATCCGTTTTTTTTATTCTGAAATTTTGAGGAAAAAATATCCGTGTTATTTCTTATTTCGTCAATAACTGATGAAATACCAATTTGGCAATTTGAACGAACGCGTAAATGGTCCTGACTTCACTACTCTGCCACTCTAGAATTAAAATTTTTTTCATACAATATCTTTTCTCCTAGATATAGACTGGCTGTGCTGAGAGCTCTGCCTCAAATTCAAAAATTGGATAACGTTCAAGTTACACCCGAGGAGCTTAAAGAAGCACAGAAGAAAGGCAAGAATCTGGTACATCCTGAGGACCGGCCCGAAAGCGAAGAAGAAGATTTCGTGGTTCAGCAACAGAATTATTCAAACAATAGGTATCAGGAGTATTCTGAGCCAGAATATGCTGTCACACAACGGATATCTCCAAGGCAAGAAGTGAGCAAAAAACTTCCTGAGAAAAAAATAGCTTCTTAATACTTGCAAATCGATAGTTTTGAGTGTTTCGTTGCTATCTACATTTTAAGTGTTACTAACTAGTAATTTATTTTTTGATGCAGATCGATTATGATATATATGAAAGTGGAGATTGCTATACAAGAGAAGAAAATTCGGAAGGCAGCAGAGAATTTTCACCACCTAGACAGGTCAGTATAAATAAGATTGAAGACGTTTTTATTTATTTAGTTCTAAACTAGAAGAGTCAAATTAACAAAAATATTTGGTGAACCCTCAAATTTTCCTGTCGTGAAGATATTGGTTAGATATTTGCTTCAATGTAGGCAGTGTTTTCTCATGATCTAAAATTCTGCACCCAAAACTGATTGGTTTCTCTTATGGTGTCCACCATAAAAACGATCACCCGTTTCTTTTAAATAATCTTTAAACATTCATTTGACTATAAGCGGCAATTCCTTTCAAGAATGGTTGATATTTAAGAACAAATAATTGAAAACCCACCTAACCTCAATTTCTACTGATAAGTTTTTCATTGGCGCAATTTAATCGGACAGAATTCAGTGTATTCGTCGGTGATAGCGGGCCAAAAATAAATAAATCAGTCATATTTGTTCGCCAGCTATGATGAGGCGTTGTTGCCAGACTTGTCTTCAAGATTGAGCAATAATCTGCAGGAATAAAGGTTAAATGACTTTCCGGCACTTTCAAGTTTTTCGCGCGCTTTTTCTAGGGAACAGCGCGTTGCGCGTTATCATTTCGTCAGGATGTCTGTGATTTTCGAATTTTGAGCCGAAAATAATAATAATAATTCATTCCTCCTTCAAGACATCATACAATGTATAGGAATAATCATCAAGAAAAAAAATAAAATGGTCTTAAACGATTGAGTTGAACTTCCTGAAGGAAAATCCATAGTCAAATTCAATTCTGTGCTACCATCCGTCCATATGTGCTATAACTTTCGAAGGAAAAAACTTAGCGACTTAAAATTGTCAGATTAATTTTGGATTCCAAATATCTCGGTTAAGTTCGTTAATGGTTGGAATCGGTTGTATAGTTTCGGAGTTAGGTTGAAATTTTGAGTTTAATTCCTTGATATCTCATGAAGTATTGACTCGATCAAATTGAAACTTCGTGAACAGTTTTGAAATACCAACGCGCAGCTTACAGCAAAATTTCGTGTGGATCCAGTTGTTAGATGTTTTAAAAAAAATTTATTCGAAAGTTTTGAAAATTTATTCGAAAATTTTTGATGGAAATTTTTTTTCTTATCTGTGACTACACTCAGCTGCACTTAAAATTGTAAATCAGTGGGGTTAGTGTAGTTCATGCAAGTACGATGAACAAACCTTATAGTTTTGCCCACTAAGTAAACAAGTTGTTCCATAAGAAGTTAATCATGACAAAATTTCGATGAAATCCTTTAATTTTTCCCAAGTTTAATTTATTTGTATTTATAGGTGAGCCCCCCTCGACAGCCTATAAGGACTTATTCACCAGAAGCGCCACCTGCAAGAAGAAAGAATAGTTATGAAAGAGAATCGCCCAAACAGCACTATTATAATGTGAGTTAAATTGACGAATATCGTAATATTTCTTCCCTGTTCCTGTTTTCCTTCAATTCTTTCAAACTTCATATTCTTTGTGTCTATCTAGTTTTATCTCTTGTTGTTTTAACTTCAACATAATACTATTCGCAGAAATCTCCCCCCGCTAGTAACTCATACGACGAAACTTCTTCACCTACAGATAACTGCCATAAAGAACCGAGGTTACTAACAAGTCAATCGGCAAATTGTATAAAGGTAAGAACGACGAACTCTTCATAATAATAAAAAGTCCAAAAAGCACTGCCGTGAAGGCAGCAACTTTTGCGCGCATGTTCAATGTAGATGACCGCTTCAGCAACGAATTTGAACATGCACGCAAAAGCTGCTGCCTTCACGGCAGTGCTTTTTGAAATTTTCTACTGATAAATTACTGGATTTCAATTCGATCAAATCTGTATTTTTGGACATATTGTAAAAATAAAATTTTGAATGGGTATATCTACGGAATCATTGGGCGGATTTTACCCATTCACGAATTCGACCTTCGTAATTAAGCCCCAAACCTACTCTACAAATATCGAGTTTCTAAGTCGTTTCTTCTGGAAGTTATTGTGTTTACGGTCAGCCTGACGACCGACTGCGTAAACACAATAACTTCCGAAAGAAACAACTTAGAAACTCGATATTTGTAGAGAAGGTTTGGACCTTAATTACGAAGGCCGAATTCGTGAATGGGTAAAATCCACCCAATGATTCCGTAGATATACCCAATCAAAATTTTATTTTTCCAATATTTCCAAAAATACAGATCAGATCGAATTGAAATCCAGTACTTCATCGAAAATAACAGTTCGAAGTTTCATACAGAATTTAATGAGGATGATATGATGAGAAAATCATAGAAATTTTTTTTTTCAAATTGTTCTAATAACACGATTATCACGAAATTTTGCATAAAGTTGTCTTTCAGCATCTTAAAACTAGCTGTGAAGTTTAATCAGGACTGAATCAGTATTTCTCGAGTAATACCAAAAAAATCAACGATATCGAGAAGAAAACCTCGAAATTTGTCATATTTTTTCCCGGTATCTCCAAAACTTATGATCGTATCGAACTGAAATTTGGTACGCGCGCACGTTCAAATTCGTTGCTGAAGCGGTCATCTACATTGAACATGCGCGCAAAAGTTGCTGCCTTCACGGCAGTGCTTTTTGAAATTTTTTTTGGATATGATTAATGGTTTCCGAAAAAAAAACTTTTTTGTAAAAAAATTTCGAAAAAATTTTTTTTTTAATTTACTGACAATATGATCTTGACGAAATTTGGCTCAAAGTTGCGCGTCGTTATACTCCACCTAACTGCCAAGTTTGAATCCAATCGCTCGAGTAGTTTCTGAAATAAAAAATAAATAACTTCAAAACTTCAAGTGCCTATAACTCCGAGACTATTCGACCAATTTTGCCCATTAACGAACTTAACCGCGGCATTCTGATGCGCAACCTATCCTTGAAGTTTCAAGTAGCTAGCTTGCTTCTGTCGACAGTTATCGTGTTTACGGACGGCCGGCCGGACAGAATCAATTTTGACACCGGATCCGTCATCAGTGAGTCCAACCTAGTCGATTGAGACCATTTTCGGCTCAATCATCCAAAATTACAGACATTTGGACAAAACGATAGCACACTGTTCCCCTAGAACATGCGCGCAAAAATGAGCAAAATCCGTTAAGATGACAGATCCAAAATGATAATAATTACCAAGAAGATAAGGATGAATATTTATCGATAAATCAACAAATATTCATGCTGTTTTTATGTTGATTTCATTAGTCGGGAGCTGTGTCATCTCCATGTTATGTCATCTTCATTCATTCAATGTTTGTCAAATTGTGGTGAAACCACACGAACTGAGCGTTTCCGAATCGTGATGGGGCTAAAAAAAAAAATTTCAGCTCGATCTGAAATTAATGTTAGAAATATGAAGAACATCCCATTTCGTTGTTTTGCCTCATTGTATTTATTATGTCCTAAGTCACTCAAGAAATACCTTGACTACCAATTTTAACTTGCGTGGAAAAGCTGCTGACTTCACTTTAGTGCTTTTGTAGAATGTTTAATTATGATTTTTCTTATATATTTCGAGTTGTGAGTCCAACTCCGGTTTTTAACGCTGCTTGAAAAACGTTCATTATTTTTGCGCGCATGTTCTAGGGGAACAGCGTGCTATCGTTTTGTCCAAATGTCTGTAATTTTGGATGATTGAGCCGAAAATGGTCTCAATCGACTAGGTTGGACTCACTGATGACGAATCCGGTGTCAAAATTGATTCTGTCCGGCCGGCCGGCCGTCCGTAGACACGATAACTGTCGACAGAAGCAAGCTAGCAACTTGAAACTTTCAGGATAGGTTGCGCATCAGAATGCCGCGGTTAAGTTCGTTAATGGGCAAAATCGGTCGAATAGTTTCGGAGTTATAGCCACTTGAAGTTTTGAAGTTATTTATTTTTTATTTCGGAAACTACTTGAGAAATTATATTCAAACTTGGCAGTTGGGTGGAGTATAACGACGCGCAACTTTAAGCCAAACTTCGTCAGGATCAGATTTTCAGTGAATTTAAAAAAAATTTTTTTTCGAAATTTTTTTCGAAAAAATTTTTTTTTCCGGAAACCATTTATCATATTCGAAAAAAAAGTCCACTCGCACTTTGAACTTCATATTTCACAGCAGTGTACCAAATTTCAGTTCGATACGATCATAAGTTTCGGAGATATCCGGAAAAATGTGTCATATTTCGAGGTTTTCTTCTCGATATCATTTATTTTTTCGGTATAACTCGAGAAATACTGATTCAGTCCCAATAAAACTTCACAGCTAGTTTTGAGATGCTCAAAGACAAGTTTATGCGAAATTTCGTGATAATCGTGTCATCAGAACAATTTGAAAAAAAAAATTTCTATGATTTTTCTTATCATATCATCCTCATCAAATTCTGTGAAATGAAACTTCGAACTGTTATTTTTCGATGAAGTACTGGATTTCAATTCGGTCTGATCTGTATTTTTGGAAATATTGAAAAAATAAAATTTTGATTGGGTATATCTACGGAATCATTGGGTGGATTTTACCCATTCACGAATTCGGCCTTCGTAATTTAGGTCCAAACCTTCTCTACAAATATCGAGTTCCTAAGTTGTTTCTTTCGGAAGTTATTGTGTTTACGCAGTCGGCCGTTGGGCTGACCGTAAAGACAATAACTTCCGGAAGAAACGACTTAGAAACTCGATATTTGTAGAGAAGGTTTGGGGCTTAATTACGAAGGTCGAATTCGTGAATGGGTAAAATCCGCCCAATGATTCCGTAGATATACCCATTCAAAATTTTATTTTTCCAATATTTCCAAAAATACAGATTTTATCGAATTGAAATCCAGTAATTTATCAGAAAAAAATTTCAAAAAGCACTGCCGTGAAGGCAGCAGCTTTTGCGCGCACGTTCAAATTCGTTGCTGAAGCGGTCATCTACATTGAACATGCGCGCAAAAGTTGCTGCCTTCACGGCAGTGCTTTTTGAAATTTTTTTAAAACATATTAATTTTCATGTATCTCATTCTAGGTCTTGTTTAAATGAAGACTTTCATTATCATTTCCCTGTATTTGCAGGAGTACAGCAATGGGGACAAATATGCAAATGCGAATACGTACAGACAAACAGACACTAATTCTGAAGGTAATGAAAGGAGAGAACGATATGTGTGCTCGGCAACTGCGCATAGGCCACCTTTCAACAGACGTCCAGTTACAAGGGTAAGTAAAGGATGAAAACTGTAAAATCTATTGTTAGCGTGATAGTTGAAGAAGGATGAAGTTAAGGGACGCTTTATGAATCCTAAAAACAGTAAAAAACTGCTGTCTTCAGTCGATAATTATCATCAAAACCATAATGAATCAATCACCATTATCTAATGACAAATATTGGATTCTACTGCGGATTATTTGTATTGCAACACATGAATTCACGTTACGTATCGTATATGAAATTTTACTATTTACGTTGGCGCCCAACGTGAAGCTCGCAACATCACCGTTCCTGTCGTTATTTATCTTGCTAATGATCGCCGAATTTTCTTCTGCAGAATTCGAATATTCTATCAGCTGTGCTGTGCCTTGTAAAAGAACTGGACTACCCCAGTCTCGAAGTGGTAGAAATGGCAGTCAGATGCCGAATGGACGAATTGGACGAATGACATAAGGCTGCCTCGCACAGCGACGATTCCATCCAAAATAACGAATAGCTTTAACAAATCGATTAACTTATTCTATTCATTTCTCATTGTAATAATTTCATCGCATATATTTAATTTAGTTCTTAAGATGCCGCATTGAGGATTGTTTTCGGTGATGCAAAAGACTGCGAGAATTTTGAGATTGGGATCAATATTTGGGAATTTTTGCAACACGATTTTGTATAATACATTTTAGTATTATTGGAAATTGCAAAGTGCAATATAAACTGAAGTAAAATGATAATTAGCTAGGTGACCTAACTTCTTATGACTAATCTTTATCTGTAACGATATACAGAAAATAGGAATAGTACATTCTAGAATGTATATAGTACTGCACTTGATATAGAATAAATACGGTTGGAGAGTTTCCTTTCCTTAGGATATCAGTTTGAATATTGTTCATATCAAATTTATATTGAATTTTCATTTTTGGGTAATGTATAAACGTTGAATTTTTTCATTTGTAATGTTACTTTGGGCTGACACTATTTAGATTGGAATTGGTTTCACGGAGAAGAAAGAGCTCCTGTAATAATAAATAACATAATCACAAGGACGAATATCCGTCGATAAATCAACAAATATTCCCCCTTGATCAGAGCTAATCCTCCAATCAACCAAAACACCTACACCGAAGAAGCGGATCCAAGTAGAATGACTACAGCTGTTTCACAATTGTTATTGATCGTCAGGTCAACTTACCTTGGATAAACCGCAGAGGGATCTCTCGATACTTGTCACCTTTCAGAAGGACCGCTGCAGTATAACAACTACAGCGCGCCATCTGCCAGGAGCATCTAGCGAGTCTCACCTTCGAGTGCAGAATACTTTGATCGATGTGTATAACGTTCATCCTTTTGTCGCATCAGGTCGCTGTAACTGCGATATTGCAGCATTACAAAAAACCGTCACTACATTGGAAACACTCGGTTCATGTCATACACATCGATCAAAGTATTCTGCACTCGAAGGTGAGACTCGCAAGATGCTCCTGGCAGATGGCGCGCTGTAGTTGTTATTGTTAAATAATGCAACAAATTGGTTCTACTTAACTTTATTCTCAGGATCAATTCAATAAAAACTCATTAACATAATTTAACTCCTATCATAGCTAACCTCACCCGAGTACATGTCAAAGTCTATATTCTATACTCTTTGTGTGACGCTGCGCATGTTTCTGTCTGTGGTCCCAATTTGACATTCTACAGAACTATGAAACACGGCTGGCTAAAATAAAATGCTATTCTTCTTGTGGAGGGCGTTGACAAAGAACCATTAATACAATATTTCAACACACTTCCTTTCTTTGTCAGCGATCTCAAATTTAACTTAATTTATAAAATATTATCATTAATAAATGTTTAACAAAAATCTAAGTTTCTCAAATCTCAAATACCCTAATGCTTTTGTAAAGATATCAGCTATCTGATCTTCGGTAGAAATCTTGCAAATCTTAATAATGTTATTCTTAACGTAATCATGAACATAGTGATAACTAACCTCTACATGTTTACTATTTTTAGAAAAATTTCCATTAATAGCCAAAAATCTTGCGGCTGCATTATCTTCAAAAACTTCAATAGTTTCAGATTTACATACATTCAATTCTCTTAACAAACCATCAATATACAATACTTCATCAACTGCTTCTGCTAAAGCAATATATTCTGCATGACAAGATGATTTAGTCACTGATTTTTGTTTTCTCGAGATCCATAGCACTGGATTATCAAACACTCTAACTAAAATTCCACTTCGTGATTTACGATCTACAATATCTGCTGCCCAATCAGCATCAACAAAACAATCTACAGTACTATTATGTTGAGAAGTGAAATTTAATGTCAGATCTTTAGTGTAGTACAAATATTTTAATACTCTTAGAGCATACTTGAAATGAGTACTATTGTTACAGTTTTGAAAACTACTTAAATAATTTACGGCATATGATACATCGGGTCGTGTACCCTGACTTATGTATAACAATGCACCAATTAAATTTCTGTAACCTAAATTTTCATTGGTATCAGTATCAGGTTCTAATTTCAAATTCAGTTCAATAGGTGTTTTATATCGTTTACTTTCGGTTAAGTTGTATTTCAGAACTAGATCTTCAATGTATTTGCTTTGACTCAGATTCATTTTTCTTTCTTCTTGATTATAAGTTATATCTATACCTAAATATCTTCTGACTTTTCCTAATTTCTTCATTTCAAATCTTTCGGATAATTGCTGTTTAACAAGGTTCAACTGTTCGAGATCTGAACTGCAAATTAACAAATCGTCGACGTAAAGAACGATATAGACTGAGAAGTGTTCGTTTTTCTTGAAGTACAAACAACTATCATAACTTGAATTGCAAAAGCCTATAGACATGAGATATTCGTTGAAGCATTCATACCATGCCTTAGGACTTTCACGAAGTCCATACAACGCCTTTTTCAATTTGCATACTTTATTTTTATCATCATTAAATCCTTCAGGCTGATAAACATAGATATCCGATTTCAATTTTCCGTTTAGAAAGGCAGTTTGAACATCCATTTGTTCCACAAACCATCCTTTAACGCATACTACTGACAACAACGTTTTCAAAGTGCACATACGCGCTACTGGCGAATAAATTTCTTCTTCTAAAGATTTTGGTTGTTGACAACCAATCGCAACTAATCTGGCTTTAAATATATTAGGTGACTTTTTCTTAAAAATCCATTTGACTTGAATAATTTTGTTATTGTCTGGTACCGAGTTAATATTTACTAAATCCCACGTATTGTTTTTCATTAAGCAATCGTATTCAAGCTGTATTGCGGTTGACCAGTTTGACTTTTCATCGGAATCAAGTGCTTCTTGCAAAGTGCTAGGTACTATATCTGAAAAATTTGCGTCAATTATATAATCATTTTGCCAAAGTGGCCTTTTAATTCGTCTTTTTTGTCTATCCAAATTCACTTCCTTACTACTAGATTGCGTTGTTTCAACATTTTTATCACTCACTTCCTCACTATCAGCTTCATCATTCATCGATAATTTTATGAATGTTTCATTTTGTTCTATGAATCTAACGTGTCTCGATTCAACTATATTATTATCTATCAGCATTCTATAGCCTAAATCTGTGTAACCTACTAGAACACCTTTAACAGACTTTGGCTCCAATTTGTTTCTACGTTCTTCAGGAGTTCTTACATATCCTATGCTACCGAAAATACGTAAATTTGATACGTCAGGTTTCTTGCCTATAAATAACTCATAAGGAGTTTGATTAAAATTGTTGACTCCGATCGTTCTATTCCTCAGATAAGTAGCAGTTTTTACACACTCTGGCCAGTATCGCTTATCTAGATTTGAGTCGGCTAACAAACATCTGGCTGTGTCCATTACAGTACGATTGAATCTTTCTGCAACTCCATTGAGTTCGTGACAATAGCTAGGACTAGGACGCAGGTTTACACCGTTTTCCTGTGCAAAATTAAAGAAATTACGATTTAAATATTCGGTACCACGATCGCATCTTATTTCTTTGATTTGTTTTTCTGTTTGATTATTAACAAGTTTAATGTAATTTTGGAAACATCTGAATACCTCGTTTTTACTTTTAATACAATACACAACAGCTGATTTGCTATAATCATCTATAAAACTTACGAAATATTTCTCACCATTAATACCTTCGGGCGATATCGGTCCGTTTACATCGGTATGTACGATTTCACCTATGGCTTTAGCCCCACTTCTATTGTTCTGAAATTTAATATTAGTCATCTTTGAAGATAAACACACTTCACATTTGAGAGAAATTTTTTCAACAGCCTTTGGTAACCCCAGTACTATTTGATCTTTACACATTTTTTCTAGATTATAAAAATTTATGTGACCAAGTCTCTTATGCCAATTTTCTTTGTTTGTTATCTCAGAAATATATGCATGACTGTTAGGAATTCCTAAATTAACATTTCCTGTCAAATAATATAAACCATTTTTCTTAGAAGCTACAGCTACAACATCATTTTTAGAATTATATATTTCAAGAAAATTATTTTTGGCCCAAATAGAACTTCCAAAATCAGTAATCTTTGACACACTCATTAAATTTTTTTTCATCTCAGGAGCAAAATAACAATTTTTAATTTCTACTTCTACTATCTTACTGTTTACTTTGAAATTTACATTTATCGTTCCAATTCCTAGAGCCTGAATTGTGAATCCGTCACCTACCTTGATACTAACAGGTTTGTTCAGTTTTCTATATGCAGAGAAATAACTAGCCTTGTTGACTATATGATCCGAGCAACCACTATCCAATAGCCAAGTGATGGAAGTACCTGCCTCCTTTGACTCGTACATCTGTGAGTGAGCCACTGTTGCATGAAATGTGTTTCTTTCTTGTTCATCTTCGCCGTCGACCTGGGCTGTATTGCCTGTATATGAGTTTGTTTGTCTGTGACCTCCTCCATAGCTTCTTCGCTGCTGTATTCTTGGATTGTTCCTAAGTGTTGGACAATACCTCTTTATGTGTCCAGGTTTTCCACACTGGAAACAGTTTCTGTTATTTTCGCCTTTTCGAAATTGTGGACCTTTCCATGGTTGAGAGTTGAAAGCATGCGTCAGATTTGTACTTCTTTCTTGTGAGTTTTTATGTGACTCGATCAACAACTTTGACTTAACATATTCGACTGTCCTTTGTTCTGGTGGCAAAGCATCAACAATATCGACGATGTGGCTCAAGCTTTTTGGTAGTGCTAACAGAAAATAATTTAATCGGTCGTCTTCAGTGAGTGTTTCTCCTGTACATTTCAACTCATTTACACACTTCTCAAATTTGTTTATGAAATCTTTAGGGTCTTCCTGTTCTGTTAATTTCAAATCCAAAAGTTTTCTCTTTGTTATCAACTTTAATGCTGTGGACGTAGGGAGATAAATTGAGTCCAACTTTTTTATCATTCCAGCACTGGTGGGCTCATTTATAATGTGTTCCAATTGCATGTTCGAAACACCCTGAACAATTACGTTTCTTGCCTTAATGTCTTTTCTTTTCCATTCATTACGTGCGTTTTCATCTAGAGGGATTTCTTCCTTGAGTGGACTTAGTACGTTTTTCGATTCCAAAACCAGGTTCAATCTGAATTTCCACTTGTTATACTCGGCCCCATCAAACACCGGCAACGTGATATTGTCATCTCTTCCTGTAGCCATTTTCTAATTTGTTGCACGAAATTATTAACCACGGACTTCTGCTACCATGTTAAATAATGCAACAAATTGGTTCTACTTAACTTTATTCTCAGGATCAATTCAATAAAAACTCATTAACATAATTTAACTCCTATCATAGCTAACCTCACCCGAGTACATGTCAAAGTCTATATTCTATACTCTTTGTGTGACGCTGCGCATGTTTCTGTCTGTGGTCCCAATTTGACATTCTACAGAACTATGAAACACGGCTGGCTAAAATAAAATGCTATTCTTCTTGTGGAGGGCGTTGACAAAGAACCATTAATACAATATTTCAACAGTTATACTGCAACGGTCCTTCTGAAAGATAACAAGTATCGAGAGAACAAATAATCTACCTTGATCAAAGCTTATCACCCAATCAACCAAAACACCTACACCGAAGAAGCGGATCCAAGTAGAATGACTACAGCTGTTTCACAATTGTTAT
This sequence comes from Myrrha octodecimguttata, assembly GCA_958510865.1. Lineage (NCBI taxonomy): Eukaryota > Metazoa > Arthropoda > Insecta > Coleoptera > Coccinellidae > Myrrha > Myrrha octodecimguttata. Next base: position 74,663,826 of record OY294059.1, on the reverse strand, counting down.
TGATCCAAGTTAAGTTGACCTGACGATCAATAATAATTGTGAAACAGCTGTAGTCATTCTACTTGGATCCGCTTCTTCGGTGTAGGTGTTTTGGTTGATTGGATGATTAGCTCTGATCAAGGGGGAATATTTGTTGATTTATCGACGGATATTCGTCCTTGTGATTATGTTATTTACTATTTAGATTCGAATAAGTCTGATGATTTTGAATCTGTTATCGATATTTCTGAAAGTGTTGTTTTTTTCTTTTAAATTATGTTCAAATTAGAATCAAGCCATTATTTGACAATTTGAAAGACATAAACCTATATTGAACTCAATTTGAAGTTCCTACATCAACAATTAATTTGATATAGATTATTGTTAACTGAATCTTGCCTTAGGTATAATACATAGTGTGGACCGTTCACAGCTTGAAATTCCTATGAATTTTTTAATATATTTTTTATCCTTCAATCTCAGATGTTTCACGCTGGCGTATAGAAAATCTACAAACATAAATCTTAGTCTGAGTTTTGAGATTTAGGCTCTACTTCTGTTAAATTGAAGGTTTGTTCGAAAAATTATGCTATTTTGATGTGAGGTTCAAAACGTGACACCGCCGAGATATAGAAGGTAAAAACAGACATTCTTTGACAAATGGAACTGTTTCAAAATCCACAAGCCAGTATAGTTTAAAAAATTCTAATAAAGCACTGATGTGAGGTCAGCACCTTTATCATACTTGTTCATATATTGTTTATGAATTTTGAATATTCATTTATTATTATCGCTAAAAATGAATCTCCAATTTATTGACTGCTTTGAGTATTGATTTTTTCATGTTGATGTTTTATTTTTTTGAATTGGTGAACATCATTCAATCAAATATATTTATTTCCTGTAATGTCAAAATGCACATTCCCTTTCACACTAAGACTGTTAATATTTCAAAAATATAGTTTATAATCTAGTCTATTAACTTGCCCTCATTTGTGCAATACGATAATTAGTTTCAATCCCTATTGTTTAATTTCATTTTTGGACTGTACATATTTATTGAAAAATTTGTCAGAAATATTGGATTGAATATAAGAAAAACAGCTTTTACACGTTTGATATATTTATATGAATTATAGAACACTATAGTGATGATACAAAATCTAGCCGAGCTGATTAATATTGTAATATTATACAGACAATTGTGTTTGTATCCAACAAGGTGATGGATTATTAATAAATTAATGTTGAAATTAGGATTTTGTTTATTTTACCTGATCCTAATCCCCTTTGAAGAAATTTCATTAAATGGAACCATCAAATCTTTAAGAATCCAAATGTTTTCTAGGCAGGTGTAAGGAAAGTCAATAAACTTTTCAAAGGATAAATTGAATAAGAAATTGAACATTACTAATAGAACCTGAATTAATAAAATCAAGAATTATATTTTTTCACCAGAACTTTTTTGTTGCGCCACTGCTGATCTTGAAGAGAATAACTTTTTTACTCAAAAACTTTTATGCAATCTTGACGTTTCTGCTGTTGTTTTTTGGATAGAACATTCTAAAAAAGCACGAACGTGAGGTCAGGAACTTGCACTCGCATATTCTAATTCGGTGCTAAATCGATATTATTTGCTATATTCTTTTCCCAATATTTCAGAAAATAAATATTGTTGGATATTTATGGCAAATTTCATAAAAATCTAATCGATAATGATCTCTGGCGAAAAGAAATATTCTTTTATTTAAAAGAAAAAATTTCATTAAAAAATTTTTTTAATGAAAATCCCCAAGAAATATTGCATGTCGGTATTCTATTCATTAATAAATTAATGTTGAAAGTAGGATTTTGTTTATTTTACCTGACCCTAATTCCCTTTGAAGAAATTTCATTAAATGGAACCATCAAAGCTTTAAGAATCCAAATGTTTTCTAGGCAGGTGTAAGGAAAGTCAATAAACTTTTCGGATGACTTAGATAAATCGAATAAGAAATTAAACATTACTAATAGAACCTGAATTAATAAAATCAAGAATTATATTTTTTCACCAGAACTTTTTTGTTACGCCACTGCTGATCTTGAAGAGAATAACTTTTTTACTCAAAAACTGTCGTATTTAATGCAATATTGACGTTTCTGCTGTTGTTTTTTGTATAGAACATTCTAAAAAAGAACAAACGTGAGCTCAGGAACTTAGACTCGCATATTCTAATTCGGTGCTAAATCAATATTATTTGCTATATTCTTTTCCCAATATTTCAGAAAATAAATATTGTCGAATATTTATGGCAAATTTCATAAATATCTAATCTGTAATGATCTCTGACGAAAATAAATGTTCTTTTATTTAAAAGAACAAATTTCACTAAAAAATTTTTTTAATGAAAATCCCCAAGAAATATTGCATGTCGGTATTCTCATTAATAAATTAATGTTGAAAGTAGGGTTTTGTTTATTTAACCTGACCCTAATTCCCTTTGAAGAAATTTCATTAAATGGAACCATCAAAGCTTTAAGAATCCAAATGTTTTCTAGGCAGGTGTAAGGAAAGTCAATAAACTTTTCAAAGGATAAATTGAATAAGAAATTGAACATTACTAATAGAACCTGAATTAATAAAATCAAGAATTATATTTTTTCACCAGAACTTTTTTGTTACGCCACTGCTGATCTTGAAGAGAATAACTTTTTTACTCAAAAACTGTCGTATTTAATGCAATATTGACGTTTCTGCTGTTGTTTTTTGTATAGAACATTCTAAAAAAGAACAAACGTGAGCTCAGGAACTTACACTCGCATATTCTAATTCGGTGCTAAATCAATATTATTTGCTATATTCTTTCCCCAATATTTCAGAAAATAAATATTGTCGAATATTTATGGCAAATTTCATAAATATCTAATCTGTAATGATCTCTGACGAAAATAAATGTTCTTTTATTTAAAAGAACAAATTTCACTAAAAAATTTTTTTAATGAAAATCCCCAAGAAATATTGCATGTCGGTATTCTATTCATTAATAAATAAATGTTGAAAGTAGGATTTTGTTTATTTTACCTGACCCTAATTCCCTTTGAAGAAATTTCATTAAATGGAACCATCAAAGCTTTAAGAATCCAAATGTTTTCTAGGCAGGTGTAAGGAAAGTCAATAAACTTTTCGAAGGACTTAGATAAATTGAATAAGAAATTGAACATTGCTGATAGAACCTGAATTAATAAAATCAAGAATTATTTTTTTTCACCAGAACTTTTTTGTTACGCCACTGCTGATCTTGAAGGGAATAACTTTTTTACTCGAAAACTGTCGTATTTTATGCAATCTTGACGTTTCTGCTGTTGTTTTTTGTATAGAACATTCTTAAAAAGCACGAACGTGAGGTCAGGAACTTACACTCGCATATTCAATAAACATTATTATTATTATTATTCTAATTCGGTGCTAAATCGATATTATTTGCTATATTCTATATTTATGGCAAATTTCATAAAAATCTAATCGATAATGATCTCTGAGGAAAAGAAATAGAATTATTTTTAATGAAAATCCCCACGAAATATTGCATGTCGGTATTCTACAACTAACTACAATGTTTCAATCCGACCACATAAGGATTTCTTTAAAGGAAATAACCTTCGAATTTCAAATGAGTTATACTCTGAAACCGTTTGGCTGATTTTGCCCATTAACTGACCGTCGCATTTTGATATGTAACCTAACTTGAAAGTTTCAAGTCGCGGGCTCGTTCCATTATTGTGGAAAGGTGGAGTATTCGTTGATTTATTGATAAATAATCGTCCTTGTTTGTTGTCAGGAATTTTCGCTAGATGTTACAAAATGTCTGAAATTGTTTTCCCCAAAGGTGAGCCTACTAGATATTCTACATAATGGTAATTTAACGATCCAAATGAGAAGAAGATACTGAGAGGTTCAAGGAAAGAAAAAAAGATTTGTCACTGTTTATTGGATCATAAATAAGTTAAAATATCACATCATTTTCAATGGAATGAATCAATTCAAATTTGATTGGGGACAGATTATGTCGTCTTTACATTCATGCTGGCAATTACAATAGCAAACGATTCCTTCCATCTTGAAATAAAAATATGGTGCACTTTATGGCAGTAGTCGAATCACTCATTTCGTTTAAGCAGTCCTTGTCTCTTCAAGTGCTTCAAAGCACATTTAGCCGCGGTGCATTTGGCTATGCGATAATTTCTTCCTATTCCTTTGAAAGTACCTTTACCGAAAACTTCCACCGATACTCTAACCCTCCTACCATCGGCTAATTTCTCTGGTTTTCCAAATTTGGCAGTCTCGGGTTCCAGCTCCAAAAGTTCTCTTATCGGCGATTTCGGCACTTTATTACTGAATTGCTCAATCTCAGACTGCATCATTTTATAATAAACCGCCCATACAGCATCGAGGGACATTTCCGAATCTAGGAAAATAGCTCCAGCAACCGATTCGAAAATGTCTCCGAGAGCTTTAGGTACTTCCACATCTTCAACTTCTTCAGCGTCGGTTTCGATGACAAGGTACAATTCTTCGACTAGATTATGACCACATTCCTCTTGTAACCTAATGAATCTCTCGATGACCTCGTTGAGACCCGGAGATAAATGCCGGAAATATTTGTGGAATCCATTTCTTACAGCGAGGGATGCAAATATTGTATTATTCACTAGTGCGGAACGCAAGTCTGTGAGTGCACCTGGCGAATGCATCCTAGGATCTTCGTAAAGGTGTCTCGTTATCAGATAATCCAACACTGCGTCTCCTAAAAATTCCAATCGTTGGTAACAATCAGTTATTCTATTCGGTGAGTAAGATGCGTGTGTTAAAGCCTGTAGTAGATACGACCGATCGTTAAATTTATATCCGATATGTTCTTCAAACTTGTCGTAGCCGTTAAGCATTATTTCCAATTCTTTCTCAGCATCTGGGAGGTGTCGAAGAAGAGGAGAGTGTGGTAACTCGAATTCGCCGTAAGTGTTATTATCTATTTGAGGTAAAACTTTTATTCCCAACCACGTCATGAAAAGAAGTGCCCCTCTTGGTCCGCAATCGATTAAATAGGCGCCGATTAACGCTTCAACGCAATCGGCAATACTTTTATCTGGAATACTGTGTTGAGTGACCAAATTATAAGGTATGGAGTTAGGAAAAGCAACTTCTTCTCCTTTTTCTTTCACCATAGAACAAATATCTTCCAAGGTCATATCTCTGGTGGCTTCCATATCTGCCATAGTCCAACAGTTGGCAGGATACTGAGCCGCGAGTAAGGCTTCTTCGAGTTCTTTCGGAACGTAAAAACATGGCGGCAACCAGTTGTCGTGGGGATCAAACTTGGTAGCAATCATAAACTCCCCTAAATTTTTCCGTTTTCCCAATCTGTATAAATTCAAGTTACTGACTTGTTTGGAACGTAAATGACTTAGTTTTCCTTCGTGGATGTTCTCGTACTTTGAATAGAGGTAATTTGTGATTGCGTACTTCAAGAAAGAATCTCCTATGGTTTCTAATCGTTCCAAGTTGATTCCATCGTTGGCATTCGACATAGTTAAGGCTTGTAATAATAAGTTAGGACTAGGGCCAGGATGATTATCTAGAGGAGGTTGCGAGTCGAACTTGAAACTTTCATCTTCATTTCCACAGTTATAGATGGTTTTTCGAGATTTTTTAGGGCTACAATGTAATTTTCGAGGATTGACGTTCAACTGGCTGAAATTGAAATCACAGACGAATTTGCTATCTTGTTTTTTTGATTGGTTATTTGTTTCGTCGCTTTTAACAAATACTTGATCTTTTTTCAACAGCATGCCAGAATTTAGAATGTTTTCCAAGTTTTTAACACAAGCTTCATCGAATTTTCGTTCAAATTCTTCTACATTTCCTAAAGTACAATTTATATCTGACCAAACGCTACTAATTTGTTTCATCGCAACAACTTCCTCCTTGACTTCTTCAGACTCGACAGCTTCAGCTAGGTAACTGCCGGTAAACTCAATTCTACAACCTCCGATATCGTCATTTGATTCATTGTCAGAATACGAAGATTCCGAACAGGAGTAATCATCGTAGTCATCAGCAACCATCCAACTAGTTGGGGAGCTATATTTAATCGAAAGTTCATTTTCTTCTCTATCACATCCTGCCATTTCGTTGGTCCACGTCCCTATGTCCCAATTAGATTTTTCTTCATCGCTGTTTGTTTCGTTAGAATCGATTTTGTCGGTTACTTCGGCTATTTCAGGATCGAAATCATCATAATCGATTATGTCGATTTTTTTCGTTTTGATGACTTCAGTTTCAGTCTGTTGTTCCTTTTTTTCCTCGTCTTTAGATTTTTTTATCACGTCGCAGAGACTCCAACCAAAGTTGAGAGCAGGCCATTTGAAGTTTTCCTGGAGTTCCGCACTACCCAGAAGTAATTCAACAGCGACAGTCTTTCGGATTTGATCGGCTAATAATAAAGCGTTTATTCGGTATAATATGCATGGAAGGCACACAGCTTTACGCCATAAAGACGCTGGGAATGGATGGATGGCACATAATTCCGGGACTAAAATTTGTTTTTGTTCTAAATTTTCTCGTTTAGCTCTTTTAGTTTCTTCGCTGCTTGTGGGTAAAGCCACGCCCTTCCTATTGACATATCTGGGCGTCAAAAAATTCAGTCTTGCAGAGGTATGGTCCACATCTAGGAGGTGTTGAGAAAAATTCTGTATTTGAATGTCGTATTTCTTCAGATAATATTCTTCAAAAGTAGCATATTCGGATCCTGGAAAAGCTGATTTCGGACTCAGATTTTTGCAAATTTCAGCAACGTAAAAATACTGTGGTTGATCTTGGTTTCTGTACCAAGGCATAACAACAGCATCTTCATATTTATCAGGATCAAATTTGTAATCCTTTCTATTTTCTTCGGGGACAACCTCCGGATGTACTGTCAAATTTTGATTAATTAATTCCACAAATTTCCAATCAATCGCTGTTTTATTCAAATGTGAAATGGTGGGAACTACAAGATAAGAATTCAAAGAAGCCTCTGGATTGAAAAGCATCAGATACTTCTGAAGTCTTAAAACCCTTGTGAACGTATAGTTTAAGAATTCTCTCAATTGGGAGATTTGTTCCTCTGTTAAAACAATGTTGCTAGAACACAACTCTAATTCTACGCTCACTTCCCCTGATCTTGTAAATATAGGAAAGGAACTTATCTTTGGGATTTTTTTCGAGGTTAGAATGCCGAAACTTTGGGGAAAATCTTCCGGTGGATATATTTTTCGGCCCCTCGTATTCTGTTCCTCTGGTAAAGGGCAAGTTAGGGTCATAACGATTTTGTAGAAATAACTAGGCTGGGAAGGCTTAGGATGACAGCCTAAAAGCGCATCGGCAACTTTTTTGTAGTAATACTGCCTTCGTTTTGTAGTTCCCGGTCTTGGTTCTACATTTTCACGTGTGAGCTCTTCATCAGCTTCATCTAACGGAAACGAATTCCAGTCGTCTTCGTTTGCCACGAAATTTTCTTTTCCTATGGGTTGAAGGTTATCGTCTAGCTCCCCCATTTTATGCAGCAACTGACAAGCCATAAATGCTGCGGCTCTACGAGCCAATAAACTATTAAACATCGTTGGGCTTAAAATAGTTTCTTTAACCGGCGAGTTAATCGGGAGTCTTATATAACAAATATACCCGTCACGCACTCTTTCTTCTCCCCAAATAGGAGTCAGTTTTGTAAACGTATCACTTGGTAACTTGGCACAATACTTGTTTATTAATGTCACAGCATTTGATAGTGTTACGGAAGGCGCACTTTCATCCAGAAGCGGTCGATACGGTTTACACAGAGCCGAGAGACAATCAGCATAATATTCCTCCTCTTCTTCAGGTTCTAAACTACAACAGCGCTTGAGTAGAATATTCTCAATTTCGTTATACTGAGAGAGCTTCTTGATGAAATCCATTGCATTATATTCGTTCACTAGCGATATGAAATGTGCATGGGACGCCCTAGCTCTGGCCTTACTCTGTATATAACTATGGAATAATTCCGGCAAATCAAACCTAATCACTAAATTGCATTTTGGTAAATCACAGCCTTGTTCAAGTACAAAAGTAGATATCATTATGTTAACTTCATGAGCACGGTACTTTCTTAAAACTTCTTCGTGCTGTTTATGTTCCAGTTCAGCTTCTTTTGGTTCTTTCGCTGGGTCTGCAGTTTTTTCTACAGCAAATTGCGTCGATACCCAGAAGTAATCGTCATGGTTTTGAGAAAGGACACATAATAAATTAAACAAAGCTTTGGCTCTGTAACGGTCACCGACAAATGTCAGACAGCAGAGGGAATCTTCAGATTGGTTTTTTTGGATATGAAGTCTTCTCGGAACCCTGCCACCCTTTTTAAATCTTATGTTCACTTCGTTTTCCTTTGGTGGTTCTCGTGGTTCTTCTTGGGGTTTCTCGATATTAGGCTTGAATTTTTTAAGTATTTCTAAATATCTCAATACTTTGAATGTTGAGAATTTAAAGATTTTTTGAATTTCTGAGAAGTCTTTCGTGAAATCATCACATATTGCATGGATTTTTACTAAAACTGTAGAAACCATGCATAATAAAAGAAAATGCCTCTCGTAAGGAACTTTTATTTTGAGCTTTTCAATTTTGGCTAACATTGCTAGTGCGGCTTGATGAGCACACCAAGCACCCATATCATTCAGAATTGACAGTAATATGTTTAATAAATTGATTGGTTCATCTACTGGATTTGGGGCTAGTTTGATTTCCTCCAACAAATCAGCTTCATATATTTCACTTGGATCAAACCTATGTTCTGTGAGAAAATTGAGTGCTTTGACTATTTCGTTTTTAATTATATCACTCAAATCCTCGGGAACACTTCCACCACATTCAACGATATACTCTTTAGGACGACATGATAATCTTATGAGAGTTACAATTTCACTTGATGTGTCCACTTTTGAACACAGCAGTTCCTCCAATCTCAATAATTCACTCTCTAAATATTCTGGACGTAGATCAAAACCTAATAAACTAGCTGAAAATCCTAAAATCCTCGGCTTTCCTTTTGTTCTTTCATACAGATCCATCAATTCATGTACTACAACTTGACGATCACCATAAAGACAATCATCGATAATAAGCAATTCAAATTTATTTAAATCCACCAGATTAGAAGCTACCAACTTTTGACAAGTATTTGGGTTCACTAAAACAATCTCATTTGCACCTAATGCATTATTCCAATTTTCTTTCTCCAAATTACTTATAGAAACTAAAGTAACCACACTTAAATCTGTTATCAATGCAATTTGAGATCCAATAATAGGAACATTTTCGTCTTCCAACAGGAAAAGTGTCTTTTTGAATAAATTTCTCATTTTCCACGAAAATTCCTGAAGGAGTTTTATTACAATAAATGATTTTGCAGAGCCAGTACTTGAACAAACTACTGTATTCCTTTTTTTCGCTGATTCTAACAATTCCACCTGATATTCCCTAGGTGTGAATGTATGAGAATATACATTCTCCATGGAATAGTGCGACATTTTGAAGGTTCCCTCTCGATTTTATGGCACGAATTTTAGAATTATTGGAATCTCCTCCGGCTCCATAACGATTGGAAATCCCACTTGATTGATTTCGACTAACCATCCATTGAAGATGAACGTTGCATGAGAATTGTATACTTTGGAGTATACCTTCTACATTCCAGGGGAAATATTTATCAGTTGATTCCAGTGAGGTATTTGTCTAAAAATTTGAACTTATACTTGTTTAATTTATTAGTAAACATATGTCAAACATAACCTATCTTGACGAATCTGTCAGAATTCGAAATTAACACAGAGGTTTCTGCCGACAATTTGAAAAAGAAAATGAGAATATCGATGAAACTTAAGGCTGTTTTTGATGGACGCGAAATGAAGTCTGATCTATGAATATTGTTATTCTGTGGTTCTATGTATGGATCGACATATTTGATGTTCTGTGATTTGCACTGTCAAATGGAATTCTGTCAAAATCAAGGACGAGGTCGACAGTTGCTTGCCTATTTCCCATAAGTACAAAGAATATGCCTGAATTAAATGAGAAACATAAACACTGTAGGATAGTCGAATCAAAAATTGGAGGTAAAGATCAATTTTTGGATGTTAAATGGTTCACTTAAACCCTTGGAAAACTGCATATTCAGTATTAAAATAAAATAAGTTTTTTTGCCATTCAGTGTAAAAAATAAACACGTACGTCGCACTTGCTAGCAAATAACCTACTACCTACGTAATAATTACAATTGGAAATTGGAATTTCATGATCTTATGTAAATGTGGTGGTGATGAGTTTTTTGATACTTAAAAGCACAATTTGAAGTTATGATTCCAACATCTGCATAAGGATACATTTGCAATTATCTCTTTTTTATATTCTTCAGATATGGACGATTTTGAATCTTTTAAACCCCATGCTATACCTATAGTGTTAGCTAATGATGAACATGCCTTTAGTTTGGATGAGGAAGCATTGTCCAAAATTCTCATGCAGGATGGTGTGAAAGACCGAAATGTGGTAGTTATTTCTGTTGCTGGTGCATTCAGACATGGGAAATCTTTTTTACTAGATTTCTTTCTCAGATACATGAATTCCAAGGTAGAATCAAATTAGAACAAGTTCAAAATTCAGTCTAATATATATTCTATTTATAGTATGTACTCAAAAAAAATACATCTGATTGGATAGGTCAAGATGATGCCCCACTTGAAGGATTTTCTTGGAGAGGTGGTTCTGAACGAGATACAACTGGTATTTTGATGTGGTCAGAAATATTCTTGACTGAATTAATGAATGGTGAAAAGGTATGATATTTCATATACACATTCCTCACTAGGGAAAATGCATTGAAATAATTATATTTATGTTCAAATATCAGTGCTTTTGTGAGTTCTGGTATGTTCATTGAAAAAAACACCAGGCAAACTATTGTGAGCCTAAGGGCTGGATTTATAGCTGCTCTTTTAGTATTCCCATTCCCTTGATAGTTCCTTAAATGTTATTCCTGTTAATAGCCACCTAAGGTTATCTTCAGTGCTCCTCAAATGCAAGGAAGGTGACATTTGGACTGAAGGAAAAACTTCAAGGCAACCTTCGCTAAGGCATCCTTGAGTAAGCCTTCAAGGAGCGACTATAAATATGGCCCTTAAAGCTCTTCCACATAAGCTATTCCATTTATCCAATGAAAATCTATCTATCAAAGTTTTAATTGCTTGTTAGACATAAGTTTTTACATGAGTATAAACTATAGAGAAAAGTTACTGTTATTAGATCTTTCTGAATTTTATGCTGTTGCTTGATTCAGAGGTGAAATTGAAAGATTTGTTGTACTTATCAGCAGAAATCCATGGATGGAACACTGCTGGTAATAGACAATGCGTATATGTCAGTGGAAGTTATGGTTGAAAATAATAGTTAATGACCGAGTTTTATTTTACACTCAGACATTATCTAGGGTATGTCTTTGAGTTGTACATTATTATTAAACTTAGATTCTCCTCATCATATGAAACACTATTTTCATTTTCTATGTTTCCAGATTTTGAAATGATAATTTTTTTTTGATTTCTTGCGACAATAGACGACTTCGGCCCAAGTTGCCAACCCACAATTTACTTAGCAAGTTTACTTTCACTGGGGAACGGGAATTTCAGGACAAATTCGACATGATAAGGTTCGCATTATTTATAAATAACCGTAAAACATGCCTCGGCTCTTCAAACCAGATAATTCCTTCCAAATATAGGTTTTTGTTAAGGTCGTCCCCGATTGGCTGAAATTTAAGTTGGAATTCCTGATTTCATGCAAACAGTGTCAATTTTCATAGGATACGTTCCGAAAATCAACTCTGTTGTTTCGGTTGCCGATTTTCCGCTCCGTAAATATGAAATATTCGGTTGGTTCCTGGAACGAGTGCGTGAAAAAGGTTATTTACGGAATCTGGTTGATGAAAATGCGGTCGATTTACTGTCACCAGAGGCGAATTTTGGCGCTGTAACCGCAGGTAACCATAGTTAGCAGTTACCCGTGACGTCATAGTCACGTAGTTACTTCTGTCTGTCAACTCCAAAGAGAACTTCGATACTATCTTGTATCGGAAGACTTCTTTTATTTAGAAGAATGGAAATTGTTTCCATTTTTATCAAAGAAGCGTGCAAAAACAATAATAAAAACCTGCTAGATGTTTCAAAAATGAACATTGAAAATTGGGTAGAATTCTCCACTTTGTTGGAAATTAATTTATCGTTATCGGGAAAGAAGTCAAATAAATTAATAAGAACTACAAGTGTATTCTTTATTGATATTTCCTAGCTTTCGTTTCTACTTTTGGAACTTCTTCAGGGACTGAAAACGAAATGATGTTACTTGAAATGAGCATTCACTTATAGAAGTGCTAAAAAAAATCACATTCAATGTGAATTTTGAATACATAGGACCAACTACTATCTACCATATAATTTATTGTTTCATCAATAGCTGCAACTTCTGAACCATAATTGGTTACACAATAGCAATTATTAATTAAAATTTCTTACGCTTTCTTTTGAAAATCTAAAAACAACTAATACAAGCTCAAATGCAATCTAAAAAATTTTTGCACCGGTACAAAACGACAGGAGGAGTGACTTCTTTCCCGATAACGATATATGAACATTAAAAATATTTGAAACATCCATAGAATATGACCCCCAATGGCCCCAATTATTTTCATTCTCGAATCTATGTTCATAAACTCATTCCATTTCACTCTTTCGAAAGAGATAGAACTACATACTACACGAGTAACCCTGCTCAAGAGGAAGGTTACGCGGTATGGTATGCGTGACGTCATCAATACGTCATAGTTACATAGTTAGCTCTGCGAAAATGTGGTAACCCAAGTAACTACATGTAACCACAATCTGTAGTAAGCTGTGGTTACAGCGCCAAAATTCGCCTCAGAACGATTTTCTATGGTAAATATCCATAGCATAGAACGATCTATGTTTACTTTAGGTTTGTTTTGGTTCCGAGTTCAGATCTGTTCGGGACGGTTCTAGCATGGACCATAGATCTGTGCTAGAACCGTCCCGTACAGTTCTGATCTCGGAACCTAAAGTAAACATAGATTGTTCTATGCTCTGGATATTCACCATAGAAAATCGTTCTGGTGACAGTAAATCGACCGCATTTTCATCAACCAGATTCCGTAAATAACCTTTTTCACGAGCTTGTTCCAGGAACCATCCGAATATTTCATATTTACGCAGCAGAAAATCGGCAAACGAAACAACAGAGTTGATTTTCGGAACGTATCCTATGAAAATTGACACTGTTTGCATGAAATCAGGAATCCCAACTTAAATTTCAGCCAATCGGTGACGATCTTAACAAAAACCTTTATTTGGAAGGAATTATCTGGTTTGAAGAGCCGAGGCATGTTTTACGGTTATTTATAAATAATGCGAACCTTATCATGTCGAATTTGTCCTGAAATTCCCGTTCCCCAGTGAAAGTAAACTTGCTAAGTAAATTGTGGGTTGGCAACTTGGGCCGAAGTCGTCTATTGAACCTTAGGCAGTGATATATGCTATAGAACTGTTGAGAATCATTGAAATAATTCAGAATGAACTCAAAAAAGCTTATAACGCCACGTCAGTTCGTTTCACAGTCACGTCAGTCCTTTGTGATATTTATTAGTGCATTTTCAGGTAGCAGTTATATTATTGGATACACAAGGCACTTGGGACAGCAAAAGTACTGTAAAAGAATGTGCGACTATCTTTGCATTGAGTACCATGATAAGCTCCGTTCAAATATACAATTTATCATCAAATATACAAGAGGACGATTTGCAACATTTGCAAGTAAGTACTGGCGAATTTTTAAAGAATACTTATTGATAGCATATTTTTTCGTAGCTTTTTACAGAATACGGTCGTCTGGCGTTGGCAGAAACGAATTTGACTCCATTTCAGAGGCTTCAGTTCCTCGTGAGAGATTGGAGATTCCCTTATGAAGCTCCTTATGGTGCTGTTGGCGGACAAAAAATCCTAGAGAAACGACTGAAAGTAGACGAAAATCAACATCCCGAATTGGAATCACTGAGGAGACATATTAGGTCATGTTTTTCGGAAATTGCCTGTTTCCTTATGCCACATCCTGGTATTAAAGTATCGACAAGTCCAACATTTGACGGTAGACTACATGGTAAGCTCAATATTAGACCAAAGATTCCACTAAGAATAAAGTAGAGGATAGTATTTTTCATTGCCTGCAAAGTATTTAATTGGTCATCGAACAGAGGTCCTACAGCCTTCCTAGCACCATGTTCTCCATGTGCACACAACATACAGAGTGTAACAGCCAAATGGAATAAATTCGATAACTAATAAATGAGGGGGTGTTAGGAAAAACGCTCGGACACGTCGATTTGTAATTTTAAATGCGCATAGTTTTCAAGAAAATAAAATTATATAGGGTGTTCCATGCGACCGTGGCCAATACCAACTTTCTTATTTTAAATGTAACCCCCTGTATATTATTTATTTTTTGGATTCTTCAGAAAATTCTAGACATAATTCATGTACAATGTCCTATACCTATCTTCAACTTTTTCGGAAATATTAAGTGTTTTCAGAAATTTTGAGTAACGTTAGAAGACAATTCTACACCAGATTACCATGTTGCCAAGACGTTCGCGGCGAGTTTTTTCACGTTTTTTTTAATTATTAAGAAATAATCAGTATTACTTATCAGATTTTAAGTGTAATGTACCGAATTTGTGAGATAAAATAATTTTTATTTAAAACGTTGATTTTTGCACTAAATCTTAAAACACTTAATATTTCCGAAATAGTTAAATATAGGTATAGGACATTGTGCATGAATTGTATCTAGAATTCTCTGAAGAATCCAAAAAATAAATAATATACAGGGGGTTGCATTTGAAATAAGAAAGTTGGTATTGGCCACGGTCACATGGAACACCCTATATAATATTATTTTCTTGAAAAATATGCGCATTTAAAATTACAAATCGACGTGTCCGAGAGTTTTTCCCAACACCCCCTCATTTATTCGTTATCGAATTTATTCCATTTGGCTGTTACACTCTGTATTTGTCTGGGCGTATCAAATTGTAATATGTTGAAAGTAATCTTTTCCAGTTGATTGAAACCTGAAGTTTTAATTGTGAAAAAAATTCACATTTCGAGCACTATTGGGGTTAATATTGGTTGATATGAGTTGGTTTGAATTTCCACAAAGCGAACACTAGGAGAAATAGCTTCCCCATCAAATTTTGTCGAAAAATAATATGCTGTAACGTGAATCCCAGAAAGTTATATTCTCTGTATTTACATTACACCAATAAATATTCTGTTGAAATATCGATCCAAAATTTGACGGCATTCAAAAATGTATACTCATTGTACTTGATTGTCTCAATCTTTACTTGTCGGAAATTCATCTTGATGATTAAAAAGTAAACTAACTTATTTCCGCTTTATATATTTATTTTCACAACAATTGTTTCGTCATGATAACATGACTTCATCAGGTGAGTATGGAAACTGACTACATTTTTGGGATACAGTTCTTTAAATAGTTGAAAGAAAATGAAAAAAAAAAAAAATATGGTGCGAAATACAAGAAATTATGGGAATTCCTGGGTTTCAAAAAAGGTTGAATAAATCTCCCTTACTCAACCTTTTTTGAAACCCAGGAATTCCCATAATTTCTTGTATTTCGCACCATATTTTTTTTTTTCATTTTCTTTCAACTATTTAAAGAACTGTATCCCAAAAATGTAGTCAGTTACCATACTCACCTGATGAAGTCATGTTATCATGACGAAACAATTGTTGTGAAAATAAATATATAAAGCGGAAATAAGTTAATTTACTTTTTAATCATATACTCATTGTATCGAAGAAAATTTTTTGGGACCAACCACTAATAAGTCGTATCAATTTTTCTTCCGAATAACTTGTCTTTTGCTCAATTTTTCATTAATATGCTTCCCCATCAACCCTTTAAATTTTTTGAATTGGGAAAGTGGGTCATGTGGTACTTTTTTGCCAAGGTCTTTGTATCTTCTTTACAGGCGAGCAGAAATTTTCAAAAAAAATTTTTTTTTCTGAAAAATCAGATAGTTCAAAGACTCATTTACTTTGAGACGATGGTACCTGATGAAATTTGTCACCGAATGAAAGCCGACCATTACAGTTTTGTTCATGCCCAACTTTACCCCCCTTTCAACCCCTTAACGCGAAAAATTAGAATGTGTGAAACACTGCGCTTCAGTTATGATCTTAAGTAGGTATGTACTAAAACATACCTACTTAAGATCATAATTGAAGCGCAGTGTTCCACACATTCTAATTTTTCACGTGAGGGGGTTGAAAGGGGTTGAAAGTTGTGCATGCGTTTGCTTTGCATACCTTTCACCACCCACAATGAATCAGTTTCCAAGAGTGCTGAAGAAGTCTTTATATGTCTCCGGTGAAATTGTATGGCGCGGTGGACAGTACATTGATATTATACCTAGATTCCCAGTATTGATCTTAATATTAACTGTTGTTGCCTGAATGGCGTCTGTTTGGAACTCATCCTGTTCGTGGTGGGATATCGAATTTTTAATGATGACTGCTGATCCTCTATGAACAGTTCCATCAGGATGAATTGTGTGGTAGACTGAGTAGAATAGGATCGAGAATACTATTTGAATGGTAAAGTGCGTTGAAGAAACTAGTAAGATGTCCACTTTATTGAGGTCGAGGAAGGTTTGGATTTCTTGTTTGTGATTAGTCAAATCGTTGGCGTTCCATGTTGCAATCCTGAGATTGGTATTAGCACAGACCAACAAGACAAATCACTTCATCGTTTGCGAGAATCGCGTCTCTCTGACCTTGAGAAATATAACAGACATAACCACACTTTCTCCTTCCTCGAAACAGCTGTCAAATTGAATACTTGATTTTGGAATATCTAAAATCGAAATGTAAAAACGGATTTGTCGGGATTCAGGAATATCAAAATCAGACTAAGATTTTTCGATGAAACCATTTGAAAAGCAAATTTCCAACACCAAAGCGAGTGTTTTGTCACATCTTAAACTCCTGTAGAAGAATTCGGTTGGAGTAAATGAAAATTTTGGAAAAATGTTATGGAAAACCCGTTTACCTTAATCAGAGAATCTTTGTAGTTTCACATCAAATGAGATTAATTTCAATATAAAATCAAACTATGAATAGACCAACATTGTTCGATTCCAATCCCAGTGTTTGCGCGATCATATACAATTTTATTAGATATCCCATCGTTTTAATTTAATAATGGAGGTTGTAATGCTTTTACTTCAGTTGCGATTCCTTTATATTATATAAAATAAACATAATGAATTAGTCCACCTAAGTTCGATTCCAATTCTTGTTGTATAATTCAAACATATAATGAGGACTGTCATCATAAAAAAGAACCTCAAAGATGACTAAACAATTGATTTGGTTGTAAAAAATGTTTTGATTATATTCTTAAATGGAACAGATACGAAATTATTCATCAATTGATAGGATGAAAAATTCATTTCAGTTTGTTTACATGTTTATAACCTCTTCAAGCGAGCCCGAAAACGGCGAGAGTGACGTAATCCTATTCCTGCAATCTGATTGGCACCCCAAACGCCTGCTAAAATTCTGATTAGCTCGATTCAGGGTCATATCTGCGTCGACATAGATTTCCTAAGTAAATGACGCGAGTGGTTTATCTGGTTGATCTGTGGTATTAGGCATTATAGGTTCGTTTTACTTATAAGAGTGGTAAGCAGATTCAATAGCATGCTGTTTTGATTAAGTAGCTGTGAGAACATACTTTTTTGAATTCATCAAGAATATATAGTTGTCTAAGTAGGCCAGATGGTTTTTGCTCTTGTTTCCCCTTACGTATCGTTTCGGCATAGCTTTTTGCTATTTGGCTCTTTGATGGTGTTGGAATTTTTTGAGGAGTGTTTGGGTAAATGAAGCAGGAATGAACAACGAGCGAACGGACCACAGAACATCAAAATGTGACATAACCTGTGTTATTGTTGTTTTTAATAACATAAAAACAACAATAACGAGAAACCAAAGTAGGAAGAAAGTAAATTAGTTAATACTGCTGAATTTTAAATATTGTTGACTTAAAGAGACTCATCATATATCTTTTATGCTTGATTATTTCAAATAGTTTGTGACAAAACTCCTGATGATGCCGATGAGGCGAAACATGTCGAGTTGATTTGTGAAATAAAACAATCCATGAGTATAATCTTGTTCATTATTATAGATGTTATATCATTCAACGTTGGATATCGAGGAAACGGTGCATTCCATAAGAAGTTATTGAAATTAATTAAGGATTCTTAAATTATTGACTTAAGATAACATACTTCATCTGCATTCTGCATGCTTATTTCTTAGGGTTTCATCAATCGGCGAGTCTATGACCAGGAAACCGTTTGAAGTAGGATGGTAGTGAGGACTGTAGAATATGTGACATATTTATAGATAACTTCACAACAAAATTCATTTTATTCGTAGTGACGTAGTGACTTTGTTTAAATTCAATGTACAGCTTAAAGACTCACCCTGCATGTCTACAATATTTACTTTTACCGATTTCCACTTATTATTTTCTGTTGGATTTTGTTGAGACGATACTGTGCCTTATCAGTTTGTGTTTCCGTGTTTTACATTTCACATAGGTTTCCAGTTATATCGACAATTTCAGTTTGTTTTTCAACCTGTGTTTCGCGAGAAATCATTCTTTGAAATTCCTCACAGATAGTCTCCGGTTTCAGTTTGACTTATTTGAACTCCAAGCACTCAAATCAATTCGATTGTTGGTCCTCCAAATAAAGAAGGCTGAAGATAGTTGCTATATCTCTTGTCATGTTTACTCAATCTCTGAAATATGTGATTGTCGCAAACAATGAAATGATTTGTCTTGTACTGAGATCAAAGCCCAAATGACAAACCTCACGCACCCATGGAAAAGTAACATGAATTCACAGAATTAGATTAAATTTCAAATGTCTTTTTTGCAATAGACGACTTCGGCCCAAGTTGCCAACCCACAATTTACTTAGCAAGTTTACTTTTACTGGGGAACGGGAATTTCAGGACAAATTCGACATGATAAGGTTCGCATTATTTATAAATAACCGTAAAACATGCCTCGGCTCTTCAAACCAGATAATTCCTTCCAAATATAGGTTTTTGTTAAGATCATCCCCGATTGGCTGAAATTTAAGTTGGGATTCCTGATTTCATGCAAACAGTGTCAATTTTCATAGGATACGTTCCGAATATCAACTCTGTCGTTTCGGTTGCAGATTTTCTGCTCCGTAAATATGAAATATTCGGATGGTTCCTGGAACAAGCTCGTGAAAAAGGTTATTTACGGAATCTGGTTGATGAAAATGCGGTCGACTTACTGTCACCAGAACGATTTTCTATGGTAAATATCCATAGCATAGAACAATCTATGTTTACTTTAGGTTTGTTTTGGTTCCGAGTTCAGATCTGTTCGGGACGGTTCTAGCATAGACCAATAGTCTGTGGTTCTGAACTCGGAACCAAAACAAACCTAAAGTAAACATGATTGTTCTATGCTATGGATATTTACCATAGAAAATCGTTCTGGTGACAGTAAATCGACCGAATTTTCATCAACCAGATTCCGTAAATAACCTTTTTCACGCGCTTGTTCCAGGAACCATCCGAATATTTCATATTTACGGAGCGGAAAATCGGCAAATGAAACAACAGAGTTGATTTTCGGAACGTATCTTATGAAAATTGACACTGTTTGCATGAAATCAGGAATCCCAACTTAAATTTCAGCCAATCGGGGACGATCTTAACAAAAACCTATATTTGGAAGGAATTATCTGGTTTGAAGAGCCGAGGCATGTTTCACGGTTATTTATAAATAATGCGAACCTTATCATGTCGAATTTGTCCTGAAATTCCCGTTTCCCAGTGAAAGTAAACTTGCTAAGTAAATTGTGGGTTGGCAATTTGGGCCGAAGTCGTCTATTCCGAATAAACGGTAGCTACAGTCATATATTGGCAGCGAATCGTGTTTAAAGGGTTATCTGACCTATATTTTCACATATTTCGTTATATTCACGTTTTTTTCCAGGAATATAGGTTACTTTTTCTCAAGCATATTGGGCAACAATAAAAATTCCGCATTTTTGTCATCTTGTCCGAAACGAGAGATTTGTCCATATGTATCCTCCTTTTATTTTTCACTATTTCTTTAGAAGGGCCAAGCAAGTTTTCAACTTCACTCAGATAAAATTTCTGTACTTTTTCAAGTGAATTTTCTGCCTTTCCAATACGTAATTTGTAGAGCATTCATCTACATGTCACGTTACGGATTCCGATACAAAATATAAATTAGATATAATAATTTGAATGAGTCACATTTTGAGATCTGCCTCATTATAAGAATTCTAAGAAAGTATTTCTCTGTTTTTATACTTCATTGAATTTTTCAGATATCGATTCGGAATTTAAAGATAATTTGAAAATACTAGTTCCAATGATTCTTGCCCCCGAAAACTTGGTGGTGAAACAGATTAATGGACAAAAGGTCAAAGCTAGGGATTTGGTGCAATATTTTAAATGTTATATGCAAATTTATCAGGGAAATGAGTTGCCAGAACCCAAATCAATGCTTGTGGTAAGTGTTTTGTTATCATTCAATTCAAAGGTTTCATCAGTGGGTGAGTAACGACTTCCAGAACTGAATTTTTCAGATGTGATTTAAACTAATAGTCACAAATGTATTCTAATTGAATCTGGGATTTGGCTCCTGAATGAAATATAGATGTTCCTGAGAGTGGGCCTTTCTTCAATGGAAATATGCTAAAATGCTGAAAATTCATTCATGCTATGTTTTGAAATATTTAAATAATTTGAAGTTCTAGTGGGGAATTGTAATCAACTAATCCATATTTTTTTAACACACAAAGTGACTTGATGCGACAAAAGGATGAACGTCATACACATCGATCAAGGTATTCTGCACTCGAAGGTGAGACTCGCAAGATGCTCCTGGCAGATGGCGCGCTGTAAGTTGTATACTGCAGCGGTCCTTCTGAAAGGTAACAAGTATCGAGAGAACTCTCTGCGGTTTATCCAAGTTAAGTTGACCTGACGATCAATAATAATTGTGAAACAGCTGTAGTCATTCTACTTGGATCCGCTTCTTCAGTGTAGGTGTTTTGGTTGATTGGATGATTAGCTCTGATCAAGGGGGAATATTTGTTGATTTATCGACGGATATTCGTCCTTGTGATTATGTTATTTATTATTACAGGAGCTATTTCTTCTCCGTGAAACTAATTCCTATCTTTGTTAGATGTTGGACGTTTATCGTCTTGTGGGAATCCACATGAACCGAGTGTTTCCAATGTCGTGACGGTTTTTTGTAATGCTGCAATATCGCAGTTACAGCGACCTGATGCGACAAAAGGATGAACGTTATACACATCGATCAAAGTATTCTGCACTCGAAGGTGAGACTCGCAAGATGCTCCTGGCAGATGGCGCGCTGTAGTTGTTATACTGCAACGGTCCTTCTGAAAGGTAACAAGTATCGAGAGAACTCTCTGCGGTTTATCCAAGTTAAGTTGACCTGACGATCAATAATAACTGTGAAACAGCTGTAGTCATTCTACTTGGATCCGCTTCTTCGGTGTAGGTGTTTTGGTTGATTGGGTGATTAGCTCTGATCAAGGGGGAATATTTGTTGATTTATCGACGGATATTCGTCCTTGTGATTATGTTGAAGCTATGACAATATGCACATCATATATTATGGATTCGAACACGTAGATTACGAATCTGTAATTAGATTTTGCGTAACTGATTCGGTTTGGAAAATATTCCGGATTTGGTGAGAAATTTTCGAAATTTGGGTCAACTTTGGGCCGTCGTACAGATCAAACGCGTAAGGCTGGACAATATCGAATTTTTTTGGTCATATCTGGGTCCTTTGTGAGTACGTAGCCACTTATTTTATAGACGAAAGTCCTCTAGTTGAAAAATTATGATTTTTTTAAAAAAGGTCCAATTTTTTCGATTTTCTTCTGGCCATAAAAAACGATCCAGACTCTCCACTAACATTCTGATTGGATATTCTTTATCTACGCCCTAGAATTAGTATATGTTTCAAATTTCAGGTCGATCAAAGAACTTTCGATTTTTGGTAAAATTTTAAGGGGTTAGCCTTAAAAAATCTCAATTTTCGAAAAATAATTTTCCGACTCCTATCGCCGTGAAATTTGGCACACTCACTAATTCGAGGGCGTAGAACAAGAATATAAGGTCAGATATTTTTTTAAAAAATCGTCCTGGACGTGAGAGGTCCTTGAAGTTCTAAAATTTTGGACCTTTTTTCAAAAAATCATTATTACCGACTCGATAAAAGTAGGACGATGAGATCTGTTTTATTGCATAGATAAAGGATCGAACTGCACGTAAAAAAATTCGACATCACCCAGCTTCATTATTTTGGTCGGCACGACGTCTCAAAGTTGACCCAAATTTCGTAATTTTTTCACAATTTCCGCCATAATTTCTAAACGGTTGTCACTGGACGATTTCTAATGACATATTCGTGATCTACGACCTCGATTTAATAGGAAACGATAACAAGGTCGACGATTTTCGAAGAAAAAAAAATTATTTGGGACTTAGAAAATTTGTCATCAAAGCGCAGAGGGGTGGGGGGTAAATATTAGCGATTCTGTGCGAAATTTTATTTTTGAAGCTATGACAATATGCACATCATATATTATGGATTCGAACACGTAGATTACGAATCTGTAATTAGATTTTGCGTAACTGATTCGGTTTGGAAAATATTCCGGATTTGGTGAGAAATTTTCGAAATTTGGGTCAACTTTGGGCCGTCGTACAGATCAAACGCGTAAGGCTGAACAATATCGAATTTTTTTGGTCATATCTGGGTCCTTTGTGAGTACGTAGCCACTTATTTTATAGACGAAAGTCCTCTAGTTGAAAAATTATGATTTTTTTAAAAAAGGTCCAATTTTTTCGATTTTCTTCTGGCCATAAAAAACGATCCAGACTCTCCACTAACATTCTGATTGGATTTTCTTTATCTACGCCCTAGAATTAGTATATGTTTCAAATTTCAGGTCGATCAAAGAACTTTCGATTTTTGGTAAAATTTTAAGGGGTTAAAATATCTCAATTTTCGAAAAATAATTTTCCGACTCCTATCGCCGTGAAATTTGGCACACTTACTAATTCGAGGGCGTAGAACAAGAATATAAGGTCAGATATTTTTTAAAAAAATCGTCCTGGACGTGAGAGGTCCTTGAAGTTCCAAAATTTTGGACCTTTTTTCAAAAAATCATTATTACCGACTCGATGAAAGTAGGACGATGAGATCTGTTTTATTGCATAGATAAAGGATCGAACTGCACGTAAAAAAATTCGACATCACCCAGCTTCATTATTTTGGTCGGCACGACGTCTCAAAGTTGACCCAAATTTCGTAATTTTTTCACAATTTCCGCCATAATTTCTAAACGGTTGTCACTGGACGATTTCTAATGACATATTCGTGATCTACGACCACGATTTAAAAGGAAACGATAACAAGGTCGACGATTTTCGAAAAAAAAAAATTATTTGGGACTTCCGTGCGAAATTTTATTTTTGAAGCTATGACAATATGCACATCATATATTATGGATTCGAACACGTAGATTACGAATCTGTAATTAGATTTTGCGTAACTGATTCGGTCCTTTGTGAGTACGTAGCCTTTTATTTTATAGACGAAAGTCCTCTAGTTGAAAAATTATGATTTTTTTAAAAAAGGTCCAATTTTTTCGATTTTCTTCTGGCCATAAAAAACGATCCAGACTCTCCACTAACATTCTGATTGGATTTTCTTTATCTACGCCCTAGAATTAGTATATGTTTCAAATTTCAGGTCGATCAAAGAACTTTCGATTTTTGGTAAAATTTTAAGGGCTAACGCCTTAAAAAATCTCAATTTTCGAAAAATAATTTTCCGACTCCTATCGCCGTGAAATTTGGCACACTTACTAATTCGAGGGCGTAGAACAAGAATATAAGGTCAGATATTTTTTAAAAATCATAGCCTAACGGCCGACTGCGTAAACACAATAACTTCCGAAAGAAACAACTTAGAAACTCGATATTTGTAGAAAAGGTTTGGACCTTAATTACGAAGGCCGAATTCGTGAATGGGTAAAATCCACCCAATGATTCCGTAGATATACCCAATCAAAATTTTATTTTTCTAATATTTCCAAAAATACAGATCAGATCGAATTGAAATCCAGTACTTCATCGAAAATAACAGTTCGAAGTTTCATACAGAATTTAATGAGGATGATATGATAAGAAAATCATAGAAATTTTTTTTTCAAATTGTTCTAATAACACGATTATCACGAAATTTTGCATAAAGTTGTCATTCAGCATCTCAAAACTAGCTGTGAAGTTTAATCAGGACTGAATCAGTATTTCTCGAGTTATACCGAAAAAATAATCGATATCGAGAGGAAAACCTCGAAATTTGACATATTTTTTCCGGATATCTCCGAAACTTTTGATCGTATCGAACTGAAATTTGGTACACTGCTGCGAAATATGAAGTTCAAAATGTGAGTGGACTTTTTTTTCGAATATGATAAATGGTTTCCAGGAAAAAAATTTTTTTTTAAATTTACTGACAATATGATCCTGACGAAATTTGGCTCAAAGTTGCGCGTCGTTATACTCCACCAAACTGCCAAGTTTGAATCCAATCGCTTGAGTAGTTTCTGAAATAAAAAATAAATAACTTCAAAACTTCAAGTGCCTATAACTCCGAAACTATTCGACCGATTTGGCCCATTAACGAACTTAACCGCGGCATTCTGATGCGCAACCTATCCTGAAAGTTTCAAGTAGCTAGCTTGCTTCTGTCGACAGTTATCGTGTCTACGGACGGCCGGACGGCCGGACAGAATCAATTTTGACATCGGATTCGTCATCAGTGAGTCCAACGTAGTCGATTGAGACCATTTTCTGCTCAATCATCCAAAATTACAGACATTTGGACAAAACGATAGCACGCTGTTCCCCTAGAACATGCGCGCAAAAATGGAGCTTTATTGTCAGGTCTTTTTATTGTACACCTTTGTCATGTGCCATCTGCTAAAGTCACCATAATCAACTTCATAGTATGCCATCGAACTCACATGTGTTGGGGGTATATGATGCCGAAATCTTAGCTTTTACAAAGGTCTGGCACCCACTGACTCTTACTTTATTTGGTTACAAGATTATTTGAAAACTGAGCAGAACGCCGATATAGTTCACCCATTTCAAAAGATTTGATTGATGAAACGATAAAGTACATGCCAAGAGATAATAGGACCAATTACGTTCCAATAAAAAATGTTTTTTCAGGCAACCGCAGAAGCAAATAACCTATCAGCAGTAGCGGATGCGAAAGAGGTCTATACAAGTTCAATGGAAGATGTATGTGGCGGAACAAAACCTTACCTAAATGGTAGTGTTATGGAAGCAGAACACAAAAGAATCAAGGATAAAGCTGTCCAACAATTTCAGAGTAAACGTAAAATGGGAGGAGAAGAGTTCAGTGAAAAATATAAAGAGCAACTAGAAAAAGTGAGTAATCTTTATTAATTCATTATTAGCCATGAATGGATATGTCTTTGGTGAGAATCTTTCAATTCAGTGATATCAACCGATATTCTTGATACAAATTCTACAGGGTTTTTCAACAAGAACTTTGTTTTTCAATGTGGTAACACCGGCACCACATGACAGTTTTGACATTTAGTTTTTTGACGTATTCGCAGTATATGCTTTGGCAATTGTTACAATGAATTCAATTTCGCTCGAAAATCGCATTAAAATAATTCAAATCCACTATGAAAATGGTCGTTCTGTTAAAGTTACATTTCGTGAAATTCGTGATATTTTCGGACAACATAAACGTCCTTCTGAGACCGCTATCAAGAATTTGGTCGCGAAATTTGAGTCGACAGGCTCGGTACAAAATGTACCAACACCAACACGTGTTCGACCGGGTCGTTCAACAGAAAACATCGCTGCCGTGAGCCACAGTGTTGAAGAAGAACAAAAGTTATCGATTTCACGACGTTCTCAACAATTGGGGTTATCCAAAAGCACAACATGGCGAATTTTGCGAAAGGATTTGGCTTTGAAGCCTTACAAGATTCAACTGGTGCAGGAATTGAAGCTGACCGACCATTCAAATCGCCGTAGATTCGCTCAGTTCATTCAGGAACAACCTGCTGGTTTTTCTCAAAAAATCATTTTTTCAGACGAAGCACATTTTCATTTGTCAGGGTACGTCAACAAGCAAAATTGCCGCATTTGGGCTTCTGAAAATCCTGAAGCAATTATTGAGAAGCCTTTCCATGCTCAACGTGTCACTGTGTGGTGTGCTATGTGGTCTGGAGGTGTGATTGGGCCGTTTTTTTTCGAAGATGAGGCTGGAAATGCGGTAACAGTCAATGGATCACGCTATCGCGAGATGTTAACAACTGAATTTTGGCCTATTATTGATGACATGGATGTCACTGAAATGTGGTTTCAACAAGACGGTGCCACATGTCACACAGCCAATGAAACGATCAATTTATTGCAAACCAAATTTCCCGATCGCATAATTTCGCGAAATTCAGCTATCAAGTGGCCGGCCAGATCGTGTGATTTAACACCACTGGATTATTTTTTGTGGGGCTATGTTAAAGACAGAGTTTATACGGAGCCAATCGAATCGATTGCAGCCTTAAAACTCAAAATCCGTGATGTCATTAACGAAATAGACCCTCCATCTTGCCAAAAAGTGATTAAAAATTTTGATGAAAGAATCAACGTCTGTCAGCGTGGTCGTGGTGGACATTTGTCAGATATCATTTTTCATTCATAATTGCCGAACTTTTCTCTTTGTAATACAATAAAAATTTTATTCATTTTCCACTAAATTCTTTGTTTTATTTTGTTTTAAGAAACAAAGTTCTTGTTGAAAAACCCTTTACTACAGACTTCTTTTTCGTTTGATCATTATAGTATCTCTTCAACATTCATCATAAAATTATTACCAGCAATAACTGTCATGTCGTGAAAACATTATCTTTATTGTGTATATTGGAAATGAATGCGTTGGGTGAATAATCATCTGATAGACCAACAATTTATTGATTGTATTGTAATCCATAATCCATTTCACCTTTTATGAATTCAAAGTTAATTTTCTCCATAATTACAGGACTTGGAAGAATCTTTCAACCAGTTCAAAGCTCATAATGAAAGCAAGAATATTTTTAAAGCTGCAAGAACACCGGCTGTATTTTTCGCTTTAGCTGTGTTTTGCTATATAGGATCTGGTGCTTTTGGACTTTTCGGTGCATATACAATAGCCAATATTTTCAATACAGGAATGGCTGTTGCTTTCATCACTCTAGGATTTTGGTCTTACATTAGGTAACTATTACTGGAAATGAGAAATGATACATTTGTGATGTTAATCTTCATTAGGTATAGTGGTGAATTCAGGGATTATGGACTACAAATAGATGAAATGGCCAATCTTATATGGGAGAATGTGAGTATTCATTTCAAATTATTTTTTTTCATATAGCTTGTTTTATTTCTTTTATTACCTAACCTAATTTGAAATTTCCACTGTCCTGAAGGGTGATATATTTTGCAATTCAAACATGCATTAGGGAGGTTATTATAAAACTATCTTGACATATATCCAGCAGTTAATTTGTTGAATGAGTTCCTTGTCTACAGGCGAACTACTGGATATCAATTAATATAGTTTATTTTTTTGCTTCTTATTTAAATATCTTACAAGGACCTTGAATGATTCTCCATGTTTCTTTGTGGATATAGGTGCAAAAAATACCGCAAATGGTCTATAAAAATTTTCGTGATCTTTCCTTAAACTATTCCAATAGAGCAATTCCAGCTGACGTCACAACATGGCCGTTGGGGGGACAGGTAAGTCACAGAATAGAGATGTATATATTCTGTGACCTCACTTTCCCATTTTGTTTATGTTATGAAGTACAGCATTTTCAACAATTTCAGGATAAACTCACAAGTTAAATTGATTTATATTAATAGAATTGGTGAATCACTACGCCTAGTTATTGTTTCGTTGTGAAATACAACATAAATACACCGAGAGACGAAGGAATACATTCGCTTTGTTTACATTGGCGAAGAGCGATTATTTGGAGATTTTAGTGATTTCACAAGTGAAATTTCGTGATAATGGATCTGATTAACTGATATTCAACTCAGATGATAATCATTCAAAACGATATAAATGAAAATTGCAGTATTTATTCTTGTCTTTTAAAGCCAAGAGTATCAACATCAGAGATAGCATTCATTATAGGTATAACTATTGAAAATGAAACAGTGAAATGTTTGGCTCATTAATTCCTGAAAATAAACAGCAGAATGAAATCCAACAAATGAATGGAATGGAAAAAACATGGGTTCCAGAGAACTTCTCAGTACTATTTCAAATAACGTTATACATATGTTGCAAATTATCAAATTACTACAATATTGGTCTGCAGTTGCTATGTCAGTGCTATCATAATATTCAATTATATATTTATTATGCTACATATATGTTACAAATAAAATAATTCATATGAAATTTCTTCCTTGAACACCGATTTTGATTCATCCTCAAAAAATGCCTTACTATCCATAAAAAATGCTTTTTATTATGCAGATGCAACGTTAAGGCTTTCATAATCTTTAGTAATTGACAATAAGGTCAATTAGAAACATATTACAAACAACTAAATGTAGAAGTTCCATCCTTGGGTAGTCGAGCCACATCGAAACGTGTTCGGTTGAGAACAGAGGAAGTTATCTGGTTCATTATTATTTAAAATACATACAATATTTTGGGAAATCTATCACATAACGAATTGCCTTGATTGGCTTTATGCAACATATAGAGATGTGAGTGGTAAACAATCAGGATGTGTTTGTCCATCATAACGCCAGCTATCGTAGGTTGATATCATTCTTGAAATGTGTATAACAAATACGAAATATTCTTATCATGGTTATCTCATCATGATTTAACTTATTGAACAGAACAAATTGAATAGATAGTCTGACATAATTCATTCACCAGTGTGGAAATGCCTCCAACAAACTCTACCATAGTTTGTTACTTTGTCAGAACAGTTTATAGTAGAATATAGTATGTTTGCCTTCTCTGGGATAGTTCACATAGTATTCTGTTTCTTCCAATACCAGATAAAATTTAGGGGAATGGGTCAAAAATGCAAATATTCATATATAAAGTCTACAGTACAATATATCTGAAACATCGGATTCTTTCGTCTCTCGGTGTATTTATGTTGTATTTCACAACGAAACAATAACTTGGCCTAGTTATTCACCAATTCTATCAATATAAATCATTTTAACTTGTGAATTTATCCTGAAATTGTTGAAAATATTGTACTTTATAACATAAACAAAGCGGGAAAGTGAGGTTGTGTTGTTTTACTTTCAACGTTTGACAGGCTGTCCCCCCATCAGCTGATTCATCTCGATGAACCATAGATAGCTGGAATTGCTCTATTCTCCATATTATTCATTCACAATGATTTTGACTCCATATCTTGCAAATTCAGTAATAATTTTTTTCAAACTTTACCCACAACAAAAGCGTATCCACTTGAAGGGTATAGGAGAGAAACACACGATTTCGTTCCATCGTTTTTGGTTCTTGTATGAATATCTATGTATTTTTTAAAGATTTCCTATTTAAGCATAATAATAAAAAAAAGTAGGAAAGCACTGACGTCAAGTCAGCAAACACAATAGATGAATACTTTATAATACTGCACGTTTATGAAGATGTAATTTTTCAACTTAACTTGCCACATATGCTTCTAAAACAACGTGAAAATTGACTCCATGACACAGCCCGTGGAATGCTCAAATTTAAATAATACGTTTCGAAACCCACGCGTACTTGCAGTCGACCGTTATACAAAGTAATTTTTTGGATTCCGACCATTTCTGCAGGAGTCATCGTATTTGATGTAAGTACGTCTCTTAAAGTTTGCCACCAAATTATTCAATGTCAATAGTCGTTCAATGGTGAAGCTCAATATTTGCTGCAACTATGCCAGTTTTTTGTCTGATTTTGCACTTCACTTACCTATTGAGATGTTGTATTAACAAATTGAATTGATATTTACTCTTGCTGAAAATTCTTGAACTTTATGTTTGCATTTTATTTTTGAGTTACTGTTTTAGATAGAGCAACTTCTTATGTTTTTACTTATATTGTGTGATATCTATTAATAATGACCTTTATTCCTTAGCGTTCCTATTTTAAAATGAGAAAACAGAGGAAACGTAGGTACTTTCACAATTAAAAATGCATGCATCTTTGTGACCCTTCCTTGCACAATTTTTCTTTCTTTTCATACTCGAACATAAATTAAGGGCCGGTATATTCACCTATCGGTAAAGTGTTGAGTAGATTTAACGAGAGGAAACTTCTTTGTAAAAGTATATTCATATCTCGGTAAAGCCAAGTGATCCGTAAATCTACGATACCGAATATTTTCACAGAGTTCTCCGATCTCTCACTAAAGGTCTACTCATGAGATCCTAACCTTACCTTCATAAGTCAGTTGAGTGTGAACAAAACGTTTTATATACTTGATTGTCTCAGTCTTTACTTGTCGGAAATTCATCTTGATGATTAAAAAGTAAAATAACTTATTTCCGCTTTATATATTTATTTTCACAACAATTGTTTCGTCATGATAACATGACTTCATCAGGTGAGTATGGTAACTGACTACATTTTTGGGATACAGTTCTTTAAATAGTTGAAAAAAAATGAATAAATATGGTGCGAAATACAAGAGAATTATGGGAATTCCTGGGTTTCAAAAAAGGTTGAGTAAGGGAGATTTATTCAGGTCCGTTTGGTCGTTGAGGAGAATCTGTTTTTTATTGTACCTATTTATCTCCATTGCTTCCAGGAAGTTCAATTTTAGGGTCTTATTTTCCACGTGCAAAATTTCGAAATTGCTGTCGAAATCATGACCAGTCTCCAACAAATGTTTTGCATATGTTGAATTATGAGCTTCGTTTACGTATGCTTTCTGGTGTTCTCCTATCCTAGTCCCAAATGATCTTCCCGTTTGACCAACGTATACATATGGGCAAGTACCGCAGTTCAACTTATAGACTCCAGACTTTCTATCTTTAGCGACTTTATCTTTATTGTTTTTTATTAAATTTCCTAATGAGTTTCTAGTCTTGAATGAAATGTGGTAATTATTATTTTTCACTTTTTCACATTTCATTTTATTCACAAAATAATAAATATATTTCCCTTTCATACATCGGACATAAATCTGAAAAAATAGCAAGATATCTAAAGAAAAATAATAATTACCATATTTCATTCAAGACTAGAAACTCATTAGGAAATTTAATAAAAAACAATAAAGATAAAGTCGCTAAAGATAGAAAGTCTGGAGTCTGTAAGTTGAACTGCGGTACTTGCCCATATGTATACGTTGGTCAAACGGGAAGATCATTTGGGACTAGGATAGGAGAACACCAGAAAGCATACGTAAACGAAGCTCATAATTCAACATATGCAAAACATTTGTTGGAGACTGGTCATGATTTCGACAACAATTTCGAAATTTTGCACGTGGAAAATAAGACCCTAAAATTGAACTTCCTGGAAGCAATGGAGATAAATATTTTTCCATAAAAACTGTTAAAATTACTTTCAAAGGGACACAAATTATCCTGATATCTTCTCAAGCTTATTGTATTGAGAGAAACTAACATGACGAAGAAGAAATTATAAATCCTAAAGGAAAGTCATCATAATTACACTGTCAGGTAATTGATTATTTGAGTTATTTCACACAATTTTAATGGGAACGCGTTCGCTAAACATATATGAAATATAACCGTCGCGTACTGAAATTTAGAGCCAGCCACTGATGTGTTGTGAATACGAGGCCACTCTGCAGCGTTGCCATTTAATTCTTTTTCTGGCTAGTATTAAAGGAGGCTGTGTGTGAATACAGGAACTGGCATGTTGGAAAATAGACTGAGAGCTGGCTGCGGGGAGTACGGATGACTCAGTGTCTGGGAAATTGTATGGTTTACAGGTTCAGTTGCTACCGAAATAGCTTGAGGCAGGCATCTAGAAGGTACCCTAGAAAAATAACTCGAGGCGCTAACATTGCAAACATTTCTTCAATGATTATTGACTAGTTGCATTTCTGGCAATTTCTATACTTGTTCTGTAAATTGAAACTAGGTCTCCTGTAAAACTAGGAAAGGCTCAGTGAAATAATGAAGAGATATCAGGGAGAATTTTCTTATACTTTATATTATTTCATTAAGTGCATTTCTGGGGATTTTTTAACACAATTTAGGGTATATCAAGATTCCATTGGATAATGCAAGCGTTCGAATTGAGTTGTATATTCAGGATGCTCCTTGAAAGACATGCTATTATTTATGGCGGTGATTCTTGGACTACGAAGAAACGAATTTTTGAACGTCCCAAATTCTTAAGGTACAGTCTTTAATTCATCAAGATGCATTAACTGATGCATACAAAAAGTTATTGTTTTTGGCAGTATCTTCCCTACGTGTTTCGCCTTGAGTATTTTAGGATGAAAATTATACATACGCTATTGTTTTCGTTCAGTAAAAATTATTTTTGAAATTCTCATTCGTTTCGGGACATATATGATTTTTTTGTTTTTATTTCGTCCTACGCATAGTTTTCGCTTGAAAATAGAATTTTTTTATCCAGGGTAAATTTGCTAAAATCTGCTGCAAAAATTTGAGAGATCAAATCTGAGTATAAGAATTCAGGGTATTATACGAAATCCGGTATGGGAGGAAATTTTGGAATCGTCTTATATTATCATTAGCATTTCCTCCAGCAAAAACATTCTGGGTTGCTTGAAGATGTACCAATTGCTTTGAGGAATCTGATCCGTTGTTATATGCACGATAAAGCTCATTTGAGAGTCCTAAATCAATTCAAATACAGTTTATTCGGATCGTTGGCTAGGTCGCGGAGGGCCTCGGCAATGGCCATCTAGATCCTACGATCTCATGGGGACACCTTTCAGCCCCAATGTATAAAAATCCCGTTGTACCTATTTAAAATATACCTAGACGATGCGATTTTGTAAATATATACTTCAAATATGTTCCCAAACTTGTTGGCAATTATCTCCTGAGTTAGTAAGGATCACTTGGAAAATTATTTCATGTCATGTTTTTGTAGACTGTGTTTTATTTCCCACAATTTACTTAGCAAGTTTACTTTCACTGGGGAACGGGAATTTCAAGACAAATTCGACATGATAAGGTTCGCATTATTTATAAATAACCGTAAAACATGCCTCGGCTCTTCAAACCAGATAATTCCTTCCAAATATAGGTTTTCGTTAAGATCGTCCCCGATTGGCTGAAATTTAAGTTGGGATTCCTGATTTCATGCAAACAGTGTCAATTTTCATAGGATACGTTCCGAAAATCAACTCTGTTGTTTCGGTTGCCGATTTTCCACTCCGTAAATATGAAATATTCGGATGGTTCCTGGAACAAGCGCGTGAAAATGGTTATTTACGGAATCTGGTTGATGAAAATGCGGTCGATTTACTTTTACCAGAACGATTTTCTATGGTAAATATCCATAGCATAGAACAATCTATGTTTACTTTAGGTTTGTTTTGGTTCCGAGTTCAGATCTGTTCGGGACGGTTCCTAGCATAGACCATAGATCTGTGCTAGAACCGTCCCGCACAGTTCTGAACTCGGAACCTAAAGTAAACATAGATTGTTCTATGCTATGGATATTTACCATAGAAAATCGTTCTGGTGACAGTAAATCGACCGCATTTTCATCAACCAGATTCCGAAAATAACCTTTTTCACGCGCTTGTTCCAAGAACCATCCGAATATTTCATATTTACCGAGCGGAAAATCGGCAACCGAAACAACAGAGTTGATTTTCGGAACGTATCCTATGAAAATTGACACTGTTTGCATGAAATCAGGAATCCCAACTTAAATTTCAGCCAACGGGGACGATCTTAACAAAAACCTATATTTGGAAGGAATTATCTGGTTTGAAGAGCCGAGGCATGTTTTACGGGTATTTATAAATAATGCGAACCTTATCATGTCGAATTTGTCCTGAAATTCCCGTTCCCCAGTGAAAGTAAACTTGCTAAGTAAATTGTGGGTTGGCAACTTGGGCCGAAGTCGTCTATTGAATAGAATTGAAGCTTTTGTTATCCTCTTATTGATATACTTTTATTACTGTAAAAGATTATCATAGGAAATGTTTTTCCATTACAGTTCTTGAAACCCGTCTATCAAAGCCTCGTCGAGAACAGTATGCAGCAAATGGCTGCGCAAGCAGCTGAGTTGGCTGTGAATAACACAACGGCTGCTGTATTGAGTCCATCATCTGCCAACGGAAAAAAGCGAGCGTGATATGGACAATAAAAAAAGTTCTCTAGTCTGCCATACAAACATTAGAGTTAAAAAGAGGTGACAATGTAACATATAAAATCAGATAAAATTAGTATGGTTCAGATTGAAGAATTTATTAGCTTTAGTTGGTGCATTGGTTGTAAGTGGTAGGTCATCTGGAGTGAAATAACCTTAATACCATCGTTTTTGTCCTTGATTATGATAATCAAGTCAAATAATTTAACAGCAAAAGGTCCATATGGGGAATATATATGATATTTTATACACCATTATTTCCTATATCATAAATTGTTTTGGTCTGTTTAACATTTCTGAAACGGTACTTTCTATAACAGGAATGTTGACCATTTGTTGGATTTTTAATATTATATCATTTATGAAATTTTTGTTAGAAAAGGTATAATTATGAAATATGCTTTTAAGAAACACTGATCATTACTTGGATTGTTTTTAAATAAAAAGAAAATTATTCCTCACTATCAGTTTACTTAGGACATCGGAAACTTTATCATATAGAGCGGAGATATTCATATCCAATGATCTTCAAATTTGCCATTACTTTCTTCTTAGATATGTGAAATACGTTAAGGTTGTTTGTTGAGCTTAACCATCATTTCATACCCATGAAATTATTATGAATGCTTGCAATTAGTAACGGCAACAAGAAGAAGGTAGGTAAAATAATATTGAAGAGGAAATATTAAAAGAGATCACTTTCTTCTCCATGAATTTCACTATGATTTTATGAAGAAATGCGGTTCAACCCTTTCTGTACTTATTCAATGGGTTTTTCGTTTCGATACTGTTTTCAATTTGGAAAATTCATTACACATTATACCTCCTGTACGAAATCTTGCTTATTTTCTTTCGGAATTTTAAATTTGTCCTTTTGCTCTAATATTTTCTTGTGGCATTAAGGATTGTTGATAATTCAGCTTGTGAGCAATGACTTCTTATGATGTTTCACATTTGTGCTGCTCTCTTATCTTTTCTTTCAATTGTTCACCTGAAAAACTGCAGTATAATAAAAAGAAAAATATCAGTCATTTGATCAGCAATTGCGACTAACTTGCTAAGTGAGGTAAAGTTTTTTCACTTAATTCTAATCTGTGGTTTGGAGTGAGTGAAAATGGATGACCCTCTGCATCTTGAAATGTTTATTCGAGCCCACATGATTGGGTGCCACTTTAGTTGAATTCTCTTATCGATTTACGTCATTCTTTCGGAGTTTTCTCTAAAAGAAAACTGGGAATTCGGGTTAATTTGGATCAACTTAAAAACTCACTGAAGATCTCTATTAATTTATTTGATAGAATCCCCATTTTCCTGATTCGTTTCGGGTAAAATTTACTAACATTTTTGTGTCAACATCGTCACCATATTGGATCTGATCAAAGCTTTAAAACTTATAACCGTATCACACTATGCCTTTCTTGTGCCTACTTGTCTGACTTCAGTGGAACCAGTTCTGTTACAGTGGATTCATACAGCTAATAAAAATAAGATATGAGTAAAAATTGAATAAGAATAAGAGCAAGATACAGTGATGCGAAGTTCCCAAATAAAGTAAGATAAAATATCCTAAAAAGATAAAAGTTGACCATCGTAGAGGATACTTCTTATTTAACCTATTTCTGTATGAACGTTCACGTTAAAGCGCCCTTGCCTATTTCATTCTTATTTTATTTTCTCTATGAATCTTCCTTCAAGAATCATGCCCAAAACAAACAACGAAACAGACTTGAACGCATCCCTATTTTCCATGAATTTCAGCCATCGTCAATCAGGCATACAACTGACAAATAGACACGAAGAAGTCAGAGTGATAAGGGATCAAACATTTTTCATCATACGCACTATGAGATGATTGCGGTTGAATATCAAAATGAGTCATCCTGTATATTCTATGAAAAAATACTACTTGTTTAGAGCAAATAGTATTATACAGGCTGTTTAACATAGTATTTATAACATATATGAATTATAACATCATTGTTATTTGTTACTCAGATTTTCAAAATGATATTTATGTATTGAATTATCAGTCTCTCGTTATTTGCTATTTATTATACCCTACAATCATTATTTCTTTCACTACACACGCCAAAATTCTGAAAATTTATTGATGATTGTGATATACATAGATGAGCGGAGCATTTTATAATCTATGATTTAGTAGGTAGCTATAGTTTTGTGATCGTTTCACTAATTGTAGAGTGACATTGTAATTACGTCCTTGTTTTTTGTTTGTTGGTGAGTTATTTGGGATTGTATTCTTTTATTGAATTGAGATATATTTGATGAATCTACCTGTTAATGAACATTTAATCAGATTTCTCTAATTTCCCAAATTGAAACGGTTCTGAAAGAGTGGTATTTTCATGACTACAATAATACTAGAAATTGGAAATGAAAAATTAACGGAATCGAAATTATAACTTCGTGCCATCTTCGAAAATTTTCCTCTATGTTGATTAAATCATTTTTTGTATACTTATAGTTCATTATAAATTTGTTCAATGACTATGGCTCAACCTTTTTGATGGTGATAGGAAGAACTTTATGATGTTATCTGTACATATATTATGTTCATTATAATTTTTGTACATCAAAAATTGAGATTACTAAAAAGTTTTTTATAAATTTTTGTGTATTTAATTTTATTTCAACAAATACATGTTTCCTCAGTTTTTATGAAATATCTAACAGTGGGAAAAATTCTTGGATATGAAATTTTCTTCTGCGTATTTTGTGATGTTGAGAAACAAAATTCCAACTAAAGATTTCTATTATCATAAATAATATAGATATCATTCCGCTAGAATAATAGACTGCGTGCGCCAACCTCGAGGTACACCTCTTTTGTGATGTTTAAACAAAATTCTAACTGAAGATTTCTGATATAATGAATAATGTAGATATCATTCCACTAGAATAATAGACTGCTTGCGCCAACTTCAAGGCATTGTATAATTATACAGGGTGATTCATTAAGGTTGGCCACCGGCCGTATCTCGGAAACCGTTTATCCTATGACTTCCGGAAAAAAAATCTAATGACAAACTCGGCCCCTAGAAAATGATTAAAAATATTTTCAAGTTCGTAGTTCCCCACTAGAGGGCGCAATCTATCACTTGTAAATTATAATCTCATTTTTTACGAAATATTCTCCATTTAACAGTGGTAAAGAATAATAAAATAAGAATCTACTCTTTCTATTCAACAACTTTTGTTTCAGTAATTTTTCTATATTTTCTATTTTTTAGTGATGGGATGGATAAACTTTTCTTCACGAAAAAAACATTCTTACTCCTGTATGGGTGAACCGATTTTCACGTAATTAGATTTCATTCGAAGGCCATCGAAAGCAGATCACAGAAACATATGACAACAATATACCGGGTGATCCAATTGAAAACTACAGACTGTTTTATGTCACTTCGCCCTATTTGTGCGTTTTACTGGGAAATTTCAAATGCAATGCTATGATTCTAACCGAGTGAGAATAAGCCAAGCATTATCACCTACTGACTTTTTGAAATCGCAGACATATATCATTGGTCGTTTCGGAGTTATTGACATTTTTGTAAATTTTGATAAGTATTGATCAACCCTGTGAAATCCAAGAGGAATTTAGTTATTTCATCTTTAAACAATTAGATGAAAGGAGAAAACTCATCAAAACGACGAAACATGCTGATTTAGAACCAGTAAGCTTTGGCGATACTGTTCATTTTCGGTATCTATGGCTGTAAAAGTTTTTTAGGACGATTGCAAACCACTATTTTATGATGCCCCATTATTCAAACGAAGAAGCATATGATATGCTTAATGTTCATTTTGAATGTTTAGAAAATGCAGTAGATGAAAGGGAATACCCGATACGATATCCTGAAAGACGTCGTCATTCCAAAAGGGTATTCAACAGATTGACACGAAGAGTGCGAGAAACTGGTAAGGTTCAATATCTTGGAGAAAAAAAAAACGTAGAAGCCGTAATGAGGATAATATCATAAAAGTTTTGGCTTATTAACAGGACAAAGGTGCTTGAGATTTATCGGAAGATCTTCCAATTCTGTTAAAAAATATTGCAGGTTAGATATGTGGTATCAACAAGATGGTTGCCCGGCGCATTATGCTGCTAATGTTAGAGAATATTCATATAACGTCTTCTCAAAGAGGTATATTGGACGAGGGAGTATTTTTCCATGGCCAGAAAGATCACCCGACCTCACAGTATTAGATTTTTATTTTTGGGGGAGAATAAAGACTTAGTTTTCCGAACACCCCCTACTACAAGTGAGGATATTCAAAATAGATTTCGACAGGCAGCTTCTTCTCATACTGAAATTGTGGCCAGTGTCAATTCGACGACAGAAAGACAAAATTTATGTGTAGAAAATAATGGTAGACATTTTGAATATTTGAATTGATTAGGTGTAAGTGTTGTTTTTCTGTTCAAATATTTTCGTTGTTGCTAATTTTTATTTTATTTTATCGCATCATTCTTATTTCATGCGTGTTGAGTATTTTGTTGCATTGTCATGACGCATAAAGTCACTTCCTTGTTTATTCAAGCTCACAGAAAGGATCAACATTGATCAAAATTTACAAAAATGTCAATAACTCCGAAACGACCAATGATATCTGTCTGCGATTTTAAAAAGTCAGTAGGTGATAATGCTTGGCTTATTCTCACCCGGTTAGAATCATAGCATTGCATTTGAAATTTTCTAGTAAAACGCATAAATAGGGCGAAGTGACATAAAACAGTCTGTAGTTTTCAATTGGATCACCTGGTATATTGTTGTCATATGTTTCTGTGATCTGCTTTCGATGACCTTCGAATGAAATCTAATTACGTGAAAATCGGTTCACCCATACAGGAGTAAGAATGTTTTTTTCGCGAAGAAAAGTTTATCCATCCCATCACTAAAAAATAGAAAATATAGAAAAATTACTGAAACAAAAGTTGTTGAATAGAAAGAGTAGATTCTTATTTTATTATTCTTTACCACTGTTAGCTGGAGAATATTTCGTAAAAAATGAGATTATATTTTACAAGTGATAGATTGCGCCCTCTAGTGGGGAACTACGAACTTGAAAATATTTTTAATCATTTTCTAGGGGCCAAGTTTGTCATAAGATTTTTTTTCCGGGAGTCATAGGATAAACGGTTTCCGAGATACGGCCGGTGGCCAACCTTAATGAATCACCCTGTACAGTGATTCATTAAGGGTGGCCACCGGCCGTATCTCGGAAACCGTTTATCCTATGACTTCCGGAAAAAAAATCTAATGACAAATTCGGCCCCTAGAAAATGATTAAAAATTATTTCAAGTTCGTAGTTCCCCACTAGAGGGCGCAATCTATCACTTGTAAAATATAATCTCATTTTTCACGAAATATTCTCCAGCTAACAGTGGTAAAGAATAATAAAATAAGAATCTACTCTTTCTATTCAACAACTTTTGTTTCAGTAATTTTTCTATATTTCCTATTTTTTAGTGATGGGATGGATAAACTTTTCTTCACGAAAAAAACATTCTTACTCCTGTATGCGTGAACCGATTTTCACGTAATTAGATTTCATTTGAAGGCCATCGAAAGCAGATCACAGAAACATATGACAACAATATACCGGGTGATCCAATTGAAAACAACAGACTGTTTCATGTCACTCCGCCCTATTTGTGCGTTTTACTGGAAAATTTCAAATGCAATGCTATGATCCTAACCAAATGAGAATAAGCCAAGTTTTATTACCTACTGACTTTTTAAAATCGCACACAGATATCATTAGTCGTTTCGGAGTTATTGACATTTTTGTAAATTTTGATCAATGTTGATCCTTTCTGTGAGCTTGAAAAAATAAGGAAGTGACTTTATGCGTCATGACAACGCAGCAAAATACTCAACGCACATGAAATAACAATGATGATAAAACAAAATTTAGCAACAACGAAAATATTTGAACAGATAAACAACACTTACACCTAATCAATTCAAATATTTAAAATGTCTACCATTATTTTCTACACATAAATTTAGTCATTCTTTCGTCGAGTTGACACTGGCGACAATTTCAGTATGAGAAGAGGCTGCCTGTCGAAATCTATTTTGAATATCCTCACTTGTAGTGGTGGGTGTTCGGAAAACTAAGTCTTTATTCACCCCCAAAAATAAAAATCTAATACTGTGAGGTCGGGTGATCTTTCTGGCCATGGAAAAATACTCCCTCGTCCAATATACGTCTTTGAGAAGACGTTATATGAATATTCTCTAACATTAGCGGCATAATGCGCCTGGCAACCATCTTGTTGATACCACATATCTAACCTGCTTTGAATAGCAATATTTTCTAAAAGAATTGGAAGATCTTCCGTTAAAATTTCAAGCACCTTTGTCTTGTTAATGAGCCAAAACTTTTATGATATTATCCTCATTACGGCTTCTACGTTTTTTTTTCTTTCAAGATATTGAACCTTACCAGTTTCTCGCACTCTCCGTGTCAATCTTTTGAATACCCGTCTTTCAGGATATCGTATCGGGTATTCCCTTTTAGCTACTGCATTCTCTAAACATTCAAAATGAACGTTAAGAATATCATATGCTTCTTCGTTTGAATAATAGGGCATCATAAAATAGTGGTTTGCAATCGTCCTAAAAAACTTTTACAGCTATAGATACCGAAAATGAACAGTATCGCCAAAGCTTACTGGTTCTAAATCTGCTTGTTTCGTTGTTTTGATGAGTTTTTTCTTTTCGTCTAATTGTATAGAGATGAAATAACTCAATTCCTCCTGCATTACAAAGGGTTGATCAATACTTATTAAAATTTACAAAATTGTCAATAACTCCGAAACGACCCATGATATCTGTCTGCGATTTTGAAAAGTCAGTAGGTGATAATGGTCGGCTTATTCTCACTCGGTTAGAATCATAGCATTGCATTTGAAATTTTCCAGTAAAACGCACAAATAGGGCGAAGTGACATAAAACAGTCTGTAGATTTCAATTGGATCACCCGGTATATTGTTGTCTGATGTTTCTGTGATCTGCTTTCGATGGCCTTCAAATGAAATCTAATAGAGCAATTCCAGCTATCTATGGTTCATCGAGATGAATCAGCTGATGGGGGGACAGCCTGTCAAACGTTGAAAGTAAAACAACACAACCTCACTTTCCCGATTTGTTTATGTTATGAAGTACAATATTTTCAACAATTTCAGGATAAATTCACAAGTTAAAATGATTTATATTAATAGAATTGGTGAATAACTAGGCCAAGTTATTGTTTCGTTGTGAAATACAACATAAATACACCTAGAGACG
Organism: Myrrha octodecimguttata; assembly: GCA_958510865.1. NCBI lineage: Eukaryota > Metazoa > Arthropoda > Insecta > Coleoptera > Coccinellidae > Myrrha > Myrrha octodecimguttata. Next base: position 74,621,792 of record OY294059.1, on the reverse strand, counting down.
AAAGAATCCGATGTTTCAGATATATTGTACTGTAGACTTTATATTTGCATTTTTGACCCATTCCCCTACATTTTATCTGGTATTGGAAGAAACAGAATACTATGTGAACTATCCCAGAGAAGGCAATCATACTATATTCTCGCCATAAATTGAAAAAACTGTTCTGACAAAGTAACAAACTATGGTAGAGTTCGTTGGAGACGTTTCCACACTGGTGAATGAATTATGTTAAGACTATCTATTCAATTTGTTCTGTTTAATAAGTTAAATCATGATGAGATAACCATGATAAGAATATTTCGTGTTTATTATACACATTTCATGAATGATATCAACCTACGATAGCTGGCGTTATGATGGACAAACCCATCCTGATTGTTTACCACTCACATCTCTATATGTTGTATAAATTGTATGTATTACAAATAATAATGAACCAGATAACTTCCCCTGTTCTCAACCGAACATATTCCGACGTGGCTCGACTACCCAAGGATGGAACTTCTACATTTTGTTGTTTGTAATATGTTTCGAATTGAACTTATTGTCAATTAAAAATTATGAAAGCCTTAACGTTGCATCTGCATAATAAAAAACATTTTATATGGATAGTAAAGCATTTTTTGAGGATGAATCGAAATCGGTGTTCAAGGAAAAAATTTCATATGAATTATTTTATTTGTAACATATATGTAGTATAATAAATATATGATTGAATATTATGATAGCACTGACATAGCAACTGCAGTCCAATATTGTAGTAATTTGATAATTTGCAACATATAATGTTATTTGAAATAGTACTGAGTTCTCTGGAACCCATGTTTTTTCCATTCCATACATTTGTTGGATTTCATTCTGCTGTTTATTTTCAGGAATAAATGAGCCAAACATTTTACTGTTTCAGTTTCAATAGTTATACCTATAATGAATGCTATCTCTGATGTTGATACTCTAGGCTTTAAAAGACAAGTATAAATACTGCAATTTTCATTTACATCGTTTTGAATGATTATCATCTGAGATTGAATATCAGTTAATCAGATCCATTATCACGAAATTTCACTTGTGAAGTCACTAAAATCTCCAAATAATCGCTCTTCGCCAATGTAAACAAAGGGAATGTATTCCTTCGTCTCTCGGTGTATTTATGTTGAATTTCACAACGACACACTAACTTGGCCTAGTAATCCACCAATTCTATTAATATAAATCATTTTAACTTGTGAATTCATCCTGAAATTGTTGAAAATGCTGTACTTCATAACATAAACAAAACGGGAAAGTGAGGTTGTGTTGTTTTACTTTCAACGTTTGACAGGCTGTCCCCCCATCGGCCATGTTGTGACGTCAGCTGGAATTGCTCTATTACGTGAAAATCGATTTACCCATACAGGAGTAAGAATGTTTTTTTCGTGAAGAAAAGTTTATCCATCCCATCACTCAAAAATAGGAAATATAGAAAAATTGCTGAAACAAAAGTTGTTGAATAGAAAGAGTAGATTCTTATTTTATTATTTTTTACCACTGTTAGCTGGAGAATATTGCGTAAAAAATGAGATTATATTTTACAAGTGATAGATTGCGCCCTTTAGTGGGGAACTACGAACTTGAAAATATTTTTAATCATTTTTTAGGGGCCGAATTTGGCGTTACATTTTTTTTTCCGGAAGTCATAGGATAAACGGTTTCCGAGATACGGCCGGTGGCCAACCTTAATCACCCTGTACAATGCCGAAGGTATACCTCTTTTGTGATGTTGAAGAAACAAAACTGTAACTGAATATTTCTGATGTAATGAATAATCTAGATATCATTCCGCTAGAATAATAGACTGCGTGCGCCAACCTAAAGGTATACCTGATATTCGTGAAGCTATAAGAATTATAAAAATAATTTCATATTTTGTCATGAAAAGATAATAAGAATTTGGATATTGGGTCATCAGTTTTAGGAATTAACTTGAAAACATGGAAATCTTATTTTGTTGCATTGCTGTTTCTAATCTAAGAAACAATATAGCAAACAAAATTTACATAAATAATTGTTATGCCGAATAAGAAAGAGACAAAATAATCACAGATTGAGTGTATTGTAAATATGCAGAATTTGAAGATATTATATGAGGATGTTGCTTTTAATCCCATAAAAAGAAATATCAACGAGTTGAGCATTGGTATTGAACTAATTGCTCTGTTACCTAAAGAAACTCATGAATAGGTAAGAAGGTCATATAACAAATCGAAAGAAATTGTGAAAGAATAAAAGTACTCTGAAGATACTATAAGTTGCGTGATCGAATATAGAAATAAGCCAAAAATTCATCAGTATTGAATTAGAAAATATTCAATGTATTTTTGAGTACCTCTTCAGGTGATTCGAACCACACTTTGAATGAAGTTTTCTTTAAGGAAGTGCATTAACATTCGTCGACTTCATTAACCAATACTCTATGAATTTATTTGAAATTTGTCTTCCCATGTATTTATACCTCCTTGATAGTTTTCTTTCATGTCTTCTCTACAAGACTATAAGCGATTTCAAGCGATGGACCAAAAGCTCCGGTTATAGTTGGGGTTATTCACATTGACAGATTTTCCTTTGCTTATTATATGTCAGTTGGAATAACTATAACCGGAGCTTTTGGTCCATCGTTTGAAATCGCTTATAGTCTTGTATAGATAACCTGAAAGAAAACTATCAAGGATGTATAAATACATGGAAAGACAAATTTCAAATAAATTCATAGAGTATTAGTTAATGAAGTCGACGAATGTTAATGCACTTCCTCAAAGAAAACTTCATTCAAAGTGTGGTTCCAATCACCTGAAGAGGAACTCAAATCATGCGCAACTTTCAACCACCTCACGTGAAAAATTAGAATAATTCCAGAAGGTACAGGAAGAACGTGTCAAGCGCTTTGATTATTGCATCGAGAACGATGGTGGTCATTTTGAACATTTAATTTAACTTATCTTGTACCTAATGCACAATAATTCTCCGGATGGTACTTCAATGCCGAAATAAATTTCCAATGTCACTCCATTTTTTTCTCTCCAATAAAGGGTTCGTAGGGGTTGAAAGTTGTGCATGAACAAAACTGTAATGGTTGACTTTTATTCGGTGACAAATTTCATCAGGTACCATTGTCTCAAAGTAAATGAGCCATGACAAAGTGCACATACTGAAAACCTCTTTGCAGTAACTAATCTTTCGAAAAAAATTTCACTTTGAAAATTTCTGCAAGTCTGTGAAGAATATACAAAGACCTTGCCAAAAAATACCACATGACCACGTCGCCAGTGTGAATATTTCACACACAGAATGAATTGCCAGCGTACATATATTATACATATGTGTGCCACCGCTTTCAACATGAGCACTGTTATCAATATAAAATAAAATTCAATTCTTCGATATATCACAATGGGGATGGTACAGGGTGCCACAAAAATCCTTCAAAATTCATAAAAATTTGGTAAAAGTGAAACAAAAATTGACCTGTATCAGGATTTTGTTGCCAAATATTTTTCTTCTGAGAAAAAGAATTTGTTCCATAATTTTGACGCGCACTGTATATTATATTGTTCAAGTGATTAATTGGAATTGATATGCTTAAAGATCTATGAATTCGGTCCTTATACCTTCACTGAAAGGAATAGTTACTATGTATGACTAACATTTGAGTAATAATTCCTCAAATGAGCAATTTTGAGTTTTTCTCAAGGCCGATAGTGAACATAACTTTCGAAAGAAATACGATATATGTAGAGTAAATTTGTACCTCAATTGAAATCCACCGAACGATTCCGTCGATTTGCTCATTCAAAATTTGATTATCCCAGTGTAGCATAGAACGAAATTTCTAATGGCACAATTCAGCACAAAAAAAAATCCTTAACGTAGAAGTATATCAGTCAGTCCCTACTGGACACGGATCCCGAGTAGCGCCTCTAGCACGGCGATTATATACAGAGTGTAACAGCCAAATGGAATAAATTCGATAACGAATAAATGAGGGGGTGTTAGGAAAAACGCTCGGACACGTCGATTTGTAATTTTAAATGCGCATAGTTTTCAAGAAAATAAAATTATATAGGGTGTTCCATGCGACCGTGGCCAATACCAACTTTCATATTTCAAATGTAACCTCCTGTATATTATTTATTTTTTGGATTCTTCAGAAAATTCTAGACATAATTCATGTACAATGTTCTATACCTATCTTCAACTTTTTCGGAAATATTAAGTGTTTTCAGAAATGTCGAGTAACGTTAGAAGACAATTCTACACCAGATTAGCATGTTGCCAAAAGACGTTCGCGGCGAGCATTTTGATGAACAGTAATGTTTTTTTTTGTTTTTTTTTTTAATTATTAAGAAATAATCAGTATTTCTTATCAGGTTTCAAGTGTAATGTACCGAGTTTGTGAAATAAAATAATTTTTATTTAAAACGTTGATTTTTGCACTAAATCTAAAAACACTTAATATTTCCGAAATAGTTAAAGATAGGTATAGGACATTGTGCATGAATTGTGTCTAGAATTCTCTGAAGAATCCAAAAAATAAATAATATACAGGGGGTTGCATTTGAAATAAGAAAGTTGGTCTTGGCCACGGCCACATGGAACACCCTATATAATATTATTTTCTTGAAAAATATGCGCATTTAAAACTACAAATCGACGTGTCCGAGCATTTTTCCCAACACGCCCTCATTTATTCGTTATCGAATTTATTCCATTTGGCTGTTACACTCTGTATATTTATACCTGTAATTCGTTAATTCATAGCGTTGAAAAAAAAAACAGACAAACACATTAACATTTATTATATATTATAGACCGAAAAACTTTCACAGAAGAAGTTTGCCTTCCATTTTAATTCAATGATATTCGATCGTGAATTTCAAGTGAATGCGAAGAGAATGAATACAACGGGAACAGCAATAACAAAAAATGCATATAACATAGATCGTGGTTCACATTCCGATTCTGCAACAAATTCCATGTTTGGATTTATCTCTTTGTCCTGTTGTGGCAACTGCAATACTACCTTTTGTCGTGACAGGAACTTCAAATCCAATGCACAATTTTGCGACACGTTAGAACACGTAGCTAAAGAATTAGACACATTGTACACTTTCTTCTCAATATCGAAACTAACTCTGACATAGTTTTGCTGTACTTCGTTCTCGCTGTTGAATACGAAAAAATAGTAAGCGTTCATAGGTACCCTGGAAAAATATTTCGTGTTAATAACTTCATGGACATCGATGTTTATTCTCGAAATTAATGAAAAAAATTGTGCGAAAATTGGACAATGCGGTTACTTACAAGAACCTCAGGTCGGATAAGGATGAATATATTAATTTTGTATAAAAAAAAATCTAGTAAGGCACCGACAGCAGCTTTTGCGCACATGTTCAAATTCGTAGCCAAATCGGTCATTCTATCACGTATTGTCGCCGACAAACGTACCTTTACTTCCTGATGAAGAAATTTGGTGATTTAATCATATTATCCTAACGAAATGTGCATTTTTGGAAATACTGGGAAAATAGAATTTGAAATCGGTATATCTAAAAAAATGGGCGTGATGAAATCAAATAATAAACCTTAGTGACCGACCAAAAAAAAAAATTACTCCCCTGAAAATTTTCAAAAAAATCCGTCCGTCAGGACAGGTGTACACTAAGGGCTCAAAATTGGGGGTTGGAGGAAAAAAAATTATTCCTCTGAAACTCACCACCGAATTTTCATGAAACTCTCAACGTTGATTACTGTTTCATAACTCAACCTAAAAATTTTCACCCGGATGATTACCGGCCAGTCCCTGAGTTATAAAGAAAAACGCTGCAAATTTTCGGGTGAAAAACCAATGAGTTATAAATAGTATATAAGTTTTATTAAAGATATGAATGGAATTGGGTTATTTTACTGGGGAAATAATACACCCTTGTGTAAAATTTGCAGCGTTTTTATACATGCATTAATTCTCTTATAAATTGAAATGCGCCAATATTTGTAACGATGATGTTGAAATCATTCAAGAAATACTCCGAACTTTTGCTGAGAGCGATATTACAAGGTCAAATAATGGATAATGCTGATATTCCAGAAGACAAATAACATTTAAGACGAATGAAATAACCATTTCAAACTTCCCAGAAATATAGGTACCTACCTTGTATATTGAAGAAACTGAAATTGTATTCATGAATAAATATTAATATACAGGGTGATTCCGGAGGAGACCGTCAGATTTTAGGGTAAGTTTACACTAGTCGAGACAGTTTCGAAACAATGTTTGGTTTATGGTTGGTGGTCTCTATTGAAACTATACAGCGTGATTTATCTGATTTAATAACCTATTCTACCTTTATTAATAACTTTGGTGTGGCTCATTCGAACATTTTTGAAAATTTTTCAGAATACGCTGTTGTTATTTTGGTAATTTCAGAGTGGTCGCGCAGGTTGAAAAAACACCCTGTTCATTGCGTTTCCAAAATTCCCGGTGAACAACTTCGTTAAGAGCCCAAATAAGCGATACAGTTTAAGTTTTTGAGAAAATTCATTCAATTATTCTTCAGCAACTGCCTCTAGTCGATCGAACTGAAACATTGTAGATACTTGTAGAATACTGCTTCCAAAGAAAATTTGTACAGTCACTGTTTTACAACAGTGTACCAAGTTTTTTAGTGGGTTTTCCGGAATAACTCGAGAAATACTCATCTGCTCATAATGAAACTTGTTGGCAAATGGCATTTGGCTATTTCATTCGGAATTTCGTGATAATCGTGTCATTAGAACATAAATAATTTTCTCTCAAGGGTTTGAACATGCACGCGAAACTGATGAATTCACGTCAGTACTTTTCTAAAACTTTTTACCTACTTGTATGCAATGGTGTTCATCAAGTATGTTTCTTCTGCCTGTTCGTTAGTGAGGTCCGATGAACATTTGTGATGTGGCGTTAAAGGCAAGTTAAGAATCAGACCAGTACAGCTCAATAAAGCCTCTTCGGAACTTGAGAAGGATGACCAGAATTCGCTGTTACTCATGTCGTTGGTTCCAGTCTCAACAACTCTTCCTCGATGGGCCGCTAAGCCATCTGGGTGAAATCCCTTCAACATGAAATAAACAAAATCGATAAAATAATCTTATTAGATTTTCGAATAAAGCAAAAATTTATTTTCATTTTATTTGCGAAATTACCTCACGAAATGTCGAAGAAGCTAATGGCATTCATGAAGAATTGCAAATTTTTCATTTTTCAATCTTCAGGAACACAAATCGAATATTCAGTACCTTTTGCTGTATAGTATAGTGAGCGAAGATGAAGTAGCTCAACGAAATAATGAATTCATGCACTCTTTATATACTTTTGAGTATGAACTTTTTCAACCCATGAATTCCATTATTCTTTCGAAAATTCCCTAATTTGAGAATGAACTCCAATTAACATCGAAACATAATTATTTTGTTCTTAAGCAGCAGCCTAAGGTGATTAAAATTCACGGATGTTTTGTTGTGGATCTGCTGTATTCGAGTATCCACGTATACTTTTTAGGTGTTTTCCACGCTATGAAAAATTGCCTCATTACATCGTAGCGTCCAGAGCTTTTCAAGCGACGTCTGACCCACGATTCCGGAAAAATTACACAAAAACATAACAGTGAACAAGTAATTATTAACGAACACTGTTTTTGTAACGTTCACTGAACGTCAAAATATACATGAATTTGGAAGATATCACAATTCTTTATAATTAATCAAAATCTAGAAAAGCACTGAAGTGAGGTCAGGAGCTTATACGCGCTTGTTCAAATTCTAACTATTAGATCAACACGAAATTTCGCAGCTGGTTGAGTGTTGGTATTCTCAACCTGATTATGAAGTTTCAACCTGATTGCAATTGTATTTCTTAAGATATTTGGGAAATATCTTTAAAATTCCTAACATAAACGAATTTGCCACATTTTTTCCCTCATATCTCCGAAAGTAAATATCGGATCGAATTGAAAAACTAAACTTCCAATTAGAAATTAGGTATAACAAAAATTATATAAAATTACCACCTTTACCATTTACCATTAGCATGAAATGAAATTAAGTTGAATTGGTTTGATTTTTCCACCTCGCTTCAGTAAGAAGTATATACAGGGTGTCAATTTGAAAACTTCCCACCCCTTTTATCTCGAAACGGGTTAGGTTTTTATAAAATCGCTAGGACACGTCAATTTCATTTTCGAGGGGGAACAATTTTTATGTGGAAATACTTTGCCTTTTTTTAACCCCCTACCCCTCAGAGCCTCCCTTTCGAAAATCTTAAATGGCAATAGGGGTTGAGTGATACATAATTTGAAAGAACTTTTTATTTTCTACATTTTGGCACCAATTTTTTCAAATTTGAGTGCTGCGATGCCAAGTTAGGGTTATTAAAACATTGCAAATTACTCATTATTAGACATTATTCCTGTAAGTGTTTTAATTAAGTTAAAGCCAAGATTTGTATTGGAACATGTTTCTTTTAGGTTAGTAAATTGTTTTAATAAATCAATGAATCATTTTACTAACCTATATTGACATGACCATAAAGAGAACAGGTGCATTCATCACTGAAAGTGTTTATCGATCCGATAAATTCTTCTGGTCATGAAAGATAAACATTTAAATATTTTCTTTTCTGTTTATTTTTGTTTACAATTGAATTCGTCTCAATACAGTCTGATGATATGATCCGAAATTTCAATTATTATTTAGTGAACTTTCGTACCAGGCAATATCTTCTTATAAAATAATAATTTCTTCTTGCGCATCTTCCTTGCTCGCCATAAAGAAAAATCATTTCGATTCTTTGCCTAAGCGTGTATACCATTGTTGCTAACCATAACCATTGTATAAAATCTTTATACAATGCCATAACACACAAATTATCGCAATACATTTCAACTGATTTAAAAACCTTGTGATTGTGATTGACTGGTAGGAAAGTTCACTAAATAATATTTTAAATTTCGGATCATATCATCAGACTATTGATTTTGAGACGAATTCCATTGCAAACAAAAATAAAAAAAAAGAAAAAAAATTAAATGTTTATCTTTCATGACCAAAAGAATTTATCGGATTGATAAACACTTTCAGTGATAAATTCACCTGTTCTCTTTATGGTCATGTCGAAAAACAGTAAGTCAATAGGTTAGTAAAATGATTTATTGGTTTATTAAAACAATTTGCTATCCTAAAAAAATATGTTCCAATATAAAACTTAGCTTTAACGTAATTAAAATAATTACAGGAATAATGTCTAATAATGAGTAATTTATTACTATGTTTAAATAACCCTAGCTTGGCAACGCAGCACTCAAATTTAAAAAAATTGGTGCCAAAATGCAGAGAATAAAAAGTTCTTTCATATGACGTATCACTCAACCCGTATTGCCATTTAAGATTTTCGAGAGGGAGGTTCTGGGGTGTAGGGGGTTGAAAGAGGCCAAGTGATTTTTACATAAAAATTGTTCTCCCTCGATAATGACGTGTCCTAGCAATTGACACCCTGCTGTATATCTCCGAAATGACAATCCGTCCAACAATAAGTTTATCCTCATTCGAATCATTCCACATCAGCAGTTTTTCTGATTGACTTGGTCAAGTTCAACAGGAATTGAAAAAACAGAGCAGTTGAAGTGGCAAATTTATTCTAAACAAAATATCAACATCAACTTTCATCCGCAATTTTCTGGAAAATAGATCCAATACTAATGAAAAAGATTCCTATCATTATATCATATGATTCTGACAAAATTGTGAACCTTCAAGCTATCTTTTTTCAATCGAGTCCTGGATGTAATTTGAGTCGACCTGTACTATTTTGACGTTTTTCAAGGTTAACTCAGTTAACTCTCACTTTTGAACCAGAATTCAAGAGTTAACTTCTAGTTATCTGTCGAAAAAGCTTCATGAAATACCGGCCCTTAGTGGGGTAAATGACCGACCGTTTTGGCAGCGGAATGAGACGAATACGTAGAAGTTCATGTACTTGTTTAGAATTTTTAGATATTTATAAGTATTAATTGAATCCGAAATTAAACTTCATTTATAATAAATCTGAAATCGAATTTATACGTGAAAAGTATACCGCTTTGGAAACGGAACGAGACAAACACATAAAACTTCATATGCTTTTTAGGCGCTTGTTCTAGGGAACAGCGCGTTGTCATTTCGTCACGATGTCTGTAATTTTTGAATTTTGAGCGGAAAATAGTCCTCAACGATTGGGTTGAACTCCCTGAAGCAGAATGCGTGGTCGCATTCAATTCTGTCCGTCCGGCCGTGTGTGCTCTAACTTCCTAAAGGAAAGACCTAGATTCTTGAAATTTTCAGGTTGGGTTTTGATCCTAAATATCTCGGTTAAGTTCGTTAATGGGTCAAATCTGCCGAATGGTTTTTGTGTTACAGCCATTTGAAATTTTGATTTTTCAATAACTCGAAAAATATTCATCTGATCGAAATGAAACTTCGTTGGAAGATGGATAATACCAATAAGAAGAATTATCCATGGAAAATTTCGAAAAAAAAATGTTTTTTCTGAAAATTTTCATATTTCATTTGAATTTCATTGAAATTTCCAAGTCGCCATTTCGCAATGTAAACAAGCGCGTAAAAGCTGCTGACTTCACGTCAGTGCTTTTCAAGGTTTTTAAAGAATTGAATCGTAGAGAGCGACATTAAGAAGGCATACTTTAAACTTACTTCTTCTTGGGCTACGTTTTCGCTTTCTTCTATAGGATGAAGTAAACCTTCCGCAGTTTCTAGAAGAAGTTCTCGCTTCCGCTTGATTTTCATTTTAGCAGTATTGCTGAATTTTTCATTGAGTTTATCCATTATATTTCTACTTTTATTGCCGAGTTTTTCTAATTTCAGAATTATGTCTTCGATTACTTCATCTGAAGTAGCATTTGCCATTGAAGGTGAAGTAATGTTCAAATTCTTCCTCTCTTCGTTGTCTATGGTAGAATTTCTGTGCCCATGCCTTTTCATTTTCTCGTCTTTTTTCGCTATTCTTGTTTTATTCTGTAGGTGGTCCAGTAATTCCTTGAAATCTTCTGAAATGTGAAAAAATAGTTAGTTCTCGAATAATTTTGTACCGAAACCGGAGAAATCCATTATTCAAACGGAAAATGAACAACAGAATAAGATATAAGCATCAATTCATAATATTAATTTGAACAACATATACAGGGTGTTCATTGGTAAATGAACATACGGTAACCTGAGCTAGAGCTACCCTAGGCGAGTCCAAAAAACCTATATATAATAGGTCTAATCAATTCCATAACCGAGATACAGGGTGGTTCATGTTTTGTCTGATAATTTCAATTTCTCATAACTTTTGAACCACCCAGTATGTTCGGTTGATATTTGGAACATATGTTCAAGTTTCACAGGTCGACCGATTCATATTTAAATTACCAAAAAATTCCAGGTCCGTATCTGCAAAATATTGGAGTTCTGGCAAGCTGAGATTCAACGTATATATACCTAATGGTGAGCTCGTTTTTTTTGGAATGCAACTGTAATGAAATATTTCGGCAGATTTGTCTCTAGTATTTTGCTATAAGCGTATTCATCAAGGTAGAACCTACTTTGAGTCTATATTGCTATTAACCCTAGATAATTCGAAACTTGTGCCGTATAAACTTAGAGTTAACGAAATACACAGGGAAAAGCAACTGTAGTTCCAATTAATTTTTCTGATGGTATAGAGAGTTAAATTTATTTTAGCCTTTGAAAGAAGCGTCAGGGCACTATGGAAATTGAAACAGTTGTGAGTGACTATGAATAAGAGCGTTTTGAATAATTCACTACTGTGTAACTTTTCTATTCAGCATGAGCTCCGAGGAGCCCGTCAGTTAATTTGAATAATCAAAGGGTTGAACGAATTCTGTTCTTGACTTTTCCGGCTGGCTCACAATGTGGATATATTTTTCGTTGCCAAATCATTGTGAATAAGCTTATAATGTACAATATTCCTATGGAATAATGCAATCATTTATCAATTTTCCGTATCCCCAACCACATTCCATGAAAACCTAGATTGCCCAATCATGCCCATTAAATAATTTTTATATTTAGCATCATTCTCATTCGTCATGTCAGTACACGTTGATACATATGAATTCTCGTAAAATAATAAACGTCTGTTTTACTACGCTGCTGGACGGAAAGGGGCTCGCGAGCCACGGCGGCTCGTTTTGGCCTCACATCTCGCTCAAGGCTGCCTCGCTGTGTCTATTTTTTCGCGAGCTGCTCATGAGCAGCTCTGCACCCGTGTCTGTACGCGGCTTTAGATTAACCAGATACGCCACTCGCAGCGTTCACGAAGCCGTATTTTACAAGATGGAGGTCCTATATCCTACCTCCATGTTCGACAACCATTTAAGGGTGATTTAACGTGCCCATTCAAATTGTTGCTGGAAATACGAGATTTATGGACGGCAGGCACTGAAGCTCGAAAACGGTTGGCTGCTTTGACTTGTTGGTTTATGAAAGTATCCTGAATCCCTCGCCTCAAACCAAGGGCACTATTGGATGCGATGTTAGGATCTCTTTCTCTTGACCTCAAAATGGATAGATGTTATAATTGAGCGCGGAATCGTGAGGAGCTCCAGAGGGCTCACAAGGATATCTCGGACAAATTTGTTAAGTGGTGTCGATATAATGCCCTAGCTGTTAATGTAGGCAAGACAGAATGTTTCATTTCGGCGTAAAGAATGATGTGACGGATACCTTGAGTCCACTTTCCTACAATATATTTCTCTGGGGCTTAGTGGATGGCTTTACAGAGCTTTCAAGACTCAAAAACGTATCATTCGTCAGAATTTCAAGCTTGGAACCGCTCGTCTTGTTGGTGAAAAATACAATACTTTACATTACATTACATTTATATTTTTAAGTGTTCGCTTCATGCCAAAGATAATAATGAGAACAGGTGGATGGAGTTATTAGGAGCAAACAATACCTCGAATACAACGGGGTGACTGTTGGAGGCCAGAGTTCGTTTTTTTCAAAAAAAATTATTGGTGCACATGGTTCAAAAAAATCGTAAGAATGCGAAATGTTGCTATTTTTTATATTCAAGAATTTTCGGAAAAAAAACTTAAATGGAGTGAAAAATGGAAAAATAATTAATATTGCGTATTCTCACAGAAGAGTTGAGTACATCCCAAAAAAAATTTCCAAAAAAAAATCACTGAAGCCTGTAGAAAGCGCGTTTTTTCCTATAAACGTCGAAGTTTCTCAGAATTCTAATATTTCACACGTCTATTGATACCGTTGAGGCAAGCAGACCGTGGGCAGGTGTCTGACCTTGAGATATTAACGAGGTTTAATGAAACTTGAATGTGGCTGTGTTGCCTACCTATGATTCACCACCACGTGATATTTCTGGGTCTTAAGAAACCATTATCATTGTATAAAGACAACTTGTCTTTATACAATGCCATTATCATGAAACACGGAACACAGATTTACTTGTGCCTAGACAAAGGACGCATAGATTTGAACGTCGACCAATATTTCAAGCCATAAAGATATACCAGCATTCAAGAATTGGATTAAAAATGTAATTCGAAGAATGTTATTACTGTGGTACGGACTACTATCATGATTGTTTTCTTCTCACTGTAAACGAGGGCATATATATTTGAAATTTGACTTTTCCACGCACTTTTGTTGTCTATAAGGATCAATAAATTATCAGTTTTTATAATTAGGAGCGCTATACTTCTTGAGGAGAATCCATCTCATATAATAATTTTCAGAATATTCACAAACCGTCTGTATCTGAAATTTCCTCTTGAAAATCATCAACTAGCGATCTATTAGAGACGAATGTCTCGAATTCTCCCGGATTGAGAAATTGTACCTCTGGTCTGTGACGACGCATTTCTTCAGGCTTATTGGCAGGTCCATCGTCTTTGGTATCAGTTTCATCGGCCTCCTCTGAAGAATTGTCCCCTATATAAGCACATTCGTGCAAATGCTTGTGGCCTCTGATAACAATCAATGAAGCACCAGGCCACCTTGAAAAATAAATATATATATATATATATCAGAATATTTCACTGAACTTTTTTTTTAGAGTCGCCACTAGCTACGTAATGATTTTCAAAACATTCAACATTAATGCTTTTTAAAATTGAAATCATCCTCAGGATCTTTCAACGTACCGTGAAATGGGGTGAATTTGCCCAATTTAGAACTTTGAATCCTTTTTTCTTCTATATAGTATCGTATTCTCCATGAATCGTAGGATCTACGCAACGAGTGGCAGTAAGGGCAACGCTTTAGTAACTTCCTTTCCGCAATGAAAAAAAAATTAATTCGGAAAAGAATTAAATAACCGGGTGGGCAAAGTCAGTTGTTCAAATGGGGTGACTTTGCCACCTTGTTCATTTTCATTGATATATCAATGTCACCCCATTTAAAAGCATATTTAAGTTTTTTAAAATAAAGTTAGTTGTGTTGAACACAAATAAAACCTGTTTGGATAGCTTAAATAAAAATCATAATCAAGTTAGAAATTTTATTTATCGAAAAGAACTGAAAAATACATAAATACTGTTTATAAAAAATAAAAAGAAGGGAAACAAAGTACTGTCGCATTTAATTTATAGTTGATAGTTCTTGAAGTCAACTCCAAAGACAATTCTTCCACGACGGCAGCTTATAGGTGCAGGAAGAACACCAACAATCTGTTCAAAATTGATATCAGAGATGTCAGGTTCGTTAGGAAAAACGAAACTAACTGAAAATTCTTGATTACTTTCGTAAGTGTGTATAATTTTGGCGACATAGTGCCTGTAAAATGTGTTCTTGTCCGTTGAAAATTTTACAATAATGTAGTCGTCTTTTTCCAATTGTTCTGTATCCATCTGCAAATTTATGTCAAAATCAGGAACACTTTCCGCACCATCTGAACTGTCGTGTAAGGACATGGCTTCATCATCTGAGTCGCTGCTGCCTACAGAGTGATTTTGCAATTGAGGTGCTCTTTCATTGCCCCTCTTCCGCTTAGACCCAGAATTAGGTTCGTCCTTACTGCAACCAGCTGTAGGATCAGAATTTTCTTTGGCTTGATTACCCTCAAGAGGTTGCAAATCAATTAGGGACACAAATTTTCCGGCGGGAATAGAAATTTTCTTTCGGCGGCCTTTGATTGGTGTTCCCTTGTCCTCTTGTCTGCAGGCTTGGAGATAATTGAGAAGTGTGTCACTCACTATTGCTGGAGCATCATCGTGAGCATGCAGGGGTACACCTGGAAGTTTTTTTAGCACCTCGTGGCGGTTCACTGGAACAATACCACACGTCCTGAAGCCAGATTTGATGCTTTCTATAATTCTTGGGTTGATCTCGTCAAGTAGTCTCTTCAATAGTCTTGGAAAAACCGACTTATCCAAGCTTACACTGTGTGGATGTTTCATTTTATAATCTGTTGGCAGTTGGCAAAGTCACCCCAATTTGACTTACAATCGACGGGGTGACTTTGCCCACCCCATTTCTAACCTTAGAAAGCAAATTTTTGGCCGTTATTATATACCAAACTTTTCCTCAATAATATATTGTACATTTACTAGATACTCACCTTAATATATCGTAGTCTACTACTGCAGTCAGGAGGAAGTTTGAAACAAATAAATCTCTCGCAAATTAGTTGCTCAAGTTCACAGCATTACAACTACTACGTGCGACGGCCGGCAAGAGTGTCAAGCGCAGTTAGGGAAGGGGCTTACCCCCACCATTAATTTCAACGCAACAGACAGCGTACTTCCTCCCAACAGTGCTTGAGGTTATCTGCCATAACTTTTCGGGCATGAATGGGCAAAGTCACCCCCCAAGGTAAAGTCACCCCATTTTACGGTACATTTTTTTACGGAGTCGCCAGTAGCTACTCATTTATCGTTAAAAAATTTAACTTTAACGCTTCCTGAAATAAAAATCATTCGAAAGCATTATAATCCATCTCATCGAACCGTTTTCCGAAAGCATGAAGATGTTTCTCTCGATATTGCTACATTCTTCTTACCAATAACTTGTGAGCAAAAT
Organism: Myrrha octodecimguttata; assembly: GCA_958510865.1. Classification (NCBI taxonomy): domain Eukaryota; kingdom Metazoa; phylum Arthropoda; class Insecta; order Coleoptera; family Coccinellidae; genus Myrrha; species Myrrha octodecimguttata. Next base: position 74,605,679 of record OY294059.1, on the reverse strand, counting down.
GAGCGATGAAGAAGGCTTCTTTCATGTTTTTACGCGCTTGCTTGTTCTGGGGAACAGCGCGTTATCATTTCGTCACGATGTCTGTAATTTTCGAATTTTGAGCCGAAATTGGTCTCAAACGACTAGGTTGGACTCACTGATGAAGAATCCGATGTCAGAATTGATTCTGTCCGTCCGACCTTGTGTGTTGTAACTTTCGAAAGAAAGAACCTAGAGTCTTCGAATTCTCAGGTTAGGTTAAGATCCTGAATATCTCGGTTGGGTTCGTTAATGGGCCAAATCTGTCGAATGGTTTTCGTGCTACAGCCATTTTGATTTTTCAATAACTCGAAAAATATTTATCTGATCGAAATGAGACTTGGTTGGTAGGTGTACAGTACAATATGAAGAATTATCAATAGAAAAATTTAAAAAAAAAATAATTTTTTTCGAAAATTTTCATATTTCATTTAAATTTCACTGAAATCTCCAAACCGTCACTTCATAACCGAGTACTTTATTTCAGCCCAATCAGAGTCTGATTTTCCTGAGGAACAAATCAATAGAAAAAGTCAGGTAATTTATTCTAGAAATTCATACATTTCAAAAAGCATATCTCTGATTCCGTTGAAATTTTACTCTAATCGACAGCAAAAACTCGGTTTCAGTTTAAACAGATTGTTTTCTTCGAATTTTCCAAAACATAAGATGTATAGAATATTCCCCCGTTCACGGCATCTACTAGTGAATAGTCGAAGCATTTACTGGATCCTATACAGTCACATTATGCGGGATAGCGGCGTCTGTTCACGTTCTACATATGCTTCATGAGGTAAGATTCCCATGAAGTTTTATCGCTACTTCCCCGTAGGGCATGAGCAGTTTATCGAAATCGTCACTACTTAACGACAGTGTGTCAAATTTTAGCTTGATTGGATATTCGTCTTGGGAGATATTGAAGTCAATATTAAACAACTTTTCAATCATAGATATTCATTTTGTTCATTGAAAAATATTGAGCAAAAAGTTTTCTCATATTTCGCCCTCGTTCTAGAGAACAAAAGAGTTATCTTTTGGCCAGTTTCTGTGATTTTCAAGTTTTAAGCCAAAATTGGTCTTTATGGAATGGGTAAAACTATCTAAAGAACAATTGGCGAATTCAACCTATTTAGCATTCGACCTTCTTAATTAAACTGAGAACCTACACTACAAATATATTCCCTATGTCGATTCTTCCTAAAGTTAATGTGTTTACGGCCGGCCTAACCACTGATAGTGAATAACTTCCGGAAGAATCTACTCAGTAGCTAGATAATTGTAGAGTAAGTTTGGAGTTTGATTACGAATGCCGAATGGGCGAATTAGTAGAAACTATCGAATGATTCCGCAGATATACCCTTTCAAAATTTCAGTTTCCCGATATTTCCAAAAACATAGATCAAATCGCCCAAAGAATTAAAAGTGCCACCTTGAAGTTTCAGCCAAACAGGACCTACAGAACAATGATCAAAAAAACTCGCTCCGTTTAACAAAATGCAGGAGGATTCTTTAATTGTTTTTGCTCATTGTCTGTAGACCCTATGTGGCTGAAACTTCATGGTTCCATTTTTCATTGAAGGGCGATTCGATCTATGTTTTTGGAAATATCGGGAAACTGAAATTTTGAAAGGGTACCCATATCTGCGGAATCATTGGATAGTTTTTACTACTTCGCCAATTCTGCATTCGTAATTAAACTCCAAACTTACTCTACAATCATCAAGCTACTGAGTAGATTCTTCCGGAAGTATTTTGTTCACTATCAGTGGTTAGGTCGGCCGTAAATACATCAACTCTAGGAAGAATCGACATAGGGAATATATTTATAGTGTAGGTTTTCAGTTTAATTTAGAAGGTCGAATGCTTGAATAGATTGAATTTGCCAATTATTCTTAAGATAGTTATACCCATTAAAAATTTTGGTCGAATTGCATTCTGGTACTTACGAAAATTATAACTTGAGGTTCATGCAGAATTTCGAGAGTAACATATGAAAAAAAATCTGCGTTTGGCAGGGTCAATACTTTCATAGATGACCTTGGCAACGGAATAAGCGTAAGAGCTCCTACCTCACGTCAGTGGTTTTCTAGGTTTTTTTTTTCGATTCACTTACAACTGGATCCATACGAAATTTAGTAATAAGTTTTGCCTTGGTTTTCTCCAAATAATTACGAAGTTTCGATTTGATCACATTTGTACCTCTTGAGATATGGAGGGAATTACGTCAAAATTTCAAACAACAACGAAATTTGACATCTCCGAAAGTGAATATCGTATCGAATTGAAATTTGGAGCGTTGTTGTTGGAGACTGATTTTGGGGTATTTGTCAAATTTCGTTGAACTCTGATCAACACTTTCCGAGAAAAATATTTTTCAACAAATATTTCAAAAATTTTTGATTGATTTGTTTTTCAATTTCCTAACTGAATCAACACGAAATTTTGCATTGAGTTGCGCGTTGACATACAAGAACAGAGTTGCAATCTGATCGAATGGGTACTTTATGAGATATCGAGGAGCTAACCTCAAAAAAAATTTCATATAGGTATAACTCCGAAAATGTTTGGCCGATTTTGCCCACCAACGAACTTAACCGACATTTTCAGGATTTAATGCTAACCTGAGAATTTCAAGACTATAGGTCCTCCGATACTCAAATAGCTGCAGCATTTTGTTTTCCTCGCTTATCAAGAAATCTCATTTTTCTTTGGTTGTGAGTGTAGAGAATTTGCAGCGACTGACACCCCTGGAGAATAACACATTGTATGGATATAAGCTTTTCACCTCACCAAAATTCACCTGACACAAGTTGATACTCTGACAACCGATCCTTTGAGTAAATAGAACCCCCAATATTCTTTCATATCATCCTCGAGAAGCAAGTGACGTACCATCGTGAAGTGTTCTAGTCCTCCAGATATTTTTGGTGTATCCGGAAGTAGAAATGCGTTAAAAGTAGTATTAGCCCTGAGAACTTGCCGCTGAAAATGATAAACTTAATGAGTTTATGTGAGTAATGTAGTAAATAAGGTTTTAAATAATAATATTTTCCCTATATTTTAATGTTACGCCTATGTGCTAAACCGTTATTCACTCGATCATGGAATGGAGCCTTGTTTTTTCGATGGTCAAGAAACTAACCTAGAAAGTGGAAAATATGAAAAGCCGGCAATTCGCTTTTAAATTTCCAATGTAACCAGTAAGTCGACACAGTCACTCTTTGAAATACCGACGAACAAACAATGCAATAATAATAAAACACAACCATCCTGGCATAGTAGTTGTTCAATATTCTACTCGAGTATGTCTTTGTTACATTATTACAATTATTACAAGCTTGTTCAGTATGGAACCAGTGCGTTTCGATGTTATAATCTAAATTATTATCGTTCATCCTGTTCAAGATGTTTCTACGTTCGTTAAGGATTTCATCAGTTTTCATTATGGAGTAAATGTAGCTATTTGTCTAGAATACTGAGCAATCCGGTATCGATCCAAAGTTTGGTTCAAAATATTAGTATTTCCAAAAATACAGATTGGATCGAATTAAAATCCAGTAATTTATCGAAGAAAGGCAGTTGTAAGGTTCATACAGAATTGAATGACGATAATATGATCAGAAGATCACAGAATAATGAACATTTGAAATACAATTTGAAAAAAAAATTTAAATTTTTTTTCGAATTGTTCTAATGTTAGAATCATCACGAAATTTTGAACAAAGTTGTCCATCAGCATTTTCAAACTATTTATCTTGTTTCATTGTGATTGAATCAGCATTCTTCGAGTTTCAGAAATAAAACGATATCGAGAAAAATTTTATATATTTTTTTCCCAATATCTCCGAAAATAATAACAGTTTCGAATTGAAATTTTGATACACTGCCGTGAAATATAGAGTTCAAGGAATGCCCGACATTTCTCGAATGTAATGAATAGTTTCTGAGAAAAAAAAATTTTCGAAATTTTTTCAATACCCTGACAGCACGATCTCAACAAAATTAATTAAATTAATAATTAAATCAACAATATGACAGCTTCAATATCCAAAAGACCCGGAAATAGGATAAATTATTATTATTATTTATTTAGTAAGAGCTGAGGCTACGCCTTTAAAGCTCATAATGCAAAGATATACAAAAATACAGGCAGTATAGAGAGAGAGAGAGAGAGAGAGAGAGAGAGATTTATTGGTGATTAATACAAATGTTACATTGCTTTCACAGGTCATAGAAGAAATTTGAAAAAGTAAACATAAAAATGCAAAACATTCACTCCTGGAAAAAAAAACTCACACGAAGTCTGTGTCATCCAGAGTCACATTATAAAATTCGTCAATAGAATAAAATGTATTAACTGCCAGCATCGCCTTCACTTTAGCCTTGAACTTAGCGATCGGCAGATTCTTCACCCCACCAGGAAGTTTATTGTACAGAGACACCGCACAAAACCTCGGACCGTGTTGGGATCTACTTAATCTTAGAAAGTCTTTCCTAATTAGCGACTTATTCCTCGTGTCATATTTATGCATATCTGACTGTAGAAGATATATGTCCTTAGTTTTATGAGTGTATAGTAAATTTTCTAGTATAAAAAGAGACGGGAAAGTAAGTATACCCAGATCTTTGTAGGTATTCCTACAGCAATCGCGATAGCTCAAACCCCCCACGATCCTGATCGCTCGTCTCTGCAGTCGGAAAATGGCCTCACGGTACGCGCAACCTCCCCACAGCAAGATACCGTACCTCAAGTGAGTCTCTACCAGAGCAAAGAAGACAGTGAGCAGTATGTCACTAGATAGCGAAAATCACAGCGTTCTCAAGGCAAAAATATTCCGGCTGAGCAGAATCAGAAGGTTATCAACATGTGACCTCCAAGTTAGTGCAGAGTCCACACTAACACCGAGAAATCTGACAGATTCGACAGCATCAAATTCGTCCCACTTTGGTCTCAAAGACAGAACCAAATTATGAGTTTTGCTCTCATTCACACTCAGACCGTTCGAAATGAACCATTCGACAAGTCTCAACCATGCTGTACGTGACTGCTCCAATGATGACCGTGGATCTGAGGACTTAACAGCAACTGTAGTATCGTCAACAAACAATGTGGTTTCTATTTCCGGCAAATAATCTGGTAGATCATTTATAAAAATAATAAATAAAACTGGCCCTAAAATAGATCCCTGAACCACTCCCATAGTTATAGGGGTCGTGTTAGAGTACGTACCACCGGAGTAGACCACCTGATACCTATCACTCAGGAAAGACCCGACCATACCCAGAGCAGCCTCGTCAAACCCATATTTTTTCAGCTTAGAAAGAAGTTTTGCGTGGGCTACACAGTCGAATGCTTTTGTCAAATCAACAAATGTAGCAAGACGGTACTCCTTATTTTCTTATATAAGTTATACACAAAAAAAAACGAGAGTACACAGAATTCAGAAATAAAAGAAGAAGCATAAAGAAAGCATTCAAAATGAAATGTCGGTACACACATCAACACACACGATCAGACGACGATTGGAGGTAATCGATAAGCATCATATCTGTTCATGAAGCAGTTCACACTAGACGAGCACATAGCATCAGCAGGCAAGCTGTTCCAATCTGCTAAAATTCTGTTCGGGAGGACAGTCTGCCTTTCGGTAGTCCTAAAGTTTTCCTTCTTCAGTTTGAACGTGGTTCCTCGCAAGTTATTGAGATTACGGGTAAATAAAGTTGACAGGTTTACTCCAAGCAAATTATTGACAACTCTATAACCGAATATAAGGTCAACCCGAGTCGGCGTTCCGGAAAGAATGTTGAACCGAAAATGCGCATTTTCTCTTCATAGCTAGGGCGGCTGAAACCATAGGGAATACGCGTTACCTACCGCTGCAACGGCTCCAACTATTCCAAATCAGCTGGAAGGTGTGGATGCCACAGACAGGGCATCCAAATTTGATTTCGTATAGTTTCGGCAAATGTAAAATCATCCCAACTGTGTGTTGAAAAATTGTGGATGATAGGGAAAATCTAATTTGTTGTGACGACATATAACCTACAAGAAATATGATGTGATGTGTCTAAAGGCAAAAAACAGAAAATACAACAATTGAAGTCTCGGTTGAAAACTGAAAAATATGTGTGGTTTTAATTGGAAGTAGCGATATTTATAGGAAAGTTTAGTAGGAAGTAAACAAAAGCAGTCTGGAAGGTTATAAACCTTGTTGTGTGAATGATAACCAACTATCTCTCTTGGGGAGATGAGTCGTTTCCAGCCCAACATAGGAGAAACTGTGTCCCGCACGTGCTAGGTTTCCATGGTAGGAGTGGGATCATTAGTCCAAAAAACCCAGAAAAGCACAGACTTGAAGTCAGTAGCTTTTACGGCTTTTTCAATTTTACGATTTCGGCTACCATAACTTATCTCTTTAGGTCCCGCAGATATACAAACCCTTACAATGGAAGCGCAGATATGGTGTGGTGTGTTTTTGAGTTATTTCGAAAATAATTAACAATGATATCGATGAAATCAGCACGAAACTGAACATATTTTTTCTCAATTCCTCCCAAGATGGATATCAGATCAAATTCCGAAATTTGATATAAGTACTGTTGTTAAATAGTGACCTCAACGTCTGTGCCAGACTACATGGTGAGGTTATGAATAGTTTTCGAAAAAACAATTTTCTCAATCTCGAAAATTATGCGTTGGCATTTCTATTAAAAAGGTTTAATTTTGACAACCTCCCTCTTTTCGAGAAATTGATGAAATCGTTTCGAAATTTGAAATAGCCAAGGAATTTCACCATTTTTTTACAATTTCTCTGGAGATAAATATTCGCTAAAACTGAAATTTGGGGCACTTTTGTTATCTTTTGACTTCAAGGTCTGTGTGTACCATAGAATTCTGATGAATGAATATTTTTCGGAAAAAAATCGAAATTTTTTTTATACATAAAGACCAATTTGGGCTCAAACCTTGAAAATCACAGACACTGGGCAAAACGATAACGCTCTTGTTCCCTGAACAACCGCGTAATGAAAGAAAATAAGTTTTTGCTCAATGTGTTTTATAAAATAAAATAGATATCTGATCGAGTTGAAATGTGGAACATTGTTGTTGAATATTGACTTTAAGGTATGGGCCAAATTTCATCCGGATCTGATAAGTGGTCTCTCGAAAATTTCTCAACCTCAAAATTCCAAATTGTCCTCAGAAACCTTTCGGTCAATTTCGCCCGAGATTTTCAGACTCCGAACATAAACTGAAAATTTCAAGACTCTTTCCTTAGAAAGTACACACGGTCGGCCGAACATAATTGAATTTGGTCACGGATTCTTCCTCAGGAAGTCCAACCTAATCTTTAAAGGCCAATTTCGGTTTAAAATTCGATAATCACGGACATAGTGATGGAATGATATCACGCTGTTGCCCAGAACCATATGATTAGAAGATATAAGATATTTATAAACTGAATCTTTAAATTTTGAATGGTTCAAATTAAACGAACGAGAAATGTTGCATTAGTTTGCGCATCAAATCCCAAGTTTCGTCATGATCGGATCAATATTTGAGTTATTTCGGAAATATCAATGATTCCCAGGAAGTCAGCACGAAATCAGACATATTTTTCTCCAATATATTTCAAGGCGAATATCCGATCAAGCTGAAACACTATTGTTAATTAGAGACCTCAAGGTCTGCGCCAGTCTGTAGGATCATTGTTTACTTAAGGATGGTAGTATTGACTAGCATCAGCATCATAGACGATTCCGATACACTGCTCATGCGCTACGGTGAAATACCGACAAAACTTCCAGGAAATCACATCATGAAGAATACAGTGTAAACAGACGACTGTAATACGTCGGTTGACTATTTATTGACGCCACTGTCATGTGTAAAGTTACTGTAGGATTCAGTAAAAGCTTCGACTATTCACCAGTAGATGTCGAAAAGAGTTGATGCAAACAAATATTCTAAACTCTAGATCTTAGGATAATTTGAAGAATACATATCTGATTGGAATAAAATAGAGTCTTCGGTGTCTATTATGGTAAAATTTCAACAGAATAGGAGATATGGTTTCTGAAATATATGAATTTCTAGAATGAATTTCCTGAATTTTTCTATTGATTTGTTCCTCAGGAATTCTGATTGGGCTGAAATAAAGTTTGGAAATGGTGACTTGGAGATTTCAGTGTAATTCAAAAGGAATATGAAAAAAAATTTTCAAATTTCTCTATGGATAATTCTCCTTATTGATAACGTTCATCTACCAATCAAATTTCATTTCGATCAGATAAATGTTTTTCGAAATATTGAAAAATCGAAATTTCAAATGGCTACAAAACAAAAAAACATTCGGCAGATTTGGCCGATTGACGAACTTAACCGAGATATTCAGGATCGAAACCAAACCTGGAAATATCAAGACTCTAGATCCTCTCATTCGAATGTTGGAGCACACACTGACGTCTGGCTGGACAGAATCAAATTTGACCACAGATTCGTCATCAGTGAGACCAAACTAGTCATGTGAAGTTCAGTTCAAAATTCTTGAATTACAGACATTGTGACGAAATGATATCGCGCTGTTCACCAGAACAAGCGCGAAAAAAGTGGTATGGCATTGAAATTACCATCTATGTGCCAGGCCTGGGAATAATTGAGCGATTGATGAGGTTCCTACAAATTTCCCCATTACTTCACAGTTTAACTTCGAAGCATATTTTCGTAGTAGATGTGCTCTTCGAAGTTTGAGCCTATTTCAGAAACATTCTTTTGGTAGAATCTGTAATATCCTCTTCATAATAACAACATATAGTTAATATAGATCGAATATAATGGCATTCTTAACCAATACGAGGCCGCTATGCACTCATTTGAATGTATAATATTAAACCATCATGTGTGGTTTCGCCGGTCCGGTTATAACTGATTTGAATTCATTATGAAATCAGATTAAAAGCTCGTTACGCTTTTTTTGTCACGATAACTTTCAAAGGACGAAAGGAGCAAGCGACTCGAACTTTTCACGGAAGGTTGTGAAATCGAATACGACGTTCGTTACCTATTACTTTCATATCGTATATTACTGAATAACACTGAGAATTCTGATCTCATAGCATTAGGACTCAAAAAGAAGTTGTGAATTGTTGATTTGCCATCAAGTTTAGCAAAATATCATGAGAAATAAAAAATTTAAAACTACTCAAATCAATACGTGAGGTATGGGGCTGCTTCGCGCTTCTTAGAATTCGTTACCAAAGCGAAATTTGACATATTTTTGCCTGGTATTTCCGAAAGAAAATATCCATGCTTTCCAGGAGACGAATTGAAAATGAAACAAAATAGCCAGCCAGTACAACATCGAAAATTCTTCATTTAACATAGTGGAACCGACCGAAAAATAATTAAAGTATTCAAATTCATTCTCACCTGACACCACATGGTAGAAATTCTCCCATCTATAATTCTCATATCTGATATGGTAAGTGGATAAAATTGATGCCTGTAAATCTTATATCGAAAATAAAGAGGAATTGCTATCAGCAAACTGGGTAATATAATACCTAAAATGCATAGTCTTACTACCCTTGAGGGTCCTTTAAGGGTATTGGTCTTTCTTTGCCTTATCACGATCTTCTTGCCAGATTCTTTCAATGGATGTACTGTAACAACAAAATTGTTCGATCAGTAAACTGTGATCGGATTGAAAACCTGACCAAAACTAGATATACTGTTTAAGTTGATAACGGCTAAAGCTATTTATATAAATACATTAAAATTTTTCATTTGTGTATAGGTAGGTTGAACCAGCTGTGACATTTAACATTTTGCTTGTATCTTGAGCTGTTGTGATATGAAACTAAAATTATTTATGGATCTATCTGTTTCCTTTCCTTTCGAAATACGATGCAAGAGAACTTACGCAGAGAACCTGTCTTCAAATTTGATTTCTTCACTCTTTTGTATGCAAAGAGAACATAGGTATGTCATGTCATTCGGACTTCCAGGAATTCTAGTTAGATATTGGTTCATTTTTATCCACCAAGCAACAGACACTAAAATAACATCGAAATTGTCCTACAGGAACGATCTAAAGCTGGATTTCATATCATGATCCACACGAAAAGTTCTTAAATGAAAATCTTAGAAAATTGAGTACATTGGAATAATGCTATCCAATTTGGCAATCGAAAACAAAAAATTTCAACTTTGTAGTTTTTCCGCCATTTTGAAATATTTTTTCCAGAATTCTACACCCCAATTGAATAGACTACCAAAGAATACTAAGATGTGACCAAAAACCGTTATTTCAAAGGTCACGCATATCTCAACACAATTATCAGAATATTGCTCAAAGTTGACATTAAACTCCCTGTATCATTGTATAAATCTTTATACAATGCCTGTATCTCGCTTATACTTTGAAAACGGGGTATATGTCATAAGGCATAAATGTCTTTCCTAATGTCATCTATACGACTATATATGTTTGACCAGTTTATGATGAAACACACTGTATATATAGTTATTTGAGATTTTGATGTTATTTCCCTAATATCTCAACTCAAGCAGAACTAAAGCGATCAGATTTAAACTTCGAAGTGTAGAATACCGATGTGCAACTCTGTTCACAAGTTCGTGTGAGGATCATACGAGTGAAGAATATAATAAAATACGTTCGAGAATTTCTTGTTCATTTTGGAAAAAAAATTTGGCGGGGTCAATACGTGAATAGGTGACCGATTCAGCAACGAATAAACAAGCGCGTGAAAGCTCCTAACCTCACATCAGTGCTTTTCTAGATTTTTTTTAGCTAATGAAATTTGTGCGATAATGTGATGCCATGCACGGGTGAAACGTTTTCCCACATCTGGGTATTATTTTTGTCATCCTAAACTGGAATACCGACTGAGAACTGTAACTTAGTAATCTATATAATTATTGTTTCGAAATATTATTGATGCTGTTACTATGAATAATGGATTACCAACTACAAATCACTATTATTTTCGTCAAAACGATGGAAATAGATATTTTTGACATACTATATGATCTTCGTATAATTCAGTTCCTTACCTTCGAATTCATCTGAACCACGGATAACTGTTGATAATACTACTGGGGACATTGTAAAATCAGTTAAAAAAAAACTTCTTTCACCAGCCTGTGTGCATCAAGACAACCATTCAACTATACTAGACAAGATGATAATTGATATTATTTGATTTTCTTCTTATCTACTTGGATTTTATAAGTCTATTGTCCACCATTCATCAGTTAACAAATTAGATAAAGAGAAATTTTGATTCATTCCTTTTCCAACATCAACATTATTCCATGAGTGTAAATAAGAGATAATTATTTTCGAATAAGCTGATGCATTATCAAGATCGACAATTTCAAAGATTTCTTCTCAGATAATGTGGGAACAATCAGTAAATTGACTTTTTCGAAACAACAAATGATCAGCTCAATTAAGAAGTCTTTAGTAAGTGAAATATTGATTTTGGATCAACGCAGACTGGTATAGGTAGCTTATAGCCTTTAAATCAAGTTATTTTGGCTTGCAGGTCCTATATGGAACGACATGACATCATTTTGCATAAATTCTGAAGTTTTCGAATCCTGAGCCGGACATGTCTACGACTAGGTTGGAATTACTGATGATATATCCGATGTAAAAAGCTAGCGACTTGAATCATTCAGGTTAACTAACGCTTCAAATTGTGACTGTTAAGTTCGTTAACGGTCCAAATAAGCTCAGCAGTTCAGGAGTTATTTTCATTTGAATTTTTGAGGTTATTTCCTTAATATCTCGAGAACTTTATTCCCGATATTTTATTGGATTTCTAGTTCAAAATAAACAATTATGGATCTATGGGAGATGATTCCCCAATAAAGGGGCCTGTAGCGTTCTTCGTAAACCTAAAGATCTGAAAGATCATCGCTTGGAGGACTGAACCTGGTCGAAAGACCCTCTCGGTCATGAGCAAATGGTGATATTATTTACTGCTTCCTTCTGGTTTTTTGTCCCTCTTTCTGTTTCAGATATTATGTCAAGATATTTTGCAAAAATGAATTTAAGATTTCGAAAAAATTATTTTCCAATGAAAAAGATGCCATTCATCTTCTATAAACAAATTACTACACTTATACGGGGAGACAGAATTTTTCCTGAAGTTTTTATCTGTGGTCTTGTATCATACGCAAAAATGTATGGTACCCCGTTTACATTTCCTCTGCTAACACTGTGATATATCAGAGAATGTAATGCTTGTTCTCAAAAGAATATATATAATAGGATAAACTTGGTTATTAGTGTATTATTGCAATGATCTTTGAATTAGTGATTAAAAAATTATTTGCAAATATGTTTTTTGTTCCTAGAATGAACCATCAGATCCTACTCAAATTTTCCACAAACCTTGAGGTTGATATGAAGAAACAGTGTGCCACAATTATTCAGCGCGATATGAAAAATATTTGAGGAAATATTATAAATAAATCTCAGATCGATATTTTCTCATTATCATTGTTTCCTAAATTACTCAAGAAATACCGCCTTGGTAACCAATTTGATAATGCGCGCATAATAACGGCAGGGGTTCCCTGGAATTTTATATACTCCTTGAGTTAACATGTATCTTGCATTAGAATCGATTATTCTATCTATAAAAACCCCGAAAAACATTCAACCGCCGTCAAGACTTTTTTTATTTTTTTTTCGTTTGGCTCAGCATATTGGCTTTTCAAACGGTCCAGACTCCGAGCCTCCGGGGACATATCGTGTTATATCCACTCTCTCTGTCTCTGTCCGTGTACTTTTCTATCAAGCCAACGTGCAAAACGTGTTCCTCCCAATTTGAACTTGCTTTCCGATTTGACCATTTTAGGTAGGTACCGAATTATTAAAATTCGAGAATTGTTAAAGTGTGTGATAGCATACATTATTCATATTATTTTTGGAAATTTGGCGAAAACCAACTATACCTTATCCATTTCAGAATCTTCGTCAAATTTGACCATATATTCCGAAAGAGAATTAAATTTACCTCAACATGAGAAGTCATGAGTGGCAAAAGAGTTTGGTAAACCCGCAAGATTTCCCGTCGCCGATATATTGAAAAGATATTTACATCATTGTACGCAGTGCGTTTTTCTGAATAAAAAATGTGAAATCGAACATAGGCGGTCTCCCTTAATTCAGAAGATATGGGCGACCAAAGTTCCAAAATGAGTCGTTTTCAGGTCCCTTTTTCCATCATAAAAACGATCTTTCACTTGATCTTTATAGTTCACAAACCACCTCTGAACCTCCAACCAACAATAAGCAAACCTTTTTTTCAAGAATAATCAATATTTAATGAAAAAACAATGAAATTACTGGACAACCACTTAACCTGTATTCCTTCTGATTTCGACTCAGTCTAAAAGTGAAGTTTGGCAATGGCGCGAGTTTCATCGGTCGAATCGTACCATCGTGCGTATTCGTGAATGGGATTATTGCTGGCGAGAAAAATGAAATATGTTCTTAGTTCTTACTTTTTACTGCGATACTCTAAATCTTCCAATAGGAGACTTCGTTTCTGATGAAATCTACAAGGTTGAAACACATAGTAATGGAATGAGAATACACCCTGTTATATATTTCAACGTACATTTTTTTCATATGTGATAGGTCGCGCCCTTCCCAGCTTTCCAATGAAATCGAGGTTATTATATAACCCATTTTATTGGAATACACTGAATCTCATTCTAAATTGGGACCATCTCGAAGGCACAACAAAAAACGAAGTAGATAACAACCTCCCTATTTTGAAGGGGACAAAAAGAAAGTTCAAACGAAAATATTGAGAGTGAAACCTTAAACAAATATTCTCAATGATTTTGTTTTGATGTTAGAATAACCACCTCTTCTTCAGTGACAGAAGCATTTTCCTTACAATCATATCCTTCAACTGTCCATCATTTCATATTTCCCGCCAGCAACTACTCTTCGGTCATAATACGTTGGCCAGCGATGAAAATACGCTGTTGCCAAGCTCCGCTTTAACATTGAGAGGTATTTCGTAGAAAAATAGGTTAAGTGGTTGTCAAATATTTTCACTTTTCTCCCTTTAAATAATGAATTTTCTTGAAAGAAAATGTCGCTATTCGTTGGTTGAAGGTTCAAAGATGATTTAGGAACTGGGTTTGAGAAGTGAGAGATCCTTTTTATGGCAGAAAAAAGGATCTGAAAATGCAACAATTTGGAACTTTGGGGGCCCATATCTTGCAAAGAAAGAGAGACCGCCTATGGTGGCCTTCATATTTTTTGTTCAGGAACTCACACTGCTTACAATGATGTGAATATCTTACTTATAGCATCGCGACGGGAAATCTTGCGGGTTTACCAAGAGTTTTACTGACGAGTATGGTGAGGTGATGAATATAAATATTCTGAAGAAAGCGAAATAAGTCCAATATTTCCGATGGTTTTACGAATTAAAAACTATAAATGAGAATATGTTTTCTTTGCAGCAAAAAATTCTCCATTTTGAAGGCTTTCGAACGACATATCAAGTTTTGTGCTACTTTCCTTCTGCTGTGATATCATGGCTTACGTGATGACATTGAAAACGACGAACATACTCTTCCTTAACTTTCCTTTGTTCAATTTCAGAGCTTCTTTCGATTGGATAGTGATATAATGCTCAGGGAAATTAATAATTTCTATTGTGACGAGTACGGCCCTGTCTATTCTAGAATGTTGCAGAACACTCCAGACGCGTATGAGTCACCCGTTCTCCAGAGTCTTCCGGTAATCGCTAGAAATTGCACGGGCGATATAAGGGCAAGCACGAAGCAGCCCAGGGACTAATTCAGCAGAATGATTCGTAGCGGAAAGTGTTCAGTGAAAATAAATTAGTGTGGAAATGACTTGTGCACAGACTTTGATAGAATAGGTTGTTTAGTTATTAGAACAGTAGTGTGTAAATAAGTGTGAATAAATATTTTAATTATTCTCAACGTTTTGATAAACTAAGAAAACGTTACATTGGTGTCAGGTGTGCGGTTCGACATCGCTCGAATTGAACAAATAAATTCTATCGATTCAAATTCATGCCAGTGACCACAAGACTTCAGAAAGCAATGAAGACTCAGGCGATAATGGAATTTTTGAGTAAAATGCATGAGAAAATGGAAGAAAATTCTAGGAAAATGGAAGAGAATTCTCAGAAGATCAATGAGAAAATGGGAGAG
The DNA here is from genome assembly GCA_958510865.1 of Myrrha octodecimguttata. Lineage (NCBI taxonomy): Eukaryota > Metazoa > Arthropoda > Insecta > Coleoptera > Coccinellidae > Myrrha > Myrrha octodecimguttata. The sequence goes on along the minus strand of OY294059.1, from coordinate 74,590,417 downwards.
AACTCTCGGAAAATGGAGGAAAATTCTCGGAATAGCAATGAATTGGTGAGTCAATTTGCAACCAAATTGGATGAGAAAATGGAAACCATTAAAGATGAAATGAAGAAAGGAATGGACGAGGTGAATGAAAAATTTGATAAAATGGACCAAAAATTTCACGAAGTTCATGAAAAAGTTGACGAAGTTTATGATGAAGTTGACGGAAAATTCGAAGAAGTTTATAAAAAAGTTGATGGAAAATTCGACGAAGTTTATGGAAAAGTTGATGGAAAATTTGACGGAAAATTTAAAGAAATGACACAAATAATCGAACAACATTCTAAAATAATAGGGTCCCTGAAAAGAATGGCAATTGAAAAAGATTATCCGGCTTCATCACCCTATAGCAACATGAAAATGGAAAATAACGGCGAAAGTGGAAAAATGAAGATCAAGCCACCGACGTTTGATGGAAAAGTCCCGTGGTCGACATACCAAAAACAATTTGAAGCTGCTGCATTGATAATAGCTCTACGAGGAGAGGCACTCAACATTCTTTAAACGATTCTGGAGAGCCAACAAGCCTGTTATGTTCTAACATCGAAACTTCAGATGAGATATGGCGATGCTCATCTACAACAAGTTGACCATGCTCAAATGAAGAACCGGGTGCATAAAACAGCAGAAAGTCTCCAGGAGTTTGAAGCCGATGTGGCTAGATTAGTCAGGCGGGCTTACCCTACAGCTCCAGACAGCTTCCTTGAACAGCTATCAATCCAAACCTTTGTAGATGGAATCAAGGACAGTGAGACACAATAAGTTCTGAGACTTGCACGCCCTAAAACCATTGATGATGCTTTGGCTCAGGCTTTAGAATTCGAGGCAGCGAAGCAGGCTTCGCATAGAGGACACTCTTGACTATTTGACATTATTGAGTACTGAGAAAAAAGATTCTGTGTGCGGGTACTGCAATCAAAGTGGGCATATTAAGCGAAATGGTTCCAAATGTAGAAAAAGAGCCGCAGCAGGTAAACAGAAAAGGGCCGGTGATAGGGGACATAAATCTACTCAAGCTGTAGATACCCCTGAAGTGATAATCCGAGGAATTATGTCCACAGATTTATCCAGCATAGTAGTTCCCGGAAAAATAATTGATCGAAATGTGAGACACTGGATCGACCAGAACCATTGTGCGTCCAGAAATAGCTAAAGGATTTAAGATTCGTCCAGTTATGATCAAAATTCGAACTGCGTCTGGACAAAAAATACCAACTTATGGATCGGTCCTCTCCACTATTGAATTGGGAAATACAGCAGCAAGGCACGAAGTTCTAGTGGCTGAAATCACGAAAGAAGTTATCTTGGGATTGGACCTCGTTAAGAAACTTGGATGCCAACTGGATATGAAGAGTGATGTGCTTCGACTGGGAAATGAAGAGATCCCGTTCAATGATGTGGATGATAAGGCATATCGGATTCGATTGGCCGAGGACATCACGTTGCCAGGTCGAACTGAAGGCATAGTGAGTGGTATATGTGATGATGTTACGAAAAAAGGCTGCGTTAAAGTGATCGAGCCCTGTGACGATGCAATCCTAGCTAAAGGAATGTTACTAGGGAAGGCATTGGTACGAATAACAGAGAGTATTCCCATCCGATTACTCAATGTCAACAGGTTTCCAGACACCCTGAAGAAGAACACCTTCTTCTCAAAATGTCAAGATCTTGACCGTAATGAACTAGCCGAAGTGAGAAAACTTATTCAGAAATTCTCCAACGTGTTTGCCACCGACGAAAGAACAGGGAAGACCGATACTGTGCAGCATAAAATAAATACTGGTGATGCACAACCCATACGACAGCACCCTAGACGTCTTCCTCTGGCAAAAAGAGAAGAAGCTGAAGGGATTATTGAAGACATGGCGAGAGAAGGTGTCATTGAACCCTCCAATAGCCCCTGGACATCGCCAGTAGTATCAGTGAAGAAAAAAGATGGGTCCACTAGATTCTGTGTGGATTATAGGTAGCTTAATCAAGTTATCAAAAAATATAGTTACCCCTTACCGAGAATCGACGATACACTGGATACACTATCGGGATAACTTTGGTTTTCCACCTCGGATCTGAAGAGTGGGTATTGGCAGGTTGGCTTGGATCCGAAGGACAAAGATAAAACTGCCTTTAGTATTGGAACGGGTCTGTGGCAATTTAAAGTAATGCCCTTCGGCCTATGCAACGCTCCGGCCACCTTTGAGCGTTTAATGGGGACTATATTAAGAGGACTCTCCTGGAAAACTTACCTGGTCTTCCGGTAATCACTAGAATTTGCACGGGCGATATGAGGGCAAGCGCGGAGCATCCCAGGGACTAATTCAGCAGAATGATTCGTAGCGGAAAGTGTTCAGAGAAAAAAAAATTTTGTGGAAATAAATTGTGCACAGACTTTGATAGAATGAGTTGCTTAGTTATTGGAACAGTAGTGTGTAAATAAGTGTAAATAAATAGTTTAATTATTCCCAACGTTTTGATAAACTAAGAAAACGTTACACTATTAAACTCAATTAAAACATAAAAACGGAAATTTCAGAAAGATAACAAAATTTGAGTATTGCATACAAAAAAAATGAACGGAACAGATGAAAACATTAAATTAATTTTTCAAAATGTCCTCCCCTTTGTTTAATACATTTGCCACATCTTTTTCTTATTTATCTATTAAACCCCCTTCGAAGTTCACTATGTTTTTGACCCAACATAAGATCTTCAGAAGTTTCCTAGTCTTGGGTTTGTTCAGGTTCAGATGAAAGCATTCCTTATCAGTTGTATTTCGAGGTTGGTTTGATCTTCATATTGCGATTCACGAGAAATCAGAGTCTGTCTCGATTTTCAGTTTGAGTAATATAAAATTCAAGCAGTCAAATATATATACGACAGTTGGTTTCCGTTTGGTGGGAGAAGAAAGTTTGGGATATCTCTCATTGGGTAAAAATCGGATTCAAGGAGGTGTTTGTTCGTATGTGCGTAAACTCTGAATGACAAGCAACATCAGAAAGTCATCATATACCGACTGACGAAAAAGTATCAGGAAATTCTCATGTGAATTGCCCGCGTTGAGTATTTTTAAGTATTTGAAGTTTCTGTATGTTGGTAGGACTGTCCGAAATTACTGTGCCCAATATAAGCGCGGTCTGTCAACTACTTTGTTTACGACAGCTGTTGAAACCAGTCGACCTCATTGGTAGTCTGCGAATTTTACAATGGAAAAAATATTGAACAAAGAGTTTGTCTCAAATTTTGTGTTTTGAACGAAATTTCTTGTGCTGACTCGTTTCGAATGCTAGAAAAGGCTTATGGAGACTCTGTTTTATGGAAAACCCAATGTACGAATGGTACAAAGTCTTCAAAAACGGTCGGGAGATCGTAAAAGATTTGCCACGTTCAGGACGACCGTCGACCTCTTCAACCAACGATAACGTCAAAAAAATCAATGAAATCGTCATACCAGTGTTAGAGAGATAGCTCGTGATCTCAACATCTCTCGTGAAAACGCTCGTTTGATTTTGGTGGACAAATTGGGCATGCACTGCGTCACCGCGTTCCGTTAGAGCTGAATTTTCTTCAAAAACAGTACCGGATGCAGGTAGCTGCAGACATGATGGATCGTGTGAAATTCTGATCCCACGTTCATGGGACGGATCATAACTGGTGACGAGACAAGGGTCTATGAATACGACACACTAACGAGCCAACAATCTTCGGAATGGGTGGGAAAAAATGAGCCGAAACCGAAAAAACCTCGCAAAAGTCGTTCGAAAATCAAGACGATGCTTATTGTTTTCTTCGATATTCGTGGTGTGGTTCATCATGAATTCGTTCAGCAAGATCAAACGGTCAATAAGAACTTCTATTTAACTGTTTTGAGACGTTTGCGTGAAAATATTCGCCGTAAACGGCCCGATTTGTGGCGAAACAATTCGTGGATTTTGCATGACGATAACGCACCATCTTATGGAGCCACGATTATTAACGATTTTTAGACCAAACACTCGATAAATACCATCGACCAGCCAACTTATTCGCCTGATCTAGCTGCGTGTGACTGAAATAACCGCTCCGGGCAACCAGATTTGACTCTATGGACGCAATAAAAGAAAATTTGCAGAAGGAGCTGAAGGCCATCGCTGAAAGCGCCTATAAAAAATGTTTCCATGATTGGAAAAAATCGAGAGTATCGAGAGAACTCTCTGCGGTTTATCCAAGTTAAGTTGACCTGACGATCAATAACAATTGTGAAACAGCTGTAGTCATTCTACTTGGATCCGCTTCTTCGGTGTAGGTGTTTTGGTTGATTGGGTGATTAGCTCTGATCTGATTTGTTGATTTATTGACGGATATTCGTCCTTGTGATTATGTTACATATTATTGCTGGAGCTCTGTTCTTCTCCGAGAAACCAATTCCTATCTTTGTTAGATGTTGGACGTTTTCGTCTTGTGGGAATCTACATGAACCGAATGTTTCCACTGTTGATCGGTTGTTTGTAAAGCTGCAATATCGCAGTTACAGCGACCTGATGCGACAAAAGGATGAACGTTACACACATCGATCAAAGTATTCTGCACTCGAAGGTGAGACTCGCAAGATGCTCCTGGCAGATGGCGCGCTGTAAGTTGTATACTGCAGCGATCCCTCTGAAAGGTAACAAGTATCGAGAGAACTCTCTGCGGTTTATCCAAGTTAAGTTGACCTGACGATCAATAACAATTGTGAAACAGCTGTAGTCATTCTACTTGGATCCGCTTCTTCGGTGTAGGTGTTTTGGTTGATTGAAGGATTAGCTCTGATCAAGGGGGAATATTTGTTGATTTATCGACGGATATTCGTCCTTGTGATTATGTTATTTATTACTACTGGAGCTCTTTCTTCTCCATGAAACCATTTCCAATCTTTATTGGAAAAAACGTTGGTATATGTGTATCGTTTCAAATGGAGCATATTTTGAAGGAGATTCAATAAATATTGAAGAAGTTCAATATTTTTGCGTTTCATTTCAAATTTCCGGATACTTTTTTGTCAGAGCAGTAAAATCACAGAAATAATATCAAATTCTCTAAAGAAATGTCATTTGCAATTCTGAAACAATATTTCTGAACAAACAAAAATGAATCGGAAAATAAAGAATACGTTCCAAAGGATTCGATTTCGAAATACGTACCGTCATATATTAGCAGCGAATCGCGTTCAAAAAGTAATCTGAAATAAACATTTTCCAGCAAAGTCCATCGAATGCATTTTTCTAAAATAATTTTATTTTCTTGTCCCGTGAAACCACTGTGAAATGAGTTATCATATAACTCATTTAAGCATGTGGCAAATAGTTTCTGAGACACTGAAGCATTTAAAAATATTTTTCTTTGTATTCTTCAGTCATGCCTCCAACTATAATGAAAATTTAGATACTGCAGATATATTCTAGAGCAGCGAAATATTTAGTGTGAATCCTTATTCACACTGAATATTTCGAGAACATCATGTTGTTCTCATCGTTGTTCTAAAGAAAAAAAAATCTTTCTTAGTCCCTCCATAAATATCAGTTGAATATATTTTTTGAACATCTGAATTCATTAATATCCATGATGTTCTGCTTGCATAATATTTGAGGTAGCTTCGTTCTGAAGGAGGAACAAAACACATATATGAAGTAAAATAATGCTGAATTCGTATTTATTTTTTATCTTTTGTACTATTTTCTCCTCTTCTTCGCTTATTCAATGGATTTCTGGGATCATAAATTTCAAACCAATCGTCATCCTTGGTATTTGCGTCTTTTGCTAAAACAGGGGTATCATCTTGATGTTGTAGCTCATGGTTCATCCTGAAAATGAGAATTCAACCAATGATAGATTCAACATTGAAATAAACTCAACTTAGTTTGTTTTATAGGGATATTTAGTCAGCTTCACCAAAGTAAATTATTTCACCCGAACTGGTTCGAATAAACTTCAATCATGAAGAATTTAATCTACATTATTGATAATCAACATAAAAACAAGCACAAATATTCATCCATAAATCAACAAATATTCCACCTGGATGCGAGTTATTCACGGTCTTTATCAATAGTCAGCGCCAATAACCCTGTATAATACCGAAAGATATCAAACCTAAGCTAAGGCAACACTGCATTAGTAGTGAAGAAGCGGAAGTAAAAAAAACCCCTATACTATACTTCCTCTCTGTAGATGCCTTGTATGGTGGTATGACTATACAAGGTGAGTCTTTGACCTTGCAGAATATTTTAACAGAAGATTCCTGAAGCTGAAAGAAACACATTTGTCCTCTACCATTTTTTCCGATTCGGCCTAGTTAAAAAGATATAGGCATTATAAATTTTCATAATAGGCTAGCCGCCCCTGGAAACCTGAACACTGAAGTTTTTACAAGCCTAAGATATACCATTCAAATCTTCGAAATAAGCAACTCTATTATGAAAACAAGCGTAAACTTACTTTTTACATTCCAATTGGTGAAAAAAGTTGTATTTATAGTAAAATAAACAAGTTAGGTATTCCAAATTTCGTGGCGATAAAAGTTGAATATTCTTCTCTTGGTTTCATTTTCGATAATGGGGAATTCATCTAGCTATGACTCATATCAGCTCTGAGATTCATTTTCAATTTGTAATTATTAATTTTCTTTGTTTATTTCATTTTCTCCAAGAATGATCAGATTCAGACATAACCCATTCAAACTTTCATTTTCATAAATAAATAGAACAGATGTACCTCATTTATCTATGAACGTACAAACGTTGCCAGATTGACGAACAGAAAGAAAGAACTCTTCGAAATCAAACAACACACAATATGCTAATTCTATGTATACACTTGTAAAGTCTATGATTCTGAACTGAACTATAAATCTGTGGCTCCGTGGTTTTAAGGTTATGTCATGGTGGTTTTCTTCCACCATGGGTTGTTATGTTATGAAAGCGCATTTGAAAAATACCTCAAAATAAAAAAAGTTCTGTACATAATTTCAAGAACTATGGGTCAGCAGAAAGATTGCATTCAAATCAGTAAGAATCCCCATTATCATGAAAAAGTGAGAATTATACTACACAAATTAGCTCGAAATTGAAAAGGAAGCTTCTTGAATGGATAGTTGTGTGGAAATTCGCTTGAACATTAGGAGTATTTAAATTGTAGAAGTTGAGGTGAGCTTAATCATATTACTCCACTTTCGAACTAACAGCCAATTTACAATGGACATAATTTAACCGTAAATTTACTTATACATAAAATGTAAGAATTAAACAACAGAAATCATAAGGAGTAAGAATAGAACTGCATTCGACTTATGGTCAAAGTCAAATGCAAAGTTGAACCTATTGTGAAGATTTTGGTACTTATGAATTTTGTAGTTTCCTCTTTGATTTTTACGCACGAGTTGCGGGATTCTTACGGTTACGTACATTGTGAATTGGCCAAAGTCGGCTACTCCGCTTACAAATCATTCCAAATAAAAAATGCTAGGATTCCATTCTCAACTTTTAGACGTGGCAACGCGGAAAAATAGAATTCTGTGAATTTTTTGAACAGAGTTGTATTCAGCCAAAGTACCCAATTCTCGGAATTTCACAGATATTTTTTATTTTTGAATTTCAGATTACTCGAGAACGGCGCATCATACGAAAAAAAATAAAGAATACTTTTACTTTCCAAAATGGTCAAAAATTCGTTGAATAGCATTCAAATTATTTTTGAAAGTAGGATTCTTTGAATTTCTGGTATTTTTATGAAATATTATGGTCATATCAAAGAAACTGGAGGATGTGGATGAAAGTTTGTAATCCAGGAACATTCATCGTATCAATAAAAAACTATTATCCAAAAATCATCTCATTTGATGAGATCGTTCGCGAGATATAATCGAAAATTAAATTTTTTTATGGATTTTCAACACTCTGTATCTTACCAACCAAGCCGAATCGGAAAAAATGGTAAGGGAAAAAAGTGTTACTTTTGGCTTCAGGAATCTTTTGTTGGAATATTCTGCAAGGTCAAAGACTCACCCTGTATAAGTTCAATTTGGAATATTATTATCTAATTACGCTGAGAAGCTCCAGACTGTTGTATCGAAAGCGTTTCTACTAATGTCGTTTTTCCGTCCTCTGTCAATAAACTCTATGCGGAGGAGACCGTCAGATTTTAGGATAAGTTCACACTAGTCAAGACAACTGAAAAACAATTTTTGGTTTATGGTTGGGACTTCCTTTTGAGACTATACAGGGTGATTTGTCTGATTCGACAGATTTTACATTTATTAATAACTTAGGTGTGTGCGATTTTGATGAAATTTTCATCGTAGCACAAAATGAATGAGCAAATTCAAAAAGTCTCCAATTTTTCTCGAAATACGCGGTTGTTATTTTGGTAATTTCAGATTGGTTGTGCAGGTTGAAAAAACATCCTGTACGTTGCGTTCCCAAAATTTCGCTATCAGTTTCAGATTCTACCATTATGAGAAATTATTAAGGTGTATTAAATTTTTTTGGCACAACTCTTCCGAAAAAAATTTTTCAAAGAAGGAAAATTTCGAAATTTCACTCCAGTTTTTTCGATAACTTTGGTATGGCCCCTTCAGGTTATAGTGATAATTTGAAATTAATTGTGCAGATTGAGAAACACCCTGTACATTGTTTTTCCAAAACATCTTCATCCGTTTCAGATTCTACAATAATGAGTCATTATTTAGTTGTTTCTGTTTTTCTGCTACACTTTTCCGAGAAAAGATACATATTATCGAAATTTCGCTTCAAAGCAGTGAGAATATTGCACTAGTTAGTAAAGCAGTATATTTCAAGGATGCAAAGCAGCTCCTTATTACTGAAATAGTATTTTCAAATTCGTAATTTATATTTAAATGCTCATATTCTGTATGAAATCATCTAGTTTAGACAATGACTTTATATGCGCAAATGAGTACATTATTGAACGAAATATCTTAACGAACGTTGTTTCATAGAAATAATCCTGTTATAGAGAAGCGGGGATGTGCAAAAAATTAAATGGGGGAATTCTCTGAATTGAATGATTCTATACAGAATAAGATCAATTTAATATGAATTTTGAATTTATAAAGAATATTTTTCGAACTGCTTTGCATCCTTGGACGATACATTATACCCATTGCAGAATATTCTCACTGCTTTCGAGCGAAATTTCGATAATAATTCACATTGCACTAAACTGAAAATTTCATCAAAATTGAATGAGCCATACCAAAGTAATCAAAAAAATAGAATCCGTTTGAGTGAAATATCGAAATTCCTCTTTTTTGGAAGTTTTTTCACGGAAAGCTGGAGTTTTGCCGAAAAAATTTAATACACCTTAATAATGACTCATAATAGTGAAATTCCAAACGGATAGCGCAGTTTTGGAAACGCAATATACAGGGTATTTCTTCAACCTGCACAACCAATCTGAAATTATCACAATAACAACCGCGTATTTTGGAATAATTTCAAGAATTTTTGAATTTGCCCATTCATATTCTGCTACGATGAAAATTTCATTAAAATTGGATGAGCCACACCAAAGTTATTGATAAAAGTAAAATGAGTCGAATCAGACAAGTAACCTTGTATAGTTATACTTTGTTAAGGGGTTACATTCCACTGCGACCTTGGGGATTTCTGTACTAATAAGTAGACCTTGTTGTTCTTGCCTACTTCATTGAGTTTCCTACGGCTCTCCCATCTAAGCTTTGAGTAGATGATATAGGAGTTCAGTGCTTTGATAACCGCTTGAATATCAGAATGAATGACTAAATCACACCCTTGATAGTTTATGTCAACGGATCTTTCGATTGCAAGTATTTCTGCCTGAAAATTCGAGTAGGAGGCCTATAGAGATGACATTGGGAAAAGTCATTTTTGCCTATTACATTCGAAGCATGAGCGAGATACAGGGTGTTCAATGTCAACTTTGAGCAACGTTCTGATGACTGTGGTGAGTTGGGCGTGACCTTTGAAAAAACGGTTTTCGGTCACATCTGAGTATTTTTCGGTGGTCAATTCAATTGTGGTGTAGAATTCTGAAAAAATTCAAAAATGGCGGAAAACCTGCAAAGTTGGAGTATTTTATTTTCGATTGCCGAATTGAATAGCATTATTTCGATGTACTCGGTTTCCTTAGATTTTCCGTGAAAATTTTCCGGAGTTCAAACTCAACAAAATGAAAAAAAAATCCTACTTCAGTACTTGAATGATTTCATTCAAAAAACCGGTGGCTTGACGAGGGCCAAAATTGTGCAAATGAGCCCCTAGAATGACCTGAATGGAAATATAAATTCATCAAAAAAACATTTTTTTAATTAATTTTTGGAGGTTTTCTGTTGAATCAGTCATTCTGATGTATTCGAACTCAGATTACAACATTAATAATTATATAATTTCAAATAAATAATTTAATTCATTGATTCATTCCTAATCGAGTTGTGGCTGAAAATATTATTCTATTCTTTTTCGAAAATATTGATAATAGTCACATTAAGCATGGAACAATAATATACAGGGTGAGTCACATATTTCTACCACGTATACATGCTACTCAGGTGAATATCAAATGACCATTTAAGAGTGCCTTCTACTCTTCTTAAGTGTAATACAGGGTGATTCTGGGTTTTCCCCGGAAACTTCGAACCGTCATATCTTTTGAATTGAAAAAAATTTTAATTTCCGGGGAATATTTCCTTGAAGTACCTTCAGGAACCATTTTGTTCATAATTCTGAAAATCCAGGTACGACTTTGAAAATTTGTGTTGTTTTTGTCTTCCGAAAAAATTTCAACCTGTGTATGGTTTTTTTCTATGTTTGATGGAGAATATTGAAACTTTATTAATAACGGATGAAAACTGCCAAATAGATGTTTCCTAATATAATTGTACAAATAATTAATTTCAGTAATACTTTTCGCTCAACTCAAATTAACAATTTCCTTATTGAATTGACTTTAAGAAGGAAGTGTCATTGCGGTTTTCAGGATCACCTCATGAAAATATCCGACTTTACTTTGATCTTAGTTTTGGAACACCCTGTTAGGCCGTTTATTGAAAACTAATCAGTTCTGAGCTGGAAAATTCACAAAATTATGCAGAAATTTCTCCCAGCCTTTCGAAGATTTATAACAACAATCGAGACGTTGAAATCGTTGATAGAAGGATTACGTGCTACCTGAAATACCATTACGAGGCTCATTCCTGTTTGTGTAAGAAGAGACATATCACTATGACGAGCTCCTCAGTGTTTTGTATTCCTGTCTGTCCTTTTCAATTGGTAGTTGATAATTGTTTTCTTGAAGTTCAAAATTTTAGATGATGACTGCATAGCGAATTCACTAAGGTAAAAAACCTATTTAAAAAAAGCTTAATGGAATATCTCCTCCTTTTTTGTGATGATAAAACAAAATTTTCATGAAAATGATTAAAAACCAAAACAACCAGAACCAATAACAATTATTTTAGATTTTTTTCAAAATGAAATCCTCCAACTTCCACACATTCCTGTTGTCTTATAGTTAAATGTATAACTAGCTTCCTGATTGTATCTGGATCGTTCCTTTAAATATTGGAACAGTTAATTATTATTTCTGTCAGTTATTGGCATTTGTTTGGAGGTTCTATATACACCAGTTCATTCAGTCGTCCCCAAACGAAATAATCAATAGGATTTAAATCGGGACCTCCTCTTACCATCCATTTGGAACCGTATGTTTTATTCAGATGTTGGCGAACAGCAACCGAAAAATGTGGAGGTGCTTGTGAATTTAGATCGCATTGAATAATTTCTTGAAAGTTCAGGAATTTTTTCATCTCAGAACTAATTATTTCCCAAACTAGCCAAACGAGGTGTTCCAATCTTAAGTACAAAGTCTTTTTCTGAATTCAATGAGAAAATTGTTATTCAAACCTTAGCGAAAATAATCACTGAAGCTCGTTATTCAATTGAAAATTCTACAATAACGTTAGGAAAAATCTTTTTTGCAGTTTTCCCCATAATCATTATGATTTCAATATTCTTCATCAAACATAGAAAAAAGCACACACGGGGTAAAATTTTTGCGAAAGACAAAAACAACAAAAATTTTCATAGCTGGACCTGGATTTTCTGAATTATGATTCGAGCCGTTCAAAAGTTATGACTGATCGAAGTTTCTGGTGAAAACCGAGAATAACACTCTATAACACTTAAGTAGAGGAGAGGGCACTTTTAAATGGTCATTTGATAATCGCCCAAGTAGTGTCTTTACGTGATAGGACAGTACAGTTCCTCTAGACTCTGTATAACAACACACCAATCGATTCAAAAAAATTAACGAGAAACTGTCAGTTAAATGGGATTTTTGAACTCACCATTCTTTATCATCCAGATTTTCCTCCTTTTCAACTTTATCTTCTTGTTCCTTTGCATCACGTAACTTCTTCCTGAATTTCTCTAATAAATCCAATGTGAACTGTTCTCGGTCCTTTCCTTTTTTAAGAATATCCTTTTTCTTATTTTTATACTTATCAAATTCATTCGTATATTCTTTTAATGTGCTGTCTTTCTCTTTTTCTTCAACCAATTTTACTTTTGCTTCATTTTGGATTTTTAATTTATTTGATTGATATTCTTTCTTCACATTTTTTATTTCTTCCTTCAATTTTTCACTGAAATATTTGAAAAGAAGGATTACCTAGCAAATTTCATCCTTACAAATACTTCAGTCAGAATTGTACGTACTCGATATATATTTGGGCTAACTACCTGTACATACGAATGAATACGATGTCGGGTGAAAGTGTAGGCGAGAAAATGAAATTTTCGATTAGAAATATACTGTAGTAGGTACCGCAAATTATTCGAGTGGAGTTTATTAATTTCTCCTTCAACTTGCATCATTAGGTGGATTTTTCCGATTCACGATCCGACGTATTCGACTTGAAACGACTCTCAGTGGTTGGAACGTTGGACTCGTGACCGAAAGATCTCGGTTAGGATCACGGACTAGGAGAGACATTTTCTAGATCGGTACCTAGTAGAGAGGCACTATTAGGGATAAAAAATTAGCAGTGCTGTGTCTAGGGTGGCGTAAGGACACAATAACAAAACTTTCACAAAACACGCCCGATATGCTAACTCGCACATGCTTTAAGCCTCCGAGGTTTTTTTTTGAAGCCTAGAATAATCGGAAAATAAAAATTACAAATTAGTTTCTGCAAAAAATGAGGGAGATTATTGAATTTCTCCAAGAATTCATCAGTGAATCGAAAATGATCGTTTTAAAGCCATTTTGGGCTCAAAATTCGAAACTCACTAACATCTATGCATGTTGGTAACAGCCTTGCCCTAACTAAATGAAAATGATCAGAAAATTCACTTACACTTTTCTTTTCCTTTTTTCTTCGGCATCTTCTCCATACGCCCATTCGTCTTCGTCATTATCTGCTGTGGAAACTTTCACTGGAATAGGTTTTTTTCCTGAACTTTTCAATTTTTTTCTTATATTTTCTAATTGTTCCTCATGATCAGATTCATCTTCATTTTTCTTATTTTCTATTACTTCAGTTTCAGCACTAAGTTTGGGGTCATCTGAAAGAATAAACTATCGTATAGCACTGAACTATTATATCATAAGTTCTGAAAGGATTACATCTTACATTCCGAAACATTCTGTACACGTGGGAACACCAAACAACTTCAAGATATTTGACTTCAGTGAGTTGCATAACTAATTGTAGTTTTCTCGCTCCTGGTTCCAAATGGACACGCCTTACACATTCTTATTTATTCGACTTTATGCATGTAAATTATATACAGAGTGTAACAGCCAAATGGAATAAATTCGATAATGAATAAATGAGGGGGTGTTGAGAAAAACGCTCGGACACGTCGATTTGTAATTTTAAATGCGCATATTTTTCAAGAAAATAATATTATATAGGGTGTTCCATGTGACCGTGGCCAATACCAACTTACTTATTTCAAATGCAACCCCCTGTATATTATTCATTTTTTGGATTCTTCAGAGAATTCTAGACATAATTCATGCACAACGTCCTATACCTATCTTTAACTATTTCGGAAATATTAAGTGTTTTCAGATTTAGTGCAAAAATCAACGTTTTAAATAAAAATTATTTTATTTCACAAATTCGGTACATTACACTTAAAACCTAATAAGTAATACAGATTATTTCTTAATAATTAAAAAAAAAAACAAACAAAAAACATCAATGTCAATGTAGGAAATGTTCAAAATGCTCACCGCGAACGTCTTGGCAACATGCTAATCTGGTGTAGAATTGTCTTCTAACGTTACTCAACATTTCTGAAAACACTTAATATTTCCGAAAAAGTTGAAGATAGGTATAGGACATTGTACATGAATTATGTCTAGAATTTTCTGAAGAATCCAAAAAATAAATAATATACAGGGGGTTACATTTGAAATAAGAAAGTGGGTATTGGCCACGGTCGCATGGAACACCCTATATAATTTTATTTTCTTGAGAACTATGCGCATTTAAAATTACAAATCGACGCGTCCTAGCGTTTTTCCTAACACCCCCTCATTTATTCGTTATCGAATTTATTCCATTTGGCTGTTACACTCTGTATGTTTTTACATTTCAAACCTAATATTCGCTTTTGGGAGTATTTTTGGGGAAAAACATATTATTTTTCGGGTCATGTTGCTTTTAACGCATTTAGTATATTACGGAATTATTACTATATCATTGTTAATTCAAGTTCTGAAAAGCGTAACGTGGGAAAACAAAAAAACTATAAAATATTTGACTTCAGTGAGTACATTGCATAATTATAGTTTTATCGCTCGAGGTTCCAAGTTGATAGGCCTCACACATTCTTGTTTATTTGATGACATGTATTTGAATTATATGTTTTCACATTTTTCATACTGTGACTGAAACATAATACTCGAAATTGTAAGTCTTTTTGGAAAATGAATATCATTATTATTCGTGCCATGTTGCCTTTAACGCATTTAGAGTATTATGGAATTATTGTTATGTTATTGTTGTCCGCACACTTAGACTAAAACCAAACTAAAATTATGTGTTTACAGGCGCGCCCAATTGACCACTTTTGAATGGGAAAGAGAACTGATGTCGGTGTCTGGGAGCCAATTTCCATGAGAAACCCATTAACGAAAACCACAACTCTATAGCTATCACCGTTACAAAGTTACCGGGTGTTTTTCTAAAATGTTCATCTCAGAAATATTGCTGTAACTTTTCTTCTGTTGAAAGTTTTTTATTTCTGTGAAAAGATTTTCGTTGCAACTTCTTACGCAGAATTCAATGGTGTTAATTGAATTTTCCGCAAACTGATAATTTCTGAGAAATCACTATGAATTTTTTTTTAAATGGGACCTCCAGTATATTTTTACATGTTGATAAAGCTTTAAATTAACATTTCGAAAATATAGCATACTTAATATTTTCTTGGAGTCATGTTTGAGATACTGAATTTTCAACTTGTTTCTCTTGGATAAGTAGGCTTTGGAGGATGCGATGGTGATTGAAACGTTGGGATCGAAAACTTATCATTTAACGAATTTCATAATGATTAATAATACATCATTATGTCTTGTCTATCTACAAGTTGGCGTTGTAAACTTTGAAATCTGACTTATCGTTCTCTGGAAATCATTATCAAATTTTTCGAATACGGACCTGGATATTCTATACAGGGTGAGTCTTTGACCTTGCAGAATATTTTAACTGAAGATTCCTGAAGCCAAAAGAAACACTTTTTTCCTTACCATTTTTTTCGATTCGGCTTGGTTCGTGAGTTACAGACTGTTGAAAATCCATAAAAAAATTCAATTTTCGATTATATCTCGCGAAAGATCCCAACGAATGAGATGATTTTTGAAATATAGTTTTTTATTGATACGATGAATGTTCCTGGATTACAAAATTTCATCCACATCCTCCAGTTTCTTTAATATGACCATAACATTTCATAAAAATACCAGAAATTCAAAGAATCCAACTTTTAAAAATAATTTGAATGCTTTTCAACGAATTTTTGACCATTTTGGAAAGTAAAAGTATCCCTTATTTTTTTTCGTATCATGCGCCGTTTTCGAGTAATCTGAAATTCAAAAATAAAAAATATCTGTGAAATTCCGAGAATTGGGTACTTTGGCTGAATGCAACTCTGTTCGAAAAATTCACAGTATTAAATTTTTCCGCGTTGCCACGTCTAAAAGTTGAGAATGGAATCCTAGCATTTTTTATTTGGAATGATTTGTAAGCGGAGTAGCCGACTGTGGTCAATTCACAATGGACGTAACCGTAAGAATCCCGCAACTCGTCCGTAAAAATCGAAAAGGAAACTACAAAATTCATAAGTACCAGCATCTTCACAATAGGTTCAACTTTGCTTCTGACTTCCATAAGTCGAATGCAGTTCTATTCTTATTCCTTATGATTTCTGCTGTTTAATTCTTACATTTTATGTATAAGTAGATTCACGGTAAAGTTATGTTCATTGTTAATTGGCTATTAGTTCGAAAATGGAGTAATATGAATAAGCTCACCTCAATTTCTAAAATTTAAATACTCCTAATGTTCAAGCAAATTTCCACACCACTATCAGAAACTTTGATAGTATATATTTTGAGGTATTCTTCAAATGCGCTTTCATAACATAACAACCCATAGTGGGAGAAAACCACCGTGATATAACCTTAAAACCACGGAGCCACAGATTTATAGTTCAGTTCAGAATCATAGACTATACAAGTGTAAACATAGAATTAGCATATTGTGTGTTGTTTGATTTCGAAGAGTTCTTTCTTTCTGTTCGTCAATTTGGCAACGTTTGTACCACAGAACACTATATTTACTTTATGGTTTGTACGTTCATAGATAAATTAGGTACATCTGTTTTATTTATTTATGAAAATGAAAGTTTGAATGGGTTATGTCTGAAAATTCTTGGAGAAAATGAAATAAACAAAGAAAGATAATAATTACAAATTAGAGATGAATCTCAAAGCTAATAAGAGTGATAGCTAGATGAATTCCTCATTATCGAAAATGAAACCAAGAGAAGAATATTCAACTTTTATCGCCCACGAAATTTGGAATACCTAACTTGTTTATTGTACTATAAATACAACTTCTTTCACCAACTGGAATGTAAAAAGAAAGTTGACACTTGTTTTCATAACAGAGTTGCTTATTTCGAAGATTTGAATGGTATATCTTAGGCTTGTAAAAACTTCAGTGTTCAGGTTTCCAGGGGCGGCTAGCCTATTATGAAAATTTATAATGCCTATATCTTTTTATCTAGGCCGAATCGGAAAAAATGGTAGAGGACAAATGTGTTTCTTTCAGCTTTAATAATCTTCTGTTAAAATATTCTGCAAGGTCAAAGACTCACCCTGTATAACTTCTTGATTCCTCAAACTACTCTGATTAGATGTACTTCAAAAAATTTAGATTTTTTAATATTATGTTGACGATACTTCACAGTTTCTGCATCAAGGAAATAGCAACTAGGACATGGTAAGTACGAATCAATATATTGATTTATGTAGGAATTGAGTTGAAAAATAAAGTGAATGTTCAAAAAAGAATAACAACCTTGGAGAGTTTGAAGTATTAGTATTAAATACAGAAATATTCAAATTTTGTCATCGGAATATCAGAAAATCAGCATTTTTGTTAGTTATGAAAAAACAGTTTTTTGTTCCCCATTTAAATACAACTTAATTCAAAACTACAACTGTGATAATTTCAGTGAGTTTGAAATATTTTTTGGCCAGGTTGGTAACCATTTGGATTGGGTGAGTTCGTTTGTTTTCATGTTCCTTTTGGGCGATTAGAAAAATTTTGCTTTTTATATGAATCAGACAGTTGCCTACTACAAGTTGAAAGTATCATCAGCAAAAGTCTACTCAGATTGAGCAATTCCTTGAATTTTAATGCTCAGAAGCTTATTCAGTTAATTGATTTATGAAAATAGAATCGGTTCAACAATTCGGAAGAAAGAACAGAACAAGATGAAGGTTAATTTCCAGTATTTCTTCAACAGCATATTCGAACTGCACCTTCCGATTTTGAATTAAGTAAATCACTTATTTATCGGAAAATATTTGTAACACGGCGTTTTCTGTTTTTTTTTTCAGATGAAAACTGAAAATAAAAAATTGAAATGAATTGAAAACTTCGTATTTCGAATGATTCCTGTTAGTTATGAATGCATTTGAAGGCATGGGAATTGACAAATCCTTTATACCCTTTGCTCTTGCAAGCCTTAATTAATCTCCTTTATCCACCCCAAATTTAAGGAGAACAATCATTTTACAGAGATCCGACTAAACTACTTGAACAAATTTCTCTAAATTCATCACCGAGATCTCAAATATATTTTGCAACTTTGATAATGGTGATTTTTTGTGGAATAGTATTGTAGAGTTTTGAATCCTGTTCAAAACCCAACTTTCGGAAACACCCTATTTCTTCTATTCATATTTCATTTTCGAAGTATTAGAGTTGTCTTATGGCGAACATTCATTGCTGTGCATTCAATAGATCTCTTGTGTGTACTGTTTTATCATTGGAATCGAATATTCTATCAATACGATACTGAAAAATTTAATTTTCAACGAGCAAACGATCTTTTAAATTTGGCTTCACATATTGGCTGTTTTAACGGTCGAAACTTAGCGAGTTCCGTGACGTATCGGGTTATATCCATTCGAAAGATATTATGTAAAGGTTATACAGAAAAATCTGTATTTAATTGTTGTTTCAATAGCCTTTAACAAGTAGACTTTTTTGAATTTAATATTTGAATGAAAACTTATAGTTTTCAAGGGTCAATATCAACTGTCATTTAATTTTTGAGGTTATAAAGATTTTGGAAAATGTTTTTTACCGCATTTCATTTGTCAAGGAAAGAAGAAGGTGTAAGTAAAATCTGTGGCATTATTGTTTCTATGCACAATTCTAACAAGTATGCGTATGGACTTGAACCTGCTTATTTCCGTTATTGAAGTGAAGTGTACTTAACAAACACGTGGTGAATTTTTGATGTATAATATAGAATAAATGCTACTGATGATTCTAAATCGAAAGATAGAAGATGAAACACTGTGTCTAGTATTGTTTTTAGGTTGTATTTCATTTTTTCACACTTTTCTCAAGTTTTTTACTTTGATCATTATATGCCAGTTGATATAATAATTTTGTCATTGAAGACGTAGTACGTCGAAGACATAAAAGTATATCGTAAGATATCAAATCAACATCGAAAGATATTATGTAAAGGTTATACAGAAAAATCTGTATTTAATTGTTATATCCATTCTCTTCGTGTACCTTTCTAAATAGCAGGCTAGTGGACAGTGTCATCTGTATTGATCGTATAATTGTGCAATAACAGGTGTCGTAGGAGGCGATCTACCGAGTTTCACCCTATTTGACCATTTTTAATACCGAATTATTCAAAATTCTAGAACTGTTAGATTGGTCGATAGCATACATTATTATTTACTGTCGAAATAAAAGGAGGAAAACATGAAAATATGATAATTTGTGTAACTTGCAAGAGACTTCTCATTTACTGAATACGTTAATTCCTTTTTTCGTCCAGTTTTTCAGTATGTCAAGATGTAGCCCTTTCAAAGAAAATTCTTTTTACGATTGTATATTTACTTAGAACATCATGGCTCGATTTTCCTTTTGTTACTAGTTTTTGATTTTCTCTTTTGGATTCTTCTTCATCTTCCTCTGCTTCATCCCCAAACGAAAGGAGTTTGAAGTTCCTGAAAATATTTCATCTTGAAGTGGACAAACTGAAGGTAGCATTCGGATCTCGATAATAGCCACCTGGCATTGACTATCGTATCCCATTGTATGGATTCATATATATGTACATCATTTATGCCCGCACACGGATCAGGGCGGATTCGGCTCGAAACGAAATCAAACCTGAATTATCAATTGGGGGAATTTATCGTACGGTTTTTCCGTCCTCCTCGTCATGCGCGGAGTAAAAATTATAACCATCTGTATCTTTCCATAGGGATACATGGAGGAAATATCTTCACAATGGGGGTATAGAAGCTCCAGAAAATTAGTAGTTTTTGAACATGAATTGTTTTTGCGCGCATGTTCTAGGGGAACAGCGTGCTATCGTTTTGTCCAAATGTCTGTAGTTTTGGATGATTAAGCCGAAAATGGTCTCAATCGACTAGGTTGGACTCACTGATGACGAATCCGGTGTCAAAATTGATTCTGTCCGGCCGGCCGGCCGTCCGTAGACACGATAACTGTCGACAGAAGCAAGCTAGCTACTTGAAACTTTCAGGACAGGTTGCGCATCAGAATGCCGCGGTTAAGTTCGTTAATGGGCCAAATCGGTCGAATAGTTTCGGAGTTATAGGCACTTGAAGTTTTGAAGTTATTTATTTTTTATTTCAGAAACTACTCAAGCGATTGGATTCAAACTTGGCAGTTTGGTGGAGTATAACGACGCGCAACTTTGAGCCAAATTTCGTCAAGATCATATTGTCAGTAAATTAAAAAAAAAATTATTTTCCAAATTTTTTTACAAAAAAATTTTTTTTTCGGAAATCATTAATCATATCCAAAAAAAATTATACTCACACTTCGACCTTCTAATTTCACAGCAGTGTACTGAATTTCAGTTCGATACGATCATAAGTTTTGGAGATATCGTGAAAAAATATGTCAAATTTCGAGGTTTTCTTCTCGATATCGTTGATTTTTTCGGTATTATTCGAGAAATACTGATTCAGTCCTGATTAAACTTTACAGCTAGTTTCAAGATGCTGAAAGTCAACTTTATGCAAAATTTCGTGATAATCGTGTTATTAGAACAATTTGAAAAAAAAAATTTCTATGATTTTCTCATCATATCATCCTCATTAAATTCTGTATGAAACTTCGAACTGTTATTTTCGATGAAGTACTGGATTTCAATTCGATCTGATCTATATTTTTGGAAATATTGGAAAAATAAAATTTTGATTGGGTATATCTACGGAATCATTGGGTGGATTTTACCCATTCACGAATTCGGCCTTCGTAATTAAGGTCCAAACCTTCTAAACAAATATCGAGTTTCTAAGTTGTTTCTTTCGGAAGTTATTGTGTTTACGCAGTCGGCCGTCAGGCTGACCGTAAACACAATAACTTCCGGAAGAAACGACTTAGAAACTCGATATTTGTAGAGTAGGTTTGGGGCTTAATTACGAAGGTCGAATTCGTGAATGGGTAAAATCCGCCCAATGATTCCGTAGATATACCCATTCAAAAATTTATTTTTACAATATGTCCAAAAATACAGATATGATCGAATTGAAATCCAGTAGTTTATCAGAAAAAAATTTCAAAAAGCACTGCCGTGAAGGCAGCAGCTTTTGCGCGCACGTTCAAATTCGTTGCTGAAGCGGTCATCTACATTGAACATGCGCGCAAAAGTTGCTGCCTTCACGTCAGTGCTTTTTGTTTATTTTTTGTATATATTTTTATTATTTCATTTCAATATTGTAGTGAATTTGTATTTTTCGTTGATTCTTTGTAATTGGTATTGTCAGTATTTAAGCGATTTCATGTTCACACCTGTACTAATGTAATAATTCATTTTTAGCACGAGGAAGGTGGAGAATAAACTACCGGAACGTCGACTTACGATTAATGATTTTTATTTGGTTTCTTCCACCGAAAACTCTCACTTCATAAAGAATTTGAGGAACGAGAGGAAACTTTAACCGTAGTATAAATATACATTCTGAGGACACAATCTAAAACAATCTGTGTGATAACCAACAGACACTCACATTCTTCCTGAATATTTGAGATGAATTCTAAATTCGGCGAATATTGTTAGCAACCATAAGCTTCGCCTTGGTAACATCAAAATGAAACCAAAAACTAATACAACACCCATCAGATCAGATGACAAAGTAAATGTTGAATCGCTGTGGAACGAATCTACAAGGGACTCATATCAGAAAAGATTAAAGTGGAAAATGCAGGACAACCCTTTGAAAGATGAGGAAAAGGTTGAAGGTAGCTGAAAGAAACTGAAGATGAATATAAGGGAAGCAGCTACTGAGGCACTTGGAGCAATGGAAATGAAGCAAGGGGAGAAGGTACCCCGCAAAACACCTTGGTTTTGTTATGAAGTTAAGTATGAATGCAAGAGGAAGAAAATGTCCACTTAAAGTACAGGACGACTCAAACCTCCGAAGACTACCAGGAGTACAAAATAATCAGAAATATTACCAACAATCTAGTAAGACAAAAAACAAATAGGCATTGGGAAGTCTTCTCGAAAGGAATGGACATGGGCTTTTATGGACCTAAGAAAAAGATACGACGGCTGAACACGAACCAGAGACAAGAACCACATGAATTGAATAATAGGTACCGAATATTAAAAGGAACCTGGGTATTTGAAAAACCGATATAATAATAGCAGACCCAAAGTGTTCCTAATAACCCCCAAATCATGACAGAGGGCAACATAGTTATTGAAAAAGTAGATGTGAAGGTAGCCTATAAAAAATCTAGAAAAATACTGACGTAAGGTTCAAATTCTAACAATTAGATGAACACGAAATTTCGCACCTAGTAGCGCGTTGGGTTTGTTGCGAAGATTGAATATGATTGCATTTCTACTTCTACTTGAGATATTCCGGAAATAACGTTGAAATTCCAAATAACGAAATCGGGCATATTATTTTCCTTATATAGCCGAAAGTAAATATTGTAGGGCAGGTTTCTGGCTCCATTGCAAAGGTTTTAGTCATGAATGGGAGAAATCCGCCCGATAGTTCAGTGGATATTTGACTTCAAATTTTATTTCACCAATACCTACTATTTCCAAAAAAAACAGATTGAATTGAAATCGAGCACTTGGTTGAGAAATTACAGCTCGGTGCAGAATTTCTTGAGGACCGTATGATGAGAATATTGCAAAATTAATTTTCAAAGATGTAAAGAGAATAAGCGCCTCAAAGTTTCTGGCTACACTTCAGAGCTTTTGTAAATTTTTGTAAAGCTATAGAAGTGAAATTATGTCATCCTGACATAATACATGTCACAAGTTTTTCACTTTATTCCCGATATTTTATTGGATTTCTAGTTCGAAATGAACAATTATGGATCTATGGGAGATGATTCCCCAATAAAGGGGCCTGTAGCGTTCTTCGTTTATCTGAGGATCTGAAAATCATCGCTTGGAGGACTGAACCTGGTCGAAAGACCCTCTCGGTCATGAGCAAATGTAGGTAATATTATTTACTGCTTCCTTCTGGTTTTCTGTCCCTTTTTCTGTTTCAGATATTATGTCAAGATATTTTGTCGAAATGAATTCAAGATGACGAAAAAATTATTTTCAAATGAAAAAGATGCCATCCATCTTCTATAAACAAATTACTACACTTATGCGGGGAGACAGAATTTTTCCTGAGGTTTTTATCTGTGCTCTTGTATCATACGCAAATATTTATGGTACCCCGTTTACATTTCCTCTGCTAACACTGTGATATATCTTAGAATTGTAATGCTCGTTCTCAAAAGAATATATATATATAGTGAAATTATGGTGTTTTCCAAAGACTAGTGGATCTATCGAATCTTTCATGGAATGATGAATTCGCGGAAGAAATCAGTTTTCTTTTACCGTTCCTTAATTGGCTTATTATTCACAAATTTCAATTATATCACATGTCTGTGATGTTATACAGTGGTACTTATACCGTGATTCTCTTAATATTGTCTGAAAATGAAGAAGTATTACTTTTCTATTCTGTGATATTGTTAAAAGCACCTAGTACGCATGAGGTTTCCTTTCAACCCTGCTTTCCGAGCAGAGTTATGAAGAGATGATCTGGGTAAGTGATCGGGTAAGAGATCCAAGGGTTTCCGAACGTGGGTAGCTAATCCGATTAACTCGATCACTGATCGAGTAAGGACACAGAGGTTTCCGAACTGGGGTTAATGACACGGGTAAGGTAAACGAACACGGAGGGTTAGGAATCGTGTTAACTCGATCAAGTTGCCGAAACCGCCTACTGATACCGTTTGGTGTGTTTTGTTGTAAACTTGCACAATGTTTGTTACGGAAATATTTTAAGTGAGTTTAGTTCTGTTATGGTTATGCATAAATAAAGATGAATATAAATAAGGAGAATTCAAAGATGCGATAGAATTTGTTTTTTCCACTGAAGGTTGCGCTTTTTGGAAACTACGACCGGTCATCAAGGCATATGAATTGACATCTCATTTCATCAATACGCAAAATGTCAATTAGCGCAATACCATTGAAAGTGTCATGTGCTCGGATTGTTCGCGACTGTATGAAATAAAACTTACATTCCCCAGTATGATCTAATGATTTAATACATGAAAGTAGGAGCACCATTATTGTATTCATCTAAGTGTGAATATAAATCTCAGGTTGTCTCTGGTTCTATCTGTTATCTAGGTAGCAATCACTGGATCGAAATGGTCTACTTTCTTCCTCCGTTCATTTGTTCTAGTTAAATGATCAGATTTTTTTGTGACGATTTAGAGAAACTTTCGGACAAATCAGCATAACCACATAACCTAAGGTTCTTTATGAAAAATTTTCTAAGTCCCAAATAAACGTCGACCTTGTTATCGTTTCCTATTAAATCGAGGTCGTAGATCACGAATATGTCATTAGAAATCGTCCAGTGACAACCGTTTAGAAATTATGGCGGAAATAGTGAAAAAATTTCGAAATTTTGGTCAACTTTGAGACGTCGTGCCGACCAAAATAATGAAGCTGGGTGATGTCGAATTTTTTTACGTGCAGTTCGATCCTTTATCTATGAACTAAAACAGATTTCATCGTCCTACTCTCATCGAGTCGGTAATAATGATTTTTTGAAAAAAGGTCCAAAATTTTGGAACTTCAAGGACCTCTCACGTCCAGGACGATTTTTTTTTAAAATATCTGACCTTATATTCTTGTTCTACGCCCTCGAATTAGTAAGTGTGCCAAATTTCACGGCGATAGGAGTCGGAAAATTATTTTTCGAAAATTGAGATTTTCTTAAGGGTAACCCCTTAAAATTTTACCAAAAATCGAAAGTTCTCCGATCGACCTGAAATTTGAAACATATACTAATTCGAGGGCGTAGATTAAGAAAATCCAATCAGAATGTTAGTGGAGAGTCTGGTTCGTTTTTTATGGCCAGAAGAAAATCTAAAAAATTGGACCTTTTTTAAAAAAATCATAATTTTTCAACCAGAGGATCTTCGTCTATAAAATAATTGGCTACGTACTCACAAAGGACCCAGATATATCCAAAAAAATTCGATATTGTCCAGCCTTACGCGTTTGATCTGTACGACGGCCCAAAGTTGACCCAAATTTCGAAAATTTCTCACCAAATCCGGAATATTTTCCAAACCGAATCAGTTACGAAAAATCTAATTACAGATTCGTAATCTACGTGTTCGAATCCATAATATATGATGTGCATATTGTCATAGCTTCAAAAATAAAATTTCGCACGGAATCGCTAAATCTTACCCCCCACCCCACTGCGCTTTGATGTTTATTCGCGGTTCTTTATGAAAAATTTTTTAAGTCCCAAATAAATTTTTTTTTCGAAAATCGTCGACCTTGTTATCGTTTCCTATTAAATCGAGGTCGTAGATCACGAATATGTCATTAGAAATCGTCCAGTGACAACCGTTTAGAAATTATGGCGGAAATAGTGAAAAAATTTCGAAATTTTGGTCAACTTTGAGACGTCGTGCCGACCAAAATAATGAAGCTGGGTGATGTCGATTTTTTTTACGTGCAGTTCGATCCTTTATCTATGAATTAAAACAGATTTCATCGTCCTACTCTCATCGAGTCGGTAATAATGATTTTTTGAAAAAAGGTCCAAAATTTTGGAACTTCAAGGACCTCTCACGTCCAGGACGATTTTTTAAAAAAATATCTGACCTTATATTCTTGTTCTACGCCCTCGAATTAGTAAGTGTGCCAAATTTCACGGCGATAGGAGTCGGAAAATTATTTTTCGAAAATTGAGATTTTCTTAAGGGTAACCTCTTAAAATTTTACCAAAAATCGAAAGTTCTCCGATCGACCTGAAATTTGAAACATATACTAATTCGAGGGCGTAGATTAAGAAAATCCAATCAGAATGTTAGTGGAGAGTCTGGTTCGTTTTTTATGGCCCGAGGAAAATCGAAAAAATTGAACCTTTTTTAAAAAAATCATAATTTTTCAACCAGAAGACTTACGTCTATAAAATAAGTGGCTACGTACTCACAAAGGATCCAGATATAACCAAAAAAATTCGATATTGTCCAGCCTCACGCGTTTGATCTGTACGACGACCCAAAGTTGACCCAAATTTCGAAATTTTGGTCAACTTTGAGACGTCGTGCCGACCAAAATAATGAAGCTGGGTGATGTCGAATTTTTTCACGTGCAGTTCGATCCTTTATCTATGCAATGAAACAGATTTCATTGTCCTACTTTCATCGAGTCGGTAATAATGATTTTTTGAAAAAAGGTCCAAAATTTTGGAACTTCAAGGACCTCTCATGTCCAGGACGATTTTTTTTAAAAATATCTGACCTTATATTCTTGTTCTACGCCCTCGAATTAGTAAGTGTGCCAAATTTCACGGCGATAGGAGTCGGAAAATTATTTTTCGAAAATCGATATTTTCTTAAGGGTAACTAACCCCTTAAAATTTTACCAAAAATCGAAAGTTCTCCGATCGACCTGAAATTTGAAACATATACTAATTCGAGGGCGTAGATAAAGAAAATCCAATCAGAATGTTAGTGGAAAGTCTGGTTCGTTTTTTATGGCCAGAAGAAAATCTAAAAAATTGGACCTTTTTTAAAAAAATCATAATTTTTCAACCAGAGGATCTTCGTCTATAAAATAATTGGCTACGTACTCACAAAGGACCCAGATATATCCAAAAAAATTCGATATTGTCCAGCCTTACGCGTTTGATCTGTACGACGGCCCAAAGTTGACCCAAATTTCGAAAATTTCTCACCAAATCCGGAATATTTTCCAAACCGAATCAGTTACGAAAAATCTAATTACAGATTCGTAATCTACGTGTTCGAATCCATAATATATGATGTGCATATTGTCATAGCTTCAAAAATAAAATTTCGCACGGAATCGCTAAATCTTACCCCCCACCCCACTGCGCTTTGATGTTTATTCGCGGTTCTTTATGAAAAATTTTTTAAGTCCCAAATAAATTTTTTTTTCGAAAATCGTCGACCTTGTTATCGTTTCCTATTAAATCGAGGTCGTAGATCACGAATATGTCATTAGAAATCGTCCAGTGACAACCGTTTAGAAATTATGGCGGAAATAGTGAAAAAATTTCGAAATTTTGGTCAACTTTGAGACGTCGTGCCGACCAAAATAATGAAGCTGGGTGATGTCGATTTTTTTTACGTGCAGTTCGATCCTTTATCTATGAATTAAAACAGATTTCATCGTCCTACTCTCATCGAGTCGGTAATAATGATTTTTTGAAAAAAGGTCCAAAATTTTGGAACTTCAAGGACCTCTCACGTCCAGGACGATTTTTTAAAAAAATATCTGACCTTATATTCTTGTTCTACGCCCTCGAATTAGTAAGTGTGCCAAATTTCACGGCGATAGGAGTCGGAAAATTATTTTTCGAAAATTGAGATTTTCTTAAGGGTAACCTCTTAAAATTTTACCAAAAATCGAAAGTTCTCCGATCGACCTGAAATTTGAAACATATACTAATTCGAGGGCGTAGATTAAGAAAATCCAATCAGAATGTTAGTGGAGAGTCTGGTTCGTTTTTTATGGCCCGAGGAAAATCGAAAAAATTGAACCTTTTTTAAAAAAATCATAATTTTTCAACCAGAAG
The DNA here is from genome assembly GCA_958510865.1 of Myrrha octodecimguttata. Taxonomy (NCBI): domain Eukaryota; kingdom Metazoa; phylum Arthropoda; class Insecta; order Coleoptera; family Coccinellidae; genus Myrrha; species Myrrha octodecimguttata. The sequence goes on along the minus strand of OY294059.1, from coordinate 74,562,454 downwards.
ACTTACGTCTATAAAATAAGTGGCTACGTACTCACAAAGGATCCAGATATAACCAAAAAAATTCGATATTGTCCAGCCTCACGCGTTTGATCTGTACGACGACCCAAAGTTGACCCAAATTTCGAAATTTTGGTCAACTTTGAGACGTCGTGCCGACCAAAATAATGAAGCTGGGTGATGTCGAATTTTTTCACGTGCAGTTCGATCCTTTATCTATGCAATGAAACAGATTTCATTGTCCTACTTTCATCGAGTCGGTAATAATGATTTTTTGAAAAAAGGTCCAAAATTTTGGAACTTCAAGGACCTCTCATGTCCAGGACGATTTTTTTTAAAAATATCTGACCTTATATTCTTGTTCTACGCCCTCGAATTAGTAAGTGTGCCAAATTTCACGGCGATAGGAGTCGGAAAATTATTTTTCGAAAATCGATATTTTCTTAAGGGTAACTAACCCCTTAAAATTTTACCAAAAATCGAAAGTTCTCCGATCGACCTGAAATTTGAAACATATACTAATTCGAGGGCGTAGATAAAGAAAATCCAATCAGAATGTTAGTGGAAAGTCTGGTTCGTTTTTTATGGCCAGAAGAAAATCGAAAAAATTGGACCTTTTTTAAAAAAATCATAATTTTCCAACTAGAGGACCTTCGTCTATAAAATAATTGGCTACGTACTCACAAAGGACCCAGATATAACCAAAAAAATTCGATATTGTCCAGCCTTACGCGTTTGATCTGTACGACGGCCCAAAGTTGACCCAAATTTCGAAAATTTCTCACCAAATCCGGAATATTTTCCAAACCGAATCAGTTACGCAAAATCTAATTACAGATTCGTAATCTACGTGTTCGAATCCATAATATATGATGTGCATATTGTCATAGCTTCAATAGTCGAAATGGTAGCGAAAAAAAGAAGCATAGAATTCTATCATCTTGGATTTGCGCAAAATCATAGAACAGATTGAACTCCTCTGACTAAACTCATTCTATTATCTGTGACTACACTCATCTGCATTTAGAAGTAGAAGTCAGTGTACAATAACAATTTCATGCGGGTACAATGAACAAACCTGATCTATTGTCGTCTAACACTGTCATAAAAGCTGCTTTTTGGGTTCAAGCATTGAGTATTGATGTAATACTCAATGGTTCAAGTAAAATTGATATCCAAACGTCAAACAAATGAACACTCGTCAATTAGGGCCGTATTCATAGATGCTCCTTGAGGCTTCCTTACTGAAGGCCGCCTTGAATTCGCTTTTCTATGTTTCTATGCAAACAAACTTGTATTTGTTTGCATAGAAAAGCGAATTCAAGGCGGCCTTCAGTAAGGAAGCCTCAAGGAGCATCTATAAATACGGCCCTTAGTAAAGTATCAATGACTGTCTCGATTAAATTCAATATTTTGCGTTGCTGAAACGACTCGATCTTAAGTTTCATTTGAAATTGAAAATATCTAAAGCTTACTTCACACCAGGTTTTTTCTCTTTCTTTGTAGGCTTATGCTCTGTCAAAACTTCTTTGATTCTGGGCTCTATATCAGGAAAGGGATTGTTTAAAACGTCGGTTTTTAGTATCTTATGCGGATAAACTGGTCTTTCCTCTTCTATAAGCCCTTCTTGTAATCTTATCATATTGAAGATTGTGTCTCCTGTCACTTTACCGAATATGGTATGTTTATTTTGTAACTCTGGTGTTGCCCCTAATGTGAAGAAAAATTGGGATCCGTTGTCGTCTTTACCTGTAAATATATGAAATGAAAGGTTAAATGCAATTTGTTCTCATAATAGAAACATTATATTCCCTTCAACATAAGAGTTTATCGAAATAATGGTTCTTGAAGAAGAGAGAGATCCAGTTTAATATTAATCTTATATGTTAGTTTATATACAGGGTAATTCTAGAGGATTGAGTGCAATTAGGATGCACAGAAGATAAGGTGAATTCAAAATTCGAAAATTACAAACATCGTGATGAAATGATAACGCGCTGTTCCCCAGAACAAGCGCGTTAAAATGTGTTCATACAATATAACACAAGTTTCTGCCCATCAGGACCTGTAGAAAGATTGTTTTCTGTAGCAGGTTTTATTCATTCCCCAACAAGAGGCTGTTTGTCTGATACTACATTAAAAAATCTTTTGTTTCTGAAAAGAAATTCTTTATTTAGCGATAAAATGGCTGAGTTGAATTAGTTGCACTCTTTCAACATTTTACGTAACACCTGAATGTATTTTGTAATTTGTATTTCAAATACAAATAGTTAAAATACTGTATTTTGTACTTTATATTTCAAATACCCGACTTGAAAGTATTTTGTATTTTGTATTTCAAATACCCGCGGGAAAGTATTTTGTAATTTGTATTTCAATTAAGCCAAGCATGTATTTTGCCCAGCCCTGACTAGGGCATTGAATTGCTTATGCGGGATTATTGTAATTAACTAGTTCAAATGAATACAAATATTTTGAAAGTTATTTTGAAGGTAGAGATCATATAGTTTCCGAATTATTGAACATGAGACAGTTATACATATTTGAATGCATAGTGCATCAGATGAATAACAATGCATGTGTTTGACCACTCGTTTCAGCTGATGTCCTTTTGGGTCGATCAAAAAAACCGTAGAGGAACACAGGTGAAATGAAGCATTTCAGGGAATACAATGAATCAAACAGGAGTAAATTTCGAGAACGACTAGCAGACGCAGACTGGAGGCAAATACTACAGTGTGGTGATGCGGCGGGTATGTTCACATCGTTTCATACTGAATTCATGCGCATCTTTGACTACAGATTTCCTATTAAAACCAAGAAAATTTCCAACCACACAAGAAGAAAGAATACATATAGAGCTGATAAAATCCTTGAGATGAAAGAAAACTGGAGGCCCTTCACACAATAATGATGCTTCAGAAGGAGGCACGTTCAAACAGTTGCTACAGGGCTTACAGAGAACTAAACAGAGCAGAAATCAATCAGACAAAGAAGGACTATTTCTGATAGATTGTTTTATTCCTCAAACAGGCAGAAGGAAGTGTGGAAGATAATTAGACAGGAGACATACAGACTCCCCAATCGCTATGGCGGAACCTCGAGCTTAGCTTCTGATGACTTTAGTGAGCACTTTTCGGAGATCTGCAGTGGATTGAGGATAGATGCACGGGGCAAAGAGATTCCACCTAAACAGGACTCACGGAACGTGAAACACGCGGGCGAGGGTGGCTCGTGCTTTTTACAGGAGAAGAATCAATAAAAACCATTATTCGCAACTACTGCTAAGCGATACGCCCTCTGGCGATAGAAATTCGAACACTTCCAAGCTAGTAGTTTTTCGACGTGCCTGTTATTCTAACGTAATTTGCTTACTTTAGGAGCTCATTTTCGAGCTTTTGTGTTGTTCTCCGAGTTGAAATTTTGGTATACCGAAAGTGTTTATAATATTCATCAATCGATTTCTTCCTTTCCGATTAAAATTTTCGATTGTATTAATTCGAAATGGCATCCTCCCGAAATGACTATTGTTGTGTGCCACAACTCAATGTTATTCATGGTCAAAGAAAGAATGATCATCTAATGCCTCTAGTTTCGATTTTTTCCAAAGCAAAATGAAAGTGAAGTTAATTTGGAAACAGCATTTGGCAGGGAACTCAATGATAGAAGAAAGGCCTAGCTTTAGAAATTGAAGATTTGAAAACAGGTCACGAAATACATGAAAGTATCATCAATTCTCGAAAACCCATAGTGCAAAATCTATTCAAGGAGGTTAAATCTAATACACTATATTTTTTGAACTCTTGAAACTCTAATTGGAGATGGTTCATCATATTCGACAAGAACTCAATATTCATATAAAGTTTAGTAAGTTGCCATGTGCTTCCTCGAATTTGATATTTTTCCGAATTATCTAACTGCCTGAACATCACACTACTGGCAACTTGTATCAATTTTAATTTTTGGAATTTTCAGATGGCTTTGAGAATGGCTTGATAGCCGAAACATGTTAGCCTGTATGAAAGAAGAATAAAGAGTTCAAAAAATATAGTGTATTAGATTTAACCTCCTTGAACATGAAAGTATGTTCACTGCATTTCTCTGAAGATGTTTATTTTCATAAAGGTAAATTACCTACAATGTATTCATTTCGAAACAACTTCATGTCATGATGTTCTCAGGTGTAATTGAAAATAAGAGAATTTTGAAGAAAATTGCTGCAGAGAAACCAGCAGCTACCTAATTCACATACACAAAATCATATTCTAGAAGATGGATCTGGTTGAAAACCTGACAGAAACTAGATATACTGTTTGAGTTGATAATACCTGAAGTTGTTCATATAAATGCATTAATACCTTTCATTTCTATATATAGAGGTAGGTTGAACCAGCTGTGACATTTTTCATTTTGTATGTGTATCTTAAGCTGCTGTTATATGATAATGAAATCAATTATATGTCTATCTGTTTCCTTTTCTTTAGAAATACGATGCAAAAGAACTAAAGCAGAAAATCTGTTTTCATTTTATTGATTCACTCGTTTGTAAACAAAGAACAAGTCATATCATTTGGACTGATTCTAGATTTACCACATACTATAGCCTTCATTCAGCACTTCTTCACATAAATAAAAGACCTTAAATTACTTATTGAGGTGCCTATTTTTCCAGAAATTCAAGTAAACTTAGATATTGGTTCATTTTGATCCACCAAGCAACATACACTAAAATAACACCGAAATCATCCTCCAGGAACGATTTAAAGTTCGATTTTATATCGTGATCCAAACGAAAAGTTCCTTCTCAAGAAATCTTACACAAAATTATAATAATTTCTTCAAATATTTAAGCTCTGCTTAATAAATATTCGTTCACCACCACATTTCTAAGGTTTGTTTACATAAAACTACTAGCTTGGACAGGTTCCAAATTTATCCGTTATGGCGCTGGCATCTTCGCAGAAGTTCCCAATTGGACGTATACGGACGAAGCAGACCTCAGACATCTTCGGAGTCGACACAAAACTATAAAAGAAGTCGCAGAAGAACTTAAATGGCCACTTACTGTCCTTTTGAATCGGTGTATGGTGGAAAGTGTCTTTCCAGAGGAACTAAAGATTGCTAAGGTCACACCAAAATTAAAAAAGGGTGAAGTTAACTTGTGTAACAGCTACAGGCCAATATCGATTCTTCCAGCAATATCTAAGGTTTTTGAGATGGCCATTAGAAATAGACTGATTGGGTACCTGGACAGTAGCGGACTACTGAATGACAACTAGCATGGTTTCAGAAAGGGGAGATCTACAAAGTCGGCTGTTCTAAGATGTCTGAAATCAGTAATACTTGCCTTGGAAAATGACCAACTAGTGGAACTTGTTCTGTACGATTTGAGCAAGGCATTTGACACTGTGGGTCATGAGGTGCTCCTGGAGAAGCTCAGAAACTGTGGGGTCAGAAGACTGCCGAACGATCTAATAAGGAGTTACCTGAATAATAGAAGACAACATATGTCTTCTGGAATGGAAGATTGTCGAAACCGTGGCTCATCCGCCAGAGAGTACCTCAGGGTTCGGTGTTGGGACCTTTGCTGTTCGTCGTCTACATGAATGACCTCGACAATGAAAAATATAAAACAACGCTTTAGGCAGATAACACGGCCCAACTTATAATAGCTGACAGGATTGCCGAGCTAGAAAACATGAAGGCTGAGGTAATGCAGAGCACTTCGAATTGGTTTGCATTAAATAACATAAAACAGAATTCCTCAACTTCAAGCACAATGAGGAAAAGACTGTGAAGTTTCTGGGTGTACATTTCGACATCGAAAGTGACACGGGCGGTCCATGTCCGGAGTTTACTACCAAGATTGTCCTCATCCCTGTATGCCATAAGAAGAATGATATATTTGACAGATCATAAGGCTGCAAAGACTGTGTATTCTTTGAATATTCGCAGCATTATCTCTTATGGTATACTAGCATGGGGAGCAACAACTGGACTCAGCGGCGTTTTTCTTCTGCAGAAAAAGGCAATCCTTGTTGTGTGACTTGGCTCGGACCGACAGCTGTCGAGAGTCTTTCAAGAAGGAGAGTGCTAACTGTACAGGCAGTCTATATATAGGAAGCAGTGAAATACGTGCATTGTCATGTATCAGATTTCGCAAGAAATTCTGACTACCATAAAAACTACACAAGGACAGCTGACAAACTGCTAGCATCAGTTTACTGTAAAAAGAAAACCCAACATAACTATCAATGTTGGGGGATCAAGTTCTATAACCACCTTCTTGTGACATTAAGAGAAGACCATTGAGACTATTCACGAAATGGGTCAAGAGCTACTTGCATAGCAAGGCCCCATGAACCTTTGAGGATTTCTGATTTTTTGTTTGTGTACTTTGCTATTTAGATTGTTTTGTGCTGACGTGTCATGTAGTATGTTTGATGAGAAAATAGATATGACATGATATGAATTACGTTGATCATAACTTTTCTATGAGATATAGATGTGGACAATCACTGCGTGTGCTGCCTATTTGCAAAATTCATTTAAAGCGATGTTTTGAATACTTAGGACCAAAGTTTTTCAATAGTTTGTCTCCTGTTCTGAAGGATATAAATCTGAAAAATAAGCACAAAAGACATGAACTAGCGGAGTATATCAGACAGAATTATGGATAATTTTAGGTGCAATGACGTATGATGCTTCTCTTCTTTGTTGTGCTTGAGGAACTTTGCCAAGATATTTAAAATTTTTAAGAAAAATTTTATTTTTACATTCTCTCCTTCCTGGAATCATTGTGAGCGTTGTTATGTATGGGATGGATGTGATGTGGGGGCTAGGTTGGTTTTGTATGGTTGATGTATTCAGTAACTGTGAGAAGCAATACAGCATACAAGCTCAGCTTAGGTTGTATATTTCTCAATACTAAAATGATATTATACTCTGATTGTTGCTTGTAAACCGAATAAATTATTATTATCATAATATAAAAAGCAATTACCTGCATTCGCCATAGCAAGTAGACCTCTTCGGGTAAATCGCAGACGTTGATGGAACTCATCTTTGAAGGGTTCTCCATATATTGATTCGCCACCTGTTCCGTCCCCATTTGGATCACCCCCTTGTACTATGAAATCAGGAATTACTCTATGAAAGATCAAATTGTTGTAGTATCCTTCTAAACATAACTGTATGAAATTCCTGCAGGTTTTGGGAGTCTCCTTTGTCCATAATTCGATATCGATATCTCCAACAGTTGTTTTCATCAATATCTGAAATGTTTTTTCATTATAAGTAGTTCAGACAAAGCTTGTGCTATATTACTTTTCCAGAGGTGGGGGGTTCCAATATATATACGTTACTCATTTTGAAACAAAATGTTTCAAGTTCCAATGTCGAACGTCGAAAACAATATTATTGTTATTATTATTGAATATTATGTGGAATAAAAATAATTTGTTTTTTGTTTATGTGCGAAAAATTAGGGGTTAATATTTCATAGAATATTTATTTTCTACTTTATTCATGACAAAGTCTGTGGTCCTCAAAAAGATTCACAGAATGAAAACAATATTTACATTTACTTTATGTTATGAATAAATGTATATTTTAACTAAGCAGATAACACAAATATTCAAATAGTGGATAAATTATATCTTATTTATTTACGAGCACAAGTGGGAAATCTCCTGATGGCTGTGTGCGTTGCAATTGTTGGGAAGGATGTATGTGAAGATTTGAATACCTTTCGTTCAGCTCTATCTCAAAGTACTTTTTCAGAATTCTCCCAAATTTTTCTGTTGTTTGAATCCTGATGAGGAATTAAGTTATCAATACAAAGTGCTTTCATCTCTTGATATTGTGGAAGAAAAAATCAATGGAGTACATAAACCATCTGACAATAGAGAACCATTTCTTGGCATGTTATATGCCATCGAAACACATAAAATGTATCCTTTGCAATGAGTAGAAATAGAATAATATTGCAGAAAATTTTGTAACCAAGAAAATGAAACTAGAAATGGTGTTTCGCCCATGTTATTTTCAATTGCTTTGCTTTCAAAATAGACCAAAACAATATTGGCTATTGAGAAATTGCAACGAATTCATATATTTCTGTTTGTGTGATGATTACTAGTGTCTTAAATGTCTATCTGTGGCCAATCAGAATAGGTAAAACAAAGTATCATAGAGCAATAGCATCAATTCAACAACTGTCTGCTAGATCATGCTATTTTCAAAGAACAGAAAGACCAACATGTGTGCTGAATTAGAAATCACTAGAAACGTATGAAAATGGTCATCGTTCACACAACAGCTTACGTACGTAAATATATGATTACAGCGCTCCAGATAACAAATTGACATACGTCTATGTACGTTTTTAGCAATGATAGAATTATTTTTAGACGAAGTCACAAATAATATTGGAAAAATATATTATTTCGTTCACAATGGTGAATTCTTATACAAATAGGAAGCTCCATTTCGAAAACGATGAAGTGAAAATGTATTCGAGTGTGAATGAATAAGTAACTTAAATATTCATACTAAAGTGAATGAAAATTTATCACGAATAAGAAATAAAATGTATTTGAAAATTTAATATATAAAGAAGAAAATATTTGGTAGAAACAATAGCTAATATTTTAAAAGAGAATGATACTTTTCAAAACAAGGACTACACAAAGCCCAATACCACACTTTTGTGTGTATGAACCTTCAAGCTGTCGAAACTTAATATTTGTAGAGAAGATTTGGGGCTTGCTCATGAATTATTCATAATGGGTAATATCCACCCAATGATTTCGTAGTTATAACCATTCAAAATTTTATGTTCCTAATATTTCCACAAATACGAATTGGATCAGATTGAAATTCAGTGCTTGAGTGAAAAATGACACTTTGAAGGTTCATGCAGAATTTTGGTGAGGAGCCTATGATCTTTCTGTCAGGAAGGGAAGATGCGTTTGGCAGGGTCAGTATGTGAAAAGATGACCACTTTGGTAACCAATTTGAGCATGTGGGCTAATGCTGCTGTTTTTTGCTTTTGATCTCATATTTATTTTTGGTATCACTTGATTTTGAAGTATCTAATAATGTGTTCGGAAATGCAATTTTGTTGCCACTTTCAGATAGGTCTGAATCACTGTAGTCTATTTGGTCAGCTTTTATATAATTATTTGAATTCATCAGATTCAATTGTAATGATCAATTCGCATACATATTCCGCTTTTTTGTCGGAAAAAATAACGGATGCTGCCATTTTTTTGAACTAAATCAATACCAGTCATTTTTGCTTTATTTAATCTACGCCGAAGAATAAAAGCAAGATGCATAGTGTTCAAGATCAACTTTGAGCATTATTTTCTTGTATGTTGCAAGTTATGTATGACTTTTGAAATATTGGTTTCGATCACATGCTAGTATGTTTTGATCCTCAATACAAATATGGTGTAGAAATCTGCAGACTATTTCAGAATAACGAAAAATCTGCAAAGTTTGCAATGTTTATTCGAAATTGACCACGAAAGCAGAAGTTGCACTATTTTGATGTGGTCACTTGCGAGAGGTGAGCCTTCTGCTTTAACTGTGATTATTTTGCCTCTAGGTTCATAAAATTTTGCACGTATACTTTCTGATGATATGGTATCTGGAGAGGGAAATATTTCATTAATTTTCCAACCAAAACAATATTATGGAAGACATTTTTCCACATTTGGATGCAGCTTTCTATTTTCAACCTGTTTTCACGAGAACAGTTCGAAAATCAATTTCTCTATCCAATAATATGATTGAAGCGTATAAGTGTTCAATTTTCAGTGGAAAATTTCTTCAATGATTTTTAATAATAGTAAAAATTGGTATATCAAAACTACAATGGAATTGAAGGGAAAAAATATTCAAATTTCATTTTTCTTTGTACGGTGTTCTTCTCGAAATTCAACGTAGAATTCAAGTATGCGAAGATGTAAATCAGTTCAAAAAAATCATTCAACCTAGTCGATGAAAACAATCTATTCTATCAATATCCAAAATTTCAGTCCTATATCTTGAAAAATGAAGATTTTAGGGGGTGAACCCGATTCCTATGACAGCCGGTATATCAGTTTTCAGCTCTACCGGATATTAATTCTTGAAATTGGGAAAACAAAATTTGGAATGCAGATATCTGCTGAATCTTCTAGTGGAATTTACCCATTCTTGGATTCAAACTCTGTATTCCATGCTTCAATCTGCTTCATGAATTTCGACACTAAAAGTTGTTTTTCAGAAGCTATTGTGTTCACGATCGGCCGTTTGTTTTTTTCTGATTTCCATACATTTCAAATGGATTCCTGAAGATCATGGTCACATTCGATCTCGAGATGATCGGAATTGAGATTTGAAACTTATGCATAAGTATTCCAACACAGATTATCTTCCATGTACATACAGTACATAACTATATTTGGCCTTTGCTGGTAACATAATAAAATTCACATTGTGTTTTTGTTTTTCACTTACAATTAGATATGGATATGTAACCAACACAAAAATCAAATTAATTATTGTAGTTGATTCTTCTAATATGGCTCTAAGAGATAATGAAATTAGATCGGTAAGCTTTATGGACAATATCTGAAATTAGCTTGAGTTCAAAAGTATATGATTTTATTTGTAGATGTTCCGAAAAATACATGCTGAATATACAGACATAGTTTGCAATCCCTTTCATACACCTGGGGAACCAATTACATTCAAGTGAGTATATAATTTCGAATATATTATATGCTAGTTTATTCATATTAGGAATAATGTGGCTGATATTCATCTCGATAAGCCCTTATCCTAGGCTCATTCCTATTTCGAATGTGTCTGATCTCATTGATCCAAAAAAACCGTAACTTTAATTTTTTCTTAGAAGTTGTAAAATTTGATTGTTTTCGAACACGTTATACTTATATGCATGCGCACTTCATTTCCGGTCGGGTGCCCGCTCATTATACAGGGTGAGTCTTTGACCTTGCGTAATATTTTAACAGAAGATTCCTGAAGCCAAAAGAAACACTTTTTTTCCTTACCATTTTTTCCGATTCAGCCTGGTTCGTAAGATACAGACTGTTGAAAATTAATGAAAAAATTTAATTTTCGATTATATCTCGCGAACGATCTCATCGAATGAGATGATTTTTGGAATATAGTTTTTTATTGATACGATGAATTCATGGATTACAAAATTTCATCCACATCCTCCAGTTTCTTCAATATGACCCTAACATTTCATAAAAATACCAGAAATTCAAGGAATCCAACTTTTAAAAATAATTTGAATGCTATTCAACGAATTTTTGACCATTTTGGAAGGTATAAGTATTCCTTATTTTTTTTCGTATGATGCGCCGTTTTCGAGTAATCTGAAATTCAAGAATAAAAAATATCTGTGAAATTCCGAGAATTGGGTACTTTGGCTGAATGCAACTCTGTTCAAAAAATTCACAGTATTCAATTTTTCCGCGTTGCCACGTCTAAAAGTTGAGAATGGAATCCTAGCATTTTTTATTTGGAATGATTTGTAAGCGGAATAGCCGACTTTGGCCAATTCACAATGGACTTAACCGTAAGAATCCCGCAACTCGTGCGTAAAAATCAAAGAGGAAATTACAAAATTCATAAGTACCAACATCTTCACAATAGGTTCAACTTTGCTTTTGCCTTCCATAAGTCGAATGCAGTTCTATTCTTATTCCTTATGATTTCTGTTGTCTAATTCTTATATTTTATGTATAAGTAAATTTACGGTTAAGTTATGTCCATTGTAAATTGACTATCAGTGCGAAAGTGGAGTAATATGAATAAGCTCACCCCAACTTCTACAATTTAAATACTCCTAATGTCCAAGCAAATTTCCACACCACTATCAGAAACTTTGATAGTATTTATTTTGAGGTATTCTTCAAATGCGCTTTCATAAAATAACAACCCATGGTGGAAGAAAACCATCATGACATAACCTTAAAACCACGGAGCCACAGATTTATTTTTTTTTTTTTTTTTTTTTTTTTTTTTTTTTTTTCTATCTTTTACTGTGCTTGGCCATTTCGAACCATCCACACATCGAACATATCATTGGTTTCAGATTCTTTCAAATCGCCACCACCTAGACACTTCACAACATCCATGACCTCGCCGGGATTCGAACCCGGTACCTTCAGCATCCTAGAACATGTTTCCACCCTCTAGTCTACCGAGGTAGTCCCACAGATTTATAGTTCAGTTCAGAATCATAGACTATACAAGTGTATACATAGAATTAGCATACTGTGTGTTGTTTGATTTCGAAGAGTTCTTTCTTTCTGTTCGTCAATTTGGCAACGTTTGCACCACAGAACACTATATTTACTTTATGGTTTGTACGTTCATAGATAAATTAGGTACATCTGTTATATTCATTTATGAAAATGAAAGTTTGAATGGGTTATGTCTGAATCTGATAATTCTTGGAGAAAATGAAATAAACAAAGAAAATTAATAATTACAAATTGAAGATGAATCTCAAAGCTAATATGAGTGATAGCTAGATGAATTCCTCATGATCGAAAATGAAACCAAGAGAAGAATATTCAACTTTTATCGCCCACGAAATTTAGAATACCTAACTTGTTTATTGTACTATCAAAACAACTTTTTTCACCAACTGGAATGTAAAAAGTAAGTTGATGCTTGTTTTCATAACAGTTGCTAATTTCGAAGATTTGAATGGTATTTTTTAGGCTCGGAAAAACTTCAGTGTTCAGGTTTCCAGGGGCGGCTAGCCTATTATGAAAATTTATAATGCCTATATCTTTTTATCTAGGCCGAATCGGAAAAAATGGTAGAGGACAAATGTGTTCCTTTCAGCTTCGAGAATCTTCTGTTAAAGTATTCTGCAAGGTCAAAGAATCACCCTGTATACTACTGGTCAAAGCGGAAATATTGCGACTCCAGTAATTCTCAAAAACATTTAGCTGGATTCATTTTAATTCTAGTGAATCCACCATCATCTCGGATCCTTACTATGGACATCTACCTGCAATCTTACCCCTTACTTGATTTCGAGAACTTCATATAAAAATTTTAGCTCTAGTGTAGGTAGAATAAAGATTTGTTACTTGTTTTTGCGTAAAATTCATGTTCTACACCACACTCCACTGCCTTCCATTCGTTGGTGCATATGAGTGTTTAGTATAGATAATTTAACACTCTGTATCAAATTCGATATTGTCCAGCTTCACGCGTTTGATCTGTACGACGGCCCAAAGTTGACCCAAATTTCGAAAATTTCTCACCAAATCCGGAATATTTTCCAAACCGAATCAGTTACGCAAAATCTAATTACAGATTCGTAATCTACGTGTTCGAATCCATAATATATGATGTGCATATTGTCATAGCTTCAAAAATAAAATTTCGCACGGAATCGCTAAATCTTACCCCCCACCCCTCTGAGCTTTGATGTTTATTCGCGGTTCTTTATGAAAAATTTTTTAAGTCCCAAATAAATTTTTTTCTTCGAAAATCGTCAACCTTGTTATCGTTTCCTATTAAATCGAGGTCGTAGATCACGAATATGTCATTAGAAATCGTCCAGTGACAACCGTTTAGAAATTATGGCGGAAATAGTGAAAAAATTTCGAAATTTTGGTCAACTTTGAGACGTCGTGCCGACCAAAATAATGAAGCTGGGTGATGTCGAATTTTTTTACGTGCAGTTCGATCCTTTATCTATGAATTAAAACAGATTTCATCGTCCTACTCTCATCGAGTCGGTAATAATGATTTTTTGAAAAAAGGTCCAAAATTTTGGAACTTCAAGGACCTCTCACGTCCAGGACGATTTTTTTAAAAAATATCTGACCTTATATTCTTGTTCTACGCCCTCGAATTAGTAAGTGTGCCAAATTTCACGGCGATAGGAGTCGGAAAATTATTTTTCGAAAATTGATATTTTCTTAAGGGTAACCCCTTAAAATTTTACCAAAAATCGAAAGATCTCCGATCGACCTGAAATTTGAAACATATACTAATTCGAGGGCGTAGATTAAGAAAATCCAATCAGAATGTTAGTGGAAAGTCTGGTTCGTTTTTTATGGCCCGAGGAAAATCGAAAAAATTGGACCTTTTTTAAAAAAATCATAATTTTTCAACCAGAAGACTTACGTCTATAAAATAAGTGGCTACATACTCACAAAGGATCCAGATATAACGAAAAAAATTCGATATTGTCCAGCCTCACGCGTTTGATCTGTACGACGACCCAAAGTTGACCCAAATTTCGAAATTTTGGTCAACTTTAAGACGTCGTGCCGACCAAAATAATGAAGCTGGGAGATGTCGAATTTTTTCACGTGCAGTTCGATCCTTTATCTATGCAATAAAACAGATTTCATCGTCCTACTTTCATCGAGTCGGTAAAAATGATTTTTTGAAAAAAGGTCCAAAATTTTGGAACTTCAAGGACCTCTCACGTCCAGGACGATTTTTACGGCGATAGGAGTCGGAAAATTATTTTTCGAAAATCGATATTTTCTTAAGGGTAACCCCTTAAAATTTTACCAAAAATCGAAAGATCTCCGATCGACCTGAAATTTGAAACATATACTAATTCGAGGGCGTAGATAGAGAAAATCCAATCAGAATGTTAGTGGAGAGTCTGGTTCGTTTTTTATGGCCAGAAGAAAATCTAAAAAATTGGACCTTTTTTAAAAAAATCATAATTTTTCAACTAGAGGACCTTCGTCTATAAAATAATTGGCTACGTACTCACAAAGGACCCAGATATAACCAAAAAAATTCGATATTGTCCAGCCTCACGCGTTTGATCTGTACGACGGCCCAAAGTTGACCCAAATTTCGAAAATTTCTCACCAAATCCGGAATATTTTCCAAACTGAATCAGTTACGCAAAATCTAATTACAGATTCGTAATCTACGTGTTCGAATCCATAATATATGATGTGCATATTGTCATAGCTTCAAAAATAAAATTTCACACGGAATCGCTAAATCTTACCCCCCACCCCTCTGCGCTTTGATGTTTATTCGCGGTTCTTTATGAAAAATTTTCCCAAATAAATTTTTTTCTTCGAAAATCGTCGACCTTGTTATCGTTTCCTATTAAATCGAGGTCGTAGATCACGAATATGTCATTAGAAATCGTCCAGTGACAACCGTTTAGAAATTATGGCGGAAATAGTGAAAAAATTTCGAAATTTTGGTCAAATTTGAGACGTCGTGCCGACCAAAATAATGAAGCTGGGTGATGTCGAATTTTTTTACGTGCATTCAAATCTCCCATTTTTTTATTTATTTATTATTTGTTTATGGAATTTACTCAAACTAATAACGATATTATCGGATCGGTTGAATGACATTTTTACAATTATATCCACATTACACAAATATGCCCCCAGAATCTGTGTTATACTCACAGAGTCTTCATAATCTGTGAGTACACTTCTTTCTTTTCTCTTTCTTTGGTGACGAACAAAAGAAGAGAGAGAGGGAGGTTGGATGAAAATAAAAACGCACCCTTTGTGATATATTCTATTGATTTGTTCCTTTGTGTCCATGAACTATACTACTGTACTCCAGCGTAGATACTGTAGCACAGATACCATTCACTGTGTTTTGTTGTAAACTTGCACTCTGTTCGTTGTGGAAATGTTGAAAGTAGGTGAACTCATAGACTAGGAGTGCGTTTCTTTCGGAAGTCAGCCTGACGGCCAACTGCGTAAACACAATAACTTCCGAAAGAATCAACTTAGAAACTCGATATTTGTAGAGAAGGTTTGGACCTTAATTACGAAGGCCGAATTCGTGAATGGGTAAAATCCACCCAATGATTCCGTAGATATACCCAATCAAAATTTTATTTTTCCAATATTTCCAAAAATACAGATCAGATCGAATTGAAATACAGTACTTCATCGAAAATAACAGTTCGAAGTTTCATACAGAATTTAATGAGGATGATATGATGAGAAAATCATAGAAATTTTTTTTTCAAATTGTTCTAATAACACGATTATCACGAAATTTTGCATAAAGTTGTCTTTCAGCATCTTGAAACTAGCTGTGAAGTTTAATCAGGACTGAATCAGTATTTCTCGAGTAATACCGAAAAAATCATCGATATCGAGAAGAAAACCTCGAAATTTGACATATTTTTTCCCGATATCTCCAAATCTTATGATCGTATCGAACTGAAATTTAGTACACTGCTGTGAAATTAGAAGGTCAAAGTGTGAGTATAATTTTTTTTTGATATGATTAATGGTTTCCGAAAAAAAAATTTTTTTGTAAAAAAATTTCGAAAAATTTTTTTTTTTTAATTTACCGACAATATGATCTTGACGAAATTTGGCTCAAAGTTGCGCGTCGTTATACTCCACCAAACTGCCAAGTTTGAATCCAATCGCTTGAGTAGTTTCTGAAATAAAAAATAAATAACTTCAAAACTTCAAGTGCCTATAACTCCGAAACTATTCGACCGATTTGGCCCATTAACGAACTTAACCGCGGCATTCTGATGCGCAACCTATCCTGAAAGTTTCAAGTAGCTAGCTTGCTTCTGTCGACAGTTATCGTGTCTACGGACGGCCGGCCGGACAGAATCAATTTTGACACCGGATTCGTCATCAGTGAGTCCAACCTAGTCGATTGAGACCATTTTCGGCTCAATCATCCAAAATTACAGACATTTGGACAAAACGATAGCACGCTGTTCCCCTAGAACATGCGCGCAAAAATAACCAACATTGCGCATTCTCGTTGAAGTTCATCCCGAAAAAAATTTCAAAAAATAATCACTGAAGCCTGCAGAACGACACCCCGTTTCCTCCTAAATTTCACGCATTTCCACAGCGAGTAGGTATTAAGGTTTTAACGAGGTTTAATGAAACTTGCATGTGGCTGTGTTGCCGAGCCGTCATTTACCAACATTTGGTAATATTTGCTCTTAAGTAGTCCGTTCAGTTCAGCTACTCTATATTTCTGACGATTGATGCGCATCGAAGTGGCCGGAATTAGCAGATTTCAATTCTGATATATATATATATATATATATATTTGGCTATTCCAGAAAAGTTACTGTTACAAAAAGTAATTGAATTTAATGGTCGCTTTTTCCTAGTGTAATTCCTGTTTTAAGGATATCCAGATTAGAGTATATTATTTAAAAAATCCTCCTGAAATAAACATTTATTCTTAAAGTATCTGATGACAATTTTTTTCTTTCAGATCTTTCACAACAAGTATGAAGAATATCATGACTGGTACAGTTTGAAGTATTATACATTTCTTGTTACAGTTATTATTCCAGAAATATTATTTGGTTTTTCAAAATAGTATGAGTGACATGTAATATAAAACTTTGAATTAAATTTGGTAGATACCTACCAATATGTTTCATAATTCTACTGATACTCGCGAGGAACTGCAATGAGTTGTATGTTTGGTTATTGAAGTCAATCATAGAATGAGTTTTTCACCAGATATGTAATATACAATTTTCTGAGTTTAACCTTCGGCCCAACATTAGTTTTCTTTCATGATGCTTGGTTGAATCAACTTTTAATCGGCTCATTTTCATATGCCCCAAATTATTTTCGTGGGGTAGTTAATCCATAAATTATAATTTTAAAATGCGGCTGTACGGAGTTTTTGATGACCAGGGGGACAGCCCTAATACATATACAGGTTGGTGCACGAGTAACTTTACATCGTTACATTGATGGTGATTAGATGGGAAGTCTTAAAAAAACAAACAAATATGGGCTAAGGCTATTCGTTTCTGAGATACAGGGTGATTTATTGACTTTGAAAGAACCTTCGGATGGCTATAACTCGTGAACTATTCAACGCATTCCCTTCAAATTTGGCAGGTATTGTCATCCCAGATTATCGAACTGTTCATTTGAACCATACTGAAACAGTACAGACCAGGACTTGAAAATTTCTTCTTTCAAGTCTAATAAAACTGTTCATACATGGATAATCAATTTGTCCTAACTATAATTTGAGTCTGCATAGATTTTTCTTTCGAATACTATTTTTCACGTGAACGGTACACTAACCGTTAATTTTTTTTCATCAAATGAAATAAACGGTTATGATTTTCGAGAGCTATTGTATAAGGTAATTGTCATCAAATGAATCTCGAGAGCAGTCTTGAGACACATTTGTCACAAATGGACGAGAGCACATGTGGTCTCTCTCAGAGAGTAATCTCCTGACTTTTGATATAGGCATTACTGCCTTTCGTAATATAATAAGATGATCCTGATATTGAATTTATTGATTCAAATGCTTGTTTTACTTTTGGAGGTTCAAATTGAAATAAAATAGTCAGCCAACAATTGCATATTCATTAATATTATTTATGGAATACACTATTATGCCTGAAACGCAGTGACTACAAACATATTTCATTTAACATTTCTAATATCTATTGTCCTATTCCCACTAAAAAAATTTTCATTATTAAATCTTGGAGGACACTAAGTATTATTTTAGTTTTATTTCTAATATCAGTTGAATTTTGTTGCTAGTTATTATATTCTGACATTTTTCTTTTGAATCATGCCCGGTTTCTTGAACGTCTAGTATAACGATATAGTATAGTAATTCGAATGAAAGAGCAGCAATGAGAGAATATTGAGGGAGGTATTCCGATAAAGCAGTTCCAAACCATCGAATATTCGAGAACATTGAATGAGGTATTCTGGTAAAGCAGTTCCAAACCATCAAACATTGGAGAATAGTGCCCTTTTCTGTCGTCAAAAACAAAAGCGTTACATTATTTTCAAGAAAAACCTACAAATACACTGATGTGAAGTCAGCAGCTTTTGCGCGCATGTTCACTTTAGGTGATATCCTTTGAACATGCGCGCAAAAGCGCTGATTTCAATTCAATGCGTTTCTAGGTTAGTTTCGATGGGATTTTACCCATTCACGGATTAGATTTTCGCAATTAGGCCGCAAACCTACTACAAATATCGAGTTTGTAAGTCGTTTCTTCTGGAAGATATTGTGTTTATGGTCTATCTAACGGCTTTGAAAGTCGATGAGGTTTTTTGTACGCCTTCAATCGTACTTACGGAAGGCCGACCGGACAGAATCGATTTTGACACTGGGTTGGTCATGAGTCGGTACAACCTAGTCGTTTGAGACCATTTTCGGCTAAAAAATTAGAAAATTACAGACATTTGGACAAAACGATAGCATGCTGTTCCCCAGAAAACAAAGAAAGGAACTTTGGGTGTGCCGTTTACGTGTAAAACAGTATTCGAAAGAAAATCTATGCAGAATTAGATCAACTACAAATTGATATTCCTTATTAGACCTGGAGGTAAAAATCAAATATTCCCAGACCTGGTGTGTACTATTTAGGTATGCTTTATAGATCCGTCCGATGCCCTGAGATGACAATACTTTGCCAAATTTAAAGTGAATTAGTTAAACTGTTCAGAAGTTATAGCCATCCATAAGTTAAGCGTTAAGTTATTATTATAATTAGTTATTTTCGATTGACAAAAAAATGAACGGTTGGGTGAAAACAGTATGCAACAGAAAAATCAATGCTAAATCAAATGATAATCACAAAAAATTGCTATCCCATATACAGACTGTACTATTTCCTGAGTTGACAATAGCCGCCAAATATGAAGTGAATACGTTGCATGGTTTACAAGTTTAGACATATCCAAAATCAATAAAAAACCCATATTTAAATGTGTTTTTTGTTCCATCGATTTACCATCAAACGTTGTACAGTTACTCGCGGACCGCCCTGTAGACATGGGACTTCTGTGCGAGTTGGAAAATGGTATTAAAAATCGATAAACTACTCTTGGTTCAAATTCACTAGATTTAACTTCAGAAATATTCAACCAGTTTCAATGAAATTTCGCACGGTTGATGATATATTGCTAATGCAAGTTATTGATTTTTCTTCTCAAGTTCCAGTTCTGTAATCGGAAATTTGGTTTTTTCAAATAATTTGGAATTCAGCATTTTACTCATTTGAACCCAGATATCTAAGAGCAGGAAAAATGCTCTCAGAATCATTCATCATATCAGATGAATTTTCGTATAAGGCTCATTCTGCAGTCGGACAAAATTCTAGGAATACAGTTTGGTGCCCTTTCATAAAACCTTAGACCGAGCAGATGCCCAACCAGGTAATTACCTCATCCAGCCCTGCCTGATGCCCATAATAAAACAATTTTCTCATCAATTATAATAGCAAGATCCTCACGGATCTATTGGGGAATTCTCCCAATAGTTACACGTGTGATATTGTCTGCAGAGCCGGATGTACGATTTAAGCGCCTGTGGAAAGTTGTCAAAATGCGCCTATCAGGAACTTTAGTCTTCAATACCTACATAATTTTCATAATTGAAAGTACCTATTCATTGAATTCCGAAGAACTCCTCTTTTCCAGCATGAATAATTTCCAAGCTCGCTTCACACATCACAGCAACGCGAAGTAATATGTATAAAGCTTGAAAAAAAAATATTTCAAGGAAGCACTCATAATTTTGCGCCTGCCTCCTTGGCCACAGCTTAGATCCGGCTCTGGTTGTCTGAGGTGCCCAATCTTTCATGTTTCTGACATTACAACCAAGATTGAATTAGACCTGAAGAAGATGTTTCAATAAAATCGAAACATGTCAGTGACTTTTTAAGGAGCGATTTTTCATTGTAATAACCTAGTCTTCAACCTGTCAACTATATCAATAATTTCCTTCGTATCTTTTATTGTAACTCGATTGAATTTATCAGGTTGTAATAAGGCCATGGTGAAAGCTAAGCCCTTGCTATTGTCTATGTCGATGACCTACCGCGAGCCCGCTTCTGGTTTATTATTTGATTTTATCAAATTATACGATTTCATCAAATAATAAACCAAAGTGATCTACAAAAAAACAAAAATTTGACTGTGAAACTTGGTAAAAAAATCATGTCGCAGGAGATTGGTTGAAAATGAGGAGTTGAAACGGAGAGAAATATTTTCTCGAAAACTTACAAACTGCCGTTAAACTTGAAATGTTGATCATTATTGTAACAGTTAATGTGAAAACTTTTTTTTTTTTGAAAGTGGGTCTTTCATACCTTTAATTCGTAATTTTACGAATGATGGATTATTCTACTCATCATCAGTCCTGAATAAATAAATATTTATGAATAGTAAGGAATACTGGATGAATATCCAACTCTTCACTTTATACTTATCTATTCAACTATTCATGAATGAACATTTTTCACGGAATAATCAACTATTCAACGAATATTCATAAATGAAAACTATTCATTGAATAGTCATGAATAAGAAGTATTCATTGAATATTCGCGAATGAAAACTATTCATTGAATGATTCATGTGCTTGAAAACATTATTCCAATATCTAATCAAATAAATTTTTGAATGGATATTCGAATACAAAAAGGCGAAAAAGTCCCAGTCCTACTACCGATATCTTTCTGGAAGTCGTGTTTGGAATATGTGATGACAGAATTATTAGTATCCGCAACATACCGAATACCGTCATCATATAACATTTCAAGATGAATGGCATTACTTTTAAGAATGGAATCTATTTAAATATATACAAGCATAATGCAGCTGAAAAGTTCAAATGGAAAATCAATAATGTTGCATTCTGACTCCTGAAGGATTGCTGCATCCGTTAGTTTGATCATATCTTTAATTTCTCTGAATACATTAATTTCTCCAACGTGATTTATGTTAAAAATGTCAATACCTCAGTGAAGCGCTTGCTAATTTCATTAAATTTTTCACGGTATCGGTTTAAGTGTTCAGGAGACTCCATCTCATTATATAAGATACGATTTGAATGAGAGGAAGTAATATCAAGAACTTGTGACAAAACTTGCTGCAAGATAATCTACTGTCATGAAAATCAAAATCAACATGAGTTTGCGTTTCACCAATTATGGCAATGAGCATACTGCATTAGAAAATAGTCCTTTGAATTAGACTTTCACAATTCAGACTCTGAAATTTGTCTACCCTTTCCCATAGATTGTTTCCTCGCACTCTCTGAGCAATTATGGTACCTACCTTCGTTTTTTGCGCGCATGTTCTAGGGGAACAGCGTGCTATCGTTTTGTCCAAATGTCTGTAATTTTGGATGATTGAGCCGAAAATGGTCTCAATCGACTAGGTTGGACTCACTGATGACGAATCCGGTGTCAAAATTGATTCTGTCCGGCCGGCCGGTTGGCCGGCCGTAGACACGATAACTGTCGACAGAAGCAAGCTAGCTACTTGAAACTTTTAGGATAGGTTGCGCATCAGAATGCCGCGGTTAAGTTCGTTAATGGGCAAAATCGGTCGAATAGTTTCGGAGTTATAGGCACTTGAAGTTTTGAAGTTATTTATTTTTTATTCCAGAAACTACTCGAGCGATTAGATTCAAACTTGGCAGTTTGGTGGAGTATAACGACGCGCAACTTTAGGTCAAATTACGTCAAGATCATATTGTCAGTAAATTTGAAAAAAAATTTTTTTCGAAATTTTTTTACAAAAAAATTTTTTTTTCGGAAACCATTCATTATATCCAAAAAAAATTATACTCACACTTTGACCTTCTAATTTCACAGCAGTGTACTAAATTTCAGTTCGATACGATCATAAGTTTTGGAGATATCGGGAAAAAATATGTCAAATTTCGAGGTTTTCTTCTCGATATCGTTGATTTTTTCGGTATTACTCGAGAAATACTGATTCAGTCCTGATTAAACTTCACAGCTAGTTTTAAGATGCTGAAAGACAACTTTATGCAAAATTTCGTGATAATCGTGTTATTAGAACAATTTGAAAAAAAAATTTCTATGATTTTCTCATCATATCATCCTCATTAAATTCTGTATGAAACTTCGAACTGTTATTTTCGATGAAGTACTGGATTTCAATTCGATCTGATCTGTATTTTTGGAAATATTGGAAAAATAAAATTTTGATTGGGTATATCTACGGAATCATTGGGTGGATTCTACCCATTCACAAATTCGGCCTTCGTAATTAAGGTCCAAACCTTCTCTACAAATATCGAGTTTCTAAGTTGTTTCTTTCGGAAGTTATTGTGTTTACGCTGTCGGCCGTTAGGCTGACCGTAAACCGTTTTTTATGATCGAATTGAAATCCAGTAATTTATCAGAAAAAAATTTCAAAAGCACTGCCGTGAAGGCAGCAGCTTTTGCGCACACGTTCAAAGTCGTTGCTGAAGCGGTCATCTACATTGAACATGCGCGCAAAAGTCGCTGCCTTCACGGCAGTGCTTTTTGAAATTTTTTTCACTATCTTAGGAAAACCCATTATAACCCACACTAATGAAGGAATGAGTTATTTTTCGCACAGAGCCAACTTGAAATAAATTGAAGAATAAAATGCGAAAAACATTTGATATTAAGGAATATTTTACAGTATTTGTCTTTCAATGTTCAACCTTTTTGATAGATGAAGTTCTCAGTGAAATATCTGTATAGAAACAGATTGCAGGTTTGTTCAGTTTTCTCATCAGATATTCATTCATATATCTATTAAGGGGCCGTTTGTGCGAGGGAGATTCGGGTATTTGGGTAATCGGAGATTCACCATATTGGCTGATGACGGTCACGTGATCGTTGTCGGCCAATAGGGAAAAATCTCCGATTACCCAAATACCCGAATCTCCCTCGCACATAAGGTTGTTTCTTACATCGAGGGCTTAATTAAAAAAAAAATGTATTGATTATTCACATAAGGCGTCATGATATATTAAAAAATAGACTGAATAAATTATTTACAATATCCATACTGTAACAGTTAGAATTTTAAAGATACAGATTCATTCAATTTTGAACAACATTGTTATCTATGTTTAGTTTGAATTTAATCCGACTATAATTTATTAGAAACTGATGTATGAAATCTAATGGTAAAGAAATGAATTCGTGATTTTCATATGTCATGATATCAGCATGGAAAGGTACTGGTTGACAGCGATTGGATAAAGTAATATTCATAAATGCAGAAAAACCCATTATCTGGAATTCATAACCATAATTTGTGATTTCTCGTTCATAATTCAGAACAGCAAACTTTAAAAGCTGATTACCTTCAAATGAAATTTTAAGTAAAAAAATGTCATTGTTATGGATTATGAGATATTTTTCATCTTTTACATTAGGACTGTAACAGTAAATTGTATTAAGCTGATGAATTTTTTTGGAATGTTGGTTCGCAAGGTGTTCCAGAAGATCGCTATGTAATCCTTTCCAATCACAGTCCTCTATGAAACATTTTCTTCCAATATGTGTACAGTAACGTTCGTGATCTCTCAGTTTTTCCAATAAAGCAACAAAACTGCATCCAAAATGTTTATAGGCACATGGGTATACGACTGCGCTTGTTAAAGCTTCTAGAGTAAAATTTCTTCCACCTAAAAAATTAACGGAACGACATTAAATTCAGTAGACAATTTTTGGTAATCTTTGGGTTCGACAAGTCGAAATCAAAACAAGATGTACGCATGCACCAACAGTGTCATTTCGGGATCATCGTTGCCAGATTGTGCGGAGCCTAATATTAGATTTGTGTGATAGCATTGTTTAAGAACAATTAAACAATGGTGATAGTATCTCGATTCATTTGAGATGGTTCATTCTGACTTGAAAATAAGTACATTAAGTAATTATCGAGTAATGAGATGCATTCTGTCGGGGGTTGGGATAAATGGTTCAATTCAGGACATTGCCATTCCAAATCAAAATAAATGAAATTTGGGATAGTGCACTAGAATTTCGTCTTTCCATTCGTCCTAATCCAAATCGGAAAGTAAAAATAACGGTGTCCCATCATTGAAAACATACTATATCACTGTTTCAAACAAAATAGGGCCATAATTGCCCTTATTTACTGATTCAAACATTCGTTTCATATGAAGTCTCCTCATCTTATATTCCATACAACTTATGATTGAAAAACTTACTATATCTCTATATCAAATAAAATAGTACAGAATTGCCCTTATTCACTTCTTCAATTATATTCCTTTGATATTCAATTTCCTAATCATATTATTTCTATACGACATATATAAATGAAACAGGATTTTAATTGACATGACATTCTTGTGGCATCGGATTGATTTTACAGTCTGGCAACGATGCTCCCTAAATGACTCTGTTGGAGCATGCGCACATATTGTTTTGATCTCCACTTGTCGAAACCCAAAGATTACCACAATTTTATCATTTTATGGTTTGATTGTGGGTTTGATGTTGGAACAGAACGGTCTCGATCTTTTGATAATACAAACTGCAGATCAATTTCAGAAGCTCGAATGGATCCATAGATAGATTAATTGGCTCACTAGTTTTTGGGGATACCCCCATGCAGTAATTTATTTTCAATTCAATTCATGATATTTTTTTGATTTTCGGATAACCTATATATCTTCATAATGAAAATAATTAACCGACCTGAAACTTCAAGCCTTTGTTTGTCGAAATTTTGGATTTTTTTTTAATTTACTGACAGCACGATCCCAATAAAATTTCGCGAAAAGTCCTTATGTTTCAACCAACTGCTTCGGTAGATCTCGAAATATTAATAAGATAACCTCAAAACTTTAAATAGCTATAACTCCGAAACCATTCTACCGGTTTTGTCCATAAACAAACTCAACTTCGCATTTCGAAATGCAATCATCTCTACAATTTTCAAGTCTATAGGGTTCTTCGTACGCCCGTAATACGCTGGCCGGACACAAAAGTATAGTAAAAGTTTTCCTTCTTGGTCGGAACGAAAGTTACATAATAGGGGTGGAGGAATTTCACACATTTAAAAAGTAGGAGACACTTTGTGAATAACATGCCTTACTTCGATTATAACAAATTTATTCAGGTTACTACGATACTTCAAAGAAGCGCTTCAATTTCATAAGCAAAATTGTTAATCACCGGGAAATTTTTAGCCATTGTTTGTCGAGAACTACGCAAGGAAAATTTAGATAAAATAATGGAGTATTTCAACCGGACAGGGGTTGGAATAATAATACAGGGTGACTGGCCACCCATAGTCCAAACGTTGGTAGTAGTTAGGCGACAGAGGTATTCTTACAAGAACTTCCGCAGAAATAGGTATTTAAAAATTGGCCATCGAACATTCTGTTGACTGTTCATTCTTCGGACAAAACGAAAATTTTCAAGCGCTATAATTTTTGAACCGCTTATGCTTATGGCATAAATTTCTGACTGATGATGAATATTTGACTTATTATCAAAAGCATAATAAAAATTTTCCTTCTTGGTCGATATGAAAGCTACATAATGCAGGTGAAGAAATTTGATTTATTCTTATAGAGTAGGAGACAATGTGTAAATATCATGCCTTATTTCAACTAGCACAAACTCATTCAGGAAACTACGATTCTTTAAAGGAGCGCTTCGATTACATAATAAAAATTATTAACCACCCAGAAATTTAAAGCCATTGTTTGTAGAGAACTACCCGAGAAAAATCAAGGACAAAAAATTTCAAAAAGCACTGCCGTGAAGGCAGCAACTTTTGCGCGCATGTTCAATGTAGATGACCGCTTCAGCAACGAATTTGAACGTGCGCGCAAAAGCTGCTGCCTTCACGGCAGTGCTTTTTGAAATTTTTTTCTGATAAATTACTGGATTTCAATTCGATCATATCTGTATTTTTGGACATATTGTAAAAATAAAATTTTGAATGGGTATATCTACGGAATCATTGGGCGGATTTTACCCATTCACGAATTCGACCTTCGTAATTAAGCCCCAAACCTACTCTACAAATATCGAGTTTCTAAGTTGTTTCTTTCGGAAGTTATTGTGTTTACGGTCAGCCTAACGGCCGACTGCGTAAACACAATAACTTCCGAAAGAAACAACTTAGGGACTCGATATTTGTAGAGAAGGTTTGGACCTTAATTACGAAGGCCGAATTCGTGAATGGGTAAAATCCACCCAATGATTCCGTAGATATACCCAATCAAAATTTTATTTTTCCAATATTTCCAAAAATAGAGATCAGATCGAATTGAAATCCAGTACTTCATCGAAAATAACAGTTCGAAGTTTCATACAGAATTTAATGAGGATGATATGATGAGAAAATCATAGAAATTTTTTTTTTCAAATTGTTCTAATAACACGATTATCACGAAATTTTGCATAAAGTTGTCTTTCAGCGTCTTAAAACTAGCTGTGAAGTTTAATCAGGACTGAATCTGTATTTCTCGAGTTATACCGAAAAAATCAACGATATCGAGAAGAAAACCTCGAAATTTGACATATTTTTTCCCGATATCTCCAAAACTTATGATCGTATCGAACTGAAATTTGGTACATTGCTGTGAAATTAGAAGGTCAAAGCGTGAGTATAATTTTTCTTAGATATGATGAATGGTTTCCGAAAAAAAAATTTTTTTGGAAAAAAATTTTGTTTAAAAATTACCGACAATATAATCCTGACGAACTTTAGCTCAAAGTTGCGCGTCGTTGTACTTCACCTAACTGCCAAGTTTGAATCCAATCGCTCGAGTAGTTTCTGAAATAAAAAATAAATAACTTCAAAACTTCAAATGCCTATAACTCCGAAGCTATTCGATCGATTTGGCCCATTAACGAACTTAACCGCGGCATTCCAATGCGCGACCTACCCTGAAAGTTTCAAGTCGCTAGCTCACTTCGTTCGACAGTTATCGTGTCTACGGCCGGACAGAATCGATTTTGACACCGGATTCGTCATCAGTGAGTCCAACCTAGTAGATTGACACCATTTTCAGCTCAATCATCCAAAATTACAGACATTTGATCAAAACGATAGCACGCTGTTCCCCTAGAATATGCGCGCAATAATGCAGTTTTTCAACTGGATTGGGGTTGGAATAAAAATAAATGGTGACTGGTCACCCATAGTCCAAACATTGGTAGTAGTTTCTGAGTGATGATGAATATTGAAGAAAAGTCAAAAGCATAGTAAAAATTTTTCTCCTTGGTAAATAATATATAAAGCAAAACAAACTAGATATGACCAAAAATTTCGGAATTCATGTCGTGATAATTCGAATTTTTCTTGATACGTTCATAAAAGAATAAATGTACAACCCACAAATATATACGAAATATTACTATTCAGGATAAATTAAAATTTGATAATCAATATTGAATTCACACAAAGTGATTACCATTAATTATGCACTGCATCAAAATCATCTAAGGAAACATGTTTATGAATGAAGAGTTTTGTAGGTACATATTAATTTTTCAGCATACCCTCGAATTAGTGGTACACGAATATAAAAAAACAGACGAACAATCTTTCAGAGGATGCACACAAATGGCCTCCATTGAGAAACATGCGTTCAATTTCTTCAATATTTGGCCGAGTAGAATCGGCCAACAGGGATATGCGGGAACCAATCATGATAGAATTTCGGTTCTGCGCCTACAAGCACTTATGGTGCGTTAACATGGTACAAGTTGACAGATGGCTGGCTGGAGCCAGTTGACTGGAGCGAATATGAGGCCAGCGGACTGAAATGAGTCCACGTTTGCACTAAAAGACAGTACTTTGGAGGACTAGCGCAAATTGAGCAGAAGCTATGGAAGTGAGTGCATGGTTAAGATCAAGATCGTCCCGCGTTTATTAGAAAAACATTTCCCCCGAATATGACGCACAATTTTTTGAGGACCATATGATTAGAAGCTCACAAACTATTTTTGAAGGTAAAGCGGCATTAGTAAAGCAGACATATCAAATCTCCCTATCGGAAATTTCGAAACTTATTACCACGTTAATTCAGTTATTTATTTTTTGAAATATCAAATTTTTGAGAAAAGAATCTTAAAAATACAAGGTTTCGAGCGTATTTTTTACCTCTTTCAACTCAATTAGGTAAAGATATTGATTTCTCGCAAAACATTTGTTTTTGAATATTGATAAGGTAATACGATTGACTCAAGATTCACATCATTCTATTTGAGTTAATATATGAGTAAATATATCTACGAAATCATGGGGCGGATTTCACCCATTCACAAATTACACCTTCGTATGCCTATAATTTTTCAATTTCATTACAAACTTTCCTTTAAACATCTTTTTGATAACCAAGTCTATCTGCTTGTGGACGACCCCGGAACATAAGACTGCTCGGGTCGTAAAAGCTCGGCGGCACTCGTTAACGCGTAGCCCCAAGTCGCTTCCAAAGGACGACCAAGCAAGGTTTAGTTCCTCCTGCGAAACCTAAGCCATTTTCTGTTGATATCCTTACTCAATTTTCTAGAGATGGGACGCTAGTTCAGTCGATTTCCACATAGTTTCTCATGGAAATCATATCGTCGTAACTGCGATATGAGTTCCAATAAATGATTGTGAAATACAGCTAAGTTCGATTGAACGCCAGCAACACGTGGGGTTAAATTTATGGATAGTCTGTGGTGATAGCATCGTCTCTTTCTCGCCGTATCCGCTTTTCTCCTAAAGACTTTAGTTAAAGGTGCATTCCAGGCCTCTATGTCTATGGCCAGAAGAAATGGAAAGACCAAAACTACTACCAATAAATAATCAACACCTTAGATTTATCTGAACCCTTCTGCCACCTTGAATGACACAAAGCAAGTCTAGGATCCTTAAGCTTGATTGATGCAGATAATCTAGCATAATAATCTACTAACATCATCTTGAAAGATTACTAAGAACTCTAAACCTTGTATTATGCAGAAATCATACGCAATTTTTATGATATTCATCTATATTTTGTCCTCCAGAGAAGCTAGGTTTGTGATTCACGATTATTTAACCCCACGAAGACACGATTTCATCTCGATTGCAGCTAAATCTTCGGAAATATCAGGAAAAATTGAAATTCAGTTTGCCAATTTCCAGTGGCTTAATTATAGCTATGAGTATAGTTGGAGGAATTCTTCGATGAGTACTATGATTATGTTCTAATTATGACCTCCGGCAAGAAGAAGTCACAAAAGTAACATGCGCGTTTAAAATACGGTTAGAAGGACATGTAAAATTCTACAAAGGACAAGAATAACAAGTTGAATTAATGTTCATGTGACGGAAGAGGGAGGTAAACTAACAGAAAGGTTGTTATGTGTGCATACCTTCAACCTCCTTCAGGGCAGCAGTTGCATATGAATGTGAAAATAAAAGAATTCGTATACATGGCTACTATTCCACTGATCAACTTCTTCAACGTCTAGGGAGCATACAAGTAGCACTATCAACATTGTAATTATGTTGTAATCATTGTGCTCAACTAACAATTCCTTCACCCATATTGAATTTAAAGAGACAATTTCTACTAATATATTAGTTTTAGTGTTTAAAACTAGATCGATGGTTCGAAATTTACCAAAGGATACTTTTTTGTCAAACAGAGGTGTCCTGAAATGAGCTGCCAAAACAGATGGTGAAAAAGCTATGTACATTTGCTGGGCTTTATGCTCATGGCTTTTGCCTTGTTTCCAATAATGAGGGAAAAGTGAAAATATTTCAATTAATGACAATAAAATATCAAAACCTGAAGTGAATACCTAATTGTAACTGTAACAGACTTAATAACCGTGATTGTCCTGAACATAAAATCGAGTTGGAATGGAATATGGAACCAAGTTAATATCTTCAAAATGAGAAAGACGATATATATGAAACCTCGCACGCGAGAACAATGAGTTATTCCATCTCCCTAAACCATCACTTTCAGGGAATTGAAAAGCATCAACCATATATATATATATAACACAGAATTGGCTCAAAAATTATCAGATGATGATTTCACCAAACATTTTGCATCTAATAGTGTATTCTGAAGAGTAAATTTTTTGTTGAAATTTAACAGTTAACCGTCATGACTCTAGAAATTGGGCAAATATGAATCTTCACTGGATTCCTGAATATAACTGATATCCACAAAAGTAAAATGTTTGGATGGGAATTGTCAAAAAGGCTCATAGGCTCATTTTTCAGAGGGAATTTTGAAGGGTGATAATTATTTTGATTCACTGAACAACCAAATTTTTCCTGTACTTTAACAGATTGGAAATTGTTGGTTTCAACAAGATGGAGTACTTCCCCATTAGAGCATTCATAGAATGGTCTGCTTCTGACTGAGGAATTCGAATAGGCTTGCATATGGGCAGGAGGTGAATAGCGAGTAGTTTGAATATTTGAAACTTTTTCTTTAAATTATTCTTCTCAATAGCCTGAAGTGAATAAATTCACTTTCAAACTAGATAGTGAATTTAGTACTTATTTTGTAGCAACCTTAAAACTCCCTATTTTATAAAAGATTATGCGGAGACAGTGATAGTGAAGAAGGCTCTGAGTTATGCAATGACAAGCATTGTGGAGCGATGAATATGAGTGGTCGTTTTTTTGCAGATTTGCTCAAACACTAATCATGACATTTCAATTAAGAATGAAATAATGTTAATTTGTTCATCATGTGAGACACAGCCTTAAGGTGAATTCACATGCAAATTTCAATTTCTAGGAAAGCTTGAACATAGCCAATCAGAATACAATACACAATGAACCAAAAATCGAAAAGCTTTCATATGAATCCAGCTTTAGAATATGGCAAACATGCATGAACTGCATCTGATTAACTTTATACCAACATAAAAGTTTTGTCTATTCTTACCTAATAAATCTCCTCGGCAAATTGGACATGTGTCAATTTTAAAAGAACATGATTCACAAAAGTTATGTCCTGTTCGACAGATATAAATTGGTGCTTTCATATATTCGAAGCAAACAGGGCACTCCAACTGACACAGCAGTTTTTCATTGAGTTCCTGTTTTACAGAATTGATTCCTTCAGCAATGGTGAATTCCAATAATAATTTCTCTGTCGTACTGAATAGATGCTTGAAACTATTGACTTCGATTTGGAAGCTGCTTTTAAGTTCCTCAAAATTTTTCGTATCAAAGGGTTGTATACCTACATTTTGTATAATTGATGCCGTTGTATGATCGTTGCCAAAAATGCTTACTTGACATTGGAATAAACTGCAGTGTTCTGGAGTAAAATCACCTATTATATAACAGAAATATTTATTCAATATACTTTTGAAAGCCAAGATTATTATTATCACACGTCCAGTTATTTCCCAAAATATTATTCTATTTTCAAATTTTTTCGTTATTTTCAATGTAGGTGGGCTACAAAGAAGGTTTTTATGAGTTTTCCTCATATGATCAGCTAAATTTTTATGCTCATCAATCCAAGGACATTGCTTCCTGAAATATTCATGTGAAAGAGGACACATAAAATTTTTAAAAATACAAATGTCTTCATGATGTTCGACAGAGCCCCATTTAAGTTCAGCAGTACATCCAAATACTTGGTACGAACAAGGGAAACTTAAATACTTTGCGATGTCTTCAAAAATTCTCTGCCTTACAAAGGCATCTTCATTATTTTTCATCATTACATCTTCAGTTGAACATCTACCACATATGCTTCCAACAGAATCTTTATAATAAATGGGTGGTACCGATAGCGGCCTATTACAAGTTGAACATTTCATTTTAACTTGCATCTTGCATCGTAAATCAATTTGATGTTTATGTTTACAACTCATGTCTCATATTAACCATAGAATACAAATATATAAGAAGTGTAAACTCCCTACTAATCTGTGGAAACAAAGTGGCGGCCATCTTAGATGGACATTCACTAGCGACCCTAACATGCAGAGTTGAAAGTATTTTTTTTGTGGCGGGAATATTTGAATTAACTGTTAGAGCTAGGTATAAGATCGAAGGTAATAGAAATTAACTTCATACTACATTTTATGTTTTCAAATGGAATTTTACTCTTTTTCAGTCATGAAAACCAAACCGACATGAAGTGAACTCAATTATCTATGTAATATGTGTTAATTATATTACGATTCTTCATTTATTTCTTCTGTTTAATTATACAGAATCTACCAACATTATATAAAGAAATAACCAAAAGGTCATTTGCAATTCATTAACTATTAACATTAACGAAATGATATGTTGAAAAGTTGAAAGAATAATAACAATATTAGCATTCAAGGATATGTCCAAAAGAGTCTTCCAGCAAAGGGTTGCTGAATCCACTTTATTTAATCCTTGGATCCTGGAGCAACTGGTGAAAACCTAGAAATCAAATATTCAAATTAATTCAAAATTGAAAACTTTAGGAAATCCTTTTTTTTTTTTCCAAGTGAAAAATGTTGCTTTAAAATATTGGTAGGCTTTCCTACATTAGAAATATAAGTGAAAATAATGAAAACTATTGGTAATGGAAACAAATTGCTCCTGCGTTACTGCATCAATACAGCGTTACAAACTTTGAAAAGTATGTACAACTCTGTTAACGCAGAGGCGATTTCTATAAACAATTTTAATTTTTTTTGCCTACTATTCATTTTGAGTTTGAATAATTTGAAAGATACGGTTCTCTATGAATTTGGTATAAGAACTGCTGCTCAACGGACAAATATGATTGAGAATCCTAATTTTCCTAAAAATACAGGTTTATTTTCAACTAAAAATGAATTTTCATTTACCTATATAATTTTGGCAACTTCAGCACTAGAAGCAAAGCTTGTTGTATCAGGCCTTTCTACTGAAGGTTGATCAGATGTTGAAGGCATCAATG
Organism: Myrrha octodecimguttata; assembly: GCA_958510865.1. Classification (NCBI taxonomy): domain Eukaryota; kingdom Metazoa; phylum Arthropoda; class Insecta; order Coleoptera; family Coccinellidae; genus Myrrha; species Myrrha octodecimguttata. Next base: position 74,528,740 of record OY294059.1, on the reverse strand, counting down.
ATTTTCTCAGAGTCATTACTGGAACTATTATAGCTGTCTTCGGAACTCAAATCATAAGATTCATATCTACATGATCATTCAGAACATATTCGGGAATTGCATCAATATTGAAGCCTTGTTACCAGGTTAAAAATCTAGAAGGATTCGTAGCAAAATCGAGAAAATGCAGGTTTTTTTGAGACCCTGTGATATTATCACAAACCTTTGACATTACTCGTATGGATTTTCATCTAAGGAAAACTTTCATGTGAACTTAAGTTTGATCGAGGAAAGTTTCATTGATTTTTCAAATATTATTACAGGAGTTAAACGAGTAAAGAATACAAAAAACTGTATAGAAAATTTACGAACTATTAGCTTATCTAGCCAGTTCCCTCAGTAAACAACTCCATTTTTATTTTACCGGCAAAAATACTATAAGTCAAATGTCATTTCGGATCATCCAGTCCCGACGGAGAAAGCTATACTTTCATATCTTCTATCTCCCTTAATCTCGAGTGGACAGTCACAGAAAATTGCTTCCCATATTCCACTAGGAGTTTCACCCCCCTGATATTAACTAGCCAAAAATAGCAAAAATAAAAATACCGGCCTACGCACAGAATATCTATCCCTGTGGCCACAGAACATCAAAATATAAGAAGTGCAACCTGCCTTGTAAACTATGCGCAACAATTGTGACATTTCTCCTGTCACAAAATAAGTGGGAATATTCCATTATGGTTCTAGGGGGTGTCCGCCAGTTGAAGTATATGTCATTTTTCTCTAAAATTACATTGGTGCTCTGTGGTTCAGTTAATATTTCTGATTATTCTGTGTTCTAAATTTAAATTGAATGGAAAGGAATTTTTGTCTTCAATTAGAAGAAAGCTTCATAAATAATAGTTTATTGAATACAATAATTTTTGCAATTACATGTGTGTGAAAAACTGAATTGTAGGATAAACAAGTATCGGATATTTGTCTTTTACGTAACGAAATATGAATACTTATAACATAGGTTGCGGTTTTCTGGACCAAACAAACACAATTAGCTCCTAGAGAAACCAAATAAATCCATAATAAGGGTTGAAGAAATATTTCTGAGAAGGTTAGCACTGATTCACAACAATCCTAATGTTGTCACAAAGATTAATATATTCACTTCACTAATTTTCGATAACACTGATTCATCAAGGGAGGGGAGCGGCATCCAAAAGTCCAAAGAATCTGCCAAAATTATGTAGAAATCTTCAGTCCAAGTCCTTCCTGGCAATACCACTTTTCTAGAAAATCAATCAACAATTAGACGATGAATATTGAAATAAAGATTACCTATAAATACTCCGAATTAATCTTTCAAAGATAAGACAGTTCCCTGAATGAAGTTCATTAAGTAGTACTCCACAATGCTAGTAGAATATTCACACGAATTAAATTTATGAACTGTGAGAATAATAAGTGATATAATCCCAGGTAAAAGTTTCGCACCCGGCCAGTAATTATTATTCTTAGAATATGGGAAATATATATTATGTTTCTGATGGTTCAACTGAAAAGATTTTTTGGCTGGAATTGCCGAATATACATACACCTAATAACATATCAAATTAGGTCTATGCGTATATTCAATGTCAAATAAATTAACTGACATTATGTCATAGCCTTTGTATTAAGATGGACTTTCATACTGTTTTCACTAGAATCTAAGATTGAAAAATTGTGAATACACATGCCTAAATGATGGATTATTTGTACTGCATAGGTAATGATAGTCAAAGTAATTACCATTTTTTTCATCTTATGGTTAAAACTTAGTGCTTGAGCTCATACATAAATGATTCCTCCGAATTCAACATTATCTGAATCCTGAAAATAAATATGGTTACACATATTACACCTGAAAAGATATTAACTTCATATTACCCGGGTATTATTTCAATTTTGAATATCAATAACAAACTGCCACAAAACACGCCAAAAATGAAATTGGCATATCATTATTATCATTTGACATAATGTCATGTCATTCTTCCATTTCGATGTATCCACGACATACGTTTCTGACAGATAAAAATAAGTGGAAACCATAGATATAACAAACCATGGATGAGGCCTGTCAGCTTGCACTGTGTAATCATATGTTGCCGAGAGAGATAGAGCTAGTGGTGGCAGAAAGCCGGCGTATTCCATTTAAAAAGCATTAAATGCGTATGAAAATTCTGTTTTTATGCGTTTTTCCAGAGAATTTTCGGAGCGAATATGAAAATAATGAGAGCTTACATTGGCTAAAGGATTATTTGTTTTTATAGCTACAAAAATGGATTACTGAAATTAGCAGGAATTAGATAAAAATGATTGATGTAGGTACTTTTTTCTTGGCGCTAGCTTTCGAGATTTTATTATTCCTTCATCAGGAGAACTAAAAATTTACAATGCAGTAGTAGCATTAAAATAAAAGATTATTTTATGATATAGATGAAGTATTATATTTGACATCATATAATGATAATTAGTAGTTGAAAATATTGCTGAAAAATATTGACTTAAGTCGAAATGATATTCTATATTCATTACTTGATTGAGGGATATTGATAAATCAGGGTTTATAAAATCTAAATGAGTTATATGAAAAAATGGAGTTGAGACCACCTATTTATCTCTTCTTGAATTCATTCTTTTTTCATTTCGTGCAATTCTATTTTTTTAATATCTTCTTCGAACTCTATTATTTTCTAATAAATTATTCTCAAAATTTGGTTCATGTTGTTCTTTGTTCTGATATTGTGATATATTGAAGTTGGAATTAAATTGGTAGTAATAATACGAGAGCGACTATCGCGATGTTTTTTTATGTAAATATTGTATATCTGTATAACACATGACAACAGCTGGAGTTCAGTTCCAAATTGAATCTCCTGCAATAAAGATTATTACGACCAACCAAATTGTTTAGTTATTTAGTTTTTCCAGTGCGTAGTCGAAAACATTACAGTGGCGACGAGGATTTGAACCCTTTTAAAAGTGAAATTACAAAATGAGTGAATCAAAATTATATTATGGACAAATACGTGAATTCAATAGTGACACGTGTGATTGGATTATCTACAGACGTAGATTAGACAATTATTTCCTGGTGAATGAAATCGCTAATGTGGAAAAGAAAAGAGCAATTCTTTTGAATTCTCTCGGTGAAAATGACTACAAACTAATTTTCAACTTATGTATGCCGTTACCACCTGAAGAAAAATCATAGACGGAATTAGCTGTGCTGTTGGACGAATACTTCAAGGTTCCCGAGACAGTTTTCGTGGCAAGGGATAAATTTTTCGCTGGATTCATGGAAGCGAATGAAACTTCAAATGAATGGGCTGCCAGGGTGAGAAGTTTGGCACTGAACTGTCAATTTAATGGTACCGAGGTTGACATGATGCTTCGAGATCGATTCGTGATTGGATTCATCAAAGGCGACGTAAGATTCAAGCTTTTCAAAGAATCATCATTGTCTACATTTTCTGGAGTCACAAAATTGGCATCCTCAGAAATGGCGGCATTGGGGCAGCGTCTCTCCCAAGTGAAAATGGAACCGGATCTCCACCATATTGGAAATGGGACAACATCAACGGAAGTTCATGAACGAGTGCACAGAAAATTACCAGAAAGTGCGTCACAGAAGAGATCAGTACAAGTCGGTGTCAAGTGTCAATGTTGCGGTCGGAAGAATCATGTGTCTGCGCAGTGTCACTACAAGGAGTACAACTGTAAGATTTGTAAACAAAAAGGTCATCTTGCTCCCATGTGTCCAAAGAAACACATTAAAACTAATTTTAAAAATTATTACCCACAAAATTTTATTCAAAACGATATATTTTCGTTCAGAAATGATATTCCAATTCAAAATCCTTTCAAAATTCAGGTCAAAGTGAATGGAATGTATCATAGCTTTCTATTGGACACAGGCGCTGGTATATCAGCTATGTCTGAGAAGTATTATAAGGAAAATTTTACTCTTTTTCAGTCATGAAAACCAAACCGACATGAAGTGAACTCAATTATCTATGTAATATGTGTTAATTATATTACGATTCTTCATTTATTTCTTCTGTTTAATTATACAGAATCTACCAACATTATATAAAGAAATAACCAAAAGGTCATTTGCAATTCATTAACTATTAACATTAACGAAATGATATGTTGAAAAGTTGAAAGAATAATAACAATATTAGCATTCAAGGATATGTCCAAAAGAGTCTTCCAGCAAAGGGTTGCTGAATCCACTTTATTTAATCCTTGGATCCTGGAGCAACTGGTGAAAACCTAGAAATCAAATATTCAAATTAATTCAAAATTGAAAACTTTAGGAAATCCTTTTTTTTTTTTCCAAGTGAAAAATGTTGCTTTAAAATATTGGTAGGCTTTCCTACATTAGAAATATAAGTGAAAATAATGAAAACTATTGGTAATGGAAACAAATTGCTCCTGCGTTACTGCATCAATACAGCGTTACAAACTTTGAAAAGTATGTACAACTCTGTTAACGCAGAGGCGATTTCTATAAACAATTTTAATTTTTTTTGCCTACTATTCATTTTGAGTTTGAATAATTTGAAAGATACGGTTCTCTATGAATTTGGTATAAGAACTGCTGCTCAACGGACAAATATGATTGAGAATCCTAATTTTCCTAAAAATACAGGTTTATTTTCAACTAAAAATGAATTTTCATTTACCTATATAATTTTGGCAACTTCAGCACTAGAAGCAAAGCTTGTTGTATCAGGCCTTTCTACTGAAGGTTGATCAGATGTTGAAGGCATCAATGATTTTCTCAGAGTCATTACTGGAACTATTATAGCTGTCTTCGGAACTCAAATCATAAGATTCATATCTACATGATCATTCAGAACATATTCGGGAATTGCATCAATATTGAAGCCTTGTTACCAGGTTAAAAATCTAGAAGGATTCGTAGCAAAATCGAGAAAATGCAGGTTTTTTTGAGACCCTGTGATATTATCACAAACCTTTGACATTACTCGTATGGATTTTCATCTAAGGAAAACTTTCATGTGAACTTAAGTTTGATCGAGGAAAGTTTCATTGATTTTTCAAATATTATTACAGGAGTTAAACGAGTAAAGAATACAAAAAACTGTATAGAAAATTTACGAACTATTAGCTTATCTAGCCAGTTCCCTCAGTAAACAACTCCATTTTTATTTTACCGGCAAAAATACTATAAGTCAAATGTCATTTCGGATCATCCAGTCCCGACGGAGAAAGCTATACTTTCATATCTTCTATCTCCCTTAATCTCGAGTGGACAGTCACAGAAAATTGCTTCCCATATTCCACTAGGAGTTTCACCCCCCTGATATTAACTAGCCAAAAATAGCAAAAATAAAAATACCGGCCTACGCACAGAATATCTATCCCTGTGGCCACAGAACATCAAAATATAAGAAGTGCAACCTGCCTTGTAAACTATGCGCAACAATTGTGACATTTCTCCTGTCACAAAATAAGTGGGAATATTCCATTATGGTTCTAGGGGGTGTCCGCCAGTTGAAGTATATGTCATTTTTCTCTAAAATTACATTGGTGCTCTGTGGTTCAGTTAATATTTCTGATTATTCTGTGTTCTAAATTTAAATTGAATGGAAAGGAATTTTTGTCTTCAATTAGAAGAAAGCTTCATAAATAATAGTTTATTGAATACAATAATTTTTGCAATTACATGTGTGTGAAAAACTGAATTGTAGGATAAACAAGTATCGGATATTTGTCTTTTACGTAACGAAATATGAATACTTATAACATAGGTTGCGGTTTTCTGGACCAAACAAACACAATTAGCTCCTAGAGAAACCAAATAAATCCATAATAAGGGTTGAAGAAATATTTCTGAGAAGGTTAGCACTGATTCACAACAATCCTAATGTTGTCACAAAGATTAATATATTCACTTCACTAATTTTCGATAACACTGATTCATCAAGGGAGGGGAGCGGCATCCAAAAGTCCAAAGAATCTGCCAAAATTATGTAGAAATCTTCAGTCCAAGTCCTTCCTGGCAATACCACTTTTCTAGAAAATCAATCAACAATTAGACGATGAATATTGAAATAAAGATTACCTATAAATACTCCGAATTAATCTTTCAAAGATAAGACAGTTCCCTGAATGAAGTTCATTAAGTAGTACTCCACAATGCTAGTAGAATATTCACACGAATTAAATTTATGAACTGTGAGAATAATAAGTGATATAATCCCAGGTAAAAGTTTCGCACCCGGCCAGTAATTATTATTCTTAGAATATGGGAAATATATATTATGTTTCTGATGGTTCAACTGAAAAGATTTTTTGGCTGGAATTGCCGAATATACATACACCTAATAACATATCAAATTAGGTCTATGCGTATATTCAATGTCAAATAAATTAACTGACATTATGTCATAGCCTTTGTATTAAGATGGACTTTCATACTGTTTTCACTAGAATCTAAGATTGAAAAATTGTGAATACACATGCCTAAATGATGGATTATTTGTACTGCATAGGTAATGATAGTCAAAGTAATTACCATTTTTTTCATCTTATGGTTAAAACTTAGTGCTTGAGCTCATACATAAATGATTCCTCCGAATTCAACATTATCTGAATCCTGAAAATAAATATGGTTACACATATTACACCTGAAAAGATATTAACTTCATATTACCCGGGTATTATTTCAATTTTGAATATCAATAACAAACTGCCACAAAACACGCCAAAAATGAAATTGGCATATCATTATTATCATTTGACATAATGTCATGTCATTCTTCCATTTCGATGTATCCACGACATACGTTTCTGACAGATAAAAATAAGTGGAAACCATAGATATAACAAACCATGGATGAGGCCTGTCAGCTTGCACTGTGTAATCATATGTTGCCGAGAGAGATAGAGCTAGTGGTGGCAGAAAGCCGGCGTATTCCATTTAAAAAGCATTAAATGCGTATGAAAATTCTGTTTTTATGCGTTTTTCCAGAGAATTTTCGGAGCGAATATGAAAATAATGAGAGCTTACATTGGCTAAAGGATTATTTGTTTTTATAGCTACAAAAATGGATTACTGAAATTAGCAGGAATTAGATAAAAATGATTGATGTAGGTACTTTTTTCTTGGCGCTAGCTTTCGAGATTTTATTATTCCTTCATCAGGAGAACTAAAAATTTACAATGCAGTAGTAGCATTAAAATAAAAGATTATTTTATGATATAGATGAAGTATTATATTTGACATCATATAATGATAATTAGTAGTTGAAAATATTGCTGAAAAATATTGACTTAAGTCGAAATGATATTCTATATTCATTACTTGATTGAGGGATATTGATAAATCAGGGTTTATAAAATCTAAATGAGTTATATGAAAAAATGGAGTTGAGACCACCTATTTATCTCTTCTTGAATTCATTCTTTTTTCATTTCGTGCAATTCTATTTTTTTAATATCTTCTTCGAACTCTATTATTTTCTAATAAATTATTCTCAAAATTTGGTTCATGTTGTTCTTTGTTCTGATATTGTGATATATTGAAGTTGGAATTAAATTGGTAGTAATAATACGAGAGCGACTATCGCGATGTTTTTTTATGTAAATATTGTATATCTGTATAACACATGACAACAGCTGGAGTTCAGTTCCAAATTGAATCTCCTGCAATAAAGATTATTACGACCAACCAAATTGTTTAGTTATTTAGTTTTTCCAGTGCGTAGTCGAAAACATTACAGTGGCGACGAGGATTTGAACCCTTTTAAAAGTGAAATTACAAAATGAGTGAATCAAAATTATATTATGGACAAATACGTGAATTCAATAGTGACACGTGTGATTGGATTATCTACAGACGTAGATTAGACAATTATTTCCTGGTGAATGAAATCGCTAATGTGGAAAAGAAAAGAGCAATTCTTTTGAATTCTCTCGGTGAAAATGACTACAAACTAATTTTCAACTTATGTATGCCGTTACCACCTGAAGAAAAATCATAGACGGAATTAGCTGTGCTGTTGGACGAATACTTCAAGGTTCCCGAGACAGTTTTCGTGGCAAGGGATAAATTTTTCGCTGGATTCATGGAAGCGAATGAAACTTCAAATGAATGGGCTGCCAGGGTGAGAAGTTTGGCACTGAACTGTCAATTTAATGGTACCGAGGTTGACATGATGCTTCGAGATCGATTCGTGATTGGATTCATCAAAGGCGACGTAAGATTCAAGCTTTTCAAAGAATCATCATTGTCTACATTTTCTGGAGTCACAAAATTGGCATCCTCAGAAATGGCGGCATTGGGGCAGCGTCTCTCCCAAGTGAAAATGGAACCGGATCTCCACCATATTGGAAATGGGACAACATCAACGGAAGTTCATGAACGAGTGCACAGAAAATTACCAGAAAGTGCGTCACAGAAGAGATCAGTACAAGTCGGTGTCAAGTGTCAATGTTGCGGTCGGAAGAATCATGTGTCTGCGCAGTGTCACTACAAGGAGTACAACTGTAAGATTTGTAAACAAAAAGGTCATCTTGCTCCCATGTGTCCAAAGAAACACATTAAAACTAATTTTAAAAATTATTACCCACAAAATTTTATTCAAAACGATATATTTTCGTTCAGAAATGATATTCCAATTCAAAATCCTTTCAAAATTCAGGTCAAAGTGAATGGAATGTATCATAGCTTTCTATTGGACACAGGCGCTGGTATATCAGCTATGTCTGAGAAGTATTATAAGGAAAATTTTTCTGGTTTTGAACTAAGTCCCTCTCCGGAAAATTTTAATGTTTACAACGGACAAAAAATTTCAAGTTTAGGATTTTGTTCATTGCCAATGTTGTACAACCAAAATTTCACGATGTTAAAGGTTTATGTATTTCGTGACGGAGGCCCACCTATTTTGGGAAGAGACTTTATGCAAGTTCATGGGATAAATTTGTCTTTGAATTTTGTTTCTGACAAAATGGAATCTCTTCATAAAGAGTTTGTTAGCTTATTTGATGGTAAATTAGGTAAATTCAACAAAAATCTTGTCACTTTGAAATTAATTGATGAAAACGTTTCACCAAAATTTATCAGAGCACGACCTTTGCCATTTGGTATGAAAAAAAGGGTTGAAATTGAGTTGGATCGATTAGTTACGGTAGGGGTTTTAAAACCTGTTAGTTATTCTAGATGGGCAACGCCGATTGTTCCCATAATGAAACGATCGGGTGAGATCAGAATTTGCGGTGATTTCCGTATAACAATTAATCCTCTTATCGAAATCGACCAATATCCTCTACCTAGTATTCAGGATTTATTGACGGAAATTCAAGAGGCTAAAATATTTTCTAAAATTGATTTAGATCAGGCTTACGCACAGTTAGAGTTGTCTGAAGATTCTAAAGAATTAGTCACAATCTCAACTCATAAAGGTCTATTTCAGTATCAGAGACTTCCATATCGTATAGCACCAGCACCTGCAAAATTTGCGAAAGCTATGGAATCCTTACTGTACAATCAAGAAGGAGTTTTAATTTTCTTGGATGACTTATTAATTTGCGGACGTGATGAAAGAGAGCATCATGAACGGTTGCAAAAGGTGTTGAAAACATTACAAGATGCAGGCCTGAAAGTGAGTTCAAAAAAATGTGAATTTTTCCAAGAGAAAATCGAATTTTTAGGTTATGTTATCAGTAAAGACGGAATTCACATGTGTGAAGATAAAGTGCAAGCAATAAAAGATGCGCAAATTCCCAGAAATGGAAAAGAGTTGCAGTCGTTTCTGGGAATGGTCAATTTTTATTGTAAATTCGTGCCTGATATGTCTACAATCTTACATCCCTTACACCAATTGTTGCAGAAAGATTGGGTCTGGAATTGGAGTAAGGAATGTAATGAATCTTTTTTGAAGATAAAACAAATAATGTGTTCCTCAAAAACTTTAGTTCATTATAATTCTGATTATGAACTAAGATTAACTTGCGATGCTAGTCCATATGGAATAGCCAGCGTAATATCACATATTTTGCCGAATGGTCAAGAAAAACCAATTGCTTTCGCCTCGAGAACTCTTTCAAAAACTGAAAAAAATTATGCACAAATTGAACGCGAAGGCTTAGCCATAATATTTAGTTTATCAAAATTCAATCAATACTTATATGGTAGAAAGTTTACTCTAGTAACTGATAATAAGCCCTTAATGGCTATTTTTAATCCTAAAAAAGGAATTCCACAATATTCTGCGAACAGATTGCGAAGATGGGCAGTGATCCTTTCTAATTACGATTATACAATTGTTTACGTTAACTCTAAAAATAATGTTGCGGATTTTTTATCCCGATGTCCTTCAGAAGACAAAAATTATGAAAATTCCAAACGAGATGAGGTAGATGTAGACTATGATAATTATTTTTTGAACATGAAGGAATTGTGTGTAAATTTTGAAGAAATCTTTGAAGTGATTAAGGATGATAATATTTATAAAAAAATAATTCAATTTATTCGTAACGGTTGGCCGAATTATGCTAGAAGGGATAAAATTTTAAAAAAATATTACCCCATACGCAATCAGATGACTGTAGAGAATGATTTGGTTTTATGGAATAATAGAATCATTATTCCCACAAAATTGAGGGAAAAGATGTTAAATCAATTACATTCATCTGACTTGGGTATGGAAAAGATGAAATCTATGGCTCGATGCTATATATTTTGGCCGGGAATTAACTTGGATATCGAAAAATTTGTATCGAATTGTTCAAGTTGTTTAAGTAATTCCGGAGCACCTTCCAGGGTTGAGCTTCAATCATGGAAGTGGCCCGAGATACCATTTTCGAGATTGCACATGGATTATTTGGGTCCGTTTTTCGGAAAACATTTCTTAGTTATTCTAGATTCGCATTCAAAATGGCTGGAAGTTTTTCCAACTAGTCACATTTCTTCGGAATTCACTATAAGGGCTCTTTCTGGTGTAATGGCGAGATTCGGGTTATGCAATTCTTTGGTATCGGATAATGCGTCTGTATTTACTAGTAAAAGGATGAAGGATTTTTTGAGGAAGTTCAATATAGAGCCAATTACATCTCCACCGAGGTACCCTCAGTCGAATGGTGCTTCCGAGAATGCAGTAAAGGTAGTGAAAACTGCACTGAAAAAAATGTTGAGTTCAAATAATTCGATTAATATCAATTTAGCTTTAAATAGTTTCCTCATGGATTATCGGAACACTCCTCACTCTACAACTGGGGTTTCCCCCTCTAAACTTGTGTTTGGAAGAGATTTGACAACGAAATTTAGTCGACTTAAGCCTCAGGCATTTAATAAAGTTAAAGACAAGGTTTTAAAATCCCAATCCAATCAAAAGAAATATTATGGTGGTGTAAAATCGTTAACATTCATTGTGGGAGAGAAGGTATTCGCAAAAGATTACCGTCACGTGAATAATGAAAAATGGATAGGTGGTACTATTTCAAAAATAATTGGAAAAAATACATATATTGTTAAAATTCCCGACTTAAATCAGATGTAGAAACGTCACCAAAACCAGTTGAAAACACGTATCAGTTCGGATCATATGATTCCAGCCAATGATAGAGATTTTAATGAGTCAAGTATATCGCAACAACCTACGGTTGTTCCTGATACATCTTCACAACTAAGCAGACCTAAACGAAATATAAGACCACCTGATAGATGGACTTATGAAAAATAATGTGAATTTTTAAAAATGATTGTACAGTTAGATTAGGAATTGTATATTGTTTAAATAAGTAATGGAATTTAAGGCAGGTTGAGTTTCTGAATTGTGTGGGGAAGAGTGTGATATATTGAAGTTGGAATTAAATTGGTAGTAATAATACGAGAGCGACTATCGCGATGTTTTTTTATGTAAAGATTGTATATCTGTATAACACATGACAACAGCTGGAGTTCAGTTCCAAATTGAATCTCCTGCAATAAAGATTATTACGACCAACCAAATTGTTTAGTTATTTAGTTTTTCCAGTGCATAGTCGAAAACATTACAGATATCACAAAAATGTACTATGCAGGTACTTAAAACTTCAAGGACATCATGGAAGAAAAATAAAAAACCCATAGAAGCACTGACGTGAAGTCAGCAGCTTTTGCGCGTATGTTCAAAAACTAAAACACCAAAAGGAAACACTCGCAAAAGCTGCTGACTTCACTTAATTGCTTTCCTAGGTTTTTTCGAGTTATTTTGGAAATTATTCCGGAAAAACAACGATACCGGGGGAATAACCATGGAATTTGACATAGTTCTTCCCAATATCTCAGAAAATTATAATCGTATCGAGTTGAAAATTGGTACACACAGATGTGAAGTATGAAGGTTAAGGTCAGAGCACTTTTTTTTTGGAATATGATCAATAGTTTCCGAAAAAAAAATTTTTTTCGAAAAAATTTCCAGAAAATTTTTGTTATATCTACTTACAGTACGAACTGAAAAAAATTTCGCAAAAGTTGCGCGTTGTTTTGCTCCAACTAACTATAAAGTTTCAACTCAATCGCTTCATCAGTTTTTGATATATCAGGGAAATAACCTCAAAATTTCAAACAGCTATAGCTTCGAAACCGTTTCACCGATTTAGCCCATTAACGAACTTAACCACGGCATTCTGATACACGGCCTACCCTGGAAGTTTCAAGTCGCTAGCTTGCTCTGTTCGATCGTTATCGTGTCCGCTGTTGGACAGCAGAATCGATTTTGACACTGGATTCGTCATCAGCGAGACCAACCTAGTAGTTTGAGACCATTTTCGGCACGAAATTCGAAAATTACAGACATGTATATGAAACGATAGCACACTGTTTCCCTAATAAGAACATGCGCGCAAAATGCCGATTGATATCGCCGTGATGTTTAATTAAATAAACCTTCAATCAATCCAAAATCCAATGTTGGAAGAATTATTCAACATTTGAGATTTAATAACTTGATTCATTTGAACAAAATTTCATTTATACCAATGTTAATACTAATTTTTTAAACAAAATGCTTGCTGCAAATTGAATGGTGTCCGTGGGAACAAAATTTTTTCTTCGTACCGCCACTTACCATCTTTTCCTAAGGGCATTGTCCTTTGAAAATCTGTAATATATAGAAAGTCTTATCTCTTATTCAGAAATAAGTAAAAAAATAAAACAAATCAGTTTTAATTAAATAAAAACCCCTTGTGAAATTTTATATTTTGGCCTTTTTACAACCTGTTTGTGCAGTTTACGGCTGATCAAGATTTATCTACGTTCTGTTACTATAATATACACACTTCAAAAAGAAAACTCTTTGAAAAATCTTACAAAAAGCATGAAATAAGATGCTTTTGAATGCGATTTGGAGGCTTCTTGCCACTCCTAGCTCTATCTTTCTCTAGACAACACGTTTCTCTTTCCCTCACCGCTTCCATTGTAAGTTATAATTTCTATGGTGGAAACGTATGTCCTTGTTTCTACTTTTCCTACCGTCGCTTCACCCCCGTGCCTGTGGCATACGGGTCACAGAATATCTTTCCTTAAATATAGATATTCTGTGTATCTATCCCTTTGAATAAATAACTTGTTCTTTATTCAAACATCTATCCTTAACTTTGAATAAAGAACTATGGGCCGTATTTATAGTTGCTCCTTGAGGCTTCCTTACTGAAGGCCGCCTTGAATTTGCTTTTCTCTTCAAACAAATACAAGTTTGTTTGCATAGAAAAGCGAATTCAAGGCGCCCTTCAGTAAAGGCCGTATTTATAGTTGCTCCTTGAGACTTCCTTACTGAAGGCCGCCTTGAATTTGCTTCCCGATCAGTTCAAATAGTAAGGAAGCCTCAAGGAGCAACTATAAATACGGCCCTAAGGAGCAACTATAAATACGGCTCTATGTTCTTTATTCAGAGATCCTTAATTATAGATAGTCTGTGTATCGATATCTTTGAATAAAAAACTTGATCTTTATTCAAAGATCTATCCTTAACTTTGAATAAAGAACTATGTTCTTCATAAAGGGTCGTATTTATAGTTGCTCCTTGAGGCTTCCTTACTGAAGGCCGCCTTAAATTTGCTTTTCTATGCAATCAAATACAAGTTTGTTTGCATAGAAAAGCGAATTCAAGGCGGCCTTCAGTAAGAAAGCCTCAAGGAGCAACTATAAATACGGCCCTAAGAGATACTTAAGGATAGATATTCTGTGTACGGGTAAGGTGCATAGAAGATCCGATGAATTCAAAAATGCGCTTTTGTTTCGCCAATGTTGGGGAATTCGCTAGAATCCGTTTTTTCGCGACATCTATTAGAACTCTGCAACATTCGATTAAATTGTGCCCCAAGCAAATACGCCCTATTTAATAGAGAGATATTGCAGTGTCAAATTTATGTTACGTTATTACAGTAAACGTTATTTTTGACATCTAAGCATACGCAGATTCATTTTCAGTATAACGCGACGTTAATAGCGTTAGCGTCTAACGTTATTAGAGAGATATTGCAGTGTCAAATTTGTGTGACGTTATTAACGCACACGTTATTTTTGACATCTAAGCATGCGCAGATTCAGTTTCAGAATAACCCGACGTTAATAGCGTTAGCGTCTTCCGTTATTAGAGAGATAGCGCAAGCGTTATGTTATTACGGTGCGCTATATATAACGTTTTGGTGGTTACCGTGGATTTAACGGTCGTTACAGAAGTAGACGTATTGCTACACGTTTTTGTTACCGTTACGTTAGTTATCAGTTTGTTTGGTTAGGTTATGTGAGACGTCAGATTTTTGTGTTACAAAGTAACGTATAAACTCCTAAAGCTTGATAATTTGCATTTCTGCATTAGTTTTTTGATTCTGGACAAAATGAAAATGGAATCGGAAGCGGTCATTTCACGTGGTGCTAATGCAGAAGTGGAAATAGTTATTTTACACAATATAATTGGCATGGTTCAAACTATTTCTAATTTCCAACCCCTCATGTTGCTTCCAAAAGTATTTCTTAATTCGTGAAAAAGTATCAAATACCTATTTATGGAAAAATTTGCTTAGGTAGCACTAATAAATCCTAATGTCTAATATCAGTTGTGTGTAAGAGGTATATATTGTAAAATAGATTTGAAAAATCTGAGGAAGTTGTGTAATTAATTCCGAAAAACATACTAACAAACAGCTTTTCTATGACAGTGATCGGAGCCGGAAGAGCCCGAAGCTTAAGGATTCCTTCCGATATAGAATAGCGCAACGTAAATTGCGGCTCGTAATTTTCCGTAAATAACGGAAGACGCTAACGCTATTAACGTCGCGTTATTCTGAAACTGAATCTGCGCATGCTTAGATGTCAAAAATAATGTTAATTACCAACACTTTTGTCTGTCCAATTTCAACTATTTCTATTTTATGTCGTAAGTTTTTTTTTAATATAAACCATCACACCATCATTTTGGTTTAAATGACTATCGTTATGGTATTCCCTGTATCCCTCCATTCTGTATAGTTTTGGATCATTAATCCTCCATGTCTCATCCAAATTTTTTGTTATGCTTCTAATATTGTTGTGTAATAACCTAAATACCCCATTATGTTCTTTTCCCGAAAACTTAGCTTTTAAGTGTCCAATATTCTCCACATCTAATGTATTAAATATATCAGGATTGCATTCTCTTATAAAGTTGTCCATAAAAAGAAAATACAAAAAAACAAACAATTAACTATTCTTTATGTATTACTATTATTTTATTCATATGTTATTATTCCAATACAGCTTCCCTATTGATTACGGTCTTAAGGCCCTCGACCTGCTCAACATTTATTAGTCTTACAGCTTTCGAGTTGTCGCCCTGCTTACAGAACACCTTCCTATCCTTAGCCCATACATATTTGTATCCGAAATTTCTGAGCTCCTTTGATGATTTCAATAGTTCCTGCGTTTTTCGTGGGAGGTCTTCATTTATATATATCATTCTTTTACTTCCAGGTAGTTTAATCTGAATTTAATGAACCTCTTTCCTTCCTTTTTTGCATTATTAAATCACGCATTTCCTCACTCTGGAACATTACTAGAAAAGGTTTCGGTTCTTTTTTTGTTGGAATCTGCCTGGTCTTGATTGCTTCTTCTGCAACTTCAATGTTCAAGTATTTAATCACCTTGAATCACTTTGAACCCCCATCATCATGATATTTTTTCTTTTTTGTTGTGTTTCAGCAGTTATTGCAGCCTCAGCTGCCTGATTTTTCAAATTTGCCACTTCCTGGGTTAGTTGCGATATTTCCTCCTTCATCTTCATGCTCTCTCTTTTCATGGCCTTATTTTCCTTCCTTAAATTATCATAGGCTTCCTTTATCTCATCAATTTTATCTCCATAGAACGACACAGCCTTTTCCAGATCCGTTACTTTCTCCATCAACTTATGGAACATTTCCTGAGTTGTTAAGCTAAGGTCCAAAATTTTGGAACTTCAAGGACCTCTCACGTCCAGGACGATTTTTTTAAAAAATATCTGACCTTATATTCTTGTTCTACGCCCTCGAATTAGTAAGTGTGCCAAATTTCACGGCGATAGGAGTCGGAAAATTATTTTTCGAAAATCGACATTTTCTTAAGGGTAACCCCTTAAAATTTTACCAAAAATCGAAAGTTCTCCGATCGACCTGAAATTTGAAACATATACTAATTCGAGGACGTAGATAAAGAAAATCCAATCAGAATGTTAGTGGAGAGTCTGGTTCGTTTTTTATGGCCAGAAGAAAATCGAAAAAATTGGACCTTTTTTAAAAAAATCATAATTTTTCAACCAGAGGACCTTCGTCTATAAAATAATTGGCTACGTACTCACAAAGGACCCAGATATAACCAAAAAAATTCGATATTGTCCAGCCTTACGCGTTTGATCTGTACGACGGCCCAAAGTTGACCCAAATTTCGAAAATTTCTCACCAAATCCGAAATATTTTCCAAACCGAATCAGTTACGCAAAATCTAATTACAGATTCGTAATCTACGTGTTCGAATCCATAATATATGATGTGCATATTGTCATAGCTTCAAAAATAAAATTTCGCACGGAATCGCTAAATCATACCCCCACCCCTCTGCGCTTTGATGTTTATTCGCGGTTCTTTATGAAAAATTTTTTAAGTCACAAATAAATTTTTTTTTTCGAAAATCGTCGACCTTGTTATCGTTTCCTATTAAATCGAGGTCGTGGATCACGAATATGTCATTAGAAATCGTCCAGTGACAACCGTTTAGAAATTATGGCGGAAATAGTGAAAAAATTTCGAAATTTTGGTCAACTTTGAGACGTCGTGCCGACCAAAATAATGAAGCTGGGTGATGTCGAATTTTTTCACGTGCAGTTCGATCCTTTATCTATGAATTAAAACAGATTTCATCGTCCTACTCTCATCGAGTCGGTAATAATGATTTTTTGAAAAAAGGTCCAAAATTTTGGAACTTCAAGGACCTCTCACGTCCAGGACGATTTTTTTTTTAAATATCTGACCTTATATTCTTGTTCTACGCCCTCGAATTAGTAAGTGTGCCAAATTTCACGGCGATAGGAGTAGGAAAATTATTTTTCGAAAATCGAGATTTTCTTAAGGGTAACCCCTTAAAATTTTACCAAAAATCGAAAGTTCTCCGATCGACCTGAAATTTGAAACATATACTTATTCGAGGGCGTAGATAAAGAAAATCCAATCAGAATGTTAGTGGAGAGTCTGGTTCGTTTTTTATGGCAGAAGAAAATCTAAAAAATTGGACCTTTTTTAAAAAAATCATAATTTTTCAACTAGAGGACCTTCGTCTATAAAATAATTGGCTACGTACTCACAAAGGACCCAGATATAACCAAAAAAATTCGATATTGTCCAGCCTTACGCGTTTGATCTGTACGACGGCCCAAAGTTGACCCAAATTTCGAAAATTTCTCACCAAATCCGGAATATTTTCCAAACCGAATCAGTTACGCAAAATCTAATTACAGATTCGTAATCTACGTGTTCGAATCCATAATATATGATGTGCATATTGTCACAGCTTCAAAAATAAAATTTCGCACGGAATCGCTAAATCTTACCCCCACCCCTCTGCGCTTTGATGTTTATTCGCGGTTCTTTATGAAAAATTTTCTAAGTCCCAAATAAATTTTTTTTTTCGAAAATCGTCGACCTTGTTATCGTTTCCTATTAAATCGAGGTCGTAGATCACGAATATGTCATTAGAAATCGTCCAGTGACAACCGTTTAGAAATTATGGCGGAAATAGTGAAAAAATTTCGAAATTTTGGTCAACTTTGAGACGTCGTGCCGACCAAAATAATGAAGCTGGGTGATGTCGAATTTTTTTACGTGCAGTTCGATCCTTTATCTATGCAATTAAACAGATTTCATCGTCCTACTTTCATCAAGTCGGTAATAATGATTTTTTGAAAAAAGGTCCAAAATTTTGGAACTTCAAGGACCTCTCACGTCCAGGACGATTTTTTTTTTAAATATCTGACCTTATATTCTTGTTCTACGCCCTCGAATTAGTAAGTGTGCCAAATTTCACGGCGATAGGAGTAGGAAAATTATTTTTCGAAAATCGAGATTTTCTTAAGGGTAACCCCTTAAAATTTTACCAAAAATCGAAAGTTCTCCGATCGACCTGAAATTTGAAACATATACTTATTCGAGGGCGTAGATAAAGAAAATCCAATCAGAATGTTAGTGGAGAGTCTGGTTCGTTTTTTATGGCCAGAAGAAAATCTAAAAAATTGGACCTTTTTTAAAAAAATCATAATTTTTCAACTAGAGGACCTTCGTCTATAAAATAATTGGCTACGTACTCACAAAGGACCCAGATATAACCAAAAAAATTCGATATTGTCCAGCCTTACGCGTTTGATCTGTACGACGGCCCAAAGTTGACCCAAATTTCGAAAATTTCTCACCAAATCCGGAATATTTTCCAAACCGAATTAGTTACGCAAAATCTAATTACAGATTCGTAATCTACGTGTTCGAATCCATAATATATGATGTGCATATTGTCACAGCTTCAAAAATAAAATTTCGCACGGAATCGCTAAATCTTACCCCCACCCCTCTGCGCTTTGATGTTTATTCGCGGTTCTTTATGAAAAATTTTCTAAGTCCCAAATAAATTTTTTTTTTCGAAAATCGTCGACCTTGTTATCGTTTCCTATTAAATCGAGGTCGTAGATCACGAATATGTCATTAGAAATCGTCCAGTGACAACCGTTTAGAAATTATGGCGGAAATAGTGAAAAAATTTCGAAATTTTGGTCAACTTTGAGACGTCGTGCCGACCAAAATAATGAAGCTGGGTGATGTCGAATTTTTTTACGTGCAGTTCGATCCTTTATCTATGCAATTAAACAGATTTCATCGTCCTACTTTCATCAAGTCGGTAATAATGATTTTTTGAAAAAAGGTCCAAAATTTTGGAACTTCAAGGACCTCTCACGTCCAGGACGATTTTTTTTTTAAATATCTGACCTTATATTCTTGTTCTACGCCCTCGAATTAGTAAGTGTGCCAAATTTCACGACGATAGGAGTAGGAAAATTATTTTTCGAAAATCGAGATTTTCTTAAGGGTAACCCCTTAAAATTTTACCAAAAATCGAAAGTTCTCCGATCGACCTGAAATTTGAAACATATACTTATTCGAGGGCGTAGATAAAGAAAATCCAATCAGAATGTTAGTGGAGAGTCTGGTTCGTTTTTTATGGCCAGAAGAAAATCTAAAAAATTGGACCTTTTTTAAAAAAATCATAATTTTTCAACTAGAGGACCTTCGTCTATAAAATAATTGGCTACGTACTCACAAAGGACCCAGATATAACCAAAAAAATTCGATATTGTCCAGCCTTACGCGTTTGATCTGTACGACGGCCCAAAGTTGACCCAAATTTCGAAAATTTCTCACCAAATCCGGAATATTTTCCAAACCGAATCAGTTACGCAAAATCTAATTACAGATTCGTAATCTACGTGTTCGAATCCATAATATATGATGTGCATATTGTCACAGCTTCAAAAATAAAATTTCGCACGGAATCGCTAAATCTTACCCCCACCCCTCTGCGCTTTGATGTTTATTCGCGGTTCTTTATGAAAAATTTTCTAAGTCCCAAATAAATTTTTTTTTTCGAAAATCGTCGACCTTGTTATCGTTTCCTATTAAATCGAGGTCGTAGATCACGAATATGTCATTAGAAATCGTCCAGTGACAACCGTTTAGAAATTATGGCGGAAATAGTGAAAAAATTTCGAAATTTTGGTCAACTTTGAGACGTCGTGCCGACCAAAATAATGAAGCTGGGTGATGTCGAATTTTTTTACGTGCAGTTCGATCCTTTATCTATGCAATTAAACAGATTTCATCGTCCTACTTTCATCAAGTCGGTAATAATGATTTTTTGAAAAAAGGTCCAAAATTTTGGAACTTCAAGGACCTCTCACGTCCAGGACGATTTTTTTTTTAAATATCTGACCTTATATTCTTGTTCTACGCCCTCGAATTAGTAAGTGTGCCAAATTTCACGGCGATAGGAGTAGGAAAATTATTTTTCGAAAATCGAGATTTTCTTAAGGGTAACCCCTTAAAATTTTACCAAAAATCGAAAGTTCTCCGATCGACCTGAAATTTGAAACATATACTTATTCGAGGGCGTAGATAAAGAAAATCCAATCAGAATGTTAGTGGAGAGTCTGGTTCGTTTTTTATGGCCAGAAGAAAATCTAAAAAATTGGACCTTTTTTAAAAAAATCATAATTTTTCAACTAGAGGACCTTCGTCTATAAAATAATTGGCTACGTACTCACAAAGGACCCAGATATAACCAAAAAAATTCGATATTGTCCAGCCTTACGCGTTTGATCTGTACGACGGCCCAAAGTTGACCCAAATTTCGAAAATTTCTCACCAAATCCGGAATATTTTCCAAACCGAATCAGTTACGCAAAATCTAATTACAGATTCGTAATCTACGTGTTCGAATCCATAATATATGATGTGCATATTGTCACAGCTTCAAAAATAAAATTTCGCACGGAATCGCTAAATCTTACCCCCACCCCTCTGCGCTTTGATGTTTATTCGCGGTTCTTTATGAAAAATTTTCTAAGTCCCAAATAAATTTTTTTTTTCGAAAATCGTCGACCTTGTTATCGTTTCCTATTAAATCGAGGTCGTAGATCACGAATATGTCATTAGAAATCGTCCAGTGACAACCGTTTAGAAATTATGGCGGAAATAGTGAAAAAATTTCGAAATTTTGGTCAACTTTGAGACGTCGTGCCGACCAAAATAATGAAGCTGGGTGATGTCGAATTTTTTTACGTGCAGTTCGATCCTTTATCTATGCAATTAAACAGATTTCATCGTCCTACTTTCATCAAGTCGGTAATAATGATTTTTTGAAAAAAGGTCCAAAATTTTGGAACTTCAAGGACCTCTCACGTCCAGGACGATTTTTTTTTAAAATATCTGACCTTATATTCTTGTTCTACGCCCTCGAATTAGTAAGTGTGCCAAATTTCACGGCGATAGGAGTCGGAAAATTATTTTTCGAAAATCGAGATTTTCTTAAATTTTACCAAAAATCGAAAGTTCTCCGATCGACCTGAAATTTGAAACATATACTAATTCGAGGGCGTAGATAAAGAAAATCCAATCAGAATGTTAGTGGAGAGTCTGGTTCGTTTTTTATGGCCAGAAGAAAATCGAAAAAATTGGACCTTTTTTAGCTTGGCATGGTTCAAACTATTTCTAATTTCCAACCCCTCATGTTGCTTCCAAAAGTATTTCTTAATTCGTGAAAAAGTAACAAATACCTATTTATGAAAAAATTTGCTTAGGTAGCACTAATGAATCTTAATGTCTAATATCAGTTGTGTGTAGGAGGTATTGTAAAATTGATTTGAAAAATCTGAGGAAGTTGTGTAATTTATACCGAAAAACATATTGACAAACAGCTTTTCTATGACAGTGATCGGAGCCGGAAGAGCCCGAAGCTTAACGATTCCTTCCGATATAGAATAGCGCAACATAAATTGCGACTCGCAATTTTCCGTAAATTGGGAACTTCTGCGAAGATGCTAGCGCCCTAACGGATAAATTTGGAACCTGTCCAAGCTAGTAGTTTTATGTAAACAAACCTTAGAAATGTGGTGGACAACGAATATTTATTAAGCAGAGCTTGAATATTTAAAGAAATTATTATAATTTTGTGTAAGATTTCTTGAGAAGGAACTTTTCGTTTGGATCACGATATAAAATCGTACTTTAAATCGTTCCTGGAGGATAATTTCGGTGTTATTTTAGTGTATGTTGCTTGGTGGATCAAAATGAACCAATATCTAAGTTTACTTGAATTTCTGGAAAACTAGGCACCTCGAAGTAATTCGAGGACTCTTATCAATGTGAAGAAGTGTTGAATGCAGGCTATATTATGTGGTAAATCTAGAATCAGTCCAAATGATATGACTTGTTCTTTGTTTACAAACGAGTGAATCAATAAAATGAAAACAGATTTTCTGCTTTAGTTCTTTTGCATCGTATTTCTAAAGAAAAGGAAACATATAGACATATAATTGATTTCATTTTTATATTACAGCAGCTCAAGATACACATAAAAAAGGAAAAATGTCACAGCTGGTTCAATCTATCTATATATAGAAATGAAAAGTATTAATGTATTTATATGAATAACTTCAGCTATTATCAACTCTAACAGTATATCTAGTTTCTGTAGGTTTTCAACCAGATCACTCTTTTAGAATATGATTTTGTGTAGTATGTGAATTAGGTAGCTGCAGAAGTGCTCGGTAGTTTCTCTGAAGCATTTTTCTTCAAAATTCTCTTATTTTCATTTACACCTGAAAACATCATGACATGAAGTTGTTTCGAAATGAATACATTGTAGATAACTTACCTTTATGAAAATAAACATCAGAGAAATGCAGTGAACATTCTTTCGTGTATTTGGTGACCTGTTTTTCAATCTTCAATTTCTTAAGCTAGGTCTTTCTTCTATCATTGAGTTCCCTGCCAAATACTGTTTCCAAATTAACTTCACTTTCATTTGGCTTTGGAAAAAATTAATACTAGAGACACTAGATATCTGATCCTTCCTTCTTTGACCATGAATAACATTGAGTTGAGGCACACAACAATAGTCATTTCGGGAGGATGCCATTTCGAATTAATACAATCGAAAATTTCAATCGGAAAGAAGGGAATCGATTGATGAATATTACAAACATTTTCGGTATACCAAAATTTCAACTCGGAGAACAATACAAAAGCTCGAAAACGAACTCCAAAAGTGAGCAAATTACGTTAGAATAACAGGCACGTCGAAAAACTACTAGCTTGGAAGTATTCGAATTTCTATCGCCAGAGGGCGTATCGCTTAGCAGTAGTTGCGAATAGAGAGATATTGCAGTGTCAAATTTGTGTGACGTTATTAGCTTTTCCGCCTTTGCAATGTTGGTGTCGCTTCCAGTTTTTCCGCGATAATTTCCTCTTCTGTTGAACTATCACAATTTACGTCCAATTCCCTGGGACATTTCCAATTAATGGATTTTCCCTTCAACACGTAATTTTTATCTATTTTGGTGCAAATTAAGTGTGCCCATCTTCCACATGTTCCAGCACATTTCAGTTTGTATCCGGCCTTTCCAATATGCTTATCACATACTGCACATAATTTATTATTATTCGACATAGTTTTTACCGTCGATTATCTTATCATAAAATTTAACAGATGTAAACGTGTTGATATGAGATTTTTACGTATTTTAAGCCGATTTTTAGTCTCTAAAGTCCAATATTTTCAAAATCTCAGCCAAATTTGCGGAAAAATTCACACACAATAGTTTTTCTCCAAATTACTGTTTTCCCTATATATCTTTCCAATATATATCTGACACTTTTGACCACTAAATTATCGAATTTTGAGGAGCAAAAACTTTCACCACCTATCTACCATATCGTCGTATGTTGATGAACTGATTTATAATAGGGGCTGAATTCTTCACATTCAAACTTGAAATGTTTTTTTTTGCTTCAACTTGCTCTTCACGTCCTTGTTACTATCCTTGCACTCAATTATTCCTAAATATAATATATTACAATTCCAATGAATTTCAGTAGACATCCCAATACTATATATATGAATAATAAAATAATTGAAAACTATATATATATAGAAAGCAATTGGTTCATGGAGAAAAGAGAGCTTCAGAAATAATAAACTAACATAACCACAAGGACGAATATCTGTCGATAAATCAACAGACATTCCACCTTGATTAGAACTAATCATCCAATTAAACAAAACATCTACACCGAAGAAGTGGCGTCCAAGGAGAATGGTTGCAGCTGTTTCACAGTTTTTACTGATCGTCAGACCCGATCCAAAGTAAGTTGGTTTGACGATCAATAAATGCTGTGAAACAGCTATAACCATTCTCCTTGGGCGCTGCTTCTTCAGTGTAGATGTTCTGGTTGATAGGCTCTGATTTAGATGGGATCAATCAAATATGACACCAGAAAATATTGTCAAATTCAATTACCTCTCATTGATAATTTTTTACTAACTATAGTAACCAATCAAATTACTTAATTTCATGCATCAAATTTCATCCAATCACCTATGGATTACGGCGACTATTTCCCTCGTCGTAATTTCCACCAATCAGAAACGCGCAATCTTGAAATACAAATGGTTTTTAGGTGGAAAAACTGTTTGGCAGGAGCTGTCAGCAATTTATTTGAGTTTACCAAAACTGAATAGTTGTTGTTCAAATTAATACCTATACATAATGCATGTAGAATAATCTGTTATTCATGAAAAAGTCTTGTCAAATACTATTCGGGCATCTAATTTTTCCTGTGAAAAAAATCGAAAAAACACATTGCAAAGTAATATTTTCTAACAAAAAGCATTCGTGCAGGTGCAAAAATCCTCGTCTTCGACTCGGATTTTTGTTGCCACCAACACTCACGCTTCTTGTTAAAATATTACTTAGTAACGTGTTCTTTCGAAAAATTAGATTTCCTTATGATATTTCTTACGATAATACCCTACATGTGGTGTTTTCAGTTTGAAGTTTTCGACAAAGAGGATCAAGTTTTTGATTGAAAATTAATTAAACGTCCAACTGACAACTGGTTTAAAAATGTCGCGAAGATTTGGTAATGCATCTGACGATGCAATTAATGATATTTGTCGCGTTCCGAAATTCCCAACCAGTACTGTTGACAGTCAGTAATTAGGAAATGAATTCTGGTCCAGTAAACTAATGTAGACAGAAATAACGGAACGCGTACCAGTAATTCTGATATGTAAACGTTGACGTTTGTTCGCGGCATGTTCAATTTCAAAAATTCAGAAGCTCAATGTTTAACAAGAGTTTCAAAGATAATAGTATTATGCAGAATTTTATAGTTGCGTTGGTAGACGATTCATTTGATTCTTTAACTGAGGAATCGAGTTCTAGCAGTAGCGGTGAGAAAGAACCCGATATAAAGTTTGCAATTTGTATAGCAGAAATTTATTTCTATTACAACAACATGCGAGGTAAGATTATCCCTATTCCAAGGATATAGGTGTGGTGTGAAATTATTCACCTAGTTTGTTCAAATCTCATTTTCCGTTAGTATTGCCTTTTATATCTCGTCCTGTATGAATACCACCTTTTCAAGTATAAATTATGCATTACCTCATAGATACATTCTAACCTCATTTGTAGTGTCTTACCTGATACATTTCATCATTTGTTAACAATTTTGAAAACTGAGCTAGAGGAAGTAGATTCAGCTGGTAGACCTGAATATCCTTTAGATTATCAATTGCTTATTACCCTATGGTACGTGGCAACACCTGAATCATATAGGTGAAACTATAGTTGGTTGTGCCTATATAATATTTTAATTAGGTATCACTGGATATTGTAGATCAATATGTGAAAAATTCAATGTAGGAAAAGCCACTGCTTTTCGTAGTCAGAAGAGTTGTGACTGCTCTTTGTAAATTGGCTCCAAAAATTATTAAATGGCCGGAAGGTGAAGAAGTTCATTCAATCTGGAATGGCTTTCGAAGTAAAGGACCAATAAGTAAAATTCTAGGTGCAATAGACGGATGTCATATTGAAATAAGAAAACCTTCCGGAGATGGTGATTCATTCATGAATAGATATCATAAGTATTATATACAGTTACAGGTGAAATCATTATCTTGAGAGGTTATGGTATTGCATATTATTCAATTCTAATTGTAGGGTGTCTGTGACCACCGTTCTCGATTTACTCATGTGTATGTGGGCAATTGTGGATCAGTGCATGATCAAAGATTTTTTAGACTTTCTGAAGTAAATGGCTATGTATTAAATCCAGAAAGGTATTTTCCACAGAAATCTCATCTTATAGGAGACAGTGCTTACAATATTCATCAACACGTTATGGTCCCCTACAGAGATAATGGGCATTCAACTCCACAGCAAATCTACTTCCACAGACAACTTCCGCCTGTTAAAAGCATCATTGAAAGAACATTCGGATTGTTGTGAAATAGATTTCAGAGTTTACTCTATTGCTGTCCACTAACAGATGTCCAATTTATACACAAATTCATAATGGCTTGTTGTGTTATTCACAATATTTGTCAAATGAGAGGGGATTTTATAGATCTAGATTTGAATAATCCAAAACATCATGCAGATGAAAGTAATGTGGAACGAAATATACAGCAGAATAAACCACATACAGCAATTGGGATAAACAAAGGCTTCAAATAACCCGAGACATCTGGCCAGGTGAAATATGAAAGCTGTACATAAACTTTTTGTCAAAATAATCAGTTCTTATATCAAAATGAACTGTTGGGAAAAATTGTTTTGTTAAATGTTACATAACTGAAATAATATTAACGAAAGAAATATTTTTATTTATTTGTCTCTACACTTCGTTCTCTTTCAGATGATTTTTTAGCATTCTGATGAGTTCTTTTCTTTGTACCATTTTTTCCCTGTGCCTTTCCTCTCTTCTTGCTTCCCTTCTTGATTTTTCTTACAACAATGGAAATTTCAAAGAGACCATAGATAAAGGGTAATTGTTTTGTACCATAGACATATCATCCTATATTTCTATGTTATGTACTTAGCGTAATTGTCAAATTTTTGCTTCGCTTACAAGTGGAAAGTAGAGATATTCCAAAATAATGGCTCAGTCGGAAATCATTCACAAATATCTTGTTAACTTGGAGGTCGATGGTTAAATTTTTTCTACCGAGTTGACCGCAGAGGAAATAGAAACACTTTCGAATGGTAATTAT
The DNA here is from genome assembly GCA_958510865.1 of Myrrha octodecimguttata. Lineage (NCBI taxonomy): Eukaryota > Metazoa > Arthropoda > Insecta > Coleoptera > Coccinellidae > Myrrha > Myrrha octodecimguttata. The sequence goes on along the minus strand of OY294059.1, from coordinate 74,501,379 downwards.
TTATACCTCAGTACATTCTAGAAAAGCACTGATGCGAGTTTAGTAGCTACTACGCGCAGCTTTACTTTCTGATGGAATGATTTTGCGATGTTCAATTCATTCGGTCCTGATGAAATTCTGCATGAACCTTCCAGCAGTAATTTTTCTATGAAGTACTGGATTTCGATACTATCTAATCTGTATTTTGGAAATGTTGGGGAAATAAACATTTAAATGGGTAAATATCTACGGAATCATTGGATGGATTTTACCTGTTCACTAATTCTGCTTTCGTAATGTCCCAAACTTATGCGAATACCAAGTCTCAAAGTAGTTTCTGATCTCGAAAATTTAAATGGTTATAACTGCTCAATTAATGAACCTACCCTGTAAGTTTCAAGTCGCGGGCTCGTTCCTTTTGACAGTTATCGGGGCAACACAAGGACGGACGATGGACGGAATGAATTGACTTGAGCAGGGAATCCGACCTAATCGAACAACAGCGTTTTCGGCAAAAAACTCGAAAATTACAGACATTTCGGTGGAGTGATAACGCGCTGTTCCCCAGAACAAGCGCGTGAATTTCTGTCCATAATCTGATTTCGGATTTTATAGATGAAAATGCGTACCTGCAGAAGTTTCATGAAATAAAGATGATGGGGAGTTCAACTGGGCTTGAACAACCGAGCGGATCCAGCGAATCCCAATAAACGAGAGCAAAGTGGGGCCGTAACGCAACGAAACTATTGATATCTTTAAGGCTTCAACTGGAGGAAAGTTTCTGCATGCCAAAGTGCAAGAAAACCAAATTTTGGAATGACATCTCAACGAGCATGAGACAAAATAATTATTTTTATTCTGGCATTGAGTGCCACGCGAAATATAGAAACTTACTCCAAACCTATAAAAATAATAATGACAAGAGATTAAAAACTGGCGAATCGAAAATAACTTGGGAATACTTCGAGCAGTTCGACGAAGTTTTGGGTTATAAAAACTCAACCATTCCGGCTGAAAGCCTGCTCTCCACTTATCTTGACACAGAATCTACAACTGAAGAGGCAATTCCTAATACTGTTAATGAATCTCATGATAAGAATAAAGAAAAAAAATGTCGATTACTCAGTACTTATATGAGAAAAATAAATCTAGAGTAGCACGCGAAGCTAAGGACGACATATGATGGGAAGAAAAAAAAAGATTGAAGGAAACAAAAATTGAGGCCATAAATAATTTAGCTGATGCTATCAGAGGAAGTTACAAGAGAAGAAGGTCGACTTATTCAGATTCTGAATAATAAAAGTCTAGACACATACGCCGCAGTAGATGGATTTTCTGCAAATGCGACCTACGCCGAAATGCCACTAAAATTGACTTCATGTTATAATGGAGATTTGCGCATAGCCGCAAACGTTGCGATCCTACCGTATCAGATCGCGCGCGATGCAGCGTGTGACTCACTACGAGTAACCAGGTCGTGGTGCGCTTACGACTTCGATGAGTATGCGAATGTGCCTGACGCTTGGAACGCAACTAGGAATGATTGCTACCATCGCGGGACTTACGACGTATGGAACGTGAAGATACTTGAGAATAACTTTGTGGAAGTGAGGACCACTTTGCAAAATTATATCCGAAGATTCACCATAGATAAAGCTAACTCTTAAGTTGACAACTTAAAGTACGGGAAGTAATAATTGTTGAAATGTGTGTGATAAGTAGCAGAGGACTGCTTTCACCATATTGCTCTCATCACGGTTCAATGAATTATACAAAACAAATTGAATAGATTTTCAAAAAAGTTCCTTCACCAGCGTGGAAAATTTCTCTAACAAACGAAATTCGTGAAATCGAAGCAGCACAAGGTTCATTACAGTTCCTTCAAGAACAATCTCATGAGCGTAGGAAGGATTTATTTCTAAACCCATAACGAATTAAGCTTTCACGATACCGGTAGAATTAGTTTTATATAAATATATTCAATTTATTCACAAGATTTTGTGTATATTGAGTCTATCCCTATTTAAATAGAGAAGTTGTTATGAGTATTTGTCTTTTTTGTCTATTATTCAAAAAGAGTATGTTATTTAATACTCTCTGTTATATAATATTTTGAGCAGTAAAGTTGAATGGGGTATGTGATCAATGATCAATTCGGGTAAATAGAAAGGTTAAAATTGTTTATCGTTTTGCAAATAACATGCAACATAATATCATATGCATCCTCCTGATCACTTCTAGAATTATCTGTGCCTTCAAGATACTCCAAATAATTTTAGATCAATCTTGCCATTAAGAGTTGAAATAAGTTCATATTAAAATACTTTTGACAGTAATTGTAGCATTACTACTCTGAATTAGAATAGATGATACATAACTCCTTCATCAAAATGAAATATGTAGGCACAGAATCACTTCTGTTAACTGAAAAAGTCTTCGAATCAATTGTAAAATCGAATTTCAATCAAATATACAAGCAATAGCTAGAAATTTTGATTCAAATCTTGTTGTGTATTGCTAGCCATGGAGGATTTTTTTGAGTTTGTTGAGGAGGTGGAGGATATTCACATTCAAAGGATAAACAAGCGATATATAAGAGATGCTGAGAGTCCATTTGATTTTCATAGTGAGAGTCAATTTGAAAAACGATACAGGTTCTCCAAAGTTACAGTGATGGACTTGATATCACCATTAATTGACAATGGTCTAAGAAAAATTGACAATGGAGGTTTACCAATTCCTACAATTCACCAACTTTTAATAGCACTGAGATTTTATGCAACGGGTAATTTCCAGGTAAAAAATTGATATTAATTTTTTGATGTTCCATAAAAAAAAAAAAAATCATTTGTCAAAGAGGAAACATGTTCACTCACTGCATATCGGAGTATGATCATTTTATTATTGAACTTTCAGACTGTCACTAGTGACCTCCGAGGAGTATCACAGTCAACGGTATCCTTAATAATCAAAAGAGTCTCTGAGTTGTTGGCAAGTCATGCGAAAGATATCATAAAGTTTCCAGATAATCTTCAAGGATCCCAGTGGAACATCGAGAAATTCTTTGAAATGGCAAATTTTCCTGGTATCTCTTCTTCCGTGGATGGTACACACATTGTAATAAAAAATCCTGGAGGAGACACGGGGGAAGTTTTCAGAAACAGAAAGGAAAAATTTTCTCTAAATGTTCAAGAAAGTATTATACAGGGTCTTAATAAATAATTGTAACATGAAATGACAGTAGTTCAAAGCCAATATCTGATTAATTACATGTTCCATACTTTTCAGGTTGCTTGTGGACCATCAATGGAAATATTGGATATTGTCGCAAGATTCCCTGGTTCAACCCACGATAATGTGATATTCTATAGAAGCCCATTGAAAGTGCGATATGAAAATGAGAGTACACCTGGTGAATCTCCTTTTTTTTAAAGTTTTTTCAAAACTGTATAATTTTAATCTAAGTCATTCATATTGAAATTTGTATTTGCATATTTTTTGAAGAATTAAAGCTGATTGCATAGCGTCATTCTCAGACTCCTGTTCAAGAAGTGACGGCTACCGTACAGAAGCCTAAGTGTACGTCCACAACGGCGCACCGAACATCGACCATCACTTGACGTGAAGAACCGAGTGTCCAAGTCGAAGCACAGCACATCGCACCTCGCTGGCCCGTGAGCTGCCGCACTACGAAATCTACGAATAGGGTTTTGTTTATGTATCCTTCTATTCTGATTAACTAGCTTCTAAAATATACTGCATTTCAGATACATTTTAAGACCAAAGATGGATAGCGACACATCTTCTCTAGAAGACTATATTCTCTTAGATTCTACTATTCGAAATGAAATCATTTCCAACAATATTACTAATAAAATAGGAATACACCCAATAAACAGAAAAAGGGGAAAATACGGTGAATTCCATCATTTGTATGAGGATTTAAAAAAGGACCCTCAAAGATTTTTTGAGTACATGAGAATGTCGCCATCAACATTTTTTTACATAAGAGATAAAATTCAAAGCAAAATATCTAAAACATGGAAAAATTGCCATTCACTGCCAATAGGTCTCGAAGAAAGGTTGATGTTGACATTGCGGTGAGTAAATATAGCTCCTTGATTGTTCCCTCTGAATCAATGCACTATATTCAATTTCGAACAAGGAAAAATAACTGAATTTATAACTATAACAACATATATTCAACTGAACAAATAAATATATCCTCATCAATATAACTCAATAAATAAAATTAACTAAAAAGATATTCTAATAGTACAAAAATAAAAAGAATTTTTAGTAACTAATTGCAAATACATATACAATTACATTTTTTTTTTTGGCCTTTCAAATTGGATATTAGATTCAGCACTCCCATTTTCAGTTCCAGATTTTTATCCGAGTCCAGACTATTAATTTGGGGAATGAGACTTTCAAAAAAGGCCAGGTCTAGGTTTTTCTCTGTGTTTTTTCGACTGGAACGTTGTCTTAATATTTCTACCTTCTCCTTCTCCAACTCTATAAGTTTTGCACTGGTGACATCCACTTTTCTTTTTTTTGATTTTCTGGTAGGTGTATTATTTTCATCAATTTCTGAAAATTCGTTGTAACTCTCATCTACAAACTCTATTATTGGGCTGTGAACAATATTGCTTCTTTCTGGAATATTTAAAACTGCCTCAGGGTATGATGACGGCAAATCATACAATGTATCTGTATCCACAAAGCTGATTTCGTTTGTGGGTTCGGTTGTTGAGGAAAAATTTCCGCTAGTCTCTCTTGTTTTAAATTGATCCCTGAGAAATGTCAGAGATTCAAAATATTCCCAGCTGGGATATATTGTTTCTTCTGCTCCAGCACCAGATCTAACAGATTTCAACTGAGCATTTTTTTTCATAAAAGTCTCCCTCAATTTTTTCCAGGTCAGTTTAGCTGATTGTTCTGAAACACAAAATGTCCTATTCTGTGAATTTAAATTTCACAGTTACATATATGTACGATTGTTTGAAAAAATTAAACATCCTTCTAATAACATTATAATATTTCATTACTTTGTATTTCAGGTACCTATCGACTGGTGCTTCTTTCAGAAGTTTGGCATTCACCTTTAGGATGGGCAAATCTACAGTGGCCAACATTGTTTCTGAAGTTGTACCGGCGATATGGGAAATGCTACAACCTGCACACTTGAGGATTCCAAATCCGCAGGATTTTAAAAATATTGCTGAGGATTTTGATAAAATTTGGAATTTCCCTCATTGTGTGGGCGCATTAGATGGGAAACATATCAGAATAAACTGCCCTGAACACTCTGGTTCCCACTTTTATAATTACAAAAATTTTTTCTCTATAGTTCTGCAAGCGTTGGTGGATGCAAATTATAAGTTTATTAATATAGATGTTGGAGGATATGGCAGGCAGAGTGATGGAGGAACATTCAGAGCCTCCCCACTCTATGAAAAATTAATGGATGGATCTTTGAATCTGCCTGAGGATGAACCCTTTCCTGGCAAAAGATATCCCATGCCATATGTAATGGTGGCTGATGAAGCCTATCCATTATTGAAACACCTTTTGAAACCCTATAGTAGGCAAGATCTGAATCCAGATAATCAATATTTCAATAGAAGGTTGTCGAGAGCAAGAAAAACAGTTGAGTGTGCATTTGGAATTTTAGTGGCAAAGTGGGAAATACTGAGACGTCCTATAGCTACTCGAGTTGAACTTGCCGATTCAATTGTTAAATGTGTTTGTGTTCTTCACAACACAATTATAGACTTGGAAGGTATAGACCACAACTTGAGTAGCTATGACATGAGTTACAGTTTCAGATCTGCAAGACAGCCCATCCGTGGACGTCAACCTTCTGAAGCAAAGTTGATAAGGGAGAGTTTCAAAGAATTCATTTGCCAAAATCCCATTATGGGCGATTGAAATATAGTTCAATTTATCCATTTGTATTTGGATAGTGATTCATTATTTCAATCAAATATTTCTTGATTTATTTTTAACTGTATATCTACTTGAATATATATTTATTTTTTACCATTTATTTTATTGATCATTTCTTGTTTGGTATAATACCTCTTTTATGTGACATCTTTCTTTTGTTCCAATAAAATTTCCACAATTTCATATTTGTCAGGTATTCCCATATTCGAATCAGAGTTGGGTGTATTGGTTGTTTTAATGAACTAGATCATAAAGCAAGATCTTTATTTCAACTACTTGGGTGATCATATTTAGGGAGCTACAAATGAGGACTTATAAGTTCACATACTCAAGGTACACTTAAAGGCCTTCCACCAATTGACTTTTCTATACTCTGCACAACGCAATTTTACAAATTTAAGAAATAATGAATTATACTACTGAAAATGAAAGGAAATTTGTTTGATACTTGGGATATATCAGGAGTACACTGTTGGATTACATACTGGAACACCATGTCTGTAAATGTACATGTGACTTAAATGTATAATCTTGAACACATTTCTTACTCTCTGGAGATGAACAGACAAGTAATCAAAAGCTTGAAGTCATGGAATAAAGACCTTACTCTATGATCTAGCTGATTAAAATCAATGATCTAATAATATATACTACTTATTATTGGATCATTGATTGAAAAACCCTATACCCAACACACACAGTTGTCTGCCCAACGCTGATTTAAATAATCGATAAAGTCCAATCCATATTACCCTATTCATTAAAATGTTTAAAAGAAATTTGTAGAAGTATCAGTTGACTTTCTTCTAAAAATTTCATTTTTGTCAATTATTCCTGTATGTATTAAAATCTTTCAAAGTAATTTATCTAAGTAGGTACCTACCTGTCGAGTTACATTTGTGAGCAATTTCTGTCCACATTTTTTTTAATGCATAGGAATTATGATGCAGAGAATGGCTCTTGTTCCAAATCGCCTCTTTCTCATGAACTAAACTAATCAAATTAATTTTGAAATCATAATTTTCCATTTTCAACTTTGTTTATATAGGTTATAATATTTAACCGCCTTTAGCGTCTTTCCTGCGAAATCAACAAAAATTTAGGTTAGAAACGACGGTGGACGATGGTGCTATGCAAAAAAAAATACAGATTGTATTTCGCGGGTCGGTGCTTCAATAGTTGCTACGGTCGATACGAGGGTTTATGCTTCGTTGTGGACGTTTCCATTTGAATACATGGTTTATTTATTTTCGAGGGTCAGTGTTAGGTTCGGTGCAGGGCTAGGGGTGCGCCGTTGTGGACGCCTACTAGGGACGTATATGCCCTCAGAATGCATCCAGATACGTGGTCTGAAAATTTCAAATTACTATCAACGGACAAACCAAGGTTCCTCACAATTTCCTGAGGACGGAGAACAGTACCCATAATAGTTATAGATGTTATATCAACTTTGGAAATAGCAGATTTACTGCCAAAAAATATGAGGCTGGATTTCTTGGGATTGATATGGAGGTTGTGATTTTTGGCAAATTGTATAATCGAATTCAGTTCACTATTTATTAGAGAACGTGCAGCCTGGGCCTCATCCGGGTGAAAACCAAGATGAATCTGACTGTCATCAGCGAATAAATGATATCGACAACACTTGATAGAACTTGGAAAATCCGCTGTATATATTATAAAAAGAAGCGGACCCAATTTTGAACCCTGGGGTACCCCCTTGTTAAATGGGAGTTGTGATGATTCGTTTCCCCTGACGCTAACATATTGTTTTCTGCCATTTAAAGATGAATTGAAGAATTTGAGAGGAACTGATGACAATCCATAATATTGTAATTTGGCACAGTGGAGTTTATGGTTGATGGTATCAAAGGCCTTGGTAAAATCCAACAGAACCTGAGCCGTAACCCAGCCACGATCCCAATCATTCAGAACATCATCCAGTATATGTGCAAGCGCCGTAGAGACACTATGACCACTTCTGAAACATGACTGGTGAACTGGTAGAATGTTAAAGGATGTGCAGTAGTCATAAAGTTCCATGCATACCCAATTCTCCAGAACTTTAGATAAGAAAGGAAGGATACTAATGGGTCGAAGATCACTGATGGATTCCGGTTTAGTAACCTTTGGTAAGGGGCATATAATCGCAGTTTTCCAAGATGAAGGATAGTAACACGCTTCTGAAAACTCCATAAAAATAATTTGAAATATTATTAAAAGTTCCCAGATTTGAAAGTGAATTTGGTTATGACTGGAGAACTGCCCTTAGTTGTTTGTTTTGCATGAAATATATTTTATATATTTAGTTGATTTCCTTATTTTTACTGATTCGAATTAGATTTTGAATGATGCTTGCCAATATGGAGGGTGGTAAAATATGTTCAAGATGCTCTGTTAAGAACTGTAACAGTTACCGATATCTTGGTAGTTCTACAAATCCTATTAGATTTTCAGATTTTCGAAGCCAGACAACATGGAACGGGTCTCACATTGGAAATTGGCTTGCAGTGATGAAAGCATAATGATGAAAGATCCATTGCAGTGTTATATTCAAATAACCAAATTAGCCGTGTTCTCTTTGAAGAAGGCTTAATGTCTGTCGTCTTGCAAATTGTCGAAGGTAGCAGTTCCAACGTAAAATTTGTTTCAGAAACCAAAAGGTATTGACGCTCAGACACAAACTATCAGTTTTGAGGAAAATGAGTTAATCAGAATGAAACTAGTGGCACATGTTGAAACCCAAGCTGGTAGAGAACTGTCTCTCAGAACACCTAGAAATAATGAGTAGAAGAATTTAATGTGAATAAATAGGAGGAATATAATGAAAACCTGAATGTTTCAGTTGAAGACACGTGAAATCTGGAAAAAGTCAAGCTGGAACACTCGTTCAAACAGTTGGACTCCTGTGATACAGTTATATCGAAAGAAACTATCCAAAAGGCTTGTGATACCCATCTGCAGACTGGTTTTGGAAATATGGTCAAGATAATCAGTGACCTCAAGGATTAAAGGCCTAAGGGTAGAAGATACACGAGGGAATTCAAACAGCATGCCCTTTCATTCTATTATTCTGGCCCGAAAACCTATAGGAAGATGGTCGCGGGTTATCATTTTCCATCAGTAACCACGCTGAGAAGAATGACAGAATATCTAGAAAAAACGGGTCTGTATTATTCTGTTTTCAGAAGTTCGAAGTGGCGATCGAAAGGGAAAAACAAAGCGGTTAAGATGTGAATCCTATCAATGGATGAAGTATCCCTCGAAGCAAATTTACAATATGATCAAAACAGTGATGGAATAATAGGATTTCATGATATCGGCTAGTATTTGAAGCTGTATATTCCTCGAATACGACAGCTGGTTCATCCTGAACAGGAATACACGATAATTGCAAGCAGTCACTAGGATGTTATTTCGTACATACGGCTTGCAGTGCAACAGACGTGAGAGGAATCATCAGTGATTGTATAGCCGAAATGGTTGAAACATGATATTAGAGCTCCTATGTCTGATTGAAAAGGGATTATTGTATATATTCGACGTTCCGCATTTGATCCAGTGCATGAAGAATATATTGATGAAGTACGAGATTGAATTTGAGGAAAAGGTTGCAAATTGGAAGACAATTGAGGAATGACCTATATAATTTGGAGAAAACAAAGATTTAAAAATGGCAACCAAATAAACTGAGACACATGTATATCCTTTGGTTGTTGAAGATGAAGGTGAAATGTCCTGCGTCCTGCTCAAGTTTTCAGTTCAACAGTAGTATCAGATGAGATATTATTGATATTATGGTCAATTGAAAATAATATTTTTCATTTATTTTCAAGCTATATCCACAGATATTGCAAATGGTCAAATGAAAGCATCGGCAGCAAATAACAGCTCTTTTCTGGAGAAATTTGATCATCTGCTCGATATATTGAATCCAAGTTCTACTAAGACGACAAATCAGTTCAAAAAACCTCACACCGGAACTGAGGATCAGAAAAAATTTCTTTTATCAATGTTGGATGGTTAAGGAAATATGAAAGTTTTATCGAAAACAAATAGGTGTGAGCAGAATATAACAGGGACATTTGAATCCATCATTTGTTTTCAGGTATCTATCAATAGTATTATGAGCCAATGGAAAGAAATAAAAGCAGAGGGATTGTCACAAATGAACACCTGGCGTTTAAACCAAGATTGTCTTTAAAATTTCTTCGGTAAGATACGACAGCCAGGAGGCAATTCTATGAACCCTACACCAACAATTCAGTTCATGCATGCTTTCAAGAAATTGTCTTACATGGATACACTGGATTGTGTGGATATATTTATATATATTGTGCTGCTGATATCGACAAACTTCAAATGGGTAACACGACAGAAGAAGAACCTGTACCGCCCAGAACAAACATATGGGCTGTACTGTTATTATTTTGCTTTTTTCAGAATCACATTCAGTTTTTGTTGCTTTTTTCCAGAATTATATTAAATTTTCTTCATACATAAGTAAGCAAATAATTTATTTGAATCCATAAATTTAGGGTACGCATAATAACTATCAGAAAAGTATTTGCTGTTCCAGATTTAGGCGCCTCAAATTGATATATTTCATTTGTTGATTTATTGTTAGCATGTTGCAATTAGGGGTGGTAAGTTATATGTCATGTAAGGTTCGGCTTGTTCATTTCACGATTAAGTTCTAGATTACAAATGCAGATTATAGAAGGAATGACCTGCCATCCAAAAATGTTGAGCATTACATCAGCGAATATTGTTATGAATCTATCTGTCGTTTGATTTTGAATAGTTTTGAATCTTGAATTTTTAACAGGATAGATTCATAACAATTGGAGCCCATCGCGAGGCTTTGTTTTCTATAGGAAATTGGTGTTCATTGAGTACTTATATTCAGGAATTATAAAAATTTAATAACCAGTATTCACATTTTCAAATTTTAGCAAGAATATACTTGAAAGTTGTTGATATTTGAACAAAAAATAGACATGGCTACTCATCAAATGGAATTAAGAAATAAACCAATCAGGGAAGAGGAAGAGTGTTAGTGAACCAGAGGATTTGGACACAAAAATGAGCGTGAATGGCATGTTTCTACAAATGATGAAAAAAATGGATGAACATAAACAAGAATTAGCTACAGTAAGAGAACAAACAAGAAAAATGGATGATAAGATGAATGAACAATTAGCCACAATAAAGGAACAAACAAATAAAATAGATGCTACAGTGAACAAGCAAAATATAGAAGGGGAAATTTTGAGGAAATAAATGAGAGAAGAATTTAGACGATTAGAAGATAAAATCGATGTCAGAACAGAAGAACAATACAAAAGAATATATGAGACCGAAATGAAAATGGAAACAACCAAAAGAAAAATCGAAATAATTATGGGAAAAACTATAGAGGAGATTGAGGATAAAATGGAACATGTGAAAAAAATACGGAAGTGTTTAAAGAATCCACACAAGTGAACTCCAGAAACATAAACTTCAATTCCAAGACAATCCTTGGAACTCGCAGTAAATAAACAAGACGAACTTTGGAGGTTATCCAGAAATTCCGAACCACAGAAGAACATCAATTAACAAAGTGACATAGACTAAAAACACCGTGGGTGAGACAAAAGGACATTATTAGAAGTTTTTTAATTTTAATTATTTGAATTAGGTAGTTAGTAAGTTTAGCATTTAAATCAATTTCCTTAAAATTATTTCATTAAATATTATTATTCGGAAAAAAGAAAGTTCTCGATACATCGTAATATTCCAGACAGAAACGAAAGTAAACCAAAACTTAACCAAAGTGACTGGCATCCTGGAAGCATATCAGAATTAAATACATGGAATAGAGAAGAAAAACCAAGATAAACTTACCAAAAGGGAAAAACCAGCAGTTATCAAATCCACACAAGTGAACTCCAGAAATATGAACTTCAATTCGAAGACAATCCTTGGAGCTCGCAGAAAATGAACAAGACGAACTTTGGAGGTTATCCAGAAATTCCGAACCACAGGAGAACATCAATTAACAAAGTGACATAGACTAAAAACAACGTGGGTGAGACTTAAAGGACATTATTATAAGTTTTTTAAATTTAATTTGATTATTTGAATTAGGTGGTTAGTAAGTTTGGCATTGAAATCAATTTCCTTGAAATTATTTCATTAAATATTTTTATTCGAAATTATATAAAATATTATTTCACGTCATAGAATCCACCTGAGATAGAGATAGAAAGCCGCGCAAAATTTAACTCAAATTCAAAATTCATATTTTTTGTTATTGGATCCTGTTAAAAATTCAAAATTAAAAAAACAACAGTTAGATTCATAACAATATTTTATGCGAGAATGTCTCAAGAAGCATTCTTGCTCAACATGTGAAGAATATTCGGTGTCAACTGTCATATTAGATTCCACCGAGTTTTTTGTCACTTAACAGGTACCTCTATCGTGAAGTCCTCCTCTTTAATGATATTTGTATGTGTAGGGGATGCAGCCAAATATGCTAAAGGAGAAGGAAACTTTGGAAAACTGCTAATGCCAGAAGATTCTTGTGTGGAACATGTTTCATTGATGGATAAGATATTTAAAGAAAATCCAGCAGGGAAATTATTTGAAAAATTGAGAATCATACCTTTTGAACACCCCTACCAAAATTTTCCACATATTAATTCGATCAATTTGATTATTACAATGAGAATTTTTCACATCATGAAGTATGCTAGCCAAACATTCTAGTCTGATGAAGGACATAAAAGAAAGAATAAGAATTCTAGAAAGTTGAAAATATTGAAACACCAATGAGGTACACTTGCACAGTTTGTGCTTCAATATTGGCAAATCCCAATTTTTCAAAAGTTAAGATGTACACAAAGGGTGAAACCCTTGATGTATGTACAACACAGATATTCAACTATATTTTGTTTCACTTTGTATTTAGTTTATATTGCATGTCTCAAGCAAAGCTGCGTGGATTCAAATTGATCGTGGTAGCCATGTCCTGGTTGAATAATGTTTCAGGCATTCACAAATTATAGCTGGCAAGCATTCTCTAGTTTCTATTCCTGTAGATACTTCAGTAAAGATGATATATGGACAAAACAGTTATGGAATATATGGTAAACCCGCAAGTTTCCCCGTCGCGAAGATATCAAGAAGATTCTTACATCACTGTATGCAGTTCGTTTTCCTGAACAAAAAATCTGAAGCCGAACATAGGCGGTCTCTCTTAGTTTGGAAGATATGGGGCCCCAAAGTTCCAAATTTACACATTTTCAGCTTTCTTTTTCCACCATAAAAACAATTACTCACTTCTTCAATCTGGTTCACATATCATCTTTGAACCTTCAACTAACGATTAGCGACACTTTCTCTCAAAAATAATCAATATTTCATGAAAAAAAACATAAATTATTGGACAACCACTTAACCTCTATTACTACTGACTTCCACTCAATCGAAAAGTGAAGTTTGGCATTGCCGCCAATTTCATCGTTCGGAATCGTGCGAATTCGTGGATGACAGATGATTGTTTGCTGGCGCGAAATTCGAAATATGTTCTTTAATGCGATTCTCTAAATCAGCTGATAGTTAACATGAGTCTTCGATTTTATTGAAATCTACAAGTATGAAACAGACACATAGTAGTTAAATGTGATTATATGATGTGTAATATATAGTTATTTAGATCTACCTATAGAGGTAAAGGATATTTTCGTGAGCTCTACAAATTTAATGTCAAACGGAATTATGCGGGGGGAAATTTGAGTGGGATTTACTCGACCCCCCCACCTAATTTCATCCCTGATCTGATTCTGATCATCTGATCGTCAGTTGAGATCAGAATTGAGATAGAAGGTGTTATACCAAATTTTTTATCGAATATTAAAATAAAAATAATGAAGTGGCAAGTATTAAATTTGATAAGAGTCAAATTGGCTCTGGTAAATTTTTCAATTGGGTTGGGTATTTTTAAACCCACCATTAATTGCACCTCTTGTGGTGCAACTTGTTTGGTGAACAAGGAAAATTTGTTGTATTCGTGCGGCCGGCAACGACGAATAAGCCAACCAAAAAAAAAACAAAGATCGAAAAATGCCATTTTGAAAAGTCGGCAAGAACAGGAACTTTCTTTCGTTCAACCTTACCTGTACAAAAAATCATGCAAATTATTGCATTTTTCTGTCTACAACCGCATCCCCGGCTCTCTGCAATGTGTTATCACATTGACATCTCGGAAAATACAGCGTTGAACTGGAGCAACTACTGTCGAGAGGTAAATATATGATCGAAAAAGTAGAACGAAATTAATCAGTATGAAAATGTTCACAGGTTTGTTTGAAATGGCTTCAGAGTACGCCCCGAAAAATCGGAGGACCGGGAAAGGTTGTAGAGATCGACGAGGCGAAGTTCGGGAAGAGGAAGTACAACCGCGGTCGAATTTGGGATGGACGATGGGTGTTCGGCGGGATTGAAAGGGGATCCAAACAAATTTTCCTGGTTCCTGTACCCGGCAGGACGACGAATAGTTATTTAATGTTATAAGGGAATTTGTAGAACCAGGAACGACAATAATGTCGGATTGCTGGAGGGCCTATAATATTCTAGACCACTCAGAATATGGGCACCTCTCAGTTAATCATTCCTACAATTTTGTAGATCCCGATTCAGCTGAGTCATCAGATAGACAAAAATCTGTATGCAATGTGAGCAGGTGAGCTTATTCATATTACTCCACTTTCGAACTAATAGCCAATTTACAATGGACATAACTCAACCGTAAATTTACTTATACATAAAATGTAAGAATTAAACAACAGAAATCGTAGGAATAGAAGTTGAACCTATTGTGAAGATTTTGGTACTTATGAATTTTGTAGTTTCCTCTTTGATTTTTACGCACGAGTTGCGGGATTCTTACGGTTACGTCCATTGTGAATTGGCCAAAGTCGGCTACTCCGCTTACAAATCATTCCAAATAAAAAATGCTAGGATTCCATTCTCAACTTTCAGACGTGGCAACGCGGAAAAATAGAATTCTGTAAATTTTTTGAACAGAGTTGCATTCAGCCAAAGTACCCAATTCTCGGAATTTCACAGATATTTTTTATTTTTGAATTTCAGATTACTCGAAAACGGCGCTTCATACGAAAAAAAAATAAGGAATACTTTTACTTTCCAAAATGGTCGAAAATTCGTTGAATAGCATTCAAATTATTTTTAAAAGTTGGATTCTTTGAATTTCTGGTATTTTTATGAAATGTTATGGTCATATTAAAGAAACTGAAGGATGTGGATGAAATTTTGTAATCCAGGAACATTCATCGTATCAATAAAAAACTATATTCCAAAAATCATCTCGTTCGATGAGATCGTTAGCGAGATATAATCGAAAATTAAATTTTTTTATGGATTTTCAACAGTCTGTATCTTACGAACCAAGCCGAATCGGAAAAAATGGTAAGGCAAAAAAGTGTTTCTTTTGGCTTCAGGCATCTTCTGTTAAAATAATCTGCAAGGTCAAAGACTCACCCTGTATATCTATATGTATATATATCCGGGAAAAAAGTATTCACTTCTTTCCAGGGGAAAAAACTGATTTCGTGAAAAGTTATATTTTGTTACCTGTCAACAGAGATAAAATGTCAAATTCATTTCCCGTCGCAGAAAAAACTTGTTTCTTTGGAGAACTATTTATATCCTTGCAACGAAGTTCGGCGCAAACTTGAGGTCAGTAATTAACCTGTGTTTTAAATTTCAAGGAGATATTGGGGAAAAATATGTCCAGTTTCGTGGTGATTCCATCGATATCATTGTTTTAATTATTTCCGAAATAACTCAAAAAAATACATATCCGATTATCCATTTATGTATATCTGTGGAGGGGGGAATTCAAGACTTCGGCCTTCGTAATCAAACTCCAAACTTGCTGTACAATCATTAAGTTTCTACGCAGATTCTCTCGTTACCCATTGTGTTTACGATCAGTGGTAAGGCCAGACTTGAAGAGATTAATAATGGCAGCCGAATCAAGCGCGTAAAAGCTGCTGTCTTTACGGCAGTGGTTTCCTAGCCTTATATGGTTGGACCTATTCAAGAATACCATTCTCACGAATTAATGCGGTTACAAATTCATTTGACAGAAGCTTTCGACTTCGAAAATGTAACCTCAACATGGTTTCGCCAAGCAGCATTTATATATAAGAAGGACGGAAACAAATATTTATCTACTTTGTATGGCTACAAATGAATCAATCAATAAATCTTTAAGGTTGCTTTTTCATGGCTGAAGATTTACATAGTCGATTCAGAAATTGGCCTAATTCATTTTGAGCTTTTTTTCATGAATACTAAAGATATTTTCTCTTGAAATCTCAGAAATGTAAAAGATGACGTCATGATATAAAATAATTATTGGTTTCAGCAATGTTTCCTATACTTGATTCAAAGCTCAATCACATTCAGCTGAAAGTTTATTATTCAAACCAGTTATTATTAATTATTAACATTATTTAATGTTATAATAATAGGTGAATATCTGGAGCAATTTTGGCGAACACGTTTAGCATACTGCGAAACAAACAACGAAATGCTGTGCAGTGAGACTCATAACACCTCTACCTCTAACAAGAGCCGGACGGATATTCTCGTGTCGTGATCACATATCGTATGGATAGATCCGATTTTATTTGAAGTAAACTTACGATTCATACAAGGAGTGAAGCACATATTACGATGAAGAATTATTTTTACGGGTTCACGACATTTCAGATGTATTTTGCAAGGTATCTGAGGACTAAAAATGTGACTATGTCAAAATTCTCAATTACAACATCACAACAAAAAATCTTCTGTCAATCCACCATTGTTCCATTTCCCATTTATTTGCTGAACGCTTCAGGTTTAGATACACGATTAAAAGCCATCCGAGTAGTCTGAGGTGGAAAACGAATGCGCCTAAAGTTATTGACAACGAAATTGTTGACGACAGAATTTGATGCAGTCACACCAATGCTTTCACGGCGAGCGAGGACTGGGATCTACAACCAGCGCTAGGCCTACAGTCGTAGCTTCCTTCAACCAGCACTGGACCTTCAGTTGGAGGAATTAAGAACAAACAATACCACGTGGTGCTAAATTACGGCTAGACAGCACAGCCACATTGAAGTTGCATTAAACCTCGTTAATATCTCAAGGTCATGCACCTGCAAAAGGTCTACATGAAGGGCTACAACGGAGTGTCGTTTTGCAGGCTTCAATGAGTATTTTTTGAAACTTTTGTTTCGTTATATACTTAATTATTTTGTGAGAATGGACATTGTTAGTTATTTTCCCATTTTTCACACCATTTCAGTTTTAATTTTCCCGAGAATTCTTGAATATAAAAAGTGGCAACATTGCGCATTCTTGATATTTTTTTTAATCATTTGCACGAAAAAAATTGTTGCAAATAACGAACTCTCGCCTGCAGAAGTCACCCCGTCATATTCGAGGTATTGTTTGCTCTTAAGGAAGATTGGAGAGGTTAAGGCTCATCGCGAGGTTTTGCAGTCGTCGACTTCACTAACTTGATAATAATAACATTAATGTGAATGCCAAAATTCACAAACAATATCTTGCAGTTATCCTATATATACAGGGTGAACCAAGTACTGACGTCAATAATTTTTTTAGATTCCCCCACCTGGGGGTATCCAAAACTACCCTATGTATGTAAAGCGATATTTTGAGTTTTCGTGTTATGTTTTTTTTCTGTTTTTCCGATTTATTATGCCAGCGAGGATTCGAAATGAACATCTCATGCAGTAGGTATTCAGAAGATTTTTTCTGTAACATGATCCCCATGAATGTTATTTTGACAACAGAAATATTCAAGCTTTCTAAAATCAGTAAAAGTTTGAAAGTTAGAACTTTAGTTAAAGTTAGAACTTTAGTTTTCAATGAGATTCACTCAAACATACATCAATTAAAAAAACCTCAGGGTTGCCAGCACTTCAGCGGGTCAAAAATAGTAGAAAAATGACCTATCGTTCTGAGAAAAAATGTCATAATACAGACTCTTTCGCCTCGCCACATTTTTTTCGACAAACTGAGGAGTTTTCAATTAATCATACCATTTCAGAGCTTATTTGCAGTATTTTCATTTTATACGCTTGCTCAAATTCGGGAGAACCTGACAGCCGACCTTGAAATCAATAACTTTTATATATATACGGGGCTTATATATATACGAAGGCTGAATTCGTGAATGGGAGAAATTCACCAATGGTTCCGTTAGCATATCCTTTCGAATTTTTTTCAAATTTTTTCAAATATACAGATCCCATCGAATTGAAATCTGAAACTTGCTCTGAAAATGATGGCGACAAGGTTCATGCAACCGATTTATACGACGGATTTGAATTATTCATGAATTTATATCTTTGAAATCAAGCCTTATCGAGATAATTCACAATAGTCGAGTTCTTGTGAGTGATTGTGTGTGCCGATTGCGAACACAATGATTTCCGAAAAAACAACTAGTAGACTCAAAAATTGGAGAGCAAGTTGTGTGCTCAATATCGAAATTAATGGCTTGTATGTAACACGAAGTATTGATTGAAGTGTTTCAGTATTCTAATAACGATGGAATTGTTGATTCCAATGATAAAGAATACATGCAAGAGACCTATTGAACTTGACTTCAGATTCTTCATCAGTTAGTCCAACCTCGTCGATCAAGACCGCTTTGGGGGAAAATTTGAATAGACCATTGAAGCTATTGACAAAGCTCTTATTCCCAAGAACAAGCGCGTAAAATAACTGACAAAAAACTCAACCAACATGAAAGAAATTAATATTTTGGACAAGTATTAATATCAATTCGTTGTACCATCAAAGGTTATTGAAAAATGATATGCACTATTTATCATTCTTTTCACATGAACTTGAAGTCGATTATTCTCAGAAACTGAATACCAAGGAAATAACAACAAAAGCAGGCATATTTTTCCCCCCAATATTTCCGAAAATAGATATCGAATGTGGCTGAAATTCACTGAAACACACTGTTAAAATTCCATAGCAATTTTGTAAATAGTAAATAGTATTCAACAACTATAACCACGAAGTTTCAATTTGAAATCGGTATAATTCGGAAACCATTCGTCCGATTTTGCACAGTAACGAATTGAATTCGCATTTCAATGCGGAATCTACCCTAAAAGTTCTAAGTGGTTAGCTTTCGTCCGTTTTCAAGTAATCGGCAACCGCGCCGATTACTCGTCTCCGACATCGGAGACATATCAATGAACTGTCATCCGTGCCAGGTGCCGATCGTTCGTTTGTAGGTTGTATTTTGAAATCGACGCCGAGCCGACGCAACGCCTCATTTTTTAGCAAACATGTTAGACCATCGATTTTTGGGACAGAGACTTTCAAATGAAGACAAAGAACATGCATATGAATATTTAATATCTTTTAATGCAGATTTCGTCCCCTTTGTAATGGCTTTAAGTTTTCAGCCCAACCCATTTCCTAAATTTCTGTTTGGGCCAAGTTTGAGAAAACCGCATACCATGATTTGGTGGAAATCAGTTATAATATCTGAATCGGATTGGCCTGAAAAGAAACTGTTTCTTGACCTCTGCAACCAATTATTCACAGCAATAGCCTCTACAGCTGGAATTGAGCGATGTTTCTCCAGCTTTGGACTGGTCTATTCGAAATTGAGAAATAACCTAGGCACGAAAAGGCGAGCAAATTGGTATTTTCATTAACCCATTAGTGCATAACGTTCGTTTTATCGAACGTTCATACTTGTGTTGTTATTACTGAAATGAACTGCCGAAATCAGATGTTTGTGACAGTTACATAGCATTTGAGTTTAGGTAAACAACCCATGTGTGTTAAATGTGTTCTTGAGTCTGTTAGATACCTATATAATTATTTGTGAATAATGGTTGATCCCGCATTATACAGTACAAGGCGCGCGGTGGGTAAGTAAATCGAGTATTATTCTGTTTCTTTTCAACATTTCTTCATGGAATTATAGTAGGGATTACTCTAACAATCATGTTATCGATCTCCGATACCGTCAATATATTGATTTATGTTTTTCATGAAAAAAGGTTCATTTTTATATCATGTTCGTTTTATCGATCGTTATGCACCATGGCCCATAGTATTCTCATATGCTCAGGATATTTTGTTTCGTTTTAGACTGTCACTTTTTGAACTTATCGACGCATTGGAAGAAGATGATGATCATGTTGGAAATATTTGTCATTTAGGTCCTGCTATGTTGAGAGCAAAGAGCGAATATGTTCCAGTACAGCATGAAGACTCGGAAATACCAGTTCAAGAATATGATTCTGCAGATGATAATATAGCTCTTGCAACTTTATTTCCAAATGCAGCTGCCCATTTATCGTCAGAAGGTAGTAAACCTTCATCGTCGAAAAAACAAAAAATGGACACCTGGACTAAAACCGAACCTTCTTTTGCTATACAAAAAAATTCTATCAAGCGAAATCCACCTGATGAAGTCTTTGGAAAAAAAAACTCCATTGGAATTTTTTCAACTATTTTTTGATGAAGAAGTTATGACCAACATACAAGAACAGCTCTTCAGAATGGTCCATCCTTCTGACGAAATGTCAAAGGGTTTGCTTAAATTTAGAAGATATCTAGCTTTGAGTCTCTTGAAAAGTTATGGACAAAAATCCAATTAAGGAAAAATCACGCCCGCACCAGTGTATGATGTCAGATAGGACAAAGTCGACCACCTGCCAGAATATTCAGAAAAAGAGAGGAGATGCATACAATGTGGAAAAAATGCTAAATTCATATGCGTCAAGTGTAAAAGGGCTTTGCATCCAAAGTTTTGTTTCTTGGAGTATCACACACACCATAACCATTAATTGTGATGGCACATTTACTTTTTTGTTTGTAATTGTCTGCATAACGTTCGTTATAACGATCATACTGTATTTCTGATATAAAAAGAATAAAACAAATTTTTCACTAAATTGTGTTTATATATCCTCTAACTCGCCATTTTCACAGAAAAAAAATATTGAAAACCAAGTTTCGTAACCTCATGCACTAATGGGTTAAAATATCTGAATAATGATCTCGATAAAAAATGGAGGATTTAAAATGGATTAATTGGGATACGGAGAATTCTGAATAGTTTTACCCGTTTTTTTTTATATTGAGGATTTCATAATCTTTTATATTGAGAATTACATATTTATTTATATTGAGAATTAAATATTTTTTTTCAAATTGGGAATAATATATTTTTTTATATAGCCTGTTGTCACTGGACGATTTCTAATGACATATATTCGTGATCTACGACCTCGATTTTTATTTTTGAAGCTATGACAATATGCACATCATATATTATGGATTCGAACACGTAGATTACGAATCTGTAATTAGATTTTGCGTAACTGATTCGGTTTGGAAAATATTCCGGATTTGGTGAGAAATTTTCGAAATTTGGGTCAACTTTGGGCCGTCGTACAGATCAAACGCGTAAGGCTGGACAATATCGAATTTTTTTGCTTATATCTGGGTCCTTTGTGAGTACGTAGCCAATTATTTTATAGACGAAGGTCCTCTAGTTGAAAAATTATGATTTTTTTAAAAAAGGTCCAATTTTTTCGATTTTCTTCTGGCCATAAAAAACGAACCAGACTCTCCACTAACATTCTGATTGGATTTTCTTAATCTACGCCCTCGAATTAGTATATGTTTCAAATTTCAGGTCGATCGGAGAATTTTCGATTTTTGGTAAAATTTTAAGGGGTTACCCTTAAGAAAATCTCAATTTTCGAAAAATAATTTTCCTACTCCTATCGCCGTGAAATTTGGCACACTTACTAATTCGAGGGCGTAGAACAAGAATATAAGGTCAGATATTTTTTAAAAAAATCGTCCTGGACGTGAGAGGTCCTTGAAGTTCCAACATTTTGGACCTTTTTTCAAAAAATCATTATTACAGACTCGATGAGAGTAGGACGATGAAATCTGTTTTAATTCATAGATAAAGGATCGAACTGCACGTAAAAAAATTCCACATCACCCAGCTTCATTATTTTGGTCGGCACGACGTCTCAAAGTTGACCAAAATTTCGAAATTTTTTCACTATTTCCGCCATAATTTCTGAAAGGTTGTCACTGGACGATTTCTAATGACATATTCGTGATCTACGACCTCGAATTAATAGGAAACGATAACAAGGTCGACGATTTTCGAAAAAAAAAATTTATTTGGGACTTGGAAAATTTTTCATAAAGAACCGCGAATAAACATCAAAGCGCAGAGGGGTGGGGGTAAGATTTAGCGATTCCGTGCGAAATTTTATTTTTGAAGCTATGACAATATGCACATCATATATTATGGATTCGAACACGTAGATTACGAATCTGTAATTAGATTTTGCGTAACTGATTCGGTTTGGAAAATATTCCGGATTTGGTGAGAAATTTTCGAAATTTGGGTCAACTTTGGGCCGTCGTACAGATCAAACGCGTAAGGCTGGACAATATCGAATTTTTTTGCTTATATCTGGGTCCTTTGTGAGTACGTAGCCAATTATTTTATAGACGAAGGTCCTCTAGTTGAAAAATTATGATTTTTTTAAAAAAGGTCCAATTTTTTCGATTTTCTTCTGGCCATAAAAAACGAACCAGACTCTCCACTAACATTCTGATTGGATTTTCTTAATCTACGCCCTCGAATTAGTATATGTTTCAAATTTCAGGTCGATCGGAGAACTTTCGATTTTTGGTAAAATTTTAAGGGACCCTTAGGAAAATCTCAATTTTCGAAAAATAATTTTCCTACTCCTATCGCCGTGAAATTTGGCACACTTACTAATTCGAGGGCGTAGAACAAGAATATAAGGTCAGATATTTTTTTAAAAAATCGTCCTGGACGTGAGAGGTCCTTGAAGTTCCAAAATTTTGGACCTTTTTTCAAAAAATCATTATTACAGACTCGATGAGAGTAGGACGATGAAATCTGTTTTAATTCATAGATAAAGGATCGAACTGCACGTAAAAAAATTCAACATCACCCAGCTTCATTATTTTGGTCGGCACGACGTCTCAAAGTTGACCAAAATTTCGAAATTTTTTCACTATTTCCGCCATAATTTCTGAACGGTTGTCACTGGACGATTTCTAATGACATATTCGTGATCTACGACCTCGAATTAATAGGAAACGATAACAAGGTCGACGATTTTCGAAAAAAAAAAAATTATTTGGGACTTGGAAAATTTTTCATAAAGAACCGCGAATAAACATCAA
This sequence comes from Myrrha octodecimguttata, assembly GCA_958510865.1. Classification (NCBI taxonomy): domain Eukaryota; kingdom Metazoa; phylum Arthropoda; class Insecta; order Coleoptera; family Coccinellidae; genus Myrrha; species Myrrha octodecimguttata. The sequence goes on along the minus strand of OY294059.1, from coordinate 74,478,126 downwards.
AGCGCAGAAGGGTGGGGGTAAGATTTAGCGATTCCGTGCGAAATTTTATTTTTGAAGCTATGACAATATGCACATCATATATTATGGATTCGAACACGTAGATTACGAATCTGTAATTAGATTTTGCGTAACTGATTCGGTTTGGAACATATTCCGGATTTGGTGAGAAATTTTCGAAATTTGGGTCAACTTTGGGCCGTCGTACAGATCAAACGCGTAAGGCTGGACAATATCGAATTTTTTTGCTTATATCTGGGTCCTTTGTGAGTACGTAGCCAATTATTTTATAGACGAAGGCCCTCTAGTTGAAAAATTATGATTTTTTTAAAAAAGGTCCAATTTTTTCGATTTTCTTCTGGCCATAAAAAACGAACCAGACTCTCCACTAACATTCTGATTGGATTTTCTTTATCTACGCCCTCGAATTAGTATATGTTTCAAATTTCAGGTCGATCGGAGAACTTTCGATTTTTGGTAAAATTTTAAGGGGTTACCCTTAAGAAAATATCGATTTTCGAAAAATAATTTTCCGACTCCTATCGCCGTGAAATTTGACACACTTACTAATTCGAGGGCGTAGAACAAGAATATAAGGTCAGATATTTTTTAAAAAAATCGTCCTGGACGTGAGAGGTCCTTGAAGTTCCAAAATTTTGGACCTTTTTTCAAAAAATCATTATTACAGACTCGATGAGAGTAGGACGATGAAATCTGTTTTAATTCATAGATAAAGGATCGAACTGCACGTAAAAAAATTCGACATCACCCAGCTTCATTATTTTGGTCGGCACGACGTCTCAAAGTTGACCAAAATTTCGAAATTTTTTCACTATTTCCGCCATAATTTCTGAACGGTTGTCACTGGACGATTTCTAATGACATATTCGTGATCTACGACCTCGAATTAATAGGAAACGATAACAAGGTCGACGATTTTCGAAAAAAAAAAATTATTTGGGACTTGGAAAATTTTTCATAAAGAACCGCGAATAAACATCAAAGCGCAGAAGGGTGGGGGTAAGATTTAGCGATTCCGTGCGAAATTTTATTTTTGAAGCTATGACAATATGCACATCATATATTATGGATTCGAACACGTAGATTACGAATCTGTAATTAGATTTTGCGTAACTGATTCGGTTTGGAACATATTCCGGATTTGGTGAGAAATTTTCGAAATTTGGGTCAACTTTGGGCCGTCGTACAGATCAAACGCGTAAGGCTGGACAATATCGAATTTTTTTGCTTATATCTGGGTCCTTTGTGAGTACGTAGCCAATTATTTTATAGACGAAGGCCCTCTAGTTGAAAAATTATGATTTTTTTAAAAAAGGTCCAATTTTTTCGATTTTCTTCTGGCCATAAAAAACGAACCAGACTCTCCACTAACATTCTGATTGGATTTTCTTTATCTACGCCCTCGAATTAGTATATGTTTCAAATTTCAGGTCGATCGGAGAACTTTCGATTTTTGGTAAAATTTTAAGGGGTTACCCTAAGAAAATATCGATTTTCGAAAAATAATTTTCCGACTCCTATCGCCGTGAAATTTGACACACTTACTAATTCGAGGGCGTAGAACAAGAATATAAGGTCAGATATTTTTTTTAAAAATCGTCCTGGACGTGAGAGGTCCTTGAAGTTCCAAAATTTTGGACCTTTTTTCAAAAAATCATTATTACCGACTCGATGAGAGTAGGACGATGAAATCTGTTTTAATTCATAGATAAAGGATCGAACTGCACGTAAAAAAATTCGACATCACCCAGCTTCATTATTTTGGTCGGCACGACGTCTCAAAGTTGACCAAAATTTCGAAATTTTTTCACTATTTCCGCCATAATTTCTAAACGGTTGTCACTGGACGATTTCTAATGACATATTCGTGATCTACGACCTCGAATCAATAGGAAACGATAACAAGGTCGACGATTTTCGAAAAAAAAAAATTATTTGGGACTTAAAAAATTTTTCATAAAGAACCGCGAATAAACATCAAAGCGCAGAGGGGTGGGGGTAAGATTTAGCGATTCCGTGCGAAATTTTATTTTTGAAGCTATGACAATATGCACATCATATATTATGGATTCGAACACGTAGATTACGAATCTGTAATTAGATTTTGCGTAACTGATTCGGTTTGGAAAATATTCCGGATTTGGTGAGAAATTTTCGAAATTTGGGTCAACTTTGGGCCGTCGTACAGATCAAACGCGTAAGGCTGGACAATATCGAATTTTTTTGCTTATATCTGGGTCCTTTGTGAGTACGTAGCCAATTATTTTATAGACGAAGGTCCTCTAGTTGAAAAATTATGATTTTTTTAAAAAAGGTCCAATTTTTTCGATTTTCTTCTGGCCATAAAAAACGAACCAGACTCTCCACTAACATTCTGATTGGATTTTCTTTATCTACGCCCTCGAATTAGTATATGTTTCAAATTTCAGGTCGATCGGAGAACTTTCGATTTTTGGTAAAATTTTAAGGGGTTACCCTTAAGAAAATATCGATTTTCGAAAAATAATTTTCCGACTCCTATCGCCGTGAAATTTGACACACTTACTAATTCGAGGGCGTAGAACAAGAATATAAGGTCAGATATTTTTAAAAAAATCGTCCTGGACGTGAGAGGTCCTTGAAGTTCCAAAATTTTGGACCTTTTTTCAAAAAATCATTATTACCGACTCGATGAGGGTAGGACGATGAAATCTATTTTAATTCATAGATAAAGGATCGAACTGCACGTAAAAAAATTCGACATCACCCAGCTTCATTATTTTGGTCGGCACGACGTCTCAAAGTTGACCAAAATTTCGGAATGTTTTCATTATTTTCGCCATAATTTCTAAACGTTTGTCACTGGACGATTTCAAATGGAATATTAGTGATCTACGACCTCGATTTAATAGGAAAAGATACCAAGATCGACGATTTTCGAAAAAAAAAAATTATTTGGGACTTACAAAATTTTTCATCACCGCAAGGTGACGTCGACTGGTAGAGGAGTGGGGGTAAGAGTTTGACAGTTCTGTGCGAAATTTTATTTTTGAAGCTATAACGATATGCACATCATGTATTATGGATTAGAACACGTAGATTACGAATCTGTAATTGGATTTCACGTAACTGGTTCGGTTTGGAAAATATTCCGGATTTGGTTCAAAATTTTATTATTTCTTTTTATTCATTAATGATGCGAATTTTTTTTTGTCTGATTTTTTTATTGGTGTTAACGAATTCATCTCATTTGATCAGATACATTCAACGGTTTAATAATTAACCTTAATTAGTGACCTAATGATCTTTTTATATATTTCGAATCTGAAACACAATCTACACCTCAATTTAATGACGTATTTCTATTCGAATAGAAATCAACGTATAAATATGCTATTTCGGTATTAGAATGAGTTTGAAAGCTTATTTTTACTCTATATTGTGTATGACTTCCGGGAGCTTTTGATATTGAGAAAAAACAGAATTATCCTATCGATATTTTAGGCATATTTTCACATATAGAATTCATTACTCGATCAGTATAAAATTAAGGTACTAACAGTTATTACTGATTCACATAATGTCATAATATTACTTTTAAACATTTGATAACCTTTAACACTTGTTAGCAATTTCAAGTTTTTTTTTTATTGTGTGTGGATGCGAATTTTTTTTAAGCATGATTTCTGATTATAAATCACGAATTCATAATTTTTCAATTCATTCTTTCATTGGTTTCATAATTAACCTTAATTAGTGACCTATTGACCTTTTTAGATATTTCGAAACTGAGAAACAATCTGCACCTAAATTCTATGATATATTTTAATTCGAATAGAAATCAACATATTAATATGATATTTCAGTATCGAAATGAGTTTATGACTCAAATAGCCAAGACCATTTACGTAAGAGTACTGAAAAACAGCTACTTCAAGTGACAAGAAAACTAATTCTTCTATGATGACGTGTTTGGTATTTTTTATATTTCTTTTACTTTAATATCCTGATGAATACATCACTGGAATTGTATGGATACAAAATAAATAACTTCAAGATGTGATAGTTCATTCAGATTGAAGAGATTCTGTATGAAATGAGGAGCGTTTGGATCGTGACAACTATCCCATTGTCAACGAGATAGGCAATGGAAAGACAGAAAATCAACAACACAATTGATTGCTGAATTGGATTGCAATTACCATGAAGACATCAGACGAATGCTTGCCGAAACGTCAGTAAGAACTTAACAAGATAATGGAAACAGCCCCAATAATCTTCCAACTATGAAAATGTGGATCCGAAAGAATGTTGTGACTATAAAGTGGGCTGCTTCCTGGATTTTTCTGTATTCAATGATCAAGTTTGTTCTATCATATGTACCTACACCTGCACTGTAGTTATCTCCTTAAGTAATCAAATTATTCATCATCTCTTCGTAGCAATTATTTCTTTCTTATGCAAAAATCATAATTATAACTTTTGCTTAGTATAAACTTCTGACATAGTTGTTTCATTCTACAGAGTTGACTCTCAGCTACATTCTTCATGTTTATATACAGTTCTACTACTGATGTATTGTGAAAGAAGAAAGAATAAATTTTTTTTTTTCCATTGAACCAAAGTATTTTTGAATTTCATGAAAATTTAAAATTGTTTCACCTTGATTTTATCATGAAAAAACTAGTAGTATTCGATATAAATAACAAAAATCACATAATTACATTGATTTTAAATCATTGAATTCTCTTTTCTCTTTGTTTCCATATTAAAACAATTATGCTAATCCTATGATATTGGATAAATTGAACGAATAGCAGATAAATTGAAGTATTCAATCACATAATAATGTTATTTCAGTATGAAGGGAATGTTTTGGTATAAACTTGAATGGCCTGAAGAAGAAATACAGCAGTGTACGGTAGCAAAAGTCAAGAAAGATTTTCAAATCTCCATTGGTCTCATTCCATTATGATACTAACTTGAGAAAACTCTGCTGGAAAAGGTACTGCCTCAAATTTAGACATCATTCAAGATATGATATAACGTGCGTTCAGAAAAAATCGTGGTCAAGTAGGCTGTGGATTATACAACATAAATATGCTGTGTCTTACGTAATTCTTCACTTGAATCACTCAATGTTCTCAAAATGTAAATCATGACGACATTTACCTCTATGTATATCGTAATTTTGTATGAAAAAGCACTTTTTCAGAAAAAGTTATAAACAAATTGAATAATAATTTCTTCCTACGTGCAAAAAGAATGTTGAAGTTGATTACAGGAGGCCAAACGGTTGCTAAAGTTTTAAACATGTATGATTCTCATATGTCGAAGACCTGAATCTTGAGCCGAGTTCTAATATTTTTGGTACTCCGAATAATGCAAATAGGTTGTATTCAATAATGTTAATAAATCACAGTGAGAATCTCAATATCCTTAATTCCTAATAAATGTTGAATTGATGAGACCATTACATCATAAAAAAGCTCAACTGAACTAAAACAAACTGAAAAACATGATTTCTTTTCAATGACTTTCAGGATTCAAAGTTCTCTTTGATTAAAGTAGATGCTGGAAATGTCCTCCTCTTTGCTTCAAACACTTCTCCCTCCTTTTTTCAAGGATCCAAATACATTATTCAAAATGTAACATAATCACAAGGTCGAATATCCGTCGATAAATCAACAAATATTCCCCCTCGATATTCGTCCTTGTGATTATGTTACATTATTGCTGGAGCTCTGTTCTTCTCCGAGAAACCAATTCCTATCTATTATTCAAAATGAAAAATAGTCCCCACAATTCGTCTTTGACTGATTGCACACCAAACTCCAATTTTTTGAGAATGAGGTAGTGCCTCAATGTAAAAATTTTCTGGTTTTTGGCTGCTCTACATCCTCAAATTTTGAGAGGTGACATATCCCGAGAGATGGAACCAGGCTTCATCGGAAAAAAAAATTTGATCCAAGTTATGGAGTTATCGGTTGAGAAACCACTGGCAGAAAGCCATCCTACGAGGGTAATCAACTTCTTCAATTTTTTGATTTTAATGAAACATTTTCAATATTTCAATGCTACGGGAACGCTAATGTAACAGTGGTGAAGAAGAAGCTAAGAACTACGTTCAGTCACAGAATATTGACGTTCAAAATTTTACATCTTCGTCAATATTTCGGTTAATGATTTGTTATCCAAAACTCTACATTTTAGATGATACTTATTATTATGTTTAATATTATAATGCATAATAAAATGAAAATTGTACAAATAATTATAAATTTGAAGGTTTGTAACAACTGATTATTTGCGAGTCTTCTATGTTCGTTGGTAATGCGCATAGAATGATTAGAAAATTAGAAAACAATTGAAATTCGAAATTCATATTTCATGGTAACATTATTTTCAATTGAATGGTTTATTGGATGAACTAAGCACAATGTATTCTAACCAGGAAATGGTCGATAAGCTAGAATGCTATTTTACAAACGAAAAAATAGCAACAAGAGCTGAGGAAGCCTATGGAAGACAGTTTGCAAATAGAAGGATCCCAAATGCAGGAACTTTTATTCGGATCGTACAAAGATTGCGTGACCATGGAACACTTTCTTCCAACTTGGTGGATAATGGCAGGGCTCGATCTAGGGCGATGGATGCGACAGTGGACAATATTTTAGACCAAGTCCAACAACATCCCGATCCAAGAACGCGACGTCTAGCATTGCGATACAACGTATCTCAATCTACAGTAGATCGCAGCTTGAGGGACCACGGTTTGTACCCCTACCACGTCCAAAAAGTACAGGCTTTATTGCCAGCAGACCTACCAAACAGAATTAATTCAATTTTCTCAATTGCTTTTGCGAAAGCATTTTGAGAATAGTGATTTCTTGAGGTATGTTCTGTTCACCGATGAAGCAGGATTCACGAGGGAAGGCATTTTTAACAGCCACAACACCCATATCTGGGCTGTAGAAAACCCTAAGGCAACCAGAGAAATCGATCACCAACATCGATTCGTTGTCAATATGTGGGCAGGCATTGTAGACAACCAACTGATAGGACCACAGGAATTGTCGGGGAGGTTGACGGCTGCTGAGTACCTGCATTTCCTGCGAAATGATTTGGACGACTTATTGGAGGACGAGCCACTTCTCGTTATGCAAAATTTGTGGTTACAGCAAGATGGCGCTCCTTCCCATAGTTCTAGAGCCCTTACAGAATGGCTCAATGCGAATTTCAGTGGAAGATGGATAGGACGGTACGGCCCAGTATCATGGCCTCCAAGATCACCAGACTTGAATCCATGTGATTTTTTTCTGTGGAGTTTCATGAAACAACTAGTATACAGCAGTGCGCTTGATGAAGTGGGCGATCTTAGATCGCGTGTGGCAAGTGCAGCTCGTCACATACAGGACCATCCAGATCTCCTTGAGAATGTGAGACATTCCATTGTTAGGAGAGCTCGTGCCTGTTTAGATGCAGACGGAGGACATTTCGAGCACTTACTAGAAGTGGTTGAATGTGGTAAAGTAGGGCTCCTGGCGAACAACCCACTAGGACAAAAAAATGTAACGCGCCTAAAGCAATACTTCGATAGTGGTGTGGAAATTTGCTTGAATATTAGGAGTATATAAATTGTAGAACTTGAGGTGAGCTTATTCATATTACTCCACTTTCGAACTAATAGCCAATTTACAATGGACATAACTTAACCGTAAATCTACTTATACATAAAATGTAAGAATTATACAACAGAAATCATAGGAATAAGAATAGAACTGCATTCGACTTATGGTCAAAGTCAAAAGCAAAGTTGAACCTATTGTGAAGATTTTGGTACTTATGAATTTTGTAGTTGCTATATTCAAGCGAATGGAAATAGCCGAGTTGCAAGGGAAGTCTATATATCAGAACAACATATATAATGCTTATTCAATGGTCGCTATGGAAACGCCAGCCTACTTATAATAATTCAACAGTGAATAGAAAAGCGGGAAAAAAGTATCGAACTTTTTCTCATGTTATATTCATGTAAATAGCGACACATGATACATTTTTGAAATCAGCAAAAATTTTGCTACAAGATTAGAGTACTTTCGACTATAGTTTACATTTGAAAAATTCAAGATCTTTCTCATTTCTAGAAAATGGCTGGATTAAAAAATTCAGTCATATTATATTTGACTTACTCTTGAAAAAGTGCCTGTAGAATGTATCAACAGATTTCGAATAAGAGTTCAAACAAGCGAGTTATTCAGCATTATTGAAAATGACAATTTCTCAGTTTTCGCTCATAACTCAAGTTCTATGCGCGATAAGCTGGATCTGTTTTCAGATTCTGATTAGTCGTGAAAAAAGAGCTCGATAATGTGTTATCAGTTTTCTTGTAGCTGCTATAGTTCTCGAGATCCCTTCAGTAGACAACGAATTTTGCCCACCCTGTATAATGCAGTTTTATTCCGTTTTTTTACTAAATACAGTGTTTTGAAATATATTTAACAATTTCAAAAAATGAATGTGATGTATAAAGAGGCAATTTTTCTCTTCCAACCATTTTAAGTTCTTGATTATTTTGTTTGTATCTCAGAGTATACATTGCCCATTCAAATTGTTTCAAATCCGTTATTTTTCAAGAACACAGTTGTAATATTCAGCCACTTTTCTATAACAATTTGTGATACATTTGAATCGTCGAAATAATGATTACATGACGTTATTACCGCCCGAGGACTTACTTATCTGATGTTGGGTCTGAGAATGATGATGGGGAGGTAGACCCAAACGATTTGGATTTGCCTCAAAACATTTCCTATATATTTTGCTTTATGATAAAAGCTGAGCAAAAAAGTATGTTGAGAAAATCAGATTTAGAGAGTGAATAAAAAAAAGAGTTCCTGTCATTGCCAGGTTGACAGATGACATTAGGTACGACCAAATCGGACATTTCCGGTCAATTACTGAAAAAGGAAGATACAGATTTTGCAATAACGGACAAACCACGGTCTCCGGTCAGAAATATAATTCAAGGTTGTGTATTGTGCAGGGGCAGAATGCCTGGAACTGTCTTTCTTTGTACCATATTGAAGACTACTGAACGGTCAATGTATCCCACGAGATACATCTTTTTTTTTCGTTATTTGAGCTAAAAAAAATGTCTGTACTTTTTTTACTTTTAACCCTTTAGTGCCCTACGGTACTCAAAAGTACCACAGCAAATAATCGGCTGTACTTCGAAGTGTTCCTCAGTTCTGACCGCATGCTCGTAGGTATAGACGAGTACTATGTGTTTTTTCCCCCACCGTCAAATGCACCAGCTGATACATCGCGCGTTTGGCGCTCTTTCAGCCAGTATGGACAAACGCTTACGTTGGGCCATTGTATATTTATTTGTATGTATTTGTATATTTTTTTATACAATGGTTGGGCTCCGTGCAAGTATGGAAGGTAAGTTCATATCCTCAGAAATATTAGTTCAAATTCCAGAGCCGTTTATTCATCCTAGTCCATCTACCCCGAATGGCAGTTTCGAAAATTCAGCAGTAAGGGCGGTTGACGAAAATGAAAATTTACAACCGCAGTTAAATAATAACGAAAATATTATTTTGGCAAAAAATTCCAGAAACACGCGGTCGAAACAAATTTTAGAAGAAATCGAAAATTCTTTTTTGGAACAGACCGATAAAATCACGAAAACGGTTGAAATACTCGACCGAATTTTGGAAGAAATTAATAAAGTTACCTCCATACCTGATTATATTCATCATCATGGTCCAATTTCTGGAAAATTCGAAGATTGTAGGACTACTACTGATGTTTATTTGAAGATTTTGGGAAATTCAATTGATAGTATTGTGTTTCAAAGTAATTTATATGGAACACAGAATACCAAAATGCTAAATTTGACAAAAAATGAATTGTTGGTATTCATTGGTATCAATTTTATGATGGCTTATCATCAACTTCCGACGTGGAAGCAATATTGGAACAGTAGCCCAGACTTAGGCGTGCCGCTTACCAATGTAATGAGAAAAAGGCGGTTTGAGGAGATTCTCAAATTCATTCACTGCAACGACAACAGCCCGATACCTTAAGATAACAAAGACAAGTTATACAAGGTGAGACCACGATCTGATACACTTAATTATAATTTTAAGAATTTATACAATCCTACGAGATTTATTAGCGTTGACGAAAGTATGATCAGATTCAAAGGAAGAAGTACTTTGAAGCGATACAATCCACAAAAACCTATAAAAAGAGGGTATAAGCTTTGGTGTATTGCGGATGAAAATGGTTTCATTTCAACATTTGAGGTATATCAAGGAAAAAATGAAAATTTAGAAACAGAATTTCAGGAATTTGGTCTCGGAGAAAGAGTCGTGCTATCGCTTAGTAAAGAGTAAAGACTCTTCGAATAAGAATAAAATAATATATGCCGATAACTATTTCACATCCATAAAACTTATGGAAACACTGAAATTACACAACATTTTAGCATGCGGAACAATTCGCAATAATAGAAAAGGATTTCCAACAGGACTTAAGGAGGACAAGTCTATGAGAAGAGGAGATTATGATTGCAGGGTATCTAACACAGGCGTATCCATTTATAAGTGGAAAGACAACAGAATTGTATATTTTGCATCGAATTTTCATGGTTCTGAAGAATCTAAAGTCAAAAGAACTCAGAAGGATGGTTCACGTGTTGAAATAAAATGCCCATTAGTTGTCAAAGATTATAATAAATATATGGGTAGGGTTGATAAGGCCGATCAACTCCGGCGTACGTATGGAATGAACAGACGTTCGAGAAACGGTGGCACAGGTTGATGTGGGGATTTTTGGATATAGCATTTATAAATGCATATATTATTTATTGTATGCAATTTGAAAAAATGTCCACTTTAGAATTCAGAAGATCATTAAGTCTTGGATTCATTGCCATGAATAATGATCGTCGCAGAAAAACTGAATTGAAACCAATAGCAAAACGTCGAAGATATAATTAGTGTAGCTGAAGATATCAGATGAGGAAACAGGGGAAGCCACAGTGTAATATTTGAGGCTTCAAGATGTGAGATGTGCAGTTCCAAATCAGTACAATCGCGACCTCACAGGAAATACTATACTTGTGGAATATTTCTGTGCTGTAATGGAAATAAGAACTGTTTTTTAGGGTACCATGAGATGGCATAATAATTTTCCGATTTTTTGACACTGTGCAAAAGAATAATAATTATGTTTAGGGCCAGAAATGTACGATAATTATGCCAAATAGATGAAAAATATAGGTTTTAAGTCTGAAAAAATATGTAACTTTGTTGAATTTTTATTAATTTTCTGTTAACAATATGGTTTTTAATTTTATAATGAAGCTTAACCAAAATATCGTTTTATCCATCATTTCAATCTTATTCAAAATTATATCTCAAATCCTGAGTACCGATTGTTCTTAACGACGTTACAAGTACAAAAAAGTTTCAGATTTTTTTAAATATTTTTTTCGTATGTTCTTATGATAACTGAAGCCAAAAAATATAATTTTGATGAATATACCGCGAAAAAAAAATCTTGGGCACTAAGTTAATGTTGTACAGAATGAACCAAAAGTTGATAAAAATACAATTTTTTTTAACAGAAAGTTGCCCTTTTAAGGGTTAATATTTCGCAAAACTAATACAATTTCCGCATTCCGCAGCACTATTTTCATAACCTTACAATGGAGTTTGGCACAGACCTTGAGCCTCAAGGTTTGAGGTCACTATTTAACAACAGTACTTATATCAAATTTCGGAATTTGTTCGGAAATTCATCTTGGAAGATATTGGGAAAAAATATGTTCAAATTCATGCTGATTTCATCGATATCATTGTTAATCATTTCCGAAATGACAAAAAATACCTATATATCCGATCAATTGCAAGAGTATCTACAGGGTGTTCCTAAATGAGTGTATCAACGGTCATCTGTAGATTTTTCATGGAAAAATAAACAAATTTTTTATTTCCATTTTTCCTCCGGGTCTTCGTTTAAGGGATACAGTGTGTCAAAAATTTATATTTTTTTCAGTGTTTTGCTGATATCTTATAAACCGTTCGAATTACAGATTTGAGTTTTTGTACACACATTGTCACTAGAAATAGCACTTCCTTGAACTTTACTCGGTTTTATTAGACGTGCCAGTGGCTCAGATATTGAATTTGCACAAAGGTTGTACCCCCCAACTTTTACACCACTGGACAAATTTGTATTTGTACAGCAAATTTCGATGCGCCAATGTGTTTCACATAAAAAAGTTCATAGCTCTAAAGTGAACCGTTTTCGAGAAAACTGGCATTTTATGATCAAAAATTGAAATGAAGCAGTATGACAATTAACAGTTACCATTCATTACTTTTATGGGGAACATAAAGACCATTGTCAATGAAACTCCTGTTAACAACGTAGAAGAGTTGACAGCTAGAGTTGAAGCCGCAGCAGAGCAAATTAAAAATACCCCTCAGACTTATGAACAACGTTCATAGATCCAGACGTTATGTATTCTTGTAATCTTGTTAACTATGGTCGCTAAAAATAATGAAAAAAACTTCGCAATTTAAAATTAAACACCTAGTTGTCAAATTTTGTTGAAATTAATAAACTCGTTTATTATCACTACTTATTTTTCCAATCACAAGAAATTTACTAAGCAATGAACTAAGAGTACCTTTTTAATGTGAAGCACATTGCCACATCAGAATTAGCTGTGCAAATGCAAATTTGTCCACTGAGTTTAGAGCAATACCTGGATAAGTACAAATGCAATCAGTTTGAAACTTCGTTATCAGGTGAAGAATACCAACGCGCAACAATGTGCGAAAATTTCGTGTCGATTTGAATGTTAGACCTCACTTCAGTGCTTTTCCTGAGTTTTTAATTCCTCTTTTCTGAAGTCTTTAAAGCTGTGAGTTATAGAAGCACATACATTTTTTTTGAGATCGAGAAATCTCGAAATAACTTTCTGATCTCGAAAAAATCTCAAAATGTTTTTTCGATCTAGTCTTGAACGTCTAGTCTCAAAGTCGAAAAGAGACAACAAATCCCGAATCGCGAGTCTCGTGAAACTCTACTAATAGATACCTTTTTAGTACCATATCTGCGCTATGAGCATCTTCAACATTCGCATTTATTCGGACCAATGTTTGCCATATCCATGAAATGAGTTTGGGAACCACAGTTTTAATTTCAGTTGGTCTCCGTTTTTCTTAGATGTTTAAATAGAAATGTTACACGATAATTCACGCCGTCTTTTTTCCGTAAAGAACTTGATTTCGATGCAATAGGATCTTTTATTTTCAATATTGACAAAATAAATTTTCTGATTGATATGAATAAAATATCATACGGCTGATTTTACCCATTCACGAAATAGACTCATTCACGAACTTTAACCCAAACCTGCTCTGAAAATGTAATTTTTCAATACTTTCATTGCAGTTTCCGTCCCCCCGTCGACACAATTTTTTCTTAATATGAATTCGAATAATATGAATATAGAAGGCTGTGTTCGGTATAACCGGATGGTGCAAAAAAGGTCTGAAAATATGACGACTGTTGACACAATAACTTTCGAAATAACTTAGATACTCGATAACTGTAGAGTAGATTTAGACTTTTAGTACGCATACACATTCAAAATTTAATTTTCCCAATATTTCCAAAAATACAGATAAGATCGAATTGAAATCCAGTACTTGATAGAGAAATGGCAGTATAGCAGTTGGAAAATTCATTAGAATTTCGTGAGGACAACATAAACAGAACATCACAGAATATTGAATATGTATTTGAAAAAAGAAATTGCAATTGTTGTAATGACACGATCAACACGAAATTTCGCAAGAAGTTGTTCATCATAATTTTCATTTTCAAACCTAGTGGCCAGGTTTCATCATGATTGAAATTGAAATTTTGGTAATTGTCTAGGAGATTGCATAACGCTCTAAATTTCATGAAAAAATCAGTACTTACTAATTTTAGTATGAAAATCACAAATCCGAAGTCAAAAAAGGTCGCTCGCTTCTAGTTTTTCCAAAAAAAATTCATAAACTTCTTCGAGGTCACTGAACTTTTCTCGCTGAATTTCGCTATTACACTCTATCAGGAACCATTCCCTTGATAGCTATTGATTATAAAAGCATCAATATAAAGATTTCAAGCAATTTTCGTTACAAAAATGACCAGGAATTGTTAAAATAAATTGATATCCTCATTGTTTACAATTTCCCTTTTTGACGTACGCGGGTACGCCTACAGCACTATATCATGAAGGGTTGCCAGTGCCAGTCAATTTCCTGAATCTATTATGCCGGGGAAATTTTGAAGGATATTCATTTTCAAAATTGGTTTTTAGTCAATATAAGTTGTTAAAGTATAGTTTTCTTTAAGTATTATATTCCAAATTTCCATTTCCGAGTTCAGGTTATTCTTGCTTGGTTCGAAATACTAAATTCTAGCGGTCGCCCTGCCATGGGTGAACACATTCGCGTTAGTCACAGGTGGTTTAATAACTAATAAAAATGTTTAGTTCAGAAGATATTAAGTACTTGGTTAGGTTAGGTTAGTTTAGTTCAGGACAGTGCCAGTTCGAATCTGAAGAGTAAATTAATTAACTCTTCTGATTCGAACTGGCACTGTTCTAAACTAAACTAACCTAACCTAACCAAGAACATTAACCTTATTTTTCCATTGTGTGCTTTCACCCATGGCGGGGCGACCGCTAGAATCTTGTGTTCCAAATTTCCCAACTTCTTTCCATAACCCAAACTTTCCTCTTTTCCATTCTCCTTTCCTGGCAGAGTTGGTCCACACCTCCTCGTTAACTTTTCTAACCATATCATAAATTGTACATAATATAATAAAACAATTGCATGATGGAATGTGTTGGAACAAGTTCACTGTTCACTAAGTTGGGCCTAGGGAATTTTTCCTATTCAGTCTAATCGGGAATGTTTTCGATCCGGCAACACTGTAAAGTAGTAGACTGAAGTTGCTGTCAGATGTTCTTTCGAACTTCAAAACCATCATGGCCGAATAGCCCGAATATATGCCGAAAATAAACAATGAGCAAATGAATGTAATTTCACAATTCCTGGCAATTTTTGTAGTGAAAATTGCTTTAAATCATTATATTGATGCATTTATAACCAATATCCATCAAGGGAATAGTTCGAGATGGAGTGTAATAGCGAAATTCAGCGAGAAAAGTTCAGTGACCTCGAAGAATTTTGTGAATTTTTTTTGGAAAAACTAGAAGCGAGCGACATTTTTTGACTTCGGATTCGTGATTTCTTTAACAAAATTAGTGAGTACTGATTTTTTCATAAAATTTAGAGCGTTATGCGATCTCCTAGACAATTACCGAAATTTTTTTTGAGTTATTCACTACAAAACAACGGTATCCAGGAAAGAACCAAAGAATTTGACATATTTTCATCCAATTCAATCTCCAAAAATTATAATCAGAGAACGGAGCTTTCGCTAAATGTCATGGAAATCGCATACCACTCTGAATTTCATGGAAAAATCAGTACTCACTAATTTTGGTATAGAAATCACGAATCCAAAGTCAAAAAGTGTCGCTCGCTTCTAGTTTTTCCGAAAAACAATCCCAAAATTCTTTGAGGTCATTGATTTTTTCTCGCTGAATTTCGCTATTACACTATCTCGAACTATTCCCTTGTAGATATTGGTTATAAATGCATCAATAAAAAAAGATTTCAAGCAATTTTCGCTACAGAAATTGCCAGGAATGGTTAAAATAAAGTGCTATCCTCATTGTTTACAATCTCCTTTTTTAAGAGTAGTACGCGGGTACGCGTACAGCACTATATCCTGCAGGGTTGCCAGTGCCAGTCAGTTTCCTGAATCTATTATGCCAGGGAAATTTTGAAGGATATGGAAAGAACGAATTTGTCCGAACGGTAAAAGAATCGCGATATTTCTCCCAAATTCTGTCTCTCTTGAGAATATCGTCTTTCTTCTAGAATTATTCCATCTCTGTGCATATCAATAAACGTAGATAGTTAATAAGGTACTGCCATTTTGTGAAACGGTTTGAAGAGAATAGCCGTTATTATTGCTAAAGTTTCGTTGAAATATTTGCGAGGTTGAATTGAAAGTGATATTTTTATTAAAGTTATCATATTTCCCCTAAATTCTGTCTCTCTCTTGGGAATATCGTCTTTCTTCTAGAATTAATCCATCTCTGGGCATCTTAATAAACGTAGATAGTAAATAAGGTACTGCAATTTTGTGCAACGGTTTAAATAGAACAGCCGTTATTATTGATAAAGTTTCGTTAAGATATTTGCGAGGTTGAAAAGAAAGTGATATTTTTATTAAAGTTATCAAGGGTGAAATTAACGAATAATGGTCTGTGAAGGTTGTAAGTATTAATGTTTCGAATTTTTTGGTATAATTGCGAATGAAAGTGGAATGTATGATTCTTTGAGACAGCTTGGTGTGATGGATTTTTCCGAGGAAATGATTTGCCCAAAATGCAAGTTTTGAGATCTTCAAAGATTCGTTTGCAATACCACGATAGAAGTGCGTAACAAACACAAGGAAAAAATTCGCGAACGATGCGGTTTCATTCATTTTATTAAAAAGGACACATTTTGCTCCAGAAGCAGATAGCCGATAGATGAAATATGCCGGTTTGTTGCAATTCGGTTATTTGGCGCCAACCAGGAGCAACTTAAACGGGAATAGTCATGGGGTAGGCGAACAGTTTTAGATTGGAGCAGCTTTTGTAGAGAGGTATGCTTCGTTATGGTTAGTAATAGCTCCAAACCTTTAGGGGAGAAGAGAAAATTGTAGAAATTGAAGAAGCAAAGTTTGTCAAAAGGAAATATAAAAGGGGTAGATTCAGATAAACAATAAAATTTTCAACTATTATCCAATTTGGTATTGCTATCAACTTGGGCTTGGAATGTGTCTGGAAATGGTGTCCTTTGAACGTAATCTCTATAAAGTTCCAAATGATCAATTTAACACTATCGTGTCACAAAATAAGACACCTTTGGCTTGCTGATTATTATTAATAATTTTAATTCTATTGTGGCAAGCCATGACTTTTTGCCTACCCACTACCACTGCACTGTGGTACGCATCTTCCAATTTCACGTTTATTCGATTTATGTCTAACTCAATTTCACACTGAACATCATTATATTCATTGAAGGAATTCCATTCTGTCCACACATGTCTGTATTTCAACAATGTTCGAATCATTCATTTCATGAAAAAAATTCGTCAACCTAAAAGCTTGTGATATTATTTGATCTCGTTCACCCTTCGAAGTTTATAAGGCATTTATGTTCATAGAAATCCAAATAACGGCGAAACAACTACTATCAATCGATATGAACTACTAAATTCCTACTTAACAAGTCTAAATTACGATTACTAACGAAAACGGACAGGTAAAAAGGAGAAAGACTAACCTGATTCCTCGTCGATCTTGTTTTCAATGGCTGCATACAGCACGATGTGGGTAGATTTCCACACATTCATTTTCTCGTAACTCTGATTTCGTGTTTCGATGAAAGGTGGAATACATTATTATTATTCACTGAATGCACTAGCTTCCTGCCTGATTCAACGAAAACTATAGGGTTCAAATGGAGAGCTTGCTTTTAAACATAACGTTTATCAATACCTGCAACGTGAATCGTGAATCACAAAAGAACCTTGTGTCTTAATGTAACCGCAAAAATCTCATTTAGCTACGGGCTACGGCTATCACCACTAGCTACGCGTAGCTATATCCCGATCTTTTCACGAGCGGCTGAATCAGGGTTGCCAGAACGTTTGGCTCGATTTCCCCAGTCGAAATTCAAAAATCCCCAATTTATTTTTTTTATTATTATAATTTCAAATTATGGTATTTATTGAATAGTTGTTTCCAAATATCTTCAGTAGGTCTCAAAATACCCCAAAAATGAATTGCTTCAAAAAAAAATCCTCAATGCAAGTTTGTAATGAATGAGGTTAGTTTTCGCGAAAGAGGAATAGAAAGAGGGATTTTTTCGCAGAACTTTTCAATACAAAAACAACAAATGTATTACTAGTTCATTTCGTCATGACATACAAAATGATACGAATTAATTATTTCGTGGAGAATGATGATGAATTCAAAAATCACTTTACTGATCCAAAAATATTTTAGATCACTTTCGTTTATACTTCCGTAATTCAATACTCCGACAATGCCGACGGAAGGTGTAGGGTGGGTCATAAATAAATTGAGGAATTTCACTACCATTCTATCAGAGGTGCCGACAAAGCCGACGTAAAATGGAACTTGTTTATCCTCATAACCGTCATAATAATGAGAGGTAATAAACTGGATTGAAGATCGGAAAGAACGGTCGAGGGTAAAACTTTTATTGGCCTCCCTCTGGCTGTTATGAATCTTGAAAACATCGGTTCTTTCGTCATAACATCGTTTCCGGATTCGTAAAATACCGAAAATTGCAATTTTTCTGATTCCCTAATCAAGAACGGGAAAATTCATCAGACCACTAGACTGGATTCGAGTCGAGTTGTTCAAGACCTAAAATCCCCTGATAATACCCAGTTAAATTTTTTTCCCCAGAAGAAATCCCCAGAAAAAAAAATACCCAAAAAATCCCCAAAGGGAAAAAAAATCCCCTCATTTTTGGGGAAAATCCCCTAATCTGGCAACCCTGGGCTGAATCCCAAGATGCGTTCCACGATTTCATTGGTTGTTTCTATGGTCCGTTTTTATTGGATAAATTGCGGCGGTAATTTCAAATTTGTTATGCATCGTTTAGGAACCCGTAATTCCGTCATTTAATCTTTTTCAAACGTTTCCGTGAAGAAACAATCACCATTTTTATTTATGCATAACTGGCATTATTTTATACATGCTTACTTGCACTCTTCGCTTCAAAATTTGATGCCAATAATTGTTACGATGCTGAAATAATGGTCTTTTCGTGAGTATCCGATTTGATGAAGTCTACTGCTCACACATTAATGGAAACATTCGTTTTGAATTAGTTATTTCGGATTTTTGTTATACAGGGTCCGCATAAATTATATTGTAACTCAGCAGTTGGGTTCTGAAATATTCATATCTTATCGCTTCATAAGCAAAGATCATTCTGGTATACCTAAATATATCGTTTATGACGTTTAGTGCAAGACAAAAAAGGAAGAAATACTTTCTTCGAGTGCTATTTCTTATAAATCAATCAATGCTCTCATTTCTTATAAATTTTGCTTTATGATAAAAGCTGAGCAAAAAAGTATGTTGAGAAAATCAGACTTAGAGAGTGAACAAAAAAAGAGTTCCTGTCATTGCCAGGTTGACAGATGACATCAGGTACGACTAAATCGGACATTTCCGGTCAATTACTGAAAAAGGAAGATACAGATTTTGCAATAACGGACAAACCTCTCCGGTCAGAAATATAATGCAAGGTTGTGTATATTGTGCAGGGGCAGAATGCACGGAACTGTCTTTCTTTGTACCATATTGAAGACTACTGAACGGTTAATGTATCCCACGAGATACATCTTTTTTTTTCGTTATTTATGAGAGAAAAAATGTCTGTACTTTTTTTACTTTTGATACAGTTTTTTTTTAACAAAATGTTGCCCGTTCAAGGGTTGATATTTCGCAAAACTAATACAATTTCGGCATTCCGCAGCACTATTTTCATAACCTTACAATGGAGTTTGGCACAGACCTTGAGCCTCAAGGTTAGAGGTCACTATTTAACAACAGTACTTATATCAAATTTCGGAATTTGATCGGAAATTCATCTTGGAAGATATTGGGAAAAATATGTTCAATTTCATGCTGATTTCATCGATATCATTGTTAATCATTTCCGAAATGACTCAAAAAATACCTATATATCCGATCAATTGCAAGAGTATCTGTGTTCCTAAATGAGTGTATCAACGGTCAACTGTAGATTTTTCATGGAAAAATAAACAAATTCTTTCATTTCCATTTTTCCTCCGGGTCTTCGTTTCAGGGATACAGGGTGTCAAAAATTAATATTTTTTTCAGTGTTTTCCTGATATCTTATAAACCGTTCGAATTACAGATTGGAGTTTTGTACACACACTGTCACTAGAAATAGCTACTTTCTTGCACTTTACTCGGTTTTATTAGACGTGCCAGTGGCTCAGATATTGAATTTGCACAAAGGTTGTACCCTCCTCAACTTTTACACCACTGGACAAATTTGTAATCGTACAGCCAATTTCGATGTGCCAATGTGTTTCACATAAAAAAGTTCATAGCTCTAAAGTGAACCGTTTTCGAGAAAACTGGCATTTTATGATCAAAAATTGAAATGAAGCAGTATGACAATTAACAGTTACCATTCATTACTTTTATGGGGAATATAAAGACCATCGTCTTTGGAACTCCTGTTAACAACGTAGAAGAGTTGACAGCTAGAGTTGAAGCCGCAGCAGAGCAAATTAAAAATACCCCTCAGACTTATGAACAACGTTCATAGATCCAGACGTTATGTATTCTTGCAATCTTGTTAACTATGGTCGCTAAAAATAATGAAAAACAACTTCGCACTTTAAAATTAAACACCTAGTTGTCAGATTTTGTTGAAATTAATAAAATTGTTAATTATCACTACTAATTTTTCCAATCACAAGAAATTTACTAAGCAATGAACTAAGAGTACCTTTTCAATGTGAAGCACATTGGCACATCAGAATTAGCTGTGAAAATGCAAATTTGTCCAGTGGTGTTAGAGTTGTGGGGAAAATCTTTGAGCAAATTCAATATCTCTACCACTGGCACGTTCGATGAAACCGAGTTAAGAGCAAGAATGTAGCTATTATTAGTGACAATGTGTGTACAAAACCTCAATTCTGTAGTTTAAACGGTTCCTGAGATATTAGCAAAAAACTAAAACTACACATTTTTGACACCCTTTATCTCTCAAACAAAGAACCGGAGGAAAGAATGGAAGAGAATAATTTTTTTTATTTTTTCATGAGAAGTCTACAGTTAACCGTTGATATACTTATTTAGGAACACCCTGTATATCTGCGGGATCACAGGATGGATTTCAAGTATTTGGCATTCGTAACTAAACTTCAAACCTACTCTGCAATTATCAAGTCTCTGAGCCGATTCTCTCGGTACTTAATGTGTTTACGATCAGCAGTTAGGCTAGACGTGAAGAGTTTATTTATGGCTGCCGAATTCGTGAAATTGAACAATCGCTGCTACTGACTTCACGTCAGTGCTTTTCTAGTTTGTTATTTGGAATTTCAACGTCATTTCTGCTTATTTCCGTTATTGAAGTGAAGTGTACTTAACAAACACGTGGTGAGTTTTTGATGTATAATATAGAATAAATGCTACTGATGATTCTAAATCGAAAGATAGAAGATGAAACACTGTGTCTAGTATTGTTTTTAGCTTGTATTTCATTTTTTCACACTTTTCTCAAGTTTTTTACTTTGATCATTATATGCCAGTTGATATAATAATTGTGTCATTGAAGACGTAGTACGTCGAAGACATAAAAGTATGTAAAAATGATCAGTGTCATTTTCTTCAAAAGACAACTTTCTATTTTCCTTTCTATGTTTTATTTAATTTCAATTTAGAGAATGCCTTGATTTGTCAATTATTAATTTATGTCAATTCATATTTCAAAGATTGTTCATTGAAAACCTAAAGGAATAGCATTGTTTTTGATTTCTTCCAGGTTAGTGAGTTATTCTTAAGAGTTATCAGAGTTTATTTGTTATATTTCCAACTAAAGAAAATAAATCTTCCAGATTGAAGACATCAAATCATCTATTTCTTGAACTGAGAAGTTGAATTGATTTACATTCTTATAAGTATATCGTAAGATATCAAATCAATATCGAAAGATATTATGTAAAGGTTATACAGAAAAATCTGTATTTAATTGTTGTTTCAATAGTCTTTAACAAGTAGACTTTTTTGAATTTAATAAATAAATTTGTATTTTGCGTTTGTTACATATGAGCCAAAAAGAAATCAATGGAAAATATGAATAGACTTGTGGTTGATGAACAAAACAACGTTATATCGAACGAAGACGGTCATATCCTTCCTTCTTTCGAACGTTACCGGTAAGCCCCAAAAATTTAGTGCATTGTACAAGTTGGCGAATTATATTAATCTTTATGTTTAGATGGATCATTCTTATATGCAGAGGCAGCGGAAATTTCCAAGGTGTTTGGAATTTTACCACAGGTTAATTCAGATCCCTTTGGGAGTGTTATATATCTCCTTTTAATCATTTAGATGTAAGTACTCGCAATTTTGCTTGTGAACAGTTTTCAGTTAAAGTATTGTAGGAACAGAGAGCAGAAAATCAAAGGGTTACTGATGAAAGGTCTGCTAAATGGAGAAGAAGTAATATTTCAAGATTAATAGATATGAATAAAAAAAAACATTGATAAATTTAAATTCACAACTATACGCAACGAGAAAGTTTGGGCAGACATTTCAAAAGAAATGAACTTTTCTACTGAACAATACAAAAATAAGTTTAATTATTTATAGGGTCAGTATATCAAAAAAAAGACAATATGTGTGATAGGAATACAGGAGGTAAAAGACTGTATTTTGATTATTTTGATGAATTCGAGGAGTTGTTTGGTGATGACCCCAATGTTACACCTATAGCAATTGCTAGCTCTTCTAAAGATATATGTGCAAATGAAATCAATATTTATTGAAGGCCTGCAGAACATAAACACGAAAAAAAAAACCAAAAGTACCTCAATTGGTCAGAATTTAAATGATCCAAAAGAGAGAGGAAAGGGAGAGGAGGCATAGGGAAAACTATGAGCAGAGAGAAAGGGCCATACAATCTTTGGATAGATATATTGAGTTTGTAATGGACAATAAGAGAAAAAAGTGGTGATTCAGAGTAGGTACCTATATTGACCACCATTCGAACAATATGAGAACCTAAGACTAAAGCAATAAGAATGTGATATTAATTTTTGATTTTCAATAATTTTATGAAGTAAACTGTTGAGGTACTTAGTGTAGGGCCTCCAAATATTAGAAGAAATGTTCTGTTGTTAACTGTTCTTTTATGTAAACCTTAAGGCACAATTACATGGAACCAGCAACTCCTTTCAGTTACTAAAACCATGTACCGGAAATATGGTGTGAACAGATTAGTGCTTGCTTTTGGTAAAGCCATTCATAATTCAGTTTTAGTAGCTGTCATGAGTTATCATCTCAGGCTAACTGGACTAAAATTATTTTTTTGATACAGAAGACTGATTTTAATTTAGTAATATTATGCAGAATATTGTGATACTTATCTCATAGAAAGGAGATGTTTTTTTGAAATTAATATATTTTTGTTTACCGCGCTCATTAACCCACATATTCAGTAGCATAGAATATTTTTTAGGTAAGTAGATATTGCATATTATGGAATAGGTATTTAACAGAAATGTAACCTAACAGATTAGAAAAATAAAAGTCAAGGACAAATGGACAAATATTTCAAAAAAAAAGAAATATAGTGTATTGATTCACTGCACAACCAAAAGGAATAAACTGAAACTGATTTTCAAACAAAAAGTACTTTACAAATGAAACTAGTTGGAATTCTCTGCGATTTCTTCTCTTATTCTTGTTAATTCATTTTCCATTTCCTCAATATTCTGGCTGTGGTTTACTTCTGCTACCACTTCATGCAAAATGAATTCCCTCATCGACTTTAAACATCAAGCATATGTTGTGTAAAACACAAGCAGCGTGAACAACATGAGGAATTAATTCTGATCGATTCATATCTAAGTATTTCAGCCTTCTGAATCTTCCAAACAATGCAAAGGCTCTTTCAATGACCTGTCTGCCTCTTGCCAGTTGAGTATTAAACCGAATTTGATGTCGTTGAAGATTTCCCCTATCTTTAAAAGGTGCTAAACACCAATCATAAAGTGGATATGCTTTGTCTCTGATAATGAATTTGCCAGGTTGAAAATATTGCTGTTTTTGTCGAAGAATGTTTTTGACAATTGTTGAATTTCTAAAAATTCTTATATCACTTACACTACTGGGACAACCACAGAAATCGTCTATTATCAAAAATAGCTTGTAGTGTTATTCCATAAAAACATTTCCTATTTATGTATGTTTCAGCATTTTCACGCGGTGCCTTGATTGTAATGTACGTTCCATCAATGGCTCTAACACAACTGTGGAATCGACACATTGAATAGAAGTGTTGCTCAATTTAGTACATCGGCAATTGAAATTATTACATTAACAACCCTTTCGAACGACACAAATAGAGAAGATTTTGACAGTTCAAATCGGCTTGTGATGGTTCTGCAAAAATATCAATAGAAATATTTTATAATATAAATAATTTTTTATTCAACTTTACCTATAGCTATCTGGAGTGCTCAAAATCCAAAGACTAGACAATAGCTATAATTTCGGATCTACATTTTCTTTAAACATGTTGTCACTTTTCAAAAAATGGTTAATCTGATTGAATAAATAATTATAAGCTGTCCTCGTCAATCGAAAATGTTGTTGGAAATCTGTATCACTCATCTCATCAATAGTCTTCAAAAACGTATTAGTTTTAGAAATATTTACTCTCCCAACCTCTCCTACTAATGCCAATGCAGTAGATTCAATATCGTCGTCAGATGATGTCGATTCATTATCATCAAATATAATATTTGTCAACTCACGAACGACTTGAATATTCATTTTTGGAATGTAATAAACGAAATACGAAAATGCTTCTTAATCTTAATGGCGGTTAAGTAGATATGAATTCAAATTTGACGTTTATAAATGTTACACCAACTCCTTTAGATGAATCTTCTGTCAACGGCTACAACCACGCTACAACCAAGTAAAATCCTACCGTGCTGAACGAACACCAGGATAGTGCCATTTCAAATTCAAATGAAGTATTTGAACACCTAAATTTACTCCAAAAAATTTTTTAATTGTATTTCCTGCTTAACTAAACCATTGAACATGCAAAAACCGCATCCACTAACAAGAATTGTATTTATTTGAAAAATTCCATATGTTTAGTAAAGCTGTTACTGTAACAAGATATTAAATAGTCAATATTTCAGTCCAAAATATCCAAGTTAATACAAAAAAACAAGGCAAATCGCTTTTTCCCATAGTAAACAATGCCTTTTAGGTTATTGTTGTTCCTCCAGTCTCTCTCTACTGTCAAAACTGCTCGTGATATATATACTGGAGAAACTCCTAGTGATATCAATGCTACTGGAACACACTCGGTCGTCCAGAACAGCAAGAACCCCTGGAACCATCGAGTTGGTTGCGAATTCTGTAAGTCAACAGCCTCGTGTCAGCATTAGGAAGCGCAAAACACAATTGGAGCCAACTAGAGCGACATTTCATCGCATAGCGGATTGTGATTTGGATCTTAAGGCCTACAAAACTCAGATTGAACAGAGGTTTAACGAAACGAAAATGATTATTATTATTATTATGACTCTAACGACTTTTTTGGCAGGATACAATCGATCATTGTTACACCAACACCCTTTTCATAGTCCAAGAGTTACAGCTCGGATGCGTCATTGGATC
Organism: Myrrha octodecimguttata; assembly: GCA_958510865.1. Lineage (NCBI taxonomy): Eukaryota > Metazoa > Arthropoda > Insecta > Coleoptera > Coccinellidae > Myrrha > Myrrha octodecimguttata. The sequence goes on along the minus strand of OY294059.1, from coordinate 74,452,478 downwards.
TTACTGTCCCGTAGAACATAGAGGCAAAGCAACAACAGTGAATTCGGCGCGCTATGTTGAGATGATACTCATTTTTTTTGTCGAAGACTCACGAAAAGTAGGCACTACAGTCGCCGCATCAAGCAGAGACGACACAGGAACAATGGTTCCACAAACACAAATAGTGTATAGAAGAGGGTTGACAAACGTGGTCAAAAAGATTGAATCAATATCAGCTGGCGTAGCCATATCGAGCACATCTCTTCTAAGTTGTGTTCTACAAATCTTTTAAGGGTTGCAACGACAGAACATTTGGTACCATTTTCAAGACCTATATCCGCCCTACCACCGAATTCGGGGTCCGATTTGGTGGTGTACAATAAGAGGCGTGGCAGACTTACTCGTGACCACGCAAAGATGGGCCACTCGTATTGGCTGTGGACCAATTCGACCCACATACCAGCAGCGACTCAGAACCATGGGTTTGACACCTTTCGAGGAGAGGAGAGCTCGCGGGGATTTAATATTCTCTTACCGAGCCATGCGCGGTTTTCTGGGGGACAGGGTCAGATACATGTTCACTCTAAACAAAACCATCTCAGAGACCACGACTACAAACTGAAACGCGAAAACTTCAAACCAACTCAGCGTCAGAATTTTCTTCCCGACAGAGTTTTCGGTGCTTGGAACAGTCTTCCAAACTCCGTTGTGCAGGCCCCTTCAGTGAACACATTTAAAAACAGATATGTCGGATGGAGGTCGGATCGGCACGGAGGACACTAATCTACAGTCTGGATATCTATTTATTGTTAACTGCGATAAACTTTTTCATCTTTTTTCTCGAATGTTTGATACGACAATTTCTGTTTCCCTTTACAGAGCCTGCATGAATTTTGATAGGTTTGTGTTTTTTCTGAACTGTTTGGGGTTTGATTCAAGAGAAACAAGACAGAAAAGGAAAATGAATGATCCTTTTGCACCTGTTCGTGAGATGTGAAAATTTTTTTGAAATTTGCAGATCATCATATACCCCCTCATCCTACCTGACCATTGATGAACAACTTTTGGGATTTCGTGGACGATACCCATTACGTATGTACATACCGAATAAACTTGCAAAGTATGGTATAAAAATTGTTTCGTTGTGCGACTCCACGACAGGTTATATGGAAGATGCAAGTCGGTGTATAGGAAAAAAGACAATACAAATGGTTTCCCACTTGCTAATTATTTTGTAAAGGAGCTTACAAAATCCATCCATGGAAGTAATAGAAATGTTACCATGGAAAATTGGTTTGCATCAGTTTATTTGGCCGATGAACTACTCCAAGATACATATAAACTAACAATAATTGGAACACTCAGAAAAAAATAAAAGAGAAATACCTTCACAACTGCTGGCTACAAGACAGCGAAATGCAAATACTTCGATGTTCTGTTTTGACCAAGAGAAGGTATTACTTTCGTACGTGCCTAGGAAGCAGAAATTTGTACTGTTATTGTCTACAATGCATCAGGGATGTGAAATTTCAGAAGAAACAGGAAAACCTGCGATTGTTCAGAATTACAATAAAACTAAAGGTGGCGTCGACACATTCGACCAATTCTGTATCAACTTGAGCTGCAGCAGAAAAACTAGAAGATGGCCCCTGTGTTTACTATATGGTATCATAAATATGGCCTGAGTTAAATCCTTTGTGATTTATCCGACCAACACTTTGAAAAAGGGAGAGAAACCTCTTCCTTGCTGAGCCATGGATGAGGCGGAGATTATGGACCCCAACTTTGAGGCGAAATATCCGCCAAGATATGGCTCTAATTTTAGACAAGAAATGCAATTCCTCAAGAAAAGAAACGCAAAACGTGTTTCCACTGCCCCAGTCAAAAAAGACGGATGAAACAACTTATTGTGGCCTTGTGGACATCCGATCTGCGGGGAGATCCGCAAAAAATGCAGCGATGATGAATAAAAATTTGAATTTTTTATCTATATTTTGTTTTTTCATTTTCTAATAAAGAGTTTCTAACACTTCGTGAGTTTTTCTAGAAAGATTTTCAGTGAATTGCGGGTTTTTACTACCGTCGTAAAATTTACGATAGTCCCGTAATGATTTGTTTCGAAATAAGTCCCGTTATCTAGGGTTAACTCAGGGGCGCAGCCAGGGGGGTGTCCTTTAGAGACACAAGGAGAACATCGAAGAAGATTCAATGCAATGTGGCTCACAAAATATTATTGGCTTACTTATTCAGCCATCGAAGATGCGGCCTATTGTAAATATTGTCTTCTCTTTTCTTCCTCATTCGCGGGCCACAATTCTAGTCAGAGTCTTGGTGCTTTGGCAAAAAAAACCTTTCAGAGGATGGAAAAAAGCAATAGAGAAATTTGATAACCATGAAAGTGCACAGTATCACCAATTCTCTGTACTTCGTGCCGATGATTTGAGGAGAAGTTCTTTCGGTAATTCCGTGGACAAAGTATTATTCAAATCATCTGAATTGAATAACGAACGAAATCGACAGAGGCTAACGCCGATTATTAAAACAATACTTTTTTGTGGAAGGATGGGGTTACCGTTAAGAGGACACAAGGACTACGGGCATCTGGATTTGAACTCTCCTATGAATAGAAGCGATGGTAATTTTCGCAACATTCTGAAGCTAAGAGCAGAATCCGGAGATAAAGCTCTTATAGATCATTTAAATTCTTGTGGTAGCAATGCAACTTATCTAAGTTGGAACATTCAGAAGCAAATATTGCAAATATGCAATGAATTGATCGTTCGAAGAATCGTAGACGAAATAAACGACGCCAAAGCATTTGTGATATTAGCTGATGAAACCAACGATGTTTCGAATAAAGAGCAATTAACTCTTTGTGCAAGATACGTAAATGGAAAATATCAAATTTGTGAAAAATGTTTACAGTTTGTTGAAATTAATTCTACTACTGGCGCTTCTACAGCTGCAAGTATTTTGGAAACTTTAGAAAAACTGAAGATCAACTGCAGGTATCTATGTGGGCAGGGATATGACGGAGCCGCTGCTATGTCAGGAAACTCTAAAGGTGTTCAGACATTAATTTCAGAAAAATTTCCCGCAGCTATATATGTACACTGTGCTTCACACAATTTGAATTTATGTTTATCTTCGGCGTCCGAGGTCACAGAAATACGGAATTGTTTAGGAATCATTGAGAGAGCTTACGTGTTCTTCAATACTCCCAAAAGGGAATACGAATTGCATCTACAAATCGACGCATTATATCCCGGAACGAATAGGCATAGCCTAAAAAAATTATGTCCTACACGTTGGGTGGCTAGACACGACGCAGTTTTAGTGTTCGTTGAACTGTACAAACCGGTGGTGGCCGCTTTGGAGGCAATAGAACAATGGACAGATGTAAAAACCTCCACTGAAGCATCCGGATTATTGGCCATCATCAAAACTCCCAAATTTGTCATAGCACTGATGTGCTCAGAAAAAATATATGCCTACACATTACCTCTAAGTAGAGTTCTGCAGACAGTAGATATGAACCTCTGTAAAGCATACAAGTTAGCTGATGATGTAACTGACCAAGTTAAGCAAATAAGAGGTATGGCAGATGATAATCTCATGGATATTTTCAAAAAAGCTCAAGATCTTCTTTCGGAATACAATATTGAAATTAAATTGCCTAGACTACCGCCAAGACAAACGCAAATATTGGTTATTAAAACAGATTCTGCTTCAGAGTATTACAAAATAACGATTTTCATTCCGTTTTTGGATGGCATCATTACATATCTCCAGAATCGGTTTTCAAAACATAAACAGATAATTACAAATTTTGAATGCCTATTTCCTGATGACGATCAAGACTTCGATAGCCAGTTGAAGTCTTTTTTGGAACTCCACAGCCTCTATAAAGATGCATTTATCGAGGAGTTCTGTAGCTACGTATCATTAAAAGCAGAACTTCAGCTGTGGTATAAAATTAATGCCAACAAGAATTTTAGAGATGATCTTCTTCAAAGGTATGCTGAATGTGATGCTAATATATTTCCAAATATAAAAAGGCTTTCACAAATATTCTTAACTTTGCCTATCTCAACCGCATCAGCTGATGAGGGGTCATTTTCAAATTTGAAGAATTATCTTCGTAACACCACGGAGGAGGAAAGACTGAATAGTTTAGCCGTTCTTTATACCAATCAAGATGTAAATATAAATGTTGAAGATATTTTGGACGAAATGGCAAAAAAAAAACGGAGAATTCCACTTTAAAATCTTTTCATAAAGGTTTTTATTTTAGTATGAGTATTTTATTATGTAAAAGTCATTTATTTCAAATAGATGATTAAAATACCATATGTTTTTCTCTCCCTGAATATTTGTATCAGGCCCCCTCCAAACGAAAATTCTGGCTGCGCCACAGGGTTAACTTATCAATATTCGAAAAGAATATCACTTTTCAAAAAGAGCATAGACTTCTATATCCTAAAGCATCAAGAAGGTGAAACTGTTAGACAATGGTACGCAGAAAAGGCACTCATCCATGAAGCAGCTTTGGGGAATGCATCCCAAATGTAAGAGATCCATAGGATGGGAGTACAAAAGAAATTACTAGGCTGTAGACACGAAGAAGAAGGCAAACGAAAGTTGAATGAAAATGTTGAGGGCTCAATAACCACAAAGTTACTGATGGTAGATCCAAAAATTATAATAAGAAGATACAACACTCAGCCAAAGTTCGTCGCCAAATCAATTTTGTGCAGAAGACTGATTACCAGGATCAGAGAGATGAATTTGTGGATTTCATTGAAATGATTTATGTGAAACAAATTGAATTAAGGAATGGAATAAGACGTGGTTACTAGAATTTCAGTTATTTCTGTTAAATATGAACCTCACTTATGTCAGTTTAGTTAATGCCACTGATGGCACCACTGAATTGGGGGAATATTCTGTGTTCTGAGATAATGTTAGACAGTTGACGCCAGGGGGATGAAGCTTTGTTCAGAATCTTGGCATCAGACTAAGAGGTCTCGCCATCCAAAAAAAGAAACGGAAGATATACATTCAGCCAATCAACGCCCGAGTGCTTCTGTCATTTCAACTTGAAGCAAATTGACTTATCACCCGTTGACAAATGTCATGAAAATGTATATTTTTGTTTGATGTGATGGGATAAAATGAAATTATTATTGAGAGATTACATTCATTTGAGAGGTAATATATTCGTTGAATATTGACAATTTCAATTCATTCCAGGTTTAAAAGTTCTATTTCAGAGTCCATCACCCTTAACTAACTTGGAGTGAAACCATTCGTCTCAAAAGTTTTCAGATGATGCATCATGGAGAAAGTTATTCTGTATAGAACCATTATATAAAGACCATGTCTTTATGCCATGATAACAACATTACAAGTCTGTTGAAATATTGTATTAATGGTTCTTTGTCAACGCCCTCCACAAGAAGAATAGCATTTTATTTTAGCCAGCCGTGTTTCATAGTTCTGTAGAATGTCAAATTGGGACCACAGACAGAAACATGCGCAGCGTCACACAAAGAGTATAGAATATAGACTTTGACATGTACTCGGGTGAGGTTAGCTATGATAGGAGTTAAATTATGTTAATGAGTTTTTATTGAATTGATCCTGAGAATAAAGTTAAGTAGAACCAATTTGTTGCATTATTTAACATGGTAGCAGAAGTCCGTGGTTAATAATTTCGTGCAACAAATTAGAAAATGGCTACAGGAAGAGATGACAATATCACGTTGCCGGTGTTTGATGGGGCCGAGTATAACAAGTGGAAATTCAGATTGAACCTGGTTTTGGAATCGAAAAACGTACTAAGTCCACTCAAGGAAGAAATCCCTCTAGATGAAAACGCACGTAATGAATGGAAAAGAAAAGACATTAAGGCAAGAAACGTAATTGTTCAGGGTGTTTCGAACATGCAATTGGAACACATTATAAATGAGCCCACCAGTGCTGGAATGATAAAAAAGTTGGACTCAATTTATCTCCCTACGTCCACAGCATTAAAGTTGATAACAAAGAGAAAACTTTTGGATTTGAAATTAACAGAACAGGAAGACCCTAAAGATTTCATAAACAAATTTGAGAAGTGTGTAAATGAGTTGAAATGTACAGGAGAAACACTCACTGAAGACGACCGATTAAATTATTTTTTGTTAGCACTACCAAAAAGCTTGAGCCACATCGTCGATATTGTTGATGCTTTGCCACCAGAACAAAGGACAGTCGAATATGTTAAGTCAAAGTTGTTGATCGAGTCACATAAAAACTCACAAGAAAGAAGTACAAATCTGACGCATGCTTTCAACTCTCAACCATGGAAAGGTCCACAATTTCGAAAAGGCGAAAATAACAGAAACTGTTTCCAGTGTGGAAAACCTGGACACATAAAGAGGTATTGTCCAACACTTAGGAACAATCCAAGAATACAGCAGCGAAGAAGCTATGGAGGAGGTCACAGACAAACAAACTCATATACAGGCAATACAGCCCAGGTCGACGGCGAAGATGAACAAGAAAGAAACACATTTCATGCAACAGTGGCTCACTCACAGATGTACGAGTCAAAGGAGGCAGGTACTTCCATCACTTGGCTATTGGATAGTGGTTGCTCGGATCATATAGTCAACAAGGCTAGTTATTTCTCTGCATATAGAAAACTGAACAAACCTGTTAGTATCAAGGTAGGTGACGGATTCACAATTCAGGCTCTAGGAATTGGAACGATAAATGTAAATTTCAAAGTAAACAGTAAGATAGTAGAAGTAGAAATTAAAAATTGTTATTTTGCTCCTGAGATGAAAAAAAATTTAATGAGTGTGTCAAAGATTACTGATTTTGGAAGTTCTATTTGGGCCAAAAATAATTTTCTTGAAATATATAATTCTAAAAATGATGTTGTAGCTGTAGCTTCTAAGAAAAATGGTTTATATTATTTGACAGGAAATGTTAATTTAGGAATTCCTAACAGTCATGCATATATTTCTGAGATAACAAACAAAGAAAATTGGCATAAGAGACTTGGTCACATAAATTTTTATAATCTAGAAAAAATGTGTAAAGATCAAATAGTACTGGGGTTACCAAAGGCTGTTGAAAAAATTTCTCTCAAATGTGAAGTGTGTTTATCTTCAAAGATGACTAATATTAAATTTCAGAACAATAGAAGTGGGGCTAAAGCCATAGGTGAAATCGTACATACCGATGTAAACGGACCGATATCGCCCGAAGGTATTAATGGTGAGAAATATTTCGTAAGTTTTATAGATGATTATAGCAAATCAGCTGTTGTGTATTGTATTAAAAGTAAAAACGAGGTATTCAGATGTTTCCAAAATTACATTAAACTTGTTAATAATCAAACAGAAAAACAAATCAAAGAAATAAGATGCGATCGTGGTACCGAATATTTAAATCGTAATTTCTTTAATTTTGCACAGGAAAACGGTGTAAACCTGCGTCCTAGTCCTAGCTATTGTCACGAACTCAATGGAGTTGCAGAAAGATTCAATCGTACTGTAATGGACACAGCCAGATGTTTGTTAGCCGACTCAAATCTAGATAAGCGATACTGGCCAGAGTGTGTAAAAACTGCTACTTATCTGAGGAATAGAACGATCGGAGTCAACAATTTTAATCAAACTCCTTATGAGTTATTTATAGGCAAGAAACCTGACGTATCAAATTTACGTATTTTCGGTAGCATAGGATATGTAAGAACTCCTGAAGAACGTAGAAACAAATTGGAGCCAAAGTCTGTTAAAGGTGTTCTAGTAGGTTACACAGATTTAGGCTATAGAATGCTGATAGATAATAATATAGTTGAATCGAGACACGTTAGATTCATAGAACAAAATGAAACATTCATAAAATTATCGATGAATGATGAAGCTGATAGTGAGGAAGTGAGTGATAAAAATGTTGAAACAACGCAATCTAGTAGTAAGGAAGTGAATTTGGATAGACAAAAAAGACGAATTAAAAGGCCACTTTGGCAAAATGATTATATAATTGACGCAAATTTTTCAGATATAGTACCTAGCACTTTGCAAGAAGCACTTGATTCCGATGAAAAGTCAAACTGGTCAACCGCAATACAGCTTGAATACGATTGCTTAATGAAAAACAATACGTGGGATTTAGTAAATATTAACTCGGTACCAGACAATAACAAAATTATTCAAGTCAAATGGATTTTTAAGAAAAAGTCACCTAATATATTTAAAGCCAGATTAGTTGCGATTGGTTGTCAACAACCAAAATCTTTAGAAGAAGAAATTTATTCGCCAGTAGCGCGTATGTGCACTTTGAAAACGTTGTTGTCAGTAGTATGCGTTAAAGGATGGTTTGTGGAACAAATGGATGTTCAAACTGCCTTTCTAAACGGAAAATTGAAATCGGATATCTATGTTTATCAGCCTGAAGGATTTAATGATGATAAAAATAAAGTATGCAAATTGAAAAAGGCGTTGTATGGACTTCGTGAAAGTCCTAAGGCATGGTATGAATGCTTCAACGAATATCTCATGTCTATAGGCTTTTGCAATTCAAGTTATGATAGTTGTTTGTACTTCAAGAAAAACGAACACTTCTCAGTCTATATCGTTCTTTACGTCGACGATTTGTTAATTTGCAGTTCAGATCTCGAACAGTTGAACCTTGTTAAACAGCAATTATCCGAAAGATTTGAAATGAAGAAATTGGGAAAAGTCAGAAGATATTTAGGTATAGATATAACTTATAATCAAGAAGAAAGAAAAATGAATCTGAGTCAAAGCAAATACATTGAAGATCTAGTTCTGAAATACAACTTAACCGAAAGTAAACGATATAAAACACCTATTGAACTGAATTTGAAATTAGAACCTGATACTGATACCAATGAAAATTTAGGTTACAGAAATTTAATTGGTGCATTGTTATACATAAGTCAGGGTACACGACCCGATGTATCATATGCCGTAAATTATTTAAGTAGTTTTCAAAACTGTAACAATAGTACTCATTTCAAGTATGCTCTAAGAGTATTAAAATATTTGTACTACACTAAAGATCTGACATTAAATTTCACTTCTCAACATAATAGTACTGTAGATTGTTTTGTTGATGCTGATTGGGCAGCAGATATTGTAGATCGTAAATCACGAAGTGGAATTTTAGTTAGAGTGTTTGATAATCCAGTGCTATGGATCTCGAGAAAACAAAAATCAGTGACTAAATCATCTTGTCATGCAGAATATATTGCTTTAGCAGAAGCAGTTGATGAAGTATTGTATATTGATGGTTTGTTAAGAGAATTGAATGTATGTAAATCTGAAACTATTGAAGTTTTTGAAGATAATGCAGCCGCAAGATTTTTGGCTATTAATGGAAATTTTTCTAAAAATAGTAAACATGTAGAGGTTAGTTATCACTATGTTCATGATTACGTTAAGAATAACATTATTAAGATTTGCAAGATTTCTACCGAAGATCAGATAGCTGATATCTTTACAAAAGCATTAGGGTATTTGAGATTTGAGAAACTTAGATTTTTGTTAAACATTTATTAATGATAATATTTTATAAATTAAGTTAAATTTGAGATCGCTGACAAAGAAAGGAAGTGTGTTGAAATATTGTATTAATGGTTCTTTGTCAACGCCCTCCACAAGAAGAATAGCATTTTATTTTAGCCAGCCGTGTTTCATAGTTCTGTAGAATGTCAAATTGGGACCACAGACAGAAACATGCGCAGCGTCACACAAAGAGTATAGAATATAGACTTTGACATGTACTCGGGTGAGGTTAGCTATGATAGGAGTTAAATTATGTTAATGAGTTTTTATTGAATTGATCCTGAGAATAAAGTTAAGTAGAACCAATTTGTTGCATTATTTAACAAAGTCATATTTCAAAGGGTAATATTGATATTCATACTGAAATGTATTTAGAAATGAAAATAATGGTTGAAGGCAATCAGAATATGAGGAAACTTTGGTCAAAAGACCCATACATACACAATATGTTGGTGCAAGATGAGCTACTAACATTTCAAATCGATATTTATATAGATGCAATCAATTTATTAGGCAGATCATTTGCATGATTGTTTTCACCTAGAACTTGTTTCACGTGAAGAATTCAAAACATTGATAAACCCAAGTTTTCATGTTTTAATAGAGGTATGACCTCTTTGTAAGTAGGTATATGTATCGGTTTTTTGAGTGGAACAACAAAGTTCAAATCTCCACATTGATAATCATGTCTTTGATTTCACGATGTAACATTGCCAGTCACGTTATCTTCAGCTTAGTGCAGATGTTCACCTTATTTATTATTATTTTTTTATTGGTTGTAAAAAAATTTCTGTAATGTACCTCTCAGGATAGGTTCTCTTCTGAATTCCTTCACCGACCAATTTTTTCATAAAAAATATTGGGTATTTATTTCCTTCAATATTGTATTTTTATATACTGTCAGAAATACTTATTTATCATTGTACTTCGAATAGTATTGTGAAATTGGTGTATCTATTGATCAGTAAATAAATGTCTTTCTCAAAATCTGGACTTTAAATTAAAAAATGTATGACACAATTATTTGAAATACAATATATTCCCGCCAACGAATCGCCACACAGATTCACGGTATAGAATTCTCTGAATTTCTATAATACCGTGCAACTTGTTAGTTCGTGCCATCCCCGGTGAGGGCGTATTTTGTTTCTGTCGTTTTGAAGTTAGGTTTCACTTCTTATATATTTGTATTCTGTGGTTGACGCTGTTGACAGACGAGTCTAAAGGCGAATTTTGGCGCTGTAACCACAGCTTACTACAGATTGTGGTTACATGTAGTTAGTTGGGTTACCACATTTTCGCGGAGCTAACTATGTAACTATGACGTATTGATGACGTCACGCATACCATACCGCGTAACCTTCCTCTTGAGCAGGGTTACTCGTGTGGTATGTAGTTCTATCTCTTTCGAAAGAGTGAAATGGAATGAGTTTATGAACATAGATTCGAGAATGAAAATAATTGGGGGTCATATTCTATAGAAGTTTCAAATATTTTTAATGTTCATATATCGTTATCGGGAAAGAAGTCACTCCTCCTGTCGTTTTGTACCGGTGCAAACATTTTTTTAGATTGCATTTAAGCTTGTATTAGTTGTTGTTTTTAGATTTTAAAAAGAAAGTGTAAGAAATTTTAATTAATAATTGCTATTGTGAAACCAATTATGGTTCAGAAGTTGCAGCTATTAATGAAACATTAAATTATATGGTAGATAGTAATTGGTCCTATGTATTCAAAATTCACATTGAATGTGAGTTTTTTTTAGCACTTCTATAAATGAATGCTCATTTCAAGTAACATCATTTCGTTTTCAGTCCCTGAAGAGTTTCAAAAGTAGGAACGAAAGCTAGGAAATATCAATAAAGAATACACTTATAGTCCTTATCAATTTATTTGACTTCTTTCCCGATAACGATAAATTAATTTCCAAGGAAGTCGAGAATTCTACCCAATTTTTAATGTTTATTTTTGAAACATCTGGCAGGTTTTTTTATTATTGTTTTTGCACGCTTGTTTGATAAAAATGGAAACAATTTCCATTCTTCTAAATAAAAGAAGTCTTCCGATACAAGATAGTATCGAAGTTCTCTTTGGAGTTGACAGACAGAAGTAAGAAAAAAAAGTGAGGTTCTCTTTGAAGTTGACAGACAGAAGTAACTACGTGACTATGACGTCACGGGTAACTACTAACTATGGTTACCTGTGGTTACAGCGCCAAAATTCGCCTTAAGCAGTTTTCATATTGCCTGAGTAACAGCAAGAATAATCATTAAGTTATATACCTTTGATACCTTAGTCCAATTAAATAGTTAAAGTTAGCAGTACTTTTCAATACCATTCCACAAATAACCCAAAAATTTCAGAAAATGTTTTTCCGAATGAGTTTGATTCTCAGCTCCAGAATCTACGATAAAACTGAGATGTTATTTCGGTTCAATATGAAACAGTGGCAAAGGACGAAGCGTTAAAGTTTGAAGTCTGAAAGTTATCAGAAATTGTTCTACTACCTTGATGGAAAAAGACCTGATAGAATTCTTGAAACTCAAAATAGGTTTGTTTAACCCTGACATAAATATCATGTCTGTGCAAAATTCACAAAAGCAGTAGTTTTTATGCAGATTCTAAAGCAGTTGTTGAAATAAGTAAATACAACACATTCATAGCTAATTCATATAGGATTGAATAATTTCACTCTGTTGTTGAAATTTTGTACTCTATATGTACATATAGTAACATTCAGAATTAAACGTTTAACCATTCTGATAGATAACGAGTCATCTGAGAAAAATATATTGAAAATACTCACATTCGTAATCCACCTGGTTGGAATGCCATGAAATCATTCAGATAGCACCTGTGGAATTGAAATATTTAATTCGAATTTAACATTGAGCAGGGGACACAAACAGGTTGGATAATATCAGAACATAAGTTGGGTAATTTTTAGTGTAACCACATATTACACCAAACATTTCAATACCCACATTTGCAAGTGAAATTGTAACACACAGAAAAATGATGCAAAATCCACCTAAAATATCCCTTATACGATACAGAAGCTTTTCCCACAGTGGTTGTGTTACCAGCCTTAATAATCAGTTGCTGCAGTCATGAATGTTTCTAGTGTTAGAAATAAAAATTGTGGGATGAATGAGTAGTGTTCAAGTATATGTCTCTGTGTAGCTTGTCTGAATAACTTTAATAGCAGAGAACATAAAAAGGAATAAATGAATGGATGAAAATTTCAAAAGAATTTTTTATTATTAATTGATAGCAAAAACCACTGCAATCTGCCAAACTCAAACGTTGTATACCCAGAATACAATATACAGGGTGGTCCAAGTAGTGACGTCAATAAATTTTTTTTAGATTCCTCACACCTGGGGTATCCAAAAATACCCCATGTATGTTATGCGATTTTTTGTAGTTTTCGAGTTATAGTTTTTTTTATGTTTTTCCGATTTATTATGCCAGCGAGGTTTCAAGAACTCATATCTTTTTATGTAGTAGGTAGTATGCAGATTTTTTTCTTTAAATTGATCTCCCTGAATGTTTTTTCAATAACAAAAATAACTTAGCTTCCCGATATCACTCAAACATACTAAAAAAACGCATGAAAGTTAGAACTTCATTTTTCAGTAGGATTCACTCAAACATTCAACATCAACTAAAAAATTCGAAAAGGAGTTTTCATAGCTTCTGGCTGAGTTTGAAAGCTTTGCCCATGTTTCGCTGTAATCGCTGTTTCGCTGTGAGCGCCGCGCTCACCTTTCTGTTGTTTAAAGCGTAAAAGATACTGGAAAGATCCATTTCAATAAAATAAATAGAGCTGATCATTCATGGTCTCTAATTTCGGGACTTAATGAGAGCTTAAGATATTATTGATGTTTGTATACATTGGTAAATTGTTATCTGGTTTAGGTCATATAGAAAAAATAGTAAATCCGCCATTCTCTATTGGATGTATCCATTGTGGCTGATTATTTGGAAATGATATGTGAAGATAAAGATTTATTAACTTTAAGATCTCACCTATTTATCACTTTCAAGCAATTGACATGTCCCTCCATAGCAACTCGTTGATTAATGACTGTCCATTCATCAATTATGTTTGCTCTTTCTTGTTACCCATCTTGGTAAATATACATAATGGGCTCTTCTACATTTTCCATGGGACGCGACCAGTGACCGACTTCGATGGAGGTTTTTTTTTAAGCGCAGTGTTTCAAGTGAAATTCATTGGTACTAGTCTCAAATCTAGAAGATTTCTTGTTAGGAAGAAATTGATATTTAAAATTTGCCGTTTCCGTATACTATTTTGAAATTTTCTGCTCAAATTTATGAGGTTAATTCATAGAAATCATAGAAGATTATGATTGTCAACACAGAAATGTTGAAAAACTTAAGGTAAAACTTTCGCACTTGGCCAGTAACCGATTTTCTCCGTGAATTTTTCTAAGATGATATCCATCATAAGAAATCGATTGGTACCAGTTTCAATCCTAGAAAATTTTTCGTTCGCGAGTTATGATTTTTTGAAAATTGAGAATTTCCACCTTTTCGAGGATATTTCATCACCTGGCAAGTAACCGATTTTCTCCGTGAATTTTTCTAAGATGATATCCAACATAAGAAATCGATTGGTACCAGTTTCAATCCTAGAAAATTTTTCGTCCGCGAGTTATGATTTTTTGAAAATTGAGAATTTCCACATTTTCGAGGATATTTCATCACCTGGCCAGTAACCGATTTTCTCCGTGAATTTTTCTAAGATGATATCCAACATAAGAAATCGATTGGTACCAGTTTCAATCCTAGAAAATTTTTCGTTCGTGAGTTATGATTTTTTGAAAATTGAGAATTTCCACCTTTTCGAGGATATTTCATCACCTGGCCAGTAACCGATTTTCTCGTTCATTTCTGAAGAGTCGAATGTGGATATGATATGATATGAGAGGTCCGAGAGAGAGATGGATTTCCTATGATGGGTATCATCTTAGAAAAATTCACGGAGAAAATCGGTTACTGGCCAGGTGATGAAGTATCCTCGAAAAGGTGGGAATTCCCAATTTTCAAAAAATCATAACTCGCGAACGAAGAATTTTCTAGGATTGAAACTGGTACCAATCGATTTCTTATGATGGATATCATCTTAGAAAAATTCACGGAGAAAATCGGTTACTGGCGCGCCAGGTGATGAAGTATCCTCGAAAAGGTGGGAATTCTCAGTTTTCCGAAATCATATCTGCGAAAGAAGAATTTCCTAGCATTAAAACTGGCATCAATCGGTTTGTTTTGATGTAAAGTACATTAAAAAAATTCACGGAGAAAATCGGTCACTGGTCAGGTAATGAAGTCTCGAAGGAAAAGGAGGAATGTTTTCAAAAAACCGCATCTTCCAAAGATTGTTGGAACTGCAATATGCTTTGTACTATTTGAAAGGACGGAATTCAGCTCAGAAAAAATAACTATTAAAATCCTTCACTTCTCAGGAAAATTATTTTGGTCGGCACGACGTCTCAAAGTTGACCAAAATTTCGAAATTTGGGTCAACTTTGGGTCGTCTTACAGATCAAACGCGTGAGGCTGGACAATATCGAATTTTTTTGGTCATATCTGAATCCTTTGTGAGTACGTAGCCACTTATTTTATAGACGTAAGTCTTCTGGTTGAAAAATTATGATTTTTTTAAAAAAGGTCCAATTTTTTCGATTTTCCTCGGGCCATAAAAAACGAACCAGACTCTCCACTAACATTCTGATTGGATTTTCTTAGTCTACGCCCTCGAATTAGTATATGTTTCAAATTTCAGGTCGATCGGAGAACTTTCGATTTTTGGTAAAATTTTAAGAAAATATCGATTTTCGAAAAATAATTTTCCGACTCCTATCGCCGTGAAATTTGGCACACTTACTAATTCGAGGGCGTAGAACAAGAATATAAGGTCAGATATTTTTTAAAAAAATCGTCCTGGACGTGAGAGGTCCTTGAAGTTCCAAAATTTTGGACCTTTTTTCAAAAAATCATTATTACCGACTCGATGAGAGTAGGACGATGAAATCTGTTTTAATTCATAGATAAAGGATCGAACTGCACGTAAAAAAATTCGACATCACCCAGCTTCATTATTTTGGTCGGCACGACGTCTCAAAATTGACCCAAATTTCGAAATTTTTTCACTATTTCCGCCATAATTTCTAAACGGTTGTCACTGGACGATTTCTAATGACATATTCGTGATCTACGACCTCGATTTAATAGGAAACTAGTACGCGCCCAGATCTACCTAGCGATAGATCAACCTTTACTGTAGATCTACTTAAACGATACCTACGTAGGAAGCGCCCAGATCTACCTAGCGGGTAGATTTGCCTTTTTGAGTAGATTAATTGAATAGTTGACTGAATTATTAAAAACGAAGCATACTGTTTATAAATTTACAAACAATCAGTCGCTAATGTAAGATTCGATCACAGTTATTATCGTCTATCCTCGAACTGAATTTTGACCAAATCGTGTATGTATTTTTGTGAATATTGAAATGATGAAATTTCAAATGCGTTCATCTACTGAACCGTTTGGCGGATTTTGTTCATTCCGAACTTAACCTTCGAATTCAAACTTTAAACCTACCCGGAAAATTTCGACTGTCTAAGTCATTCCTTTGCAAAGTTATCGCGTTTACAGCCGGCCTTCGGCCGTCTGTAAACACGATAACTTTGCAAAGGAATAACTTAGACACTCGAAATTTTCAGGGCAGGTTTAAAGCTTGAATTCGAATGTTAAGTTCGGAATGAACAAAATCTGCCAAACGGTTCAGTAGATGAACGCATTTGAAATTCCATCATCTCAATATTCACAAAAATACAGACACGATTTAGTCAAAATTCAGTTCGAGGATAGACCCTAACCGTGGCTCCACATGCAAACATAAAATTGACTGTAAAATGAAAATTCAATTTCTCAAGACGACACCAATAATACTGAATAGATATGAAATCGCATGAAAAATTCATATTTCAACATTGTGCAACGTTAAAAAAATTTCTTGGATAAAATCCGAAAATTTTCACTATTCCAATTTAATATTCACTAAACATATGCATGTTCATTTTATAGGAATTTCCAATGTCTCAAATTTACTGAATTTCAATATTTCTAGTACATCCCTCTTCGACCGAGAATCACCAAAGCATGAAGTAATATTCATTTTGTAAAGGAATTACGGTATTATGAACATTTAAATTTTCTGTTTCATTAATGGAGATGACCAAATCATAATTGACATATTAAAATATGATTGAGTAACCAAGATATCATGTTTTCCAAACAGGACAAATGCAAAACTACATATTGAAGTAATTTTTTATTTATCGATTATTGATAACGATAATAAAGTATAGTTCAATAGAATACATTGGGTGATACAAAAAAATTCCAAGAAAAGATAATTGAATGAATGAGTTCAAGTAAACTTGTTCATTAGAGAAGTGTGTCAGGGGTTTATGTGAAGAATTCATCAGTTGATAGCCTTCATCAGGTATGTTGCATATTACGATTCAAGAAGTTTCACATTGTTTTCAAACAATATCTGCATAAGCCTCTATATACCATCTTCTATCTTGATGTTGTTGGTGCAACTTCATTTGTAATTTTTCTCAAAATAGTTTCAGAAAATGGCAGATATCCTGTGAAATACACAAAATTATCAAGATTACCTTGCAGAATAGATAAATTTCACTTCAGAATATTTCATCTCATTTCATATAATGCATACATTATACCCATATAAAGAAAAATTAGTAGTTACTTGTAGGTGGTTATGAATTTCAACTTAAAAAAGCTTGATTCTCACTATACATTCAGTAACCTTCCCATTTTGTCTAGGAAAAATATTATAAGGTGTAAATTAATTGATGTATCCTTCCCGGTTATGTTCCATCCCCACGCCATTTTTGCCAACCAAATTTTGATGCAGCAATATGGAAGGGATACATGAGTATTACGGAACATATACTGAGGCTCAACCTTAACTCCCTCTCGTGAATATAAAATTTCATACGTTTCTTGATAATTCTTACTCACACTTTTCTATCATTTCTATTATCAATTGACATCAAAGGTTACATCGACTTGTGATTTTTGAAGATTAACCTCTTGTGAATAGTAAGAATCCCTTGAATATTCCTGTTTCATTCACAATTATGAATAAATATATCAGGGGTACAGTATCATACAGTCTTGTCCCACACCAGCTGTATATTATTGAAACCATCTATAGATAACATAGTTTTTCTGCAATTTTCACTTCTCAAAATCTATTGAGCTCCCTTTTTTTTCATAATGATAGTCCATCTTCTACAAAGTATGCTTGATTAAACCTAGGAATGTGATACATAAATTTGCCATGATCAAGTTTCCAATTTATCAGAATATTAGATATTATCCATATCACCATTCGAATACTCAACATAAAACTCAAATGGTTCAACATATATTAAATTCTCAGCGGGACGATAGTGATATTTTTGAGAGATTTATAAAACATTCTACAGTCCTTTAAAGGCTTTCTTCCTTTGTATATGCTTAATGCTTGGATGGCATTTCACTTCAACAACACGACCTCACATATCTCAAATCTGCAAAAATTTCATACTTGATGCATCTGCTAACGGAAAATAACATAATAATGTATACCTTTGAAGTCGAGTTAATCTCTACCATTTCAAATATGTATGGCAATGTGATGTTTTTTCGACGAATTCTGGATTAGCATTCTGATTCTTATCGAAGTCTTGAACCCATTCTAAACATTCTTCACTTTATGACTTCAATGATACAGAAACTTTCCAATGTCCAGTTCATTTAAAATATCTGACTCATCTGAAAATAAATATTTCCTCATGATATTCAGGTTGGAAAAACTTGTGATAAGTTAAAGTATCTTCAATTGTAGGTAATACTTACTGTTTCCTCTCGTGAATGTAGCATAAGGTTATAATAACTTGCTAAAATTATACCGATAACTCATTGTTGGAGTTGGAATTAGGCAGTATTGACCATGATTGATACTTCTAAATGCATTTCAATTCGTTACCAACTTTATTTTCGTCAATTTCGATGTATCTTCCATATAGGATGCTATTTTGACGGCAAATTAGAATTGATGTTAATGACAATTGACATAAACATAACGCCGGTTCGGTATACCCGATCTTTGCCGACGGTCAAAGCCTACGATGCCTAAGTTTTCCGCGAAATCGACAGAAATTCGAAGTTCGACGTTGCAATATATTCACTGTCGCAAGAAATTCTACCTCCAAAGCGAGCCCGAAGACGGCGGAGATAGCCGATCTCGGCCGAGTCCACAGAAGAATATGAAATGGCGAATTTTTACCGGATTTTCTTAGAAATGTCACTTTTTTCCATCATTCCTGCAAGAATACGAAAGTGGGAATCAAAAAAAGGGGCCCGCTACGCCACAATTTCGTCTTTCGTCTTTCTGTTCGTACCAAAAAACTCTACCTAGCTTGAACCCAGCGACCAAATGCTTTCCTGTGGTTTTGCACCTTTGGGAAATATCGATATTTTAGTTATTTTTCGGGAATTTTTTAATAGTATCTCTCGATTTTTCCGCGATGAAAGATCAACAGTACGGGAAAATTCGAAATTTCCTCTTTCTTATCACGTTCAGATATCACGCCAAGACTCCCCGGAAATATCAGAAAAACTCTCACGAACATAACCCTTTCATAGCAAAAGTTTTTCTTGATCTCCTGCAGTGGTTTCGGCGGTGTTGCCTGTAACGCGTTTAGTATTATAGATGATAATGTCTATACCTCGGGTTACTCGGATAGCCACCAGAGGGAGTAGCGCTTATCTTCATTCGCCAATTGAATAATTCTTAGAACAGGAATATTATTTTTTTCCTATGATTTTGAGAAAGAGACCTCAAGGTAAGGCCCGGTAAGGAGTGATTTGTTGCCTTTTTGACCCGCACAAACTCGATAAGCAGGTTGGAGCCCTTTTTGTGTCAGGTATTCGATAAGATAGTGTGTTAATTTTTAAAGTGAATATCAAGTTCAAAAAGGTTCATTGTGCATTTATGATATTTCCTTTGGTTTGACTTTCATATAATTTATTTTAGCTCGTTGCATTAGATTTTCAAATTCCAATGCAAACGTAAACAAAACATACACGTTATCTTCAAATGAATTCGACGAAGTTTTGGAATTGATTTCTCGATGAATATTAGTAGTATATATTCAACTTCTCAATGGTAGAGGCACCTTATAATTTTTAACCTAATCCGTAGAATGCAATCTAAAATTTCCTCCCTGAATGAAGCAGCTCAATTGCACAAGGAAATGAAAAATGTATTTTCAAGTGTGAAAACACTGGTAATACATGGACCACCGCAAAACGAAAAATCTAGAAAAGCACTGACGTGAGGTCAGGAGCTTGTTTGAATTCTTTCCCAACGGAATCACCTGCTTATTGACCCCTCCAGACGCAGTTTTACTTTGTAAAAGACTGATTTGGAGATCGTATTTTGGGAAATATTTGAGTGTGTATACCTATCACTCATTTGATGGATTTCACCCATTCACGATCGCGGACATCGTATTTGAGTAGCAAATCAATGAACCTACAAGCTATATTGTTTTTCCATCAAGTACTAGATTTGAATTGGATCTAATCTGTACTTCTGGGAATAATGAAAGAATAAAATTGTGAACGGGTATATCTACGTAATCATTCGGCAGATTCTACCCATTTACGAATTCAACCTTCATAATAAGGCCCCACTCCTTCTCTAGAAATATCGAAACCCCAAGTCATTTCTCTTAGAAATTAATTTGTTTGCTTCCGGTCTAACCATGGATAGATCTAGTCTAGACAATAACTGAAAGAATATGCCGATAGACTAGTCATTGTTTAGCACGTTGGGTTTCATTTCGATAGCTGAATTCGCGAATTGCTAAAATCCACCCAATGATTCCCCAGATTTACCTATTACAAAAATGAAGATTTGATCGCATTGATATTGATAATTGACTGAAAAAAGAATTCGAAGGCTCATGAAGAATTTCGTGAGGACCGTTTGATTAGTAGATCGCAAAATAGAAATTATTTGAAAATATTTTTCTTTCTTAATGTTACTTATGGAACGATCATCATGAAATTTCTTTCATATTTGCACATCAGCAGTTTCCAACTAGTTAATCAGTTTCATTATGATCGGACCCCTATTTTTTGAGTTGAGTACCCACGAAAATTTTGCATGTAGTTGATCGTAGGTATTCTTCCACTAACTAGAAAGTTCATTTCTAAACGCCTAAGTTCCTCTTAAGATATTGGAAAAATTACCTCAAAATTTCACAATGCCATGAATCAGAATAAATGTTATATTAAACTCGAATTTGGAGCAGTGTGCCAAATCTCTTTGATATCTGATGAATAATTTCCGAAAAAAAATATTTTTTCGAAGAAACTATTTGCTTCTGGTATATTTATCGAAATGGACTCCAAAAAATTTTGTATAAGGTGGCCCCTCCGTATTCTTCAACTAGTTTCAATCTCGTCATTACTTATCGAAATATAAAGGAAATAACTTAAAAATTTCAAATAAGACCGAAAATCGACATATTAGGTTTGTTCACCCAGTTCTGTTACTGTCTTGAACTCATTCAGAACTGAATCAATTCACACGTCTTCGCTCATTCTAGTTCGGGACTAATTCTGAATAGATAGTTCGAAAGTGTTGGAAACGAATCATTCTTAGAAATTTCCTTGTCATAGCCTAAGGGATGTTTGTCACCCGAAAAATGCAGCCCGTCTCTGCCAGATGTGGTTTTATTGCCCCTTGCTGCATTCGAATGGCATGTAACAGATGACCGATTCAATTCCTCCCTCTCAGTTCTTGCCTAAACCCAAGAACTGAATTAACCGTTCTAGAACTGGTCTGACACAAATTCTTTTTACGTTGGAACACTTGGTTTGCAATTCCTAACCAGTTCGAAATTTGTTGGAACGCTAATATCGATATGCGCAAACTCCGCCCGATTCAGAACTAGTTCCAAAGCGTGTAGGAACAGACTTATGATTTTTCATCTCCAATAATTAATATCGGATCGAATTGAAATTTCATATGCCGTTGTCAAATATTGACTCAAAGATCTGTTACTAACTTCATGGAAATGTAATCAATAGTGTTCCTTGCATCTCAATACTGCTGTGATTCGCTTATTCTTCTGTAGCGAAGGCGATCTCCCAGCTCCCAGCCCATACTTAGGACACGCGAGTTCTACTTCACTACCTGCCTCGAGAGAACCCTACTTAATTCCGCCTCGTGCAGGGGACTCTAGCGCTCTCGCTGTACTTCGTAAATCTTCTCAAGATCTTGTAAGAGCGCGTCTCCGTCTCAGGACCCTTAAGACACTCAAGAAAATCTCTAGACAATAGAGCCCTGTATGATATATGATTGAAATAGATTCTCTGAATTTTTCTCTTGATTTTTTATTCAGAAAAATCAGAAACTCTGATATATAGTACTCGGTTATGAAGTGGCGGTTTGGAGATTTCAGTGAAATTTAAGTGAAATCTGAAAATTTAAAAAAAAAATTTTTTTTCAAATCTTTCTATGATGAATTCTTCATATTGCTTCTGTTCATCACAAAACTATTCGGCAGATTTGGCTCATTGACGAACTTAACCGAGATCTTCAGGAT
This sequence comes from Myrrha octodecimguttata, assembly GCA_958510865.1. NCBI lineage: Eukaryota > Metazoa > Arthropoda > Insecta > Coleoptera > Coccinellidae > Myrrha > Myrrha octodecimguttata. The sequence continues at coordinate 74,430,181 of OY294059.1, read as the reverse complement.
CTCAACCTAACCTGAGAATTTGAAGACTCTAGGTTCTTTCTTTCGAAAGTTACAGCGCACACGGCCGGCCGGACGGACAGAATCAATTTTGAACACGGATTCTTCATCAGTGAGTCCAACCTAGTCTTTGAGACCAATTTCGGCTCAAAATTCGAAAATCACAGACATCGTGACGAAATGATAACGCGCTGTTCCCCAGAACAAGCGCGTAGAAATCAGCTTATCAATGTGCTACAAACTCGCCTTCTCTTTATAATTATTTACCGAGAAAAATCCAACTGATTTTACCCTCAGTAAATACATTGAGAACCTGGTTTCGCGTGAACAATTTGAAATAGGTATATCTTATTTTTGAAAGAATTGAGGACGAAAATCGACATCATGAATACGATGGAAGAGGAATGTGTTTTAGTGATGGATGAAATTTCTTTGAAAAAATTTATAGAGTACGATGAAAAATTAGATTTATCGAAGGGCTTCCAAGATTTTCAGAATGAAGAGGAAGATCTGCGAAAGAAGCTTCTCATGCCGTTGTTACTGTTTATCTCGTGTTATATCATGCGAAATGGAAAAATTTCATTTCGTTTTTCGAAGTTTTGACATCAATATTTACACTCTTGCCTTGATTAAAATTACCTTTCATGTTTTTTTTTGTTATATATATATATATATAATTTAAAGGTAAGCGTTATTATTCTGCGATTTTCAAACTTTCAAGTGATAGAGTAAATTTTTTGTCAACGATTGAAATAATAATGGAAAGTTTTGAAAACTCCAATATAAGAGTCCAAAATTTATAAAAGAAATATTTTCGAAAAATGGAATTCACTGAAAATTTATGCTGTGAATTTTATCTATACCACTCAAAAGCCCACCAAAATTAGCATTATGTATTTTTGGATAGCTGGCCTATAACCAAATAGGGGTAATTAGATAGTAATACTTATTTCATTTTTATAACATTTTTGGTATGAGTGGAAATGGTTGAAACAACATAAAGAGATTGTTTTCAGTTCAATAAATATCAATTTTGAGATTTTGATTCAAAAAATATTTGCCAATTATTATAAAATAATATACACAGAGAAGAATCATATTATAAATATAATTTATTAAAATGAGAGATGCCAGATTAAACATTTTTACAAACACTTAGTGTTCAAATAGATATATCACAATTGATTAATACAATCAAAGATCAAAAACTATTGTTTCTTAAAGCTTTTCAAAATGGGATATATGTTGTCGAAAGCCTCATATATTTCTCGACGTACTTTTGCGCCCGTCAAAACTACTTTACCTGATACAAAAATAAGTAGTACAATTCTTGGTTTCACCATTCGGTAAATCAAACCAGGAAACAATTCTGGCTCATATGAACTGAAAGAACTATGCGTAAGAACCAAACCTGAAATAAAACTAAATATCACTGAATTATCAGAATTCTTTTTCTGTTCCTTACCTTCCAACCTAATGGGAAATTTAACATCGCAACTTCCCACCATATTTTGAATTTTGAAGTCCAAAAACTTGGCAGGAAATCCTAATTTTTGAATTATACGAGCATATTTTCTAGCAGCCAACCTGGAATCTTCCTCACTTTTAGCTCCAGTACAAACCATTTTACCAGAAGAGAAGATAAGAGCAGTTGTACGTGGTTCACGAATACGCATAATCACTGCAGCAAATCGTTTAGGGTTATATTCTGCATTTCTTGCATGTAATGCGATTTTTTTCAAATCCAATTTACAATTCAGATTCACAGTAGACACTATGTTTCTGGAAATAATACAGTTTTATTAATATTATCATCAACTTAAAAATTTAAAGGGTTTGCGAAGGAATTTCGGACCATTCAAGGGGGTATATCATAATGTCGTCGGTTAATCTATAAGTACTGTCAAGGCATAATCGATTTGGGCCGCTCGTAAACTGGGAGCGATTTGAGGCTTTTATGAACTACTCGACCGGAGCGGACTCAGGCTTCGGGGTCGTCCACTGGCAGATAGTACCTGCGGTTTCGGTTCATTCTGGGAGTTATCTGCATAAGTGCCAGAATGAACAGAAATGGATTTGATAATTCGGATTTTGTTTATCGAAGGAATTGTGATTGTATATGGAATCAGAGTAAATAAACTCGATGACCACGATACTTCGGAAACGACTAATGTGGAAGTGATTATGCCATTAAAACATCTAGTACGTGACTTGAAAAATTCAAAAACGTCTAACATCGAGAGAAATGACGATCACATAAACATTCATAAATAAGTACTTCAACCTATATGAGTGTGCAAGCGTAGTATAGAGAACATGCAACCATAGCGTTTCCGTGAAAATTACTGTGTTTAAGGCCAGACAGATGGTTCATCATATGGGAATGACTTGACCGCAGTCGAAGCATAATAATACGTATGACCCAAAACCACTTGAGCATAAAAAAAAATCTGTCGCCGACAAAAAAATTTCATAAAAGATGTTAGGATAGGCTATAAAATAGAAGATGATCGCAAAACACAGAGTTTTCCGACATTTGATCATCAATAATTATCGACGCAGACATGAGATTCTAGGTGACTTTAAACCCTTAACTACGGACTCTTATTTCCTTACACAAACACTGACACGGAATCTCACAGACTCCTTTTTTACAAGGCCCCCAGTTTTTCACAACACTTTTAAATGATAAATTAATTAAAAATGATTAATTATCCCATTCACAAAAAACTAGAACAGTTACAAAATCTTTATTCTCAAGAAATAAAAAAGTATTCAAGAAATTACCAAATTTAACATTTTTCAGAAAAAAATCACAATGAGTTTTATAACAACTGCAAGGAGGTGATAAAATTGAAAAATTCATAATTCCTTTTGAAAGAGAATTGCCTCATACATAAGGAGTACATAAAACATAAACTGAAAATAGTAAAAAAAAACTGAAAAAATTCACGCAGACTTGTTGCAACGCACTAAGCAAAGTTTTCGTGAACATTGAAGGCAAATTGGTTTTTTGCAATTGCAGACTACGCCGAATCAGTTCTTTCAATTCACGAGGTAAAAACTTATTCATTTATAGCCTCGAATGTGAATGCTCCTTAATTATTTCAATTGCCATTTTTTTTCGATTCCACAGATCTCTGGTGGTGCATTGTGGATACCAGAGCGACTGCCGGTTTTTCTTTGGTACATATGATACTAACGTTGTTTCTTTGGTGAAACCATATATGGTTTCGCCAACTGGAAGGTTCTTGTTAGGTAGAATGGGCATTTCTCTTCTGTTTTTTTCAAGGTTCCAACGTATTCCAAGCTATTTTTAGTAATATCTGTGTCACCTCGATTGAGGAAAACCAATTGTCCAGAGTGATGTTTACATTTTTGCCGAAAAGTGCCTGGCTAATCTTATAACTGATTGGGTTGGCTTACTGATTTTTTTCTCATTTGATGCTAAGCCGCGACCATCACTTTCTTTTCCAGTATATATATTGCGTTATACTAATAACTTGTGGGAGCATCTGTCAAAGCCATTATTTTTATCCCATATATTTCTGGTTTCTATGGTATATAATACATCTTGAATCAACAACGGCCCCTGAAATCTACTAGCATCTCATCAATGTAACAGTTGCACCAATTTTGTGAGATGTTCTCATACGATCCACAAACAAGTCAAATAGTTAACTGATAGCTGCAGTAGGATCGTTAATTTTTCTCTCCTCTCTATCATCTGAATTGTCGAAGCGAAGTACAATGAGTAAAATTTCAAAGCAATCTCTAGACATAGTTGCCCTGAAAATTTCCCGTCCAATACTATCTGTTGCAAATGAACTTCTCACATCTTCGATTTGAAAATTGCCGTATACAAACATAATCCAATTAAAGCTTTTCAACTCAGGTTTTGTTAGATCGGTGAGTTCTCGCTTATTTTTCCGTTTATAACGCTTTCTTATTCCAGAAAGTTTTTTATAAGTCCAAATCAATATAAGTTGATACCATCAGAGCTCAGAAGGGATTGTTGTGTCTTCTATGGCTGCACGAAACTGGGGTAGGCGAACAATATTATGCGCAGGATGCTGAACATTTCTGGTAGGTTCTACAGCGCTCCATTTGAATTTATTTTTACCATAAAAATACTTTCTTCTCTTCTTAGGAACTGAAAAATTGGTATCAGATTCACTGGAGCTTGAATAGTTGCATTCATCAGATATATTTCCAGGATTATCGCTTATCAATCCCCATTTCACTAGCACTCTTTATTGCTTCTTATGTTCTTTACAGTGGTGTATACATACAATGTGTGGCATATTCCCGAGCAATGTCTTCCTGCCAACCCTTATTAGTCAGTAATAAACTGAAACTCCTGAGCTAAACGAAACAAAAACATTTTCATGTATTAGAAGTGTCTCCTGCCTAGGGTTATGGAAAAATGAAGTAGGAAGGGAAAAGGAAAAAGATGTCTACGAGATAAAAAAAGACAATTGAAATAAACTGAGACTGAGAGAACGTTTTCAGTTGATGATGGGGCACGTTTGTTTTAAATACTTTTTGAGGTTCATTTTAAATGATGTGAAAGTTGGTCTTCGAGATGCCTCCACGGGGATGCGATTCCAGAGTTGTGGAAATCGCACCGAAAAACTGCCACGAACAAATTCGGTCAAATGCGCGGGTATCCTCAAAATGAGATTATCGAGTGCTCTCGTTTGATGAGTCTCACCTCCAAGCAGTTGGAGGTCGCAGTGCAGGTAAGAAGGTTTGCAATATTTCAAGACTTTGAAGCCCAAAAGCAGCAGATGCCAAATACGATGTTGCCTGATTGACAAGAGGTTAAGAGCATCCCTGAACTGGCTTACGTGGTCATATTTCCTCAGATTATAAACGAATCTAATACCTGCGTTCTGTAGGCGGTCTAGATTACCTAACTGCTTCACTGTAAGACCCACGAAGGCGACATCAGCATAGTCCAGGATTGGAAGCAACAGGTTGAAGAAAAGAGTCTTCCTAGTCTGAAACGGTAAGAAATTCTTCAATAGTCGAAGTTGATGAAGGGTCTGGAAAAACCTTTCACTCATATAAGTTATTTGGGCATCCCAAGAAAGCGTCTCATCAATATTCAATCCCAGACTTCTCACCTCTGAAGAGTAAGGAATCGTCTCACCGCAGAGGACAACCCGATGATTATGTCTATCAACCGAATTAAAAAATCTCCTCGTACCAATGACAATAGCTTGTGTTTTAGCAGTAATTAAAATTAGACCCATACATGAAGCAGAAGTGGCAATGGCTGAGAGATCCCCGTTCAAAACCTGAACGTACTGTGCAAACTCATCAACCCGGGTATGAACATAGATTTGCAAATCATTTGCAAATAGGTGGAAACTACAATGCAAGTAATCGGCCAAGAAAGAGATGTAGAGAGAGAAAAGGAGTGGCCCCAAAACACTGTCCTGTGGAACACCCGACACCATTTCTACCCACTCAGAGCTCCTGCCACCCACACTCACCGAAATTTCACGTTCCCTTAGATACGAGTCGAAAAAGCTAATGGAACTCTCTGAAAATCTTACCGAAGGCAATCTACCCAAAAGTATGTCAAAATCAATTGAATCAAAAGCTTTGCTGAAATCCAAAAGCACTAATATTGTGAGCATTTTCTTATCCATTGCTTGGCTTATATCATTCGTGATTTTAGTGAGCGCCGTAGCAGTGCTATATCCCTTGCGGAAACCTGATTGAAAGAAGTTATGAAGGGTTGTCCAAGTAGCCCAAAATTTCAGTGTGAAGTAACTTTTCAAAAATTTTCGAGAATGTGGAAGTATAGATATTGGTCGGAAATCTTGAGGAAGGTTTGCATGTTGTTTCTTCGCAATAGGAATAATTTTAGCGCGCTTCCAAGCAGTCGGAAACTCATTAGTTTGTAATGTGAAATTGTATATATGAGCCAGAATAGGGAGGATTTTGTTAATTATAGGTTTTAGCAGAACTATTCCAATTCCATTCCATCCGACCGATTTGGAGGTTATTGCATTCAAGGCAGCTTTAATATCTTCTTCACTCACATACACGAATTCGAACCTGGGTACGTCTGATGGAGGTCCCGATCGAAATGATTTCAATGTGGCTTTTTTAATATTGTCATCCATAGTAGAGTTTGAGGCAGAAAAAAGCGAGCGAGCAGGGTAGGATCAAGACTTACCTACGCCCACAGATCGTAAGGTCTGCCAGACTTTTCTCGGGGGAACGTTGGTCAAATTATCCTCAAAAAACCTTCGTTTCTCCCTCCTACATAACTGATTTTTATGTATTTGGCCTTCAATTTATCGCGCTCCCTCATCGTTGCTTTGATATGATCGTTGATCCATGGGCAAGGCAAGTTTTTCACTCTTATTACTTTCACTGCAGCCACTTTGTCATATATTTCAACTATCTTCTCGTTGAGAAGAGCAACCTTTTCACTCGAAGAACGCGCATGAAAAATTGATCCCCAACTCACTATCATGATCACTTGGTATAAATTCGTCTTCATCCGGTTCCACGTCGCTCTTATCAATTTGTATGTTGTCGTACTATTGAATCAGTCTCTTAAAACAATTTTCTGTGGGTTTCACTTTATTCGTGCTAGCCATATTAAGTTGTAAGAGTTTGGTAACGCTAAACCTGACAAGGAGTCCCACAGACTCCTTTCACGTTATAACTCTCCGAAGGTCGAACTTTAAACTCGTGCAGGCTTCCGCTTCCAGTCGGATAGCTCCTCTATATGAGCTTACAGGCACGACAGATCCAAACTACCAAACTGATCAGTGATCGGGATACGATTGCTCCGCTCGAATTCTCTCGAAAAGGCCCGCATAAACTCGCTGCCAGTCGACGAGGGCATGGTAGAAAAATATGCAAATGGTTGAAAAAACTAGTAATTTTGAAGAATTTCCGGGAAATAAAACTGAAATGGGGTGAAGAATTGAAAAATGAATAAAATTGCGCATTCTCACGAAAGAATTAAGTACACAAAAAAAAAAACAAAAAATAATCACCGGCGCCTGGAAAACGACACCCAGTTTTCTCATATAAACGTCGAGATTTCACTTATTCTAATATTTCTTGCTGCTATTGGCATCGTTACAGCATGTAGACCGTGAGCAGGTGCCTGATTTTGATATATCAACGAGGTTTTATGAAACTTGAATGTGATATTGTTGCCGAAATCGACGAATTTACCGGCCCTAGTTACTGTTGGCTCTTAATTGATTCATTAGTGATTTGTCAAGCTGGCTTTGATAATTTACAGGCTCTATCCTTCCAGTGGTATTTATCATAACCTGTATTGAAGTGAGAGACCTTCAGGTCCGTAGCACACAAGTATTGTTGTCGACTTATGGTACCACTACTATCCTAAGGATCTTCCAAATTTTAGATTCAAACTAAAAAATTTCTGACATTTTAATTCGGTGTGTTATCAGTTATAACGAAAGTTAGTATCTTCTTTCATTAGTATATCTAGCAAATTGTTGACGCAAAAAAGTCAAAGGAAATAGTTATAGGTGAAGAAACTGACCGATGTGATGCAGGTATTTCTTCAAATGAAAGCAATTTTCATAACAGAATCGTTGATGATTCCCAAGCGCTTTTTCTGGCGAACAGCGCGTTGTCATTTTTTCCAAATGTCTATAATTTTCGAATTTCTCGCCGAAAATGTTTTCAAAGGACTTTCCATCAGGACGCTTCAAGCGATATTAACTTCAGGGTAGGTTGCGCGTTGAATGGTAAATATTTTTAGAACGCCAAAGTGCAAACTATACAAAATTTCGTCGAGATTGAATCTTCGGAAAATCTTCTCGTTTCGAAATTCTGGAATAACTTGAAAAATACTGATTGAATCATGATTACATTAGCTAAAAAGTTTGAAAATGTTCACGAACAACTAAGTGCACATTCTGCGATCTTCTGATTCAATCATTCTCGGGAAATTAGGCATAAACATTCAACATGTCATTCCTCAATAAGATAATGGATTTCATTTCGATATAATCTTCATTTATGGAAATATTGGAAAATAAAATTTTTCTGCACCATTGGGCGAATTTTACCCATTCAAAGGTTTGGTCTCCTGATTAAGGTCCAAAACTTCTTTACAAATATCGAGTTTCTAGGTTGTTTCTTCAGGAAGTTATTGTATTTACGATCGGCCGTGAGGACGATCGTAAAATTCGATTAATTAATAATTAACAATTGCTTTTAAATATCAGTTAGATATTCGGTGCACACGTCGTGCCGACCAAAATAATGAAGCTGGGTGATGTCGAATTTTTTTACGTGCAGTTCGATCCTTTATCTATGAATTAAAACAGATTTCATCGTCCTACTCTCATCGAGTCGGTAATAATGATTTTTTGAAAAAAGGTCCAAAATTTTGGAACTTCAAGGACCTCTCACGTCCAGGACGATTTTTTTAAAAAATATCTGACCTTACATTCTTGTTCTACGCCCTCGAATTAGTAAGCGTGCCAAATTTCACGGCGATAGGAGTCGGAAAATTATTTTTCGAAAATTGAGATTTTCTTAAGGGTAACCCCTTAAAATTTTACCAAAAATCGAAAGTTCTCCGATCGACCTGAAATTTGAAACATATACTAATTCGAGGGCGTAGATTAAGAAAATCCAATCAGAATGTTAGTGGAGAGTCTGGTTCCTGATTAAGGTCTCCTGATTACCGGTTTGGTCTCCTGATTAAGGTCCAAAACTACTTTACAAATATCGAGTTTCTAGGTTGTTTCTTCAGGAAGTTATTGTAAAATTCAACTAATTAATAATTAACAATTGCTTTTAAATATCAGTTAGATATTCGGTGCCTAATGGCCTATCGTGAACGCAATAAGTTCCGAACAACTCAGAAACTCGATATTTGTAGAGAAGTTTTGGACCTCAATTACGAAGGCCGAATTCGTGAATGAGTGAAATCCATCCAATGATTCCGCAGATATACCCATTCAAAATTTCATTTTCCCAATATTTCAAAAAAAAAAAAAAAAAACAGACTAGATCGAATTGAAATCCAGTACTTTATCGAAAAATTACAGTTTGAAGGTTCATACAGAATTTAATGAAGATAATAATATGATGAGAAGATCACAGAATATTAAATATTTGAAAACAAAATACCATTTCAACGAAATTCTGCTGAAAGTTGCGCGTCGTTATGCTTCAACTAACTGCCAAGTTTCAATCCAATCGCTCCAGTAGTTTCTGAAATATGAGGGAAATAACCTCGAAATTTCAAAGGGCTATAACTCGGCCGATTTGGCCCATTAACGAGCTTAACCGCGGCATTCCGATGTGCGAACTACCCTGCAAGTTTCGAGTCGCTAGCTGGCTCCGTTCGACAGTTATCGTGTCGTCGGCCTAGTCGGCCAGCCGGACAGAATCGATTTTGACACATGACGGATTCGTCATCAGTGAGTCCAACCTAGTCGTTTGAGACCATTTTCGGCTAAATCCATCTATGAGAGATGAATATTTAACAGATAATAATTAGTGAATTATAATGGAAGCAATAATAATGAAAGGTAGTTAAATGTGAAATTAATAAAATCGAGTTAAGATTGCATTCGTCAACAGCAAATCCTTCTCATAATCAAATTATAATTGAGTTTCCTGAATATGGAATTGCTGATAATAGATTAGTAATAACTGTAGAAACCTCAGAAAACAAACCATACAGCATTCAATAAAAATATTAAGGAATTGACAACGTCGCACCTGACTGTGTTTGAGTAGCAAAAATTTAATAAACCTATTCCAATGCCTATACTCCATTCACTTTTATAATGTAGCCCGGTTGGCCATGATTTAGGTTTATCAAGTTTTTTCCCTTAAAACTGACGCAGGTTGGCACTCATGAAATATCGGCAATGTCAAAGGACGTTGCCAAATTTCAATTTCTACTATTATCAATATCAATCGATTCTAGATTTCTAAATCTCAGCATAATAACGCTTGCAAACTGAAAATTACGAAGGTAGTTTTGAAGAAGCAGAGACATAATATCAGAAAGTGCTACGTAGAAGTGAAATCTGCTTTTTCTGATAGTAACCCTGATGATTTGGAATCAATAATTCATCACAAGCTATCCAACATTTTTGACGTATGTGAGTCAAAACCCAGTGTATCGTTCACATAGATTTACAGGAACTTTTTAAATTGAGTAAGTTCTTTCAAGGTGACAATAGTAGTACCACTACACTTTCATACTGGAGTGTTTCAAGTGGTGCAGCAAGGTATTTAAATGTCTCCTGTAGAGTTATTTCTTGAGAATTTCGAAAAGCAGGGAATTCCATAAGTTTGTCTGTTCATTTAGAAGTTTTACTGCAGGGTTGTTCGAGTACTTTTATTTTTTTTTCAAATGAACTATCACAAAGTAATGGACTTTACTCTATCCATTATTTTTCAGTAAAATATCGACACTCGATTCTTGATTTCCGTACAAGAAAATAGCATAACTGAATCTTCCAACCATGTTTATATACGTGAAATATTTCCAGTGTTGACAGAGAAAAAGGTTTCTTCAACATTCGCCAGGTTTTCACAATTATTGAATTCACATAATATTTTCTCAAATTCATATTTTCCCAAAGTGAATTCACATTTTGAAAAATACGTAAATACTACGACCTCTATGTAGAGAGAACAACATTGCATAGTTATCTGACAGGAAAATGACTATAACCTAACATTTTCAAAATATACACGGTGAAATCTGTCACGATGTCATGGCCAACCGGGCTACATTATAAAAGTGAATGGAGTATACCTACTGACATTATAAAAGTGAATGGGGTATATACACTCATTAGCGATGATGAGGCATTGTTGCCATACTCAAAGATTATTGTGGTTGTCCAGTATTTTCAATTGTTTTCATTAAATATCGCATATTCTCGAAAAAATTGCTTCTAATCGAATCAGGATTATTCACGAACACAGTTGGTAAGAATATCTTGGAGACTCGAGATAATCCATCGAAATTTTATAGTTGAGTTTTGTTGAGGCAAATGGATTCTTGTAAAAAACTTCAGATGCGTTGGTACCAACTTTCGTTTTCCGAATGCAATTCCCAGTGCTTTTAATGGCTTATTATGAAATCGAAACACCCTGTAATTTCAATTGAGTTTTGAATAAACGGACAAGCAGAAAGTAGAAAATCATAAAATTATCATTATTGAATTGAAGCCCAATTTCAGTGAATTATGAGGTTTTTCAGAATTGCAGACAAAAAATCCTTAAAATTCTATGCAAATCATACCTTGATTCTCTCTCTCTTCTTCTGGAAAGAAGAGAAAAATAGAGCTTAATCATTTCGATAAAAATAAAAACGCACCCTTCATCTCTCCTCAAAATAGTTTAACCAACGGCCTTCGTGAATCTTCAAAATCACTGACTTTTGAGTAATTTTTGGATAAAATTGATTCAGACAAAATGATTTTTTCGATTTTCATAACAATGTGTATTCTTACATATCGTCCAGGACCCAACTTGCCGATACTTCATGTGAATCCATAATGAATTTATCAAAAACACTACTACATATATTTCTATAACATATTTCCAAACTTCGAATTAATTTGACTGAAGCAAATGTTGCCTTGAAAATGAATCACAGAATCCTCTCATCTGTATATCGATGACTGATGTCAAATCAAAATTGTTAATCATATATTTTATTTTCTGCAGTGTTTATCTCTCAGCTCGTTGGAGGAAATGCGTATAAATGTAATTTCATTAGAGCTGATTAGAGAAGAATATCAAATAATGATCGATCATGTTGAAGAGGACGACGAACGAACAGTTCTGAAAAAAATACAGGGGCTTGCTGAAGAAACAGGGCCCTTATTTGCAAATCAACAGTTTAAAGATTCCTTAAAATGTTTCACAGTATATGTATTCACCGATAATTGTTTAAATCATGATTCAATGATAAGTGATATCCACCTTGCCATCAATAAAAATTTGGTTCTCAGAATCTTGTCTGAATATTATAAAGTTACTTGGCCTCTGTAAATTAGGCGTCCTTAGTGGAGAAAATTGTTGATTTATTATTAAGACCAGAATATTTCAGATGTTGAGCCTTTTGCCTAGGTGTAGTAACGGAATTCTGAACATAATTATTCTCGCCGGTTGGCATTTTTGATGAATTTTTTAAAATTAACTAAGAATGGGCCAACGCCAATTAAGCTAATTATGTATATGCCCACTCAAAAAATTACTTTTGTCCGAACTGCTAACGAAAAAAACCAACACGAAATGGAAATTGAACAGTAATTATTTCTGGGTAATTGATATCAAAAAGATGTCAAATTTACTATGATACCGACGAAACAGATCGTCATCTGGATGTAGTAGACGACTTCGGCACAAGTTGCCAACCCACAATTTACTTAGCAAGTTTACTTTAACTGGGGAACGGGAATTTCAGGACAAATTCGACATGATAAGGTTCGCATTATTTATAAATATCCGTAAAACATGCCTCGGCTCTTCAAACCAGATAATTCCTTCCAAATATAGGTTTTTGTTAAGATCGTCCCCGATTGGCTGAAATTTAAGTTGGGATTCCTGATTTCATGCAAACAGTGTCAATTTTCATAGGATACGTTCCGAAAATCTACTCTGTTGTTTCATTAGCCGATTTTCCGCTCCGTAAATATGAAATATTCGGATAGTTCCTGGAACAAGCGAGTGAAAAAGGTTATTTACGGAATTTGGTTGATGAAAATGCGATTTACTGTCACCAGAACGATTTTCTATGGTAAATATCCATAGCATAGAACAATCTATGTTTACTTTAGGTTTGTTTTGGTTCCGAGTTCAGAACTGTTCGGGGCGGACGAAACTCGGAACTTTGCGGTAACGGGTTATTTGTTTACTGCTAGTGAATTTGAGATAGATCAGAATGAAAGGTTAATGAATTTTGTTTTTTTTAACTCACACCCAGACGTTATGTAGGTGTAAGAGCCTCCTTGAAATCAGATTATTTGGAATTAATCGACTGTATAGCATGCAAAATCGGGCTTTAAATCAAGGAATGTTGGATAATAAGCTGAAAATTTGTGTACACCTTCATTTTAGCCTTCGAAAAGTATCAAAAATCAATTACGATCACATTTTATTTGAAATTTTGAGGTTATTGCCTCAATATCTCACAACTTACTGATGCTATCAGATTGACACTTCGTAATTAGTTGTAGGATGTCGACCTTTGAATAAAGAACAACAGGAAGAAGCATAACGCTTTTCTACTTCGTATATCAGTGGGACATAGGCGCCCATATTGAACCTCCAAGTATGACTCAGGTTAGTTAGTCATGAGGTTTGAATGAAATTCATGATATAATGAGATATCGGGACAAAAAAGTTAAATATTGTGTTCTTCAGTATCGCTATTATTTCCGAAGTCGCTCGCGTTCTCTATCAGCTTTTACTTGAGTCACGTGCGCAATTCTTCAACCTTTGCGTCCTAAGCACCCTACGTTACCTGTCTGTAACGCACTGCCGCATCAGTTAACGTGCAGGGGAGGGGGCGTTAAGGCTTACTACTCTAGATCTAGTAGATACTCTTTAGATAATCGCCGAACACTCCCTGATGTTTCGCATAACGGGTGCCGCGCATCAGGCATGAAATGGCTCAATTTGTTGCATGTCCTGACGAATTCCCCCCAGACTAGGCTTCTAATAATGCCTTCAACACTGTACAATTTTGGCCGCATTTTTTTCTTATTTTGCATGACGCCCGAGATATTAAGAGTGGTGAATTTTCAAATTGACACACTGCACACCAGATGAAATAATATGCGCCTCCATGATTGAATTTGTTCGAAGAAATAAGTTTAACAAATCTTCGTTGGTTGACATCATGCCCAGGCAGATTCTGGTGAATAATCTACTTTACATATCTTAATTCATTTTAACAGTAAGTCGGTAGGGCAAGTTTGAGACATTTCACTCTGTATAATTAAAAAATGTTAGGTTAACTAAACCAAACCAGATAGTCCTGGATAAAAATATTTGGGAACTGATAACGTCGCACGGAATTAAGTTTGATCCATTGCGTAAAATTGCCTAACGGCCGACTGCGTAAACACAATAACTTCCGAAAGAAACAACTTAGAAACTCGATATTTGTAGAGAAGGTTTGGATCTTAATTACGAAGGCCGAATTCGTGAATGGGTAAAATCCACCCAATGATTCAGTAGATATACCCAATCAAAATTTTATTTTTCCAATATTTCCAAAAATACAGATCAGATCGAATTGTAATCCAGTACTTCCTCGAAAATAACAGTTCGAAGTTTCATACAGAATTTGATGAGGATGATATGATGAGAAAATCATAGAAATTTTTTTTTTCGAATTGTTCTAATAACACGATTATCACGAAATTTTGCATAAAGTTGTCTTTTAGCATCTTAAAACTAGCTGTGAGGTTTAATCAGGACTGAATCAGTATTTCTCGAGTAATACCGAAAAAAATCAACGATATCGAGAAGAAAATCTCGAAATTTTACATATTTTTTCCCGATATCTCCAAAACTTATGATCGTATCGAACTGAAATTTAGTACACTGCTGTGAAATTAGAAGGTCAAAGTGTGAGTATAATTTTTTTTGGATATGATGAATGGTTCCCGAAAAAAAATTTTTTTTGTAAAAAAATTTCGAAAAATTTTTTTTTTTTAATTTATTGACAATATGATCTTGACGAAATTTGGTTCAAAGTTGCGCGTCGTTATACTCCACCAAACTGCCAAGTTTGAATCCAATCGCTTGAGTAGTTTCTGAAATAAAAAATAAATAACTTCAAAACTTCAACTGCCTATAACTCCGAAACTATTCGACCGATTTGGCCCATTAACGAACTTAACCGCGGCATTCTGATGCGCAACCTATCCTGAAAGTTTCAAGTTGCTAGCTTGCTTCTGTCGACAGTTAGCGTGTCTACGGCCGGCTGGCCGGACAGAATCGATTTTGACACCGGATTCGTCATCAGTGAGTCCAACCTAGTCGATTGAGACCATTTTCGGCTCAATCATCCAAAATTACAGACATTTGGACAAAACGATAGCACGCTGTTCCCCTAGAACATGCGCGCAAAAATGTATGGTACCCAGTTCACTTTTACTCTGCTAATACTGCGATATACCAAAGAATGTAATGCTTGTTCTCAAAAGAATTATATATATATATTCCCTAACTAATTACCACCAAAATGAGTATGCGCATTGAACGTTCACTTTTGGAGCATACGGGGCCTGGGAGGAGTTAACAGCATACAATACTACAAATATCCCGGGGTTTCGTTTGTAGGTTACAATTTGTTTGGTTCAGAAAATTTACTATGGTCAAATGATTCCAAATGGTAGTGAAAACAGCTGGAGTGGATTTTTTTTACTTTTATGATTTTAAGGGAAAAAATATATATGATTGATTTCTCGCTCAACACTTGATGAAACATCGTTATCGTGTTGACATGCATGTTTTGGGTTTTACTCCATATTCAAAACTGAAACGAAAATACATAGGACCATACAAATAGACATCACATTACATATGTCAACATTTTTTTCTGTTTGGACTAGCTCAGCTTCAGAACTAAAATAATTCTCACAATTGATCAATTCATTTTATGAATCTGTTCAATTAACATTAGAAATAGAGAACGACAATGAATCCCTCAATTTTTTAGATATTCAAGTAAAAAGGGTAGATAAGCATCTTGAATTTGATATTTACAGAAAACCCACTTTTTCTGGCACTCCCATTCATAACAGAAGTTCACATCCATATAGAATTAGAATGTCAGCGTTTTATACCCTTGTATATAGATTAATTTCAACTCTTCTATAAGATAATAACTGCAAAAAAGAAGTTGGACTATTAAAATTACTAGCAATGGCTCTCCTATGAAATAAAAGATAAACTAATATTTAGAAAACAACATGATAGACTGTTAACAAGTATTTACGCAGGTCCTCTTGAAAACCAAATGAAGAAATTTATATACAGAGTGTAACAGCCAAATGGAATAAATTCGATAACGAATAAATGAGGAGGTGTTAGGAAAAACGCTCGGATACGTCGATTTGTAATTTTAAATGCGCATAGTTTTCAAGAAAATAAAATTATATAGGGTGTTCCATGCGACCGTGGCCAATACCAACTTTCTTATTTCAAATGTAACCCCCTGTATATTATTTATTTTTTGGATTCTTCAGAAAATTCTAGACATAATTCATGTACAGTGTCCTATACCTATCTTCAACTTTTTCGGAAATATTAAGTGTTTTCAGAAATGTTGAGTAACGTTAGAAGACAATTCTACACCAGATTAGCATGTTGCCAAGACGTTCGCGGCGAGCATTTTGAACATTTCCTACATTGACATTAATGTTTTTTTGTTTTTTTTTTAATTATTAAGAAATAATCAGTATCACTTATTAGATTTTAAGTGTAATGTACCGAATTTGTGAAATAAAATAATTTTATTTTGAAACGTTGATTTTTGCACTGAATCTGAAAACACTCAATATTTCCGAAATAGTTAAAGATAGGTATAGGACATAGTGCATGAATTGTGTCTAGAATTCTTTGAAGAATCCAAAAAATAAATAATATACAGGGGGTTGCATTTGAAATAAGAAAGTTGGTATTTGCCACGGTCACATGAAACACCCTATATAATATTATTTTCTTGAAAAATATGCGCATTTAAAATTACAAATCGACGTGTCCCAGCGTTTTTCCCAACACTCCCTCATTTATTCGTTATCGAATTTATTCCATTTGGCTGTTACACTCTGTATGTTGACTATATTCAGCAAGTAAGCAACAAAATTTGTAATAGATTAAGACGAAATAGTAGTGATATTATGTATATGTACAAATAAAAAAAAAACTTAAGATTAATGTTTTCTAATGGTGAAGATCGACTGAATCATTCGAAAAAAGTGGTGTCTATAAACTTGTCTGTGACGAATGCCCTGCTTTCTATATTGGTCAGACCAATCGTTCTCTCAAATTCAGAGTGGATAAACATTAAAAGTAAATTCTCCGAAACAAATCCAAAACTGGCTTTTATTCATTTTAGAGATTTTAATGAAACAACAATTTTGCATGAAGGACAAGAAGGAAGAAGACTAGATCTTCTAGAACTTAAGGAAATAACATCGGCACATAAACCTCCAATTGTTAATGATCAAATGGAGTTCCACTGCTTGGGGTAAAACCCAAAACATGCATGTCAACAAGATATCTAAAATTAAAAATTGTGAACCTAGTCAAGTGTTCTATTTGTTTTTATGTTAAATTTATATGAATTCTGAATCTGCAATAACCGTGAAACTATACTAAGGGAATTCCTTGGGCTGCACTTCTTCAGTGTAAAGGTTTTTTTTGCGCGCATGTTCTAGGGGAACAGCGTGCTATCGTTTTGTCCAAATGTCTGTAATTTTGGATGATTGAGCCGAAAATGGTCTCAATCGACTAGGTTGAACTCACTGATGACGAATCCGGTGTCAAAATCGATTCTGTCTGGCCGGCCGGCCGTAGACACGCTAACTATCGACAGAAGCAAGCTAGCAACTTGAAACTTTCAGGATAGGTTGCGCATCAGAATGCCGCGGTTAAGTTCGTTAATGGGCCAAATCGGTCAAATAGTTTCGGAGTTATAGGCAGTTGAAGTTTTGAAGTTATTTATTTTTTATTTCAGAAACTACTTGAGAGATTGGATTCAAACTTGGCAGTTGGGTGGAGTATAACGACGAGCAACTTTGAGCCAAATTTCGTCAGGATCAGATTCTCAGTGAATTTAAAAAAAATTTTTTTTCTAAATTTTTTTCCAAAAAATTTTTTTTTCCGGAAACCATTTATCATATTCGAAAAAAAAGTCCACTCACACTTTGAACTTCATATTTCACAGCAGTGTACCAAATTTCAGTTCGATACGATCATAAGTTTCGGAGATATCCGGAAAAAATGTGTCAAATTTCGAGGTTTTCTTCTCGATATCGTTTATTTTTTCGGTATAACTCGAGAAATACTGATTCAGTCCTGATGAAATTTCACACCTAGTTTTGAGATGCTGAAAGACAACTTCATGCGGAATTTCGTGATAATCGTGTCATCAGAACAATTTGAAAAAAAAATTTCTATGATTTTTCTTATCATATCATCCTCATCCAATTCTGTATGAAACTTCGAACTGTTATTTTTCGATGAAGTACTGGATTTCAATTCGATCTGATCTGTATTTTTGGAAATATTGAAAAAATACAATTTTGATTGGGTATATCTACGGAATCATTGGGTGGATTTTACCCATTCACGAATTCGGCCTTCGTAATTTAGGTCCAAACCTTCTCTACAAATATCGAGTTCCTAAGTTGTTTCTTTCGGAAGTTATTGTGTTTACGCAGTCGGCCGTTAGGCTGACCGTAAACACAACTGAAACTGCATCTTTCTATTTGCCACCATATGGCTTCTGAAATCCATCACATCCGTTTTTCAAAACATTAGCTTTGTACATTTGTGGTACAAATATGAAATACATACAGCATAACCACTACATAAGAATTTTAACTTACTGAAGTTGGGGAACTATGCCAGGATCAGCTGAGTGTGGAGTCATTGGTGTCATTGGTGCAGGTGTTGCAGGGCCCATTGTAGGTGTTGCTCCAGCATTTGAAACAGGCATACTTAGGGAATTCAAATTCGGGGACATCATGCCATGTTGCTGAAAATATATGATTATGAATCAAAGTTTATTGGATTTCAAACAAACTTACTGGTGTTTGTCCCATTAGACTAGACATATGTGAAAATCCCGGTAAATATTTAGTCTGTGTATGTTGAGGCAAGGACATTCCCATTCCTAATCCTAAGGTTGGTGTAAGTCCCCCTGTATTCATAGGTGCCAAAGGTGGAATTTGAGCTACAGACTGTTGTTGCTGTTGTTGTAGTGCATTAGGCATTATTAATTGATCTTCTTCTGGTTGATGTAAAGGAGTTCCTAAAAATTCATTATATGAGTAGATACCATCCTTCTTTAACTTATTATCTACGTTCCGAATAGTCTAATGGATAGCGAATATATTAATTTCGGTTCTAAGCTTTACTGTGTCATATTTCACCAAATAAACTAACAACTTCCTCTACATCTGATAAAACTTTAGGATTCAGAGTTAGTATGTATGAATATCATCTACAAACCTATACTTGGTATACTGAACCCAGGACTGGGTAGCATTTGATCCATTTCGAGTTATCTAATTTTTCTACGAATAAATTGAGAATTTGTTTGGATCTGATATCTACGGATAAGTACAGCAAATCAATCACAAAATGGAACTGAAAA
The DNA here is from genome assembly GCA_958510865.1 of Myrrha octodecimguttata. NCBI lineage: Eukaryota > Metazoa > Arthropoda > Insecta > Coleoptera > Coccinellidae > Myrrha > Myrrha octodecimguttata. Next base: position 74,410,788 of record OY294059.1, on the reverse strand, counting down.
TGTTAAATATTGAATTTCACAAAAAATGTTCAGGTCGAACTCTCCATGGAGTGTACAGGTATTCGATTCGAATATTATATTATCAAAACAATATCAATAAATCACGTTTCTCATGTTTTTTTTCAAAATCAAAAAAATTCAAATAACAACCCAGCTACAACCACAGATTAGTGTTACGTTTCAGATAGTTCTTTCGTTTCTTGTTGTTATATGAAAACTACTTCAACGTTTATATTTGTATTCTGTGGTATTGTTCTTCTATGTCTTCCACCACACTTTCATCTTCATATTTTCATTTATTTCCGCATTCTTGAGTGTAATTAACTATAACAGGAATCATTTCATCTCGTATTCCCCTTAATGCGAGTATCACATGTTTGTTTCTTATTGAAAAACAGATCAACCAGTGTTGTATCTGGAACAACTGTCAAAGGCTTTGGGCGGGGGGTAGAGTAGGTGCTTTGAATGAAAGGTAGGTGGACCTCAACTAGGATGCACAGATGTTCTGTGCATCGTGCATCCTAACCCCAGGGGGGTGAAGCGACAGTAGGAAAAGTGGAAACAAGGACATACGTCCCCAACTAAGTTCGTTCTGTCCTTTGATTAGAAAAGGAGGAAACGTATGTCGTAGATATGTTCAAATGGATGAATGACATAAATGACAGAACATTTATGGAATGACGAATGACATTGATAAATGAAATTGGCATAACTAAGCATAATTTCATAAATGTGTTTGTTGAAAAGTTATATGTGATATTTTCTAGACTGTTGCAATAATTGTTGTGATATTAATTAGTATTAATATGATCTCCATGTGAAGATAAGTTTTTTTTTGGTAATTTAATAAAAAACTTTCCGGTCCAAATTTCCTTTTCAAGATTCAGCTGATGCAGGGGATAAAATATTTCAACTCTTTTCAGGTGCTCTCTTCGTGATATAATGAAACTTTTTTTTCCAGAATTCAGATTATGCTAATGATATGATATTTTTGCAGGTGATTAGTTGGTGATTGAATGAGTTTTTTTCAGGTATTACATGATGTTGAAGATTCGGGCGCTAGGTGAGATCTGATGTTTATGTTTATACAAAGTTCAATTCTATAAATCTTATTGTCTCTAATGTTATATTAAATTAAGAAAATGGCTTTACTTTCATCTGCTTCATTGTACAAAGATGTTAAGTTTTCTTGCAAATATCCTTCTTGCAAAAATTCCTATATCAGCAATTCACTTGTTGGTAATAAGAAAAGATTTTTTCGCTTCCCTAAAGACCCTGTTACCCTCAAATCTTGGAAAGATATTTGTGAAATAAGTCCTAGCAAAAATATTACTAATTTTCGCTTGTGTGGTGATCATTTTTCAGTCTCTGATTTCAATGAAATCACCCAAAAGAGTCGTCTGAACAAAAAGGCTGTGCCTCAATCATCTGAGCTGATTCATCTACATAATGAACCTGACTATGTTGGTCAATTTCAGCCCAAAAATGTATTTCCAAATGAACCATCATTCAACGACTCTCATATGATTCCATTACACAATGATCATGACTATATCAGGCAATTTCAGCTTGAAAATCCAGTCCTAAATGAATCATCACCATCTAACGATTCTTCCACGTCATATGTTTTTACTGACCATAATGATTCAACAAAAGGCTCTAATTCTAAAATCAAGTCCTGTGATGAAAGTTTCCTAGCTGACCATGATTATTCAGCTAATTTTGATCTTTCAAATTCTCCAGTTAAAAATTTTCTAACTGAACATAATTATTCAGTGAATGGCTCAGTTTCTGAACAGTCCTGCCCTGAATCTAAATATCACGGGCCTCGTTTGCCCCCATCATTTAGTTCTTTGAAATATATGAAAAATGTAATCAGTATTTATTCAAGAAATTCAGATTATTTTATGTTAAAGAAGTTTTTTCAACTACATTTTGGATAGTTTTTTGGCTGAGATATATTTTGGTTACCAATTTTGCACATGCAGATGTTCCACATGTAGGTGTGAAAAAAACGAGCATACTGAAGCCTATTTTATGATAATTATAAGTGAATATTTATGTACATATAACTTGTTGGAAAATATATTATAATTGCATGCAATTTTAACAATGATGTTAATAAAGCAATTATTGTTTATAATGCTTTGTTTCATTTTTGAAGCACGTTTCCTTTCGAATCATAATAGGTTACGAGCAGTTTTGACAGTTGGGAGAGATTGGAGGACCAACAATAACCTTAAATGCATTGTTTACTATGGGAAAAAGCGATTGGGCTTGTGATTTTGTATGAATTTGGACATTTTGGACTGAAATATTCACTATTACATTATCTAGGAACTATATCCAAAGTACTTGATATCTTGTAACAGTAACAGCTTGACTTAATTTATGGAATTTTTCGAATAAATACAATTCTTGCTGGTTGAATGTGTTGTTGCATGTTGCTTGGTTTAGTAAGGCAAGAAATACAATTTTAAACCTTTTTTTTGAAGTAAATTCAGGTATTCAAGGTCGAATAATCAACATCAAATCGATGAAAACTACCAATGGGTTGTTGAAGTACTTTCATTTGAATGGTACGTACTAACCAGATGTGGAGAGGAACTCAATGTATCCATTATAAAAGAGAGAAATAAGAATATTCTATCGGTTCTGAAGGAGAAAATCATATTTTCTGAATTAATTCAATAAAGAACTGCGCTCTTTAACGGAAATTCACAGAATAAATGTTACTTTGCAACTTGTCAGTTACCTCGGCAAAGAACATAGGTTGTATATTAGTCTGGACAATCAATAAAACTTGAATTAGATAGGATTGATTCATACCATTGACATTCAGGTATGCAATGACATCGAAATTCAGCTGATTTTCATGTTTAGTCGAGTAATATAATGTAGGTTATTTTGGTAGGGCATACCGAACGATTCAGGTTATGGAATATTTGAAAATCATAAGTTCTTAATAAACATTTCTTTATTACTTGAACAATACAGGATTTATAAAAGATATTTCCATTCAGATATTCAATGCAGGCAAATTTTTAGATGATTCTCACTTAAGGTGCAGTATTACTACTGCCAATGTTTTCTTTGGGTATGCCGATTGATACCAGGTAGGGAATTTTCGTAAAATCGTAAGTTTTTGATAAACATTCCTGATTGTTTTCACAAAAAAAGATCTAAATCACCCTTGAGTCGTATTTTAGGAACAAAAACCATCCACTGTGTCAATACACTGTTCCTATCTACTACGCACAGAGAAATAACTGGCAGTATCTAGGAATGAAAAATTTATTAGCACTATGATATCACAAAATGTTTCCGCAATATTTTACCTCCATATGAAAGTAACAAGGTGCCTATATAATCTACTACAACACACGAAAAGACTGTTGACTGAACAAACCAAAGGTCTGTTTATTTGCCTGTATATGAAGTCAAGGACTAATTTCATAATATGTATACCAAATTTATACTATCCTTTTCAAAAAATAGTGAATATATCAATCCAAAATTTCCAAATGAATACGAAATCACGAGAGAAATCTCTTTTTCTCATAGTAAACAATGCATTTTAGGTTATTGTTGGTCCTCCAATCTCTCCCAACTGTCAAAACTGCTCGTGACCTATTGAGCTTAGAACACGGAATAATAAAAATTTTGAAGAATTCACGATATAAATATTTGCATCCTGCAATAATCAATATTGCCACAGAACATTTAAGCACAGAACACCATCAGAATTCTATCGTAAAATGACAATAATGACATATAATTCAGCAAGCGGACACCCCCTCGCACCATAATGGAATATTCCCAACCATAAAGTAAATATAGATCTATACTTGTTCTATGTTCCCAACTAGTTTTTTTGCAGGAGAAATGTCACAAATGTTGCCCAGAGTTTACAAGAGAGGTAGCACTTCTTATATTTGATGTTCTGTGTCCTAACCTCAACCACAACATGCCTCAACTATTTAATTTGCCGGGTAAATTTTTCTGATTGGTAACGTTCCAGAATTTTAAATTTGATTCAAATTATCTAAAAACTTTTGATGACATGTATTTTTGTTATATTGAGAATCACAGTATTGATTGAAATGGACCTATCCACAACATCTACTTCGTATGTTGATCTGAAATCACTAGAAATTCGGAATTAATCATACTTTTGCAGACCTAACAAAAAAATTCTAAAAGGCTCCAATTCTAAGGCCCTGGAAAGAAGCTTACTCCTGAAGCGGAACAGAAACTCCTTGAAAAGTAGTATAATTTGGACTTCTCTGAATATAGGAATTCTGATTTTAGTATTATATGATTTGTAAGTTTATCTTGTTTTCCAAGTTGTTATTTATTTCAACCATAACTGCATAAATGAATTCGTTTCAGATCTCAAGCTTGTCCACTCACAATATCATATTATGAATATGTAGAGTATGGTGTGGTCATCACAGTTACTCTAAATATCTTATATCATGTCACACAAATTCTTTTAATCTCTGTTCGATTTGAGCAAATACCAGTTACAATCCAACAGAAAAAGTTGCTCGGAATCCAGGACTATGGTACGTAGTTTTTTATTAAATTTCAAGTTTAGATAATTATAATAATAATACATTTTATAATTGTAAGGGTCTATTACTTATCATAATAACAAACCGAACCTGTTCATTTTAGTGGGAGCATTTATGCTACTTTTACGATTCAGTCGTGAAAATATCAGTTTAGCACTATATTATAACTTCATTCAAGACTTCCAATTCGATTATAATGCCAAAATAGGCCTTATGGCCGTTTGCACCGTTTGTCTAAACAATGATTATATTCTTAAACAACGTTTTACTTCCTCAACTGGGTTGCACCGTTCCTAATCAAGCTCTCTAACCTTGGTTAAACTAAACGCAAAAGTTTGACTGTTTTAAGCTCGATTAACCTCAAATACGTGCGTCGTTTGATATTTGTCATAAACAACTTCACTTTCCCGCTGTGTTTATGTTATGAAGTACAGCATTTTAAACAATTTCAGGATGAATTCACTTGTTAAAATGATTTATATTAATATAATTGGGGAAGTACTAGGCCAAGTTATTGTGTCAATGTGAAATGCAACATAAATACGAGGGAGAAGACATACGATTATTCAGATATATTGTAGTGTATACTTTATATTTGAATATATGTACCTTTGAAACATTCTTCAAAAGTATTTCTGTTATCGGAAGAAATATAATATTATGTGAACTATCCTACAGAAAGCAAAAATTCTAGATTCACTCCATAAATTGAGAAAACTGTCCTGACAAATTAACAAAATGTTCAGTTGATTCAAGACACTTTCACACTGGTGAAGGAATTATGTTAGATTTTCTATTTCATTCGTTCTGTTTAATAATCATGATTAGATAGCTATGATAACAATAATTCGTGTTTGTTATATACGGTTCAATAATTATGTCTTCTCAACTTTATGATAGCTAGGGTTAAGGACAAAACTCATCCTGATTGGGTACCACTCCAATCTGTCTATATGATATATTGAGGTAATTCATTATGTGATGGGTTTCAAAAAATATTGCAGGTATTTCATAGTAATGAACCCTAGAACTTTCTCTGTTCTTAACCGAACATGTTCCGATGTAGACCGGCTACACAAGGATGGAACTTCTTCTACATGGTGTTGTTTGTAATATATTTTAAATTGACCTTATAGTTAATTAAACGTCATGAAAGTTCTACAGCGGGTTTCACAAAGCTCTGATTAACTGATCAAGACAATTCTATGGTCAATTTCAGTTCATTTTTAGCAATACCACAGAATATCAACGCGTTGATCAGAGGATTAAGCTTTGTGAAACCCACCGCTAATGTTGCATCTACATGTTGAAAAAAAATTGTATATGACTATTTTTGTTTAGTTGGCAAGTATTTTGTGAGAATGAATGTAAATCGGTGTTCATTTGAAGATCGGCTAACACAAGGGAGAAATTTAATATGAATTATTTTATTTCTAACACATATTTAGTATATGAAATATAAAATTGAAGATTATGATAGCACTGTAATAGCACCTGCAGACTAATATGGTAGTGATTTGATAATTTGCAACATATAACACTATTTGATATAGTACTGAGAAGTTTTGTGAAACCTATGCTTTTTCCATTCTTCTATCTGCTGGATTCCAGTCTGAATATCTAAATTTACCCGAAAAAATTTTTATAATGTGCTTCGTATACAGAGTGTAACAGCCAAATGGAATAAATTCCATAACGAATAAATGAGGGCGTGTTGGGAAAAACGCTCGGACACGTCGATTTGTAATTTTGAACGCGCATAGTTTTCTATAAAATAATATTATATAGGGTGTTCCATGTGACCGTGGCCAATACCAACTTTCTTATTTCAAATGCAACCCCCTGTATATTATTTATTTTTTGGATTCTTCAGAGAAATCTAGACACAATTTATGCACAATGTCCTATACCTATCCTTAACTATTTCGGAAATATTAAGTGATTTCAGATTTAGTGCAAAAATCAACGTTTTAAATAAAAATTATTTTATTTCACAAACTCGGTACATTACACTTGAAACCTCATAAGTAATACTGACTATTTCTTGATAATTAAAAAAAAAACGAAAAAAAACATTAATGTCAATGTAGGAAATGTTCAAAATGTTCGCCGCGAACGTCTTGGCAACATGCTAATCTGGTGTAGAATTGTCTTTTAACGTTACTCAACATTTCTGAAAACGAAAAAGTTGAAGATAGGTAGGGGACATTGTACATGAATTATGTCTAGAATTTTCTGAAGAATCCAAAAAATAAATAATATACAGGGGGTTACATTAGAAATAAGAAAGTTGGTATTGGCCACGGTCGCATGGAACACCCTATATAATTTTATTTTCTTGAAAACTATGCGCATTTAAAATTACAAATCGACGTGTCCGAGCGTTTTTCCCAACACGCCCTCATTTATTCGTTATCGAATTTATTCCATTTGGCTGTTACACTCTGTATGTGTATTCTATGGTTAAAACCTTGATTTTGTTATTCTATGTCGAATTCGTCATGCAGTAAGCGGTGTTGCCGAACCTACTGATGATTAAACTGAACAACGATTATGATTGTACGGTGCAACCGACAGCGCTCTAAACAATGTTTAAATATTTAACATCGGTTAGTTCAACCATGATTGTGTGCAAACGGCTATTAACCTGTTTAGAAAATCGATTCCCCCTAAGAGACAAATTAGTATTTTTCAATAGATCAACCAAGCCAACATTGTATTGTAATAGACAATGTTAAATTTTTCTAAAGTTATGATATGGCTATAATACCCCTGATTCCAATGTTTTGAAGTTCAAATTTGGGCAATTTTGGGTAGCCCCATTGAAACACGACTAAAATTTTAGTATGAAGTTGGTATTTGATCGTATTCCTTCTAATTATAAAAAATAAAAATAGTAGTGTGATTGGAATTTAGTAGGAAGAACAGCTTCATTCGGATTCCAGTTCCCAGACTATTCTAGGATTGTTCTCGAACTGCGCTGAATCGATGAGATGACGTTCTGAGTCTTAGAACTATTCTAAGATGTTTTTAAAACATTTCAAACTGTATGAAAACCTGAACAGGTCTAAGTGCAAAAAGAGCGGAGAGAAAAAAATCAATGTTTTTTTAAATTTTAATCAAATTAGTGATAGAATGAATACAATCTAACAGTAGGATTACGATTGACAAATCGTCATCGAATCTTCCGATCATCTGACGGGAATCAAGGAAAAAAATATTTTTTCTCATTTTCCATTATTCAAACAAAACGCATACTTATATTTGATCAACCCTTTTCACAATACGGAACGTTTTGTTTTATATCAAATGATGGAAATGAAAAAAATTCAATTTTTCAATTGAAAATCCATGATTTAATTAATTATATTGAAGATTAAAACATAATGTTGTGATTTATGTGCGTTTCACTGATCATTTTTACTTTTATATGTTAATGACTAGGTAAATGATTAAAATTGAAAACCAACACAAACAAACATAATCGGATTTTAATATCATTATCCCCTGAAAATAACAAAGCTTCCATGCTTTCTGAAGACGAAGAAGAACTATTGAACTCAATTATATTCATTAAATTCATGATTTGTTTACATGCAAATGCTTAGTCAACTTATTTATAAGTTTTTCATTTCGAATTTTGTCACAGCAGTCACGCTGACCGTGTGTCGGAAGAAATCCTAGAACAGTCCCCACTTGAATGCAGGTACTGTTCTAGGACTGTCCTAGAATAATTCTGAGGAAACCCGAACGCAGATCAAGTCGGTCCTGAAACAGGTCCCAAAACCCGAACGTGACCAACTCTACTGCGCAAACTACTGACAGTCCTAGAACAGTAATTGTTGGAACCCAAATGAACCTTGCATCTAATTATTCCATGAGCGACGTTTTTCAACTTTATTTTCGCCTTTTCATGTTCTATAAAACACAAAAAACACTAAATAAACGCAGTAGCTGATAACAACTATATTCATGTAGAAATCAATGATGTTCTGTTATTCCTTCCTACAAAGGACATGATAGATTTATGGTACAACCCTATTTTCTGCATCAAACACCGAATATACCAGACAATACTTTGAAAAAATTCTACATTCAGTTTTTCTGCAATTCTCAATTTTCAGATGGGATACCTACCTTAAAACTTTCACTGTTTTGGATATAATGGGCACTTTAGAAATTCCTGGAAAATCGCTATCTTACCCCTATTTTAACTATTCATCATCAACCTTACAATTTTTTCGAGAAATGAGGATGAAAAGACAGATTTGAATACAAGCTACTTCACTTCACATTGACCCGATTAAAAAAAAACATATGCTGTAGATACTCACTGATATTATTCAAAATTGTATGACACTTTCTCTTATTTGTTTGGGAAATATTTCCATTGAATAAATGCAAGTGTAATATCTTCAACCCACAATTTCAATAGATGAATAGAATTTGTTAGTTTTCAAACTAAAATTCAAATGTTTTTCATCCGTTTTGATGCAGAGAAGACATATTTTCAACAAATAAAATAATATGCATAAACTAGAACCCTTGGGATTAGTTTGGGTTGATTGTGTGAGAATGTTTGTGTATCTTCATTTCACGAAGACTGTTGTGTCTTGTGTCTATTGAGATTATATCATCTTTTTTTGTATCATGAAGTGAAGTACTCATATGTTCTTAGAGAATGTTTAGATTCGAAAGTTGTATGTAAATAGTTAGAATTCAAATCTGTAATTTCATTCCCAATCCTTGAAAAAGCATGGATCATTAGAACAACAGCAAAAATCGCTGTCCAATGATTTGTCCAGGAAATACAGTAGAAACCTGATTATCTGGACTAATTGTTGTCATTAGGGATTTGGGTAAATAAATAATTGAAAAGAAGGGGTTATGATTCATATTGTTGCAGGTAAAATTATACATTCTTCTTCTTACTCTAATTAAGGCACAGTTGCCTGTTCCTTCTTTGCCTACATATCTAGTCGGGTCTCAAGTTGTCGCTCTACCTCTTCTTTGGTCTTTCGGTACTTCTGCTACCCAAAGGTGATCCATTACGAGCAATTTTTACGATCCGTGTATCATCCATTCGGCCAATGTGTCTGTTCCATTCAACCTTTCTGTTCAATGATAGGAATTGGTTTCACGGAGAAGAAAGAGCTCCTGTAATAATAAATAACATAATCACAAGGACGAATATCCGTCGATAAATCAACAAATATTCCCCCTTGATCAGAGCTAATCATCCAATCAACCAAAACACCTACACTGAAGAAGCGGATCCAAGTAGAATTACAGCATTACAAAAAACCGTCACGACATTGAAAACACTCGGTTCATGTGGATTCCCACAAGACGATAAACGTCCAACATAAGTTGACCTGACGATCAATAATAATTGTGAAACAGCTGTAGTCATTCTACTTGGATCCGCTTCTTCGGTGTAGGTGTTTTGGTTGATTGGGTGATTAGCTCTGATCAAGGGGGAATATTTGTTGATTTATCGACGGATATTCGTCCTTGTGATTATGTTATTTATTATTACAGGAGCTCTTTCTTCTCCGTGAAACCAATTCCTATCTTTGTTAGATGTTGGACGTTTATCGTCTTGTGGGAATCCACATGAACCGAGTGTTTCCAATGTCGTTAAGGTTTTTTGTAATGCTGCAATATCGCAGTTACAGCGACCTGATGCGACAAAAGGATGAACGTCATACACATCGATCCAAGTATTCTGCACTCGAAGGTGAGACTCGCAAGATGCTCCTGGCAGATGGCGCGCTGTAGTTGTTATACTGCAACGGTCCTTCTGAAAGGTAACAAGTATCGAGAGAACTCTCTGCGGTTTATCCAAGTTAAGTTGACCTGACGATCAATAATAATTGTGAAACAGCTGTAGTCATTCTACTTGGATCCGCTTCTTCAGTGTAGGTGTTTTGGTTGATTGGATGATTAGCTCTGATCAAGGGGGAATATTTGTGGATTTATCGACGGATATTCGTCCTTGTGATTATGTTATTTCTGTTCAATATCCACTGGTTTATATAATGGATCTTACATGTTCTTCCAATTGTCTCGCTTCGCTCCCTGTCTAGCATTGTCTTCCCAGTTATCCTTCTAAGCACCGCATTTCTGCCGTTTCCAACATTCTTCTAGTCTTTGCTGTGTCTGAGCGTGTTTCAGCGTTGTAGATCAAGTGTTATTATTATTATCATAGCTTGGAAAATTGTATTGAGTTCAGAATTAAAAATAACCCTAAAATAAGGGATATTTCGCTCAAACTCTTCATTACAGGTTGCATAATCAATGTGGAATGCAAAGAAATTCCCTATTCCTCATGAATAAATTAGTCAATTAATACCTGAAATTTTATATTTTATCAATGTTTTTTTTTTCAGATAGTAGTTACAGAATTATTCCCCAGATAAGTCCAGTAAGCAATAAGAAAGCTGCACCAAGTCCCTTGCAGATATCACCTTTAAACACCACCCTGTCCTCTAGATTTAACTCCACTCCTTTGAACTCATCAATGAATAATTGGTCCACTTCCAATGCCAGTGAAAGTAAGAGTATTTCCTTAGTACCTTTGGGCGTTTACTTCAACAATGTATGGATTATGCTTTGAACTTATTATATTCGGTATTTGTATTATAGTGAGTGATATTTAAATATAAACTATAATGACATAATAAAATTGCCGATAATAAAAATGTGCACATTTTCCTGCTAATTTAGATGCGAGATTGGAAATATTCGTCCTAAGATATAAGTGCTGCTGTTATGATTGAAACTGAATTGGTTGGATCTAGAAGTTTGAGGTGGTTTATGAAGTCTAAAACTATTTCCATAAAAAGATTAGAAAGATTCCCTGCTAATCAATGTTCTTCTATTGTGAGAAGTATGAACCAAATTATTTCAAACTTTTTTTAACAGTAATAGATAGAACTGTCCAACAGTCTTCAAGCAAGATGAAAGACATGTTACCAAGAATAAGAGAAAGAATGTCGAATTTAAATCATAGAGACACTTCATGTAAATCAAACATTAAACTAAAATCGAGGATCTGTATGTACTGTATGTGACAATGTTGCGCTCAGAGATATTGAAGTTGAAGATATTTCTGTCACACCACTGAAAAAAGGCGTCAAATAAAACTTGTAAGCAAGAGCAATTAGCATCGTAATTGTTTCATACCTAAACTTGAAATCGTTAGCATATGCCATTTCAAGCACATCATTCATAAATGGCGCAAAAGATCCGTTGCACTACTAATATTTAACAATCTAGACAAGTTAAGGAGGTATTTCCACCATATACCAGCTTATGTTCGAATCGTACCTAACAAACCGTAAGCAAAGAGTAGTGATCTCTCAGAATGGAAAACAAACACTATCAGAAGAGGAATTCACAGAACTTGGAGTACCACAAGGAAGCATATTAGGCCCCATCATATTTCTAAATGACCTGTATTCCATATTTGATGAAACAATTATCAGAATGTTAAATTATGCTAATGACACAAATTGCACCGTGATAGCCAAGACATTTCCAGAAACGTGTGAATTGGTAAAATCAACCCTAAAACAAGCGAGTGAATGGTTCACAGCAAATGGTCTATGCATGAACTCCGAAAAAACGAATGCTGTACTATTCAAAACAGCACATTCGGGTTTCCAAACACCAGCCAATATTCAGCTATGCGACTCTACTCTGGATCTGATTAAGACATGTAACTTCCTGGGCCTTAAACTAGAAGAAACTCTCGATTGGAGCGGACACATTAATAACCTTTGTGGTCAATTAAGTTCCATCTGCTACACGCTGGGGGTACTCAGTAAATACCTAGATGCTACATCAATGAGAACCATTTACCAAGTAGTGTTTGAATCGAAGATGAGGTATGGAATCATGTTCTATGGCAGCTCATATAACTTGGAGAGAGTGCTGAAGATGCAGAAAAGATCAATACGTATGATTTGGAAGATGAAGAGAACGGAGTCATGTAGGGGAATATTCAGAAAAAACGGATTATTAACTGCACCTGCCATACATATTCAGGAGTGCCTGATCTTCATTTATAAAAACAAGCAGTACTTCGAAGAAAAAACACCAAGTAGTTACAATACAAGGACAACAACAATAAAATATCCGCAACACAGACTAAACCTGACTGAGAAAGGACCTGAATATAGATGTATTCGATACTACAATAAGATAGCACATAAATTAAGAACAGAATTGACCCTGCAACAATATAAGAAATATATCTTCAAGTTGCTACTTAACATCGAACCATACAACGTAGAAGACTTCTTAACCCACACGATCTGATATCTCAAAATAAAATTGTTTCTTATGACCCTGTTTCATCTCAAGTGTTCACTGCATTGCAGGTGTATACTTTACCTGAAATAAAGTACATTATTATTATTATTATTATGGTGAAAAAGGTCCTTGATGAATAAAATAAACATTAAGAGCCCTGCGGCAAATCAGAAGTTTTTTGAGTCAGTCAGTTCACCCTCCTTCAAGATGGCCACAATCTTCGCCATCTTTCAGCACAATAGAAACCTGCAATATTTTGGAGCCATGTTGAAAATCTGAAGGAGAGGGGCAGATACCACACTGATTGAATCCTTTACAAGGAAGCTAGGAATGCCATCAGAACCTGTAGCCATTCTGGTAGACAACTTTTAGACCCCACCATCAAATACTCTTAGGAAATGCATCCCAGTGAAACAGTATCCTGATAAACAGCCTCTTGAACATCATCAGGATTGAGCATAAACACTTTTGAAAAAAGTGGCAAAGGCTTCATCTATATCCTTCTACTGCCAACTTTCAACCAGATTGCAACAGCTTCCTCCAATATCTTCAACTGCAAAGCTTGAGTCAAGTTCTTGTTATTTGACCTAATTTTTACCTTTGACAGATTCCTCGACGTCCTATAACACTCCACTGAATTGTTTATATATTTTGTAGACTAATTCCTTATCGAAAATACACCGAACCGTCTCAGATGTGTAGCAAGATAAAAATCTTCTACGACATGTACCATTCAAAGAAACCGTTTCTTAAAAATACTATCAAGAATTCCATAAAAAATCCCGGAAGAAGCATCAACATCATCCTTCTCCTGTAACACAATTGACCGGCCTGCGTCTCAAATCATCTTATATAATTGGAAAGTTAGCCTTTCTCAATGTTAATGAGACTAGAAGGATCAAAATTGGATACCTACTCCTGATAATTTCTGAAATTACACTCAATGTTAATGAAACTAGTGAAGCTTTTGAAGGTTTGCGAGGTAGCTTCAACCTCTTTGGGAAAGTGTCACGTTTCGTCCCGGCTTAGTTTGGGGGAACTCGTCAGGGCATGCACCAAACTAAGCCGTTTACATGCCTACGTGAGTGGACACCCCTCGTGAGGAGTGTGAGGACCACAAGGGAGTGTACCAGACCGTTTGGGATGAGCGTATTTCCGAGATCTTGAGAGGATCCAACCGGGACAGCGTGCGCGCTAGCGCCCCCTGTACGCTGACCGATGATGTTGGCCAAGCGTTACAGGCAGATAACGCAGGATACTTAAGACGCAAGATGGTACTGCGCGCGCGACTTAAGTAAGAGCTGAGAGAGGGCGCTCGCTACACTAGAAGATTTAAAATTGGATACCCGATACCTACTCCTGATTATTTCGTTCAGAGAATGAACTCCCAACATCCTTAGCAGTTATTTAAATAGATCTGTATAGGTACATATCTAAATTTGTATTTGTATTGTTTCCGAATATCCTAGGCTTCAACGAAACCCCTCAGAAGCTTAACGCTTGTGCGAGTTAGGATACCGGGTGTGTTCTGTGTAGGCTTTGTTACTAATTCCTTGCGCCACGTTAGGAACAGCACTGTTAATTGTTTACCCAACAGCGAATGGTTGGACGGTCCCCTAAAAACCGGAAAAGTTATTTCCCGGCCAAGGGCTTGAACCCCAGACCTTACGATCATGGGGCTTGCGCTCTAACCACTGAGCTACCGCCGCTATAATGTTACCTCATATGTGATTTTCCTGAAATTTGTAGTTTAGATTTTGCAAAATTCGTAGTATTTTTTCATTCGTATTTGCTTTTTGCTAAGAGTATATATAAAACCTTTGATATTTCTTCTATTTCTATATTCTTAGGTGGGAACTTTTCCTTATCTTCGTCTTGGACTTATAAGAGGACAAGTCCCCAAGCTATGCAGACTGGATATTCAGTGTCACCCAAACAGACTTCATATCGTAGCATGAAGTTGTTCTCTGATAGTCACAAGACTGACCTTATTACTGACGAAAACTCTTTGGACGAATTTCTTAGAGAACAAGAGATGTTTGAAAAAATAAATAGGGTTCAAAATCAGTCTACACAATCAAACAACTTACTCAGTAGCTTCTGGAGGCATCCTATTACCAAAAATCCCAAAGATTCATTGGTACTTAGTAAATGTAAATATCAACTCTCTCCTTTGTCAAGAGGTGAGTACTTAAAGAATAACAGGGAAACAATGAGAATTCTTGAATTTGTCTCAATTTTTTCAAGCAGAAAAAAATAAATCTGGCACTTCAAAGTTGGAGGATAGTTTGCAGTCTTCTATGTCCGGACTGGAGCCCTGGACAAAAATTAATGTTGATATAGTTGCTTTGACTCAGTGGAACGAAAATTTGAGGAAGGTTTGTATTAAATCAATAAAATTTCAAAAAACACTGCCGTGAAGGCAGCAACTTTTGCTCGCATGTTCAATGTAGATGACCGCTTCAGCAACGAATTTGAAAATGCACGCAAAAGCTGCTGCCTTCTAGGCCGTGCTTTTTGAAATTTTTTTCTGATAAATTACTGGATTTCAATTCGATCATATCTGTATTTTTGGACATATTGTAAAAATAAAATTTTGAATGGGTATATCTACGGAATCATTGGGCGGATTTTACCCATTCACGAATTCGACCTTCGTAATTAAGCCCCAAACCTACTCTACAAATATCGAGTTTCTAAGTCGTTTCTTCCGGAAGTTATTGTGTTTACGGTCAGCCTACCGGCCGACTGCGTAAACACAATAACTTCCGAAAGAAACAACTTAGAAACTCGATATTTGTAGAGAAGGTTTGGACCTTAATTACGAAGGCCGAATTCGTGAATGGGTAAAATCCACCCAATGATTCCGTAGATATACCCAATCAAAATTTTATTTTTCCAATATTTCCAAAAATACAGATCAGATCGAATTGAAATCCAGTACTTCATCGAAAATAACAGTTCGATGTTTCATACAAAATTTAATGAGGATGATATTATGAGAAAATCACAGAAATTTTTTTTTTCAAATTGTTCTAATTACACGATTATCACGAAATTTTGCATAAAGTTGTCTTTCAGCGTCTTAAAACTAGCTGTGAAGTTTAATCAGGACTGAATCAGTATTTCTCGAGTAATACCAAAAAAATCAACGATATCGAGAAGAAAACCTCGAAATTTGACATATTTTTTCCCGATATCTCCAAAACTTATGATCGTATCGAACTGAAATTTAGTACACTGCTGTGAAATTAGAAGGTCAAAGTGTGAGTATAATTTTTTTTGGATATGATGAATGGTTTCCGAAAAAAAAAATTTCGAAAAAAATTTTTTTTTTAATTTACTGATAATATGATCTTGACGAAATTTGGCTCAAAGTTGCGCGTCGTTATACTCCACCAAACTGCCAAGTTTGAATCCAATCGCTTGAGTAGTTTCTGAAATAAAAAATAAATAACTTCAAAACTTCAAGTGCCTATAACTCCGAAACTATTCGACCGATTTGGCTCATTAACGAACTTAACCGCGGCATTCTGATGCGCAACCTATCCTGAAAGTTTCAAGTAGCTAGCTTGCTTCTGTCGACAGTTATCGTGTCTACGGACGGCCGGCCGGACAGAATCAATTTTGACACCGGATTCGTCATCAGTGAGTCCAACCTAGTCGATTGAGACCATTTTCGGCTCAATCATCCAAAATTACAGACATTTGGACAAAACGATAGCACGCTGTTCCCCTAGAACATGCGCGCAATAAGTCGAATTGATGGTGGAAAAAATTTAGTATTAAAAGGATGTTTAATGAGAAAATATTAACTGTTCTTTATTAATGTGTGTTTGATTCGTTATAATCAAAATAACTTGTGTATTTCAACCAACTTCTGTCTTTTATATTTCAAATTTGGTATGAACATAATTTCACTAAGATTTCGTCTCTTGTAATTATTCTCACAATCTAGGCTTTGTTCCTCCCTGGCCAGCCAAAGTACCCTTTCCTGGTGCTCATGCTACTTGCAAGTACTAGTGGTCTTAAGGCCAGCGCTCACTTATCGGCAACAGCCCGCGCCACGGCATTCCTCCTTCGCGCAAGTCGGATTAAAAAACATATTGTATATTAAATAACATAATCACAAGGACGAATATCCGTCGATAAATCAACAAATATTCCCCCTTGATCAGAGCTAATCACCCAATCAACCAAAACACCTACACCGAAGAAGCGGATCCAAGTAGAATGACTACAGCTGTTTCACAATTATTATTGATCGTCAGGTCAACTTAACTTGGATAAACCGCAGAGAGTTCTCTCGATACTTGTTACCTTTTCAGAGGGATCGCTGCAGTATACTACTACGGTAGTAATTCTACTTGGATCCGCTTCTTCGGTGTAGGTGTTTTGGTTGATTGGGTGATTAGCTCTGATCAAGGGGGAATATTTGTTGATTTATCGACGGATATTCGTCCTTGTGATTATGTTATTTATTACTACTGGAGCTCTTTCTTCTCCATGAAACCATTTCCTATCTATATTGTATATTGTTGCCCATTGTCCTAGGTTCCGTTGCGCAACCACTTAAAAGCTATTAGCTTGTACGACTTAGGAGACCGGGTGTGTCCTGTGTAGGCTTTATTACTAATTCCTTTCGCCTCGCTAAAAACAGCACTATTAATTGTTTACCCAACAGCGAATGGTTGGACGATCCCTTGAAAACCGGAAAAATTATTTTCCGGCCAAGGGCTTGAACCCCAGACCTTACGATCATGGGGCTGACTCCTTATCACTCACTATGAAATTTTTATTTCCTTTCGAAATTACGTAAATGCATTTACCGAGTGTTCATAACATGGTAAAAAATATCCCTACTGACCAGAATAACAAAATATACATTCTAAGTAAATCCTCAATAAGGGGTGGTTATTATTATTTTTTTGAATATTTTGCTGATCTAGAATGTCCAGTGATAATATTTCATTGAAACAGTGAATTGTGATGGTCCAAAACATACTTTACGTCGACATGACAAATATAAAATGAAGATGCTTCATTATTTTTGTTATTTTTCAAATCGGGGTCTCAAGTGAAAATATTCAATTGAATCGGTAAATGCCCGATACGTAATGTTCGTGCCACCTTAGTGAAAATTCAAATCGATTGCGTGTTTAGTTTTGCTTCTACTTTTCAAAAAACTTTGCGTAGGGAATCATAATCTACTGTTTTAGTGAAGTATTTCCCCAATAATAAGCATAAATATGAACTTTTTCTCATAGTAGCACGAAGAGTGCGCAAATTTTGAGTATGAAATTTACCCCTATTAATGGCGGTAGTTTTCCTCCACAGACATCTTATTTGCATTCTGATGTCGATTTGAAATCAACGGATCATTAGAGGAGAGTCGGCACAGAATTTTCAAACGAATTTAGCTGGTTGGTTTATCAGTTACCCAATTTCTTTCCAACAATTATTTTTTGCGCGCATGTTCTAGCGTGCTATCGTTTCGTCCAAATGTCTGTAATTTTCGATGATTGAACCGAAAATGGTCTCAAACGTCTAGATTGGACTTAACGATGACGAATCCGGTGTCAAAATCGATTCTGTCCGGCACATGTCTGTCACAGCAGTGTACCAAATTTATGTTCGATACGATTATAAGTTTTGGAGATATCGTGAAAAAATATGTCAAATTTCGAGGTTTTTTCTCGATATCGTTGCTTTTTTTGGTATAACTCGAGAAATACTGATTCAATCCTGATTAAACTTCGCAGCTAGTTTGGAGGTGCTGAAAGACAACTTTATGCAAAATTTCGTGATGATCGTGTCATTAGAACAATTTAAAAAAAAATTCTGTGATTTTCTTATCATATCATCCTCATTAAATTCTGTATGAACCTTCGAACCGTAATTTTTCGATGAAGTACTGGATTTCAATTCGATCTGATCTGTATTTTTGGAAATATTAGGAAAATAAAATTTTGGATGGGTATATCTGCGGAATCATTGGGTGGATTTTACCCATTCACGAATTCGGCCTTCGTAATTAAGGTCCAAACCTCTACAAATATCGAGTTTCTAAGTTGTTTCTTTCGGAAGTTGTTGTGTTTACGCAGTCAGCCGTCAGGCCGACCAGAACAAAAATATCAAATATGCTATATTTTTGAAATGGCATTTCAAGCTCTATCGAAAAACGTAAAAAAATATAAAGGGGTCAAATTTGAAGAAAATATTTCCATAGCGATGCCTCATAAATTATCAGTTCGCAGAAAATTCAATTAGAGTCATTGAACGAGAATTTTTTCACAGAAATGAAAAATTTTCAACAGAAGAAACGTTATAGCAATTTTTCCAAAATGAAGATTTTCGAAAAACACCTGGTAACTATGTATCGGTGATAGCTATAGAGTTGCGGTTTTCGCCAATGAGTTTCTCATGAAAATTGGTCCCCAGACACCGTTATCAGATTTCGTCTATCTAGTACAGAAATAAGACTTCCCATTCAAAAGTGTCCAATTTCGTCCACCTGTACAGTGCATCCCATTTTCGGTGAGACAGCCAGGTTTCTCGCTTGTTATTTAAGATAGAGCCTTGCGGTTTTCACGTTCCTCTCCTACTTTTTTGTGAAACTCAAGTTGGCCTAATCAGATTTCGCATAACTGTTTCCGTTTATGAGATACAGGGCGATTTTGAAAATTGATACTTTTCGGACCCCTCCTTTATCTCCGAAGTTATTAGAAATAATGCTTAAGTAAAAATTACGTCTGATACAGAATTCTGCGTAGAATCCAGTGGTTTATTCGATTTTTTTTTCCGGGGTATGGTTTTGAAGATACGACACAAACCTATATTTTTTTCAATGGAACACCCTGTATCTTATTACTTCGTTGAATTTGTAATTTTTTTCCCTTCAAATTGATGTATAATACCATATAGGTAGGATGTTCAGAAATGCTAAAAAACACTAAAACATCACATAATGATGATTTTTTGTTAGTGGGTCATGGATTTCCCAAATAAAAGAAGAATCAATTGGATAATTTTCATTTGTGATTATGATTTATAGGAGAGTGAGCAAACAAAGATAATACACTAATCACTAACACACAAAAAAAAAGTAATACCTACCTAATAGCAACAAATAAATAATACAAAAATTCATAATACAAATTAAATACCGAAGAAATACACAATAAAATATTTATCATTGATCAAATTTTCAACACTGCATAATATCTCACAAATTAAACTGTTCGAATTGCTGTCCATTTTCCCTAATACATAAACGACAAACCAAAGCGATGACAGATAGATCAGATTTGTTTTTTTCTCTCAAATGCCTGCTTGATAAAACTCCCAATACAAAGTAGCTATAATAGTGATGTTCTTTCGTACTGAACGAAGTGATTTATATAACTTCAATCAGAAAGATCAGTTGGAGCGATCGTTCTTTCGTTTTCAATCAGTTCCCCCTTCCACAACTCTAAAGTGATTGCAAGTGATTATTCTAATCGCGGAATTCCTTATATCATTTGAATTCAGATTGGAAAGTTAACCTCAAAATTTGAAGGTAGAAGTTGCAGAATTTTCATAGACATATGTCTATTAGAATTTTATACACGCTGACATTTACAGAGATAGATGAATTAAAAATCCAGTCGAAAACATGAATTGTAACTGAAGATGACAAACCAGAGTTTATTACCAGTTCAGTTGTACACATGAATGAAAATGATGGCAAAGTCTATGGATCAAACTGAGCGCATTCTTTCGGACATTCAGTGATTGAATGTATTCTGATTGCAAAATTACTTTCACTTAAATCACATAAGTTCCATCAGTTCAATCAGTACGAAAGAACACCACTAATAACAACAAGGATGTTTTAGTGTTTTTAGCATTTCTTAACATTCTACCTGTATAGTATTATACATCAATTTGAAGGGAAAAAAATTACAAATTCAACGAAGTAATAAGATACAGGGTGTTCCATTGAAAAAAATATAGGTTTGTGTCATATCTTCAAAACCATACCCCGGAAAAAAAAATCGAATAAACCAATGGATTCTACTTAGAATTCTGTATCAGACGTAATTTTCACTTGAGCATTATTTCTAATAACTTCGGAGATAAAGGAGGGGTCCGAAAAGTATCAATTTCCAAAATCGCCCCGTATCTCATAAACTGAAACAGTTATGCGAAATCTGATTAGGCCAACTTGAGTTCCACAAAAAAGTAGGACAGGAACGTGAAAACCGCAAGGCTCTATCTCAAATAGCAAGCGAGAAACCTGGGTGTCTCATCCAAAATGGGATGCACTGTACATCAAATACACTTGTGTCAAGTAGAGCAAGATATACTCCATTCACTTTTACAAATTATCCCGGTTGGCCATGACATGTCCTCTCTACATAGAGATCGTAGTAAATACGTATTTTTCAAAATGTGCATTTACTTTGGGAAAATAATGAATTTGAGAAAATATTATGTGAATTCAATAATTCCAAAGATCTGGCGAATGTCGACGAAACTTTTTTCTCTGTTAACACTGGAAATATTTAACGTATATAAACATGGTTGGAAAATTCAGTTATGCTATTTTCTTGTATGGAAATCAAGAATCGCGTGTAGAAATTTTACTGAAAAATAATGGATACAGTAGTCCTCATCTTTGTGATATTTCATTCGAAAAAAAAAGTACTCGAATAACCCTGAGTAAAACTTCTAAGGGCCGGTATTATAAAACTTAACTTTAACTTTAACTGACAGTTTTGACAGATATGTCCTAACATAACTGTCAAAATTTCAGTTAAAGTTAAAGTTAACTTCCCGTTAAGTTTTATAATACCGGCCCTAAACGAATAAACCAATGGAATTCTCTACTTTTCGAAATTCTCAAGAAATAAGTATACAGAAGACATTTAAATACCTCTTGTTGCAAAATTTAAAATACTACAGCATGAAAATGTAGTAGTACTACAAAATACGTGTCACCTTAAAAGAACTAACACAATTTACAAAGTTCTTGGGAATCTACGTGAACGATACGCTGGGTTTTCACTCACATACGTCGAAAATGTTGGATAGTTTGTGATAAATTATTAATTCTAAATTATCAGGGTTACTATCAGAAAAGGCAGATTTCAATTCTACATAGCACAGGCGTTTATCAATATTTCATCGATGTAGATTCGGGTAACTAGATATTTTTAAGTTGTATTAAGAGGACATAGTTCCTTGCAATGTGAGAAGTTAACTTGAACTGATTTTGTCTAATTAAATTTTATTCTGCTAGACCATTTGCGGATTTCAAAGATATGGTTCAGAAACATTTGTGAAGCTACCATTGGGTCTTCATGGCTTGCTAGTGTAGGGAATGTACTAGTTGTGTCTCTGTGTGTTGGTGGATCAGCTATGTATAACAAGTACAACTGTTACGTTGCTCTGCTTCCAGTTGTTTTTTTGACTGCTGAATTAGTGAAACGAAACATTGTTGCAAAAATCATCATTTTATTCAGACTCACACCGAACATTTCAGCAGAATTTATCATTGATCAATCAAAACCTATTTGGACTACCAATAAAGTTCGTAAATGAACCATTCTGGTATTACTTTCTGAACCCTCATGTCAAAACCTAGTTTATCTTGAACAATCAGTACAAGATAATCAAAGAATCTGAGAGCTCTGTTTTTATTGGATGTGAAGTTTAACTGCTCGTAGCTCAATAGACGACTTCGGCCCAAGTTGCCAACCCACAATTTACTTAGCAGGTTTAGTTTCACTGGGGAACGGGAATTTCAGGACAAATTCGACATGATAAGGTTCGCATTATTTATAAATAACCGTAAAACATGCCTCGGCTCTTCAAACCAGATAATTCCTTTCAAATATAGGTTTTTGTTAAGATCATCCCCGATTGGCTGAAATTTAAGTTGGGATTCCTGATTTCATGCAAACAGTGTCAATTTTCATAGGATACGTTCCGAAAATCAACTCTGTTGTTTCATTTGCCGATTTTCTGCTCCGTAAATATGAAATATTCGGATGGTTCCTGGAACAAGCGCGTGAAAAAGGTTATTTACGGAATCTGGTTGATGAAAATGCGGTCGATTTACTGTCCCCAGAACGATTTTCTGTGGTAAATATCCATAGCATAGAACAATCCATGTTTACTTTAGGTTTGTTTTGGTTCCGAGTTGAGATCTGTTCGAGACGGTTCTAGCATAGACCATAGATCTGTGCTAGAACCGTCCCGTAAAGTTCTGAACTCGGAACCAAAACAAACCTAAAGTAAACATAGATTGTTCTATGCTATGGATATTTACCATAGAAAATCGTTCTGGTGACAGTAAATCGACCGCATTTTCATCAACCAGATTCCGTAAATAACCTTTTTCACGCGCTTGTTCCAGGAACCATCCGAATATTTCATATTTACGGAGCAGAAAATCGGCAAATGAAACAACAGAGTTGATTTTCGGAACGTATCCTATGAAAATTGACACTGTTTGCATGAAATTGGGAATCCCAACTTAAATTTCAGCCAATCGGGGATGATCTTAACAAAAACCTATATTTGAAATGCGAACCTTATCATGTCGAATTTGTTTTGAAATTCCCGTTCCCCAGTAAAAGTAAACTTCCTAAGTAAATTGTGGGTTGGCAACTTGGGCCGAAGTCGTCTATTGTGTAATACTAAAAATCTCTATGATTTCCAGTGGATTTCCCAGACCATATTGGAGAGATTGGTACACGAAATTGACGCCGTCAATAAAACGTTGGAAAAACATGGTCTGAACGATATTAAAATTGGAGAAATAGGTCTAGATCGTCTTCGTAAAACCGCAGACATGGTACCTGTTACCCATTTGGTACCTTCATTGAAGTCTCTTATTGCCTTCATGGAATTAAGCCCCAATCAAGAGTACCTCGTGAAAAGAATGCGTCAGCTAGTCAAAGGCGGATGTATGAGCGATTTCAGTTGGAATTCTGGTGCTAGCCATAATGGAAAACCATGGAATGATTCTCTTCCTACCGATTGTGCTGTGAGTATTATGAACAAAAATTGACAAATATCAACGTCATTTGTCCGATAGAATTAATAGGTTTCTTAATTAGGTTTCTTTCAGTTTCGAAGAAGTTTTTGTTGACAAACATAAAGTTAACTTGAAATACTACGGACAACTTTTGTTGTTCTCTTGTTGGTCTACAAACAAGAAAATTTGGTAAACCCGCAAGATTTCCCGTCGTCGAGATATTAAAAAGATATTTACATCATTGTATGCAGTGTGTTTTTCTGAATAAAAAATTTGAAATCGAACATAGGCGGTCTCCCTTAATTTGGACGATTTGGGCCCCCAAAGTTCCAAAATGAGTCGTTTTCAGGTCCCTTTTTCCACCATAAAAACGATCTCTCACTTGACCTGTATAGTTCACAAACCACCTTTGAACCTTCAACCAACAATAAGCAACACTTTTTTCCAAGAATAATCAATATTTAATGAAAAAACAATGAAATTACTGGACAACCACTTAATCTCTATTCCTTCTGATTTCGACTCAGTCTAAAAGTGAAGTTTGGCAATGGGGCGAATTTCATCGGTCGGAATCGTGCGTATTCGTGAATGACAGATTATTGCAGGCGAGAAAAATGAAATATCATGAAATATGTTTTTAGTTCTTACTGTTTACTGCGACACTCTAAATCTTCCAATAGGAGAATTCGTTTCTAATGAAATCTACAAGGTTGAAACACATAGAAATCGAATGAGAATATACCCTGATATATATTTCAACGTACATTTTTTTCATATGGGATAGGTCGCGCCCTTCCCAGATTTCCAATGAAATCGAGGTTATTATATAACCCATTTTATTGGAATACCCTGAATCTCATTCTAAATTGGGACCATCTCGAAGACACAACAAAAAACGAAGTAGATAACAACCTCCCTATTTTGAAGGGGATAGAAAGAAAGTTCAAACGAAAATATTGAGAGTGAAACCTGAAACAAATATTCTCAATGATTTTGTTTTGATGTTAGAATAACCACCTTTTCTTCAGTGACAGAAGCATTTTCCTTACAATCATATCCTTCGACTGTCCATCATTTCATATTTCCCGCCAGCAACTACTCGCCTGTCATAATACGTTGGCCAGCGATGAAAAGACGCTGTTGCCAAGCTCCGCTGTAACATTGAGAAGTATTTCGTAGAAATATAGGTTAAGTGGTTGTCTAATATTTTCACTTTTCTTCCTTTAAATAATGAATATTCTTGAAAGAAAGTGTCGCTATTCGTTGGTTGAAGGTTCAAAGATGATTTATGAACTAGATTTGAGATGTGAGAGATCATTTTTATGGCGGAAAAATGGATCTGAAAATGCATCAATTTGGAACTTTGGGGGCCCATATCTTCCAAACAAAGAGAGACCGCCTATGTTGGCCTTCATATTTTTTGTTCAGGAACTCACACTGTTTACAATGATGTGAATATCTCACTTGTAGCTTCGCGACGGGAAATCTTGCGGGTTTACCGAACATTTTTTTTGTCTTGACCTCAATAAGAACGGGATAACTCGTTTCTTCAGCTCCAATCTTTTTTTCGAAGGCCTTGTTACGAGTACATTCCGCTAAAATATTGGACTTTGACTGAAAAATATTACTTCCTCATTAATGATAAATATCTAAACAAGCGATGATCGCACAGAAAATTAATTGGTTGGTTTCGGAAAAGTGGATAAATTCTCCATAAGATTGAGCCATCATTTCTTCAAACAAAATCTGACGTGAATTATTAGAAGCGACATAAAAAGGGCTATTTGTGATTTTTTTGGAAAATCCAGTGCTGGATCGAAGATATTGGAGAACCACTAATTTAAAGCATGCCTTTTACAGAGTTTCAACTCAATCAAGCAATGCAATGCACCAATTCAAAATTTCGCTAAAAGTTGCGCGTCATTATACTCCACCTAACTGCCAAGCTTCAATCTAATCGTTTCAGTAGTTTCTGAAATAAAAAATAAATAATTTCAAATTGCTATAACTCCGAAACTGTTCGACCGATTAACAAACTTGCGCGACCTACCTTGAAAGTTTCAAATCGCGAGCTCACTC
The DNA here is from genome assembly GCA_958510865.1 of Myrrha octodecimguttata. NCBI lineage: Eukaryota > Metazoa > Arthropoda > Insecta > Coleoptera > Coccinellidae > Myrrha > Myrrha octodecimguttata. Next base: position 74,384,787 of record OY294059.1, on the reverse strand, counting down.
CTTTCGATAGTTATCGTGTATTCGTCGTTTCACACTAATTTCTGGAAAAAATTCGAGAATTACAGACATTCGGACAAAACGATAGCACGATAGCAAGCAAAATGGCTCTGGCCAAATAAGTGAAGTTGCCTTTCCCTTTCTTGCCAGCTGGTTGGCCATTTCGCTACCATACACTCAAGATGCGACTAGGCACTCAGAGAAGGTTGACCTCGTCTTTTTAGAGCATGTTGAGTGAGATCAGGCTCTCCAAGACTACAGATACTATCTGTATTCTTCTTACCAAGATATCATGATTTCACTGCAGTACTCTTCTCGAATTTTCATCAGTTGTCTAATGTCTTCAGTCCTCATTGTTTCTCCAGCAGCGGCTTCAAAAAACCATTTGAATGTCTCTTCAATTTGAAAGTAATGATGTTAACTTCTACATGTCCTTTCACTCTGAAAACATCAAATCATCAATCGACCATCAAGTCCCCTAATTATTTTGCATTTGCAGATCATAATGCATTTGTTGGCCACTTACCTGGACACTCAACTGATGCCCCTGCCTAGTGCACCTGATATAAAGCCATTCAGTGGCTATCACTACATCAAGTGTAATGAAAAGGTTCCTAAACTGGACGAGTCTACAATCTTCATCCATCAAGTGTCAGAAAAACCTCCTCATTTTAGGATAATTGTTGGAGAAAGAGTTTATGAGATGGGGAAAGTAAGTATTGAATAAGCTTCATTCACAAATGTACATGAGTGATGGATATAATTTCCAGGGTTACAACAATATGTTTCACAGCATTCTTTTCTTCCTATATCATATAAACAAATTAGGTCAAGGAATGATAGGACGGGTAAATTTAGGAAGAGCTGGAGTAAACATGTTATGGATTATTGACCAGTAGTGATAATAGATGTAAATATAGATGAAGATTATTTTTGTGCTTGGAAAGACAATTTTTTCATATTTGTTTTTTTCCTTTTAACCTTATCCCATTTTAGAGATGGACAACTCGAGCTATCTAGCTCGATTTACTCGAGTTACGCTTCGGACGAGTCAGCTCGACTTGCTTTTGAATGAACTCGAGTCAACTCGAAAGCAATTCGGATCTAGAGTTCAGCACCCGACTCGATGCGTAGAAATCACGATTTCGTGAGACGTCGGTGCCTCCCGTCGTCGATGTCGATCGATACAGCTCGAGTTGGTTGGTGTTGGTGGTAGTGGATCGGCAGTCGGAAATAGTTCGATCTGCTCGATGCAGTTTTATTTTACTTCAGTTCAGTCTGGATCGATCTCGACAGGGTGTTGTTCTATTACGGATGAATTTAAATTGACTGCCTATAAACGAAAATATTTTTGCGTCGTGAAGGGGGTGATTTAAGACCAGAGTTGGATTGATTAAACTTTATTCATTTATTTATTGACAATGGTCCCCTTTTCGATATGAATATTATGTTATAGTCAATTTTGAGAGGTGTGATATTTTAGAACTTTTTTCACAATAAATCCGTTGTTTATTGAAGTTGGGCACTAACATTTAAACCCTTAATCTTCAATTAAATTATTCCTCATATAAAAGTAAAATGTAATTAAATACGTTATATGTGAGTCAGCTGTTAGCGAGACTCATAAAAGTTCTAACTTCCGAGTCCCGATTCTACAATTCCTTCCAATATCTATTCCTACTCACTCCGAGTAGATCAACATCGGGGCATCGAGCCTCGAGTCGGCGAACGAATCAGTGTCGAGGCCCGACTCGATGGGACCCAACTCGACTCCATACGAAGGCGAATCGCTGGCGCGGAAGCATAAGCACCGAGTCGAGTCAGCTCGAGTTGGCCATCGATTCAACTCGAGTAGATCGAGTTGAGAAATCGACGACTCGTCCCATCACTATCCCATTTCAAATCGAATATTTCATGCATTTGATCACAACGTTAAGTCTTATCATTCAGGAAGAAAGTACAATTAACGGTTTCTGCATTTAACTGTGGGGAAGAGTCGTAATATACAAAAATTTGTTCAAATTCGTTGCCGAAGCGGTAACGTTTTGACCCCGCAACACGCATTTTTACTTCCCGATGGAAAGATTTGGCGGTTTTCTTATCATACGGTCCTCAAGAAATTTTGCATGAATCTCAAGTTACCATTTTGGTTTATTATTTGATGAAATCAAATAATAAACCTTAGTGATCGACCAACAAACAAAAAATTTTAACCCCCCCTGAAAATTTCACAGTTCACGTTTTGGAGTATGTAGATTTGAATGAACGAAAAAAAAAAAATCCGTCCGTTGTCCAGAGCTTTTCTCGGAAAGTACTGAACCGAAATCCGTGAAACTTGGTAGAAAAATCATGTGTCGCTCGGGATTGATCCTCCAAGCTTTTCAGCAGGATTGGTGTACCCTAAGGGCTTAAAATTGGGGGTTGGAGGGAAAAAAAATTATTTCTCGGAAACTTACCTCCGAATTTTTGTGAAATTCTCAACGTTGATTACTGTTGCATAACTCAACCTAAAAAATTTTACCCGGATGATATCCGACCAGTAGTCTCTGAGTTATAAAGAAAAATGCTGCAAATTTCCAATAATCCCGAGAATGAATCATCGCATTCGGTTCTAAGATTGGAATTTAGTGAAATAATCGGTTAACTTTTCATCCAGAATCATATATCTGAAAGTAGATGAAAAGATTGTTACCAAATTTTCAACATATATTGAGAAATTTCGAACGGATTCGTTAATTATTTTATAAACACAATGTGCAAATGCCCTATCGATGTTCTCGACAATTTCATAATCGTTAGTAGTTCAAATTAAATATTTTTGGGCTTCTCTCCTAATATCTGAAACATAACTACAAAAACTCGGATAACAATTATTATTTATAGATATCACCCTGCGAATTACGGGATTAAACATTAAATTTCTTCATGGAGCTCAATTATATCTTAAATAAAACTTATATATTATTCATAAATCATTGGTTTTTCACAACCCGAAAACTGATTCCATGAAAAAATTCATTTGAAACATTGAAATCTCAATAAATACTCTTGTGTAACTGAATAACCCATTCACATGCAGAACGCGAATTAAGAAGCGTTATTTAAAATAATGAATATTTCCAAAATATTCGGTCGATCGGAGGTTTCCATCAATTTTGGATTGCTTAGTACAATTATCGTCAACATGTGGATATCGGCTACTGGTTTCAATCGAAATCCAATATTTTTCGTACTGAGACTTTGAAATAGGGGTGAATATAAAAGATAATGGGCATGTATATGATAAAACAAATTGGAGGATATATGCAAACAAATCAATTAACAAACCGGAAATCTCATCAATTGTCGAGAATCTAATACTAAGGGTACTGGGGACCGTAGACAAGAATACTCCGCATGTTTCAACATCCGGTGGTCCGCAAACTACTTGTTTGAATTGAAGGTTTTTACATTAAACAGACGTTGGGATTTGACACCCTCTTAGTTGAGTGTATCTGACAACTATACGGAACGAAATTTCTCTTTTAGAATTATTCAGTCGAATTCAACCTTGAGAGGTTCACGATATATTTGATTTTTACAGAAAAGTTATTGAAAATAACTTTAGGTCTTCAGTTTGTGTATTGGATATTTTGTGAATCAAGTGAACTCTTATCGGATATATGCACTGTGGAAAAATTTTTTTCAGATAAGTTGCACAGGACGGGTGAGTTTTTTTCATTTTATTGATATTTTTCAGAACAAAGTTGAATCCTAGTAGGAATCACATCCACACATTTAATATTAGCGGAAAATCTTGAATTTTGTTTTACGTATTTGTTGTTAATTTGAGAGTTTAAGTTAATTTTCCCGAAAGTTTCTCAAGAAATACTAACGCGATCAAATTGAAACATCATAACTAGTTGTGAAATATCGACGCTCAATTTGATGCATGATTTCGTGAGAATTGTATTGGAAAAAAATTGAATTTTTTCTAAACATTTTTTTCGGAAGCTATTCATTAAAGTTCAATATAATTTGGTACAGGTCTTAGTCAACATTTTGAAACCATTTTTATTTGCAGAGATATTGGCGGAAAATTTTGTGGCCATTTTAAATTTTGAGGTTATTTCCCTTATATGTCAAAAGGCGCAAACGCTTTCTGATTTGAATTTCATTTCTATTTGTGTAATACCGACAAGCAAATTCAATAAGTAATATCGTGAAGATCGTACTGGCAAAATGTTAGTAAAAAATATTTTTCGAAAATTTAACTTAACTTTAACGAAAGAAACAACATAGTGACTTGACCTTTGTAAAGTAGTTTTTTAAGAAACTCAACACCAAGATAATTTTCTCTTCAACTCCAATATTTCATAGGAAATGTGATTTGGAATGAAAAATATTTAAGATTTTTATGAATAACATCCTCTAGGCTTAATTATAAAGTAATTCTTTCAATTCTTTCCAGCAAAATTTTCGTTATATGTTGATACCTTAGTGAATAGGTTTATCTACCATATTTCGGGAATATATTTAGATGAGACAGACAACATGGATACGGTAATTGATTATATCGGTGACAGGACTGATAATTCTGATGATCAGTCGGACATAAAAACTCCATCTCATTGTCGTAACTCGACAGATTTGTCCCCAGATAATTAGGGAATACGGCCCTGTGCGACCACCTGCATTGGTCTCACTTTTCGAGCGAGCTAAGGCGGTTCGCCCTTCAAGTGATTTTGTGCTTTATTATAAACATAGACATATTTAGGCATGTAAGATTTATCCTTGGGGATATTTGAAAATTCCAGACATAAGTCGGGATCGGAATTGGAAGCGATAAGCTTGAGGTCGAAAACGCCGAGGCTCGGCTCAAATATTTAAAATAGGTTTTTTTACGTTTTTGTTCATATTTTCACACGATCGATTATCGATTAAATATTTCACATGAATTTCTTCATGGAATTGATTTTCGTTTGGTGAAAAACCAATGAATTATAAATAATATATACGATTGATTTGAGATATCAATGGTATTGGGTTATTAAACTGAGAAAATAATAAACCCTTGTGTAAAATTTGCAGCGTTTTTCAATTACTAGATTTCAATTCGATCCGATTTGTATTTTTGGAAAAGAAAAATTTTTAAGCTTAACCATTGTCTACGGAATCACTGGGCGAATTTCATCCATTCACTAAGTCTACTTTTGTAATTAAACTGACAACCTACTACACAGATATCGAGTCTCTAAGTCGTTTCTTTCTTCAATTATTGCGACTGCGGCTGGCCTAATCGCCGATATTAAACAAAATAACTTCTTCTTAGAGACTTGATAATAGTAAAGTAGGTTTAGAGTTTAATTAAGAAGGCCGCATTCGCGGTGAAATCCACCCAATGATTTCGCATTTATAAATTCATGAGGACTTGGACGTAGTTATCAGTTGTTCCAATAGCAATAAAAACTGGTCTAAATATATATTGTCTCTTTCGAAAGTTTGGAGTGCATATTTTCGAAACTGAGATAGACCGCTAAGTTTTGAGTGCAGATTTATGTACATATCAAACTGTATATAAACCAAAAATCAAATTTCTATTCGCAAGATGATAAAACTTTAATAATATTCATTTGAAATTGCTTGCGCTAGGTGGGAGTATGGCCAGTTGAGATAAGTGGAATGATTTTTTAATTTCCCACATTTCACAGTGGGCATTATTCCAACTATGTATCGATGGGCATTTGCTATACTCCATCCACTTTTATAGTCTTCGGGTTGGCCATGAGATTCTGACACATTTCACCGTGTATATTTTGAAAATGTTAGGTTATAGTCATTTTCCTGTCAGATAACTACGCAACGCTATCCTCGACATAGGGGTCGTAACAATTATATATTTTTCAGAATGTCAATTTACTTCGGAAAAATAATTAATTTAGGAAGATATGTTAATTCAATAAATGTTTGAGAAACTTTTTTTCTCCGTTACTGGAAATATTTCACGTATATGAACTGGTTGGAAGATTCGTTATGCTATTTTCAAAAGAAAACGAGTTGAAATTGTAATTAGAAATAATGGATACTAGTAGTCGGCTACTTTGTGATAGTTCATTTGAAAGAAGAGTAAAAGTACCCAAATAACCTGGCAGTAAAACTTGTTAACGAATAGACTGACCTATGGAATTCCCAACTTTGTGAAATTCACAAGAAATAAACCTACAGAAGACATTTAACTACCTTGTTTCACAACTTGAAATACCTAAGTTTGAACATATATATATATATATATATATATATATATATAATAACATAATCACAAGGACGAATATCCGTCGATAAATCAACAAATATTCCCCCTTGATCAGAGCTAATCACCCAATCAAGGAGGAATATTTGTTGATTTATCGACGGATATTCGTCCTTGTGATTATGTTATTTATTACTACTGGAGCTCTTTCTTCTCCATGAAACCATTTCCTATATATATATATACATCCCTAATCATTATGGACTCTAACCGTATTCCAACCTTATGGCCTCTCTGTGCTGGAGATGTGGTAGCTTCGTACAATTTCATATATATTGAATAAAAATGCATTTCCTGCACTTCTGTGCAAACGAGAATACCGTAGCATTAAAATTGAAACATACGATTCTTTATCACTGTCCTAACATTGTTACCTCTCTACGACTTGCTATCATTAGCGCTTCCTGTATACAATATTCATTCGAACTGCGTACATTGAAGACTCACATGATGTACATTAAGGCGTCATCCAATGTTGCCAAATGTGGTCAGTCTACATTCTGCTCTCTGAGAAGACGTAATACTGTTCTTTTCATTAAATGACGTAATTTTTTAAGCCGAATTAATTGAACCTCGTTCAGATGCTACGGTATTCGAATTTATAGCTTTGTTGATGATATTGAAAAATCGAAATAAAAGTATTCTTCTATAGTTGCATTGAGACTGATTTGGAAAATCCTTTTTAATCGACTTAAAAAGGCGTTTGGAGATCCTGAAAATTCGTATACTTTATTCGAGCATATGTTCCTTACTCATAAGCCAATTTTTTTTTTCGATTGCTTTCAGTATTACTTAAAGGTAGTACTATTCGATCATAACATATACAGATTGTTCCATAAAAACATGGACAATTTTTCAGCTGTAAATCAGAATTTTTCTGTTGCGAATTTGAAAGCTAATATCTTCCCACATACGACCAGATATTTATAGTAAAATCATACAAGGTGGCTCAGAAATTCAATATGTATAATCATCCTTTTATCGCAATCAGCGACCAGCAGTTTTATTGGAAGATTTCGAAGGTTTTTGCTTCCACATATAACAGTTACGGTGAAATATGCTGGGTGTCCCTGAAAGACAACTTGCATAATTAACTTATTGATAAACTTATTTCGACTTCTTAGTACGGCTTCGTGATGGACCTATTCTTACTTGAAATGTACAGGGTAACGAAAACAACCTAGAAAAACACTGACTTGAAGTCGGCAGTATCTGCGCGCATGTTAAAATGAGATGATCGCTTTGGCAACAAATTTGCACATGCACTCAAAATCTGTTGACTTCACGTCACTGCTTTTTCAGGTTTTTTTACTTATTTCGGTAAAAACGAAGATACCGAGGGAGAAACCACGAAACTTGACATATTTTTTCCCGATATCTTCGAAAATTATGATCGTATCCAACTGAAAGTTGGTACACTGCTGTGAAGTATGGTGCCTTTATTATCAGTCAAATTATTTTTTTTGAATGTGAGGAACAGTTCAAAAAAAAATGTTGGAAAAAATCTCGAAAATTTTTTAATCAAATTTACCAACAGTGTGATCTCAACTGAATTTCGCAAAAAGTTGCGCATCGTTATACTTCATCCAACTTCCAAGTTTCACTAACACTGAAATAACTTCGAAATTTCAGAAGGCTCTTACTACTAAAACGTTCGGCAGATTTCGCCCATTAACGGACATAACCGTCGCATTTCAAAATACATCCAACCCTGGTCCTTAGGATTCTTCATACGACCGTTATCGTGCATGCAGACGGCCAACCAGCCAGAATCGATTTTGACACCGGATTCGTCATCAGTGAGTCCAACTTATTCGTTTGAGACCATTTTCGGCTAAAAATTTGAAAATCACAGACATTTGTGCGAAACTATAGCTTTCTGTTCTTTTAAACATGAGCGCAAAAATATAAAACTGATGGTATTTTCAATTGATTACTTTCATATCCTTATCGGAAAATTGCAAAAGTCATATCCTTCCTCAGACGACAAGTACATACAGGGTATCCCAAAAAATTAATTTGCATAATATTCTGATTTGTTAAAGTATTTTGATGATTCCTGAAGCGATTGTCTCGATGAGGTTTTCAGGGGGTGTTATTTAAACATAAAATATACAAGACATCCAAAAAAGGGAGATGTTTCTCTCAAATGGCAAGCAAGATTTTTGCGTGCATATTCTAGCGAACAGCGTTGTATCGTTTTACCAAATTGCCGGTAGTGGTAATTTTTCACCCAAAAGTTAACATTAGAATCAAAACTTCAATTTTCAGTCTCATCAGCTCCTCATTTTCGGAGGTGTTGGGATTGAAATATAACGAATTTTGTCCTTTGTACTGAACCGTTTTTGCGCGCATGTTCTAGGGGAACAGCGTGCTATCGTTTTGATCAAATGTCTGTAATTTTGGATGATTGAGCCGAAAATGGTCTCAATCGACTAGGTTGGACTCACTGATGACGAATCCGGTGTCAAAATCGATTCTGTCCGGCCGGCCGGCCGGCCGTAGACACGATAACTGTCGAACGAAGTGAGCTAGCAACTTGAAACTTTCAGGGTAGGTCGCGCATTGGAATGCCGCGGTTAAGTTCGTTAATGGGCCAAATCGATCGAATAGTTTCGGAGTTATAGGCATTTGAAGTTTTGAAGTTATTTATTTTTTATTTCAGAAACTACCTGAGCGATTGGATTCAAACTTGGCGGTTAGGTGAAGTACAACGACGCGCAACTTTGAGTCAAATTTCGTCAGGATTATATTGTTGGTTATTTTTAAAAAAAAATTTTTTCGAAATTATTTTTCCAAAAAAATTTTTTTTTCGGAAACCATTTATCATATCCAAGAAAAATTATACTCACGCTTTAACCTTCTAATTTCACAGCAATGCACCAAATTTCAGTTCGATACGATCATAAGTTTTGGAGATATCGGGAAAAAATATGTCAAATTTCGAGGTTTTCTTCTCGATATCGTTGGTTTTTTCGGTATAACTCGAGAAATACTGATTCAAGCCTGATTAAACTTCACAGCTAGTTTTAAGACGCTGAAAGACAACTTTATGCAAAATTTCGTAATAATCGGGTAATTAGAACAATTTGAAAAAAAAATTTATATGATTTTCTCATCATATCATCCTCATTAAATTCTGTATGAAACTTCGAACTGTTATTTTCGATGAAGTACTGGATTTCAATTCGATCTGATCTGTATTTTTGGAAATATTGGAAAAATAAAATTTTGATTGGGTATATCTACGGAATCATTGGGTGGATTTTACCCATTCACGAATTCGGCCTTCGTAATTAAGGTCCAAACCTTCTCTACAAATATCGAGTTTCTAAGTTGTTTCTTTCGGAAGTCATTGTGTTTACGCAGTCGGCCGTTAGGCTGACCGTAAACACAATAACTTCCGGAAGAAACGACTTAGAAACTCGATATTTGTAGAGTAGGTTTGGGGCTTAATTACGAAGGTCGAATTCGTGAATGGGTAAAATCCGCCCAATGATTCCGTAGATAAACCCATTCAAAATTTTATTTTTACAATATTTCCAAAAATAGAGATCAGATCGAATTGAAATCCAGTACTTCATCGAAAATAACAGTTCGAAGTTTCATACAGAATTTAATGAGGATGATATGATGAGAAAATCATAAAAATTTTTTTTTTCAAATTGTTCTAATAACACGATTATCACGAAATTTTGCATAAAGTTGTCTTTCAGCATCTTAAAACTAGCTGTGAAGTTTAATCAGGACTGAATCAGTATTTCTCGAGTAATACCGAAAAAATCAACGATATCGAGAAGAAAACATCGAAATTTGACATATTTTTTCCCGATATCTCCAGAACTTATGATCGTATCGAACTGAAATTTGGTACGCGCGCACGTTCAAATTCGTTGCTGAAGCGGTCATCTACATTGAACATGCGCGCAAAAGTTGCTGCCTTCACGGCAGTGCTTTTCGAAATTTTTATTTTTGGATTAACTGATCATGATGAATCTAGGTAGCAGAACAGAACAAATTTTTTTTTTTGGATATTTCATATTTTGTGAACAATCAGCCTTGTGAAATTTCGCATGGACCCTCATGCTGTCATTTTCCAATCGAGCACTGAATTGTATTCGATCCGATCTGTGCTTTTGGAAATAGTAGGAAAATAAAACTTTGAATGAGTATTTCTACGAAATTATTGGGTGAAATTTACAACTTCGCTGATTCGGCCGTCGTGATTAAGGTTCAAATATTTTTTTATTCACTACACAAGTATTAAGTCCCTTAGTTGTTTCTTTTGGATGTTATTGTGTCTGCGTTCGACAATTAGACTCACTGTTATAACCATTACTTCCCGAAGAAATTACTTGAAAAATCGAATATTTGTAGATTAGGTTTCGGATTTAATCACGAAGGTCGAGTTCTTCATTCATTCAAATCCGCCTGGAGATGCCTTAGGAATAAACCTTTTCAAAATTCGATTTCCCCAATATTTCCAAAAAAACAGATCGAATCGAATAGAAGTTAAATACCTACTGATCGAAAATGATAGCTAGAAACTCTTAATGCAGAATGTCGTGAGGACCATATGAATAGAACATACCAAAATCTTTCAATCAAGAAGTAGAACAGCGTTTGGCGGGCTCAATACATGAGTAGGTAGGCTGAATACGAACGCAAAAGTTACTGTCCTCACATAAATCCTTTACTAAAGTTTCCATTGGAATGTTAGAAAAGCAGTAGCCTTTCAAATGGACAAGATATTTATGGTGAAATATATCGGTTAATTCGAATAGTTCACTTGTTTACTTACCTATTTCAATGAGTTTTCGTGTTTTGTTTCCGCTGCTTTCATTTCAGAGCAAAATAAGTAGGTTCTTTCAAAAAGCAAAATTTTACCTCTATAATTTTGAGTCTGCACCATTCTTATTGTTGAAGTGGTGGGGTCGCACCATACTTGTATCGAGAGGGAAACTTTATATTTGGTATAGCATCGATTTGTTTTAAAATTTTATTTTTACTCATGGCTGATCGTAGACACAATAACTTCCGAAACAAACAACCTAAGAATTCGATAATGCTACAGCAGGTTTGGACCCTAGTTACGAATACTGGATTCGTGAATGTGTAGAATCCACCTAATGATTCCGCAGGATCAAAACTTTAGAATTTCAAAATTTGCTTTCTCAATATTTCTAAAAATACAGAGTCGATCGAATTGAAATTCACTACTAAATAGAGAAAAGACAGCTTGAAGGTTCATGCGGAATTTCGTGTGGAACATTTGATTAGCAGATCGCCAAGTTATAATATTAATAGATTTGAAAAATATGTATTTATCAGTTGATCCAATCAAACTATCATCACGCACAAATTTGTTCATCGGTATTCGCCAACTAGTTATCAAATTTCATTGAGATCGAATCAGTGTTTTTTTCGAGTTATTTCGGATACATCATGATAATAATAATAATAATATTTTTTAATAATATTTTTCTTCTCAACGATACCTAGAAAACAACTAGGAAATTTTACATATTTTTTGCAATATCTTCGATCTACGATCAAACTTATACCGATTGAAGGATATTTGAGAGGATTTTGCATGTTTTTATGTGATTTCGAGGTTTTCACTGAAGAAAAACTATTGAAATCAAATAAAAATTGATATTTGTAAAAAACGCCTCTGCAAATTGCGGGATTCGAACTATTTGTCAAGGAAAAATTCCTGGAAAAATTAATGCCTAATTAACTATAACGGAATAATGTAAACGATGAAAGAAGTGTACTGTTACGTTTCGAAGTCAATATGTGACCATCACCAACACGAAAATTTGTAGAATTATTTTTTCACGAAATAATTAAAAAAAAATCAAAACAAAGTTGATAGCTTCCATTGTTTCGATATTGTTCATTACTATACAACTCTATTTCTATCAACTGCCTTGACGAACCCGCAATCCGCAAGGGCGTTCTTCTTCAGATGGCAACATCAAAACATTGAAAACCCTGAATGGGTTGCTGAAGTAACAGAAAATTATTTCTGCATTACTTGAACAGACTGGATTCATTTAGAGAAAACATTTCCATTCAGGTATGCATTGCAATTAAATTTTGAGCTGATTATCAAGTCAAGTATTATTACCAACTATGTTTTTTTGGGTATGCCGATTGATTCCAGGTGAGGAATTTTTTCCAGCAAATCTTCATTTTTTGATAACTATTTGTGGTTATTTTTCATGAAGAAAGGGTCTAAATCATAAGTGATCGTTAATTTAGCCATATATCATTACCCTTCAATGTATCTCACAGTTATCAGAAATATCCCCTGTGTCAATACACAGTCCATCTACTACGTTGGCCTTTTAGCCATATTGTACCTGCTTATGGAAGTGTCAAGGTGCCTATATACTGAACTACAACACAGAAACACATCAAACTGAACTGAACTGAAGAAAGGTCTATTTATTTATAATAATCAAATCAAGTGCACAAAATATACTATCTTGATCGTTAAAAATTCTAGAAAAGCACAGTGAGGAGCTTTCACGCGCTTGTTCGAATTTGTAGCCAAAGTAGTTTCCTGTTCACATACTGAACCCGCCAATAGCAACTTCACTTCCTGAAGGAAAGATTAGTCTTATTTTTATATGGTGGTTTTGAAGAAATTTTGCATGAACCTGAAGCTACCATTTTTCGATTGAGTAGGAAATTTAAGTTCGATCCAATTGAAAATATTGAAGAATAAAACATTTTTAAATGGAAATCTTCATCTACAGAATCATTTGGCGATTTTAACCCATTTACATATTTGACTTTCGAAATTAAACCGAAAACGAAGGCCTAATTTTCAAATTTTCATTTTCTCAATATTTCTAAAAATGCAGATCGTAGCAAATTAAAATCCAGTACTCCAGTTCAGATCTGATCTAGTTAGTTTTTCATGAGCTATTAAGTAACCCCAAAAACAACCACGAAATTTTGCATATACCTTTCCAATATCTCCTGAAATAAATACCATATTATCAAACATTTTAAACAATTTCGCCGAATATTTTTTTGGAATTTGTGCCAAATTCATTGAACTCTGATCAATGGTTTTCGAAAATGCAATTTTTCCCGAGAAAAATTTGAAAAATTTCCAAATTTTTTTTCATATTTTACCATTAAAGTTATCATATTACGCGGCAGTATTTCGAAACAAGTTACGTAGTAACAATCTGATCGCCCCATTATTTCTTGAGATATTAGGCAAATAACCTCAACATTTCGAAGAATATCGAAATTTACATATTTTTCCCTATATCTCCGTGAATAAATATCACAACAATGTTTCTATATGGTCAGTGCCAAATTTCACGTAAATCTCATCAATGACCCCGAAGAAAGAATATCCAACAAAAAGTGATTTTTTGAAATTTCTGAACGACTAGATCCACACGAAATTTCACATCGAATTGCACGTTGGCATTCTCTAACTTATCACAAGGTTTCAATCTGATGGCTTTTGTACTTCTTTAGATATTGAGGAAATTACATCAAATAACAAAATTTGACATATTTTTTTCAGTTTCTTCAAAAATGAATATCGGATCGAACTGAAATTTGAAATATTGTTGTTCAATACTGACGCTCAGGTATGTGCCGCATCTCATTTCAATCCGATCAACAGTCTCCGAGGAAAATATCCTAATAAACATTTTTTTCAAATTTCTAAGGACTGAGTCCCACATAATTCTCAATTTGTTGCACGATGGTATTCTCGAACTGATTACAAAGTTTCAATCTGGTAGAGGCATTAGATAACAGTAAATTAACCTCAAAATTTTATATTGGTATAACTCCGAAACTTTTAGGACTATAACGCCCACCAACGAAATTAACCGAGATATTCGGGCTACAAAACGAACCAGAAAACTGAAACAGTCTAGTTCCTTCCTTCAAAACTTAGAGCATACTTATACAGCCAGCCGGACGGACTGACGGACAGAATTGAACTTGACCACGGACTCTTCATCAGCGAGTCCAACCAAGTCGTTTGGAACCGTTTTCGGCTCAAAACTAGAAAATTTCAGACAGTTAGACAAATCGATAATGCTGTTTTCCAGAACGCTCGTGTTGAAAGTAAGTATATCAGACCAAAATATCCCATAAAATATAAAATCACAAGACAATTCCTTTCCTTTTCCCCATGCATTTCAGAATATTGTTAGTCCTCCAGCAGTCTCTTTCAACTGTCAAAACTTCTCGTAACCTTTGAGGAAACAAATGCAAAATTATACATTTTTTTTCAATATCTCTAAAAACGACCAACAATTCATGTATGCGCTCAATATTCTCCCGAATACATTTGTAGTCATCCGAACTATGGATTATATAAAAAATCTTGAGATCGCTGTTGAAAAGCAGCTTTCAACTCTCTATCGTATCATCATTTAATCATAGACACAATTTTGCATGAACATTCACGCCTATATTTTTTAACCAAGTACCTATCGGATTTCAATTCCATCAGATCTGTATTTCCGAAAATAGTTAGAAAATAAAATTTCAAATTGATACATCTGTGAAATAAATGGTATGCTTCCACACGTTCATGATATTGACCTTTCCGTTTTAGCCCTACAAAATTCCAGTCTCTCAGCCATACATAATTCTACTGATATATCGTTCGAAATTCTACTTTCGCGATGTTTTTAAATATACAGAACTAATCAAACTCAAACCAAGTAACTATTTGAAAAAGAATGGCGTGAAGGTTCATGTGCAATTTAATAAGAATCATAGGATAAGAAGGTCGCAAAATAGTTTTTCAAAAATTGAGCTGCCTGATCGAATCTACTTAATTACGAATTTCCATAATCTCAGTGAAAAGTACCTGTAAACCAGCTACATATTTTTTTTCAAAAATAAACTACAATTTTTGCGAATCAATTCTACCGAAACGTTAAATATCCCACCAGCGGAATGCGAGCTTATTCCAATTCAGATCCTCTATGAGAATACTCCCAGCGAAGCGATGTTCGATATACGTTGCAATGTTGCCATCTCAAAGAGTCCTCAATATGCCCGACATGGTACTCGATATACTCCATATGTATATTCCATCCACGCCCCTGGCGGCAAAGTGCCGAACTAAAAATATACGAATTTAACAAATTCCGTACATTAGCACCTCACACAAAAACGTTAATAGCGCTGTTATCTTAAAAACTGGGGTTGATTTATGCATGGTATGGAGTTGGGTTTTTCTCCTTGGATCTAGAGATGTGCACCATTATCGAATCGATGGCCTGTACGAGGAGAAAAAGGCGAAAACATTAGGGCGTCAGATATACTGAGTCCGTAATTCGGATGAGTCCGTTGTGAATGGAGTTGGCATTGATACTGGGGCCGTAATGATACAAGGATATATATATATATATATATATATATATATATACTATTTGGATTGGTAATAGTCGTAATGATATATAAACTTCGGTTAAAGGCTATCCGACTAGTTGGATGTTGGGGCAAAATGAAATGTCAATTTGCTCGTATACTCTATATTTCGTCCCTAGTTTGGGACATCTTCAGGAGCAACTACAAAATAAAACATTACACTTGTAGACGATATTACTACAGTTAGTGTTTTTTGACAGGACTTACGAAGCTATGACACAAATCTACTGGCCAAAGAGAGATCTAATTGTGGTCCTATGGTAATATTCATCTCATATATTGACTTAAAATAAAAACATAAAAAGCAACAAAAAGCACCACTCAACAACAACATTCAGCGAAGTTAGCTGACAGATCGTCAACCACAGAATCTGTGATCTATGGTCTATGCTAGAACCGTCCCGAACAGATCTGAACTCGGAACCAAAATAAACCTGAAGTAAACATAGATTGTTCTATGCTATGGATATTTATCATAGAAAATCGTTCTGGTGACAGTAAATCGACCGCATTTTCATCAACCAGATTCCGTAAATAACCTTTTTCACGCGCTTGTTCCAGGAACCATCCGAATATTTCATATTTACGGAGCGGAAAATCGGCAACCGAAACAACAGAGTTGATTTTCGGAACGTATCCGATGAAAATTGACACTGTTTGCATGAAATCAGGAATCCCAACTTAAATTTCAGCCAATCGGGGAGGATCTTAACAAAAACCTATATTTGGAAGGAATTATCTGGTTTGAAGAGCCGAGGCATGTTTTACGGTTATTTATAAATAATGTGAACCTTATCATGTCGAATTTGTCCTGAAATTCAAGTTCCCCAGTGAAAGTAAACTTGCTAAGTAAATTGTGGGTTGGCAACTTGGGCCGAAGTCGTCTATTGATTGATCTACTTCAAGTACCTTGAGACACAACCTTGATTTACGACCCAAAGAATTGTTCGCCCGTCTTCCAACAACAAAAAAATATCGCTTTCACTTTGACTGGCTGTCACTGTTGAGAACAAAATAAACCCGGTTGATCCCTCTATTCTTTATTTCGTAATTTCATTGAGTTGCTAGTCCACACAATATCATCGAAACGACGTTGTGCAGCTTGCACCTCATTTACAGAGGGATATATTTTCATACTTGTTGGAGTGGAGTGGATATCAAGAAGCTACAGCAAAAGAAATCAAATTTTCAATGCAAGGTTTCAATTATTTTGAAAGAAGGGAGGTTTGTTAATTCAGAATTTATAGTATAATTATTTATATCTCATGTACAGTTAAATAAATTAATAATTAAAGGCTATCTGATAAATAGGGTATGAAGATCATTGGACTGAATTCCCTGTGCCACATGTGCTGGTGTTGTAGAATATAGTCTAATTGGAAGAGTCCACACCATTGTTTCAATAGCCACTTCAGATGGTGCTTGCCAATTACTAACAGATTTCATACTTTCATATTTAGAGGATGCAATTGTGACAAATTCAAAATGTAAATTCCATTTGAGATTAACTGAAAAACATTGAAAGTTAGTATTACATAGACAGCAATAAACACCTAATGAAAATTAGTCTTCTGCTTTACTAGAAGTCAAAGTTGTCACGCACGTATATTACCTTGTATAAAATAGTTTCAAATTGGCATTGGTGAAATTTATTTTAATACAGATCTAATTATATCGAAATCATTCATCTTTCCATACAACTAGGGTAATACCGCTCCAATATAGATGAAACCTATTGAAATGGTGATAAACAACATTGTGCAGTCTTTCCTGATAATTGCGTCATTGAAAGAATAAAAAAAAAATTCGGCATTTTTCTTGAAATTTTTTTTGGAAAATTCAACAGATTCCATAGAAAATTTGCACATACCTCGAACCCCCCATATTTTATAACAGTCGACTAAATTTGAATTTTATTCGATTTCAGTTTTTGGAGATAAAAATAAATTCAAATTCAGTGGTTTTTTCCTCGGTATCGTTATTTCCGGAATAACTCAAAAAAATACTTCCTTAGCCTTAATGAATCTTGGTAAGTTGTTGAGAAATGCTTATGCGTAGATTTGTTTGAAATTTCGTGGTGAAATTTTTTTCAAAAATTCCCAAAACTAAAATTTTTCTGAAATAATTCATCAGATTTCGGATAAACCTCGCACATACCTTGAACCCCATATTTCTCAACTGTGCAACGAATTTCACTTTGATCCGATTCAAATTTTTGGAAACATTGGAAAAAATATCTCAAATTTGGTGGTTTTTGCGATCAAACTTCGCAACTAATTGAAAATGCTGATGCTGACCTTATGCGAAGATTGTTGGTCCTTTATAGTTAGGCCTTAAGGACAATCTTTAACACTCCCAGATGAAACGATTTAGAAACTAGAAAAATACTTGTAGAGTAGGTTTGGGGCTTAATTATAGTAGGATTGATGATTAAAAAGTAAAATAACTTATTTCCGCTTTATATATTTATTTTCACAACAATTGTTTCGTCATGATAACATGACTTCGTCAGGTGAGTATGGTAACTGTTACCATACTCACCTGATGAAGTCATGTTATCATGACGAAACAATTGTTGTGAAAATAAATATATAAAGCGGAAATAAGTTATTTTACTTTTTAATCATCAAGATGAATTTCCGACAAGTAAAGACTGAGACAATCAAGTATAGTAGGATTCCTGAATGGGTAAAATCGACCAAATGATTCGGTAGATATAACAATTCAAAGTTATATAAATAACAAATGCAATTCATTGACCAATTCGCCATCGACAGTATTAGTCCTACAGCCATTTAAATTTATGAGAGTAGAAATATGCGATTTCACAACTTTATTAAAGGTTAATCATTCAGGTTACATTGGGGTAAAAAAATTAATTACAGTAATATTTGGTGAATTGATTGAATGACTTGTAGTTTCTGTCAGTGGACAGGAATGTCCTTAAACACCTCAAGATGATCCCTTGATGCTTTTAGTGGGTATTTTGACTTTGAATTGGAATACTGGTCTAGTTGGTTTAAGTGTGGTTGGAGGAATTCCCAGTTGTGTGGCCTTTCGGCGAATTCCATGGACAAATTTCTCATTCTGAATTCTATGGACTGAATTTTGAGTAGATTATATAGCAGTGAGTCAGGAGGGTTGTGCAATGAATTGTTGGGATGACGAATTTTTGGTATTTTCCTCATTGGTATTGTTTCTGCTGTTTGTAGTTCTCTGATGGCCTCCTACAGCCCAAATAAAGATTGTGTCCATATTGGAGAAGTGGTTTGCATCTACTTCTATAGATTTTGGCGGCAGTTTGTGAGTGAGGCAACAGAAAACTACTAGTAAGTACCTTCTTCTTGAACGAGTTACTGTGATATTTGAAATTTAGCATAGGTCAATTTGGATTTTGGTATTTTATGTTTGCTTTAGACTAGAATTTGTGATAGAATGTCATTAATTCGATCTTGAGAGGGTTCAGTAGAAGTTTCTATTTTTCCAGCCATTTTAATGTCAGTATTGTAAGTTAATGGAGTGTTGAGCATTGTGTTCTGAATCCAAACTGGTGCTTAAAATGCTCTCTGCGATTTCTTCCAATAATTTATTTTTCACTTTTTTGGGCGCATGTTCGAGAGGAAAGAGGAACTCCTTGATAATTTTTATTAATAATGTGGGGACCTTGAGTATTATGAACTTGTGGAATAATCCCTTGTGCCTCACACTGTCAAAAGCCTTTTTGTTGTCTAAATACAAGGCACCGGATTTCAGGTTGTTCAGTTTGGCAGTTGGTACTTTTAATGTCAGTATTGTAAGTGAATGGAGTGTTGAGCATTGTGTTCTGAATCCAAACTGGTGCTCAAAATGCCCTCTGCGATTTCTTCCAATAATTTATAATATTTTTCACTTTTTTGCGCGCACTTTCGAGAGGAAAGGGATCAACGTGCTATAGTTTTGTCCGAATATCAGTAATTTTCGAATTTTGAGACGAAAGTGGTCTCAAACGACTAGGTTGGATCCGCTGATGATGAATCCGGTTTCAAAATCGATTCTGTCCGGCCGAGGCCGTATGTACGATTACCATCCTACCAACTTGAAACTTTTAGTGTAGGTTGATTGAATTAAAATTTGGCAGTAAGTTGGAGCATAACGACAAGTAACCTCTCGCAGAATTTTGTCGTGATCGTGCTGTCAGTAAATATTAAAAAAAATATTTTTCGAATTTTTTTTTCAAAACTATTCATCATATTGGAGAAACAATTCGCTCACACTTCGAAATCTACAGGGTACTGCAATAGTGCGTTAGGCTTCCATAGCTGCCAAACCAGACGTTTTAGGAATTTATTTGAAAAGCATTCCCTTTGTACTTTCAATTCTGCATCTTAGGAAATTATTTTCTGATATACAGGGTGTTCCCAAATGAAATTATTCAACAAATGAGTGATTTTTTGAATGGAACAATCCTTATATTGTTGCATATTTTCCATGCTCTTCAATACCTCTACCATGTTGCAAAATTTTAACTTAAGAATTTGCCTAGTCATCGTGCCTAAATGATGAACCTCTCTTATACAGGGTGTCTGTTATCAATGTCCAAATATGAAGAATTTCAAATTATTTTTTCTCGACTTTTTCGAATGTAACACCCCGTATTTTTTCCATGATGATGTACACAGTTTAAAACCCTACATTTTTTCAGAAGTAACCAAAGGGCTATTTTCACTCCTGCCTCCAGCAGGCAGGAAAAATTAAATCAGAACGGACAATTCTATTCAAATATTGGATATAAGCACAAACGAGCGTTGAAAAAGGCGAAGAAAAATTGTGTTGTAGCGAATTTATCTACTTCAACAAAAACGGAAAAAGGGCGGAGTCGAAACACGAAATTCAAATCTCTGAAAAATCGTATAAATATATTTCGCTCCGCTCCCAAAAATCACTTGACTCGATTGCACTCTCGCCAATCCATCTGCATATCACCGCTGAGAAGATATTCGATCTCGACGCCGCATTCCTGACCGACATCTGCATTTCGTCTTTCAAGGAGATCCAACGCATCGACATCCGGTTTACCACCCTCGACGACAGAAGCCCTTTTGACATTACCGCCTTCCGGCGCCAGCTACCTATCAGCACCCCAGGGGATCTACACCCAGAATTGTTAGCCTGTCGTCCAACAAAAAGAATTTTATTGCCTTTCGAATTCACTTTTGTTGTAATACTCGACAGAAAAATAAACAGGCTAATCCCTTTCTTTATTGCGTGTTTTGATTTCACAGAACAGATGACCCCACAGTGTTAATGATCCAAGAGATGTTCAAAGTGTCTTCCGCCTTCTCTGGAACACAAAGCGATCGGATCGTTGAATGACCAACTAACCCTCATCAGCATGGCTGGAGTTAGCTTCGGAAAGCAGCCATAATCCTCTCTCGCATATAGGAAGCTGTTGTTGGAACTTCATCATACACGATTCCCTTTATGTATCTCCACAAAAAAAAATCTATTTTGGTGAGATCCGGTGATCTAGCAGGCCATCTTCTCGGTCCGCCCCTACCAATCCAACTATTTGAAAACTGCTGATCCAGTAAATCCCTCACAGGACGAGAATAATGAGCGGGTGCTCCATCCACAAGGGGCTCCCTTTGGCTTGTGGGTGGATGCTGAAACCATATTTCATTTCCTATTTCCGTAGGTAGCACTGCTAACATTCCGGGAAGAATGTTTGGAATGAAATTCAAATATGCAGCTCCATCTAAATTTCCTTCGAAAAAATGAGGGCCTATCACATGATTGCCGATTACTGCTCCCCAGACCACCTGTGTTGATTGTCTATTTCCCTTATAATTCTTGGATTTTCTACACAGTAATAATGAAAATTGTGCCTATTGATTGTGGAAGGTTGCTTCATCACTGAATAAAACAAATTCAAAAAATGTAGGGTTCTGTTCAATTTGAAAACTTGCCCAGTTACAGAAATTCAGACGGTTTTCAAAATCGCTATCGGATAAGCGCCTGCTGCATCTGAATGGGGAGACATAATACTTATTCTTTTTGAGGATTCTTTGAACTGAACGCTCACTTATACTACAGGCTACACCAAGCTCCCTTTGGCTTGTGGGTGGATTTTCAGTTACATGCACTAAAGCCTCGAGCTCCTTGTCTTCCTTAGTGGCCGATTTTATCCTCTCTTCTTTTTTATACTTGACATCTCCTGTCTCTACAAAACTGTTTAAAAGCCTCCAAAAACTCGACTCACATGGATGTCTTCTAACGGGATATTCGACAGCATAGGATCTACTGGCTCATAAACAATTTCTGTGGCACTGCCCCAACATGAAAATCATATCAAACCATTTCATCTTTACCAAAATTCATATCAATTTATTGTATTCGGAAATAACTTTGAGCTCTGAATAACGATATTTTGAACAATAATAATAATCGATGTACTTGATAACCGTTTCTGTAGCACTGCTCCGACATGAAAATCATATGAACCATTTCATGAATAATAATTTTTTTGGATGCCGATAAAACTCTGTAATCGTTAGAATACACAAGTTACCAATAATACCTGTATGTGTTACTTATTGGGACAAACATTATCATTTTCATGTTGAACTTCAAGGATTATGATTTTGGCAGGGTTTTAAAGTTTTTCGAAAATTGGTCATTCAGTTTGGTTTCATTGTGTGACTCATTTAAAATATCTGTTAGTTATTATGTTCATTATTCCTGAAATTTTTGGTTGAAATGTCATTTTTCATGTCTGCTGGACACAGGAGTGAAAATAATTCTAAGGTTACTTCTGAAAAAATGTAAGGTTTTAAACTGTGTACATCATCATGGAAAAAAATACAGGGTGTTACAGTTGAAAAAATCGAGAAAAAACAATTTGAAATTCTTCATATTTGGACATTGATAACGGACATCCTGTATAAAAGAGGTTGATCATTTAGGAGCGATGACTAGGCAAATTCTTAAGTTAAAAGGAATTCTGATCAAATTCATGTTTCTATCGCTTCTGGAAATCGGTTGAGGGCTTTTAGCAAACCGTTGGAAAAATATCCCTAATATTTTGCGTCATGATAGAGGTATTGAAGAGCATGCAGAATATGCTAAAATATAAGGAGTGTTCCATTCAAAAAATCACTCATTTGTTGAATAATTTTATTTGGGAACACCCTGTATATTAGAAAATAATTCCCTGAGATGCAGAATTGAAAGTACAAAGGGAATGCTTTCCAACTAAATTTCTAAAACGTCTGGTTTGGCAGCTATGGAAGCCTAACGCACTATTGTAGGACCCTGTATATTTCACAGCAGTGTACCAAATCGATACGGCTATTATTTTCGAAGATATTGTGAAAATATATATAAAATTTGGTGTCTGAAAATGCTGATGGATAAATTTGTACGAAATTTCGTGATGATCGTGTCATTAAAACAATTTGAAAAATTAAAAAAAAATAAAATTTTGAATGAGAATATGATCTTATATTACTATAATAATATCTAATGCTGTATAGTAATCTCACCTAATTTAGTTGCAAAAGCTGGTGTCACATGTAAAGGAATAGGTAAAACAAGTTGTGTTTGTTGAAATCCGTAGCAAACTTCATGATGTCTACTAAAAGTATGAAGTTTTGTTTCTTGTAATCCTAGAGCTTCCTCTTGACACTGTAGCGCAACAGATAATTGCATACATTCCACAGTAGCTACAGTGAAATCAAGAGATCCAACTATATCTTCTCCAAGCTTGTAAGCAGGTTTGAACAGACAAAAACGCGCTACTTTGCCACGCTTATTGGAAATCATGTAGAAATTTGGATTCCTTCTTGCTGTAATATTCTGAAAAAAACAAGTTTTGAAAAAATTACTTCTATGTAGAATTTTTCGTTTGGGGATGTAAATATCTTAATGAGAGACAAGAATCCATTAAAGCTTATTTTGGGTTCCCGACAAGGGGAAAGATTCTGTTATATAGAAACATCTCAAATATCTTAGCAAAGTTGGATAAACGAGTAATAGGCCTATAATTTGCAATGTCATTCAGTTTTCTGGATTTTAAAACTGAACATGTTACGGATGTTGTCCATAAATCTGGATCGCAACTACTCTTTAAGGTTAAGTTATAGAACAGAGGATTTCTCGTAAAGTTCGTGAAGCCCCTGGGGCGTCACGCCCACGCTATTTCGAGAACAAGACGATAAATAAACAGGAAAATTATAACAAGTTTGGTGTTTCACAGCTGTGAGTGCATGAAGCACCGTAAATTCGGGTGGCGCATCAGGGGAAAGGGGTAGGAAGCGCGAGGGTCTGACGCTCTCGAGTACTGAAACACGACTTGTCTATGCTGGCGTGACTCCGAGGCGTATTGGGGCGCCCCATACGGTAGCTGGAAAGGGGTTATTGTCTGCAGAGGCCTGGAGAAAACATAAGCTCAGTCCTTCAGAACAAATGCTGGAATACTATCAAAGCCACTGGTAAAATTATGCTTTAGTGACCCCAAAGCAGTACAGGACCTCACATTCACTGAAGGACAGCAGTGAAATAATTGGATTATCGTTGTCTGAGAATGAGTTTGAATTCAGAGCAGAAATACCAGCTGATCATTCAATATATGCGCTTCGGCAACAATCAGCAAAAGCATTGACAATCGCAGGAGTATTGCTTCATTCAACTTCATTGAAACGCAAAATACATGGAATTCTTGAAGTTCTCTTTTTATTGTGGGAATAACACCAAAAGGTAGATCGATCACTGTTATTAGAACTTTCTGACCTGCGTTTATGATCCTCATAAGCAGCTGCAACCTACAACTTAATCAAACTTCTTAGTGATTTGTACTGAACTTTCAAGTATTAACTTTTTTCCTTGATGAGGTTAATTATTTCTCTAGTGTAATATGCAGGATATTGGTTTCGTGCGTCGTTTGACATTTGTCATACGTTGGAGGTAAAAGAACCTCACTTACCCGCTTTGTTTATGTTATGAAGTACAGCATTTTCAACAATTTCAGGATAAATTCACAAGTTAAAATGATTTATATTAATAAAATTGGTGAATAACTAGGCCTTGTTATTGTTTCGTTGTGAAATACAACATAAATACACCGAGAGACGAAGGAATCCGATTTTTCAGATATATTGTAGTGTAGACTTTATATTTCAATATTTGCATTTTTGACCCATCTCCTAAGTTTTATCTGGTATTGGAAGAAATAGAATACTATGTGAACTATCCCAGAGGAGGCAAACATCCTATATTCACGCCATAAATTGAAAAAACTGTTCTGACAAAGTAACAAACTATGGTAGAGTTTGTTGGAGGCATTTCCACACTGGTTAAGAAATTATGTTAAGACTATCATATTTAATTTGTTCTGTTTAATAAGTTGACTCATGATGAGATAAGTATGATAAGAATATTTCGTGTTTGTTGTACACATTTCAAGAATTATATCTTTTCGACACTACAATACCTGGCGTTATGAATGACAAACCCATCCTGAATGGTTACCACTCGCATCTCCATATGATAGATATATAAAGGCAATTCGTTATGTGATAGATTTGTCAAAATATTGCATGCATTTTATAATAATAATGAACCAGATAACTTTCTCTGTTCCCAACTGAACACGTTCCAATGTGGCTCGACTACGCAAGGATGGAACTTCTACATTTTGTTGTTTGTAATGTTTCGAATTGACCTTATTGTCAATTATTAATGATTATGAAAGCCTTAATGTTGCATCTGCATAATAAAAAAGCATTTTACATGGATAGTAAAGAATTTTTTGAGGATGAATTGAAATCGGTGTTCAAGGAAAAAATTTCATATGAATTATTTTATTTGTAACATATATTTAGTATAATAAATATATAACTGAAGATTCTGATAGCACTGACATAGCAACTATAAACCAATATTGTAGTAATTTGCAACATAGAACGTTATTTGAAATAGTACTGAGAAGTTCTCTGGAACCCATGTTTTTTCCATTCTCTAAATTTGTTGGATTTCATTCTGCTGTTGATTTTCAGGAATTAATGAGCCAAACATTTTACTGTTTCATTTTCAATACTTCTATACTATACTAATTGATTATACCTATAATAAATGCTATCTCTGATGTGGATACTCTAGGCTTTAGAAGACAAGGATAAATACTGCAATTTTCATTTATATCGTTTTGAACGATCATCATCTGAGATTAAATATCAGTTAATCAGATCCATTATCACAAAATTTCACTTTCAAAATTGATAAAATCACTAAAATCTCCAAATAATCGCTCTTCGCCAATGTAAATAAAGCGAATGTATTCCTTGGTCTCTCGGTGTATTTATGTTGCAGTTCACAACGACACAATAACTTGGCCTCACAGGTCTAGTAATTCATCAATTCTATGAATATAAATCATTTTAACTTGTGAATTTATCCTGAAATTGTTGAAAATGCTGTATTTCATAACATAAACAAAGCGGGAAAGTGAGTTTGTTTTACTTTACCTCCAACGTATGACTAATGTCAAACGACGCACGAAACCAATTGAAATGTTGTTCAAGACGAACACATTCGTTGAAAATATTGAAAAGGGTATTATAGAATGATTCTACTGCTAAGTTAACATTATTGTGGTTCTCTGTGAATGTCCAAACTGGGTCCAAAATTGCAGAGTAGATTGGAAATTGGATCTTGCAAAATTGAGCATTACAATTGATTCATCAAATGGGATACCAGATGCTGGCTTAGGACAAGTTAATATTATATCCAGAGCAAGATGATTTCCATCTTTTGGGACAAATGGTACTTCACTTTGATGGACACAGCAGTCTATATTTGAGAAAACCAGATCCAAAAGTCTGCCTGAGTGGTCCCAGATGGAATTGGACTTTTTTAAGTTGTAAAAATCAGCAAATTTATCAAGCATGAACAGAATATCATTACACCTGATTTTATCACCGCCAAAATGTAGTTCATTGAAGTAACTTAGATTTAGTGTGTTATTTCCATATTTTCTATATATATATTTCTAAAGATTGCAACATATCAAACAGATTAAAGTATGTGACAAATTTGCTCCTGGAGGTATAAAGACAACGAATATGTAAAAAAGTTTGTGTTTTTAAGGTACCTTGAGGCCAACAAGGGAACAGAAGCCAGCACGAACCTGCCAAGTCAACCTCTATTACCTCAAAGTCACCTCTAACCCCCACTAGCACTTCTTCACCACAAGAAACTGAATTGGCCTCTAAGTTTGTGTTACTTTTGCATACGGCATAATTGCTGGAAAAGGTTCCATGCTGTACACATTGGGTTGAATCCAGGTCTAAGATACAGCTGTGATATTCACCGGTTGACACTGATTTGAGTTGTGAGTCTTCGTATTGATTACATTTTTGTAGTAGCAATGAAGACTGTGCCCTCACTATTTAGACCGTTCAACTAGTTTTTGTGAATTATTTTAGGCTCTCCATGAAGATATTTAATCATCAGGTTGGCTCCAACTGAAGGAGTACAATCTTGTAGTTCAGCTCTAATTTGGCGGCATTGTTCCATCTGGTAAGACGTCTTATCAGGTGCAATAAAAATGTTCTTGAATTTATTAATTTTTCTCACCTCTTTAAACCGATGAATCATCACATCAGCAGGAACCCCAGACTGAGAAATTATCTCTATTGGTCTTGGCTTGTATACCCAATTGTTAACATCAGGACCAACTCGAAAAAATCTGTGGTGCTTCCGCTCTACTTCAGGGTTAAAAACTCCGCAGACTCGACAGCAGTCTCCTTCTCATTCGCCACATTTTCTGCCAAATTGAAGATCATCACATTCCTCCCCCTTATTTCCTGCTCAAAGATCTCTTCAACCACAGGACAGTTCACTCCATCAGGAAACTAAAGACCTTCTCCCCTACTGGCTAAATTCTGAGATAGCCCGCACTCCATCAGAAAATTGTTGATCCTCACTCCTCTTCGCCCTCAAATCCTCAAACTCTAACCCCAAGTTGGCGATAGCCTGTACAAGCGCTGGAACTTGTTACAACAAGTTCACTTCCGCTCTACAGAGCGGTAGTGTAATTATCACAAAGAAATCGCAGAGTTCTCTTCTTCAGTCAAATCAGAACAGTAAGAATGCACGGGTCTACCACAAAGGTCACAATCAAAATAAACATCGTCACTTTTCAGGTCCCCCTCAAATCTGGACGGCATGTTGATTAGTCTTATCAGAATGGGCATTTCCAAAGAAAACTGGTGATACGTTTTGTTTAACAGATGTTTCAACAAATTTTCAGACTTCAGATACGTTTCAGCTTCAACAAATAATTTCCAACACTAGGGATTACACTAGTGCACTTCTGGATAGAGCAAACTTTTATCTTCAAATTAGTATTAAATTGTAGCGAATTCATCTACTTCAACAAAAACGGAAAAAAGGGCGGAGTCGAAACACGAAATTCAAATCTCTGAAAATTCCTATAAATATATTTCGCTCCGCTCCTAAAAATGACTTGACTCGACTACTCTCTTCAATCCATCTGCATATCACCGCTAAGAAGATATTCGATCTCGACGCCGCATTCCTGACCGACATCTGCATTCCATCTTTATCCGTATCAAGACGCAGAAATCCAGCAAGATCCAACATCTGGTTTACTATCCTCGACGACGTCACCGACCCTTCCAGCGCCAGCTACCTATCAGCACCCCAGGGGACCTACGCCGAAGAATTGTTAAACTCTGCCTTTTCAACAAAAAGAATTATTGCCTTTCGAATTCACTTTTGTTGTAACACTCGACAGAAAAATAAACAGGGGAATCCCTTTTCTTATTGCGGGTTTGATTTCACAGCACGACCCCACAAATGAGAGCCAGAGCAATAATCATGAGAACACATTAATTAGCCAGCTGTTCAATTCTACCACCACAAGAAGACTGAAAAGGACATGGCCAGAAGATCCGTATAAATGAAATCCAGAGAGTTGTCACTGGATTACACCTGCCTAAATACTTAATTCTAATAAATTATTTGCTTGTTACTCATGTAGAGTAGATTGTAAATTTGCAGTTGATAATAAAAAAAAATTAGTATTAGTATCAGAAATTAAATTTGCCCAAAGTATATCAAATAGAGCAATAATTGAGGAGCAATATATCAACTGTGTACACACATGCATTCAAAGCAATAAAAAAGAGAAAAAAAACTTTTGAAAGTCAGTCTGTAGGCTTTTATATAGGTTTATCAAAATTTTGTATCTAGAACTGAAATGTCATCAAGGTTTAAATAGTTCGACAGGAGTTGTCAATTCTTACATCTTTTTAGCAATGACATGATTTTTTGGTTTAGTTACATAAGTGATTACTACGTCTTTTGTATAGGTCGAACAACGCGGCATAGTTATTTGACAAGAAAATTAATCTAACCTTACATTTTTTACTATACAGAGTGGAATGTGTCAATCTTTCACTGCCTACCGACTAAGAATTAATGGAGCATAGTCGTTTCAGTCCATTTTCGGTTCAAAATTCTAAAATTATAGACATTTGAACAAAACAATAGCACAACCTTCCCCAAAACATGCTCACAAGACACAGACTTGTGAAAATTTCTATACCACAGTTCTCTAACACCAATTTTTCCAATCATAAAACTGGAACACAAGGATTGCAATCCTGAAAGTTTGATAGAACTTTCCTTGAAAATGATTCTCTACCTACTTGCAGTGTCTGAAGAGCTAAATTCAGAGGATTTTCATTTTGACGAACTTCCAAAAAAGGGTTAGTTGGTGTTAATTCTTCTGTTGTTTCATTATAAATTTCACCAGCATCTGACATGGAAACATCTATGAGTGGTAAAACTCTTATTGGAACTTTTAATAATTTAACTGGATGATTTACTCGTTGAGTCCCAACTGTTATCTTATAGCAATATTTCACCAATTGACCTCTGTATGATGGAGGAGCATCGTTTGGTATTTTTTCTCTGTAGGTATCTAAAAGAGATATGAGTGAAATTTTTTATGAAGGAAGAATATATCAATAAATTATTTCTCATGGGGATGTGAACAGATACCCAACTCTATCTCTAATATTTACCTCAGCAACATACATAATGAATTAAAGATTGTGCAGATATAGGGATGTTGTTGTGAATACATTTTAAATAGGAACAATATTACAATCTATCCCTACAGGACTGCAGTTATGTCTTCATCACAAAATCGTGGTGCATAGTCACAATCTTGTATTACATATTTTTAAATATATGAGTAAACAATTCCCTTTCAGTGCAGATTAGATAAAACTATCTGGTTTTGGTCATCATGAAAGTTACCTTGAACGATGAAATTGTGATCTGATATTTGCTGATAGATATGCAGGTGTCTCATCTTGAACAGGCAAACTTAATTCAATGTAAAAATTTTTATATCTTATTGAACTGAAAAAATTACTCCCTAAGAGTGCATCTTCCGATCTCATATTATGAATATGGAATATAGTCCAAATTGAAACTTGTTCAGTTCAACTTTTGGTCCAAATTTTGTTACATAACAGGTACAAATGTGACAAGATGCAGTCTATATAGGTATTGATTTCGATTTGCATAGGCATCTCAAAGAGCAAAATATGTACAATTCAAAATTGAAATTTACTTTGACGAGGCACTTTTTACTTGAACCTTGTTTAAGTAGACATTTTTATGTACATAATGTTTATTGAATTCTGCCAGTTATCCTAGGTTTTAAGGAAAACCCTTAGAAGCGCAAAACTTGAGCAAGTTAGGATTTTGGGTGTATTCCGTGTAGACTTTGTTACTGTGACATTACCCCACCCTAGGCACGGCACTTCTCATTTGTGTCCAACAGTGAATAGCCCATACTACAGACTAGAAAAAGTTTTTCCCCAGTCTGGAATCCTATGTGAGACCTTTTGATAACAATTTTGACGCTCTACTCACTGAGCTAATGAAACTTAAGATCAATGAGCCCCAGCTAAGAAGTCAAACCATAGTATGCGGCCCATGAGCTACTGATTTTAGATCTCACATTTGAGAAGATAAAATTATTCCTTCTTCCCCATCAAAAAGATAAATAGACTTGCGTATTAAAGGTTTGATATTATGGGTGAAATTCATAATTTGATGGAAGTACCCTTTGAAATAAAAGAAATATATGGTTAGATAGATTATAGTATGTACTTTCCAATACAGTAATTCTCCACCTATATTGTTTTCCTGATGAAATTCGACAAGGTAGGCACTAAAAGATAGATGTACCTCAAACATTCGTCCTGCATATAGAGAATATTTTATCTGAATCTTCAATATTTAGCTGACTTGTTTGAAATAGGATATTATGCTCTTCAGTTTTTCAACAAATAGCAACTTATATCAAAAACTTACATGTCTTAGTTTGTCCAGGATATAATTTCAAATCACAAAATAGAATTTTAGGTTTAGTAGCGAAAACGGTCAAACCCGATTCTGGATTGATGGTCAATGAAGTGTCAGCAAACATGAGAGCATCATTAGAATGTAGTTTGTTGTCCTTATTTATTTTGGGACTAGTGAAACAGTGGCAGTAGATCTGTACGGATCCCCAGGCTAAATTTTCCACTGTGTTGCTATTGCTTTGGGATATTGTATGATTTGCTGATAGTTGGTGTGTGAAAGTTATACTACATTCGACACTTTCACCAGTGAGAAAAACGTGGCCTTTGGTCAATTTTATAGTAACTTCTATCGTCATTGTAGAAAATAATTTAAAATTGAATTCTCACAGGGATTCCATTTTGCCTTCTTAAGAGTTCTAAAAAAATATAACTTCCAGAGACACTGGAAACACCTCAAACAAAAAATATATTCACTCAGAGTAAAAGTGAGTAAACTTGTAGTTTCGACAAGTAAATTTTCTTATAGAAATTTTGATTTTTTCCAGCTTTTTCAGTAATTCTCATTCATCAAATTAACCAATGTTGTTATTTTTATTTATTAAATTTTATATTAAATATTTATCCATAGAATGAAAATAACTCATTCTATGATTTCTATGACTATGTATTTATCTTTTTCTTTTTGACAATTTGACCTTTGTCCACACCACAGAATACCTGTGTATTCTGCAATGATCTAATAATATTGGGAACTTCTGCGAAGATGCCAGCGCCCTAACGGATAAATTTGGAACCGGTCCAAGCTAGTAGTTTATGTAAACAAACCCTAGAAATGTGGTGGAGAACGAATATTTATTAAGCAGAGCTTGAATATTTAAAGAAATTATTATAATTTTGTGCAAGATTTCTTGAGAAGGAACTTCTCGTTTGGATCACGATATAAAATCGTACTTTGAATCGTTCCTGGAGGATAATTTCGTTGTTATTTTAGTGTATGTTGCTTGGTGGATCAAAATGAACCAATATCTAAGTTCACTTGAATTTCTGGAAAAATAGGCACCTCAATAAGTAATTTAAGGACTCTTATTTATGTGAAGAAGTGCTGAATGCAGGATATATTATGTGGTAAATCTAGAATCAGTCCAAATGATATGACTTGTTCTTTGTTTACAAACGAGTGAATCAATAAAATGAAAACAGATTTTCTGCTCAAGTTCTTTTGCATCGTATTTCTGAAGAAAAGGAAACAGATTGACATATAATTGATTTCATTTTCATATTACAGCAGCTTAAGATGCACATACAAAATGAAAAATGTCACAGCTGGTTCAACCTACCTATATATAGAAATGAAAAGTATTAATGTATTTATATGAATAACTTCAGCTATTATCAACAGTATATCTAGTTTTTGCCAGGTTTTCAACCAGATCACTCTTTTAGAATATGATTTTGTGTAGTATGTGAATTAGGTAGCTGCAGAGGTGCTCGGTAGTTTCTCCGCAGCATTTTTTTTCAAAATTCTCTTATTTTCATTTACACCTGAAAACATCAGGACATGAAGTTGTTTCGAAATGAATACATTGTAGGTAATTTACCTTTATGAAAATAAACATCTTCAGATAAAAGCAGTGAGCATACTTCCATGTATTTCGTGACCTGTTTTCCAATCTTCAATTTCTAAAGCTATGCCTTTCTTCTATCATTGAGTTCCCTGCCAAATGCTATTTGCAAATTAACTTTACTTTCATTTGGCTTTGGAAAAAATGAAAACTAAAGGCACTAGACGATCCTTTCTTCTTTGACCATGAATAACATCGAGTTGAGGCACACAACAATAGTCATTTCGGGAGGATGCCATTTCGAATTAATACAATCGAAAATTTTAATCGGAAAGAAAGGAATCGATTGATGAATATTACAAACACTCTCGGTACACCAAAATTTCAACTCTGAGAACAACACAAAAGCTCGAAAATGAACTCCAAAAGTAAGCAAATTACGTTAGAATAACAGGCACGTCGTAAAACTACTAGCTTGGAAGTGTTCGGATTTCTATCGCCAGAGGGCGTATCGCTTAGCAGTAGTTGCGAATATACTACTAGATGGGCCCTGCGTCTGTAGTCTGTACAGAGCATTGACTCCAACATTAAAGAGAGAAAAGGTTATAGGCTACCCAACATACGCAAGTAGGACGGGTGGAAAGTGATCACGTGACTACGGGCAAAGATTTGAATTTTAACATAGCGGTATATGGGAATTCGGCAAATAAACTCGAATTTTTCAATATTATGAGGGAGAAATGTGATTGCAATTGAAAAGTTCGATTGTTCATAATCATGACTATTAATGTAGAGAGCAAATTCGGCATGAGGTTTTATCAATATGTCATAATAAACAGAATATAGTCTAATCTGACTGATCCTGATTTGATATATTTTCGAGACCGAAAAACGGAGTAAACTTCCAAAAAAATATTGTTAAAGGGTTTAAAACTCACGATTATATGTATGTTATCAATCTAATATGGGATAAAATTCATCTTGAAGTATCTTCCTTGCTCAAACATGAGAAATATATGCAGTGTTTCAGTTCAAGCTATTATGATGAAATTTTGAGAAATTATGCCTTGGGAAAGGAACTTCGTTTTCAAAATCATTTTTAGATTTAATATCTAGGTAGGTACATGGGAATATAATAAATATTATAGACTTAAAGTCAGTAAATATGAAAGATACTTTTCCTCAAAAATATATCTTTCGATTATGGATTTCACTGAAACCATATTTATTATAAACCCCACAAAACCGGTCTTCCTTTTTGTGTTAATTAATAATTGCCCTTGGGCATTTTTCAAGTTCGATAAATAATTTGTTGCTTTGAAGAAAAATGACAGGATGAAGTTAAAATTTTTTTGTGATAATGATTTTCTATACGGATTTTTACTTAGAGAATTCCTGGTATTCAAAATATCGAAAATTCTATCAATTATTCTGCAGAAATTAATAGTTCCTGTAGAGTTTAAAAAATGTGGGAGTTTGAGGTCAGATTGGCAATATTCTAATGCATCTGCTACACTAGAACTGAAAATTTGAGCAGCTAAAGGAGCCTTCATTTTTTCATTGTTGAATTCTATATCGCGCCTCCTCAGCTTATTCCCTAGATGTAATTCTTCCTGCTCTTGTAGATTAACTAATTCTTTGAAGAGCTGCCAATTTATAAAATTACCATCACCATCTACAAAGGTTTCCCAATCACCTTAGGCATTACGGATTAGTTTCAGCATATGACATGCATCTAATATTAAAAATATTGGTTCTTGAGTGTCTGGGTGCAAAAAATATGGCTTGGGTGTTGGTTAAACAAAGTTGGCACCTAAAACCGAAGCCATGGAAATATTTGTAGCAGCTCCATCAAACGTTAATGAAATAAGTTTTATTCCTGCTTCATGCACCATTTTACAACATCCTTTCACCAAATTCGCCCTTTCTAAAGCTGTCATAGACTTAACTAGGAAATATGCAATTGGTAGTTTCCAATCGCAGTTTACACCCACCAACAAAAAAACCAAAACTTCTTTTGCTAAAGGGGAAGAATCGCTGTCCAAATTTATGCCAAAATTTACATATCCCACATTTCTTCCACCCTGCCAATCTACATGTTCTCTTATCGACATTGGTCCATCATAAGAGAGCATACAAGATCTTTTCCTTCTGAATTCCTGGGCTTTTAATTTTATGGCATGAAGTATACCGAGGGTACCACTTTCTTAAAGTTCGTGGGTGAGGTAAACAATTGCCAAATTCTTTTCTTACAAAATTATAGGCATTAGGTGAATAAAAATGTAAGCTTAAAGCAAATGCTCTCAATTTGGGAGGAAATTTTTTATCAGAGGCTAACTTGAGCTGTCTCATAAGCAGTTTCTTTTCAGCCTCTGGAAGACAAACCTAAAAACAAAATATTATTTTATGAAACAAGTAATGGTGGTCCAAGAAAAGAGTTTCAGTGCATGTAGCGTCCCCTCCTTTTTCAGCAAACATGCGATAGATTGAATCAATAGTGCAAATTTTCGAATTATATCTATTTAAAAAACCAAATTTTGTACAATCACGTTTGTGTTTCCACTTTATATAACTAATGGAATATTGAAGAGGTTTAAATTGTTTGTTACTCTAGGTATATTTAAATCAGTGTTGTAATCTGTGTATCTATTGATGTTGATGTTTCCTTCATGTCGTAATTTTTGATTAGTTTCCATAACTGTTGCCACCTGAAAGTAAAAACAGTAATCTGACTTGAAACTTCTCAACAGGTATATTTTTGACAAACTTTCACCACTGCTTTCCATTTATTATTGCAGAAATTCTGAGCATATGGTTGCACGCAACCCAGGGATGAAATTATCTCTCCTAATAGCTGCTAGCCATTTCTTCTTTAAAACTGGATCCCTTGGAAAACTGAAACAAGAAATATTCCAATCATTTCTCCTCAAAACTAACAGACCTTATATAGCTCTTACCTATGAAATGATATGTTCTTATCCTTTTCGTGCCGATTGGTGCAACCATAGGCTGAGCAGGACATCACCACTTCGAAAAAGTAGTTAGACGATATTAAAAAAAAAATACCGCAATTACAAACGAAAAATTCCAAGAAAATAAGAGATAACAGTACTATCAATTACTGCAACATGGATTGTTTTGCCCGTAAACAGCTGATTCGGATCATGCCTCTCTTTTTAGTTATGGAGTCAATTCCTCTCTCTCTAAGGCCCATCTAGTTATTATTAGATCATTGAATAGAATATATCCATGATGTAACATGGTGTGCTCATCTGTGATCTTATTTACCAATGATGACGTCACTTTTTTCATTCAAATTCAAAGCACAGAATATATTTACTAGAATTTGAAAACTCTGAAATGAGAGCCCGTACAGTGACTATATTACCATTATTATTATTATGGTAATATATAGTCACTGTATATAAACAGAGGCAGAGACGCCTTCGTCATAAATTCATATGGAAACCATTAAAGCATAAGAAAATCCAGGGACGGCTTAAGGATATGTTCTATGTTGATAGTGGGTAAAGGATACATTCTTGCAAGCAATTATTTAAGGAGTTTCATAGTCCTGATCCATTTTTCCTTTATTCAGAAGTTAATAATTGTTGCAAATATACGCAAAATACCTGCAAAATTCCAAGAAAACACATCAAACCCTCCACAACAGAAGAAATGCTCATGGTCGATAGTCAGCACGAAGTGTAGGTCGAAATCGAATTGCAAGCATGCATGAAATTCTACCGACTTCAATTTGCGTGCCGGCACGAAACTCATTGTGATTTGTGAATGATCCCGTTGGAACCCATATACTTAGCACGCGTGGCGAAGTCGCACTTCGCCTGCGAATTGATTCTGAATGCAGCTTTATTCCTTCCATATCAAACAGAAATAATACTAATTCTCTCTTCACAGCTCGAAACTGCAAAATTTCTAACATAGATATTCTAGATTTCCTCAATCATCCCCATTAGAAATATCATGCGCCCAATACCTGCTGAGTAAGGTGTTTCGGAAGTGTTTTGGAACTTCTGTCCACTTATGTTACCTAAGTTAAGTCATTGTAGAAAGATCTGATCTTCATTCAAGTCAGAAGGACTGATTCCCGGGGATCTGACAAACGCCACGTTGAGCACGTGTACGTACTCAGAACGGGTTTATCTATATGATGTAAGCCTTGTAAATGTAAATAGAAAAAAGCCCTTCCGCCCTTCTTTGTTATTACAGCAATCGCTCTGAATTGTTTTTTGGGTGAATATTTCATGAAATTATTAATTCGGAATAGTTTACATGGTGAGTTTTTCATTGTAGTATTCAACGTATAAATGAAACTTTGTCACATGATATTTATTTGAATAAATACGACATCGTGGCATCGATATTTTTCCATCATTTTGAATATGTCAAGAAAATCTTGAAAATTTCAATGATTTTATTGAGATTTGGTTTTAACCTTGAAATTAATATTCGACAACACCGTCAGTTTGTTCCGATTTGTATTTTCGGAGATAATGAAAAATAATTATTCATATTCCTGGTTATTGTTGTTTATTTCCAGAATATACCCAAAAAAACTGAACTTATCATGATGAAACGGCAAATGCGTAAAATTATGCGAAATTTCGTGAGGATCTTTTCGTCAGATCAAGCTTTTAGGCGCTAGTTCAATATGAATAATTTTTGTCCAATATCCCGAAAATATATATCGGAACAAACTGACGCTGTTGTCGAATATTAATTTCGAGGTTTAAACCAAATTTCAAAGAAGTTGTTGAAATTTTCAAGATTTTTTTACCTACTGATGGAAAGATTTGACGATATTCTTCCCATCTATTCCACACAAAATTCTTCATGTACCTTCAAGCTATCATTTTTCAATCCAATACACTAAATTTCAATTCGATTCAATCTGTGTACCCTAGGAAAGATTGAGAATTAAAAAATTTTAATAGGAATGTGTACGAAACATTAGGTGTATTTTACCCATTCCCATGAATCCTGCTTCGTAATTAAACCCTAAACCTACTCTTATCTATAAATTTCGGATCTCGAAATTTTGTGTTTAAGGCTTTGCTAAACCCCGATTGTAAACGCAATAACTACCGATAGAATTTACTTAGAGTTTGTCTGCATTTCAATTTAGAAGGAAAAATTGGCGAATTGCTAACATCCATCCGATGATTCCATATATATATATCAACTCAAAATATTTTCGAAAATACAGATTGGCTCGAATCGACATCAAGTACTTGATTGAAAAAAGACAGCGTTAAGGTGGCTGTAGAACTTCGTGAGGACCATCTATTATGATCGCGAAATATATAATACTTGAAAACAAAATTTTGGAATTCCTTCCTGTGAGTTGTTCTGATGAAACGATCATCAAACACAAATTTGTGCATCAGCATTCGTCCATGAGTTTCAAGTTTCATCAAGATCGGGTAAGTATTAGTGAACGATTCCGGAACAAACCTTGACACGAAGGAAATGAGCAAAATATTTGAAATACTTTTTCTCAATAGCTCCGAATATAAATATCCAGTCAAACTGAAATTTTGAACACCTCAAGTTCTGTGCTAAACTCTGTCGCAGCCGAATGAATATTTTTTGAAAAAAAAAACATAGGGAAAATTCTCGGAAGAACAATTTTTTTTTCTTCCCGTACAATTCTGTCGGTATTTTCGAACTAATAGTGCAGTTTTAACTTGAATAACTTCAGTTCATCCAGAGATTTTGAGGTTATTTCCTTCATATTTCAGGATTGGATTGGAACTTGGCAGTTAGTTGAAGCATAACGACGCGCAACTCCGAGCAGAATTTCGTTGGGATCGTATGGTCACTCAATTCAAAAAAATATTTTTTTCGAAAAAAATTGAAGTGTTATGTAACCCCTAGCATCGCTGCTCAACTGAGAAGTACAGTTTTCTCGATCGTCTGTTTGGTCCACTGATTCACAGATTCTGACACTCATTCCTATGTTTCAACTTCAGTGGAAACGTACTAATAACATACCTACTTAAGATCATAACTGAAGCGCAGTGTTTCACACATTCTAATTTGTCACGTGAGAGGGTTGAAAGTTGTGCATGAACAAAACTGTGATGGTCGACTTTCATTCGGTGACAAATTTCATCAGGTGCCATCGTCTCAAAGTAAATGAGCCATGACAAAGTGCACATACTGAAAACCTTTTCGAACTAACTAATTTCTCAAAAAAAAAATTTTTTTTCTTGAAAATTTCTGCACGCCTGTAAAGAAGATACAAATACCTTGGCAAAAAAGTACCACAAGACCTACTTTCCCTATTCAAAAAATTCAGAGGGTTCATGCGGATGGCATAGGGTGCATCAAAATCCTTCAAAAATGCATTTAAATTTTGTAAAAGTGAAACAAAATTGACCTGTTTCAAGATTTTGTTGCCAAATATTTTTCTTTTGAGAAAATGAATTTGTTCCATAATTTTGACGCGCACTGTATACAATGAACAACTGAAATCTCTAAATAGTTAACCTAAAGAATTTGACAAGTCATAACAATGAAATGATTGTTAAACGTTTTATTTTGTTCACTTGCCTCAGCTAAGCGGTGAATTGAAGCATCTGATATTTATGAGTGGAATAGATATTACGTTCAAGATATAGAGGCAGCTGAAATTTTCATTGAAGGAGATGAGGGTATTGTTGTATCAGATAAAGATTTAGGGAATACTCTCCAAGCCATCACAACATCTAATGCATAAAAATCATTAAATGAGTGGAAGGTGTGGACGAAGGAGAATAGCTGCGCATACACAGGCGTTATTTTCAAGAGAATTTTGAAGATGACACGCCTCACGGCATGACAGAACGTGTGTGTTTGTCTAGCAACTCGCGTCATGACCACTGGAATAGAATTCTATTCTATTCTCTCGCTCCTCATGACAAAACGGGAGGGGATTGAGAGATGATGGCTGATTTTCGTCATTTATCGAAGCAATTCATAACAAAGTTTATTGAGAAATAAATGTCATCCAGTTTCATGGGAAGTGAGGTCCAAAGAATATGTGAATAGGAGTTTCAAAACGGAGGATGGCAATTAATCGTTCTTCAGCAGGTACACTAGATGAGGTTTCAACAATTTTGAAAGTTCATCAAATGTGTCCTTGTCCATCCTTGAAAAACTTTTAAAATTATCAGGATCATTCTCCCTCAATTCTCTCAAAAGCTACATGTGGCAATACTTGTCTCTGTCAGCCAGCCAATTTTTCTGCATACGCGCGGTTTTCTGCTTTTGTCTATAGCATTTTTCATGAGGATATCCCCACATGCAACAATACAACTTTTTTTTTTCGAGCAAATCACAATATCATAAGATCACAATATACGAACTGTGAGTCCAGTCGTAGTAAATCCCTCTGAAAATTACTAGATGATTACATGCCGCTCCAAATGACAATTTCATGCCGTTTTTCGCCCATAAAAACACGCTTTTTCCTTTCAAATAATTCGCTACGAACTACCATATGTTAAATCATCTGAATTAATTTATCACGTGTATGGGCGATGACAGTTTTTTTGCCACGCCGTACTTTATGGCATGATAACCGCCACGTCCCCACGCGCCACGATTCTCCAAAGGAAAGAACGTCCGTGTATGGCCAGAAATGGAGTATTGTGACTACTCCTACCATAGAACTCTATATTACTACCTGGAAAGGACCCGACCCTTCTTCAACTAAGCTTAAAGCGTAACAAGGGGCAACGAAACAAAGATAGCGCTATGGACGGTAACCTCTCCCTGTCACACCCGTTGAAGTAAATGGTGTTTAACGGCTCAAATTTGGTTTTACTTGGAAATTCAGGTGGTTTGGGTATTACATCATTTAGAAAGAGCAATATTTTTGAAAATGAATATCTATTTTTGTCTGATATGCCATTACTTTCTCTGCCTTCACCGCGTGTGGTTCAAAAAGTGAAGAATTATGTTGGTGTGAGCTGTGCATTGACGATTGACGATAGTTTCATCATCATAAAAATAAATTTAAACAATAGGAACGTAGGAAAATACTTCTCCAAAAGCACTGACTTGAAGTCAGGAAAATTTAAGCGGTGGTTAAAATTCATTGCCAATGCGAAATATGACATACTTTTTTCCGATATTTTGGGAAATGTGTGTCGAATCGAGCTGAAATCTCGAACATTGCTGTTCAGATTCGACTTCAAGTTCTGCGCCAAGTTTCATTGAAATCTCATTGCTAGTTTCCGAAAAAAATATTTTTTTAACGATTCTTCATGCAATGAGTTAGCAAGTTTCAATCTGAT
The DNA here is from genome assembly GCA_958510865.1 of Myrrha octodecimguttata. NCBI lineage: Eukaryota > Metazoa > Arthropoda > Insecta > Coleoptera > Coccinellidae > Myrrha > Myrrha octodecimguttata. The sequence continues at coordinate 74,343,821 of OY294059.1, read as the reverse complement.
CGCATCAGTACTTCTTGAGATATAGAGGAAATAAAATAATATATTTGAAATTAATATAACTTCGAAATTGTAAGGTAAATTCTGCCCATTAACGAACTTATTTTGAATTTTTTAAGTCGCTTTAGCTTTTCTCGGTAGTAAGTTATCGTGGCAACGGGCGGCTGAATAGAATTCAATTTGACATTGAACTCTTCATCATGAGTCCAACCTGGTCGCTTGGAACGATTTTCGGCAAAAAAATGCAAATTTACGGAGGATGATAACGCGCTGTTCCCCAGAAAAAGCGCTCACTAAGTTGAAATTTCACTTGAACATGTGCGATCTTCTTCAATCCTGCCTTATTCACGAATTAGTCAGAAAAAAATTCAGGTTCTCCTAATTTGAAACGAAAAATTGAAAATATTTAGAATAAATGCGACAAGTTCCCTTTACTGCAATGAGGAAGAAAGAGATAGATACCCGTCCACTTCGCGGGTTGCATAAGCAACGAATTGGCTTCACTTGTCGCTCAAAACGGGTCCCTTCCAGGTATATAATATAGAGTTCATTGACTCCTACTAGTCCTACATATTTTGAGACATATGATGGTTCACAAGGGTGTAGAGAAATCGCAGAAATAAAGGAAAATCACCCCATTTTTCGTGAAAATATATCGAAACATGTAATTTAGATAGTGAAAACTCTTATATATAATATCAAGTACAATGAATTTTTGTTTATCTAACCAGACAGTGTTGTTTCATTCGAACTTCGTTGAAGTGAAATCGAAATAATGAACCAGGCGTGAACTAATCGAGAGTTTACGTATGTTCTGCAAAATCCCAAAAATTTTGAATTTAATTTAAATAAAAGTGAAATGTCTGCGAGGATACAGTATTTTCAACCTACTGTTTGAAAATATTATGCAGCTCTATTGTTTTTGTTGTTGTTGGTGTATTATTTTTGAATATTTTTTTTATGACTCTTTTCACATAACTATCTGGAACCAATCTGATACGATTTCGCAGAATCACAATACTCGATCTGAACATCTGACATATATTGATTCTATGCTTTTTTTTTTGGTTTTTCATTGTAGTTGAATAACTACATACATAATTCATTTCTGGGCGTAAATCAGGTATAGTGATAATAATAAATACATTGATTCTCCTCACATTAAAATGTATTAAAGATGCATCCTATATTTTATTATATATAAAAACAAAACATAAAAACAATATGTGGTGTACCTATATTACTTGACTATGGCACTCACTTATAAGATTACTTAAAGTCAACGGCAGTTTATTGTCTCAAAGACTTAATGTTTACAACTTATTTCACCACTTGAAAAGTTTTTTTTCAAATAATACGCCAAATGAAATCAAATCTTATCAAGCGATTCTATTCTTCAACATAACAATATTATAATTTATACTAGAAATTCAAAGGTGATAAAAATTAAATTGGTCCCTATACTTACTTATTTTAAATGATTTTTCATTTCAACCTCAAATGAATAGAAACCATTTTCATGATAAATAGGTATGTTTTATCGGTACCGGATACAATGAAGCAAATGAGAACAAGTCCTCAATTAAATGTAACACATCACACTGGGAAGAATATGGTTTCATATATAGGTCTAGAAATATACACTAACAATTCCACAATAATATGCATTTAAAACAATTATAACACTTAAACAGTTCATATAGCTTATGATATTCACAGTTAAATAAAATATTTCGACTATTCTCAGTTGAAAATTTTTATTTTGAGAGAACACATCAAAACAGAATGGAAAAAGAATCGTTCTCTGAAAAGACAGCTGAAGTGTGATTTCACTTTCAAAGTCGTGATTTAGTTCTAGGCGAAGGAATGTAGTGTATTTTTTGACTGATGTCTTGAAAACAATTTGGTCTAGACAATGTTCTATTTAATTATGAATTTAGAATGTACATACTTCGCAAAAAATGTATTATTGTCTTTGTTTCCCTTTCTCAATTTAATTCGGCTATGAATTCCTTATTATAAATATAGTATTCTACAATTTTGAATTACATTCAATACTCATTTCTTCGCAAAAATATATACCGTAATATATCCGTGGAAAAATATTGCATATCTAAGATATCATTTCGTCCTCAATGGAAATTTAAAGTCATTGTTTTATAATGAAAATGTTGACATTCTGAAAACACGTCGATAATGTTAAAGGGAAGCTGAAGTGGGCTCAAAGAGTAGTTCCTAGTACGAAAATGTACTTTCGACATATTCTACACAGAGAACATATTTCAAAACTTCAACAGTTAAAGTTTGATTCTTTAAATACGACTATCTTTTGTAATTTCAACTAGTTCATGAGGATCAGCATTCAGTTTATCTTGATCGTTGAATCTCTGCACTTCATCCTGACTGAGAATGTCTACCAATCTTGCTCCTAAGCAGTCACACATTACATTTATCGTTGTTCTGAACCTGTCACTGTAAATAATGAAAATAATCTTATTAAATGTAGGACTGAACAAAATTCCTGGAAATAGACGAACGATTCTCAAAATATTTCCATAAACTGATAACATCCTTCTCCGTGAAATTTTCGATTGACTGCATTTGCATTTTTTCGACAATTTGTAGCAAAATTACATTTCTTGTGGTGGTTTCCATTGAGTATTCGAACCATTCTATTGGGACCAGCGGAGACACGTCGTTCTTGTACATATATGCTTGTCTTGTATAGGTATAAAATAAAAATTTCAGCAGAGATGAATTCACAATAACTGATTTATGTAGTGAATCTATATGAACAGGTTTGGGTTGAAGTAGCTATGGGATAAAAAACAAGTTGAATATGTTTAAAAGGAAAAGGACTTGATTTTGGAATTTATGAAACCAATGATCACCTTCAGTTAACTCACTGAGCAAAGTTTGGGGTTATTCAGTTAAGGAAAGTGAATACATGATTCCCATTTCTCAATTTTTTTAGTCTGTTTGTTCAATTTTAAATACGAATAGTCAATATGAATAACTGATAACTATACGCCATTCACTTTTATAAACTATCCCGGTTCGCCATGACATTCTGACATATTTCACCGTGTATATTTTGAAAATGTAGGGTTATAGTCATATTCCTGTCAGAAAACTACATGGAGTTGACTTATCTACATAGAGGTTTTTGAATTACGTATTTTTCGAAATGTGAATTCACTTTGGGAATATAATAAATCTGAGAAAATATTATGTGAATTCAATCAGTAATTCCAAAGATGTGGCGAACGTTGAAGAAATTTTCTTCTCTGTTAACACTGGAAATACTTTACGTATATAAACATGGTTGGAAGATTCAGTTATGCTATTTTCTTGTACGGAAATCAAGAATCGAGTGTTGAAATTTTACTGAAAAATAATGGATAGAATAATCCTTTACTTTGTGATAGTTTATTCGAAAAATAAAAAAGAAGTACTCAAATAACCCTGCAGTAAAACTTTTAAACGAACAGACAAAACTATGGAATTCCCTGGTTTTCGAAATTCTCAAGAAATAAGCCTACAGAAGACATTTAAATACCGTTTTGCACAGCTTGAAATACTCCAGTATGAAAATGGGGGATAGCTTGTGATAAATTATTGATTCCAAATTATCAGGGTTACTTTCAGGAAACGCAGATTTCAATTCTACATAGCACTTCCCGATAGTTTGTCTCTGCTTCTTCAAAACTACCTTTGGCATTTTTAGTTTCCAAGCTTGATGATTATTATGAGATTTAGAATAGAAATTAGCATTGGGATTTGGCAACGTCTCAGAATTATTTTGATATTGCTGATATTTCACGAGTGCCAACCTGAGTCAGTTCTAAGTAAAGAAAACTTGATAGACCTAAATCATGGCCAACCGGGATAGTTTATGAAAGTGAATGGAGTATAGATCTCATCTTAGACCTCAATCGGGTTGGCTGCGAGAAATTTCATTAACCATAACTAGCTACTAAAGCACATGAGAATGTTTGGATTTTGGAACATGTGGAATTGTTACTTACAGTAGCCAATCGACAGCGATGATGTTGATCACTTCTTTGGAAGGCAGTCCGACGGTGTCGAGGACCATCACCATGGTGACGAGACCTGCCTGAGGGATACCAGCAGCTCCCACGCTGGCAGCCGTTGCAGTTATACTGAAAATCACAATTACGTATAATTTCGGAATGAGGTAATTCTTTGAAAATCCTATGATCGCTATATGGAGTATGCATATGTACAAATAGAACCAACTATACAAACGGAATCGAAACAAACGATTTTTATGTTTTTGAGCGCATTCTGAGGAACATCTAGCTGTAGTTTTGTCGAAATGTCTGTAAATTTCGATTTGAGTCGAAAATGACCTCAAACTTCTTATTTGGACTTGATAACGAATCCAGTGTCAAAATCTCTTCTGTCCGGATGGCTGTGAAAAGACTAGATAACGGGCGTACAGAAAATCCTATCGACATTTCACCGTTACAATTGCATTGGGCATCTGTTTTAGTACGGCTATCGAAACAATCTGTTCTTTTTCATACAGTCCTACAGAAAAATGAAACGATATGTTTCTTCCATGACTTCAATATTATTTGGAATTTTCAACTAGAACTCGTCTTTTCATGTCATTACACACAAAATTCGAGTGAAAAAATGTTTTTAGGTCGGAATAATTACTATATGAAAAAAAAACTTTAAATTCAAAAACCCTACATCTCGCAAGCGAAACATTTGCAGTCCCTTGTTTCTGGGAAGTTTTTTCCTCAAAATTATGCAATTAATCTCCCCTCTCCGTTTGAACCTCCAACTCGGGAATCTTTTCCTTCTTGCTCCAGAAAAGAGAGTCCATCTACGGAACTACAAGTGGTACAGAGATAAATCTACCACCAAATCGAAAGAGAACATGATTCCACATGTTCAGTATTCAGCAGGATGCGTGAGGCCACAGTTGCAGAGAGAAATTTATCCCAAGACATAAATCAACACGGGATTTCATCAGCAGTTGGGAGTGAAAACCCAGAAAAGACATACAAAATAAAGAAACAGAAAATTTTTTTTACCTCCGTAACGTTGATACTTGGTTACTAATTGTAAAACTAACCTAACTGCCTCCAATCTAATGAGGGCAATTGGATTCAGCAATAATCAACAATTATTGGAACCTTGAGTAACTTCCATTTTTTGTCTTCAAAAGTTGAGAAAGTTTTCAGAAGATGAATCTTTAGAGAATTATATTCTCATTTCCACCTGGCCGGCGTATTTAAAATCAAATGATATTGAGGTTCTCTAGAGTTCGATGTTTTTTCGGAAACCCTCCAAGAATAGTGAGCTATCGAGCAATTTGCCATTTATCGAAACAGTCGGTATTCGAAAGCGCATAGATCTTCAGATTTTTGAGTATTGGAAAATAGTTTCTCGACTCTGAGTAGTTTTTGAGCCTATTATCGTTCGATAAAAAGGTGGATATGCTGTGATGTCGCTCAGAGTGAACTGTAATTGATCATGACAATCACCATGGAGCTTTATGAAACCTACTGAAAGCGTCTCAAAATAACCATAATATTGTTTTTATATTTATGTGCATATGCAAATGAAAACGGCGTGCTATTGTTTTTTCCGAATATACTGTAGTTTTCGAATTTTCAGCTTGAGGTCTAGTTGGTGTAAAGGGTGGGGTTTAGGTTCGTGAAGCGAATGTTTTTCATACACCATGAAGCAGAATTTTCTCTAGCTTCCTTCAGTGAAATAATGAAAAAATGTTCATATTATTATTATTATTATTAAGCTTAGGATTTTCTTCGACTCAACTAGGCCTCACTGATGAGCTCCAATATACTGAGAAAATGTTTTTTTTATTGGGTTCAATATTTCAATATTCAACATATTCCTTTAACTTTTCTGATTATATCGATATTTGAAGTTTAGTAAAGTTTGAAAAAAATTAAAACTCACCTCACTGCCACCAATCTGCCTAAACTCATATGTATGCCCCTTATTTGAGCAATGAATATAGCTGCTATGGCTTCATACAATGCTGTACCATCCATATTTATAGTTGCCCCAATAGGAATTACGAATCTTGTTATACGAGGATCCAGACCCATTTCGTCCATGGTTCTTATAGTAATGGGCATTGTGGCCGAACTGTAAATATGAAAGAATAATGAACAAAGAAGAATGATTTTGCATAATGATAGTGTTCAACTGTGTGTATCCTGGGCCAATAGTGTCAAAAAAGTTTCGGGAATGAATAAAATATGTGAGTCATTTATCCAAATTTACTGCATTTGTAATACCAGAGGTAGAAATTTTTCAAGTTTTCTATCGTTACATTGTAAGAGCTCAATTTCCGTGAGAAATATAGTTCGAATTGAGATGTCTGGAACGAGTTGATAAGAGTTCAAAGTAATTAGACAAAGTAGCTTCAAGTGTAGGTTTGTTTTTAATACGGCCGGGCGCCGTGAAAGAGAATAGTGTTCTTAAGTAGGGTACCGCAAAACCTGTCAACTTTGCCCAGCGACTACAACTTTGCCCACTTGCAGGGTCATATTCACTCTCTTCTTCAAAGCACGGCAACATGGTTTGAACGTTGTATTGTAGGTCTAGGCGTTCCTAAGAATTGGCGGCAATGTTTAGTGCTGCCCCAACTACCGCTGGAACGAGTCAGACTCGAAAGATAGGTAAGGAAAATTATGATCCTTTTCCTCAAATTTGAAGCCTAAAAGCTAAGGACCACTCCGATAGTATTTAAAGAGAGATTCAGATGGAATTTTGACTAGTCATGCTCTGAGGCTTTGTGACCAACAAAGATATTTCAATTTACAGCTAAATTCAATAGTTGCTATCGCGTGCAAATGATCAGGATCGTTGAAGTTATATTTTTTTTTATTGATAGTTTATGTACGATTAGCGTACACCCTACCGATCTTCCCCATGAACTAATCCAAGTGATTGTCGGCCTGGGCGGGTTACAGGAAGCTACGACTGTCGGCCTGGGGCGGGTTGTAGGTCCTAGTTCTTGGTATGATAGAGTTGGTGTAATCTGATGTGTTTCTTGGACTGTGAGTATATGGAAATCAATAAATACTACTCTGTGGAGTATTAGGAGACTCATCTGTATTATTGTTATAATTTTTCCGTTCATGGTATTGAAATGAAGGATTTGTTAAGACGTTACTGTTTTTGGAATTTTAAACTTCCCGCCATTTTTCCTTGGATCTTTCGAGTGTAACTTGGGCAGCCTACTTAACTAAGAGTCCTTTCCATTTAACTAGACGATCACAATTAAGCCATAGGTGGGTATTGGGGAAATCAAGTTCAGGAATATTACAATAGCTTCAGAATTTGTTCTAACAATTTTCGCTGACTTCAAACGGCCTTTTTGTTGACCTTCCTAAAACGACTTGTCATGATGATTCAGTGCGAGACTCTAGCTTGGAATAAATTCATTGAATCGAAAAAGCTTTCTTTGTGAGAAAACGTTATACTGCGTGTGCCATGTTTGTGATCTGACGTATCGGCTATTGTTTCAAATGGAAATCCAATTTTTAAGAATTTTCTTGATAGATATATCAAGTAACTCATGCGTACTAAATATCTAATTCTGAATTGATTAAGGAATGAACGAATCGGAGCCATACTGACTAAATACATAATGAAATGAAAAGATCCTCGCCATTTTGAAACACCAGAAAATCTGAACTTTGGGTCTTGGCTAAATGGATCTTTTGGAGAAAACGTTTTTATGGCTAACAATATTTGCAAAATACTATCAACTAGAAAACAATAAACACATAAAATGCAGTCCATTAACTTATCGACAGCAGTCTTAATATTGATCGAATTTCTTCCACTCCGAATTGAATGAAAATTTGATATTCAGTTTTTGATATGTTGAATTTTTTCCAAGTAAGAGAGTTGCACTTAATAAACAATAATCACCATAATTGGAGAGGTAGGTATCATATTGATACGACGCTCTCTGTGAAGGAAATTTTTTCAGTGAGGAAATCGGACTCTTAAATTTTTTTCCAAAAATGGACTGAAAATTCATGAGTTTAAAGTTTCCATAATGGAAAAAATTTCGGTCAGAGAATTTGAACTTTTTACGCGGTTGTTCTGGGGAACAGCACGTTATCATTTCGTCACGATCTCTGTGATTTTCGAATTTTGAGCAGAAAATGGTCTCAAACGACTAGGTTGGACTCACTGATAAAGAATCCGTGGCCAAAATTGATTCTGTTCATCCGGCCGGCCGTGTGCGCTGTAACTCTCGAAAGAAAAGACCTAGAGTCTTGAAATTTTCAGGTTAGGTTAAGATTCTGAATATCTCGGTTAAGTTCGTTAATGGGCTAAATCTGCCGAATGGTTTTTGTGCTACAGCCATTTGAAATTTTGATTTTTCATTAACTCGAAAAATATTTATCTGATCGAAATGAAACTCGGTTGGAAGATGAACAGTGTTAAAAAAAAAATTATCCATGGAAAATTTCGAAAAAAATTTTTATATTTCATTAAAATTTCACCATTTCGCAATGTGAACAAGCGCGTAAAAGCTGCTGACTTAACGTCAGTGCTTTTGTATTGTATTTTTGATTTTTTGAATTCGTTCCAAGTAAAAGAGTTGCACTTAATAAACGATAATCGCCATAACTGGAGAGGTACGTATCACATCGCTACGACGCTCTGTGTGAATGTAATTTTTTCAAAAATGGTGTGAAGATATACAAGTTTGAAGTTTCGATAATGGAAAAAATTTCGGTCAGAGAGTTTGAACTTTTTTTATACGCTGGGGCTTAATGTTTCAAATGATTTTTTTCTTTCACGTATGAATTCTTGATATATTGATTATAAATCTGAAAAAATCGAAAAAAATTTAATTAATATAAATAAAGTGCGTATTCTTCAACACCATATCACTACATGGGGAGACAGAGTATTTTTGCTGAGGTTCCATCTATTTGCTCTTGTATTATACGTAGAAAAGATCATTTTTCCACACATGTTTTTATGTTCAATATTCAAAAGATTTTATATTTGGGATTCGACAGACCTTGTCAATTTTTCTCTCATAAGTCATTTCAAACATTCACTGGAGGTTAATCCCACATAACTGACATGTCAAGCTTGCAAGTTTTCAATCCTTCGAAATAATATATTTGATAAATGTGAGCTTTCAAAATGAGGCTCAGAGATATTTCAACTCAATTATCAAATATATTATATAAGTATGATCTTCAATAAAAACCTTCATCCTTCTTACTGAACAGAAAGAACTAGAGGAAGTAGAAAATGATGATTTACCTTGAAGCAGTTCCAAAGGCTGTAGCCAAAACCTGACTCAGTTGTCCGATTACTTTGAATGGAAGGGTTCTTGTTGCGATGAAATAAAGTACAGATAAAGTACCAAATCCATGAATGGCTAAACCAAGAAGTACAGTGGCGAAGTAAAGTCCAAGTCTTCCGATTAGATCAACGAAGTCCTTTTCTTCAACAATTTTCGCAGCTACCAGGAAGAACACACCCAGAGGTGATAACCTGAAACATATTTGGAAATATAATATAACGGCAATTGAATTTAGCATTAGTCAACATTTATTCGAACTTTTGGTGAATTCAAATATTTTTCTTCAAAAGTTGGGAATGTTTTCAGATGACAAAATATATCTTTAGCGAATTATATTGTTCATTTCACCCGCCCGTATTCAAAATCAACTGAGTTTGAGGTTCTCCAGAGTTCGATTGTTTCTCCAAGAATAGTGAGCTGTCGAGCAATTTGACATTGATCGAAACAAAAGGAAATAAAAAGCGTATAGATCTTCATTAATTCGTATATACTGAGTAGTTTTTGCGCCTATGAAGGTCCGATAAGAAAGTATGAATGCTGTGTACCGCAATTACAAACTGTAATTGAACATAAAATTGAAAAAAAATGACAATCAACATAATGGGAGCTTCGTGAAACCTGCTGAAATCATCTCAGAATGACCATAACATTGTTTTTGTATTTTTGTGTGCTTGTATAATAGTTGAAAACGGCGGGCGATAGTTTTGTGCAAGTGTCTGTAATTTTCAAATTTTGAGAATTTTTGATCTGAAACTACTAGGTTCGACTCACTAATGACGAATCAGATGTCAAAATCGATTCCGTCCGGTCAGCGGAGAACGGAGCAAGCTAGCAAAATGAAATTATAGGGTTGAGTTGACTTAATGTGTCAAATCGGCCGTAGGGTTCAGAAGCTCATATTTTATAGCAATCTATCAAATTTCATTTCGATCCGATCTAAATTTCTGGGATATTGGAAATTAAATATCGAATTTCATGTCTTTTACAGGGTTATTACCGGAATAAATTGGAAAATGCAGGTACACAAATTAGTGCAAAATTTCGTGATGATCGTGTTATTAGAACAATTCGATAAAACGAACTCAATTTTTTTTTTAATATTCAACATTATGTTATCTTGTGATTATATTATCCTCACGAAATTCTGCTGTCAGTCTTCAATCAATTACTAGATTTTAATTCGATATCATCTTTATTTTTGAAATTATGGGAAAAATCAAATTTCGAATGGATAAACGGCCGATCCTGAACACAGTAACTCCGAAGCAATATTTATTCCAATCGGTTCTGTATTTTTCGAAATATAGATAAAATTAGAGTTTTCGCCCTTTAAACGAGACTGCTTGTTTTCGTATGGGAGTCCAGTATTGTTGAACGCCTGAATGGGTGACATCTTCCTTCCCGAATTCAACGAGTAAAGCATTGTGGAGAACTGGAAAGTGGCTTAGATTCAAAGATGTCGCTGACGCTGACACATGCTGGCTACACCGTTCAGGCACAGCATAAGCGCGTTTTTTTCGGTCGCTCTCACTACGATGCTTATGCGGTTGCCATAAGCAGGTGCTGAAGGATTCAGCCTATCTGGTGAGTTCATTTCTGGCACCGGGACGAAACAACTTTTCCATGAGCTTGCACCATCTTTCAAATGACGCGAGCTCATACGAACCGCCACAGCCACTTTCAGGATGACTTCGGAGGCGAAGTGGCCATTCGCAATAGTTTTTGTCGTTATGTTATATCTATCTACAATCATTTAATGTGGTTGAGGTTCTTATATATGCATCCCATCAAAAGTTTTCACGCAAAAATGGCATGGAAACGGGAAGTACAGTGTGCACATATCCATTCATTTAACTATATTACATAGTCAGAACCGGATGGATATGGGAAGGTTACGGAACGTAAAGTGAAAATCAATCTTTATTTTCCCCTTCCATTTATTCTTTTTGTTTTCTTATAATAATTAATAAACTAGTGAATGCCATCAATTAGTCTTTCCGATATAGATTCGACTTTTTGGACAGGTCAATTGAGAATATAGTGAAAAAGCTTGGAACTTGGATCGATCGCTTACGTCACGTCCGCATAGGCAGGCGGCTTGCTTAGCGCCTATAGCCTAGCCAGTCACCTAGCGAGTAGAACAGGCGACAGGCCAAGCGAGCAGTGCGGTCGGTCGCCAAAGTTCTAGAACGTTCGTTTTACTATACTGCTCGCTAGGTGACTCGCTAGCCTCTAGACGCTGAGTAAGCCGCCTGCCTATGCGGACATGGCCTTAAGACCAAACAATCAGCCTGACCAATTATTTTTTTCAGAATCTACCAAACCTTCTGTAGATATCTACTTTTTTCTACCAAAATCAATTACAGAAATCTACTAAAAATCTACTGCTACCTAAGAGCAGTCTTTAGCACTTTATGTTGGAAGGAAAGTAGAAAACTTTAATGTTTCGTGCAGTAATTAACTTTCGCTAAGCAAAAAAAGCAAGAGAAGCACTGCCGTGAAGGCAGCAGCTTTTGCGCGCATGTTGAATAGAGATGACCGCTTTGGCAACGAATTTTAACATGCGCGCAAAACTGCTGACTTTATTCACGGCAGAGCTTTTCTAGGGTTTTTTTTCGATAAAGTACTGGGTTTCAATTCGATCTAATCTGTATATTTGAGAATATTGAAAGAATAAAAGTTTTAATGGGTATATCTACGGAATTCAAAATTCAAGAATTCGATCTTCGTAATTAAGCCTTAAATCTTCTCTACAAATATCGAGTTTCTAAGTCGTTTCTTCCAGAAGATAATGGCCGACCGTAAACACAATAACTTCCGAAAGAAACAACTTAGAAATTTGTTATTTGTAGAGAAGATTTGGATCTTAATTACGGAGGCCGAATTCGTGAATGGGTAAAATCCACCCAATGATTCCGCAGATATTCTTATATATTCCCCTAAATGAAAGGCTCTTCCGTTTCGGATGGAAACAATGAAAATGCGAGAAAATGCGAGAAAATGTAGCGCACACACGCACCTCTGATGGGCAATACGATATACTTATTGAGTGTGACGGGATTAAAGAAATACCCCAATGTCAGTCAGAGCCATCTATACGAGTTGTGCTATTTTTTCACATAATTCATGCGATTATAGTTAGGTTAGGTTAGGTTGTGCCACTTCTCAACTCAGACAGAAGCGTTCTACTGCTTCAACAGTTGAAAGTAGAATTCTACTAAGATAGTTCGAAATACTACCAAAATCTACTGCTCAATTTCTGTCTACTAACAATGATGAAATTATAACGGAAATCTACGAAAAAAAGTAGATTTCTACCAAATTCGTCACGCTGCAAACAATACCTCGAAAATAACGGGGTGACTTCTGGAGGCCAGAATTCGTTTTTTTCATAAAATTTCTTTGGTGCTAATTGCCACTTTTTTTATGCTCAAGAATTTTCGGGAAAATAAAACTAAAATGGAGTGAAAATGGAAAAACAACTAAGATTGCGCATTCTCGCTAGACAATTAAGTACATTCCAAAAAAAATTTCAAAAAATACTCACTGCAGCCTGCACAACGACACCCCGTTTTTCCGTATGAACGTCGAAATTTCTCCGAATTCTAATATCTCACGCGAATATAGGTAACCTTAAACCATTCAGACCGGGTCCAGCGGCCTGACCTTGAGATATAAGCGAGGTTTGATGACATTCAAATCTGGCTGTGTTGCCTAGCTGTAATTTACTACCACGTGGTATTGTTTCCTCTTAAGCGTAGATTTTTAGAATCATCAGAAGACTACTTTCTTTATTTTGCTTTTAAGCTCCTTCTTCAAACTTTCTTCCATAGAAGTAGAAATGTAGTCCGAATTTTTCTCTCGCCCTACTCCTACCTCATTCAATTACCATAGTAAAGAATAAAAGTAACAGACATTCAAAATTGCAAAGGAACACAACATATTCGATATAGTCGCCAAAAAAAAGCTTCGTGCATGTTTGATAGCTGACACAAGACCAAGTGCGAGTCGAATTGAAAGCTTGCTGCTTGCGAGAAATTTTGCTTACTTCGGTTTGCGTGCCGACAAGATTTTTATTGCGAACGACATCGTTGAAATCTATGAGCTCAGCTTGCGTATTCATACTGTGCCCATGAAGTCAATATGAATGTAGCATGAAACCTCTAGACTTCACTATGTGATTTTCTCGAATTCCAGCTTTGGAATATTTTTATTTTCGCATTATTTGATAATAATGTTAGTGCAATTTACCTATTGATTCAGAATTGACTTTATCTATAACATATAATTATATTGAACTTACCAAATTACCCAGCTAGTAATCAACATGATAGCTTCGCTAAGGACGTCAAAAAAATCTAACAGAGGTTTTCCTTTAGAGCCCAGTTTTCCAATAGCAATACCCAATACAATACTGAATGTCACTAATCCTAACACGTTCGTGGTTGTCTCTTCACTTGATTCGAATGACCATGTGGCTTTGTCGTATTTGGTTCCTGCTTCTTCTAATGCTTTGCTGTAATTTTGGGGTGGAATAAGGGATGTTTGAGTCTGAAAAAAATAAAATGGCATTGAACGAAATGATCATAGGTGATGGTATCGGGATCAAGATTCCTCAACTTGTTATGCATGTTCGTCCAAGTATTTAGTATAAGAGTTAGCGTACCATTTATTCGAGGATTCCTCTACTAAATGAATTCAACATTTAACAATGGCTAGATGTTCGGTAACCAGTAACGAACACTCAGCTGATGCACCTGAACAAGAGTTGGTGGCGTCGATGTGTGGAAGTGTTATGAGAGAAATTGAAGAAATAGTTTTCCAGCATGCCAAAATTCAAGAAAAAGCTGTCCACATCTAGGATGGTAAAAATTTAATGGATGCTTTAGTTTTCCTTGTAGCACTTTCATATCGAGATTCCAGGTGATTTTTTCAGTAGCTATTGTGTTTACTGTCAATGTAGCAGCCGATTGTGCATAAGATATCCTCCGAAAAACTTTTCTTATGACTCAAAATGAGTGGAGCACGTTTGAAGCTCAACGAAGCTCTTGTTAATGAATGGTCTCATCCCAAAATCAGATCGAGTTAAAATTTGGAGCATCATAGTGAAACATCGACTTAAAGCTTCGCGAAATCATTTCATGATATATTGGGGAAATAACCTTCAGATTAATCATGGATATAGTCTTGAAACCAATCAGCGGGTTTCGCCCTTCTACGGACACAATCAAGATATATAGGATCCAAACAAACCCTGAAAATTTCAAGACTCTAGAAGATACACTTCTGAAATTGAAGCCCCAACCAAAGAACGGCCAAACGAACAAAAAATCATTTCACATGAAAGTAAAACACATTGCGAAACAGTGTCCAAAAGCCATAGCTGATATATTGGAATTTTTCTACGGTATATTTGGTTTAATTCTAAGAGGAGGCGAAATGTCTTATAATTTTTTTGATTATTTTCAGCTTTTATGTGAGTTGGAATCACTTGATGCAAGTATACTTGGAATTTGGGGACAAACCATTGAAATGATGTCTTTCTGATTCCATTTCATTTAAAATATAACTATGATTCAGACAATGCAAGACTCTTGCTTATTTTGAGAATAGGCTCATTGCAATGTTGGAGTCTTCCATATTTTCCTCGATTTCATTGCCAATCTATACATATACTAACTGACAAAGAAACTGCAACACCCAGAAAGAGCTGTTCAAATTTAATTTTTTTTTTGTGAAACGTAGATGGTATAGTAAGGAGTAAATAATTAAAATTTGGAGAAAAAAACGAAGGGTTTACATTTTTTTTTAATTAAATTTGTTAATAATGTGTGTGTCCACCGCGGTTATCTATACACTCCCCAATACGTCTTGGCATTAATGCAGGAAAATTGTCTATTGCTTCTTGAGAGATACTATTCCAAGCTACCTGTTTCTTCAGGTCCTAGAGCAGCCAAAGTCTGTGGGGGCTGTGGTAAATTTCCAAGCTTTCCACCCATGATGTCCCAAACAAGGTCTATGGGCGATAGATCAGGGGATCTGGGCGACCATGGCAAAAGATTCACATGGGTCGCTTCAAAAAACTTCAAACTAACTCTGGCAACATGAGGACGAGCATTATCTTGCTGAAATATTGGATTCTCGAGTCGGTTAAGGTAGGGGAGAACATATGGCTCTACTATTTCTTGAAGATAGAGCAGCGCTGCCATGTTACCTCGAATAAAGACTAAAGGTGACCTACATTCATGTGCAATAGCACCCCATACTATAACGCCTACTGTCCGGTGTACCTGTACATGACGCTTGACATAAAAATGAGTGTCACGTCTTTCTCCCCGAAGTCGTCTATCTCTTTTTGGCCATCATGTGCATCCTAGGAGAATCGAGATTCATCAGAAAAGACGACCTGATGCCATTCCACATTCCAATGTTGCCGTTCTCTGCACCACTGTAATAGTTGCCGGCGATGCTCAACCTTAAGAGGTAACACAAGATGGGGTCGATAATGCTGCAGTCCAAAACACCTTATACGGCGGTAAACCGTTCGGGCCGTTACAGGATGGCCTTGTTCTTATAACCACTCATCAGCCAAAGATCGAGTTGTCGCAAATCGGTCTCTAATGGCCATAAGTCTTAGACGTCGATCTTGAACTTCATTTGTGCCCCTTCGACGTCTGGTGCCTACTCCTCTTCGATTTTGCATATTATCAAACCACGCTTGACATCACAGTAGTTGGATTTCTGTTCATACGATTAGCGGTTTCTCGGAATTGAATCCCTGCCTCCCGTAGACCAATGATTCACTTTTTCTAAATTTACTTAGCTGGCGATAAATTCCACGTACATTTGTAAAAACTAAACATCGACTTTGGATCTCCTGAAACAGCTGGTTTGTTGTGAAATTTGCAAAACGACTACAATATTCAAGTAATAAAAAATTTCAATAATTGTTTCCTTGCTATCCTTCCTATGTTTTACAAAAAAAAAAATTCAAAATTCAAGCAGCTCTTTCTGGGTGTTGCAGTTTCTTCGTCAGTTAGTATATATATTGCAGTTTATGTTAATCTGCCTGTAATATTATCTTGTTGGACTTTACTGAGGATATCACATTTTGTCTGAAACTGCACATGAGCGTAGATACCACCAACTAAATATATATGGGCGAAGGATGATAATAATAGCCTAATCGGTCTTTCATTCTAACTGTTGTCTTTGTTTCCACCTTTGTCTCCTTTTGGCTGTCTTCTGTTCCATGCGAGACTTTTTAACGATTATTGTGCTCTGCGCTTACAGGATTCTACCGTTGGGATGAAAACACCATCATAACCACAGCTGTTTTTATTTTTCAGAAGTGTTCGTATTTCCACGATTTTTTCGAAAGGGAAAGATTTTCCATTTTGAGTATTTTCTGTTGGAAGATTGTATATCTCAATTTTCTCATCTAACCCAGTGAAGCGTGCTTTAAAACTGTTTGCTTATTCTTGAGTGGCCCTGAGGTTGTCGTACCGTATACCCCCCATGTCTCTGATTTGATTTAACAGGCTTCTATTCTTATTTGCAGAGTTGAGAATTCAATTCGTATTGTTGACTTATATTAGATCGAAGTAGATCGTCGTAATTTTCCTTTTGGATTCTGTATGCTCTTGCAAATTGACTACTTCTGATAGATCGAAGGGGTTTAATAATGGCGAGATCTCCAGATATTTACCCTTTAGAATTTTTGTTTTGGGAAGCCCTCGAAATATTCCAGCATGAGGGGTGTTTTGTTTTTAGTTTTGAATAAGAAGTTTATATGTCCGGAATTGCTTCGTTCCTGAAATATAGAGCGCGTTGATATTTCAAGAAACAATATTTAGAAGAAAAGTTTTTTATGTTTATTAGATAATAATAGATGAAATATCTGAAAATTCAACTGTTTGCAAGGTCTCTGGTATTCTGACAATAACATCACTGTTATCTGGTTTCCAAAGCAGATGGTCATGATATGTATGAGTGGTTTCAATTGTTTTCCCTCGGAAACGAGGATATATATAATTATGTAATCGCACCCCATATTAATTCAACGTAACATACACAGAGTACCCATAAACATTTGTATATTACTATGTTGCAGCCTGCAAAGTCAGCAGTGAACACCTGCAGTGCTGAGTCACATCCTATAGATAAGATAGCTTATAAAAGCATCTTCTTCCTTGATTCAAGGGAAGAAATAGATCTAGAGCCTTAGTCGATAGTCATAGTTTACACAGAATTGTAATATTCTCTATTGTAAATAAAAGTGTTTTTTTTAAAAACCAAGTCTTCAACCCAAAATACATAATTGGCGACGAGGATGGGATTGTGCCAGGCCTGAAGAGAAGTGTCCAGTGTACCAGCTCCATATCAGATACCTGTTGGTTTCAACCATCAAGCACACCCTTAAGAACCTGTGGTAGAAGACCAGAGAGTTCGATTGACGGAGTAGCGCCCGCAACGACTTCGAAGACTATCGGTGAGCATTTCCTATTTCTCCCCAGTTTCCCTAATCTGGTAAAAAATTAGTGAACTTGTATAGTTTTTCCTAGGTTTCTTTAAAAAACCGATTTTTAAGAGTTTTTTCTAGGTTTCTTAAATAAAAAACCGATTACTATTTCAATATTCATAATTTATAATATTTTTCTAGTTTTTTTTTATATATTTCACGATTACGTCGATTAAACATTTTTCGGGTCGTAAAAAGAAAATAAATAAGATGGCTCAAGAGAGAATAGATTTATCCCTAGCTGAAAAATTTGGTATGCTCTTGCCTAAATTTTCTGGCATTGAAAATGAACTTCATTCTTTCATTAAAAGTTCCGAACAATATCTATTGATGTTTGCGGATGAAAATCAAATAGTTAAGAATTATTGTTATGCTGTCGTTAAATCGAAACTGACTGATAGAGCCCTAGCTGAGGTTTCCACATCTGATATTCCTGATAATTGGGTATTATTAAAGAACTTTTTATATAGCAAATTTGGCGATAATATTAATTTAGATGTTTTGATACATAGTTTACAATTTTTGACCAAAAAACCAAACGAAGATTTATTAGCTTTCATTGATAAAATTATTGCTATGAAAATTCGAATAAATTATAGGATTGATGCTGATATAATGCCTGATCCCGAGAAACAAATGTATAAATCAAATATTCGTAAAATTTGTAAAACAGTGCTAATTTCTAATGCCCCCGTAGAACTGAGAACTTATTTAATTACCAACAATGAACTTTCCTTTGACGAAACAGTCAACGCCGTGAAAGATTATCTGTGCAACATGGCACAATACGAATTATTAGATAAGAGTCGTCGAAATAAAAATATGCAACCTTTGAATAAAGCATTCAATTATCAATCGACCTACCGAAATAATTATTCGTTCAATAATCAACCAACCTATTCACATTATAATAGATTTAATCAGCAACATTTTCCGTCTCAGCCGATTCAGTTTCAACAGCGGCAAGTGAAAACTCATTATCCTTCACATCGCGAAGTTTTCGAGAGATCAAATCCACAACGAAATCAAAATACTAATGTTTTTAAGCCCAATCCAAATTATAGAAATAATACTCCGCCTGAAAGAATGTCTATACAAACGAGAAATTACCCGCAAAAACGAGCAAATTATTCCACACAATACAATGTTAATCCACAAAGAAACTTTTATAATAATCGCAATGATAATTACCCAAATAATAACCATCGTAATGAAAATACTCAGAATTTTACGTTTGAAGAATTAACGCACGTTGAACAGGAAAAGCGAAAAGAGAATTTCTATAGCCAATCAAAACCATCTACGTCAAAGATGCGACCTAATGAAAATTTTCGTCAATCAGTCGAAAAACTCGAATTGACTTAAACCAAACGCTAGAATATCATAATCAATTACCCTATGTAGAATTTGAATATCCTAAGTGTAAATTATTGATTGATAGTGGATGTTCCGTTTGTCTGATTGATCCGAAGTTCGCTTATAATAATTTCAAAGAAAATATTTTTAGAGAAGATACTACCCTTACTGCATGTTTCAGATCACAAACGTCAAATGAAAAAGTGTTATTACCTTTATTTTCCGAATTAAAAATGAATGATTGTCATCCCTTTGTTCTTTACAAATTTCATAAAAATTATGATGGTCTAATAGGAGCAGATTTCCTCAATAAATACGATTTGAGAATTGATTTCAAAAATATGGTTTTAGAAAATGATTTTTGCCAAATACCTTTTAAATACCAACAAGTTTGTCAAAATCCTACAAGAATTCCTATAGATTTGAGTCATTTAGAACCCAAAATAAAAAGTCAACTTATCAAAATCTTTCAAACCAATGATAAAGTCCTTCAATTGCCGGGTCAACCATTGAATTTTTCAAGCAAAATAAAACACAGAATTAGAACGATTGATGAAAATCCAGTTCACTGTAAAATTTATCGTTACCCAGAGATACATCGTGAAGAAGTGAAAAATCAAATTGAAGATTTATTGGAAAAGAAAATAATCAGACCGAGTATATCTCCGTGGTCATTTCCCGTAGTAATTGTTCCAAAAAAACAAGACTTATCCGGAAAAACTAAATGGCGTATGGCCATAGATTACAGAAAGTTAAATGAAAAAACTATTGACGATAAGTATCCATTACCTCAAATTGACTCTATCTTAGACAAACTCGGTAATAAAAAATATTTCACAACCTTAGATTTAGCATCCGGATTCCATCAAATTGAGTTAGATGAAAATTCGATTGAAAAGACTGCTTTTACCGTGGAAAATGGTCATTATGAATTTTTAAGAATGCCTTTTGGACTTAAGAATGCGCCAGCAACATTTCAAAGATTGATGAACGAAGTTTTGAAAAATTTTATTGGAAAAATATGTTACATTTATATGGATGATATAATAATATTTTCAGAAACTATTGAACAACATTTAGCTGACATTCATAATATTTTAGAAATACTTGCGTCAGAAAATCTGAAAATTCAGTTAGACAAATGTCATTTCTTCAAAACAGAAATTGAATTTCTTGGTCATGTCATAACCCCTGAAGGTATAAAACCAAACCCGAATAAATTAGAAGCTATTCAAAATTATCCTATTCCGAAAACACAAAAGGAAATTAAATCTTTCCTTGGTCTTATAGGATATTACAGAAAATTTATTCCCAATTTTGCAAAAATTACCAAACCATTGACAATGTGTTTGAAAAAGAATGCAAAAATTAATATTGATGATCCTGATTACATTGAATCCTTTAAATTATGCAAAAACAATTTATTAAATCATCCAATTCTTCGATATCCCGATTTTAATGCGCCCTTTGTTTTGACAACTGATGCGTCAGGATTTGCGATAGGTTCAGTTTTATCCCAAGGAGAACCACCTGACGACCTTCCGATCGCCTACGCGAGTCGTACCTTAAATCCTGCAGAATTTCGATATAGCACGATAGAAAAAGAATTATTATCAATTGTTTGGTCGTGTAAACATTTTCGACCATACCTTTACGGAAAGAAATTCACGATCTATACAGATCATAAACCATTAATTTGGCTATTTTCATTAACAGAACCGAATTCAAGATTAATGCGTTGGAGAATCAAGTTAGAAGAATACGATTACGAAATCAAGTATAGAAAAGGATCGATGAATAATGCAGATGCATTAAGTAGAATTATATGGAAAACTGACAATGCGAAAACGTATGAAAACTTTTTGAAACTTAATGAAAATAATGATATTCCCGAATCAAATAACGTTAAAGAAAGAGAAGGTAACTTATTTAAAGCCCCTAAAAAGTATTCATTTGCACATTGTGTATCTAGAGATCTAGAAATGAGTAAAGGAATCGCGACAATTTTTAAAAATAAATACGGAAATGTAGATGAATTGAAGTTACAAAATAAGGGTATAGGTGAAGTCGCATTTATTAGAAAAGACGACAAGAATATTTATTACTTAATAACAAAGGAATTTTATTATGATAAACCTAATTATGAAGATGTTTTTGAATGTTTAATTAAGCTTAAAGAATTATGCGAATATAATAATGAGAAATATTTAGCATTACCGCGAATAGCAAGTGGGTTAGATGGACTGAAATGGTCATGCATTTTCAATATGATCAAATATATTTTCAACGAATCGAAAATTAATGTGGTTATTTATTATTTATCAAGAACAAAAAATGAGTATATTGAAGATTTTAACGGAATCGAAGATGACGAAATTTCTTTGATTAATCATATATCAGACGATGAATTAGATGAATGTGTTGATCTTTTAACTAACCCTAACGAGGAATTACCAGTTTTAGATAATGCTGACTTAAGTGAATTAAAAACAGGAAATGTTATTATACATAGCGATATTACAGTACACAGTGGTATTGAAAATCCCATTTTAGAAATTCCTTACACTGAGAGAAGCGTAAATGCCTATCCGTTACAGATTATTTTCAAAACAGCAGCGAATTTTAATGTTATAAAAATCAAATTATTCGGAGACAAACTCAGATTCAGAGTGTCCATTAATTCAATTGATAAAGATATTTTTCAGTTTATTAAAGAATTCGTACAACCTAAAAAGTCATACGCAGTATATTTCGCGTCTCAGGAATTGGAAAAACCCTTTATAACCATCTTACAGAATAAATTCGATTATAAAACCCTTAATTTCAAAATTTCAAATATTTTGCTAGAAGACGTAGAAGATAAAGAAGAACAACTTTTGAGAATTCAACAATATCATGAAACAAAGACTATTCATCGTGGCTTAAGAGAAAATTTAATAAGTTTGAGAAAAAAGTATTATTGGCCTAATATGAATAAAGATGTTCAAAATTATATTAATGCATGTGAAATTTGCCAAAGGCATAAGTACGAAAGAACACCCATTGAATTACAGTTCAAGCCAAACCCGATAGGATCGAAACCTTTTACACACATCTATTGTGATACCATAAGATTTGGACAAAATTATTGTTTGAGCATTTTAGACTCATTTTCAAGATTGGGTCAGTGTTACCCTTTACTTCAGAAAACAGGAACAGAAATTGTAGATAAATTAATAATGTTTTTCAGTCATTATGGCGTTCCTAAAAAAATAACTTGTGACAATGGACTTGAATTTAAAAATAGCGTTGTACAAGATTTTTGCAGAATTCATCAAATTGAAATTCATTACATTACTAATTACAATCCTAATTCAAATGCTGTAGTAGAAAGATTTCATTCAACCCTGATCGAACAAATAAGAACTATTGAATCTAAAAACTCTACATTCCAAAGTAAATTGGCACAAGCTTTGTTAAGTTATAATAATTCAAATCATTCTAGCCTAGAATTAACGCCCATGCAAATAATAAAGGCAGATCTAAATTATTCTTTACCAATTGAACAAACTCACAATGAGAAAATTCAAAATTACGTTGAGAATTATATTGAGAATTTAAATGATATAACAAAACACTTGGAGAAAAATCAAAAGAGGACAACCGAAAAGTTAGATAAATTAAATGAAAGACGTTTAGCAAAAAGTAGTTATGAACTGAATGAAAACCCCACTTTTATAAAAAATCCCATAACGCGTAAACTAGATCCCGTGTACAAAAAAGTAGATGCCCGTGAAATCGATACGCATAGAATTCAGGATAAGAAAAATAAACACATTTATCATAAGAAAATCTTAAAACAAAGAAAAAAGTAGTTGAATATTTTGTTTCAGACCAAGATGAAGTACGTCACATTTATTTTCATAATACTCGAGGCAGTAGAACTGATAACAAATCTCACAATTATTCCCTTAGAAAATAATATCCTTCCAATCTTGTTAGGAAAAGCCTATATTACAAAAAGGCATATACAATTGATTTATCATATTGATTTAAGCCAAATTGAAAACCTAATAATCCAATATCAAAAAGAGATTGATCATTTCAAAAATAAACAATTAGGGTTTTCTCAGACAGCTCATTATCAGTATTTACAACATTCAAATTTAATAAATGTAAAAACATTAGAAGAACTTCTAACTCAGAGAATTCGAGAAAAAAAGAGGATTAATTAATGTTGGAGGCAAAATATCAAAGATATTATTTGGAACATTAGATTCCGATGACGAAGAGCTTTACCAAGGTTATTTTGAAAGTATAAAGAAAAATGAAGAGACACTTATGAGGAATCAAAAACAGATTGCTACTATTATCAATGACTTGAAAAATAAGTACATTAATAAAATTCAGAAACTAACAGAAAACTTCAAATTGCTTCGTACTGTACCTCAATTAGAACGTATTGAACAAATGCATCTTATGACTTTTGAAATTAAAGATATCAAAAATATTTTAGATGAGATTCAGACAGCAGTGAGTTTTGCACGACTGCACATCCTGCATGAATCTATTCTCCCTTACACAAAATTTGCGGAAATTGTCAAAAACGATACTATCATTCCGATGCATCACTTGAAAGATTATTTTCAGATATGTCATACCAAAGTCATTTTCAAAGAAAAAACATTATTGTTTCTAATTTCAATTCCAACGGTTTATGAAGAAAAATATAACCTATACAAGTTTTACTATATACCTCAACGGAATTTGTCCCTTCCTTTCACAAACCCCTATATGCTCACTCGAGACGAGGAACTAAGATGGTCCACGAAACAATGTCATCAAGTAGAAGAAGACTACCTATGTGATCAAGATTCCCTCGACAAGCCTCCGGAATGCATGAAAAATGTTCTGAAAACTCATTTAGAAAGCTGTCCCAGAAAAGAATCACCCGCAACACCAAATTTAAAAACATTGGAAGATGGAAATATCTTGTCGATCAATAATTTGGAAATTCAAGAAAAATGCCCACAGCAAACCAAGTACCATTTTACCCCGCCAATGGCTATAATCCAGTCCAAATGTATCATAAGTAATAATCAAAAGGAAATTTACCCCATCCAAGTTAAAAACGAAGAAAAGTACATCGTTTTACCAAAACCTACAATTTTTACTAATCACTCCAAGGAAGAAGAAAAAGCAGACTTCGAGGATGAAAAGATTCCAGATATCCATCTAGAAGAAATTGAAGATTGGAAATGGAATTCATCGATATCAACATTTATGATTATTTTGATTCTTATAATAATTTTAACAGTAATTTGGGTTATTTGCAAAGTTTTTCATAATTTTAAAGCTACACCTCAAAGAGGTGATACCTTTATCCAAAGGGGGGAGGAATTATGTAATCGCACCCCATATTAATTCAACGTAACATACACAGAGTACCCATAAACATTTGTATATTACTATGTTGCAGCCTGCAAAGTCAGCAGTGAACACCTGCAGTGCTGAGTCACATCCTATAGATAAGATAGCTTATAAAAGCATCTTCTTCCTTGATTCAAGGGAAGAAATAGATCTAGAGCCTTAGTCGATAGTCATAGTTTACACAGAATTGTAATATTCTCTATTGTAAATAAAAGTGTTTTTTTTAAAAACCAAGTCTTCAACCCAAAATACATAATTATATATATATAAAAAAACGCAAGAGAACAAAAATATATTTTTTTCAGATATAAATCAAAATGAATGGAATATCTCAACTGAAGACTTTTGATGTTTTATAAATATGCATTCTTTCCCAACTTCAGTCCTCTAGCTTTTAGAAACGAATCAACACCAGACATATGTTAAAAAGACTTTCTTTTTCAAAATTCCCCTTGAAAATCCTCCTCTGAAATTATATTCTATATATATTAGCAGAATGTTTTTTCATCACTCAAAGCGTGCCGGATGCGTTACGGTTCAATGGTTTTATTTCGCGTGTCATAACCGCATCAAAGGGCTCCTTCTTGGGAATTCAAAGTTCTGTGGCGTGATTAACGTCTGGAATGTGCTTACGAGGATGTGCCCAGTCTCCAGTTGATAGGATTTCTGCGCGAGAACGTCCTGTGGTAGCGTTGGAGCGGCACCTGGAGCGTAAAGATTTTGGAGCACAAGTATACCAGTCTTTCAATGGGATTCGAAAATGAATTTAAAATCGCAATGGGTATATACAGGGTGTCAAACATATATAGCCGTATAGATGACATTGGGAAAGTCATTTTTGCCTTATGACATATACCCCGTTTTCCAAGCATAAGCGAGATACGTTCAATGTGTTCAATGTCAACTTTGAGCAATATTCTAATAACTGTGGTGATTTATGCGTGATCTTTGAAATGAAGGTTTTATTCATATCTTAGTATTTTTTGGTGGTCTCTTCAGTTGTGGTGTAGAATTCTGGAAAAAATATTTCAAAATGGCGGAAAACCTACAAAGTTGGAATTTTTTTCAATGTACTCAATTTTCTAAGATTTTCAGTGAAAAAATGTTTCCAAAATTCGAACTCAATTTTTTTTTACATGTCTACCGTGAAAAAAAAATTCACCCAAAATAGTTGAAATCTTTCGACGTTGAACTAACCTTCATTCTGAACACTGGTGTGAAAACAGAATGAAAAAATATCAATTGGTTTTCATTTTATAGCCTTACAAGGATTTCGCTCGGAATACTAAAATAATTCTTATTTAAGAAACTGGTGGCCCTGCGGAGGCCAAAATTGTACTAATGGGCCACCAGAATGACCTGGATAGAAATATGAATTTATTAAAAAAAAAATTCCTGAAAAACTTCGATGGGATTCGAACTCGCTTCACTTAGGGTCGCATATAAATTGGATATATTCTGATTATAATGATGTTCGTTACCAAGCAACGGTAGTTAATCGAATTTGACCCTATTTTCCGAATGTGGAGAGAGTTCGATTTCCTCCGAAGTTTTTTAGGAAATGTTTTTTTTCTTGATAAATTCATATTTCTATCCAGGTCATTCTGGAGGACTATCAGCATAAATTTGGTATCCGTGGGGCCACCAGTTTCTTAAATGAAAATTATTGAAGTACTCCGATCGGAATCTTCGGAAGGCTATAAAATGAAAACCAATGGATATTTTTTCATTCTGTTTCCTCATCGGTGTTCAGAATGAAGGTTACTTCAACTTTAAAAGATTTAAAAAATTTTGGGTCAAAATTTTTTTTTCACTACATGTAAAAAAAATGTTGAGTTTGAATTTCGGGAAAATTTTTTTTCGGAAAATCTTAGATAATTGAGTACATTGAAATAATGCTATCCAATTTGGCAATCGAAAACAAAAAATTTCAACATAGTAGATTTTCCGCTATTTTGAAATATTTTTTTCAGAATTCTACACAACAATTGAATTGACCACAAAAAAATTCTAAGATGTGACCAAAAACCATTATTCGAAGGTCACGCATAACTCACCACAGTTATCAGAATATTGCTCAAAGTTGACATTAAACACCCTGTATCTCGCTTATGCTTCGAAAACGGGGTATATATGTATGACCAGTTTATGATGAAACATCCTGTATATGGTCAATTTTATGGTTTGTACAACAATGAATCCAAAAGTGTAAGGCACATTGCGGCTCGTTACGGATTGCTGAAACAGGAAAATATGTCCTCGTGAAGAAATCTGCTTGAGTACCGAACAAGTATGGCTCCTGACCATCTTGAGCAAACATCTCAAAAAACAATTATAAAATGATCTTCTTTATTTGGGGTAAAACCCCATGATATTGAAGCAGGTCATTTTGGTTATTTTATGGTATTCCCAAAAAAACATTTTGTGCAGTTTTTTCACAAATTTTGGAAAGTCCTCTGACATGCCTGACCAAAAATAAGATGATTTCACCTTATGATAGTTTTCATCCTTCCACCACATTTAATTTGTGAATTGTGAAAATGATATGGAATTCGCTATTAAGGGTATCCTAGAATGAACAACTGTTTTCTCAATGTGAAGTTTCCCGAAAATTGTCTTTCTTTGTTTTTGGAACAAATCTGCCATATAGTACCCAGCATTTGCGATCTTTCTGACTACTCATATCGTAACGTGCGACTTGTCACGTTTGTTCATAATTCAACTATTTCATCAGGTTACTCGAAGGGTTCTGTCAACAATTGAGTGCTTTCTGGTGAAAACATTCTGAACGTATCATTCACCTTTTCATGATTATCGCATATGTTTCACTCGTTCCTCGCATTTTATATTCGATCATAATAAATAAGAAGCCTTGATTTAGGGGCGTCTTCGAAACGTTGGCAAATTTTAAATAAATGGTTCAACTTGAGAACGATTCAATTATTGTCGAAATTTCAGTAACCACTATTGGTTATAGATTATTATTATTAAAAAATACAGAGTTGATGTTAAAACCTATAAACCTATCCAGTTAATATATTAGCATTCTTCAACAAAAAAAAAGATGGAAGGAGAACGCATATGAAAGAAAGATGTATAGAATCTCAAAAATACACACCCCACGGAGCACCTTCGCGAAAACACAGATCCCTGCAAACCATTCCACCGATCGAATGTTCTATTTGACATGAAAATTTCAAGTATATTAGTACGGAATGGTTCCTTAGAAAGCTTGAAGGTATGATCACGGAGGTTGTTCTTGTTGAATACGAACAGATGACGCAGTATCACACCAAAAAAAACCTTCATGACTCGAAAAGCAACGATCAAATAGCCTCCAGTACCACGAATCAAAAACTCGCAGCCGGGTTCCTTAGTTGGGTCGACATTGAGATGCAAAAAGAATCCTCGTACACCACCTCTAAATTGATTCTAGCAATGTTAAATCACCTTGGAGGACAATCCACCATGCATGTCAAGCAAATTCCATAATAGGTCTGAGGTAAGTCTGATACAGCAGCTTCATGGTCTGAACGCTGCACTTACTGGACGATTTCTGAATTATGTGAGTGATCCTCTTGATTTTGGCGCAGACAGATGAGGTATGCTGCATTTCCCCTACAGCAAGGGGGCTCCCGGCAAGTCTATATTTATCACATTCGGATTATGTTCACCTATGTGTAGGGCATAACACTTGTCCCTGTTTAGAGGCATCAGCCAGTTCCCCATCCACTGGGTAACTTTATCGAAATCAAGTTGTAGCTGACTACCAATGTTCACTCGGTATAGTCGAAACCATCACGTCAATTTGTCTTTGCATCTGAGAGCTTCTTCAACCATGTTCGGTTATCACCTATCAGAGAACCCTTTAGATAGAAAGGTACTTTTCGTGGCCCAGATGATGGCAGGGCAGTCTTTTTCATTGACATGATATTTTCACCCTGTGGCATTGGAAGGTGCGATGCTTCTTCTGCTGTCTTTCACTTGAATATAATTTATCTCTCTACAAGAAAGTGAGACCAATGGTGCTTTCGCAAGTTGATTGGAGCCAATTACTCGACTGGTGTGAGCTCCAGTGGCGTTCAGTGGTATTCCGGTCTATTTAAAAAACGTCGGTTCAGAGTCTGGAATCTTGAGGAGGAGGTTCCAGGCCACTCCAGTTCCCTTACCAGCGATAATCTTAGCTGGCGTTGCCGATTGAAGTCGTGTGATCAACACTGAATGTTTCGGTTATCCGCCCACTACAGTTGTCCGCATGCAAGGATGATGTTTTGCTGTTGATATATCGCTATGGTTATCGTGTCCGCTCAACTGGCTCCAGTGAACTGGCCTCGTGTAAAAAGGGACTTATTTCAGTGAGAATGCCTCATATTCGCTCCAGTCAACTAGCTTCATAATTATTGAGTTGCTGATGAACATTTGGAAGCCTAGAGAGTTTAAGCTCAATTGCAGAGAGCATATGCGTCATTTGGTGGTACACTAGTCATTTCAGTTTCTATACGGATCAGAAATTAAATCATAATTAAAATTTCAATGAAAAATATCGTTATATCTTCAGGTAACGTTAGGTTACTTGGAATCAGAACAATCCCTATGAATTTCGTTTTCCAATTTGGATTCAGTGAAGAATAGTAAGTTTAGGAGTTTTGATTCGCACACACTAATTTTCCGAATGACTGACGTGTCGGCAAGATACGAATATGCGTGCATAGATTACGGATCCAAACGCGTTAACTTCCTTGATGGGTATAATCAGCCGTTTTGAAGTTATACCCTTATATACAGAATTTTGTTCTTGAAATATCTATCTGAAAACCAAGGTTCTCATAATAAAATCCGCAACCTTCCCGTATCACTTTTATATGAGCTTCTCTAAGATGAATTTAAAAAATCCGAGAAAAAAATTCAATACTATTCGATAGTGAAAAGTTTTCAAATTCGTGTTTCTTGAAGGATGTTTTACCGATCAAAAAACAATGTTTTTTGAGTAATAAACATTGTGTTTCAGAAATATCGCCTCGAACTTGATTACTCTTATAATATTTCAGGAAAAATTATGTGATCAATCTGAAAAATTATAGAATTTCTTGAGCACCTGACCGGATTTTTGTTGGACACAACTCGGGTTTTCGTAGACTATTTGTCGAAAGCCTTGAGATTGATATTCAAAATCCATGTTACCAATTTCGATTTTTTTGTCGGGATCAATACGTGAAAAGATAACCGTTTGTACCACGAGTTTTAACAAGCGCGAAAAAGCCTTCTAGGAATATTATCACAGGTGAAATCATGTGAGCCAGTGGCAATAATACAGAAGGTGATGTCAGGTAGGCAATATTCAACAATAAAAAGCTTTTTGAAAATCTCAAAACAAATTAATAGCATTTTCTTGTTAACTCACAGTCTCACCATCAAAATTGTTAACTAGACAGAACTGGTTCAATTTGTTATTCACACAATTATTAATGATGGTATCAACGGAACAATATCAACAACATGACAAGCAGGTAAGCTAGTTACAGTAGAATAAATTACCACCCTGAAAAAATTGTAGTTCTTTTTCATTAATTATTAAATCTAGTGTGCACAACCACAGTTATCGATAAAAAAATATTTTGAAATTCAGAGTTAAAAAAATTGGAAAATTACCTGAAATATACAAGCTCCCACCAGATTGGGAGGGAAAACATTTCTGTAAAAAAAGAAACACAAATTAATAGAGAGTATTATGAAATATAAAAACAATAAATAGTTATAGTGATGAAAAAATCATAGAGGAATACACTCACTCATAATTTTAACCATAGACTTCTGTCATCAAATAAAACATTTTTTTCATTCGCCATTTTTTTTCTGATTCAGACCTAGTAAAAAGATACAGGCTGTTGAAATTTCCAAGGAAAATTATACTTCCTTATGTAGACTTGAGATGGTTTTCTATAACTATGTCGTAATAATCTTTATTTTAGACTACTCTATCAAAACTCACAGTTTCTCCCGAAACGCATCGTTTTCGAGATATTTGACGTTGAATGATATAAAATCTGATTCAGGTTCGAGAAATTTCATTATTTTGTGGATCCGGCCCTGAGCTAATGAAGGCCTCCAATTGAGCTCTACCGTCGTTCATCATCCGGACCACATAATACTCAATTATTTATCTAATTCTTAATCAGAGCATATATATCTAGACTGCGTCTTCATATCTATGGACCAGAGTTTCCATAGAATTCATAAATGTCAATTGATGTGTTAACGCTGATTTCGTATAATTCATTTATGAATTTGAATAAATTTATGATAAGTATTGAATTTTCAATTTGAGAATTGCCCAGAATAAAATGTGTGTAATCTCATGGTGGAAACAATTGGATATTTCATGAATATCAAGCGATTCAAGTGTAGTGAAATATTTTCGTTACAATAATACTGCAAAAAGCACCAAATCAAAAGAATTAACTGAGTACACGAGTTTGCTTCATTTATTTATGATCATGAATATTTGTGAAACATAATACAAGATAATATTAAATATACTACTGACTTATTTCGAATAAGAGCTACTATCTTTCGTAATAAATGGTACCGAATCTTTAGGTGTGATCCAAGCCATTTGCTCGCGGTCACCTTTTCTACCGTGATGCACGTTTCAACTACGAAGGAATGAGGACGCGTACTGTTTACTTCATTTTCACATAAGTAATAAATTCCGCGCATCTTAACCACTTCGAAAATCTGGCGAACTATAAAAAAACCATTCTACATAAAGTTATGTGCTAAAACAAAAATGAAGATTAATTTTCCTTCTAGAGAGATTGCGTGAATCATCCCAAAATTTCAAATAGCCACTAACTTTGACATATTTTTTTTCAGCACTTATGTTGAATATCGATTTAAAATCAGTTTTGAAATTTGTTTCTGATACTTTTCCCCCGAAATTCTACATTATCTCGCGTATTCTACAAATAGTCACGAAGTTTCAATCTGACCCTTTCAGTTTTCTTGTGATCGGATCGAGTTTGCGTTTGGACCACTTTTTTGAAATATGAACTCCAAGGCTTGTGTCAAATTCCATCATATATGGTTAATAGTCCCCTGAAAAATGACTTTTTTCAACGAAAATCGGGAAATTTCCGAAAAATTCGTCTTTCATGGGTTTTCTAATGAGTAGATCCTCACAAAACTCTGCACGATGTAGTCCGTTGGTATTCTTCAACTCATTTCGAAGTTTCAGACTGTTTGTATCGGTAGCTACCAATTTCTTTAGATATTCAAAAACTAATCTCAACATTTCAAATGAGCGTAGTCCCGAAACCTTTCGGCTGATTGAATGCCTCAACGAGCTCAGCCGAGACTTTTGAACTACAAACATAACCTCAGAATTTCGAATTGCTAGGTCCTTTCCTTCGGAAGATAGAGTACATACAGTCGGCCGGACGGACAGAATTAAATTTGACATCAGAAGAAGCGAGTAAAAAGAAAAGGTACATGTACGATATCGGAATCTTGAGAGCATTCAATTAGAAAATCTGTATATAAAGTTGTGATAACGATGGGTCGGTCCTACTGAATTGATGTTGGCCACGGATTCTTCATTACCTACAACATGATACTATGGACAATTTTCGAGTCAAAATTTTCTAACTACAGTTCATAAAAAACCATAACGCTTTTGTTCCCTCGAATAGGTGCTCCGAAATTGAGGGAAAGAAGGGCAAATTCATTGGAGCATAAAGAGATAGAACATTCCAATGAAAAAATGAATCACCGAGTTTCACTTCATGAAAAAATTCTAGAAAATACTAACAATATCTCGCAAGTAGTTGCGCGTCAGTAATCTACCACAGATAACCAAGCTCCAATCCGATAGCGTGAGGATTTCTATAGATATTGAGGAAATGACCTCAAGAATTCAGTTCGAAACCATTTGGCCGATTTACCCCTTTAAGGGCCAATTGCACCGTTTTCGTCTTAAGCTTCAGTTAGTTAAGCGACGATAAACTTTTTAAGCTCTGGTTTAAATATTCGGCTTGCACCGGGGCTGAATGTAACTAAGATAAAGTTAATCTACAAATCTGGTTACGTTCTCATGAATTGATACTTGTGACTAGCTTCATGTTGTTTATTTCAACCCTAATTGATGAAATATTTTAATTCAAAAAATGAAACTCATTTTATGGGTTCTACCATATTTCCATGAGATATGAAAAATCAAGATGCATCCATTGAAAAACCCACCGAAAAAATATATCTGACAGACTTTATAGCTTCCATAAAAATATTGCATGTAACTTTCCCGACTTGTTCATTATCATTAAGACTAGGGATCTCTTACTACAGACCTGTGCTTTTACTTCTGAATCAGGCTTTAAACATTATTCAAATTTATAGTTATATACTCAAGTAAACTTATATTTTGTGATATCATAAGATTTGAGCTTCTGCATGGAATTACAATTCTGACGTTTGTAAAATGAATAAATAAATAGTATTGATTTATCCGAAACAACTTTCGGATAAGGAACGGCTT
Source organism: Myrrha octodecimguttata (assembly GCA_958510865.1). NCBI lineage: Eukaryota > Metazoa > Arthropoda > Insecta > Coleoptera > Coccinellidae > Myrrha > Myrrha octodecimguttata. The sequence continues at coordinate 74,310,653 of OY294059.1, read as the reverse complement.
ACCCAAGGATAGACTTTCTATTGAATCATTTTGTATTAAGTATATTATGAATTGAGTTAATTTTGGGTCGTATATAATGAAAACTAATGTGAGATCCGCAGAATAAAAAGTATTCTTTATAAATATTGAAGTATCATGTATGGATGGATTGATGAAGGTGTACCTTTGAAGATCGACTAATACGAGGATGCAATTTCTTTTACATTAATTCGTTTGTAGTTATATTTTGAGTCCAATTAATATATAATCGAGGAGAATGATAGCACAGAGACATAAAGTAGTATATGATAGTTTTCCAAGTAATACATCACTGAATAAAATATTACTGAAGAATCTTCATGAAACTAAGATTTTTAATTCCAAATATGTCTTCGATTTAATTCTGCTATTCGCTCTTGGAAATAAATAAGCATATCATTGTAACTTTATCATTTCAAATAGTTGAAGGCTTATAAGAAATACCATTGAGTTAACGAACTCAATAAGTAAGTGTACTCTTGTACGTTGTCTTGTCGTTTGAGACAATATTCAGGCGCAATATTCGAAAATGAAAGCCAATTGGGCGTAACGATAGCCCGCTGTTTCGTAGAAGAAAGAAGTATGGACATTGATCTATAATTGACAAGCACGCCAAAACGAAATATCCTAATGCATTCGGTTACGTTACTTCATGACTATTTTCATTGTGATATGATACCCGATTTCTTCATTCAAATTAAAAAATTAATGTACAAGATTATAATTAAGAGAACATGAATAATTCCAATGCTATTCAATTGAGAATGACGCGTATTATCTCAATGGATTGTTGCAGCAATAGTTCTCTCATATATCTTATACTCGACAGGAATGTTAGTAGGTTAATGCTTTTTTTAATTGCCGAAGAAGCTGAAGTAGACAGCTCGTCACACCATGAGATAAAAACAAGTCTTGATGAATGTTATGACTGCTAGACGCTTGTTAGCTTTGACTATTATTGAATATACCTTACATTTTTATGTTTTGACGATCTGCGGGTTATTGTTTGGCCAAATATCTGTAATTTTCTAATTTATTGTCGGAAATGGTCTTCAACGAAAACTTTAGAAGAATCTGATATCAATTTCAATTTGTAAAGCCCGCCGCCCTTCAGAAGGTGTTCTAACTTTTGAAGGAGACCTAGACCTAGAAATTTTGACGTTATTTCCTCAATATCTCGAGAAGAATCAGAGCGATCAGATTGAAACTTCGTGATTTTTTGGGAATTGCACGTGCGCAACTTGAGGTTCATAATATAAGTGGGTCAAATTTCAACGCAATCCCCCCATCCGAAGTTTGACAAATAAGTCAAATTAGGCCCTGGCAATGAAAGCGAATCAGTTTGTTTGAGTTCTTACCTCTCGTTTGTGCTTTTCTATAATTATTCAATGAAGGACTTAAAATCACTGAAATTATTCGTACTGACGTGAGATCAAGAGAATTTGCGCGGTTTTTAAAAGTCAAAGCAAGATCGGTCACCAATGCAGTTATTGAAATAATTATTATACCGTGAATTTCAGCCTTTAAGTGCGAATATGAAACATTAATGAAAACGAGATATCTACTGAGGATTATCTTGCCACCACATTCAAAATTCAAATCCAACTCAAATTTGGGGGTAGTTAATCTTTGTTAATTTTCGGAATAATTTGGTCACCCAGAGGTTTTAAGTTGAGATATTTCATTGAAACGCTGCATTATGACTAAACGTAGCATATTTTTTGTGCAGTTTATAGTTGTGATTTTTCAGAAATACCTGCTGATCGATATTTTCCCGATAAGATATTCTATTGGAACGAAGCATTATGACTGCCCGTAGCATACTTATTGGGCCACCTAAAAAAGTTAGGCTCCGCCCCTGTTAAGGATAGATTATTTCTGTAATTTTTAGCAAAACCTTGCTGATTGATATTTTCCCGTGAAGATATTTCATGCAATGCATTATAACTGCACGTCGCATTTCCACTATTTGCCACCATACAAAATTTCAGGTCAGAGTCCTAGGAGGATAGTTTATCCACGTAATTTCGCGAAATAATTCGCTGACCAGAGGAGATATTTTATTTATTGAAACTATGCATTATGACCGAACGTAGCATTTCATTGGTACCACCATAAAAAAATCAGATCCTCCATCTTTCGAGGGTAGTTTACTCTTGTGTTCTTGAATTTTTTCCAGTGAAGATATTTCATTGAAACAAAACATAATGATTGTTTGTATGATCCCCTCCTTCCACCATACAAAAATTTTAGGTCTGACTCCTTCGAGGGTAGTTTATCTTCTATTCTTTGAATAATTTGCCGACCGAAAGTTTTCAGTGGAGATTTTTAATTGAAACGATGCATTTTGACTTAACTCAACATAATTTTGGTGCTACCGTAAAAAAAATCCGATCTGGAAATTATTTCGGGAAATTACGAGGATATACTTCCCTTGAAAAAGTATATTTACAGCGTCACAGAGGGAATCCGACTTGCAATCATTATGCTTTATTTCAGTGAAATATCTTCACTGGAAAATATCGACCAGCAAAGATTTCCGAAAAATTACAAAAATGAACTACCCTTTATAGAGGGCGGATCTGAATTTTTATATGGTGGCACCAGAAGTATGCTAAGTTCACTCAAAATGCATCGTTTCAAAGAAATATCTTCACTGAAAGCTTTCGGCCAGCAAAGTATTTTGAGATAATACGAGGATAAACTACCCTATAAAGAGTCGAACCTGAAATTTTTGTATGGTGGCACAAAAGGTATCCGACTTGCGATCATTATGCCTAGTTACCAAGAAATATCTTCACTGGAAAAAACCGATCACCAAGAATTTCCAAGAAATCACAAGAATACACTACAACTAAAAAAGGAGTGGATCTGATTTTTTTATGATGCCACCAAGAGTATGCTACGTTCTGTCATAACGCATCGTGTGAATGAAATATCTTCACTGAAAATTTCCTGTCTGCGAAGAATTTTTGAGAAATTACGAGTATAAACTACCCTTAATGGAAATAGACCTGAGATATTCCATGGTGGCCCAAAAAGTATAAGAAGTGCCATCATAATGTTTTGCTTCAATGAAATATCTCCACGAGAAAATATCGATCAGCAATTGACAACAAACTTCCCTTAAACTGGGGTAGATCTGAAAATTTTTATGGTGGCACAAAAATTACGCTACGGGTAATCATAATGTATAATTTCAATGAAATATCTTCTCTGGAAAATGTCGATCAGCGAAGATTTTCGAAATATAAACGCAATGAACTCCCTTCAAATTGAGGCGGATCAGATTTTTTATAGGTAGTGGAATAAATCATTTATTACGCACAGTCATGTTAAATCATTTCACTTGAATATCTCAACGAACGCTTTAGGACAGCAGTGTTCTGAAAATTTACAAGAAAAAACTATCCCCAATCTGAGGTGGCTTTGAATTTTGGGTTCATTCTTTGATGAAATCAAACAAGAAACATTAGTGATCGATCAAAAAAATATCTAAAAAAGCACTGCCGTAAAGGCAGCAGCTTCTGCGCGCATGTTCAATGTAGATGACCGTTTCGGCAACGAATTTGAAACTGCGCGCAAAAGGTGCTGCATTGGCCTAATATGAGTACATTAGTTCTATGCGAAATAGATAAATATGTGTGTGTGTTGGGCTACCTCGGTAGCCTAGAGGATGCAAACATGTTCTAGGATGCTGAAGGTACCAGGTTCGAATCCCGGCGAGGTCATGGATGTTGTGAAAGCAGGGTATATGATATGTTTGTGGTGTCTAAGGGCCAATTGCACCGTTTTCGTATTAAGCGTCGGTTAGTAAAGCCACGATTAACTTTTTAAACCCTGGATTCAATTAACTGCTTGCACCGAGGATAAATGTAACTAGATTAAAACTAATCTACAGATCTGGTTACTTTCTTATGAATTGGTACTTGTGACTACCTTCGTGTTGTTCATTTTAACCCAAATTGATGAAATATTTTAATTCGAAAAAAAAAAAACAGAGACATCAAGAAAGAACCTTCAAAGGATGAAACCCTCTCTGATGGTTTAACACTACCATATATCTATGAGATATTGAAAACTATCAAAATAATATATTTGATAGACTTTTTAGGTTTCAAAAAATTATTGCACGTTTCTAATTTGTTTACTAGAGATCTCATGTGCATCAGGATTTTAACTCCATCTAAATGCATAATTATCTATTAAAATAAACTTATTATACTATGAGATATAAGCCTCTGCGTGTCTCCTGGTGTTTTTAAAATAAATAAAGTTTTGATTTGTCAGAGAAAGCATTCGTATGAGGATCGGCTTACCCAAGGAGAAAATTTCTTTTGAATTATTTCATTTGAGAAAGGTGTATTATGAACTGAGTTAATATTTGATTGAACGTGGGATCTGTAGAATGAAAAAGTATTCTAGGTATATGAATATTGAAGTATTTTATATGGATGGATTGAAGGTGTTCGCTTGAAGATTGACTAAAGGACGAAATTTCTTCTACATTTTTTTGCTTGTATATTTTTAGTCCAGTCAATATATAGTTGAGGATTATGAAAGCACCGACATAGCATCTCCAGAATACATATATCACTGTATCAAATAGTACTGAATAATACAATAGTCCCAATAAAAATTTTTTTCTTCGAAAATCGTCGACCTTGTTATCGTTTCCTATTAAATCGAGGTCGTAGATCACGAATATGTCATTAGAAATCGTCCAGTGACAACCGCTTAGAAATTATGGCGGAAATAGTGAAAAATTTCGAAATATTGGTCAACTTTGAGACGTCGTGCCGACCAAAATAATGAAGCTGGGTGATGTCGAATTTTTTCACGTGCAGTTCGATCCCTTATCTATGCAATAAAACAGATTTCATCGTCCTACTTTCATCGAGTCGGTAATAATGATTTTTTGAAAAAAGGTCCAAAATTTTGGAACTTCAAGGACCTCTCACGTCCAGGACGATTTTTTAAAAAAATATCTGACCTTATATTCTTGTTCTACGCCCTCGAATTAGTAAGTGTGCCAAATTTCACGGCGATAGGAGTCGGAAAATTATTTTTCGAAAATCGATATTTTCTTAAAGGTTACCCCTTAAAATTTTACCAAAAATCGAAAGTTCTCCGATCGACCTGAAATTTGAAACATATACTAATTCGAGGGCGTAGATGAAGAAAATTCAATCAAAATGTTAGTGGAGAGTCTGGTTCGTTTTTTATGGCCAGAAGACAATCTAAAAAATTGGACCTTTTTTAAAAAAATCATAATTTTTCAACTAGAGGACCTTCGTCTATAAAATAATAAGCTACGTACTCACAAAAGACCCAGATATAACCAAAAAAATTCGATATTGTCCAGCTTCACGCGTTTGATCTGTACGACGGCCCAAAGTTGACCCAAATTTCGAAAATTTCTCACCAAATCCGGAATATTTTCCAAACCGAATCAGTTACGCAAAATCTAATTACAGATTCGTAATCTACGTGTCCGAATCCATAATATATGATGTGCATATTGTCATAGCTTCAAAAATAAAATTTCGCACGGAATCGCTAAATCTTACCCCCCACCCCTCTGCGCTTTGATGTTTATTCGCGGTTCTTTATGAAAAATTTTTTAAGTCCCAAATAAATTTTTTTCTTCGAAAATCGTCGACCTTGTTATCGTTTCCTATTAAATCGAGGTCGTAGATCACGAATATGTCATTAGAAATCGTCCAGTGACAACCGTTTAGAAATTATGGCGGAAATAGAGAAAAAATTTCGAAATTTTGGTCAACTTTGAGACGTCGTGCCGACCAAAATAATGAAGCTGGGTGATGTCGAATTTTTTTGCGTGCAGTTCGATCCTTTATCTATGAATTAAAACAGATTTCATCGTCCTACTCTCATCGAGTCGGTAATAATGATTTTTTGAAAAAATGTCCGAAATTTTGGAACTTCAAGGACCTCTCACGTCCAGGACGATTTTTTTAAAAAATATCTGACCTTATATTCTTGTTCTACGCCCCCGAATTAGTAAGTGTGCCAAATTTCACGGCGATAGGAGTCGGAAAATTATTTTTCGAAAATCGATATTTTCTTAAAGGTTACCCCTTAAAATTTTACCAAAAATCGAAAGTTCTCCGATCGACCTGAAATTTGAAACATATACTAATTCGAGGGCGTAGATGAAGAAAATTCAATCAAAATGTTAGTGGAGAGTCTGGTTCGTTTTTTATGGCCAGAAGACAATCTAAAAAATTGGACCTTTTTTAAAAAAATCATAATTTTTCAACTAGAGGACCTTCGTCTATAAAATAATAAGCTACGTACTCACAAAAGACCCAGATATAACCAAAAAATTCGATATTGTCCAGCTTCACGCGTTTGATCTGTACGACGGCCCAAAGTTGACCCAAATTTCGAAAATTTCTCACCAAATCCGGAATATTTTCCAAACCGAATCAGTTACGCAAAATCTAATTACAGATTCGTAATCTACGTGTCCGAATCCATAATATATGATGTGCATATTGTCATAGCTTCAAAAATAAAATTTCGCACGGAATCGCTAAATCTTACCCCCCACCCCTCTGCGCTTTGATGTTTATTCGCGGTTCTTTATGAAAAATTTTTTAAGTCCCAAATAAATTTTTTTCTTCGAAAATCGTCGACCTTGTTATCGTTTCCTATTAAATCGAGGTCGTAGATCACGAATATGTCATTAGAAATCGTCCAGTGACAACCGTTTAGAAATTATGGCGGAAATAGAGAAAAAATTTCGAAATTTTGGTCAACTTTGAGACGTCGTGCCGACCAAAATAATGAAGCTGGGTGATGTCGAATTTTTTTGCGTGCAGTTCGATCCTTTATCTATGAATTAAAACAGATTTCATCGTCCTACTCTCATCGAGTCGGTAATAATGATTTTTTGAAAAAATGTCCGAAATTTTGGAACTTCAAGGACCTCTCACGTCCAGGACGATTTTTTTAAAAAATATCTGACCTTATATTCTTGTTCTACGCCCCCGAATTAGTAAGTGTGCCAAATTTCACGGCGATAGGAGTCGGAAAATTATTTTTCGAAAATCGATATTTTCTTAAAGGTTAACCCCTTAAAATTTTACCAAAAATCGAAAGTTCTCCGATCGACCTGAAATTTGAAACATATACTAATTCGAGGGCGTAGATGAAGAAAATTCAATCAAAATGTTAGTGGAGAGTCTGGTTCGTTTTTTATGGCCAGAAGACAATCTAAAAAATTGGACCTTTTTTAAAAAAATCATAATTTTTCAACTAGAGGACCTTCGTCTATAAAATAATAAGCTACGTACTCACAAAAGACCCAGATATAACCAAAAAAATTCGATATTGTCCAGCTTCACGCGTTTGATCTGTACGACGGCCCAAAGTTGACCCAAATTTCGAAAATTTCTCACCAAATCCGGAATATTTTCCAAACCGAATCAGTTACGCAAAATCTAATTACAGATTCGTAATCTACGTGTCCGAATCCATAATATATGATGTGCATATTGTCATAGCTTCAAAAATAAAATTTCGCACGGAATCGCTAAATCTTACCCCCCACCCCTCTGCGCTTTGATGTTTATTCGCGGTTCTTTATGAAAAATTTTTTAAGTCCCAAATAAATTTTTTTCTTCGAAAATCGTCGACCTTGTTATCGTTTCCTATTAAATCGAGGTCGTAGATCACGAATATGTCATTAGAAATCGTCCAGTGACAACCGTTTAGAAATTATGGCGGAAATAGAGAAAAAATTTCGAAATTTTGGTCAACTTTGAGACGTCGTGCCGACCAAAATAATGAAGCTGGGTGATGTCGAATTTTTTTGCGTGCAGTTCGATCCTTTATCTATGAATTAAAACAGATTTCATCGTCCTACTCTCATCGAGTCGGTAATAATGATTTTTTGAAAAAATGTCCGAAATTTTGGAACTTCAAGGACCTCTCACGTCCAGGACGATTTTTTTAAAAAATATCTGACCTTATATTCTTGTTCTACGCCCCCGAATTAGTAAGTGTGCCAAATTTCACGGCGATAGGAGTCGGAAAATTATTTTTCGAAAATTGAGATTTTCTTAAGGGTTAACCCCTTAAAATTTTACCAAAAATCGAAAGTTCTCCGATCGACCTGAAATTTGAAAGATATACTAATTCGAGGGCGTAGATTAAGAAAATCCAATCAGAATGTTAGTGGAGAGTCTGGTTCGTTTTTTATGGCCCGAGGAAAATCGAAAAAATTGGACCTTTTTTAAAAAAATCATAATTTTTCAACCAGAAGACTTACGTCTATAAAATAAGTGGCTACGTACTCACAAAGGATCCAGATATAACCAAAAAAATTCGATATTGTCCAGCTTCACGCGTTTGATCTGTACGACGGCCCAAAGTTGACCCAAATTTCGAAAATTTCTCACCAAATCCGGAATATTTTCCAAACCGAATCAGTTACGCAAAATCTAATTACAGATTCGTAATCTACGTGATCGAATCCATAATATATGATGTGCATATTGTCATAGTTTCAAAAATAAAATTTCGCACGGAATCGCGAAATCTTACCCCCACCCCTCTGCGCTTTGATGTTTATTCGCGGTTCTTTATGAAAAATTTTCCCAAATAAATTTTTTTTTTCGAAAATCGTCGACCTTGTTATCGTTTCCTATTGAATCGAGGTCGTAGATCACGAATATGTCATTAGAAATCGTCCAGTTACAACCGTGTAGAAATTATGGCGAAAATAGTGAAGAAATTTCGAAATTTTGGTCAACTTTGAGACGTCGTGCCGACCAAAATAATGAAGCTGGGCGATGTCGAATTTTTTTACGTGCAGTTCGATCCTTTATCTATGAAATTAAACAGATTTCATTGTCCTATTGATGAACACCATTGTCCCTGATGAACACCTTTGAGCAAAATTTTAATATAATAATTAATAATTTTTTTTCAGATATTCTATATTTTGCGATCCTCTGATCATACTATCCTCACGAAATTCTGTTAGAACATTCAAGTTATTCCTTTCGGTAGATATTGTGTTTACGATCTGCCGTTTGGACAACCGTTATCACAATAACTTCCGAAAGAGACGACTTGGAAACTCGATATTAGCAGTTTAAGTTTGGGTTCAGTAACGAAGGTCGAATTCATGAATGGGTTAAATCAGCCCAATGATTTCGTAAATATAACCATTAGAAATTGCATTTTCCCAATCAATATTTCCATAAATTGGGATTTTATCGAATTGAGTTCGAAGGTTCATGCACAATTTCGTGAGGATTATATGGTTGAAAGGTTACTAGATATTTCCATCAGGAAGTGAAGATGTGTTTGGCGGGGTCAATACGTGAAAAGATGCCTACTTTGACAAAGAAGTTGAAGACGCGCACAAAACCTGCTGAATTCACTTCAGTGCTTTTCTAGAATTTTTTATAGATCACCTGTTTCAAATGGATAATTCAATAATTTCGCAACGATTTTAATAGGTATGTTGAATTTTCGATATAATTCTGTAATAACTTTTTAAACAGATGCTTTCATCCTATGGGCAGAGTCAAGAGGACCTATGAAAGGGTTCCATATGTATTCGTGAGTTCATAAGAAGAACATATACATACATTTTCTTTTAATTCTATATTATTCTGTAGCAAAAATATTACCCGAAGTTTTCAATGAGTGCAAGTTGAAACATTGAGCATATTTGCGTTGAGATGTGATGTATGCACATGAATGAATAATAATATGGCTGAGATTGAATAGAAAACTTCTTCTAGGACTATGCTAATGATAGACGGGAGTTCGGCGCCACGGGTAAAATTAAGTGTGAAATTAAAGATTCATTATACACACACAAGCTTCGAGGATACCGAAAGTGAATATTATCATCACGTCATATTCTCATTCAATTAAGGCGCATATTTTATCAATGGTCGTAGTCAGAATGATAATCCAGGGGTCAGCGAATGGATTACTATTAAAAAGAATGACGTAATCTCTTCAGTCATATGTTTTTGTTTGAGTTGATGTCTTTTCCTGATACGCATGATAGCCATGTATAATATTGTACTGTAAATAAAGTTCAGCATCTGTTCAGTGGTATTTGTTGAAGCCAGAATATGCAGAACTTCATGAAGACCAAAGATGAACATGAAGTAATTCTGAAAATTCACTGACGTGGAGTCATGAGCTTTTTGTCTAAGGTAGCACCAATTCCTGATGGAATGATTTGGCGAAATTTTTGCGCGCAGGTTCTGGGAAATAGCTGACTATCATTTTGTCCAAATGTCTTTCGTTTTCTAATCTTGAGCCGAAAATGGTCACAATCGACTAGGTTAGACTCACTGATGACGAATCCGGTGTCGATATCGATTCTGCCGGCCGGCCAGACATCATGTGATGATGATTCTACTGATATTTGTTGAAGAGTGGAAGCTTAGTAGTTGGGGATCCGAAGTTCCGAAGGCACTGACGATTTGGGGAAAATGAAATTTTGAACGGGTATATGCGTGGAAAAATGGAACTAACCTGTTGTAAGTTGTGAATTTCCTTTCAATTTTACCTTAAACTTTTAAGCCGCGTAAAGACACGGGAGCAGAGCTGCTCATGAGCATCTCGCGGAAAAATAGACGCGAGGCATTCTTGAGCGAAGCGTGAGGCCAAGCCGAGCCGAGCCGCATCAGCTTGCGAGCCCCTTTCGGTCTATTCAGTCAGTACACGTAGTCAAACAAACGTTTATCATTTTACAAAGATTCACATGTGTCACAGTGTACAACGTGTACTGATATGACAAATGGGAAAAGTGATGATTATAATAGTTATTTATGTATTAAAGGAGTTATGAGGATTTTTATTATCGAGGGCAACAAATTTCGATCCCGAGGGACGTCAGCCCCGAGGGATTGTAGGTTGCCCGAGGTTGTTAACATACAATAACTCACGTTATAGATGATTGATTTTATTTCATACTAATGAAATATGAAAATCAAATTTTGTTGGTTTTCGAAATAAAATGACCGTTGTTTATGAATGAAGTATATAGGCATGATTACCATGGATATATACCAAGTTTGTGAATATTTGTCAATTTTATTTATTCGTGAAAATACATGAAAGCTTGGAGATAGTTGAAGTTAAAGGCGATTTGCAGCAATGGCTGAAAGTTAACCGTATTGAAACCAAAAATATGAGTGAAAGTATGATGTTGGTTTACTTTCAAGACATGGTATGTTTTTAGTTTTCTACATTCTAGTTTAAGTGAATTGATATAATTTTCTTACAGCCTGAAGTGATCAATATGAAAATTGATGATGGGAATTTATAATGATACAAATGAGAGTGAGTTTCACGAACTGGAAAATTCGACAATTGCCTGTTTGTTTTGTTAATACATAAGAAGGAGTTAAAGATTTATAACTGCCTAGTATAACTCCCAAGGGAGTTTAAGCATGTTTATAGTTACGGTTACTATGGCTTTAAATGTCTATAATGTATCAATATGAAATGAAAATTATTTAACGAACATGATTGGGGATTCTAGGTTTTGATGAAAAGTGGTTCGGGATTTGGGAAATTGATTGATATCATTCTAATTACACCATAGGAATATTGAACATTAGGAGCTCGGCATGAGATAACGGAATCATGAGAAGCCGAATGGTTTCGTGGCTAGTGTGGCAAATAAGTTTTTTGTTGGTTAATTTTCAGAATTAATTCTTTTGGATTAATTCGATAATTATCAGACAACGACAGCTTCCGAAAATAATCCATTACACTTCCATGTTGTTAGAAAATTATTTGAGCGCCTGTTCAAATTCATGGACGTATTTTACCTTTGTAATCAAGGCCTCAAAAAAGAAGTTGAGTTGAAAACGAACTTTTATTATCGGTAGTTTCAGACATTTCCATAGAAAAGAATTAACAAATGAAAAAATTTCCATAGAAATTATGGATATGACCCTTAAAATAAGATTTCTCCGTTATTATATCGGAAGAAATCGATTGGGATATTTCAATTGATCAGCGTATTGATTTGTTTGTAGTCAAATGCAGTTTTCGGAGGTTTGAATTTGAATTTGGAAATTTTTTTAAATACACCGAAATTCTCATAATTTATTCAGACACAAATGTCGCAATCTTGACATCAATATCATCTAGATCCGACCCAACAATAAATAAGTTCTGTGCAGAATATCAGGTTATTTTTGATATCCATGAAATGAGAATATGCCAAATTACCTTGAAGAATAATAGTGTAGATATTTTTGACTGGATTGAATATTTTCTTCAGATTAATTCGGATTTTGCATCAAGATGCGACTCTGGTCCTAATAAATAAGAAGTATCGGATGAATTCGGTGAAAGAATCGAGAAACTTTTTTGAGGAAAGTCCATTCATTTTTCTTCGTATATCGTTCTGTATGAAAATGAACTCGACATCTTTTATTCTTGCGAAAAGGTAGATATTATTCATTTCTTGTTTTATGCGCTCGTTATATTAGAAATGAGAACATTAAAGTTTCGGCTGAATGTTCAGACTGTTTGGAGTTTAGGTTGGACAAAATGAAGAATCCCTAGTTGAATTCATTCATCATTTTTCAGGTTTTTCCTGGGTTTTCGCTTCCAATATCTGGAACAGAACTATTGGAAATTAAATGAAATTGTTTTTTTTAAGGAAAACGTCGGATTGCAGGATTGAAACATTTCTTAAAGGCAGTTTCTTGGGAAACCGATTGCCTCATGTAAAATATCGGAACAATACAAACTATAAACAACGCGAACTATGACGTTTCAGAGAACAAATCTGGCTTTTTCATCAAACAAGAAAATTTGCAAAAATATTTTCTTTCGATTTTTCTTTTCGTGATACTCTTGTCAAATTGATATTTTCAAAAAAATTACAGCAACACAGATTGACTTGGTTTGAAAGTTTTTTGTTTCTACCTCTTTCTTAAGTGAAGTCAGCCAAGTATGTTCTATTTATACAGAACAATGAGCAAAATTACTCTCTCCATTCAATAGACTGCAGGAGGAGTTTTTATTTTGAAATCATCTGGTTTCGATATCAGTATAATTGTTGTGTCCCAAACTATCATGTGATTCCCAATGGTTGAACATAGATGGTTCGCTATTTAGGATTTTTGTATGTATCTATTCCTAAGGTTGTTTTTATGTTCTCGTTTCCTGATATCAAACGGTCGTTTTTTGAAGTAAATGGAAAATTTATGAATAGATCCTTTTCAACCATCATGAACAACCCAATTTATTGAATGTGATTCCATATGTACATGGCCAATCAGAAAAATCAGAAGAATTGATGCTAAATTCAATATGAGAACGGTTTTCAAATCGATTTGGGATCCATAGTACCTAAAATCTAACCAATTGACTAGAAACAAAGTAAAAAAAATGGTGTTTTTAGTATTTCCTCCATTTGTGGAAAGACATATACAGCGGAAACATCTCGACCGTAAGAAAACGAGAACACAAAAACAACCTAAGGTATGGAAACGTACAAAAATCCCAAATAGCGAACCATGTATGTTCGACCATTGGAAATCACATGATAGATTAGGACAACACAAAAATTCTGATGTCGGAGCCAGAGTATGTGAAGAGGAAAATTAAACGGTCCTGCGTTTCGTTGAATGGTGAGGGCAATTTTGCTCATTGTTCTGTAGAAATGGACCATATTAGGCTGAATTTACTTAAAAACACTTTCAAACCAGGTGAATAGGTATTGCTGTGATATCTTAAAATTGTCAATTTGATAAAAGTCTCACGAAACAAAAATGGAAAGAAAATAATTCTGATAATTTTCTCGTTTGTCTGACGAAAAACTCAGATTTGTACTTTGAAACGACACAGTTCGCTTTTTTTATCGTTTGTATTATCCTGGAAGCTATTTCCCAAGAAAATTTTTATTTAATTTTTCATAGTTCCGTTTCAGATATTGACGGTGAAAACTCAGATATCAGAACAAATACTATCTGATTGAATCTTAGAATGCAGATACGCTAACCTGTCCAAAATTCCATTAGATTTTCAGTTTCAGTTGAATTCGAAGAGAAAATGATTGGGAAAATATCCATCACCTTCCGCTGAAACTGGCAATAACATCAAGCAAATAATTGTGAACTCCTAAGTTGTCTTTCTCGGAAGTAAGTGTTTTTGTAATCGATAAGGTTGACTTTGAGGTCGCTTGGACGATAATTTCGTATTTTTAGGAATTACATAGTCTCGATCGTTGTGGAGAAACTTCAACTGGCGGTGGATTACGGAGGTCGAATTCATGACTGGGTCGAATCCGCCCGATGGTTCTTACGAAATTCTGCATGAACCTATTATCTAATTTCCGAACGACCACTTTATCTATTTCAATTCAATCAGATCTGTATTTTTTTGAATTATTGGACAAATCTAATTAGGAATGGATATTACTGCTCAAACATTTGGTGAATTTTGCCATTCACGAATTTGGCCTTACGGACGACCTCCAGCATGAAAACATGATTCGTCTTAGGGGCTCCATATTTGTATAGTTGGTTTGAGGCTTAGTTACGAAAGTCTAGTTCGTAAATGAGTAAAACCTGCCCCAAGACTCTGTTAACTAGATCTTCTCGAAAAAACAATTCTACACCAAATCTACAACTGACATGAACCCACTGAGATGATGTTTTCAATTCACTGCACAGGAAATCGATGGTTTCACAACGTGAAATTGACACTGTATTGAAGATCTCAAATCTCAAGAATTTTCCTGGAGGTGGTTGAGCAGTTAATTCGAGAAATTTTTTCAGAGAATGTTCATGTCATTCTGTATGTAAAGATCGTCTATATCAATAGAACTTTGAATATTCTGCAGACAACACAAAATAAATTGTTTCCGACCGATGTTCTATACCGAGAGAGCAGAGTGTTCGATGTAAGATTGATTTTTGCATTTCACTGTTTGAAAAGAACCCATGCACGCCTTTCGGATTTCCAGCAACAAAGAACCCGAATTGTTAGGCTAGCGGCCGATATCAACCTAAATTCCCAATTTTTTGGGAAGGCGTTAACGTTAACACAGAGATGCTTCCCCTTTTTTGGACCGAAATTTTTCAACATCCTTCCCACTAACCTGAAAAATATTACCCATGTGAATAGGTTCAAATCTGAAGAAAAGACATATATTTCAAGATTTCCGAGTAGGTTCCATAATGTACTTAAGCGAATTGTGTGAATATTTATGTTGAAAAAAAAATTGCTCCCGCTGCGACTCTTTACTTGTTGGCCATCTATCCGTTTCTTTTTTCTTTTTCTTTTCCTGCTAATTTTATACTATATTGTACACATTCCTTTGAGGAGTTTTCAGATACAGCACATGACAGTACAGGCTTCTGCCTAGGTAAGTGCAGGATCTGAGATTCCTTTTTGAATATGCGATAAACTGATACGATTGTGTACACATTTACTATGAATAAATTTTGATTTTTTTTTTGACTTGATGTTCACATTCACGTAGATGGCCTTTACTTTGGAAAATCGGGCCGAAGTCGTTGAAATGATAAAAGTTGGAATTCAAATCAAGAGTTCCAATCCACTGTCTCGCAAAATTGTGTTGAAATTTAACAAGGTTCTACGTTCAAGAGCACTACTTATCAGCACTGTTCAGCATGAAAGGATTTTGAATCAGGTCACATTAAGCATGGACTAAAATACTTATTTGAGGTGAATATTTCATAGGAATTTCAAAAATGCAAGTCGACCATTACAGTTTTGTTCATGCACAACTTTCAACCCCTACGAACCCTTCAATGGAGAAAAAACAAATTTTTCTCGTGAGGGGGTTGAGAGGGGTTGAAAGTTGTGCATAAACAAAACTGAAATGGTTGACTTTCATTCGGTGACAAATTTCATCAGGTACCATCGTCTCAAAGTAAATGAGCCATGACAAACTGCACATACTGAAAAGCTCTTTGAAGTCACTAATTTTTCTTGAAAATTTCTGCATGCCTGTGAAGAAGATACAAAGACCTTGCCAAAAAAAACCATCTTGATATTCATGCAATTTCCAATTTCACTCCAACATAAGATTATGAGTACACAATTCCATCCTGGCCCATTCTCATACTGAAAACTCCATAATTATCCTTACTTTCATCAAATTCATATATGAATTATATGAAATCACTCAACTAACCTACACTCGGACTCCTTCGTCCGAACTCCTCTCACAGTTCTAGAACAGTTCTAAAAATAACAAAAATATGTTTACCCAACTTCTGAACCGTTCCGAACAGTTCTGAACTCGGAACCAAAACAGAGTTCGCGATTTATTCGATCGCCGTAGTCCACGGCAGATATAGATCAAATCACTGCGAAATGTCCATCTTAGATTATTTTTCCTCTGTGTGCCAAGGTCTTTATCAGTTTTGGTGAATCAGATCCATTCAAATTGGAACAAAATATTCCACACATACCTGATCAAATCCAGTAGAGTATCCTGCGTGATCACGTGCCTCATCTTCGGCTCTGGGGTCCCATCTTCGTACGGTTTCTGCCCGTCACCAGGTCGTATAGTCGTCACAAGTATGATACCCAGTATAACCGCACATACTGTAGTCGCAGAATAATAGGCGATAGCCCTAAAGGCAATTTTCTTCGACAAACTCAAGTCTAAACTACCAATGGCCGTCACAACTGAAGTAATCAACAAGGGGATGATCAAACATTTCAACATCCTCAGAAACAGTTCACCGGGAAACGCGAGGTACATAACCGATCTTTTGTCCCATTGTCCTGCTCCGGTTTCTCTTAGTAAGAATCCTAAAGCTCCTCCACCTACAACTCCCAGGATTGTAAGTACCGTTAGAAGGTTTCTCTTGATGAAGCCCGCCATTTTGTGCTACTCGACCTGAAAAACACATGGTATTAGAAAAGAAGAATTCTCAGAAAAACTATTAGAACAAAATCCAACCACATTTCTCAATATTGTCCAATTTTTGAATATATCAAAATCTTCAACAGGTTCTTACTATTTGCTATTTAAGATTGGAGATATAGCAACACTTATGTGAATATGCCGTATATGCTATTTTATGGTAAAATTGAGCATTGTAATAGTTAATGAACTAAGCACGTGTTGTCTACAAGTGCTCTCGAAAATATTAGGCATTCCGAAAATTTTACTTAATCTGCTCGAAGAATAATGTTTCTTCGGAAACAATTCATCAGCCTACAAATTCACACCTCGAAATCAGTTTAACAAGAGTGTTTTGAAATTCACTTTGAGCGGCTATTCATCTGCGAAGATATCGGAAAAAAAATATGAAATTTCATGCTTATGTCCTCGGTACCGTTGTAATTTCCGAATTAACTCAGAAATACTGATGCAGTCAAGGTGAAACTTGGTAACTAGTTCGAGAATAATTGTTTCATTTTTATATTTTGCGATCTTCCATTCATATGTTTCCCTGCCAAATTCTGCATGAACCGTCAAGGTGTCATTTTTCAATCAAGTAATGAATCTCTGGATTTTTCAAAATATTGGGAAAATCGAATATCGAATGGGAATATCTGCGAAATCATTCAGTTGATTTTGCCAATCGAGGTTCAAACCATAATCAAGGTCTAAGCCTACTCTACAATATGAGGTTTTTAGGTCGGTTTTCCTTGTTGTGTTTACGATCGACAGTTGAGTCAATTCTGAAATTCAGATTGTTCGAATTGAAACGTATAGAATATAGAATAGAATAGAATAGAATAGAATATTATTTTATTTCCTAAATCATTGACAGCTATATATACAACATGGCAAAGTACAAAGAAGAGGAAACAAGTCAAAATTACAGCAATAACAACAACATTTAACCCTCATGAAAGAAGCTTTACAACAATGTATCACAGTAACTTCTGAATTCAGATATTGTGTAGGGTTCACATTTAACTATAATTGAAAAGATTGATTTTTTGAAAATTTTGAAATCATTTATCATTCTCGGCAAGCAGTTTAATAGCTTTACAATCATATACAAGGTGCTTTCTTCAGTCATTGAGTATTTATGGACTGGAAAAAAATATTCATTCATCCTACGAGTGGCGTTGGTATTTTCAAGGTGTTCAAAATATTGTTTATTTTTATGAAAAAACAATAACGATCTATATATGTACAAACCTATCATTGTAAGAATGTTATTTCTTCTGAATACACCCCGACAAGACTCTCTGAACTTCATATTGAACATCGTTCTTAAAGCAAGCTTCTGAGTAACAAGTACCTGTCTTGCCGACGTACTTCCCCCCCAAAAAATGATTGCGTAAGACATCACAGATTGAAAATTAGCGAAATAAACAAGCATCAAGGTTTTATCACTTAGTACTTGATTAAAACAGTATAGCTGGAAGTTTCATGCAAACTTGTACCAAATCACCAAATCTTTCCGTCATCAGAAAGTGAGGCTGCGTTCGGCAGGAATAGGTGACCACTTCGGTAAGGAATTTCAAGCTTCTCCTGACTACACATCAGTGCTTTTGCAGAATTGTTTACTCTCATACTGATAGTTAGCACTATGTCATCTTGCAGATTCAAAACACGAAGAAGTTGGGGTATATCGGAACAGAAAACAGTACCTAAATGTTTTGTAATCTTAGTGATTTTGCCTACCGAACATATTCATCGAGCAATGTTCTTGGGAAAAACTAATCTGTTTATATTTCACCCGATAGACACAACTCACAGCTTGGCCATTATTCCAGTGATTCAATATCATATTGAAATAGATTCATATTTTTCAGATATGCTTGATTTAAAAAAAAGCCGAATCAAACATTCAAAATATTATTAATTTTATTTCAGGTTGTTTGAACCTTCGAAATGTTCAGTTAGTTCCCAGTCTTTGTGGATGATTGTGATTGTTGACATTCAGTTCCATTTAAATATAAGAAACCATTCGGGTGAAACATTTCATCAATTAGTTGTCTTGGTCGTTATTTTTCTAGTCAATTGTTTCGAATTTCAAGGAGATACAGTCAATACTCGTCGAAAGTTTTCCCATTGACCATTATGTGCCAGAATGCGTTTGACGCTAATGGCCTAAGCAGTAATGTGCAGTCAATATCGATTATGTGTATCAGAAAATACGTGTGGGACGATGCACATCATCCATGACCGCAACAGGATTCGAACCTATTACCATGATGGCGCGTTAGAATCCGACATTCAAAGTCAACAATGTTTTCCGTAGTCTCCCAATCCACCAGGGTGGTCAATTAGGAAATTTTCTTGATTCTTATCGAAGTAAATAAGGGGACACTTCTTGTCGGATCTATCGTTCCTCACAGTTATTCCAAAAATATATTCCGCTGAGAGAATCAATCGGAATTTGAAATTTCATACTCATTATAGAAGATCTGTCTCCCTTTTCTGTTATTTATGAGGAAACCTCTTCTTTAGAAGTGGAAATCACTCTATAATCCCATTCAAGTGGAAATTTGGACAGTGCTTGCGGTGTAGAAGGGGATATAAAGATTTCTTTTCAGACTTCATGGCTAAGATCCTGAATTATGGAAAGGTTCTCAGATGAATTCACTTCTTAGTGCCTGTCTTGATACATACAAAATTCATGAAAGATTTTAGGATGAAATTTAGGAGAAAAAAATGTGCGAAGTGGCAGGAATTTTAATTAGCTTTCACGTGCTGGAGTAGAAATCCATAAATTAATTCGGAATTGACTAACAATATTGATGGAGAGCATGTTCTAATATTTAAAATAAATTTTTCCTATTAATACTTCAAGACATATTGAAGAGGTTAAAAAATACAATATTCAAACATTTTTAAACTCACCATAGTAATACTCATCTACAGTGAAAAAGAATAATCAGACTTTAGACTTCAATACTTTCTTAAGCCGATTAACATTGATTATTTTATACTTCTAGGAAGATGATTGGAATGATTCGACACCGTTATATGGCGCAGAGATTTCAAACCTGGAAGTTTTGTATAAGGGAAATTTCAATTTTGTCCTTATTTCTTGTATTGCGAGAATGATAGCTCAGTAGTTTCACAATACTGCTTTCATTCTCCTTCAAACATGCAAGGCTTCTCAAAATAAAGACAGAGACGAGCGTAATAAGAATGACTATATCATTCCCCAAGAAAATAGGTCTACAGGAAGATCACGTATATATATTCATTTCGGTTAATTTTGGAAATTGATTAAGTTCAATTGAAAGTTTTTGCATTATCTGAATGGTTTTGAATAGCCGACAAAGCAATTTTAGAAAACTCATAGAATCATTCGATAACGAACTTCAAATAGGTGAGTTCGGCTTCGGTGAAATTAAAATATCATTTCAGAATACCTGGTATGTATGTTCAAGAACTTTGTCGGGAATAGGCAAGAACTGGGAAAAATGTTTATTATCGAATGATTAATTTTTTCATAGTTCCCATATTACTGACTTATTTATTCTGAAAATTTGGAATTGAGCGGAAATTTCGAATTGATATTGTAATAACATACTATATGTAATGTATTATGAAAATAATGGTTTACTATATTATTTTCAAATTGAACACTCTGTATATCATGAATAACATATACTGTTCTGGCTTTAAAAAATATCTTTATTGTCTCAGATATTTTTCTGATGGAAATTGCGAATCTTATTCAAAAAAGCTATTGTGGGGAATTGGTAAGGGTTTATTGATTTATAGGAAGGAAGGTCCTTTCCGCACCCTATCAAGGACCAATTTCAGTATTATTTCATATTATTTGTGACCAACGTTCAATTGTCCAATTTCAATGGAACCTGGAATTTCAAATATCATTAGCTACAATAGATAAAAACTAACCTTCAGTCTCAGAATCTCCGGAAAACTATCAAGAACTTCGAAAAACAAATAATAATCTGGCTTTATTTTTCCCACATAGAAACTAATGAGAAATTAAGGTTGTCATAAAACTAAACAAAGTTGCAATTCCCTCAGGAAAACTGTTCCTATCCATATCCTAGTGTGAGATATGGATCACTGTTGCTTTCTGATCAGCATTCTGATGTCTCATTGTATATGAATTACTCTCTGAAAACTGATAATATCAGTAAAATACTTTCAAAAATTCTGACTTAGAACAGCAAAAGCTTCTTGTTGTTTTTATTCAGAAAAATAATAAATGAAAAGCTTCACTAAACACGATCAATCGATTTTCCGTGATTCTCTTCGTGACGATTGAATAATTTCCATAAAATAATTCATCACCTACACCCATTCATTCAAACTGTTGACATCTAATCTGATGATCTCCATTTTAGAATATGTTATTCTTATTTTGATATTTACATATTTTCAAGGATCTTCCTACTTTTTTATAAATGGACATTAAAATTTGAAATTCAGTCACGAAATTTTTCAAGGATGAAATATTCGGCGGCAACACGAGCATCGTACAAATTAGTCAATTAAAATTTCAAATTGAAATTATTCTAAGTCTATTCTATTATATGTTTTCGTTATTCTCCATGATTTATATTGCACCATAAATCTCGATAAGTAGTGATCTGCAAGGTTAACCATTCTTCACTAGAGCAAAAACAAGGACTAATGAAATATGATTTTGGACATTGAGAATTATGCGTGAACTATTTACATCCTTCTTACTCGCTGGTTTTGAGGAACAGCTCTTTAAAGTTTCGACAAAATACCTGTAAATTTCGAATGTTGAGCCGAAAAAGGTTTTAAACGATTGAGTTGGACTCACTTAAAAAGAATCCGTGGTCAAAGTATGTCCAGCCGTCCGTATGTGCTCTAACTATCGAAGGAAAGTTCTGAGCAGATTTAAATTTTCAGGTTAGGTTCAGAGCCGTTGAATTAGTCAATGGCAGATTCGGCCGAACGATTTCCGAGTAAAGACTTTTGAGGTTAGTTCCTCGAAAGAAGTAGTGATGAAGTTCAAAACTTCGAAATCAGTTGAAGAATCCCAACTCGCAATTTCATGCGGAATGTTGTGAAAGTTTAGTGATTAGAAAATTCAAGAAAAATTTTCGCGAGGAAATTTGAAAAAAATAAAACATTTTTCTTGAAGAAAAATTGATTTTATGAAGACTATCAATAATATCAGTATGAAATTTGCCACCGACGTTCTAGAGTCAATTCTTCGCAACAGTTTTTCAACTTTTAATTCGATCCAATATTGATTTTCGAAAATATTGAAAAAAACATAAGTGAAACCATGCCCACATAATTATGTTGCGCGTCGGTATTCTAATACTACTTACAAAATTTTAATTCTTGGTATTTTGCTGAAATGATCTCAAAATTCCAAATTATCAACGATATTTCACATAATTCCTCAACATCTCCGAAACTATCAAATTAAACTAATTTCAAGGTTCAATTCGATCGCATAAGTATTTCTTGATATATCAAGAAACTCTAAAAATTCAGATAGGCTCAACTGCGCAAATCGTTTGGCTGATCATGTCCATTAGCACCCCCCTTTGAAATATAGAGCACGTAAAGAATTGGATTTGACCAAAAATTATTACTAATTTCCGGATATTTCAGGAACTAGTCATTCGTTTGAATTGAAACTTGACAATTAGTCAGAGGATAGCAACGTTCAACTGTTCACAAAATTTCATTCAGATCACACTGTCTATAAATTCAGAAAAAAGTTTTTTCCGAATACAGTTTATTGAATCCAGAAAAGACTTCTGCTTATATCATATTTCACTACAGTGAACCAAATTCCATCCTGATACAACCATAATTTCTGGAGAACTGGAGAAAAATATATAAAATCTCGTGGTTTTTTTCTCGATATCGTTGTTTTTTCAGGAATAACACAAAAAATACTAATTTAATCGAAATAAAGCTTGGCAAATAGACACATTTTCCACTGAAGAAGCCTGAACTAATGACTCTGGATAGCCCCATACGAAATATTTTAGAGGGTTTGAGTCTGGAAATCTACTAGATCATGTGTATCCGTATGTTGCTGTTAACATTTCTGAACAGATGTCCAGAATGTTTGTCGCAAATTTTGTCCACCCTGAATCTTCCCAAAAAAGCTGATATTCATCAAGCATCAAGGAAGAATGATCCAGAAAAAATCTAGATAAGCACTGATGGGAAGCCTGGAGCTTTTACACGCTGGTACAAATTCACGAATTAGGCTGCCATAATTAATCTATTTACTTCCGGCCTAATTGCTGATCGTAAACACAACATTAGGTATTTTTTTAGTTATTTAGTTACTTACAGTTACAATGACAGTGTATTTTCTTTGAAATCTGATTAATGGTTTGTCAAAATATTCGCGAAGAAATTATTCTATTCTTAGTCATACCATCCTCAGGGAAATTTTGCTAAAATGGCTCATTGGTAATTTACAACGATCTATGAAGTTTAAATTTGATCGAATGAGTTGTTCTTGAGTTATTGAAATTACCTCAAAATTCTAACTAACGGCCACCAAATTTGACATATTTCTTCTTATTTCCAATGTCTTCTGAAACAAATATCGGATCAAACTGAATTTTGAAGCACTCTTATCGAATGATATCCCGAAATTTAGTGCCAAATTTCCTTGCAGTCTGATTAATGGTTTCCGAAATGCCAATTTTTATTATAAAGAATTGTAAAATTTCAGAAAAAAATGTTCTCACATTTTTCACCGTTATAATCCTCAATACAGCTTTTCTAATGTTCTGCAGCAGTATTGACAACTAATTACGACTTGTCAATCTGATCGCGTTCTTGAGATATTGGGGAAAAATCCTCAACATTTCGAATAACAACGAAATTCAATATACTCTTTCCCGTGAATGAATATTCGATAGAATTAAACATGTTCGTAGATGTCTTCGTCAAATTTCAGTGAAATATTCGCAGTAGTCCCCGAAAAAAAAAACATTTTTCAACAAAAGTTCGATTAAGTTTCGAGTAATTATCTTCCGAAGTTTTCTATCGACTAGATCCACAAGAGATTCTGTATCATCTTGCAGGAAGAAATTTTCCAACTTACTATCATCAGATCAATTTGATGGCATCTGTATTTTTTGAAATATTGAGGAAATAACCTCGAAATTTCGATAACACCGAAATCGGACATAGTTTTTTTTTCTATATCTCCAAAATGAATATCGGATCACATACGAATTCAAAATGTTGTTGTCTAATATCGAGTTCAAGGTATATACCAAAGTTCATAGAAATCTGATCGATAGTCTTCGAGAAAAAAATGTTCAATGAAATTGTAGTTGATTTGCTTGCAACTACATCACTCTGAAATTTCACACTTAGCTGCGTGTTGCTTTTTTTCAACTGATTACGATGTTTCAATCAGATTTCATTTGTTTTTTTTTGAGATATTACGGAAATATCGTTAAAATTCCAAAAAACAACGAAACTTGGCATAGGTAATTTTTCCTTATATCTCCGAAGGTAAATATCGGCGGATGGAATTGAAATTTGAAACATTGTTGCTGAATACTGGCCCAAATATCAGGACCAAGTTTGGTTGAAATCTGATTGATCTGAGAAAAAAGAAATTCTCATCAAAAATTTGAAAAATTTTCGAATAAACTTCTTGTTTCACTTTCCCAACAACTGAATTCACACGACATTAAGCATCAATTTCTATAAAACTATCTACTAAGTTTCGATATGATCGAATCAGTACTTCATGAGAATTAATTTCAGAATTTCAAATGGGTCTAACTCCGAAACTGTCCGACGGATTTCACCCATTTACGAACTTAACCAAGATAGACTTCAGAGGAACCCTGGCAAATTCAAGTTGCTACATCCTTTCCTTCGACACATAGGTACGGACATACGCACATACGGACGGCCAGACGGACGGACAGAATTGAATTTGACCACGGATTCTTTTTCTGGGTGTTCAACCTAACCGTTTAAGATCATTTTCGCTCTAAAATCAGAAAATTACTGACATTATGACTAAACGCTAATACGCTGTTCCCCAGAGCAAGCGCTTAAAAACCTTTTGAATTTCTGCCGCATGTTAAACAAACCCTCTATAATTTCATCAGTGAACCGTATTGATAGTTCACTATCATAATAAACTGACATCCTGTTGAAATTCCCACAGCATTCAATTTGCTCTAAAATACACGAATACCATATATAATTCAATAACATAATAATTTCCGTTTGTTAAAAGCCATCAAGCACAATTAAAACTATAAATTATGGACCTGGATACCCCCCGATGTGTAGAGGAACGAACCCAGAGCATGTTTGAGTATCTTTATCCTTTTCTTGTCGTTTTGATACTTATCAAATGCCAGAGTTAAATTGATAAGTAAATAACCGTAGTAGCAATTTAAGTAGCGAATAAGTTTTGTTTGCACATCGAAAGACTGAGTGGGTTTAGTCAATCACAATTAGAAATTCGTTTCATACAGTCACAGTCAAGCCTCAAGATTGAAAATTTAATTGGAGTCCACCATCTAGCAAAAAGTTGAAAAGAACATTTTTCACTCACTTGTTCTGGAAAACAGCGCCTTATCGTCACAATGACTCTATTGAAGAATTCGTGGACAAATTGAATTATGTCCGTCCGTCCGTCCGGCCTCAGTGTTTTCACTCGGATGAGTTCGTTAATGGGCAAAATCAACCGAACGGTTTCGGAGTTATCCACGTTGAAATTTTGTTGAAAATTTTTTACCTTCGGAGACTACTGATTAGCTGGAAATGGAATTTTGCACTTAAATTGAGGTGAATATTCAAAAAACAGGCGAGCTTCTTTGGAGGTGCATCTGTATTTTCTTCGGGTTCATGTGTAAAATATGATTATAAATGATTTGCTTTGTTTCCATGATCAAATAAACTTTTCATTATTTTATTATAACAATAATGTTCAAATCCCAATTCGATCAGGTATTCATTCAAAGAGATATTAGATGGATCTTTTTTCGGGTTTATTCGTAAAATATGATTATGAATTATTTGCTTTGTTTCCATGATGAAATAAACTTTTCATTATTATGTTCTAGGGGAACAGCGTGCTATCGTTTTGTTCAAATGTCTGTTATTTTCGATGATTGAGCTGAAAATGGTCTCAAACGACTAGGTTGGACCCCCTGATGACGAATCCAGTGTCAAAATCGATTCTGTCCGTCCGGCGTGGACACGATAACTGTCGAACGGAGTGAGCTAGCGACTTGAAACTTACAGGGTAGGTTGCGCATTGGAATTCCGCAGTCAAGTTCGTTAATGGGCCAAATCGGTCAAACAATTTCGGAGTTACAGCCATTTGAAGTTTTGAAGTTATTTGTTTTTTATTTCGGAAATTTCTAGAGCGTTTGGATAGAAACTTTGCATTTAGGTGGAGTATAACGACGCGCAACTTTAAGCGAAATTTTGTCAAGATCGTACTGTCAGTAAATTTGAATGAAATTTTTTTCCCGAAAATCGTCAATCATTTTCGAAAAAAAATCCACTCGTACACTAAGCATTATATCTCACAGCAGTGTACCAATTTAGTTCAATACGATCAAAAGTTTTGTAGATATTGGGAAGAAATATATCAAATTTCGTGGTTCACTTCTCGATATCGTCGTGTTTTTTTCAAATTTTCAATATTCTGTAATCTACTTACCATATTATCCTCATTAAATTCTGTAAGAACCTTTGAACTGTCATTTTTCGATGAAGTACTGGATTTAAATTCGATCTGATCTGTACCTTCGGAAATATTGGGAAAATAAATTTTGAATGGGTATATCAGCGGAATCATTGGGTGGATTTTACTCATTCACGGATTCGGCCTTCATAATCAAGATCCAAACCTTCTCTACAAATATCGAGTACCTAAGTTTTTTCTTTGGGAAGTTATGGTGTTTACGGTCAGCCGTTAGACCGAACGTAAACACAATAACTTCCGGAAGAAACGACTTGGAAACTCGATATTTGTAGAGAAGGTTTGAATTCGTGAAAGGGTAAAATCCGTCCAATGATTCCGTAGATATACCCATTCAAAATTTTATTTCCCCAATATTTCCAAAAATACGGATTAGATCGAATTGAAATCCAGTACTTCATCGGAAAGAACCTTGAAAAGTACTGCCATGAAGGCAGCAGCTTTTGCGCGTTTGTTCCAATCCGTTACCAAAGCGGTCATCTCCTGCTGCCTTCACGGCAGTGCTTTTCTAGGTTTTATTTAAACAATAACGTTTCAAAGTGGTGATTCGATCAGATTCAGACTTTGTATTTAGTCAGAGAAAATAAACTGGCAACATAATGCAGAATTTCATTAGGATCCACAAATTTTGGTTGAAAATTTTATTTTTTTTGGAGACTATCCATCAGCTTACAGTAAAATTTGGCACACACCTTGGAATAAAATTTGATCCGGTATTTATTTGCGTAGATGTAATAAAAAACATATGCCAAATTTCGTTGTTGTTCTCTAAATTTCGAAGTTATTTCCTAAATATTTCGAAAAGAACGGACGCGATCAGATTAAAAGTTCGTGAAGAGTTTGAAAGTGCCGCCATACAAAAATACTCAAAATGCCTCGAGGATTTTAATGAATTCAATGAATTTCGGTAGAAACTTTCGATTGAAAACTTAATATTTCAAATAAATATATATATATATATATATTCTTTTGAGAACGAGCATTACAATTCTAAGATATATCACTGTGTTAGCAGAGGAAATGTAAACGGGGTACCATACATATTTCCGTATGATACAAGAGCACAGATAAAAACCTCAGGAAAAATTCTGTCTCCCCGTATAAGTGTAGTAATTTGTTTATAGAAGATGGATGGCATCTTTTTCATTTGAAAATAATTTTTTCGTCATCTTGAATTCATTTCGACAAAATATCTTGACATAATATCTGAAACAGAAAGAGGGACAGAAAACCAGAAGGAAGCAGTAAATAATATCACCTACATTTGCTCATGACCGAGAAGTTCTTTCGACCAGGTTCAGTCCTCCAAGTGATGATTTTCAGATCCTCAGATAAACGAAGAACGCTACAGGCCCCTTTATTGGGGAATCATCTCCCAAGGATCCATAATTGTTCATTTCGAACTAGAAATCTAATAAAATATCGGGAATAAAGTGAAAAACTTGTGACATGTATTATGTCTTGGCCATTCGAAAAATTGGGGTTCTTTCTTCAATATCTCAAGATTGAACAGAGCAATCAAATATAAACTTCGCATTTTGCCAAAAACAAATTTCGTTTCGAAAATTTCAATGAAATTTGGTACAGACCTAAAAGTTAACATTTACCAACAATAATCGAAATTTGGATTCCATCGTATCTTATTCTTTGAAAAACTCTTCTTTAAAAGGAAAATATGTCAAATTTCATGGTTATATCCTAGGTATCGTTGTTATTTCCGAAATACCTCGAATATACCGATCCGGTCCTGATGGTTCTTGAAAACTAGTGGGCAAATGCTGATAAGCATAATTTGTAAACTTTCGTGAAGATCGGTCGATTGAATCAAAATTGTTTTCCGAGTATTTCATATTTGGCGATCCAGTCATCATATGGTTCGAGCGAAATTTCGTGAGGACCATAGATTACTATTACTTCAAACCCTCATCTTTCATTGTACTGGATTTGATCGGTATTTTTGTAAATATTGGGGAAATGGCATAGTATTTCGAATAGGTATATCTGCAAAATCATTAGGTGGATTTCCCCAATTCACGACTTGGACCTTCGTGATCAAACTTGAAATCTACTTTACAATTATCAAGTCTCTAAGTAGATATTTCGAAGAGTTATTTCGATAACTAACAGCCGTTAGGCCGGTCGCAAACATTATAACGAAAGAAACAACCTTGTTATAATTGTGAAGTAGGTTTTCGATTCAATTATGAATTCTATAACTGGTAATTTCATCTGATGATTTAATAGATGAAGATTTTCATTCAAACTTTCATTTTTCCAACGCTTCCAAAAACACCGATCGGATCGGCCTAGCAGCCGACCGTAAACACAATAACTTCCGAAAGAAACAACTCAAAATTCAATATTTGAAGAGTAGGTTAGGACCTCAATTACAAAGGCCGAATTCGTGAATGGGTAAAACCCACCGAATGATTCCGCAGATATATATCCATTAAAAATTTTATTTTCCGAATATTTCCAAGAATACAGAATTGAAATACAATACTTTATCGAAAATTGACAGTTAGAAGGTTCATACAGAAATTTATGAGGATATTATGATGAGAAGATCACAGAATATTGAATATTTGAACAAAAATTTTGAATTTTTTTTCCAATTGTTCTGATGACACGATCACACGAAATTGTCCCCAAGCATCTTCAAAATAGCTGCCAGGTTTCATCATTATCGAATCATGTCTTTTTGGGTAATACCGTAAAAACAACGACATCGAGACAAAACCATGAAATTTTAAATATTTTTTCCTAATATCTCCGAAAATATGATTAGTATCGAATTGAAATTTGGTACACTGCTGTAAAATAAAGAGCTCAAGGTATGAGCAACGAAATTTTGCTAAAAGTTGCGTCGTTATTCTTCAATCAACTGCCAAGTTTCAATCCAACCACTTCAGTAGTTCCCTGAAATATCAGGAAAATAACCTCAAAATTTCAAATGGCTATTACTCCGAAACTGTTCGACCGATTTGGCCCATTAACGAACACAACCGTTGCATTCCAATGCACGCACTATCCTGAAAGTTTCAAGTTGCTAGCTTGCTCCGTTCGACAGTTATCGTGTCCACAGCCGGCGGGACAGACATAATCGACTTTGACACCGGATTCGTCATCAGTGATGCCAATATAGTAGTTTGAGACCATTTTCGGCTCGAAATTCGAAAATTACAGACTGTTGGACAAAACGATAGCACGATGTTTGCCTGAACCATGCCCGCAAAAAGTGTTCCAAATTTCATTTTGATCAGATATTCATCTTCGGAGAAATTGGAAAAAATGTGTTGAATTTCGTGCTGATTTCCTCGGTGTCATAGTGGAATAAATCGACAATGGTGACCTGATCATGATGAAATTTGGTAATTTATAGGCAAATGCTGAGGCGTAAACTTATGCAAAAGTTCTTGATGATCGTTCCATTGGAAAGATTCATAAAAAATTTGCAATTTTTATTTGAATATTTTATATTTTGCGATATTCAATCCGATCCGATCTATATTTCTGGAAATATTGGAAAAATAAAATTTTGAATGGGTGTATCTGCGGAATCATTGGATGGATGTTCCCAAAAAAAGCTTCTGATCTCACGTCAGTACTTTTCTAGAATCTTCAAACTCTGAATATACTCACATACTTTACAACTACGTTCCCATAGTTGCAATTAACATTTCACGTCCCCATAGATCTTTCCTCCCGGAAGTTACTATGTTTATGGTTTGCTGTCGACCGGATATAATTGAATTTGGCCACGAATTTCTCATTAATGATTCAAACCACATATCCGTCATTAAAGAAAAAAATAAAACTCTAGTTCCTAGGATCAAGCACGCCGAAATCTTAAATTTGGGTAGGTTAAATATTTTTTGCCGAAGGTCGTTTGTGAGGATTTCGGAAAAGAAGACTTTATGTAGTAGAGATTTCCCGGTCTAGCTACGAGCCAGATAGGAGCACATTTTTATTAACAAAAGATAAAATAGTATAGCCGTCTGTTTGGATGATTCTGATTGAATTCTTTGGAAAGCATTATTTGTGCAGATTGCCCCGCGGATGATTTCACCAATATTCGTTCTATTCACACCGGGAGTCAAAGGAATCAGTTTCAACCCCAAAAAATTTCCATTTCACAAGATATTGGATGGAAATTTCGGACATCGATATATTATTTAACCGTCGACTCAGGTAAAATGAAATGGTGTGTCGATGAATTCTAGTTCAACTGGAAATGGACGTAACTTTGGATTTTCACGTATGAACTGATACCCATTTTTGCATATTTGAATTATACTTCGAATTTTGGGGAGAATGTTGTCGAAACAAAAAACTGTTGTCAATTTTGTTTTGTTTTTGACATCGGATCGATTGGAATTCTGGATATATTAACTTTCCACAGTTATTACACATCATTGAGACATTTCTAGTTTCAAAATTAATTATATGAGCAGAAGTAACAGGTATTTTGTTTTTATCCCCTGCAAGGGTTGAGCCTTCTGCTCTCACTTCAATTACATTTCATCTAGATTCATGAAATTTCGTACTCATATTCTCCGATCATTGTTGGATAGAAAAATAATTTCAATAATTTTCGAATTATATTCTTGTGACAAGAGGTGAGAAATGGAGCATACTCAATCGAAATTTGGGAAAATGTCCACTTTAATACTGCTCTATGGTTGGAAAATGAAATTATTTTTCTACCTAGACACTTTGTAATCAGATAATATGGGTACAAAATTTTGTGAACCTAAACTCAGTGTAATTGGAGTTAAAGCAGGAGGCGCACACTTCGCATGAGGCTATGGAACAAAATATGTGTGAATTCTGCCCAAGTGCTCAATTTCTAGTGGAAATAAGTTTCAATGATTTGCATTTACGGAAAAATATTCATATCTCAAGCTTTAAAATCAAACCAAAGTCAAAAACAAACAGAAATTCCATTAATTAAACATTTTTTTCAACACAGAATTGGATTGTGCAAAAATGTACATCAGCTCATAAAAAAAATCGAAAGTTACGTCCACTTCCGGTTGAACCGGAAGTCATCGACACATATCACTCATTTCAGTCGATGGGAAACAATCTTAAGTATCAATCTGGAAAATATAAATCCGATATCTTGAAGAAAGTAGATTTTTGGGGGATGAACCTGATTCCTGTGACACCCGATATAGCTCCATACATTCTCAACAATCTATAAGTTATAAGTTTTCACGATTGTAAATTAGTATTGCAATTCTACCCCTGCAAAAATTCGGGAAAAGGCCCGATGTTATGTTAGAAGTACTGTAAATTGCAGTACCCATAGAAATCCCTCTGTAATCTGAATACTCCTTACAGAGCGATCACCCAACTAGACATTGACCTTCGCCACTCTGTTTGTCTTCCAAAGAAACACAGATTGTTCTTATTTGGAACACCTTGTGAAGTGAATCGTTGACAGACGAGAATGTTTTCGAATCCTCAGATATTTTCTCATATTTATTGGACATTTTCGCATTTTATTCGTCGCGATATCTTAATTTTGAGAGAAATAACAGCACTTTATATGGTACCGTTAAATTTACCTATCTTTGAATATTTATTTGCGTTGAATACGTATCGAAAACATTCTGCAAGAGCATGTCGTACCATTAGTTCCTTTCATCAGAACAAACTTTCTGCCCATGCACAATAATGTTCGACCACATGTGGCTCATTGTGTAACCGACTATCTGGATGACGTTGAAATGATTGCATTGGATTGACCAGCATGTTATCCAGACTGCAATCTACTTGAGGATGTTTGAGATATGTTAGGTAGAAGGTTAAGAAATAGAGCCCCCACAGTGGAAAATCGAACCCAATTGGCAGCTGGGATGATCTACATCAACAGATTATTAGCGATAATATTATTCCGAGCGTGAGACCTCGGTTGACTGCGGTCAGAAGAGTAAGTGGAGGACACACAAGATATAAGGCAGAACCGAAATTTTCTCAATTGGCAATTATTGTTATTAGGTATAAATTAAAGGCTTTTGAACGAGAAATTAAAATCTTGAATGACAAACCGCTATATGTTGATTTCGAATCATACTGAAACCATTCAGAGTGATGTAATTTCTCTTGAAATTGAGATATCGCAATGAATTAACAACAGAGATATTAAAAAAAGACGAAGCAACAGCTGATTGTTCATAAACATTCTCGTTTGTCAAAGATTCATTCCACAGGGTGTTCCGAATAAGACCTTAATTTTCGAATTTTTTGTTCACCCCTTTATATAACAAGGAAATTAAGTGACTCAGGACGCTATTTGAGCAGTATGTTCCAAAAGAAAAAAAGATTTCCAAAATCGGCAGAAGGGTTCAAGAGAAAAAGAATTACGAACTTCGTTGAGATTTGTCCGTTTCACTAATTGTGCCGGTGTATATACAGAGTGTAACAGCCAAATGGAATAAATTCGATAACGAATAAATGAGGGGGTGTTAGGAAAAACTCTCGGACACATCGATTTGTAATTTTAAATGCGCGTAGTTTTTAAGAAAATAAAATTATATAGGGTGTTCCATGCGACCGTGGCCAATACCAACTTTCTTATTTTAAATGTAACCCCCTGTATATTCTTTATTTTTTGGATTCTTCAGAAAATTCCAGACATAATTCATGTACAATGTCCCATACCTATCTTCAACTTTTTCGGAAATATTAAGTGTTTTCAGAAATGTTGAGTAACGTTAGAAGACAATTCTACACCAGATTAGCATGTTGCCAAGACGTTCGCGGCGAGCATTTTGAACATTTCCTACATTGACATTAATGTTTTTTTTTTAATTATTAAGGAATAAACAGTATTACTCATTAGGTTTTAAGTGTAATGTACCGAATTTGTGAAATAAAATAATTTTTATTTAAATCGTTGATTTTTGCACTAAATCTGAAAACACTTAATATTCCCGAAATAGTTAAAGATAGGTATAGGACAGTGTGCATGAATTGTGTCTAGAATTCTCTGAAGAATCCAAAAAATAAATAATATACAGGGGGTTGCATTTGAAATAAAAAAGTTGGTATTGGCCACGGTTACATGGAACACCCTATATAATATTATTTTCTTGAAAAATATGCGCATTTAAAATTACAAATCGACGTGTCCGAGCGTTTGTCCCAACACGCCCTCATTTATTCGTTATCGAATTTATTCCATTTGGCTGTTACACTCTGTATAGTATCCACTCAGGATGACATAAACTTATTATCAACAGAAAAATGATTATTTTTAACGGAAAGGAATGATCCAAGGTCGATTGAAAATTATGATGTGGGCGTTTAAAGGTATATTCAAACTGGTTTCAAAATGTGTGGGTTTTGCTTATCACGATCAGTTTAACACTCTTTTGAAACAAATTATACTAGTTATTCACATACCTTTCAAGGTAGGATATAATTTATATTCTGTAGCGATAATGGAATGAAATGAATACATTAAAAACGTTGTTTTTCAGTTAAAAAATTCACTATCGACTATAAGATACAAATAATTGAAGCAGTGGATTTGATGATCTGGAACGAGTCATTTAATTTTTCACGCGCTCGTTCTAGGGAGCAGCGCGTTGTCATTTCGTCACGATGTCTGTAATTTTCGAATTTCGAGCCAA
This sequence comes from Myrrha octodecimguttata, assembly GCA_958510865.1. Taxonomy (NCBI): domain Eukaryota; kingdom Metazoa; phylum Arthropoda; class Insecta; order Coleoptera; family Coccinellidae; genus Myrrha; species Myrrha octodecimguttata. The sequence continues at coordinate 74,276,326 of OY294059.1, read as the reverse complement.
ACATGGTCTTAAACGATTGGGTTAATGGGTGGAATCGGTTGGATATTTTCGGAGTTAGGCCCATTTCAAATTTCAATTACTCGATATCTCATGAAGTACCTATTGACTTGAGCAATCTGTATCTTCGTGGAAAGTTTTGGAATACGAACGCGCAACTTAGAGCAAAATTTCGTGTGGATCCAGTTGTTAGTAAATCAAAAAAAAATCTTTATTTTCTCTCTGAAAATTTTGATAAGGTTTCAATGGAATTTGGCACAAACCTTAGAGTCAGTATTTAACAACAATGTTCCAAATTTCAATTCGATCTGATATTTACTTTTGGAGATATAAGGGAAAAGTTTGTTGTTATATGAAATTTTAACGTTATTTCCGCAATATCTCTAGAAGTACAAATACAATCGAATTGAAACTTCGTAATCAGGTGGAGATTACCAACGCGCAACTAGTGCAAAATTTCGTGTTGATCCAATAGTTATAATTTGAACAAGCGCGTAGAAGCTACTGACAGTACGTCAGTGCTTTTCTAGGTTTTCTGGAGTAATTAAGTTTTTTCATACCGATGGTCTTTCAAGTCCCTGTTGAATGTTGGAAAATAAAGAATGGCAAACCATTCCTTCATTCAAACAAAGCCTTTCTAACACATACTCTTTCCCAAAGTAGTTACTCATTAAATTATTAACCTCGGTCAAGCTTCACTTTATGATAAAAAGATTTTATAATCATCATATGACCCTCACGAAATTCAGCATGTACAATCAAACATCAACTGAGTCCTATCGGTCTGATCTATTCTAGAAATATTGGTGAAATGAAATTTCTAATTATTCGGGGAATCCGAAGATAATTTCTATACGGAATATTTCGGTGGAATAAACCCATTAACGATTGGACCTTCGCAATTAACCTATACGTGAAAAAATACCAAGTCATCCATTCGAATTCTTTCTCCCAATGAGAAAACAAAAACAGAATTTCTGTTAATTTCAGATGGATGTAACTCCGTAACCTCTTAACTAACTGAACAGGCGTATTTTGATACTTTATTTTTAGTTTCAGAAATTGCATTTCATGAAAATACCGAATTTCATAATTCATTCCTAGAAGGTATCAGAATTAACGTTTGAATTATATACAGGGTGGTAGTGACGTCAAAAATTTTTTTCAGATTCCCCACACCTGACGATATCCAGAACTACCTCATGTATGTTATGCGATTTTTGTTGTTTTCGAGATATAATTTTTGTTGTGTTTTTCCATTTATTATGCCAGCAAGGTTTCAAAAATTCATTCTTTTTATGTAGTCGGTATTTTGCAGTTTTTTGCGCGAATGTTCTAGGGGAACAGCGTGCTATCGTTTTGTTCAAATGTCTGTAATTTTCGATTATCGAGCCGAAAATGGCCTCAAACGACAAAATCGATTCTGTCCGGCCGGCCGACGGCACGATAACTGTCGGACGGAGCCAGCTAGTGACTTGAAACTTGTAGGGTAGTTCGCGCATCGAAATGCCGCAGTTGAGTTAGTAAATGTGCCAAATCGACCGAATAGTTTCGGAGTTGTAGTCATTTGAAATTTTGAGGTTAATTTACTCATATTTCAGAAACTACTGGAGCGATTGGATTGAAACTAGACAGTTAGTTGGAGCATAATGGCGCGCAACTTTGAACGTTGAAATTTTATGGTTTTGGAGATATTGCGAAAAAAAAATGTAGAATTTCGTGGTTTTCTTCTCAATATCGTTGTTTCTTCGGTATAACTCAAGAAATACTAATTCAATCGTAATAAAACTTGCAGCTAGTTCAAAGATGCTGATATTGTGTAAAATTTCGCGATGATCGTGTCATTAGAACAATTCGAAAAAAAAAATTCAAATTTTTTTTTCAAATATTCAATATTTTGTGATCTTCTCATCATATTATTCTCATTAAATTCTGCATAAACCTTCAAACTGTCATTTTTCGATGAAGTACTGGAGTTCAATTCGCAATCCATAATACATTTTTGAAAATAAGGGGAAAATAAATTTTGAATGGGTATATCTGCGGAATCATTGGGCGGATTTCACCCATTTACGAATTCGGCCTTCGTAATTGAGGACCAAACCTTCTTTACAAATATCGAGTTTCTAAGTTGTTTCTTTCAGAAGTTATTGTGTTTACGGTCCCGCTGTTAGGCAATAATTTTCGCCTCACCACTGATTGAAAATGTGAGCATATTTCAAAATTGGTAGTTGTGAAATCACTTGCTTTTTGATGAAAAATAAAAGCACAAACTACAGGAAAATTTCCATTCATTACAATAAATCTTCAAAATCCGTTCCTCCATTTTGAACACATAATCGTCAACGTTTTTTGTTTTATTTTTCTTTTCACTTCTTAAAGTTTCTGTCTCAATTCTTCTTTGTTGTTGCTTTTCGTTCCTCACACCAGCTTTCTGTAAAATACCCAAATAGAAAATCGATGAGGTTCAGGTCTGGCGAACGCGCAGGCCATTCGATCGGCCCTGCACGCCAAATCCATCTCAATGTAAAAATAATACGAGCTACAGTTATTTCACAGGAATTCAAATTCAAATTACCCTAAAGTCACATTTTCGAGGTAAATTTGCCATAAAATGATAAAAAGTAGAAAAATAACTTTACTCGTGTTTCAATGATTTTTAGCCTATCCGCCTTTGAAAGCCGACTACAGCAAAAATGGCCAATAAAGTACAATTTTTTATGATTATGATTTTGATAGTTTAGGACCGTCAAAGTTTTTAAACTCAGCCAAAAGCTATAAAAACTCTTTGTTGCATTTTTAAATTGATGTGAATGTTTGAGTGAATTGTATCGAAAACTAAAGTTCTAAAATTGAAACCTTTTTTTTAGTACATTAGGGTGATTTCTGGAAGTTGAGTTATTTTTGTCATTAAAACAACATTCAGGGAGATCATGTTACAGAAAAAAAAAACTGCAAAGTACCTACTACATGAAAAGATATCAGTTTTTGAAATCTCGCTGGCATAATGAATCGAGGTGACACAAAAAATTATAACTCGAAAACTTCAAAAAATCGCATGACATACATGGGGTGTTTTTGGATATCCCCAGGTGTGAGGAATCTAAAAAAAAATTATTGACGTCACTACATGGACCACCCTGTATGAACAGATTATCCTGATCTGTAATATTAAACTTTTTTGCAGAACATCTAATGGATTTTATGAAATCATTATTACAACCAAATCTAATTATCAAAAGAATTGTACTGATATTGTAGGGATTCCAGTAATTCTATTACTCATCGAACAATTTTCTGTGATGATCATTTCGAAGGTCACACTTTATCATCTTACTGCACGAAAAGTTTTCTGTTCCAAGTTGGTGAGATTGACATTCTATTCTGTCCTTTACTATCATTCCTATGAAACACTTCATTTTCGGAAATGTATTATCAGGAGTGAAAAGATTGCTGAAAATGTTCAACTCAAAAAGTTGCCATTGGAATAAAATGTATTTAGTATTTACAATTTTTAATCCGAAAAAAACGAATATGTGTATCTACCTGTGACACCAAATATAGTTCGAAATATTTCTCCTATGAAATTTCACGGTGAAATTCCGATATACGTATCAAAAATTCCATATGAATCAGTTTCGCCTACACATGGTTTTTTAATCTGGAAAAGTATTATCAGTAAACAAACTACGTGAAATACTTTTTTCCCAAATTTTCACCTAGGAAAGGGCGGATATCTATCGGCAAATGTTCTATCATGTGCAACGATGTAACTAGAACAAGCAGAAGGTACTAACCTAAAAGGGAACGAGAGAGTAAATCAAAGGAAGTGTTTAATAAAAATAAATTATTAATGGAAACAGTTTTAAAATGATCCTAGTAGGGATCTACTATTCTATCTACAAAAACTAATTAGCAAATCTTATTTTCCATTCAGATGAACGGGACCTTATATAATCAGTTCAAATTTATGATTTCATAAATCCCTGGAAGCTGTCATCGTTATCTAAGATAATTAATTGACTTTTCTCGATACACAAATATTGTTGACGAATTAAGGTTCTATTATCCGAAACTTGGGATACAAGCTTGTTTGACATGTTCTGAAATGGAATTAGCTTGATACAAAAATGAACACCGCATCTTTAAAATTGATCATCGATCGGTTTACCCTGAAATATGCTCAGGAATTCAAGGTAAAATATTCGAAACCGAATGCAAGCAAGAACCTGAGGACTTTGCAACATACATGTGCTATACAGGTAAAATAATTAGTGAATAGAGATGCAATGTTATGACATTTGGGAAAACCGTTTCCCCAAATATATTCCATTCTGGAGTCAATATATTAATTAGTTGCGCTAATATATTTGTGGGAGGATATATTTATTTTTCTTTCCGATATATTTATATTCCTCCAAACACAATATATTTACGAGTTCGGACTCTCAAATATCTATGCGAGAACCAATATATTTTTTTTAATTCGATCTATCGAACAACGTCAAGAGAGGGCGCGTCGAAAGCACGCAGACAGGTCACACAAATGTATTGGTACAAACCATTGTATTATATACAATGGTACAATTAATAAATATATTGACTCCAAAATAAATATGCTTGAAAACCCACTTTTGTCCCAATCGGCCTCATAAAAATCGAAAATACACGAAAAGAGAATTCAGTATAGAAAAAAATCATAGAGATTTTCATAAATATCTGTTGAATAATGAGATACAATTTTCTTATAAAATTGATTTTTAATGGAGAAATATCAGCTAAATCCTCACGAACTGGATTTGTAATATTTTTCCTGAAATAATGGACTGACTACGAAACAACTGAGAAGTAAAAAGTAAGATAAAATAATGTACACTTTTTTACAGACAATTGATTTTAATCGATATAAAATTAATTATTCCAATAAAACAGTCTGATATAATGAGGTTGCCAATCACCGATAATATGGGAAGAAATGAAATATTATATAAACATTAATTCATGATTTTCTTCTTTCCAATTTGTACCGATTACACAGTATGTCTTCTATGGTTAATTTTTCACATCTCAACATTTCTGACGAGTTGAAATTATTATTTTGTATCCGAGGAAAAATATTCCTGAACAATTGCAATTTATTTAATTTGACGGGATAGATGTACATTAATAACCAGTACCTGGATCCAAAAATGATATATCACAGTTACCATTCCCCAGACGATACAAGTAAATCAGTTGGATATCCATTTCGAATCCAGTGGATTACTGGATGTCCATGGATGTCTACTAGATATCCATAGTACAGATGTCCAGAGAACATTGAAATATGTACATCCATTGGATATCCAATTCGTGGTTTTACAATGGATATCCATTAGTTGACCAATGGAAGAAGTTTTGAACAATTTAGGTATTTATTTACGGTCAAGCCATTTTACATTTGAAATACAAATTAACAATAATTCTCGTACCCATATCATAAAAAAAACAAAGATTTTTGACGAAATCCAGGCATTTTGAAATATCTCTTCAACTCCAATATCGAGACATGAAAAAGATCTTACTCCACCAAACCAGCAGCCCGCGATGCTCTATCGAGAGGATTGTGTATCGAGTAATTGGTTTTGCAAAATTTTATGTTGAATTGTTCCCAAGCTCTGAGATTTCTATGAAGGACATTCAATTTCACCTTCTCTAGAAGATAAGGACAGTCAATGTAGCTGTGCAGAATCTTATAGACAAGCTTTATTTTGAAATTATGTCGTCTCTTTCCGAGGGATGCGACAGACAATTTGTTTCGAATGGCCTCGCATTGGATAGATTCCGGAGTTAATCCCTTTTTGTACCCTATCCAGCTCAAAAATTTGTTCTGGATCCTTTCAATGGCTTGTTTATATACAGCGTAGTGAGGTGACCATACTACACATGAATATTCCATAATACTTCTTACATGCGCTATGTAAATTGCCTTGATCGAGGACACATTGAAGTCCTGAATAGTATAATATGTATCTATGACGATTTTCAATTAGGCAATTCATTATTGCGTGAATGTGGTAATGAGGAAAGATCAGTTCTAGAAATTCACGATTTCTTTATTCAATCCAAAATTTACCTAACTATACTTCTATTTTCCATTAATAATAATATATTCATCGGATAACTGATGGATATCCAGTATTTGTATGTCCGTTGTATCGAATTATTTCATCCATTGGATAACTATTGGGTTATCTTATTTCGCTGCAATGTGTCCGTATAAAATTTCGATGAAGGATGTCTGTTAATAACTCAAGCTGCGTTAGACGGGGTCAGTTCTTAGTTCGTTAGTGGTCCAAATCGGCTGAACGGTTTCGGAGTTCAATAGTCCCCGAATAACTATTGTTGGGTTCGGACTGAAACTTCAATGTCAGTTGAAGGAAACGTTATCTCAAATAGTTTGTCCTGCGGAACAGTACGTTATCGTTTTGTCCAAATATAATCTCAAAATTTGGAGGCGGAAATGGTTTGCAACGATTGAGTTGGGTACATTCGAATCATAATCCCTGATCAATTTCCTTTTCTGTCTGGCCGTCCGGCATATCTAGAATCTTGAAATTTCCAGGGTAGATTTGGAGCCTTAATATCTCGTTAATGGGCAAAATACGAACAAAAGTGTCGGAGCCAGCTGAGATTCAATTTAATCAATAACTCCGACGTGAAGGTTAATGCAGAATTTTGGAAGGAAATAGGTTCTCATTTGAATAAGCGCGTAAAAGCTGACTTTACGCCAGTGTTTCTTACAATTTTTGTGCGCATGTTCTAGGGGAACAGCGTCCTATCGTTTTGTCAAAATGTCTGTAATTTTCGATGATTGAGCCGAAAATGGTCTTAAACAACTAGATTGGATTCACCGATGACGAATCCAGTGTCAAAATCGATTCTGTCCGGCCGGAGTGAGCTAGCAACTTGAAACTTTTAGGGTAGGTCGCGCATTGGAATACTGCGGTTAAGTTCGTTAATGGGCCAAATTGGTAGAATAGTTTCTGAGTTATAACCACTTGAAATTTTGAAGTTATTTATTTTTTATTTCAGAAACAACTTGAGCGATTGGATTGAAACTTGGCAATAAGGTGGAGTAGAACGACGCGCAACTTTGAGCCAAATTTTGTCAGGAAATAAAAAAAAAAAATTTTTTCAAAATTTTTTTTTTCGGAAACCGTTCATCATACCGAAAAAAATTTCACTCGGACTTTGAGCTTTATATTTCACAACAGTGTACCAAATTTTAGTTCGATACGATCATAAGTTTTGGAGATTTCGTAAAAAAATATGTCAAATTTCGAGGTTTTCTTCTCGATATCGTTTTTTTTTCGGTATAACTCGAGAAATACTAATTCAATCCTGAAAAAACTTCGCAGCTAGTTTGAAGATGCTGAAAGACAACTTTATGCAAAATTTCACAGTGATCGTGTTATTACAACAATTTGAAAAAAAAAATTCTGTGATTTTCTTATCATATCATCCTCATTAAATTCTGTATGAACCTTCGAACTGTAATTTTTCGATCAAATACTGGATTTCATTTCGATCTGATCTGTATTTTTGGAAATATTGGGAAAATAAAATTTTGAATGGGTATATCTTCGGAATCATTGGGTGAATTTTACCCATTGACGAATTCGACCTTCGCAATTGAGGTCCAAACCTTCTCTACAAATATGGAGTTTCTAAGTTGATTCTTTCGGAAGTTATTGAGTTCACGCAGTCGGCCGTTAGGCCCACCGTCAACACAATAACTTCTGGAAGAAACGACTTAGGAACTCGATATTTGTAGAGTAGGTTTGGGGCTTGATTACGAAGGTTGAATTCGTGAATGGGTAAAATCCACTCAATGATTCCGTAGATATACCCATTCAAAATTTTATTTTTCCAATATTTCCAAAAACACAGATTAGATCGAATTGAAATCCAGTAATTCATCGAAAAAAAATCTAGAAAGCACTACTGTGAAGGCAGCAGCTTTTGCGCGCAAGTTTAAATTCGTTGCCGAAGCGTTCATCTACATTGAACATGCGCGCAGAAGATGCTGCCTTCACGGCAGTGCTTCTCTAGATTTTTTTTCAAGATGTACTCATCAATAATATCTCACTTTGAAGGGTCATTTCACAACATTTTCAGCTCGATTCGATATTCATTTCCGGAAATATTTGGAAGGTATATATTAAATTTCATTGGTCTTACCTAAACCACTTAAGAGGAAACAATACCACGTGGTAGAAAATTACAGCTAGGCAACACAGCCACATTTAAATGTCATCAAACCTCGCTTATATCTCAAGTTCAGGTCGTTGAACCCGGTCTACATGCTGAAACGTTGCCTATAGGCCCGTGAAATATTAGAATTCGGAGAAATTGTTTTCTCCGTATAGGAGAAAACAGGGTGTCGTTCTGCGGACTTCAGTATTTTTTGAAATTTTTTTTTTGGGATGTAATCAATTCTTCAGCGAGAATGCGCAATGTTAGTTATTTTTCCCTTTTTCACTCCAGTTCAGTTTTTATTTTCCCGAAAATTCTTGAATATAAAAAAGTGGCAACATTGCGTATTCCTACGATTTTTTTCATCCATTTACAACGAAAGATTTTTTCGATAAAACGAAGTCTACCCTCCAGAAGTCACTCCGTTATATTCAAGGTATTGCTCTGAAGAAATACCGGATTGGCAACCAATTTGGACATGCGACATGGACTACATCGACAGATGAAGTGAGAGGGTTGAAACTCGTGTACATCAGTAATTATTTCTCAATTAATGTTAATATATGAAATTCCTCCCTTTCCATTTCAACTCGTGTACATTCGTGACTCCTAAAATGCCCCTTTGAATTCTAATTTCGACAACCCGACAAATTGATGTATTCAGCTTATCGAATGGTCTATAGTGGCAGTAGTCAATAATTTGCATTTTCGAATTTAATTAATTACATTTCACCTATAACGTATGTTCAATTCCATTCACGTAGCTTATGCTCATGCCGATAAATATTCGAGACCGGACATGAAGTTCGCATTAAGAGATGGAAAATACGTGGGACTTATATTAATGGGAATAACTGGAAAATATTCACACCTGAATAATCAGGAAGTGGATGTGTTGAAGAATCAATCTGTGATGAATGTGGAGTAGCTGACCTTTACCCGCGCTTCAAGAACTTCTTCGTCGTAGTTCCCATGCACTGTAGCCAAAAATTTAAGGTGAGTATGGGTAAGGCGTGAAGGGCCACCAACATTGCCGTCAAGCTCCCTTTTAACGTCATTCATTTTTTCAATTTTTCTATAAATCCCCCTATTTTCATTCTACTCCTTCAAAATGCGACCCTTAAAATCTTAATAGAAAAGTGTGAACATGTAGATCAAGTTTTTACGCGCCTGTTCTGGGGAACAGCGCGTTATCGTTTCGTCACAATATACATTGATTTCGATATTGGAGCCGAAAATGGTGTTAAACTATTAGTTTGGACTCTCTGATGAAAAATCCGTGAACAAATAAAATTCTGTCTTTACGTCCGCAGGTGCTCTAACTTCCGAAAAAGCGGACCTATGCCCTTCCGCATGGTCCGATCTAGAACTCCTACTTGAGAAATTCTCCGCTGTGACGTATTGGGACATACTCAGCAAGGATTCTATCCCTCAAACAAACCATCGGCAATTCTCGGCGAATTCCATATCGCTTTAATCTAAAACCTACAATGTTTTCACATTGTCATGTTTGTCGCACTGAAAACTTGCCATTATTTGACAGTATCTGTTTAAGAAGTCAAAGAAGCCGGCCCATAAATGAATCTTAAATATGTTATTGAAAATGCCAATAGAGTGGATGATTTAGGGCATCTCTGTTACTTCCAAAAATGGGAAATGCCTACTAGCACGAGGGTCATTATAATTACAAGCCCTCGTTGTATAAGGTACTGAAATTACTGTAATGAATTCTTAGAAAATCATCTTCATTTCCTGAGAGTAAACTGTTTATCGAAAATCCTTTGAAAATTTTACTAAAAATTTTAGAATCTTCGAATACCAGCTGAACTGAATTTTTCAAATGTGCGAAATTATGGCACAAAATGCTGTTATCGTACATGCGGTTTCGGACATTGCACGGAGCACCGGAATCATAGCACAAATAGCAACGCTGGTTTGTATGAAATCACAGAAAACGAATAATCTTCGCTATTTTCTGATGACATCACGCTTCAGCACGTCTCAAGGTAAGTCGTTCGTTGACTTGAGCAAGCATGCCACCAAGCATGACACTGGCGAAGCAGTGATTGTCTTTTAAGTAACCAATACGGGATGGACGCGTCGACTCATGACATTCTCAAATGCGGAGTATCGGTTATGCGTGAAGGTATTTTAGGATTTTAAACAGTTAAAATTTTTATGTTTGTTTTGGAGCCAGAATATCTCTCGTGTTGATAGAAATTCCAGAAAATCAAAAAGAAAATGTTCATTCGAAAATATTTCAACTTTTTGTTAAAGTTTTTTTCCCGAGAAATAATTATATTCCGTCGGAGTTTGGCACAGGTCTTAGGGTCAATATTCAAAAACAATGTTTCAAATTTCAATTTGATACAATATTCACTTTCAGAGATACGAGGAACAAAATATATCAAATTCCGTTGTTATTTGAAATTTTGACATAATTCTTCGATATCACCTGGAGTTTTCATTCGATCAGATCGAAACTTTGTTATGAGTTTCAGAATACAATCGAGCAAGTAAACGAAACATTTTGTGTTAATCCAAAAAAATTTTTTCGAATTTGTTTTTCAAACTTTTTCGTTTGTTTTCGAAATTTTTTATGTTGGGAAATGTTGATCAGCTTTCGAAGAAATTCAGCACAGGAGTTGATCTAGACGTAAGAAATTCAAGAAAAATTATTAGTAAATTTTTCAAATATTTGTTTGAAAATTTTTTGTCTCGGGGACTGTTATGTTAATCATATTTCTATGAAATTTGACATATATTTTGAACTCGAAATCGAACAATAACGTTGAAAATTTCAATGTGATGTATGTATTGTTGAAGAATACGTTCAATATAATGCAAAATTTCGTTTGAAATAGCGTTTAGAAAATTCTTGAAAATTATTATGCGGAACTTTCCGTTTTTTTTTCAGTTATAACATTTGAATGAAATGCGGCATATATTTTGAAGTCAATATGTACCAACAATGTTCCAAATTTCAGTTTCATACGATCTTTATTGAAGATTCAAGAAGTATTGTTGACAAGATCAGATTGACATACCGTAACTAGTTGTTCAATACTGCCACGCAACATAAGGAAAAATGGCATGAGGATTATAATGGTGTAAGTGGCAAAAAATTTTTTTTTGGAAATTTTCAAAATTTTTCTACGAAAAAATTGTTTTTTCGAAATCCATTAATCGGACTGCAATGGAATTTGGCAAAAACTTTCAAATAAATATTCAGCAATACTGCTTCACAGATGGATCTGATGTTTATCTTAGGTGATAGGAAAAGAAACCTGTCAAATTTCGTTGGAAATTCGAAGTAGTTCCCTCAATAACTCAAGAACAGCCAACACGATCAGATTTAAACTTCGTTGATAGTTGCAGAATACCGATGCGCAATTTTTCGCGAAATTTTCTGGATCGTACTGGCATTAAAAAATTCAGAAAATTATTCATTTTCGGAAACCAAATTTTGTTGGTTTGCGAAATAAAACGAACTTTGTTAAAGAATGAAGTATATAGGCATGAGTACCATGGTTATATCCACTGTTTGTAAATATTCGTCAAATTTATTTGTTTGTGAAAATGAAAGAAAGCTTGGAGGAAATTGAGATTTAAGGCAATTTGTAGAAAAAGGCTGAGAAAGCTCGTGCCGTAGAACTACCGATGAAGTCAGAAACAAAGTATAAATTAAAAAGAATCTGACAAATTCCAGCAGAGGCTGAAAGTTGACTGTATTGAAGCCGAAAATATGAGTGATAGTTTGAATTTGGCTGACCCTCAAGACATCGTATGTATTTATTCTTCCACATTCTAGTACAAGGGAATTGATTTATTTTTCTTACAGTTTGAAGTGGTCAATATTGTAGCGAGCGCCCTCTCTCAGCTCTTACTGTCGCGCGCGCAGTACCATCTTGCGTCTTAAGTATCCTGCGTTATCTGCCTGTAACGCTTGGCCAACATCATCGGTCAGCGTACAGGGGGCGCTAGCGCGCACGCTGTCCCGGTTGAATCCTCTCAAGATCTCGGATATACGCTCATCCCCAACGGTCTGGTACACTCCCTTGTGGTCCTTACAAGGGGTGTCCACTCACGTAGGCATGTAAACAGCTTAGTTTGGTGCATGCCCTGACGAGTTCCCCCAAACTAAGCCGGGACGAAACGTGACATTTCCCCAAAGAGGTTGAAGCTACCTCGCAAACCTTCAAAAGCTTCAGTGGTGACTTTCCGACGTGATGTATTTCAACGACGGTGTCACAGTTTCCGTCCCTCCGCGATCATCTTCGCTTCCAGTGAGAACCTCGCTTGTCACTGTGTGATCCTATCCGTTCCTCCCTCGGCGATGGTTCGGCAACCACCCCGAGGAGGTTCCACACCGCCACTTCGCTCTCGTGCTGCAACTCGCTGATCAAAGATGAGCTCACTAATGCACCCAGCTCACTGCACGACATCGAGTGGTATAGGAACTCACAAGTGGCGCAGCGTTTCTCAATCCGGGTTTCTCACATTTCAAAGGCACACAACTGCTCCGCATCACAGCCGCACTTGTGGGAAATCTTCTGGTCAATACGGCCACGACTACATTCCGTCAAAAGCTGACCTCCTCTAAATCGGTCACACTCCTCGAACGACGAGGCAGAGCGCTCTAGCACACAGTCTACACGGCTCATCACAAAACGGTTTGGTCAACCGTGCATCAAACGCCGTAGACTCGTGCTCAACAGCGCAGCAATGGCACAACGGCTCGCTCACAGCCGCGTTTTAGAGGAGAACACCTTTTCGGTCTCGGTCACACTCCTCCAGATACATCTTTCTGGTATCGTTTTCACTGGAAAGGGAGTCCTGTAGCGAGCGCCCTCTCTCAGCTCTTACTTAAGTCGCGCGCGCAGTACCATCTTGCGTCTTAAGTATCCTGCGTTATCTGTCTGTAACGCTTGGCCCTCATCATCGGTCAGCGTACAGGGGGCGCTAGCGCGCACGCTGTCCCGGTTGGATCCTCTCAAGATCTCGGATATACGCTCATCCTCAACGGTCTGGTACACTCCCTTGTGGTCCTTACAAGGGGTGTCCACTCACGTAGGCATGTAAACGGCATAGTTTGGTGCATGCCCTGACGAGTTCCCCCAAACTAAGCCGGGACGAAACGTGACATTTCCCCAAAGAGGTTGAAGCTACCTCGCAAACCTTCAAAAGCTTCAATATAAAAAATTAATGATGATAATGATACAAATGGGAATGAGTCTCATGAACTGGAAAATTCGACAATTGTCGGTTTGTGATTAGTAGTAGTGATTTATAACTGCTCAGTATAACTTCCAAGGGAGTTATAACCATGTTTAAACTCAAGGTAACTAAGGCTCTATTTGTCTATAATGAGTCAATATGAAATAAATATTATATATACAAAATAACAAATCATCAGTATTATCCCAAGTTAGCAGAGTTCCCCATCAACGATCTCTCAATTTGACATCTGGAGTGACATTGATAAGAAATGTCTAACGTTACTTCTATTGGGTAAAATACTTGGATATCTACTTAATTCAAAACTTCATTCAAAACTTCGACATCCTTCATGTTCATGAATATCATTTCAGAATTCTATTCAATGATAACGAGAGGAATATGATTTATCAACATAATTTATTTCTAGCTTATCAAATTTTAATACGGTTAGTTCAGGAAAATGAATAATGAGGTCATTCGATATTTTGATTCTAGAACGTACAGCCAGAAATATTCTATAACGATTACGTCTGTCAGTCTGTCCATCCAGCCTTTTGTCCGGCTGTTCGGCCATTCGTAAATGATTGAAATCAGCCGCACCGTTTCGGAGTTATGGCCATTTGAAATTTTGATGTAAGTCCTTCAATATCTCAAGAAGTGATAACACCATCTCCGAAATTAGATGAAGAATACAAACGTGCAAATTCATGGAATTTTTTGAAGATATAGTTCTCAGAAAATTTTTAAGAAAATTTGTTTTCAAAAATTTTCTCTATTTTCGTTTCAAAAATTAGTATTTTCGAAGAACTGACTAATCTTTAACAACTCTGCTTCAAGTACCAATTTGATTCGTTATTTATTTTCGGAAATATTTGGAAGGAAAGTAAAATTCCGTTGATAATTTTGAAATTATTACATCAATATCTCGAAAAGTACTGACGTGATAAAATTTGAACTTCGCACTAGTAGTCGTGAAATACCGCTGCTCAATATAACGCAAAATGGCTTGAGGATTATAATGATGAAAAAAATGTATAAAATATGTTTTTGAACAGTTTTCTTGAAAAAAATTGTTTATCGGAAAATCATTCATCAGATTTCAATGGAACTTGGAAGAATCCATGGGATCAAAATTTAACAATAGTACTTAAAACTTCAATTTCATCCACTTATTATTTCCAAAGATAATGGAAAAAATATGTCGGATATCATGGCTATTTGAAATTTTGGGATTTTTGCCTCAATATCTCTAAAAAAACTGAAGATATCAAAAATAACCTTCAATGTCATTCATAGAATTACCAACGCATAATTTTTTACGCGCTTGTTCCAGAAAACAGCGCGTTATCATTTCATCACGATGTCTGTAATTTTGATTGGGTTGAATTCCCTAAAGAAGAATCCGTGGTCAAATTCAATTCTGTCCGTCCGAACGGCCATCTGGCCGTGTTTGCTGGAACTTCCGAAAGGAAAGGCCTAGAGTCTTGAAATTTTCAGGTTAGTTTTTGATCTTGAATTTCCTGTTAAGTTCGTTACTGGGCCAAATCTGCCGAAGGCTTTTGTGTTATAGCAATTTGAAATCTTGGTTTTTCAATAACTCGAAAAATATTTATCTGGTCGAAATGAAACTTGGTTGGAAGATGGATAGTATGAATAAAAAAAATTATTCATGGAAAAATCCGAAAAAAAAATTTTTTTGAAAATTTTCATAATTCATTTAAATTTCATGGACATTTCCAAGTCGCTATTTCGCAATGTGAACAGATGCCTAAAAGCTGCAGACTTCAAGTCAGTGCTTTTCTAGGTTTTTCTTTTCTTTACGAAATTTTGCTCTAGCAACATTCTGTCCTAATCGTTGTGTCAGTAAATTTCAAAAAAATTATTTTTGGAAATTTTTTTGCAATTTTTTTTTCCGAAACTATCCATCATACTCGAGAAAAAATTTGCTCACACCTTGAACTCTATATTTAACAGTAGTGTACTAAATTTCAATGAGATACGGTTATTAGTTCTTGGAGATATTGGTTGAATATATGTAAAATGTCGTGGTTTTTTTCTCGATATCGTTGTTTTTTCGGAATAACTTGAAAAATACTGACTTAATTAATCATGATAAAACTTGGCAGCTAGTTCAAAAATGCTGATGTACAACTCTATGTGCAAAATTTCGTGATGATCATGTCATTAAAAAAATCATATTTTTTTTTCAAATATTCAATATGTGATCTTTTTATTATATTATCCTCATAAAATTCCGTATGAACCTTCGAACTGTCATTTTCCGGTAGAGTACTGAATTTAAATTCAAAGCAGCTTTTGTGCGCATTTTCAAAGGATATCAGCAGAAGAGAACATGCAATCATGCACATCAATGCTTTTCTAGGTTGTTTTACTTAAAATTATGCAAGGAATCCCCTCTTTGTTTGAACTTACAATTTAGGAACAACCTGTATAGTGTGGATACCGACTTGAAGGTTAATGCACATTTGCATGAGGTCCGTCCGATTCCGATGTGATGAAGAATGGGCCTGATTTTACTGAATTTAAATTTTTGTAATTTAGCCAGTGAAAAGTGAAATATTTTCGGTATAAAAATGAAGAAAGCGGTCAAAGGTTCACGTCGCTAAATTCTAGTATCTTTAAACTAAAAGATTTAGAAATATATGTACCCTCTAATAGTTGCCCCCTCAACGAAATTTTCGTTTTGATCTAGTAAGAATCTTATTTTCTACTTGTAAGATTCTCCATCTTGAGTTCATTAAATTTCGAAAATTTCACAGCTACTGATGCTAAGAATTGATTCTCCAGATATCTGAAGCACGATTTTTTGTACACTTTGCCAGAATATTTGGAAACGTGTTATATGGTTTCGAAGCAGAACAAAGAAGCACATAATGAATTACAATGTCGGTACACAGTACAAAACAATAGGCATATACTACATATTCGAAAGCATGTATGTACCTATTGTGTCGAGAGTATATGAAGACTCCATCCATCAGAATTACCATCATATCTAACTGCATAGTTCCAGTTTAATTCAAGAATTCTTGAATTCGAGTTCTCCCATTATTATCCTTGTTATAAGCCACTTCGTGACGCAATATTTAGACAGTAAAAATTGATAGTAGCTAGAAACACAGTAGCTTAAGTGTATATTAAATTCAAACAAACATTGATATCTAACGTAAAATATCGATATAAATAGGGAATCCCTTTATTTATTATTATATAATATCCGAATCCTCGAGATTTCCTCATAGGTGAACACCCACATGACATTAACAGGCGTAGCTTTATCGTGTACATAATTTTCCTTTTAGTTCAGTCTACCGCATCGCTTCTAGAACAGGTTTTCTTCGATTCACCTTGAAAAAGATTCCTTTGTTGCTTTTATTTGGCTTTAAAGTCGATATCGGGATGTATATGTGAATGAAACCCATGTTTGGCAGTTTTCGATTAGCTGGTTCAAATAAACGTCGTTCAAATATTTGGGGAAATATCAGTGGCAACAACTGATATCAGCATCTCAAACTTTTTCGAACTTTTGATCAACTCAAACAGTTATGTTTCAAAACTTCGAGAGGAAGAATATCTGTTCGATATCTGAATTTCCAATTATTCACATGGGGTGACATTTTTGCATTTTTCACTAGTTTATGGAGGCATGTTATGATTTTGCCGAAACCTATGTTAGTTTTGAATTTCAAGAACAAAATATTCTTGTACGATGTATTATTCGGAGTTAAGTCCCAACCTGTTTTTTGTATGTTCTCACCAATGAACTCTATAAGTATACCTGGAAGGGACCAGTTTTGAGCGACAAGTGAAGCCAATTCGTTGCTTATGCAACCCGCGAAGTGGACGGGTATCTATCTCTTTCTTTCTCATTGCAGTAAAGGGAACTCTATCTCATTTATTCTAAATATTTTTAATTTTTCGTTTCAAATTAGGAGAACCTGAATTTTTTTCTGACTAATTCGTGAATAAGGGAACAGCGCGTTATCATCCTCCGTAAATTTGCGTTTTTTTGCCGAAAATGGTTCCAAGCGACCAGGTTGGACTCATGATGAAGAGTTCAATGTAAAATTGAATTCTATTCAGCCGCTCGTTGCCACGATAACTTACTACCGAGAAAAGCTATAGCGACTTAAAAAATTCAAAATAAGTTCGTTAATGGGCAAAATTTACCTCACAATTTCGAAGTTATATCCATGTCAAATATATTATTTTATTTCCTCTATATCCCAAGAAGTACTGATGCGATCAGATTGAAACTTGCTAACTGATTGCATGAGAATCGTTAAAAAAATATTTTTTTCGGAAACTATCAATGAGATTTCAATGAAACTTGGCGCAGACCTTGAAGTCGAATCTGAACAGCAATGTTCGAAATTTCAGCTCGATTCGGCACACATTTCCAAAAATATCGGAAAAAAGTATGTCAAATTTCGCATTGGCAATGAATTTTAACCAGCGCTTAAATTTTCCTGACTTCAAGTCAGTGCTTTTGGAGAAGTATTCTCCTATGTTCCTATTATTCAAATTTATTGTAATAATGATAAAACTATCGTCAATCGTCAATACACAGCTCACACCAACATAATTCTTCAATTTTTGAACCATACGCGGTGAAGGCAGAGAAAGTAATGGCATATCAGAGAAAAATAGATATTAATTTTCAAAAATATTGCACTTTCTAAAAGATGTAATATCCAAACAACCCGAATTTCCAAGTAAAACCAAATTTGAGCAGTTCAACACCATTTACTTCAATGGGTGTGACAGGGAGAGGTTACCGTAATTAGCGCTATCTTTGTTTCGTTGCCAGTTGTTACGCTTTAAGCTTAGTTGAAGAAGGGTCGGGTCCTTTCCAGGTAGTAATATAGAGTTCTATGATTCTCACTGACCACTGAAGGAAAATACCCAGAGACTTGAAAATTTTAAGTTGTAACACCAACATACAAATGCATTGAATTTTTTCCGTTAATAGTTCGCCCGATGGGTCTGATACTTTTCGTAATGACCTTAACGACATATCCAGAGAGATTTCGCCAAAATTTCCGATAAACCTTCATGCCGCAATCTTATACTCAAATTATTTATTTTATCTCGAACGAATTAGTATTTCTGATTGGAAAAGTGAAATCATTGAGTATATTCCGCCCAATTAGGAGTTCTATAGTCCTGGTTTAGTCTCAAAGCTACCCTGCAAATATTGTGTCCACAGCCGTGAAATACTGAATTTTTGAAGAAACTACTTAGAGACTTGATTACGAAGGTTGATTTTGTAGTTAGCTAAATTACGCCCAATTATTCCGTATGGATATCATCCATTCGAAATTTGATTTTCCCAATGTTTTCAAATAAACAGTTTCGATCAATCGGAATCTAGTTTTTGGTTATGAGGAGAATTTGATTGGTTATTTAAAATACAACACTAAGAACCATGAAGAAAACTTGGTTTTGACGGTTGACTTAATTCAGCGGAATGTATAAAAACTCAACTCAAGAAAAATGCAAAATCTTTCCAAAATATCAATATCAATGATTCGAGAAGTATCTGAAGAGCAATGCTCCAATTAAAGAAGAAAAGGCATTTTTGTTAATACGATGAAATCATAGGGAAAAATTCGGATTTCCGTGAACTAGTGACATGTTATCAGATCAGTCCTGGAATATTCCGAGTCTAAAAACTGCAGTCCATTCTTGGTTGGTTGGTTCCTTTAGTGAATGAATCAAATTGTAAAGGATAACGTATTGCAACCATTTGCAATACTTCGTGTCTCCATAGACATGAAGTCAATAACCAATAAATATTGGCCAGAACTCGTACTACTTATATGTGGTCATTATTGGTAGCTGAAAATTTGGAGTTCCAACCTGTACTCCAGAATCTTCATTAAACAGGTATATTATATACCTACACAATAAGGAATAACTACATTACCCCTGACTCCAAGGAGTTGTATTTTGCATTACATATTGAAACTTCAGTGCATAGTTCATGTGTTAATTGGATGAATTAAGTGTCCATTTACTATCTTCTCCAAAATGAAATTTACTTTGAGAAGAAAAACACAAAAAAATCAAAGCAAATATAATTCTACTTTCGAACCATAACAGCGGGAAAGGAAATTATTAAAGCTTTAAGAATCTATTATTTATATTCATATTTTTTATTACGAACCCTTTTAATTTGTACTATGAACTATGTACATATACAGGATGTTCCGAAAACCTTAAAAAATATTTGAATTCTTGAAAGACTACTAGAAGGAGTCATAAACACTCAGAACATTGATGAATGCTTAGGTAAAATTCTAACCATTTCCAAGATAATGAACATATTATAAATTCGTGGAAAATCGCTTCCTTTCCTCGATGTTTTGGATATATACACTGTTTCTGAATTGGAACTGATAAGAAATATTTTTTTCGTCAACATTGCTGATGAGTGTTGCTTTTTGGACGCACAAAATTTTCAAAAATTCAAATAATTTCTACCTATTTTTATTCTCGTAAGTTTTACCCGATTTTCTGAAAATAAATATAACCACTTGAATGTAAACATCCCCTACAAAATATGCGCATTTTATCAATTCTCCGAAATTATATGAGATATACTCTCATTATTTCTGGAAGGGGTGATATTTCCGTTGCAAGAGAATGTGGAGATAAATTTGGTCTATCCTAAACTTTCAAAATATTAATGAAAAAAGATATGCTGTTGAGAATTCATAGTAATAAAACAATGAAATGAAAATGAAAAGTAATGAATCCATTGCTTAGGAAGATTCAGAAAAATAAAAAATTACTTTTACAAATTTTCTTTCAAATAATATATTCAAACCAGAGTTTCATTGAAAAAATTTCACTAACAAGTTTGAGAAGAAGAATTGAATCGTTTTCTATCCATTCTGATGGAGTATGGCAACATACTTTCAAGAAGGACATGCTTTGCCACCTCACCAACGATTCTCTGCGTGTCCATGTAGATATACCCTCCCATTTGTTCCACGCCATTGCCATTGCGATTGTCCTTCCTTATACAATCCTTATGCATTAGAATGAAAGTTGCCGGCTCAAACATAGTCAAAAGCATGAATATAACAGAGGAGTAAACCCTTTAGATTTCTATGAGACCAGGTATGCATATTAGCCGAAATCCTAGCCATAGTCGTAAAAGTTTAGCATTAAATTATTTCTATGCTGTGATTGTGACTTTAGTAATGATTATGCTTATCATGCATAATTAGTCCCTGAATAGAGAATTTCTATCCAATCGTCTTTGTGGTACAATCATAGAATTTTTTTGAAATTTGAAGAATACATCGATGTGGAATTCATTTTTAATAACCAGGAAATTTTCATCTCAAATATAAGCAAGGTCGAACATGGTCCGTACAGGGATTATAGGACATAAATATATAGCTTTTGAAGATGGAACAGCTTCGATACTCAAAACCATGTGGGTAAATAAACAGATACATATTAACGGGTGATCCTTCAAGATTTCAGGATAGTGCTTTTGTCGATTTTTTCTTGGATTTATTTCTGATAAAACTTCAAAGGAGTACAGTCCAGTGCTGGACTGAAGTAAATACCCCTCCATATCACATATACGGGGTGTAAATTAACAGTTGTGGCAAAAACAGATAAGTCACTGTGAAAAAGTAGACGTCGACAAACATATTTCTTCTTGAAAATCAAAAACTGACATGAATGTATTAATGTCTGAAACTATATCGTTTTTCCAGAAAAAATGTTGCGTCCAGAAAACATTAAAAAAATGAAGAAGAATGTTTTCCTGGAGTTATATCCTCTCCAGATATCAAAAAAAGAGTTCCCGTTCCTGTCTGTTAACTATAATTTTAATTTTTCTGAGCCAGAACTTTGTATATATTTTGAGTGTGACCACTGGGAATAGAATTAGTATATTCTAGTCTCCCTGAGTGTGACCTCGAGAATCCTATAGTAGAAACACCTTTCATGGAGTTAAGAAGCAAGACCTTACGATGCATAAGTAGCATACACCTAGGTGCATCGAATATTAGTCCTTAAGGGATAACCCTTGGAGAGTACCCATATTTATAGAGTGCGCTGCGGTCTATGGAAAACGACTAAGACCACGCGACTTATAATTCAATATTCAATTGGAAATTCGTTCTCCTGGTAAGAAACCACTGCTCTATCCATCTTAAATATTTTCGTCGCTGCCGTATTGCCCTTTATATAAAAAACTAAGAACTCAAGTATTTCCAATGGAACATTGGAACATTATTGCTTATTTATTTATTGTAGCTTTCTGATTAGTTCTTAATCCACTTCCTCATCCCTGGTTCAAGTAGTTTTCGAGCAATTGATTGATTCCCCTATTTTATCGTCAGAATACATATAGCTTCGTTTGAACATCACTTCGATGCTTGGAATCCTAGGAAGCTGAAATTTTGGAAAGGTTTGAGTCAAGTACGATAAAATACCCCCAAATATCTCCGTTGGTGCACTCAACGGTATCTACATAACAATCAATTCTGATTGTCAAAATAACATTATTCACATGTTTCAGTGTATGAAATCTCATAGAAACTCATTACAGAATGTAACTTAATATTCTCATGGGTATGGAAATTTCCAGGAAAATTTACCTTCGATTGAAAAACCTTTCAATTTAGACATAGAAAGAAGTTATCTCGTTCGAAAAAAAAATCAATTTTCTTTCAGCACATCTTATGATATATGCATGCACTCCGTTGGTAGTTTTCATCGTACGATTGCAGGAATTCTTCATTATACGTTAATGGTACATAGAATATGGGTAACTCATACCCTAAATTTCATCTTCCTAGTATTCCTAATACGAAGTAATGAACGAAAAAGAAGTGAAGCAATCAATTACTCAAAAGCCGCCAAAGATAGTGTGATGAAGTTAACACAGAAATAATTAGGATACGGTAAATCGAAAAAAGAGGAAATGTTTCATTTGAAATATAAAATCTATCGTAAGTACTTGTTGATATGAGCGGCAAAACCGCAATGCTTAAAGTATTCTATATCGATAGAGCAGTGGTTTGTTTCCAATAAAATTGTTCGTTCTGTTCACCGTGAAACTCCATGGTACCATCGACCGTTACCCAGCCTGTAAAAGAAGGAGCTGCAACCAAAAACACGCCTGTTGTTTGTAAAGTAATCACCTGTGAAATATTTTCGCATCTATTTATTTACACTCTGTTTATTGAGCTCAAAATATGCAATTGACGGAAATATCCGCATTTTCAATGAAAACTGCCTAATCTCAAAGTGATATTTTCAGAGAACAACCATGGTAACCTTAGTTTGATGAAAAGTGAATTTAATATTGGATTACAAATCTGCATTGAATTTTACTCTTGCTTACTCCATGACTGCCCTATTGTCTCCTATAGTGAAATGAATATATAGAGGCTAATTTTACCGAACATTTCGCAACTTTCCACTGTGCACGGCTCAATCGAATTAGTTTGAAGGAAAAAAACCTACAAAAGCGCTGCCATGAAGGCAACAGAATTTTCGCGCATGTTCAATGGAGATGACCGTATGGCAACGAATTTGAACATGCACGCCAAAGCTGCTGCCTTCACAGAACTGCCGACCGTTAACACAATAACTTCCGACAGAAACAGCTTAGAAACTCAGTATTTGTAGACTAGGTTTGGACCTTAATTACGAAGGGCCGAATTAGCGAACAGGTGAAATCCACCCAATGATTTCGCAGATATACCAATTCAAAATTTAATTTTTCCAATATTTCCAAAATGACAGATTAGATCGAGTTATAATCCAGTTATAGGAAAATGGTAGTTCGAAGGTTCAAACAGGATTTAATGAGGATAATATGATGAGAAGATCACAGAATATTGAATGTTTGAACAAAAAATGTGAAATTTTTTTTTCAGATCGTTCTAATGAAACGATCATGAGGAAATTTCGCATTAAGATCGTTCATCGTCGTTTTCGAACAAATTACCAAATTTCGTTATGATTGAATCTACATTTTTCGAGTTATTCCGAAAAAAAACAACGATATCGAGAAAAAAACTTACGGTGCTAAAAAATATAGAGCTCAAGATATGCCCGAAATTTTTCCTGAGTGTAATGAATAGTTTCTGAGAAAAAAAAATTTTCGAAAAAAATTTTGAGAATTTTTTATTATTTACTGATAGCACAATCTCAACAAAATTTTGCGAAAACCTGCGAATCTTTATGTTCCAACTAACTGCCAACTCTCCATTCAATCGCTCCAGTAGTTCCCGAAATACCAGGGAAATAACCTCAAAACTTCAAATAGCTATAACTCAGAAACCATTGGACCGATTTTGCCCATTAACGAACTCAACCTCTGCATTTTGAAATGCAATCAACACTGAAATTTCCAAGTCTATAAAATCTTCTGTACGCCCGTAATGGTGCGTACGGTTGGCCGGACAGAATCGATTTTGACTTCAGATTCGTCATCAGTGAGTCCAACCTAGTCCTCTGAGAGCATTTTCGGCTCAAATTCTGAAATTACAGACATTTGGACAAAGCGATAGCACGTTGGGTCCCAGAGTAGGCGCAAGAAAGGGCGAGAAAAGTGGAAATTACAAAGGTTAGCACTTCCAAAGACAGATATCTGATGGACTATTACCCCAATACACTGAATTTCAATCCTAAAATTCGCCAAAATACAAAGTTGCGAAGTTCATCAGAGCTTCATAGGTTCCAGGAATGGAAGTTTTGTTTTCATTGATGAATAACGAAGTACTCGCTCTTGGTTCGAGATTTGTTCTACAAAATTTCGTTATCAACTCCCTCATGTCATGTTCTTCAATATTCCTAAATTTCGGTGCAAATTCAATATCGGCGAAAATAACCCGATTCCGCCGAAAGAGCGGTCAGAGTATGAGCTGTAACCATAGCAACCGTTTCAGCATCATTCAACATGTAGCCGTAGATACAGCAGTACACAATTCAATGAAATTTTCCGTGATTTCCAAAAGGAAGAAAATGGTTTAACATATAGAGAAAATACAAATATCGTCTCCAAATATCAAAGACTAGTTTAGTATCAACATATTTCACTCACCTCCGTTCAACAGGTAGTTGGCAGATTTTCGAATGTTTCACCAGTATGAGTCTATTAAAAGCAAACACCGAACAGAGGCACAATTCAAATAGAACGATGCAGCAGCGAGATGAGAGAACAGAAATATCCTGATCCCGAGATGATTACAGATGAACAGTAGCCGCGCTGTGCTCACAAACTGGACCCGAGAACCACAAGACTGATTCTGCTCCTGCTGCCCGGCAACTGGCGGTAATCTCATGCCTACTCAATTGCGAGGCTCCATGCCGGATCCTATGACGCAGGACCGGAACTAGGAGTTCTCACGGCTATTAGCTGAAGCATACGACGGAGCTTGCCTGTGACATTTCTTTTTAAATTTATTAGGCCGGACTTTTTCACCATTCAGTGAAAGAATGACATAATCTGGTATACATAGGCAATAATTTATGGAACGTTACTCATTTCGCCTTTTCGTGATCGCTGTATCCCGTTAAATTAGTAGACTGTGGATCTAACGTGACAAATTCCCATACAGTTGTATATTTGAGTACAATTTATATGCATGAAAAAATTCTTGATCTTTGTAATAGCTGATGGAGCTGAGTAACGTGACGCGAGTTTTATGAATTTTCTATTTGCCTATTCCTTCTTCATTTCCAACGAAATGAGAATTTTTTCACTGCGATTCAATTGGAAATGATAGTATACTGCCATCTATTCGTTTGGAACTAGTAGATATGTGTACAGAGGGTTGATCACTATACATGGTGACTAGTGACGTAAGGGATAACGAGCCGTTATCCCACTGAGCCAGTGGAGATAAACGACCTCAAACTGAAGTTGGATTGAGGTTTCAGATGTTCCAAGAGGATATTCGTTTCAGAGATACACGGTGATTTATGAAAAAATGTTAAAATAATGAACTCCACTATCGTCGTTAATATGGTAAATTTTTCGCTCATACTTCAAAGGGTTGTTACTA
Source organism: Myrrha octodecimguttata (assembly GCA_958510865.1). Taxonomy (NCBI): domain Eukaryota; kingdom Metazoa; phylum Arthropoda; class Insecta; order Coleoptera; family Coccinellidae; genus Myrrha; species Myrrha octodecimguttata. Next base: position 74,250,803 of record OY294059.1, on the reverse strand, counting down.
TGTACAAGTTTTATCAGAACGAGAAAAAAAATGCGAAAAAACTGTAGGCCCTTATTCGAAAATTTTCATTTCATGTGTCCGGAGAAAAATATCATTCGGTATGTGAAATGAAAAAAATTCGATTAGAAATTTGAAAAGAGCAGAAAAAATCTATTTTTTGTGTGGATGGCACAAATTTTGTATGGAAATCAAGATATGTTGAAAACGAAATATGACAAAGTTCCATATCCACTTGAAGAAATAATATTCTTGATAGAACAAAAACACTGAATTCGAGGAGCTGAAGATTTAACTAATTTTAATACCTCCCAGAACTCCTGTTTATTCTACCGAACTGAAAAATGTTTAAAAATAATCCACATGTCATGTTTTGCACAAAATTCATTCTTCGATTAAATAATGTACACACATTTCTTCTACAGGAACGAAGGAGGTGACATAAGTTCCCTGTTCTATGAAGGGGTTAAAATTTAAAAAAAAACATTGTTTCATTCAAAATACGAATTTCTTCAATTGAAAAATGAAAGTGTATTGAAGAAACTAATGCTTTTCAAAAATAAAGTATTCAGTATTCATTATCAAGCAAAATGCATCCAACTAGAGTAGGCGAGAAGGTTCAAGGAATTGACCTCCTGGATCACCTGATCAACCTCCGTTGGATTATTTTTTATGGAGTTATCCAAAGAAGATATTCTATAAGGAATCATTTACTACCCGTGAACATTTAAAGACTAGAATAACTGAAGCATTCGAAGAAATTCAAACAAATGTTCCTCTCATTAAAAATTCATGTATTGAAGTAAAGGTTATGTTTGTTTTTACGCGCTTGTTCTAGGGAACAGCGCGTTATAATTTACGATATATGTAATTTTAAAATTTTGAGCCGAAAATGGTCCTAAACGATTGGGACGAACTCTCTGAAGAAGAATCCGGGGACAAATTCAATTCTGTCCGTGTGACCGTCCGTCCGTATGTGCTCTAACTTTCCAACGACTTAGCGACTAGAAATTGTCGGATTAGATTTGGAGTCCAAATATCTCGGTCAAGTTCGATAATGGGTGGAATCGACTGGATAGTTTCGGAGTAAGACTCATTTGAAATTTTGAGGTTGATTCCTCGATATCTCATAAAGCATTGACTTGATCAAATTAAAACTTCGTGTACAGTTCTGGAATAACAACGCGCAACTTAGAGCAAAATTTCGTGTGTATCCAGTTGTTAAAAAATTAAAAAAAAACTTATTCGAAAATTTTAAATATAATTGTTAATCGTCTCGAATTACAAAAATATTGAATGAAAAAAATACGAATGTTAGTGTTTAGTATCTGTATTATGTATAATATAGTATTAGAAAGAGTCAGATATAGACTCATGAATTTTTTTTTGAATGAACTCCCCTTGACAATTAGTTTAAATTCCGCAATTCGCAGGGGCATTTTTTATTAATAATAATTTTATTTAATTTTTAATATTTCTTTTTCAGATACTGAGGGTGGAAACCTGAAAAAACTTAAAAATAATGCAGAATTCTCCCAAAATATCCATCAATCGATAGATGGAAATTGTTGGTTTATGACTGCTTCTCCATTGAATGCTTGAAACAAATTTTTAGAAGAGCATTACGAAATTAGGAGCTTTGACCAATTGTTCAAATTAAAAGTCACAGAATGTTGCATTAACATACACTTCGCGATTTTTCAATCAAAAACAAGATTTTAATTCGCTTGGATATGTTCTCCTGGAAAAATTGATTTTGGAATCGATATAACCACAGAACGATTTGGCAGAATTTACCCCTTCACGAATTCGACATCGTTATAACTTTCGAAAGTATCAACTTGGAGACACGGCATATATGTAGAATACATTCAGAACTTCCTTGTGAAAGTCGAATTCTTGAATGGGTAAAATCCATCAGACATATTCATTCGAAATTTAAGTTTTTCAGTATATCCAAAAATACAGATTGAAAGTTCATGCAAAATTCGTAAGAACCATATCATCTGCAAGTTACTCAACAAATATTATTTTGGCACATCTAGTGGCTGATCTTGCTGCTGGTGATTTCGAGCTGGTTTTGATCTGCACGTATTTTGGTGTCACCTCCCTTCTTAAGCACTCCTGGTTGAACCAGATGTTCTGACTGCATACTCTATACAGTGTGTGAAATCTTCTATAAAAATGGCTTGGTTTGCTCTACTTGCACTTTTCAAATATGTAACTGTTTGAGCCGTTACTATTTGGTAGTTGATCATAACTAAAACAAATTTTTCATTACTATGTTTTGCATCCAACAATTTTAAGTTGTTTTTACAATATGTATCTCTTCTTGTACATCAGTTTTGTTTATTTTTCGATCCAAGTTATTTTGGCACATCTAGTGGCTGATCTTGCTGCTGGTGATTTCGAGCTGGTTCTGATTTGTACGTAATTTGGTGTCACTTTTCTTCTTAAGCACTCCTGGTCTAACCAGATGTTCCGACTGCATACTATATACATTGTGTGAAGTCTTCTTTATATGTATACTTTCGAAGCTCGAGTATTTGTGTACATTACGTTCAACTGTTTTTGGGAAATGGTTGCTTTTTAAATGAGAACTGATAATGTTTTCATCTCCTATAGATCAAGTACCTTCCGAAGATTGGTGCCAAACTTCCTATGGATAAGGTGAATAGAATTACGTAGACGATCAGGACAAAAAAGTTAGCAATGTATTTCTTTTAGTTGGGGTTCACAAATAATATTTGAGAGTGCGTAAATTAATTTCAAGTTGAGGAATCACCTGTTGAAGTTTACTCATGTACTCAAAACTTGCATAAAATTGAAATTTGCATGTATTTCATATTTTTACCACTTTGCTGTTTAAAGAGATTTATCGAATCAGGAAGCCTCATATTGGCGAATTTTATTTGAAATTGCCATATTCTCACATAGAAATATGTTAAGGTTTTGCATCTCGGTCAGTTACGCAATATGGAGACTTCGAGATAGAAGCAGCAGTTGAGGAGAAGAAATAATGAAGTTTTAGTCATTGTGTAGCTTCAACATATTAAAGATTTTAAATGATTCTATGATATTTCATTTGACAATTCTGAATGAAACCCTTTGGTATATTGTTAATAATAGTCTCTGTGTTTTTCTGTTCATAAATTATTAGAGGGATTTCAAAAATTATGGACTTTGTGGTGCAACCAAACGAAAGAATATGATTTCTGTTTAATTTTAGTCAATATTGACTCTGTGAAAAATATCTTTCAACAAAAGGATAGACGGAAAAGCATCCTTTCATTTAGATTTGCAATGCACCCCATTCATCATCCATTCATAAATATCTCTTTTAACGAAATTTATCGGAGAGATATATCTTGTTACATACCAATTAATATTGGCTACTTTCAACAGAAATTCTTTGCTTTATTTCAGTTCCAAAAAATCATCAAGGTAGTTGAACGAGTGAAAATAACTACATTGAATGTAACTGTGTGAAACCAATATATTGAAATTTCTTGAGTTTCCAATTTCTCACTTTTTCCTACATGGTCAATGTTAGGTTTATTGTTTTAAGGGGCATGAATCATTTTCTACTGAGCATGTATTATGTTATATAAATTTGTACTGGATGGCTAGTTGTTTTGTGGAATAACTTTGACCGTTGAAAGAGTGTTTGATTTCAGGACGATAATATCATATGAACAGGTCTGTAAATTCATCACAAGTAAGATATCTACAAATTGTTCCAGATTCAGATTCGTCAAGAAAATTGGAAACGCGAACAAGCCGTAAATATTATTGAGTTATTAAAAAAACTGGGCCATCCTGCATTTAGTTATATTTATATTACATATTATATGCTTCGTAGAAAATTGTACCTATAGTTTAAAAAAATATATCCTTTCTGTATAAGATATATAACAGAAATGTATCAGCTAAATACATGATATATAAAAGGTAAGTATCAACTATGTAAATGTTATATGAGGGAAACATATCAGATGAAATATACCAGTAATGATCTTTTCAATGTAACATGTAAGGTACAAATGAATATTATGAACCTTACATGATACATAGCTAGTTTGTTACATGTTATGTAACGAAAGGCGGAGATAGAGCGGTACAAGGATGGAGCAGGCATATTACATTGCTACATAACATAGAACATTGCAATGTGATTCTAGATCATTTATGTCAGATTTGGAAAATACTTTGTACAGTCCTTGAGCTGTGTAATTCATAATAGTGTACTAAACTTCCGTTCGATCTTATTATAATTTTTGGGAGATATTGGGAAACATATGTAAAATTTTGTGATTTTTTCCCCGGTATTGTTGTTAATCCTGAATAAACTCAAAAATACTGATCTTCATAAAACGTGATAACTGATTTGGAAGTTGTGATCCACAATTTTATGTGGAATTTCGTGATTATGGTATCATTAGAATATTTTGAAGAGCAAATTTTTTTTTCAAATATTCTATATTTTGCAATTTTCTAATGATATTACAACGAAATTCTGCATGAACCTTTCATTTCACTTTTCAATTGAGTTCTAGATTTCATTTTGACCCAATCTGTTTTCTTGGAAACATTGGGGAAATAACATTTTCAATCGGTATATATGCGGAATCATTGCTTTGATTTCACCCATTCACGAACTCGGCTTTCGTCCAAACCTTCTCTACAAATATCGAGTTTTTAAGTTGTCTTTTTCGGAAGTGATTGTGTTTATGATCGGCCGTAAGGACGATTAACAATTTCAAACTTTAATTTTCCCAACATTTTCACAAATATAGATCAGATCGAATTGAATTCCATTACTTGACGAAAAAATGATGAATGAATGAAAAATGATGGCTGAAGGTTCATGCAGAACTTCGTGAGGAAAATATGATTAGAAGATCGTCGAATCTTTTCATTAGGAAGTAAAGGTTAGTTTGACGGAGTCAAAACTGAAGAGATGACCACTGGGACAACTTAAGTGAACATACGCGAGAAAGCTGCTGACTTCACGTCAGAGCCTTTCTGGATTTTTTTTTCGTATCAAGTATAAGTAGTAAGGTTTGGAAGAACATTTGAACTACCGACAAGATCGGCCAACATCATCGAAATAAATTGGTAGCTGTCGAACTATCGGAATAATTCGATTCTCTAAAAGCTTCAGATATTTGGCAGCGTTTAGGTTACCACCGATAAAAATGATGCCCTATGATGTAAATTCCCAGTATTCCTGTCCAAATATGAAGTTTTTGAGGATACTTGTTACGCAAACGAATACTTAGATGCTTAATCTCCCTAGACCAATATCTTACTACTGATGGGTTATGTTTTCTATTCGAGGAAAACGACGACTTATCGCAGTGAATAAGATATTGTTCAGGAATAAGCCATTTTCATTGTCTTTTTCCATCATAGTCTCACAAAATTCCATTCTTTTGAAGTGGTCTTCTGGAAAAAATTCTTGATTCAACAGAATAGTCACAAAATATCTTAGGACGACGTTTTACTGTGTCATTTCTACGAATGGCACGATCAAACGGCCCTCTAGATCACCAGATTGATCTCCAAATGATTTATTCCTCGGGGGATATCTGAGAAATTTGGTTCATGGGCAAGAAATTGATAGTGGGGCGAACATTAATAAACTAGGTTCAAAATAGTCCTATTTTGTGCTACTGTTTGACACAACGAGGAAGATTATTTTATTTAAATTTATCGGCCTTAAATTTCGCAATTTTAGGATTTTACTTTGTTTTTTAACGACGTGAAACAATTCTGAATTCAAATCAATGCTTATCTCGAGTTCTTCATGACGATAATGTTCTGGTCTCATATCATGCATCATCTTCAGAAAACTGAATTAATCGAACATTTTCTGAGGGGAACGAAGCTGTGATAAAAATAGAAATCATCACATAAATTTATTATTGCTAGCGGAAGTGACTGACATTGGTATTGTTGTTAATTACTCGACTCATTTCAATGATACATATTTCAATTATAACGACATTCAAATGATGTTAATTACTACTGACCGTGGCCCAAAATATTTTAATTGTAATGTTTGATATTTGTTATATCCTGATAAAGCTATCTCACCGAAAGCATGTGAGTAAAAAATCGTGAATTCAAACTTCATCAATTCCTGTTCACAATTATTTTTGTTTAGTTTTATATCTTCATGAAATAACTACGTACTTCAAGAAACAAAAGCGCTATCGGTTGGCTCAAATGTCAGTAATTTTGAGCGGAGTAGGTTGGACTCGCTCTGAAAGAAACCCTGGTTGATATCAGTCCTATCTGTCTATACGACCAGTCGCCACTGTAACACATCTTTTGATCTTTTGAATAAAACTTGCGCTAGTTGAGTTTTAGCATTGTATATTCAGATTTAAACAATGGTTTCAGATATGGGACTAGGGTTCATAGATAGGTGGTTGCGCACTGAGGTCCATAAAGTAATATTTTATACAAGAGGGTACCTAAGGTAAAAGGGTATTGCTGAGAAAGTGCGATTGAGGAGCGTGTGGCCAAAAAATCATACAAAACATTTCAAATTTTAGCTAACAAAAATTTTCGTGACTACCGGTTGTCACAGGAATCGGGCTTTCACCAATGATTTTTATTTTTTTCAAGATATCGTATTGAAAGTTGGGACATTGATGTTATGTTATACTACGCAATAGAAATCATAAAAATGAAAGGTAAGTGACTGAGACCACCTTCTAATTTTCTGATGATCCCATGTTGGTTTTCCAGTAGGAATGAAAAAGTTCTCGAGAGAAATGAAGGATGATCTGAAAATGTATTAATAATAAGAATCCAATTATATCAAAGCATTTGGGTGAAAAGCCACCACATGTGCCCAAATGTATTGCTCGATATGCCTTCCACAGTTCCTGCGGATTTCCAGGGATCATGTCGGAGGATTCTTCAATTTTAACCTTCAATTCCCCTATCAACCCAACTGTGCTTTGATAAATCGCAGTATTCAGCCTGCCTTACTGATAAAAATCCAAAGAATTTGATTCCAGCCTCCTTACAGGAATTGTATCAAGTATCGGTTGAAGCTTATTTTGGGAGGATTTGGCATTATTTTTTAGGTTTTTATGGGTTTTCACTACCAATATCTGAAACAGAACTATTAAAAATTAAATGAAAATTGTTTCTTTTTATGAAAAACACCCTTGCGGATTGCAGTATTAAACTATCTGTCAAGGGCAGTTTCTTGCAGAAAAGATTGCCTAATGAATAATACAGGAACAATACAAACGATAAAGAAAACGAACTGTGACGTTTCAGAGTACAAATCTGACTCTTTCTTCAGACAAAAGCAGAAAATTCAAAAATTATTTTCTTTCGATTTGTATGTGATACTAATATAATTCTTTCAATTTTCTGAAACAAACGATAGAAAAAGACCCATACCTTTCTTTCAAGTATCGGTTGAAGCTTATACAATTTTTATTTAATTTTTCATAGTTCTGTTTCAGATATTGGGGGTGAAAACCCACAAAAACCTAAAAAATAAAGGAATTGTATCGTTTCGGACCAAATCATCCATTCCATCTTTCAGAATAAGCCGCAATCGTTTATTCTGTCACTATCATTCCATTATAACGAGGAAAACCTTCCATTTGAAAACACATATCGTGGTCATGTTCATGGTAGGCCTCCAAAACGTCAGTGATGTTTTCTAGCGAATTTAAAAACGGAACTTCGAATTCAAGCTAGAAACGAAAGAAATGCTGGTACAAGTAGACGTAGCCAAATTGTCTCATCCACAGATTAATTCTGAAGTCGTGCTGATAGTGCTTGACCAATATTGTATGTATAGGTTCTCATGGCTCTGAAAATGTGAGTTATGAGGAATGATGATACCACATCTTGTGGAAGAATACTCGTTTGTCCATGAAATGCTGTTACCGAAAAATCTGTTCTGTCAGGGTTACAAAAAATTTTTGCGCTCCTGTTAAAGGTTGATTCTCACTATACGTTTCGTAACCTTCCAGTATCCTTCCTGTAAAATATGAATTTGGACTTAAATCATACTGAAGGGATACTGGAAGGTTACGGGACGTATAGTGTGATACTTCCATACTTAAATCTATTCGTCGAGAACTCGACGTTGGTTCATCTTCAACTGATCTTACAATTGCATAAGATTCACATTTTTGACCTTCACAAATAAGATCTCAAATGTCTAGTCTCTAAGATTTGAAAAATATCGATTTTAATATTAACCGTTAGGCCGACCGTATTGATCTTCTCTACGTCAGCCTTCCATTCCGATGAAATGACTTCGAGATCAACTAACAGAAGAGCGAATATCTGTCCATAATAATTAGTTCTGGGAAACAGCGTGCTAAGGTTTTGTCCAAATGTCTGCCATTTCGAACATTTTTCTTGAAAATGGTCCAAAACGACTAGGTTGGACGCACTGCTGACGAATTCGGTGTCAGAATCCATTCCGTCTGGCCGGCCGACGACACGATAAGTGTCGAACGGAGCGAACTAGCGCAGTTTCAGATATTTGAAATTTTGAGGTTATTTATCTGATATTTCAGTAAGTACTGTAGCAATTGGATTGAAACATGGCAGTTAGTTGAAACATACTATAATGACACACAACTTCCTGCAATATTTATCGAGATCGTACTGTCAGCAAATTTGAAGAAAAAAAATCCAAATTCATTTCGAGATCATTTTTCGGAGACTATCTACCTAATTCAAAAAAAAATTGCTAATACCTTGGGCTCTATATCTCACAGAAGAATACTAAATTTCAATTTAATCCGTTCGACCTTTCTGGAGATTGAAATCAAATCAACTCCTGAATGTATCCCTAGTCGTTAATCTGGTGGTAATGATGCAACCTCTTACTCCCTATCTATTTATTACAACTTTACAATTAGAATTGCTATTTACAAACACAAATTTAGGTACAGTGAATCTGAGATCTGGGATTCGAAGAAGCACTTATCTTAATAGTAAAGGATCCGACGGTATGATCCTCCAAAATACAGGTATTATGCGGGTAGTCCAGTTTCAAGAGATTCCATCCAGAGCAAAGTCCAGAATTAAGATATTCCACTAATAATTAGTTCGGTATAAAGGTATTCCAGCCATGATCAGCTCCAGTACCAAGATAATCCAGTAATAATTGCTTCCAGTACTAAGATGATCCAGTCAAACTCTGGGTCCGGTAGTAGGATATTCAAATGGGCATTAGTCCCAGTAAAAGGATAATCCAGTAGTCGGTAGCTCGGTGAAAAGATGGTTCAGTGGGCGATAGCCCCGGTACAAAGATGATGCAGTAGGCGGTAGCCCCGGTACAGAGATGCTTCAGTGGGCGATAGCCCCGGTACAAAGATGATGTGTTAGGCGGTAGCCCCGGTACAAAGATGATGTAAATTTAAAAACTATAAGATAGCGCTTGTAACACGTGATCTCATTCCCAGCGACTCTAGACGTTATTGAAACAATTTACAAGTTAATAAATATGAGATGAAATATCTAGAACTCAGGAATAAGAGCACGTTATTCGATAATAAGAATGAGACAAGAAATCAAATGCACAATATCATACAAAGGAAAATGTTAAGCTGTGTAACCTGCAAGGAATGAAATAAATCAGAAATCACAATTTGGCATTCACAAAAGCAAACAATATTGGTCGGGATATACGTAGTACTTACCGCCTTTTGAATAGACGTCTTATAAGAAACAATAAAACTTCAAAATTCCACGATGTTAATGGATTACGAAGTTCGTTAATTCGCTAAACTCTAGCAAGGTGTTGAATCTTCAACTTCCTAGGCAGCAAAAGAAAGAACTTTCCATCGGCTAGACCGACTTGGAAGGGTCGCGCATGCGAAACACACACTCAACCGTCAAAGCGGAGAGCGTTCTTTTGCGACCGATCATATAATTTCAGTAAGGCGTTTTCTCTTGCGATCGGAATTGAAATTATTAGTATGACGTATTTTCGCGATGGAAACTGAAATCGACAGTGGAGCGTTTTGTAACGTTACAAGATATTGGGAAAAAACATGACAAATTTCGTGGTTTTTCCCTCGGTATCAATGTTTTTTCCGAAATAAATAAGAGAATACTGATTCAATCAGGATGAAACTTGGTGAATTGTTTGAAAATGCTGATGAACAACTTTTTGCGAAATATTTTGATGATTATGTTATTGTTATTCTCAATCATGTGCTTGATTTCAATTCGATCTTTTATTTATTTTTATAAATATTGGTAAAATGAATTTTGAATGGGTACATCTTTAAAATCATTGGTCGGATTTTGCCCATTCACAAATGCGACTACCGTATTATACTACTTAATCTACCTGGCAAATATTGAGTTTCCAAGTAGTCTCCTCCGGAAAGTTTTTATTCAAAACATCATTTTCAAATATTTACAAAAATAAAGATAAGTTCGAATTGAAATCCAGTACTTGTTTGAAAAATAACCGTTTTAGAGGTTCAGACAGAATATCGTGAGGATAATAAGATTAGGTCACCAAATCTTTCCATCAGGTAGTAAAGGTGCGTTTGGTAGGGTCGAAAAGATGAACGCTTTGGCAACGAATTTGAACATGTACGCAAAAGCTGATGACTTAATGATGACAATGCTCTTCTGGATGTTAAGATATTAAAATACTGTTTCTGAAAGAAATCGAATGAATAATAATAATAATAATAAATCGCCTTTATTGACAATCGAAAAACACATATACAATAAACAATAATGAATACAATGATGTGGCGAAGTCAACAACGTATTCCTCCCAGAACCATAGATTATATAAGGAGGATAGTGGCACGTTTTCAGATTCCATTCACAGCATTTTGCATGAGCACAGACGTGAAGCAACTCCTCAAGCAGGGCATTTCCTTAGATGTTTGATATTAACATATCTGGTTGATAATATCAGCCATTGCAGTTTTATCAGTTGCTTTAATCTGAAAGAGTTCAATGAATAAAACTTACTCCTCCGTTCACGCGCTAAAGAGTTGAATATTTGTGGAATGATGTAAGAAACTATACTCTGTCCGATAGTTTTCTACCCCTGGGAGTCAACCGGATGCACCTTGCGTTCATCCCCACTACGAGGTATATATCCGTGATCGAGGTAGGCTAATATATTTTGATTTCTGAAACAAAAGGAGTGGTAATATATAATTTTTCTCATATCTAGACTCTCTGCCCCTATCCGTGGGGTACAATCTGTCCTTACTTTCAAACTTTTCCAAGAGACATCTTTAGAGGATTGCCATATCATCCGCAAAGCATATCATATTTCCACACAATTGTTCTTCAGGATGTCATTCATAAAAATTGTGGTAAAACTGGTCCCAGTATCGTACTCTACGGCACGCCACGCTGGATGTTCGATGGATCGCTGAGTATCATCAATTTGTATCATCTGAAACCTGTTTTTTAAGTAGTTACTAAAGAGTTGCAGAGGTATCCCAGGCACGCCGGTGTTTTCCAGAGCACCCAGCATCAAATCAAAGTTGACCGTGTCAAAAGCTTCAGAAAACTCCGAGGACACACAGAGAGACACCACAATAGCATCCAAAATCTTGTAAACTCTATCAGTCAGGTATAAAATGCCACGAAATCGTAAATGAGCATCTAATATGATCTTGTATCTTTCCAGATAGTTTTTCAATTTCTTTTCAACAATATTCTCGAATACCTTGACAAGCGAGGTAATCATCAGTGATATAGGTCTATAAAACATCGTGCTATCGTTTTGTCTGTAATTTTTGATTTTTAACCGAAAATGATCTCAAACGACTAGGTTGGACTCACTGTTGACAAATCCGGTGTCAAAATCGATTCTGTTCATCAGGCCGACCGTCCGTCCATAGGTACGATTACAGGCGTACGGAGAATTCTATCCCTATCGACCTGAAACTAATACGGTAGGTTGCATTTCAAAATGCGACGGTTGAGCTCGTTGATGGGCAAGATGGGCCAAGCGGTTTCGGAATTAGATAGATTCAAGAAAATGAGGTTATTTCCCTGATATTTGAAAAACTACTGAAGCGATTAGATTGAAAATTGTCAGTTATTTGAAGTTTAACAACGCGCAACTTTTCGCATGATTTTGTTGATTTCGTACTGTCAGTGAAACTAAAACAGAAATTTTCCTGGAAACTATTCATCATATTACAAAAATATGTAAAATTTCGTGGATCTTCCCTCAGTTTCGTTGTTTTTTCCCGGGAAATCTGAAAAAACCTAGAAAAACCCTGAAGTGAATTCTGCAGCTTCCACGCGTTTGTTTAAATTTGCTGCCAGAGCGATAATCTATTTAGGCATTGACCCCACCGAACGTACTTCTGGTGAGCTCCTTCAAACATGAGCGCAAAAGCTGCTGACTTCACGTCAGTGCTTTTCTAGGTTTTTACGCGCATGTTCAGGGGAATAGCTTGCTATCGTTTTGTCCAAATGTCTCCAATTTTTGAATTTTGAGCCGAAAATAGCCCCAAACGACTATGTTGGACTCACTGATGATGACTGAAATTTTTTTTCAGGAAATATTAATCATATTCGATTCGCTTATACCTTGAGCTTTATATTCCACAGCAGTGTACCAAATTTCAATTAGATACGGCTATTATTTCCTGAGATATTGGCGGAAAATATGCAAAATTTCGTGGTTTTTTCTCGATATCATTGTTTTTTTCGGTATGATTCGAAAAATACTGATTCAATCACGATGGAACTTGGCAGCTGGTTTGGTTGATGGATAACTTTATGCAAAATTCCGTGATGATCGTGTCCGTAGAATAATTTGAAACAAATTTTTCAAATATTCAATATTCTGTGATCTTATTATATTATCCACAGGAAATTCTGAATGAACCTTCGAACAGTAATTTTTTGATAAACTAGTGGATTTCAATTCGATTCAATCTGTTATGCTGGAAGTATTGGGAAAATGAAAGTTTGAATGGGTATATCTGCGAAATCATTGGGTGGATTTTACCAATTAACGATTTCGGCCTTCGTAATTAAGGTCCAAACCTACTCTATAAATATCAAGTTTCTGAGTTGTTTCTTTCGGAAGTAATTCTGTTTACGATCGGCTGTTAGGCCAACCGTAAACACATTAAATTCAGGAAGAATCGACTTAGACACTCGATATTTGTACAGTAGGTGTTGGGCTGAATTACGAAAGTCGATTTTGTGAATGGGTAAAATTTGCCCAATGATTCCGTAGATAAACCCATTCAAAATTTCATTCTTCCAAGATTCTCAAGAATGCAGATTAGATCGGATTGAAATCCAGTGCTTTATCGAAAACAACCTAGAAAAGAACTGAGGTGAAGTCAGTAGCTTTTGTGCGCATTTTCAATATTATATCATCAAGAGTGAACATGCTTGCAAAATCTGCTGACTTCACGTCAGTGCTTTTCTAGTTTACACATGGCGTTCGTTAGGGTCCAAACCTCAATTTCATAATAGAGAATACCGAAGGCGCATCAACACAGTACTCGAGTTCGAACCGAGAGCGAGAGACCTGGGCAATATAACACGGACTTCATTTTTACAAATGACGCTCTGGCTTGTCCAACTCGGGCACGGACTTCCAGTTAAGCACCCAATTTTCGTTGACCAACCATACATTTATTTATATGACTGAGCGCGATCGATTTGTTGGTTCTGTATCTGTAGAATACCTCCTCTAACCTGATACGTACTGATGACCATCCATTTGGTTTTTCGATGTTTAAGTTTAATCCAAATTCTACCATTTTAGCTACCACACGGTCAAGCAAGGGTTGGAGACCAATGAACGAGTCCGCGATTATGTAGGTGTCGTCAGCATACCTAAGGTTATCTATGTTTACACGATTGATGAAAATTTCTTCAGGCCAGTTTTGTGGGGTATACCCGACTATTCTGTTTGGGTTAATGTTAAATAATAACGGTGAAAGAATGAAATCCTGACGACACCCCTTTTGATTCGAACTTCACCCGACATCTGCCGGTCTACTATAATTTGAGCAGTTTGGTTCCAGTGCAGATTTACAATTATTTCGAGGTCTCTATCGCCCAGGCCTACACCTTCAAGGATTTTCATAAGCTCTCCACGATGCAACCTGTCAAAAGCCTTTCCATAGTCAACGAAGCAGGCATGAACAGGAACAGAGACATTCCAGCAACTCTGAACCATATATTCTCTTCTAGATGATCTTCAAGAAAATCTTGAGAAAATGACTCTTCAAGCTGAAAATCCGATAGTCCCTACATCTGTTGGCCGTGCTTTCCTTTGGAAGCGTTATAAACGTTGATTGAAGCCAGTCGGAAGAAATGAATAAGATCATATTAAAGAGCTTCAATATCACGTTCAGCGGCTCCTCATTCTTGAGGATTTTAACGAATTTCGAATAAATTCCATCTGGACCTGCACCTGTTCTGTTTTTTGACAATATGAAGGTGGAAATTGCGAATTGATAGCTTCATAATAGCAAATCAAAAGTTCGGCTTCTACAGTGGCTTGTGGACAGAAGCGCTTTCGATCATTGTTCGGATAGGGTAATTCATTCAATGTTACGTGGGAAACTTTTATATGTCCAGCTAGTTGAGTGGGAGAGGAATTGCTTGGTCTGTCTTTGGCAATTGACCATCCAGACCATCCACCATGACGCAAAACTCCTGTTTCGTTTCCCTTCCTTCACTGCCACCGACTGACGCCTGGTTGGGTATCAGGAATCCATAAAACGGCTCTGGCACTATGAGGTTAATTTCCCCTTTTGAGGTTTGTTGGCTCAGCGAAACCTAAATAAATGTAGGACAGTTTCCTAAGTATGAATGCGGGTGTCTCAAAAAGCCCAGTTTCTGATCGATTGCAAACTATCTGTACGGACATCTCGAATGATCGATGCTGCTAGATCGCCACGATGATGTCTGTGATCTGTGTGAGTGAACAGAGATGGAACACGGAACTAATAAAACCTGATGTCAAACCACGTGAAACCCTGACAACTCCGGTCAAATATCTCTCAGAAATACATTTTCGCCGTGGTTTTAAACCGATCAGAAATCACTGTGCTAACGAGTTCGAGCCTACTGAGCAGAAACTTTGCTCCGAAACTAGTTTCTTACAACTCATCTGATGAGCTGATTGTCTCGTTACACTGCACCCCCGGATGATCAATCTGGGGTGCATTGCGTAACGAGACAGAGGCACCCAAACAAGGTTGGACTGATTATCTCTTAAGAGTGCGTTGAGTGATGCCTTGCACTCCTAGACTAGCTTTCATCAAATGAAGAGAAGTCAAAACTAATAAGTAGCTGCTGGATCAAATATTACGTGGCGGTGGTGAAAGATCATGAAAAATTTAGTGCAGGTCGAGTAATTTTCCCTGTATTGTTCAATCTTGGACATATTCAGTTTCGGATCATAATGCAAATTATATTCATTAACGAAATAAAGTGGCCTACACTCACATAAAAATATAAATCTGGCACTGGATACTGGCGGTAAACTTTGGTTCAAATATATTAAAATGTGAAAAAGCGTTGAGCTATTGAAATCCTGAATCTACTATACTAAATTGGTATAGTTGTTTTTTGGGTTGCCTGCAATCCTATGGATTTTCGATACTAGAGAACTATATCTGTCAATTGCCGAACGTTAGAACTGTGGGCTGGATTATCGGTAATAACTCGTCTGCTTATAATCGAAAATTATATATCCAGATGTCAGTGAGAGAAGAATATAAGAACCGTTCTGTGAGTACGCAAAGTGGTGACGAAAATTGGCCAAGTGTACGAAATCTTTGCGTCTAGTTAATATAATGGAATAGTAGTGTACCCAATGAATTGTGTTGTATGCAGCGCAATGTTGCTCAAATCCAGTTGAAATATATCCAAAAAGTCGCCTTATACAACTTGTGTTCACGCAATAAGTTCTCAGTTAGAGGAAATATCAACGAGAGTAATTTCAAAGCCCACATCTTGAACAGCAACATGAAAATGAATTTCTATGAATGCAGGTGCATTTTCTAAGTGAACTGCTTCAGGAGGTCGAAAGCAAACATCTCATTCGGATTGAAAATAAACTCCTGCACGAGAATAAAACATAACTTGCACATAATATCCTAGATGATCCATCTGATAGTTAATGCATAGGAGACAAAAAAATATAAACAGAATTATTAATGGGAATGAGAATTAAAAAGCATGATACCTATATATTAGGAACACACACAGGGAAAAATGAGTCCTAAAGTCATCCCAGGCGTTACCAGAAATGTAAATTCGCAATACGAGTTCCTTAAGTCATAACCAACGTAACCAGAATAGGAAATTCGCAATTGGTGCTCCTAAGGTTTTCCCGCATGTACCAACAATTGAAAAATTCTCATAACTCTCCTGGAGTTATCCTGTCCATGAGGCAGAATTTTTCACGATATTCCTCGTGCGTAGCTAAATAGTACAGGGCGAAATTGCAGATAATTTCATTTGGTTATCTCCTATTCATAGGTAGGCATAATATGTGTTTGATTCATAAGAACGAAACAAATATCTCCTGAGAGGATTCCTAGAAACCTAACATACAAAATACACATTAGTTAAAACATAATTCACATTGACTTCATCATATTTCGTAACTGGATTTTATGATTTTCCGGAAGGTTTCAATGGAAAATGTTGTGGTACGAAATCACGGCGTTCTTACACATTCAGTGAAGGGGGCAATGCTAGTCAGATTGAAACCTGTATTAACAAGTAAACCGTGTCTAGCAAGTATATTCTGTTTAAACAAATATTTCCTCTATACACTGGTTCTATACTAAAAACTAGTCATCAATTAGTCCACTAGTTGATAGCATTACGAACCTAATTAAGTATTAATACACAGATAACATATAACAGACTTCATTCATCGTAATGAAAACTCTTTTTCACATTATTATATATCTGGACCACAATTCACTACCAGTATCCACGTGCCAGATTTATATTTTTTATGAGTGTATGCCACTTTATTTCCGCTGCCCCATGTACCTTCCTAAAATACTAATTTCCCATTTGTATCCATCAGAGGAGCTGCCATAAAGAAAACATAAAATATTTATAAGTATATATACATATGTGTTCTGTGGAGGCTGCGGCCCATCGGCCGCGGCCTATACTGCCTATTGACAAATCAGGGAGTTCGAGTATCGGCTAGACAACGGCTAACTTGTACAATTTAATGTGAGTGGTAATTACGTTTTTGAATATGTAAAATTTCAAAATTCTCGAAAGAAAACAGAAAATCCAAATTTCAATAGAAACTGCTTCATATTTTTCAGATTAATCAGAATGTCGACAAATATGAGATCCAATGTTTTTACTCAAAATATCGTCAACACATTTCTCATTCAAATACGAACAGGGATCATCAATCAGTATTTTGTTTCCATAAAGCCTTCATAACATGGATATATTTTTCCAAAAACCGATAATTCATCTCCATTACTTTCGAAATACAAATGAGTAGTTAGTCAATTCTGACCGCGCTAAACGATACTTAAAGCCATCTATCCACCAGACACCAGAACCTACAATCTAAGGGCTCATATTACGGTTTGTTCTGGTATATCTTGTCACGGATATCGCCATCTCGCAGAGATTTTGGGTCTAGAACATCTGTGATAATCCAGATCTGCAGAGGAGCTGTCTTCTATTTTCACATAGCAAGTCCGCCTAGGTGATCACTAAAATCTTGACAGGAAACTTTCCAGAAATATACTTCAAATGTTCATATATCTATCCTTCCGGAAATTTTCACTAGGGGCACTGCATAGCGTGCTTCTAGAAATCTCGTAATGAGCAGTATGTGAGACTTTCTTGAACAGTTCACCATGAAGTTTTGTGAGCGTATTTCCCACTGACCATTGTGGGAAGTTCTAGTTCACATGCGATGTCTACAGGATCTCTTCAAGAATATCGCTTGGGCGGACATTTGGAGGAAATATATGGCAGATCTACCAGGAGGAACTCTTCGATGAAATGACCATTGTACAGTAATAAGAGACTTGAGTCAGGGCAATTTGAAAACTCCGGCGACCTGCTAATCCGATTGCAACTTTGCCTACGTATTTGGGATCAGATATCGATCATGGACCAGAATCGATATTTAGTGGAAAAATAATGGTAGGATGAAAGCCACCAGGAAAGGAAGAGATGATAACAAAATAATTTAGGGGCTATCTGAAATCGGGAAGTGGAAGGGGGTAAGGTCTCGCGTCGAAATATCTACTTCTTTGAGAAAGTTGGTGGGCTTTTTATTTATTGAAGTCTTTTTTTTTGACAGTGTCGAAAAATAAACATTACCGTGGTAAATTTTCCTCAAAAATATCATATAGTAAGCCCAGACCTTTTGAGCGTTTTCCCCTCTGCTCTATGAAATACCTTTTGATGGGCAAAAATTTTCCGTAAATTATTTTGGAATAGTAATAAATAGTCACCGTCGCATATAGTTTGGAGGTGTCACAACTTCCTAAAAATATTGAATTATGTTTCATTATTAACTTTATTAATTTATTTGGTTGTTAATTGTACAATATTTTTGTACTAATTCACCATCGCTATGTATTTTTTCACAACATCAGAAAGAAGAGATTTCGAAGAACAAAAATCCCACCAATTTTTTCGAGAAAGTAGATATTTCGACCAGAAACTTTTCAATTGAAAGTTAGGGTGCTCTTTCGATATTTAGTCGAAATAAGGCGTACAAATTAATATTTCAAGTCAAAAAGTTACAGTGTATTAGTAACATAAAAAAAAATTTGTGGAAGATATAAATGAGAATCTTAGAACTTGGTTATTTGAATTTTCTACATGAATTTTGAGGTTATGTGAAAAAAGTGTGAATACAATGTTTGTAGATTTTTTCATTACCCACAACCATAGAACTCTATATTACTACCTGGAAAGGACCCGACCCTTCTTCAACTAAGCTTAAAGCGTAACAAGGGGCAACGAAACAATGATAGCGTTAATTACGGTAACCTCTATCTGTCACACCCATGGAAGTAAATGGTGTTTAAGGGCTCAAATTTGGTTTTACTTGGAAATTCAGATAGTTCGGATATTACATCGTTTAGAAAGTGCAATATTTTGGAAAATGAATATCTATTTCTCTCTGATATGCCATTACTTTCTCTGCCTTCACCGCGTGTGGTTCAGAAAGTGAAGAATTATGTTGGTGTGAGCTGTGCATTGACGATCGTTCCATCATTATAACAATGAATTTAAATTATAGGAACATAGGAAAATACTTCTCGAAAAGCACCGACTTGAAGTCAGGAAAATTTAAGCGCTGGTTAAAATTCATTGCCAATGCGAAATTTGACATACTTTTTTCCGATATTTTTGGAAATGTGAGTCGAATCGAGCTGAAATTTCGAACATTGCTGTTCAAATTCGACTTCAAGGTCTGAGCCAAGTTTCATCGAAATCTCAATGATAATTTCCGAAAAAAATTTTTTTTAACGATTCTTCATGCAATCAGTTAGCAAGTTTCAATCTGATCGCATCAGTACTGTCTGAGATATAGAGGAAATAAAATAATATATTTCAAATGGATATAACTTCGAAATTGTTAGGTAAATTTTGCCCATTAACGAACTTATTTTGAATTTTTTAAGTCGCTATAGCTTTTCTCGGTAGTAAGTTATCGTGGCAACTGGAGGCTGAATAGAATTCAATTTGACATTGAACTCTTCATCAGTGAGTCCAACCTGGTCGCTTGGAACCATTTTCGGCAAAAAACGCAAATTTATGGAGGATGATAACGCGCTGTTCCCCAGAAAAACCGCTCACTAAGTTGAAATTTCACTTCAACATGTGCGATCTTCTACAATGCTGCCTTCTTCACGAATTAGTCAGAAAATAATTCAGATTCCCCTAATTTGAAATGAAAAATTAAAAAGATTGCAGATTGCAGTGCAGGGAGAGCTCTAGCGTCCCCTGCTAGAGGCGGTGATAAGTAGGGTTCTCTCGAGGCAGGTGGTAAATTGGAACGCGCGTGTCCTAGGTAGGGGCTGGGAGCTGGGAGATCGCGTTCGCTACGGAATTATAAAAACGAGCAACTCGGAGCAGTCATTCTTGAAATGCAATTTTCCATGAAATTAGTAACAGATCTTTGAGTCAATATTTGACAAGGACATTCGAAAGTTCAATTTGATCCGATGTTAATTATTGGAGATGAAAAATAATATATCAAATTTCGGTCTTATTTGAAATTTCGAGCTTACTCGAATACGATAAGTACTGAAGCGATCAGATTGAAACTAGTTGAGGAATACCTAAAACAAAATTTTTTGGAGTCCGTTTCGATAAATAAACCAGAAATAAAGATTTTCTTCGAAACAATATTTCTTCGAAAAAATAACTTTTTTCTGAAATCATTCATCAGATCATTCAATGAGATTTGACACACTGCTTCATATTCGAGTTTGATATTACATTTATTTTCATTCATGACGTTTTGAAATTTTGAGGTTATTTTTCCAATATCTCAAGAAGAACTAGGGCGATTAGAAATGAACTTCCTAGTTAGTTGAAAAATACCGACGGGCAAACTTTCGTGTACGAGTAAAAAATTGAGATCAAAGATGGTTAGAAAATTTCCCAACTTCCCAAAAACAATTAATTTTGAAAATTTTCATCTGTTCACAATAGAAAATCTCACAGGCCTGAAGTCAGTGTTTGACAACAGTGAAACTGAGTGACTAGTTGGAAACCGCTGATGTGCAAACGTGAGCGGAATTTCGTGATGATCGTTTCATAAGTAACATTAAGAAAGAAAAATATTTTCAAATAATTTATATTTCGCGATCTACTAATCAAATGGACTTCACGAAATTCTTCATGAGCGATCGAATTATTTTTTTCATTCAATTATCACTTTCAATGCGATCCGATCTTCATTTTTGGAATAGGTATATCTGAGGAATCATTGGGTGGATTTTAGCAATTCGCGAATTCAGCTATCGAAACAAAACTCAACGAACTCAACAATTATCTAGACTATCGGCATATTCTTTCAGTTATTGTGTTGACTATCCATGGTTACATCGGAAGCAGACAAATTAACTTCAAAGAGAAATGACTTAGGGATATTTGTGGAGAGGAGTGGGGCCTTATTATGAAGGTTGAATTCGTGAATGGGTAAAATCTGCCCAATCATTTCGTAGATATATACCCATTCAATTTGAAGCGCGTAAAAGCTGCTGACTTCACCTCAGTGCTCAACTAGATTTTGTTCGTCGTTGCGATCGTCTCTGATTTTTCGATTGGCACTTCAAAGGATGTTGTTAATCTTTTACTAGCGACTACCATTGAGTAACACGATATTGATCAATAACAAGATTTCATAGAGAGAAGATGTTGTTTTAAAATTACTAACAAGAATGCAAGTTTCATAACCCCAAATCCAAAGAATAATCTTTGCATCTTCACAAGTTTATTTCTACAGAGAATGTTGCCATGTGGATATTCTCACTTGAGGATTCCACCCTCAGGGAAGGTGAAATTTCGGAGTATAGAACAGAAAAATTCGAGGAGGGCTTGAGTAGGGCATCCTTGAAGGTACTTTCAAAGAACGACTATAAATAACGCACTAACCCAACTGCAGAAATCAACATTTTCATCGATTGGAACCTACAATCGAATTCATACCTTCTGAATGGGCTGTAAAAACTCCCGAATATTTACCCATCTGATATTATTCTGTGGCGCCATTGAGTTAAATCATGTATTGGCATAAAAGAATGAGTATTTATGTCAGAAATTTCATATAGTCATGAAGTTTTCAGAGCTATCAACATTTCAATTCTCCCTGATAAGTGTATTGATAGTATCTATTTTATTCCTAATTTCAATGATGATAGTTTATGGACTCTTGATATCAAAAATCCTTTATGATGATAGAAATTATATCAATTGCAAAGATATTTGCAACTAATGAGGAGACAACGTTGTTTCATTATGGATTTTGACATATTGAAATTCACCCATTTCCAAGTAAATCGTTATTGATGTTTTGTGAAAAGAGGAGTTATGAACTTTATCTGAGGATATGCTTTCTTTTTATGCCTTTGTACTGACTTAGACTACTCTGAAAAAAGAATTCAAAAGCTGTCCAAGAATATGATCCAATCATACTTCTAGGAGCGTCTCCATGCAATCATTGTAGGTATTTTACACCAAATTAAACGATTTGTATTGCGAATATATGTATACCTAGTAGTGTAGCATTGCGATTGATATGTTACTCGAATATATACAATTCTCAATTTGTCGTGGAATGTGTAATGAAATGTAAATATTTATGCATTTATTTACTTGCCTCAAGTAGATACCAGCCGGTACAAAACCGAATAAAGTATCCACATAATAAAAAACTCAAATTCAAAAGTTATAAATCATAAACAATACACAATTTGAACAGAACTGAAACATTATTGCAATAGCGAAAATAAATCTAGGCCAAAAAATTTCAAAAAGCACTGCCGTGAAGGCAGCAACTTTTGCGCGCATGTTCAATGTAGATGACCGCTTCAGCAACGAATTTGAACATGCACGCAAAAGCTGCTGCCTTCACGGCAGTACTTTTTGAAATTTTCGAGAGTTAGTATAGCTGCCATTTGAAGAAAAACACCCTGTATCTCAGTTGTTTCGGATGTGAGACAGTTCATTTTTCGAACGTTATTCTGGATTGTAAAGAGGAGTGATTGATTCAAATTTCAGTCGAATCAGCAGAGTGGTTCGAGAGTTAGTATAGCTGCCATTTGAAGAAAACCACCCTGTATCTCAGTTGTTTCGGATGTGAGACTGTTCATTTTTTGAACGTTATTCTGGATTGTAAAGAGGAGTGATTGATTCAAATTTCAGTCGAATCAGCAGAGTGGTTCGAGAGTTAGTATAGCTGCCATTTGAAGAAAAACACCCTGCATCTCAGTTGTTTCGGATGTGAGACTGTTCATTTTTCGAACGTTATTCTGGATTATAAGGAGGAGTGATTGCTTCAAATTCCAGTCGAATCAGCCAAGTGGTTCGAGAGTTAGTATAGCTGCCATTTGAAGAAAAACAGCCTGTATCTCAGATGTTTCAGATGTAAGACTGTAAACTTTTTGAACGTTATTCTGGATTGTAAAGAGGAGTGATTGATTCAAATTTCAGTCGAATCAGCAGAGTGGTTCGAGAGTTAGTATAGCTGCCATTTGAAGAAAAACACCCTGTATCTCAGTTGTTTCGAATGTAAGACTGTTCATTTTTAAAACGTTATTCTGAATTGTAAAGAGTAGTGATTGATCCAAATTTCAGTCGAATCAGCAAAGTGGTTCGAGAGTTTGTATGGCTGCCATTTGAAGAAAAACACCCTGTATCTCAGTTGTTTTGGATGTTAGACTGTTTATTTTTGAAATGTTATTCTGGATTATAAAGAGGAGTGATTGATTCAAATTTCAGTCGAATCAGCAGAGTGGTTTGAGAGTTAGTATAGCTGCCATTTGAAATAAAACACCCTGTATCTCAGTTGTTTCGAATGTAAGACTGTTCATTTTCCAAACGTTTTTCTGGATTGTAAAGAGGAGTGATTGATCCAAATTTCAGTCGAATCAGCAGAGTGGTTTGAGAGTTAGTATAGCTGCCATTTGAAATAAAACACCCTGTATCTCAGTTGTTTCGAATGTAAGAATGTTCATTTTCCAAACGTTTTTCTGGATTGTAAAGAGGAGTGATTGATCCAAATTTCAGCCGAATCAGCCATGTGGTTCGAGAGTTAGTATAGCTGCCAGTTGAAGAAAAACACCCTGTATCTTAGTTGTTTCGGATGTAAGACTATTCATTTTTAGAACGTTATTCTGAATTGTAAAGAGGAGTGATTGGTCCAAATTTCAGTCGAATCAGCAAAGTGGTTCGAGAGTTAGTATAGCTGCCATTTGAAGAAAAACACCCTGATGTATCTCAGGAAAACGAGAGCCCATAAATTTCCATTCCACGTATATAATGGGAGCTACTTAAGTATTAGTCAGTCTCAAAAATTGCTTTAAGTCAGTCTGTAATCTCACTCGTTCATAAAAATATAATTATAAACGTAAAAGTATAATGATTAACTTAAGGATCCAAGCACAAAACGCAAAAATAATCAACTGGGCTGTCAGAACCGGAACATTCTTTATGACCCCATTTACCGCAACCTCTGCAACGGTACCACATTTCGTTACTTTCACCTGTGTCACAGCAAATAGCACACAATGTATCTTCTTCAGAATATTCTGACTCATCGTCGCAAAGATTCTCAACGTCTTCTTCTTTAGACGTATCAGTTTCGAAAAGTTTCTTTTTTACTCTTTTCACTTTCTCTTTTCTGTTAGTTGTATTTTTTCGGGTCGTCACCTTTTCTGTGGTATATTTTTTTTCTGTGTTGCTGGTTTTTCCTTTTTCCTTCGGATTAATTTTAGTTTTAGATTGTTTCTCTGAACGTTTTTCTTTTTTTCTTCAAACACTCTCTCCATTGGCGTGCTAGATAAGATTTCTGAATGTTGTTTCTGTCGCTAAGTTTTATTTTTATTAGATATGATGGGTAGTGGACTCAAAACTGATAGAACATTCGCAAAATCTAATTTTGCTGTACTATTTGCTTTGGACGTCTCCTCTTGTTGATCAGTTGAGACAGATGGACTTGCAGCGTGGTTAATATCAGATAACTGATCTTTCGAAATATTTTCTGAGGATTGAAACGTGGTGGCAGAATTTGAGCCTTGGTGTAAATCACTTGAAGTAGATAGTGAGTTCCCTCCTGGCTTCATAACATGCTCTTGATCAATATGAGACGTGGATTGGATCAGGACGGAGCTATTCATTTCCAGCTCCGTTGTATACCACGAGATGTAGACGTAAGGGGGACAGAGTTACCAGGAGCTAGCTGAAAAACGGGTTTCTGAGACTGAGCAGCAGCAGCCGAACTTGCTTGCTCATTAACTTGGTTCTGATCTTTATCCACGGCAACAAAATCGTCTTCTGAAAATACAGCAGGATTCATAGGGAAAATTCCAGTGGCTTTGAAACCAGAGATCCATTTGCCTAAGCTTGCTACTCTAGCATATGCTTTGTTGAATAATCCTGCAATCTCGTATGGTGTAATTTTCACCATATTTCTGGATTTCATAAACAGGTCGCATTCCTTCTTGTAGGCCCTTTTGAGCGGTCCAAAAAAAGTCACATCCAGAGGCTGCAACCGATGTGATGAATGTGGTGGAATAGAAATCATTACGACATTGTTTGCTTTAGCAATTTCCCAGGCTTCTAAAGTACAATGGCTGTTGTGATTATCTAAAATCAGCAGAACAGGTTGTTCAGCAGTGGGTTTTGAATGCCCAATGAAATGTTGAAGCCATTTACTGAATATGATTTCATTTGTCCAACCGTTATGAGAACATGTATAAACAGCTTCCTGTGGGCCATCTTTTTCCAGCTGCGGTGAGTGACTTTGTCGAGGAAAAATGAAAAGAGGCGGGATGAAAGACCCTGAAGCACTCATAGCACAGATTACAATGACGGTTTTTCCTCTTTCCCACGATGTGACTGTTCCAACTCGTTTTGGTCCCTTAGGCGCTACAGTTTTCTCCGTTTTCTGGACCGTCGTCACGCCAGTTTCATCCATATTGTAAACATGAGACGGCGGAAAGTAGTATTTGGTCATCACATTCTCCAGATTTTCGAAGAATCGTTCAACTTCGACTTCATTGAATCCAAGTATCCTATTGATGCTTGTCGCTTCTGGCTTTCTAAAAGTCAGATCTGGATGCCTTTGATAAAACCCAGTTAGAAAGTCTCTGCCTGCAGACTTCTTGGCTTCGTTAAATCGATCTGCGACACCGAATTTTTCAGCCTTGGCATACCATGTCTCACAAAACTGAGCCCTAGTCAGTCCGTAGAATTTATTCGACATCTTATGAATGGCTTCTTGTTCCTCAGAAAACGCAGAGGGCCTTCCAAGCTTTGAAGGACATTTGTAGCTAGCATTGTTCGATTCAGCTAATCTGAACCTCTTTTTCAAGGTACTGTATGGTATTCCAGTCTCTTTTAACACCTTGTTCACTGATGTATCGCAACGCCGAAGTTTTTTGATAGCATCTTCCAAGGTTTCAACAGTCCAAGACGCTTTCGTAGTGGTGAGTTCCCTTGTTCTTGGCATCTGAAAAAAAATATCTACTATTAAAATTCAAATGGGGTAATTGGAGCTGCGAGGGGTAATTAGAGCCAAATATAGGCTCTGATATCCCGAATACTACCATCTTGAAATTGAATAAAATAATATCCTGAATCTGGCTTGTAATGGAATTATACGCACAGATTCTCAAAATTGATAACATAAACTTTAAAATAGAGCAAGTTTGATCCTAAGGAAAGAAATAACTTCACACTTACCTGGCCGTTGAAATTTCGTATTCGTTATAGGCACTGAGCAAAAAATAGACAACCGTACGTGGCAACGAAATATGGCCACAGTTTGACGAAGGTGCTTTAGTGGCAACCGAGTGAATACGAGCTATAGTTTTGTCTCGAGGCGCACCGCTCCTATTACCTTCAGGCTCCCATTACCCCCTGTTCCCCTATTCTGAAGAAAAATTGCACATGAATTTCTAGAAATCGCCATACAGAATGGAATAATATTCGGACATTACCAGGATAAGTCCTCCTGTGCGGGGGGTGATTTGAATATACGTAGTATCAAAAAGATTATTTTCTCAGTACAGACCAGCACTATTGATAACTAACTAGAACTGAATATTAGTCAGTGTCCTAGCCTGGACGTATTCCTCGAGTTTCTCATGAAAATCCATCAGAAAGTTCGAGACTTAAACCGATTGAAATTTGTGATGACATGCATGGAACACCCTGTATATCATGAACGCATATACTTAGGGAATTATCGAACACTAATTCAGTACACCCAAATTGCCCTGCATTTGCACTGGAAGCATGTACATTTATTCATGAAAAACCCTGATGTATATCAAATTGCAAGCTGGAAACGCAGAAAAAACAGAATATCTACCAAGAGATATATTTTTGAAAGAAATTCCTCAAGTGTATAACGTACTTTAGTGAACGACCGCAACCAATTCTCACGAATTGATATCTTGTTGGTAATTCCGAGCATTCTTTTATTTACGCGAAGATAAGCATGGAGATAAATAATTATTTGTAAACAAGTCGAGACAGCATTGAAACTTTAACGACGAAAGAAAATGCTATCGAAAATCCTGAGTGTTATACTTTTTTTAATTTTTTCCAGTAAGTCGAAATAATTGCATTACATTGCTCACTAATTCTATATGAACTCAATGTGCTTCAGACTTTCATCGGTCATATGGACTACCGAGAACTAGACTAAGACAGGGAGTCACAGAAGGTTACTATAAAAAATCATATTATGGGAGAACGATTTCTGCCTTTGAAGGAATTCCATTCGCAAAACCCCCGATTGGAAATCTCAGATTTAAGGTAAAATAAAAACAATTCAATATTTACATGTGGTTGAACATCACTGCTAGATAGTCATTGTGATTATACCTTCAAGAGCAGTGCTTATTTAATTACAGTAGAGTGAATACTATTCAAAGTGGGAAGATGTGGTTATTCGAAAAACCTATATGTTCGTGCTGAAAGTTTTTTCCTTGCATACATATGTGTCTTTTTCATTACATTGATAATAATCAATCGATGTCACAAAAAAAACTCAGAACCTCAGTATTGCAGTGAGTATATTATACACATATGCAATATACTACATTGAACCGACCATTGATTTTGAGCTGTCAAAGCAAGATAACACTTTTTCGAGCATCCTAGTTCTCACGTGTGAGCAGCTCATTCAAGCGGTAGTTCGGTTGACTGATGTTCGGATAATCGACACTCCATTGTATTTCTGAATAATTTGTAGCTAGGTTACGAAATTCGACATATTATTCATCAATATCTCTGAAAATGATCGAACTGAAATTTGGATTACCATTGTTGAATTCTCCAAGGTCTTTCGGCAATCATTATATCCTAACAAACAAATTTCGCATTACAACGATACTAACAATATCCCTGGTAGTAAGAAGTTGATCTAATTGAAATTTGGAACAGTGTTAGGGAAAATTGACGATTTTTAGTACCGAATTATTCAGAATTCGGGAATTGTTGAAGTGTGAGATAGTATACATTATGATTTTTTATCGAAATAGAATAAGAAAAATATAAAGATATGATAATTCGTGTTACATGCTAGAGACCTATAGCCACCGGCTACGTTCTAACATTCCATTTGCTGCTGGATGGTATGTGATGGTTCGCAGTTGGTTGGTGCCAGACAACTCATTCAGTTTTTCGAACAAGCATGACTCGAACTTCTCCTCGATCCATCGTGCATAACTCGAACTTTTCCTCGATCCATCGTTAATCTTAGTGGGGCGCTCCATCGGGATATCCATTAGGAGTGGAATCCTTGGGCGAAGGTGCTTGTTTCTGGATGGGAATTGCTTCTGGCCATCGGATGAATTAATCAATACAGGTGAGGCAATGCTGGAATCCTTCAGAATTAGTTAGACGATTCTCAAGTGGATGAGCTCGTATCTTCTTAGTGCTTGGAAGAGCTGACCAAGTGGGGCAGCTGCATGACTTGTGACCTTGGCTAGTTGACAAAGGAGGGGCATCGGCAACGATGTTTTGATCACCTGGTATATATATCAGCGGCGAACTGCGAGATGAAGTCGAGGTGGGGAAATATATGTTGGAAATGCTCGATGGTGAGATAGATGGCGAGACAGATGGCAAAGTTCTGAGGAGCTTCAAATATTTATGCGATTTAGCGGAGATTTGAATTTTGTGTTTCGACTCCACCCCATTTTTATGTTTTTATTGCTGTAGATGCATTCGCTAAATTCCTAACTATTAGATTGACAAAACAAATTGAAAAGCACTTATGTGAAGTCAGCAGCTTTTGCGCGTATGTCAACCTCACGAAATTATGTATGAATCTTCAAGCTGTCATCTCTCAATCAAGTACTGAATTTTACTTCGATCTTATCTGTAACTTGGAGACTATTGAAAGAATAAAATTTTGAATAGGTATAGAAACCATTGGGTGGATTTTGCCATTTAGGAATTCGACCTTCGTTATTCAGCTCTACAGCTACTCTTCAAATATTGATTCTGACTAGTTTCTTTCGAACGTAAAACCAAATTCGTGAATTGGTGAAATCAAGTTAATATCCAGCAGATATACCCATTCAAAATTTTATTTTTCCCAATAATTTCAAGAATACAGATGATATCGAATTGCAATTCAGTAGTTGATTGAGAGATGACAGCTTGAATTTTCATACAAAACTATGTGTGGATAATATGATCAGGAGATCGCAAAATAATGAATATTTGAATGAAATATTCGATTTTTTTTTAAATTGTTCTGATGACACGAACATAACGAAATTCTGCACTAAGTTGTTCATCAGAATTTCCAAACCAAAAACCTAGTTTTATTCCTATTGTAACTCTGTATTTTACCGCAAAAAAACAACGATTTCGAAGAAGAAACCTCGAAATTTGAAATATTTTTTCCTAATATCTTCAGAAATTATGATCGTATCAAACTGAAATTCAGTATACATTGCTGTGAAGTAGGAAGCTTAAGGTAGGTGCAAGAATTATATCCAAATATAATGAATATTTTCCGGAAAAACAATAGCACGCCGTTCCACACGCGTCAAAAAATGCATGCATTCAGATACATCCTAAGCAACGATAATTATATAATATGAGATTGGAACTCTTGTTCCAAATTAGTTTTGTCACATCTCACTTATCAT
Source organism: Myrrha octodecimguttata (assembly GCA_958510865.1). Classification (NCBI taxonomy): domain Eukaryota; kingdom Metazoa; phylum Arthropoda; class Insecta; order Coleoptera; family Coccinellidae; genus Myrrha; species Myrrha octodecimguttata. The sequence continues at coordinate 74,220,915 of OY294059.1, read as the reverse complement.
TATAATGACCTCAAAAAAATTAAATTTCAATCTGAATATGTTCTTCTACAGTAAAACAATCTGGAATTTCGCCAGCTCCAGCTTATTGGTCTTATGATATGTATAAAACCTTGCCCAGAAAATGGATTGAAGCTGAACTTTTCTTCATAGTTTCATATTCTCGATAATTATTACTTATTTTTTTTTTCATTGAATCTCTAACCCTTCCGACGAATCCCTTCATATGTACCAACCACTCCTGAATACAGGTCATTCGACAATTATTCTCAGTTGTGCAGATATAAGTTGTTTGAATATTTGATTACGACACCAAACAAATTCGTGAATTGTGTGTCCTAATCCTCAACATGATCTGAGAAATTGTTTGCAATACCTGAACAAATGAAAACCAACCACCCCTACATACGGAATCTCTTTTGAATCAAATGCTACAAAATAATTTCCGAAATGAGAGAGCGTATTATAAGGAAAAATTTTTTTATATCAATGGGTTGAAGACAAATCCGACTGTAAATATAAATAAGAGTTCAAAACTGATACTAAGATATTATTGATAGGCTAACATCCGTACAGTATAAATGAGAACCTATGTTACAATTTTCAAATCCGAGCGTTCTCTTATTTTGATTATATTGACTTATTTTCTTCTCAATGTAGAGTTTGATAATGAAAATGAATTTTATAATGATTATTTAAATTGATAATGATGATAAATTTGCAGTCATGTCATCTTAATTTAACCCACAGGAACCAATAGCTGCAGAGGGTTGGACAGATGTGTTAGTAGCCAACAAATCTTACATATGCAGCCAACTCGATGAATCGCAGAAAGTGATAGGTTCGTATTAAGATAGATGCATATATATCATGGTGCCGATTCTCTGACGCATTTTGGGTCCAGAAAGCAGTTCAAATATAGCCAAAAATACAGCGTTATTGTCAGTTTTTGCCGATAGTGGCCTGTATCGGTATTGCCAAAATCGGCGAATCTGCTATGAAAATTCTGAAATATTTTCGAAAATAACCGACATTTTGTGTGACAACTAGTCAGTACGAGATTTTTTATCATTCAAGTTTATATATCTTAAATAGATACTCAAATAGACTAAACAGATACTCTTAAATGGGCCCCTTCTGCATTTTGTCTGGACAGTGCATGTATATGGAAATAAAAAAAGAAACAATCCTATTCATACAAGGTATAAACTGCATGATACTCGGAAGCATATCAATCTTTTCATAATTGTCTTTCAATCTTTTTCACTAATTGAGGATCGAATAATCAACCCCCAATAATTATGCTTATTATTTTCACCATTGAATGTGTTTTATTTCTCTTGGTTCTCTATTGAATATACCTACATGAATTGTTTAACAATTTTCATTTAATTGAAATTGAAATTTACAACTATATGCTACTTGTAAAAGCTCAGTTTTCAAATCCGATGAAATAAAATTAACCATTGAATAGAACTCTTGCTTTGTAATTGTGAACCTTATGAATTTAAATGGAAAAGAACTCAAATTGAACTGATTTGATAATATGTCTTATTCAATGAGTTTTTATTCTCTGTGAAACTCCAACTCTTGATAGATCTCAGTCTGACTCAAAGTAGGGATGATGCTTGTTCTATATCAACTTCCATAAACTTCCGTCGCTTTACAACATTCCGTTATACGTGCAAAATTTGGAAAAATATGAATATATTCGAACAAGCTATCGCATGTTATCGATGTATCAATACATTCTGTAAAATAATTTCACATTGTTTACCTGATAATTTCACTCCTCGCTTACTATATTATAGTAAAACATATTTCATTGAAAATCCAAAATATGAGCGATTAACTAATCGTGGCAACTAGACAGATTCCTCATTTGGCGGTTCTCGTGAGTTCGCGCCCAGTGACAGAGGTGGACTCATCAGATAGGCTGAATCCTCTGGCACCTGCCTATGACAACCGCAGAAGCGGCGTTGTGAGCGACCATGACCGATGCACTTATGCTATGTTGGAATGAAGTAGCTAGCGTGCGTCGGTCAGTTGTACCATCCTCTAGCAACTCAGTTAAACTACGCCACCTACACTCATTTCAAATATCCAATCTACCTTTTGAGCAATAATTACATCAGATCGATCAGATTATAGCTCAGTTCATTCTGCGGAATCAATTGTAAGGACTTGATAAGGGACGTTGAGAGCAAACACTACCACGTGCTGGTAAATTGCGGCTTCACGCATCTTGGCAAGACAGCCACATTTAAGTTTCATCAAACCTCGTTTATATCTCGAGGTAAGGCACCTTGCCACGGTCTGCATGCTTTAACGTTGCCAAGATCTTTTTTTGGGGGATGTACTTAATTCTTTTGTGTGAATGCTCACTATTGGTTATTTTTCTATTTTTCATCCCATTATAGTTTTATTTTCCCGAAAAATTCTTGAATATAAAAAATCCAGAAAAGCACTGCCGTGAAGGCAGCAGCTTTTGCGCGCATGTTCAATGTAGATGACCTCTCACGTCCAGGACGATTTTTTAAAAAAATATCTGACCTTATATTCTTGTTCTACGCCCTCGAATTAGTAAGTGTTCCAAATTTCACGGCGATAGGAGTCGGAAAATTATTTTTCGAAAATTGAGATTTTCTTAAGGGTAACCTTAAAATTTTACCAAAAATCGAAAGTTCTCCGATCGACCTGAAATTTGAAACATATACTAATTCGAAGGCGTAGATTAAGAAAATCCAATCAGAATGTTAGTGGAGAGTCTGGGTCGTTTTTTATGGCCCGAGGAAAATCGAAAAAATTGGACCTTTTTTAAAAAAATCATAATTTTTCAACCAGGAGACTTACGTCTATAAAATAAGTGGCTACGTACTCACAAAGGATCCAGATATAACCAAAAAAATTCGATATTGTCCAGCTTCACGCGTTTGATCTGTACAACGGCCCAAAGTTGACCCAAATTTCGAAAATTTCTCACCAAATCCGAAATATTTTCCAAACCGAATCAGTTACGCAAAATCTAATTATAGATTCGTAATCTACGTGTTCGAATCCATAATATATGATGTGCATATTGTCATAGCTTCAAAAATAAAATTTCGCACGGAATCGCTAAATCTTACCCCTCTGCGCTTTGATGTTTATTCGCGGTTATTTATGAAAAATTTTTTAAGTCCCAAATAAAATTTTTTTCTCGAAAATCGTCGACCTTGTTATTGTTTCCTATTGAATCGAGGTCGTAGATCACGAATATGTCATTAGAAATCGTCCAGTGACAACCGTTTAGAAATTATGGCGGAAATAGTGAAAAAATTTCGAAATTTTGGTCAACTTTGAGACGTCGTGCCGACCAAAATAATGAAGCTGGGTGATGTCGAATTTTTTCACATGCAGTTCGATCCTTTATCTATGCAATAAAACAGATTTCATCGTCCTACTTTCATCGAGTCGGTAATAATGATTTTTTGAAAAAAGGTCCAAAATTTTGGAACTTCAAGGACCTCTCACGTCCAGTACGATTTTTTTTAAAAATATCTGACCTTATATTCTTGTTCTACGCCCTCGAATTAGTAAGTGTGCCAAATTTCACGGCGATAGGAGTCGGAAAATTATTTTTCGAAAATTGAGATTTTCTTAAGGGTAACCCCTTAAAATTTTACCAAAAATCGAAAGTTCTCCGATCGACCTGAAATTTGAAACATATACTAATTCGAGGGCGTAGATTAAGAAAATCCAATCAGAATGTTAGTGGAGAGTCTGGTTCGTTTTTTATGGCCCGAGGAAAATCGAAAAAATTGGACCGAATTTTGACCGAACTTGAACATGCGTGCAAAAGCTGCTGCCTTTACGATAGTGCTTTTCTATGTTGTTTCTCGATGAATTACTGGATTTCAATTCGATGTAATCTGTATTTTCGGAAATATTGGAAAGATAAAACTTTGAATGGGTTTATCTACGGCCTAACTGCCGGACCGTAAACACAATAACTTCCGAAAAAAACAACTTAGAAACTGTAGAGTAGGTTTGGACCTCAATAACGAAGGCCAAATTCGTGAATGGGTAAAATCCACCGAATGATTCCTCAGATATACCCATTCAAAATTTTATTTTCCCAATATTTCCAAAAATACAGATTGGATCGAACTGAAATCCAGTACTTTATCGAAAAATGACAGTTTGTAGGTTCATACAGAATTTAATGAGAATAATATGATGAGGAGATCACAGAATATTAAATATTCGAAAAAAAAAATGAAATTTTTTTTTCAAATTGTTCTAATGACACGATCATCTCTAAATTTGGCACAATGTTGTTCATCAATATCTTCAAACTAGCTGCGAAATTTCATTACAATTGAATTAGTATTTCTTGAGTTATATCGAAAAAAATCGATATCGAGAAGAAACCCACGAAATTCTACATATTTTTCCCAATATCTCCAAAACTAATAGACGTATCGAATTGAAATTTGGTACAGCGCTGTGATCTATGAGGCTCAAGGTATAACCGGAATTGTTTTTGAATTTGAATGATGATCTCAGAAAAAACAGTTTTTTTCCGAAAAAATTTTGAAATTGTTTTTTTCTAGTTGAGTGACCAAAGGAATTCAACAAATTGTGCTCAAATTGGCGCGTTGTTATGATTCAACTAACTGCAAAGTTTCAATCGAATTGCTCCAGTAGTTTCTGAAATACGGGGGAATAACCTCAAAATTTCAAATAGATATAACTCCGGAACTATAGGTCACGAGCAGTTTTGACAGTTGGGAGAGATTGGAGGACCAACAATAACCTAAAATGCATTGTTTACTATGAGAAAAAGCGATTTCTCTCGTGATTTCGTATTCATTTGGAAATTTTGGATTGATATATTCACTTTTTTTTGAAAAGGATAGTATAAATTTGGTATACATATTATGAAATTAGTCCCTGACTTCATATACAGGCAAATAAACAGACCTTGGGTTAGTTCAGTCAACAGTCTTTTCGTGTGTTGTAGTAAATTATATAGGCACCTTGTTACTTTCATATGGAGGTAAAATATTGCGGAAACATTTTGTGATATCATAGTGCTAATAAATTTTTCATTCCTAGATACTGCCAGTTATTTCTCTGTGTGTAGTAGATAGGAACAGTGTATTGACACAGTGGATGGTTTTTGTTCCTAGAATACGACTCAAGGGTGATTTACATCTTTTTTTGTGAAAAAAATCAGGAATGTTTATCAAAAACTTACGATTTTACGAAAATTCCCTACCTGGTATCAATCGGCATACCCAAACAAAACATTGGCAGTAGTAATACTGCACCTTAAGTGAGAATCATCTAAAAATTTGCCTGCATTGAATATCTGAATGGAAATATCTTTTATAAATCCTGTCTTGTTCAAGTAATAAAGAAATGTTTATTAAGAACTTATGATTTTCAAATATTCCATAACCCGAATCGTTCGGTATGCCCTACCAAAATAACCTACATGATATTACTCGACTAAACATGAAAATCAGCTGAATTTCGATGTCATTGCATACCTGAATGTCAATGGTATGAATCAATCCTATCTAATTCAAGTTTTATTGATTGTCCAGACTAATATACAACCTATGTTCTTTGCCGAGGTAACTGACAAGTTGCAAAGTAACATTTATTCTGTGAATTTCCATTTTAGAACGCAGTTCTTTATTGAATTAATTCAGAAAATATGATTTTCTCCCTCAGAACCGAAAGAATATTCTTATTTCTCTCTTTTATAATGGATACATTGAGTTCCTCTCCACATCTGGTTAGTACGTACCATTCAAATGAAAATATTTCAACAACTCATTGGTAGTTTTCATCGATTTGATGTTGATTATTCGACCTTGAATACCTGAATTTACTTCAAAAAAAAAGATTTTAAATTGTATTTCTTGCCTTACTAAACCAAGCAACATGCAACAACAGCATCAACCAGCAAGAATTGTATTTATTCGAAAAATTCCATAAATTAAGTCAAGCTGTTACTGTTACAAGATATCAAGTACTTTGGATATAGTTCCTAGATAATGCAATAGTGATTATTTCAGTCCAAAATGTCCAAATTCATACAAAATCACAAGCCCAATCGCTTTTTCTCATAGTAAACAATGCATTTAAGGTTATTGTTGGTCCTCCAGTCTCTCCCAACTGTCAAAACTGCTCGTAACCTATTCGGCCGATTTGGCCCATTATCGAAATTAACCGTGGCATTCCGATGCGCAAACTACCCTGCAAGTTTTGAGTCGCTCTTTGGCTCCGTTTGATAGTTATCGAGACCACGAGCGGCCGGACAGAACCGATTTTGACACCGGATTCGTCATCAGTGAGTCCAACCTAGTCGTTTTTTCGAATTGTTCTAATGACACGATCATCACGAAATTTTGCACAATGTTGTTCATCAATATCTTATTAGTATTTCTTGAGGTATACCGAAGAAAACAACGATATCAAGGAGAAAACCACAAAATTCTACATATTTTTTCCCGATATCTCCAAAACTAATACCCGGATCGAATTGAAATTTGATAAACTGCTGTGAAATTAAATTTTTATCGAATGTGAATGATAGTTTCAGAAAAAAAAATTTTGAAAACATTTTTTTTTCCAATTGAGTAATCATACGATTTCAACGAAATTTCGCTTAAGGTTGCGCGGAGTTATGGTCCAACTAACTGCCAATCGCTTCAGTAGTTTCTGGAATATGAGGAAATTAACCTCAAAATTTCAAATGGCTATAACTTCGAACCTATTTGGCCGATTCGGCCCATTAACGAACTTAACCTTCGTATTTTGAAATGCAACCCTTCTTGAAATTTTCAAGTTGATAGAATTCTCCGTACGCCCGTTATAGTGGTGACGGCCGGCCGGACAGAATCGGTTTTTACGCCGGATTCGTCATCAGTGAGTCCAACCTAGTCGTTCAAGACCATTTTCGGCTAAATCATTTGCACCCAAAAAATATTTTGAAAAAAACGAACTCGGGCCTACAAAAGTCATCCCGTTATATTCGACGTGCTGTTTGCTCTCAACGCCATCAACCTTCACATGGAGAACTAGAATAATAACTGACAATAGGTCTCTTGCATGAATTTTTTTATCATTGGAATCAAGTAATGTATCCGTAAGACCACTGGAAAACTTTAACCGCCATCAAAAATTTCAATTTTTAACGAGAATGCTATTTTAAATTTGGCTCCGCATATCGGTTGTTTAAACGGATGAATCTTCGCGGTTTCCGTGACGTATGGGGATATATCCACTCTCTCCCTCTTCTCGTGTACTTTTTACTCTAGCTAGCCAATAGACAGCGTCGGGCTGTATCGATCGGTGAATCGTACAATAACGAGTGACGTAGAGGCGATCTGATGCGTTTCTCCCGCTTCGAGCTTGAGTCCCAATTTAGCCATTTTTAATACCGAATTATTCAAAATTCGCGAATTTTTGAAGTGTGTGATAGCATACATTATGGTTTTGTATCGATATAGAATGAGGAGAACATAAAAATATGATAATTCGCGTTACATGCAAGAGACCTATTCTTGTTCCGTAGACCCAAAATTTTAGTGGGTATCAGGGGTGCGTTCAGATGCTACGCCGTGTGACGCCGGGCGCTTCCCAAAGCGTTCAGATGATTACGTCTGGCCAATGGCTAGGTCGTTCAGATGCTTGAGAGAAACTTTACCGGGCGTCCAACCGTCCAACCCAGCCCGTACATGGGTAGAAATTGACCCGCATGCGCTTTGCAGTTTATATTGACAGGAGTGAGAAGTTTGGGTTATGTTTAGTTTACAATTTCAAAATCAGATTTAATAGTTGTTAACTCTCGAACTGGTTGTATCTCAGAGGAAGAAATATATATTTCTTTCTCTGAGACTTGTATATGCATTTTTGCCTTGCCAAAAAGTAAGATATCAAAAATATTATTTTTTTGGGGTTAAGTAAGATAAGATGATATTTGACATTTATACCACATCGTTCAGATGAATCTTCTAGTCAACGGCTACAACCAAGCACAACCAAGAAAAATCCTACCGTGCGATTTTTGTCTACCGGGTAAAGCATCTAAACGCACTCCAGAAGGCCAGTGTCGACACCTGAAATTATAATATGCATCTTGGTTTTAGGAACCGATGAGGAATCATAAAATATGTATTGTTTGTAGGTTCCGAAGACTGCCTCTACATCTATGTTTATGTGCCAAAACGGCAAATAAACAGTCAGGACAATCTAGATGTGGTGGTGCATATACACGGTGGCTCTTTGGTTGTTGGTTCACCTTATGAGATGGTACTTCCTGATTATTTGATGGACAAAGATGTTATTTTAGTAACTTTCAACTATAGACTTGGAGCTCCAGGTATGTTTTTCAAATATTAACAGTTTGGACCCAAATTGGTCTCGAAGTATTCCAAGTAGATTCAATTAGGACTTACATAGATTACACATCTAACTGCAAATATATAAGTTCTTATTGAAGATTCCAAATTTTCAAGGTTGACTCAAAGAGTGAAAACGAAGATTAGTGAAACTATTGTCAAAATTGACATTGTTCAACGAAAACATTTTTATGAATCTGAGAGAAGGTAGCAGGCTTTTGGCGATCTATTATGTAGATTGGAATAAATTTCATTTTATTCTTTCAGATTCTGTTTAACTTATTTGTTGAGTAAAAAACCTGAAATAATTCGAACTCTGGATTCCACTTTACGTTACACACACAGATAATTCACATTCCAACTCTATGCATCAACCGCTCTCTGAAAATTTTTTTGTGTTGATGAAATCATAGACTCATCGTAGATTAACTGAATTTATTTGCTTTCTTGAGCATTTTCTCTCTTCTATTAGCATAGCTTCGAACATAATTACTACGCATGTTTCGTAAAAGATTAGGGAACATTGATTTTAGTTTCATTCATGTGGGCTCCATTCATGACTCATACAGGAGATTCCATGAAGTTTTTATTGATGCTCATAACGATTGCTTTCCGGAAAAACGAATAACTGTAGGGATGTTACGGCGAAGGAAATGTTGGGGTAATGAAGAATTAATTGAATTCAAGAAGAAAATCGATGCGGCGCAAACTATATATGAGGTGAAAAAGGATGAAGACTCTAGAAGACTTTATAACGGATTGAAACAACAGTATAGAATATTAATGAATCAGTGGAACAATTTCGCAGTCATAGCCAAGTTTTGAGGTTATTCCCCTGCTATTTCGAGAACTGCTGAAGCAATTGTATCAAATCTTTGCGGTAGTTTGGAGCATAAGGACTTACAACTCTTTGTGAATTTTTTTGAGATCGTGCCGCGAGTGATTTTTGAAAAAAATTTTTTTTCTCGGATAGTGTTCATCACATTTGAAAAAAATATTGGTCATCCCTTGTATTCCATATTGCAAAGCCGTTTACCGAATTTCAATTCGATAAGGTTTTTATTTTCGGAGATATAGTGAAGAAATATGTAAAATTTCGTGGTTTTTTCTCGATATCGTGATTTTTTCGGAGTAACTTGAAACATAGATCAAATCATGATGAAACGTGGCGAAAACTAACGAAACTTTATCAGAGAAAGTTGCTTGGACATTAAGTGACATATATACACAATGTACATACCTATTTTTGTTTTTAAATTTACTTACATTACTCCTAGTTTTCCCGTATTTTTGTGATTGAATCCGGGAAATATTACTGTACGAGATAAACTTTCACCGATTGAACAGCATTGGGAGAGCATCGATCACGACTGCAATATACATAAACATAGACAAGGAATCTTGACATATCGAATGAAACAAGCGGCTGAACGCCCGATCATACATTGGTTATTCCTTATTTCTACAGTGCTTTATTTAATTTTGATTATGATCAATCAGCCCTAAAACGAACAACTTTATTTATCACATTCCGGATAGTACGAGTTCAGGTTTTCTATATCGGACTTCTTGTTAATTGAGTTCTTGTTCTGTTTTATGGATATCATTTCATTCAATAGCCCTCTTTGAGGATTCTTCGATGTCCCGCTATAGTGGAAATTTCAAAATTGCATTGGTTGAGTTTTTAGGAAATGTGATCAGCTAAAGCAGTATTGTTTTGTTTTCATTTCAGAGGATTCAAAACATCTTTTGTATCTCCTATATGTTCGGATATTCTTGTTTTGAAATATCTGCCGGTCTGTCCGATGTGAACAGCATTACAATCTAGGCAAGATATTTCGTAAACGATGTTGGATAATTGGTCCTTAGATGTAGGATATTTAAGTTTGGATTCGAGAATTTTATTTGTGTTTTCTGTTCGCATTGCGAAGAACCTAATTCCTAAATAACTTGCGATTATTGAATAAAATAACATTGACAATTAATATTAATAAATAATAAAAATTCATAAAGTCCAAAGGAAAATAAAACAAGTATCTGATGAAACTTCGAGTCTGGGACCGTATTCTTGACAAGTTTATACACGAGGTGCATACGCATTTCAGTAGTAGTTAGTTCATGAATTCGTACGCGAATACAGGCCAAGCCGGATTGTGATATTCTATAATTTCAACAATATATTTTATAGGATTCCTTAGTACCGGAAGCAGGGAGGTTTTCGGAAATAATGGCTTCAAGGACCAAACACTGGCGCTCAAGTGGATAAAGCAAAATATAAAGGAATTCGGTGGAAATTCAGAATCTATTACCATAACAGGATTCTCATCTGGTGGATCCAGTGTCCAATTTCACTATCTTTCTCCATCTTCAAGAGGTAAGATCTTCTTATTCAGAAAAATAAAATGTCTATTCGAAAAGGAAACAATATTTTTATGGAAACGAATAGGTTGGCGGAGAATTCTCCAAAAGTTCATCACAGGAATGAATTGTATGATGTAGCTGGTACCAAGGGAAATATTTTTTTTTATATATGAATCAATATTCGTCATTATGTGTGTGTGTTATTATGAACTATCGGAGCATTCTCTAGTTACTCTTTGAACGATTTTTTTTTGATTTGTCTATATGAACAGAGAATTCGAAAGTCGAGGGTTTGAGACGTATAGGTAGAGTGCAGACACGAGGACAATCGACACTTGAGCAAAGCAACTTACCCTCGAGCATAATACAACCCTATGTCCTCGATCCTCTTGTCTCTTTATCCCCCACGTTTATAAAAGCAATGGTTGTTTCGGAGTAATATAAACTGACGTGTAATATTACCTGCACATCTTTTGTGGAAAACTAGGAATTCACCAGAAACAAGTACCTACTAACCTAGACTCTGGTTTCTCGATTTTCATCATCTAGGAGCCCCCCAGTAGGTTTTTCCAAAATATCACAAATGTAATATATTCTCACCATAGAAGTTACAATAAAAACGGTTTGAAACCGATTCTTGAACCAACATCTGAAGAAGCTACAATACGAAACGCATTAAGCTTCCATTCAAAATAATAGGAATCAACACATTCTTACAAAAAATAACTCAAAATCCTCGCATAATATCCTTTGATCGATATATAATTATATGTTCAATTTGGAAGGGGGCGTCATCGTATCATTACCGGTCGTCAGGGCAACCGTAAACACAATAACTCCCGGAAAAACGACTTAGAAACTCGATATTTGTAGAGTAGGTTTGGGGCTTAATTACGAAGGTCGCATTCGTGAATGGGTAAAATCCGCCCAATGATTCCGTAGATATACCCATGCAAAATTTTATTTTCCCAATATTTTCACGAATACAGATTAGATCGAATTGAAATCCAGTAATTTATCGAAAAAAAAATCAAGAAAACACTGCCGTTGTTCAAATTCGTTGCCAAGAGGTCATCTACATTGAACATGCGCGCAAAAGCTGCTGACTTCACGGCAGTGCTTTTCTAGATTTTTTCACTACTGAACGAACCGATGAAAATATATATCTGCCTGTCGTTTTGTTAGATATTTGAGAAAATAATGAACAGGCATTAATTCTTTCCAATCAATTTGGTACATATTTTTTGCTTTATTCTATAAGTATTTCTGATAAGTGATATTTTTTTTTCAGGTCTGTTTCAGAGGGGATATTCATCTAGCTACACCGTTCTGGGCTCAGAATCATTAACTCTGGACCCTCTCAAAAAAAGCAAACAACTAGCTCTTAATTTGCAATGTCCTGTCAATTCGGTAGCAAATATGGTTCGATGTCTCAGAGAACAGCCAATTGATAAATTGGTAACAACTGATATTTGGTTCAAACCAGCAGTGGAAAAAGGCAATCCTAATGCATTTCTACCTGAAAATCCATACAAATTATTGAGAGATAAGAAAGTATATGATGTTCCATGGGTTGCATCAGATGTTTACAATGAGTCTCTCTTCTCACTTGATTGTAAGGTTTGATTTAATTTCAATTCTTTTCGATTTCAGGGGGTGGCTGATTTTTTTTAGATGTTCAGCTTGTGCGTGCTTGTCCAAATTCTAAGTGGTTTTCAAAAATAATTCTGCATGATCCTTCACATTGTTGTTTTTTGTCAAAGAACAAGGTTTCAATTTGATCGTATCTGGTATTTTGGAAATTTCGAATGTCTATATCTTCAAAACGATAAGTCAGATTTTAACATTTACTATTTTTTGATCGGGCTCGCGTCGCTTGGTTTAGCCTTTCAGAACTGAGACCAATACATTATTGTGTTTAATTGCTCTACCCATTCAGTCAGGACATCATCAATGATACTCACAAATTGAATTTAGAACTGGCTCGTCCATGTGTAGAGTTCTTCGGTTAACCAGCTCTGAACCTTTGGATACTAAATGTTAGGGTGTCTCTGTTTCCGATCCACAGAGCCTTTATATGTCATCTGCTGACTAGTCCATACGAAACATGATGTGTTTCAATAGCTAGTTTTTTTGCTACCATTGTTGAACGGCTTACCTATAGAATGGTTTTGGTCTGGCCTCTGAGGCCCTTTCCGTTACTTCATTGGTCTTCCCAGTTCCTTCTATACCGCAGTTCACTGGCCATAGGAGGGGTCACTTTGTGGCCTCTAGCCAGTCGTTTTGTGTTATGATGTTTATGTGCAACTCCGCCTGTATGGTCATTGAGTAGCTCAGTGGCCATTCTGCCTGTCCCAAGCTCAGATAAAAGAGGAGGGTTTGCTAGCAAAGTTAGCAACCTGCTTGCAATAAAATCCAGTTACGCTCATAGAACTGGGAAAAATGCCTGGAATGCCGGACGGATAAAAACGATGATGACTAAGGAAAGAAAAGGGAAAAACGAAAATGTTGAAAACAGCATGTTGGAACGTCAAATCATTCAACAATGAGGAACGAGAGATCATCGCGGTATCAAATGAGCACAAACTTTATTTTTGCGCAATCTCCGAAACTAGGAAAATAAGAAAAGGTACATCAAGATGACAGAAATACATTCTTGTTCACAGTGGAAGAGCCAAGACTAAGGTGCTAGTTCCGGCGTGTGTCTCTTTATTCTTGGCTCATATGGAGACAGCATTGAGTGCATAGATTACATCAATAACAACATATCAATGGCGTACATAACTGAATGTATTAATCCGCTACATACAGGGTGTATTTGAATAACACCGAAAAAAATTTAGGGGGTTATTCTGTGATGAAAATTAAGATTGGTATTAGGTATAAACAACTCCGAAGATTAACAAAAAAATTGTATCTCGTTTATATTTTACCTGTATACTAAGCTAAAGACACGAAACTTGGTGAATATTTTCAGTCAATAAAACTACACATCTTGGAATTTTCCCAATCCACAAGTATGCTTAGAAGATACAAAAAGCATTTACAAGAAACAATATCGATTATCTGCGAAACAGCATTCAGCAGGCGCATATTTCATCGCATACGCATTTCAATGAGGAAAAGAGTAAATGCTTGTCTGAAGCTGAAAGCAGTCATTTTCAACATTCATTTTAATTGTTTTATCGATATTCGACCGGTTTTTGTTCATTGTTCGCTATTGTTTTAGTTGTAAAAGTCTTAGCCTAGTAGAATTATAATTTGGTTGGCTTTTGCCCAATTAAATGCTTTTGAACATGAGCTATGCTTTTCTCGTAAATGCTTGAGTTTTCGAAGAAACATGTAGAGATAAAAAATTCAGTGAATGAATTGGGCTTTTAAGCCATGTTTCATCAAAAGGAAAATTAATTATCCAAAAAAAAGTTGTAAGAAAAAAAATCCTTTTTCAACCTTTTATAAGCATGCCTCAAGGTTGAAAAAATTGTGAATTTATTGACAAATAATAGTCACCAAGTTTCGTGTCTTCAGCTCGATATACAGAGAAAATATAAAAGAGAAACATTTTTTTTTGTTAATCTTCGGAGAGGTGTAGCCTTTCCGGGGATTGGTTTTTCAAAAAATTTCATACGAAATAACCACCTTTATTTTCATCACAGAATCACCCCCACTTTTTCCGGGGTTAGTCAGATACACCCTGTATCTGTACAGTTTATGCACCGGACGACAGCGAGCCAGACCAATCGGCCAATTTTGCGGAAAGGGTAATATTGGGAAATATTACGGAAATATTGGGTAAAAGGCTACTGCAAGATAGAACTTAGGAAGATATAAAAAGCGCGTAAAGTATCGAAAAAATGAGAGCAAAGCAAAACGATGTGACTTTTTGAAGAAAGAGACAGAAAATAACCATCCAACTACAATGGAACAACCTTGTTAAGCTGAACATTGAAGTTCTTGTTCTAGCTCTTTGTTCGTTCGGTTTGAATCCAATTTCAGAGGACCTACATTTGTCCAAAAAAATAGAATTGATATGCACAATCGTTTGCTAGACATACCGAAGAAATATTTGTAAAGAACAACAGAAAAAGTATTTCATTAAGTGCAATTCAGAACATAGAATCTATTAAGTTTTAAAGAATCCGAAATTTTTATCTAGAAAGGTAGGCGATAGTTTTTTTTAATGCAATATAATGCAATTTTCTTACTTTTCTGTCCTAACGTGACTCTTTAGCAGTCACGCATCAGTATAAGTTCCGACTCAAGAACACTGACTTTTTGTACAGGTGTTGACAAATGAAGTCTTATTTTTGAACCTCACTTTTTTCATGTTTCGAATAATCGTTTTTTTTCCCGGAATTTTTCATTTTATTCGAAAAATAATTGTGTACTACACTTCAGCAGACGAAATTCACTCAACCAATAAGGAACCCAATAAGTATAGCAATTTTAATCTGAAATACATAAAACCTCGCATATAAGATAAATTATATGAAATAACGTTAGCAGTTGAGGGTTAATCCCCATATTCTACACCTCCTCTATTCACTCCTATTTTTCTAGAATTTATTCCGCTTCGACAAAATAAAATAATCAACTTCATTAGCGTTAACCGGATACGAGCTACCTTAATAATACATTAGCTGTCACCAGAGTTCGAATTATTCGTTTACTTATCATTGCGGCATTTTCAGCTGTTTATAAGAACAGGTCAGAAATATTCGCAATTTATAATAACTTCACGGAATGGGGAAAAACTTGGCTCGACTTGGAGGAATACGTAGATGAGGATAAACTGGAATTCGTCCTCAATGAACTGAAGAAATACTACTTAGAAAACGGCAAACTCACTGAAGAAAATGGCTTGAAAAAATTGAATAGGGTAAGTTATGCAAGTTTTTCCATCGACTCTTTTCATGTTGATAATTTTCCTCAGCTTATGACTGATCGTCATTTCCTGGTTGCTGCAGATCTAGCGATTCGCACTCAAGCCAAGGCTACAAAGTCTCCTGTGTACTTTTATCTTTCTGAATATACTCCAGAGGATAGACTAGAATTTGGTGGACCCCCCGGTGAGTGCATACGTAAAATTGCATCGAATTATTCGAGAAAAAAGCTCGAAGCTGGGATCTTTCACGAAAAAATCTAGACAATAAGATTAGTGTGTATAACGTTTCCAGTGCCACTGAGTGAACGAGTGCTGTTATTTTTTTTTTTAATTTTCGTCGATATCAGGAAAGCATTCATAGAGATTCTGACACATGTACGAAGTTTGCCAACAAATATTTCAAAATCAGAGCCTTTTGTTGATGCTCCTAGTAAAGTATGGTCGGGATTCCTCAATATTTTTTTTTCAATAAAATCAAAAAAATTTAATGTGAAATTCAATTTGATTAGAGTCACAAAAATTTCGTTAGGACACTCACCTTTCGTCTACATCTAAATTTAAAACTTTATATTTTTGAACGATTGTTGAAGTCAGTCACTCATTATTGTAACTGTTTTGGACACCAGGTAGGGGTAGGTATAATTCATTAATCTGGTTTGATTGATCCTAAAAGCAATCAAAATACAGCCAAGTACTATACATATGAAAAAATTACAATATTGGTGAACATTTAGCAAGACACTGAATTGCACTGTACACGAAAATAGAACACGAAGAGGGAGCAAGCAAAAAGAGAGGAAGAACTCACTGTCAGAATAATAAAACCATCAATATTTCCATATATGGGAGATGTTCATAGAAATAATGAAAATTGGGGTGAAATGTGAGTTCTACAATATCCAATAGCGTTGATCTGTTTACTGGATAACATGAGATGATGACACATCGAACGTTCAATTATAAATGACAGAAATAACAATTAACAAAGTAGCGAAAAAAAGAAATACAACCTGATACTATATCAGTGGCATGACAAATCAACGACATCCGACAACACGTTCTCAACATTTTTGTATTACATTGGAATATGCTACACTCAAGGTACTTATGTCAGTGCGGAAATTTATAGTGTATTTGGGAATTCCTCAATATACACCAAGGAATGCTTGTACCAATTATATTCACTATTTAAAATTTTAAGTTCTGAAAATCGAAGCTATGGCAAGATGATGAAGCCTGACTTGAAAAAGCAGTTGAATCTTTCTTATGCCTACAGTCCCTCTCGTTCCGGTGTGGTGTATAGAATCAAATGCAGTGATTGGGATGCTTGTTATGTTGGCCAAACAGGTCAATATTTGGGAAACAGATCGGCCCAACACGAGAGAGACTGTAGGAATAAGAAAGATTCAACTGCTCTTTCTTGTCACGCTTCAGCATATAGCCATAGCTTCGATTTTCAGAACATAAAATTTTAAATCGTGAAAATGACATAAGTACCTTAAGTGTAGCATATTCTAATTTAGAATAGAAATGTTGAAAACGTGTTGGCGGCTCTCACGAGTTCGCGCCATCTTAAGGACAGCGCGCTCCTAGGAAAAGTTGTTTCGTCCCAGTGCCAGAGGGTGACTCATCAGATAAGCTGCATCCTCCGGCACTTGCCTATTACAACTGCAAAAGTGGCGTCGTGAGCGACCATGACCGACGCGCTTATGCTGTGTTGGAATGAAGTAGTTAGCGGACGTCGGTCAGTGGTGCCACCTTCTGGCAACTTTCCGCAACTTTGTTACTTGTTATTTCTGTCATTTATAATTGTACGTTCGATGTGTCATGATCTCTTGTTATCAAGCATACATATCAACGCTATTGGACATGTAGAACTCACATTTGACCTCAATTTTCATTATTTCGATTCCTATATATGGAAATATTGATGGTTTCATTTTTCTGGCCGTGAGTTCTTCCTCTCTTTTTGCTTGCTCCTTCATTATATTTTATTTTCATGAACAGTGCAATTCAGGGTCTGGCTTAATATTCACCAATAGTCTAACTTTTTTATACAGGGTGTTCAACAAGCTCTATGACAAACTTTGACAAGTGGTAGCTATGCTTATTCTAAACATTTTTTTTCCTATGAATATAGGTCTGATTCGTTCTCGTTTCGAAGTTAGAAGCATTTGAAAAAATTCATTTCCATGTTTTGATCAAGAAGACCGACATAAAATATCGGTGATATGGTAATTGACGTTATTTTAATTATTCATTTTTTGGAGCATAACCTTTTTGACTTCATTGATGACTTAGAGCTAAACATTGTAGGAAATATGTGGTATCAGCACGATGGTGCACCACCACATAGGGGGAAACAAGTAGTCAGTTGGCTGAATGAACATTTCCCGAATAAATGGATAGGTCAAGGAGGACCAATAATATGGCCACCTCGTTCGCCTGATCTAAATCCCTTAGATTTTTATTTATGGGGACATATGAAGCAGCTTGTTTATCATGTTGAAATCGAATCTCATCAACAATTACTTGATATAATTCAAGATGCAGCAAACCAAATACGAAACGACCCAAATCTGATCCGCCGAGTAACGGCATCTTTAGTTCGTCGACGTGAAGCTTGCATTCAAGCCGATGGTGGACATTTTGAACAATTTGTATAGTATCAAAATTTCCATTTATAATTATGATTTGGACATGAAAATATAATTTTTCAAATGCTTGTATCTTCTTAACAAAAACGAATCAGATATATGTTCATAGGAAAAAAAATGTTCAGAATAAGCACAGCTACCATCTGTCAAAGTTTGCCATAGAGCTTGTAGAACACCCTGTATAGTGCTTGGTTGTATTTTGATTGCTTTTAGGTTCAATTTATGGTCATTTTTATTCTTTTTTCATTTTTGTATTATATAGCGTTAAGTTAACTTTATTAAATTCCGATGTGTCACTAATATTATAATTTTTAGCCCGAAGAAGGCCTAAAAAAGGACCGAAACGTTGTGAAGGAGTAGTTTTATGGTTTGTTCCTTAGACCAATATTTCTACTGTGTATGATAATTTGTGCTACATTCAGGATACCTATATATACTTATCCCTAACAAATTTTAGTTGTGTGACGTCGTAATGATCCCAACACTGATCCGAATCAGATTTTCATGGATTTGCCAGTTCAGCCAAGCGCCTTCGCTTCGAATTTGTGGACTACGCTCTCCCCGGGAAGTATATAGAAAAAAATATATATCTCACATCTCTCCCATTCTTGCATAGTCTATGGCGATAGGTTCTTCTCCTTCTGGAGATAACAAATTTTGTGATATCATTGCAAGGATGAAGTTGAAACTATTCACTGATCCCCTACATATTCCAGTCACAAAAACAAGACGAGGCTAGACTTTTGTGCTTGATTCTGATTATCGTACGATAATCGTCCTATAGAAATGAAATGAAATGAATATCTTATAGGTTCGAGTCAGCGAATTTGTATAGGATTATGTGTTCAATCCGAAAATATTACTCTCTATCTCAGCTCTAGTTTGATTCTGTAGGTAGTCTAGATATTTAAATTTGTGAGTGCACAATAAATAACCATGACGGAAAATCGAATGAGAAATCCCTTCTCTACTTTTTATTCATATTCATGAATAATTCAATATTTTGATATTGATCATAGCTGCCTTCAAGTCCTGAGCACGATTAAATTTCAATTATTTCTTGAAACACTTACAGCTGCCTCCCATGGAGTGGATAGCAAACTACTCTTCAAGTTCAGAACGAATCCAGAACGACTAAAACCAATGGATGAAAAAATGATGCGCCTATTCACTGAATTTATTGAGCAATATGCAAAATCAGGGTATGCTTATTTGAGTGTTTTTCTTCTTTATTTTCATTAGTGATATGCTTGCAGCACCTCATTCCGTTAACCCATCACCTTAATAATATAATGTACTCATTTACAGCATTCCGAAAATTGGCGATACTATCTGGAGTCCTATTAAATCAAATAACCAAAGACTAGATGTGCTATCCATTAAATGTCCCAATGATATAAGTATGGTGAAACTGGATGAGTTAGCACCTAGACGTTTATGGAAAAGTCTTCCCATTAAAGAAAACAACCATTTGTTCTGAGACAGTAATGAAATTCAATTTGTATCTACTGAAATGAAAAGAAAACTTAATAAATCAAGTGAAGTTCATCATTTTCTTTCGAAAAACTCCCTTTATTCTGAATAATTCATACAACCGAAAATCTTAGACCAAACTAGAGTAATTAACCGATGAAAGTCCATCGAGCAACGTAAGTTACAGAATAAATGGTACCAGGTAGCTCCCTGGGATTCTGCCTGAATGATAGAAATAACCTCTTTGGCTGATTTAAAACGGTGTGTTGCTCGTAGCGGTAGGTGCTCCGACTTGTACAGCGATTGCAGTACATATTTTGTGATTGCTTATCGATATTTGAATAATGTGTTGGCAGATGTGGCTGCTAGAGATTCTATTAGACAGATATAAGTATTACTCAATTCGGGACCCTTGACTCCATTCAGTCATGATCCGAACGATTACACTGCCCTAACTTCAGGCCAATTCCTCACCTTGGTACCCTTAACCGCTCTACCTGAACCTGATCATTCCAATCCGCAAAGCTCACACGATGGCAAATGGTCGGAAGTATGCATCGTAATTTCCGCACCAGTTGGTCTGAAGGATACTTTCATCACTTAAAACAACGAAGCAAATGGACCTCCTGTTAGAGAAAACACATTGGTTTCAATAAAATCTGACAATCTTTCACCATGTCATTGGCGATTAGGCCGCATAATTCAATTACATGCAGGTACTGATAATCAGACAAAAGTTGTGTCTGTCAGGACTAAGGATAATGTTCTAAAACGCGCTGTTATTAAACATTGTCCTCTTCCTAAAAAAAGGCAATTAAACACTGCATGTTTAAGGTGGCCGGCGTGTTGAAACCGCATTTTCTATTTTTCATTTGTATGTTTTTTCATTTAGTTCATTAGCGTAAAATCTGTGTAAATATTTTTCAGTTCCATACGCGTTCATTCTTTGATTAGTTCAGTCATGATTGACCAGATTATTTTGTATCCTCCCGTTCCTTCAAATTTGTCTCAGATGAACGATTGAAATTCAACAGCCAGCGAGTTGATTGACTTCTACGCACAAGCTAGCTGTTTTCAAACTTTTCACAAGATTTTCATCAAATTCTACAATCAAAATTGACCCGTTTTTTCTGCAAAGCGAAACATCAAAGTCTTTTGGTGAGCTCCATCATTGAAATTTGAACGGTCCACTCCAACTCAATACTACAACAATATCCCAGATATTTTGCAATCAGTCATTGATCAGAAGCTATCTCACATTAACGTCCTGTGAGAAAAAAACCAAAGCATTATATTTTATATAAATAGATATTCATTTTCAGCTATACATTACCACAATTTTAACTGATGCAGGAGAACTGATTCATCCAAAATAAATGATGACCGGTTGAAAAAAATGTAGTTTAACGATGCACTGTTCCATCTGTATATGTATATAAATATATTACTTCTTTCGATAGTTTTCCGTGGATGGTTTGTTGGTGTATGGGAGAATGTGACTGGCTTACGAACCAGGAGTACGGAGTTCAAATTGAGTTCTCTCATTGTTTGTGCAGATCTTCACCATATAAACCTTTGTGCAGGCATAGGTGATTCCGAGGTGTTTGATCTGTCACAATATGGTGTTTTTCGCCGAGATCGTAGCAGTACTCATTGCTCGGTGGACAAGAAATCTGGTGGGGGTGTAATAATCGGCATCAGAAAGAATATAAGAGCTGTACATCAGGAATAACCGCAGAGTGAAGCGGAAGATCTTTAAATCACTCCTCAAATCAACCATCACTCTCAAATTCATGTATTTGTTGTTTACTTTCCATCTAGAAACGATAAAGCCGGGACTTGCTTCACGGAGAAATTCCAGAGAATTCTCGAATCTCTGGCAGGTGAATCCATTATAGTATATGGAGATTTAAATTTTCCGAATGCTTTGTGGTCTCCTTCTGATTGTCATTTATATTTCCTTCCTACAAACACTAATGCTACTAATTCTCCCCTTATTGATCTCTTCTCCTTTGGGGAATTCTCACAGTATAACTCCATTAAGAATGTGGATGGTGGGTACTTGATCTGGTATTAATTCGCGAGTAAATTCAATAAACTTAGAAAAATGTGATATATATTTAGTATCATCGTATCAGCCAGACGGGTCATGCACGAAGAGAGAAGAGGGACGATCGGTTCTTCCTCTCGAAACACATTTTGTAAGGAGTGAACTCATATATAGTATTGAGACAGCAATAAACCACACCAAATAATCCGGTTAGGAGGATTGAGAAATTGCTAAGAATATATCCACAAGGCAACGATTCGAATGTAATTAGGAACTTTCAGCCGTACAAATCACCAGGAGTAGATGGGGTCTTCACAAATGTCAGCATGTGTACAGAGTGGGGCATTTCACTCAGTACGGGCTGACTGAAACCATCCAGAAGACTCTGATCACTAAAGAAATCGCATATTCCTCTCAGAGAGGTACCCTCTTGTATTTTGATATGATATCTACCCTAGAAGTTTCAAATTGCTATGAGTATCTCCTTTCTCAAGTTACCGTGGCAACTGCGGGCGGGCAGAATCGATATATTTTGATATCAGTTTGTCCTACACTAAGACCATTTTCAGGAAAAAATTCGGATTTGGGCGAAACTACCTATTGTCAGTTTGAAGCCGAAAGATCCTGGTTGAGTTCGTTAATGAGCCCAATCAGCTGAACGGTTCCTATAATTTCGAGGTTGCTATTTTGAGAAGTACGAATGCGACCGATTAAACCTCGTAATTTGTTGTATTAATTCACGGAAATTTTACGCAGACACATCGAGAAACCCAAAAAACGAAATATTACCAAAACAATTTCGATTTTTTTCGAAATTGAACATCAGATTCCTATTATTAAACTTGCCGCAGGCCCTGAAGTCAATATTTATAGGTAGAGAACCAAATTTCAGTTCGAACATTATTTATTTCCTGAAGAATTAGGGAAGAAATACCGCTTTCAAAACGAATTTCAACAACAGCGTAGCAGCACCTTGCACTCACGTCTGTGTTCTACATTTCTTTTTGTAGTTACTTTTTCCAAATATTTCAATTATTTTTGGATCAAGCGCTTCTGAGATTAATGCTGCAAAAGACCTTCTAGTATATTTTAATTTAACTCATTTTTAGTTCAATCAATAAAAATATAGATTTTTTATACAATAATAGGATAGTATGACCTCTTTCCATTTTCCTAGATATTATAATTAGTCCGATAAGATATCACACGACTCTTTATGTGAAATTTGAAGAAAAAAACTTTTGTATCCAGGAATTAATACTCTTGACATAGAGAACTACGAATAGGACCTTAAAGAACAATAATTTTATAGACGATTCAGAACTCTAATTCGTAGACTCAGTTTTAATCGGGCAAACCTCCACGTCCATAGCGAACTTTAAGGACTTGCACCGGTTCATCAGCTTCTACGAATGTTGTGGAATTTCCTTATGTTATTCACTGGTACTGATTATAAAAGGTAACAATAATCTTGGATATAAATAAGGCCACAGCTTGTTTTTGTGCAATTTGAGTTAAAGCATCATAATCTACATACTTGCTCGTCAATACTATGTTCGTCCATTTGTTCAGTGAAATATTCTTCGTTCTTTTTTTGGGTAAGATATAAGCGAACGAAATATTATTCAAGATCACATTTAAGCAAGGAGTTTTCTAAGCATACTACGGAAATATTCTTAATGAAATTCATGTGCAAATTTCGTGAGGAATTATGGAATGATAAACATTACTCTGTTCGAACCACCTGTAGTTAAACCACAGTGATGAATATTATTTTGATCGATTCTAATGGAGTTCCTCTATACCGAGTAACGAACACTTATGGGACACAATCCTTTTTTGTCCCTCTAGCTTGATGACCTAAATCGAGAACGTTGGATACACTCATAAGTATGAACTATTGAGCATATATATTATCAGAAAATATTCAACTGTCGGATGTAACGGGAATGACATCAACTTTAGGTTTTTAAAAGGGATATTTTGTTGATTCTTGTATTTTTGAAATCTTCGATATTATGTGAATTCAATCATACCTAACATTTGATTCGTATTTCATAGCTTCAATGATGAATTATGTTCACTTTGCCGGAAAGATACTCAAACATTTTCGACTACATACATTGTTATATTCGTATTAGGTTGTACACCGAAGAAAACGTTGATATCTAGTTTTCACTAATGTAGATAATCTGGTGATATCATATATAGGCACTTGACTATTCAAAAAAATCTCAAAATTACCGATCTTATACTGGAATAATAATTCGTAGTCTAAATAAGGATTTTCAAGATTTCTGTATTACCTATTTGTAGTTTATTGGGATAATGATTTGTTGAGATGGTAAAAGGAATTGAAATTTTTAGTAGGGGAGAAAGAAATGTGTTCTCTGAGAATACAGAAGCTTTGCGATTGATCTCAGAATTTGAATGAAGCAAAAATAACATCCCTTGAAACGACTAAAACGCAATTCAGTGAAATTATGACCGTTAGGATTTATTTTGTTGCCCTCGAAGCGTTTGATAAATTATATTGCGAAAAATTACATCGTGCTAAATCAATCGATTCTTCAAATATTAAAACAAACTCTTCATTGAATCCTTCTAGGTTACCGGATATTAATCTTCAAATTTTTTCAGGAAATATTCGTGAATGGCCTCTTTTCTTTGAATGTTTCAAGAGTTTGATTTAGGATAATAAAAGTTTGAATGATACAAATCCGCAGTAAAAGGGTCTCTTGCAGGTAACGCGAATTATCATTATCATATTTTTATGTTTTTCTCATTCTATATCAATACAAAATCATAATGCATGCCATCACACACTTCAACAATTCGCGAATTTTGAATAATTCGGTATTAAAATGGCCAAATCGGGACTCAAGTTCGAAGCGAGAGAAACGCCTCAGTATACGTCACGGAAACCGCGAAGTTTCGTTCGTTTGATCAACCGACATGTGGAGCCAAATTTAAAGAGCATTTTCTCGTTAAAAATTGAGAGTTTTGATGGCGGTTAAAGTTTTTCAGTGGTCTCACGGATAAAATATTTGATTCGAACGATAAAAAAAATTCATACAAGAGACCTATTATTCAATAGGGCAACTATCAAGTGAAGCAGTGACGATGTGTGCGGGATCCAATAGCAGCTAATTATTTCATTTCATTGGGATATGGGAGAATTTACTTGATGAATATCAAAATCCAAGAGCATTAACAAATTCTCATTAGGATTCAAAAATTGAGATGAGCTCTTATCAGAAACCTTCTGCTGGTTTGAATCATTCAGTGAAAAAATTCGATTCGACGATAAGTACCTATTTGGTTTTGGAACCATGCAATGATTTAAATTAATAAAAAAGAAGGGTTTTATTTTGAATGTTTCGGTGCACCTAAAATATCTTTGAGCAAGTTTGAGTGAGGTCATAAGTTTTGTAGGTTTGGGCATTATACTGCTCCTCGTTATGTGAAATCAGATATTAATTCAAGGTCACAAAATGAGTCTCAAGTCAAGTAAACTTTCGATGCTTTCGTAAAAGATAGTTCTGATGAAGAAAGTTTTCATGTTGTCATTCATTGTTCAAGTACGTATTTATATCCTTCAACTGTTGTCAACGGTCGTTATGAAGGTTTTCGATCATAAAAGAAGACCTAAATTTTTAAGGCTATTATCATATTCGAGAAGTCAGGCTAATCTTGTAATTTCGGATTTTGCTAAAGCTCTGGATTTGGAAGTCTACCCTCGAAATCTCTTATTGAAGATGTTGGTACAGTGAATAGGGCGGTAGAGATTCAGGCTAAATGCTGGATATTTTCCACACTTGATTGTGACATGGGTTTATTTTCTGGTAGTTCAGAAAGTAGGTTATCAAATTTCCGAATGCGATGTAAATGTTTATTCACTTACTCACTTTTTGGATTTGTCATTGGCAGATGATCAGTTCAACAAGGTTGATAAATTGGATGGAACTATTGGAGCATCACTGGTGATTATCCTTTTGGGTGCTCGAAAGGTCACCGAGTCGGAGCATACACCTTTTACGATTGAGACAGAATTGGGATTCGTAGTTATGGGTTCGGCTTCGATTTTTAGTTGTGGAACTCTTGGTCATAAGATTTTGGATTTCGAAGAAATACCTAGTACACAGGCACAAACACCGTATGATGAAGCGTATCAGTCGCTTTATGAATTAACGATTTCCCGACATCCGAATGATCGTTGTTTGATTACACTACCCTTAAAATTATCCGCTTCTCTCTTGGTGCTTACCTCTATAAAAATGATCATCTTTGGTAGAATGCAGTAAGCAGACTCTCATAAATCTTGTTTGTTGGTTTACCAATTTCGAAATACAAGTTGCCAAGGTTTTTATCGATTCCTCAACACTTTCAGGCCCGACTTGTTGAAGGAAGTTTCTTACCCAAACTCGAAATTTTTCACTAGGCTGTGGAAATCTATGGGGAGGGGCATTTGAGTTTGCTTCTTTTCAGTAGGAACATTATAAATTACACAAACACCATAAAAAATGCATAAACTTTCTCATTTTCTCAACATTTCTTTCAACTTCTCAATAAAAATCCCTGTACCTCGGGTTACTCTGATAGTCACCAGAGGGAGTAGCGCTTATCTTCATTCACCAATACACCTAATTGTCAATGAATTCATCCATGTTTACTGATTCTCCATGCACAATATTCTGAAGAAACTTTTAAATCGCACTGGAATCTACTTCAACAGCCTCTGGAGATCTTTGTACTTTCTTGAACTAATCGGATATAGAATATCTCGCAAGAAAATCACCGATTCATGTACAGGTGATAGATGGTAGATTACTTCCTCCAAAATTTAACATCAACTGCGTCATATCACATATAATTAGACAGCGAACTAAACATACATGCTTATAGGCCGGCCTTTTTTCTTGATTAATACTATGATTATGATCTAATACAATTTTTGAATTGTATTATGTGAGACTTAATACTTTGCTTTGGACATAATTCCCTTTTGTCTAGATGATATTTGCACCATGTTGGACTTAATTCATATGATATTGAAAAAATACTGTTCTGCTCCAGGATCGATGTGGACTTGATACTGTTTATAAAATGCTATTTTCGTTATTTTAATTCCAATCGTCTTAATGGAAATTTAAATGTAAATGAGTCAAAAAACCGGGAAAACAGAAATTTTGGACTTAATATCCCTCTGCTCTGAGGTACGGATATACTTCAGTTATCACAGAACATATTGAAGAAGATTTCCTCTCGCAGGTAAAATCACCTAATATTAGTCAACCTCAGTATTTCATTCTCCATCATGGTACAGCTAAGCCAGGCTTTCAATAATTTATTTAGCGCCGAAATTACAGACAGATGTTTAGAGTATATATTTGAATTTTCGACTTTTTGAAACTGCCTCTACTGCGGATATAAAAAGGATGTATTTACAAATGTACTTTTGCTGACGAAATCCAGTTTCAAAATTTCGTGTGAAGATTTTCGATACAGAATCTATTGAGTTGTATCAATGGAATACGTTCGTGTTCGGTGATCGGAGCTCACCTCTTTTGGCTTTGAGAACTTAGCACTAGTTGGCTAAAGAAAAACCCTTCGTGATGACCACATGACAACTAGATTGCTAAACATTGAATATTTGGAAAAAAATTTAATTTTTATTAATTGGTTTTATGCAACGAATCTAATATCGGGAGAATTTGTGCATAATCATTTGATATTTAGTTTCTGAGGTTATATTCTCTGATTTGATAAATATGTTAAGGGTATACATATAACTACAATGATACCTAAAAACAAACTTTTTTTGATTTTCCACATTTTGTATAAACTTAGGCATCGGTATTCAGCGACAAACTAAGAGAATTAACTAAGTACGCCTAGGTTTTTTCAAGATATTGTGGAAATATCCTCAAAATTTCGAATAGTCTCGTAAAAGACATATTTCTTTTTCAATATCATTTGATATCTAGTTTCTGAGGTTTATTCTGATCTGATAAATATGTTTTAGGCTGTTCGAAACTACAATGATACCTAGGAAATTTACAAGAAATTTGACATATTTTTTCCAATATCTCTGGTGATTAGCATGTGATCGTACTGAAATTTGAAACGCTGTTACTGAACAATGATATGTGTCAAATTTATTGAAATCTGATGGATAGTTTTCAAAAAAAAATTCAAATAAAAATGAATAATATGAATTATGAATGAATGAAAGTACATTTTTTTTCATTTTCCACTGGATCCTGACTGAATTTCTTGGGCATCGGTATTCAACGACAAACTACAAGAATTAACAAACTACACTCAGGGTTTTTCAAGATATTGTGGAAATGTCCTCAAAATTTTGACTAGTCTCGTAAAAGACATTCTTTTTCAATATCGCCGAAAATAAAAATCCGATCGAACTGAAATCTGAAGCAATATGGTTTAATATTGGATAGAAGAGTTTTGTTGAGTATCTTGGAATTTGAGGATTATATTCCAAAATATTTTTTTTCAAAACAAGCGCGTAAAAATTTTGGAAATTTTGGAATTTTTTTCACATTTTCACTTTAACAATCCTCACGAAATTTTGCATGAAGCTGCGCGCGGTAATTTCAATTTGATTGTGAAGTTCCAATGTGATGGCGTAAGTACTTCTTGATATATAGAGTGAAATCATCCCAAAATTTCAAAGAAATTGAAACTTGACATAAATTCAACATTATATCCCGGCGAAAAAGTCAGTTCAAATTGAAATTCGAAACACTATTGTTGAATATTAACTTCAACGTACGTGGCAAATCGGAATATATTCATTTACAGTCGTTAGCCGCAAAAATTTCAGATGTGAGGAATAATCTATGATTTTTTAGTGTGTCATATAGCAGCTCATGGTACACCGACCGTCAAGTTGAAACAAGGATCTGTGCAAGGATTTCGCAAGCTGTCTTATGATGGTCGCATTTATACGGCTTTTGAAGGAATTCCTTACGCCGTACCACCAGTTGGAGATTTGAGATTCAAGGTAAACTATTCAGTCATCTACATCTATATTTCGGGTAATCATCTAAGCTGTATGCCTTGCAATATTTTTATCCAAAATTGGCTGTCCTCATTCAAAGATGATACTTCACTTTCAGCAATGTGAAAATTATCGGCTCGACATTTTTGCTCGCATGTTCTAGGGAAATATCGTGGCTATCGTTTTGTTCAATTGTCTGTAATTTGCGATGATTGAACCGAAAATGGTAATAATAATAATAATAATATAATAATATTTATTTGCACCATCAAATCAGCAATATTACATGGTGTGTCAAGTTAAATCACATTATACAACTCGAGTTGAAAAATAATATATAATGTATACAACGAATACTTGAAAAATCTTACAAACAATATATAAAAGCTAAAAATCATAACTGAGGAATTCCTCCACCGAATAAAAAAAAACGATATCAAGAAGAAAACCACGAAAATCTACATATTTTTTCCCAATATCTCCAAAACTAATTGCCGTATCAAATTGGTCTCAAACGACTAGGTTGGACTCACTGATGACGAATCCGGTGTCAAAATCGATTCCGTCCGGCCGGTCGTGGACACGACACTATCCAATGGAGCCAGATAGCAACTCAAAACTTGCAGAATAGTTCGCGCATCGGAATGCCACGGTTAAGTTCGTTAATGGGCCAAACCTGCCAAATAGTTATAGCCATTTGAAATTTTGAGGTTATTTCCCTCATATTTCAGAAACTACTGAATTGATTGGATTGAAACTTAGCAGTAAGCTGAATCATAACAACACGCAACTTTGAGTAGGAATTCGGTGAATTCCTATAGTCACTCAATTAAAAAAAAAAAATTTTCAAAATTTTTTCCGAAAAAAATTTTTTTTTCTGAGACCATCATTCAAATTCGAGAACAATTCCGGTTATACCTTGGGCTTCATGTTTCACAGCACTGTACCAAATTTCAATTTGGTAATTAGTTTTGGAGATATCAGGAGAAAATATATAGAATTTCGTGGTTTTCTTCTCGATATCGTTTTTTTTTCGATATAACTCAAGAAATACTGATTCAATCGTAGCTAGTTTGAAGATGTTGAGGGGCTACATTGTGCAAAATTTCGTGATGATCATGTCATTAAAACAATTTGAAAAAAAAATTTCAAATATTTTTTTTTCAAATATTCGGTGATCTTCTCATCATGTTATCCTCATTGAATTCTGTATGAACCTTCAAACTGTCATTTTTCGATGAAGTACTGGATTTCAATTCGGTCTAATCTGTATTTTTGGAAATATTGGGAAAATACAATTTTGAATGGGTATATCTACGGAATCATTGGGCGGATTCTACCCAATGATTCCGCATATATACCCATTCAAAATTTTATTTTTCCAATATTTCCAAAAATATAGGTTAGATCGAATTGGAATCTAGTATTTTATCGTAATAAAATCTAGAAAAGCACTGCCGTGAAGGCAGAAGCCTTTGCGCGAATGTTCAAATTCGTTGCCGAAGCGGTCATCTACATTGAACATGCGTGCAAAAGCTGCTGCCTTCACGGCAGTGCTTTTCTTGGTTTTTAATGTTCTTATGTTATGGATACTAACTCTGATTTCGTATTTTCTACCATTATAGTGAATATATAAATAATTTTTAATTTCCATACCATTCCTAAAGGAACCTATTCCTGCTCCTGGTTGGAATGATTTACTCATGGCAAATAAATCTTATATGTGTAGTCAGCTTGATGAAACCTTAACAGTTGTTGGTAAGTTGTCTGATTCCATAGCTCATTTCATAATTTGACATGAATACTCATTTTAGGGAGTGAAGATTGCCTCTACATGTACGTTTATGTTCCAAAATTACACGTAAATAAAGCAGATAACTTCGATGTGGTGGTGCATATACACGGAGGATATTTGAACATCGGTTCACCTTATGTAATGGTTCTTCCTGATTATGTTATGGACAGAAACGTGATTTTAGTTGCCTTCAACTATAGGCTCGGAGCTGCAGGTAAAAATATTTCCGAGAATAAACTACCAACACTAAAACTATTATCCTGCAATTAAGGAACTGAATGGATCCATTATACCGGATGTTACAGGAATAAGGTTCACCCCTAATAAATCTCAGCTTTCGACTTACTTATACAGTGTGTTTCACCATAACCTGGTCAAACATATATAGCCGTATAGAGGACATTGGGAAAGTTATTTTTGCCTTATGATATATACCCTGTTTTCGAAGCATAAGCGAGATACAGGGTGTTCGATGTCAACTTTGAGCAATATTCTGATAACAGTGGTGAGTTATGCGTGACCTTTGAAATAGCGGTTTCTGGTCACATCTTAGTATTTTTTGGTGGCCAATTCAATTGTGTAGAATTCTGGAAAAAATATTTCAAAACGGCGGAAAACCTACAAAGTTGGAATTTTTTGTTTTCGATTGCTAAATTGGATAGCATTATTTCAAAGTACTCAATTTTCTAAGATTTTCTGTTAAAAAAATTTCCCAAAATTTATCGACTTTTTTCACATGTCTACAGTGAAAAAAATTCACCCAAAACTGTTGAAATCTTTCGAAGTTGAACTTACCTTCATTCTGAACACTGGCGTGAAAACAGAATGAAAAAATATCCATTGGTTTTCATTTTATAGCCTTCCAAAGATTTCGCTCGGAGTACTTGAATAATTCTTATTCAAGAAACTGGTGGCCTTATGAGGGTCAAATTTGTGCTTATGGACCCCCAAAATGATTTGGATGGAAATATGAATTCATCAAAAAAAAAAATTTTTTTCAAAAAAACTGATGGGATTCGAACTCGCTCCACTTTCGGACAATAGGGTCGCGTATGAATTGGAATTATTCTGATTTTAATGACGTCCTTTACCAAGCAACGATAGTTCATCGAATTTGACCCTAGTTTCCGAATGCGCAGATAGTTCGATTCCCAATGAAGTTCTTTAGAAAATATTTTTTTCTTGATAAACTCATATTTCTATCCAGGTCCCTCTGAAAGCCTTGTAGCATAATTTTGGCGTCTTTAGGGCCACCAGTTTCTTAAATAAAAATTATTTAAGTACTCCGAGCGGAGTTTTTGGAAGGCTATAGAATGAAAACCAATGGATATATTTTCATTCTGTTTTCATCCCAGTGTTCAGAATGAATGTAAGTTCAACTTCGAAAGATTTCAACAATTTTGGGTGAAATTGTTTTTCACTGTAGACATGTAAAAAGTTGAGTTTGAATTTTGGAAAAATTTTTTCACGGAAAAGCTTAGAAAACTTAGTGCATTGAAATAATGCTATCCAATTTGGCAATCGCAAACAAAAAATTCCAACTTTGTAGGTTTTCCGCCATTTTGAAATCTTTTTTCAAGAATTCTTCACCACAATTGAATTGACCACCAAAAAATACTAAGATGCGACCAAAAACCGTTATTTCAAAGGTCACGCATAACTCACCACACCCTGTATCTCGCTTATGCTTCGAAAATGGGGTATATGTCATAAGGCAAAAATGACTTCACCAATGTCATTTATACGGCTATATATGTTTGACCAGCTTATGGTGAAACACCCTGTATATACTGATGTATGTTTTTGCATATTCGAAATTTTTGTTGGATTTTGGGAGGACTACGTACTGACAAAAGAACAAACAGTATTTAATTTTTTTTACTTCAATTCGATTGGGATTCTGAAAATATAAATTTGGCCATTATAACAGAACTATGAAATTTATTGCCGCTTGGAATTGACCACTTCGCCAGAAGTACCACGTATATTTTTAGTTCTTTGCGCGCATGTTCTAGGGGAACAGCGTGCTATCGTTTTGACTAAATGTCTGTAATTTTCGATCATTGAGCCAAAAATGGTCTTAAACGACAAGGTTGGACTCACTGATGACGAATCCGATGTCAAAATCGATTCTGTCCGGCCGGCCGTCACCACGATAACGGGCGTACGGAGGATTCTATCGACTTGAAAATTTCAGGACTGGTTGCATTTCAAAGTACGAAGGTTAAGTTCGTTATTGGGCCGAATCGGCCAAATAGTTTCGGAGTTATATTAATTTGAAATTTTGAGGTTATATTCCTCATATCTCAGAAACAACTGTCGCGATTGAATTGAAACTTGGCAATTGTTGAAGCATAACGACGCGCAATTTTCAGCAGAATTTCGTCGAAATTGTATGGTTACTAAATTTAAAAAAAATATTTTTCCAAGTTTTTCTCGAAAAAAAATTTTTTTTCTGAAACAATCGTCCATATTCGGGATAAATTTCAGTTATACTTTGAAATTCATATTACGCAGCAGTGTACCAAATTTTAATTTGATACGGCCATTAGTTTTGGAGATATTGGGAAAAAATATGTAGAATTTCGTGGTTTTCTTCTTGATATCGTAGGATTTCTTGGTATGAATTTAGAAATACTGATTCAATCATGGTGGAAATTCGCAGCTAGTTTGGCACAACATTTTACAGAATTTCTTGATGATCGTGTCATCAGAACAGTTTGAAAAAAAAAACAAATTTTTTTTTTCGAATATTTAATATTCTGTGATCTTCTCATAATGTTATCCTCATTAAATTCTGTATGAACCTTCAAACTGTCATTTTTCGATGAAGTACTGGATTTCAATTCGGTCTAATCTGTATTTTTGGAAATATTGGAAAAATAAAATTTTGATTGGGTATATCTGCGGAATCATTGGGTGGATTTTACCCATTCACGAATTTGGCCTTCGTAATTTAGGTCCAAACCTTCTCTACAAATATCGAGTTTCTAAGTTGTTTCTTTCGGAAGTTATTGTGTATAACGGTGCGCGAAAGCTTCTGACTTCACGTCAGTGCGTTTCTAGAATTCTTTGTATTCACCATTCTCCTTCCCAATGATTTAAGGCAATTAGGTTCAATACTTATCAAACGTTTCTTTGACACTAATAATTATGTTAGGTAATGTATGCATGTAATGTATGCATGTAATCTATCCATGTATTCGTTTTGCCAATCAAAATTCGATAGCATAAAAGTATTCGAAAAATAAAACAATTCTTTGATTGTTGATTATATTTTCAGATGCAGAGCAAGTTGAACAAAAGTTTCGGGTGAAAAATAGATGAGGATTTCGCGTTTGTGCATCTTGTCTTTAATTTTGATGAGTCTTTAGAACGTACTATTGAAAATTCTTGAAAAGCACTGGACGTGAGATCAGGAGCTTTCACGCGCTCGTTCGAATTCTAACAATTA
The DNA here is from genome assembly GCA_958510865.1 of Myrrha octodecimguttata. Lineage (NCBI taxonomy): Eukaryota > Metazoa > Arthropoda > Insecta > Coleoptera > Coccinellidae > Myrrha > Myrrha octodecimguttata. Next base: position 74,186,820 of record OY294059.1, on the reverse strand, counting down.
GATCGAAACAAAATTTTGCACCTAGTTGCGCGTTGATATTCTTCACCTTATTACGAGGTTTCAATCTAATAGACGACTTCGGCCCAAGTTGCCAACCCACAATTTACTTAGCAAGTTTACTTTCTCTGGGGAACGGAAATTTCAGGACAAATTCGACATGATAAGGTTCGCATTATTTATAAATAACCGTAAAACATGCCTCGGCTCTTCAAACCAGATAATTCCTTCCAAATATAGGTTTTTGTTAAGATCGTCCCCGATTGGTTGAAATTTAAGTTGGGATTCCTGATTTCATGCAAACAGTGTCAATTTTCATAGGATACGTTCCGAAAATCAACTCTGTTGTTTCGGTTGCCGATTTTCCGCTTCGTAAATATGAAATATTCGGATGGTTCCTGGAACAAGCGCGTGAAAAAGGTTATTTACGGAATCTGGTTGATGAAAATGCGGTCGATTTACTGTCACCAGAACGATTTTCTATGGTAAATATCTAAAGCATAGAACAATCTATGTTCACAGTTCTGAACTCGGAACCTAAAGTAAACATAGATTGTTCTATGCTATGGTAAATATCCAAAGCATAGAACAATCTATGTTCACAGTTCTGAACTCGGAACCTAAAGTAAACATAGATTGTTCTATGCTATGGTAAATATCCAAAGCATAGAACAATCTATGTTCACAGTTCTGAACTCGGAACCTAAAGTAAACATAGATTGTTCTATGCTATGGATATTTACCATAGAAAATCGTTCCGGTGACAGTAAATCGACCTCATTTTCATCAACCAGATTCCGTAAATAACCTTTTTCACGCGCTTGTTCCAGGAACCATCCGAATATTTCATATTTACGGAGCGGAAAATCGGCAAATGAAACAACAGAGTTGATTTTAGGAACGTATCATATGAAAATTGACACTGTTTGCATGAAATCAGGAATCCCAACTTAAATTTCAGCCAATCGGGGACGACCTTAACAAAAACTTATATTTGGAAGGAATTATCTGGTTTGAAGAGCCGACGCATGTTTTACGGTTATTTATAAATAATGCGAACCTTATCATGTCGAATTTGTCCTGAAATTTCCGTTCCCCAGAGAAAGTAAACTTGCTAAGTAAATTGTGGGTTGGCAACTTGGGCCGAAGTCGTCTATTGCATCTAATTAAGTTAAAATTCGAAATAACGAAATTTGGCATGTTTTTTTCCTTATATCTCCTATAGTGAATATCGGATCGAATTGGGAACATTGTTGTTAGATACTGACTCTAAGATTTGTGCCGAATTTCGTTGAAATTAATCTATATTTTCGAAGAAAACATTTTTTCATTGAAAATTTCAAAAAATTTCGACTGGAGGTTTCTTAACAACTCGATCCACACTCAACTCTGCACTAAGTGTGCAATCAAAGTTTGCAAAGGGGTCAATCAAAAGGATTTCCAAAAGATTCCGTGTTATTAAAGTTCAGGTAGATTTTACAGTCCATGATGTCTATTCACGAATACCCATGTTGAGCATAATACAAACTCTCTGTGGATAGGCTATTTCATCAGTTATTCTAATATTATATTTTGGTAGCATTTCTGGGTTATAATAAATTAGAAAACAGATATTCGAAAGAAAGTGCCTTCAAATGAGAAAACTAATAATGGGAGAGAAGCCAATTATCGACCATTCTGATGCGTTGTAATATTTAACAGGAATATATATCATACTATAGTAACAAAATATAAACATGATTGTGATTTTCCAGGCTTTCTGAGCACCGGAGACAGTGAAGTTTACGGAAATAATGGATTCAAAGATCAAGTCTTGGCACTCAAGTGGATCCAGAAAAACATTAAACAATTCGGAGGAAATCCGAACTCTGTAACTATAACCGGATTTTCAGCTGGAGCTTCGAGTGTAGAATTTCATTATATCTCCCCACTATCTAAAGGTAGGTGTAAAAAATATTCAAAAGAATTATGCACAGAATGTTGGTTCGAAAGGAAACAAGAGCACATTCTTCTGAAACATCTAGGTCGCCTCAAAGGAAGAAGTAGACTTCTTTAAGGACTGATGGACGCGCATTTCAATGGCATATCCAATTTTCTGAACCCAACTCGTTCAGAATCAAGTAAGGGCGCCCGTACACACGGCCACTATTCGAGTTATATGTGGGTGTCTCAGATTTGACAGATCGGCGCACACAGCCATTATGTTCTTAAGAACAAACGCTCTAAAAGTGGCCGCATGTGCGAGCGCCCTTAAACTGACGAAGTACCTAGTTTAATGGGTTTGGGCGGAGTATAGTCATGAGACTATTCTTACACTCAAACCCGTTTGGCATTTCTGGAGAATAAATTGTGAATATTTCCATTCAGTTGTATAACATAGAAAAAAGGGCAAAAAACGAAAAAACAAATGATTAAAATAAAATAATCAACCGTTTGAGAAAATGCTCCTCATTCGGTGCCCAAATTGTGAGTTGTCAAGGCTGAAAACACTACTGTCCACACTATTTAAAATCTTGACCGATATATCAGAAAAATACGATGCTAGGAAACCGTGAACGCAGAGGAATGCCTAATGTTAACTAAATTCACCGGACTTCTAGACATGAGCCTTCAATGTGAAGCAGCACAATACTTCGTCTTGAGGAGTTTATGAACGAAAAAGCGGAAATGTAGTGACTTTTTTTTCATCCATACTCAAATGAACCAACCCACGAATCTTATCAGAAATATGACCATACTTCCTAAAACCGAAAGTGAAGCAGCAACATCAGTTCTGAACAGGCTTCATACGAGTCAACACATAAACACTGATGCATAGTTCATCAACCAAACTATATTCCCTACCGCTTCCGGAATCCGGAATCCGGAATCCGGAATATTTTCCAAACCGAATCAGTTACGCAAAATCTAATTACAGATTCGTAATCTACGTGTTCGAATCCATAATATATGATGTGCATATTGTCATAGCTTCAAAAATAAAATTTCGCACGGAATCGCCAATGATTACCCCCCACCCGTCTGCGTTTTGATGAAAAATTTTTTAAGTCCCAAATAATTTTTTTTTTTCGGAAATCGTCGACCTTGTTATCGTTTCCTATTAAATCGAGGTCGTAGATCACGAATATGTCATTAGAAATCGTCCAGTGACAACCGTTTAGAAATTATGGCGGAAATTGTGAAAAAATTACGAAATTTGGGTCAACTTTGAGACGTCGTGCCGACCAAAATAATGAAGCTGGGTGATGTCGAATTTTTTTACGTGCAGTTCGATCCTTTATCTATGCAATAAAATAGATCTCATCGTCCTACTTTCATCGAGTCGGTAATAATGATTTTTTGAAAAAAGGTCCAAAATTTTGGAACTTCAAGGACCTCTCACGTCCAGTACGATTTTTTTAAAAAATATCTGACCTTATATTCTTGTTCTACGCCCTCGAATTAGTAAGTGTGCCAAATTTCACGGCGATAGGAGTCGGAAAATTATTTTTCGAAAATTGAGAATTTTTAAGGCTCCCCTTAACCCCTTAGAATTTTACCAAAAATCGAAAGTTCTTTGATCGACCTGAAATTTGAAACATATACTAATTCTAGGGCGTAGATAAAGAAAATCCAATCAGAATGTTAGTGGAGAGTCTGGATCGTTTTTTATGGCCAGAAGAAAATCGAAAAAATTGGACCTTTTTTAAAAAAATCATAATTTTTCAACTAGAGGACTTTCGTCTATAAAATAAGTGGCTACGTACTCACAAAGGACCCAGATATGACCAAAAAAATTCGATATTGTCCAGCCTTACGCGTTTGATCTGTACGACGGCCCAAAGTTGACCCAAATTTCGAAAATTTCTCACCAAATCGTCGTGCCTACCCAATGACTTCATAAAAGTGAATGGAGTATACATCACAATAATCAAACATGAAAAAACAAAATACTTGGCTAAACAACTCTTTATATTGAAGGTCAAATCGGGACGACACTCAAATACAAGTCTCAGTCGTTGAAACGCTCTCTTCAAAAAATCCGCCATATTCTTGAAAAAATCAAGTCTACAAAAATTACACCAAAATTCATCACAGAATTGCACGAGGTGAGAAGCCGACCATAAAAAACACAGTTGCAGATTATCCCTTACTGTAGAATACTGACGATCATAGAACATGGGAGAAAAAAGAATAACTGCATATACTTGCGTTTAATTTCGAAATTTGTTCAGCTGCACCATTTCAAACCCAGACTGCTGGGTTTCTGGGGAATGAATAAACCAGATGCATGTCATCAGCAAAAGCCTATGCAAGACAAAAATGCAATTAACAAAATCTTCTCAAAATTGTGAACGAGGTTGCGCGTTGGTATTCTTTAACTCATTACGGATATCCAATGTAATCGCATCAATTAATATTGGAACGGACCTCTAAATTTCAAATTGTTATAACTTCGGAACCTTTCGGCCAATTTCGCCAATCAACGAACTCAAGCGAGGTTTTCAGGCTCCGAAGATAAAATGAAAATTTCAAGACTCTAGGACTTTTCCTCAGAAAGTTTAGTGCACACGGTCGAACAGAGTTGAATTTTATCACGGATTCTTCCTCGGGAAGTCCATCCCAATCGTTTAAGACCAATTCCGGTTTGAAATTCGATAATTACATACATCGTGATGGAAAGATATCACGCTGTTGCACAGAACCATATGATTAGAACATATAAGATATTCTAAACTAAATATTTAAATTTTGAATGGTTCCAATGAAATCATCCAGGAATTTTCCAAGACGAATATCCGATCAAGCTAAAATTTGAAACACTGTTGTTGAATAGTGACCTCAAGATCTGTACCAGTCTGTAGTATCATTGTTTAAGTAAGGATGGTAGTATCGTCTAGCATCAGCATTATAAACAATTCTGCTTATGCGTTACGGGGAATTACCAATCAAACTTCCAGGGAATCACCTCATGAAGCATAGAGTGTAAACAGATGACTGTTATACGTCGATTGAAGATCTATTGATGTAACTGTCCTGTATAAAGTCACTGTGGGATCCACTAAATACTCTAAACTGTAGAACCTATATTTAGGATGATAATTCTCAGAATACATATCTGATTGGACAGAAGTAAAGTTTTCGAGTCTTCGGTGTCGATTAGAGTGAAATTTCAACAGAATCGGACATATGGTTTCTGACATATATGAATTTCCAAAATAAATTTCCTTAATTTCTCTATCGATTTGTTCCACAGAGAAATCAGGAAATCTGATTAGGCTGAAACCAAGTACTCGGTTATGAAATGGCTACTTTGAGATTTTATTGAAATTCAAATGAAATATGAAAATTTTCAAATGAAAATTTGTTAAAATTTCAATGTATGTTTCTTCTTATTGGTACTATTCATCTACAAACCAAGTTTCATTCCGATCAGATGAATCTTTTTCGAGTTATCGAAAAATCGAAATTTCAAATGGCTATAACACAAAAACCATTCAGATGATTTAACTAATTAACGAACTTAACCGAGATATTCAGGATCCTGGTGCATAAATATGGCTGTATCAACAGATGGCATGGAATATGCGCTGGCTTCGAGGGCCGCTATGGTTTGTGGCTTATTCGTATGAACCTGCGATTCAGTATAACCTCATGAATATCTAAAGTAGTCAAATCACACGATCTCGGTGGCCAGATCACATCACCTGAACCTGAACGGACGCAAACTATACCTGCAGAATGTCCGATGTGATATTAGCTATATAGTACCTAGCACCGTACGGTCAAAACCACATATCTTTGGCCAGACGAAACCTGTACTCATTGACTTCTGACGGTAATCGCCCGACTAACGTCGTTTTGAAAACAATTGGATCGATTGCTACCAGCCCAAAATCCTCACCAAACATTGACTTTTTCTGGACTCATTCGTGTATCTTATTTCTTGGAAATATTTTTCATCCTGAATTTAATCATTCAGTTTGTTGACTAAAGAAACTGGCCTCACCGCTGAAAATAATGTTTCGATGAAAACTAGTTTCCAATTGCCCCTGAGAAAATTTAGCGATCATACGTCGTTGTGTGTGGTATTTCATCTTCAGCTCTTGGGTCCAAATCATTACGCCAAATTTGCCAAGTTGTGGTGTGCGAAAGGTTAGGTTCCTGTAGGCGGAGTGAAATCGATTGTTCGGACACGGCCGCAGCTATAATTCCGACAGATTCTACGTTTTGTCGTCTTAAGTATGTTGGTTCATTGTTTACTGAACCAATGGACTTATTCACTCCACTCCGAATAGTATAGAAAAGGATGGGATTCGCTTTATTTCGACTCACCATGGTAAGCGTAGAGAAATGAGCGCTAGGAAACGGAGTTCACGAGTTGCATACTGAAACACTGACTCGAGCCATAAGCCACCAACCATAACAACATTTCATAGAATGATTTCTTGAATTTCCTCATATTTAGCTTTCCTTCTGAAGAATAGTCTACTCGGTAGAATGCGTAGGGTGACGTGAATGAGCGCCTCGTTGTAGAACGTTGGTCGAACAATTTTCATATCAACTATTAAAAATGCAGATGTTTCTGTAATACCTTCACATTATATCTTTAGATATTAAAATTCTACCACAAACTTTTATTCTCTTCAAAGTACTGTGGGGTCGTGTGTCCTGTGAAATCAAACACGCAATAAAGAAGGGGGATTAGCCTGTTTATTTTACTCTCGAGTGTTACAACAAAAGTGAATTCGAAAGGCAATAAAATTCTTTTTGTTGGAAAAGCACAGGCTAACAATTCCGGTTGTAAATCTTCTTGGGTGCTGATAGGTAGTCTTCGCTGGCGCCGGGCTTCCGTCGTTGAGGGGGGTGAACCAGATGTCGTTGCGTTGGGCCTTATTGAATTTCTTCGCCTTGACACGGATAAAGATGAAATGCAGATGTCGGTCAGGAATGCAGCGTATAGATAGAATATCTTCCTAGCGGTGAATGCAGATGGGTTGTAGAGAATGATTTTTGAGAGCGGAGCGAAATATATTTATACGGTTTTTCAGAGATTTGAATTTCGTGTTTCGACTCCGCCCTTTTTTCCGTTTTTGTTGAAGTGGATGAATTCGCTACAGTACCACCTCTGCAATGACAGAGTATTACCGTTAAATCTGCTATTTTAATGATTTCAATGAGAGCCTCCCTCAAGTAGACTCAATTGAATTTTATTATTCTATTATATTATCTGCACTTGTTATTGAACGTTATTTATTTAATAGTGATTTGGAAAAACATACTAAATCAACTAATATAACCACAAGGACTGATATCTGTCGATAAATCAACAAATACTCTACCTTGATCAGAGCCAATCATCCAATCAACCAAAACATCTACACCGAAGAAGCGGCAGCGACCTTACATGATAATAGAATGAACGTGATGCACATCGATCAAAGTATTCTGCACTCGAATGTGAGGATTTGCCAGATGCTCCTGAGAGATGGCGCGCTGTATGTAGTTATACTGCAGTGTTCCATTTGATAGGTGATAAGCATCAAGGCTCCTTTTATGCAGTTTACCAAGGTAGGATGTTCTGAAGGCTAGTGAAAACTGCGAAACAGCTATAACCATTCTCCTTGGATGCTGCTTCTTTGGTGTAGATGTTTTGGTCGATTAGATGATTAGCTCTAATTAAGGTGGAATAATTGTTGATTCCTCGACAGATATTCTTTCTTGTGGTTATGTTAGTTTATTATTACTGGAGTTCTTTCTTCCAATAAACCATTTCCTATACTGAATTGAGTTCACCCAATTGACATATGAGCCATTCAAAAGGCCAATCAACCTAAGTCCAGCTTCAAAATTCTCGCTGGAGAACATTATTCATGTTTCATGCTGGTTTTCAAATCACACCTTATCATTTCCATTTCATAAAGTCTAATTATTTTCTACAAGAAATATGTATTATACAAGAAATGTTTAAAATACACCTTGGGTCTATAGTTTCTCGATCAGGAATGATGTTTAGTTTTTATTCATAATGCTCTCTTACGATATTTCGTGAAATTCCCATGTGTGTATTGGATTCACGTGTTGATTGACCAGATATTGAAGCAATCGTTTGATCCGAATGATTGAGTATTTTATGAAACTGTTTATATTTTTGTTCCAAAATAAACTTTCGCGTCCGAAATACATCCAAAAAGCCGTTCAACTCATTTAAACGAATTACTGCTCCGAAATTATTTTCGTCATTTAGTATTTGACTCATCGTTATACTCGACCATTATATCAGATGTCAAAATATATTTTATTGAAAAAGATATTTTTACATTAACAGGTCTTTTTCACAAAGGATGGTCTTCTAGCTATACCGTCCTGGGATCTGCATCTCTCACACTTATTCCAGAAGAAAAATCTAAGCTGCTTGCTCAGAAAGTACAGTGCCCAACAGATACAAGTAGAAACATGGTAAGATGCCTCAGAAGAAAACCGATCGAGAAATTAGTGGACCAAATGGTTACCTGGTTCAAACCAGTAGTAGAAAAAGGAAACCCAAATGCGTTTCTACCAGAGAACCCTTACAAGTTATTGAAAGATAAAAAAGTGTATGATCTACCTTGGGTGGCTTCTAACGTTATAAACGAGTCACTATTTTCGTTAGAGTGTAAGTATTCTCGGTGCAAGTTTGGTCAAACATAAAACAATCGAATAGATGAAACCTGATATCACAATTGTAGAAAGAACGATAGGTCAATATCATAAATAGGTTCTCATATTGTTCTGAAAGGTACCTGAGTTTTCCTTAATCCCTTCTATAATTATAACCTCTCCTTCGCTTTTCATTATCACTAGAAATTCACGTGTTTCCTTTTTTCTTTAATGTTTCACCTTCAGTATTAGTTTCTGTTGAAATGTTTACGTTGCGACATGCGTCGAAATCACTAAGATTTCTGTTCGATACTTTACAAGTGAAATATCTTCTATTTTTCATTTTACGCTTATTGTATCACAATTTGAAGCTTTATGAAATGATTCTAATCTTTTCCACATTTTTTCCAGTTTCGGACCTCAGAGAAATATTCCAATTCGTTTTTTCCCCTCTTCAATTTTGATGAGAAATAATTATTCTGAGAATACTCAAATGCCTATCTAATTCGGCTATAACTCGAATATAAATATGATATGTTGCGAATATTGAGTAATCACCAGTAAGTACCGGTTGCACTTATTTGTAGAGATTTTGTGAGGCCGCATATCCACACTGTTAACTCCTAACATTTCCTTGCGACCAACACTGGTTCGATGGGTAGTTGTCAGAATGTTTCGAAATGTCTCAGCCTTCTACGGCTATCTTGCATATCTTGACAGAATCGTGATTCATCGCTGAATATGACGTTATGCCATTCCGCCTCCTCTGCTAGCGTTCTCTGCACCAGTTCGAACGTTGACGGCATTTGGTCCGCAGTTAAAAGCAGCACTAATACTGACAATATGCGCAGTTTATATACAGGAATGTGTCACATGCACAAGCCGCAAACTGCTCGTAATACGAGAACAATAGATTATTTATTTCCTCAACATATATTGAGTTAAACAGAAAAAGGAGCACTTTACAGCTGCATAAAATCCTATAATAAGTTACCAAGATCTATTGAGCTGAGTTCAAGTATCACACAATTCAAGAAAAATATTTTTGTCCTGCTTTTAGTGTCATATAGTGTTACATAATTCTCGAACCATTAAGATCAAAATTTTGACGATTATTTTGTACTGATGTAATCATTATTATTTTACTCGTAACAGTTAAACAGTCTCGTAGAGCTAGTTGTACGGAGCTCCTATTTTCACGTTCTTTGGTAGACCTAGGTTGACCAGCTGGTCTTTTTCTTAACCTCCATTTGACCGTAAACCACACACGCGCATTACTTTCTTAGTAGTACAATAGGTCTCTTGCATGTAACACGAATTAACAAATTTTATGTTTTTCTCATTCTATATCGATACAAAATCAAAATGTATGCTATCACACACTTCAACAATTCGCGAATTTTGAATAATTCGATGTTAAAAATGACCAAATCTGGACTCACGGTCGAAGCGGGAGAAACGCGTCAGATCACCTTGTACGTCACTCGTTATTCTACGATTCACCGATCGATACAGCCCGACGCTGTCTATTGGCTTGCTAGGGAGAAAAGTACACGATAAGAGGGAGAGAGTGGATATATCCCCATACGTCACGAAAACCGCGAAGTTTAGTCCGTTCAAACAACCGACATGCAGAGCCAAATTTAAAAGAGCATTTTCTCGTTAAATATTGAAATTTTTTATGGCGCTTAAAGTTTTTCAGTGGTTTTACGGATAGAATATTTGACTCCAACGATAATAAAATGCATGCAAGAGACCTATTAACAGGACGGTCAATTTCGAGGGAGAAAAACCAACATTTTCCTATCAATATAGGCAACAATTTCACCTCTGTCAACATCGCTAACATGGTGATAATTTTGAGGTCTTCAAACTCGAGGCATTTTGTTACGATTAACCATGGCTCAACAAAAGTCGACGGAGGGGCAATAACTAAAAATATCTGTACTATTCAAGTTTCATGAACTGCTTCCCAAACAAAATGACCACAAAAATTCTGAAACGTTGATATCCTTATCATAACATGCTCAAAATATGGAAATTCTGCGAAGAAAAACCTAAAAAAGCACTGCCGTGAAAGCAGCAGCTTTTGCGCGCATGTTCAATGGGGATGACCGCTTTGGAAAGAATTTCGACATGCGCGCAAAGGCTGCTGCCTTCACTGCAGTGCTTTTCTAGGTTTTTTTTGATAAATCCTCGGATTTCAATTCGATTTAATCTGTATTTTTGGAAATATTGGAGAAACAAAATTTTGAATGGTTATATCTACGAAATTTCACCCATTCATTAATTCGACCTTCGTAATTAAGCCCCAAACCTACTCTACAAATAACAAGTTAATAAGTCGTTTCTTCCGGAAGAAACAACTTAGAAACTCGATATTTGTAGAGAAGGTTTGGACCTTGATTAGGAAGGCCGAATTCGTGAAATCCACCTAATGATTCCGCAGAAATACCCATTCAAAATTTTATTAATCCAATATTTCCAAAAATACAGACTGAATCGAATTAATATCCAGTAATTCATCGAGAATGACAGTTCGAAGGTTCATACAGGATTTAATGGGGATAATATCATCAGAAAAACACAGATTCATTATTCGGAAAAAATATTTGAAATTTTTTTTCAAATTGTCTTAATTACACGATCATCACGAAATTCGGCACAAAGTTTTCCATAAGTATTTTCAAACAAGATACGAGTTCCATTATGACCGAATAAGCATTTTTTGAGTTATTCCGATATCAAGAAAAAAAAACTCGAAAATAATAACCGTATCGAATTTTAATTCGCTACACTGCTGCGAAATATAACGCTTACAGGCTGCGCAAAATTTTTTCCAAATTTAATGAACACTGTCTGATAATAAAATTTTTTACGGAAAAAAAATTTTGGAAGAACATATTTTTTACTATACTGACAGGATGATCCAAACAAAATTTCGCGAAAATTTGCGCGTCGTTATACTCGTACTACCTGCCAAGTTTAAATCTAATCGTTTCAGTAGTTTCCGAATTATCATGGAAATAACCTCAAAATTCAAAAGGCTCTAACTAAGAAACCGCCAGGCCGATTTTCCTCATTAAAGAACCTGACCGTCGCATTCTTGAATGTAACCCACCTTTGCAGTTTCAGGTCGATAGGATTCTCCGTACGACCTCAATCGTGCATACTGCCGGACTGCCGGACAGAATCGATTTTGACACTGGAGTCGTCACCAGTGAGTCCAACCTAATCGTTTGAGACCATTTTCGGCTGAAAATTCGAAAATAACAGACATTCGGAAAAAAACGATAGCACGCTGTTCCTCAAAACATGCGAGAAAAAATGAAGTTCGCAAAGTTATTATTACTTCGTCATGTAACGCTTTATGTCACTGAGAATATCTTCGAAAGCTTGTAACTTCTTAACTGAAACGAATTGAAAAAACCTTGAGAATCAGCAGAGTTACTATCTGCCAAAGTTTGTCAGTGAGCTTGTTGAACACCTGAATTTTAAATGGATGATTCAACAGATTGAGAAACTTCAAAGAGCCAAAGGATAAAATCCATTCAGTTGGGGGTATCTGAATTTATCCAGATCTTTCTCCTTCGGCAACCAAACCAGTCAGAAATATTTATGTGAATGATGTTTTGTTTTCAGCTGTCTACAAAAATAGATCCGAGATATTTTCAATCTACAACAACTTTACTGAGTGGGGGAAGACATTGCTTGATTTAACGGAATACGTTGATGAAGATAAATTAGAATATGTTATCAATGAACTGAAGAAATCGTATTTAGATAATGGAAAACTCACTGAGGATAATGGACTGGAAAAACTAAATAGGGTGAGGATTCAGATATATTATTTCAGTAAGATAAGGTTGGACCATTCTTCATTAATCTATGTTTGGAAAGAAGTTTGAAAACAAAAAGTAAAACGCTAGTGAATCTAAAACAGAAACTCCCTTTCTAAGCAAAATATGTTCGCTTATAATAAATGACCTTGAACTTACACTCAGTCTGAATAAGTACCAAAAAAAAAAACTTTCGTATCTGGCCTCCAGCTCACTATTGTAGAGGTCAGGGTTAGGGTTACCCCTCCCCACATCTGCCTCATACCCGTGTAGGTGCGGAACTCGGACGCACAGATAGGGCACCTAACCTACCCTTATATACATTAGGCGGACGGCAACACCGCCGTCGAGTTCTGAGACCCGCCTCTGTGGAAAAATCCTTGCCGCACTGGCACATATGAGGCGCTGTTTGGGACAAAGGAGCGTTTTGAAATTTATATATTTTCGAACCAATATATTTATTAGTTGCAGCAATATATTCATTTTGTGTGCCAATATATTTATTTTTCGTTCCGATACATTTATTTTCTACGAAACACAATATATTTATGAGTTGGGTGTTGCAAATATACAAATTCGTGGTGTCCAATATATTTTCTAAATATACGGTGTATCTTCCTCTCTCTTCTCTTATGCTCTCCACCAAAGAGAAAGATGCAGGTTAATCGATTTATCAATTCGATAAAAAAAAACTCACCTAATCTCTTTGTAATCTGCTACAACTATAAGGTTATGTTGTTTGTATCGTGCTTTGAATAAGGAACAACAGGAAGTAGCATCACGCTGTTCTACCTCGTATATCAGTGGGACATAATCGCCTATATTGAACCTCCAAGTATGACTCATGTTAGTTAGTTTCTTCAGACAAAGAAGTCTCGGAACAAGTTATTCTCTCTTCAAAGTGAAAGGGAAGTCGGCCATATGCAACCTCCATCCCGGACCCACGATTTGAAGCCTTATGCTCCTTCCTTATGTTCTTTATTCAGAGGTATCGTGCTTTGAATGGAGAACAACAGAAAGAAGCATAACGCTTTTCTACTTCGTATATCAGTGGGACATAGGCGCCCATATTGAACCTCCAAGTATGACTCATGTTAGTTAGTTTCTTCAGACAAAGAAGTCTCGGAACAAGTTGTTCTCTCTTCAAAGTGAAAGGGAAGTCGGCCATATGCAACATCCATCCCGGACCCACTTTGTGAGGAATTATGCTCCTTCCTTAGGTTCTTTATTCAGAGGTACAGTGGTCTTCTAATGCTATTATTTAAGAACTTGGAACCACGGAGGTAGGAAAAAAGGTAATAGAACTTTGTAAGTTAGATAACTTTCCCAACCATTGCTGACTGTGAGCGACTCATGTACTAATAACTACTCCATGTTGCCAAAAGCTCAGAACTGTATCAACGCTGCCGGCGCGACCTCTCGTGACGACTTGGGATAGGTCGAATCAATAAATATATTGGTTACCACGAATTTGTATATTTGTAACACCCAACTCATAAATATATTGTGTTTCGTAAAGAATAAATATATTGCTGCAACTAATAAATACATTATAAATATATCGAAAATACATATATTTGAAAACACACTTGTGTCCCAAACGGCGCCTCTTAGGCACAGTACCATCGCACCGGGTTATCTCTTTGACTCGAGGCCTACGTGAATTAACAGGCCAGAAGGTTAGATGTTGCCGTTGTTACAAAGGAGTGTCACGAAGCAGGGGAAAAAGGAGATTGAGCACCGATGTCATAGTCACTTTACAGTTGACGGTGTGATTTTCGAAATGCTTTTAACGTGATATCACTAAGAACCTTTCGTGAAAAAAAATACACAGCATTTCGTTTATTTCTGATTAGTTTAATAATCCATTATCGTAAATAATCCAGCACTCACCACGAGGAGGAGCTGTATTACTGAGTTCCAAAAGATTACCATCAGATAGGTATTATTCTAGATTCTGAAGCGTTTAATATCAATAAAACATAACGGCTATCGAAGAGAAAAATAGAAAAGATATAAGCCCTGGAACCGATAATGCATACTTTCACTGTTATGCACCTGGAAAATGGAAGTGAATTGAAGATGGCCACAAAAAGTCTGTAGAATAAATGGGGTTCGGGGAAACTGCTTATTTCATTTATTGCACAAATGATTGTAGTTTTCTTTAATCATTAGAGAGGTGCCAATGTCATCCGTATTAGATTTTTTCAGTGATTACTTATACAACTTTTGAGGGAACTGCTGGTAGCAGCAGACGAATCTGGAGTTAAATTGATCCTATTCATTATATTGAGTTTCCGAATTTCGAACATCTATAAATCGAATTTGGAAATGGGTATATTGACTTCTTTAAAATCTTTCCTTCTCAAATTGGTGAAATTATTGAACCCCGACGATATTTTTGATACCTTTCCCTGGAAAAATTTATTTCATAAACTATAATAAATCATTTTCTTGAACTTTGAAGGAGAAGTTGGAAAAACCGTGTCTTTGAAATTGGCATAAAAGTGTGAAATCGATTTAATCTGAGCCTGATTGTGTCAATAGATATGAATTTTGTCATGGTGAATAACTAATTTTTGTTTTCGATGTTCAGAATCAGTTCTTTCGGAGGTATTTGTAGAAGCATTGTTTGACTAAACAATGGTAGAAGACATGTAACTAGGTTGACTTGGGAAAATTGAAGGAAAATGCATCACCAGTTAATTTGGGAATTTTTCTCGGTTCACTAATTAATCAACCATCTGAAGTTACAGAAGGTACAGAATAACAGTCCTTCTACAGTATGAGCATCTACAAAAATACCTACTACCATTGTTTACTTCAGTATCGTCGTGAATTTCGAAACAGTCTTTCTCTGTGTCTCTGTGCATTCGGTCATTGTCATCTTTTTTTACAGAATCTCTGGGAAATTAAAAACGTAAACTTTTAAAGCATTTATAATAGGTCTAATAACCGGGTACTGCACAAGTACGAGCCATGATGAAACTCGTATCGAAGATTTTCAATTCTTGAAATATATAACCTGTTGATTTCCCTAAATATCGATTCTCCAAATAGTATTCCAGAACGAAACGCACTCTAACAACACTTCACAAACATTACGAAAGATTTAAACACTAATTTTCACCTAAAACACTAATAACACAACCGATCAGAGCGAAAAACTGGATAATGCGAACATTTTATTTCGTTTCCCGGCGAAATGATGATGTAAACAAAAGCGTGTATGGACGATCGCATAGCACTCTGTTGTCTATGATATCCCTCCATTGTAGAACTTGCAACATCGCAATTTCGGGCATCCTTCTGGCCTTATAGATTACGTAGGCTACATTTGACTCTAAGGTGGTGTCACAGAAAAGAGAAGTATTAATACTTCTCTATTCTGTGGTGGTGTGGACGACGGACGGGATATAGTGGGTTTGATTTGGTTCCAAGTTCAGAACTATTCGGGACGGTTCGAGTATGCGCAATTGCGATTTTGAGTCTGAAAAATCGCAATCGCGCATACTCGAACCGTCCCGAACAGTCCTGAATTGGTCTGAACCAAAACAAAGCTTAAAGCTTCATTCGGGTTCCAATTTCAGGATCCCCTAGGATTGTTCCCGAACTGCGCAGAACCGATGAGCAGACCTTCCGAGTCCTAGAACTCTCCTAGGACAGTTCAAACTACATGAAAACCCGAACAGAACAACTAAGGACAGAAAGTGGCAGAGGAGAATATTTTTTTTTAATTCAAATCAGCTCAGTGATAGAATGAATTCAATCTGGCGGTAGGAATACAATCGACAAAACGACATCAAACCTCTCGACCAACCAGATGAGTATGAAAAAAAAACTCTTTCCCAGTTTTCATTCCCCAAACAAAATTCTTATATTTGATTTTTTTTTTCACAATACACTTCCTTGTCGAATATCAAAAATAAAAAGATCTATAATTTGATTCAAAACGGAAATTTAGTTATGTTGAAAATTAAAACACAACTTTGAAATTGTCATCGGCATTTTTCTGATTGAAAGAAAAAATATACTTTTATACATTAACGATTAGGTTAGGATGATAGACCAATGGGTAAAAATTAAAAAAACGCACCTAAACTCAAACATTCTAGGATTTCTACCACCGCATGGTCAGATTTTATATTTTGGACAATGCCATTGAAATCCATTATTTGTATATATTAGTTGAGAGTTATGTTTGAGTTTAGGTGCGTTTTTTTAATTTTTACCCATTGGTCTATCATTGACTACCTAATCGTTAATGTATCAAAGTATATTTTTTCTTTCAATCAGAAAAATGCCGATGACAATTTCAAAGTTGTGTTTTAATATTCAACACAATTAAATTTTCGTTTTGAATCGAATTATAGATTTTTTTATTTCTTATTTTCGACAAGGAAGTGTATTGTGAAAAAAAATCGAATATAAGAATTTTGTGGGAATCAAAAATGGGAAACAGTTTTTTTTTCATACTCATCTGGTTGGTCGAGAGATTTGATGTCGTTTTGTTGAATTCATTCTATGACTGAGCTGATTTGAATTTAAAAAAAATATTCTCCTCTGCCACTTTCTGTCCTAAGTTCTGTTCGGGTTTTCATGTAGTTTGAACTGTCCTAGGATAGTTCTAGGACTCGAAAGGTCTGCTCATCGGTTCTGCGCAGTTCGGGAACAATCCTAGGATAGTCCAGAAATTGGAACCCGAATGAAGCTCTAGTCCACACCTAGTATACGTTGGTTCGGAGAACCCAATCCAAGACCGACGAAGTACCTTCTATTCTCAGGCGTGAAGGTGGACTCCCCGTTTCGCAGGATGTTCACAGAACGCTGTGAAGAGAGTCAAGACCTGAGATCGCGTCAGCAATTAACCGTTACCGTACCATAATGAAATTTTGAATGGGTATATCTACGAAATCATTGGGCGGATTTTACTCTTTCACGAATTCGACCCAAATTAAGCCCCAAACCTACCCTACAACTATTAAGTTTGCAAGTCGTTTCTTCGGTATTTCAAAAAAATACAGATTAGATCGAATTGAAATCCAGTACTTTATCGAAAAATGATAGTTCGACTGTTCATGCAGAAATTCATGAAGATAAAAGGATCAGAAGATCACAGAATATCGAATATTTGAAAAAAAAATTTAATTTTTTTTCAAATTGTTCTAATGACACGATTATCAAGAAATTCTGCACAAACTTGTCCATCAGCATCGCCAAACTAGGTGCCAAGTTTCACGATGATCGAAATATTATTTTTTTGAGTTATTTCAGAGAAAATAACGATATCTTGAAAAAACCACGAAATTCGACATATTTTTTTACGAAACCTTCGGAATTTATGATCGTATCGAACTGAAATTTGGTACGATGCTGTGAAATATAAAGTTCTAGGTATGCCCGAAATTTTCTTCGAATGTAATGAACAGTTTCCGAGAAAAAATTTTTTTTAAACTTACTGACAGCACGATCTCAACAAAATTCTGCGAAAATATGCGAGTCCTTATACTCCAACTAACTGCCAAGTTTCAATTCAATCGCTTTAGTAGTTCTCGAATTATCAGGGAAATAACCTAAAGACGTCGAATGGCTTCAACTCCGAAATTATACGATCGATTTTGCCCATTAAGGAACTTAGCCTTCGCATTTTGAAATGCAACCAACCCTGAAATTTTTGAGTCGATAGATTCTTCTGTACGCCCGTAATCGTGCGTAAAGGACGGCCTGGCGGACATAATCGATTTTGACACCGGATTCGTTATCAGTGAGTCCAATCTAGTCGTTTGATACCAATTCGAAAATTACAGACATTTGTATGAAACGATAGCACGCTGTTTCCCTAGAGCATGCGCGTAATTTCCTCAGTTTCTTTATATCAATGTCCCTTCTTTTATATAATGGCCCACCGAAATTTAATTTGTAGGTAGCTGAAACCGAATTTCGGCTTTTTGTATTGGTTAAAGCAAACCAAAACTCCAGTAGATTTGTTTAGTTTTCGAAAGTTTGGTTATGTATAGTCACTTGACTAAAAAAAAATAGTATAACTAACAACACCAAATACTTATTTATTCAAACAATATAACTATAGCATGAAAATATTTGGAAGGTGTGTGGAATGTAATGCAACATTAGAAGTGGTTAAATATATGATGGGAATCGTGTTAACGGATCTCATTTTCTAATTTGTGGAATATCTTTCGTTAACGATTATTGTCACTTTTTTAATTCTCCAACATTAGAATGAAATTGTTCGAGCTTGTATTGAATAGAATATTTCAGGAGCCTCCAACGAAAATCATTATTTTTTTCTTTCTACTGACTTGAGTCACCTGCCCAAGAGTTAATGAAGGACTCACTGATGACGAATCCGGTGTCGAAATCGATTCTGTTCGGCCGACCGGCCGGCCATGGACACGATAACTGTCGTACGGAGGAAGCTAGCAACTTTAATCTTTCAGGGTAGTTCGCGCATCGGAATGCCGCGGTTAAGTTCGTTAATGGGCCAAATCGGCCAAATGGTTTCGGAGTTATAGCCATTTGAAATGGTGAGGTTATTTCCCTGATATTTCAGGAACTACTGTGGTGATCGAATTGAAACAACGCGCAACTTTCAGCAAAATTTTATTGGGATCGTATTGTCACTTAATTCTAAATAAAAAAAATCTTTAAATTTTTTTCGAAAAAATTTTTTTTTTAGAAACAATCAATCATATTCGAAAAAAATTTCGCTCATACCTCAAGCTTCATATTCCACAGCAGTGTACCAAGTTTCAATTCGATACGGTTATCAGTTTCGGAGATATTAAAAAAAATATGTAAAATCTCGTGGTTTTCTATTCAATATCGTTTTTTTTTCGTCATAACTCAGGAAATACTGATTCAATCATAATGGATATACTGAATGACAATTCTGTGATCTTTTAGCGCACATGTTCTAAGGGAATAGCCTGTTATCGTTTCGTCCAAATGTCTGTAATTCTCGAATTTTTCCCCAAAATTGGTCTCAAACGACTAGATTGTACTCCCTGATACTTTCTACGTAGAACTTCCAAACGAGTGTGCTAACTTGGCCATGCGTCCGTACCTATACGGCTCAACTTTAAGTTATTCCGGCGAGGTGTTGGAACCATTAGAATGGTCTGGCAACTGGGAAAATATCTTTTCAAAGAAAAATAAAAAATTCGGCTTCATACTTTAATGACATGTGGATGCTTCATTAGCATACCTTTACCTTTATCACGTTATATCTGCTAATGCCACTAAAATATGATGAAGCTTTCGAAGGTTTGCGAGGTAGTTTCAACCTCTTTGGGAAAGTGTCACGTTTCGTCTCGGCTTAGTTTGGGGGAACTCGTCAGGGCATGCACCAAACTAAGCCGTATACATGCCTACGTGAGCGGACACCCCTTGTGCGGTTCACAAGGGAGTGTACCTGACCGTTAGGGATGAACGTACTTACGATATTTTGGGAGGATCCAACAGGGACAGCGTGCGCGCTAGCGCCCCCTGTTCGTTGACCGATGATGTGGCCAAGCGTTACAGGCAGGTAACGTAAGGTACTTGAGACGCAAGGGTTGGTACTGCGCGCGCGACTTAAGTAAGAGCTGAGAGTGGGCGCTCGCTACAATGAGCTTCATAGTTGGCCGTGGTTCCTGCCTTTGTTGGGTGTTATTGCGGACGAACACTCAGTTTTTATGAAATATCGAAGATCTGGCGGCATGAGGCTCTTTCTTTGTTAGTCCTGCAAAGTAGTGTTCTTTTCTTATTAATAAAATAATTCTTCATTTCATTATCAATCAAGTTATCATTTCGTTATTATAATAATAATCTCTGTTCATAGCTTCTGACAGATCGTCACTTTTTGGTGGCCGCAGACTTAGCCATCAGGACCCAGGCTATGGCGACAAAATCACCTGTCTATTTTTATTTGTTTGAATATGTTCCGCAAGATAGACTAGAGTTTTTTGGAGCCCCTGGTAAGTTTTTAATGTATGTATATTTGAAAATTAATATTGATGGGTTCGCTTTTGAGCTTGAAGTCTCCGAACATATTCTTAGTAGTCTATTACCATTATTAACGTCCAAAGTATAAACTCTATTCACCGCTTTACAAACAAAAACAAGGCCATTGTAGCGCACATGTTTTGAGGAACAGACTTTTTTCGTTTTGACTGAATGTGTCATTTTCGAATAATGCTAAAATCATGTCAAAATCGATTGGTCCATCTGGTGGTTGCCACGATATTTCGAGAACGAAGAGAGTTAGCGACCAGGCACTTTCAGGTTAGGTCGCTCATCAGAAAGCGGCGGTTAGGTTCGTTTATTGGTGGAACAGGCCTAACGGTTTCGGATTTATATTTATTGGAATTCGGAGGAGGTTTTTTCACTTCACTGTTCAGATTGAAACTAGGTTTTTAATTGTAGAAACCCAATTTTGTTGTTTTTTTAGAAACTATTCAGAAGCACCGACATCGAATTCAGTGTTCTATAACAGAAAACCTACCAAGTTTCGTTTTCGTTGTTTTTTCAAGAAATCCAAATCCGATAATTATGAAACTTGGTGACCAGTTAACACATGCTGATGCACAATTTCGATATAAATTTAGTGATGCTCGTGTCATTAGAACAATCAAAAATAATTCAACAATCTTATAACCTATAATTCACAATTTTAATTTTGAGTTTGAAAAAAAAAATTTATGTTACATCAATAGATAAATTTCAACTCGTCTCTATTGTTCTGGAAATATCTGATTTGCAAATAACTACATACAATTGGGGCTTCGATTTTTGGTAATATTTTTTGGAGATACCTAGTGTTTCAATACGAGCCATGAATTTGATGTTTGAATGAGAGCTCATAGTATATCCACATACTGAATGTCGACCCGATCGTGTCTGTATCGTTATAAATATTGGGCCTTTGATCGACTGTAAACACGATCACTTCGCAAAGGTATGACTCGGAGACTGGAAATTTTCTTGGTAGGTTTGGAGCTGACAATTTTTGAATTAAAAAACATATATATATATATATATAGTGAATTGATTGACATTTCCCGGACGAAATTATAATAAGCAATAATATATTGCTCCATTTTTGTGCCTTGATAAAGTTTAATTCCAGCTGCTTCTCATGGAGTGGATAGCAAATTGGTATTCAAATTCCGAACAAATCCTGACAGACTCAAACCTCAAGATGAAAGGATGATGAGACTTTTAACAGAATTCATCGAAATATATGCTAAGACTGGGTAAGTTCAAATATTTATGCCTACATAAATACAAAATCATAACATAGATTACTCGTAGATACCCGAAACAAAAATGATGAAATTACTAGAAAACTAATTGCCCAAAAAATTCTAGAGAACCACTGACGCGAGGTCAGGAGTTTCTACGCGATCGTTCAAATTTGTTGCCAAAGCGGTGATCTATATGTGTGACTCCGTTTGGGACAAAAGTGTGTTTTCAAATATATGTATTTTCGAGCCAATATATTTATAAGTTGCAACAATATATTCATTCCGTGTGCCGATATATTTGTTTTCTGTTCGGATATATTTATTTTTCACGAAACATTTATGAGTTGGTTGTTGCAAATATACAAATTCATGGTATCCAATATGTTTATTAATTCGACATATTCCCAGTTGTCACCAGAGGGCACTCTGGCAGCGTTTAATACAGTTCCGATCATATGGCGACATGGCGTAGCCTCAGTATACAGATATCAAGTAGATATCTTCTTAATGTCGTCATGAGCTCGGAACTGTACAAAATGCTGCAGGAGCGACCTCTAGTGACGGCTTGGGATAGGTCGAATCGAGACCTACGTGAACTAACAGGCCGGAAGGTTAGATGTTGCCGTTGTTGCTAAGGGAGTGTCACGTAGCAGGAAAAAATGAAATTGAGCACCGATGTCATAGTCGCGGTGTGATTTTCGAGATGCTTTTATACTTGATATCACTAGCAAGGAAGGATTAACGCCAAATAAGGCTCACTTCAGTTTTCTCTTTATATCGTTGAGCATATCCATTTCAGTCGTAATCCACTAGAAAACTCCAAATAGTCCATATCGAAGGTAAATTTTTGATTTTGATTACAATTAAACGTTTTTCGCCATTGATAACATAAACAAAGCGAAATGTCAAACTTGGGAAAGGGAAGGGATACTGAAGCTGCACGACCACTTCTGTGGCAGTAGCATCAGTAATTTTCTAGCCTCCAACAGGGTATCGAGAAAGTTGGCGCGAAATCATTGCTAGTAAATTTCAGGAAAATCGGAAAGTCAAAATATAGTGGGCAGTACTGTTCAATAATATCGGAATGCGGGGTGTGATTCCTGATAGTTTGCACACGTGTTCTGAGAAACGGCGTGCTATTGCCTTGTCAAAATGTCTCTTATTTTGGAACTTTGAGCCAAAAATGGTCTCCTACGACTAGGTCAGACCCAATGATGATGAATCCGTAGTCAAAATTTATTCTAACGAGAACACCACAATTGTCGAACGGGGCAACTTGAAAATCTTATCATCAAGAAGTAAAGCTGCGTTTGGTGGGGTCATTGAGGTGAAATGATGACCGCAACTAATTTGAACATTCGTGCAAAAGCTGCCGACTCTTCAGTACTCTTCTAGAAATGTTCCTGGAAGTATTTTTTAGGCCAATTTCAGAAATGAATTATATGTGATTCGATATTTTTTAGGGTAGTTTTCAAGCGAATATCGTCATATGACACATTTTCACAATCATCAAAGAGAATGATAGAAGAAAAATGTGTCTTGGATTACGACTTTCAGTCGAGAGATCAGAAGTTGATGTCACATTTTAGTAGTTGTGAGGTTGACAAATAATAAACAAAAGCAATATATTTCTAATGAGGATTAAACAAGCGAGTTATTCAGAATCGTTGAAAACGGTTATATTTCAATTCCCAATCATGACTCAAAATACGTAATGATAGGACTACTTCTGTTTTCGGATTTGGATCAGTCAGGAAAAACTTTAAAATTTGTCATCCGTTTTTTACTAGATCCTCTAGTTGTCAAGATGTAATGTATTCAATACTAAAGAAAAAATACTGCTGGAATCAAACTCTCCCTTGCTTCTTTCCATTCACTGACTAGGTACCTGATTAAAATTCCGTGTGACCATCAGATCAACTATCGCGATTGTCATCTAAAATAAAATAACAGATACATATTACACAATAAATGACTCTAGACAACGACTTATGCCCACCCTCCTACAGGTTGCACTATACGATGCTAACGTATGTGCTAATTCAGTTGTCCTTTGGAAATTAATATGAATGATATTTAAGAAACATTCTTGGACATCTGGCATCCTCTTCTGGATACAGACGAATTGGACATCTAACAAATGAATAATGGCTCAAGAACGGATTTTTTTTGGTTCGAGATGATCTTGTTTCACTTTTTAAAACAGTTATACTTTCCATTGAATTGAGCTAAGATTATTTAATCGTCATGTGATAACTCAATCTGGTATTAATGTGCCAACTTCTTGTTTTTCATGAGTCATGTTCTGTTCGATTTTGAGGTTATCTGTAATATGCATGCATTTTTGAAAATTCTATTTGTCCCAGAATGTGGTACCATACTCATCATTGTAATTCTGATTACTCAACTTCTACCTCACAAGGAACCGTAGTAAACAATGAAATAATACTCATTATTCTTCTTATCTTCATTGAGCCATTTTTCGAATCAACTTAACTTCATATCTTGAAAAACTTAGTTTATCAGAAAAAGTGAAAATAACTATTGAACTTTTTCCAGAATACCTAAAATAGGAAACGTGACATGGATTCCAATTACACCAAACCAACCAAAGCTGAACGTACTCTCCATTAAATCTCCAGACAACATAAAGATGATTAAATTGGATGAGATTGCACCTCGCAAAATTTGGGATCGCTTACCTATCAAGGAAAACAATCATTTGTACTAGATCATACCAAATAAATTAATAATTGATAATGTAACTCAAAAATTTTAAACAATAAAGAGTTTTATCGATATTTAGTTTTATACTTCTTTTTGCGCGCATGTTCTAGGGAAACAGCCTGCTATAGTTTCGTCCAAATGTCTGTAATTTTCGATGATAGAGCCTAAAATGGTCTCAAACGACTAGGTTGGACTCACTGATGAATCCGGTGTCAAAATCGATTCTGTCCGGCCGACCGGCCGTGGACACGATAACTGTCGAACGGAGTGAGCTAGCAACTTGAAACTTTCAGGGTAGGTAGCGCATTGGAATGCCGAAGTTCGTTAATAGGCCGAATCAGTCGAATTGTTTCGGGGTTATAGCCACTTGAAATTTTGAAGTTATTCCTTTTTTATTTCAGAAACTACTTGAGCGATTGAATTCAAACTTGGCAATTAGGTGGAGTATAACAACGCGCAAATTTTGTCAGGATCATATTGTTAGTGGATTTTAAAAAGATTTCAAGATTTTTGTCCAAAAAAATTTTTTTTTAGAAAACTGTTTATCATACCCAGAAAAAAATTCCACTCGGACTTTAAACTTCATGATTCACAGTAGTGTACCAAATTTCACTTCGATATGATTACAGGTTTCGGAGTTATCGGGAAAAAAATATGTCAAATTTCGAGGTTTTCTTCTCGATATCGTTGGTTTTTTCGGTATAACTCGAAAAATACTGATTCAATCCTGATAAAACTTCGCAGCTAGTTTGCAGATGCCGAAAGACAACTATATGCAAATGCAATTAGTAATATATAATATATATATATATATATATATATACGACCCACCCCTCTGCGTTTTGATGAAAAATTTTTTTAAGTCCCAAATAATTTTTTTTTTTCGAAAATCGTCGACCTTGTTATCGTTTCCTATTAAATCGAGGTCGTAGATCACGAATATGTCATTAGAAATCGTCCAGTGACAACCGTTCAGAAATTATGGCGGAAATTGTGAAAAAATTACGAAATTTGGGTCAACTTTGAGACGTCGTGCCGACCAAAATAATGAAGCTGGGTGATGTCGAATTTTTTTACGTGCAGTTCGATCCTTTATCTATGCAATAAAACAGATCTCATCGTCCTACTCTCATCGAGTCGGTAATAATGATTTTTTGAAAAAAGGTCCAAAATTTTGGAACATCAAGGACCTCTCACGTCCAGTACGATTTTTTTAAAAAATATCTGACCTTATATTCTTGTTCTACGCCCTCGAATTAGTAAGTGTGCCAAATTTCACGGCGATAGGAGTCGGAAAATTATTTTTCGAAAATTGAGAATTATTAAGGCTAACCCCTTAGAATTTTACCAAAAATCGAAAGTTCTTTGATCGACCTGAAATTTGAAACATATACTAATTCTAGGGCGTAGATAAAGAAAATCCAATCAGAATGTTAGTGGAGAGTCTGGATCGATTTTTATGGCCAGAAGAAAATCGAAAAAATTGGACCTTTTTTAAAAAAATCATAATTTTTCAACTAGAGGACTTTCTTCTATAAAATAAGTGGCTACGTACTCACAAAGGACCCAGATATGACCAAAAAAATTCGATATTGTCCAGCTTCACGCGTTTGATCTGTACGACGGCCCAAAGTTGACCCAAATTTCGAAAATTTCTCACCAAATCCGGAACATTTTCCAAACCGAATCAGTTACGCAAAATCTAATTACAGATTCGTAATCTACGTGTTCGAATCCATAATATATGATGTGCATATTGTCATAGCTTCAAAAATAAAATTTCGCACGGAATCATTGGGTGTATTTTACCCATTCACGAATTCGACCGTAAACACAACTTCCGGAAGAAACGTCTTAGAAACTCGATATTTGTAGAGAAGGTTTGGACCTTAATTACGAAGGTCGAATTCGTGAATGGGTAAAATCCGCCTAATGATTCCGCAGATATATCCATTAAAAATTTTATTTTTCCAATATTTCCCAAATCACAGATTAGATCGAATTGGAATTCAGTAATTTATCGAAAAAAAATCTAGAAAAGCACTGCCGTGAAGGCTGCAGCTTTCGCGAGCAAGTTCAAATTCGTTGCCGAAGCGGTCATCTCATGGGCATAATTAATCTCATTCGATTTTGACGTTTTCGAACAACAATACACACACCCCTTAAGAACACGGGGGAGATAACGTAGATCCACTTTCTAACTAACATTTTTTCATATGTAACTAACATGACACAAGGACTAATATTCGTCAATTAGTCAACAAATATTCCACCATGATCTGGGCTAATCATCCAAAGCCCCAACACAGAAGAAGCGTTGTCCAAAAGAATTCAGTTACTGCCGTTTCTCGGTTTTAACGAGAATAATATTGACCTAGCTTGCCTTAGAAACTCTAGAGAATAATATAGCTTCCTCTCAGGAGTATCTTCTGAACAATAACCTTCGAGTGCGAACACCTAGTGTGATGTTAACCCCTTAGAATTTTACCAAAAATCGAAAGTTCTTTGATCGACCTGAAATTTGAAACATATACTAATTCTAGGGCGTAGATAAAGAAAATCCAATCAGAATGTTAGTGGAGAGTCTGGATCGATTTTTATGGCCAGAAGAAAATCGAAAAAATTGGACCTTTTTTAAAAAAATCATAATTTTTCAACTAGAGGACTTTCTTCTATAAAATAAGTGGCTACGTACTCACAAAGGACCCAGATATGACCAAAAAAATTCGATATTGTCCAGCTTCACGCGTTTGATCTGTACGACGGCCCAAAGTTGACCCAAATTTCGAAAATTTCTCACCAAATCCGGAACATTTTCCAAACCGAATCAGTTACGCAAAATCTAATTACAGATTCGTAATCTACGTGTTCGAATCCATAATATATGATGTGCATATTGTCATAGCTTCAAAAATAAAATTTCGCACGGAATCATTGGGTGTATTTTACCCATTCACGAATTCGACCGTAAACACAACTTCCGGAAGAAACGTCTTAGAAACTCGATATTTGTAGAGAAGGTTTGGACCTTAATTACGAAGGTCGAATTCGTGAATGGGTAAAATCCGCCTAATGATTCCGCAGATATATCCATTAAAAATTTTATTTTTCCAATATTTCCCAAATCACAGATTAGATCGAAATGGAATTCAGTAATTTATCGAAAAAAAATCTAGAAAAGCACTGCCGTGAAGGCTGCAGCTTTCGCGAGCAAGTTCAAATTCGTTGCCGAAGCGGTCATCTCATGGGCATAATTAATCTCATTCGATTTTGACGTTTTCGAACAACAATACACACACCCCTTAAGAACACGGGGGAGATAACGTAGATCCACTTTCTAACTAACATTTTTTCATATGTAACTAACATGACACAAGGACTAATATTCGTCAATTAGTCAACAAATATTCCACCATGATCTGGGCTAATCATCCAAAGCCCCAACACAGAAGAAGCGTTGTCCAAAAGAATTCAGTTACTGCCGTTTCTCGGTTTTAACGAGAATAATATTGACCTAGCTTGCCTTAGAAACTCTAGAGAATAATATAGCTTCCTCTCAGGAGTATCTTCTGAACAATAACCTTCGAGTGCGAACACCTAGTGTGATGTTAATCCAGATCGCTGTATTTGCGATAATGCTGTTTTCACAGCTCCATCACGACGAGAAAACAGTCCGTTCGTGTGGTTTTCCCACAAGACGGTTACGTCCTACATCGATCAAAACGAGGAATGGTTCATGCCTAGAGAGATCAACAGAAGTCAATAGAACATGAATTGCTATCAGTGGCTTTTATTTTATTTACCGTTTATAGCTGAGGATTTCTAATACAGATGTTTGAAAATTATTCATCACCTCTGGATGGATTTGATCGAAATAAGATCTTGAAAACAGGTGAAAAATGAACTTCATTAGGATGAGATCTTTTGAAATTATTGTGACAAGCAGTTGTCTCTTAAATACTCCTAGGTATTTCAAAATTTTACGATTAAAGTAGTGGAAACCCCTTAGTGATGAGAGGAAACCCATTATTTAAATCCAACTGTGATGTTAAAATCATTATTGGAGGTACTGTATTTCAATTATGAATTGAAGCTTCAAGATACTCGTGTCCATATAGTAAGTTTATGTCAATATGTTTTCATAAAAAACATTCTCTGAATTCCTATCGAATAGTATCAGATCTCCATCTTGGCCAGCCATTCAGAATATACAGAATATTTATGAATAACGGTTGGGTTCAGAAAGTTTTTTGCCGCTCCCAATCAAATGGTCTCGAAGTATATCATATCATTAGATCAAGAGATTGTGCTTGTCATTCACAACTCGTAGATATTGACAACGCTGTAATCTAATTGGTGTCCCTAGAGTCCATATCTCCCCCATTACATATACATATACTTACAAACAGGGAGAGTCGTTAAACTGTATATTAATTTCAACCATATAGATTTCCTCATCGAAGGAAATGAAAATGGGTGGTTCAACTCGTTTATTTTGACGTTTCTGAAAAAATCGTTAGTAGATATCAATCTGCAACCAGTGAGGTATTTCGTAGTTTTCACTGAAAATTCAGCTTGACATTCACCCAAGGCTTGCTAACTGTTACCACACGAAGGAGTTGATCTAAGGAATGAATAAAAAACTTCACGGCAGTGCTTTTTGGATTTTTTTTTTGATAAATTACTGGATTTCAATTCGATCTAATCTGTATTTTTGGAAATATTGAAAAAATTAAATTTTGAATGGGTATATCTACGGAATCATTGGGCGGATTTTACCCATTCAGCCTAACGGCCGACTGCGTAAACACAATAACTTCCAAAAGAAACAACTTAGAAACTCCATATTTGTAGAGAAGGTTTGGTTCTTAATTACGAAGGCCGAATACGTGAATGGGTAAAATCCACCAAATTATCCCGCAGATATACCCATTCAAAATTTTATTTTTCCAATATTTCCAAAAATACAGATAAAGCTCGAAGTGTGAGAGGAATTTTTCAGATATGATGAATGGTTTCCGAAAAAAAATTTCTCGGAAAAATAATTGGAAAAAATTTTTTTTCACATTTACTGACAATATGATCCTGACGAAATTCGGCTCAAAGTTGCGCGTCGTTATACTCCATCTAACTGCTAAGTTCGAATCCAACCGCTCGAGTAGTTTCTGAAATAAAAAATAAATAACTTCAAAATTTCAAGTGCCTATAACTCCGAAACTACTCGACCGATTCGACCCATTAACGAACTCAACCGCGGCATTCTGAGTTTCAAGTTGCTAGCTTGCTTCTGTCGACAGTTATCGTGTCGTCGGACGGCCGGCCGGCTGGCCGGACAGAATCGATTTTGACACCGGATTCGTCATCAGAGTGAGTCTAACCTAGTCGATTGAGACCATTTTCGGATCAATCATCGAAAATTACAGATATTTGGACAAAACGATAGCACCCTGTTCCCCTAGAACATGCGCGCAATAAAATGAACGCAGTGTGCTCAACATATGTGCTATTTTGACACCGTATGAAAACTCGCCTTGCTGGTAGACAACCCGTAATATCGTGAAAATACTGAACAAAATTTATTGTCTGCTTCAACCTTTGTTTCGCGAAACATGATCCGGAACCTAACAAATCAAAATAATAAGGTTTCAAACGACATGCATGAAAAATTCCCCGCTCTTTTCCGGAATCCGAAAATTCCAAAATGTATGTCACCGCTGAAACACGTTTTTTTATGTGATAAGGTCCCTTAAAAAGGAGCAACAATTTTTTGGTCTCAGATTTCATGTCAGATGATGCATGTAAGAGAACCAAATCGTCAACTTTGAACTCGACAAATGGGCGACTTTTATAACGAGCTCGCCGACAAGTAGCTGCACTCATCAGACGTTTTCCAGCAAGAACTAATTTTGCTCTAGAAGAAATATCCTGTATTAACTCACCCTGTAGAGGAGGGGGAGTAAGCCACCTTTAGAGAATTGTAATTCGATCGGTGTGAAACCAGTTGTTTCATGAACTATACGGAATTAAAAAATAGTTCGACGTTTGATAATTCCACAGCCAACTGACTGATGTACATGACAAAAAGTCCGCAATACTCGTCCCAATTGTCTCATCACTCTTTCTGATGGGTTCGCTTGTGGTCGTCGAACCGAATAATGCATTGTTTTTATTCCAAGTCCCTCAAAGGCTTTTTTCCATTTTGAGTAAGAGAACTGGGTACCTTGATCACTCAATATCCTTTTAATAGGACCAAACAGTGATAAATATTGTTTAAGGACCCTATCAAATATCGTTCTGTTGGTAGCCTTGATCGAGGGATATACAGGGTGATTCCGGAGGAAACCGTCAGATTTTAGGATAAGTTACAGAAGTAATTTTAAAATGTTCGTTATGACCTTTGTTGGCGTGTGTTCTCTAATGTATTTCGATTTTTCATTTACACTTTCATTCATTGTTTTTTGAAGCTTTGAATGCTTATATATTATTTTGAGAATAAAATATTCTATTCGATTCCTTTTTGTTTTCTTCATACCCTAATTATCGTATATTAATACGTTTGTGAGTTCTCTTCACTACCTCATAAGATACATGGGAGATTATAGTAATTTCTTCACACATATTGTTTGATATACCTAAGAATCTAATGATCGTTCTCAAAAGAAATAGAATAAATACTATCATCCATGAAAAGTATGTAGTCATTGAAAAAAAAATTGAAAAGGGCGCATTTCGATAACTTGCCACGGGCGCTGAAATCCTAGATCCGGCTCTGCTTCCAGTTGAATCGAAAGTAATAAACACACAGTCGATGGGAAACAATCTGTAGTATCAATGTCGAAAATCCGATATTTTGAAAAATAAAGATTTTTGGGGGGGTGAACATAATTCCTGGCACATCATGTAGCACCTAGGTATAAGTGGGAATACAAGAGTTTTCCGACTTTCATGTGTCAAATTTTGATTCATATATTCACTTAGCTTTTCACTCAGTGCTTATCTGAAGAATTCTACTTCTACAGAATACTTGAATATTTTGAACGGTTTAACGATTAATGTAAAATGCTGGAATTCTCTTAGGCATACATTGGAAATAATTATTCATGAACATGTTTATAAATACGTTCATGAAAAATTCAGGAAGAAATTCCTTATAAACCTCACAAGAAAATGAGTATAGACGTGAAGAAGTCGATGTTTAACCATTTGTTCAATATATTCTTCGTATTTCTTCTAGGTAAGATAATACTCGATATTTCTCATAACCAAGGTTTTTCATGGAAAACGTTTCTGAAATCTTTTATTTGAAAGTCACAAGGATTCATGACCCAAGCAAAATGTATTTTCGATGTGCAACTGGTTTCATTGGAAATTGAAAAGTTTTAAAGGCACTAATCATTTTTTTTTTGTTGGTTGTCTATTTCTCAAACCTGCCTAATGGATTTCGTTGAGCTCGTATTTCGTCAAAATCTTCGTGATTTCACATTATAAAGGTGATGAGAACATTGTCATTCAATTCATTATTTCCAATAGTTATCTCATAAGCAAGATAACTT
The DNA here is from genome assembly GCA_958510865.1 of Myrrha octodecimguttata. NCBI lineage: Eukaryota > Metazoa > Arthropoda > Insecta > Coleoptera > Coccinellidae > Myrrha > Myrrha octodecimguttata. The sequence goes on along the minus strand of OY294059.1, from coordinate 74,154,840 downwards.
CGAAATAAAAGCAGACTGGTCTATATGTTAATAAAACAGTGTGTAACTAATCTCTAATCCACTTACACTTTCTGCGTCTTAACGCACGTTTCGTTTGACGCAAAAAGTGTAAGTGGATTAGAGAGTAGTTACACACTGTTACCAGTACTTTTTATGAGTATTCTATCCACAGTGAACTCAAATAGTTATTTTGGTATATATGTATTTCGGGTGAATTTCATCGCGAACGTGTCCTCCTCGAAAATGTAGTTGAGAGCAATCAATACCTCGAATAAAACAGGGTGTCTTTTGGTGGCCAGAGTTCGTTTTTTCAAAGAAAATTTTTGGTGCAAATGGTTGAAAAAGAATTGTAAGAATGCGCAATGTTGCCACATTTTTATATTCAAGAATTTTCGGGAAAATGAATGCAGTGCAAAATGGAAAAATAACTAACATTGCGCATTCGCATTGAAAAATTAAGTACATTTTCAAAAAATAATCACTGAAGCCTGCAGAACGACACCCCGTTTTCTCCTAAATTTCACGCATTTCCGTAATTTCTCGCGTTTCTTGGCAAACGTTAAATTAGGCAGACACAGGAAAATAATATTGACCTTGAGATATTAACGAGGTTTAATGAAACTTGAATGTGGCTGTGATGCCGAGCCGTAATTTACCAATAAGTGGTAATTATTCCTCTTAATTCAGTACTGCCGACCTGCAAAGCCGATGTTTCGTTTTTAATGGCGCAGACTGTATATGCAGTTAACACTTTGCGAGATAGTTTTAAGGGTCGAAAAAGTCGGCGCAGGGCGAGAGCTTTAAAGAAACTTTACATATCCGATTGAAGGGCTGCATTGTCAATCAACATTAAATGATGTCAAACAACGTAAGGAATGGCTCTTAGAAAGAAAAGTGCTCCTGTTCTAGGCGAGTCAAGATCCGCCGAAAAAAATTTTTTGGTTCATTGTTTACGAAGATACAGGCTGTTTTTTATGTTTGGTATAAAACTTTGATTTGCGATATTTCTAAAGTTAGTTTGTTTGCTAGTAATATTCCTCTGTTAGTGCTTGTCAATATGCAATTCTGGATTAATTCAAATCCAGGGCCGAGCTGGAAAAATTGTGATTTACAGTTTTTTTTGAAAAATTTCATTTTCTGACCGTTTTTTGGAAAAACAATTATTGGAGTCGAAAAGCCAATGAAAAATGCTACAATAATCGCTCTTCAATTTGGATGGCACACATAAACTGTTCCAACCCAAAAAATTGGCAAAGAGGAGTTGGTGAGAAAATTTTCATTTTCGACCGGACATGAGTCAATGGCGAGTAACGAAAAAAATTTTTTTTTTCATTTGATTCGAAAATACAGGATGTTTCGAATGTTCATTATAAAACTTTGACACGCGATATTTCAGAAACGCTGGAAGTTATTTTTTTGGAATTTGCTTATAATATTTCTCTGTTAGAACTTGTCAATATGCCATTCCGGGTAAATTTGAATCCAGGGCCGGGCTCCAAAAATTAGGATATCCTTTTATTTGTTGGAAAAGTTCATTTTCTGACCGCTTTTTGAAAAACTATTATTTGATTCGAAAAGCCAAGAAAAAATGCTACGATAGACGCTCTTCAATTTGGATCGCACACAAAAACTGTTTCAATAAAAAAATTGACAAAACACCCTTTATCTTCGTATCGAATGAACAAAAAAATTTTTTTTCCTGGATCTCGGTTCGCCTCGAAGTCCTTATCCACCATTGACGTATGTACGGTCAAAAATGCCCACCTTTTCACAAATTTTTCTTTGCTAATTTTTTTGGTTGGAACAGTTTAGATGTGTCATCCCGATTGAAAAGCGACTATGGTAGCATTTTTCCTTGGCTTTTCGAATCTAATAATAATTATTCGAAAAAACGATCATGAATTTTGTCAACAAATAAATGTAGATCACAATTTTTTCAGCCCAGCCCTGGATTTGAATTAATGCAGAATTGCATATTGACAAAGGAATATTTTTAGCAAATTACAACAAAAAAAGCTCAAGCGTTTCAGAACTATCGCTGATCAAAGTTTCATAACAAACATACAAAACAGCCTCTATCTTCGTAACCAATGCACAAAAAATTTTTTTTCAGCCGATCTTGACTCGCCTTTATGTCCTCAATCCGCCATTGACGTAAGGTCACTCATGACTCACCCTGTATATGTTTCCCTGTGTTATGTTAGTGAATTATGTGCTCAATTACAGATCATTTTCAATTCGCCCTCGAATTCAAACTGAAATCAACTAATTAATCGGCCTTTACTGTTTCGAGAAATCGACCATAAGAGAATGAGAATCCTCGTTTATTTAAATTTTGGAACCTTAGAGAAACTATCCGAATGCTCAAGAACAGGCAGGAATCTGTTCATTCGATGATGGCGTGAAAGGCAAAAAATTATAATTTGATTTTTTTTGAAGGCTCATGAAAAAACTTAAGAAAGATTGGAAATTTATTTGCATACCATCGATATTGAGTCCTTGATGAAACGGGAATGACGTGCAATGATAACAAATTACTGAATATTTATAAGGACTTTCTCTGAATATTCATCAAAATATTCTTGTGGGAATTATATGCATCATTATTATTGCTAGAAAGCTATATTTTTTAAGGCTGACCATTGATTTGAGGAGTTCAATGACTTTTCTCCTGGTGGTTTTCTTGAGGAAGAAATAGTTTCGAACTATCTGATTTCTGAATGAAATATCCTTCAAAAATATTCATACCGTCAGCTTCACAAAACTTTTGACTTACGATCAACTCGTTGATTTAGGTTCGCATTCGATGGTTGGGTTGAAAATGAACTGAAATCGAGCACAGAATTCACTGTTGACTGACAATCAAGCCCTTGATCGGGCAATCAAAGTTTTGTGAAACCGGCCGATAATCTCTCATATTTTTTCAAGTGAGTGAATTCATCCCAAAGTTCCCGTTTGAATGCGTTGACTATATCCAAAACCATTATCATCGATGAGTACGAACGGTCATAAGTACCACTGCAAAAAATTGAAAATCTGCTAATTTTCAAGCATGTCATGTTGGAAAATTTTGGATTTGAACCTTCTGATTAAGGCCGATCGTAAAACACAATAACTTCAGGAAGAAACGACATAGAAACTCGATATTTGTAGAGTAGGTTTGGACCTCAAATTACAAGGTTGAATTCGGGAATGAGTGAAATCCACCTAGTGATTCAGCCGTTATACGTATCAAAAATTTTATTTTCCCAACATTTCCAAAATACAGATTGGATCGAATTGAAATCTAGCACTTAATTGAAAAATGAAAGCTTTAAGGTTCATTCATGAGAATCATGTGAAAAAATGAAGGCCAAATATTTCTATCAGGAAAAAAAGATACGTTCAGCGGGGTCAAGGCGTGAAAAGATAACCAAACAATTCGATCGATTCACCCAAATTTTATGACTTTCACTTAAGTGATTTTCTTTCTTGATCTATTTCTTCATACTCTGGTTTGGAATGGATGGCCCATGATTATTTCCTTCTAGATTTTGCAATGTTTGCATTAATGCGACGAGATAAAAAATATTTTCACAACTTTTATTCAATTCCAAACCGACGTGATACGATCGTTCAAACTCCAGAAAACACAAAGAGAAAGAATGCTCGATGGTTGTCATCATTTTTCGGAGATTCAGCGGAATTGGTCTAGCCTACCACGTTCGATGCCGTAACTAAGAGAAAGAGAGATTCATTTTTGAGAAAGAATATTATAGAGATAGATAGGTGGATGGAATTCGAAACTGATAAATAGAGAAGAGTTTCCAATTGAACAAACCTCCTCAATTTGCTACCATTATATCCAAGAAGCCCGTGAAAAATTGTGTTTCAGATAAGCAGACCGATTCAGATAAAATTTCATGATAATTATACAGGGTGAATCTTTAAGTTGTACATTAATTTCAACCATAGATTCCTCTCATCAAATAGATAAATTTATTTTTTCAGCTTCGATATGTAACTTCGAATGAGATGAATTTTGGTGTGAAGTTTTTTTCTATAACTATGACACATATTCTTCAGTAATCACTTTCATCCTACTCGAGTTATAGACTCGCCGATTCATGAAACTATACGAAATTAGCATGAAGAATACAGATGAAGTTTATCTTATGTCATCATAAGAATCTTCAATCATTTTAAAATATTTGATTATTCCTTATAGTTTCTCCTTAAACACACCGTTTTGCAGATATTCAACGTTGAATGTTAAAAAGCGGATAAAAATTCGAGAATTTCCTTATATTTATGGATCCGCTCCTGATCTAGTGGAAGAAATAAATCAAGCTGGTTTCACGTTCATCAGGACAATAGAATACACAGAAATATACATTCATTTCGCATAGAACAAATATTAGGTATATGCATAGATACAAAATTAAGTTATAATTTCTATGGGTATATTCTATTTCCTGAACACACCACAGACAGAGTATAATTATGGAGTTTTCAATATGAGAATGGAATTGTGTATAATCTTATGGTGGAATGAAATTGGAGAACATCAAGTTGAAGATCGGTGTTTCAAGTTCAGTGTAGTGAAATGTTTTCTTTGCGATAATATCGTAAAAAGCACCAAACATAAGAATTAAGTGAGTAAATGAGTTTTTCAATCTTGTTCCTTCGAATTTCAAAACTTGGATTGCTTAATCTCCAAAAGAGATTACCGTAAGTGACATATGTGAAGAACTTGCAGACAAAGCACAGGAGTGTATTAGCACATTGAGAAATATTTAAATGCTTATAACTTTTTACCTGAGCCGAATCTGGAAAAATGGCATATAAAAAAACTGTTTTATTTGATTAGAGGAATCTTAGGTTAAAATTAATGTACATCTTAAAGACTCACCCTGTATAGTCAAAACCGCCAAATGAACAAGGAGTTCTATAAGTTATCCTGAAGCTATATCCGAATTTTTTCAGGTGGTTGTATTGAAATATCTTCTGGGAATACAGTGAAATTGAAACAAGGATCGGTTCAGGGATATCATAAGAAATCTTATGGAGGACGTACTTTTTCTGCTTTCGAAGGCATTCCATATGCTGTACCACCAATTGGAGCTTTAAGATTCAAGGTAAGGTACTCCAGATATCAAGTTTGATCTCGGAAGATCAAGATAAGACTGGTAAAAGACTGCGATCCAAAATGTCCAGTGTACGTGTACAATGCATTCAAAACCTACCTCGGTTGCCTACCGGTTCGAATCCCAGCGAGGGTATGAATGTTGTGAACGTTGGGTTTATTGTGTGTTCGTAGTGTCTAGAATAAAAATTGTATAACGTACAGTATGAATAGTATGAATGATATATGTAGATCGCAAGATTAAAAATTACTTAGAGACTGGTCGCAATAATCTAATAGGTTAATCCATAGCTGAACGAATGAATGAATGCATGCATTCAAAATTTAATAAAAATTGTCCTTGTGTTCATGTTAGTTCAGTATTACTGGAGCCTTTTCTTCTCCATGACCATATGTCCATTGAATTTTGAATATCATTTAATAGCATTCTCCTGTACAAATTGCTGACCCAATTTCTTTCAAAATGAGTACTATAGAAGGGAAATATTTTTCATACCGATATTTCAATTATGTCAATGTATCATATGTTTCGCATATCAAATTGATTTTTCAAGTTGCTAGAATTCCGTTTCGTGAATATAAAAGGTTTAGTTACTTCCGGAAAAAAACACATTCGAAGCCATTTCCTTAGAAAACTTTGCATGAACCTTCACGCCGTTATTTTTCGAGTGCAGAATTTCGATTCGATAACATCTGTATTCTTCGTAATATTAAGAAAATGGAATTTTGAATGCATATATCTACGAAATCATTCAGATTTTTCACGAAAACGACCTTCTCAATTAACCCCCTAACCTACTAAAAAAAATATCGAGTCTCTAAGTCGTATTTCCGGATATTGTTGTGTTTAAAGTTGACCAAACTGTCAACCGGAAAATTAAAATCCATTAAGAGACTGGATATTTGTTGAACCTATTCAATTACAAAAGCCGAATTCGCGATATGGTGAAATCATCCAATGATTCCTCATATAAACATCTAGATTTTGTTTTGTTACTTTTACTTATTAGGTTGTTGGGCGAAAAATTGCTTATTGGTATTATACAACTATCAACGAAGTTTAATAAATCTTATCGCGTCAGTTTTTCTTGAGTTATTGAGAAAATTACTCTACATATTTCGAATATTTCGAAGAGCCACGAAATTCGACATATTTATTCTCTAATATCTCCTGAATTGAATATCAGATCAAACTGCATTCTAAATTTGTACTCTTGCTGAATTTTGACTTGAACATTTGTGCCAAATGTACTTGAAGTCTAAGTAATGGTTTCCGAAAAACTAATTTCTTTCAAGAATTAGTCGTAAAATCTCCGATAAAAAAAGTGTTCACATTTTTGCGCGCATGTTCTAGGGGAACAGAGTGCTATCGTTTTGTCCAAATGTTTGTAATTCTCGAATTTTTTTTCGAAATTGGTCTCCAACGACTAGATTGGACTCAATGATGACGAATCCGGTGTCAAAATCGATTCTGTCCGGCCAGTTCGACAACTGTCGAACGGGGCCAGCTAGAGACTTGAAACTTGTAGGGTAGTTCGCGCATCGAAATGCCGCGGTTGAGTTCGTTAATGGGCCAAATCGGCCGAATAGTTTCGGAGTTATAGCCATTCGAAATTTTGATGTTGATTTCCTCATATTTCAGAAACTACTGAAGCGATTGGATTGAAACTCGGCAGTTAGTTGGAGCATAACACGCGCAACTTTAGGCAAAATTCCGTTGAAATCGTATGGTAACTCAATATAATTGATGATAAGATTTTCGGTCTCCGAAGTTTGGGAAACTTCTAAAAAAAACTTGATATTCGTGAATATTAGCGAATCTTTTCGGAAGTTGAAGGTCAAATTGTTGTCAGTTTTCAAAAAGCACCGGTCGTCTACTGCACGTCGGACAACACACGAGAGGTCTTGTGCAGGAGTATATTGAGATATTGAAAGAAAAATATATTTTTCGCAACGTATATATTCACGATTTTTTTGGCATAGACATTATTCTTGCGATTTATTGGGTAAAAACTAAAATTTTTGTTCTTCCTCAATCTATCCACATATATTTGTATTTTATATCTGTAATATGAAAAATAAAAGCTGATAGAACAACTCCTCCTCTGAAAGTTTTTCTTCAGGTCCTCCTGTGATTGAGAGAAATTATCAAATCAGGAAATCTTGATATTCTTTCCACGTAAAACAGCTGTGCAACTGAATTTGCATAAAACTCATCTCATCTAATCGGGATGAAATTGGGTTTGTAGTTGAACAGTCTCAAAAAGAAGGATTATTCATAGGAAAATTCGGAAAAATTTTTATTTTTTCTTGAAAATTTTCATATTTCATTTACATTTCACTGAAATCTCCAGATCGCCATTCCATAACCGAGTAGTTTGATTCAGCCCAATCAGATTTCCTGATTCTCCTAAGGAACAATTCAATAGGAAAAATTTGGAAATTCAGTTTATAAATTCATATATTTCAGAAACCATATCTAAGATTCCGTAGAAATTTTACAATAATCGACACCAAAGACTTGAAGACTCTTTTTCAGTCCAATCAGATATGTATTTCTTGAATTAACCTGAACATAAGATCTAGAGTTTAGAATATTTGTTTGCATCAACCCTTCGCGACATCTACTGGTTTCCTACAGTGACTTTATACAGGACAGTGGCGTCAATAGAGCGTCAATCGACGTACTACAATCGTCTGTAATGCTTCCTGATATTGAAACTTGGCAATTAGTTGGAGCACAATGACACGCAACTTCTTGAAAATTTTGTTGAGAGCTTACTATCAGTAAGTTTGAAAAAAAAATTCTTTCAGAATTTTTTGAGAAAAAATCTCAATAGCGGAAGAGTTCACCATAGCTCATACCTTTAGCTCCATATTTCATAGCAGTGTATCACATTTCAGTTCGATACGTTCATAATATATGTCACATTTCGAGCATATTTCCTCTTTGTCATGTTTTTTTCGGGAATAACTCAAAAAATACGAACTCAATCATTGTGAAACTTGTAACTTGGAAGTTTTGCGTACCAATAAAATAGGAAAGCGAGATAGCGTATCTTGTCCAGAATCAGTGGCTGACTACAATAGATATATGGGCGGAGTACACACGCGTGTGAAGTTGGCCCAGCACTTTTCGATTTTCTAAACAAAATTTTGTCCTGAATTGTGCTAGGTTTGTGCTGCTTCGTGCCGTCAATTTTTTTTTATTTGGTACGGTTCTCCAGATGTGGCACAAAATGTATAAAGTAGGCCAGCCTAGCACATTTCGAAAAAGTGGATCTTGATTGCTGTTATAGGTTGTGCTATACAGATACTGAGTTGTGCTGTTCTCATTTTTCGAAAAAACAAAAACTAAAAAAAAGTGAGCCCAGCACTTTTGTTTTTCTTTTCAAAAATGGGTGAAAAGTTTGTGGTACATTTGTGCTGACTTGTACTGTGAATATGTTCACTATATTTTGTCGGATTTTTCGACAAATCGCGAAATTGAAAAAAAAGTTTGCCCGGCACATTCGTTTTTTTGTGATAAAAATATATATAAAAATCGTCTTCTATGCGGGCTAACTTGTACGTTGAAATTTTCACGAAAAATTTCATTTTCGTCACAAAAAACCGAATGTCCTGGGCAAACGTTTTTTTCGATTTCGCGATTTGTCGAAGAATCCGACAGAATATCGTGAAAATATTCACGACAAAAGTCAGCACAAATGAAGCCAAAACTTTTTCATTCATTTTTGAGGAGAAAAATCGAAGTGCTGATTTTTCGAAAAATGAGAGAGACTTTCGAAAAAATTTGAACACCACAACTCAGTATATGTATAGCACAATCGATAACAGAAATCGATATCCACTTTTCCGAAATATGCTGGGCTGGCCTTCTTTATAAATTTTATGCAATATCTGGAAAACCACACAAAGCAGCACAAACCTAGCACAACTCAGGACAAAAAAATTTTTTTTCAAAATCGAAAAGTGCTGGGCTAACTTCACACACATGTAGTAGACCTCTCCGATCCATATCATTCGAACTATTCTACTGCATGGAAATCTAGACGATAGTGAACAACATTTTTCATTATCTAGTCGATGCGGCAATAATAGTCAACAGCTACGTTTTATACAAAGGAACTCTGAAAAAGAAAAAAGGTGAAAACTAAACCCCTAACAGCATTAGAGTTTCCCAGTGAGCTAGCGAATGAACTGGTTGGGTCATTCTCAGCAAGAAAAAAGTCAGGCCCTTCACAACGAGATTCGGTTGTCATGTATTCTGATCCTCATCTCCCAATCAAAGGAACTTCCAGGAAACTCCATTATGTAGAGAATGCTTTGCACTGTATCATTCCAAAAAATAATCATATTTAAGTGTTTGTGTTCAGTTTATAAGCTCCAATTTTTATATTCGCATTGTACTTCTATTCAACCAATAAAATCGTTCTATCATAAGAATAAATTTAGTTTGGTAGCTATGTTTACCAGTGCTCCATTGGTGTTGATCATTAACGCGAAAAATCACTGGGAAATATAGCTACCGCAACTTACTGCCTGCCTTTCCATAATCAGCCACTATGGATTTTTCTCAAATATTTTTCAAGGCTATTGGAGCAATCCTGAATAATATTCGCCGAAAAAAAATAGATTTTTCAAAACAAATAGTTCTCCCAGTTAAAGGGTTACGTAGTTATCGTGTAACAGCAAGCAATAAAATGTCACTTTCGTTGAAAACAAAAGATACGAATAGTGAAGTGCTGATATCCTGACTCTATAATTAAGAAAACTTTGATGTTCATTTTATCTCAGAAGTATGTGCAAGGAACAAGTTTTATCAATCGAATGGACTTCTTCGGAAAAGGCAGTATTACTTTTGATTATGGGTCTGACCGTTTGGGACTTCCTAACTATTGCCAAGAGAATGAAAAAGGGTTGAATTAGCTTGTATGGATCAGATATTTGAGGAGAAGATTTTTGCATTCAGTTGATTTATGGAGTGTTCTAGATACATAATAATTTAAGATATAAGAAACATACGTATATGTAGTACAGGGTACTGATTTTGTTCACTTTGTTCACTGATTTTCAAGGAATTGATAACTAAGATATCCTTTCAACTATTTTTATTGCCCGAAGGAACCTATTCCGGCTCCAGGCTGGAATGATATTCTCATCGCCAACAGGACTTATGTGTGTAGTCAGCTTGATGGAAATTTGAAAGTAGTCGGTAAGTTTTGATTTGATCGAATATTTCAATTTTCCTCTAAGTAAACATACTGATTTAGGAAGTGAGGACTGCCTATACATTCACGTTTATGTCCCAAAAGTACACATTAATAAAGAAGATAACTTTGATGTGGTGGTGAGCATCCATGGAGGATATTTGAACACTGGCTCGCCTCAGGATCTATCTATTCCTGATTATATTATGGATAGAAACGTGATAATGGTTTCCTTCAACTATAGAATTGGAGTGGCAGGTAAAGTACTCCATTAATGAATCATACAAATTTAGAAAAGCACTGACGTAAAGTCAGCAGCTTTAGCGTGCATGTTCAAATTCGTTGCCAAAGTAGTCATTTTTTCACGTATCGACCTTGCCCAAGACACCATTACGTCCTGGTGGAAACATTTGGTGATCTTCTAATCCTATTTTCCCCAAAAAATTCTGTATGAACCTTCAAAGTGTCATTTTTCAATCAATTACTGAATTTCAATTCCATTTCATCTGTATTTTTGGAAATATTGGTGAAATAGAACATTGCGTGGGTATATCTGCGGAGTCACTGTGTGGATTTTACCAACGAAATATGAGGCGTTATAATGCAAGGTGTCCGGTAAACCCCAAACAATATTTGAACTGGTGATAGACTAGGCCATGACTAGTCAGAATATAGATGAATTTTTCGGTAGAATTTTCACCGTTTCCGAGATAATGGATATTTTAGGAATTTGCTACGATGTTCTGGATACCGTGTCTCTAAACTTGTACAGCTGAGATATTTAGACTGCAAACCTAATCTGACAATACCTTGGGAATACCGGGTTACATGAAGTCATTTAGCTGGCAGAAAGTAGTACTCTTTATTGAATTACCTTAGCTTTTGCAATCAATGTGCCGCTTCATCAGAGGAAACAGATTCATGTATTGTAAGGATCTGTTATTTTTTTTTTCCTTTATATGTGCCGGGATACTATGTCCATCTACACATTCTCAAGTATTTATTTTTAGATTCTTACTAAATCACCACCACCTATACACTTTACAACAACCATGACCTCGCCGGGATTCGAACCCGGTACCTTCAGCATCCTAGAACATGTTTCCACCCTCTAGTCTACCGAGGTAGTCAGGATCTGTTATTATGATATGTTATGGTTGTGGACTCAATGTGAAATTCAAATTAAAAACAAAGTTCCACATCTTTCTCACAAATGAAGTCGACATGAAATAACATAAAGATGTCGACGACGATATTCTTTTGGTTAATGTTCGTGCTAATAAAATTTCACGGAATTAATTACTCAGGTTGGAAAAATAAAATAATAAAAAGGTACATAAAACAAACAATACAAATGACGTAGTATAATGATGCGGAACTCAGGTAGTATAGTAGGTGTTTTGTGGCGGTCTGGGTCAGCGGTCAGTGTCGTCGCAGGGGGTTGACATTAAACTAAGTTCCACACTAAACCATTCGTCAATGGGTATAATATACCCCATCAAAATTTTATTTTTCCAATATTTCCAAAAATACAGATCAGATCGAATTGAAATCCAGTACTTCATCGGAAAATAACAGTTCGAAGTTTCATACAGAATTTAATGAGGATGATATGATAAGAAAATCATAGAATTTTTTTTTCAAATTGTTCTAATGACACGATTATCACGAAATTTCGCATTAAGTTGTCTTTCAGCATCTCAAAACTAGCTGTGAAGTTTTATCAGGACTGAATAAGTATTTCTCGAGCTATACCGAAAAAATCAACGATATCGAGAAGAAAACCTCGAAATTTGACATAATTTTTCACGATATCTCCAAAACTTATGATCGTATCGAACTGAAATTTGGTACACTGATGTGAAATATGAAGCTCAAAGTGTGAGTGGAATTTTTTTTCTGACATAATGAATAATTTCCAGAAAAAAAAATTTTTTGTAAAAAAATTTCGAAAAAAATTTTTTTTTTATTCACTGACAATATGATCCTGACAAAATTTGGCTCAAAGTTGCGCGTTGTTATACTCCACCTAACTGCCAAGTTTGAATCCAATCGCTGTTGTTGTTTCTGAAATAAAAAATAAATAACTTCAAAACTTCAAGTGCCTATAACTCCGAAACCATTCGACCGATTTGGCCCTTTAACGAACTCAACCACGACATTCTGATGAGCAACGTATCCTGAAAGCTTCAAGTTGCTAGCTTGCTTCTGTCGACAGTTATCGTGTCTACGGCTGGCCGGCCGGCCGGACAGAATCGATTTTGACATCGGATTCGTCATCAGTGAGTCCAACCTAGTCGTTTGAGACCATTTTCGGCTCAACCATCCAAAATAACAGACATTTGGACAAAACGACAGCACGCTGTTCCCCTAGAACATGCGCGCAAAAATACAAATCCGATCATGATGAAACTTGTACGACATTTCTTGATGAGCATTTGATTAGATCCATCAGAAAAAGAGTTGAATGAATTCAAATATTTTATATTTGACAATTCAATATAGTCACACAACATTCAAACTTTTAATTTTCATTGAAGTTCTGGATTTCAATTCCATATGAAATATGGAAAAAACGAAACTTTAGAGGGTATATATATATATATATATAAATTGAGTATCAGAGTCTGTAGTATTGATAATGTATTTTTTTCAGGGTATAGCGACTCTCGTTGTTGGAGTAAAAGGAAGTACTCTTTTTTCTAAACCAAGCTTTCGCAATTTGTTTATTGCTTCTTCAGGGTTTCTATAATACAGAACATCTATCAATAAATTAAAAACATTCACAATATTGCATGGTTCCTACCGAAAGTGAGGTTAAACATGAAACCAGCAACAACAATCATGACACAATACGTTTTTAACACTTAAATATTCTACTTAAATTGCAAGACACCAATTCGAACTTCATGGATATCAATTTGTACATTCTTAAAATTCTCAAATTTTATCTTTCTACGTTCTATAATAAAATTTTTATTTTGATTTGTCTATCTCAGTTGTCTAATTGCGTTTTTCCCAAAGATTGTCACCTCTCAATGTCACTTTTCTTCTTCTCGTCTTCTTTCACGTCACTGCATCCAACAAATAGCTGTAAATGTTACTTAAATTTTGTGTGTCACTTTTTTTATTTATTGAATTATTACTTTTTTTTATCTCTATCATTTCATGTATCAGTCGTTTCTGGTAGTTTTTTTCTGTTTTCAGTATTTTTATGTTGTTCAAGTCTATTTTATGGTCCATGGTATGCGCATGTGCTGCAAGGGCACATCTATCTTTACCTGTATTTATATCAGATCTATGAAGAGATATTCTATTTTTCACCCACTGTGATGTTTGGCCAATATATATTCGTTCGCAATCCTGGCAGTCTATCTGGTAAATCACGTTGCTTTTTTTCGGTATTGGAATTGGATCTTTGATCTTACTATATAGGTTTTTAACTGTCTTTTGATTATATGTCGCTATTTGTACTTTTTCTTCTTTGAATATATTTTTGATTTTTCTTGTTAAGTTTTTTATGTTTGGTAGGGATGCATAAAGTTGTTTTGATGTAGATTTTTCGTTTTGGTTTTCTTCATTTACTGCATTTGCCGAATACAACAGTTTTTTTATCATACTATTCGGATATGAATTCTGTAGTAATATTTCATGTAGATTTTTTATTCCTTCTTTTTGAAAAGTGTTGTGACAAATCTTCATAATTCGATTCTTCATTTCTTTGATGAAATTTATTTTTATGTTGATGTTGTGATTTGAATGAAAATTAATGAATTTATTAGAACTAGTGGCTTTTCTGTACCATTTCAACTTTATTGAATTATCTTCTCTATGTACCTTTGTATCTAAAAAAGGAACTCCATGGTCGATGTCCTCCATCTCTATTGTGAATTGTAAACTATTCCAATAAGAGTTAAAGCATTGTAATGTTTCATCAATCTCCGATTCTGGCAAGGCTATTATGATGTCATCTACAAATTTTTTTAGCAGTGGTATTATGAACTTCAGCTTTGATATTGCGGTGGCTACCAAATCATCCATTACGTACTGAGCTAAAATGGGAGTTAATTTTGATCCCATTGCGCAACCGAATATTTGTCTGTAATATTTCCCTCTGAATGTGCAGTAATTTTTGTCTAACAAATAAGCTAATATTTCGAAAAACAATTTTTGATCCACCTCAGTGTGTTCTTTTATGTCATTCCATCTTTTCTTCAATACATCTATTATTAATTCTTTTTCTAAATTTCCAAATAAGTTAATGACATCAAAAGATACTATCTTGTATCCGTCTGGTAATTTTAAATTGTTAGCTTGTTCTGCAAATTGGAATGTGTCTTGTATATAATAATCATTGTTCGTATCATAAGCTGATTTCAATATATCTGCCATGAATTGTGATAGTGATGTCATTGGATTATTTACACTTGATATTATAGGCCTGATCGGGTTACCTGGTTTGTGCACTTTTGGATTCCCGTATATTCGTGGACACACTGTATTATAACTTTTCATTTCCTTTGCTTTTTGTTCGGATATATATTTCTTATTCTGAAGCCTAGTTATGAATCTATTACATTCACCTTGTATAGTTGATGTTGGATCTCTGGGTAATATTTTAAAATCATTCGAGTCTAGTATTGCCTGAATTTTCTCTTCATACTCTGCTTTATCCATAATGACTGTAACTGCTCCCTTGTCGCTATTAAGTACTATCAGGTCATCATTGTTCTTTAGAAATTTTTTTGTTTCGTGATACCACTTATTTATGGGAGAATTGATTTCGATATCTCCGTGGATGAAGTTTGTTAGTACATTAGTTGCTTGTGCCCTCTGTATGTCCTTCTTTTTTTCTGGTACAGCTAGTAATATGTATTCTATGTCAGCAATTATATTTTCTACTTTGATCTCTTTTTTAGTTGGAGGCAATGAAAACTTTGAGCCCAGTGAAAGCAGGTTTTTCACATCTTCGGGAATATCTTTGTTAGTTAAGTTTTTTAGCCATCTCTCTTGAATTTCCACCTGATTGTTCTTTCCGTGAGACAAATTTTTAATTTTCTTTAAGTTATTTCTCTGAATTTTATAAAACGCTTTATTGTATGTAATGTTTGTTCTACGAATGTATTCCTCCATTTCCGTTAGTTGATGCATATCATTTTGAATTTGGATATTTTCATTTTCCAGTTTAGTTATCCTACAATTTACTTGACATATTTCTAAATTCATAATCTTTTTGATGGTGTTTTCATTGAATTCTCTGATATTTCTATTTAATCTCTTATTATCGTAATTGAAAAGTGACATAACACTTCTGATGTTTGATGATATATGTTTAGGAACTAATCCTTGTCTTTTGCATTCAAGCAAAAATATGCGTCTGTTTCTTGCTGCTGCTAGCTTGGTGGTATTTGATCTCCATTGCTTCAGTTTATAAGCTGTTTCTGGTCCGTATTTGTTGCCCATATCTTCATAAAAACCCATTATATTCATATAAATTGAGTATCAGAGTCTGTAGTATTGATAATGTATTTTTTTCAGGGTATAGCGACTCTCGTTGTTGGAGTAAAAGGAAGTACTCTTTTTTCTAAACCAAGCTTTCGCAATTTGTTTATTGCTTCTTCAGGGTTTCTATAATACAGAACATCTATCAATAAATTAAAAACATTCACAATATTGCATGGTTCCTACCGAAAGTGAGGTTAAACATGAAACCAGCAACAACAATCATGACACAATACGTTTTTAACACTTAAATATTCTACTTAAATTGCAAGACACCAATTCGAACTTCATGGATATCAATTTGTACATTCTTAAAATTCTCAAATTTTATCTTTCTACGTTCTATAATAAAATTTTTATTTTGATTTGTCTATCTCAGTTGTCTAATTGCGTTTTTCCCAAAGATTGTCACCTCTCAATGTCACTTTTCTTCTTCTCGTCTTCTTTCACGTCACTGCATCCAACAAATAGCTGTAAATGTTACTTAAATTTTGTGTGTCACTTTTTTTATTTATTGAATTATTACTTTTTTTTATCTCTATCATTTCATGTATCAGTCGTTTCTGGTAGTTTTTTTCTGTTTTCAGTATTTTTATGTTGTTCAAGTCTATTTTATGGTCCATGGTATGCGCATGTGCTGCAAGGGCACATCTATCTTTACCTGTATTTATATCAGATCTATGAAGAGATATTCTATTTTTCACCCACTGTGATGTTTGGCCAATATATATTCGTTCGCAATCCTGGCAGTCTATCTGGTAAATCACGTTGCTTTTTTTCGGTATTGGAATTGGATCTTTGATCTTACTATATAGGTTTTTAACTGTCTTTTGATTATATGTCGCTATTTGTACTTTTTCTTCTTTGAATATATTTTTGATTTTTCTTGTTAAGTTTTTTATGTTTGGTAGGGATGCATAAAGTTGTTTTGATGTAGATTTTTCGTTTTGGTTTTCTTCATTTACTGCATTTGCCGAATACAACAGTTTTTTTATCATACTATTCGGATATGAATTCTGTAGTAATATTTCATGTAGATTTTTTATTCCTTCTTTTTGAAAAGTGTTGTGACAAATCTTCATAATTCGATTCTTCATTTCTTTGATGAAATTTATTTTTATGTTGATGTTGTGATTTGAATGAAAATTAATGAATTTATTAGAACTAGTGGCTTTTCTGTACCATTTCAACTTTATTGAATTATCTTCTCTATGTACCTTTGTATCTAAAAAAGGAACTCCATGGTCGATGTCCTCCATCTCTATTGTGAATTGTAAACTATTCCAATAAGAGTTAAAGCATTGTAATGTTTCATCAATCTCCGATTCTGGCAAGGCTATTATGATGTCATCTACAAATTTTTTTAGCAGTGGTATTATGAACTTCAGCTTTGATATTGCGGTGGCTACCAAATCATCCATTACGTACTGACGCATATTTTTGCTTGAATGCAAAAGACAAGGATTAGTTCCTAAACATATATCATCAAACATCAGAAGTGTTATGTCACTTTTCAATTACGATAATAAGAGATTAAATAGAAATATCAGAGAATTCAATGAAAACACCATCAAAAAGATTATGAATTTAGAAATATGTCAAGTAAATTGTAGGATAACTAAACTGGAAAATGAAAATATCCAAATTCAAAATGATATGCATCAACTAACGGAAATGGAGGAATACATTCGTAGAACAAACATTACATACAATAAAGCGTTTTATAAAATTCAGAGAAATAACTTAAAGAAAATTAAAAATTTGTCTCACGGAAAGAACAATCAGGTGGAAATTCAAGAGAGATGGCTAAAAAACTTAACTAACAAAGATATTCCCGAAGATGTGAAAAACCTGCTTTCACTGGGCTCAAAGTTTTCATTGCCTCCAACTAAAAAAGAGATCAAAGTAGAAAATATAATTGCTGACATAGAATACATATTACTAGCTGTACCAGAAAAAAAGAAGGACATACAGAGGGCACAAGCAACTAATGTACTAACAAACTTCATCCACGGAGATATCGAAATCAATTCTCCCATAAATAAGTGGTATCACGAAACAAAAAAATTTCTAAAGAACAATGATGACCTGATAGTACTTAATAGCGACAAGGGAGCAGTTACAGTCATTATGGATAAAGCAGAGTATGAAGAGAAAATTCAGGCAATACTAGACTCGAATGATTTTAAAATATTACCCAGAGATCCAACATCAACTATACAAGGTGAATGTAATAGATTCATAACTAGGCTTCAGAATAAGAAATATATATCCGAACAAAAAGCAAAGGAAATGAAAAGTTATAATACAGTGTGTCCACGAATATACGGGAATCCAAAAGTGCACAACCCAGGTAACCCGATCAGGCCTATAATATCAAGTGTAAATAATCCAATGACATCACTATCACAATTCATGGCAGATATATTGAAATCAGCTTATGATACGAACAATGATTATTATATACAAGACACATTCCAATTTGCAGAACAAGCTAACAATTTAAAATTACCAGACGGATACAAGATAGTATCTTTTGATGTCATTAACTTATTTGGAAATTTAGAAAAAGAATTAATAATAGATGTATTGAAGAAAAGAAGGAATGACATAAAAGAACACACTGAGGTGGATCAAAAATTGTTTTTCGAAATATTAGCTTATTTGTTAGACAAAAATTACTGCACATTCAGAGGGAAATATTACAGACAAATATTCGGTTGCGCAATGGGATCAAAATTAACTCCCATTTTAGCTCAGTACGTAATGGATGATTTGGTAGCCACCGCAATATCAAAGCTGAAGTTCATAATACCACTGCTAAAAAAATTTGTAGATGACATCATAATAGCCTTGCCAGAATCGGAGATTGATGAAACATTACAATGCTTTAACTCTTATTGGAATAGTTTACAATTCACAATAGAGATGGAGGACATCGACCATGGAGTTCCTTTTTTAGATACAAAGGTACATAGAGAAGATAATTCAATAAAGTTGAAATGGTACAGAAAAGCCACTAGTTCTAATAAATTCATTAATTTTCATTCAAATCACAACATCAACATAAAAATAAATTTCATCAAAGAAATGAAGAATCGAATTATGAAGATTTGTCACAACACTTTTCAAAAAGAAGGAATAAAAAATCTACATGAAATATTACTACAGAATTCATATCCGAATAGTATGATAAAAAAACTGTTGTATTCGGCAAATGCAGTAAATGAAGAAAACCAAAACGAAAAATCTACATCAAAACAACTTTATGCATCCCTACCAAACATAAAAAACTTAACAAGAAAAATCAAAAATATATTCAAAGAAGAAAAAGTACAAATAGCGACATATAATCAAAAGACAGTTAAAAACCTATATAGTAAGATCAAAGATCCAATTCCAATACCGAAAAAAAGCAACGTGATTTACCAGATAGACTGCCAGGATTGCGAACGAATATATATTGGCCAAACATCACAGTGGGTGAAAAATAGAATATCTCTTCATAGATCTGATATAAATACAGGTAAAGATAGATGTGCCCTTGCAGCACATGCGCATACCATGGACCATAAAATAGACTTGAACAACATAAAAATACTGAAAACAGAAAAAAACTACCAGAAACGACTGATACATGAAATGATAGAGATAAAAAAAAGTAATAATTCAATAAATAAAAAAAGTGACACACAAAATTTAAGTAACATTTACAGCTATTTGTTGGATGCAGTGACGTGAAAGAAGACGAGAAGAAGAAAAGTGACATTGAGAGGTGACAATCTTTGGGAAAAACGCAATTAGACAACTGAGATAGACAAATCAAAATAAAAATTTTATTATAGAACGTAGAAAGATAAAATTTGAGAATTTTAAGAATGTACAAATTGATATCCATGAAGTTCGAATTGGTGTCTTGCAATTTAAGTAGAATATTTAAGTGTTAAAAACGTATTGTGTCATGATTGTTGTTGCTGGTTTCATGTTTAACCTCACTTTCGGTAGGAACCATGCAATATTGTGAATGTTTTTAATTTATTGATAGATGTTCTGTATTATAGAAACCCTGAAGAAGCAATAAACAAATTGCGAAAGCTTGGTTTAGAAAAAAGAGTACTTCCTTTTACTCCAACAACGAGAGTCGCTATACCCTGAAAAAAATACATTATCAATACTACAGACTCTGATACTCAATTTATATGAATATAATGGGTTTTTATGAAGATATGGGCAACAAATACGGACCAGAAACAGCTTATAAACTGAAGCAATGGAGATCAAATACCACCAAGCTAGCAGCAGCAAGAAACAGACGCATATTTTTGCTTGAATGCAAAAGACAAGGATTAGTTCCTAAACATATATCATCAAACATCAGAAGTGTTATGTCACTTTTCAATTACGATAATAAGAGATTAAATAGAAATTTCAGAGAATTCAATGAAAACACCATCAAAAAGATTATGAATTTAGAAATATGTCAAGTAAATTGTAGGATAACTAAACTGGAAAATGAAAATATCCAAATTCAAAATGATATGCATCAACTAACGGAAATGGAGGAATACATTCGTAGAACAAACATTACATACAATAAAGCGTTTTATAAAATTCAGAGAAATAACTTAAAGAAAATTAAAAATTTGTCTCACGGAAAGAACAATCAGGTGGAAATTCAAGAGAGATGGCTAAAAAACTTAACTAACAAAGATATTCCCGAAGATGTGAAAAACCTGCTTTCACTGGGCTCAAAGTTTTCATTGCCTCCAACTAAAAAAGAGATCAAAGTAGAAAATATAATTGCTGACATAGAATACATATTACTAGCTGTACCAGAAAAAAAGAAGGACATACAGAGGGCACAAGCAACTAATGTACTAACAAACTTCATCCACGGAGATATCGAAATCAATTCTCCCATAAATAAGTGGTATCACGAAACAAAAAAATTTCTAAAGAACAATGATGACCTGATAGTACTTAATAGCGACAAGGGAGCAGTTACAGTCATTATGGATAAAGCAGAGTATGAAGAGAAAATTCAGGCAATACTAGACTCGAATGATTTTAAAATATTACCCAGAGATCCAACATCAACTATACAAGGTGAATGTAATAGATTCATAACTAGGCTTCAGAATAAGAAATATATATCCGAACAAAAAGCAAAGGAAATGAAAAGTTATAATACAGTGTGTCCACGAATATACGGGAATCCAAAAGTGCACAAACCAGGTAACCCGATCAGGCCTATAATATCAAGTGTAAATAATCCAATGACATCACTATCACAATTCATGGCAGATATATTGAAATCAGCTTATGATACGAACAATGATTATTATATACAAGACACATTCCAATTTGCAGAACAAGCTAACAATTTAAAATTACCAGACGGATACAAGATAGTATCTTTTGATGTCATTAACTTATTTGGAAATTTAGAAAAAGAATTAATAATAGATGTATTGAAGAAAAGATGGAATGACATAAAAGAACACACTGAGGTGGATCAAAAATTGTTTTTCGAAATATTAGCTTATTTGTTAGACAAAAATTACTGCACATTCAGAGGGAAATATTACAGACAAATATTCGGTTGCGCAATGGGATCAAAATTAACTCCCATTTTAGCTCAGTACGTAATGGATGATTTGGTAGCCACCGCAATATCAAAGCTGAAGTTCATAATACCACTGCTAAAAAAATTTGTAGATGACATCATAATAGCCTTGCCAGAATCGGAGATTGATGAAACATTACAATGCTTTAACTCTTATTGGAATAGTTTACAATTCACAATAGAGATGGAGGACATCGACCATGGAGTTCCTTTTTTAGATACAAAGGTACATAGAGAAGATAATTCAATAAAGTTGAAATGGTACAGAAAAGCCACTAGTTCTAATAAATTCATTAATTTTCATTCAAATCACAACATCAACATAAAAATAAATTTCATCAAAGAAATGAAGAATCGAATTATGAAGATTTGTCACAACACTTTTCAAAAAGAAGGAATAAAAAATCTACATGAAATATTACTACAGAATTCATATCCGAATAGTATGATAAAAAAACTGTTGTATTCGGCAAATGCAGTAAATGAAGAAAACCAAAACGAAAAATCTACATCAAAACAACTTTATGCATCCCTACCAAACATAAAAAACTTAACAAGAAAAATCAAAAATATATTCAAAGAAGAAAAAGTACAAATAGCGACATATAATCAAAAGACAGTTAAAAACCTATATAGTAAGATCAAAGATCCAATTCCAATACCGAAAAAAAGCAACGTGATTTACCAGATAGACTGCCAGGATTGCGAACGAATATATATTGGCCAAACATCATAGTGGGTGAAAAATAGAATATCTCTTCATAGATCTGATATAAATACAGGTAAAGATAGATGTGCCCTTGCAGCACATGCGCATACCATGGACCATAAAATAGACTTGAACAACATAAAAATACTGAAAACAGAAAAAAACTACCAGAAACGACTGATACATGAAATGATAGAGATAAAAAAAAGTAATAATTCAATAAATAAAAAAAGTGACACACAAAATTTAAGTAACATTTACAGCTATTTGTTGGATGCAGTGACGTGAAAGAAGACGAGAAGAAGAAAAGTGACATTGAGAGGTGACAATCTTTGGGAAAAACGCAATTAGACAACTGAGATAGACAAATCAAAATAAAAATTTTATTATAGAACGTAGAAAGATAAAATTTGAGAATTTTAAGAATGTACAAATTGATATCCATGAAGTTCGAATTGGTGTCTTGCAATTTAAGTAGAATATTTAAGTGTTAAAAACGTATTGTGTCATGATTGTTGTTGCTGGTTTCATGTTTAACCTCACTTTCGGTAGGAACCATGCAATATTGTGAATGTTTTTAATTTATTGATAGATGTTCTGTATTATAGAAACCCTGAAGAAGCAATAAACAAATTGCGAAAGCTTGGTTTAGAAAAAAGAGTACTTCCTTTTACTCCAACAACGAGAGTCGCTATACCCTGAAAAAAATACATTATATATATATATATATATGCAGAATCATTAAGTGAGTTTACCAATCCGTGGATTTGGCCTTTGTAATTAAACTTCAAACTTACTCTAAAATTTTCAATTCTCTAGTTGATTCTTCCTGAAGTTATATTGTTCTCTATCGGCGATCGGCCTGATCGCCGATCGTCGTAACCACAAATACATTCTAATGAAATTACCCGATGTTTGTGAAGCAGAGGCTTTCGGTTTTTGCAGAGGTCGAATTTGAATTTGTTAACGTCATATTCGTGAATCGGTGCAATTTTATTCCTCCGAAATTTTCGAAACTATATATCGGATCGAATAAAATTCCAGTAGATGATTAAAAAATTATGGCTTGAGGTTCATACACAAATTCGTGAGGAACATGAAAAGAAGATCGCCAAATCTATCCTTCAGGAAGCTGCGTTCGGAAGGGTCAATACATGAATGTGTGACCGCTTTGGCACCGAATTTAAAGAGACGCGTGAACACTTCAGACCTGACGTTATGCTCTTATAGATTTTTTTTCCTGAGGGTAAATGCGTGATGAAATATTGAGTGGAAATTATTTCGATCCGAACTTTGCAGGATTTCTAAGCACCGGAGACAGTGAAGTATATGGAAATAATGGTTTTAAGGATCAGGTCTTGGCACTCAAGTGGATTCAGAAAAACATCAGACAATTCGGAGGGAATCCCAACTCGGTAACTCTAACTGGAAACTCAGCTGGAGCCTGTAGTGTGTCATACCATTATATTTCTCCGCTATCTAAGGGTAAGTTCTAATACAGTTAACAAATTCCATGAAAGATGATTTGAACACCAAGTGTAATATTGCTGTACAACAGGGTTGATGTGCAGCAGAGTATATACATGTATGTTAAGCGTTACTCTCGATTAATGATACATAGTACTAATTTATTCGATAAACTGTTTGATAAGGAAAGGAAATTATAATTAACTGAATCATAATGATGAAATGAAGCAAAAAAAATGTTTGACAACAATAAAGCGATATTTTCCTCAATATGATACAAGGTGATAGTTGGAATGATTCCTTATCAGATACAGATCATGTGGACACAGTCTGGGAAAAATTGTCGAACAGGTACCTACAGAAAGATCTAGTCTCAGTGCTTCTTCCCCAAAACAAGGGTAAACACGAAAACCAGAAATTTGCACTTACACAGAATATACTTCTATTGAAAAACAACTAAATATCTTGCCTTATCTCCTGTTTAAAGACACAGTACAAACCGGCTTATATCGAGGTGCGGAAAAAATATAATGTAGCTGCATCACGTGCGAAAATGAACCAGCTGAACAAAAATTAGTTTTCAAACAGATCTAAAGATGTCTAGAAGATCCCCTATTCATGGGAATGCACTGCAAGTACCTAATCCCAAAATAAGGAGGTCTAGCGGTTTACTCACTACCTCCCGACCATAGGAAGGAAAGACTGATTTCCTTCAGTGTAGCAAGCGAGTGGCCTAGTACATCAGCTAAAGGCATCACACACCTGTTAGTGCTCAATCTCGAGATGCTGTATGCTGCCTGTCATTTTCCATTGAGAATATAATGTTAAAAAAAAGTGAAAACCCACCAATCGAAGCTAGTGGCTTTTAGGATGTCTACAACGCCTAGTTAGCTGGCTATAGTCTCGTTTCTTATCGAAATTAATCAGACAAATAGCACCACTGACTAAAATCGGTCATGTACCACCACCTATTCCTCTCAATCTGTCGATTCTTTCGGTGTCCGGAATTGTTCCAGAAACTTTTCTTTGGTTTTCCAAAAACTGCACGCCGCCTCATCCTAAGAACGGCGCTCGCAAAGTGTATGCTTAGAACTCAGAACCAAAGCATATTGGCGTCACGGTGGCGACTTTATTTCCAATCGTCATAGCCACCTTCAAGAGTTCTGTTGCACATTAACCGCTACGCATATGGAGTGAATGAAACATTATGGTAATCTCTTCGTGATTCAAAATATACAAGAATTAGTATCCACTTTGGGGTGTACTCAATTGATGTGACAAAACATTCGTTCACTATCATTTTTATAAGCCGGGATACAGTTGAAGTTAATTTTTCAATTATGTCATGCCATCTATGATGAAAAACTCGTAAAACTAACAAGTACATGAGAGTTTTGAAGAAAATGACAGGTTTTGATACATTTATGACCTTGGCGTCATTGTGATAATATGCATAGTTAATGTAGTTACTGCAGGATTCTGACAGTGTATTGTAGAGTACACAGGGTGGGGCTTCAAGTTTGTACATTAATTTCAAGCAAAGATTCCTTTCATTAAACAAAATTCTTTTCTATATTTCCAAATTCGACTCCGGCAAAATGATACAGGCTGTTGGCTTCTCATTAGAAGACAGATTTGTTTTTGGAGACCATAAAGGTAGCTTTCCATGTTCTTAGAGAAAAATTCCCAGTGCCAGACTTTAGCTGATCTTAGAAGAGATCCCGTTTCGCTGCGGATTGTATGATTCTGGGGTCCCTAGTGTTCTATATTGAAGATATGCCTGAATGGAGAAGTATTATCCCAAAAAGTAAAACGACAAGTTGTAAAAAGGAGATCTGTTGAAAGGAGACTGAATATGACAGTTATGGCTTGTATGAATGTCAGAAATACCTTTGTCCACGACCATTGAGTAATATATATATTTCGATGGCTCTTCTTATAGGAAAATGACAGTCACTAAAGAAGTCGTGGATAAATTATAAATCATAGACACTCCACAACAACAAAACTGAAACATCATTGTAATAGCGAAAAAATACCTAGCCTAAGAAAAACTAATCGCTTACAGTTCTCTTCTCTTCAAAATACTTCTAACATGATCGAGGGACATCGAAAAATAATCTACCTGTTCAGTGAACATGTTGCCGGCGCGAGTTATGCGACACAGAGTCGAGTTCTGGGCTGTGTATGTGTAGCGAAATGGTACACTGAACAGCTCACCTCTTCTAAGAGATCTCTGAGAGATCTTGAAATAAATACTGCCTAGAAGATCTGGAGCTTGAATTTTATTTTTTATTGACTCAAATATGAAATCGCCTATCTCGTAATGTAGCAAGAGCGGATTGAACAAAAGAAAGACGAAAGCCGAAAGGAGTGTCATTCTAACGTCCAAGCTTCACGAAAATTTCTTGAAAGAGAGCCATGAAGACATAACCTTAAGAAGCCGAACTGAAAAAAGGATCTACTTAGTAAAATTTAATGGACTGAAGCAAAAAACAAAATAACAAAAGTGATAAATAAATGCTCAAAACCGAATAAATGAGATGACATAAAGAACAATAGTGACAGTGAAAAAAAAGGCTATGCTTGTTCAATTTGAAAATTTGGATACAATGTCAGAGCTGTAAAGATTGGACACATGAAAAATGACTTCGAATTGATGTCACCTTTTCATACATACTTGTGTTGAGATTAATCGAGTCGAATTGTTTCTTTCCCCTCCACAATTAGGTAATAAAAATTTCGCTTTTTTTATGCTTTGAAAACTGTATTGGAGTTATTCATCAAAAATCATTCAAAAATTCTACTTTTGTTATGCATTGAGAACTGTATCGGAGTTATTCAGTAAAATTAATTTCCTTTGAAATATTGATCTTCTTTCTTTTGGCATGAACCTGAAATATCAGTTTTCAAGTTGTAATATATCAACTCAGCTGATTTTGTAATACCCTGAATGTTTAACAAACATATATTGCTCGTATCTATTGAATGATTCTCATATTATAATTTTTACAGGTCTTTTTCACAAAGGATGGTCTTCAAGTTATACGGCTCTAGGATCTCTTGCACTCACACTTATCCCAGAGGAGAAATCCAAACTACTAGCTCAGTTAGTGCAATGTCCGACAGACACAAGTAGAAATATGGTCAGGTGTCTCAGAAAACAACCGATCGAGAAATTAGTTGACCAGAAGTTCATTTGGTACAAACCAGCTGTTGAAAAAGGAAACCCAAATGCGTTTGTTCCGGATATCCCTTACAAATTACTGAAAGACAAGAAAGTTCATGACTTACCCTGGGTTGCATCTAACGTTATCAACGAATCTCTATTTGCACTGGAGTGTGAGTATTACTAAAGCAGCCAACATACGCCCATCTGGTTGCATATTTGTTTACATTAGCATCCCGCTGTTCTGCCAACATGGTTGGGAAACAAAGAACCACGAAGGTTGTCCAACAGATAAGTTTCTCTTATAAACCTCATTTATAAGAAATGTAAATAGGTAGCAGCATAAATAATATATATCAGTGTGACTACGTCAAAATTTACAGGGTTATTGAACCTTTCATACATAACGTTGACATCTGGGCGCCAATAAATGGTAAATAATAAAATAAATATACAGTCAGATTTACCTTCATGTAGATGACTTCAATGAAATGTATAAATTGAACAGGTATACATTGGAATCTATTTCTACCCGTAAGATTGGATTCAATGAATCTACGCATAGGCAGCTTTATCTGTCGATTATCCAGTCGCAATGAATCTCAGTCAATTCTATTTACACTATATTGCTATTGTTATAACGTTTAGGGCAGACGATACCAAACTTTACCCAAATTACACAGACAGGTCTCGCGACCACAAAAGATACATCAGGCAGTCGATACCGAACTAACTCCTGGAACAATGAGTGCTAGAATCTTCGGGTCTCGACAAAAGCAGGTGTGCAGGGGCATCGGAGTCTCACCGAGTCTCAGACAGTCACAGTGGGGGTCTAGTACACAAAACTACTCGCTAATATTTCACCAAGTTTCATTAATGACTGGGAAAGCATCAGACACACAAAACACAAGTAAATCAAGTTAAAATTATAAAGATGCTTCCGCTGTGCAATTCATACAATATCTCCTTAATTATTCCAGAATGAATTGATGAATATCATAACAGTTCAAATAGTAGAACAATGTAACAAAGATTTACTTGATAAAAAGCTGGAAACAGCAAGTACAGAATACACAACATTTCTGCCACTAAATGAACGCTTTGTTCGTCGTTATTTCGAAGAGGGACTGTATCAAATAAACTCACTTCATTTAGAAATTGAATTTATTTAAAAGAGAATTAATTCCGGCCAGCGTTTTTGTATATTATGCTTTCTAGGTTAGTTTTACGACCATCGAAAAATCAGTGTTTCCTTTTATGATTGAATGAGGTTCATCACAGAGGCGTTACATTTGAATATAGGAAAATATTATTATTCAAGACCTGGTTCGGTACACTATCGAAGAAGGAAAAATGAATTTCCGGTAGGAAGGAGTATCAATCTAAAATAAAACGAACTCATTCAAAGTCACTGTTCGAAATGATTGCTCCCGACTTCGATATATGTTCGTCAAGATTTTCGAAATATGTTCCTCGTTACAAGCATTTTGAATTCTCTCTTACCTCATCTTGGGTCATCACATCAGTAGCATGATAAACTTGTTAGAAATTGCTGTAGAGAAAATAGTTCATGGAAATCAGGACAGTGATTTTGTTAGCCATAGAATCATCCCATTCTTTGCTATCTACCCATTATCATGTCTTGTCCATAAATTAAAGTACCACCTCTTTCCAACGATGTGGTCCTCCTCCATCGTATTGAAAGCAGGAACTTCGAGCATTTCGTCAGCAAAATATGCTCTGGAAAACTCAAGTACTTCGATTATCACTGGGGTGTTATTTGTGCAAGTGGTAGTTCAGAGATCAGCGGCATGTTCTGGGATTATTTTAAGAGTGTTTTCGTACCGGAAAGTTGTTCATTCGACCTTGCTTCTCAAAATCATGAAACTTCAGATAGTATGGGCAATCTTTTTTTCAGAGAAGACGATGTTTTGAACGCTCTAGAAGATTTTGACCTAAAGAAAGGTGCTGGACCTGATAAGTTACCATCAATTTTCATCAAAAAATGCGCCATTTCTCTTTCGACGCCGTTGAATATAATTTTCAATATGTCGATGAAATTGGGGAAATTTCCTGAAAGGTGGAAATCAGCGATGGTTGTGCCCATTTTAAGGCAGGTCGAAGGGAGAACGTTGAGAATTATCGAGCGATAAGTAAACTCTATATAATAGCAAAGGTCCTGGAGAAACTTGTCTATGCTCATTTATTAGGTTTGGTTAAAAACATCATAGTTCCCGAACAACATGGTTTCTTTAGGCGATGTTTGCTGGACACTAACCTTTCCTTTTCATCGAGTATGTACATGACTGGTTGGACAGGAGGATTCAGGAGTACACCATTTATACCGACTTCAGCAAAGCTGTGGCGGGTAGTCTGCTTAGATGGTTTGAGTCCTATATTAGGAATTTGTTTCAGTTCTGGGTTTTATCTCGGGATCGTTCGTTACCACTTCCGGTGTTCCCCAAGCATCGCATGTTGGACCTCTTCTTTTTATCATTTACATCAACAGGATTGCGACTTGTTTTCAACATGGCAGGTTTCTGATTTGCGCGGATGGTTTGAAGTTCTACATTTCTGTATTCAGCGACATTGATTGTGAGCGTTTACAGAGTGACTTGAACCATCTGATTATTCTTTGCGATCTGAATGGATTGTTTGTCAACCTGAGTGCACTTCAATGACCTACACGAAAAACGTTAACCCCATAGTACGAACATACTATATTGACCAAACGCCGTCGAAGTTTTCAAGTTCTGTCAGAAACTGAGGAGTCATTTTCGACAGTGATTGATTTTTGATCTCCATGTAGAAGCCATTGTGAATTCGTCATCTAGAATGTTGAGATATATAATGAGGAAGTGTGGGGCAATCAGAACTATCACGCTGATCAAGGTTCTCCCCAACAAACACAAAATACAGCAATTGTGCAGTTACTGCATTACAAGTGCCACCGGAATGCAGTACATAAAATGTTGTATTGAAACTGCACAATCTCTACATTGGTGATACTGCTTTCCTAAAAATGCAGTCTTTTAAATACAGCTGCTGTACTGCTTTTGTACAACAAAATCGAAATGCTGTATGAGACAACGCTGTCTCTGTCTTTGATGCTATACCACCGACCTACTGTGCCGGTTGAGCCATTGTCAATCGTCGTCGTCGGCCATGCTGTTTTGTAACGGAAATTTGTTCTTTGTGTCGTTTTTGATTCAAGCTATTTGAACTGACTGTTTGTTTCAAGTTGACTGTGTTGCAAGTGCGAAAAACAAGTTTATCGACATGATAAATTCCCGAAAAAACGAAATAAGGCAAATTAGGTGTGTGGCTAAGTCAGTTCAGATGATGCCGTTTCTTTCGGAACTGGAATAAATAGACAATAGTAGAAAACACCTGGGTCTATACCTGAACTGGATAGGGCCAACTGAGAAACAGAATTTCGAAGTACTAAAATCAATGAAGGAATTTCAGGTATTTTATTCACACAAGGTGTTTATTAACTCATTTTTCTTCACTTTGAGTTGCTGTACGCAAAAACAAAGCATGTCGCATAACTCGAGCCGGCAACATGTTCACTGCACAGGTAGAATATTTTTCGATGTCCCTCGATCATGTTCGAAGTATTTTGAAGAGCGATTAGTTTTTCATAGGCAAGGTATTCTTTTGCTATTGCAATGATATTTCAGTTTTGTTATTGTGGAGTGTCTATGATCTATAATTTCAATTTTTGTAATTGAGTTTTGTATTCTGTGGATACTTTAGTGCGTCTCGTACCTGTATGTATCTTCTTGTGGCAAAAAATAAAATAAAATAAATCTATTTCAAAATTTTGCCAAAAATACTGACGTCCTTTGCGAATACTATTCAATACACGGCACCATTCAAATAACCACCAAAAATTCGAATTGCAAAGTTTATTGTCTCAGACCATAAGGATTATTTTTTTACCTTATTATTATTCGAATTGAAATTACATACCATCGTTAGCGAATATGGCCCTTTAAATGAAAATTATTCAAGGAATAATTCATCGAAAGGACTTATGTATATTTGCAAGAGCAAAACTGATACAAGAACTGAATCCTTCGAAACTTCTATTGATATCGAGTCGGCCCGGCGAAACACCAAACAAGTTGTCTTTGTTATCTTGAATTTATTCGGAAAAATTGATTTTCTCGTTATCTCCTCGGTCATATGGGGTTGATTAATCCATCCATTGCGAATTCTATTCAATACACGGCACCATTCAAATAACCACCAAAAATTCGAATTGCAAAGTTTATTGTCTCAGACCATAAGGATTATTTTTTGACCTTATTATTATTCGAATTGAAATTACATACCATCGTTAGCGAATATGGCCCTTTAAATGAAAATTATTCAAGGAATAATTCATCGAAAGGACTTATGTATATTGCAAGGGCAAAACTGATACAAGAACTGAATCCTTCGAAACTTCTATTGATATCGAGTCGGCTCGACGAAACACCAAACAAGTTGTCTTTGTTATCTTGAATTTATTCGGAAAAATCGATTTTCTCCTTATTTCCTCGGTCATATGGGGTTGATTGATACATGCTCAAATTCTGCTAAACAAATTGTTCCGCTTGTTTTGACTATAGGCTTCAATCCAATAATACATTTGTTTTTTGAAAAGCAATATCTCAGTGAGAAGTTAACGGCAAGTGTTTACGCAGCAAAAACAGTTTTTTTTCGATTTGTGAATCTAAGGGTAAATTGCTTCACATTAGAGAACTATGACTGACTATTAGCAGACCACCCTATATTTCATTCACAAGCGCGACAAATTTTACAATGCAGATGTACCCGCCAGAATACGTTTTAGATCAGATCTCATCACAAGCTCTTTATTTTTTCATTTCCAGCCCTCTACAAAAATAGATCTGAGATATTCACAATCTATAACAATTTTTCTGACTGGGGAAAGAGATGGCTTGATTTGGATGAATATGTCGATGCAGATAAATTGGAATATGTCATCGATGAATTGAAGAAATTCTATTTGGAAAAAGAAAAACTCACTGAACAAAATGGATTGGAGAAAGTTGGCAGGGTAAGAAATCATATATATATTATCCGCACTCATTTTCCTGTCAGATCATTCAGATCGCATGGACGAATTCGCGAGTTACTAAAAAGAAAAACATAAATGTTTTATTTCGCTCCAGAATATGAATTTCTTTGCCATCCTCCGAACATCGCCCACACTAATTTTCCGATGAAGAGATTTGGGGCCATATTTATAGTTACTCCTTGAGGCTTCTTTACTGAAGTCCGCCTTGAATTCGCTTTTCTATGCAAACAAATTCAAGGCGGCCTTCAGTAAGGAAGCCTCAAGGAGCAACTATAAATACGGCCCTTGGGAACTCGAGATTTTGTGGGTATAGGTTTGAGGTCTGAATAATAATGATTAGCCCGTAAATTGGTAAAATTCATTCAATGGATTCGTGGTAACAGTCATATTTTTCCATGATTTCGAAATAAACATATCAGGTATAAAATACCGGCTCGAAGACCAAAGCAGAATTATTCACTGAGATTCATACCACTATAAATCAAGCATTCTGGGAAATATCTTACACTACCGAATTTGGACTCATCATGCAAGTTTCCGAGTAAGGTCCGTATTTGTAGTTGCCCCTTGAGGCTTCCTTACTGAAGGCCGCCTTGAATTTGCTTCCCGATCAGTTCAAATTCGAGGCGGCCTTCAGTAAAGAAGCCTCAAGGAGCAAATATAAATACGGCCCTAAGAATGCTGTCACACATACAGGTTGTTCCACCATAAATTGGACAAACATAGATAGCTGTTTAGATGACATTGGGAAAGTCATTTTTCCCTTATGACATATACCCCGTTCTCGAAGCATAAGCGAGATGCAGATTCCATTCGGAGTACTTGAATAATTTTTTTCAAAAAAACTGCTGGCCTTGCGGAGGCTAAAACTGTGAAGAGGGCCTCCAGAATGACCTAGTTAAAAAAATGAATTCATCAAGAAGAAAAATTTTTGAGAAAATTTAGTTTTATTCACAAATTCATATTTTTATCCAGGTCATTCTGGAGGTCCATAAGCACGATTGTGGCCTCCTTTAGGCCAACAATTTTTTTTAAATCCGGATAGAATCTCTGGAAGATTAAAAAAAAATTGATATTTTCCCACTCCGTTTTCACACCAGTATTCAGAATGCGTGTAAGTTCCACCTTACAAGATACCAACAACTGTGGGTGAATTCAAAAAGTCGAGTACATTGAAATAATGCTTTCCAGATTTTTGCAGATTTTTTCACCATTCTGAAATCTTTTTTTCAGAGCTCTCCACCACAATTGTATTCACCACCGAAAAATACTAAGATATGACCAAAAACCGTTAATTCAAAAGTCACGCAATCACAGTTACCAGAATATTGCTCAACGTTGATATGCCATACCCTGTATCTCGATTATATTTCGAAAACGTGGTATATGTCAAAATGCCTTTCCCCGTGTCATATACAAGGCGATATATATTCGTCCAGTTTATCGTGAAACACCCTGTATATTTAGGTATCTGTCGGATTTGTTTTCTTGGGAATAATGATTATATAGTGAAACATTCAAAATAGATTGATCTACGAAGTCATTGGACTGAACCCTTTTACGAATTTAGGCTGCGTTTAAACCTTAAGCTGGATTTATAAACTCGACGTTCCCGTTCCCGTTCGCAGTTGACGTTCCCGTTCAAATTTAAAATGCACTAAATGCGCAGGGGCATTGATAAAGTCCGCAGCTGCGTCAGCTGACTGATAATGTGCCGCTCTCCTGTTTTTTCCGCTGCCGTTCGAGATGACCATGTTTCATCTTTTGACGTTCCCGTTCGTATATACCAATACAGTGAGGTTAGGATGCACGTATAATTCGGAGATTAGTTTGTTTATTGATAAGTTACGCTTGGTTTGGTTATATTCTTCCAACTTTAACAAAGGAAACCCAAATTCACAGGATATTTGACCTCTATGAAATCTCATAAACGAGAACTGGCCGAACGGTGAACGTCAAGTTTATAAAAGGGGTATAGTTCGTTTCGAACCGCCAGCGGTCAACGGGAACGTTAGCGGGAACGTCAGCTACGAACGGGAACGGAAACGAAATGTTTATAAATCCAGCTTTAAACCTACCCTATAACGAGTCTCTGAGTTTTTTCTCATTAAAGCTGTCGTGTCAATGTTCAGCCTAACGACCTATTCGATGTCGATTTTAAATCCTACTTGAAAATCGTTAATTTCGAGGATTTTCCTCCTAAAGTTATAGAGTCAATTAACACCTGGTCGGTCAACAAACGGACCTACAGACTTCGTCTTGACCTCGGTTTCTTCATCAATGAGTTCAACCTAGTCGTTCGGAACCATCTTCAGCTCATTAATCTGAGGTAATTGACATTTGAACGAAACGACAATTCCCTTGTTTCCTAGAACAAAAGCGGTTCGACCGCCATCTACGAAGGGCTTTTATATTTCCTTCAGGGAGCACATTCGAATTGATGCCAAACTCCTTCTTCAGCGATAGGTGTACGATGTATAGCTGGTTCTTATGGTTTAACTTCACAATATGCAACACTCATAAATACTATATTTGTAGAGAAGGTTTGGATCTTAGTCACAGGAGTCGAAATCGTGAATGGGTAAAAACCATCCGATGATTCCAGAGATATTCATTCAGTCAAATCTTTATTTTCCCAATATTTTCAAGAATACAGATTAGATCGAATTGAAATCTAGTACTTGATTGGAACATTTAAGCTTGAAGGTTCATTCGTCATGACCATCTGAAAAGAAGATCGCTAAATCTTTCCTTTAGAAGGTGCATTGAAGGAGTATTTGTTGAAGCGGTATAAGTGAAGATATGACAAACTTTGCAACGAATTTGCATGACACGATCATTATTCTGCAAAAAGTTGTGTTTCAGCATTTTTCAATTAGTTACGAAGTTTCATTTTGATTAGAAAAAAAACCAAGTCATCTGAAGCTTGGAAATTGATAAGAACACTTAAAAAAGACACGACAAACAAGACCAGCATCCAAGTAGTTAGCATG
Organism: Myrrha octodecimguttata; assembly: GCA_958510865.1. Lineage (NCBI taxonomy): Eukaryota > Metazoa > Arthropoda > Insecta > Coleoptera > Coccinellidae > Myrrha > Myrrha octodecimguttata. Next base: position 74,119,947 of record OY294059.1, on the reverse strand, counting down.
AACAAATGGAGATCTCACTTTCAAAAAGAGCTAACAGAGTGGAGAGAAAAATACAAAACCATGTCACCTACAAAATATCAAGTCGAAGGAACCTACGTACATCTAGGTTCAGAGATAGTAACTAAGCTGGCAAAAACAATGAAAAATAAAAAAGCAAGCGGTCCAGAAGGAATTCCACCAGAACTCTTGAAAAATGGAACTCAGAAATTGATGAGTATGTTGACGAACCTATTTGAGAGATATATAAATGGTGAAGAAATCTCCAAAGGCTGGAGGGAAGCGTGGATCACCCCAATACACAAAAAAGGCCCAAAAGACAACAGCAATAAATACAGGTGTATATCAGTCAGCAATACGATGAGCCGACTGTTCGGAAAGATATTGAAGACCCTTATAGAAGAAGAATATGGTCCACTTGAGCTGAAGAACAGGCTAGTTTCAGAGCAGGACGCTCCTGCATAGACCACATTTACACCTTGACACAGCTCAATGAAAAAAAAGTAGCGCGGGGGCGAGAGGTGCATTTGGTTTTCGTCGATTTAACTAAAGCATATGACAATGTCCCCATAACTAAACTCTGGAAGGTACTAGAACAAACATCCATAAACAGCACACTTATAAAAGCCGTACAGCAATTTTATAGAAACTCAACATCGAGGATTAAAATAGGAAATGAAGTATCTGACAGCTTCCCTGTAACAAAGGGTTTGCGACAGGGCGATAGTATATCCCCGACACTCTTCAAGATATATTTGGATAGAGTATTTAAAGAGTGGCGAAGATCCTGCAAGGATATGGGTGTTCCTATTGCTGACGGAAACACACTATACACACTGCACTTTGCGGATGACCAAGTGATATTTGCCCAGGACAAGGACGACATAGAATTCATGACCCGAAAACTTATCGAGCAATACGAAAAGTGGGGATTATCTTTTAATATGTCGAAGACCAAATATATGTGCGTGGTGGAGATAATCATGATCCGGTGTTGGATAACGGATTTACCGTTGAATGCTGCGACCAGTATGTGTATCTTGGAACTCTCATAAGCAACAATGGAAGAACTGAAAAGGAAATACAACAGCGAATAAATAAAGGAAAAAGAATCATTGGGGCACTAAATTCAGTATTGTGGTCTAGGGAAATATCAAGAGAACACAAAAGAGATATCTACAACGTTACTTTGAGGAGTGTTGTCTTGTATGGATGTGAATCTTGGCAGTTGAACAAGGTTCAACAAAACCGTCTTTTGGCGTTGGAGATGGACTTCTGGAGGAGATCAGCAGGAATCTCAAGATTGCAAAAAGTGAGAAACGAAGAAATAAGAGAAATTCTGGGTGTAGAAACAACAATAACAGAGGACATTAAAAAAGCACAACTCAGCTGGTATGGACATGTGCAGAGGATGATAGATGATAGAATTCCAAAGAGAATGCTGGACTGGACACCCCCCGAAAGACTTAAGCGAGGCAGACCGAAGACCACTTGGATGCAGGGAATACAAAAAGCTATGTCAGAGAGAAACTTGAGACCTGGAGATTGGTTGGATAGACGAAGAGGGAAACTAGGAACCGGAAGGCGACTAACGCTATGAACCCGGATATATATATATATATATATATATATATATATATATATATATATATATATATATATATATATATATATATATATATATATATATATATATATAAAACTGAATAATATGAAAAAATATTTTTTCATAACATCTCCAAAACTTATTATCGGATCGAAATGAAATGTAGTATACCTACTGTTGTTGAAATAGGAGTTCAAGGTCTGTGCCAAATCAATACTTAAACTGATGAAAAGTTTCTCGAAAAAAATTTTAAAATTTCGAAACAAATTATTTTATATGGTTATGCAGGGTGTTTACTAAACATGCGGCAAATATTTGGAGGGTTTTTCTATAAACTATTTCGAGGATATGTTGTCCCTTGGTGGTTTTCGGAAAACCGCCTCATTTCAAAGATATAGGGTGAAAAAAATTTTCAACAGCTACAACATTTTAATAACGAAAACCCCTCGTTAAGTTGCTTAACCTACCAATAAGTGATCAAAATGACTCCCACCAGTTTGGATATAAGCATGCATTCTTTTCATCAGTGATTGCCGATCTCTTTCAAGCACACCAGGTTCGTTTTTAATGTAGTTTCATCAAGCAATTCTCCAATTCCGCAAGTCATCCAAATTTTCTTCTGGAGTAGCTTAAACTAATGACTGCAGAAAACCCCATAAAACTCCATTCAAAATGAACCTGGTGTGTTTGAAAGAGTTCTGCAATCACTTCTGAGAAGAATGCATGTTTTGTATTCAAGCGAATGGAACTCATTTCGAATACTGATTGTAGATTAAGCAACTCAACATGTGTTTTTCGATAATAAAATGTTGTACCTGTCACAAATTATTTGCACCCTGTATCTTTGAAACGAAACGGTTTTTCAAAAATGATCAGAGAACAAAATATACTCAAAATAGTTCAAAGAAACCCAATTTAAATTTTTGTCACATGTTCACCTAACACCCTGTATATCACGATCATCACGAAATTCTGCACAAATTTGAGCATCAGGATTTCTCAATTAGTCATCAAGTTCCATGATGACTAGATATTCATTCTCTATTCAAAGTGTAATTTATCTCCACAGCTCTTGACAGATCGTCACTTTTTGGTTGCTGCAGATCTTGCCATTAGGATCCAGGCTATAGCAACAAAGTCACCTGTCTATTATTATTTGTTTGAATTTGTGCCAGAAGATAGAATCGAATTTTTTGGAGCTCCTGGTAAGTGATCGATTCAATTCACAGATTTGAAAATGGACATCGTGACGAAATTATAACACGCTGTTCCGTAGAACAAGCGCGTAAAAACACGAGACAAACCTCGTTGATATTGTGTCCGTGTCCACAATCAATAAATGAATTTCCTCAATACCGCATTTGAGATAGATCAGATAAGATATATGTACAGTCTGTGCAAATCCCGCATACACTATAACCTAAAGATTCATGTTTACCAGGATAGGGTAGTGAAGTCTCAATAAAATCCAAATTTCGAATAGCTTGTTCCGGATTTATGGACCAAGAGCCAAGGTATTGTAGACTTTTTCGACGGAAAGCTTCACAATTGCAGATCAGGTATTCTTTCAGTGGCTTCACCATGTTCCTCAGACTATTATTCGCACAACAGTGTCTTCAGTCCACCCATAAATTTCCCTAGCTGTAATTTACTGAGTGTCCAGCTATTCGAGAAGTAGAGGAATAACTTGGCATGACTTTGTCCACTGACCGTCAACGAAAACGCAATCTTACTCTTTTGTCATCAACCCTTAACTGCCATATGAACTGATGGTTAGCTGAGTAAATGCAAAATGCGTTCGAATGAAAAGATTTGTTGCCGTTTCTCTCGTCAACTGCACTACCATTTCTTCACCATGCACCGGAATTAGGGTGACCTGGTTATCGTGTCCGAGAGCGTTGAATGACATAATGTACTCCCAGACAAGCCTCGACTGAACTTATAGTACTTTCTAACAATTTTCTTTTTTCAGCTGCTTCCCACGCAGTTGACAACAAACTAGTGTTCAAATTCATATCTAACCCTGATAGACTCAAACCTCAAGATGAAAGAATGATGCGAATTCTATCTGAATTCATCGAAGAATATGCTAAAACTGGGTGAGTTCGTTTTTCACACTCGAAAACTATTCTTACTTTTCGATACCTATTCTCATGTCCTGGAAAATATTTCCGAGATGATAGTCCAAATCTTTAATTAGATAAGCATATATCGTAGCCTCCAGAAAAATGTCCATTGTTGCATTGTTAGGTGGGTATGACGGAAAATTGTTGCTAAGGAATTATCCTGATAATTTTTCTTCTAACTATATAGTAACCAATCAAACTACTTAATTTCATCCAATCACCTATGGGTTACAGCTACTATTTCCTTCGTCGGAATTTCCACCAATCAGAAACGCGTGATTTTGAATTACAAATGGTTTCTAGGTGGACAAACTGTTTGGCAGGAGTCGTCAGCAGATTATTCGAGTTTACCCGCGGCAAACTTGACAGTTGTTGTCACCAAAAATTACAATATTTGAGTTCCGATATTCCTGGCCAGTACTGGCCAGTATCAGTAATTTCGGAACGCTTCGTACTGATACGAACAGTTACCAAAGCAGTGCCAGTAAAATCAACTGTCAAAATTTACTGGCCAGTACTGGCCAGCAATATCGGAACTCAACTAATACCTTTGAAAATAAACGTAATAATAATCTCCAAGGACACCAGAAAACGACGCTCAACAATTTTTTCTAATTTTATTGTCAAGTGATAGATGCATAGAATACATAAGGTGCGGACACTCTTTGACATATTTTGGGTCTGAATAGACGACTTCGGCCCAAGTTGCCAACCCACAATTTACTTAGCAAGTTTACTTCCACTGGGGAACGGGAGTTTCAGGACAAATTCGACATGATAAGGTTCGCATTATTTATAAATACCCGTAAAACATGCCTCGGCTCTTCAAACCAGATAATTCCTTCCAAATATAGGTTTTTGTTAAGATCGTCCCCGATTGGCTGAAATTTAAGTTGGGATTCTTGATTTCATGCAAACAGTGTCAATTTTCATAGGATACGTTCCGAAAATCAACTCTGTTGTTTCGGTTGCCGATTTTCCGCTCCGTAAATATGAAATATTCGGATGGTTCCGGGAACAAGCGCATGAAAAAGGTTATTTACGGAATCTGGTTGATGAAAATGCGATCGATTTACTGTCACCAGAACGATTATCTATGGTAAATATCCATAGCATAGAACAATCTATGTTTACTTTAGGTTTGTTTTGGTTCCGTCCATGGCTCACCAACCATTTATAGCGCTTCCTTCCAGCTTTCTTCAGTCGGGGGGGCTATTGGACTGATTTTCAAGCTGAGCCTGCATTGATCCCTCCGAAGAAGAGCTTTCAAGGAGCAGATCTTCTTCGGCTGTCACTTCCGTAACAGAAGTGGCTGTGTTTGAGGTTTGACCGTCTGAGCTTCAGTTGTTTCGGGGCTTTGGCCTTCAAGAGCCTGAGCCTCGTCAGTCTTCATGAGAACCGAGGACATAGGTTAGTCCAGCGGCTCCACTGCTGACTCTAGGTTTGTTTTTGTATAATTTTCATCCATACGTGGTTTGTTTACTAAGGAAACACACAGTCCACTGCATCAGAGCCTTTCGATGCAGCAAGGGCGGTTAAACCTGGGGTCCCCTGGTACCAGGAGTTCGCATACTAATGACCAACCTTCCGGTTGCCAAGCAGCCCTCGGTGTATGCTGTTCCACCACTGGCTTGGTAGGGATTGATTTGAGAAAACCTGAACAACTACTCGAGCGGGTCCCTACCGCCCATTTGCACTGCCTGCAGAGACATGACCTAACAGGGAGGCAAATAGGCAGTGTTTTCAGCAAACCATTCAGCTACTGCGGCGGTTCCCTACCTCTGTTATGTCAGTCTTAGTTTTCACCGCTCAACTTGGACCTTATCGACATGGGTGACCCTACCAGAACCGTGTTCCGTCGACATCGCCCCAAGCATCTTTACAGCTACTCAAGCCCTCATACCACGTCAAGGTGCTGACAACTCGTGAAGGATGTTTCAAGGTAGCAGAATGATCGGAACTAGATTGAAGACAAAATTCTATTCCTCAAGGAATTTTGTTACAGCTTTCAAAAATCGATCAGACGTGAATCCGTTTGTTTTGAATTATTGGGGACTTTTTTGAGAAGACAAAAACTTCAATACCATTCGAACAGGTTATGTCTACTGACGAACTCAATCGATACATTCAGAGCCGAAGCTCTGAAAATTTCGATTCTTGTTCTTCGAGAACTAAACCCATAGAAAGTCTACAGAAAAGAAAAGTTGAATTTTTGGAAGAAACGATTTTTTCGTCAATTAGTTGAAAAGTATTTTGAACACTAGGTTTATTTCTAGTCGCTAATTCAGTGAAAGATCAGTATAAGGGTAAATTTCGTCCCCACATATTATGTTGAGAATAAATGATACCGATTCATCATTCCGGAGATTTTTTTGATTCATCATTCATAAATACCTTGATGTCTTACATGACACTATCTGTATTTTTGAACACTGATTCCATCCAAAATACTGAAAATTCGTTTGTTCCAGAATACCGAAAATCGGCAATGTGACTTGGATTCCAATTGCACCAAATCAACATAAACTGAACGTACTCTCCATTAAATCTCCAGACAACATTAAGATGATCCAGTTAGACGAGATCGCACCTCGAAAATTTTGGGATCGCTTACCAATCAAGGAGAATAAACATTTGGTCTAGGAGAACTACCCCTCCTAGGAAAGCAGGACGAGAGAAATAAATCTGCCTGTAAATCCTAAGCACCAAAATTTTTATGCATGAAATGTTCATGTGCTTCCATGTGCTTTTGCCCATGTAACTTTTAGTCTTTTTACTGACATATCTAGATGAAATTTTTTAATTCGATTCTACTTTGTTGATGTATTCTGCTCTGTTTATAACTACCAAACAGTTGCCCTTGTCTGCTTTAGAAAAAATTAAATTATGCTCATGACTTTTTGTTTTATATCTTTCAGTACTCGAAGCTGTCCACTCAATTTCACCTGATCATATAAACAATGTTTACTACGCAGAAAGGAGGTGGGGCAACGGTCTCTGAGGGCTCCCTTGAAAACTGGGTACTGCTCTTAACCATACATAGGCCACCTTTCAGAGCAAATTTCTCATATCCTTGAACGATGGATTTAGGATATCTTACTCGAGCGTGCGTTCGTTGGTCTCCTTTTTGTGAAACTCGAAAGACATAGTCAAGAAGCTTGACCTTAGCGGTATTTATAAGCTCAGCTGCAATGGTTGTGACAACTCCTACGTGGGCCAGACCAGGAGAAAACTCGATGTTAGAATCAAAGAACATTCAAGTAGACCTCAAACATCAGCATCAGCACCCAAATCAAGATTCCAAAATATTGCACACCATCACAAGCAACAAAAAATATGACATTAAGATGAATCTGTTCGAAGATCTGGAGATTGTTTGTGAAATGAACTCTAACAGCAATTGTGTGAACACTCAAGTCAACCTTAAGAGTAGTTTCACCCCTTCATTCAAGGGACTACATTCCTGATTTTCCGTCTTCTGTATCGCGGGTTTTTAATTGTTGAGTGTTATATTTTTCATGGTGTAGCATCTTTATGTTTTGTTATCGCTCTTTTCTATATTTTTGCGCGCATGTTCTGGGGAACAGCGTGGTATCGTTTTGTCCAAATGTCTGTAATTTTCGATGATTGAGCCGAAGATGGTCTCAAAAGACTAGGTTGGAGACGGACGAAATTGTTCCATTTATTGATACGAGAATTGTAAGATGTGCAAGAAATCAAATTAAGCTTGATTGATACCAGAAAACAGATCCGACCGCTCATGGAGTGAGAAAACCAATCTCATCAAGGGTATGTTCCGGAGAATTAGTAAAGTTAGCCAGCCGGACTTCTTGGAGAGTTCCAAAGAGAGAATGATTACCCAAGAAAATTTTTGGAGAGACTTCTCCATTCTTCGACCCTCAACCGAGTAGGAGAGACATCACGTATGGATGAGGTTAGCGCAGCTGACCCAGTTGAAAGAGATATTTAAGCTTGCCTTTCATTCCATCATTAACAGGTAAATGGGCCAATATTCTGAAAGACATAAAAGAATCAGAATTGCGAGATATAATCACTTGACAGTGAGTAACATTTTTAGTGAGGTTGAAAATAGAAATCTCATTATATCCTAGTCAAAAGTGGTATATTGTATTTCATGTGGAGGTTGTTATTCAGTTTATGTTGGCCAGACTTCCCAATGTCTGAAGAGACATATTGGGTCATTTGTTCGAATTTGATGAAGTTGAAATATTGTGTGTTTGTTCGAATTATAATAAAAGGAACTTTTCAGAAATGTGCTATATAAACGAAAATTAAAACAATATAAATACGGAGACTAATCTTCAAAATTTGAGTGTCGCATAAACTATCTATTGTCGCTGGATTGTCATCATGAAGAAGAACATAGTGTCGGTGCCACCACTTGATTAATTGTCTCTGTGTTCCCTTTGTTGTTTTTAAATTTTACCCCATAAAATATATTAATCATACCAGTTGTTGAGCAGAAGTTGCTTCGATACTTTCCTTGCCATTTTAACAATAATGTATAAGATTCATTGTTATTTGATTGTTTTCACGTACCCCATGTTATTTTGTAGCATTAATAATAATCATCATTGGGAATCAGTCAAGTGGTTTGCATCCGCCAATTCTATAAATTTATCAGCTGAGATTCACTCAAAAACCTCAGCAACAGCCGATACAAAGCTGATAAGTCGATAGTTTGAAGGCAGGGTCTTATCTCTACTCTTGTATATTGGAGTGACTGTAGCGGATCGTCAGTCGGTTGAAGAGAAATTGTTTGAAAGGACCGTTCGTACAGAAGATAAAGTAGCTCAGCAAAGGCTTCAGAACAGCGTGAAAGTAAAAGAAGGGCGATTCCATCAATATCTCGTACAAGTCTCAGAAATTCATTCCAATTAACCTCCACGTATCTACAATGTTTGAGAACGCCAAACCAATCTACGCACAGTAGATCAGTAGGAACTTGGTCGTAATTCGTTCGTTTATATGTTTTGTTTTGCACAAATGAGGTATGACTATCATAAAACTGTTGCAGCGTCGTCAACACAACGTGGTCAGATTTACCGAGAGGAGACAGATATTGTATTTCAGAAATTAGGTCAGAATCAGAGGTTATAAAGAGGTCCAAGATGGAAGGCGTTTAACCATGTGTATATTTAGTTGGCTGAAAAATTACTTGCTGTAGGCCGGAATTGAGCATAAGGTCGGCAAATGGAAAAGATGGTGAACCAAGGGATCGGGGACAAGTCGCTGGCCACTCAACATCGGGGCAATTGAAATCACCAGGTACTGAAATATTTCGACGAGAAGGAGGAATTTCCTTCGAGAACTCTACCAGTACAATGTTCTCAGTGAATGGTCTTGGCCTATAAATGCATGCTTAAGTGAAAGAGACTTTGATGTAGTTTTGGATACCCCAGATGTGAGGAATCTAAAAAAAATATTGACATCACCACTTGGACCACCCTTATATTTTTTTTTTTGAGAACGAGCATAACATTCTTTGGTATATTACAGTGTTAGCAGAGGAATTAATAATGTAAATGGGGTACCATACGTATTCACGCGCTTGTTCTGGGAAACAGCGCCTTATCGTTTCGTCACAATGTCTGTAATTTTAGAATTTTGAGCTTAAAATTGGTCTCAAACGAATAGGTTGGACTCACCGATGAAGAATCCGTGGTCAAATTTGATTCTGTCCGGCCGTCTGGCCGGCAGTGTGTGCTCTAACTTTCGAAAGAAAGGATCTAGAGTCTTAAAATTCTCAGATTAGGTTTTGATCCTGGATATCTCGGTTGAGTTCGTTAATGGTCCAAATTTGTCGAATGGTTTTTGTGTTATAGCCATTTGGATTGTTCAATTACTCGAAAAATATTTATCTGATCGAAGTGAAACTTGGTTGCTAGATGAACAGCGTCAATAAAAAGGATTGCAATATTGAAAATTTTCATATGATTTTTACTGAAATCTGAAAGCCGCCATTTCATATCCCAGTACTTTATTCAAGCCCAATCAGATTTCATGAATTTCCTGAGAAACAAATCAATAGAAAAAAATTAGGAAATTCTTTTTAGAAATTCATATATTTCAAAAAGCATTATCTTCGATTCCGTTGAAATTTTACTCTAATCGACACCGGAAATCCGAAGATTCTGTTTCAGTCCAATCAGATAAATAAATATCCTTTGAATTTTCCCGAACATAAGATCTAAAGTTTGGAATATTTGTTTGCATCCTTTCACGACATCTACTGGAGAACAGTCGTAGCATTTAATGGATCATACAGCGCAGGACAGCGACGTCAATAGATCGTCAATCGACGTATTACAATCGACTGTTCACACTCTATGCTTCATGGGGGGATTTCCTGGAAATCTCATCAGTATTTCCCCCTAGCGCATGAGCAGTGTATCGGAATCGTCTATAATCTGATGCTAGAAGATACTACCATCCTTGCCTAAACAATGATACTACAGACTGGCGCAGACCTTCGGGTCACTACTCAATAACAGTGTTTCAAACTTCAGCTTGATCCGATATTCGTCTTTGGAGATATTGGAAAAAAATATATCCTATGTTGTGCTGATTTCCTGAGCATTGCTATTTCCGAAATATCTTCAAAAATATTGGAACTTGATTAGCAAATTCGTGCGAAATTTCTAGATCATTTGATTGCCGATCAAGGACTTGATTTTCAATCAACAGAAAACTCTGTGCTCGATTTCAGTTCATTTTCAACCCAACCATCGAACGCGAATATCAATCAACGAGTTGATCGGCCGTCAAAAGATTTGTGGAACCGACAGCTAGTCTCGGATTTAGTTCATAATTTCAAATATCTTCCTAATCATATGGTTCTGGGCAACAGCGTGATATCGTTCCATCACAATGTCTGCAATCATCGAATTTCAAATCGAAATTGGTTTTAAACGATTTGTTTGGACTGCCTGAGGAAGAATCCATGATCAAATTAAATTTTTTTCGGCCCACCATGTGTGCTCCAACTTTCTGAGGAAAACACCTAGAGTCTTTTAAGTTTATGTTCGGAACCCGAAAATCTCAGCTGAGTTCGTTAATGGGCAAAATCAACCGGAAGGTTTTGGAGTAATAACTATTCGAAATTTTGAGGTTTTTTCCAAAATTAATGGATGCGATCAGATTGGGGCTTCACTATAATTTGAAGAATACCAACTCTCAACCTTTTCACAATTTTGAGATGATTTAAACGCTGAAAAAATTACAAACAAATGTTTTTCGAAAACATTCTTTTTCGAAAGACTATTAATCAGATCTGGATGAAATTTGGCACATACCAACAATATTCAACAACACTTCAGCTTGATCAGCTCCAAATTTCAATTCTATAGCGAATATTCATCTACAGAGAAATTGAGAAAAATATGTCAAATTTCTTGGCTATTTCAAATCTGAGATGATTTCCTCAATTTGTCGAAAAGAAGTGAGATTGGCAAAATTGAACTTCTTCAGAGTAATGCCGACGTATTACTTTCGAAATTTCTGTTGAAGAAATCGTTTTTTCGAAAACTATTCATAACCTTACCATGGACTTTGGTACAGATCTTGAGATCACTATTTAAAAAATGTACCCATATCAAATTTCGGAATTTTATTGGATATTCATCTTGGGAGATATTGGGCAAAAATATGTTCAAATTTCGTGCTGATTTCATCGATATCATTGTTTCCGAAATAACTCAAAAACTACCTATATATCCGATTCTCTATTTCAAGAGTATGTATATCTGAGGGATCACAGGATGGATTTCAAGAATTTGGTGTTAGTAATTAAACTCCAAACCTGCTCTACAATTGTTAAGTCTCTAAACAGATTCTTTCGGTACTTATTGTGTTTACGATCATATTTAGAGAGATTAATTATGGAAGCCGAATTCGTGAATTTGAACAAGCTGCTGACTCCACGTCAGTGATTTTCTAGGTTTTTTATGTATGATACAGGTGCACAGATGAAAACTTCAGCAACAACTCTTTCTCATCGTATAAGTTTTATGGAATTGATTTTTTCAAAGAACGTAAATTGGTTTATTCTTCATTGAAACGTATGTTTCAAACTTATATATATGTATATATATATATATATAAGTTTGTGATCATTTTCATTGTCTGATCTGATTGATAGTCTCCGAGAAAACAACGAAATTTCACATATTTTTTCCTTTGATCTGATCAATATTTTCCTAGAAAAAAATTTTTTTCAACAAATGATTGAAAGATTTCCGAATGAAGATTTGTTAAATATTCCTAACAAGTGAATACAGAAGAAATTATGCATTGAAGTTGTTCGTAGGTATTTCTGAAAATATATCACCCAGTTTTATGTGGATTGAATCAGTAGTTCATGAGATATCGAGGAATTAACCTCAAAATTTCAAATGAGCGTAACTCCGAAACTATTAAGCCAATTCAACCCATCAACGAACTCTTTGACTTTGTGACGAAACGATAACGCGCTGTTTCCCAGAACAAGCAGGAAAAATATAATCCTATGGCTCCTCAACAAAAACCATGACATAATAAATAGTAGAACACCTGCTTTCAGGGGGATGTTTTGGCATTCATGCCTGTAATGGCGTTCATTCAAATGACTGAAGTCCCCCAGCTTCCGATTTTTATCTCTGTTCAGAGTTGGAATCGGTATCAGCACCGCATTTTGAGCTCGGAAACTCTTTTGGTTTGTATATATTTTTGTATATATAGAAAATTGTATTTTTTAGGACAAACAGGCGTGCTTCTTAGGAAGTGAGCCTTTATCACTCTTCTCCAGCATATTTGTAGTTTACAAGCAAACTGCTGCTTTCTTGTTTGTTCTAAATAAACTTCATCATTATATTATCATTATTATTACTATCAAATGTATTGAAGCTTGAATTTTATTCCAAACTCCCAACTCGTAAATATATTGGTTTGACAGAAAACAAATATGTCGGAACGAAACCTAAATATACAGTCACGCAAAATGAATATATATTGCTGCATAAATTAATACATATGTTGATTCGTAAATAAATATATCCCAGGCTGAAGAACTATCTTTTTCCCAAACGGCACCTCATATTCAAATATTTAGCTGAATGAAAATTTCCACATCCACATTTCATGATGGGAAATTCCCGAGGTCCATTGGATCTCAATTTAATACGATTTTTTATCGTAGTCGGAATAAAAACACTCTTTCCACTTTGAAATGAATACATAAGTTATTCAAGAGAGACCTGTACCTATAATTGGTCATTTCAATGAATAAAGCTGTTATATTCTATTGTATCTCTATTTTCACACGCACGAACATTATTATAACACCTAATTTCACCGCTTAGATCAGTATCGGCACAATTCGCCTGAGTTCATAATAATAAAGTGGTAATAGAATATCAGTTCATCCGAGTCATCGTCGTAAAATGATATCTAATATACAAAATGTGATGATGCCACTTGTTCAATTGACGGCAGAAATGATTTGCATAAATCATTTCGTGAAGGATCTGATGAATGATGGTGATTACGCGGTTGTCATCAATCTGGAACACATTTTCAATTTCGCCACCCTACGAATAACTGATGGGAATATACAAAAATTCGACCGCATGCCTGCAGTGTATATTGGGAATTTAAGAGAAAAAGACATTGAGGATGTTTTGCAGTTCAGGACGATCCTTGGATTCCGCGATAATTCTAAATATATATTTATTGGGGAACATATAACATTATCGATGCATCCTGATGTAACTCCGGAATTTATCAGCAATTCTATTTTTATGAATGCAAAGGGCGGTGACATTTACTATGCCATCCCCAAACAAGAACGAGATCTTCAACTGGATTCCATCAATCTGAGGAAGTGTGGAAGTTGTTATGGAAATCTAACGAACCTGAACTTTTTCAAAAACGTGGTTGAGTTAAGAAGAAAAACAAAACTCAAAATATGCACATATCGGGGATCCCCATATGGTATGTGTACCCCTAAAGAAAACTGCCGAGATACTGGTATTGTATTCGAAATATGACAAATGGTACTCGATATGTTGAATGCTACTGCAGACTTCTACTTGCACCCTTTTCCATTGGAAGACTTTTGGAGTTTTCAGTACAATATGCTTTACAATGGTACTTGTGATACTCATACAGACGATTATTTCAGTTACGGTAATTTCGACGTAACCTTCCCGCTCCTCTTCGATTCCATCCATTGGGTTGTCAAGAGTCCTAAACGAAAACCGCGTTGGATGTTCGCTTTCGAAATTTTCGGCCTCAATATTTGGATCATATGGGCAGTTTCCTCCGTATGCCTGTCAATCACATTTTACATCACAAAAAAAGCTTCCAATAAAACAGGAGACATATCAAATGTCTTCTGCATCGGTTGTCAGCAATCTCTAGAACAGTCTCAAGTACTAAAACCCTCACTATGGTCCCAACTGGTAACACTGTTCACGATTCTCATGAGCGCATTCTTAATGAATGTATTCTTCAAAAGTAAATTCACAGTTTTATTAACTGGCTTCAAGGACAGCTTCAGTATGCGATCTACTGAGGATATAATGAAGAACAATTACAAAATTGTTTCACCGGATGCTATATTTATGCTTTTCAGAGACGATGAACGGGTTTCTACTTATATCAGGCAGCATTTAGAACCAGGACTACTTCATATGAATATCACTCGAGAAGACGTTGCTATTCTGGAATTAAAACGGGCGTTTCTTTATGAAATAAAAAATTATCTGGATGTTGAAAGAAGACCTACGCTGAAACTGCTGGAGGAACAAATTTTAACCCGGGCCCTCTGTATTGTTTTGAGACGTGGAGATTCCTTGAGTAGTTTGATATCTCGCAATTTGATATTGAATACGATAGACTGTTAAGAAGTATTTACCCAGGTCCTTTCGAAAACCAATTAAAGAAATTTGTATATGTCAACTATATTCCGCAAGTAAGCGACAAAATTTGTAATAGGTTAAGACAAAATAATATTGATATTATATGTACAAATAAGAAGAACTTAAGATCAATGTTTTCTAGTGGTAAGGATCGACTGAATCATTCAGAAAAGAGTGGTGTATATAAACTTTTCTGTAACGAATGCCCTGCAGTTTATATCGGTCAGACCGGTCGTTCTCTCCAAGTCAGAGTGGAAGAACATAAGAAGTCAATTCTTCAAAACAAATCCACAACTGGCTTCTCCACACATTGTATAACTTGCAACCACTTTATAGATTTTAATAAAACAACAATCTTGCATGAAGGAGAGAAAGGAAAAAGACTAGACCTTCTAGAAATTTTAGAAATATCATCGGCACATAAACAAAAACTACCAATTGTTAATGATCAATTAGAGTTCCGCTTATCTCCGGTGTTAACATCTGTCATGTGATGTATATTTGTGTAGTCCCATGTATTTTCGTTTCAGTTTTGATAATGGGGTAAAACCCGAAACATGCATGTCAACAAGACATTTTAAATTAAAAATTGTGAACGTAGTCAAGTGTTTTTATTTGTTTTAATATTAATTTGATATTATTGGTGGAGCACGGCTTCACTTCTAGGATATTGTTCAAATATCAAACTTTCGATTTCAAGAAAGAATCTCATGTAGGTTTGAAAAGGCTCACATTGCATTCATTGCAATTACCCTATGCCCTTTTGATTCTGGGGATTATTTTGAGCAGCTTCACATTCTTCTTTGAAATTAAACTCTAGGTAGTTATCATCTGAAGGTACGTGTATGAGGGCTATGAACAGTTTTGGAAGGTGAATTAAGGCCGTCAAGCTTTTTTCATCCGCTGCCTGAGTTAACGCTGTAAATGCCTGGAATCTGAGCAAGATTACGACCGAGCCCATTCTCTACATTAAAACTGCCTGAAGGAAATTCATGAAGCTTGGAAGAAAATCGGGCGGTTCATAAAAGTGACCGTCAAATTCTACCGATAGTTAGGAATTGACCCTCAGGATACTCAATTATTTATGGTATTTACTGCAACTAATAACATCTTTGGTATGATAGCATCTCACGATGGATTACATAGTGAAGGTTTTTCTGAAGGTTCGAAACGCTGCTTGGAATGCCGTTCTTTTGAAGTCTTACCCCACTGGATGATTTGATTCGTTTCTCCTTTCTCAACCACAATCTTATTTTCACCTTGTGTTTCACGGTCACTCAGAGTATACATATTCTGGTTTAGTCAAATTATATTTCCTTACATGTAATCATAATGAATTTTTTTTATGGTATATTACATGAAAGGTTCTTGCACTGCACGAAATCAAATAAAAGATTTACCAATATTATGATTTCATCTCTTATATAGATTTATGAATGAAATATTGAACTAAAAGCATTATGGAATAAATGGTTTGAAGAATATTGACGAAGAAATTCGCTACATCAGGAGTGATCTTCACTCGCTGAACGTATGGATAATAGAAATAATAAATTAATTAGTAATTCATATATTTCAGAAAGCATATCTCCGATTCCGTTGAAATTTTACTCTTATGGACAGCGATAACTCGGAGACTCGGTTTCAGTATGAACAGATATGTATTCTTTGAATTTCCCGAAACATAAGATTCATTGAATTTTCCTTTGCATCGACCGTTCGCGGCATCTACTGGTGAATAGTCGAAGCATTTACTGGATACTACAGTCGCATTATGCGGGATAGCGGCGTCTGTTCACACTGCACGTAGGCTTCATGAGGTGATTCTCAGAAAGTTTTATCGGTACTTCCCCATAGCGCATGAGCAGTTTACCGAAATCGTCAATACTTAAGAACAGTATTTCAAATATCAGCTTGATCGGATATTCGTCTTGAAGTTTCAGCCAGAAAGGGCCTCCAAAATAATGAGCATAATAACTCTCTCCATCTAACAAAATGCAGGATTCTTCAATTTTTTTTTTTGCTCATTGTTCTGTAAACTCTATTTGGCTGAAATTTCAAGGTAGCATTTTTTACTGAATGGCGATTCGATCTATGTTTTGGGAAATATCGGTAAACTGAATTTTGAAAGGGTATATCTGCGAAGTCATTCGATAGTTTTTACTAATTCGCCAATTCGGCATTCGTAATTAAACACCAAACTTACTCTACAATTATCAAGGTACTGAGTTGATTCTTCCGGAAGTTATTTTGTTTACTATCAGTGTTTAGGCCGGCCGTGAACACATTAACTTTAGGAAGAATCGACATAAGGAATATATTTGTAGAGTAGGTTTTCAGTTTAATTAAGAAGGTCGAATGCTTGAATGAATTGAATTCGCCAATTATTCTTTAGATAGTTAAACCCATTCAAAATATTTTATTGAATTACTATATAGTACTTGATCGAAAATTATAGCTTGAGGTTCATGCAGAATTTTGTGAGGACCATATGAAAAATCTGCGTTTGGTAGGGTCAATACTTGTGTAGATGACCGCTTTGGGAACGGAACAAGCGCGTAAAAGCTCCGGACCTCACGTCAGTGCTTTTCTAGGTTTTTATTATTTCCTGATGTATCGGGCTCTCGCGTTCTTTTGAGTAAAATATTTTTGCGGTTAACTATCTGTTTCTCGCTAAGTACTCACATATGCATCTGACATCCCTCTTCCTCCTTGTTTACGTGGAAAGTGAAATCGTTTCGGCGCTTCTGGGATGGTGTGCTCGGTATTTACTGAAAATCTTCTTTGTCTGTATGTTGAGGGCTTCTAGTTCCGTTTTGTCCATTTAAGGACACCAAAACAATACAGCAACCCTGAGAAGGCATAAGAGTTGATGGCTGTTGTGGTGTTGCGTGCTGACAGCTCAGTTTGGAGTATAGTCTTGAGGCTTTGGAAATATGTTTCCTCGGCTTTGGGTTTAGCTTGTTTGTAATCTTTTCTCAGTTATTGTAGGTAACCCAGATATTTATACTGCTCTCCTTTCCCCATGCCAATAATCGATCCTTGTTCCTCATTAACCTCATATCCATCATGTTTTGTCCATACTCCGTGTATCATGCTGTTGATTCTGCACTTATCGAGTCCAACGTTCATGTATATGTCATTACTGTACTTTCCAACGCACCACATGTGGCTCAGCTGTACCCCGTTGCTGAGTGTATATTCCTTCTTTAGTCTATTGAGGAGCGAAATGAGCGGCTTCAATAGGCAGAACCAGAGCGTACTCAAAGCATCCCGCTGGAAAATTCCTCGTTTAATTTTCACTCCGCCTACTTGAGTTGTTTTTATTGGTGTGCGCAATATAACATCAGGGCTCCAAGTTTCCATTGCGTGCTGCAAGCAGGCTACAATGTGGTCCTCCGCACCATACAACCTCAGCACCTCGACAAGCCAAGTGTGGGGAGTACTATCGAACGCCTTTCTGTAGTAGATGTAGGCGACATAAAGTGAGTCTTTTCTTTTTTGCACCGTGAGTAATGATTTCAACGATAAGAATTTGCTCTTTACATCCTCTGCTTCCCTTCCTTAATATAGAATAAATGCTACTGATGATTCTAAATCGAAAGATAGAAGATGAAACACTGTGTCTAGTATTGTTTTTAGGTTGTATTTCATTTTTTCGCACTTTTCTCAAGTTTTTTACTTTGATCATTGTATGCCAGTTGATATAATAATTTTGTCATTGAAGACGTAGTACGTCGAAGACATAAAAGTATATCGTAAGATATCAAATCAATATCGAAAAATATTATGTAAATGTTATAGAGAAAAATCTGTATTTAATTGTTGTTTCAATAGCCTTTAACAAGTAGACTGTTTCGAATTTAATATCTGAATGAAAACTTATAGTTTTCAAAGGTCAATATCAACTGTCATTTAATTTTTGAGGTTATAAAGATTTTGGAAAATGTTTTTTACCGCATTTCATATGTCAAGGAAAGAAGAAGGTGTAAGTAAAATCTGTGGCATTATTGTTTCTATGCACAATTCTAACAAGCATGCGTATGGACTTAAACCTGCTTATTTCCGTTATTGAAGTGAAGTGTAAGTAACAAACACGTGGTGATTTTTTGATGTATAATATAGAATAAATGCTACTGATGATTCTAAATCGAAAGATAGAAGATGAAACACTGTGTCTAGTATTGTTTTTAGGTTATATTTCATTTTTTCGCACTTTTCTCAAGTTTTTTACTTTGATCATTGTATGCCAGTTGATATAATAATTTTGTCATTGAAGACGTAGTACGTCGAAGACATAAAAGTATATCGTAAGATATCAAATCAATATCGAAAGATATTATGTAAAGGTTATACAGAAAAATCTGTATTTAATTGTTGTTTCAATAGCCTTTAACAAGTAGACTGTTTTGAATTTAATATTTGAATGAAAACTTATAGTTTTCAAAGGTCAATATCAACTGTCATTTAATTTTTGAGGTTATAAAGATTTTGGAAAATGTTTTTTACCGCATTTCATATGTCAAGGAAAGAAGAAGGTGTAAGTAAAATCTGTGGCATTATTGTTTCTATGCACAATTCTAACAAGCATGCGTATGGACTTAAACCTGCTTATTTCCGTTATTGAAGTGAAGTGTAAGTAACAAACACGTGGTGAGTTTTTGATGTATAATATAGAATAAATGCTACTGATGATTCTAAATCGAAAGATAGAAGATGAAACATTGTGTCTAGTATTGTTTTCAGGTTGTATTTCATTTTTTCGCACTTTTCTCAAGTTTTTTACTTTGATCATTGTATGCCAGTTGATATAATAATTTTGTCATTGAAGACGTAGTACGTCGAAGACATAAAAGTATATCGTAAGATATCAAATCAATATCGAAAGATATTATGTAAAGGTTATACAGAAAAATCTGTATTTAATTGTTGACATAGATTTTGTTTTGATAGTCGATTTTGTAGTGTTCGATTTGATAATTTTTGATTTCACGGTTTACTCAAAGACTTTTTAGACTTTTATAGTTGACGAGAGTGTTACTGGAAGTACATATTTCATTCTTATAAAGTAGGTATGTATCATTCTTCAATCTTATTGAGTGTAGCAACTCTAAAATTACGGGGATATCTCCAAGGTTAGACAGTATTTTAATATTATTCATTTTCAGATCCAAATGGCAAGATTGACTTTGGAGGATTTCTTAGGCTGTCTTGAAAGTTGAAAAACAGTATTGTAAAACATACTTTTTGAAATAATAGACAAATACTCATAACTTTTCTATTTTTATAGCGAAGGACTTAATACTGAATATATTGTGAATAAAATGAATACATTCACATAAAACTAATGCTACTTGTATCGTAAGTCTTATTCATTATATGGCTTGACAATTACATTTTCCAACACTCATATGATTGGTCTTGAAAGAGCTGTTATAAATAAGCCTTGTACAACTTTGATTTCATCGACAGAATCACTTTGAGCCAACAGTATTCATCACCAGATATTTCCTTGTTGAGACTCTCTTTTTTCAATAGCCAGTTATATCACTTGAACATTTACCTTGTTACTTAATGATCAGTTCAACAGGCAAATTTCTGGAAGGCAGAGCATTCCTTTTAAGTAAATTTCTCTGCTTGGATTAGGGGCCTGGAAAAAAATTTTCTTCATGAATGTGATCTAATATTTCATGAGCAATTCGTGCTTTCCTCTTTAAAAATGATTATCATCGGAAAAATGAAGGTAACAGACTCTCATGAATCTTCTTTGTTGGTTTTTATCGATTCTTCAACACTTTCAGACCCGACTTGTTAAAGTAAGTTTCTTCTATCCTAACTGGAAATTTTTCACCGGGCTGTGGAAATCTATGGGAAGGGACATTTGAGTTTGCTTTTCCTCAGTAGAAACACTTGTAAAATCACACAAACGCCAAGAAAAATGCATATACTTTCTCAATTTCTCGACATTTCTTTTAACTTGTCAATGATAATGTCTGTACCTTGAGTTACTCGGATAGCCACCAGAGGGAGTAGCGCTTATCTTCATTCGCCAATAGCATATTAGAAAAGGCAACCAAATTACCTTTGACCCAAGATGTCACTCAGCCCACTCTTTCATTTAAGATTTGAGGGGTTGCTGTCATCACACGCTCACAGCGTTGATTTAAATCGATTATGACCAACCGTATAAAATTGTGCCCGTACGAAACTAAAGCTTAATTATGTTTGCATGAGGCCAAGATATTAAGGGTGGGGGAGAAGGTAGAGCTGTATAAGATGACACACTGTAAATAAGCAGATGGGTGCAGTTCGACCTAATTAAGATCTCAGACTATTATGGAAATACTAATGATGGTGGAATGAAATTCTGAAATCCTGTGGTTTCTAAAAAAATTAAGGAATATGGTCTTCTTTACTTCGGGGTCTATGATAGAATTCGCTGCAAAGTAGTTAGTGAGTTAACCTTTGTATATTGCCCAATACGGAACACTTACTTCGAATTCCCGTAAATGACCAATGCCTGCTATTTTTGAAACAAATTTTCACATCGGGTATTTTCGAATTGTTTAGTAAACAAATTCATCATCCATTCAATCAATGCCGCTATCCTCGACGCCATTGTAATGTTCCTCATTAGTCATTTCCATGATATAAACACAATGGGGAGAAATTTAAGTCTTCATTCCTCTATGAACTAAACCTAATTGATTATAATGGAAATGCCAACTCAAAAATAAAATTTTTGATTCACAGATATCGATATATGGCTGATTACGATATGTGGTAGATTATAAAAACATTCTGAGCACACTAAAAGTCTCATTAAATCAAATCCATTCAGTTCATACAATACAGAGAATTATTATTTTTTTAATTTCAATTGACAACAACATTTTTTTCTATTGTTTTCATTTTTTCATACTCACATTACATTATCATCGCTCACCATCATCATTCCATCTCGTAGATCATTATCGACATAATTTCCCTGAATATATAATATAACGGGCCGTATCAGAAATTAGAATGCTAATTCATCTTATTCATACTCGAAAATAATGTTCTCCAATATCCAAAAATTATTTATACCTCTTTTCCAGCTGTCGGCAGAAATGATTTGCATTAATCACATCGTCAAAGATCTACTGAATGATGGAGATTACGCAGTTGTCATCAATCTGGAACACATCTTCAATTTTCCTACCATGCGGATAAATTATGGAAATATCGATCAATTCGATCGGATGCCTGCGGTGTATATTGTGAATTTAGGAGAAGTAGATATTGAGGAGGTTTTGCAGTTGAGGACAATCCTTGGCTTCCGCGATAA
The DNA here is from genome assembly GCA_958510865.1 of Myrrha octodecimguttata. Classification (NCBI taxonomy): domain Eukaryota; kingdom Metazoa; phylum Arthropoda; class Insecta; order Coleoptera; family Coccinellidae; genus Myrrha; species Myrrha octodecimguttata. The sequence goes on along the minus strand of OY294059.1, from coordinate 74,097,969 downwards.
TTCCAAATATTTATTTCTTGGGGGAGATATAACATCTCTGATGAATCCTGATATAACTCCAGAATTTATGAGCAATTCTATTTTTATAAATGCAAAGAATGGTGACATTCACAAAGCCATCTCTGAGCAACCACGAGGTGTCCAACTGGAATCCATCAATCTGAAGATGTCTGGAAGTTGTTACGGAAATCTAACGAACCTGGACTTTTCCAGACACGTGGTTGAGTTAAAAGGAGAAACGAAACTAAAAATATGCTCATATCGGTATTCACCATACGGAATATGTTCTCCTGAGGAAAACTGCCGAGATGTAGGCATCGTAATCGAAATATGGCAAATGATACTAAAGATGTTGGATGCTACTGCAGAATTTCACATGCACCCGTTTCCTTTAGATGAGTTTTGGAGCTTTCAGTACAACATGCTATACAATGGCACCTGTGATACACATACAGGGGATTATTTCAGTTATGGTCTCTTGGATGTGACCTTTCCGCTCTTCTTTGATTCCATCCATTGGATTGTCAGAAGTCCCAGAGAAATACCACGTTGGATTTACGCTTTTGAAGTTTTCGCCCCTGATATTTGGATCGCCTGGATAGTCTCCTCCGTGTGCCTTTCGATTACATTTTACATAACAAAAAAGGTTTTCAATGGAACTGAAAAAATTACAGATGGTTGTTACATTGTCTGTAAGCATATGCTCGAACAACCTCAAGTTTTGAAACCCTCGACGTGGTCACAACTCGTCACACTATTCACTATTCTGATGAGTACTTTCTTAATGAATCTTTTTTATGATAGTAAATTCACATTTTTACTAACCGGCTTCAAAGAAAGCTTTTCTATGAGATCCACAGAGGACATAATGAAGAACAACTACAAAGTAGTAGCTTCTGATGCTATATATATGTTTTTCAGAGGGGATGAAAAGGTTTCCACTTATCTCAGGCACCACTTAGAACAGGGCACATTTGATATAAAAACTATCACCCGAGAAGACGTTGCTACCATCGAGTTGAAAAGGTCGTTTATTTATCAAATCAAAAATTATCTGGATGTTGACGGAAGATCTAAGTTGAGACTGCTAGAAAAAGAAATTTTTACTCGAGCCATCTGTATTGTTATGAGGCGTGGAGATCCATTGAAGGGTTTGGTGGATGAAAAATTGATGTTGCTTATAGAGCACGGATTCACAAATAGAATACTGTCCAAGTATCAAATTTTCGATTTTGGAAATGAATATCATGTGAACGTAGGAAGACTATCCTTACATTCATTGCAATTACCCAACGTCCTCTTGATTATGGGGATTCTTTTGAGCATCTTTTCATTTTTTTACGAGGTGAAAACTAAAGTTAAGATATCAATTGTGACCAAACAATGCCAATTAACCGCCTGTTACAGAGAATTTTGAGAGTTTCATTCAGGTTGTCTATCTATTTCGTATTTTCTCCCAATAGAGGAAGAAATTTAACATCTGGCACTTTGGAACTTGACCTCCTACCAATTGATATAGGACCTAGCGACGAGAAAACTTTGTGGTCATGGTATCCGATTTCCGTTTGTACTATTAACGTTTTCCACATACAGACATCGTAACTTTCGAACCCATCGACATCATAAAAACAAAAATTTTAAGTTTTTCATGAAAACTTGCTGAAGGTTTTTACCAGGTAGGTACCCGACGTTCCACTTCGGCTATAGTGATTTGTCGATAATCGATGGAATTTTGCGTGAAAATTTCGTGGTCGATTGTACCTGTTTCATTTATTTTTAAGCCTCCATGGTAATCCCTACACATCAATTCGAAATTTTTGAGTGGAATATTTTTGGTCCACTGTACCACAACAATGTTTGTTCGTTTTGATAGAATTTCTTCTTTATTACCATGAGACGAGACCTGTAAAGAGCTTAAAGAATTATCAAAAGCATTTCGTGGAAATTTGTTGAAGAATCCATATAAATGGATAGAATAGGACTCTTGCATGAATTTTTTTTTATCATTGGAATCAAATATTCTATCCGAAAGACCCCTGAAAAACTTAAAAGGCCATCAAAAATTTCAATTTTTAACGAGAAAATGCTCTCCTAAATTTGGCTCCGCATGTCGGTTGTTTAAACGGACGGAACTTCGCGGTTTCCGAGACGTATGGGGATATATCCACTCTCTCCCTCTCCTCGTGTACTTTCCTCTCTAGCAAGTCAATAGACAGCGTCGGGCTGTATCGATCGGTGAATCGTACAATAACGAGTGACGTAGAGGCGATCTGACGCGTTTCTCTCGCTTCGACCTTGAGTCCCGATTTGGACATTTTTAATACCGAATTATTCAAAATTCGCGAATTGTTAAAGTGTGTGATAGCATACATTATGATGTTGATAAAGAATGAGAAAAACATAAACATATCATAATTCGTGTTACATGCAGGAGACCTATTGTTCTGTACCATTCCTATTTCTGTTAAAACGTTTTTCCGTCACAACTATTCGAAATTTTTTCTTTCGATGTCGCGAATGACCTACGGATATCGATCGTACTAGATTCGTATGGAATAGTATTTTCATTGGAAATGGGATCCTGAGTGTAAGCGAATTTTGAATCTGATTAATAATTATATCAGGCCCCGTTGAGTCTCGTAATTCCATTTTATTGCGCGCATGTTCTAGGGAAACAGCGTGCTATCGTTTCGTTCAAATGTCTGTAATTTTCGATGACTGAGCCGAAAATGGTCTCAAACCACTAGATTGGACTCACTGATGACGAATCCGGTGTCAAAATCGATTTTATCCGGCCGGCCGACGACACGATAACTATCGAACGGAGTGGGCTAGCGACTTGAAACTTCCAGGGTAGGTCACGCATTGGAATGCCGTGGTTGAGGTCGTTAATAGGTCGAAAATCGGTCGAACAGTTTCGAAGTTATAGCCACTTGAAGTTTTAAAGCGATTTATTTTTTATTTCAGAAACTACTTGAGCGATTGGATTTAAACTTGGCAATTAGTATGACGACGCGCAAATTTGAGCTAAATTTGGTCAGGATCATACTGTCAGTAAATTAAAAAAAAGAATTTTCAAAATTTTTCTCCAAAAAAATTTTTTTTTGGAAACCGTTTATCATAACCAAAAAAAATGTACTCGGACTTTGACCTTCATATTTCACAGCAATGTACCAAATTTCAATTCGATACGATCACAAGTTTTGGAGATATTGGGAAAAAATATTTCAAATTTCGAGGTTTTCTTCTAGATATCGTTGTTTTTTTCGGTATAATTCAAGAAATACTAATTCAATCCTGATAAAACTTCGCAGCTAGTTTGAAGATGCTTGAAGACAACGTTATGCTAAATTTCGTGATGATTGTGTCATTAGAACAATTTGAAAAAAAAAATTCTGTGATTTTCTTATCATATCATCCTCATTGAATTCTGTATGAACCTTCGAACTGTCATTTTTCGATGAAGTACTGGATTTCAATTCGCTTTGATCTGTATTGGAATATTGGGAAAATAAAATTACGCAGTCGGCCGTTAGGCCGATCGTAAACACAATAACTTCCGGAAGAAATGACTTAGAAACTCGATATTTGTAGAGTAGGTTTGGGGCTTAATTACGAAGGTCGAATTCGTGAATGGGTAAAATCCGCCCAATGATTCCGTAGATATACCCATTCAAAATTTTATTTTTACAATATTTCCAAAAATGCAGATTAGATCGTATTGAAATCCAGTAATTTATCGAAAATAAATCTAGAAAAGCACTGCCGTGAAGGCAGCAGCATTTGCACACATGTTAAAATTTTTTGCCGAAGCGGTCATCTACATTGATCATGCGCGCAAAAGCTGCTGCCTTCACGGCAGTGCTTTTCTAGATTTTCTTAATACCGATAAACACAGAATTTGACTATTATAAACATTTAGACGTGGCATGAGGGTAATCCCACTGAAACCTTTGCTAACTGCTTACTGTTTAACCATTCTGTTTTAAGATCTAGTTACTTTACCAACCACAGAATTTTCACATAAAATTCCAACAATCACGGGTTGAGGTGAAAAAATAAATCAAATAGATGTGTAGGAAAAACAAGAAGCGTCAAAACAGAAACCGAAAAGATACAATCGGGTACCTAACTGGTAAATCCTCCACCAAGTTTTCAAGAAAAATTTCAATCTTTGTTCAGGGTGCCGATGGGTTCAAAAGGTATGATGGCTGTCCATGGAAAGCGCTAGGGGTACGAACAAAAATTTCGTGATTAAATCTGGAACCTACCAGATACAATCTCTTTCAATGAGTTTACAATGGATTTCTATCAAGAAAAGGCCAACAGGTACAATACAAAGTTTGAAAGAAGCAGATATTTGCTTTTTGGCCAAATGGTACTTTAAACTTCTTTTCAATAGTCTTTTCAAATTCATTAACACACTGCATAAGAACTTAAGGCGAATTTTGGCGCTGTAACCACAGGTAACCATAGTTAGTAGTTACCCGTGACGTCATAGTTACGTAGTTACTTTTGTCTGTCAACTCCAAAGAGAACCTCACTTTTTTTCTTACTTCTGTCTGTCAACTACAAAGAGAACTTCGATACTATCTTGTATCGGAAGACTTCTTTTATTTAGAAGTATGGCAATTGTTTCCATTTTTATCAAACAAGCGTGCAAAAAAAAAATAATAAAAAAACCTGCCAGATGTTTCAAAAATGAACAATAAAAATTGGGTAGAATTCTCGACTTCGTTGGAAATTAATTTATCGTTATCGGGAAAGAAGTCAAATAAATTAATAAGGACTACAAATGTATTCTTTATTGATATTTCCTAGCTTTAGTTCCTGCTTTTGGAACTTCTTCAGGGACTGAAAACGAAATGATGTTACTTGAAATGAGCGCATTCACTTATAGAAGTGCTAAAAAAAACTCACATTCAATGTGAATTTCGAATACATAGGACCAATTACTATCTACCATATAATTTAATGTTTCATCAATAGCTGCAACTTCTGAACCATAATTGGTTTCACAATAGCAATTATTGATTAAAATTTCTTACACTTTCTTTTTAAAATCTAAAAACAACAACTAATACAAGCTCAAATGCAATCCAAAAAAACTTTCGGGACTTCTTTCCCGATAACGATATATGAACATTAAAAATATTTGAAACTTCCATAGAATATGACCCCCAATGGCCCCAATTATTTTCATTCTCGAATCTATGTTCATAAACTCATTCCATTTCACCCTTTGGAAAGAGATAGAACTACATACTACACGAGTAACCCTGCTCAAGAGGAAGGTTACGCGGTATGGTATGCGTGACGTCATCAATACGTCATAGTTACATAGTTAGCTCCGCGAAAATGTGGTAACCCAAGTAACTACATGTAACCACAATCTGTAGTAAGCTGTGGTTACAGCGCCAAAATTCGCCTCTAGCATCTGATGAAACTACGTTGTAGTGAAACACGTCATATGTGTTTATAATAAAGTAGAACCACATGTTTGTCTTTCAATGAGAAAAATAACGAGGGCTTAAGCATGAACCTTCACGTTGTCATTTTTCAACCAAGTGCGAATTTTCGATTCGATCATATCTGTATTATTGGTAATATTGAGATAATGAAATTTCGAATGGATGGATATATATCTACGGAATGATTGGCATTGGAACGATTTCGAGTTCACACGAATCCGACCTCAATACAACCTCTAAACCTGCTATGAAAGGTCGGCCTAACTGCCAACCGTAAAATGAGAATCCATTTAGAGACTTGATATTTGTTGACCGGTTCGATTACGAAAGCCGAATTCGTGAATTGGCAAATTCATCCAATGATTCTGCATGTATATAAATCCATTCGAAATTTCATTATTTCAGTATTTTTTAACTCACTTGTAGGGGAAGGTGTACTAAAATGACATACTTTTATTTGAAACTTGTTTTTGCGAAAACCATTCAAAATTACGGTCTGAAAATAATTGGTACACGTTCCTTCAAATGAAATTTATTAATAATCTCAACGAAAACATCTTAACTCTAATGAAAACTTTAAAAAAATATATATTCTGAAAACCTTATAATCAGGTCGATTCTGTTTGCAAATAGCAATATTGCTAAGAAAAAGATATTGCTATCATAACAAGATTGGAATTATTGGTATTCTGATAAACTATTTTGAGCAATATGATCTGTCACTTTAACGAGAATCTTGCTATCAATATTGCTATCTTAGCAACCTCAAAATAGTACTTGCTATGCTTGATAACAAGATAGGTTAGAAAGGGAATCTTACAGAGATCCATTTGTTTAAGTATTATTTCTTCCAAGAATTCGAAAATATTGAAGATAGGGAAGTATGTGGTAATAGAAATTTGTTATTTCATGGAAAATTCTTATGATCTAACAGCCATCCCTTTGAATTGCCAACAGGAAAGTTCATCGAATTTCGAATCAATAGCATAAAGTTGCATCATTTAATTTCTGGAAACCAAAATTCTATCGGTATCCAGAAAATTGGTCAATTTGACTAAAATTGGTTTTTCTGTTTCGTAACATTTTCGACTAAGTCGATGTTTACATGAATAAAAAAAGTATACGCTAATGGAAATGTGTTCAAGGTTCTCTAGAGTATTATTTAATTTCAAGGAAAATTCTTAGACTAAGATACAGGCATAGGCAACAGCTGAGATGATTATTCTACTCGTCTCAACAAATGCAATCCCTTTGAGGTTCCAACGAAAAAGTTTATCGAATTTCGATTCATTAACGCCTGAATAAAATTGCTGCATTCGATTTCAGATAACCAATATTTTATTGGTATCCAGGAAATTGGTTATTGACCAATTTGACTCGTTTCTTTTCCTAACATATTTTATATCGATGTTTACATGAATAAAGAAAGCCGTAGATTGAGGTTATGTATGCGAAGCCATAAAGAAAACTCACGAATTAGGGATATTCAGGTCGATTCTGTTTGCAAATAACAATATTGCTAAGAAAAAGATATTGCTATCATAACAAGATCGTAATTATTGGTATTCTGATCAACGATTTTGAGCAATATGATCTGTCACTTTAACGAGAATCTTGCTATCAATATTGCTATCTTAGCAACCTCAAAATAGTACTTGCTATGCTTGATAACAAGATAGGTTAGAAAGGGAATCTTACAGAGATCCATTTGTTTAAGTATTATTTCTTCCAAGAATTCGAAAATATTGAAGATAGGGAAGTATGTGGTAATAGAAATTTGTTATTTCATGGAAAATTCTTAGAATAAAATACCGGCATAGTAAGCAACAACTGAGATGATTATTCTAATGATCTAACAGCCATCCCTTTGAATTGCCAACAGAAAAGTTCATCGAATTTCGAATCAATAGCATAAAATTGCTGCATTTGATTTCTGGAAACCAAAATTCTATCGGTATCCAGAAAATTGGTCAATTTGACTAAAATTGGTTTTTCTGTTTCGTAACATTTTCGACTAAGTCGATGTTTACATGAATAAAAAAAGTATACGCTAATGGAAATGTGTTCAAGGCTCTCTAGAGTATTATTTAATTTCAAGGAAAATTCTTAGACTAAGATACAGGCAAAGGCAACAGCTGAGATGATTATTCTACTCGTCTCAACAAATGCAATCCCTTTGAGGTTCCAACGACAAAGTTTATCGAATTTCGAATTATTAACGCCTGAATAAAATTGCTGCATTCGATTTCTGATAACCAATATTTTATTGGTATCCAGGAAAATGGTTATTGGCCAATTTGACTCGTTTCTTTTCCTAACATTTTTTATATCGATGTTTAAATGAATAGAGAAAGCCGTAGATTGAGGTTATATCATAGACCTAATATAACATTTATTATTAGTTATTTTAGGTCTATGGGTTATATATACGAAACCATAAAGATAACTCACGAATTAGGGTTATTTTCTTCTTCCTTGTAGTTCTAATGTCACAAAATACAGTGTTGTCAGCTCTAAAATCACCAATTATGGAAGTCTATGATAGCAATATTGTTATGACAAAATTCATATCAAACATTGCTATAACACTCGGAACAGAATACGTAACATCATGGCCATATTGCTATAAATTAGAAAGATAGCAATATGACTAGAATAGCAAGGTTCATAGCAATACGCAAACAGAATCGACCTGATTTTCTTCTTCCTTGTAGTTCTAATGTCACAAAATACAGTGTTGTCAGCTCTAAAATCACCAATTATGGAAGTCTAGGATAGCAATATTGTTATGACAAAATTCATAACAAACATTGCTATAACACTCGGAACAGAATACGTAACATCATGGCCATATTGCTATAAATTAGAAAGATAGCAATATGACTAGAATAGCAAGGTTCATAGTAATACGCAAACAGAATCGACCTGATTGTGTCATTTTACAAACAGGTATAATGTAAAATGACACCGTCAAGGGGTATAAAATGACATATTATCTAAACAACTAGTAATAACAATCTTACATGAAAATATAGGTAGAGAAAGTAACTGAACAAGAAATCAGTCATGGTAAATCACAAATGAACTTTTTCACCTTCAAAGATAATACGTGGCATTCACATATGCCCACTTCTTGCACTTCATTCAACTATTCCTAGGCTCCCTGGACCTAGATTTTCCACCCCAATTCTCATCATCCTCGGCTCCAAACAGATTTTCTTCATCATCTTCTGTTTGTGTAATCGAACTTAACGGCTTATCGAAAACGATTTATTCGGGAAAAAACTTCGAAACCCAGGAAAATGCCACGACATTTGACATATTTTGACAAAATCAGGTCGATTCTGTTTGCGTATTGCTATGAACCTTGCTATTCTAGTCATATTGCTATCTTTTTAATTTATAGAATAATTACATATTCTGTTCCGAGTGTTAAAGCAATGTTTGTTATGAATTTCGTCATAACAATATTGCTATCATGGACTTCCATAATCAGGTCGATTCTGTTTGCAAATAGCAATATTGCTAAGAAAAAGATATTGCTATCATAACAAGATTGGAATTATTGGTATTCTGATCAACGATTTTGAGCAATATGATCTGTCACTTTAACGAGAATCTTGCTATCAATATTGCTATCTTAGCAACCTCAAAATAGTACTCGCTATGCTTGATAACAAGATAGGTTAGAAAGGGAATCTTACAGAGATCCATTTGTTTAAGTATTATTTCTTCCAAGAATTCGAAAATATTGAAGATAGGGAAGTATGTGGTAATAGAAATTTGTTATTTCATGGAAAATTCTTAGAATAAAATACCGGCATAGTAAGCAACAACTGAGATGATTATTCTAATGATCTAACAGCCATCCCTTTGAATTGCCAACAGAAAAGTTCATCGAATTTCGAATCAATAGCATAAAATTGCTGCATTTGATTTCTGGAAACCAAAATTCTATCGGTATCCAGAAAATGGGTCAATTTGACTAAAATTGGTTTTTCTGTTTCGTAACATTTTCGACTAAGTCGATGTTTACATGAATAAAAAAAGTATACGCTAATGGAAATGTGTTCAAGGCTCTCTAGAGTATTATTTAATTTCAAGGAAAATTCTTAGACTAAGATACAGGCAAAGGCAACAGCTGAGATGATTATTCTACTCGTCTCAACAAATGCAATCCCTTTGAGGTTCCAACGACAAAGTTTCTCGAATTTCGAATTATTAACGCCTGAATAAAATTGCTGCATTCGATTTCTGATAACCAATATTTTATTGGTATCCAGGAAATTGGTTATTGGCCAATTTGACTCGTTTCTTTTCCTAACATTTTTTATATCGATGTTTAAATTAGAGGTGGGTAGTTCGTGAACGAACTAGTTCAAATGAACTATTCTTTATGAAGAACGAAACGAACTAGTTCCTGAAGTATGTACAGAATAGTTCACAGCGACAGAATAGTTCACAGCGAACTAGATGAATTTATTCGCTAGACCGGGACCGGGATCGAAGACATGAACGAATACGATCCATCTGACTCGTTCACTGTGAACTATTCTTGAAATAAGTGGAATGGTGTCGTACCGAGTAATTATGAATGTGGGCAAGGACCTGAGCTTGAGGACGGTTATCTTTTGAATTCTATAACTACGGTGCTACTTCCAGATACTATGCTGGATTAGATATTTGGATTTGGAATTCGCGGTACTAGAATGGACAATGTTTGAGCGTAGTCAGCGCTCATCAGCAAAGCAGCGGCCCTATGATAACAAATTATGATCTTTATAAGCCGCTGTAAAATATTTTTCAACTATTTCACCGTCGGCTCATCCCCTCGCAGTTTTTATCTTTATATTTGACGATCTTTTTTTTGCACGCATTTTCTGGAGAACTCGTGGTTTCTTTCTGTACAAATGTCTGTAATTCTTTAATTATTTCTCGAAAATGGTCTCAAACGACTAGGTTGGACTCAATGCTCACGCATCCGATTTCAATATCAATTCTGCATGACAGTCGTCTTGCAGAGGACACAATAACTGTCGAAAGAAACAAGCTAGCGGCTTGAAACTTTTAGAGGTAGTCGCATATCAGAATGCGACAGTTAAGTTAGTTAATGAGCCAACTAGGCCGAATGGTTTCGGAGTTATAGTCATTTGAATTTTTTAAATCTTTTCCTTGATATCTCAGTGAGCGTTAGGGTTGGAACTTGGTAGATAGTTGAAAGCATACCGACGCGCAACTTTTTTTGTTTGGATCGTTTATAGTTTGATTGATTTGAGTCGAATTGTCCGAGACCTGAAATCCCCTGATAATACCCCGTGAACAAATTTTTCCCCAGAAGAAATCCCCAAGAAAAAAAATACCCAAAAAAATCCCCTCAATTTCGGGGAAATTCCCTGATCTAGAAACCCTGATTTCGCATTAAACATTTTTTACTTATTTAATATTATATTTTATTGAATATTTCGCTTATTTTCGTCATATCTCAGAACCCTTCGAAAATCGTTCCTCGAAATAACGAGCAATTTCACTTATGTATCTCATGAAACCTAATAGTATCAATCAGAGCAAAGATTATAGAGATCTTCAAATCAAAGTTTATTTACTTCTGTTTATATAGTTTCATGGTCTTTCGAAGAATCACGTCGCGATTCCTATACGCACGATACCTGTATATGTGCGTGAGCCGTGAACTATTGTGAACTAAAGAACTAGTCAGGTGAACTATTCCCAACAGTGAACGAGAACGATTGAACTAAATCCTCTTAGTGAACTAGAACTCCCAACTCTAGTTTAAATGAATAAAGAAAGCCGTAGATTGAGGTTATGTATGCGAAACCATAAAGATAACTCACGAATTAGGGTTATTTTCTTCTTCCTTGTAGTTCTAATGTCACAAAATACAGTGTTGTCAGCTCTAAAATCACCAATTATGGAAGTCTATGATAGCAATATTGTTATAACAAAATTCATAACAAACATTGCTATAACACTCGGAACAGAATACGTAACATCATGGCCATATTGCTATAAATTAGAAAGATAGCAATATGACTAGAATAGCAAGGTTCATAGCAATACGCAAACAGAATCGACCTGATTCTGTGATTTTAGAGCTGACAACACTGTATTTTGTGACTTTAGAGCTACAACCATAGAACTTCTGCGAAGATGCCAGCGCCCTGACGGATAAATTTGGAACCTGTCCAAGCTAGTAGTTTTATGTAAACAAACCTTAGAAATGTGTTGGAGAACGAATATTTATTAAGCAGTGCTTGAATATTTGAAGAAATTATTATAATTGTGTGTAAGATTTCTTGAGAAGGAACTTTTCGTATGGATCACGATATTAAATCGTACTTTAAATCGTTCCTGGAGGATAATTTAAATATTATTTTAGTGTATGTTGCTTGGTGGATCAAAATGAACCAATATCTAAGTTTACTTGAATTTCTGGAAAATAGGCACCTCAATAAGTAATTTAAGGACTCTTATTTATGTGAAGAAGTGCTGAATGCAAGCTATATTATGTGGTAAATCTAGAATCAGTCCAAATGATATGACTTGTTCTTTGTTTACAAACGAGTGAATCAATAAAATGAAAACAGATTCTCTGATTTAGTTCTTTTGCATCGTATTACTGAAGAAAAGGAAACAGATAGACATATAATTGATTTCATTTTCATATTACAGCAGCTCAAGATACACATACAAAATGAAAAATGTCACAGCTGGTTCAACCTACCTTTATATAGAAATGAAAAGTATTAATGGATTTTTATGAATAACTTCAGCTATTATCAACTCAAACAGTATATCTAGTTTTAGTCAGGATTTCAACCAGATCACTCTTTTAGAATATGATTTTGTCTAGTATGTGAATTAGGTAGCTGCTGAAGTGCTCGGTAGTTTCTCTGCAGCATTTTTCTTCAAAATTCCCTTATTTTCATATACAACTGAAAACATCATGACATGAAGTTGTTTCGAAATGAATACATTGTAGGTAATTTACCTTTATGAAAATAAACATCTTCAGAGAAATGCAGTTAACATACTTTCATGTATTTCATGAACTGTTTTCCAATCTTCAATTTCTAAAGCTAGGCCTTTCTTCTCATTGAGTTCCCTGCCAAATGCTGTTTACAAATTAACTTTACTTTCATTTGGCTTTGGAAAAAATGAAAACTGGAAGCACTAGATGATCCTTTCTTTTTCGACCATGATTAACATTGAGTTGAGGTACACAACAATAGTCATTTCGGGAGGATGCCATTTCGAATTAATACAATCGAAAATTTTAATCGGAAAGAAAGGAATCGATTGATGAATATTCCAAACACTTTCGGTATACCAAAATTTCAACTCGGAGAACAACACAAAAGCTCGAAAATGAACTCCAAAAGTAAGCAAATTACATTAGAATAGCAGGCACTTCGAAAAACTACTAGCTTGGAAGTGTTCGAATTTCTATCGCCAGAGGGCGTATCGCTTAGCAGTAGTTGCGAATAACAGAAAAAAGTTATGTTCTATGCACCTTAGTACTAATTTGTATTCTGTGGTTCTAACCTAACTTCGTGCACAGAACACAGAACATAACTAAATGGTTATTTTTACGACCTACGACTACGATGCGAATGATTCTCTTTAATCTTTGATTATAAGTTAAGCTACTGTACTGTGCATTAGAAATTCGATATATTGGTACTGCATTATTATTATAAAGTCGTTCAATAATAACAATAGTCCGAGGGTACCGAATGGGTTTTCTTACAAGTTCAAGGTCAACTTTATTGAAGGGTGAGATAATTGCATTGATGACTTCATTTCTATACATTCATTTAGCTTCTGATTGAACTTGTATTACACATATCTATCAAATCTGCAGGTAGAATATTCGCTGGCCTTTTATCAGCAATGGCAGCATCAACAGTTGATTACAAAGAAGCAAAATCCATTTATGATTTTACAGCATACAACATTAAAGGAGAACTTATTCCCCTAGAGAAATATAAGGGACATGTTTGCATTATTGTTAATGTTGCTTCCAAATGTGGTTACACTGACAACCATTATACAGAGTTGAATGAACTGTACGACAAGTATAATGAAATAAAGGGTTTAAAGATTCTGGCATTCCCTTGTAATCAATTTGGATCTCAAGAACCAGGAGGAGCTGATGAAATTTGTGAGTTTGCTAAGAAGCGAAAGATAAATTTTGACATGTTTGATAAAATTGATGTGAATGGTGGTAATGCCCATCCACTTTGGAAGTTTTTGAAAGATAAACAGGGTGGCTTGTTGTTGGATAGTATAAAGTGGAATTTCACTAAATTCATCATAGATAAGAATGGCATACCAGTTGAAAGACATGGACCAAGCACCAGTCCAAAGGAACTTGAGAAAAGCCTTGAAAAATATTGGTGAACTCCAAATTTGTTGATTATGATAGATTTATACTGATTCTTCAAATTTTATATTCTCTATTGAATTAATCATTTATAATGAATATTACTTTGAAACAGTATGTAATATTATATGTACATATATATAAACAGCTCTCCAACATTTTTTTACACATTTTTTCCATTCTGAGTAAAGTTATATTGTTAGCTTTGTGGAGGTGAGATGATTATTTTACTACGAAGCAGAAGTATGGTGAATGGCATCGTTTTTTCACACTTCTGTTGATTGTTATTTTGGTCATAAAATGATAAGCTATATACTCGAAAGTTTTGATTCATTTAAAATATATTCTGTAAATTTGTTCATTTTATCAAATATTTGTTGTAAGTATTCTCCTGATGTCGCACTCAGAATTTCATGTGAAAGAGTAAGTGAAAACTTGGATGGTTTGGGTACGAGTGAAGAGAAGTCCAAAACTTGGAAATACACATACTGGAGGCAAACCTCCAGTGTGAAAATGCAATTAAATTATTAGTGGTTTATATTTTATGGCGCAATGTTATTGAGTTACCAATTGTAGATACGTAGTAATTCTGTAATAATAGGTGTAAACAATTTTAAACCAATTCTGGCAATTATATAATTTGTTGTGAATGGTTTAGTATTACAAGACCAGATCATCTGACAGACTACAGCAAAAATAATTATACAGAATATTATCTCGCCTAGTTTTTGGGATAAGTTGAGATGAATAGAAATTCTTAGCCTGCGATTTAAACTATGGTGATTCCACCATTTTTTCTACACTCCTGTCAGGTGCCTTTCGTTAGATCAAGATGCAAGATTTGCGTGCATGTTCTGGGAAACGGCATGCTATCGTTTCGTCCAAATATCTGTTATTTCCAGAAAATGGTCTTAAACGACTAGGTTGGACTCACTGAAGGCGAATCCGGTGACAACATCGATGATGTCCGTCTGTATGCACGATTACGAACAGTTTCGGAGTTATAGTCTTTTGAGGTTTCTTCCCTGACATTTCAGGAACAATCTGAGTGCTTAGATTGAAACTTGACAGTAAGATGAAGCTTAGCCACGCGTGTACCAAACTTCAGTTTTATTCAATCACAATTTTGTGATTTTTCCCTCGGTATAGTTTTGTTTTCCGGAATAATTCAAAAAATACTGATTCAACCATGACGAAACTTGATAACTAGTTTGAATGCTCATTAATATCTTGGTGCGGAATTTCGTGATGACCGTGTTAGCATTGTATAAAGACAACTTGCAGTCTTTATACAATGGTGTTAGTATAAAGGCGCAAACTGATGGACGCGTTTGTCGCCCAAGCGATGACATTCTGTTGTCATGTCATGTCATTTTTCACTTATGATAAAAAATTAATTATATTGATTTAGCTTGCTACCTAAAATAATCATTTCTGTACAGAACGAACTGATTCAAGCAAAACAATATTTTCGATAGTTGTGTGTATGTCCAAGGAATCATCAATAGCATAACCGCGAATAAACATCAAAGCGCAGAGGGGTGGGGAGTAAGATTTAGCGATTCCGTGCGAAATTTTATTTTTGAAGCTATGACAATATGCACATCATATATTATGGATTCGAACACGTAGATTACGAATCTATAATTAGATTTTGCGTAACTGATTCAGTTTGGAAAATATTCCGGATTTGGTGAGAAATTTTCGAAATTTGGGTCAACTTTGGGCCGTTGTACAGAGATCAAACGCGTGAAGCTGGACAATATCGAATTTTTTTGGTTATATCTGGATCCTTTGTGAGTACGTAGCCACTTATTTTATAGACGTAAGTCTCCTGGTTGAAAAATTATGATTTTTTTAAAAAAGGTCCAATTTTTTCGATTTTCCTCGGGCCATAAAAAACGAACCAGACTCTCCACTAACATTCTGATTGGATTTTCTTAATCTACGCCCTCGAATTAGTATATGTTTCAAATTTCAGGTCGATCGGAGAACTTTCGATTTTTGGTAAAATTTTAAGGGGTTACCCTTAAGAAAATATCGATTTTAGAAAAATAATTTTCCGACTCCTATCGCCGTGAAATTTGGCACACTTACTAATTCGAGGGCGTAGAACAAGAATATAAGGTCAGATATTTTTTAAAAAAATCGTCCTGGACGTGAGAGGTCCTTGAAGTTCCAAAATTTTGGACCTTTTTTCAAAAAATCATTATTACCGACTCGATGAGAGTAGGACGATGAAATCTGTTTTAATTCATAGATAAAGGATCGAACTGCACGTAAAAAAATTCGACATCACCCAGCTTCATTATTTTGGTCGGCACGACGTCTCAAAGTTGACCAAAATTTCGAAATTTTTTCACTATTTCCGCCATAATTTCTAAACGGTTGCCACTGGACGATTTGGAGTTAGAAACGAATCCATAAAAATTGAACATGTACCATATATATGATATCACACGAGTAGAACCTCTCGATTTGAGTTATTTTACTTTTAATCACAAGATGAATTTCCATCAAGACCTAGAGATTAGCCATAACATAAAACTTATTATTGTTCTTTTTGTAGCTTCAAAAATTTTGTTTCCTTCATAGTCAAAAAAATGAAATGGTAGTACTTCAATGATGAAGAACATTTTGGTATAGAGCTTTCTTTTTACAGTATGAATTTTATGATAAATATAAAGATTTTGTGATATTCATACCACATTTTATTACTTATAACTTTCAGTTGGAACAGAAACATATAAGACAAATACAATATTTAACTTTTATGGAACAATTTAATATGAACCGTCCAACATTGTAATAGGTATAAAAAAGGAATTCTTAATTCAATATTCCTCATGAATTCTTAGCTATTTAATATGACTTAACGATTAGAAGGAGGATATCTGATTCTTTTCAGAAAATAATGAATTTAAAAGGGAATAAAAATGCTTAGTTCAAATAATCGGCCAAATCAATGATTTGAAATCATAACAAAAATAAACATTAAGGTTGAAGGTAAGGCGGACGCACCGGGGCTCATCGCAAACGGAGAAATCCGCCTTCTTAGATTTAAATGCAATAGGTCTCTTGCATAAATTTTTTTTCATCATTGGAATCAAATATTCTATCCGTAAGACCACTGAAAAACTTTAACCGCCATACAAAATTTCATTTTCAACGAGAAAATTCTCTTTTAATTTTGTTTACAGGCAGCAAATTATCAACACACCCCTGTTATCTTTTCGTCCAAATCTTCCTCAATGATTTTAAACGATTTGGTTGGACTCCCTGAAGAAGAATCAGTGGTCACCTTCGATTCTGTTCGTCCGTACGTATGTGCAACAAAAAAGTTTTTCCGAAAACTATTAACCAGCCTGCAATAAAGTGTCACATACCTTGAGTTTGATCGGATATTTATCTTCGGACATATTGGAAAAAAATATGTCAA
This sequence comes from Myrrha octodecimguttata, assembly GCA_958510865.1. NCBI lineage: Eukaryota > Metazoa > Arthropoda > Insecta > Coleoptera > Coccinellidae > Myrrha > Myrrha octodecimguttata. The sequence goes on along the minus strand of OY294059.1, from coordinate 74,080,655 downwards.
ATTTAGTGCTTTTTTATCCTCACCAAATTCTACATGAACCCTACAACTGTATTAAATCCAGTACTGGGAATCCAATTAGATCCAAAGTGTATTATTGGAAATTATATTAGCCGTTATACCCATTCGCAGATTCGGCTTTATTAAACTCAAAATCTCTCTACAGTTATCGAGTATGTAAACCGTTAGCACGATAAGTTCCGAGAGGAGCACTTAGAGACTCGATATTTATCGAGAACATGAAAAGATTCCTACGAAATTCAGATCGTATTGAAACCTAATTGAAAAAATTCCAAAAAGCACTGCCGTGAAGGCAGCAACTTTTGCGCGCATGTTCAATGTAGATGACCGCTTCAGCAACGAATTTGAACATGCACGCAAAAGCTGCTGCCTTCACGGCAGTGCTTTTTGAAATTTTCTACTGATAAATTACTGAATTTCAATTCGATCAAATCTGTATTTTTGGAAATATTGGAAATATAAAATTTTGAATGGGTATATCTACGGAATCATTGGGCGGATTTTACCCATTCACGAATTCGACCTTCGTAATTAAGCCCCAAACCTACTCTACAAATATCGAGTTTCTAAGTCATTTCTTCCGGAAGTTATTGTGTTTACGCAGTCGGCCGTTAGGCTGAAAGAAACAACTTAGAAACTCGATATTTGCAGAGAAGGTGGTAAAATCCACCCAATGATTCCGTAGATATACCCAATCAAAATTTTATTTTTTCAATATTTCCAATAAATACAGATCAGATCGAATTGAAATCTAGTACTTCATCGAAAAATAACAGTTCGAAGTTTCATACAGAATTTAATAAGGATGATATAAGAAAATCATAGAAATTTTTTTTTTCAAATTGTTCTTATGACTCGATTATCACAAAATGTCGCATAAAGTTGTCTTTCAGCATCTCAAAATTAGCTGTGAAGTTTTATCAGGACTGAATCAGTATTTCTCGAGTTATACCGAAAAAATCAACGATATCGAGAAGAAAACCTCGAAATTTTACAAATTTTTTCCCGATATCTCCAAAACTTATGATCGTATCGAACTGAAATTTGGTACACTGCTGTGAAATATGAAGCTCAAAGTGTGAGTGGAATTTTTTTTTGGATATGATGAATGGTTTCCGGAAAAAAAAATTTTTGGAAAAAAATTTCGAAAACATTTTTTTTCAAAATTCACTGACAATATTATCCTGACGAAATCTGGCTCAAAGTTGCGCGTCGTTATACTCCACCTAACTGCCAAGTTTGAATCCAATCGCTCGAGTAGTTTCCGAAATAAAAAATGAATAACTTTAAAAGCCTATAACTCCGAAACTATTCGACCGATTTGGCCCATTAACGAACTTAACCGCGACATTCTGATGCGCAGCCTATCCTGAAAGTTTCAAGTTGCTAGCTCGCTTCTGTCGACAGTTAGCGTTTCTACGGCCGGACTGACAGAATCGATTTTGACACCGGATTCGTCATCAGTGAGTCCAACCTAGTCGATTGAGACCATTTTCGGCTCAATCATCCAAAATTTTAGACATTTGGATAAAACGATAGCACGCTGTTCCCCTAGAACATGCGCGCAAAAAATGAAGGTTCGTGCAGAATTTCGTGGTTACCAATGAAAAGAAGATCGCTAGACCTTTCCAACAAGAATTGTTTTTGCTTTTGACGCGAGACTTGGCCAATGACTGAATAGGTGACCGCTTTGGCAACAAGCGCGTAAATGCTCCTGACCTCGCGTCGGTGCTTTTCTAGAATTCACACTATTTGAATTTGTAAGGTTTTTTTTCTGTGAAATAGCCATCGATAGATGCTGATCCTTAGGGGGGTAAATCCCTAAGGGATTCTTCAATTAAACATGTAACTTTTGAATTATAATAATAAAATTCAGGTGATCGTGATTTCTGAAAGTTGGTTCTGCCATTTTAAAATGTAATTCAATAAGTATAATTTAATTATTATTTAATATAATGTACAAAATAAATATTGTTTAAATTGTTATTCATTCGACTGAAACGCCATTATAGCTTAAAAAAATTAGAGCAATTATAATGTATGGTCGAATTTAAACAAAACAGAGCACTGTCCATCACAAAAACATCCTAAACAAAATGGTGCTATGTTTGAGAAAATACAAAGTGTGTTTCGAGGGTCACTGCTAGAAGGGGGGATAACTTAAACCCAAATATTTAGAAACTAGGTATAAAGTTTTCGCGGTGAAGCGCTTGGTTCGATATTGATATTTTGATCATCATTGTGGAACCTTTCTCAGTGAAAATAATCCACGTCAACAAACAGCTATTGGTGCTCAAAGGCTGGTGCCATAGTTTATGACGATATAACAAAATCATTTTTTCTCGAAATTTCACCACCCTGTACCCGAAAGTTTAGAGGTTTAAGATACATAGGTATATTTTACGAAGGCGTAGAAGGGCCACTCTTTGTCGACAAAAATTTTTCCACCTAATTCCGACTTTAATCTCGGAATTATACTAATTCCGACTTTGAAGTCGGAATTATAGACTAATTCCGACTTTAAACTCGGAATTATCGTTTATAATTCCGAGTTCAAAGTCGGAATTAGTCTATAATTCCGAGTTTAAAGTCGGAATTAGTCTATAATTCCGAGTTCAAAGTCGGAATTATGTATAATTCCGAGTTTGAAGTCGGAATTAGTCTATAATTCCGAGTTCGAAGTCGGAATTAGTATAATTCCGAGATTAAAGTCGGAATTAGGTGGAAAAATTTTTGTCGACAAAGAGTGGCCCTTCTACGCCTTCGTAATATTTGAAGGTTTCTTCAAGAAATCATCTTATTATTCAGCCCCTCAAGGATCAGCATTTTCATCTGAAACACCCTGTTCATTGATACCTTCATCTTACCCCTTATGCGGACATGAGATTAAATCAATTTTAGTTTCTCAGAGAAATGTTTGTTGGAAAAACAACGTTGTTGTGCATTATTTAGAAACAATCTGTTTCAAATAATAATCAGATCGATGAAATCTCTAGCAAACTTTTGGGATGATTATAATTTCAATAAAGTGAAAATTCTGTTTCTTGTCACAAGTCGAATAAAAGGCGTCAGTCTATAAATATTAAGATATTTCTATTTAACAATGTATATTTTATAATGATCAACCGTTCCACAAATCTACAATTAAGAACATTACAATGTATTGTATTTTACGTAAAGAAACCAGAAACATTCTACAAGGCTCCATGGTATAAATAATAAGAATAATAAACAAATAAAACTAAGCTAAAACATAAACAATATGTCAACAACTTTACAATATAATCATACAATTATACAAGTGAAATATTTCAAGTTTTTGTACGTAAAATGCAAACGAAATAGTATAGTATAGAATAAAGGTTATGTATGGAAAATAGCGCAATATACAAAGTGTATGAAGACACTGCTCTTTTCTGTCTATATGTACAATGAATTCTAGCTATATACAAGAGGTTAGGTCAATAAAAGAAATTTGTAGTTGGGGATTATCACATTCTGTACATGGGCCGCAAATCTACTGCTGCAGCTCTGAAATGGGCACGAATAGGGAGGCGACAGCGTCGCCTGCAAATTGTCACTTCACTTCTTTTTTCCTTTTGAGCTCCAAGTCGACTACTAAAATGAAAAAAAAAATTGTCAAAATCAAATACTAATGGAATGAATATCTTGTAAAATTTAAAGATAAAGGGCTATAACAAGAATTTCTGAAAGGATGGGTATACAATTATTTAACCAGACTCAACTATTTTACATCTGACTAGGTAATACAGATTACATGGTTGGAATTTTCTGTTTAATCTGTGCCTGGTAGGCATTCAGTAGCGGCCCATTAGGTGTACACGCAGTACATGGCGATTTATGCACGATTGTTGTTGGCAAAACGGTTAGGATCGTCCCAACACATTTAACTGAATAGTGATTCGAAAAACCAGTCCAGAGTAGCTGCAGGTAGCTATTGATTTTCATTTGTCTGGTAGGACCCACAATTTTTCCCGTAACGCCGGTGATAATTTCGACTTTGTGTACGTCTGGAGCAGGGTTACCAGATCAGGGGATTTTCCCCAAAAATGAGGGGAATTTTTTTTTCCTTTGGGGATTTTTTGGGTATATTTTTTTCTGGGGATTTCTTCTGGGGAAAAAAAACCTAACTGGGTATTTTCAGGGGATTTTAGGTCTTGGACAACTCGACTCGAATCCAGCCTAGTGGTCTGATGAATTTTCCCGTTCTTGATTAGAGAATCAGAAAAACTTCAATTTTCGGATTTTTTGCGAATCCGGAAACGATGTTATGACGAAAGTACCGATGTTTTCAAGATTCATAACAGACATAGAGGGAAGCCAATAAAAGTCTCACCCTCGACCGTCCTTTCCGATCTTCATTACAGTATATTACCTCTCATTATTATGACGGTAATGAGGATAAACAGTTACAGATAAACAAGTTCCATTTTGCGTCGGCTTTATCGGCACCTCTGATTGAAGGGTAGTGAAATTCCCCAATTTATTTATGATCCACCCTACACCTTCCGTCGGCATTGTCGGCGTATTGAATTCCGGAAGTATTAACGAAAGTGATCTAAAATATTTTTGGATCAGTAAAGTGGTGATTTTTGAATTCATCATCATTCTCCACGAAATAATTTATTCGTATCATTTTGTATGTCATGACGAAGTAACCTAGCAATACATACATTTATTGTTGTTTTTGTATTGAAAAGTTCTGCGAAAAAATCCCTCTTGGACGTGTTTGCAAGTGTGGATGATAGCTAGCTAGTTTTTGCATATTATGAAATTTTGCCATATTTTTTCAATAAATAGCATTTTATTCAGTGAGTGTTTTATTAAACCTAACTGGTTATAAGAATTACTTTCTTTCATTTGATAAAAACGAATTACGTTCTAGTTTTTGATTTTGGGGATTTTTCTTTGAAACAGTTCATTTTTGGGGTATTTTGAGACCTACTGAAGATATTCGGGAACAAATATTCAGTAAATACCATAATTTGAAATTATAATAATAAAAAATAAATTGGGGATTTCTTTTGAAAAGTCTCGAATTTAGGGGATTTTAAAATTTCGTCTGGGGAAATCGAACCAAACGTTCTGGCAACCCTGGTCTGGAGTCACAGTCATAAACTTGCGAGAGTTTGGATTTTTATCATGAAAGCTCCGAAAATAAATATCAATCGAATTGAAGCAACTCATTGGCTCTCTTATTTCATGAAAACGAAAATATTCAATGAACAACAGCAATCTATTGAACAGATTGTCATACATAAATCAGGTAGAGATAATATACAGGGTGTCTGGTAAACCTTTAACAATATTTGTACAAGTGATAGACTGAATCATAACCACTCAGAATACCGAAAAATTTGTAGGTATAATTTTTAACCGTTTTCGAGATAATGGGCATTTTGGAAATTCGTGAAAAATCGCTAACTTTCCTCGATATTTGGGACACCATGGGTTTGTTTTGGTTCCGAGTTCAGAACTGTTCGGGACGGTTCGAGTATGCGCGATTGAGATTTTTCAGACTCAATATCGCAATTGCGCATATTCGAACCGTCCCGAACAGTCCTGAATTGGTTCTGAAGTCGGAACCAAAACAAAGCTCATATCTCTAAATTGGTACTGGTATTTTTTTACTGAACATTGCTGTTGACTGCTGCTTTTCGGATGTATGAAACAATTTTCAAAAATTGATATAATTCTGTGAAAAATGGGGATGAAATGACATATTTGAATTCTACCTATTATTATTCTCGTAACTTTGACCCGATTTTCTTACGAAACTTATAACCACGTGAATGTGAACATTCACTACAAAAATATGCGCACTTTGTCCACTCTCCAAAATTGTATGAAACATGCTCTGATTATTTCTGGAAGGGGTAATATTTCCGTTGCAAGAAAATGGGTAGATATTCTGGTCTATCCTCAACTTCCACAATTTTGAGGAAAAAAATCTTCTGTTGCGAATTTTTTGGAATAAATGATGGAATAATTATAAAGAATTCATTGCTCGAGAGTTTTCAGATAAAAAACAACTTCAAATCTTCTCCCAATTGAAATATTTTCAAACCATAGCTTCAAGCAATAAATTCATGCTCTGATTATTTCTGGAAGGGGTAATATTTCCGTAGCAAGACAATGGGGAGATATTCTGGTCTATCCTCAACTTCCACAATTGTGAGGAAAAATATCTTCTGTTGCGAATTTTTCGGAATAAATGATGGAATAATTATAAAGAATTCATTGCTCGAGAGTTTTCAGATAAAAACAACTTCAAATCTTCTCCCAATAGACGATCTCGGCCCAAGTTGCCAACCCACAATTTTCTTCACAAATTTACTATCACTGGGGAACGGGAATATCAGGACCAATTCGACATGAAAAGGTTCGAGTTCTTTATAAATATCCGTGAAAGATGATTCGGCTCTTCAAACAAGATAATTCTTTCCTAATATAGGTTTTTGTTAGGCTGATATTTAAGTTGGGATTCCTGATTTCATGTTAATATAGTGTCAAGTTTGAAAAGGATATGTTCCGCAAATCAACTTGGTTACTTCGGTTGTCGGTTTTCTGTTCTGTAAATATAAAATATTCGGTTGGTTCCTGAAAAAAAAGGTTCATTACGGAATTTGATTGATGAAAACGCAATCTTTCTGTAACCTGAACATATTAAGTCTATGCACCAGAACGACAATCAATGTTTTATGGTAACATATCCATAGCATAGAACAATCTTTATTAACCTTATGATCCATAGACCATACCTAGATTTTTTCTATTATTGATTGTATGTTCTATGGATCATAAAGTAGATAAAGATTGTTCTATGCTATGGATATAGTACCATAGAACATTGACTATCGTTCTGGTGACAGAAAGAGGGTTTTTCATTCAATCAAATTCCGTAATTAAACTTTTTTCAGGAACCAACCGAATACTTCATATTTACGGAACGGAAAACCGGCAACCGAAATAACCAAGTTGATTTGCGGAACATATCCTATGTAAAATTGACACTATTAACATGAAATCAGGAATCCCAACTCAAATTTCAGCCAATCAGAGATGATCTCAACAAAACCCTATATTTGGAAGGAATTATCTTGTTTGGGGAGCCGAGGCATCTTTTACGGATATTTATAAATAATGCGAACCTTATCATGTCGAATTTGTCCTGAAATTCTCGTTCCCCAGTAATAGTAATTTTGTGAAGAAAATTGTGGGTTGGCAACTTGGGCCGAAGTCATCTATTAAAATATTTTCAAACCATAGTTTCAAGCAATAAATTCCTTAAACAAGTTATAGAAAAAAATATTTAATTGTTTTTCATGTGTTCTGATGCCAAGATGGCATACTTTCAAAAAGAACCTTTTTGAACATGATTTGCCAACGCACCAACTGAGTGTCCATATGGACACACCAAGTCAATTATTGTTCCATGTCAGTTGTATTTAACTATACCGTTATATTATCAAACAGCCCAAGTGAAATAAATCAAATAATTGCAAGATTGGTTTAGAATACCCAATGCATTATAATATGGAATAAATTAGACCCCAATATTATCGATTCAATACAAACCTCTGATTTTTTAATAGGAACTGACCCATCTTTATGGAAGGTAGGCAGAGTATTACTGGCCCGTGAGTTCGATAATGTTTGGGTTTAATGTACCTTGTACAATGGATGAGACATCCTAGAGCAACTCTAGAACCCCAATGTTTTAATAAACTTCACTTGGGCTTCATGATAGAAGTTTGAGCAACAAACTGCAACTGACATGGAACAACTGGGGCGGTGTATCAACATGCTATCATAAAATCGATGTAATGGGGACAAAACAACATTTACAAGGTCCTTCTTGAAAGATTATCATATCTATATCAGAAAGGATGGAGAACCATTCAATTTTTACTCTAAATATTCGTTACTGAAATTTATTGCTTAAAACTCTGCTTAGAAAAGATTATAAATAGAAGATTTGGAATTGTTTTTTTTTATTTTTCTGAAAGCTCCCCGGCAATGAATTCAGTATAATTAATCATTATTCTATCATTTTAATCCGAAAACGCGCTTGTTCCAGGAACCATCCGAATATTTCATATTTACGGAGCGGAAAATCGGCAACCGAAACAACAGAGTTGATTTTCGGAACGTATCCTATGAAAATTGACACTGTTTGCATGAAATCAGGAATCCCAACTTAAATTTCAGCCAATCGGGGACGATCTTAACAAAAACCTATATTTGGAAGGAATTATCTGGTTTGAAGAGCCGAGGCATGTTTTACGGTTATTTATAAATAATGCGAACCTTATCATGTCGAATTTGTCCTGAAATTCCCGTTCCCCACTGAAAGTAAACTTGCTAAGTAAATTGTGGGTTGGCAACTTGGGCCGAAGTCGTCTATTCTGGTAAATTACTGCAGACGGAAATAACGGAACGCTTACCAGTAATGAATTCTGATATATCAACGTTGACGTTTGTTCGCGGCAATTTGAATTTCGAAGATTCAGAAGCTGAATGTTTCACAAGAGTTTTGAAGGTAATTGTATTATGGAGAATTTTATAGTTGCGTTGGTAGACAATTTATTTGATTCTTCAACTGAGGACTAGAGTTCTAGCAGTAACGGTGAGGAAGAACCCAATATAAAGTTTGCATTTGTATAGCAGAAATTTATTTCTATTACAACATGCGATGTCAGAATATCCCTCTTTCAAGGATTCAAAATTATATAGGTGTGGTACAAAATTATTCACCTAGTTTGTTGAAATCTCATTTTCGGTTAGTATTGCCGTTTATATCTGTCCTGTATGAATACCACCTTTTCAAGTATGAATTATACATGGAAAAATCAAATCATATCATCATTTCATTCATATGTGTTCTGTGAATCAAATCAAAACATTTACGTAACCTCACTTTTCATGACGTACTGGCACCCACACGTCCTTTTACTGGCAGTAGCCAACAGTAGATTGCTAGCCTCGCACAGGGTACTTTGACAGATGGCGGGGAAACGATGCCAGTAGATTTCAGTAATTTCGGAACGCGACAATTATTTGATTACACATGAAATAACAAATATCAAAACCTGATTCATGATCATTGCACCTGTCACTTCTCGCTAAACATGATCTAAGTTATCTGTGCGCATATACAGAGTGTAACAGCCAAATGGAATAAATTCGATAACGAACAAATGAGGAGGTGTTAGGAAAAACGCTCGGACACGTCGATTTGTAATTTTAAATGCACATAGTTTTCAAGAGAATAAAATAATATAGGGTGTTCCATGCGACCGTGGCCAATACCAAGTTTCTTATTACAAAAGTAACCCCCTGTATATTATTTATTTTTTGGATTCTTCAGAAAATTCTAGACATAATTCATGTACAATGTCCTATACCCATCTTCAACTTTTTCGGAAATATTAAGTGTTTTCAGAAATGTTGAGTAACGTTAGAAGACAATTCTACACCAGATTAGCATGTTGCCAAGACGTTCGCGGCTAGCATTTTGAACATTTCCTACATTGACATTAATGATTTTTTTTGTTTTTTTTTAATTATTAAGAAATAATCAGTATTACTGATTAGCTTTTGGGTGTCCGAATTTGTGAAATAAAATAATTTTTATTTAAAACGTTGGTTTTTGCACTAAATCTGAAAACACTTAATATTTCCGAAATAGTTAAAGATAGGTATAGGACATTGTGCATGAATTGTGTCTAGAATTCTCTGAAGAATTCAAAAAATAAATAATATACAGGGAGTTGCATTTGAAATAAGAAAGTTGGTATTGGCCACGGTCACATGGAACACCCTATATAATATTATTTTCTTGAAAAATATGCGCATTTAAAATTACAAATCGACGTGTCCGAGCATTTTTCCCAACACGCCCTCATTTTTTCGTTATCGAATTTATTCCATTTGGCTGTTACACTCTGTATGTGATATGAATGATGAACTTAAAAGATCTTCAATAGATACGCTGTTGCTAAACATGCGAAAATTCCTCAGAACCCATGAAATTTTAAAGTATACAGGTCTAGCAATGCGAAACTCAACGTTAATCTATATGAGTTCAAAATCCCATCCACCTGTGCAAAAATCGAAACCACAGCTCGATGCTATATCGAATAAACGGCTGTTCTCTTGAAATGGCAAGTGAAATCTGTGGTGAAAGCTCCAGTACTATGATACACGCGGGTCCAGATGAGTGTAATCCGAACGGCAAAGGCAACAAAATTTGATAAACGATTCGGCGAATAGTGTGGACGGCACTCGAGCTCAGCCTTGAATAATACATTAAAATTCATCGTTCGAGCTGAAAACCGAGTCCCGATGGAGCAGAAAGAGCGCCGCCTCGAATCATAAAACTCCCTGTGATTTATTGCGTTCGCTGTTCGCATTACAATCATCTGGAACCGGCTTTACGCGATCGAAGGAAGAAGTGGCACCCCAAACGTGAGGTGCGTTATACCATATCAGTTGGAAATGAATACAATTCTATTCCATTGTAAAAGAGGAATTTATTTGCCAGAATGAATGACACAAAGAATTTCCTCTGTGAAAATGAGTACTAAGGTTCTTTTTCGCCTTAACTGGTTTGAAAATAAAATAGATTCTACGAAAGTAAGAAATTGAAAAACAAAAACAAATTCTAATAAATCCAAAACTGAAGGTCAAAAAATTTGAATTATATGTTCAAACAATCCATATGTATGGCCAAATCTATTAGAAAGAGATAATCTCATATCTCTGAGCAGATTGGGCATAATTGCTTTTTTGGTACAAAGTTGGATCATTTGGAACTAATTCATTAATATTTGTTTTTGTTGGTTTATCAATTTTGCAATAACTGCATGTTTCAGAAATAGCAGATCTTGAAGATATCGGCTTATCAACAAAGGCAACAATAAATTAATTTATTATCCCTTGAAGTGATTGACCACCAAAATACCATTTTATGATTTGAATGTTTTCTTTTCCACATTTCAATTTACAAATAATCTAATTTATTTTCAATTGATATGGTCTAATGCATCTAACGTTTGGATTGGCACTGTTTCCTTCAATCGCCTATTGCATATCATAGTACTGGAGCCCCCACCACAGATTTCACTTGCCATTGCAAGAGATGAGTCGTTTATTCGAAATGGCATCTGCTGAGGTTTAGATTCTTCCACTGGTGGACGGGATTCTGACCTAACCTAGATTAAGGTTGAGTTTCCCATTGTTGCAGACCGTCTTTGCCAGACCTGTATGTTTTATATAAGTAAAGAATTTTTGGCAATTTTTTCTCATTCATAATCATTGTTATTGAATTTCATGCATAGTCTAGACTGGCACTGCTAACTTGATATTAAGTTTGCACAGCCACCCTGTATGATTTGGGACGTATTTCGTTATAGGTAACTGATACAAGAGTTTCTAGTAATCCATACAAGAAATATCACCTTTCTAGGATTCCAATCTGCAATGTAGTGAATGTTTAAATGAAGATATTTTTTATTTGCACAAAAGTAAAGTGAATCAATCAATTGCAAGAGAGCAGTGTGATAAAACACTTGTCAGAACGTAAAGAATAAAAACCCTGACGGTTTTTCAGATAATTACAAAAATAGATAGCTTAAAACTTCAATTATCTCAGCTGAACAAAGGGACCAAATATGGGGTTAAAAACATACAACAGGGGGGCCAATTCTTGAATCTCAAACAACAATTGAAGAGTATTGCCATATGTTTGTGTCGATTTTCTAAGTTAAATATAAACAACAAGTAGACATGACATGCACATGGAACTGAATGTCACTCGACAATCGAATGTTTTATCTCCTCTACTCCGTACCACTCGTTGCTAAGTCGAAGGAAATGATGATAAAGTTTATATTCAGATTTGTACTTTCTCGATATCTTGCATTCAGTTTATTTCTTGAATATTTGCTTGAAAACATAGTCTGAATGGCAAATAGAACTCCCATAAATTTTGCAAATGTTTGAGAAAACTTTAAAAATCAACATAAACATATGACAATAGACGACTTCGGCCCAAGTTGCCAACCCACAATTTACTTAGCAAGTTTACTCTCATTGGGGAACGGGAATTTCAGGACAAATTCGACATGATAAGGTTCGCATTATTTATAAATAACCGTAAAACATGCCTCGGCTCTTCAAACCAGATAATTCCTTCCAAATATAGGTTTTTGTTAAGATCGTCCCTGATTGGCTGAAATTTAAGTTGGGATTCCTGATTTCATGCAAACAGTGTCAATTTTCATAGGATACTTTCCTAAAATCAACTCTGTTGTTTCGGTTGCCGATTTTCCGCTCCGTAAATATGAAATATTCGGATGGTTCCTGGAACAAGCGCGTGAAAAAGGTTATTTACGGAATCTGGTTGATGAAAATGCGGTCGATTTACTGTCACCAGAACGATTTTCTATGGTAAATATTCATAGCATAGAACAATCTATGTTTACTTTAGGTTTGTTTTGGTTCCGAGTTCAGAACTGTACGGGACGGTTCTAGCACAGATCTATGGTCTATGCTAGAACCGTCCCGAACAGATCTGAACTCGGAACCAAAACAAACCTAAAGTAAAAATAGACTGTTCTATGCTATGGATATTTACCATAGAAAATCATTCTGGTGACAGTAAATCGACCGCATTTTCATCAACCAGATTCCGTAAATAACCTTTTTCACGCGCTTGTTCCAGGAACCATCCGAATATTTCATATTTACGGAGCGGAAAATCGGCAACCGAAACAACAGAGTTGATTTTCGGAACGTATCCTATGAAAATTGACACTGTTTGCATGAAATCAGGAATCCCAACTTAAATTTCAGCCAATCGGGGACGATCTTAACAAAAACCTATATTTGGAAGGAATTATCTGGTTTGAAGAGCCGAGGCATGTTTTACGGTTATTTATAAATAATGCGAACCTTATCATGTCGAATTTGTCCTGAAATTCCCGTTCCCCAGTGAGAGTAAACTTGCTAAGTAAATTGTGGGTTGGCAACTTGGGCCGAAGTCGTCTATTGTCGTACTCTTCAATTCTTGATCGAGATTAAAGAATTGACCCCCTGATCTCTAATCATTACCTGCACTCCTTGTTTTCCTTCTCACTGCCTCTGCTGCGGTCGTTGCACTATCAATATGAACTTTGATATCACCCTTGCTTCTTGTATTTTGAGCTGGCATTGCAGACCTAACCGAACGTCTTGTACTCAAAGGTGCATTATTGGTCACAATGCTTTTCGCTAAAGTAACCGGTGATTTCACTTTCGATTTGGTTGAAGCTACTGTAGTCACAACATTTGTCATAACTGTGGCTATCGAGTGAGCTATAGACGATGTCACAACTACTGGAGGTACATTACTTTTCCTCATTTTCTCAATTAACGGTTCATCACTATCTGAGCTTTCATCATTATTTTTCACATTCAAAGTCAAATTTCCAACATAATTAGTCTTTTTCACATTATTTATTCTAGTTGTTGCTTGTTCCGTTCCAACTTGTTTTATTTCATTACTCTCATTTATTTTCTTCTTCTTTTTGAAATCATCCAAACTTGGATTAGAACTTTCCGATTCTTGACGTTTTCTCTTTGTGGCGGGCGTCGAACCCCTCTGCTGTCTTGTAACTGGTGAATTTAGATTTATTTCAGGACTGTTTAATTTAGATGATGCCCTGGTTCGAACCGATCTTGTTGCAGGGCTTGGACTGTCTGAATTTTGCTGATCTGATGGTATTTCTATCAAGAGCGCTTCAAGTAGACTCTTGTTTTTTAAAGAACTCGGATTACTGACTGTTTCTTCCTCAAATATTTCTTCAGAATCTCTACTTTTTTCTGGATTCGAATAGGTGTATAAAGGTGGAGCGATCCGTAGTGGGAGGGGCTCGAGATCTTCTTTATGTGTTTGACTTAAAGGTAGTTCATTTGAATTTGAAAGTAGATCAGTTGAATTTGAAAGTAGTTCACTTGAATTTGAAGGTGTGAGAAAGGGTTCATTCTTGTCATAAGGATGTTTCTCTTTCACATTACTGATAATATTGGAGTGTAACAACATTGGTGAAGCATTTTTTAAACTATCCTGCAATGAAGATGAAATACAGCAGGCTTCCTCGCCATTGAGACCTTCCATTTTTGCCAATTGGGCCTCAATATCCATCATATCAGGCACTTGGGATTTTGTTTTCATAGTAGGTTCTGGCAAATCTGCATGGGGACTCTGACTTGCTTGGTTTGGTGATTTTTCACTCAGAGCGTCCATACTTTCAATTCCACTATCCTCCCCCTGGGCTCCACTATTTGGTGATCTACCTGCCACAGGTTTCTCCACCACCTCACTCTTTCTTTCTGGTGTATTGCACCCATCAGTTTCTGGTAACTTTTCTTCGACAGGAGGTAGTTTTTCTGAAACAGCTTGATCCATCCGGAGAGGAAGTCTATTGACCCCTTCCATCAATCTCTGCTTGATTTTAGATTCCACATCGTTTTCTACTGCTGGCAAGTTGGTTTGCTGTTTGGCTATCTTTTCTGCTAAATTTTTCGAATAACTCTTATTCCTATTTAATTCACGGTTTTTAATTTTTTCTTTTCTAGGTTTAGGCAAGCCCACCATAGTTCCGATGTTGGTAGAACCAGGAACTTCAGTAGTTTCATCTGACTGACTCAACCTCCTTTTTACCTCTTTATCCTCAGAACTGATTCCGTTTGAATCAAAGAACTTTTTGCTTGATTTGGATAACTCAGAATCACTGCCACGACGTTCTTTTTCCTTGGACATGTAATTGTGAAGCACAACTTTAGTTTCTTGTGAAACCAGTTGAGGTCCCATTTGTGGGAGACTATCCTTGAATTCGTTATTCATTTTAGGTCTCTTTACTTTTTTAGCCATGTCCAGATTCGATGATCTCATTTTAGACTGATCCAGACATGCATCATTCAACACAGGTAGGGGAATGTTTAAATCACCTTCCCCCATAGAAGAGTCCTGTTTTCTTTTGAGTGTATAATCTTGTGTTTTTCGAACTTTCAATTTTTCTCCCCCTTCTAATATCTTATTTCTTTTTTTATTTTTTATCACTAAATTTCTACCCCTTAAAGATATATGCAAGGGAGGAACTCTCAAGCCTTCTGAACTTGGTGGAGTTTGAGGGGAAGGACTTGGAGTTACAGATGCTTTCTTAGGCTGTTGAGTATTAATGAAACTAACATCAACTTTATATGCTGGGTTCACAGGTTCTGATTTCTCCAATTTCAACCTCAATTTAATCTTCTCAGTTGGTTTTAACGATGGAGAATCCCGTCCTTTATCCTTAGAAGATTTCGCATTTTTATATCTATGTTTAACACCTGTTTCTATTAAAGAAGATCTGGTATCACTATCGCTTTGATCTGTTATGTTATTTAAAATATTATCAGTTTTGGATGTAGAACTTGTATCTTCATCCGAAAACTGGCTGGGAGAAGGCAGATCTGTGAACACATCTCTTACTTCATCTTCTTCACTTTCATCACTGGATTGGGGTTCCAATTCACCTGTTAACGGATTTATCAGAAAGTTCCTCCCCGAGTGTTGTGGTTCCAGAGGGTCAACTGCCGAATGTTCCCCAGTCAATAATTCTGGTAGATCTGGAGGACTATGTACCAGATCATGTTCTAAAGATGGTAGAATTTGGTCCAAGTCATCTGCTTTGAATTCTGTAAGAGTTGGTGTTATATCCGGTAGATGAGTGGGTGATGCCCAGGTCATGGGGTATGGAGGAGGTGGTGGTAATAACAAACTAGGCCTTGAAATAGGAAGATTATTCAGAGGCGGTGGTTGTGTTGCACTTACACTTAGAGCGCAGGGAGTTGTACTAATCATTTGGTGTTTATTAGATAAGGCGCTTGGTGAAACATTGGAATTCACTGATAAGTTACTATTGTTGGTCTGTGGTATAGTTACTAACACATTATTATTACTAGTCACTGTCCGAGGACACTTGAACTTTGCTACCGAACTGGCAGTTGCAGGAGGCACACTCAAAACACTATCAGCTCCGTCATTTTGTAGTAAGTTCACTAACAATGGACTTGATATCGAAACAGCAGGAGTTTGAGAAGGGTATGGGGGCGGTGGTAGAGTTGGAACTGTTGCTACAGAAACTGGAACCGACGATGTCAACGTAGAATTTTGTTGTTGATGCTGATTACTAATTTCTCTACTATGTATAGCTTGATTCATACTTGTGAATGGAAAAGGGTTCTTTGACGTGGTTGGGGAACTGCTGACCGCCACTTTCGGTACCACAGAGTCTGATGGACACACCACATTGGGCGATTTGAATTGCACTTTTTCACTGGCCACTGTTGAGTTTGTCACGGTGGGAACTGCACTGCCACCACTGTTCGTAGAAAATAACCTTGCAAGTGGTCCCTCGAAATCAGACCTGCCCACTGATGTATTGCTAGAGGATGTACCTGAACCATCTGAAATGAAAAAAAATTAGTAGTTTTATTAGCCTAATAATTCAATAATCATAGTAGGTCAATAAGATTTAAATGTCAAAATACAGATATATAGAAGAGATTTTCGCCAAACTTAATTCTGTGACTAAATTCAATGGCATTGTCTTTATAATTAGATTGGGTGCGTTTTTTAATTCACCTAACTGGTGTGGTTGTGGTTGAGTATGGTAGACATAGAACATAAATGGTGGATGTTGGACTAGATAATTTGACATTTAAGTCATTCAACCAACAATAAAAAAACGAATTGGTGGATCCATCACTCTTCCACCACACCAATTTGGTGAATTAAAACACTCGGCCATTGAAATTAATTGTTTATTTGTCGCATTCACACTATTGTGATTAAATTTGAATTCAAAACTCCAGTTGATTAGTTTCAAATATTATTCCCTAGAATTCTTACAACCAAACTTATGTTGTGTATAGAATTAAGTTGTATTACCATATCAAGTAATCAGCACTAAAAATTTTGCAATTAGAGATGTGAAATCGTAGTGGTAAGTATTGAATTTTTCAGATAGGAACCATTCGTGATATTCATGTGAAGAGTAGAACAAAATTTCTGCACTAAATGAAAGTGATGAGCAGTTATCATCTAGATAAAAAATTGCTTGATGGTAAAACTAGTTTATTTTACCATTATCGACCCAGAGCTCCCAAGTTAAGGGAGGTAAGTGATATATGTGAATATAATTAATTTGTCATTCACTCCATGCTTAAATATGATAGAAGTTACCTTGAGTTGTTCTCAAAACAATTTCTTGAGCTTGAGAACCGAGAGGACCAGGAGCAATTCTCAAGGAAATTACTTGATCATCTTCTACTTGCACAGATAGGATGCCAAGGGCCTTAAGCAGATGGGAGCTTTCATTGGCTAATTGTCGAAGACGTAACGCTGCCTCTCTTGGAATAGACAGCGTTACCCTAACCGAATTCCAGGGCTCCAGCTTGTGTATTTTGACTATCTTACACAGAATATCATTCAACGTGTTTCCCTCACTGCTTAGCACTTCTGGGAAATCTGGGTCTTCCAAGTTTCCTTTGTAAGTAACTATTGTTGTCAATTTACGGCCATCTAAATCTGTTACCATTTAAATTATGAACAGGTTAGTCAGGACAGGCCCCAACGTAACCTGCGTCATCTTTCAACCTCCTTCTAAGAGGATCACATGCCGAAATTTCGATAGATTACTGTGTTGGTACAGTCCTGAAAACAAAGATAATTAGCGCCGAGGGCCATTTTAGAGTCCACTTTCTCAATACTACAATTTCATATATTGAAACACAGCTGGAATGTGTTAAAAAATGATCATAGATACTTCGATAGCAAAAAATGAATCATTTTTTATAGTTTTTCCAGTGTTCTATTAAGAAAAACTATGAATAAATGAAAGATGGATAAAGCAGCAGCCATCTTGTATGCCAGACGGGGGAGTGTTATTACATGTGTTCAAACTCAAAATAAAGTGGATATTCGTGAAGGATATATTCCGCTAAGGGATACTCTCTCTGGTATATTAAAAAATGTCCTTTTTGGGTTGTTGTGTTTCATACAAACTTGTAGTAAGGAGGACGGAAATTGATTTGCTTACTGTTAAGAATATTACATACCCCATTTTAAGTGACATACTTTTGACACACAGAGATTCTATCGGACTGATGTATCCAATAGGAAAATAATGTAATTAAATTTCTGGATCACTTATACATATGTTTTCACCATAAAATAATGTAAAAACACACATAGTATTTCTACAAATAATTAAACGCTTTCAACAATAACAACTCGTCGCCATTCAAGGTGCGCTGACTGCCATGCGCAGAGTGCCGAAATCGAAACGTTGAAGATTTTGACAGATCGTGAAATGTATTTCAAAGTTAATGAAATATCAAAAAATCGTCAATGATTAGGTATTTATCGAATTTAATATTCTCAGTTTTTTCGTACCAAAAAATGGCAATAGGTCTTAAAACATTAAAATTCAATATTTTGATTCAGTGGTGAAGCAAGCAGTGTGAATTTGAAAACATTTTCACGATTGGTAAAAAAAGACGTCTTAAAATTCAAGAGTATTTCGCTCTTAACTGGACACATGCTACATGTGATAAAAATTCCTAGATTAAGAAAACCGCTACTTGAGTATGCTTCCAATTTTATATGATTTCAACATTATAGTTAGATTTCCAATAACTTGACAGAAATTTTTTCTTATGGTTGTTTGCCGACATGGGGTTACTCCTAAGACAAAAAAGGGTAACCCGATATCACCACTGCAATAGTACAACTATTCCACATTCCTATAAGGATGAAATCGTTAGGGAAGACATACATATTTATTTCATTTCCTGAATCAGGGGTGCAATACGGCTTTTTATTGTTAAAATAATTCTCAGACATTTGGTCGCTAAACCTTAAATAATAAAAACGAATAAAAATAATATTCCAATAAGAATGTGAGACTGAAATGGTAATTTGATATCCAAACCACAGACCAACAAGACAAATCACTTCATCGTTTGCGGGAATCGCGTCTCTACGACCTTGAGAAATATACCACACATAACCACACTTTCTTCTTCCTCGAAACAATTGTCAAATTGAATACTTGATTTTGGAATATCTGAAATCGAAATGTGAAACGGATTTGTCGGCATTCAGGAATCACAAAATCAAAATCAGACTAAGATTTTTCGATGTAACCATTTGAAAAGCAAATTTCCAATACCAAAGCGAGTGTTTTGTCACATCTGAAACTCCTGTAGAAGAACTCGGTTGGAGTAAATGAAAATTTTGGAAAAATGTTATGGAAAACCCGTTTACCTTAATCAGACAATCTTTGTAGTTTCACATCAAATGAGATTCATTTCAATATAAAATCAAACTATGAATAGACCAACTTTGTTCGATTCCAATCCTAGTGTTTGTGCAATCATATACAATTTTATTAGACATCCCATCGTTTTAATTGAATAATGGAGGTTGTAATGCTTTTTCTTCAGTTGCGATTCCTTTATATTAAATAAAATGAACATTATGAATGAGTCCACCTAAGTTCGATTCCAATTCTTGTCGTATAATTAAAACACATAATGGGGGCTGTCATCATAAAATAGAACCTCAAAGATGATTAAACAATTGATTTGGTTGTAAAAAACTGTTTGGATTATATTCTAAAATGGAACAGTTACGAAATTATTCATCAATAAATAGGATGAAAAATTCATTTCAGATTGTTTACATGTTTATAACCTCTTCAAGCGAGTCCGAAAGCGGCGCGAGTGACGTAATCCTATTCCTGCAATCTGATTGGCACCCCAAAGCACCCCAAACGCCTACTAAAATTCTGATTAGCTCGATTCAGGGTCATATCTGCGTTGACATAGATTTCCTAAGTAAATGAGGCGAGTGGTTTATCTGGTTGATCTGTGTCCAAACTGTAAAAGTTTGAATTGAATGACTGATGGTTCGTAATTCGTATGAATGGTGGGGATAGGGAAAATCTTCCCTATATCACGTGCTTTCATGACGTGTCCATCTTCTATTTTTTTTGGCCTTGCCAATTTGGGTTTGATATAATATTTAATATGGGGTATTTGGAAATATTAATTTCAGATACTCAGAAACAATGCTCAAATTTCAAAATTTATTTTATAAAATAGCATTTATAAAGTTTATGCTTCCATGTGTGGATGAAATGGTTGTGGTCAGAGATACACCACAGAATAGAGATAAAGCTGAAGCTCATGAGAAGTATACTTCTCTATTCTGTGGCTAAGGTATATTTCATGTTCCCTGTTAACATCGTTTCACGAAAAAGATACTCGAACTAGATGGCGCTACCGTCGAAAGATACTCGACGTCAATACGGTCGAAAATCGCATGCTAAAATATCACAGGTCCGGCACATTAGAGACACAGACCAACAAGACAAATCACT
Organism: Myrrha octodecimguttata; assembly: GCA_958510865.1. Classification (NCBI taxonomy): domain Eukaryota; kingdom Metazoa; phylum Arthropoda; class Insecta; order Coleoptera; family Coccinellidae; genus Myrrha; species Myrrha octodecimguttata. The sequence goes on along the minus strand of OY294059.1, from coordinate 74,060,142 downwards.
TCATCGTTTGCGGGAATCGCGTCTCTCCGACCTTGAGAAATATAGCAGACATAACCACACTTTCTTCTTCCTCGAAACAGCTGTCAAATTGAATACTTGATTTTGGAATATCTAAAATCGAAATGTAAAAACGGATTTGTCGGGATTCAAGAATCTCAAAATCAAAATCAGACTAAGATTTTTCGATGAAACAATTTGATAAGCAAATTTCCAACACCAAAGCGAGTGTTTTGTCACACCTTAAACTCCTGTAGAAGAACTCAGTTGGAGTAAATGAAAATTTTGGAAAAATGTTATGGAAAACCCGTTTACCTTAATCAGAGAATCTTTGTAGTTTCACATCAAATGAGATTCATTTCAATATAAAATCAAATTATGAATAGACCAACTTTGTTCGATTCCAATCCTAGTGTTTGTGCAATCATATACAATTTTATTAGACATCCCATCGTTTTAATTGAATAATGGAGGTTGTAATGCTTTTACTTCAGCTGCGATTCCTTTATATTATATAAAATGAACATTAGGAATGAGTCCACCTAAGTTCGATCATTGTATAAAGATACAATGGTTCGATTCCAATTCTTGTTGTATAATAAAAACATATAATGAGGACTGTCATCATAAAATAGAACCTCAAAGATGACTAAACAATTGATTTGGTTGTAAAGAACTGTTTGGATTATATTATTAAATGGAACAGATACGAAATTATTCATCAATTAGTAGGATGAAAAATTCATTTCAGTTTGTTTACATGTTTATAACCTCTTCAAGCGAGTCCGAAAACGGCGAGAGTGACGTAATTCTATTCCTGCAATCTGATTGGCACCCCAAAGCACCCCAAACGCCTTCTAAAATTCTGATTAGCTCGATTCAGGGTCATATCTGCGTTGTCATAGATTTCCTAAGTAAATGACGCGAGTGGTTTATCTGGTTGATCTGTGTTAGAGATTCTCTGGTTATCAGAATCTTGGTTTTCGGGTAGGCAAATGCCATGCTATAAAACCATGATGTGAAAAACATGGTGTGCTCATATGAAAAATGAGTGACATCAGCTAGCAGAAAATACAAAGAGTTATATATTCTGTGCTTTGAATAAAGCTACCTTTTGTCATTGTATAAAGACAACATATTATTATTATGAAATGCGTTTGTGATAGGGAGATTCGGATATTTGGGTAATCGGAGATTCTTCCTTATTGGGCGACGATGATTACGTGATCGTCGTCATCCAATAGAGTTAATCTCTCGACCAATAGAGTGAATCTCCGAATATCCAAATACCCGAATCTCCCTCGCACAAAAGGCCCCTTAGGGCCGGTATTATAAAACTTAAATTTAACTTTAACTGGCAGTTTTGACAGTTATGTCCTAACACAACTGACAGTTTTGACAGATATGTCCTAACATAACTGTCAAAACTGCCAGTTAAAGTTAAAGTTAAGTTTTATAATACCGGCCCTTAAACATGCAAATTCGAAGCGCAGAATATATAACTCCTGGTATTTTCTGCTAGCTGACGTCACTTATAAAGGGACCTTTTGTGCGAGGGAGATTTGGGTATTTAGGGAGATTCACGATATTGACCGAGAGATTTACCTTATTGGTCGACGACGGTCATGTGATCGTCGTCGGCCAATAGGGTTGAATCTCCGATTACCTAAACCCGAATCTGCCTAGCACAAAATGTAGCTTTAGTTTTCAGATGAGCACACCATGATTTTTACATCGCGAATAATAATAATAATAATAATAATGTTTATTGAAGCAAAATAAAAACACTTTCTAAGTAACAATAATCATATACACACTCCAATAAACAAATTTTAAACCCACAAAAGTATAAAACTTGTTCGTGGGGGAACAAAACAGATAATTTCAGCATCTAAAACAACCGCCAATATTCTAAAAATGTTGTCTTTAGACCTTTAGTCCATTTCTTCTCCGTCGCTTACTGTGGACTTCGTATCGTTGATATGATTTTGAAGTTTATTGGCAATATTATATTATTATCTTGTTTGAGGAGCCGAGGCAATTTTTACGGATATTTATAAATATCGCGAACCTTATATCATGTCGAATTTGTCCTGAAATTTCCGTTCCCCACTGATAGTAGATTTGTGAAGAAAATTGTGGGTTGGCAACTTGGGCCGAAGTCGTCTATTGACGACTTCGATCCAAGCTTTCCATTAATCCTACTTTTGAGCCCCCAAATTTCAGGGTTTAAATTTAATAGTCAGTTAAGGCCATTAAACGTGGATTACGTGACGGTGCAAGATAATTTTTTACCTAAGCCTTGGTTGTGGTCTTAATCTATGGTTTTGTAGTACGGTGCAAGTGGCCCAGTTGAAGCGATGAATTCGATCGAGCGATGAAAATAACGAGATATTGCAACTTTCGAATAGCGCAAACGTTATGTTATTACGGTTACGCTAAAAATAACGTTAAGGTTTTAACGGTCATTCCACAAGTAGACGTATTGCTACACGTTTTTGTTACCGTTGCGTTAGTTATCACTTTGTTTGGTTAGGTTAAGTATTTTTTTGTATTTTTTTTTCCGAATATCCTAGGCTTCAACGAAACCCCTCAGAAGCTCAAAGCTAAAGTGAGACGTCAGATTATTGTGATACAAACTCGCGTTTGAACTCCAAAAGTTAAATCGTTTGCATTTCTGCAGTCGTTTTTTGATTCTGGACAAAATGAAAAAGGAATCGGAAGCGGTAATTTCAGCTGGTACTAATACATGAGAAGAAGTGGAACTAGTTAAATTGCACAATATAATTGGCATGGTTCAAACTATTCCTAATTTCAAACTCCTCATGATGCTTCCAAAAGTATTCCTTATTAATTCGTGAAAAAGTAACAAATAACCATATATGAAAAAAAAAATTGCTGTAGTATCACTTATAAATCTTAATGTCTAATATCAGTTGTGTGTAAAAGGTATTATAAAATGGACTGAAAACCTGGGGAACTTGTGTAATCAACACCAAGAAACGAAAAAACATAAAATCAAACAGCTTTCCTATGACAGTGATCGGAGCCGGAAGGAACCGAAGCTTAACGAATCCTTCCGATGTAGAATAACGCAAAGTAAATTGCGGCTTGCAATTTTTCGTGAATTAACGTTTGATGCTTACGCTATTAACGTCGCGTTATTTTGAAACTGAATTAGATGTCAAAAATAACGTGCGGTAATAACGTCACACAAATTTGACACTGCAATATTTCTCTAATAAGATTGACGTGGGCTACCTCGGTAGACTAGTTGGCTGAGAGGTGGACTAGGGTGCCGAAGGTACTGGGTTCGAATCCCGGCGAGGTCATGGATGTTTGTCGTCTCGTTAAAATTATGAGAATAAACACCGTAATCTGGGTACATGCTACTACGGCGAGCCCAAAAAAGAGAAAAAAAAAAAAAAAAAAAAAAAAAAAAAAAAAAAAAGATTGACGTGACGTTATCAAATCTATCGACAATTTACTAATCATCCGGTGAAAATAAAGATAGGAATCAGAGAATTCTCGATGAATCTCGTTAATGGATTTGAATTTTGAATGAACGGTTTTCTGGTGTATAGATTAATAACGAACACATTATATCATAATATACAGAAATATAAGGCGAAATCAGTTATTTTATTTATTTTGCAGATATCCTATCATTCTGTGATAGTTATTTGCTGTTATAGGTAGTTATTTTCTGTATTTCTGCACATATTTTTGCCAAAAATCATTATTAGGATGCAGCATTATTCCCGTTGTGAGAAATATGATAGAAACTTGAGGATATTTCTGCTAGTAATGAAGAGTTCGTAATATTTGATTCGGAAAGGAAAAAGAATGAAAGACATGTAAAAATCAAGAAATATATTGAGGAAAATGTACTTAAATATCTTATTTTTGTTTCTAAGTTCCACCATTTCAGTGGTGGACTCATCAGTAAGTCTCAAATCATCTTCACCACATCATCACTATATATTTTTCAACTTTTCACGCCAAACATATTTTCAAGAAATATTGGACCGAATAGCAGTTCAGAGCTTTTGCTGTAAAATGAATCATTTTAAATGATTCTTCTTCCATATATATAGACAAAGAAGGGTGGAAGGGATTTTTCCATTTACCCGGCTTACATGATGTAAATAAAGCATGGTGTGCTCATATGTTCTTCTGTGACCGTATTTACTAATGATGATATCACTTTTTCATTCAAATTCAAAGCACAGAAAATATATATTTCCCTTTATTTTAATCTTGCTGACGTCACTTTTTTTCAGATGAGCACACCTTATTTTTTACATCATGCTCGGCTTACATCTTACATCATAAATAAACCAGTTCTACGTATGTGCACGTGCGCTCAACGTGGCGTTAGTGCCGTTTGTCAGATCGCCGGGGAATAGGAGAATTGTCCGTCTGACCTTAGGTTCACTAAACCAATGAGTGTAAACCACTCTAATGTTTTGTGGTACACATAAAGAAAAGTTGTTCGCAATTTGTATTGCTTAAATTCAATTAAATTCAAAATTACTTGTTGAGTTGTTTATTCAATAACGTTTTATTTTATTCATAGATAAAGGATCGAGCTGCACGTAAAAAAATTCGACATCACCCAGCTTCATTATTTTGGCCGGCACGACGTCTCAAAGTTGACCAAAATTTCGAAATTTTTTCACTATTTCCGCCATAATTTCTAAACGGTTGTCACTGGACGATTTCTAATGACATATTCGTGATCTACGACCTCGATTTAATAGGAAACGATAACAAGGTCGACGATTTTAGAAAAAAAAAATTTATTTGGGACTTAGAAAATTTTTCATAAAGAACCGCGAATAAACATCAAAGCGCAGAGGGGTGGGGGGTAAGATTTAGCGATTCCGTGCGAAATTTTATTTTTGAAGCTATGACAATATGCACATCATATATTATGGATTCGAACACGTAGATTACGAATCTGTAATTAGATTTTGCGTAACTGATTCGGTTTGGAAAATATTCCGGATTTGGTGAGAAATTTTCGAAATTTGGGTCAACTTTGGGCCGTCGTACAGATCAAACGCGTAAGGCTGGACAATATCGAATTTTTTTGGTTATATCTGGGTCCTTTGTGAGTACGTAGCCAATTATTTTATAGACGAAGGTCCTCTAGTTGAAAAATTATGATTTTTTTAAAAAAGGTCCAATTTTTTCGATTTTCTTCTGGCCATAAAAAACGAACCAGACTCTCCACTAACATTCTGATTGGATTTTCTTTATCTACGCCCTCGAATTAGTATATGTTTCAAATTTCAGGTCGATCGGAGAACTTTCGATTTTTGGTAAAATTTTAAGGGGGTTACCCTTAGGAAAATATCGATTTTCGAAAAATAATTTTCCGACTCCTATCGCCGTGAAATTTGGCACACTTACTAATTCGAGGGTGTAGAACAAGAATATAAGGTCAGATATTTTTTAAAAAAATCGTCCTGGACGTGAGAGGTCCTTGAAGTTCCAAAATTTTGGACCTTTTTTCAAAAAATCATTATTACCGACTCGATGAGTGTTTAATACTTGGGTATTGATATTTAATAGAACACTAGAGATTTGTACTTTAATATTTAATCGGTATAACATATACATTCATGTGATGTTACAACAGTTTGGTTATGATATCAATCTGACATTCCAGTAACTTGACCATAGAGTATATCTGACATGTTATAATATAGAATAATATTGAACACCTTCCCCTCAAAGATCTAAACGACCAGGGGGTTTCACAATTCTTCCAAAACGGGTCATATTATCTTTTACAGTTTTAGTTTCTATAATTGGGTTGTTCACAATATTGGATGTATTCGATTTGTTCAAATTACCACCATCTTTGTTATGAGGATCTGGTGAAAGTTGGTTCGGGCTCAATTCTGGCTGCAGAATGTATTCGCCACTATGTGGTCTGGTATATGATCGTTTTATATGGTGTGTATTACGTCTTAGTATTTGACCGTTTATTTCCTTTTTCAGCCAATAAGATCTAGGTTCTTTTGCCTTTTCTAAAACAATTGCCTTTTCCCAAATTTTATCATTTGGTGTTTTAATTACAACTTGATCGCCTTTTTTAAATTCTACTGGATTTCTACGTACTGTTTTATTATATTGCATCTTAAGTTGCAACTTTTGATCGCACAATTTTTTGACAATACCTTTTTGAATTTGAGGTTGCAATTTATCGGTTGTTGGCGGTAAAAGGTCTCTAAGGTGTCTACTTTGTAAAATTTGTGATGGTGATGCTTTCAAACCACTAAGAGGCGTGTTATTGTAGTTCATGACTAGGTCTCTAAAATCTAGATTTTCCTCATTACTCTTTTTCAAAATTTGCTTGCCTATATTTACAGCTTTCTCAGCTAGTCCGTTGCTTTGATGATAATGTGGACTGCATGTTGAAATAGAAATATCTTTACTAACATAATAGTTCCTACATTTACTCGAAACGAATGGTAAGTTGTCAGCAATTATTTGCTCTGGGTAACCAAATCTGGTAAATATATTTTGAAAAGCGTCTATTACAGAATTTGACGTTTTATCTTTCAGTTTTATAATTTCAAGCCAATGAGAGAAATAATCTACTGTTACTAAATAGGAATTGGGTCCAAATTCCAATATATCTGTACCTACTTTATTGAATCTTAATCTTGGTACCGAGTGTGGTAACAATGGTTCCTTGAAGTTACTGGGACTGTACTTTTCACATGTCCTACAACGTTTAACATAGTTCATTATATCTGTTGTTAATTCTGGCCAATAAAATAAAGTTCTAGCCTTATTTATTGTTTTATTCATGCCTGTGTGACCTCTGTGCAGTATTTCAATCATTTGGGTTCTTAGCGTTTTAGGAACGATTATCTTGTCGTCAAGAAATATGATACCAGCTTCTACATATATTGAATCTCTTAGTTTATAATACGGTTTACATTGGTAGGGAATATTTTTCTCTTGAGGCCATCCGTTGTAATAATAATTGAAAATTCTAACCAATGTATCATCGTTACCGGTAGCATTTCTGAATTCAAATTTTTTCTCTTCACTCATGGGTAGATGCTTTGATATTGAATGTACCATCTCTAACATCTCAGAATCATAACTGTCTATTTTTAATGAGGCCCTAGATAACATGTCTGCAAAATGTATATCTTTTCCAGGTACATAATATACATTAAGAGAATATTTTAATAATTTTATTCTTAGCCTTTGTAACCTAACTGATCCAATTTTACATATAGGCTTATTCATGATGGATATTATCGGTTTATGATCACACTGAACATCTACTATACTTTTATAAATAAAATGGTGAAACTTTTGTGTACCGAAGTAGATAGCGAGAAATTCCTTTTCTGTTTGACTATAATTTATCTCACTGTCATTCATATTGCGTGAAGCGCATGCTACCAACTTTAAATTTTTATTCTCATATTCTTGGAACATGCAGCATCCTAGACCATTTTTTGATGCGTCACACTGAAGGATTATTTTCCTACCAGGATCAAATGGAACAAGAGCAGGTGAATTACATACAATCTCTTTCAGCTTTTTAAAACATTCTTCATGCTTAGGTAGCCATTGCCATTCTACACTAGCTTTCAACAATTCGCAAAGAGGTTGTATGTGATTTGTCATATTGGGAACATAGCGCCTAACATAATTAAATGATCCAATGATTCTTTGCAATTCTAATTTGTTACTTGGACTTTTTAGTTCACAAAGTGATTTTGCTCTATCTTCGTCTATTTCCATTCCTCTACCAGAAAAAATTTGACCCATAAATTTAACACTGTCTTTACAAAATTGAAATTTATCTCTATTGAATCTAGCGCCTACTTCTCGAGCTCTTGCTACTACTTTTTCTACAGTTTTATCATGTTCTTCCCTAGTACCACCTGAAACTATCATATCATCATGACATATCAATACATTCTCAATATCGCCAAATCTCTTTTCTACTGCTTCTTCGAATAAATCTTGAGAATTTGATAAACCATAAGGTAACACTAAGTATCTGTAAATGCCAAATGTGGTTGCGAAAGAACATTTCCACGACGACTCTTCATCTAATTTTAAATGGTGATATCCTTCAGATAGATCAAAAACTGTAAAAAATTTTTTACCTCTAATATTTGAACAAATATCTTCGATCTTATGTGTCGCTCTAGGTTTGCGTATAATTTGTTGGTTTAAATCAGCCGGGTCTAGACATAACCTTAAGTTACCATTATTTTTCTCAACGACTACAATTCGATTAATACTCATGCCGGGGCTTACTTCATCAACTTTTACTATTGCTTTTAATTTCACGAGCCTATCCAATTCACACTTCAGCGCATCTTTTATAGCTAAGGGGATTTTACTTGGTGGATGACTGACAGCCTCAAAGTCTATTTTGGTAGTTACTTTATGCTCGCCTAGGAATCTACCGGGTCCTGAGAAAATATCCGAATTTTGTTCGATGAATTTATCTCTTTCCGAGACTTTTCCAGAAGGATTTATATTAACATTATTTACTCGCCTAATAATTCCTAAACTTTCACATGCCTGACCACTTAAAAGGATTCTAGTAGCCCCCTCAACGATCACAAAATCCTCATAAAGACTCTTATTTTTATATTTACAATATAAATTTATAATTCCAACAGTTTTGGCCTGAGTACCTTCAAATCCTTTAATAATATAATTGGATTTACGAACTAAAATCTGTGTTTTTATTTCATTAAACTTTACTTCAGGTATTATACTAATATCCGCACCTGTATCCAATTTTACGTTGAAATTTTCACCTTCAATCTGAATAGTTTCATCCCACATTTTTTCATGACTACAGTTGGGATCACTACATTTACATTTTCCTACATAACCTACAAATACATCTTCCGAACTATGATCATCTTTCTCAACATTCTTAATATTCTTTACGAAACATGAAATGGCAAAATGGTTGAACCTACCACACTTTTTACACTTCTTTCCAAATGCAGGGCATTCACGTGCACCATGTGTTGACTGGCATCTCCTACATTTGAACTTTTCATTTTCCTTGTTCTGGCCCTGTGATTTATATGTGTTTCTTGGTTGTTGGTTGAACTTGTTTACAGCATGAACATCTGACCTCAATTCATTCTGGAACTGCTCGTTCTGTTGTTTGCTTTGTTCACTGGTTCGACAAAATTCAATTGCTTTATCCAAGCTCAACTTTTCGATCCGCAGCAATGCCTCTCGGGTTATAGGATCTCGGATGCCCATAACTATTTTGTCTCTCAGAGCTTTATCTTCAGCTGTCTGATTTGGGTCTCTTTCATTGTAATTACATGTGCGTACCAGGTATTTACATTCCGTGAGAAAATGTTCAAAGGGTTCATCCTCCTTTTGCATCCTTTTTAGGAAATTATACCTTTCGAAACATTCGTTAACCCTCGGGTTCACATATTTTTGGATCTGATCAATCGTATAATTATATTTGTTTACTTCTGTTTCGGGGATGACGAATGTAGACATAATTCTTGCTGCCTCTGTACCGATAATATTTCTCAATATTGATAACTTGATGTGGTCCTGGGATTCGTATTGTCCTGTCGCTATAAGATAGTCGGTGAATGCAGTTTTCCAAAATTTCCACTCCATAGCGGCATTTTTGCCTTGCAAGTCGAAATCTGGGGGTAGTTTTACCGGCCCCGTGTAGCTTGCCATTTTATAGGTTATAATAGAAATCTAAATTTATTTCTTGGATCCTTCACCTTTTCTTCGTATATCACTCAATTCCGTTACGACTGCGCCATGTTTAATACTTGGGTATTGATATTTAATAGAACACTAGAGATTTGTACTTTAATATTTAATCGGTATAACATATACATTCATGTGATGTTACAACAGTTTGGTTATGATATCAATCTGACATTCCAGTAACTTGACCATAGAGTATATCTGACATGTTATAATATAGAATAATATTGAACAATGAGAGTAGGACGATGAAATCTATTTTAATTCATAGATAAAGGATCGAACTGCACGTAAAAAATTCGACATCACCCAGCTTCATTATTTTGGTCGGCACGACGTCTCAAAGTTGACCAAAATTTCGAAATTTTTTCACTATTTCCGCCATAATTTCTAAACGGTTGTCACTGGACGATTTCTAATGACATATTCGTGATCTACGACCTCGATTTAATAGGAAACGATAACAAGGTCGACGATTTTCGAAAAAAAAAATTTATTTGGGACTTAAAAAATTTTTCATAAAGAACCGCGAATAAACATCAAAGCGCAGAGGGGTGGGGGGTAAGATTTAGCGATTCCGTGCGAAATTTTATTTTTGAAGCTATGACAATATGCACATCATATATTATGGATTCGAACACGTAGATTACGAATCTGTAATTAGATTTTGCGTAACTGATTCGGTTTGGAAAATATTCCGGATTTGGTGAGAAATTTTCGAAATTTGGGTCAACTTTGGGCCGTCGTACAGATCAAACGCGTAAGGCTGAACAATATCGAATTTTTTTGGTAATATCTGGGTCCTTTGTGAGTACGTAGCCAATTATTTTATAGACGAAGGTCCTCTAGTTGAAAAATTATGATTTTTTTAAAAAAGGTCCAATTTTTTCGATTTTCTTCTGGCCATAAAAAACGAACCAGACTCTCCACTAACATTCTGATTGGATTTTCTTTATCTACGCCCTCGAATTAGTATATGTTTCAAATTTCAGGTCGATCGGAGAACTTTCGATTTTTGGTAAAATTTTAAGGGGTTACCCTTAAGAAAATATCGATTTTCGAAAAATAATTTTCCGACTCCTATCGCAGTGAAATTTGGCACACTTACTAATTCGAGGGCGTAGAACAAGAATATAAGGTCAGATATTTTTGAAAAAAATCGTCCTGGACGTGAGAGGTCCTTGAAGTTCCAAAATTTTGGACCTTTTTTCAAAAAATCATTATTACCGACTCGATGAAAGTAGGACGATGAAATCTGTTTTATTGCATAGATAAAGGATCGAACTGCACGTGAAAAAATTCGACATCACCCAGCTTTATTATTTTGGTCGGCACGACGTCTCAAAGTTGACCAAAATTTCGAAATTTGGGTCAACTTTGGGTCGTCGTACAGATCAAACGCGTGAGGCTGGACAATATCGAATTTTTTTGGTTATATCTGGATCCTTTGTGAGTACGTAGCCAATTATTTTATAGACGAAGGTCCTCTAGTTGAAAAATTATGATTTTTTTAAAAAAGGTCCAATTTTTTCGATTTTCTTCTGGCCATAAAAAACGAACCAGACTCTCCACTAACATTCTGATTGGATTTTCTTTATCTACGCCCTCGAATTAGTATATGTTTCAAATTTCAGGTCGATCGGAGAACTTTCGATTTTTGGTAAAATTTTAAGGGGTTACCCTTAAGAAAATATCGATTTTCGAAAAATAATTTTCCGACTCCTATCGCAGTGAAATTTGGCACACTTACTAATTCGAGGGCGTAGAACAAGAATATAAGGTCAGATATTTTTGAAAAAAATCGTCCTGGACGTGAGAGGTCCTTGAAGTTCCAAAATTTTGGACCTTTTTTCAAAAAATCATTATTACCGACTCGATGAAAGTAGGACGATGAAATCTGTTTTATTGCATAGATAAAGGATCGAACTGCACGTGAAAAAATTCGACATCACCCAGCTTCATTATTTTGGTCGGCACGACGTCTCAAAGTTGACCAAAATTTCGAAATTTGGGTCAACTTTGGGTCGTCGTACAGATCAAACGCGTGAGGCTGGACAATATCGAATTTTTTTGGTTATATCTGGATCCTTTGTGAGTACGTAGCCACTTATTTTATAGACGTAAGTCTTCTGGTTGAAAAATTATGATTTTTTTAAAAAAGGTCCAATTTTTTCGATTTTCCTCGGGCCATAAAAAACGAACCAGACTCTCCACTAACATTCTGATTGGATTTTCTTAATCTACGCCCTCGAATTAGTATATGTTTCAAATTTCAGGTCGATCGGAGAACTTTCGATTTTTGGTAAAATTTTAAGGGGTTACCCTTAAGAAAATCTCAATTTTCGAAAAATAATTTTCCGACTCCTATCGCCGTGAAATTTGGCACACTTACTAATTCGAGGGCGTAGAACAAGAATATAAGGTCAGATATTTTTAAAAAAAATCGTCCTGGACGTGAGAGGTCCTTGAAGTTCCAAAATTTTGGACCTTTTTTCAAAAAATCATTATTACCGACTCGATGAGAGTAGGACGATGAAATCTGTTTTAATTCATAGATAAAGGATCGAACTGCACGTAAAAAAATTCGACATCACCCAGCTTCATTATTTTGGTCGGCACGACGTCTCAAAGTTGACCAAAATTTCGAAATTTTTTCATTATTTTCGCCATAATTTCTAAACGTTTGTCACTGGACGATTTCAAATGGAATATTCGTGATCTACGACCTCGATTTAATAGGAAAAGATACCAAGATCTGACATGACATATACCCCATCATCAATAAAAGTAGAATCGGTCGAATCGGACAAATCACCCTGTATATTATCAATAGAGACCCCAAACCATAAACCAAACATTATTCAGCGACTATCTTGGCTAGTGTAAACTTATACCAAAATCTGACGGTCTCCTCCGGAATCACAAATGTTATCAAAATTCGGCTTTGTTGTCCTACTTCAGTTTTCGCCGATAGATGCCGGCATAAGAAAATCGGCCATGTAAAAATGCGATGGACCGAAAGCTCATGTTATAAGTAACGGTTATTCCAACTGACATATAGGCAAAGGATAATCCTAATCTCTAGATTTTGATAACCGTAAACTATAACGCGCTTTAGGTCCATCACTTTAAATCGCTTAAGGCGCAAACTGATGGACGCGTTTATCGCTCAAGCGATGACATTTGAGTTTTCAGATGCTCTCCCACCAAAATCGCGCGATTCTTTTTTTGTAGTTAAAAAATTTCAACTTCAAGAAAATGGCGAGAGATTCAAAACACTCAAGAGATTGGTAATACTCGTCTGGCATATGATTATAGGCACTTGGTAACAAAACAAGTACTTAGTCATATATTATTAGGACTTCAAGCATATTGAAGAGTATTTTTTCAACTATTGTGAGGAGGGAATCATGTATTTATGTACTCAAAGGCAATATTGTAGTGATGATATGTAGCAGTTAAAAATATGCATGTAATGTAATGTCCTTTCAACATTAAGGTGAAAATAAAATGTCATTTTTCACTTATAATAAATTATAATATTGATTAATCTATCTACCCCAAATAATCATTTCTGCAGAACAAAACTAATTCCAGCAAAAACAATTCTTCGAAAGCTATGAGCATGCCCAAGGAATCAAAAGCGTCTATTAATTCAATCCCTTGCAAAGTATAGGTATATAAACAATGATTATACTTTTTTGAAGAACCAGACCCACGTGGAAATAAATTCATATAATTTGAAATGTGACATTTCATGAATAACTGCGCGTTTTCATATTGACAGATGTCAGACACAAATCACTGACATTGGGCAAAAAAATCGCGCGATTTTTAGTTGTCGAAGCGTCCATGAGTACGAGCCTTTAAAATCTGAAATTTTTACGGAAGTTACCGACCTGTCATATCAAACCATGATGAAAACTGGTCAAATGTCAAATCAGAACTTCTTTCTGCTTTTCGGAGTTGGACCATACATTTTTTCAAGATAATATATATAAAGTTTTCCTTCGTCTCTGAATACACAAGTCTGAAACATGATATTTTGGAATACCTGTTTACTACCTCAGTATTCGCAGTTCATGCAAAGGAAGTCTTCCAGATAGTTTCCAAAAATACCTTAAGAAAACATTTGGAATCACAGATACTACGATTAATTTGTATGGTTTGAAATTCGTATGAACATGAACAGCCCAGACAGCACCGGATATTCATCGAATATCCCCTAAATGTGCAAAATGGGATATGTATATTCCGAATATTCGTAGAATATTCATAGGATATCATAGAATATCTATATCCCATAAAGCATATTCCAGGAATATTTCGATACGAATATTCCAGGGATATTCATGAAAGGATATGATATGAATATTCCAAAACAAATATTTTCTAAAGAACATTCCCAGAATATTCATAAAACATTCCAAATTGTATATTCTCCGTGGGGCATCTGTGGAATATTCGACACATAATATTCCTGGAATATTCTATCTGACATATTCATGGAATATCAATTATTTTCATATGACGTATTTGTACGTTGAAAATGAAATCTCGAAATATTTTCTGACCGCAATAAGCAGATTGTGATATCATTCAATATTTAATTTTTATAATATTTCCAAAAGATTTTGCGCGCATGTTCAAATTCGTTGCCAAAGCGGTCATCTCCTTTGAACATGCGCGCAAAAGCTGCTGCCTTTACGGCAGTGTTTTTCAAGTTTTTATTCAGTTTCTAACGCGTGTATATATCTATGAATACAAGGGTGAAGTATTAGTGCACAAGTGCACACTACAATTCATAACCGGCAAAAGTTTGTATTTCCGCATAATTTCGAATCTCAAAAGATAGCAAATTATGAAGTAAATAATGGTCCCAAGAAATATAATCTCTTTGAATTTATAGCACAAGTGAGTATCTACAGCACTTACATCATTCACTATTTATTTGGACTAAACTTTTTCGAAACTGTTCTAATGACGCGATCATCACAAAATTTGGCTCAAGATACCATCTTCCATCATGTTTGGATCAATATAATTTCAAAACCGATTTGATAAGTAACCCTGAAAGATTCGAACCTATGTTTTTTGGTTATCGAGTCTACGGCTGGCCTGACTGGATTCTTCATCAAAGAGTCCAACCTAGCTATTTGGGAATATTTTCAGGAAAAAAATAGGAAATTATATATGTGGGAAAAAGCGCTGTTCCCAAAACATGCGCGCAAAAAGGCAAGAAGTTTGTAACTAGAAGATGTGCGCAAAATGTTTTTTTTTTATATTATACAAATAAAACGTCATTGAGGATAAAATCACAACTAGGCTAGCATATCATTGAAAGTTCTTCAAGGTCAGTTCAATTTATAAAAAATAATTTCTTACTCAGGATAAAATCACAAAAATTTTTTCGAGTAGGTTTTGATTAATTCCTAAAGATTTTTACAGTTATGAACAAATCAACTTACAAACAATAATGTTGAAGTGAAAAAAATTAGAATTTACTCTTTTTCTTCTCGGCTCTTCCAAATGTACCCCCTCCTCTCTTATTAGCCAGATTTTTTTTCTTAATTTTTCCATCCATTTTCTTTTTGAAGTTTGCCTCATATCTAAGTTTTTTTGCGTTTTTATTGGAAGTATCAGTTAAGTCTCTGCAGAATGACGACTTCTTTTTACCTGAACTTTTATTTTTTGCATCAATATCTTTGACAGCTATTAGTTTTGCTGGCTTGGATTTCCGTTTTGCAAGCTTAGCCTGTAAAAGAGCTACTTTTTTCATTTCATTATTAACCCTATCTTCAGCAGTATTTCGTCCTTTCTTTTTATTATTTTTGTTATTCTTTTCATTCTCTTTATACTTGTTTTCGGATTTGTTTCTTGTTTCACTCCCTTCCTTCAAACTTAGTCGTTCTTTTTCCTTCAGTCTCTCATTCTTAGTCTGGAACCATGGCCTCTTTGGGTCAAGTTCACCTTTCAGAAGTTTCTCTGTTCTGTTGGCATGATTTTCTGCTTTACTCAGAAGACGTTCTTCATACTCCTCCTTCAAAATTTTTTCAATTTGAGGTTCCACTTTCTGTAATTTTTCTCTGTACTTTTCTAGAATTTCTGGGGGTATAACTCTGCTTTTAAGAGAATTGTTAGCCCTTTTGATTATTTCCTTAACCATTTTCCTTTCTTGTTCACCTGCCAAACTCACAGATATACCTGAAATGATAAAAGTATACATTAGCACTATTCTTTACCAGAGCGAATTTATGGGGATAAAAAGATGTTAAGAAATATACATACTGAATAGTTAAGATGAAATATTTGATATTCGAAAAAAACATTTCACGAAATCTGTACAAAAAGGAAGTAATGCCATATCATTTTTAACATATTTAATACATTGCAACTGCGATTCAACGCATCCTGACGTGCATGGTTGAATTAAAAGTAAATTGGTCTATACAGGGTGTAACAGAGTTGATGTACAATATTCAAGGAGGTGGTAGTACAGATCATTTCCAACATAAAATTTGCCTATAACTCTTTCCTCAAACCCCTCCGTTCCACTGACATCAGTTCTTCTATCTTTTTTGGAAACTTCCCTACCTTGTCCAGTAAAAGAGATCAAGATGCTTCATTCAAGTGCAGACTCCTTGTGGGTATGTTAACAGACCAAATCATCCAATCCATCTATCTGTATAAGCCGCATTCCAGGAACACCCTCCATTTGAAACCACATATCATGCTCATGTTTGATGATAGGTAGTTCCTCCAAGGCGTCACTGATGTTTTATAGCGATTGTAAAAACGGTTCCGAATCGAATCTGGAAGCGGAAGGAATGCTGATCCAAGTAGATGAGGTGCAGTTTTCGCCATTCACACATTAATTCTGAAGTCGTGCTGCAAGCGCTTGACCAATGATGTATGTAAGCTGAGACTTGAGTGAAGTTTTCACAATTATAAGATCGATACCTTTCTTCGAACATTTTTAAGAAAATGGCGGATGAAATTGGATGTTAATTTCTTAATCGGAACAAACTTCCCACTGAAACTGTGTTCTTTTGGTTCCTGTTGATTTTGCTTGAGCGAAACTGAACACGGTGAATTAAGCATTTTGTTCTCTTTTGATCGCGGGCACATTTATCGCCGTAGGTCTTGTTTCGGAGATATACTGTCTTTTCTGGGGCAAGGTAGGGAAGTTTCCAAAAAGACAAGAGAATTGATATCCGTGGGGTTTGAGGAAAAATTTATAAGCACATTTCTTGTATAATAACAATAATCTGTACTGTCATCTCCTTGAATAATATACATCAACTCTGTTACACTCTGGATAGAGTTCATTTTTCAGAAAATGTACAGTCGGATCCCCGGACAAAATTAATTTACCTTGTGTATAACAAAAAGGCGTTCCAGGATAATTTAATTATTGTTCTATTTAATGTCTAATTTATTAACAAGACAAACTAATTTAACTACAATGGCTAAAAAAAATTATATCAACTACTAACATTATTTATAAATACCCGTAAAACATGCCTCGGCTCTTCAAACCAGATAATTCCTTCCAAATATAGGTTTTTGTTAAGATCGTCCCCGATTGGCTGAAATTTAAGTTGGGATTCCTGATTTCATGTCGATAGTGTCAAGGTTATATAGGATATGTTTCGCAAATCAACTCTGTTGTTTCGGTTGCTGATTTTCCGCTCCGTAAATATGAAATATTCGGATGGTTCCTGGAACAAGCGCGTGAAAAGGTTATTTACGGAATCTGGTTGATGAAAATACGGTCGATTTACTGTCACCAGAACGATTTTCTATGGTAAATATCCATAGCATAGAACAATCATGTTCACTTTAGGTTTGTTTTTGTTCCGAGTTCAGAACCACAGACTATTGGTCTATGCTAGAACCGTCCCGAACAGATCTGAACTCGGAACCAAAAAAAACCTAAAGTAAACATAGATTGTTCTACGCTATGGATATTTACCATAGAAAATCGTTCTGGTGACAGTAAATCGACCGCATTTTCATCAACCAGATTCCGTAAATAACCTTTTTCACGCGCTCGTTCCAGGAACCATCCGAATATTTCATATTTACGGAGCCGAAAATCGGCAACCGAAACGACAGAATTGATTTTCGCAACGTATCCTATGAAAATTGACACTGTTTGCATGAAATCAGGAATCCCAACTTAAATTTCAGCCAATCGGGGACGATCTTAACAAAAACCTATATTTGGAAGGAATTATCTGGTTCGAAGAGCCGAGGCATGTTTTACGGGTATTTATAAATAATGCGAGCCGTATCATGTCGAATTTGTCCTGAAATTCCCGTTTCCCAGTGAAAGTAAACTTGCTAAGTAAATTGTGGGTTGGCAACTTGGGCCGAAGTCGTCTATTGTCTATGACCTAGCAATCTCGCAATCTGCGGGAAAACGTTACACTGCCCCCTCCATGAGACATTCGACCCTGAACACCCTGCATACTGTGGCTTTACCAACAAGCGTCCTCCCTTCTTGGCAGCACCCCAGCAGTTGGAAATAGCCTTTTACAGTATCCTTCGTCACTAGTTTACCTCTCAGGATGCAACTTTAAGCCAGGATCTGTACACCCGATTCGGCGATTCTTTTCTGCCCGTCCAGTCGATTTTCGGTCGGCAGATCCTTTAAATCCGTCTCTTCCTTTGTTTCCATCGTCTTCTCGCTGTCTCCAATATCGATTTAAGTGATAAAACGTCGATTGAGCAGACTCAATCACCAAAAACGCTTGGCACAACTGGCGGCGTCAAACCTGTGACCTCCTCTAGAAGAGCAGAGGTCTTTTTTTGACCGTCGGTATTCCCATCCGATTGTGAGCTCTTCTTTCGAGCACTTTCTGGA
Source organism: Myrrha octodecimguttata (assembly GCA_958510865.1). Taxonomy (NCBI): domain Eukaryota; kingdom Metazoa; phylum Arthropoda; class Insecta; order Coleoptera; family Coccinellidae; genus Myrrha; species Myrrha octodecimguttata. The sequence goes on along the minus strand of OY294059.1, from coordinate 74,041,514 downwards.
CGGTGATATCGGGGGCCGTCTTCGTCTGATTAAATGTTCTGCTGGAATCCACCTCCGATCAACTGCTGCCTGCCACCTCCTGCGTCGCGTCCGGAGCGGTCATGCACAGCAAATATCGGTAGGCTGTGCCGAAGTTATGGCGTCCAATCGTTTCAACATTGTCTGTTTAGTCTTCTTGCAAGCTGGATACTTGATCGCACAGCTCCTTTCATTCGCACCGTCTCCAGTGAGAAGGTTGGACTGATCTACACGACGAGATTGGCGGTCAAATCCACCAGTTTACTCTTCTTACACATCATCATCTGAATCCGAGCCACTCTTTCATTTTTCGTAGAATCCTATACGCTGGGAGAACGGCTTCTTTTCATCTTGAGCTCAGACACCACACTATCTATTGAAGTCCTAAGCTTTAAGTGGGACTCTGCCAATTCGATCGTCTTCGGAACCGGCTCTTCCGCAGAATTCAAACTCTCTATGCCCGTGCTGTGCATCGTTTTGGGCGTTCTGCCGTCGTCTGTGCTCTGCCGATTCCAAAGTTTAATCTGTTTGTGGGCATCACATTGAAAAAGCGACTAAAGATACAATCTGAATTACTTCGTGGACAAAGTGCGACTCGACTAGGCGCGCTAAGCATATAGATTTCAACGCTGTCGTTCTCAATGAAAATCCTTCCGGCACACAAAACGGAGTCAGCAAAATTTCTCGCAAGCATCAAGTTTTCAATGGAGACATTTCGAAAGAGCATTGAAAAGTCTCATGCAGGTATGTATATTGAGTACTCTTTTGTGTGAGCGTTAGGGAGTATTTAGGAAGGAGATAAGGTACTATCTGTCTTGTACTGTTCGTGTTCCTATAGCTGGAAAAAAGTTCCTTATGTTTTTGTATGAACAGCAGAGATTTGTACACAAACAAACCCGGTAAAGTCAAAATATTATTTTGTCTAAATAAACTTCTGCAAGACAGCCTAACGGCCGACTGCGTAAACACAATAACTTCCGAAAGAAACAACTTAGAAACTCGATATTTGTAGAGAAGGTTTGGACCTTAATTACGAAGGCCGAATTCGTGAATGGGTAAAATCCACCCAATGATTCCGTAGATATACCCAATCAAAATTTTATTTTTCCAATATTTCCAAAAATACAGACCAGATCGAATTGAAATCCAGTACTTCATCGAAAATAACAGTTCGAAGTTTCATACAGAATTTAATGAGGATGATATGATGAAAAAATCATAGAAATTTTTTTTTTCAAATTGTTCTAATAACACGATTATCACGAAATTTTGCACAAAGTTGTCTTTCAGCATCTTAAAACTAGCTGTGAAGTTTAATCAGGACTGAATCAGTATTTCTCGAGTTAATACCAAAAAAATCAACGATATCGAGAAGAAAACCTCGAAATTTGACATATTTTTTCCCGATATCTCCAAAACTTATGATCGTATCGAACTGAAATTTAGTACACTGCTGTGAAATTAGAAGGTCAAAGTGTGAGTATAATTTTTTTTGGATATGATGAATGGTTTCCGAAAAAAAAAATTTTTTGTAAAAAAATTTCGAAAAAAATTTTTTTTTAAATTTACTGACTATATGATCTCGACGAAATTTGGCTCAAAGTTGCGCGTCGTTATACTCCACCAAACTGCCAAGTTTGAATCCAATCGCTTGGGTAGTTGCTGAAATAAAAAATAAATAACTTCAAAACTTCAAGTGCCTATAACTCCGAAACTATTCGACCGATTTGGCCCATTAACGAACTTAACCGCGGCATTCTGATGCGCAACCTATCCTGAAAGTTTCAAGTAGCTAGCTTGCTTCTGTCGACAGTTATCGTGTCTACGGACGGCCGGCCGGACAGAATCAATTTTGACACCGGATTCGTCATCAGTGAGTCCACCCTAGTCGATTGAGACCATTTTCGGCTCAATCATCCAAAATTACAGACATTTGGACAAAACGATAGCACGCTGTTCCCCTAGAACATGCGCGCAAAAAATATATTCCAAAAATCATCTCATTCGATGAGATCGTTCGCGAGATATAATCGAAAATTAAATTTTTTTATGGATTTTCAACAGTCTGTATCTTACGAACCAAGCCGAATCGGAAAAAATGGTAAGGGAAAAAAGTGTTTCTTTTGGCTTCAAGAATCTTCTGTTAAAATATTCTGCAAGGTCAAAGACTCACCCTGTATACAATTCAACTGTTCAGGGGACTCAAATGAGTTATTTGGATTCAGCGACCAGAGGTTAAACTATGATTAGATATTTCCTAACTAAAAGGATGAAAGATCATTTTAGCACTTTGGTGATATTTCTAATATCATCGGCGGCAAATAAACTTAGGGGGGAAGTGAAGAGACAGTTTGAGTCAAAATTTCAGATAGGAGGTATAGTCAGATAATCTTCGATATGTTATTTTCGTAGAAATAAGGTTTGAACAAAAATATCATCAGGTTATATTTGTCAGAAAAGGTATCATATAAACTTACCAGCACGTCCTGCTCTGGCAGTTCTACCAACACGATGAATATAATGTTCAAGGGTAGCAGGCATAACAAAATTGATGACGGTTTTTACACCTTTGATATCCAAACCTCTTGCTGCTACATCTGTGGCCACCAGGATATCAACAGTCTTATTTCTGAATCGATCCAGAGCATCTAATCGTTGAGGCTGCGTTAAATTACCATGAAGTTCTGCTACTTTAACACCCAGAAGACCTAGTAACACATGAAGTCTGTGAGCCTGCTTTTTTGTTTGTACAAATATCATAGTATGCTCTCTGAAAAACAAAGAAAAAAAAAATGAGAATTTCAAAAAAAATCGTGAAACAAACAGCTATTATCTCAATGCTGTACTACTTGCTAAGCAGTGGTTCTCCAGAGCCAGAGCCATTTCGATTAATTTGAAAATATTGATTCTTCTGCTTCAAAACTCAGAAAGTAGTTGTGAAGTATTGGCACTAAGAAAAATTTCGTGGGGATCGTGTAAATGAGAAAATATTTTATCTCAGAAACTATTGAACTGATTTCAATCAAATTCTTCAATCCTTTATTTTTATAGGGTACTAGATTTCAATTCAAACACATCAATCATGTTGGAAATAATGGTATTTTTTTTTTCGAATGGGTACATCAACAGGATTATTAGGTGGATATTATTCATTCATTAATTTGCTGCTTTCTGAGTGTATATCCACAAAGAGGCACCAAGCATGTATAACCGCCAAACTATTAATTTCAAGGCTTTGCTGGGTTGGTTTGGATGCTTACAAACCAACAGGCAATCGTAAATACAAAAACTTTCGAAAGAGACAACTTAAGACTCCACCAATAGAGCAATTCCAGCTATCTATGGTTCATCGAGATGAATCAGCTGATGGGGGGACAGCCTGTCAAACGTTGAAAGTAAAACAACACAACCTCACTTTCCCGCTTTGTTTATGTTATGAAGTACAATATTTTCAACAATTTCAGGATAAATTCACAAGTTAAAATGATTTACGTTAATGGAATTGGTGAAGAACTAGGCCAAGTTATTGTTTCGTTGTGAAATACAACATAAATACATCGAGAGACGAAAGAATCCGATGTTTCAGATATATTGTACTGTAGACTTTATATTTGAATATTTGCATTTTTGACACATTTCCCTAAATTTTATCTGGTATTGGAAGAAACAGAATACTATGTGAACTATCCCAGAGAAGGCAAACATACTATATTCTCGCCATAAATTGAAAAAACTGTTCTGACAAAGTAACAAACTATGGTAGAGTTTTTAGGAGACATTTCCACACTGGTGAATGAATTATGTCAGACTATCTATTCAATTTGTTCTGTTTAATGAGTTAAATCATGATGAGATAACCATGATAAGAATATTTCGTGTTGGTTATACACATTTCAAGAATGATATCAACCTACGATAGCTGGCGTTATGAATGACAAACCCATCCTGATTGTTTACCACTCACATCTCTATATGTTGTATAAAGCCAATCAAGGTAATTCGTTATGTGATAGATTCCCAAATTATTGTATGTATTTTAAATAATAATGAACCAGATAACTTCCTCTGTTCTCAACCGAACACATTCCGACGTGGCACGACTACCCAAGGATGGAACCTCTACATTTTGTTGTTTGAAAAATATGTTTCGAATTGAACGTATTGTCAATTAAAGATTATGAAAGCCTTAAAGTTGCATCTGCATAATAAAAAACATTTTATATGGATAGTAAAGCATTTTTTGAGGATGAATCGAAATCGGTGTTCAAGGAAAAAATTTCATCTGAATTATTTTATTTGTAACATATGTAGTATAATAAATAAATAATTGAATATTATGATAGCACTGACATAGCAACTGCAGACCAATATTGTAGTAATTTGATAATTTGCAACATAGAACGTTATTTGAAATAGTACTGAGAAGTTCTCTGGAGCCCATGTTTTTTCCATTCCATACATTTGTTGGATTTCATTCTGCTGTTTATTTTCAGGAATTAATGAGCCAAACATTTTACTGTTTCATTTTCAATAGTTATACCTATAATGAATGCTATCTCTGATGTTGATACTCTAGGCTTTAAAAGACAAGAATAAATACTGCAATTTTCATTTATATCGTTTTGAATGATTATCATCTGAGATTGAATATCAGTTAATCAGATCCATTATCACGAAATTTCTCTTGTGAAATCACTAAAATCTCCAAATAGTCGCTCTTCGCCAATGTATTCTTTCGTCTCTCGGTGTATTTATGTTGAATTTCACAACGACACACTAACTTGGCCTAGTAATTCACCAATTCTATTAATATAAATCATTTTAACTTGTGAATTTATCCTGAAATTGTTGAAAATGCTGTACTTCATAACGTAAACAAAACGGGAAAGTGAGGTCACAGAATATATACTTCTCTATTCTGTGACTTACCTGTCCCCCCATCGGCCATGTTGTGACGTCAGCTGGAATTGCTCTATTGATATTCCGCAGGTATACCCATTTCAAATTTTATTTTCCAATAATTTCCAAAACACAGATTTTAATAGATCTGATAAATTTCATATACTTTTTTTGTAGCCATATTGAAAATTTATGAATCGATGTTTCACAACTATAAATCAATTCAATTGGTATAATACTTTTTGAATTATGTAGAAAACAACATTTCAGATGACTAACTCCAGAACCCTTGGGCGAATTTTCTCAATAATCGAACTCAATCTGCGCATTTGTACTCCAAACCTGACCTGATATTCAAGTGTTTAAGACATTTAAGACAATTAGGGTATTTAGAGAACGCCAGCCAGTTAGATGGACATGTGTACAAAAATAAGTCCAAGTTATACTGTCAACCAATAAACACAAGGATCATCCACTCGATTCATATAGATTTTTAGAAAATCTTTTTTTTATTCTGGTGAAAAGCCATACCTGAATATTCTACAAACTAATGCTGCTAAGATTGGTTCACGATCTCCTTCTTTATCAGAACGTATCTTCACAAACTCTTGTCTAAGATTGAAAGCAACCTGAGTATTGCTGTCCACAAAAAGCCTAACTGGCTTTGTCAGGGAAACTGCAGCCAATCTTTCTACTTCCTCTGTCATAGTGGCGGAAAATAACATTGTTTGTCGAGTTCTTGAACACTGCTTGATGATTTCATTCATTTGCTCTGAGAAATACTCGTCAAGGATTCTATCTGCTTCATCAAGAATAAGAACTTCGATTGAGTCAAGACTGAAGGTTGGAGTGCTTTTGAGATGATCAATAAGACGACCTGGTGTTGCTATAACTATATCAGGATTTTTTCTTAGAATGTTTTCTTGGACCTGTGAAAGATATCTATATCATATGGTGAAATAAATATTTAGGAAAGCTAGACGAAACAATGCAAGGCCAGAATATCATAAGAATTAATTAATAATGAATATGATTCAATAGACGACTTCGGCCCAAGTTGCCAACCCACAATTTACTTAGCAAGTTTACTTTCACTGGGGAACGGGAATTTCAGGACAAATTCGACATGATAAGGTTCGCATTATTTATAAATAACCGTAAAACATGCCTCGGCTCTTCAAACCAGATAATTCCTTCCAAATATAGGTTTTTGTTAAGATCGTCCCCGATTGGCTGAAATTTAAGTTGGGATTCCTGATTTCATGCAAACAGTGTCAATTTTCATAGAATACGTTCCGAAAATCAACTCTGTTGTTTCGGTTGCCGATTTTCCGCTCCGTAAATATGAAATATTCGGATGGTTCTTGGAACAAGCGCTTGAAAAAGGTTATTTACGGAATCTGGTTGATGAAAATGCGGTCGATTTACTGTCACCAGAACGATTTTCTATGGCAAATATCCATAGCATAGAACAATCTATGTTTACTTTAGGTTTGTTTTGGTTCCGAGTTCAGATCTGTACGGGACGGTTCTAGCATAGACCATACATCTGTGTTAGAACCGTCCCGTACAGTTCTGAACTCGGAACCTAAAGTAAACATAGATTGTTCTATGCTATGGATATTTACCATAGAAAATCGTTCTGGTGACAGTAAATCGACCGCATTTTCATCAACCAGATTCCGTAAATAACCTTTTTCACGCGCTTGTTCCTGTAACCATCCGAATATTTCATATTTACGGAGCGGAAAATCGGCAAATGAAACAACAGAGTTGATTTTCGGAACGTATCCTATGAAAATTGACACTGTTTGCATGAAATCAGGAATCCCAACATAAATTTCAGCCAATCGGGGACGGTCAGCCTAACTGCCGACTGCGTAAACACAATAACTTCCGAAAGAAACAACTTAGAAACTCGATATTTGTAGAGAAGGTTTGGACCTTAATTACGAAGGCCGAATTCGTGAATGGGTAAAATCCACCCAATGATTCCGTAGATATACCCAATCAAAATTTTATTTTTCCAATATTTCCAAAAATAGAGATCAGATCGAATTGAAATCCAGTACTTCATCGAAAATAACAGTTCGAAGTTTCATACAGAATTTAATGAGGATGATATGATGAGAAAATCATAGAAATTTTTTTTTTCAAATTGTTCTAATAACACGATTATCACGAAATTTTGCATAAAGTTGTCTTTCAGCATCTTAAAACTAGCTGTGAAGTTTAATCAGGACTGAATCAGTATTTCTCGAGTTATACCGAAAAAATCAACGATATCGAGAAGAAAACCTCGAAATTTGACATATTTTTTCCCGATATCTCCAAAACTTATGATCGTATCGAACTGAAATTTGGTACATTGCTGTGAAATTAGAAGGTCAGAGCGTGAGTATAATTTTTCTTGGATATGATAAATGATTTCCGAAAAAAAAATTTTTTTGGAAAAAAATTTCGAAAAATTTTTTTTTTGAAAATTACCAACAATATAATCCCGACGAAATTTGGCTCAAAGTTGCGCGTCGTTGTACTTCACCTAACCGCCAAGTTTGAATCCAATCGCTCAGGTAGTTTCTGAAATAAAAAATAAATAACTTCAAAACTTCAAATGCCTATAACTCCGAAACTTTTCGATCGATTTGGCCCATTAACGAACTTAACCGCGGCATTCTAATGCGCGACCTACCCTGAAAGTTTCGAGTTGCTAGCTCACTTCGTTCGACAGTTATCGTGTCTACGGACGGCCGGCCGGACAGAATCAATTTTGACACCGGATTCGTCATCAGTGAGTCCAACCTAGTCGATTGAGACCATTTTCGGCTCAATCATCCAAAATTACAGACATTTGGACAAAACGATAGCACGCTGTTCCCCTAGAACATGCGCGCAAAAATTATAATCACGCTTTGACCATCTAATTTCACAGCAGCGTACCAAATTTCAGTTCGATACGATCATAAGTTTTGGAGATATCGGGAAAAAATATGTCAAATTTCGAGGTTTTCTTCTCGATATCGTTGATTTTTTCGGTATAACTCGAGAAATACTGATTCAGTCCTGATTAAACTTCACAGCTAGTTTTAAGACGCTGAAAGACAACTTTATGCAAAATTTCGTGATAATCGTGTTATTAGAACAATTTGAAAAAAAAAAATTTCTATGATTTTCTCATCATATCATCCTCATTAAATTCTGTATGAAACTTCGAACTGTTATTTTCGATGAAGTACTGGATTCCAATTCGATCTGGTCTGTATTTTTGGAAATATTGGAAAAATAAAATTTTGATTGGGTATATCTACGGAATCATTGGGTGGATTTTACCCATTCACGAATTCGGCCTTCGTAATTAAGGTCCAAACCTTCTCTACAAATATCGAGTTTCTAAGTTGTTTCTTTCGGAAGTTATTGTGTTTACGCAGTCGGCCGTTAGGCTGACTTAGAAACTCGATATTTGTAGAGTAGGTTTGGGGCTTAATTACGAAGGTCGAATTCGTGAATGGGTAAAATCCGCCCAATGATTCCGTAGAACCCATTCAAAATTTTATTTTTACAATATGTCCAAAAATACAGATATGATCGAATTGAAATCCAGTAATTTATCAGAAAAAAATTTCAAATTCGTTGCTGAAGCGGTCATCTACATTGAACATGCGCGCAAAAGTTGCTGACTTCACGGCAGTGCTTTTTGAAATTTTTTATTCATCGGTGAATATGATATTGCTTAGAAATAAGCCATTTTCATTCCTTTTCAAAATATTCCAAACACTTCTATCGCTCATATCGACTTGTTCAGCAACTTGTCTACTTGAACAAGGTGCACTGCTTTCAACAGCAGCACACACATCTACTTCTTTTTTCAGACGATTTTCACTGATGGATTTTGGTGTTTTATCAATCTTACTTGCAATTACTGCATGTTTGTAAACATGCACATTCCTCGAATTTTGTAATTATTTTGAAATTGCGGAACTTGAAGGTATAGGACTATCTTGAGAGGCAACAATAAATGAATTTATTGTCTCTTGAATTAAATGACCACCGAAATACCATTTCATGATTTGAATTTTTTCTTTTACGGTAAACATTTCGATTTACGAGGAATCTACTCTATTTTCAAGTGATAGGTGCGACTGTGATTCTCACTTTGATCGCGAGCAGGTATAAAGGGACTGCGGACTTGAGGCTCCCTACCAACCTCCAAAAGAACAGACGTTTATTCAAAATGCATGGCGATAAGGTTTTCGAATATTCCACTGGCGAACCATATTCTCACTACATCTAGATTAAAGTAGGGTTTTGCATAGCTCCGAGTGACTTTTCCAAACCTGTATATATTTGAAAGTTAGTTACTTTCACTCAAAAGTATTAAGGAAACTAGGAAAATAATCAATCAGAACATAAATCACAGTGATTGCTCGAAAGAAAATTGTCCAAAGACCTGCCGTTACTAAATGTATATTTCGACCTTCATTTGAAATGATTACCTTCAAATCTAAACCACCAACAGCTAGACCAACTTGTATATCTGTATATTGACACAATTGCTTGGATACTTGATAAACCTGGACTCCTAATTCTCTTGTTGGTACCAAAACTAGAACCCTTGTAACAGCTGCAGATCCTGAAGGTCTATAAAGAAGTCTTTCTATGGTGGGCAACATATACGCAGCTGTTTTTCCAGTTCCAGTAGCAGCACAACCACAAATATCTCTACCTGAAATGATATTAATTAATCACAAATATATAATTTTTCAAAACTGTTCATGATTTTCACGTCTCTTTAGATTATACGGAGTTTGTTTCACAGGAATGAGACAATAATTATTGTTGGAAAAGCTTATTTAATTATGCCGACGTTTCGTTGGATTTTTCCAACATTTTCAAGGCTGTAACAACATAAAGCTATTTGACACAACTGTGCATTGTAAAGACGAACAATAGAGATGACTTACCTAAATTAGCAGCTTTTAAATTAACATAGATGTAAGAATAAAAACTGGAGAAGGAATCACCACTACAGAGACAAAACAAAATTCACAATCAGTTAAAAGCATAAAAATCCACTCATATATACAATTAAAACCATAAATTAATAAAAAAACATGATACGTCATTGAGGACGACAAACACTAGACTTAACAAATCGAGTTACAATTACTGTGTACTTATATCCATATAATATTTGAAACATATGCTGAGAATTGTTTTTACTACCCTGCGGTATTTACAATCATTGTTGCCTATTCCTGTATAAATTCAACAAATTATTATAGATCAGACTCAAATTTTGAGTATCAGCTCTTGTATTTACAGTATCTTGTAACCTTATATGAACCATTTCACTCAAATTTCGTCTAGGCCATTTGTTAAGTCTAGTGTTTGTCGTCGTCAATGACGTATCATGTTTTTTTATTAATTTATGGTTTTAATTGTATATATGAGTGGATTTTTATGCTTTTAACTGATTGTGAATTTTGTTTTGTCTCTGTAGTGTCTCTATATTCAATATTCGATTTGAAAACATCAATTTAGGAAAACTACCATTGCACATGTCATTTAAGGGAATTTCACCTCAATCGGAGGTGAAATTTGACATCAAGGCAATTCTATCACTCTTTATAAGTCCTGGCGGTTTAAATAAAGATATGGAAGTCTGATCAATCAATCCAGATGAATTGTTTAGGTCCAAGGTTAGGATAGCTTATAGTTCAGGGCAGTGTCATTGAATTTGATCATATTTGGACTGGGAGATCCTCAATTATGTGCTAGGAATAATGGGTCAATGTCGCCAAACTTTACTCATGATCACAGTCAGATTCCCTGAAATGACAGGTGAAATGATTGTTTGATAAAATTGAATATATTCGGAAAAAAACACCGCGAATCCTTATAAAAAGGTTCAAGGCTGATTTTTTGAACTAAGTAAGTAAGTAAGTAATATCTTCATTTCAAATGAATCCAAGTATTCAGTGTACAAGTGAAATTGTGTCAACATAATATTTACAAAAATTGTTGAAGATTATATGGTTCCATTATAATTAAATATTCATGTACAGCCTTCTTATATTTCTTGTAATTTTCTTCTTCTTGTATTGTTATTGGCAATGAATTAAACAATTTTAAACATCTATTTTTTGCTTTATTTTGGGTTTTTGTCAGATGTACTTTGGGATATGTGTAGTTTGAGTTTCTGATGTTGTATTCTATTTTTTGGGGTTAAAGTGATAAGAAAAAAGTTCTCTGTTCTTGTGGAGAAATAGAAGACATTCCTGGATATATATAGCACAAAACTATCTTCTAAACTAAAATAGAACACCAACAAGTTTGAGGATTATAGGAGTGGAATGATTGCTCAAAAATTTCACAATAAAATCGAAAATATTGACAAATTTTTTTATACCTTTTGCATTAATCAGTCTACAAGATTCAGACACAAGTTAGTAGTGTAGTGTGTATAGAACACTATTCAATACTAACTGAATAAGGTATGAATCAAAGTGAGGTTAAACCCTAAATTGAGATCATAAGGTATGCTTTTACAATTCGTGAATTTTGAATAATGTGGTAATATAAATGGTAAAAACAAGAAACTTCAAATTGGGTGAGACGCGCTATGATCCCTATAGGGAAAACTGTATATTGGCTTGGTAGAGTGGAAGGAAGGTACATGAAAAATGAGAGGGATCATTTTTTACTTGGAAAAATTGAAAATTTTGATGGTGAATGCTCAATTTTGCAACTCTAATAACAGAAGCTGATGCACTATCATCTCAATTGATCTGCCGAAAAATACTAATCTTTAGGATTAACTGATTCTCTTCACTAATTTTAAACACTTATTGCAAACATTGATAATGATCTTTTTCCCAATGAAGTTGCCAACCTACAACAAATAATAATAAAGCTGCTTGTCCATTAGGTCTGTGGCGGAACGCGGCGCGGCACGATATGGAAATGAGGAGGTCCGTCCACTATACAGCTGTCGGCCAAGTCGGCGCTCAGTTCTCAGTTGACTGTCAATGTATTTGTTAGAGATGGGTTTTTCATTGCATCACATGTGATTTTGGCACTGTGACTAACCTGTCACAGTGAGTAACAGCTGCAGAGAAATCACAGAATACAAATAATGTCACTACATATCTATGGAGGCGGTTTTGGAAACTTGATCTATCTCCTGCATGTAACACGAATTATCATATTTATATGTTTTCTCATTCTATTAAGCCACAAACCCATAATGTATGCTATCACACATTTTAACAATTGGCGGATTTTGAATAATTCGGTAATAAAAATGGTCTAATCGGGATACAGGATCGAAGTGGGTTAAACACAGTAGATCGTCTCCTTCATCACTTGTTATTGCACGATTCTCCGATCGCTACAGCCAATGCTGTCTATTGGCTTTCTAGAGAAAAAGGAACACAAGAATAGAGAGAAAGTGAATATAACCCAGCATGTCACAAAAGGCACAAAGTTTCGGCTGTTTAAACAGGGAATATGAGGAGACAAATTCAAAAGATCATTCTTACCAATAATGAAAAAATACATGTGAGAAACTAATTGAAAATCACTGAAATAATATGTTGGGACAGCTCCCTTAATCAAATATAAAATGGAAAATTTTGCAGTTGTAAAATGACAAGAAAAATCCAGGTATGCTAAAATGATTCAATACCTACCCAAAAGAGCAACAGGAATGGCATTAGCTTGAATAGGTGTCGGATGAATGAATTTCATATCTGTTATTGCTTTCAATAATGGTCTTGATAAATTCATTTGTTGAAAATTAGTGTATTCATCCACATTACTTTCCATTTCTTCAAAGAAGTCATCATTGCCTTTTTTCTTCTTTCTCTTTTTTTCCACAATCTTTATTTTATCATGTTGTAATTCATCTTCAGAGAGATCAGATTCATGATCGGATTTACTTGCTTCTTCCTCACTATCATCTTCATTTTCGTTTTCAAGGCGGGCTTTTTTAATTTTGTCATCAGTTTTTGTCTTTGCATTCCTCTTGATATATTTGCTCAAGTCATTCCATGGGTCTTTGTTATATTCTTCTGTTGATGTAACGAAAGAGAAGTTACTATCAAAGTCATTAGTATTCTTATTTTTTCCCAACTTTGGTTGATACTATAAAATAATGTTTATTATCATTAAACATATTACAGGTTTTTCAAATTAATACCTACTTCTACTTCTACCTCTGATTCTTCTGAAAAATCTTCTACCTCTTCATCATCGTTTATTGTTTTAATTATTTGCATTTTGATTGGACTATTTAATTTCGAATGCAACTTAAAAGAAATTCGATGTATTTTCCACAAACAACGTGAAAGTGTTTGGTTATGTTATGCAAATGACAAAGAGTATGAGTATGAATCTGTCAGTTCTTGTTCTTCCCTGTTGAAACGAAGCCTACGAAATAGATATATATAGAGTGATTCCAAATTGGGAACTTCTGCGAAGATGCCAGCGCCCTAACGGATAAATTTGGAACCTGTCCAAGGTAGTAGTTTTATGTAAACAAACCGTAGAAATGTGGTGGAGAACGATTTTTTATTAAGCAGAGCTAGAGTATTTAATGAAATTATTATAATTTTGTGTGAGATTTTTTGAGAAGGGACTTTTCTCTAGGATGACGTTATCAAATCGTGCTTCAAATCGTTCCTGGAGGATAATTTCGATGTTATTTTAGTGTCTGTTGCTTGGTGGATCAAAATGAAACAATATCCAAGTTTACTTGAATTTCTGGAAGAATAGGCACCTCAATAAGTAATTCAAGGACTCTTATCAATGTGAAGAAGTACTGAATACAATCCATATTATGTGGTAAATCTAGAATCAGTCTAAATGATAGGACTTGGACCCTTTGTTTACAAATGAGTGAATCAATAAAATGAAAAGGCAGCTTTTCTGCTTTAGTTCTTTTGCATCGTATTTCAAAAGAAAAGAAAGGAAACAGATAGACATATAATTGATTTTATTTTCACATCACAGCAGCTCAAGATACACATACAACATGAAAAATGTCACTGCTGGTTCAACCTACCTATGTAGAAATGAAAAATATCAAGGTATTTATATGAATATAAGTTTAGCTATTATCAACTATAACAGTTTATTTAGTTTTTGTCAGGTTTTCAACCAGATCACTCTCTTTGAATATGATTTTGTGTAGCGTGTGAAGTAGGAAGCTGCAGAAGTGCTTGGCAGTTTCTCTGCAGGATCAGCATTTTTCATCAAAATTCCTTTATTTTCAATTACACCTAAAATATCTGGACATGAAGTTATTTCGAAATGAATACTTGTAATTTACGTTTATGAAAATAAACATATCTTCAGAGAAATGCAGTGCACACTTTCATGTATTTCGTGAACTGTTTCCAATATTCAATTTCAAAATCCAGGCCTTGTATCATTGGGTTCCCTGCCAAATGCTGTTTCCAAATAAACTTTACTTTCATTTGGCTTTGGAAAAAATGAAAACTTGAGGCAGTAGATGATCCTTTCTTTTTTGACCAAGAATAACATTGAGTTGAGACACACAACAATAGTCATTTCGGGAGGATGCCATTTCGAATTGATATAATCGAAAATTTTAATCGGAAAGAAAGGAATCGATTGATGAATATTACAAAGACTTTCGGTATACCAAAATTTCAACTCTGAGAACAACACAAAAGCTCGAAAATGAACTCCAAAAGTAAACAAATTACGTTAGAATAACAGGCACGTCGAAAAACTACTAGCTTGGAAGTGTTCGAATTTCTATCGCCAGAGGGCGAATCGCTTAGCAGTAGTTGCGAATTGGGCATGATCCTTGGAAGAGGTGCCATAGTATAACCATTGTATAAAGACAACAATTATTAACAATTTATACAATGGTGTAACCACTGTTTAAACAATTGTATGACTTAATGGCCGCTTTCAGCAGTAGAGAGCGATTGCTACCTATTTGCGCTACCGGTAAGTATCAGTAGCGCAAACTGCTGAATGTAGCAGTTCCCATGAGATGATCACAGCTCACTTGTCTTTTTCTATCACTTTCGCAATACTTCCAACGAAATACGGAACAGGTCATTATTCTCTGAAGTATGAAATTTCTGGGGAAAAACGCCTAAAGATTTTTTTTTATTTTTTTAATGATACGATAGTTTGCACGTTGATAATTTCCAACTGATTACCAAGTCTCAAGTTCGGATCAGAATTTTCTGAAATATAAAATAATTTTTTTTCAATCCTTTCCGAATTTTATAATAATAATTTTCCCAGAAAAACATCGAAACTCGCTCCACTTTCGGACAGAAGGGTCACATTTGCTCCTCGAGTATAAATTAAATTCATCACCTTTTTTTTTGTTAATAATCCATATTTCTTTCCGGGTCATTCTGGAGGCCAACTGACACAATTTTGGCCTCCGTAAGGCCACCAGTTTTTAAATAAATATTATATTTAAGTACCCCGAGCTGAATCTTCAGGAGGCTACCAAATGGAAACCAATGGATATTTTTTCATTCTGTTTTTACACCAGTGTTCAGAACGAAGGTTAGTTCAACTTTGAAAGATTCCTACAGTTTTGGGAGATATTTTTTTTCACTGTGGACTTTTGAGAAAAAATTTGAGTTCGAATTTTGGAAAAATTCCCCCACGTAAAATTTTAGAAAATCGAGTGAATTGAAATAATACTATCCAATTAGGCCATCGAAAATAAATTTTCCTACTTTGCAGGTTTTCCGCCATTTCGAATTTTTTTCCAGAATTCAACACCACAATTGAATTTACCAGCAAAAAGTACTAAGATGTGACAAAAATGGTTATTTCGAAGGTCACGAATAAAATATAACCATTGTATAAAGACAGACCATCATATCGATATTATTATATGTTTACAGTTTTTAGAAAGGATAAAAACTTATCAGAAACGTTGGCGAAGTTATTGAAAATTTAACAAAACAACACAAAGAATACATGTCCAAATTCATGTCACGTTTCGAATTAATTATCGAATATGGATGTAATTAGTTAACAGATTAGGCTAGGCGCGCACACGCGATTTTCTGTCGCGCGACTGAATATTCGCGATCCCCAAGAAAGCAATTATTTGCGATTACTTGGTCGTGTATGCACGCATTCGTATTTAAGAGTATTGGTTATATTTTTGCGACAGAAAATCGCATGTGCGTTCATAATCATCATCGGGCGATCGCACCACGACGCCCCGGCTGTTCAGAATTGTCGTCAACTTTTAAACCCTGTGATCGCAATCAAGAGTGAACCTAAGGTAGGGCTCTCAACCGATGGCTAGGATTTGCCTTTATTAGGGAATTCAGGTACGAAAACAATTACAATAATATAGTTTTCAATGTCCAAAATTTCATCAAGATGTAAAAGTACCGTTGTTATCTGTTAATATCTGTATTGTTGATATTAGCTTCACTGGCAGAGTGTCGGTCAACTGGACATATCATTTTAACTGGATTAGAATTTACTGTTAGTCACGTATTCCTCTGTGAACCTAAATATTCCTTCATCCTCTCTACAGGGTATCACACGAATCAGGTTCATCTGTCATCTGTCCGGCCGTCCGTATGCACAATAACAGTCGTACGGAGAATTCTATCGACCTGAAACTTTCAGGGTAGGATGCACATCCGAATGCTGCGATTGAGTTCGTCGGCCAAATAGTTTCGGAGTTATAGCAATTTGAAATTTTGAGGGTTATTTCCCTCATATTTCAGAAACTACTGCAGCGATTGGATTGAAACTTGAGAGATAGTTGGAGCATAACGACGCGCAACTTTGAGCAGAATGTAGTCGAAATCTTATGGTCACTCAATTTAAAAAAAATTTTTTTTCAAATTTTTTTTTTCTGAAGGTATTGTTCATATTCGAGAACAATAGACGACTTCGGCATAAGTTGCCAACCCACAATTCACTTAGCAAGTTTACTTTCACTGGGGAACGGGAATTTCAGGACAAATTCAACATGGTTCGCATTATTTATAAATAACCGTTAAACATGCCTCGGCTCTTCAAACCAGATAATTCCTTCCAAATATAGGTTTTTGTCAAGATCGTCCCCGATTGGCTGAAATTTAAGTTGGGATTCCTGATTTCATGCAAACAGTGTCAATTTTCATAGGATACGTTCCGAAAATCAACTCTGTTGTTTCGGTTGCCGATTTTCCGCTCCGTAAATATGAAATATTCGGATGGTTCCTGGAACAAGCGCGTGAAAAAGGTTATTTACGGAATCTGTTTGATGAAAATGCGGTCGATTTACTGTCACCAGAACGATTTTCTATGGTAAATACCCATAGCATAGAACAATCTATGTTTACTTTAGGTTCCGAGTCCAGAACTGTACGGGACGGTTCTAGCACAGATCTATGGTCTATGCTAGAACCGTCCCGAACAGATCTGAAGATTAGTGAAGATTAGTGATTACTTATACAACTTTTGAGGGAACTGCTGGTAGCAGCAGACGAATCTGGAGTTAAATTGATCCTATTCATTATATTGAGTTTCCGAATTTTCTAACTGGAACCACACGAAACAGAAGATATCGAGGAATTAACCCTAAAATTTCAAATGGGCCTAACTCCGAAACTATCCAGCCGATTCCAACCATTAACGAACTTAACCGAGATATTTGGACTCCAAACCTAATCTGACAATTTCAAGTCGCTAAGTCTTTTCCTTCGAAACGGACGGACGGACTGACGGACAGAATTGAATTTGACCACGGATTCTTCTTCATTCAGTTCAACCTAATCGTTTAAGACCATTTTCGGCTCAAAAATCGAAAATTACAGACATCGTGACTAAATGATAACGCGCTTTTCCCCAGGACAAGCGCGTAAAAATATGCCACATTTCATGATTTTTTTCTTGGTATCGTTTTTATGTCCGAAATAATTCAAAAATTACTGACCCACCCATGATGAAACGTGATAGGTACCAACTCGAAAAATGATGATACACAATTTTGTTCAAAATTTCGTAATAATCCTGTCATTCAAATTCGTTGCCAAAGTGGTAATTTTTCATGTATGACCTCCGAAAAATCGCCTTTACCTCTTATGAAAATATTTCGTGTATTCCTTTCATTTGGTCCTCATGAAATTCTGCCTGAACCTTCAAGCTATCATTATTCAGTCGAATCCTAAAGTTCAATTCGATCCTTTCTGTATTTGTGGAAACACTGGAAAATAAAGTTTCAAATAGTTGTATAGGCAGAATCATTAAGTGGATTCGACCTCCGTAGTTAAGGCCCGAACCTACTCTACAAATATACATTTTCTTAGTTGTCTTTCGGCATCTTTCAGGGGATCGCTTCCAACTTTTTTATGAGAACTTCAAGAGTAACCTACGGACAAATTCTCAGCCAATACAGTTTTTCACCTCTGGAAAAATCTCCCGAATGCTGCAGTGTGCCCAAGTGTTAATAGTTTTAATTATTTGTTGGACAAACTAGTGCATAGTGAAACATTTTTTTCGTGCAACGATAACGCATTCTGGTATAAATGGACATCATTCAGATTCGCCAAGATTCTTTATATCAAGATTCTGCACCCGAAATTTCTATGAATCTAATCTTCTTGTTGTGGTAGTAACAAGTCATTTCCGTAAATGTCGAATACCATACCAAAAGTAATCAGGCTCAATAAAATAATGTCCACTTCGAACCATCTCGATATCAGATTCCCAGTTATCCGAAGTGAACAACAGCGCATTTTTCGAGAACGAAAATTATTCGGATTCGTAAAGATCCACCAGAATTTCCATGAATCTATTTTCAATGGCTTCCAGTGTCCATAACTTGGCAACAGCACATTTCCGCAAACTTCGAATTACATCATTACCAGGAATAGCCTAGCTCACTAGATGACAATATACACTTTGAACCATCTTCTCATCAGATTTCCAGTTATTCGAAGTGACCAACTTGGCAACAGCGCATTCCTGCAATACAAAAATAGTACAATTAGAATAGGACGAGAGCTCAAAATCATGATGTTCATATTTAATTGACATAACTGATTTCCAATGAACCAAAATCTCACCGTCAATTCAAAAAAAATTTCCAAAATTTTTCTTGAAAATTTTCTTTCCAAAAATTTGGACAGAGTACTAATTTCACTTTGACCTAATGTTATGTTTGGAGATGTTAGAAAGAAATGTTTCAAATTTTGTCCTTTTTTCTTAGTTTCCTGGTATCCTTGCTATTTCCGGAATAGCTTAAAAATTACTAATCCAATCGTAATAAAACTTGTAATAATATAATGTTGTCGGATGTGAAAAATATATTACTTTCGATCCCGCACAACAAACATATGTTAATCCTCTGAAGATCTACACTAACTATATACATAATAATGCTTATTCACATTGACAGCGCTCTTTCTTCAGTGCAGATTATGAATTTTGAAGGGGACTTTTGTGCGGGGGATATTTGGCTATTTGGTGAATCGGAAATTCACCCTACTGGCTGAAGACGATCACGTGATCGTCGTCGGCCAATAGGGAAAAATCTCCGAATACCCATGAAATACCCGAATCTTAAAATTGGCGAAACAAAAGCGCATATGTTCAACCACCTTTTTTTCCTAATCACCTCAACTATGATCAAAATGTTTTTTCGCAGACCAACTGCGATCTTATAGAATGTGTTATTCTGATATGTGAGGACTCTATGAAAACATGAAATCAAATCAGTACCACAGACCTATGAAGCAAGAAATTTTTGAAAAAGTCTTCTACTGCATCGCGCCACAGTCCTGACTGGCAGTGGTGCCAGATGGAATTTCTCCAAAACAGAAGAACCAGTCGAAAAAACCAGGCGATTTACTCAAAAAACAAGAAATTTCTTTGAATATAATTTTTTTCGACATAATAGAAAATCACCAAACAAATAAGTTATTTCAGAACTAAAGTTATGTTGAATATTTACATAAATAATAGGTTTTATAACAAAAGAAACACCCAGTCATCATTTTATCATTCCAATTCAGCTTCAGATTATGTTTCCCATTCAGTAAAGTATGACAAATTCAAATAGATCTATCCTGCAAACCTCTATATAGGTATGAGAAAATATGTTCCTCATTTTTTCAGAAATTCCAGTGCATTGATAACCCAAAAATATTCGATTATTTTATGTGGAGTTGTCGTTTCTAGAAAACGGTTCTCAGCCGTTTTCTCGAAATTTCAAAGAATCGACTGCTGACTAAATTTGGGTCTCTGCCTTCCGCAGAAATCTTCGCTTGCCTTCCGCACGATGCGGAATTACTATTTGCAGTTTGTCATACATAATCAAAAGATTGCGATATTGCTATATAATATCAACATAGTTTGAACATTGTCCTTAAAAATGGTGTCAATAACAGTATTTACGTATTTTCGAAAATTTTTCAGCGTTTGTTCAATCGTCGATTTAATTTTCAATAGATTTCCTTTCAACAGGAGATTTTAGAGTTGAAACAGGAGAACACTAGATTGCGTCCAAAAACAGGAGATCTGGCCCCACTGCAGACTGGGTTCTTGACTGGGCCTATGTCGAATTGATGTCAACACTCAACACAAACCTGAATACAGTCCTGTCGCCACTCCGAAAGAACGTTGGATTGGAGTATTTCCTGATCCAACGCAGACCACGATATCGAGTACAAGTCAAGGTCACCGAAAATCGAATTCATGCTTTAGAATTGACACATTGACAGATCATTTCCTTATCCTTATTCTGTGTTATCAATAATTCCGATTTTGCATGTCAAGTTATTATTGAGTAGTAAACAAGAATTTTCGCAATGACAGAAAGGCCAGAAGGCTGAATGCTGACAATTATATAGTGGCGCCGCGTCTCGTGATGGACGGTGGTTTCCTTCAAATGGCTCAAATTTATTTTTATCCGGTACTCTAATCTCTACCTCCTCCTTCCTTGTCGTTATCTTTCTATGTAATCACCATCTATTTATTCAATTCGAAGAAATTGTTGTAACGGGTGCCACTGCGATAGTTTGGTTTTGTCGATTCATTTCACTTTCTTCAGTTAGAATGCCCAACATAATCAATGAAATCAAATTGGATTTTAAGGATGTTCTTCTGCGACCCAAAAGGTCTACATTGAAGAGCCGAAACGATGTGAGTACATTATTGATTCTATGAATAAAAGGATACAAATTTGTTGATTCTGAATTCATCCTTGAATTGGCCACAGGAATCTATAAATATGTCGAGCTGCTGCTGGTACAGAACCAAAGGCATGAAAAAAAAACAGCTTTTTCGAAAATTCGCCTTATTATTTTACTAGAGTACGTTTGCACTAATTGGCAAATTCAAAAATAATCTTGAGATTCGCTGAGATTCCTTATTTAAAAGCGAACCTTCTTCATTAGGAAAATAAAAACTGTTGAATTCACTTTTCTTATTCGGTAGAGTTGAAATGAGAACATTTTGAAGACCAAATAAATCCTAAATTGAATATTACGGAAATTCTGCTTATTTCGGTTACTACGTTGATAATGACAGTGTTTAAGGATCTTTAAACAATGATAATGATTAGTTCTGGCCTAATATTCTCTACAATAAATTTTCAACTTTGAGCATGAGAGAAATATTGAATCAATCGACAAAACCTTCGTGGATATCATGACCTGTAAATTTTTAATTCAATGAATTCATGTAGGTATAGTAAAAAACATAACTGATCCTTTCGTAGTATGTTTTACGTTTTCTAATTCATGATGTAAAGTTTATTATAAGAATTGAATACAAGTAGTGTGGAGCTTTATTGTATCCATGTTTTCCTCTAACTTTCGAACAATCCAGAAAAAAATATAGTTTGAAACATGGAATCCTCAGATAATCGTATCCATTCTTCGTTTTCATTTTAGTTATTCTCAAGGATTCAAAAAAGAATATACTACAAAGCACGTGCCAAAAGCTGCTACGTAATCGATAGCTCGATACGCAGATAACCACTGAAGCACAGAGGTCTGCGTCTGAATTGAAGTTACGAACTTTAACGCGCTTGTTCAAATTCGAAGTCTTTGCTGTAACCCATTCAAATATTTATCATGTGCGACGCATCTCCATTACTTACTACTTACACCGTTATTGAACGATTTGGCGTTTTTCTTATCAAATGATCTTCACGATATTCCGTATGAACCTCCAAAGCTGCCATTTTTCAACTTAGTACTAGATTTTAATTCGATCTGATTTGTGCTGTTGGAAATATTTGACAAATAAAAAAAAGTGGTATAATTACGGGCACATTTCAACCATTCACGAATTCGACCCCCGTAATTAAGCTCCAAACCTGCTCTACACATATCAATTCAGTAACAAGATTGCTTCGGAAATTATTGAAAGAGAAGAAAGAATAACTTTGTGAACTTGATTTTGACAATGTAGTAGTCTTTCAAGAAGTGAAATAGTAAGATTCTCAGAATATTTTATTAACATTCAAGAAGGAAAATTAATAATGTCTTTGAAGATGCCGTAGCTGAATACACCCTCTGCCACGTGAGTTTTCTTGCAACTCTTGTAATCAAAACCTAAACCTACTTTACAAATATCGGTTTCTTATTCGTGAATGCGTAAGATCCACCCAATGGTTCCGCAGATATACCCATTCAAAATTTTATTTCACCAATATTTTCGAAAATACGAAATGATCTCAAAATTTCAAAAGGCTCTAACTTCGAAACCGTTTGACCGATATTGCCCATTAACGAACCTAACCGTCGCAACCTACCTTGAAAGAACGTTCTCTATCTGTTAATGTGTCAATTTAAGCAAACTCGGGTTGGTGATTGGGTCAGTTTCCCCCTCATTTTTATCTTGTGACTGTAGACATAGAGCCTCTATGCTAACCATAGACCTAAAATACCATGGACGGATCGTTAGAGAGGAAGGATTGTAAGGTACATAAGAGAGAGATGAAGCTAGAAGAGGCTTGGAATCAGAAAATATATTCTAGTTCCATCCTCTTTTGAACCCTTCAAAATGGTATCTACTCTGTCTCTCTCATCTTTTTTAAGATCCCAAGCCTCTTCTTGCTCCATCCTTTTTATCCCTAGAAAACGCATATTCGTTCTCTCTTACATGTACGTTTCAATCGTTTCAGTCTAAAAGTGACGTAAAGCCCCGTCCATGTTATATAAGGTTTGTTCATTGTACCTGCATGACCTACACTAACTACACCAACTCCACTGACTTTCAATTCTCAGTGCAGCTGAGTGTAGTCACAGATAACTGAATGAGTGGAGTTAAGGCCGTATCTATAGTTGTTCCTTGAGGCTACCTTACTGAAGGCCGCCTTGAATTTGCTTTTCTATGCAAACAAATGCAAGTTTGTTTGCATAGAAACATAGAAAAGCAAATTCAAGGTGGCCTTCAGTAAGGAAGCCTCAAGGAACAACTATAAATAGGGCTCCTAGTGTAGTTCAATATGTTCCATGATTCTCACAGAATACAAATATATATATGATAGATGATTTTACGCATGATGTGCTCATCTGAAAAGTGAGTGACGTCAGCTAGCAGAAAATAATACAAGGAGTTATATATTCTGTGCTTTGAATTTGCATGTTAATTCAAAGTACAGAATATATAACTCTTTGTATTTTTTGCTAGCTGACGTCACTCATTTTTCAGATGAGCACACCATGTTTTTCACATCATGATTCTACTCAAACATAAGATGACAAAATTCTATGATCGTTTCGTTTTCGCTACCACTTCGAGGTGATGTAGATTTGTCGTAATGTTTTTCCAAAGTAGTCACGTACAAAAATTCTATTTTTAATAACGATATGATGAAGATTAATTTCGTCCAAAAATAGCCACGCATAGAGAACAAAACACGTCCAACCAGGAACCAGAGACAACCACAGATGTCTATGATTATGAATTATATTTACGCATAACCATCACAGAAGATAACCTCGATCTATGCACTACACACGTAATCTGTGACTACACTAACTGCCAATATTTCCGCAACGAACAGAGTGCAAGTTTACAACAAAACACACCGAACATAATCAGTGGAGTAAGTGTAATTAGTGTAGTTCATGTAGGTACAACGAATAAACCTATTAGGTCTATGATGCTAACTATACCCCATTCACTTTTATAAAGTAGGCACAATAGACCGTCGCAGTGGAATGTAACCCCTTACCAAACTAGGACTTTATGTGGAGAGGACAACGTCGCGTGGTTATCCGACAGGAGTTTTACTCTAGCCCAAACTTTTTTTAAAACATACAGAGTGGAAAATGTCAGATTTCCATGGCCTCGCAACTGACCTATATATAGTAATGGAGTATTGGCAGGCTCGAATGATAGGTGAAATAGTTCTCGCTCAAAGCACTGTAATCCTGATATTATGCTCGCTAGCTCTCTCGGCTACTGGAAGCTCCCTAAAGACGGATTTTGTGAATTATTTTATTGCACCCTACTGTTTTTAATATGACTTTTTGATGTATACTCCACTCACTTTTATAAAGTATCCCGGTTTGCCATGACATCCTGACATATTTCACCGTGTATATTTTGAAAATGTTAGGTTATAGTCATTTTCCTGTCAGACAACTACAGACAACTACGTTGTCCTCTCTACAAAGAGGTCTTAGTAATAGACGACTTCGGCCCAAGTTGCCAACCCACAATTTACTTAGCAAGTTTACTTTCACTGGGGAACGGGAATTTCAAGACAAATTCGACATGATAAGGTTCGCGTTATTTATAAATACCCGTAAAACATACCTCGGCTCTTCAAACCAGATAATTCCTTCCAAATATAGGTTTTTGTTAAAATCGTCCCCGGTTGGCTAAAATTTAAGTTGGGATTCCTGATTTCATGCAAACAGTGTCAATTTTCATAGGATACGTTCCGAAAATCAACTCTGTTGTTTCGGTTGCCGATTTTCCGCTCCGTAAATATGAAATATTCGGATGGTTCCTGGAACAAGCGCGTGAAAAAGGTTATTTACGGAATCTGGTTGATGAAAATGCGGTCGATTTACTGTCACCAGAACGATTTTCTATGGTAAATATCCATAGCATAGAACAATCATGTTTACTTCAGGTTTGTTTTGGTTCCGAAATCAGATCTGTTCGGGACGGTTCTAGCACAGAATACAAATATATAGGGTTCTAGCATAGACCAATAGTCTGTGGTTCTGAACTCGGAACCAAAACAAACCTAAAGTAAACATGATTGTTCTATGCTATGGATATTTACCATAGAAAATCGTTCTGGTGACAGTAAATCGACCGCATTTTCATCAACCAGATTCCGTAAATAACCTTTTTCACGCGCTTGTTCCAGGAACCATCCGAATATTTCATATTTACGGAGCGGAAAATCGGCAACCGAAACAACAGAGTTGATTTTCGGAACGTATCCTATGAAAATTGACACTGTTTGCATGAAATCAGGAATCCCAACTTAAATTTTAGCCAACCGGGGACGATTTTAACAAAAACCTATATTTGGAAGGAATTATCTGGTTTGAAGAGCCGAGGTATGTTTTACGGGTATTTATAAATAACGCGAACCTTATCATGTCGAATTTGTCTTGAAATTCCCGTTCCCCAGTGAAAGTAAACTTGCTAAGTAAATTGTGGGTTGGCAACTTGGGCCGAAGTCGTCTATTACTTATTTTTCAAAATGTCAATCTACATTTGGAACGTAATGAATTTGAGAAAATATTATGTGAATTCAATAATTCCAAGGACCTGGGGAATGTTGAAACTTTTTTCTCTGTTAATACTTGGAATATTTCACGTATATAAACATGGTTGAAAGATTCAGTAATGCTTTTTTCTTGTTCGGAAATCAAGAATCGAGTGTTTTGGAATTTTACTGAAAAATGATCCCCTACTTTTCTAAATTCTCAAGAAATAAGCCTACAGAAGTCATTTAAATACCTTGTTGCACAACTTGAAATATTTCAGTATGAAAATGTAGTAGCACTACGAAACCTGTGTCACAGTTAACCTCGAAAGAACTAACTCCATTTACAAAGTTCTTGGAAATCTAAGTGAATGATACATGCACTGGATTGGGATCAACATATTTCTAAACTGGGATGCAGCTTAGCTTCAGCCTGTTATCTTTGGGTGTAATGACAAGATATCTGGATAAATTCTCCATTTAAACTACCTATCATGCAGCATTCGAGTTAAAAGCAAGATATGGAATTATGTTTCATGAACATACTTTGAAGTCAACTCAAATATTCAATTCCTAGAAAAAAGCAATTCCTAAAATATTAGAAAAAATAGCATTGAATGAGATATTGTATAATTCATGAAATTTCAATGTTCTGCCAACATAGGATATACCAAATTCATTTCCAATTTACTACTTCCTATCGAAACATTTCCACGAAATATATAACTTTTGAAATTATTCATTGGGGAATTTGTTCAATTCAAACATGACTACCTACTTAATTAACGCTCAATACAATACAATCAATGCGAAATGTTAATTTATTAGTTTATTATGGCTGGAGCTGAATTTTTATTTGTTATTGAGAGAGAGTAGAAATTGGCAACGTCGCGTCGAATTGTTTTGACATTGTCGATATTTCACAACGCCAACCTGCCTTGGTTTCAGTTACAAAAACATGATAGACCTAAATCATGGCCAACCGGGCTACTTCATAAAAGTGGATGGAGTATAAAGTATATCTTTTTCAGGTTAATCTCTACAGAAATATCACCTTCAAGAACTCGAAACAGACCTACAATGGAATTCCTGTCATGGCCTCCAACATGGACACAATTGGAACATTCGAAATGGCAAAAGTATTATCGAAGGTAAACTCTGAACAAATTATATTACATGCTCTCTACGTTTATTTCTGTTACTTTTTGAATTATTTTTACCATTTAGTCAGTTTATTTCGTGATGCATTTGCGGATTTATCTTGGCCTGGGAAGCTTATAGATTGTACGAGTTGGGTTATCGGGTGTTATGTGTAGGCTTTGTAAATGTGTCCTTATGACGCCCTCAACACATCACTGTTAATTTTTGATAAACAGTGAGTGGTTGCCTGTAACATCTAACTAGAAAATTTCTTTCCTAGTACGGAATCGAACCTGAGACCTCCGGATCACGTGACCGACACTCGACTGTTTGGGATACTGACGCCCATAGACTTCTAAAACTGTATGGACATGGCTTAGATAAAGAGGAAGCAAGGTAACAATGATGGAACTAGTTCGGGCAAAACCATAGAATACGGCAAAAATAAGTCAGATGAGTTCACAGATAACCCTGTTATCTTTGTTACCGTTTCGAAACCATAGACATATTAAACTCCGTATATAAGTCTATGATTGAAATACATTTTTTTTCAAAAGTTTTGAAAGTCATATTTGTGTTTTCGGAAGTATTTTATTTCAAAGCAGATCTTGTGTTGAGTTGTTAAGGGTTGTATTAAGACTGTATATAAGATATAATCTTCGTGTTGTTTGTGTTTTCGTAAGCTTTTTGAATATAATTTGGGTCTTTTCATTCCAAACCGGATTCACTGGTGAATTAATAATTAACATATGATGATAAATGAATAATGTTAAATTCGTGTTGTGCCATCAATTGTACGAGGAGATATAAAAAAGGGGAAAACGTGAAATTTCATAGATGAGTTTACCTTGCATGATTAAAATGTAATTTTGGTCATTCTCCATCCCTCTCTCCGTGCGCTCTAGAATAGGTACCGAGTATTTTAATCGTGTATATTGTCTATGGTTTTGCCCGAACCAGTTCCATCTCTCTCTCTCGGACCTCTCGCCACCTTATCGCCATTCGACTCTTTAAAAATGAATTCGTACGCCGTGTCCAGAGAGTTTAATATGTCTATGACTGACACTCATTTAATATTACATATCAGTTCCTTGATTCACATTGTCAAACGGCCGACATTCGAAAATAATAATGTGTTTATAACATGAGAATTGTATCACCAGAAAAGTGAAAAAATGTACGGTGCTATATATGTAGTTATTGGCTAGAACTACATGTAGAGTATGTGTATGGTTGGGGGTATAGTGCCTGCGTGAAAAAAGTTTCCATAAGTAATAATTCAGTGAAATTACATGCATAAATATTACAGATTCTGAATAAAGTAGAGAACGGACTATAATTTGTGTTCATGCCAAATTTCGTGAAGAACATTTGATCAGAAGAAAAAAACCTTGAAAAGCACTGCCGTGAAGGCAGCAGCTTTTGCGCGCATGTTCAATGGATATGAACATGCGCCTTCACGGCAGTGCTTTTCTAGGTTTTTTCGATAAACTACTGGATTTCAATTCGATCTAATCTGTATTTTTGGAAATATCGGAAAAATAAAATTTTGAATGGATAAATCTACTGAATAATTGGGCGGATTTTACCCATTCACGAATTCGACCTAACGGCCGACCGTAAACACAATAACTTCCGAAAGAAACAACTTAGAAACTCGATATTCGTAGAGTAGATATGGACCTTAATTACGAAGACCTAATTCGTGAATGGGTAAAATCCACCCAAAGATTCCGCAGATATACTCATTCAAAGTTTATTTCACCAATATTTCCGAAAATACAGATGATATCGAATTGAAATCCAGTATTTTATCGAAAAATAACAGTTCGAAGGTTCATACAGAATATCATGAGAAGATCACAGAATATTGAATAGTTGAAAAAAATATTTGAAATTTTTTAAAAATTCTTCTAATGACACGATCATCACGAAATTTCGCACCAAGTTGTCTTTCAGCATTTCCAAACTAGCTGCCAAGTTTCATTCCGACTGAATCAGTATTTTTTGAGTTATTCCGGAAAAACAACGATTTCGAGAATAAGAGAACCACGAACTTTTATATATTTTTTCTTAATATCTCCAGAAATTATGGTCGTATCAGAATGCAAATTGGTACACTGCTGTAAAATATGACGTTTGAGTTATGAGCAGAATGTTTTTCCGGATTTAATAAACAGTTTCCGAAAAAAAAATTTTTGCGAAAAATTCACTGACAGTGTGAGTCCAACGAAATTTGGTGAATAGTTGTGCGTTGTTATGCTTCAACTAACTGTCAAGTTTCAGTTTAATCGCATGAGGAGTTCCTGAAACATCAGGAAGTTAATCTCAAAATTTCAAATGACCATAACTCCGAAACCATTCGAGCGATTTGACCCATTACAACTTAACTGGCGCATTCCAATGCGCGACATTATCTGAAAGTTTCAAGCCCCTAGCTCGCTTCTTTCGACAGATATAGTGTCGGCGGCCGGACAAAATCGAATTTGACACCGGATTCGTCATCAGTGAGTCCAACCTAATCGTTTGAGACCATCTTCGGGAACAAATTCGAAAATTACAGACATTCGGACAAAACGATAGTAAATGTATCTGTAATAAATTATTTTCGAATTCCAAAACAACAAACAAATTTTCGAACATTTGAACAAAGAACGACATAACATTAAAGAGAGGCAAATGATACTGCTGATTCGGAATAGCCTAAGGAGCTAGTTCTAAAAAATCAGAATAAGGTTCCGACTGTGACGTCATCGATTACGAATCGAGAACGGTTGGTTAAGTTCTGGTTAACTTTTAAGTGATGCCAGAGTCAATCGAGAACGCCTAAGAGCCAGTATTATAAAACTTAACTTTAACTTCAACTGACAGTTTTGACATTTATGTCCTAACATAACTGTCAAAACTGTCCCTTAAAGTTAAAGTTAAGTTTTATAATACTGGCCCTTAAGCCTGGCCGTCCACTGGAAGCGATTTGGGGCTTTTATGAGCTACGCGTTTTACGAGCGCCGATGAGCTTTTACGACCCGAGCGGACTCAGGCTTCGGGGTCGTCCACTAGAAGATAGTTCGCGAGGTTTCGGTTCGTTCTTGATCTCGCGTAGCAGGGGATTTGTACTTCGGATTTCCGTGTTCATTGAAGAAATTGTAATTCAGGATGGATTTAGAATTAATAATTAATTTCTTGGATAACTCTTACTTGATCAGGGGTATGTTTGCTAGGGAATGGGGAAAATTTTTGAGCTAAGGTATATTCAAATTTAGAATAAACGAAATTATCGGGAAAAAATCACCATCTTGATAATGAATCGGAAAAACCTTCAAAACTTTACAGATGTAGGCGGCGTAGTTAAACTGAGTTGCCAGAAGACCGCCAAACAGATTATTATCTATACTCATTTATAAAACTGCAATGGAAGTTGAAGTGTGAATGTTGATGACCTGGGTACTTCGGAAACAAAGGATGTGGAACTTCGAAATTAAAGCTGAATTGAGTTTTATTTTTGAAAAGTCACCTTCAGAAGACAAATATGTTAATAATGTATCTAGAACGTGACATCAAAACTTTAAAAACTGCAAACATCGGAAGAAATGATGGTGAGACAAATATTCAGAATTTCTTAAAATTTTGCATCCGTCTTTTAGAGAACAGGTCACTAGTAAAAATCCGTAGCGTTTGATGAAGAAAAAACTATGTTTCTTTCGTGATCGAAAGGATCGTTCTGCATATTGATTGGAACGTTGTTGAATCATTACAGTACGTATGGACCAAAAACACTTGAGAATATAGAAAAATGTTCGGAATAAAATTAGTCACAGACTAAAATACAAATTGATAATAGATTTTGAGATAATAAGAGCCATAAAAACCGAGATAATGGCGAAACGCGCTGGATTAATCATATTTGGAATGCTATACAGCCGATTATTGCCAAATAGTCCAATTTCAGGTAGGCTAATACACCTACAGAACTTCTGGGTATGAGTTTAATGTAATAAAAAAGACAACATTCATTAACCTTTCAATCTGATCCATCTAAAATTCACCAACAATAAACAACGAGCGTCAACAAATATTCTGTTCACAAACCACTTGCCGACGGATAGCTCCTCTTTTCTAGCGTATAGACGCGGCAGATCCAAACTGATCGGGATACGATTGCGCCGCTCGAATTCTCTCGAGAACGCCCGTATGAAGTCGCTGCCAGTCGACGAGGGTACCTAGAATTCCATTCATTTGGATCTGTCGCGCAAGTTCGTTCATTTACGCTCCTATCGCGCCTCTCGAAATCGCGTGCAGTGGACGACCAGCCTAAATCTTGTCTATAGAATGTGCGTTGTAGGAAAATTCGTTTGCGGGCGTTTATGACGTCATTAAACTACCATGGATATTTGTACTCGCTGATTCGATGAATGACTTTGGGAGCATTTCATCTACTCTTTCGGTAGCTTAGTTCAAATATTTTCAAGCTATAACGTACATTGTAGATTTTCAAATTTTACAAGAAGGTTAAAATTCCTGATTTCAGACCTAGAATTTCGACAAGAAATTCGTTTCACTGAACTCAATCGTTGATGTTGCCAATCATACAAAAAGTCATTGAAACCGGTTGAATATCTCCGTAATTAACGTCGCTCAAAATTTCCACAATTTTCGGAAAATATCTTGAATGAGGGTCATACGCACTTATTAGTCACCAGCCGTCGGGACAGTATATGATGTGAAAAAAAAATGTGAACATAATGGATTGTAGAATTTGAATTTTGTTTCTTCTGAGATTAATCTTTATTTGTTTCAGCATGGTCTCTTCACTTGTGCCCATAAGTACTACAGCGCTGACGAGTGGAAAAAATTCGCCGACGAAAATCCGGAATGTTTACCGAATATCGCAGCTAGTGCGGGCATGGCGGACGTCGACTTTCAAAGACTTGGGGAAGTACTCAAAGCTGTTCCAGGCCTATCTTTCATATGCCTGGATGTAGCCAATGGTTATTCCCAACATTTCGTCGACTTTGTCAGAAAAGTTAGGGCAACTTTTCCTTCGCACACAATTATTGTAAGTGCCATATTGATTTGATTTCTGTGTCGAATGGAATGAAATTATTATCATTTATCAAAGGAATTTTTCACGGTGATTTTGATTACATTTTTATGGCAAACCACATGAACCGAGCATTATCGCGATGGTGTTAATTCAGTCTGCCAAACCGCAGACCTTGCTCTCTCAAACGATAAATGAATGAACATCTCATGTACATCGTCTCAAGCAGGGTTGCCAGAACGTTTGGTTCGATTTCCCCAGACGAAATTCGAAAATCCCCTAAATTCGAGACTTTTCAAAAAAAATCCCCAATTTATTTCTTATCATTATTATAATTTCAAATTATGGTATTTACTGAATATTTGTTCCCGAATATCTTCAGTAGGTCTCAAAATACCCCAAAAATGAACTGAACGTAATTCATTTTTATCAAATGAAATAAAGTAATTCTTATAACCAGTTAGGTTGAATGAAACACTTATTGAATAAAATGCTATTCATTGAAAAAATATGACAAAATTTCATAAAATGCAAAAACTAGCTTAGCTATCATCCACACTTGCAAACATGTCCAAGATGGATTTTTTCGCAGAACTTTCCAATACAAAAACAACAATAAATGTATTGCTAGTTTACTTCATCATGACATACAAAATGATACGCGAATAAATTATTTCGTGGAGAATGATGATGAATTCAAAAATCACCACTTTACTGATCCAAAAATATTTTAGATCACTTTCGTTAATACTTCCGGAATTCGATAAGCCGACAATGTCGACGGAAGGTGTAGGGTAGATCATCTAAATAAATTGGGGAATTTCACTGCCCTTCAATCAGAGGTGCCGGCAAAGGCGACGCAAAATAGAACTTGTTTATCTGTAACTGTTTATCCTCATAACCATCATAATAATGAGAGGTAATAAACTGTATTGAAGATCGGAAAGGACGGTCGAGGGTGAGACTTTTATTGGCTTCCCTCTATGTCTGTTATGAATCTTGAAAACATCGGTCCTTTCGTCATAACATCGTTTCCGGATTCGCAAAAAATCCGAAAATTGCAGTTTTTCTGATTCCCTAATCAAGAACGGGAAAATTCATCAGACCACTAGGCTGGATTCGAGTCGAGTTGTCCAAGACCTAAAATCCCCTGAAAATACCCAGTTAGGTTTTTTTCCCCAGAAGAAATCCCCAGAAAAAAATATACCCAAAAAAACCCCAAAGGAAAAAAAAATCCCCTCATTTTTGGGGAAAATCCCCTAATCTGGTAACCCTGGTCTCAAGATCTCAGAGGGTTATGGTTCGTAAGGTTCTACTGAGATTGCGCTAGTGATATTTTGTTCACGAAGCTACCATCAGGTGTTGAATACCTAGAATTATTCGGTATCGTTAAGAGGAGTCGTGCTTATTATAGATGGAACTATGAAACACGAAATTATTATCGATTAAAGCTGATTTTGCGAGGGTTTTTATGGAAAAGCCCTTGTGGATTGTAAGATTGAATCATTTTTCAAGGACATTTTGACAAATCTGACCCTTTCATGAAGCAAACGAAAAAATTTGAAGAATATTATTATCTGTTGCTTTTTCGTTTCGTCCGACTTTTTGTCAAATTGACATTTTTGGGACACTCCAGCAACACAGATGCACTTAGTTTGGAAGTTTTTTAATTCTACCCTTTTTTAGTAAATTCAGCCAAATATGGTCCATTATTACTGAACAATGAACAAAATTTACGCTCCCCATTCAACAAATACAGGAGGACCTTTAATTTTTCTTTTCAAATTATCTGGTTCCGAAATCAGTATTATTGTGTTGTTCAAATGTATCATGTGAATTTGAAAAGGTTCTATTTATGAATTCTTTAGGATTTATCCATATACAACTTCGTTCATATTATTCTGATTGATTGCGATCAAGTATCATTGCCACATACATAATGATAATGCGGAATCATGATTGAATTTTCACTTTTTACTCAAGAAAGGTGATCAGTTGGAAAAAAACCGAAAGAGAACTTTTTTCCAACAAATTTAATGGAGAATTCAAAAATAATGTCTCTTTTCAAGAAAAGCAGTGGCATATCAATTTTCCAATGTCCAGCCACGTTCTAGAACAGACTCCACTGGGTAGGACAAAGAATAGTTTACACCACTAAACTAGGAATCACGCTGGAAATATATTCAGCGGCTAGGAAAAAAAATAATTCATTTGATTTTTTCCAATCAAACTTTAACGCTCTGTACTTTGTGAATGAATCATTATCCGGATAAAATTCATCAAACAATTAGTGTTCTGAATTTATAGAGTTCGTTAATTCATTCCCCTAGTCTGGAAGTTGGCGAGCTTAAAGAAAAAAAATTTGATTTGAGGGATCTTCGTTCAAGCGAGATGCATTTAACAAAAAATAATAATCATATTTATTTTTATGGTCAAAATTTACATTCTGAAAAGAAAACAAGTCTAACATGGAGAATATGACAAACTGAAACCCTATAATTCACTACTCAACTATTCGATAACTTATTGATCAATTTCAAGCTGGTAAATAAAGCAGAATGGTTGAAGCAACCTTTTTTGGTCTAAATCATTTAATTCAAGCGAAATAGGTTACTCTGGGATTAGGTTCTATGACGTCATGCTCAGTTGTGAAAGGTCACAACAGTGGATGACAACTGATCTGCCAAGTTACCTCTTATTAATAAATTTTTTACCCATTTTGTGATCTTGAATTACTGAGTTGACTCACTGATTGAGAATCCGTTATAAAGTTCAATTCTTTCCGTCTGGCCGTAAATACAATCATTCCCGAGAAGATATCTATGCTTGAAGTTTTTTGGTAGTTGTGGCAAAATCTGCCAACCGTGTCAGAGTTTTGTTGGGTCTTCCTCAACATCATTATATTATCCTTTGGAGCACAACCAGTATGGGAAACCTCAAATAATTAAAAACATTTAGGTCCATCACTTGAAATTGATTATAGTGAAAAGATATAATAAAATAATAGTTTGGGTAACCCCGCAAGATTTCCCGTCGCCGAGATATTGAAAAGATATTTACATCATTGTACGCAGTGTGTTTTCCTGAATAAAAAATGTGAAATCGAACATAGGCGGTTTCCCTTAATTTGGAAGATATGGGCCCCCAAAGTTCCAAAATGAGTCTTTTTCAGGTCCCTTTTTCCACCATAAAAACGATCTCTCACTTCATCTGTATAGTTCACAAACCACCTTTGAACCTTCAACCAGCAATAAGCAACACTTTTTTCAAGAATAATCAATATTTAATGAAAAAACAATGAAATTACTGGACAACCACTTAACCTCTATTCCTTCTGATTTCGACTCAGTCTAAAAGTGAAGTTTGGCAATGGCGCGAATTTCATCGGTCGGAATCGTGCGTATTCGTGAATGACAGATTATTGCTGGCGAGAAAAATGAAATATGTTCTTAGTACTTACTGTTTACTGCGATATTCTAAATCTTTCAATAGGAGAATTCGTTTCTAATGAAATCTACAAGGTTGAAACACATAGTAATAGAATGAGAATACACCCTGATATATATTTCAACGTACATTTTTTTCATATGTGATAGGTCGCGCCCTTTCCAGATTTCCAATGAAATCGAGATTATATAACCCATTTTATTGGAATACCCTGAATCTCATTCTAAACTGGGACTATCTCGAAGACACAAAAAAAACGAAGTAGATAACAACAGCCATATTTTGAAGGAAAGTTCAAACGAAAATATTGAGAGTGAAACCTTAAACAAATATTCTCAATGAATTTGTTTTGATGTAAGAATAACCATCTCTTCTTCAGTGACAGAAGCATTTTCCTTACAATCATATCCTTCAACTGTCTATCATTTCATATTTCCCGCCAGCAACTACTCTTCGGTCATAATACGTTGGCCAGTGATGAAAAGACGCTGTTGCCAAGCTCCGCTTCAACATTGAGAAGTATTTCGTAGAAATATAGGTTAAGTGGTTGTCTAATATTTTCACTTTTCTTTCTTTAAATAATGAATATTCTTGAAAGAAAGTGTTGCTATTCGTTGGTTGGAGGTTCACAGATGATTTATGAACTAGATTTGTGAAGTGAGAGATCATTTTTATGGCGGAAAAAAGGATCTGAAAATGCAACAATTTGGAACTTTGGGGGCCCATATCTTCCAAACAAGGAGAGACCACCTATGTTGGCCTTCATAATTTTTGTTCAGGAACTCACACTGCTTACGATGATGTGAATATCTTACTTATAGCTTCGCGACGGGAAATCTTGCGGGTTTACCACCAAAACAAGTTCTAATATGTTGAGTTTGGGACATAAGTTAACAGATTAAGGCACCGACCAGCCAAAAGTAGTATTTAAGGGTTGTACTAAAGGACCCAACGAAAAATAAAATCGTGCGATTTTTTGCCAAACTATTATTCTTTCAGTTGCCATAACATAACATAATTGAAATATTTTTGGCATTTGCCTGCAGGGGAGATTTTTCAACTACAATTAGAAAAATTTCTCAGTTAATATCGCGTCCATCAGAATGCGCGTTTAAAATAGTCGGAAAATAACGGAACAGGCTTTTGTTTGCAGGCTGGTAACGTAGTGACAGGAGAGATGGTTGAAGAATTAATTTTGTCAGGAGCTGATATTATCAAAGTAGGAATTGGACCAGGATCTGTTTGTACAACTAGAATGAAGACTGGTGTCGGTTATCCACAATTATCAGCAGTAATGGAATGCGCCGACGCTGCGCATGGATTACAGGGTCATATAATATCGGTAAGTATAGGAACTAAATGAGTTTATTTTAATCAATTATGTAGCTCGACCTGAAAATAGAACACTCAACTGAAAGTGAAATAGATGTCAGAACGAAAGTTTTTTTCTATTATATGTATGTATTATTCCGTACCTTTGGCGCGCCCATTCACAAGAAGTCTTAATGTCTGGATTTTCTTAACTGGATATGCAAATGCCTCATATTATATAGTGCGCTCCAAAATTATGGAACAAATTCATTTTCTCAGAAAATATTTGGCAACAAAATCCTGAAACAGGTCAATTTTTGTTACACTTTTGCCAAATTTTTATGCATTTTTGAAGGATTTTCGTCGCACCCTGTATCATCCTCATCAACCCTCTAAATTTTTTTAATAGGGAAAAAAACAATTTTTTCTTGAAAATTTCTACACGTCTGTAAAGAAGATATATTAAAGACCTTGATGGGTTGCCACAGGGTGCAACCAAAATCCTTAAAAAATGCATAAAAATTTGGTAAAAGTGAAACAAAAATTGACCTGTTTCAGGATTTTATTGCCAAAAATTTTTCTTCTGAGAAAATGAATTTGTTCCATTATTTTGACGCGCACTGTAGATAGAGTGGACGCACCAGCTCTGTAGGCTTGGAGTCTAAATACGCCGGATATTTTCGTCAATAGCATAGTGAAAAAATACATAGTGTTTTCGGCGTATTCTTTTTTCTCTTCCTAATCGACATCGGCTGAGTGGTGATTAAAAGCATTGTGGAAATAGTATGATCGAATTCAAGAAATTATTCAATTACTATTAGAGTTATGGCGTGGCATTTAAAGTCATTTCCTTGATAGATATTTATTCTGTTATTAAAATTCATTTCAAAACAATTATTTCACAAATTTATGAGCTTATACATTGTGAGATTATGTTTGTTAGTTGTGTCTCCATGAACTACACTATTGTACGCCAGTATAGATAGTGTATACTCCATCCACTTTTATAAACTATCCCGGTTGGCCACGACATTCTGACACATTTCACAGTGTATATTTTTAAAATGTTTGGTTATAGTCATTTTCCTGTCAGATAACTACACAACGTTGTCCTCTCTACATAGAGGTCGTAGTAATTGCGTATTTTTAAAAATGTGAATTTACTTTGGGAAAATAATGAATTTGAGGAAATATTATGTGAATACAATAATTCCAAAGACCTGGCGAATGTTAAAGAAACTTTTTTCCCTGTTTACACTGGAAATATTTTACGTACGTAAACATGGTTGGAAGATTCAGTTATGCTATGCAGTAGCCCGTTACTTAGTGATAGTTCATTCGAAAAAAATAAATAAACTTACTCGAATAACCCTGCAGTAAAACTTCTAAACGAACAGACAAACTTATGGAATTACCTACTTTTCGGCATTCTCAAGAAATAAGTCTATAAAAGACATTTAAACAGTACCTTGTTGCACAACTTGAAATACTCCAGTATGAAAATGTTGGATACCTTGTGATGAATTATTGATTCCAAATTATCAGGGTTACT
Organism: Myrrha octodecimguttata; assembly: GCA_958510865.1. Lineage (NCBI taxonomy): Eukaryota > Metazoa > Arthropoda > Insecta > Coleoptera > Coccinellidae > Myrrha > Myrrha octodecimguttata. The sequence continues at coordinate 74,003,402 of OY294059.1, read as the reverse complement.
ATCAGAAAAAGCAGATTTCACTGCTTCTTGATACTTTGTCTCTTATTCTCTAAAACTACCTTCGGCATTTTTAGTTTCCAAGCGTGATGATTATGTTGAGATCGAAAGTAGAAATTGGCATTTGCCAACGTCGCTAAAAATAATTTTGAAATTGCCGATATTTCATGAGTATCAACCTGTATCAGTTTTATGTAAAAAAATTTGACAGACCTAAATCATGGCCAACCGGGATAGTTTATAAAAGTGAATGGAGTATAGCACTGATACCGTTCTATGTGTTTTGTTGTAAACATATACTCTGCTTGTTGCGGAAATGTTGGAATTTATTATAGTCACAGATTACGGGCGCAGTTCATAGAGTCTGGTTATCTCTTATGATGGTTATGCCTAAGTTGCGTAAATGGACATCTGTTGTTGTCTCTGGTTCCATTCTGTTATCTAGGTAGCAATCAACACAGTGGAGTTAGTGTACAATAACATTTTCATGCAGGTTCAAACGAACAAACCTATTATTTCCAGCATGGTGCAAACATCACACGCCTTTCTAACAAACATCACCCGCCTTCCTCACAAACATCAGTTGTGAGCCCAGACGAACGGGTTCGGAAATTACCTTGTAGTTACAATTAAATACTGTGTATTCTTGCGCAAGAATATTCTTTCATGATGTTGGTCTGAAACGGGAGCAACGGAGACTGCGGAGCTCATACTTTGCTTATGTTCAGCAACCACTGCATAATTACTTCATGGTTTCTCTATAAGGGTACCTTCAGAGTGTAGCGGAGAGCAAAGAGTAACGACCAAAGAGCAAAGCGGCGAAATAAAACATGTTTGTTTACACTCCCACGCTCCCATAAATCCACCCGTCTTCTTCGATATTATTGTATATTTTGTTTCATTCATCATTTTTTGTATTATTCCCCCGAAAAATGAATGGGGCTTTATTGATAAGTAAAGTATTGGAATGAAAACCGGTTTGGTTTTTAAAAGACCCCAAATACTACAATCCCCACAATCGGTTTATTTTGGATAAAATGTGGCACTAACTTCAACAAAAAAAAATCATTTTTGTTAGGATGTGTATGGCCCATTTCGTGTTGCTTGGAATGGTGGTTTTATATTTATTGCGCATCATAAAACCAATCTCGATGTTACTGCGAAACGTTCAGCTGCTTCGGTTTTTTTTGAGAGGAAATTTATCCTTTTCTTGTTCAACTTCCATTGAATTTTTTCGAGCAAATACTCGAAAGTAATCATGCTTCTTCATTCTGAAATATTCTTCGACCGTGCCGGGATCCTCTCGTAGTGAGCTACGAGAGGATTGGATTGTCCAATGAATTTCGCGTGGATACAACGCGATTGATGAATTAAATGCATTTCATCACGATTTCTGTGGTTCAGATTCCAGAATCAGAGTTTGAGAATTTTCTTCCATTTTCTTATTAATTTTCTGAGAATTTTTTTCCATTTTCTCATTGATTTTCTGAGAATTTTCTTCTTCCTTATTTTCCATTTGATCCATTTTCTCATTGATCTTACTCAAAAATTCCAATATTGCCTGCGTCTCCATTGCTTTCTGAAGTCTTGTAGTCTCTGGCATAAATTTGAATCAATAGAATTTATTTATTCAATTACAGCGATGTCGAACCCCACACCTGACACCAATGTAACGTTTTTTTGATTGGTCAAAACGTTCAGAATAATTAAACAATTTATTTACACTAATAACAAATAACTCAACAACTAGATTCTATCAAAGTCTGTGCACAATTTATTTACACGCTATTTATCTTCACTTTCCGCTTCGAATAGCTCCGTTGAATGACTCCCTGTGCTGCTCCGCGCTTGCCCTTATATCACTCGGGGAACTTCTAGCGATTGCGAGAAGCTTCTAGTTAGGCGGATGACGCATAGACATCCGGAGTTTTCTAGAAGACTCTCGCACAGACAGGGTCGTACTCGTCACAGTATGTTAACCAGTGACGGCCATCAATAAATCCTAACTATAGATATCACTTTTCGGAACGATCAATTGAGATATTGGTGCGAAGAAACTTTTCAAAGGACATGAATGGCACCACTGTCATTCTCAAGAGATTCAAATTATGCAGGAGCCGGGATGATAGATCGCTGTGTAGATTTTGAGACTATTTCGAAGATACTCGGAATCTTCTCGTTCTTTAGTTCACTTATTAGCTCTAACTCTTATCTTTCTCCCGAAGAAGTCTAAATGTCGTCTGAATTTATCTGTTTCGAGTTTAGTTCATCCCGATTCACACTGTATTCAATTAGTATAGTCATTGAGTTTCAAAAGAATTCGAAAACTCATGTAATAGTATAAAATGAGCTAATTTTTATTGTAATAGTTCTCGATGGTTAAGTTGAATATCTGAATGTTCCCTGTTTTTCAGGATGGAGGGTGCACATGTGCCGGAGATGTTGCTAAAGCCTTTGGAGCAGGGGCCGATTTTGTAATGGCTGGTGGCATGTTTTCTGGTCATGACCAATGTGGTGGTGAGCTAATTGAGAAGAATAATAAAAAGTACAAATTGTTTTATGGAATGTCCTCCGCAACTGCTATGCAGAAACATGCAGGTAACTATACATATTTTGTCCAATATCCCGTAAATAACCACTTCACTTGATTGTTTTGGGCTTGTACTGCTAATAATTATTTATATATACAGACATGTTTATCAACAACACCAACCTAGATCAAACATACAAAAAATCTACCTTAGCCACCATTGGTGTACTTCCTGGCACTGTATACTCTTATTGTTCCTATGATTAAATACGGTTTTGTTTCCGAATTCGTATTAACAAGAGACTGACAACTGAATTGATTAATGGCTAGCATTGTTTGAAATGAAGTATAATATATTTGGGATGAATGAAAACAGACAATTGAATGATTCTAAGGTGAACCCGCAAGATTTCCCGTCGCGAAGCTATAAGTAAGATATTCACATCATTGTAAGCAATGTGAGATCCTGAACAAAAAATATGAAGGCCAACATAGGCGGTCCCTCTTTGTTTGGAAGATATGGGCCCCCAAAGTTCCAAATTGTTGCATTTTCAGATCCTTTTTTCCGCCATAAAAATGATCTCTCACTTCTCAAATCTAGTTCATAAATCATCTTTGAACCTTCAACCAACGAATATCGACACTTTCTTTCAAGAAAATTCATTATTTAAAGGGAGAAAAGTGAAAATTTCAGACTACCACTTAACCTATATTTCTACGAAATACTTCTCAATGTTAAAGCGGAGCTTGGCAACAGCGTCTTTTCATCGCTGGCCAACGTATTATGACCGAAGAGTAGTTGCTGGTGGGAAATATGAAATGATGGACAGTTGAAGGATATGATTGTAAGGAAAATGCTTCTGTCACTGAAGAAGAGGTGGTTATTCTAACATCGAAACAAAATCATTGAGAATATTTGTTTAAGGTTTCACTCTCAATATTTTCGTTTGAACTTTCTTTCTATCCCCTTCAAAATAGGGAGGTTGTTATCTACTTCGTTTTTTGTTGTGTCTTCGAGATGGTCCCAGTTTAGAATTAGATTCAGGGTATTCCAATAAAATGGGTTATATAATAACCTCGATTTCATTGGAAATCTGGGAAGGGCGCGACCTATCACATATGAAAAAAATGTACGTTGAAATATATATCAGGGTGTATTCTCATTCCATTACTATGTGTTTCAACCTTGTAGATTTCATTAGAAACGAATTCTCCTATTGAAAGATTTAGAGTATCGCAGTAAACAGTAAGAACTAAGAACATATTTCATTTTTCTCGCCAGCAATAATCTGTCATTCACGAATACGCACGATGGCACGATTCCGACCGATGAAATTGGCGCCATTGCCAAACTTCACTTTTAGACTGAGTCGAAATCAGAAGGAATAGAGGTTAAGTGGTTGTCCAGTAATTTCATTGTTTTTTCATTAAATATTGATTATTCTTGGAAAAAAGTGTTGCTTATTGTTGGTTGGAGGTTCAAAGATGGTTTGTGAACTATAAAGATGAAGTGAGAGATCGTTTTTATGGTGGAAAAAGGGACCTGAAAACTAAACATTTTGGAACTTTGGTCGCCCATATCTTCTAAATTAAGGGAGACCGCCTATGTTCGATTTCACATTTTTTATTCAGAAAAACGCACTGCGTACAATGATGTAAATATCTTTTCAATATATCGGCGACGGGAAATCTTGCGGGTTTACCGATTCTAGAATGTAATATAATACTCTCATTTGAATGGGTTCTATGAATGAATTATTGTATGGTAATATTGTTCTTTTTGGTAGGGGGTGTAGCTGAATATCGTTCCTCTGAAGGAAAAACTGTGGAAGTTCCTTATAAAGGAGATGTTGAGGGAACTATTTTGGATGTCCTTGGAGGTTTACGTAGTGCTTGCACTTATACAGGAGCCAGTAAACTGAAGGAATTGCCGCGTAGAGCTACATTCATCCGTTGTACCCAACAATTGAATACCATCTATAGTTAATTCATTTAAATTTACTAGTGAATTTATTTTTAGATTTTTGTTACTAGGCCACGTTTTGGATTTTATTATTCATGCTAATTTTTCTCAATTTATTCCAGTTTTACAGTTGATTGAGAAAATGCTCATTCTAAAAATGCCATAAAAGTATTTTTGCATACATATTTGTTCCAGTAGTAAATTTTTTTTACTTATAAATATAGACAAATTTTGCAGTTCAGTGATGAGAAAGAAAGTGGGTGAGATTTTGTTTGTATGGGCAAGCACACTAGAGATAGATCATTGAGTACTTGTGTTGGGATGGAATAATCAATTTTATACATAATATTCTTCTCTCCTAAAATCATACTGAGGTGGGTGGATCTACTGTTACTAATCCAGTTCTTCACCAGCAACATGCACATTGTCAAACTCTTTATATGTGCTAATTTAAAATATCTGTGACATTGGGGTTTTTTCAGCGAATTTCTTACATTTAGTGATAGAATCCCTTTCGAAAATCAGAGCTGAAAGAAGGGTCAAGTGTCCCCTTTGCAACACAAGCTATCTTCCATCACATTTACTTGATTGATCTTCATATTTCTTTGCAAAAATTTGAAGACGCACAATGCAAGTTATTCACTACTGATATTTCCGCACATAGCTTTGTGGGCTATTTCATCAGCTGAACTGTCGATTTTTGTCATCTAGTCATAATATTAAAGAATCTGAAAATGAGTTTGATACAATCGAAAGAGAAAAGACAGACATTCAATAGGAAGATCTAATAGACGACTTCGGCCCAAGTTGCCAACCCATAATTTACTTAGCAAGTTTACTTTCACTGGGGAACGGGAATTTCAAGACAAATTCGACATGATAAGGTTCGCATTATTTATAAATAACCGTAAAACATGCCTCGGCTCTTCAAACCAGATAATTCCTTCCAAATATAGGTTTTTGTTAAGATCGTCCCCGATTGGCTGAAATTTAAGTTGGGATTCCTGATTTCATGCAAACAGTGTCAATTTTCATAGGATACGTTCCGAAAATTAACTCTGTTCTTTCGGTTGCCGATTTTCCGCTCCGTAAATATGAAATATTCGGATGGTTCCTGGAACAAGCGCGTGAAAAAAGTTATTTACGGAATCTGGTTGATGAAAATGCGGTCGATTTACTGTCACCAGAACGATTTTCTATGGTAAATATCCATAGCATAGAACAATCTATGTTTACTTTAGGTTTGTTTTGGTTCCGAGTTCAGAACCACAGACTATTGGTCTATGCAGATCTGAACTCGGAACCAAAACAAACCTAAAGTAAACATAGATTGTTCTATGCTATGGATATTTACCATAGAAAATCGTTCTGGTGACAGTAAATCGACCGCATTTTCATCAATCAGATTCCGTAAATAACTTTCTTCACGCGCTTGTTCCAGGAACCATCCGAATATTTCATATTTACGGAGCGGAAAATCGGCAACCGAAACAACAGAGTTGATTTTCGGAACGTATCCTATGAAAATTGACACTGTTTGCATGAAATCAGGAATCCCAACTTAAATTTCAGCCAATCGGGGACGATCTTAACAAAAACCTATATTTGGAAGGAATTATCTGGTTTGAAGAGCCGAGGCATGTTTTACGGGTATTTATAAATAATGCGAACCTTATCATGTCGAATTTGTCCTGAAATTTCCGTTCCCCAGTGAAAGTAAACTTGCTAAGTAAATTGTCCGTTGGCAACTTGGGCCGAAGTCGTCTATTGTACAGATATTGGGGATTGAATGGTAATATTATACTGGCAGTTGAAAAGTTCGAAATTGAAAAAGTATAATTAAGAAGAATGATGAATTTTCTGTAGTAGCAGATAATTATTAATTGATTTTAGATCATCCCAAATCCTAGGACATACTGGCAGAATTGTTTTGCTTCAAATGTATATAATTTCCGATACTGCATTGAAAAGTTAGATCTGATTTTTGATTCCTGGATATTCAATAAATAAATATTGTATGTTGTCGTGTGGATTCATTTGCATTACCCATATTCAATAAATATAATAAGAAGATATCATTTCAAATCGAGGTCTACAAGGTTACAGATGAGTAGGTTTAAGGCTCAAATGAGGTGATCACTCGAATTATTTGCAGTTTCAGTAACACATTTTTTTGTAATCCTAAGTTGTTACCGTAGATTAGGCACAATTAAAAAAAATTTCAAAAAGCACTGCCGTGAAGGCAGCAACTTTTGCGCGTATGTTCAATGTAGATGACCGCTTCAGCAACGAATTTGAACGTGCGCGCAAAAGTTGCTGCCTTCACGGCAGTGCTTTTTGAAATTTTCTTTTCTCAGAGAGATGCTTCCAGTCGGTTGACAGATCGATAGAACTTCTTTCAGAAAAATAGCTAATTTCTCGAATCTCCAACTCGAAAACAATGTTATTTGCTTGTATTTTGCCATTTCCAACAATTTTCATCGGTAATTCGTCGATTTTTAACAGATTTTCATCATCTTCGAAAATTTCTCAACCGAGAGCCGTGACAACAACAAACCCATAAATATCTTGTCTATGAACAAACCGTACTCGATGGTCCTTCAGAATATTTCGAAGAAAAGCAACAATATCGAGAAGAAAACCTCGAAATTTGACATATTTTTTCCCGATATCTCTAAAACTTATGATCGTATCGAATTGAAATTTGGTACACTGCTGTGAAATATGAAGCTCAAAGTGTGGGTGGAATTTTTTTTGGATATGATGAATGTTTTCCGGAATAAAAAATTTTTTGTAAAAAAATTTCGAAAAATTTTTTTTTTAATTTACTGACAATATGATCCTGACGAAATTTGGCTCAAAGTTGCGCGTCGTTATACTCCACCAAACTGCCAAGTTTGAATCCAATCGCTTGAGTAGTTTCTGAAATAAAAAATAAATAACTTCAAGTGCCTATAACTCCGAAACTATTCGACCGATTTGGCCCATTAACGAACTTAATCAGAATGTTAGTGGAGAGTCTGGTTCGTTTTTTATGGCCAGAAGAAAATCGAAAAAATTGGACCTTTTTTGAAAAAATCATAATTTTTCAACTAGAGGACCTTCGTCTATAAAATAATTGGCTACGTACTCACAAAGGACCCAGATATAACCAAAAAAATTCGATATTGTCCAGCCTTACGCGTTTGATCTGTACGACGGCCCAAAGTTGACCCAAATTTCGAAAATTTCTCACCAAATCCGGAATATTTTCCAAACCGAATCAGTTACGCAAAATCTAATTACAGATTCGTAATCTACGTGTTCGAATCCATAATATATGATGTGCATATTGTCATAGCTTCAAAAATAAAATTTCGCACGGAATCGCTAAATCTTACCCCCACCCCTCTGCGCTTTGATGTTTATTCGCGGTTCTTTATGAAAAATGTTTTAAGTCCCAAATAAATTTTTTTTTTCGAAAATCGTCGACCTTGTTATCGTTTCCTATTGAATCGAGGTCGTAGATCACGAATATGTCATTAGAAATCGTCCAGTGACAACCGTTTAGAAATTATGGCGGAAATAGTGAAAAAATTTCGAAATTTTGGTCAACTTTGAGACGTCGTGCCGACCAAAATAATGAAGCTGGGTGATGTCGAATTTTTTTACGTGCAGTTCGATCCTTTATCTATGAATTAAAACAGATTTCATCGTCCTACTCTCATCGAGTCGGTAATAATGATTTTTTGAAAAAAGGTCCAAAATTTTGGAACTTCAAGGACCTCTCACGTCCAGGACGATTTTTAAAAAAAATATCTGACCTTATATTCTTGTTCTACGCCCTCGAATTAGTAAGTGTGACAAATTTCACGGCGATAGGAGTCGAAAAATTATTTTTCGAAAATTGAGATTTTCTTAAGGGCCCTTAAAATTTTACCAAAAATCGAAAGTTCTCCGATCGACCTGAAATTTGAAACATATACTAATTCGAGGGCGTAGATAAAGAAAATCCAATCAGAATGTTAGTGGAGAGTCTGGTTCGTTTTTTATGGCCAGAAGAAAATCGAAAAAATTGGACCTTTTTTAAAAAAATCATAATTTTTCAACCAGAAGACTTACGTCTATAAAATAAGTGGCTACGTTCTCACAAAGGATCCAGATATAACCAAAAAAATTCGATATTGTCCAGCCTCACGCGTTTGATCTGTACGACGACCCTAAGTTGACCCAAATTTCGAAATTTTGGTCAACTTTGAGACGTCGTGCCGACCAAAATAATGAAGCTGGGTGATGTCGAATTTTTTCACGTGCAGTTCGATCCTTTATCTATGCAATAAAACAGATTTCATCGTCCTACTTTCATCGAGTCGGTAATAATGATTTTTTGAAAAAAGGTCCAAAATTTTGGAACTTCAAGGACCTCTCACGTCCAGGACGACTTCTTTAAAAAATATCTGACCTTATATTCTTGTTCTACGCCCTCGAATTAGTAAGTGTGCCAAATTTCACGGCGATAGGAGTCGGAAAATTATTTTTCGAAAATCGATATTTTCTTAAGGGTAAAATTTTACCAAAAATCGAAAAATCTCCGATCGACCTGAAATTTGAAACATATACTAATTCGAGGGCGTAGATAAAGAAAATCCAATCAGAATGTTAGTGGAGAGTCTGGTTCGTTTTTTATGGCCTGAAGAAAATCGAAAAAATTGGACCTTTTTTAAAAAAATCATAATTTTTCAACTAGAGGACCTTCGTCTATAAAATAATTGGCTACGTACTCACAAAGGACCCAGATATAACCAAAAAAATTCGATATTGTCCAGCCTTACGCGTTTGATCTGTACGACGGCCCAAAGTTGACCCAAATTTCGAAAATTTCTCACCAAATCCGGAATATTTTCCAAACCGAATCAGTTACGCAAAATCTAATTACAGATTCGTAATCTACGTGTTCGAATCCATAATATATGATGTGCATATTGTCATAGCTTCAAAAATAAAATTTCGCACGGAATCGCTAAATCTTACCCCCGCCCCTCTGCGCTTTGATGTTTATTCGCGGTTCTTTATGAAAAATGTTCTAAGTCCCAAATAAATTTTTTTTTTCGAAAATCGTCGACCTTGTTATCGTTTCCTATTAAATCGAGGTCGTAGATCACGAATATGTCATTAGAAATCGTCCAGTGACAACCGTTTAGAAATTATGGCGAAAATAGTGAAAAAATTTCGAAATTTTGGTCAACTTTGAGACGTCGTGCCGACCAAAATAATGAAGCTGGGTGATGTCGAATTTTTTTACGTGCAGTTCGATCCTTTATCTATGAATTAAAACAGATTTCATCGTCCTACTCTCATCGAGTCGGTAATAATGATTTTTTGAAAAAAGGTCCAAATTATTTTTCGAAAATTGAGATTTTCTTAAGGGTAACCCCTTAAAATTTTACCAAAAATCGAAAGTTCTCCGATCGACCTGAAATTTGAAACATATACTAATTCGAGGGCGTAGATTAAGAAAATCCAATCAGAATGTTAGTGGAGAGTCTGGTTCGTTTTTTATGGCCCGAGGAAAATCGAAAAAATTGGACCTTTTTTAAAAAAATCATCATCAATGATCATCTCGGCCACTGATTCCGGACAGATCTCCTTAGTAGGTCCATTCATATGCGGAATACTTCCACGTTCCAGGATAATCCGTGGATATGTAAATTTGAATTGGTTTTTCGTAAAATGCTCACTACACATAGTATAGCGTTTTAACGAAGTCAGGTCAATGTCTTTGCGCCCAGAGAATTCTATCCACTTTTTGGCACTGAATAAAAATCAAAATTAGATGATTTTGTTATATTGAATTAACTACTCATACTTACATGTTCATGTCCTTCGGTAATGTGAAAAACGCGAGGTCCGGTTTGTCCATTTTATTGTTCGAGCAGGTTAATACTACACAATATGAACCACGACTCATCTTGATGAGAACAGTAAAGTTGAAGTTTAATAAATACAGCACCAAAGATTTATATTTGCTTAGAGAGGCGCAGCACGTTCTCAGTTGAGGTAGGACAGCAAAAGAAGAAAGTTGATGTTAGTAAACATAACCAAAGATAACTTCACAAGAGCTCTTTCTGTTTTACTTGTTTATAAATAGCCTACGAAATAGTATTTTAACCAATCTAGTTTACATACGAGACTGAAGGTGTCGCTGGCGTCATATTAGTCGCTTCGTTTCATATCTTCCTCTCTTTAATCTTTGCGCACGATGGCACGATTCCGACCGATGAAATTCGCGCCATTGCCAAACTTCACTTTTAGACTGAGTAGAAATCAGAAGGAATAGAGGTTAAGTGGTTGTCCAGTAATTTCATTGTTTTTTCATTAAATATTGATTATTCTTGAGAAAAAGTGTTGTTTATTGTTGGTTGAAGGTTCAAAGGTGGTTTGTGAACTATACGGATGAAGTGAGAGATCGTTTTTATGGTGGAAAAAGGGACCTGAGAACGACTCGTTTTGGAACTTTGGGGGCCCATATCTTCCAAATTAAGGGAGACCGCCTATTTTCGATTTCACATTTTTTATTCAGAAGAACACACTGTGTACAATGATGTAAATATCATTTTAATATCTCGGCGACGGGAAATCTTGTGGCTTTACCGGTGGTACAACCTCTAGTAGTGCATAACAAATACCCGCATTTGAATCTACATTTAAAATTCACATAGTAGATTTCTGTATTGTTATTTTATTGTCAAAAATAAAATATGTAACGATTTATAAAAGTTTATTAACCATCCATTTTAAATAAAAAAAAATGTCAACAGATTTTGGAAAAATTAATCATAGCAAGAATAAATAATTTATGCCTTAAATTAATGAATACATGTTTATAATTAAGTATTTCGTCTATATACTTAAAAGTTGATAAATAACAATCTCATTTATCATCATGAGAGTCACAAGTCTTATTGAATTAAGAGCACTCGGATGAAATCTAGCATTGAGTTATTTTGATGAAGTAAATTTTCCTTTCTTAAAAGCTAAAACGAAAAGTTATCGGATTGCAATATAAAATTATGACCTATGTAATATATCAATGAAAACAAAAGGAAATATTCTGAATAATTCAACACTTAACACAATACCCTGTTCAGAGCCTCGTGTTTATTTACATGTCCAATATTCAATGTAACCTCTTGATTAATTCTATAACGGATGCAGAAATCTACCACCCTTACAAACTATTATCCTCCAAAACAGAGCAGGTGAGTATCCAAGAAGAGAAAAGCTGAAAACTCTTCGATCAATATGTGAGTTTCTTGAATTCTGATTATTCTTCATCTCCTCTCTTAGATTCTGAAGAGGGTGGTGCCACTATTGGGATGGCAGCCTTTGGCCTCTTAGGGGGTACAGTTCTTTGAGCAATTTGTTGGTCGGTAGAGTAATAAGTAATACCACCTTGTGGTTGATAAAGTTCAGTTGACTGTGATTGCTGTAATAAAAATTAATGATTACACAGAATTAGAACAACAGGTTTTCTTAGGCCTAGAATTTCAAAACTCAATGAGTCTTTAACTCAATATTATCCATCCTAGATGTTTAAAGTACACAGTTCATTCGTGGTATTATTAAAGTTATTTTCACTCTCATTCTGAGGAAAGTTATCATTTTGTCGAGATATTGTTATGGAGATTGCGTAAAAACATAAGGTTGGACTCACTAAAATTCAATTATGTGTGCCCGCCTGTTCATACGTGAACACTATAAATTCCAGAAAAAATGACATGCGCAGTAAAGGCGCCAGTGTAGTTTTTTAATAGGAGGAGTCAGATCAATGGTTTCAAAGTCTCAGATATTTGAAAAAGCACTTGCTCTTCTTGGAGTTAACATTTCTGGTCCCACAGTCCTTCTTGGATTCCGAAAAGGTATTAGATAAGTGGTTGCTATAATTTCTGTGTGCAGAGTAATCAGAATGTAGTCTTTGGCAAATGATAGATTTTTTTATGTCTGATTATTTTGAGTATTTTTCGGCATGAGGCTTCGAAGGAACATAAGTCACAAACCTTGTAAAAGATAAATGATCAATAGCCTCATTCATAGTATTGAGAAAAACATCCCACATTTCTTCTACAGTTGATTTCGAAAATATCACCGAGAAAATCGTTCATCTAGGGAGTCAACGCAAGTAAACTGACCTCCTTTTTTTTTTCGAACAGACATGTATTTATAGCTGGAGCTCAGAAAGTAGGGTAAAATGATGTATCTCTTTTTTCATTTTTTCTGATTTTGCATTGAAGCCAAGATATTGAGGGTAGTAACTTTTCAAATTAAGACACTACAATTATCAAAACCTTCCAAAATTAACACTCAGTAACATGAATAAATATTCATTCAAAAATCAAGAAATTTAAATACTCATGTATGTTTGCATATTTAGCTCATTCAATGTTGAAATATTCAGTGCACTCATTAGGTGAAGTTCTGATCGACACCTCGTCACGTGGTAGACGTCCGGATAATCAGGTGAGGTCTCTACTGTATTATAATACAGAACACTGATGGCCAATTTGGTCATCAAATTTCTTCCATTAGTATGATTATTTTATAATGAACTTACTTGATAAGGGAAACTTTGAAATCCAGCAGGGAACTGAGGTGTAGTTTGCACGTAGTTGATGATAGGTGGAGCCTGTTGTGGCAAAAAAGTTGGTGGGGGTACAGCTGCTTGAATGAAGGCAGCTGGTTGAGGATAAGGTGGTGCATATTGGGGGGGAGGTTGGAGGATAGTAGCATTAGGAGCGGGAACTTGTTGTGACAAAGGTATGGAAGGTGGAGCAGCCAGCTGGGTGATAGTTGCGGGTGTCTGAAGTAGATTTGGATTTTGATGGATTACTGTTCCTTGTGATTGTTGATTCATATCTGAAAACAATAATTATATGAGGTAAATGGAGTGGATTTTAATAATGATGTTCATTTAGAAAAATAATATACAAGGTTTTTTTATTATTTTGAAATATTGTACAGTTTGATCTAATAATTCTAGAAGAAACAATTTTTTTCACAAGTGATGACACTTGTTCGTAAGTTTTTCACTGTTTTCAAAATTCAATGTATCCAAATAAAGTTCATAATGTAACATAATCACAAGGACGAATATCCGTCGATAAATCAACAAATATTCCCCCTTGATCAGAGCTAATCACCCAATCAACCAAAACACCTACACCGAAGAAGCGGATCCAAGTAGAATGACTACAGCTGTTTCACAATTGATATTGATCGTCAGGCTGACTGCGTAAACACAATAACTTCCGAAAGAAACAACTTAGAAACTCGATATTTGTAGAGAAGGTTTGGACCTACGAAGGCCGAATTCGTGAATGGGTAAAATCCACCCAATGATTCCGTAGATATACCCAATCAAAATTTTATTTTTCCAATATTTCCAAAAACACAGATCAGATCGAATTGAAATCCAGTACTTCATCGAAAATAACAGTTCGAAGTTTCATACAGAATTTAATGAGGATGATATGATGAGAAAATCATAGAAATTTTTTTTTTCAAATTGTTCTAATAACACGATTATCACGAAATTTTGCATAAAGTTGTCTTTCAGCATCTTAAAACTAGCTGTGAAGTTTAATCAGGACTGAATCAGTATTTCTCGAGTAATACCGAAAAAATCAACGATATCGAGAAGAAAACCTCGAAATTTGACATATTTTTTCCCGATATCTCCAAAACTTATGATCGTATCGAACTGAAATTTAGTACACTGCTGTGAAATTAGAAGGTCAAAGTGTGAGTATAATTTTTTTTGGATACGATTAATGGTTTCCGAAAAAAAAAATTTTTTGTAAAAAAATCTCGAAAAAATTTTTTTTCAAAATTTACTGACAATATGATCTTGACGAAATTTGGCTCAAAGTTGCGCGTCGTTATAATCCACCAAACTGCCAAGTTTGAATCCAATCGCTTGAGTAGTTTCTGAAATAAAAAATAAATAACTTCAAAACTTCAAGTGCCTATAACTCCGAAACTATTCAACCGATTTGGCCCATTAACGAACTTAACCGCGGCATTCTGATGCGCAACCTATCCTGAAAGTTTCAAGTAGCTAGCTTGCTTCTGTCGACAGTTATCGTGTCTACGGCCGACCAACCGGCCGGCCGGACAGAATCAATTTTGACACCGGATTCGTCATCAGTGAGTCCAACCTAGTCGATTGAGACCATTTTCGGCTCAATCATCCAAAATTACAGACATTTGGGCAAAACGATAGCACGCTGTTCCCCTAGAACATGCGCGCAAAAAGCTAGCTACTTGCTAGGATCTAGGCGCCAAATAAGAAACCTGGCTGTGCGGACGTGGCCTTAGTGCCATGAGTCTAGTGAGTAGCTTAGTGAAACGAACGTTCTAGAACTCGCAACCGGCCACACTGCGCGCTTGGTGCCTAGTTAGTCGCTTGGCCTGTATCAAAGTGAACAAACATGTTGTTTTATTGTGTTAGGCATTTAAGAAGTGAGAAATGGATGAAATTTTAATTGCATCAGTTTTTTTCAAAGATTGCCTCTGTGTATTCGACCTGATTAACTGCATAAAAGTGCAGTTTCCTCAAAGAAACTATGATAAGATACTCCAGAGGAACAGTATCGAAGAAAAAACGATTTTTTACTGTTTTCTGAGAGTCTTTTGCCTTGTATGGAAAATATTCTCCATAAAGGCATAACTGAGGTTGAGATCTAAAATTCAAGATCCAATTTCTGCTGTAATTGAAGCTGTTGAATATAATATATAATATTAAACAATCGGTATCAGTGAAGTATATTACTGTGCTCAATTTCAGTAGACTGAATCAGTGGAAAATGAATTGCATGTTCCATTTGAACAAAATATAAATCATATTATATCCATGCAGAAGGCAAACGACTCTGTTTTGATAATTTCAGTGACGAATAATTAAATGAAGTTTTGTCCTTGACCAAGAAATAGATCCAATGTTTTTCTGGTTTCAAGCAAGTATTTGTTAAATTTTTCATCAAAATTTTGCAATTTAAAATAACATTAATCAGCTCATGACTTGAAAGTGGCTTATTTATGTCATGAACTCAACATGATGGATAAGGCCATGAAGTGGTATCTTTCAAAGATAAATTTTCCGTAATTAACAATTTTAGAGCTATTTTGAACAAGACATCTCGTCAACGTGCCGAAAGCAAATGACAAAATCACCTGGCGTTCCACTAGGCAAACCACCTACAGTGTTGCCACTGTGTGTCCTTGCAAGTAGCCAGAATCCAAGCCACTGGGCTCTAGGCCCTAAGCAAGCCGCCTGTCGGTGCAGACATGGCCTAATAGATAGAATAAAGTTCAATCATAGAAAGTTGATTGAAACCAATAGCACAAAATTATCGGAAGGATGGCATTTCAATGGTTTTGTATGAATGAACATCAACTTTAAACTTCCCATTAAATGTAATTCCCTACCCAAGCCCCATATTTTGATTTTAATCTACCCTTTAACTGGATGAACAAATAAGCTACTTACCATTCCCGAAGTAGTTTGCATGTTGTAGAACAGGGGGATTATTAGCCTCTGGCAAAGAACGCTGTCGAATTGAGCTATATCTCTTAGAACCCTTCTGCTCTCCCTGCATACGTGGAGGAACGCTTCCTTGTCTATTTTGTGTTTTACTCTGATTTCCCTTTTCTGGCACTCTTGAATCTTGAATACTCATGGCAGCCATCGAATTCTCCATTCCTTCGTCTCTCTCATCTTGATTGTCACTTTTCTTATTAGAGGAGTAGTTTTGATACTGCCCATAATTGTCCCTTTTCTGATTTTTATTGTTTGGAGTTTGATTTTTGAAATTTCTTCCCATACGAACTTTTGTAGTGAATCCTTTGTAGTCAGATATGTCGATTTTTGGCGGTTCAGAAGGTTCGTACCTGGCAGAATTAACTACATGTTTTGATTTTGGAACCCTCCCTGACCCTACTCTGTGGTTTTTGTTGTCTGAGGAAGAGCTCTGATCTGTATATTTGTTATTCACAGTGGGACTGTTGACAGAACTATAAGATTTTTCTTTCTGTGGGAATTCTTTTCTGAAAAAAATAATAACAATTTTTTTACGTGCAGTTCGATCCTTTATCTATGCAATAAAACACATTTCATCGTCCTACTTTCATCAAGTCGGTAATAATGATTTTTTGAAAAAAGGTCCAAAATTTTGGAACTTCAAGGACCTCTCACGTCCAGGACGATTTTTTTGAAAAATATCTGACCTTATATTCTTGTCCTACGCCCTCGAATTAGTAAGTGTGCCAAATTTCACGGCGATAGGAGATAAGGAAAATTATTTTTCGAAAATCGAGATTTTCTTAAGCCCTTAAAATTTTACCAAAAATCGAAAGTTCTCCGATCGACCTGAAATTTGAAACATATACTAATTCGAGGGCGTAGATAAAGAAAATCCAATCAGAATGTTAGTGGAGAGTCTGGTTCGTTTTTTATGGCCAGAGGAAAATCGAAAAAATTGGACCTTTTTTAAAAAAATCATAATTTTTCAATCAGAAGACCTACGTCTATAAAATAAGTCGCTACGTACTCACAAAGGACCCAGATATAACCAAAAAAATTCGATATTGTCCAGCTTTCCGCGTTTGATCTGTACGACGGCCCAAAGTTGACCCAAATTTCGAAAATTTCTCACCAAATCCGAAATATTTTCCAAACCGAATCAGTTACGCAAAATCTAATTACAGATTCGTAATCTACGTGTTCGAATCCATAATATATGATGTGCATATTGTCATAGCTTCAAAAATAAAATTTCGCACGGAATCGCTAAATCTTACCCCCCACCCCTCTGCGCTTTGATGTTTATTCGCGGTTCTTTATGAAAAATTTTCTAAGTCCCAAATAAATTTTTTTTTCGAAAATCGTCGACCTTGTTGTCGTTTCCTATTAAATCGAGGTCGTAGATCACGAATATGTCATTAGAAATCGTCCAGTGACAACCGTTTAGAAATTATGGCGAAAATAGTGAAAAAATTTCGAAATTTTGGTCAACTTTGAGACGTCGTGCCGACCAAAATAATGAAGCTGGGTGATGTCGAATTTTTTTACGTGCAGTTCGATCCTTTATCTATGCAATAAAACAGATTTCATCGTCCTACTTTCATCGAGTCGGTAATAATGATTTTTTGAAAAGAGGTCCAAAATTTTGGAACTTCAAGGACCTCTCACGTCCAGGACGATTTTTTTAAAAAATATCTGACCTTATATTCTTGTTCTACGCCCTCGAATTAGTAAGTGTGCCAAATTTCACGGCGATAGGAGTCGGAAAATTATTTTTCGAAAATCGAGATTTTCTTAAGGGTAGACCCTTAAAATTTTACCAAAAATCGAAAGTTCTCCGATCGACCTGAAATTTGAAACATATACTAATTCGAGGGCGTAGATAAAGAAAATCCAATCATAATGTTAGTGGAGAGTCTGGTTCGATTTTTATGGCCAGAGGAAAATCGAAAAAATTGGACCTTTTTTAAAAAAATTATAATTTTTCAACCAGAAGACCTACGTCTATAAGATAAGTGGCTACGTACTCACAAAGGACCCATATAAAACCAAAAAAATTCGATATTGTCCAGCCTCACGCGTTTGATCTGTACGACGGCCCAAAGTTGACCCAAATTTCGAAAATTTCTCACCAAATCCGAAATATTTTCCAAACCGAATCAGTTACGCAAAATCTAATTACAGATTCGTAATCTACGTGTTCGAATCCATAATATATGATGTGCATATTGTCATAGCTTCAAAAATAAAATTTCGCACGGAATCGCGAAATCTTACCCCCACCCCTCTGCGCTTTGACGTTTACTCGCGGTTCTTTATGAAGTCCCAAATAAATTATTTTTTTTCGAAAATCGTCGACCTTGTTATCGTTTCCTATTAAATCGAGGTCGTAGATCACGAATATGTCATTAGAAATCGTCCAGTGACAACCGTTTAGAAATTATGGCGGAAATAGTGAAAAAATTTCGAAATTTTGGTCAATTTTGAGACGTCGTGCCGCCCAAAATAATGAAGCTGGGTGATGTCGAATTTTTTTACGTGCAGTTCGATCCTTTATCTATGCAAAAAAACACATTTCATCGTCCTACTTTCATCAAGTCGGTAATAATGATTTTTTGAAAAAAGGTCCAAAATTCTGGAACTTCAAGGACCTCTCACGTCCAGGACGATTTTTTTTAAAAATATCTGACCTTATATTCTTGTTCTACGCCCTCGAATTAGTAAGTGTGCCAAATTTCACGGCGATAGGAGTCGGAAAATTATTTTTCGAAAATTGAGATTTTCTTAAGGGTAACCCCTTAAAATTTTACCAAAAATCGAAAGTTCTCCGATCGACCTGAAATTTGAAACATATACTAATTCGAGGGCGTAGATAAAGAAAATCCAATCAGAATGTTAGTGGAGAGTCTGGTTCGTTTTTTATGGCCAGAGGAAAATCGAAAAAATTGGACCTTTTTTAAAAAAATCATAATTTTTCAATCAGAAGACCTACGTCTATAAAATAAGTGGCTACGTACTCACAAAGGACCCAGATATAACCAAAAAAATTCGATATTGTCCAGCTTTCCGCGTTTGATCTGTACGACGGCCCAAAGTTGACCCAAATTTCGAAAATTTCTCACCAAATCCGAAATATTTTCCAAACCGAATCAGTTACGCAAAATCTAATTACAGATTCGTAATCTACGTGTTCGAATCCATAATATATTGTGTGCATATTGTCATAGCTTCAAAAATAAAATTTCGCACGGAATCGCGAAATCTTACCCCCACCCCTCTGCGCTTTGATGTTTATTCGCGGTTCTGTATGAAAAATTTTCTAAGTCCCAAATAAATTTTTTTTTTCGAAAATCGTCGACCTTGTTGTCGTTTCCTATTAAATCGAGGTCGTAGATCACGAATATGTCATTAGAAATCGTCCAGTGACAACCGTTTAGAAATTATGGCGAAAATAGTGAAAAAATTTCGAAATTTTGGTCAACTTTGAGACGTCGTGCCGACCAAAATAATGAAGCTGGGTGATGTCGAATTTTTTTACGTGCAGTTCGATCCTTTATCTATGCAATAAAACAGATTTCATCGTCCTACTTTCATCGAGTCGGTAATAATGATTTTTTGAAAAGAGGTCCAAAATTTTGGAACTTCAAGGACCTCTCACGTCCAGGACGATTTTTTTAAAAAATATCTGACCTTATATTCTTGTTCTACGCCCTCGAATTAGTTAGTGTGCCAAATTTCACGGCGAAAGGAGTCGGAAAATTATTTTTCGAAAATCGAGATTTTCTTAAGGGTAACCCCTTAAAATTTTACCAAAAATCGAAAGTTCTCCGATCGACCTGAAATTTGAAACATATACTAATTCGAGGGCGTAGATTAAGAAAATCCGATCAGAATGTTAGTGGAGAGTCTGGTTCGTTTTTTATGGCCAGAGGAAAATCGAAAAAATTGGACCTTTTTTAAAAAAATCATAATTTTTCAACCAGAAGACTTACGTCTATAAAATAAGTGGCTTCGTACTCACAAAGGATCCAGATATAACCAAAAAAATTCGATATTGTCCAGCCTCACGCGTTTGATCTGTACGACGACCCAAAGTTGACCCAAATTTCGAAATTTTGGTCAACTTTGAGACGTCGTGCCGACCAAAATAATAAAGCTGGGTGATGTCGAATTTTTTCACGTGCAGTTCGATCCTTTATCTATGCAATAAAACAGATTTCATCGTCCTACTTTCATCAAGTCGGTAATAATGATTTTTTGAAAAAAGGTCCAAAATTTTGAAACTTCAAGGACCTCTCACGTCCAGGACGATTTTTTTTTAAAAATATCTGACCTTATATTCTTGTTCTACGCCCTCGAATTAGTAAGTGTGCCAAATTTCACGGCGATAGGAGTCGGAAAATTATTTTTCGAAAATTGAGATTTTCTTAAAATTTTACCAAAAATCGAAAGTTCTCCGATCGACCTGAAATTTTAAACATATACTAATTCGAGGGCGTAGATTAAGAAAATCCAATCAGAATGTTAGTGGAGAGTCTGGTTCGTTTTTTATGGCCAGAGGAAAATCGAAAAAATTGGACCTTTTTTAAAAAAATCATAATTTTTCAACCAGAAGACTTACGTCTATAAAATAAGTGGCTTCGTACTCACAAAGGATCCAGATATAACCAAAAAAATTCGATATTGTCCAGCCTCACGCGTTTGATCTGTACGACGACCCAAAGTTGACCCAAATTTCGAAATTTTGGTCAACTTTGAGACGTCGTGCCGACCAAAATAATAAAGCTGGGTGATGTCGAATTTTTTCACGTGCAGTTCGATCCTTTATCTATGCAATAAAACAGATTTCATCGTCCTACTTTCATCAAGTCGGTAATAATGATTTTTTGAAAAAAGGTCCAAAATTTTGAAACTTCAAGGACCTCTCACGTCCAGGACGATTTTTTTTAAAAAATATCTGACCTTATATTCTTGTTCTACGCCCTCGAATTAGTAAGTGTGCCAAATTTCACGGCGATAGGAGTCGGAAAATTATTTTTCGCACAGTTGAAGTTCATGGGATAAGGGAACATGAAAAAGAAACCACTTTTGGGGTGGCCGATGTTTCGAAGATTTATATTTTCATCATCAGGGTTCCAAAAAAAATATAATCTGGTAAACCAGAAGTACAAATATAAATAGGTAAAAAGTTCAAACGAACAGATCTTGAATAATAAAGGCACAAGAACAGTAAAAAGAAGCTATCAAAAACACCAAAATTGTAGATGACAGTTATACATGTACAATAAACTCTAAACCAATAATAACACACAATCTCAATAATGGAATACACACATAGTGTTTTCTTATGTCGATTATTACAAAATAATAAATCGTAACATATCATAGCATAAAACGGAGGAGAGCCAACTAACAAAGCGGATACCCAGGAGAGATCAATGAAACGACTGCCTTTACACATAAAGGCAGTCGTTTTGTTGATCTCTCCTGGGTATCCGCTTTGTTAGTTGGCTCTCCTCTGTTTTCTGCTGGGGAGCTTCTTTTTACTGTTCTTGTGCCTATATTATTTAAGATCTGTTCTGTTCGTTTGAACTTTATACCTATTTATATTTGTACTTCTGGTTTACCTGATTATATTTTTTAGAACCCTGATGATGAAAATCTAAATTTTCGAAACGTTGGCCATCACAAAACGTAATAAATAATATGATAATTTTCTATTAACATACAAATGTTAATTTCAATATATGTATAAGGTGTCGAATTTATAGACATTGGAGCATGGACTGCCCAAGAATTGACAATGTTGGTCACCTCTAAAAGGAAACAAACCTATCATCCCCTACCCCCATCAGGGATAGTAGATAAAGGCCATAGAAGAAAAATCTTGCATACTCTATCTACTTGTGGTGTATACAGGGTGAGTCTTTGACCTTGCAGAATATTTTAACAGAAGATTCCTGAAGCCAAAAGAAACACTTTTTTCCCTTACCATTTTTTCCGATTCGGCTTGGTTCGTAAGATACAGACTGTTGAAAATCCATACAAAAATTTAATTTTCGATTATATCTCGCGAACGATCCCATCGAATGAGATGATTTTTGGAATATAGTTTTTTATTGATACGATGAATGTTCCTGGATTACAAAATTTCATCCACATCCTCCAGTTTCTTTAATATGACCATAACATTCCATAAAAATACCAGAAATTCAAAGAATCCAACTTTTAAGAATAATCTGAATGCTGTGCAACGAATTTTTGACCATTGTGAGAAGTAAAAGTATTCCTTATTTCTTTTCGTATGATGCTCCGTTTTCGAGTAATCTGAAATTCAAAAATAAAAAATATCTTTGAAATTCCGAGAATTAGGTACTTTGGCTGAATGCAACTCTGTTCAAAAAATTCACAGAATTCAATTTTTCCGCGTTGCCACGTCTAAAAGTTGAGAATGGAATCCTAGCATTTTTTATGTGGAATGATTTGTAAGCGGAGTAGCCGACTTTGGCCAATTCC
This sequence comes from Myrrha octodecimguttata, assembly GCA_958510865.1. Lineage (NCBI taxonomy): Eukaryota > Metazoa > Arthropoda > Insecta > Coleoptera > Coccinellidae > Myrrha > Myrrha octodecimguttata. Next base: position 73,980,839 of record OY294059.1, on the reverse strand, counting down.
TACTTTTCCCAAAACTATATCTGTGTTATACAGTGTTGATTCGTTCCTGAATCCATTCATGAAGCTTCCTTTTCAATTTCGAGCTAATTTGTGTAGTATAATTGTTTAACTTCTCACTTTTCCGTGATAATGGGGATTCTTACTGGTTTCAATGCAATCCTTCTGCTGACCCAAATTTCTTGAAATTATGTACAGAACGTTGATAGTATTTTTTTTGAGTTATTCTTCAAATGCGCTTTCATAACATAACTACCCATGGTGGAATAAAACCACCATCACATAACCTCAAAACCACGGAGCCACAGATTTTTTTTTTTTTTTTTCTATCTTTTACTGTGCTTGGTCATTTCGAACCATCGACACATCGAACATATCATTGGTTTAAGATTCTTTCAAATCCCCACCACCTAAACACTTTACAACATCCATGACCTCGCCGGGATTCGAACCCGGTACCTTCAGCATCCTAGAACATGTTTCCACCCTCTAGTCTACCGAGGTAGTCCCACAGATTTATAGTTCAGTTCAGAATCATAGACTTCACAAGTGTATACATAGAATTAGCATATTGTGTGTTGTTTGATTTCGAAGAGTTCTTTCTTTCTGTTCGTCAATTTGGCAACGTTTGTACGTTCATAGATAAATTAGGTACATCTGTTTTATTTATTTATGAAAACGAAAGTTTGAATAGGTTATGTCTGAATCTGATAATTCTTGGAGAAAATGAAATCAACAAAGACAATTAATAATTACAAATTGAAGATGAATCTCAAAGCTGATATGAGTGATAGCTAGATGAATTCCTCATTATCGAAAATGAAACCGAGAGAAGAATATTCAACTTTTTTCGCCAACGAAATTTGGAATACCTAACTTGTTTATTGTACTATAAATACAACTTTTTTCACCAACTGGAATGTAAAAAATAAGTTGACGCTTGTTTTCATAAAAGAGTTGCTTATTTCGAAGATTTGAATGGTATATCTTAGGCTTGGAAAAACTTCAGTGTTCAGGTTTCCAGGGGCGGCTAGCCTATTATGAAAATTTATAATGCCTATATCTTTTTATCTAGGCCGAATCAGAAAAAATGGTAGAGGACAAATGTGTTTCTTTCAGCTTCAAGAATCTTCTGTTAAAATATTCTGCAAGGTCAAAGACTCACCCTGTATATCGTAGCCTCTATTTCACATAAACCATTTTTTCCACAGACTTAAAAGAAAATCGCATTACACTAATCTAGGGGTGATTTTGAAAAAAAAGATTATTCAAGGTTTTACTCCTGCAGCTGTGTAAATTTGATGCAGGCTATTCCTGCAAAGTTTGTTCAGTTTTGAGTAGTGAACTAGTAAGTATATGCAAATGGATGGAGAGTGTAAATTGGGCCTTCTATAATAAATGTATCACAAATTGAATGAAGGATGAAACCGTAGAGAGTTGAGCTTTCCTTCTGTATTTTTGCTATAGTTATTGCTATAAGAAACATTCAAAGCATTACGTTTAGAAAGCGGAAAGTGCAGTGAAACCATTCATTTTGAAATCATAAGATAAGCTTCAGAATCAATCACGAAGACTTCAAAAAAAGCCTCTTACCTTTCCTCAATGTAGTTACTGTTTGTATTTTGACTATTCGTAGTATTCTCTGCTATATCACACTCATGGTCCTCTGAAATAACTTCGGGTGATTTTTCTTTTGTATGATTGACCAATGGTGGAAACTCTTCACTCATTTCAGATGGGGGTTTCTGAACCTTTTTCTGAGGCTTTTGTGGCACAGACTTATTGTAAGCATCTTCATCTTTCCAGTCACGAGTATATTTGTTTGGACCTCGACTAGAATTAAATTTTCATTTGTAAATTCATGATTAAACGATGTTACATCTTTAGTCCAGCATCAGAGGTTTTTAGAGGCTAGTTGAGAGAATAGATAAAATTTTCTCCAAAACCAGTAACTTGAGGTGAAGTGCTTCTTCAATTTCGAAGCAATTTCCTCAAAAAAATTTGCATGAATCTGTACGCTCTCATTTTTCAAACACTATATTTCAATTTGATCGAATCTGTATTACTGTAAATATTGAGAAAATAAAAATCGATTGAATATATCTACGGAATCATTTTCTGGGTTTTACCCATTCACGAATTCAACCTTCGTCCAAAATCTGTTCTACAAATATAGTCTCTAAGTTGATTCTTTCGGGAGTTATCGTGTTTGCCTAGCAGCCTATCGTCTAAGAGTTATTAGGATTATTCATACATATTGAAAGAAATTGTAAGATTTGGAAGTAGTGGTTAGTATGATGAATGAAAAGAATCATACATACCCATATCTCCTGCGACGTCTTGCTCTTGGAGGACCATCCTCATTTCGTATGTCATATCCATATATCTGAACTAGTTCTGTTTTAGACTTAGGCGCCTGTTCCTGATCATTAAAGCGGTCATGTGACCATCGTTCTTTTTTCTCTTGCCATAATTTCTTTTTATTGCCTTCTTTCTCAACTTTCTCTTTATCTTCTTCCTCTTGTGTTTCTCTAAACGTAAAGAAGATTCATGTTAACGATATTGCTTCTGATATATGTATTATACATATTTTCATAACAAGATTTTAAAGCAATCACAATTCAGTGTCAATATGAACATGAATGGAAACTAGATCGGGAATAACAAGTTTTCATGCTTGTTTGCAAAGTGGCTTATGAACTCTTTCTGTTCCAGCTGTTCATGTGTGATATTTATTTTATCATATGTATGAGCTTAAGCTTAGCCCGAGTCTTTTTGACTGCGGATGCATCCAGCACACTGCGGATGCATCCAAGGAAGTTTCAGATAACAGAACAACGCAATGAAGAAAGACGATAATGGAATTTTGAGTAAAATGAATGAGAGAATGGAAGAAAATTCTCGGAAAATCAATGAGAAAATGGAAGAAAATTCTCGGGAAGTTAATGAGATAATGGACAATAGCACTCTCTCCCTCTTCTCGTGTACTTTTCTCTCTAGCAAGCCAATCGACAGCGTCGGCTGTATCGATCGGTGAATCGTACAATTCGCAACTACTGCTAAGCGATACGCCCTCTGGTGATAGAAATTCGAACACTTCCAAGCTAGTAGTTTTTCGACGTGCCTGTTATTCTAACGTAATTTGCTTACTTTTGGAGTTCATTTTCGAGCTTTTGTGTTGTTCTCCGAGTTGAAATTTTGGAATACCGAAAGTGTTTGTAATATTCATCAATCGATTCCTTTCTTTCCGATTAAAAATTTCGATCGTATTAATTCGAAATGGCATCCTCCCGAAATGACTATTGTTGTGTGCCTCAACTCAATGTTATTCATGGTCAAAGAAGAAAGGATCATCTAGTGCCTCTAGTTTTCATTTTTTCCAAAGCCAAATGAAATTAAAGTTAATTTGGAAACAGCATTGGGCAGGGAACTCAATGATAGAAGAAGGCCTAGCTTTAGAAATTGAAGATTGGAAAACAGGTCACGAAATACATGAAAGTATGTTCACTGCATTTCTCTGAAGATGTTTATTTTCATAAAGGTAAATTACCTACAATGTATTTATTTCGGAACAACTTCATGTCATGATGTTTTCAGGTGTAAATAAAAATGAGAGAATTTTGAAGGAAAATGCTGCAGAGAAACTACCGAGCACTTCTGCAGCTACCTACTAATTCACATACTACACAAAATCATATTCTAAAAGAGTGATCTGGTTGAAAATCTGACAAAAACTAGATATACTGTTAGAGTTGATAATAGCTGAAGTTACTCATATAAATACATCAATACTTTTCATTTCCTTATATAGGTAGGTTGAACCGGCTGTGACAGATCATATTGCTCGAAATCAGTGATCAGAATACCAATAATTCCAATCTTGTTATGATAGCAATATCTTTTTACTGGCAATATTGCTATTTGCAAACGGAATCGACCTGTATGTTTACTTTTTTCTGAGATTTCAATAATTGATTTTTCCCCATCTTCTAGTTCATCTGTACTTTTTGATTCTTGGAAATTTGTATTCAAGCAATCCAACTGTGTATTTTTGGCCAAGATAGACAGTGTATCCAAAGAGAATACTTTTTGTCTAACAGAGTATTCTCTACTTGGAATCGATTATCACCCCCCTTTGTGAGGGCCTGCTCCGTCAATGCCTTCAAGAACCAATATCACAGATGGATGCAGGGTCAATTGTCAACAGTCATATGATGAACTGCGGAGATCATGCTTTGTATATTTACCAACTATTTTCTTATTTTTTTTTACGCCAATTTCATATAATCCAATACTGTTTTTTCAAAGTGATGTGTGTTAACCTCAATTCATTTTCTGTGAGTTTATGTAATTTCTCAACTCTTATCAAACAAATAATAATAATAAATGTACCCTTAATTGAAAGAGAACCTGATTCCACATATACCGTTTTTAGATTCACCTGAACAAATTCAACAGGAACTATAAAAATGCAGTTCCAGCAATAAATGTATGGCTAAAAAAAATCAACATGAAATTTCACCCACCATTTTCTTGTGACAAATTTCAATTGTTCACATGAATAATTATTGACCCTCACATTTAAAATTCTTTCATCAGGTGACAGAAGCTTTGTGCAAAGGTGGATGATGTAGTCATCATGGAGAATGTTGAAGAAGATCCATAGATTTCTTCTCTAATGATAAAACATCCTACGAGCATACCATAATCAAATGCTCATTAAACTTCACATCGGCCAATTCATCACACTTATCATGTACAAATGTTGGAAAGTTTATAACCCAAATGACACCCAGCCCGATTTCAATTTTGCAATAGTGCAAAATCATGAAAATTTAGTTTTCCTGAACAAACCTGGTTTTTTTTGTAATTACCTACTGTCTACTTGAAATTTTTCTTGAAAATTTACTCTGCGGAGTTTGTGGAATTGTTTTTATTGATATGAACCTCACGAAATTTCACATGTTGTATGTGGGTATTCTACTACCAAGTTTCAACCTGATCGTGTCAGTATTTCTTCAATTGGTGCAAGGTTTGATGATTGTTAAATATAATTCGGAAGAAGCTGCAAGCTTACCGCAATTATTGGCTACTTCAAGTAATACTTACATATCATCTGCGGTTCGGTCATCATGCTCATAAAATGTACCACGCTTCGGTATGTATTGTGGGTTCTTCTTATCTTCATCATCATCAACCTTACCAGATTTTTGGGGAATACTTTCTTGCCCATCTCCTTCTTGGCGTTCTAGAATTATACTTCCTTCACTGTCTTCAACATCTGTTACGTTTTCACTTCTAGAATCATCATTTTTTTCTCTTAATTCACCCTCACTATAAGATCCAGCATCATCTTCTGAATCAACAATTGATTTTTTATCGTCACACCCAATGTTGATTATTTGGTCTGTATGCTCCTGCAACAACATGATGAATAAAAGTTGAGTAAAAGGTGCAGACTTCCACATTCAGATTTGCTCCACTTAGTTGAACTAATGACCTCCTTTAGTTTGGTGAATGCCATTTTTGAATGTCAAGACTTCAACCTTAAAGAAAAATAAACTCACATCTGAAGGAATTGGCGCTGATTCGGTTTCGACCGATTCCAGAGATACTGGATTTTCTTCCATAATTTGGGAACTAAGAATTGGGATACTTTAGATTTCCGACAAGGTTTTGTAATGTTATGGAAATTGAAGTACGTAATTAGTATCACCGTATATCTTAAACGTATTAGACAGAAAGAAAGATAGTTTTAGTTGTCGATCAACAATCTACCTTAATTCGACAGTACATTTATAGGTTATATGCTTTTTTTACAAGACCATAAGCATTAGTTGATCTTCTTATTCTGCACTAGTGGCATTCCCGATTGGATATGCTACAGAGTACAGACATTGTTCAAAGACAAAAGACAACCGCTGCCGATGTCTGTTATAGGTTTTTTGCACTAGAATTAATTGATGCCTTCACTAGAACTATTTTTTCCACTAATTGAATAAGTGCAAGTCTAATCCTGAAAACGAAAAGTTCTTACGACATTTCGACTTTTCTGGGTGAAAGAGGAAACATGAAACAATGATAAAACTATCAAATTGGTTATATATAGTGAATTATCAGAATTTCCAAAAATTTTTACGAACGTCCCGAAATACACACAAATGAGACATCGCTCCCAGATTCTTCGACATTTTGCAATCTCAGAAAATGTATTCAATCTCAAACCGAATACGTAATTGTATTTCTCTTATTTTCATTAACTGAATGCCTACTATCAGCATATTACAATGCTGTAATAATATACTAATATACACTGCTATCAGTGTACAAAATACTGAAGAGTATAAAATACAACAACTTTAGAACTGTAGTCTACTCTAATCTTCCGAACATGGTCAATTCTTTGTTGTGTTCACTAGTCATTTTCTTGGCAAACTAGGCTTTTCTTCAGCCATTTCATTGGCTATCACGAACTATCCCGCCATGGTAGTTTGCCTTCTATTCTATTCTAAGAGTGCAGCTGTATTTAGCGGCAAGTTCAGACTTCAGAGGGAGTTGGCGGAAGACAAACAAATTCGGAGTGCCGTCCACACTATATTCGCCGAATCACACAAACATTCGCTGTTTGCATTACAATTCCACTCGTCTGATCTGGACCCGGGTTAAGAGCAAATAATACCTCGAATAAAACGGTGTGTCTATTGGAGGCTAGAGTTCGTTTTTTTCAAAAAATTTTTGGGTGCAAATGGTTGAAAAAGGTGTAAGAATGCGCAATGTTGTCACTTTTTATATTAAAGAATTTTTTGGAAAATAAAAACTGAAATGCAGTGGAAAATGAAAAATAACTATCATTACGCATTCTCATTAAAGAATTAAAGTACCTACATCCCAAAAAAAATTTCAAAAAATAATCACTGAAGCCTGCAGAACGACTCCCCGTTTTCTCCTAAATTTCACGTATTTACAATATTTCTCGCCGTTATTGGCAACGTTAAATTAGGCAGACAGCGAGAAGGTGCCTAATCTTGGGATATTAACGAGGTTCAATGAAACTTGCATGTGGCTGTGTTGCCGAGCCGTGATTTACCAACACGTGATAGTGTTTTCTCTTAAGATTCAGACGAAGATGAAGTAGACGACGAACGTAGAGACCGTATAGATAGAGGATATCTTCGGTCGAGACAGGAGAAATTAGTAAGACCGACGACGACAAATGCAATCGAATTTAAATTCCGGTATGAAGAAAAATATTGGAAAACCAGGCCTGTTCCTGCAATTATTCATAAAATTTACTATTTTCACCAAGTTATAATTCTATACAGAATTTTTCGTCAGCTTTTTCTGGAAAATATTATTCATAATTTATATGATGACCACGTCCGACACTCAAGTCTTTTGGCAATTAGTCTAAAAATACCTTTTTCTACAAATAAATCAAAGGTCTATTGAAAGTGTCCATAGCCATGAAATTTTCCTGCAACTTTTTTTTTTATATAAAAACTTCGATGAAACGGCAACAGTCAAGGTTATAATTTTTGATAAGAGAGGCTGAAATATCAAAGAACTAAATCTCAAATGATGAAAAGTCTCCACTCGCTAGAAATCTCAATGTGACAACCTGTCTTTGTTGTGAACTTAAGCTTTCTCTTAAAATAATAACATCTTTTTTTATTAACGAAGCTACTGAGTTGAGTAGCTCTTCAAATTGGCTGTTCCTAGTCTCATGAGTTCCGTGAATCTGTTCGGTCTTAACAACGAAGGATTTGCATATTTGAAAGTTTTTCCTTGAGGAGCAAATATTTTTTCACCCATATTCCCCTCTCCTTCTGTTTGGTGGATTTCAAGGTACTGACCGCCAAACTCACCACAAATGCAACTTTTTGTCTTTTCTATAATTTCGGGGACATAACGATTGGATATTTGTAAATGTCCTGACGTTGACGTTAAGATGACAGAAGTCAGACTAGTATCTATATATTTATAGGTCAGTGCAATAAGCGATACCCTACCCGACATACCGAGCCCTAGAGATTGGATAGTGTAATAGGCCTTTAAGGGCCGTATTTATAGTTGCTCCTTGAGGCTTCCTTACTGAAGGCCGCCTAAAATTTGCTTCCCGATCAGTTCAAATTCAAGGCGGAGTTTAGTAAGGAAGCCTCAAGGAGCAACTATAAATACGGCCCTTAGTAACCGTTAATGTGCACCTTAGAAACCGTTTATGCATATCGAATTCCTGACATCCTGACACTTTGGTTCATTATCTGTCACTTGAGAACCGCTTGTAACCGCTCGTCGATAAAAGGACCATATATACGCAATTTTCGAGCCTTGTGAAAAGTATGATTGGGATAATAAATCGATAGTTTGTTGATTTCACTCCTCTCTAGGTGTGGGGGAATGAGTGAAAAATTGAGTTCCTTACTTCATTCATTTTTATGACGTCAATCGGTAGGGCAGTAGGACTTGAAAATCTGACACATTCCACTCTGTTTAATTGGGAATTCTAGAAGAGCACTAATCCGATCATAAAACAAACTTTCGTAACTAGTTGAAAAATGCTACAACTTGGAACACAATTTCGTGATGATCGTGTATTTTGAATTCGTTGCTAAAACCGTCATCTTTTCACGTTTTGACCCCGCCAGACTTCCTGATGAAAAGATTTGGCGATATTCTAATCATACACCCCCACGAAATTCTGCATGAACCTTCAACCTGTCATTTTCAGCAAGTGTACTATGTGTTTCAATTCGATTCAAGCTGCATTTTCAAAACTATTGAGAAAATAAAATTTTGAATTAGTATTTCTACGGAATAATTAGGTAGATTGTACATGCTTTGACAAAGGATTTTACCAAATCACGTTCGCACAATAACTTCCGAAAGAAACAACTTCAGAAACACAATATTTGTAGTGTAGGTTGTTGGATCTCAATCACGAAAGCCGGCGAATATGCGGGCAAAATATACCTAATAATTCCGCATATATATCCATTGAAAATTTTATCTAACCAATATTTCTGAAAAACCGATGAGATTTAATTGAAATCAAGTATTGGATTGAACAATGACAACTTCAAGTTTCATGCAAAATTTAGTGAGGATAATATAGTTGTATGAAGACAATCTTCTCCTTATACAATGATTAATATGATTGGAAGATCAAAGGATATAGGATAATATACATTTGGGAAAAAAATTTAAATTTTATTTTTATTTTTTTCCGGAATAATTCAAATAAATCATGATCAAGCTCCGTAACTAGTTGAAAAATACTGAAGCACTGTGAAAATGATCATCGTGATCGTGATGATCGTGTCATTCGTATTCGTTACCAAAGCCGACTTTATATCATTTTCACGTATATTAGGCCTCGCCAAAAACACATATTTACATTTTCTCTTCTTTTGTATGGTATTCATGAAATTTTCTGCTTGACACTTCAACCTATCATTCTTTAATCAATAGAGTTCAATTCAATCCAATCTGTATTTTTGGAAGTATTGGAAAAATTAAATTTTTTTGGGTACTATCTCTGCAGAATAATTGGGTAGTTTCACTATTGTATACAATTCACGAGCTCGATACTTGTAATTAAAGTAAAACCTACGCTACAAATATCGAGTTTCTGAGTTGTTTTTTCCGAAAGTTAGAATTTGGGTTCTGCAGAATTAATCTTCAAATCCATAATCGAACTGAATTTTGACATATACGCTGATGCGCAACCTTTCCAGAAAATTATAAGGTTCTCGGTATTTTTTTTCGGAAGCTGAGAATTAAGTGTTTATATACATGTCCAAAATCAGAAATTACAGACAGACGAAATTAGATTGTTGACGCTGCTCTTGTTCCTCTGAACAGGTACGCAAATTTAAGTATTTTAATACTCAATGGCCAAACGAAGAATTGATGATAAAAAGCGTTTGCAATTCACCGTGCCGCACTACCAGTTTTTGAAATTAAGTGAACATATTCTGCGCCATCTAACTATCAGTATACCAATATTGAACTACTACTATTGAAGGTTTCTTTCGAATGCTCGAAAATATTATAAAACGAATCATCTCTGTCCTCAGAGGGCGCTTCGCTTGTCAGTAGATCTACAGTAGACTCTTGTTGAAAACACTGTAAGTAGATCCATTGTATAGCATATCCATTGTAGATCCGAATCCGAATAAGTTATTCCGATTACCTACTACCCACAGAATACAAATATATATTCTACCCTAGAGAATACTACCATTGTTTAAACAATGATACTACAGAAGATTTGAACTACATTACAGAGATATCCAGATGTCAGTTAAATTCCCATTCTGTGGTTCAACTTGCAACTTTGTATTCTATGTTCAACAGTGAGTGAAATTTTGTTATTGTCTCTAGGATAAATTGGCGTTGAATGAACAAATGAACAAAACGAATAATGAAATGATGGCTGAAGTAAGTATTTTCGCTTAGAAATTAATCCGTATTGTGTATCTTTACAGAGTATACCATACTTTTCATATATCCTATTTTCACTCTCATTTAAAGTGAAATTACACTGTCACTATCCCCAATTTGCAAACAGCTGACTGAAATCAATAGTTTTAAGGAATTCCCTTCTTGTCATGCAGTAATCCTTTCCTTTGTGAGTGAACAATACCATTTTACGTCCAGGTGCGAACCCCTTGGATTTGTCGGATTGTATTGAAAATGGTTCATTACCTAATTTAGTATGTATTCTCAGTTCAATATATTTCATAATATTTGTCATTTTTTATGTAAATTGGCTAATTAATAGCTATTACCTAATACTTCGTTCTGGTGAATCTTTACGTTCGATGTTGTCTTATTTATCGTTAGTTTTTTGGCTTCTTGTTTTCTGCCGATCATTGATTATTATTAATGTAAATTTTTATTGGATTTTATCAAATAATAAAACTCAGTGTTTTGCAGTATAACTGAATTGTACATACAGGTGAATCTTAAACAATATTTCAATTGATAATAGATTAGATCATGACCACTCGGAAACACAATAATTATTACGCGCTTGTTTGGATAACATTTTCACCCTTCTCGAGATAATGGAAGGAGGGACGGGGTTTTGGTTTGGTCTCAGAGTCAGATGTCTCATCCGTCGTATTGGGTACATTAATTCAATTGTGGTTTGAAGGTATTCGAAAACAAATTTGAATTCGTATACTTTCATTTTTCTGGCCATTCCTAAGAAATGTATTTGTTGGTATCAATCATAAAATTATATTAAATTCGATACAGATTCCTTTTACGTGAAAAATGTTGAGGGTAAGCTAGAATATCCGTGCATTCTTATTCGATGGAAATATCATTCCTTCCAAAAATAATTAGGATACGCTTCATACAATTTTGTAGACTGGAAAAGGTGCGCTATTCATCTAGCGAATGATCAGATTCACGTTCTTATGAGTTTTTCAGGAAATCGGGTCAAAGTTATGGAATAAAAAATAGTTTGAATGGAACACTGCCACTTCATTTCCATTCCTTCAAAAATATCATCAATTTTTGGTTACTGTTTGATGCTCCCAGAAAACAGTTCACATCAGCAATACTCAGAAGAAAAGTTTTCGAACCATTTGCAATTTGTAGACATGGTATCCCAAAATCTTGGTAAGGGAGCGATGTCCCGGGAATTCTCAAAATACCAATTATCTCGAAGCGGTTAAATTTCGAAGCATAATATTTTCGTTATTCTGAATAGTCCATGTCGTGTTATATCCCAGAACAAATATTATTTGATGCTTACTAGACACCTTGTATAAGAAAAAATTAAAATAATCGATTTTTCACATTTGATTTTAAATAATTGATTACAAATAGTTGTTTTTGAACAAGAGGAATATGCAAACAGACTGATTTCGGAATATTCCTTTTGCAAAAATTGCTTTAAAATTATTATTCACTTGAAAAAATTTACCCGGTGAAGATTACAATTTCAACTTGCTTGTTCTGAGGAAAAGCGCGTAATCGTTCTGCCTCAATGCCTATAATTTTCGAATTTCTAGCTGAAAATGGTCTTTGAGCCAGTATTATCAAAGACCTAATATACCATGATACACATGAATTTTCATTGGCGAATGAACCTGATTTAGAGCTACTCTAGACAAGTCCAAAAAACCTAAACAAGTTTGGAAAAGACTTCCGCATAATGCGAAACTAGACGTTAATCTATATGAACTGAGATTTCAATCCGCCAAAGGAAAAATCGAAACCTCAGCGAGATGCCATATCGAATAAACGAATCTATGATCTATGAATGGGGTTCAGTCCACGATAAGCAATCGAAGAAAATGCTTGCCTTGCCAGTAGCTCTCAAACGTGCGGAGCGTTACCATATCGGTTTAATATAAAGTAGATTACTCAGAATCGAAATGTTTAGTGTAAAAGAGAAAATTCAAATCATAACATTGTATTTTGTAGGTCGATCAATTCAACAGACAATAATTTTTGCGCGCATGCTCTAGGAGAACAGCGTGCTATCGTTTTGTCCAAATGTCTGTAATTTTCGAATTTTGAGCCGAAAATGCTCTCCAACGTCTAGGTTGGACTCACTGATGACGAATCCGGTGTCAAAATCGATTCTGTCCGGCTGGCCGGCCGTGGACACGATAACTGTCGAACGGAGCCAGCTAACGACTTGAAACTTTCAGATTAGGTCGCGCATTGGTATGCGTAGTTATAGCCATTTGAAATTTCAAGATAATTATCCTGATATTTCAGGAACTACTGGAGCGAATGGATTGAAACTTGGCCGCATAACGACGCAAAACTTTAAGCAGAATTTTGTTGGGATCGTATGGTCACTTAATTTCAAAAAAAAAATTTCTTTTCAAACAATTTTTTCTTCGGAAACTATTAATCGTATTCGGAAACAATTTTGCTCACATCTTAAGTTTCATATTCCACAGCAGTGTACCAAATTTTGGAGATATTCGGCAAAAATTTCGTGGTTTTCCTTTCGATATCGTTGTTTTCTCGGTATAACTCAAGCAATACTGAATCAATTATAATGAAACTTTTCAGCCAGTTTGAAGATGCTGAAGGAAAACTTAGTGCAAAATTTCGTGACAATCGTGTCATTAGAACAATTTGAAAACCATATTTCAATTTTTTTTCAAATACATATTCAATATTCTTATCATATTATCCCCATTAAATTGTGTATGAATCTTCGAACTATCTTTTATCGATAGAGTATTGGATTTCAATTCGATCTATTTTTTGGAAATATTGGGAAAATTTAAAATTTTGAAAGGGTATATCTGTGGAATCATTGGGTGGATTTTACGCATTCACGAATTCGGCCTTCGTCATTAAGGTCCAAACCTACTCCACAAATATAGAGTTTCTAAGCTGTTTTTTTCGGAAGTTATTGTGTTTACGGTAGGCCGTTAAGTTAGGGAATTGATTAAATCGATCAGTCACAGGTATTTTGGACTGATCTAGGGCAGCTCAACCTCAAGTAACCTTATGTTCTTTTACCAATGGAACACCCTGTGTAAGGTATATTTTGATCGATAACCAGTAGTTAACTTATGGAATGTCGTTGAGAAATGAGAGTTAACTGATTTATATGGTATTATTTTTCACCTATTTTCGTCTTGCCGTGATATTTTTTGCCGGATTCGTTGTCAAGTTCGATTCTGTCCGGTGGTGCTCTGACACTCGAAGGAGAAAACCTAGAGTTTTCAAGGTGGGTGAAGTGATCTTATCGAATCTCTGAATTAGTTGAATAATTCGGATGCATCACTGCAAAATGAGGATCGTCAAATTGAAAATAAAAAAAAAACAAAAATTTTCTCAGTTCTCGTTCAGAATTTTTTTTTTGGATAATATATATAGTTTTCTATGGAATGTGGTACAAACCTTGTCGACAATATTCAACATAGTGTCAAATTTCAGCTCGATCTGATGAATATCTAAACATGATAGAAAACAAATTAAGAAGTGATAATGAGGATCGCCCTTGTTTATATTTTAGTCGATAGCTATCTCAGTTAATATTGGTCTTACAAAAACATTCAAATTGCCAAATATGAAATGTATTTTTTATGGGCATTCAGAATAAAGTACATATAAGGGAATCCAAAAAGGCATCGTAAACGTAAAAATTGTATGTTAATTGAAATATAGGGTGTCCCATTAAAAAAAGTTTACATCAAATTCTTAGGTCTACACAACAAAACAGTGTGTAACTACTCTCTAATCCACTTATACTTTCTGCGTCTAACGCATGTTTCGGAAACCAAGTTTCCTTTGTCAAAGACATATCGTTACTAACTACATTACAAGGGTGCATGCTGCACGAGTGAGAGGGTGGTATAAAGGACCAATGGGAAAGGGTTGTTAAGGTCATTAGCATACTGCTGGGCTATCAAGGGTGAGTCAGGTAAATATTTCGAATAATGGGTTCCTAATTGGGGTGAGATCATTGTTTAGCAATCTGTCTTTTCTCTTGAACATATGTTTTTTTGATAGCTTAACGGATTTTTCTGAAATTAAATGACCGGTTGTTAAAACGTGATTCGCGACCGCCGATTTGTCGGCATGGTTGTTACGGATATTGCTCATGTGTTCCTTGAATTTCGTGTTGATATTCCTCGCTCTTTGTCCGATGTAAGATTTATCGCAGTCTGGACATTCTACTTCGTATATGACCGATTTTAATTCATCCAGAAATTTATCGAACGTATTTTCCAAAAGTTGTCTGATTTTCGTGGCGGTTGTGAAAGCTAACTTGATTTTACTTTTTTGAAAATGTTCAGCAGTTTCTTGTAGGTTTCAGGGTGATACGTAAATGCCCTGAAACCGTTATCTTTTCCCGATTCTTTCATTAATGTTATGTCTTTAAAAATTGTTTATCTTTACAAAAACAGCGAGGAATATCAACACGAGATTCAAGGAACACACGAGCCATATCCGTAACAACCATCCTGACAAATCGGCGGTCGCGAATCACGTTTTAACAACCGTTCATTTAATTTCAGAAAAATCCGTAAAGCTATCAAAAAGCTCGTGCAAAATTTACTTTAATACTCTTGAAGGTATACATACATATGTTCGAGAGAAAAGACAGATTGCTAAACAATGATCTCACCCCAATTAGGAACCCATTATTCCAAATATTTACCTGACTCACCCTTGATAGCCAAGCAGTATCCTAATGACCTTAACAACCTCCTCTCACTCGTGCAAAGTGATCTGTATTTTTGGAAATATTGGAAAAATAAAATTTTGAATGGGTATATCTACGGAATCATTGGGCGGATTTTACCCATTCACGAATTCGACCTTCGTAATTAAGCCCCAAACCTACTCTACAAATATCGAGTTTCTAAGTCGTTTCTTCCGGAAGTTATTGTGTTTACGGTCAGCCTAACGGCCGACTGCGTGAACACAATAACTTCCGAAAGAAACAACTTAGAAACTAGATATTTGTAGAGAAGGTTTGGACCTAAATTATGAAGGCCGAATTCGTGAATGGATAAAATCCACCCAATGATTCCGTAGATATACCCAATCAAAATTTTATTTTTCCAATATTTCCAAAAATACAGATCAGATCGAATTGAAATCCAGTACTTCATCGAAAATAACAGTTCGAAGTTTCATACAGAATTTAATGAGGATGATATGATGAGAAAATCATAGAAATTTTTTTTTTCAAATTGTTCTAATAGCACGATTATCACGAAATTTTGCATAAAGTTGTCTTTCAGCATCTTAAAACTAGCTGTGAAGTTTAATCAGGACTGAATCAGTATTTCTCGAGCAATACCGAAAAAATCAACGATATCGAGAAGAAAACCTCGAAATTTGACATATTTTTTCCCGATATCTCCAAAACTTATGATCGTATCGAACTGAAATTTGGTACACTGCTGTGAAATTAGAAGGTCAAAGTGTGAATATAATTTTTTTTGGATATGATGAATGGTTTCCGAAAAAAAAATTTTTTTGGAAAAAAATTTCGAAAAAAATTTTTTTAAAAAATTACTGACGATATGATCCTGACGAAATTTGGCTCAAAGTTGCGCGTCGTTGCACTCCACCTAACTGCCAAGTTTGAATCCAATCGCTCAGGTTGTTTCTGAAATAAAAAATAAATAACTTCGAAACTTCAAATTCCTATAACTCCGAAACAATTCGATCGATTTGGCCCATTAACGAACTTAACCGCGGCATTCTGATGCGCAACCTATCCTGAAAGTTTCAACTTGCTAGCTTGCTTCTGTCGACAGTTATCGTGTCTACGGCCGGTTGGCCGGCCGGACAGAATCGATTTTGACACCGGATTCGTCATCAGTGAGTCCAACCTAGTCGATTGAGACCATTTTCGGCTCAAATTTAGAAAATTACAGACATTTGGACAAAACGATAGCACGCTGTTCCCCTGGAACATGCGCGCAAAAACTAGCGACTTGAAAGTGCCCGATTGGGTTTTGAGTCCGAATATCTCAGTTAGGTTCGTCAATGGGTTAAATCGGTCGAATAGTTTCATAGTAACGCCCATTTGAATTTTTGAGGTTAATTCCTTGATATCTCATGAAGTACTGACCCGATCAGATCGAAACTTTGTGAACAGTGTGGATCCAGCTGTTTTAAAAATTTTAAAAATGTTCATTCGAAAATTTTTTCAACATTTTTTTTTCTGAAAATATTGATTAGATTTTATCGAAATTTGGCATGAATCTCAGATTCAAAATTCAATCCGATCCGATATTTTCATTCGGAGATATCAGGAAAAAATATGTCAAATTCATTTTTTGAAATTTTAACGTTGTTTCAGCAATATCTCGAGAAGTACACAGTACACAGTCAGATTGAAACTTCGTTATCAGGGGAAGAAAACCAACGCGTAACTAGGTGCGAAACTTCGTGTTGATCTTATAATTAGAATTTGAACAAGCGCGTAAAAGTTCCTGACCACACGTTATGTCTGGGTTCGAATTTTTTTAAACAATAACACATAATATTGATCTTCGAATTTATATAATATATAGGGTAGACTGGGTACGGTTGAAACATTTTAGCATTTATCATAGCATCGGGATTTGTTAAGCGAGCGATATCGGAAACATACTAAATAAAAGACCTTATAACTGTCTACTATAGGGCAATATTATTTAAGATCACTGTATAGTAATTTCTGAGCAAAATCGAATTTAAAAAAAAACAGTTATTTGTTTTAACCGACCCCATGCCAGGGTCGGTTGAAACAGTGTCTGGGGTCAATTGAAACACATGCAAATAATACAAAATATAATCAATTATCATCTTTTATTAATCTTCTAATAACATGTTTCGAATGGTAATGGCACAGTTGACTATCACAAATATTTTTATTAAGTAATATTCTAGTCTTTGACTATATTTATAATCTAACATTATTTTTAATCAGCCTTCAGTTTTATATCAAGTACAACTTAAACTAATTAATGAGTTATGCCGGTCTCATCAACATTATATTTATGTTGTGGTTCAAATTTATAGCGGTCCATAACATTAGCCAAATTGTCGTAGAAAGCATCTAAGTTGTTCCTATCAAAACTAGTTGCCCTAGAAAGACTTGTAACCTGTGCTACACGCACCGACAGTTCCGAATTTATTTTCATGAATATGCGTAACCATTCTTCGCCAGCCATTTCGTTGTCATCCCAAGTCGGAGGTCGTGATAAGTCATACTTGATGGTTAATTCTTATGCCAATTTCATGACATCCTTTTTAGTTAGGCCAAAATATATATCAGCACATCTAATTAAATATTTAGATAACTCACGCTCTTGTTGCTGGGTAAATTACACGATTATGGGCCTTATATCCCATTTCTTGATTGTCACCGTTACCAGTCGAATCTCGTTTACGTATATATCTGAACAGGGAACAGTGGTTCAGTCCATTTTTTTCTGCCGCTGTTCTCAACGAAGATCCCGCTTTCACATCTTCATAGGCTCGTTGGTATGTTGACCTTTTGTAGTATTTCTTTGGCGTACCCTCGGCATCTAAAAAACAAGAAAGTTTAATAAGTAAACTGTTTCAACCGTACCCACAAATAATGTTTCAACTGTCCCCACCCCCCCTCTTGGTATAAAACGGTTCACAGAAAGAATGACAGTAAATTTAAATAAAAACTTATCATACTACGATATTGTACAACCTTCAATTTAACTGTAACAAAACTCTCAATACTATAACTATAAATGAAATCTTAATAATTGCAAAAATGTAGATATCGAAATACTTACTTTTCCGTTGAAAAACACAATGGGACCTACTACAGACAAGCACAGTGCTCGAAGAGCGACGCAATACTAAAATTCATGTTTCGACCTGTCACCCGCTTCGTACTCCCCTAGTACCCCTCACCTCATCGCGCACTATTCACAAGATATTCACTTTGTTTCAACCGTCCACCGTTTCAACCGTACCCAGTCTACCCTAATTTTTATATGTGATATATAATTTTTATATGTGATGAGTTTCTTGATTATAGACCTGGAATTTTGTCAAGATTTTCTTTCGCTAATTCAAATCTGTTATGTCACGTAGTTGGTAGTTCGTATTGCCGAAGAAACTTCTTTCCGATAAAATACAAAAACACAATCAGGTTGCAATTAAACAGGAAGTCATCTAATCTATTGAAAATTCACTTATGATCTAATGAATATACATACACAGAAGACATAAGAGGGGAAATGTGAAGAATTTAATTCGTTTGTATTCCAAATATTTGTCACCGTGTAATCCTCAATCAGCACATGGATGTATACTCCATTCACTTTTATAATGTAGCCCGGTTGGCCATGACATCGTGACAGATTTCACCGTGTATATTTTGAAAATGTTAGGTTATAGTCATTTTCCTGTCAGATAACTATGCAACGTTGTCCTCTCTACATAGAGGTCGTAGTAATTACTTATGTTTCAAATGTCAATCTACATTGATAAAGTAATGAATTTGAGAAAATTTTATTTGAATTCGATAATTCCAAAGACCTGGCGAATGTTGAAAAACTTTTGTCTCTGTTAATACTGGAAATATTTTACGTATATAAATATGGTTGGAAGATTCAGTTATGCTTTTTTCTCGTACGGAAATCAAGAATCGAGTTTTTCAAAATAAAGTCTGTAATCAGTGTCATTTTGGGTGCTCCAATAGAAGGATATTCTTTGTCGTCTCTTTACTTAAAATCTTCCTTATTGTGTTGATGTGCAGCTAAAAAATAAATATCTATTCATATAAAATATAATTCCTTGGTTTTCACTCACATACGTCGAAAATGTTGGATAGCTTGTGTTGAATTATTGATTCCGAATTATCAGGGTTACTATCAGAAAAAGCCGATTTCAATTCTACATAGCACTTCCTGATACTTTGCCTCTGCTTTTCAAAACTACCTTTGGCATTTTTATTAGTTTGCAAGCGTTATTATGCTGAGATTTAGAAATCTAGAATCGATTGATATTGATAATAGTAGAAATTGAAATTTGGCAACGTCTTTTGACATTGCCGATATTTCATGAGTGCCAACCTGCGTCAGTTTTAAGGGAAAAAACTTGATAAACCTAAATCATGGCCAACCGGGCTACATTATAAAAGTGAATGGAGTATAGGATTAAGACCAACGGTCACTTATCGACAACAGCCCAGCCCACGCCACGCCGGAATTTTATTCTTTCTACATAATTGAATGGGACTGCGCGCTTGACCGCTGGGGAACAAAGTAAATTAGCAGGGAAATAAATTTCTGTATTGCCGTGTTCCGGGCTGTTGCCGATAAGTAAGGTTTGGCGTTTTACTCTTCATAAAGATATACTATTCGCATTTTTCATCATGATCTGATGTCGATTCTGAAAAAATGTTTCAAACGAAAATATTTACCAAAATGATAAACTTATATTGCAATTATCTATTATCTAATCTCTAATCAGTTCAATCAACCTCAGAGTACGAGTGATTCTATTTTATAATCATAAATTCAGTGATTAAATTCTATTGAAAATAAAAACACCTTGTTAAGAGGTATACACATTTTTCCGAAGAAAATGATAAAAAAAATGTTATAGATTTAAGATAAATCGATAAGACATTTCGATTTATGTCGAAACGCACCCGCCCCCTCAAAGACTTGCTCCACAGACTTTCTGTGGTTGCTCGCTCTGAATGGTCATTGACCCCGTAAGATTTTGTCTAAATCGACTTTACAGTGCTACACTCTTTCGAGTAAACTCTGTAAATTAAAAATTCTGGAAAAGTAGTGACATGAAGTCAGAGAATGGAAAGATTTGGTGACCTATTATCCTCACGAAAACCTGTATGAACCTTCAAGCTTTTATTTTTGTGCGTATGTTCTAGGGCAACAGCGTGCTATTCTTTACAAAATTTTTCTTCAGAAACTATTTATCGTATTCGGAAACAATTTTGCTTATATCTCAAGCTTCATATTCCTCAGCAGTGTACCAAATTTCAATTCGATACGGCCTTTCATTTTGTAGATATTGGAAAAATATATTTAAAATTTCATGGTTTTCTTCTAGATATCGTTATTCTTTTCGGTATAACTCCAGAAATACTGATTCAATCGTGATGAAACAAGTAGTTTGAACAGCTTTTTTCAAATATTTCGCCTTCAAATATTCGATTTTCTGTGATCTTATCATATTATCCTCATTAAATTCTATAGGAACTTTCGAACTGTCATTTTTCGATAAAGTACTGGATTTCAATTCGATCTTATCTGTATTTTTGGGAATAATGGGAAAATAAAATTTTGAATGGGTATATCCGCGGAATAATTGGGTAGATTTTACCCATTCACGCAGTCGTAATTAAGGCCCAAACCTTCTCTACAAATATCTAGTTTCTAAGTGGTTTCTTTCCGGAGTTTTTGTGTTTACGGTCAGCCTAAGGGCCGGAAGAAACGACTCAGAAGCTCGATAATTGTAAAATAGGTTTGGGGCTTAATTACGGAGGTCGAATTTTTGAATGGGTAAAATCTGTCCTATGGTTCCGTAGATATACCCATTCAAAATTTTACTTTCCCAAAATTTTCAAAAATACAGATGAGATCACTCATCAAGTTTCATCATGATTGAATCAGTAAATCTGATTTTTGAATTCGGGATGATAGTGGCCTAAATTAGCAATTTTTTCCATACCTCCTTGCATTCGTTAGGATGCATATTGTTTTTTTCTTAGATCCGACTTTGTTGTATTCTGGTACTTTTCCAACAATTTGAATATTCCTTAAGGTAAACGTATTCAAGAATTCATGTGATCCATAACCCCTTTCTGTTCGTAATGACGCCGTATCGTATGATACACACGCCATTGGTCGGATTTCGATGATACCATATCTTGTTTGTTGTTCTATAACACGTGTTGGAAGTGGACTTCCCGTATTGACTATGGTTATATCAACAAGCACTGTTGTCACGTTTCTGGCGTTTACTGTTTGCTCTTTTATTCAAATGAATTGTGGAACACTCGTTCAAGTTCATATGCATTGAACTCTCCCATTTTTGAAACTTTCTGGTAGTTTTTACGACGGTCTTAAAAATTGTTCAGTGAGACACGTGCTTTGCGTAATGTATATATGTATCACGAGAACTTCATTTTTTCAAATCAATATCTCAGAATCTTCTTGTCAAATTTTTGCTGGAATATACAATGAATATTCGTCGAAAAATCCACAAATACTCCACCTTGATCTGAAGAAACATTGTCTAAGGTTCATAAGGTGCTTTCAAGATGGCGCTAGTGAAATTTTGTTCACCAGAACGACATCCAAAAGGTAACAAGTATCTAGAGCCAACCCTATCGGTGGTATTTGACGAGGATAGTCTTATTGATGGTTGGTAATGATGGTGAAACTAGTATACGAATTCATTGGACGAAGTTTCTTTATTGTAGCTTCTTTTTTATGGTGAAATTAGCTCAGATCCAACTAACTGCCAAG
The DNA here is from genome assembly GCA_958510865.1 of Myrrha octodecimguttata. Taxonomy (NCBI): domain Eukaryota; kingdom Metazoa; phylum Arthropoda; class Insecta; order Coleoptera; family Coccinellidae; genus Myrrha; species Myrrha octodecimguttata. Next base: position 73,958,862 of record OY294059.1, on the reverse strand, counting down.
TTTCGATCCAATCGTTCCAGTAGTTCTCGAATTATCACGGAAATAACCTCGAAATTTCAAAAGGCTCTTACTCCGAAAGCGTTTGGCGGATTTCGAACTCAACCGTCGCATATTGAAATGCAACCTGCCCTGAAAGTTTCAGGTCGATAGGACCCGTACGACCGTAATCGTGCATGCAGACGGTCAATCGGCCGGCTGGCTGGGCAGAAGCGTTTTTGACAGCGGATTCGTCATCAGTGAGCCCAACCTAGTCGTTTGAGATCATTTTCGGCCCAAAATTCGAAAATTACAGACATTTGGACAAAACGATAGTTCGCTGTTTCCCAGAACATGCGTGCAAAGAGAATTTTTTTATCAGGAAGTGAAAAATATGAACATTCGTGCTGAAACTGCTGATTACACACGTCAATGATTTTTTTTTAGAATTTCAATTTCTCTGAATTACCAAGTCTAAAACAAATATGGATTCTACAGGACTCGTCCTCTGATGTTTTCGATTAATAATTTCTTCATTGTTCGACAGTAAATGGGAGAATGGACGTCAAACATTATTTACATTATCGACATCAAGGTTCTTGAGATACCAGTGATTGTATTGAAACATTGGCAACAACGGAAATATCTAAAAAGGAAAGTTGCTCGGTGGAATTTCATTGGTGAGTTACTGGAGGTGTGTTAACTACGCGTCTAGTGGCCTATTTAAACAAACAAGTGACGTCAGATAGCCTCTAAGCTGTGATCGCGTCAAGGTCAGAAAACAAAATTCTACTTCAAAACAACAATGAACTGTTATCATATAGAAGGTTCCGGCCACTCTTGCTTCAAGCGTAAATATTTTCGAACGAGCAAATTTGTTCCACGTGTACATGCGTGACCTTATATCTGCGAATTTTAAAGAAGTAAATAAGCTCCTAAGTGGGGTCTACGCATACTAACTTTTCGAAATATTTTTTGAAAGAAAACATTGGGAATATTGGACACTATTTTATTTTACTGTTTCATTAGTAACAACGCCGACGTTTCGAAACTGTTCGTTTTTTTTTCAAGGCTAGTTACGGTAAACAATATTGTACACTTATTAAAAACATTTAGACATTTAAGGAATCGAATCGAACAAACAGGCACGCGATATATTTTGTTGAAATAGATGTAAATATTCTGTTGAAATTGATGTAGTTGAATAAACGCATAGAACGAATTATCTATGCTCTGAAAAGATTGACGTTAAACATAAATATTTTTCTTTGTGGAGGAACGAGGATCGTGAATACATTACATAATTTCCAACAAAATTTGTATGAAAGCACTGCCCTATGAGGTCAGCAGCTTTTACGCAAATTGACCCCTCCAAACGCAATTTTACTTATCAATGGAAATATTTACCGATGTTTTTTTATGTCGCTACTACGAAATTCTGCTTGCACCTTCGAGTTTTCATTTTCCATTAAAATGCTAGCTTACAATTCAATCCAATCCGTATTTTTGTAAATACTAGGAAAATTATAATCTGAATGGTTATATCTACGAATATTGAGCAGATTTTTACAACCTGAGTATTCGTGAACATGATAAATACCGAAAGAATCAGAGTCTTGACGCTAATGGTGAAGCAGGTTTGGATTTAACAACGAAGGCCAAATTCGCGAATTTGTTACTTTCACTTAAAAATTTCGCATATTCAATTCAAAATTTTATTTTGCCAATATTTCTAAAAATATAGATTGGATTGAATTGGAATCCAGTACTTGATTGGAAAACTATAGTTTGATGTTTCATGCAGAGTTTCGTGAGGATTATATGATTAGAAGATCACAAATCATAAAATATTTGACCACAAAACTTTGAAATTTCTCTAAAATTCTACATACAGTCATGGGGTCCTATGGATAACAGTCAATCGATTACATTTCTAATATGAATCTTCTGAAAAATAAAAGCAAACCTAAAAATTCAGAATTTCCAATACAATCTAAAATAAATGTTCAATGTTCAATATGCCCTCCATTCTCTTCGAGACAGTACTTTTATTTCTGAAAAGAATAAAATTCTAAATGTTATCGCGTACATTGTTTTTTACAAATATATCCGAAAATATGAATTCTACGTCATTAGTGTTGTTTCCACACCTATAATATTTTTCAACGTAGATTCCAATATGATCACAAAAAATGAGGTTCTAATTTGAAAAAACCGTGTTTTCAAGTTTTCTAAATTGCCAACTTTGTCAACGCTTCTGGGACCTCCTGTATCATGGTTCAATTCTGACTATTGCGTCAGAAACATTATTCTTACTCCTCGCGGAAGCCTAAAAACTACATCTTTCTAATGAAAAACCTGGAAGATATCCATGTTTCAGCTGAGTGGCATTTCCAATATTTTTATTGGAATTTCACATTAAAAAAAAATTTCTGACAGAAATTCAAAAATTTCATAAGGAATCTATTTTCAATATACATTTGGGGCTTTCCATTTGAAAAACGAAAGTTAGTGTCACTTCCGGTGAAATCGAAATACCCACGAATCTCAAAAAGTTTACATTCAGTCATCTCTTTAGTAAAAGCTTAAGTCCGAAATTGCAAACGTGAATTTCGATTCTCTCCCAGAAATATTTTAACGAACGGTATTCGTGGTACACCCGGTATATCTAATCGACTTGAAATTATGTACTTCGTTTGTAAATGAACGACTCGGAGGTTCAGTGACATATTGCGGATATTTCCTAAAATACCAGAAAATGTTCAAAAAAAGCACTGACGTGAGGTTAGGATCTTTTACGCTCTTGTTCAAATTTGCTAAAAAAACGATCCAATATTCACCTATTTACCCTGCAAAACGCAGCTTTACTTCCTGATGGAGATAATTGGCAATCTTTTTTTCATATGGCCTCCACAAAATTCTGCAAGAACCTCAATAATATTGGAAGAATGAAATTTTGAATGGGAACCTTCACCTACGGGATTATTGGGTGGATTTTACCCGTTCACGAATTCGATCTTCGAATTCAAACCGAAAACCTACTCTACAAATATGGGTTTCCTAGTCGTTTATTCTGGAAGTTATTGTGTTTAAGTAGACACAACAACTTGTTATAGAAGTTGTCTTACGTCAGGCCTAACCGCCGATTGTGAACAAAATAACTTTCTGAAGAATCTGCGTAGAGACTTGATAATGGGGGTTTCTCCTTCAAACGAAAATGCAGTAATTTTCATGAAAAACCTATAGGACATCACATTTCAAACATATAATTTCAATATTATATTTTTAAAAAAATGTTTGATCACCTGAAACTGAAAAATAAAAATGGGGATTTGCATTTAAAGGGATTTGTCTTGAGTGCACGATATGGCAACGTCGAATTCAGCTTTCTCGGAAAGAAAAGGACGTCAAATGTCTTACTTTGCTTAGGAAAACAAAGATAGCTATACTTCGATCTGGTAAGAGTAGAAGACAACGACCAAGGAATAGAAAAAGAAGAGCACAGACTGTCATTACTGACAAATCGCAAACGGAAATTGTTTGGTTATATTGACAAAGAACACGTGTGTACCACAGAATAGGATTAAATATTTCATTATTCTATAGCAGAAAAGGCTATTCTACTAAATACCGTTGTCACTTCGTGCATGCCTGGCAAATCCCAAACTCCAATTTTGAAATCTGATTTCGAATACTTTCTGGAGGTAATTTAAGGAAATGATGAATCAAATAAAAAAATTAAATTTCTAGGTGTATACTTAGATAGCTCTCTGAGATGGAGCGATCATTGTGATTTTGTTTACAAGAGATTAGCCAGCTCTTTTTATGCGATTAGTAGAATTAAGTACACACTGCCTAGACAGTCAGTTATGAATATTTATTATAGTTTAGTTTACAGTTTTCTAAATTACAATGTAATTTTGTGGGGTAATTCTATTGATTCTAATAGGGTGTTCATCATGCAAAAAAGAATTGTTCGACTAATTTTCAATTTGAAACCTAAGGATACCTGTGAAAATGTATTCAAGAAAAATGAAATACTTACTTTGCCTTCTCTGTATATACTTAGGACCCTATTGTACTTGAGGGAAAATGAATATTTGATGGTGAAGCTTTCCAGTTTTTACAACTACTCTACAAGGAATATCACAACACTTAGCATTGTGTTAGCATTAGTGCAGTTCGATCCTTTATCTATGAATTAAAACAGATTTCATCGTCCTACTCTCATCGAGTAGGTAATAATGATTTTTTGAAAAAAGGTCCAAAATTTTGGTACTTCAAGGACCTCTCACGTCCAGGACGATTTTTTTAAAAAATATCTGACCTTATATTCTTGTTCTACGCCCTCGAATTAGTAAGTGTGCCAAATTTCACGGCGATAGGAGTCGGAAAATTATTTTTCGAAAATTGAGATTTTCTTAAAATTTTACCAAAAATCGAAAGTTCTCCGATCGACCTGAAATTTGAAACATATACTAATTCGAGGGCGTAGATAAAGAAAATCCAATCAGAATGTTAGTGGAGAGTCAGGTTCGTTTTTTATGGCCAGAAGAAAATCGAAAAAATTGGACCTTTTTTAAAAAAATCATAATTTTTCAACTAGAGGACCTTCGTCTATAAAATAATTGGGTACGTACTCACAAAGGACCCAGATATAACCAAAAAAATTCGATATTGTCCAGCCTTACGCGTTTGATCTGTACGACGGCCCAAAGTTGACCCAAATTTCGAAAATTTCTCACCAAATCCGGAATATTTTCCAAACCGAATCAGTTACGCAAAATCTAATTACAGATTCGTAATCTACGTGTTCGAATCCATAATATATGATGTGCATATTGTCATAGCTTCAAAAATAAAATTTCGCACGGAATCGCTAAATCTTACCCCCCACCCCTCTGCGCTTTGATGTTTATTCGCGGTTATTTATGAAAAATTTTCTAAGTCCCTAATAAAATTTTTTTCTCGAAAATCGTCGACCTTGTTATCGTTTCCTATTAATTCGAGGTCGTAGATCACGAATATGTCATTAGAAATCGTCCAGTGACAACCGGTTAGAAATTATGGCGGAAATAGTGAAAAAATTTCGAAATTTTGGTCAACTTTGAGACGTCGTGCCGACCAAAATAATGAAGCTGGGTGATGTCGAATTTTTTTACGTGCAGTTCGATCCTTTATCTATGAATTAAAACAGATTTCATCGTCCTACTCTCATCGAGTCGGTAATAATGATTTTTTGAAAAAAGATCCAAAATTTTGGAACTTCAAGGACCTCTCACGTCCAGGACGATTTTTTTAAAAAATATCTGACCTTATATTCTTGTTCTACGCCCTCGAATTAGTAAGTGTGCCAAATTTCACGGCGATAGGAGTCGGAAAATTATTTTTCGAAAATTGAGATTTTCTTAAGGGTAACCCCTTAAAATTTTACCAAAAATCGAAAGTTCTCCGATCGACCTGAAATTTGAAACATATACTAATTCGAGGGCGTAGATTAAGAAAATCCAATCAGAATGTTAGTGGAGAGTCTGGTTCGTTTTTTATGGCCCGAGGAAAATCGAAAAAATTGGACCTTTTTTAAAAAAATCATAATTTTTCAACCAGAAGACTTACGTCTATAAAATAAGTGGCTACGTACTCACAAAGGATCCAGATATAACCAAAAAAATTCGATATTGTCCAGCCTCACGCGTTTGATCTGTACAACGGCCCAAAGTTGACCCAAATTTCGAAATTTTGGTCAACTTTGAGACGTCGTGCCGACAAAAAAAACAAACCTAAAGTAAACATCATTTTTCTATGCTATGGATATTTACCATAGAAAATCGTTCTGATGACAGTAAATCGAACGCATTTTCATCAACCAGATTCCGTAAATAACCTTTTTCACGCGCTTGTTCCAGGAACCATCCGAATATTTCATATTTACGGAGCGGAAAATCGGCAACCGAAACAACAGAGTTGATTTTCGGAACGTATCCTATGAAAATTGACACTGTTTGCATGAAATCAGGAATCCCAATTTAAATTTCAGCCAATCGGGGACGATCTTAACAAAAACCTATATTTGGAAGGAATTATCTGGTTTGAAGAGCCGAGGCATGTTTTACGGGTATTTATAAATAATGCGAACCTTATCATGTCGAATTTGTCTTGAAATTCCCGTTGCCCAGTGAAAGTAAACTTGCTAAGTAAATTGTGGGTTGGCAACTTGGGCCGAAGTCGTCTATTCTGAGAATTATATTACGGAAAGATTCAAAAATATACTTCACAATGAGTTTTATTGCAGTGAAAAGGTGTTGGGTGTGATATATCCTGGATGGGGGATTTGTACGATGGGTTTCTTGATATTAGGGAGTTATCGAAAGCCAAATAGATGCGTGCCTTGAATAAAGCTTCTTTTATTTTGACATTTACGTATGCGTTCTCACAAAACATGGCCTTAATAATATACAGGTATCCCTTAATTTAACTCGAATAAAAGACAGGCTCACATAAATAAAAGATCCCATATTTGACAGTTCTTCTGTCATTCGTTCCAATTCTGTGATGACCGGAGGTAAGAGCTGATTCTTCCTTTATAAGCTTCAAGTACTGTTTAATGTTGTGTTATTTGATTTGATATTTGTGATTGTATAAACATTGTTTCACTATGGCACGAATTAAAAAATTCTAGAGAAGCACTGTAGTGAGGTCAGTTTAAATTCATTCATCTTCTCAGGTATTTAGAATAACATATATAATAAAATTTCATATATTTTTTCACATCTCCGAAAATAAATATCGGATCAAATTGAAATTTGGAACACTGTTGTCGAATATTTATTTCAAGGTCTGTGCCAAATTTCATGGTAATTTGAAGAATAGTCTCCACGGAAAAGTTCATTTTCAACAAGAATTAATTTTCAGCCGATGCTCGAGTTCATTGATACAATGTCCAGTTCGTGATTGTTTAATGTTCGAGTGATTGTATCAATCCCCCAAGAGCATTAAATTCATCACCAGCATTTGATAACCGTTAACATTGTATCGATGACCAACGACATTAATACCATGTCATGAGTACATCGATCCATCAACAGCAGTCCTTATATCAATGGTCCCAGAGCATTGAATTCAGGCTTATCGGTCATTGTATCAATGTACTTTGGACATCAACTAACCACTTAGGTACATTAATGTGATGTCAAAAAACATCAATCTAAGGCGTCCTGTAGTGGTTGTGTTTGGGATTTAAACCAAAAACTACTATTTTTTTTAAAAGAACAATATTGAGCGGAATAATGCCTCAATACACATTTATAAATATATTTGCAGACAACGAAATTTTGTAGAATTAGCTTATTTCATACAAAAGTATGAAATATTTTTATATTGTCAGTCGAATGTAACATTTTTTAGGGATTGTGTTTTGTTGATTCTATTGATATCAGCAAGTTTTCTTATCTACACTTATATTTCTGTTTGCGAGTTTATAGTGTCATATACATACCCTCACTCCTTTTCGTATCGAATTCTGATGGTAAAAATGCATACCTGCATCATAATAATCAAGTAAGAAGAGATCAGTATTTTTTACACTGTCTTGAGGCCAATTTCCTTGAATTGATGTAATTCATCATCAGTACAATGTAATAAATACATTATAATAATGGCCTAGCGTTCATTGTAACGATCAAAATAGTGATTGGTCAATCACTGAAGATCATTGTTCCGATCAATTTTTGACATTGTCCCAATGTAAAATACATCATAGTAATGCCCATACGGTTAATCACCTGCGGTGATTGATATCAGGCTCAGTATTATTTTCTGTGAAGCATTATTGACAAATGTTGACTTCAAGGTTTGTGCCTAATTTTATTGTAATCTGATGAATAGTTGATCCTCTCCAACCAGTAACAAAGCTTCAATAAACATATTCTATAATATTGTTGAATGTTATTCACAAATCTGATACCCTTCTACGGAGAAACATCTGTTTATTTCTATATGACGAGAACCTCATAAGAAATGTCATCTTTAAGTTGAGGGGGAACAAGTCCCCAAAGATTACAAACAATTGAAATTGGTTATGAATAAACATATTATTATTATTATCTGTTATCTGTGCAAGTCCCTTCGATAGTCGAAGCAACGAGTTTCTCGAGTTCTCTATTATTCAAAATATTACCGAACGCAACACAAGGTCCAGCTCTTCTCTAGATTTTTCATTAACTAACATTGCGGCTGTCGGACCGATGATCTAGGTCAGACTTATTTGGCATGAATTTTTTCTTTATATATGCAGACGTTTTGAACGTTTTATTATTTCATCACAGTCGTTAATCTCGAAAGCGGTTCTGCAAGTTGAATGGCCTACAATCGCGGGAGAACTGAAGTTATTCGATTGCGAGAACTGCAAATTATTATTATAATCATTTACGGGTGTTCAACCTTTGATTCGCGTAATCCAAACAATGGAACGAAAGCACAATATGAGTAAGACTTCGACGTACTGAATTTCATTGTAGTTGTGGACAAGCTTACTTGCTTCTCTCGGAGTTTATTGGTTGTTCATTGCAAGCAACTGGAAACTTTCAAACAGGGTATTTTTCAACAGCATGGAAAAATATTCGACACGATATGATTCGTTTTTATCAGAGACATTTTTGGGTGCAAATGGTTGAAAAAATAGTAAGAATGCGGAATGTTGCCACTTTCCGGGTAAATAAAAACTGAAATGGGGTGGAAATGGAAGAATAACTTACGTTGCGCATTCTCACAAAAAAATAGTACATCCTAAAAAAAAATTCGAAAAACAATTACCGAAGCCTGCAGAACGAAACCCTGTTTTCCCATATTAACGTTGTGATTTCACGCATTCTAATATTTCTCGCTGCTATTGGCATCCCCACATGTAGATAAGTTTGGGGGTGAACCTGATTCCTATGACACCCGATAATTGGTATATCTACAATTTAATTTGAGAATCAGGAGCCAGCACATTATAAACGAAATGAATCTACCTACCAATCGATTGGACTGTAACTCAGTGAGTAGTGGTGAGGTTCAGATATTAAATTTTGAAGAAAGAATCGCCACTTGTATCGCCGTGTTTTGAAAAAAATCTTACGCACAGTTCAAAAATGTTTTACTTGATCATAGAAATTGACGATGGATTTGGAGAAGACCGGTACGAACTAAAGGACATTTCATTCTCGATTGACATTTGGTTTCAAGCGCTTATGTTCATTTACTCTGAACGTTCTGATTAAGAATTTCTCTTCAATTTATATATCAAGATGTTGAATTTTATCGAAAAGATAGTCGGAACCGCGAATAGGACTCGCGCAATTGTTCTAGAAAATTCATAAAATCAATAGCCAACAACTCACGGGTTATGATGATTGCAATGTATGCCCTTAGATTCATTGGAATTTGGGTTATTACTGCAAATGCAAATTTGAACATAATTATTATGGGTTTAATTCATCATTTTTCCAAATTACCTTCAGAAAGTATTCAAAATTAGATTTCAAAATTGGGGTTTGGGATTAGCCAGGCAAGCACGAAGTGACAACAGTGTTTAGTCGAATAGCTTTTTCTGCTATAGAATAATGAAATATCCATTCCTATTCTGTGGTTCACATGTTTTATTTGTCAATATAACCAAACAATTTTTTTTTCGCTATGGACTAACCTATTAGGTCATTGGGTCCAGTCTCTAAGTAATTAATCTTGCGATGTACATATATCATTCATACTATTCACACTGTACGTTAGACAATTTTTATTCAATTAAACACCACAAACATACCATATACCCAACTTTCACAACATCCATGACCTCGCCGGGATTCGAACCCGGTACCTTCAGCGTCCTAGAACATGTTTCCATCCTCTAGGCTACCGAGGTAGCCACCAAACAATTTCTGTTTGCGATTTGTCAGTAATATGACAGTATGACAGTCTGTGCTTTTATTTTTCTATTCCTTGGTGGTTGTCTTCTACTCTAACCAGATCGAAGTATAGCTATATCTGTTTTCCTAAGCAGAGTAACACATTTGACGTCCTTTTCTTTCCGAGAAAGCTGAATTCGACGTTTCCATATCGTGCACTCAAGACAAATCCCTTTAAATGCAAATCCCCATTTTTATTTTTCAGTTTTAGGTGATCAAACATTTTTTAAAAATATAATATTGACATTATATGTTTGGAATGTGATGTTCTGAAGATTTTTCATGAAAATTACTGCATTTTCGTTTAAAAGGAAAACCCCCATTATATGATAAAGATTTCAGGAAAACTTTCAGATTTACAGAAGAATTCTGTTTATGAAAAAAAACATCCAAATCTCGATTTTTTTCCCTTTTGGAACGTTGAAAGTAAAAACTTTCAATATCAGACAACAAAAATAAAATAATTTCATTTTGGAGCGATCTTTTCCATTGCAACCACAAGCAATATTAATTGAACTTTGATTGTTGCCTAATGCAACTTCAGCGTTTGGCGTTGACGAACGTTCCTATTGTAGGGCTGCAGGCTGCAGCATGATTGCCGTTGTTATAAACTAGTGAAGGTCATCTAATATAACTCCAGCGTATAAAAAACCTAGTAGAAGTCATCGGCTTCAGAGCTTTTCTATAGTCGCAAAATTGCACTGGATAAAATCGGCATCGATCGCTTTTGTTTTAGATAATCTGAAGAATTCATTTCTGATATCCACACATGCTCTCGTGTTATTATTGTGAACATCTGCATTTAGTAGTCGAGTGTTTCTTTCATGAATATAATTCAGACATTCATAAATGAACTTGGAACGGTCAGAATTCCAAATTTTTTGAAAGAATTTCTGCAATCCGCTTGATAGTCTAAGTTATCCAGAATTCGGATAACTTTCCTCTGTAGTGAAAAATTTTTTCCTGCATGTGTGGTGTGACCCCACACTAAAATGCCATAATTCATTAAAGTGTGGCACAGTGCATGGTAGGCTGTCAGCAATGTTTCAATCGAGACTTTCAGTGTAAGAGTACGGATAAATAAAATGTTTTTGCTCAGTTTTCTAGAGAGCTTCTCACAGTGAACATCCCAAGTGGGCTCAGGATCTGAATGTAATCCTAGAAATTTTACATTTCCTTTCGAGTTCTCAACTATAGATCTCAATGAACCCAATTATATATTAGTTTTTTCTTGATTCTGCATCAATTGATTCGAATTGAACCAATTTATTGCATTCGACCGCATCTCACGCGAGTCCCCTAACAACTGATCGAGCACCGGTCCACTCAGAAGGGGCGAAGCCTCATCTGCAAATGAAACACATTTTACTTTGGTTGGTAGACATGATGGGAAGTCATTTATATAAATTAAAATCATGATTGGTCCGAGGACCGAACCTTGAGGTACTCCTAATGTGATAGTGTACATATCTGAATCCTTTCCACCCACTGAGACTTTTTGACGCCTATCGGAATCATTTGACTCGAGCTTTTGATGAAATGATTGACCGTCTAGGGGATACTTTAGTGGCCCCAACCAGCGAGCCGCCAGTGCTTCGCTAGTGTTTATGTTTACATTTTAATTTATCCGCTGATATGTGATTGTTGTTGCAGATGCCGGAGAATGCTGCGCAGGTGCCCGCCAACAATTCCTCCGAATAAAATCGAATGAACGCTCCCGTTCGAATTATTTCTGTTCCGATCATCGTTAAAGCGGCACGGGTTAACGAACAAGTGCTTTCTATTGTTTTGAAACTCGAACCTTGTAACCTCAACGTTAATCGTTTCGTACAGCGCGGATAACCTGACAAATCGCGGCCGTGTCCTTTGGACTATGCGCCAGGTTGTGCTGTATTTGTGGGATTAGTGCATTTTTCTGGATAGGAAAAGAAGATCATTCAAGATGAATTACATGGAACGGATGATCTCGAACGTGCGGGATTTTTATAAGGATATTAATCAGGCCACCCTCACTGGTGCTATCGATGTTGTGGTGGTGGAACAACCCGATGGAAGTTACAATTGTTCGCCCTTCCATGTGAGATTCGGCAAATTAGGGGTGCTGAGGAGCAAGGAGAAAGTGGTGAGTTATTGTTTTAATGTTTAATAAAATCGTATTGTATTTATCGAAAATCCTTGGTTTCGAACTTTATCATTATCTGTTGTGCGGTGCGTAATCTTTACTGGACTTGAATGAAGAGGACTAGTTTCATCCTCTGTATGTCATGGACATGAAAAACTGTTCATATTATGCATACAGAGACCCTCAATGACATTATTTATAGATGTATGAATATTTTGTTCATGAATTATCAACATCCACTCAAACTTATTCCATTTTCCGTTTCTTGTACCACTAATCAAAAAAGAACTGCCTTATTCCAAACTAAAACCTATGGGGATTTCGTACAAAGTTTTTTTTTTATTAGCGTTGATTGCATTCTAAAACTCTTTGTTGATAAGTTCCCGAAAAGAAAAAAACCGTAACGTTTCTCATTCTGAAGTACTCAGGTATGCAGATTTGAGTACTTATCGAAACCTTCACATATCAGAGATTATTGTATTACTGTTTGTCTCAATTGTCGATTCTTAGGATGACCAGTCATTCGCTTGTAACTAAGTGCAATATGTAGAAAATGCGAAAACACATAAATATGGGGTGTCCCAGATGTCGACGTTAAGCCGAAGCCGGGTGATAGGCCAAGTCAAAACATTAATTAAAAAAAATATAAAAGGAAATTCAAGTAATATAATAGACACTATAATCGAGAAAATCTACACATTTTTACAGTCTTCTCACCCCTTTTGCCTTTTGCATTTCTATTTATATATTTTCTTATTAGAATTTTGAATATATTCAGAAAAAATTCTTTCCGTATTTTGAGCTCTATATTTCACAGCAGTGAACCAAATTTCAACCTGATACGAATAATATTGGGAAAAATATGTGAAATTTCGTGGCTACTTTGAAGATGCTGAAGGACAACTTTTTGCAAAATCTCGTATTGATCGTGTTTTTAGAAAGATTCGAAAAAAAAATTTTAGATCTTTTTTTCAAATATTCAATATTATCCTATTTAAATTCTGAATGAACCTTCGAACTGTCATTTTTCGATAAAGTTCAATTCGATCTAATCTGTATTCTTGGAAATATTGGGAAAATAAAATTTTGAATGGGTATATCTGCGGAATCATTGGGTGGATTTTAGCCATTCTCGAATTCCTGCCTTCGTAATCAAGGTCCAAACCTACTCTACAAATATCTACATTGTAAGTTGTTTCTCTCGGAAATTATTGTGTTTACGGTCGGCCGTTAGGCGAATGCTCGGGCGAATGTGATCAATATAATTTAAATACCACATACTTGCGCTAGTAGTGTGGATAAGTTTCATTGCTTCTGATGATTCAAAAGGCTTGTCATAAGTTAATATCGTAACGGAATGTATTTAGTATCCTCATAGAAGGAGAAACATTTCGAACGTCTATTATTTTTGTCCTGACGTCCGATCGTAAACTTAGCTCGAAACTTAGTAACTGCCGAAACAAACGACTCAGAAACTCGATATTTGTAAAGTAGGTTGACCTTGATACGAAGGCCGATTTCTTGAATGGTTGAAATCCATCCAATGATTCCGCAGAGATACCCATTTAAAGTTTTATTTTCTCTATATTTCCATAAATACAGAGAATAGACGACTTCGGCCCAAGTTGCCAACCCACAATTTTCTTCACAAATTTACTATCGCAAAAAGAATATTCTGTAACCATGACAGACACAGAATGCCAACTTCCTGCTCCAACTGTTCAAGGACGAACACAACGTCCTGCTAAATAGTTCCAATTCAACATAAATTTGGATAAATATAATGTTAAATGATTAAATGGAATTGATGAATTATTTATGATTACGCTAAAAAAATTCTTATTTCAGTTTTTATAGTTCTGTAAATTAGAATCAACTTTGTGTTATGTTACTTTTATCTATAAGGGTCCAAAATTTCGTTTTTAATAAAAATATTCACTATCACTTATTCATTCAACCTCCTATGTCTTGAATTTAACCCAACCTTCTTAATAGATTCAATGCACGTTAAAGAAGCACGTCTTGTTTTTTGTCTACCTTGTCTCGTTTTTACCCAAAACGCAGGCTATAAACGAGACAAGCAATTTTAATTTTTGTCACAGATTTTCCAACAATTTGCAAAAGTTACCAACTGCTTCAATTTGTACATGTATGATTATATATAAAACAACAAATTTTTGAACCGTTTGAACTACTCCTTTTATTAAAAAAATGGAAAGATTTGAAAAGTGTCTCGTTTTTACACCACTTGACCTATACATAGCACTTCCTGATACTTCGTCTCTGCTTCTTCAAAACTACCTTCGGCATTTTCAGTTTCCAAACGGGACGATTCTGTTGAGATTGAGAGTAGAAATTTGCATTGGCATTTGGCAACGTCTCTGATAATTATTTTGACATTGCCGATATTTCACGAGTGTCAACCTGCGACAGTTTCAAGTAAAAAAAACTTGATAGACCTAAATCATGGCCAACCGCGATAGTTTGTGAATGTGTGTATATGTGTAAAAGAGTTTTGAATAATCGAGTTCTTGGTAACTTTTCGATTCACCATGTGCTTTGAATAAACAAAGGGCTAGAATTCTAGAGAGTATCGATTTCTGCTCTCTGTTTTTTCGGTTGATTCACAATGTGAACATAGCTTTCCTATGGGATAATGTGATCATCAATCAATTTTTCATATCCCCAATCACATTCCGTCGAACCTTAGATTCCCTAATCATGTTCATTGAATAATTAATTTATCTTATGTCCCATTTGTCATAACTGTACACGTTGACACTACTGTGACACATGTTAATCCTTGTAAAATGATCAACGTCTGTTTGACTACGCTGCTTTACCGACGAATGAATCCAACCGAAAGGGCCGAAAGGGGCTTGTGAGCCAAAGCTTATTCGCTCAATTCGTCTATTTTTCCGCGAGCAGATCTCGAGGCAGTTCTGCTCCTCTGTCTGTACCACAGATCAACCAGATAAACCACTCGCGTCATTTACTTAGGAAATCTATGTCAACGCAGATATGACCCTGAATCGAGCTAATCAGAATTTTAGCAGGCGTTTGGGGTGCTTTGGGGTGCCATTCAGATTGCAGAATAGGATTACGTCACTCTCGCCGCTTTCCGACTCGCTTGAAGAGGTTATAAACATGTAAACAAACTGAAATGAATTTTTTGTCCTATTTATTTGATGAATAATTTCGTATCAGTTCCATTTTAGAATATAATCCAAACAGTTTTTACAACCAAATAAATTGTTTGGTCATCTTTGAGGTTCTATTTTATTATGACAGTCCTCATTATATGTTTCAATTGTGCAACAAGAATTGGAATCGAACTTAGGTGGACTCATTCATAATGTTCATTTTATATAATATAAAGGAATCGCAACTGAAGTAAAAGCATTACAACCTCCATTATTCAATTTAAAGATGGGATGTCTAATAAAATTGTATATGATTGCACACTAGAATTGGAATCGAACAAAGTTGGTCTATTCATAGTTTGATTTTATATTGAAATGAATCTCATTTGATGTGAAACTACAAAGATTCTCTGATTAAGGTAAACGGGTTTTCCATAACATTTTTCCAAAATTTTCATTTACTCCAACCGAGTTCTTCTACAGGAGTTTTAGATGTGACAAAACACTCGCTTTGGTATTGGAAATTTTGCTTTTCAAATGATTTCATCGAAAAATCTTAGTCTGATTTTGATTTTGTGATTCCCGAATCCCGACAAATCCGTTTTTACATTTCGATTTCAGATATTCCAAAATCAAGTATTCAATTTGACAGCTGTTTCGAGGAAGAAGAAAGTGTGGTTATGTCTGTTATATTTCTCAAGGTCGTAGAGACGCGATTCCCGCAAACGATGAAGTGATTTGTCTTGTTGGTCTGTGGTCTCTACCGTGGTCTGTACGCAGCTTTACACACGTTCATTCCACGTCCAGATGTACGAAATAGAGTACGAATGTAATTGATGATTGCGCAAACAGTTTGCACGTTTCTGCGAGTCTCCAACCAACTCCAGACGGATCAGATCTATGACACAAAACCGTGAATTATCTATATCAGATAGAACGCTATCAAAAACATTTCAGTTCCCCTTGATTTTGCCGCGAATTAAGGGGCCTTTTGTGCGAGGGAGATTTGGGTATTTAGGGAATCGGAGATTCACCCTATTGTTCGATAGATTCACCCTATTGGCTGACGACAATCACGTGATAGTCGTCGGCCAATAGGGAAGAATCTCCGATTACCCAATTACCCGAATCTCCCTAGCACAAAAGGTAGCTTTAGAGAATTTGCTGTTTGGATTACACACATTTGGTTTGGACGCGACTTCACGTGTCGTTACTTTCAACTGAGAATGACGTGTGAATCACGCGAAAAATATTGACTGCTCCGTAATTAGAATAAAACATGACAAACTCATCTTGTTACGTGTAGATGTTGAACGATGCTAAATCTTAATTTTGACGAGACCTAAATGCTGGCAGATTTTTCCGGTTGGGAAATTTTCCGTTCCCGATTTTTCATCGTTAATAATAACTCAGACAATCATCCTTGAACCTCGCGACGGACATGAGTCGATAATAATAATTGTTTTATCTGGCCGATGTTCAAGAGAGGAACCCGCATTTTCCGTCCAATGTCTCTATTCAGAATATTTGCTTTTAAATTACATTTGTAAATTGATGAAAAATGTGATGATTATGTATGTGATTGATAACTGTAGGCATTTGATTTCTTATTGTGAATATTGTGTCATGAGCTTTGATACTCTCAACAGCAATCTACAGCAGGCATTCTTCCGGATAAGACGATTTTGCGATGTTCTTATCATATGTTACTCACGAAATTTCACAGAAACTATGACGCAGTCATTTTTCTTTGGAAATATTTTCGGGAGAATAAATTTTCTAATCTGCAGAATCATATGGCCGATTTTACTAGAAAAGATAACTTAGAGACGTGATATTTGTTGAGCCAGTTCAGAGCTACATTACTAATACTGATACACAAATGAGAAAAATCCACCCATTTTTTTGCCGGATATTTCCAGAAATACTGATCCAATAGGTAAGGCTTGAAGTTAATAATTAGTTGTAGAATGTTGAGTTGAAGAACTCGGAAAAGCTTTCGTGTTCGTATTTTCTCCCAAATATACTTCACAAAAATCCATTAGTTTTTTTTGGACGTTTGCAGAGCAGCTTTGGAGCTCAATAACGAGGGTTCTCATACAGTGCGCGTCAAAATTATGGAACTAATTCATTTTCTCAGAAGAAAAATAATTGGCAACAAAATCCTGAAACAGGACAATTTTGTTTCACTTTTACCAGATTTATATGCATTTTTGAAGGACTTTGTTGCACCCTGTGCCATCCCCGTCAACCCTCTAAATTTTTTGAATACGAAAGTAGGTCATGAGGTACTTTTTTGGCAAGGTCTTGGTATCTTCTTCACGGGCGTGCAGAAATTCTCAAGAAAAAATTTTTTTTTGGAAAATTTATTAGTTCAAAGAGGTTTTCAGTATGTGCACTTTATCATGGCTCATTTACTTTGAGACGATGGTACCTGATGAAATTTGTCACCGAATGAAAGTCGACCATTACAGTTTTGTTCATGCACAACTTTCAACCCTCTCACGTGAAAATAGTTTTCCCCCATCAAAGGGTTCGTAGGGATTGAAAGTTGTGAATGAACAAAACTGTAATGGTCGACTTTCATTCGGTGACAAATTTCATCATGTACCATCGTCTCAAAGTTAATGAGCCATGACAAAGTGCACATACTGAAAACCTCTTTGAACTAACTAATTTTTCAAAAAAAAAAAATTTTTTTCTTGAAAATTGCTGCACGCCTGTGAGGAAGATACGAAGACCTTGCCAAAAAAGTACCACATGACCTACTTTCCCTATTGAAAAAATTTAGAGGGTTGATGGGGATGGCACAGGGTGCAACAAAAATCCTTCAAAAATGCATAAAAATTTGGTAAAAGTGAACCTAAAATTGACCTGTTACAGGATTTTGTTGCCAAAATTTTTCTTCTGAGAAAATGAATTTGTTCCATAATTTTGACGCGCACTGTATATTTTCTAAATTCCTTCGAAAATACAGATCGGACCGAATAAAATTCTATTGCTTGGTTGAAAAATAATAGCATAAAGATTTAGGCCAAATTTTAGCGCAACTTGACAGACCCAACTCGATATTTGTAGAAACAGGTTTGGACCTCTATAACGAAGGTCGAATTCTAGAATGGGTGAAATATACCGAATTATTACGAATATATCTTTTCCAAACTTTATTTTCCCAAGATTTTAAAATTGCAGATCAAATGCATTTGGAATCTGATGCTTTGGTTGGAAAGGTTCATGCAGAATTTCATCTCTTATCAACGTTATCATTATTCATGTATATTATATGATGCTATCGAAAATAAATAAGTGTACCCTTTATATTTAATGAAATATAATAACATTATATTCATTTTCTGTGAACATTGGCGGTTGTTTTGGATGTTGAGATTTTCTGTTTTGTTCCCCCACGAACAAGTCTTATACTTTTGTGGGTTTAAAATTTGTTTATTGGAGTATGCTTTATATGATTGTAATTCAGAAAGTGTTTTTATTTTGCTTCAATAAACATTATTATTGCAGGAGACCTTAGGGCGCAATTAAACGGTATCTATTATTCGTTCTAATCACCTAGTTTTCCAAATTTCTTTATTCATAAGACATAATACATAACGATTTCAGATTGTCGGCCATAACGTGACTTACTTATTTCAAGTTCTAAACAACAACTCGAACACAGAGTATTTTTTCACAGACCACAACAGTCTCTTGACATATCGCTCTTCTCTGAACCACAGATCTATAACAGACTAATGGCCTCAGTGTTTATAAATCATTATTACCGACTCGATGAGAGTAGGACGATGAAATCTGTTTTAATTCATAGATAAAGGATCGAACTGCACGTAAAAAAATTCGACATCACCCAGCTTCATTATTTTGGTCGGCACGACGTCTCAAAGTTGACCAAAATTTCGAAATTTTTTCACTATTTCCGCCATAATTTCTAAACGGTTGTCACTGGACGATTTCTAATGACATATTCGTGATCTACGACCTCGATTTAATAGGAAACGATAACAAGGTCGACGATTTTCGAAGAAAAAAATTTATTTGGGACTTAAAAAATTTTTCATAAAGAACCGCGAATAAACATCAAAGCGCAGAGGGGTGGGGGGTAAGATTTAGCGATTCCGTGCGAAATTTTATTTTTGAAGCTATGACAATATGCACATCATATATTATGGATTCGAACACGTAGATTACGAATCTGTAATTAGATTTTGCGTAACTGATTCGGTTTGGAAAATATTTCGGATTTGGTGAGAAATTTTCGAAATTTGGGTCAACTTTGGGCCGTCGTACAGATCAAACGCGTAAGGCTGGACAATATCGAATTTTTTTGGTTATATCTGGGTCCTTTGTGAGTACGTAGCCAATTATTTTATAGACGAAGGTCCTCTAGTTGGAAAATTATGATTTTTTTAAAAAAGGTCCAATTTTTTCGATTTTCTTCTGGCCATAAAAAACGAACCAGACTTTCCACTAACATTCTGATTGGATTTTCTTTATCTACGGCCTCGAATTAGTATATGTTTCAAATTTCAGGTCGATCGGAGAACTTTCGATTTTTGGTAAAATTTTAAGGGGTTACCCTTAAGAAAATATCGATTTTCGAAAAATAATTTTCCGACTCCTATCGCCGTGAAATTTGGCACACTTACTAATTCGAGGGCGTAGAACAAGAATATAAGGTCAGATATTTTTAAAAAAAATCGTCCTGGACGTGAGAGGTCCTTGAAGTTCCAAAATTTTGGACCTTTTTTCAAAAAATCATTATTACCGACTCGATGAGAGTAGGACGATGAAATCTGTTTTAATTCATAGATAAAGGATCGAACTGCACGTAAAAAAATTCGACATCACCCAGCTTCATTATTTTGGTCGGCACGACGTCTCAAAGTTGACCAAAATTTCGAAATTTTTTCACTATTTCCGCCATAATTTCTAAACGGTTGTCACTGGACGATTTCTAATGACATATTCGTGATCTACGACCTCGATTTAATAGGAAACGATAACAAGGTCGACGATTTTCGAAGAAAAAAATTTATTTGGGACTTAGAAAATTTTTCATAAAGAACCGCGAATAAACATCAAAGCGCAGAGGGGTGGGGGGTAAGATTTAGCGATTCCGTGCGAAATTTTATTTTTGAAGCTATGACAATATGCACATCATATATTATGGATTCGAACACGTAGATTACGAATCTGTAATTAGATTTTGCGTAACTGATTCGGTTTGGAAAATATTCCGGATTTGGTGAGAAATTTTCGAAATTTGGGTCAACTTTGGGCCGTCGTACAGATCAAACGCGTGAAGCTGGACAATATCGAATTTTTTTGGTTATATCTGGATCCTTTGTGAGTACGTAGCCACTTATTTTATAGACGTAAGTCTTCTGGTTGAAAAATTATGATTTTTTTAAAAAAGGTCCAATTTTTTCGATTTTTCTCGGGCCATAAAAAACGAACCAGACTCTCCACTAACATTCTGATTGGATTTTCCTAATCTACGCCCTCGAATTAGTATATGTTTCAAATTTCAGGTCGATCGGAGAACTTTCGATTTTTGGTAAAATTTTAAGGGGTTACCCTTAAGAAAATCTCAATTTTCGAAAAATAATTTTCCGACTCCTATCGCCGTGAAATTTGGCACACTTACTTATTCGAGGGCGTAGAACAAGAATATAAGGTCAGATATTTTTTAACAAATCGTCCTGGACGTGAGAGGTCCTTGAAGTTCCAAAATTTTGGACCTTTTTTCAAAAAATCATTATTACCGACTCGATGAGAGTAGGACAATAAACCTGTTTTAATTCATAGATAAAGGATCGAACTGCACGTAAAAAAATTCGACATCACCCAGCTTTATTATTTTGGTCGGCACGACGTCTCAAAGTTGACCAAAATTTCGAAATTTTTTCACTATTTCCGCCATAATTTCTAAACGGTTGTCACTGGACGATTTCTAATGACATATTCGTGATCTACGACCTCGATTTAATAGGAAACGATAACAAGGTCGACGATTTTCGAAGAAAAAAATTTATTTGGGACTAAAATTTTTCATAAAGAACCGCGAATAAACATCAAAGCGCAGAGGGGTGGGGGGTAAGATTTAGCGATTCCGTGCGAAATTTTATTTTTGAAGCTATGACAATATGCACATCATATATTATGGATTCGAACACGTAGATTACGAATCTATAATTAGATTTTGCGTAACTGATTCGGTTTGGAAAATATTTCGGATTTGGTGAGAAATTTTCGAAATTTGGGTCAACTTTGGGCCGTCGTACAGATCAAACGCGTAAGGCTGGACAATATCGAATTTTTTTGGTCATATCTGGGTCCTTTGTGAGTACGTAGCCAATTATTTTATAGACGAAGGTCCTCTAGTTGGAAAATTATGATTTTTTTAAAAAAGGTCCAATTTTTTCGATTTTCTTCTGGCCATAAAAAACGAACCAGACTTTCCACTAACATTCTGATTGGATTTTCTTTATCTACGGCCTCGAATTAGTATATGTTTCAAATTTCAGGTCGATCGGAGAACTTTCGATTTTTGGTAAAATTTTAAGGGGTTACCCTTAAGAAAATATCGATTTTCGAAAAATAATTTTCCGACTCCTATCGCCGTGAAATTTGGGACACTTACTAATTCGAGGGCGTAGAACAAGAATATAAGGTCAGATATTTTTTTAAAAAATCGTCCTGGACGTGAGAGGTCCTTGAAGTTCCAAAATTTTGGACCTTTTTTCAAAAAATCATTATTACCGACTCGATGAGAGTAGGACAATGAAATCTGTTTTAGTTCATAGATAAAGGATCGAACTGCACGTGAAAAAATTCGACATCACCCAGCTTCATTATTTTGGGCGGCACGACGTCTCAAAGTTGACCAAAATTTCGAAATTTGGGTCAACTTTGGGTCGTCGTACAGATCAAACGCGTGAAGCTGGACAATTTGAACTTCGTAATTAAGCCCCAAACCTACTCTACAATAAATGGTGGTGAACAACAACTTCTGGAAGAATCAACTTATAAACTCCAATATATGTAAAGCTGTACTGAAAATTGTCTTGTCCAAATTGAATATTGTCCTTCGATATACGTTAAGAATGATACAATGTTGAATATATTTGAAATTCTTCGAGCATCAACACAGTATTTATCTGTGCCGTGATCAAAGTCAACAGTGAGTTACACATTACCAATAGGAACTTGAACTTGACCTCAGAAGTATTCAATGTGTTCAGCTGATGTAAATTCCAGGAGAAGTTGGTGTCATCGTTGAAATACTCGACGTGATGGATTTTCCAACCGTCTGATAATCTTCTGAATCCATGCCAAAGAAGAAATGTCTATTGATTTAGAAAATTATTTTGAACGGGGCTAAATAATATTTTTTAATCTCTGGTATAGATCCAGCTTCGTGATGTTAAATTCCCATTCAAGTTTGATTCCCAAATACTACCCGGTTTGTTTTTTATTTTTTTTTTTTTTTGATGTCTTACAATATAATATCGTTTACACAAGTCAAAATAAATTAACAATAATATGTAGACTATATAGTGTATAAATAAAATTTTGCAGTGTAACATCATATAAAGAGAACAAAGTATACAAAACATAGATATAGGCTATTCAACGCGAAATGTCCCCGAATTACAGTTAACTCAAAATAAAATTCGAGTCATCAACTATCAAAGAGTTGAACGCGTCAATTGAATAAAATGTCTCGTTTCTTAAAAATGAAGTTAGTTTTATTTTGAACTGTCTTTTTGACAGACACCAGGAAGTTTATTATACAGGGTTGCAGCGCTGTAAAGTGGACCCTGCTGCGATCTACTTACGATCTACTTATTTTTTGTCCTTACTACATAAAATTATACCGGGTGTTCACGTTCGGTCTAACGCTCGACCTTAAACACAATAACTTCCGAAAGAAACAACTCAGGAACTCGATACTTGTATAGTAGGTTTGGACTTAAATTACGAAGGATGAATTCCTGAATGGGTAAAATCCACCCAATGATTCCGCAGATATACCCACTCAAAAATTCATTTTCCAAATATTTACAAAAATACAGATTAGATCTAATTGAAATTCAGTAACAATTTACAATTTCCCCTAATTTTATTTTCTTATGTTCACAATAGCTAATAGCTGTTGGTTCATACCATGACTTCTTCAGGTAAATATCTCTATATCAACTTCTTGTACAATTCGGAAAAATGTTTTGAAATATAAGGTCTGTGCAGAAAGGATGGTGGGGTGACACGTATTATCAGAATTATCGGGGAATTCCTGCATGCCATTCAAAAAGGTTCAGTAGAGGCGATTTCGGAGCATATTTAAATATTCCCCAATAATTGTAGTAATACTTCTCGCTCCTCCATCTCATTTGCACAAACTCTAATATTTGGGGACATTTTTTGGGATTCTACAAATAATGGTTATAGATACTCACCTGAAGGAGTCTTGGTATGACGAAATAGCTGTTGCGAATATAAATTAAATTAGCGGAAATCGAACATTGTTTTATTTGTCAAATTGAGATGAATTCCAGTCAAGTTAAAAACGAAACAATCAAAAATAAGTTTTTTTTCGTCATCAAAACATGTGTTATGAGTAATCTAGGTCAGCGTATCCCTATCAGTAAGTCGAACGAAGAGATAACACAGGAGAACCGGATTCGAAGTTCGATGCAATTTCGTTCGTCATGATCGTATTGAGGTTTTTTGTTGCGCGCTTGTTCTAGAGGAACAGCGTGCTATCGTTTTGTCCAAATGTCTGAAGTTTTCGAATTTTGAACCGAAAATGGTCTAAAACTACTATGTTGGACTCACTGATGACGAATCCGGTGTCGAAATCCATTCTGTCCGGTCGACCGTGGACACGATAACTGTCGATCGAAGCCAGCTAGCGACTTGAAACTTGTAGGGTAGTTCGCGCATCGAAATGCCGCAGTTGAGATATTTAATAGGCCAAATCGGCCAAATGGTTTCCCTCATATTTCAGAAACTACTGGAGCGATTGGATTGAAACTTGGTAGTTAGTTGGAGCATAGCTACGCCCAACTTAGAGCAAAAATTTGTTGAAATCGTATGGTCTCTCAGTTAAAAAAATTTTCAAAAGTTTTTTCGAAAAAATTTTTTTCAAACAATTGATCATATTCGAGAACAATTTTAGTCATACGTTGAGCTTCATATTTCACAGCAGTTCATCAAATTTTAATTCGATACGGCTATTAGTTTTGGATATATTGGGAAAAAATATGTAGAAATTAGTGGTTTTCTGCTCGATATCGTTGCTTTTTTTCGGTATAAATCAAGAAATACTGATGCTGAAGGACAATATTGTGCAAAATTTCGTGATTATCGGGTAATCAGGAATATTTGAAAAATATTTCAATTTTTTTTAAATATTCAATATTCTGTGATCTTCTTATCATAATATCTTCATTAAATTCTGTATGAACCTTCAAACTGTAATTTTTCGATAAAGAACTGGATTTCAATTCATATACTTCATTACTTCCCTGTATTTATGGAAATATTGGAAAAATAAAATTTTGAATGGGTATATCTGCGGGATCATTGGGTGGATTTTACCCATTCAAGAATTCGACCTTTGTAATTAAGGTCCAAACCTTCTTCACAAATATCGACAGTGAACACAATAACTTCCGAGAGAAACGACTTAGAAACTCGATATTTGTAGAGAAGATTTGGGGCTTAATTACGAAGGTCAAATTCGTGAATGGGTAAAATCCGCTCACTGATTCCATAGATATAACCATTCAAAATGTTATATTCTCTATATTTTCAGAAATACAGATTAGATCGAATTGAAATCCAGTACTTTATCGAAAAAAACCTAAAAAAGGACTGACGTGAAGGCAGCAGCTTCTTAGCGCATGTTCAAATTCAATGCCAAAGCTGTCATCTCCATTGAACATGCGCGCAAAAGCTGCTGTCTTCACGGCAGTGCTTTTCTAGGTTTTTTTTTCCGTGAATGTTCTTATATTTGTACCCTGAAATGAATGGAATTTCAGATTAGGAAAATTCAAAGGATGGGAGCTATATTTCACCCATGATATGAGGTACAGAGTTATGCCTATAAATTATTCACCACTCATCAACTTTATTATTGTTTACAGAAAAATACAGGGTGATCCGGGACTATCTGTAAAACCTTTGATGGTGAATAAGTACATTGGTGAGCCAGAAAACAACAATTAAATATGCACCAAGGCTATTTGTTTCTGGGGGTGATTCATTGATTATGGCAGGACCTTTAGATGACTATAACTCGTGAACCATTCAACGTATCCCCTTTAAAATTGGCAGGTATTGTCACCTCAAGCCATCGAACTGTTCATATGAACCATAACGAAATCGTACAGACTAGGAGTAGGAAATTTCGGGAGTTTCGATTTGTCGTAACTATCACCTGATTCTGCATAGATTTTTTCTTCGAATACTGTTTTCCAAGTGAACTACACACTAAGCGTTAATTTTCTTGAATGGAAAGTAATTAAAAGTTCATGATTTTTGAGAGTTATTAACTTTGCACTTTTGAATGGCAAAAACCTCTGAACCTCTAAACGAATTCGCTTCAAATTTATTGTATAAGTATTCTCATCTCAGGCCATTGAACTATTCACAGAACTCGAAATTTTCCATTTTTACCGCCAGGTCTAATGAAACACCCTGTACAAGGAATATCAATTCGCAAACGGCACACGTCAAGTTTTTTCGCGAAAATAATTTAACTCTTATGATTTTTGAGTGCAGAAAACGGGCGATAATCAAAGAATGTTTAGTGATTTGATACTGTTTCATCAGAATACCTTCTAGAATATTCTCTCAACGCTACTCGTCCATTCGACTTGCGGAAACCATAAACAATTACCATATCGTAATACTAAACGTTCGATAAACGATGCATAACTCAAACGAAAAATCTCAGAATATAATAACCAGTGACAAAATGAAATATTTCTGTGATGACTGCGTTTCAGGCATGTATTCCATAAATAAGAGTGATAAGAATGCCATTGTTGGCTGAATATTGCGAATTAATTTGAACTTCCAAAAGTAAAACAAATATTTACATCAATGAATTCAATTTAGAGAACATCTTATTACATGCAGGGCCGTGAAAGCTCTCAAAAATCATAAGCGTTCAATTATTCTCGATGAACAGAAATGAACGGTTGTTGGACTGTTCGCGAGGAAAACAGTATTCGAAAGACAAATCTATGCAGAATGAGATAATAGTTACGACAAATTCATATTCCAAGAACAGAGTGAAATATTCGTATTTTCCGACTATCCTAGGCTGTAACGAAACCCCTCAGAAGCTTAAAGCTTGTGCGAGTTAGGATACCGGGTGTGTTCTGTATAGGAATTGTTACTAATTCCTTGCGCCACGATAAGCCGGGTCCAGATGAGTGTAATGCGAACGGCGAATGAAATAAATCACAGGGAGTTTTTTGGTTCGAGGCAGCGCTTTTTCTGCCCCGTCAGGACTCGGTTTTAACTCGAACGATGCATTTGAATTTATTCGAGGCTGAGTTCAATTGCCGTCCACACTATTCGCCGAATCGTTAATCAAACTTTATTGCATTCGCTGTTCGGATTACACCCATCTGGACCCGGCTTTAGAAACAGCACTGTTAATTGTTTACCCAACAATGGATGGAAGGTCCCCTGAAAACCGGAAAAGTTATTTCCCGGCCAAGGGCTTGCACCCCAAACCTTACGATCATGAGGCATGAGCTCTAACCATTGAGCTACCGCCGTGTTTTATTAGACCTGGCATTTCGTAGCTGAATTTCCTAGTCCTGCTCTGTACAATTTCATTATGGTTCATATGAACCTTAGACAAAAGAAAGAGACAGAATTTGTAGTCTGTAGTAATACAGTCGTACAGTTCAGTTCTGAACGTCTAGATATTGGCGTCAGTATTTATCATTGTATACCGCGTCTCCTCTTTCCTTTGTCTAAGATATGAACAGTTCGGTGGTATGGTAAGACGGTACCTGCCAGATTTGAAGCGAATAATGGTTTAATGGTTAACGAGTTATAGCCATCTAAGGTTCTGAAGAATCAATAAATTACCCTGTATCTCAGAAACGAATAAACTCAGCGCATATCTAATTGTTGTTGTCTGGCTTCCCAAGGTACCATCTAATCACCATCAAACGATATAAAGTAACTCGCGGACCATCCTGTATATATGTCTGGTTGATTGGTTATAATGCAATTTTGATAATGCTATCAAAAATAAAAAAGCGTAGAGATTTCAGGAAATACAAAAACATGTTGTTAAATGGGAATGCCCATAAGATAGCCTTCATATTATTGATGTTTTGGCATATCCTATCACTTCAAGGAAATTTTGGGAGTATTTTGCATTATTCTTCA
This sequence comes from Myrrha octodecimguttata, assembly GCA_958510865.1. Lineage (NCBI taxonomy): Eukaryota > Metazoa > Arthropoda > Insecta > Coleoptera > Coccinellidae > Myrrha > Myrrha octodecimguttata. Next base: position 73,931,239 of record OY294059.1, on the reverse strand, counting down.
AAATTGAATATTTGGGAAATCGAAAAGGGGAATTGAATTTTAAATTAACACGCTGTTCCCAGAATATATACGTTACAAATGTGGTTGATCTTTTGCTCCATATTTTATTACGTTTACTCCTAAGTGAATTGTTTGAAGACAATCATTTATTGAGCTAGTTGAAACCATTATACCCCACAATACAGGGCGTCCCAGATAAGGATAGAATGGCATTAGGTTCTGTATATCGATGGGAGATACGGGTCGGTTTAATTAGAATCTGATAGTTATTTATTTTTCTCAGGATGTTATCTTTTTAATAAATTCTTCTTGGCAAAAAGTGTGTTATTGTTTTGCCCAAATAACTTCGAATTTATTAATTAATTTTCGGATTCTTGGCGGGAACTGGCATCAAACAATTAGGTTTGACTTCCTCAAAAAGAAACCGTGGTCAAAATTTATTCAGTCCGGCTGTATGGGCTTCAACTATCCAAGAAATAATATAGTCTTTAAAATTTTTCCGGGGAACTTTCCATCATATAATTGGAAATTTGGCTTGAACCTCAAAGTCAAGTATTTATCAACAGCGTACTGAATTTTTGCTAGATCTCATATTGATTCTCGGAAATATCTGGAAAAATTTTGTTGAAGTTTGTTATTTTTTCCTTAATATCTTTGTTATTTCTGAAATTACTCAAGGAAAGCTCAATGTTTTTCTACAATTTTTATTCTTGAGAATTTATGTGTTAAGTCTGCCATCAAACTATTCAATTTGAAATAAGTCTCCTTGTGGCAATGAGGTAAAAACCATCTCCTACGCCGCCAAAAAAAACTCCTACCTAGAATTCGTCATTTGCCTGAAGTGTTACCAAAAATTTTCAGATATTCCGAAATTGTTGTGAGAGCTTTCTCTGTCCATAACGAACTCAACATAAAAACTATACAAATTTTAAATTGTTAGGGCTTTTTTCTGCAAAGGAACAGTAAATAGTAAGGCTTGTCAGACGACCAGGCAAAAATCCAATTGACATCATATTCTTCATCATATCGATTAAATAATATTGCTAAAGGATTCTGCATTATTTTTCAGATATTTGAAACAAAAACCTAAAATGTCCCAGATGAATAAATTCGTCGTCACACAACACAATCGTTCAAGACCATTTTCCTCTCAAAATACTAGACTTACCTGGATTGTAACGAAATTAAAAAAAATAGCGCTCAGAGAAGCCGCAAGAGAATATAGCGCTCAAAGTAGCCGCATCTGGAAAATATATCATTTCATTAGATTTGGCCTATACTAAACCATGAATAACATGCATTCGTTTGCGTGAATAATATTGAGCAAGGTAGTGATTCTGTATAGTAACAGCTTTCAAGGTTTCGACTGTCTTCATGACAAACAGACCGTTGAATTGTTGCATAAGTCGGTTGATATTCGACGGTCCCACTTTCATTCGAGATCCACATTATTTATTAACTTTTAGTCCTGGTTTATTATTTCCTCAAATGATAAATTTCGAGGATAATACCTATAAATAATTTTTATAACCACTCTCAAGTAAAAATCCACACGTTGCTAACGTTGCTTTTCGGAGTATGCAAGGATTCTTGAATATAATTACAAGGCGGAAATTCACTAAGAAAAATTGCCCGCAGATTTCCAAAAGTATAGACTAAGTTCTGAGCGAGAAAGAAAATCAACAATGTTTTAACTAGTTTTCATTGAACGGAATATACAGGGTGTGGCGTAGTGAATGAATAATAAGGTACCTGTAGGTAGAGAACGTTAGGTCGGTTCAGAAAAATATGTTTTATTCTGTGTTAAGTCCCTCGGCTTTTGAGATATCCGACAGTTTCGAAAATTCAAAAATCACACTATTTGCCCCTCTTTTTAGTGACAAGACTCAAAATCAATTCTTTCAATCTGTTTTTTGTATATTATTCCTTGATAGATCGCTATCGATTGTTAAGTATGGTTTTGGAGGCACATGCAGAGATGTAGCTCAATTTTTTTTTGTTTACTCTTCTGACTGATTGTAATAGGTATTTATTATGTATTAAATGCTGGGAATGCAGTGAGTTATTGCATTTCAGAGTCCCAATAGCACAGGCATGTTTTTCACTCAATTCAACACTCAGGTGGTCATATTTTTACACCACGGAAGGTTGAACTTGGGAAAAATCTAGAAAAGCACTGCCGTGAAGGCAGCAGCTTTTGCGCGCATGTTCAATGTAGCAATGTAGCGCGCAAAAGCGTCTGCCTTCACGGCAGTACTTTTCTAGATTTTTTTTCTATGAATTACTGGATTTCAATTCGATCTAATCTGTATTTTTGGAAATATTGGAAAAATAAAATTTTGAATGGGTATATCTACGGAATCATTGGGCGGATTTAACCCATTCACGAATTCGACCCTCGTAATTATGATCCAAACCTTCTCTACAAATATCGAGTTTCTAAGTTGTTTCTTTCGGAAGTTATTGTGTTTACGCAGTCGGCCGTTAGGTCGACCGTAAACACAATAACTTCCGATTTCAAAATTTGGCATTCGTTACGTTATATTCTTCCACTTATCACAAAGTTTGAATCCGATCACATCTAATTTTTTTATTTTTTGAGATATTTGGGGAATAATCGTCAAAATTCAAAATGGGTGTAACTCTGTCACCGTAAAGCGGCGTTTGGCTGTTAACGAAACCAACCAAGATATTGAGAATGAAAATCAACCATGTAAATTTCAAGGTTCTTAGAGTTCTCTTTCAAAAATAGAGCACATACCAAGGACAGACAAAAATGAAGTTATCTACGAATTCTACATCAGCGAGTACAACCATATCATTGAAGACCATATTTGGCTCCAAATACAAAAATTAAAAACATTTGGGCAAAAATATAAGCTCTTGTTCCCTAGAAAAACGTAAAAAAACAAGACAGGATTATGTAGTACGCTTATAATATGGATGATAACAATGTGAAGTTTTTGAACACTCATTTCTTGCGTACTTCTAGTTCGAAATATTGAAATTTTGTATGCTGATACTTGTTATCCAAAAAATGTAGTAGTACGAAAAATTATATTCTCAATTATTGATATCATTATAATTAAGGAAATGAAGATAAGCTTCTGATAATAACGAATTCCGGGTTGTGTAAATATACACTGCTCGTCAATTTTACTGGATAATTTGAGTTCGAAGCTTATTTGGGATGAAGCTTCGTCTATAAAATAATTGGCTACGTACTCACAAAGAACCCAGATATAACCAAAAAAATTCGATATTGTCCAGCCTTACGCGTTTGATCTGTACGACGACCCAAAGTTGACCCAAATTTCGAAAATTTCTCACCAAATCCGGAATATTTTCCAAACCGAATCAGTTACGCAAAATCTAATTATAGATTCGTAATCTACGTGTTCGAATCCATAATATATGATGTGCATATTGTCATAGCTTCAAAAATAAAATTTCGCACGGAATCGCTAAATCTTACTCTGCGCTTTGATGTTTATTCGCGGTTCTTTATGAAAAATTTTCTAAGTCCCAAATAAATTTTTTTTTTCGAAAATCGTCGACCTTGTTATCGTTTCCTATTAAATCGAGGTCGCAGATCACGAATATGTCATTAGAAATCGTCCAGTGACGACCGTTTAGAAATTATGGCGGAAATAGTGAAAAAATTTCGAAATTTTGGTCAACTTTGAGACGTCGTGCCGACCAAAATAATGAAGCTGGGTGATGTCGAATTTTTTCACGTGCAGTTCGATCCTTTATCTATGCAATAAAACAGATTTCATCGTCCTACTTTCATCGAGTCGGTAATAATGATTTTTTGAAAAAAGGTCCAAAATTTTGGAACTTCAAGGACCTCTCACGTCCAGGACGATTTTTTTAAAAAATATCTGACCTTATATTCTTGTTCTACGCCCTCGAATTAGTAAGTATGCCAAATTTCACGGCGATAGGAGTCGGAAAATTATTTTTCGAAAATCGATATTTTCTTAAGGGTAACCCCTTAAAATTTTACCAAAAATCGAAAGTTCTCCGATCGACCTGAAATTTGAAACATATACTAATTCGAGGGCGTAGATAAAGAAAATCCAATCAGAATGTTAGTGGAGAGTCTGGTTCGTTTTTTATGGCCAGAAGAAAATCGAAAAAATTGGACCTTTTTTAAAAAAATCATAATTTTTCAACTAGAGGACCTTCGTCTATAAAATAATTGGCTACGTACTCACAAAGGACCCAGATATAACCAAAAAAATTCGATATTGTCCAGCCTTACGCGTTTGATCTGTACGACGGCCCAAAGTTGACCCAAATTTCGAAAATTTCTCACCAAATCCGGAATATTTTCCAAACCGAATCAGTTACGCAAAATCTAATTACAGATTCGTAATCTACGTGTTCGAATCCATAATATATGATGTGCATATTGTCATAGCTTCAAAAATAAAATTTCGCACGGAATCGCTAAATCTTACCCCCCTCTACGCTTTGATGTTTATTCGCGGTTCTTTATGAAAAATTTTTTAAGTCCCAAATAAATTTTTTTTTTCGAAAATCGTCGACCTTGTTATCGTTTCCTATTAAATCGTAGTCGTAGATCACGAATATGTCATTAGAAATCGTCCAGTGACAACCGTTTAGAAATTATGGCGGAAATAGTGAAAAAATTTCGAAATTTTGGTCAACTTTGAGACGTCGTGCCGACCAAAATAATGAAGCTGGGTGATGTCGAATTTTTTTACGTGCAGTTCGATCCTTTATCTATGAATCAAAACAGATTTCATCGTCCTACTTTCATCGAGTCGGTAATAATGATTTTTTGAAAAAAGGTCCAAAATTTTGGAACTTCAAGGACCTCTCACGTCACGTTTCGTCCCGGCTTAGTGTGGGGGAACTCGTCAGGGCATGCACCAAACTAAGCCGTTTACATGCCTACGTGAGTGGACACCCCTTGTGAGGACCACAAGGGAGTGTACCAGACCGTTGGGGATGAGCGTATATCCGAGATCTTGAGAGGATCTAACCGGGACAGCGTGCGCGCTAGCGCCCCCTGTACGCTGACCGATGATGTTGGCCAAGCGTTACAGGCAGATACTTAAGACCTTACGCAGGATACTTAAGACGCAAGATGGTACTGCGCGCGTGACTTAAGTAAGAGCTGAGAGAGGGCGCTCGCTACAGGGAAATAAAAGAATATGCTCGCAGAAAATAGCGGATAAAAGCACCATGAAGGAATCTACAAACCAACGCGGCCGCGGTCGCGATTAGGAAGCCGTAGCGATCTGGATCAACTCAAACAAATGAATTTGCATGAAAATGCAATGCTGGAGTTGATTGAGATCGCTACCGCTGCCTGATCGTCACTGCAGCCGCTGTCATCTATGAATCATATACATTGTACATTAATTTCAACTATAGATTTCTCTCATCAAATAAAACACGTTTTGATTGGACATTTTTCAGGTCCAGCTCAGGCTGCTCAGGTAAAAAGTTATGAGCATTTAAAAATTTCTTGATGTGACGATACTCCCCTGAACTTTGAAAACTTGAAAGTTTAACACTATATCTTTTACGGTGATCTGTGTTGCAGAATTACCAATCCATTGCTTGGAATCCGAAAAATGATTGAGAAAACTCATTTACACACTTATTTCTTATGATTTGTTACTTTTTGCCGTATTATTGTAAAGAAAATATTTCACTACATTCGACCATTGAAACACTAATCTTTCTCTCGATATTTATACAATATCAAGCTGTTTCCATCATAATATTATACAAAATTTCATCCTTGCTCATTCTCATATTGGATATTCCATAATTAACCTATATCTCATCAAGTTTATGAAGGAATTACACGAAATCATACAATTAGCGTGAACACGTTAATTGAACTCTATGAAAACTATGGAAAGTCTGGTCCATAGACATGAAGATCTATGCCTGGTCTAGTCGTGAAATAAATAAATATTTCTTAGTATTCTGTATTCCGGACGTGAGCGAAGCTTAATTCAGGGCCTTCACTTGCTCAGGGACGGATACACAAAAATAGGGAATACAAATTCGTTAGTACCACGATCACCCTCTTGAATAATAGCAGTCATCATATGCCCCTTGAATAATATACTATTATTCGATGACAGGAATCTATGGTTTTAAATTAATGTATACTTTGAAGACTCACCCTGTACAATAGCTTGAATGCCAAAAGCTTAAGATTAAGCTTTAAGACATTTTTTTGGTGCAAAATGGTTTTAAAAATCGTAGGAATGCGGAATGTTTATACTTTTTTATATTCAAGAATTTTCGGGAAAATAAAAACTGAAATGGAGTGAAAAATGGAAAATAACGCACAATAATTCAAATAACGTTGAAATTTCTCCGAATTCTAATATTTCACGCACCTATAGGCAACGTTTAAGCATGTAGACCGGGTCCAGCGGCCTAACCTTGAGATATAAGCGAGGTTTGATGACATTCAAATGTGGCTGTGTTGCCTAGCTGTAATTTACTACCACGTGGTATTGTTTCCTCTTAATTTCCAAAAGTGAACTTTCTCTGTTATGAATGTGTAATCCATTTTGTGACTTCATATTTATAACTGAATATAGAAATACTCTGTGGTTACAACAACAAAGGATCGCAACTGAAGTAACAAAAGGTACAATTCCATAATATGAATATCAAAGTTTATCAGCAGCATAAAGAACAATCACAAAAAATCCTTTATTATAATATCGTTATGAAAAAACTAGTGAAGGCCATCTAATATTTTTAGCTATATTGTGCAATACTACCCTCGGGCGGCACAATATTTTCCACATTGCACAATATACTTTCAACTTCTTGAAAATCAAGCGATATATCGCACGACCTTTCAATATCGTATAAACACGATCGATTAACTGTACGAAGTGAAGTGGGCTGCATTAAGGACATTAAGGTTGATTCTCACTATACGTTCCGTAACCTTCCAGTATCCTTCCCGTAAAATATTTTAACATGTAAATGAATTGATGTATGCACACTATACGTTCCGTGTACGTTCCGTCTAAATGACATTTTTGCCTACTAAATTTTGACTTAAATCATACGGAACGGATACTGGAAGGTTAAGGAACTTATAGTGGGAATCAGCTTTGAGATTGTCTAGTGTAGTGGTTTGCTGAATGCAGCCAACTTGGAAAATACAAAATAAATTTTCATTCTATTTCTATGTCGAATATTATATGTACGACCACACCATGTGTTTAAACGATTACTAGATAATAGCAAAAAGATGTTTTATTCGATTCGAGCGTTGAAAATGATTAATCTATAGATTTCCTTTGAGAACGAAACACCACTTATGTTCTTTATTAATTGTTCTTAATTACAATTTATATCCCTCTAAAAACAAATTAAATCTAAGTATGAAATTCCGAACAATGTATCGACTTATTAATTTCACAGCCACTAATTAAAACAAGTATTCTAGATAAATACGGGAGCCTGCTCATCTCACTAGCGAGATCGCGGCAATATTAATATAAAAGGAAATATAATATTTAAAAAATTCGAATATTAAAATAATAATAATAATAATAATAATAACATCATTTATTCTCAAAATCACCATTATACAATTACAATAATGAAATGAAAACAAGTCAAAATCAAAAACAAACAACCAATACAGCAAACCACGGGAAATAATCAATTTGGAACTACCATTATGTTTTACAAAAATCTATAAATTCTTCGATGGAATATGGCTCACAATTCAATACAAACACAAATAGTGCCCTACGAAATGCATTGTAATCAGAAATAACTCTTATGACAATTGGCAGAGAATTATACAATTTTATACCCATATACAAAGTACTTCGTTCAGTGATCGAAAATTTATGAATTGGAAAAAAATATTCGTGAATTCTCCTTGTCGAGTTGTTATTTTTATATTCTTCCAGATAATGTGGATGCTTGCGAAAAAACAGTAATGTACGGTAAATGTACAGCCCTGGCAAAGTTAAAATATGGTTTGACTTGAAAACACTTCTAACATGATGATCTGAATTTCATATTGAACATGGTTCTAATGGCTTGCTTCTGTATAATCAATATATGCTCAGCTTGTGAACTAGATCCCCAAAAAATAATGCCGTAGGACGATAGTGATTGGAAGTTTGCGTAATAGATAGTTATTAATGTGTTCACATCCACTTGATTTCTAATAGCCTTCATTGTATATATCACTGAATTTAATTTAGATGCCAATATACTACAGTGTTCTGCCCAAGTTAGGTGTCTATCGATTGTTATTCCAAGTAGTCTAGTACTTGAGCTAGGTGATATGCTAGTGTCATTAAGGTTGATGCACTGTGGAAAAGTTAAGTTTGATCTAATATTGGCGAAGTACATAATATTCCTTTTATTCGAATTTAGTGCTAATGAGTTAGAGTTGCACCATTCATCAATCTTTGATACAGCAGATGTTAGGCCTTCTGATACACTACCTAAGTTATGAGAAGATACAATAACATTGGTGTCATCGGCATATAAGTACGCATTTAGATCCCATTCACTCTGTTCTTGATAATCAGCTGCATTCATGTATTGAATTTCTCGTTTTTCGTCACATCAAATAAGTTATTATTCTCATTAACATTTTCTCTATTTTTATGCAGGTTGATATGGAGATAAATGGCATTCCAAGAGATATCCACATGAAGCTAGGCGAAAGTGGTGAGGCATTTTTCGTTGAAGAACTGGAAGATAGTGATGATCTAGATATCCCAGATAACCTAGCAACATCACCAATTCCAGTATCGCAGTTGGAAAGTCTTTTTAACAAGGTATGAAACTAAAACTTGACCATTTTGTGATATATGTCACACACCAATATTTTGTAATCGACGGTAATCATGTAATTGAACATCAACTGGATGATCGATTCATCGAACTGTATCCCCTCCAAAAATAGTAACTTAGCAATAAATTTCAGCAATACATTAGAACGAGAGTTCTGCCTCGATTTCTTCGGGAAATATTCTGTATGGTTATTGAACGAAGATCCAACACTATGTTTAGAATTTCTGTTCGTGTTAATGTCGTTTGGAGGTGGAAAAAGTCCATCAATAGTTCAGTATAAAATCCTGCCATCTTGATGGTTCGTTTCTATTCTCTAATTATATTTCGCGTACAGACACGAGAGCTGAGCGGCTTGCGAGGCAAGTTAATTGGGCTGCCTCGCAAGTGTGTACGGTGTCGCGAGCAATTTCAACAACGCGAAGCTGCCTCACAAGTGCCTCGCAACTGCCTCGAAAGCCTCTCAGCTCTCGTGTCTGTACGCGGCTCTACAGCCTCTATATCACAGACCAACAAGACAAATCACTTCATCGTTTGCGGGAATCGCGTCTCTCCGGCCTTGAGAAATATAACAGACATAACCACACTTTCTTCTTCCTCGAAACAGCTGTCAAATTGAATACTTGATTTTGGAATATCTAAAATCGAAATGTAAAAACGGATTTGTCGGGATTCAGGAATCACAAAATCAAAATCAGACTAAGATTTTTCGATGAAACCATTTGAAAAGCAAATTTCCAAAACCAAAGTGAGTGTTTTGTCACATCTCAAACTCCTGTGAAAGAATTCGGTTGGAGTAAATGAAAATTTTGGAAAAATGTTATGGAAAACCCGTTTACTTTAATCAGAGAATCTTTGTAATTTCACATCAAATGAGATTCATTTCAATATAAAATCAAACTATGAATAGACCAACTTTGTTCGATTCCAATCCTAGTGTTTGTGCAATCATATACAATTTTATTAGACATCCCATCGTTTTAATTGAATAATGGAGGTTGTAATGCTTTCACTTCAGTTGCGATTCCTTTATATTATATAAAATGAACATTATGAATGAGTCCACCTAAGTTCGATTCCAATTCTTGTTGTATAATTAAAACATATAATGAGGCCTGTCAACATAAAATAGAACCTCAAAGATGACTAAACAATTGATTTGGTTGTAAAAAAATGTTTGGATTATATTCTTAAATGGAACAGATACGAAATTATTCATCAATTAATAGGATGAAAAATTCATTTCAGTTTGTTTACATGTTTATAACCTCTTCAAGCGAGTCCGAAAACGGCGAGAGTGATGATTTTTTGAAAAAAGGTCCAAAATTTTGGAACTTCAAGGACCTCTCACGTCCAGGACGATTTTTTTTAAAAATATCTGACCTTATATTCTTGTTCTACGCCCTCGAATTAGTAAGTGTGCCAAATTTCACGGCGATAGGAGTCGGAAATTTATTTTCCGAAAATCGATATTTTCTTAAAGTTCTCCGATCGACCTGAAATTTGAAACATATACTAATTCGAGGGCGTAGATTAAGAAAATCCAATCAGAATGTTAGTGGAGAGTCTGGTTCGTTTTTTATGGCCCGAGGAAAATCGAAAAAATTGGACCTTTTTTAAAAAAATCATAATTTTTCAACCAGAAGACTTACGTCTATAAAATAAGTGGCTACGTACTCACAAAGGATCCAGATATAACCAAAAAAATTCGATATTGTCCAGCCTCACGCGTTTGATCTGTACGACGGCCCAAAGTTGACCCAAATTTCGAAAATTTCTCACCAAATCCGGAATATTTTCCAAACCGAATCAGTTACGCAAAATCTAATTACAGATTCGTAATCTACGTGTTCGAATCCATAATATATGATGTGCATATTGTCGTAGCTTCAAAAATAAAATTTCGCACGGAATCGCTAAATCTTACCCCCACCCCTCTGCGCTTTGATGTTTATTCGCGGTTCTTTATGAAAAATTTTTTAAGTCCCAAATAAATTTTTTTTTTCGAAAATCGTCGACCTTGTTATCGTTTCCTATTGAATCGAGGTCGTAGATCACGAATATGTCATTAGAAATCGTCCAGTGACAACCGTTTAGAAATTATGGCGGAAATAGTGAAAACATTTCGAAATTTTGGTCAACTTTGAGACGTCGTGCCGACCAAAATAATGAAGCTGGGTGATGTCGAATTTTTTTACGTGCAGTTCGATCCTTTATCTATGAATTAAAACACATTTCATCGTCCTACTCTCATCGAGTCGGTAATAATGATTTTTTGAAAAAAGGTCCAAAATTTTGGAACTTCAAGGACCTCTCACGTCCAGGACGATTTTTTTTAAAAATATCTGACCTTATATTCTTGTTCTACGCCCTCGAATTAGTAAGTGTGCCAAATTTCACGGCGATAGGAGTTGGAAAATTATTTTTCGAAAATTGAGATTTTCTTAAGGGTAACCCCTTAAAATTTTACCAAAAATCGAAAGTTCTCCGATCGACCTGAAATTTGAAACATATACTAATTCGAGGGCGTAGATTAAGAAAATCAAATCAGAATGTTAGTGGAGAGTCTGGTTCGTTTTTTATGGCCCGAGGAAAATCGAAAAAATTGGACCTTTTTTAAAAAAATCATAATTTTTCAACCAGAAGACTTACGTCTATGAAATAAGTGGCTACGTACTCACAAAGGATCCAGATATAACCAAAAAAATTCGATATTGTCCAGCCTCACGCGTTTGATCTGTACGACGGCCCAAAGTTGACCCAAATTTCGAAAATTTCTCACCAAATCCGGAATATTTTCCAAACCGAATCAGTTACGCAAAATCTAATTACAGATTCGTAATCTACGTGTTCGAATCCATAATATATGATATGCATATTGTCATAGCTTCAAAAATAAAATTTCGCACGGAATCGCTAAAGCTTACCCCCACCCCTCTGCGCTTTGATGTTTATTCGCGGTTCTTTATGAAAAAATCGTCGACCTTGTTATCGTTTCCTATTAAATCGAGGTCGTAGATCACGAATATGTCATTAGAAATCGAAGTGACAACCGTTCAGAAATTATGGCGGAAATAGTAAAAAAATTTCGAAATTTTGGTCAACTTTGAGACGTCGTGCCGACCAAAATATGAAAATGAAGCTGGGTGATGTCGAATTTTTTTTTGTCTGATTTTTCCATTGGTGTTCACGAATTCATTTTATTTGATCAGATACATTCAACGGTTTCATAATTAACCTTAATTAGTGACCTATTGACCTTTTCATATATTTCGAATCTGAAAAACAATCTACACCTCAATCTAATGACGTATTTCTATTCGAATATAAATCAACGTATAAATATGCTATTTCAGTATTAGAATGAGTTCAAAACTCTATTTTTACTCTATATTGTGTATGACTTCCGGGAGCTTTTGATATTGAGAAATAACAGAATTAACTTATCGATATTTTAGGCATATTTTTATAAATAAAATTTATTACCCGATCAGTATAAAATTAAGGTACCACCAGTTATTACTGATTCACATAATGTCATAATATTACTTTTAAACATTTGATAACACTTGTTAGCAATTTCAAGGTTGTCTTTTATTGTGTGTGGATGCGAATTTTTTTTAAGCACGATTTTTGACTATAAATCACGAATTCATACTTTTTCAATTCACTTTTTCATTGGTTTCATAATTAACCTTAATTAGTGACCTATTGACTTTTTTAGATATTTCTAAACTGAGCAACAATCTGCACCTAAATTCTATGATATATTCTAATTCGAATAGAAATCAACATATTAATATGATATTTCAGTATTCAAATGAGTTTATGACTCAAATAGCCAAGACCATTTACGTAAGAGTACTGAAAAAAAGCTACTTCAAGTGACAAGAAAACTAATTCTTCTGTGATGACTGGCACCCCAACGCACCCCAAACGCCTGCTAAAATTCTGATTAGCTCGATTCAGGGTCATATCTGCGCTGACATAGATTTCCTAAGTAAATGACGCGAGTGGTTTATCTGGTTGATCTGTGTCTACATGACTCAATTTTTTTCGCTTATCAATATTTTTATTGAGAATCCTAACATAATGAAAATTTAGTTATATGTTGAACAAAGACAACACGAAAGGGTGTAATACACTGATTCGAATCTCCTGCCGTGATGCGTTGGAATACTGTGAAGGTGCTACATATTTTTAAGCGTTTGTTCTAAGGAACATCGCGTTATCGTTTCGTCACACTGTCTTTATTTTGCGAATTTTGAACCGAAAATATTCTCTAACGATTAGGTTGGACTCACTGTAGAAGAATCCGTGGTCAAGTTCAATTCTGTTCGTCGGGCCGGCTGCCCGTCCATCCGTCCGTATATGTGCTCTAACTTTCGAAGGAAAATATTTAGCGACTTGAAATTGTCAGATTACGTTTGCAGTCCAAATATCTCTGTTAAATTCGTTAATGGGTGAATGCGGTCAAATAATCCCAGAGCAAGGAAATTTTGGGGTAAATTACTCTATTCCATGAAAAAATGATTCGTTTAGATTTAAACTTAGTGGTTAGTTTTGGAATACCAACGAGCAACTCAGTGCAGAATTTCGTGTGGATCCAGTTGTTAGAAAATTCTACAAAAATATTGATAAGAAAATTTTTCAAATTTTGTTTTCCGGAATTTTTCACTAGATTTCATCGAAATTCGGCCAAACATCAGAGTCGGTAGTTACCAACAATGTAAAAATTTTCAAATAATTTTTTTTTAAATTTTCCAACAACTGGATCCATACGAAATTTTGCTCTAAGTGGCGCGTTGGTATTCCGAAACTCAACCGAGATATTTGGACTTCAACCTAATCTAACAATTTCAAGTCCTTTCGAACGGACATAATTGAATTTGACCACGGATTCTTCTTCAGGTAGTTCAACCCAATCGTTTAAGACCATTTTCGGTTCAAAATTCGAAAATTACAGACATCGTATTCAAAGAATAACGCGCTGTTCATTAGAACAAGCGCGTAAAAAGTGAAAATGTCGCTCCAGAATTGCCAAAGGAATACGAAATCACCAAAGAAATTGCTTTTTGCCAAACTAAACAATGTATTTTAGGTTATTGTTGGTCCTCAAGTATCTCTCAACTATGAAAGCTGTTCGTGACCTATTTGAAAACTGACCCATTTCTGGATGAACGAACGGGCATGCCAACAAATAAAATTGTTGAATTTGGGGCGATACCAATTCAAGTGAACAAATCCTGAACAAATAATTTCATTTAATTAAAACGCTTTTTATGCCATCTCCTCCACGGTCGAGCGTTATAGGTCTATAATGACCAAGTTTTCGGAACCTGAACTGGATGTTACGGACACCAACAAAATTTTGCTTCTGGGATTATCTTAAGTCTCGGGTCTATGCAACTAAGCCACAAACCATGCAGCCTCCAAAGCTGACACCTGTCAAATTCCGCCCGATTCATGAAAAATTGGACCTTCGTTTGGGATGCGCGGACCGACATTTGCAAGACAGAACAAAGTGTTGATATTGTTGAAACATATTTTATTCCCAACGCCAACCTGATTACTGCAAATTCGAAACTAAGTATTGATATTTTTTTGCTGCCCGTGTAGAACATCACCAAAAGTGGAAGCAGCCACAAATAAAAGAATACTGTGAAGATAGATCCACTCCGAACGCCACCCACATCGCCGGAAATTTGAAACCAACTATTACATCTGCTTGAATCTGTGTGGCAAGGTGTTCAAGGTGGCAAGATTCTTAATAAAAACATTTGCTGAAATATGACCTCCAACGCAGATCATACAGTCTGAAATTTGAAACCGTGTATTGAATCTCCTTTCACTACCCATAAGAAATATTTTCCAGAAATATTAGGTCGAAAGAATTATCAATGAGAATGTTGCATAAAACACCTCTGCAATGCATGTAGAATAAAAGAATAAAATTTCCCGGTGATTGGATTTTTCATAAACATGTACTGGAACATTTCTACCCCAACTCCAACCTGCCGGCTATAAATTTGAAAACTAGTATCTCTGATAAGTTCGCATGTATAGCATATTACCGAAGTTGGCGAAATGTCAAAGGACAGGGCTTCTTATAAAGATACTGCACAAATAGTTCCTCCTTCAACGCTGCAACTTTGTATCAAATGTTCTTTCAATAACCGCATCCGTTAAATTTCGGGATGGCAGAATTCTCAATAAATACACTGCAGTAACATTTTCATCTTCAAAGTTGCCTTGGCGGCCATTAATTTGAAACGGTATAATACATTTTCTTGTCTTGACCCCAAAAAACATCATCAAAATTTCAAGATGGCAGGATTGTTCATAAACATACTGCTGAAACATTTCTCCCCTACCGCCGCCATGATGGCTGGGAATTTGTAAAAAACTAATATTTCGTCTACTTGTGAAGTCCATGTAGCATATATTACACAAAATTCTAGATGGTAGGATTATTCATAAAAATATTCCTGAAACAATTCAACCCCCATTGCTTAATTTGCCTATCTTGAATTTTTATAATGAGGAATTCTGTTTATTATATAGGGAAGGAATATTGCTCCTCAGTTTATGTTTCACGCAATCATATCTCTTTCAGAATCGAAGAAGGAGCTTTGACCTTGGTACTGAAGCAGTATCAGCTTGTGAAAATCAGGTTAGCGATTTCTCAAAGAGAAGAAACACTGCAGACAATAACACAAGCAAAACTGTTCGTGAAAGAGACTTTCTTAAGCGTCACATAGGCCTGGGAAACATCGACATAGGAGAGACTTCCGGCGATGACCTCACACTGTCTATGCAATCCACCACAGTGGGTCCTAGCAGTGAAGACATAAGCAAGAATGACATCTCTGAAACTATATTTAAGATGGATAGCTTAGAGAATGAGCCTAGTATAGTTGATTCTGAGCCCAAGACTAGTCCTCAAACTACACCAACAGATTCTGTCTCTGAAACTACCAAGAGCAGTAAGAAAAGAAGAAGGAAAACAAAGAAGAAGAATGCACCCAGAAGATCTTCAAGCAACAATCAGTTGCCTCCAGAAGGTACTGAAAAAACCACAGAGTCGGCCACCGAGAAAAGCTCTCTAACTAGCAGTAATTCCGAGTCTGAAATTAAAGAAACTCAGTAAGTCCTGATAATTATTATCATAAAAGATCTAAAACTTGAGCTATTAAATTTCGAACATACATGGTTCATGGAGAGAAAACATTTTCGAAAATATTCAAACTATAATTTTCAGTCGAATTACAATAATTTTATTTCAATATAATTCTGTGGAAGATTCTTCTATTGTTCACCCATTGAAATAGTTGTTGAAGATCGGTAAAATATTCTGCATATCGTTTGCATAATCAACATTGTTATATTCATGACTTCTATCATTTTAAACCATATTATGTACCGAGTTCATGGATTGCAATCTGCTCGGAAAACAAAGTCAATTTTTGGAGTCTACATAAATAGTAGGTATATTAAAATGAAACCAACACTCAGCTTTGTTTTTTTTCAACAGAAGTTTGGAGGAGCAGGCATCAGGTACTAGCAGAAAAATTTTGGATCCAGATATTCATTTCTTCAGTGATACTGAATTAACGGCTGGTGGGAACTCAGATTCAAGGAATAATTCGCCCTTACATCATCTCATCGAAACTGTTCAATCAGATTCTGAGATAGAAATGAAGAATAGAAAAGGTAAGAAAATTATGATATAATCGAAATATTATCGATTTTTTTCTCGAATATTAAAACGAAAGTGGGAATTTGGAAAATTTTATTGGCTTTGATTTTGGTAACAATGGCCTATGTATCGAGGATTGATTTTCTCTTTATCAAGGTTGAAATGAAACAATTAGGTTAGGATTTCACACACACAGGACAGAAAAAACTTGGCTATTTCCTAATAAAAAGATTATAATGTGACAACTTTTCGAAATCATAAGGGTCAAGAGTAGTCACATTTATGTACCGCTCTATTGTTTACTTTCTTTAAATCCAATGAACGAGGCTTTATAATCTTTATTATTGAAATGGGTAAGAGCCCAGTTTGTTTTATCCTGCTAATCTAATTGTTTCAATTAAGCCTCCATAAATTGGAAATCAATCCTCAAACCGTTACCAAATTTAGTGCCAATTAAATTTTCCAAATTCGTTTTAATATCGTTTTGATATTATGATATAATGATCCATAAAATACTATTATTGTTTCTGAATCGGTAATTCAACATCATCAGTTTTTATTTCGGGGGTTTCAGACTTCACAGTGTGGTTCTATAGTTAATACTTCCCTTTGAATTGATTTTAGAACTTGTAGAAAAGCACAACCTAACTCAGAAAGAGTCAAAGAGACGGTTCTCGGAGATGGCACAGCTCTAATTCAATAAATCAATATAAACACAAGCAAAACTAATTATTATTAATCAATAAATCCAAATTGATCTGATATAGTCATGACACCAATCAAAGCATTCACAAAGTATCGTCCAAGGAATTTTTGTGCTGCAGTTGCACGTACTGATCATCAGTATGACTCATCTTGTACAACAAGTTCTAGATACTGAAATTCTGTTGGATTGTAGTTTTTCGAACGAAATTTCCATACTAACATCTCAGGAGAACCTAAGGAACTTTGGCGGTTCTCTATGTTGGAATGAAGTAGCTAGCGTGCGTCGGTCAGTGGTGCCATCTTCTAGCAACTCAGTTAAACTACGCCGCCTACAGAACCCTAATGGTGCATTTACATGGAGCCGGTTTATAGTCCAGCTGGGTTGAGCCAGTAGACTGGCCTCAATCGCTTGAGTCGTGTAAACCACTGGCGTGCAGTGACCATTACAGGCTTGAGGACTCAGTTAAGTGGCTCCAGTGAGCTGAAATGTCTACTGACTCTGTGTAAATGCACCACAACTCTGTGAGATGCAGAAAATTTCAAGCTATGTGCATAAAACGTTCGTTCATTTGTCGTTTGAGGGGTCTAAATGTTGATATGCATGCATGGACGACAAAAACATTTGACAAACTATTGTTTTGAATCTGTCGTAACCTGGTGAAATCTAGCGGTGTTTGACATTTGCATGTAGTTGAACATTTTCAAATAGAAATAGAATCGCTCGAATAATTTTGCGTCCATCACTATGCGCCTTAAATCTGCGGTTGGGCACATTGCTTAGCCCCATCAAGACTCTGACACTACAAGCAGTTCATGTGATTTTCCCACTTGACGGCAACCTAACATTAAAATTGAACCAATAGTGCGCGCATATGACAGAGCCTCATACACAGCATGAACAAAAGGGCGAAATATTCATCAATGTATCAACAAATATTGTGCCTTGATCTGAAGTGATAGGTGAAACCGTGAAATTGCAGTATTACAGAATTTATTCTATGCTACTTCCTCTTTGAAGTTGCTTTTGGCGGTAGTATGATCAGTTCGTATCGTAATAACTATTTGAGTTCACTGTGGATAGAATACTGATAACAAAACAGTGCGGGACTACTCTCTAATCCACTTATACTTTCTGCGTCTAACGCACGTTTCGGAAACCAAGTTTCCTTTGTCGAAGACATATCGTTACTAACTAAATTACAAGTGTACATGTTGCACGAGTGAGAGGATGGTATACAGAAAATTAAACACGGTTTAATAACCAGTCATTCAATTTCAGAAAAATCCGTAAAGCTATTAAAAAGCTCAGGCAAAACTTACTTAAATACTCTTGAATGTATACATATAATCAGGAGAAATGACAGATTGCTAAACAATGATCTCAACCCCATTAGTAACTCATTATTCCAAATATTTACCTGACTCACCCTTGATAGCCCAGCACTACCCTATTGACCTTAAGAATTAAGAACCCTTTCCCATCGGTCCTGTATACCATCCTCTCACTCGTGCAACATGTACACTTCTAATGTAGTTAGTAACGATATGTTTTTGACAAAGGAAATTTGGTTTCCGAAACGTGCGTTGGACGCAGAAAGTGTAAGTGGGTTAGAGAGTAGTTACACACTGTTTAGTTTGTATCGTATCTTCATGCTGGATTCGGAGAAAATTTGAATATACAAGAATAAGTTTCAGTTTAGTGGACGAAGCAATCAAGCAAAACGTACAAAACATCAACGATGGTTATCTCAGGGTTTCGGATTAATCAGCATGGACGCCTATATAGGTTGTGTCTTTTAGTTGTATATTAATTTTAACCATATCGATACGTTTTTGCCAAACTATCTTAAGATACTACGTAGTACGTTGAGGCTTATATTAATTTGGCAAAAATGTATCGATATAGTTCTCTCATCAAATAAAACTTTTTTTTCATTTACCATTTTTCTAGATTCGGCTACGGTAAAAGATAGTTGAAAATTGTTGAAATTTCCAAAAATAAAATCTGTCTTTCTTTTGTAGCTTTGAGATTGGTATTCCGAATGATACGAAAAAATCTAAAAAATTAACTTATTTTTATGGGTCCACCCCTGAGCTAGTGAATACCGTAAATAGAGCTCCGCCCAATTTGATCCGGATCATAGAATATACAGAAATATCTATTCCGCATAGACCTAAATTAGGTCTGTGCTATTTCGTGGTCATACCACAGACATGGACGATATGTCTCCATGTCTATGGACCAGGCTATCCATAGAATTCAAGAGTTCAAATAATGTGTGAAAGGTTAATTGAGTAATTCCATATAATTCATTTATAAATTTGATGAATATAAGGATAATTATGGAGGTTTCAATATGAGAATGAATTGTGTGTAATCTTATGGTGGAATGAAATTGAATATTTCATGAATGTCAAGATGAAGATCAGTGTTTTAATCGTCCATTGAAGTGAAATATTTTCTTATAATTGTACAGCAAATGGCGCTAAATCATATTAATTAGGTGAGTAAATGTGTTTTCTCAATCATGTTTGGATTGGGTTATTCTGCTAAAGAGATACCTGTTAGAGATATCTGTGATGAACTTGCAAATAAAGTGCAGGAGTGTACTAGCACATTGAGAGATATTTAAATGCTTATAACTTTAATCTGAGCCAAATCTAGAAAAATGGAAAATAAAAGAGCGTTTTATTTGATGAGAGGAATCTATGGTTAAAATTAATGTACAACTCAAAGAGTCACCCTGTATACACTTTTGAATGAAACGGTAAAGCATCACAAAAAATTGAACATCTACATCACTCATATTAAATCCTCCAGGAACTTTTTCCATGGGATTTTCTACCCCTTCCCCTGATGCATCACCAACCTTGTCATAATTTTATTTATCGACTCGTTCTCGTGATATTTTGGGCATGAAGCTCTAGTGCGTCAAACCCCTGGGTAACAGCTAAAATCTACTCAATGTTTTTGTAGATATGTCAATTCAAAATTATATTTTCCCAGTATTTCCAAAAAATTGTCTAATAGATTTGAAAGCAAGTGGAGTGGTGGTTAATGCAAAGTTTCACAAGAATCATACAAAATCGCAGAAATTGAGTTAATAGGGAAGTCAATCTGTGTTTGGTAGGGTCAATACCTGGGTAGGGGATCTGTCTAGCTACGAATTTGAATATTCGCGGAGAAGCTCCTGACTTCAAGTCAGTTCTTTCTTGGGGAAACATCTGACTTTGTGTCAGTTCTTCTGAATTTTTCATGGCATTGTTTTAAAAAGTGAAATAGATTCACTCATTATTGGTCGATATACAACCAAGTGGCGGTATACAAAAGATTAATCGAAATATATATACCAACAGTGAAACTCTTTTCATGCTTTTAAGAGAGTTAGGAGACATTGTGAGTTAGCTTTAGGATTGACATAAGCAGTTGATGTATAAGAGTTACTGTTATGTAACATGTTCAAGCCGATGAAAGATTATATGTACATTGCAATATTCGATGACGTTGAAACTGGGCACATGATATTCAGGTTAGTCCATTAAATAGAATGAACGAATGAATATCTTGGTTGTGGTCTATTAGTTGAATACTCAGTGCTATGGTGTGAAGATGTAGCAGCTGTCTTGTCTGGTCACCAACTCATATTGTGTAGCCAGGGCATAACTTTTCTGAATTAAGCTTCAATGCGAACCAGACAAGTTGTGATGTATGAAGCAATGCCTATGTAGAAGCATTGAATCATTATTTGGAAACGTTGCAAGATGATCGAGAGTGTTGTTAATTTCTATGATTTATATTCATTTTTGAAGAAGATATCTTAACATTGGAATCACTTTGTATTAATTACTTATATAGTCACAAAGATATCTGTCTAGCAATATTTACAGACAATATTTTCTATCAGTAGCATTTATATGCTTGAAACTCTCACGCTTAACTATCCTTTGCATTCTTTTCATACACAGATAGTGAAAACGATGATGGCCAAAGTTGGGAATGGGGTGGATTTCCTCAAAATCAAAATGGCGAAGCAGACAATGCGAACAAAACAGAAGAACAGCAGAAAATGTCTATGATTGCTACTATGTTTTCATTTATGAAAACAAAGCACATATCCCAAAAGAGGAACCAGGAAGGTGTTTATTTATCTGATATAAGCTCTGGTAACTTAGATCCTGAGACTGCAGAATTGTACTTCCCACGTAGCAGAAAGCCTCAAGGTGAGTTGTTGTTTTTTTTAATGTTGTCTTTCTGTTTGGGCTGAAATCTTCTGTCACTTAAATATGAACTGGAATTATTCTCTTTCCTCGTTTATTGAAACTTGATGGGAAGGTGGGAAATATAAGTTTTGACACAAATTATGAATAATAGACTATGAAAAAATTGGGATTAGAACCCTGCTAATGAATAAATGCTATTATAATGTCGAAAAATAGTAAGAAATTTCTAAGAATCCACTTGAAGTTGCGGGTTTTCATTATTATTATTGCTGCTCAAGTTGTTGAATACCAACTTCTGTGGCGTACAGAGATATTTATACATTGTTCGAATATTTCATAAGATGAATATACTCTATTCTATAAGAGTTGGCAGCATGAACTAACGACATTCATGAAGAAACTCAAGGCGCAAAATTACCAAACCCCATTCATGCCAAGTCAGTTTTTGTATTTTATTCCTCCTTCTCCTAGTCCATATTAACCGGTATCAAATTGGGGAAGTGTATAGTGTTGCAGTTCAAATGCAGATACTTGCATGCCAGAACCTCAAAATATTAAAATTCCAGTTCATAATTCACACATGTAGATATTGGTTGTTATTTGTATTTCAACTATCTATTATTTCAAATTTTTAATAGTTTATATTTTAAAATGAAATTGAACTCAATATACTAGATAAAGAGTACTGAAACCATATACTTAAAATATATACTAGAAAAATAAACAATTATTAAAGTTCAACATTTCAATTGTATAGATCGCGATTTCATTTTAGAATGAATGTAAAGGGAAATTTTTAGAGGCTTACTATTGAAATTAGCAAAATTCCAGCTATAGCTAATGAAGTGGCCTATTTTTACTATGATTTGGATATGTTTATTCCGTTATAATCAAAGTTTTCATACCTCTAAAATACCGATAAGTTTTATTGCATGTATTTCTGTTTTAATACGAAGTTCTTTCTCATATTATATATATTTTCAAATATTTTAGGAAAATTTTCGAATTATTACTAGATTTCCTTCAGTTGACGTATCACTGTTCCATATTTTTGAGTAGCAATAGATGGAAAATTTAATTAAATTCTTCACACCGGAGCACAAAAGGTAACCTGAATATGAAACATATTCTGGAAACCAAATTGAATGCATGAGATGAACAATTAATTGATATTCAAAATCAAAATCGACAGATAGAAGATGGAACACCGTGTCTAGTATTATTTTTGTATTGTATTTTATTGTGTCACCATTTTCTCAAGTTTTTGACTTCATAATTAAATTTATCATTCACATCGTAGTACTTTAAAGACAATAAAAGTAGTTATATCGCAATATATCAATATCTTAAGATATTCTGTACAAGTATTACATTAAACACATATTGTTCAATAATCAAATAAATTTATATCTAATATTTACCTACATAATTTTCACGCTACAATAAATAACAGGGAAAATTCAAGTCTCTGAAATTGCGTCGAGCACACAGGTTCCTCAGAATGTAGCTCTGAAAGATTTCAATAGCCTTCATTGAATGTTTCGAACCGATTGGCGAAAATAATAATTGATTTGGATAATACCATGTGAAATTGAAAAGAAGGAAAGCTCTTGCATAAAATATTAATTTTCCGTTTTTGAAAATAATCAATTCGAACATTTTCATTTATTTATCATGAAGTTTCACACACTAGAAAGAATTTCGAAATAATTCCTATCTAGAGTTTCATTTTTATTTGGTGATGTGTCGTAACTGTGGTGTCAATATCAAATACAGATGGCGACATGGATTGTGAATCAGGAAATGGTCCATCATTGGCACAAAGCCCCAACAGTGCGGAAGGATCCAAGTCTGTGGATTCAGATTTTGACGAACAAAACAAACTGTGAGTACTAGATTAAATACTGGATTTCTACGCCACCATAACAAGGCTGTCTCGATAACTGTCCCGTTCACTTTCCTGAAGTCATTCGGTAGGCCATGAAAGTATGATACATTTCACTCTGTAGAATCAAATGTTAGGTTATAGTTGTATAGGTTACGAACAGTTTTGACAGTTGGGAGAGACTGGAGGACCAACAATAACCTTAAATGCATTGTTTACTATGGGAAAAAGCGATTGGGCTTGTGATTTTGTATGAATTTGGACTGAAATATTCACTATTGCATTATTTAGGAACTATATCCAAAGTACTTGATATCTTGTGACAGTAACAGCTTGACTTAATTTATGGAATTTTTCGAATAAATACAATTCTTGCTGGTTGAATGTGTTGTTGCATGTTGCTTGGTTTAGTAAGGCAAGAAATACAATTTAAAACCTTTTTTTTGAAGTAAATTCAGGTATTCAAGGTCGAATAATCAACATCAAATCGATGAAAACTACCAATGAGTTGTTGAAATATTTTCATTTGAATGGTACGTACTAACCAGATGTGGAGAGGAACTCAATGTATCCATTATAAAAGAGAGAAATAAGAATATTCTTTCGGTTCTGAGGGAGAAAATCATATTTTCTGAATTAATTCAATAAAGAACTGCGCTCTAAAATGGAAATTCGCAGAATGAATGTTACTTTGCAACTTGTCAGTTACCTCGGCAAAGAACATAGGTTGTATATTAGTCTGGACAATCAATAAAACTTGAATTAGATAGGATTGATTCATACCATTGACATTCAGGTATGCAATGACATCGAAATGCAGCTGATTTTCATGTTTAGTTGAGTAATATCATGTAGGTTATTTTGGTAGGGCATACCGAACGATTCGGGTTATGGAATATTTGAAAATAATAAGTTCTTAATAAACATTTCTTTATTACTTGAACAAGACCGGATTTATAAAAGATATTTCCATTCAGATACTCAATGCAAGCAAATTTTTAGATGATTCTCACTTAAGGTGCAGTATTTCTACTGCCAATGTTTTGTTTGGGTATGCCGATTGATACCAGGTAGGGACCTTTCGTAAAATCGTAAGTTTTTGATAAACATTCCTGATTGTTTTCACAAAAAAAGATCTAAATCACCCTTGAGTCGTATTTTAGGAACAAAAACCATCCACTGTGTCAATACACTGTTCCTATCTACTACACATAGAGAAATAACTGGCAGTATCTAGGAATGAAAAATTTATTAGCACTATGATATCACAAAATGTTTCCGCAATATTTTACCTCCATATGAAAGTAACAAGGTGCCTATATAATTTACTACAACACACGAAAAGACTGTTGACTGAACTAACCAAAGGTCTGTTTATTTGCCTGTATATGAAGTCGGGGACTAATTTCATAATATGTATACCAAATTTATACTATCCTTTTCAAAAAAAAATGAATATATCAATCCAAAATTTCCAAATGAATACGAAATCACGAGAGAAATCGCTTTTTCTCATAGTAAACAATGCATTTTAGGTTATTGTTGGTCCTCCAATATCTCCCAACTGTCAAAACTGCTCGTGACCTATTCGACGTTGTATGTTCTACACAAAGGTCGTAGAAATTATGCATGTAACTAAACCATTTTTGAAAATATTTTAGAATTGACAACGTCCTGTTGAATTATTTTGATATTCACGACATTTCACTAATGCCAACCTGGCTCAGTTTTAGTTACAAAAACTTGATAGACCTATGTACGAGGCTTATTGACATACACAATCTTTGTGCGGCCATTGTCGATGTGATTTAGCGAGAAGTGTCATCATTTACTTGAGGTTTGATTTCTGAAACCCATCTTTTCATTGTCAACCACTGGCGGTTTGTGCAGGGCAGCGCCGTAGCTAGTATACGGCAAGGTAGGGCAATGCCCTACCTTAAAACACCATTGCCCTACCTTAAAAAATAAGAAAAAATATTCGAAAACTTTAGATCGATGAAAATTTTTACTGCCCTACCTTCAATCTCCATTGCCCTACCTCAAAGTCATTTCTAGCTACGGCTCTGGTGCAAAGGGGGCAATTAATGGGGCACGGCCCTACGTGATAATTTTCTTTTTGTATATACGAACATAAATTATAAAAGAATTAATTTTAAACTGCGCTAGTCAATTTTCGTCCAAATGTCACGACTCAAGGGGTTATACGCAAAATAAATGCAAACCTTTTTTAGCATTTTCGGAATGTAAAGTTCCTCCGAATCTTTCAAAGTGTTTTTCTGAAAACTATGTTTTCCAAGTTGGTGACTAAGATTTCTAAAATATGGTTCAACCGACCGGTTTGTGATGTTAAGACTACTCTTCTCAAATATATTTCTTAGGTATTATCAGAAGCAATAAGATTTCGATTAGTTATTTCAATTTAAATAAAAGTTTTGGTAGGAAATTCGATTTTTGGTACGAAGCTGCCATTTTGCCAAAAAATGAAGTTTTGATTATTTCTTCGATCAATACCCAATATTATCCTAGAAGAATCTTTGTGATATTTTGATTTCAATTTATCTATAAGAAGTTGCGTTCAAAAAACTATCATTCCGGCCTTCTAACTAAGTGTGCCCACCGTAATACCTAGCTCCGTTGTTGAATGATGGATTGAAGTTCATGTAAATTTTCGTGAAAATCATGTTATTCGAAAATTGTTTATATCTAGATGTCTAGCAGCGTTGAACGGGGTCAGCAGTTGGCCCAATAACCGCTATGTGTATGATTTTGGACAAGAGCGTAAAAGCTTCTGTGCTTTTTGTGAATTTCATGTATGTAAAAAACCTCTTTTACTATCATATCATGTTAAAAAATCACTTTTGGATTTTTTATATTTCGGTTGTCGAGATAGCAATGTTAACCAGCGTACAGATGTGTGTAATCCGAACACCCGGTACCAAGATCAGGAGGGGTTGATAATATGTTCAGCCGCTTACAGATATGCAAGCTGAGCTGCTCTTGAGCCACTTCGATTAGGTTGGCTCGCATGTGTTGAGCGGCTCGCTAGCCCCTAAACTACGTCAATACGTCTGAGCTAACCTAATTAAGGTAGCTCCGAGACGCTCAGCTCGCATGTATGTACGCGGTTTTCGAGACAGCACTCGATCCGGGCAATCATAAATTTAATGAATCACATTTACTGTTTGGTGCGCTCATCTGGACGCGGCTTTATAAACTATAAGAAATTGTCAATTTTAGTCCTTATGTTAATGTATTCTTTACAGTGCTCAAACCTACATAAACGATATCTCGATTTCTTCATGTGGCTGGGATCCCGAACCTAATCCAGATAGATTCTTAGAGCATGTGATTTCATTCAGCGATCTTTGTAACAACCCAACAATTTTGGAATCCGAACAACTAGTGGTTAGAATAAGGGATAAGTACTACAATTGGAAGGTTGCTGCTCCTCTGATGGCTAGTTTAATGATCTATCATAGGCCCCTACCACAGGTAAACAAAAATATTCAATCATTGCATCAATTTATTGTGAGCTACCAAATCGACATACTTCTGCCACTTTCATGAAGTGTTTTATTTGTTTGCTATTAAAAAAAACACATTATTCACATATTTCTAAACCCAACGGGAGATCTGTGCCCTATCGCTGACCTGAAACAATTAAGTTTGAAACCTATTTTTTTCAAAAGTTATTGCTATTACTCAAAATTCAATTCGAACAGCAATTTTAAATCGGAAGTTCAATAACATAACAAACATACATTAGTTGTAATGATTGAATACAATGTAACAGTAGTTTTTTATCAATTAGGATTATTCTGGGTGTCCCGAAATTACATTACATATTCATTCTGTTAAATGGTGAATATAGTTGAAAAGTTGAAGGTCAGGTTATCGAATGAAAAACCACTTCTTAAAATAACGCCGACATGTTTCGATTTTATTCAAAAATCTTCTTCAGGGCTCTGAAATGAGATACAGAAATTTTACTACGATGCACCAGAAAGTGAATAAGGAGATGAAAGGATCACACACTAAGCAATTACACAAACAGAGAATAGATTACAACTCACAACACGAAGCTAAAATTGAGCAATGAGAGAAGGATGGAAAGAAATATGAAAAAAACAAAAATATACATGACTATCTTCAAATGAGGAAAGCAACTGTTCTATCAAATAGATTTCGGGCATTACTTACAATTTCAATCGTGGTTTCAATGTCAGAAACATGAAGTATCTGAATAAATACATAAACATCACATGAGAAACGATCGGGAGAATTTGACAACACAATTTAATAGTTCTTATCCTAAATATGTGGTACATTCTACGGTTTGAGGTGTAGTTAATTTATTCAAATATTCAATGTTTCTGACATCGAAACCACGATTAAAGTTGTTAGCTATGTCTGAAATCTATTTGATAGAACAGGTGTTTTCCTCATTTGAAGATAGTATTTTTTAGTTTGGTTTGCTTTTATATTTCTTTCCATCTTTCTCTCATTGCTCAGTTTTAGCTTTGTGTTGGGTAATGTAATCTACTCTCTGTTTGTGTAATTGCTTACTGTATGATCCTTTCGTCTCCTTATTTACTTTCTAGTGCATCGTAGTGAAATTTCTATACCCCATTTTAGAGCCCTGAAGAAGATTTTTGAATAAAATCGAAACCTGTCGGCGTTATTTTAAGAAGTGGTTTTCCATTCAATAACCTGACCTTCAACCTGTCAACTGTATTCACCATTTAGCAGAAAAAGGTCTCAAATCCACAACTGTTCTAATATTCATTCTGTTACAAATGTATTTCCAAAGGATAAATGTTTTATTTCGTAATAAAGTGCAAACATTAAGTTCAATTTTGGTCTACATTTATAATCTTTTCAAGAGTTATTCTATCAACAAATTTCAACAAAAAATTGAAATAGATACTAATTCTTCTCAGAGATACACGCGTCTGATTTCATTTTTCTGGATCAGCATCGGTGTCCAATGTTTCCATTCCAAAATGAATGTCCTACCACTTCAAGTTGAAGAAGCATAACAAACTATTTCGTATCCTAGTGATGAGATTCAACACGCACAAGAAACTTCTAGTGCGATATAGCAATTCATTTTTTCATTTGCTTTATACCTTTGTAAATAATTTTGCTCCACCTCTCGCCTTAGCTTCTGTGCACTCTTTATCCTTTGGTTTCTCGTAATAATATTTTTTACTGCCATTAGCCAAAAATTGAAACTCCATGCAAGGCACAAAAAATGGCACGTGATCATCAGGTAATTTTAAGACGCCTATTTTTTCAGAATACCTTACATAATAAAAAGGATTAATGTTTTTTACTCATTCCAGTCTTCAATCGATCAGTTGTGTAGTCATCACATGCCTACTTCTAGTAAGTCTAGTCAGATCAAAATTCAGACGAAACAGGAGGAAAGATATTCCTGGTGGAGTTGGAGACGAAGCAGATCTTCACGAGAAACAACACCAGTTGTAGAAAATCCTGAAGGAAATGATGACATCAAAGATGAGCCACCCTTACCCGAAGAAAATGGACAAGAACACAATGAAATGAAAAATAAAGATAAGGAGCCAGTCACTCCTGAAGATTGTGAGTTCAGTATCCAAAATTAATTTCACTATTGGTCCTTTTGCAATTTTGCTTTTTTTCGAAAAATCATCGCTTTATGTTATCAGTTCTCAATTACACCACTACTTTCCTTCCTCTCTTCCATAACATGATCTTGTTGACAATATAAAATTTGATCAATTCTTTACAGCAAAAAAGACTGATCTCAGTTTTAAATCCACCAAAGACGAAGTCAGTGAAAGTCAGTGTCAGAAGACTAATGAAAAATACAGGAAGTCCTTGAGATTAAGTTCCAAACAAATTGTAGGTTGAAATATATTTATAAGATGAGTATAAAAAATTATAAAGTTTTGGTTTTAGATGAGTCTCAATTTGAAAGAGGGAATGAATGAAGTTGACTTCAGTGTTACAACAGCTTATCAAGGAACGTCTAGGTGCAAATGCTTCTTATACAAATGGAAATGGGATGATAAGATCGTCATTTCTGATATTGATGGTACAATAACAAAGTAGGTGTAATATCTTAACCACTACGCTTGAGATACACTTTATGACTTTATAACTTCTGTAGGGATATGATCATCTCTAATACTTTTAATTCATAATTCAGTGAATTTCACCAATAGTTTTCACGATTTAAATTCATTTTCTTTCACCAACGCAATATTCCTGTAGGGGGCAGTCTTCTTTGAGGATCCTGACTGTGGTTTACTACTCAAAAATTATTTCTTTCTTTACGTCTATTTATCTGTGCTCAGAGTGTTTAGACTTTATTTACTGTTAACTGAGTATTCTCTTTTCACTTTTATAAGGCCGGTATTATAAAACTTAACTTTAACTTTAACTGACAATTTTGACAGTTATGTCCTTCTACAACTGTCAAAACTGTCAGTTAAAGTTAAAGTTAAGTTTTATAATACCGGCCCTAAATTCGATTTGTAGGCCAACGAAGTTTGACACATTCCACTCTGTATAATTTAAAAATTTCTGTTCAGGATCATTTTCCTGTTAGATGACTACGCGACTCTGTCAGTTTAACACAAAAGTCGTAGTAATTTCGAATCTGAGTAAAACATAAAATCCTTGATTGAAATATGAATATTTAACAAGCATTAACATGACTCAGTTCTAGTTTGTGTTCTTACGACACACTCAAGCATAATAAAATCATTCTTTGCAGATCCGACGTTTTGGGGCACATTCTTCCTATTGTGGGTAATAACTGGGCTCAGAAAGGAGTGGCCCAGCTGTTCCATAAAATTGCTGATAATGGATACAAACTACTATACCTTAGTGCTCGAGCTATTGGTCAGGCCCGTGTTACTCGGGATTACCTTAAATCAATCAAGCAAGAAGACGTTTCTATGCCAGCTGGACCAGTGCTTCTGAATCCAACATCCCTTATATTAGCTTTTCATAGGGAAGTTATAGAGAAAAAGCCTGAACAGTTCAAGATTCAATGTTTGACAGATATTAAAGCTTTGTTCCCATCAGACTCTCATCCCTTTTATGCCGGCTACGGAAATAAAATTAACGTAAGTGATATATTTTTGTTAATTAATGCAAACATTCATTGCATTTTGGTTTCAATGTCTGGTTTAAACCGTGAAGCAATATTTCAGAAACAGCCGCCTTTTTGGTAATGAATAATATCAAGAGAGTTTCAGAAGTATATACAGGGTGAGTCTTTGACCTTGCAGAATATTTCAACAGAAGATTCTTGAAGCTGAAAGAAACACATTTGTCCTCTACCATTTTTTCCGATTCGACCTAGATGAAAAGATATAGGCATTATAAATTTTCATAATAGGCTAGCCGCCCCTGGAAACCTGAACACTGAAGTTTTTCAAAGCCTAAGATATACCATTCAAATCTTCGAAATAAGCAACTCTGTTATGAAAACCAGCGTCAACTTAATTTTTACATTCCAGTTGGTGAAAAAAGTTGTATTTATAGTACAATAAACAAGTTAGGTGTTCCAAATTTCGTGGGCGATAAAAGTTGAATATTCTTCTCTTGGTTTCATTTTCGATAATGAGGAATTCATCTAGCTATCACTCATATTAGCTTTGAGATTCATCTTCAATTTGTAATTATTAATTTTCTTTGTTTATTTCATTTTCTCCAAGAATTATCAGATTCAGACATAACCCATTCAAACTTTCATTTTCATAAATAAATTAAACAGATGTACCTAATTTATCTATGAACGTACAAACGTTGCCAAATTGACGAACAGAAAGAAAGAACTCTTCGAAATCAAACAACACATAATATGCTAATTCTATGTATACACTTGTGTAGTCTATGATTCTGAACTGAACTATAAATCTGTGGCTCCGCCGTTTTAAGGTTATGTCATGGTGGTTTTCTTCCACCATGGGTTGTTATGTTATGAAAGCGCATTGCGTATTTGAAGAATACCTCAAAATAAATACTATCAAAGTTCTGTACATAATTTCAAGAAATTTTGGTCAGCAGAAAGATTGCATTCAAACCAGTAAGAATCCCCATTATCATGGAAAAGTGAGAAGTTAATCAATTATACTACACAAATTAACTCGAAATTGAAAAGCCAGCTTCATGAATGGATTCAGGACCGAATCACCACTGTATAACACAGATATAGTTTTGGGATGGAAGCCTATTTTGGAGAAAGTTCTAATAGCCAATTTACAATGGACATAACTTAACCGTAAATTTACTTATACATAAAATGTAAGAATTAAACAACAGAAATCATAGCGAATAAGAATAGAACTGCATTCGACTTATGGAAGTCAAAAGCAAAGTTGAACCTATTGTGAAGATTTTGGTACCTATGAATTTTGTAGTTTCCTCTTTGAATTTTACTCACGAGTTGAGGGATTCTTACGGTTAAGTACATTGTGAATTGGCCAAAGTCGGCTACTCCGCTTACAAATCATTCCAAATAAAAAATGCTAGGATTCCATTCTCAACTTTTAGACATGGCAACGCGGAAAAATTGAATTCTGTGAATTTTTTGAACAGAGTTGCATTCAGCCAAAGTACCCAATTCTCGGAATTTCACAGATGTTTTTTATTTTTGAATTTCAGATTACTCGAAAACGGCGCATCATACGAAAAAAATATGGAATACTTTTACCTTCCAAAATGGTCAAAAATTCGTTGAATAGCATTCAAATTATTTTTAAAAGTTGGATTCTTTGAATTTCTGGTATTTTTGTGAAATGTTATGGTCATATTGAAGAAACTGGAGGATGTGGGTGAAATTTTGTAATCCAGGAACATTCATCGTATCAATAAAAAACTATATTCCAAAAATCATCTCATTCGATGAGATCATTCGCAAGATAAAATCGAAAATTAAATTTTTTTTATGGATTTTCAATAGTCTGTATCTTACGAACTAAGCCGAATCGGAAAAAATGGTAAGGGAAAAAAGTGTTTCTTTTGGCTTCAGGAATCTTCTGTTAAAATATTCTGCAAGATCAAAAACTCACCCTGTATATTACTTCTTTTGTTTTTTACTTTTGTTTTTGTAATTATCGATATATTAGACTATCTTATATCTCTAAGATTTTCGTCCAGAATAAAATGAACAACTAAAGGCATTCACAAAAACGAAAAAACAAGAAAAGCCCTGATGTGAAGTCATAGCTTTTGCGTGTGTACTTGGATCAATTCTTATCCCGCCTAATCCTAATGCTGACCGGTAAAACTCGCATGAGGAAGTTCCCCTGAAATCAACAAGTGGTGTAATCACAAAAAAATCAAGATAATATTGGATCAGTGCATATGAAGACCACCATGGAAGATCATATAAGTCACGATCATTTTGTTCTGAGATCTTTTTGGCTTAATTAAATCTTAGCTTTGTTCTGTTAGTGTAAGTCATATAAAAAAAAATAAAAAAAGAATTCGATAAACTTAATTTTCGATAATTAAGTATGGACATGTTCTTCCATATTTCAGACATTCCATTTTCATCAAACACTTTCATTTATCATCTCTGGAGACTTTCGTGATCTTTTAAATTGTGGATGTGTCAAACGATAAACTTTTATTGCCAACTACTCAAAAGAATTGTCAGACGGTAGGCTTTGGACTTCTATTATACTTCATCGATTATTTATTATTTGGACCTTACATGATACCATGCATAGGTTATTTGAACTTAAGATGTTTTTCCATCGTATAGTAAATAAATGACGTGTTAAATGGAGGACTCAGCATTTTCTTCCATTTTTTCTACGAGTATAGGGCTATAATTGAAGCGATTCCCTGACAGATGGCACATTTATCTAGTTTTGTGATAAATATGGATTTTTATGATTTTTGTTGGGCTTTTCCTGTACAAGTTTTTAAGTATCTGAGTGTGCCCCTATATATACTAGATTCCATTTTTCACCACTCCATTACGCAACCTCAGTACATGAAAAATAGTACTTCAGTACCAAAAAAAAACTTCTTTCACTTAGTTTTAAAATTTTGAGATTTAATGTTGAATATAAAGTATTTGTCTCCTTCTCTTTAGGATGTGTATGCTTATAGTGCAGTAGGAATACCAATTGAGAGAATCTTCACTATCAACCCTAAGGGTGAACTGAAGCATGAGCTTACCCAAACCTTCCAGTCAAGGTGAGTTCTTCAAAATGTTAAACGGAAGTAGTGAGCGTTACAAAAGGCAAATTGTTTTGGAAAAATTTAATGTGCAACGTATTATTAACATTGCATACTATGCATGGAAAATCTGCCATACTGATGCTCCTCAGCTTTTTCCTTGAAAAAATCCTGAACTGACGGCAGCATATTTCATTTTATGGCTGTTGGTATGGCTTTTAAATTTATTTGGATATTTGATATAATCATCAAGGAATTCTCGCGAATGGGTAAAATTTTGTAAATTATAGTTCGAAAATGAGAACTTTAATAATATAATATTGGGAATTTTGCTCGTACTTATTTATTGTTCTTGAAACAACATAATACACATTAAAATTACAAATGTGACATCGAACAATAAATACAAACCTAGTTTTCAAACAAAATTCAACATTAATCAAAGAAATCAAATTTGTCTGTTTAGGATGTGAGCATGTGACATTGAAATTACGATAATTGACGGTCCCGTCGCATTTCTCTGTTATTTGAATTGACGTGAATTGAATGAGGGTTTTTCCTGAATTTGGGTTATGACTGCAAATGCAAATTTGAACATAATTATTATGGGTTTGATTCATCATTTTCCAAAAATACCTTCAGAAATTATTTAAAATCAGAATTCAAAATTGGGGTTTGGGATTTGCCAGACATGCACGAACTGACAACGGTGTTTAGTGGAATAGCTTTTTCTGCTATAGAATAATGAAATACTTATTCCTACTCTGTGGTACACACGTGTTCTTTGTCAATATAACCGAACAATTTCCGTTTGCGATTTGTCAGTAATATGACAGTATGACAGTCTGTGCTCTTCCTTTTCTATTCCTTGGTCGTTGTCTTCTACTCTAACCAGATCGAAGTATAGCTATCTCTGTTTTCCTGAGCAAAGTAACAAATTTGACATCCTTTTCTTTCCGAGAAAGTTGAATTCGACGTTGCCATATCGTGCACTGAAGACAAATCCCTTTAAATGCAAATTCCCATTTTTAGTTTTCAGTTTTAGGTGATCAAACTTTGTTTTAAAAATATAATATTGAAATTATGTTTGAAATGTGATGTTCTAAAGGTTTTTCATGGAAATTACTGCATTTTCGTTCAAAGGAAATATGATATATATCATATCAGATCACCAAACAACTTATTAATACGGTGGGAAAAGCTGTATAAGCACAGGAATTTAAAATATGAGGTTGTATCTTTAGGGGTGTTATAAGTATACGCGGTGTTATTCAAGGTATTTTTCTTTTATCATTCTATCCACAACATATATAGATTAGATATTTTGGGTCAGAATACCTCTAACTCTCTTTAAGCCGGGTCGAGATGAGTGTAATGCGAACAGCGAATGCAATAAAAGACAGGGAGTTTTATGAGTCTAGGCAGCGCTCTTTCTACTCCGTCGGGACTCGGTTTTCAACTCGAACGCAGCATTCGAATTTATTATTCGAGGCTGAGCCCGAGTGCCGTCTACACTATTCGCCGAATCGTTTATCAAATTTTATTGCATTCGCTGTTCGGATTAATCCGGGACAGATGAGTGTAATGCGAACAGCGAATGCAGTAAATCACAAGGAGTTTTTTAGTTCTATTCAGGGCTCTTTCTACTCCGTCGGGACTCTGTTTTCAACTAGAAAGCTGCATTCGAGTTTATTATTCGAGGCTTTAGATTGGTATTATGGAACTTTGGTGTTACTGAGTTTTAACGATCTTTTTATGAGGTTGTTCATGATGTGGTGTATTTTATAGCATGGTATAAAAATTAATACATTTGTTGACGGTTATTGTCTTGATATACCAATTAGTTGTTAGACCTGCTTCTTCTCTAATTACTAGCAAATCTAGCGAAGGTATGCATTGGTTTTTTCTTTCTTAACAGTGAATTCGATTTTTGGATGATTTGATTTAAAAACAGTTAGTGTGTGCTGTATTTTGTCTGATGGAACTAACATCAGAGTGTCATCACTATAAAGTTATAGGAGAGGAATGATAAAGTTCAATACATTCAATCCATAGTGAATTATTTCGTCCATTACCAGATTGTCTAGTGTTTGACTGGCGGGAAAACCCATGACATTGCATTCGAGTTGTTTGAAAAATTATGCTTCATAGACAAAATATCCACCATCAAAGCACTGGCTGACAAGTTCCAGGAATATTCTTTTACTTAAATCTGTGTAACAGCTTATGAAATCCCCATCTCTTTTTAATGTAGTTCTCTTGGGATGTTGGTAAACAGTGATACAACATCTAATAATTTGAGAACCTAACCTGGTGGGACTATTTTATCACTTAGGATTGAGACTAATGAGAATCTTGTAGATTGAAAATTAGCTGGACAATGTTGCCTTTAAAATTTCTTCCAGGGATCTGCCTATGTTATAAGTTGGGGACTTGATGCAGCTGACAATGGTTCTTAAACTGGGAGTATTTTTGGTGACTTTTCGTAAGCAATATACAGGAGTACGAGCCCTCTCAATAACGTCCGAGTCTTCTGCCGGACCCTGTACTTTGGGTGTTATAGTGTTATATGTTTGATAAAACGTTTGTGCTCAGCATCTTTGATGTAGTTTTATTCTTTAACTGATTTTATGCACTTGTTGACTTGTCTCTGGATTTTTGACGTTGGGTCGGATTTCAGTTCTTAGTAAGTATTTTCATCGCTCAACATTCTTCTCACTTTTGTCCTGTATTCTTGTACATTATTAACTGTTGCACTTTCTTTGTCTGCTCTGCTGACAATGATGTCTTGGTGTGCCTGTATGAATTCAATGGTCGTCTTTGGAGTGTTTTCCAGGGGATAATTCCTTCTCATGTGTTTTTCTCGTTTTTTATAATTACTGATAATGTTCACAGATTTTGACCTATAGGCATTTTTCTCCTCTTCAGAAACGAACATTCCAATTTGAGTCAATTCAAATAACAGATCAATGCGACGGGACCATCAATTATCGTAATTCCAATGAACCAGACAAATTTGATTTCTTTGATTAATACTGAATTTCATGAATGAATTGACGATATTGTTTGAAGACTAGGTTTGTCATTTATTTTTTGATGTCACCTTTGTAATTTTAATGTGTATTATTTTTTAATTTTAGCCTCGAATAAGGAACAATCCATTTCGAAACGTCGGCGTTGTTTCAAGAACATCCAATAAATTAGTCCAAAACTCCCAATATTCTATTTTATCATTAAGTTTTCAAATATTTGAAGAGTTTGAAAACCCAATGATTTCATCTTACTTCACAATGGACGAAAATCAATGAATTTTTTAAATTTTTCTTTCCTGTTGAATAAACATGGTTCCCATGTGATTGGAGGAGTTTTTTAAAGTACTAAGATGATAAAGGGGTAATTTTATCGTTGTAAAATCCCCAAATAAAAAAATCGATGGGGTTCAGGTCTGTCGAACGCGCATGCCATTCGATCGGCCCTGTACGCCCAATCCATCTTAATGTAAGAATAACATGATCTACAATTATTTTACAGGAATTTCAAAGTTACTCTTAAGTCACATTTTCAAGGTGAATTTGCCATAAGAATGAAAAAGAGTAGAAAAATAACTTTACTCGTATTTCAATGATTTTTAGCCTATCCGCCTATGAACGCCGATTTCCACAACTTGCTGTTAGCGACAAACCCAATGAAACCCGTTGGACTTATTTTTCTACCAGATAACTACGTGGCGTTTTCCGTTTCACTTAAAGGCTGTATCTAGCTGAACCAAAGCATAAAAGTATCTATGTAAGAAGTGACAGTGCCTCCCCGAATAATTTTGACCTGAACGAGTGCCAACGTGACTCAGTTCTGGTTATAAAATCTCGATAAAACTGAAAGGACTGCCGACTGACTTCATATCGTCAAAAATAGCTCACTAAAGATATCTAGCTTAAACGTTCAGACTTTTTTACCTTACCTATGATTTAATAAGCGAGAGACACCTCCCAGCCAAAATGGATGAACGATTCAAAATAATGAAGAGAACACTTGAAATAGTGAAAGATCAACAGATTTTTCAATAAGAAATTTGAATCAAAAATTTCAATTGACATGAAATATACATAGTTATTCTATGCATATTGGTTTTAGACTCCCTGTTGTGAAATTGGATTTTTCATTCGGGAAAATAACCCAACCCCAATTTCACAGTTGCACACTCTTGGCATTGGTTTACATTATCCTACTATTAAGACCTGCTTTCCAATTTTTTTTCTGGTAACGCACATTACTTATGTTGGGGAATATTTTTAATGGGAGAAGTCTTTCTTCAATTTCATCACCCACTCACCTCACGCTTCTGTTTAGTTTTTCGTTTCACATTATGGTTTATTTTTGATTTACAGTTACTCGGGCCAGTCCTTGGTGGTAAATGACGTTTTTCCAGCTCTACTCAACAAATTAAGTGACATTTCTGATTCTGATGAAATAGAATCAGATATGGAAACTAGTGATATACAAAATTTTTAGTGATCCAATTATTTTGGAGAATTCCCAACCCAAACTGTGATTATGATATACCTGGAAATATTTGTACAAAATACTACGTACAAATTATTATAATTATTATTTGATAGTTTACAAAGAAAAAACATATGTATTTTATGACAATAATTTAATACCATTGCTTATTCACTCATCAACTTCCTTCACTTTTTGCACTGGGCAGTAACCTACATTCTTATTAATCTTTGGACAATAAAGTACATATGTCTTTAGAGAAAGAAATTAATACATACAATGTAGTAGTAAATAATGGGATCACTAGTGCTTTCTGACAACATTGAAATGTAAAAGGCAGTTGGCGACATTCCCGAAATATGGTAAGCATTTTGTGGTGACGAGGAGGCTTAATAACCATTGAACACACATATATATTATTGATACATACAAGTTGTCTTCAATATTATTGTTTTTCTCAATGGGATGTAGAACTTATCGAAATGAACCACGCAAAACGGCTTTATAAACTTTGCAGAGCTGAGAAGTTTGAAACAGATCACATGCTATACAGGGTGATCTACAAGCTCTATGACAAACTTTGGCAGATGATAGCTGTGCTCATCCTGAACATTTTCTACAAATATTATCGGTTTTATTCGTTTTCGCTCAGAAGATATATGCAATTAATAAATTAAGTTTTTATGTGTAAATTAAAAGTAAACTGACAAACGAAAATAACAGTTGATATCATACCCACTGGTCATTAAAACGACACAAGTTGTCACAAATGTTACTCTTCCAATTATTTATTTGTCGCTGCGCACGTTCTGAATGAACAATTTTAACCATGGTCGGGACATCTCCCGCAATAATTCAAGACATATGTCAGACAAAATTTGATTTTGAATGAAGTCTACTAACTAATCACCGACAATTAATTGGAGAGATGCCAAGTAGCTTATAATATATTTCCTTCATTTTCTAAGTTCCCTGCAGTTGGACAAAAGGCTGTTTTGATGCAGTATTATCTGATTCTCGAAGTCTTCGATACTTTCTTTGAAATTTCGAGCGCACACACAAACACAATATATGCATACTCCTGAGTTGGTAAATAATGCTTTGATAATTCGGAACTTACGATAATTAATTATCAAATAAATAATTAAAATAACACAAGTTGCCATTCTTTTACTAGACTTATTTTAATTTGAACATAAGAATATATAACAAAAATAGGAATTGGTTTCACGGAGAAGAAAGAGCTCCTGTAATAATAAATAACATAATCACAAGGACGAATATCCGTCGATAAATCAACAAATATTCCCCCTTGATCAGAGCTAATCATCCAATCAACCAAAACACCTACACCGAAGAAGCGGATCCAAGTAGAATGACTACAGCTGTTTCACAATTATTATTGATCGTCATGTTTTGGTTGATTGGATGATTAGCTCTGATCAAGGGGGAATATTTGTTGATTTATCGACGGATATTCGTCCTTGTGATTATGTTATTTATTATTACAGGAGCTCTTTCTTCTCCGTGAAACCAATTCCTATCTTTGTTAGATGTTGGACGTTTATCGTCTTGTGGGAATCCACATGAACCGAGTGTTTCCAATGTCGTGACGGTTTTTTGTAATGCTGCAATATCGCAGTTACAGCGACCTGATGCGACAAAAGGATGAACGTCATACACATCGATCAAAGTATTCTGCACTCGAAGGTGAGACTCGCAAGATGCTCCTGGCAGATGGCGCCCTGTAAGTTGTATACTGCAGCGATCCCTCTGAAAGGTAACAAGTATCGAGAGAACTCTCTGCGGTTTATCCAAGTTAAGTTGACCTGACGATCAATAATAATTGTGAAACAGCTGTAGTCATTCTACTTGGATCCGCTTCTTCGGTGTAGGTGTTTTGGTTGATTGGATGATTAGCTCTGATCAAGGGGGAATTTTTGTTGATTTATCGACGGATATTCGTCCTTGTGATTATGTTATATAAGAATATATCTTTTCAAATGCTTGAATGTCTCAAACAAAGTCGATTCGGACCCAGTGCTCGAAACGAAATGTAGGAAATAATCCTATCCTCTTTCGGAGATTGTCATAGAACTTCTTGAATGTCCTATATAGTGGTGGTATATGATGGTTCTTCCCACATGCATCCTTCTGTGAGCTTCTAAAACACCTTCCCATCTACATATTTCAAGAATATTCACATATTTTAACGGTTTTTTTATGAAACCCAAAGGAAAACCAAAATATCTGAAGAATGTTGTCAACTTTTGTACCACACTTCGAAAAGTTTCATTATACTAACATCGAGTGAAGTGGGTCAAGTTTAATGATACCAATGAAATATTAATGATTTAAAGTCTGCAACTTTTTAAACGAATGGTTTTTTGGAAAGATGGTCTAATTGCATGTTAACTACATCCTGTTGGCAGAAATTCCTAATGTTGGAAAACATCTGGTGTATCCAGCTTATGATCTATCAATATGATTATGTATAGAAAAACTTTTCTGCAATTCGGAAATATCTATTTCATCAAAATGGTTGATGATGAATCGAATGTTTATCTACAAGACAAGAGTGAGCTTTATAACAAATCACACAGCAACTAATATACACGAAAAAATATTGAGAGAGATAAAGAGAAGAATATTTTTCAGAAAATTACAAATTTAAGATACATACCTCGGATTCGAACTACCCATTCCTATTCTCCATTCACTTCAACTATTCTTAGATCCTCCCTCCTCTTTGCGACTTCGTGTAGTCCAAGTTGCGAGTCGGCTTCTCGCTTTCGAGAAACTCGTTTTATGCAACATCGACGCGAGAGGTCGTCATAGTGCAGGTAGAATGAATCTGATTATTCTTGAGCATGGGAATATCCCAGAAAAAATAATTTCTTTAACTCTAACTGCTTATAATTTTATCACTAAGCGAGAAACCGATTATTATTATATCGTAATCTCGCGGGTACTCTGTTCGGACTGTAAATAATACAATTTTTCTACCGGAAGAAACTCTTAAATAACCTTATGAACAGGACATGTGTACGTACCCATGCTAGGATGGAAAGATTAGTATGCTGAACAAGTACTCCTGACTAGAAGTTAGTGCTTATGTGATATTTACGCCTTCGTTCTAGGGAATAAGAGCGTTATCGTTTTGCCCATATGAAATTCTGTCAGACCGGTGTGCTGTAACTTCCAAAGAAACCGATCTTGAATTTTTGGGTAAAGTGTGAATCCTTAAAGCGGAAATTCAGCCGAGCGTGGAGTTTTACTCATTTCAATTATTGAGGATATTCCTTAACATCATAGGAACCACTGACGCAATCATGAAACTTCGTATGGTTGAGAAAATTCGTTAGAAAATATTCATCAAATTCCAATGAAATCTGGCACAGGTCATAGAGTCAATATTTAGCGACAGTGTACCAAATTTCAGCTCGACCCGACAATTATATTCGGAGACATTGTGGAAAAATATGTCAAATACCGCTTGAAACGGATTTCTAACTAGTACGTAACAGCTTCTGACCTCAGGTTAGTACTTTGCTATAGATTTATTTTCATTCTACGCTTCCAGTTTTAATACACCGTATTTCAGAAAAACTCTATACCTCCAACAAAAAAATGTTTTATTCGCCCGTTAGAATCTATTTGCTCAAACGTAAAATATGGAAGTGTCTGGAAGATTTAAATTTCGATCGTTTATTATTTATGAAAAATCACTGCAAATTTCACACAAGGGTTTATTATTTTCTAAATATATATCAATACCATTGATATCTTAACTAAAACCTATATACTATCCTTGGTTTTTCAACCCAAAAATTGCAGCGTTTTTCTTTGTAACTCGGGGACCACTGGTCGGAAATCATTCGGTTAAAAATTTTTGAGTTGAGTTATGCAACCGTAATCAACGTTGAAAGTTTCATGAAAATTCGATGGTAAGTTTTCGAGAAATAATTTTTTCTCCCCAACCCCCAATTGTGAATTCAGTGAGGCTGGACAATATCGAATTTTTTGGTTATATCTGGATCCTCTGTAGCCACTTATTTTATAGACGTAGGTCTTCTGGTTGAAAAATTATGATTTTTTTAAAAAAGGTTCAATTTTTTCGATTTTCCTCTGGCCATAAAAAACGAACCAGACTCTCCACTAACATTCTGATTGGATTTTCTTAATCTACGCCCTCGAATTAGTATATGTTTCAAATTTCAGGTCGATCGGAGAACTTTCGATTTTTGGTAAAATTTTAAGGAGGGTCTACCCTTAAGAAAATCTCGATTTTCGAAAAATAATTTTCCGACTCCTATCGCCGTGAAATTTGGCACACTTACTAATTCGGGGGCGTAGAACAAGAATATAAGGTCAGATATTTTTTAAAAAAATCGTCCTGGACGTGAGAGGTCCTTGAAGTTCCAAAATTTTGGACCTTTTTTCAAAAAATCATTATTACCGACTTGATGAAAGTAGGACGATGAAATGTGCTTTATTGCATAGATAAAGGATCGAACTGCACGTAAAAAATTCGACATCACCCAGCTTCATTATTTTGGTCGGCACGACGTCTCAAAGTTGACCAAAATTTCGAAATTTTTTCACTATTTCCGCCATAATTTCTAAACGGTTGTCACTGGACGATTTCTAATGACATATTCGTGATCTACGACCTCGATTTAATAGGAAACGATAACAAGGTTGATGATTTTCGAAGAAAAAAAATTTATTTGGGACTTAAAAAATTTTTCATACAGAACCGCGAATAAACATCAAAGCGCAGAGGAGTGGGGGTAAGATTTCGCGATTCCGTGCGAAATTTTATTTTTGGAGCTATGACAATATGCACATCATATATTATGGATTCGAACACGTGGATTACGAATCTGTAATTAGATTTTGCGTAACTGATTCGGTTTGGAAAATATTTCGGATTTGGTGAGAAATTTTCGAAATTTGGGTCAACTTTGGGTCGTCGTACAGATCAAACGCGTGAGGCTGGACAATATCGAATTTTTCTGGTTATATCTGGATCCTTTGTGAGTACGTAGCCTTTTATTTTATAGACGTAAGTCTTCTGGTTGAAAAATTATGATTTTTTTAAAAAAGGTCCAATTTTTTCGATTTTCCTCTGGCCATAAAAAACGAACCAGACTCTCCACTAACATTCTGATTGGATTTTCTTAATCTACGCCCTCGAATTAGTATATGTTTCAAATTTCAGGTCGATCGGAGAACTTTCGATTTTTGGTAAAATTTTAAAGTCTACCCTTAGAAAATCTCGATTTTCGAAAAATAATTTTCCGACTCCTATAGCCGTGAAATTTGGCACACTTACTAATTCGAGGGCGTAGAACAAGAATATAAGGTCAGATATTTTTAAAAAAAATCGTCCTGGACGTGAGAGGTCCTTGAAGTTCCAAAATTTTGGACCTTTTTTCAAAAAATCATTATTACCGACTTGATGAA
Source organism: Myrrha octodecimguttata (assembly GCA_958510865.1). Classification (NCBI taxonomy): domain Eukaryota; kingdom Metazoa; phylum Arthropoda; class Insecta; order Coleoptera; family Coccinellidae; genus Myrrha; species Myrrha octodecimguttata. The sequence goes on along the minus strand of OY294059.1, from coordinate 73,887,731 downwards.
AATAGGACGATTAAATGTATTTTATTGCATAGATAAAGGATCGAACTGCACGTAAAAAAATTCGACATTACCCAGCTTCATTATTTTGGTCGGCACGACGTCTCAAAGTTGACCAAAATTTCGAAATTTTTCCACTATTTCCGCCATAATTTCTAAACGGTTGTCACTGGACGATTTCTAATGACATATTCGTGATCTACGACCTCGATTTAATAGGAAACTATAACAAGGTCGACGATTTTCGAAAAAAAAAATTTTTTTGGGACTTAAAAAATTTTTCATACAGAACCGCGAATAAACATCAAAGCGCAGAGGGGTGGGGGTAAGATTTAGCGATTCCGTGCGAAATTTTATTTTTGAAGCTATGACAATATGCACATCATATATTATGGATTCGAACACGTAGATTACGAATCTGTAATTAGATTTTGCGTAACTGATTCGGTTTGGAAAATATTTCGGATTTGGTGAGAAATTTTCGAAATTTGGGTCAACTTTGGGTCGTCGTACAGATAAAACGCGTGAGGCTGGACAATATAAGAAAATCTCGATTTTCGAAAAATAATTTTCCGACTCCTATCGCCGTGAAATTTGGCACACTTACTAATTCGAGGGCGTAGAACAAGAATATAAGGTCAGATATTTTTTAAAAAAATCGTCCTGGACGTGAGAGGTCCTTGAAGTTCCAAAATTTTGGACCTTTTTTCAAAAAATCATTATTACCGACTCGATGAGAGTAGGACGATAAAATCTGTTTTAATTCATAGATAAAGGATCGAACTGCACGTAAAAAAATTCGACATCACCCAGCTTCATTATTTTGGTTGGCACGACGTCTCAAAGTTGACCAAAATTTCGAAATTTGGGTCAACTTTGGGTCGTCGTACAGATCAAAAGCGTGAGGCTGGACAATATCGAATTTTTTGGTTATATCTGGGTCCTTTGTGAGTACGTAGCCACTTATTTTATAGACGTAAGTCTTCTGGTTGAAAAATTATGATTTTTTTTAAAAAGGTCCAATTTTTTCGATTTTCCTCTGGCCATAAATAACGAACCAGACTCTCTACTTAAATTCTGATTGGATTTTCTTAATCTACGCCCTCGAATTAGTATATGTTTCAAATTTCAGGTCGATCGGAGAACTTTCGATTTTTGGTAAAATTTTAAGGGTCTACCCTTAAGAAAATCTCGATTTTCGAAAAATAATTTTCCGACTCCTATCGCCGTGAAATTTGGCACACTTACTAATTCGAGGGCGTAGAACAAGAATATAAGGTCAGATATTTAAAAAAAAAAATCGTCCTGGACTTGAGAGGTCCTTGAAGTTCCAAAATTTTGGACCTTTTTTCAAAAAATCATTATTACCGACTCGATGAAAGTAGGACGATGAAATCTGTTTTGATTCATAGATAAAGGATCGAACTGCACGTTAAAAAATTCGACATCACTCAGCTTCATTATTTTGGTCGGCACGACGTCTCAAAGTTGACCAAAATTTCGAAATTTTTTCACTATTTTCGCCATAATTTCATATCACATGTGACATATCAGATCCATTTGAAATTGGTTGAATCATGTCGCTTCAGGGTTCATACAGAATCACTTTCGTGGAAAACATAAACCACTTTAAAATTTGTTGCGTTTTTGATGTTGCAGGTAACTGAGTGTTATCATTTCATCCAAATGTCTGCGGATTTGGAATCTTGACCCGGAATTGGTCAACAAACAATAAAATCACTAGATCGAATTCAATATGTTTCTTGCATGCAATTTTTCATAATTGAAATCGATTATTCTATCCATAAGCATGCCGAAATAATTCAATCGTCAATAATTACAATTCTCAACGAAAAACTGACCATTCAAGTGTGATACCTAAGATTGGCTGTTCAAACGCTCGAAACGACGTTACATTTCGGACACTCTCTCTCTCTCCTCATGTGCCTTTATTTCTACCAAGCGTATGAACAGCTTCAGCTGTAAGTCGATCGTAGAATCGTGCTATGAAGTATCAGGCAATCTACCAAACAGAACCGTTTCATCTTATTTGAATTGTACTTGATTGCACCACTCTCAAAACTGAATTATTCAATATTCATAATTTTGCGAGGGTGTGATGAGATACATGATGAATTTGTTTCGAAATATATTGAGAAAAGCATTAAAATAGGGTATTTCGTTTAAAAGTCAGTTGCCTCGATAACTTCAGATCGAAATTACTCTGCTACTTGAAATTTTCAGGATAGGGTCCCCATCCGAATGTTGAGTTCGTTAATGGGCAAAATCGGTTAAACGGTTTCGATTTCTTGAATGTTAAATCCTTGCAAGGATTCAACACAATCGCACACTTGCTGCTTTTCCTTATGACTCTTTTGTGTGTTTGCATTTCCTTGTTATTATAAACAATAAGACATCCTCTACCTTCATGGTTGGTGCTTCGAATACCTAGATTTTTTGTATTAACAATTGAACTATTTTATTTTTCCAGTTATTCAAATATGAGCTTCATCGTAGATCAACTTTATCCATCGAGGGTAGAGCCTGCCAATGACTATTCTCAATTTATATATTGGAGAGATCCTATCACGCCATTGGAGGAGTTGCCAGAAATATTGTAATCGCCGATGAAAATGATGTATGTAGAGTCTAGACATGGCATTCCATAAATACACATTTGAACAGTAAATTCAAAACACAAAAATATTGTACTTTTTATTATAGAGGTTTCAAATGTTATAAGACATTGAACATTGTTTTAGGGATTTATTTTCGTGTTTATTGGTATTCACATAGTTGAAGACTGCTGATTTTGTGATAAATTATTACTGTTTTTTTTTGGGGGTGATAACGATAACCTAGTTATAATCGCTTAGTTTTTAAAATATTTATTTCAGCAGCAATGAAAAACTTATATATTTTTAGTGTATGTCATTAACTGTATCATTTCTGCCAACTGCATACTTATGTATGTATATTTAAGAAATAGTGATTTTGTCATTAGTTTTTTTTTCTTCGCCCAGTTCAGATTAAGTGGCGTGGCATATAAACTTTATTTCATTCAATGTGAAAAAACGATACCTACATCAATATGAATCTACTTAAACATCCCACGTGTAGATATTTCATTTTTATTCACAATCTATTTGTGTTTGAGTCAGTTGTTTTGAATGATGTTCATTTGGGAAACGAATTGAATGTTTTGAAATTATTACTGTTCAAGTAACGAATGAATATTAAAAATAAGCCCATCAATGTATGCCATTCCCAAATTATGTCTTTATTGATAGAAATATAAACCTTTATGGAAGCTTTTTGTGATTGAAAGTTAGCTTTATTATCACTTGCTAGTTGAGAATTGCTTGAAGTTTGCTTTGATATACTTCTTGAGAGAATATACTAGATGACTTATACTACTATCTGTAAATCGGATGACTTATTATATCGTTATCTGTAAATCTTTATTATGTTATGATTTTGTGATATTTCCGTGATTATTTCTAATTAAGAACTGTTGTGTTCCTAATGAGGAATTTTATTTTTGTTAGCTATGACTTTGTAGGCACTCTGAAATATTTATTAAAAATTGATCAATTGAAATGGATTTTAATTATTTGTTTCCAGAAGATTGAAAAAACCAAGAAAAGCACTGCCGTGAAGGCAGCGTGCATGTTCAATGGAGATGACCGCTTTGGCAACGAAGTCTAAAGGCCGACCGTAATTGCAATAACTTCCAAAAGAAACAACTTGGAAACTCGATATTTGTTGAGAAGGTTTGGACCTTAATTACGAAGGCCGAATTCGTGAATGGGTAAAATCCCCCCAATGATCCCGCAGATACATCCATTCAATATTTTATTTTCCCAATATTTCCAGAAATCCAGTACTTCATCGAAAAATGACAGTTTGAAGGTTGAAGAATTTAATGAGGATAATATGATGAGAAGATCACAGAAATATGAATATTTGAAAAAATAATTGAAACTTTTTTTCAAATTGTTCTAATGACATGACATGATCATCACGAAATTTTGCACAATGTTGTCCTTCAGCATCTTTGAACTAGCTGCTAAGTTTCATTACGACTGAATCATTATTTTTTGAGTAATACCGAAATAAACAACGATTTCGAGAAGAAAACCACGAAATTATATCATATTTTTCCCAATATCTCCAAAACTAATAGCCGTATCGAATTGGAGTTTGGTACACTGCTGTGAAATATGAAACTCAAGGTATAACTAAAATTGTTCTCGAATATGAACAATAGTTTCAGGAAAAAAATGGATTTCGAAAAATTTTTTTTTTTAATTTAGTGACCATAAGATTTCAACGACATTTTGCTCAAAGTTACGCGTCGTTATGCTTCAACTAACTGTCAAGTTTCAATCCAATCGCTCCAGAAGTTTCTGAAATATGAGGTGAATAACCTCAAAATTTCAAATGGCTATAACTCCGAAACTATTAGGCCGATTTGGCCCATTAAGGAACTTAACCGCGGCATTTCGAAGCGCGAACTACCCTACAAGTTTCGAGTCGCTAGCTGGCTCCGTTCGACAGTTATCGTGACCAGGGCCGGACAGAATCGATTTTGACACCGGATTCGTCATCAGTGAGTCCCATCTAGTAGTTTGAGACCATTTTCGGTTCAATCATCGAAAATTACAGACATTTGGACAAAACGATAGCACGCTGTTCCCCTAGAACATGCGAGCAAAAAACGAAAAAACCTACATAGCCCAAAGCACAGAATATTCAACAATGCTCAACCTCAACCTCTGTGGTCTCATGTGTTCTGTGGTAGGTTAGAGAATCAGAACTTCAGACCATAGAACAAGTATATATTTTCTTTATGCTTCAGACTTTTCTGTAATCTGAGTCTGTGCCTGCGGGAATGATTTTGACAGAAGTGACAGATGATGTCATTTTTTCTATTCAATCAAACGAAGGAGTCGGCAAGTAATTTTCAGAAAGTGCCGTTATCGAACAAGTGAGCTCTAAAGACAATCATTCGAGGAAATGTTTCATAATGTTTGTTATTTAAGTATGTGTATTTTGTGATAAAACAACAAAATGGGGGATTCTCTGGAAGCAAGTGAATCCGCTCCAGAGACTCAGAATGTAGCCCTTGTGGATTTCACTACATTTAAAAACTATATTATAAAAGCGGCTACCGTCTTACTTCCCGAAGACGACGGACAAGCTCAACCTATAAATTTGCTAGCAGCACTTGAAGATAAGATAAATCAGGAATGTATAAGGAAGTTCATAGGAGATCCTTCTGTTTCAACCCTTTACGTTCAACGAAATTCATCTAAAGGTATTGATAATTAATTCACATAATTGATGAGATCATGATTGAACTGCCAGCAAATCAATTATTCTGTCACCTGAGTGTCTATTAATGAATTATGTTCATTATCATTGTGTGTGCATCTCAGTAGGAGGAGCATTCATGAAATGTTTTTATTTTTAGTCATAAACAATAAAGATCAGCATTAGTATGACTATGGTGATTTCCAATCAACATACTGAAAGCTTTCGGAAACTGATGGGGTTACTCAGCTAAGTCAACTATGCTATCAATTGAACGCTTTATCGTTAAATTGGGCTACCCAGGTTAAAAACCTGGTTGGTTTCTGTAAATGCCATATGATCCATTCACTACATCCTTACATTATAATCATCAAGTGTTATAATGTGTATAGTTCACAGTTTTGAAAACTGTTCAGTGAGCATAGGGATTATCTAGAAGAAGTATTTGAATATGAATAAAACCAAACCAAATGAATTGCTTCTACAACTGTTCTCTGTCAAATCAGTAACTATACTCCATTCAGGTATTCCGTTGGCCATGATTTAGGTCTATCAAGTTTTGTTACTTGAAACTGATGCAGGTTGGCACTCGTTAAATATCGGCAATGTCAATAATTCTCAGAGACGTTGCCAAATGCTAATCATCACGCTTGGGAACTAAAAATGCCGAAGCTACTTTCAAAGAAGCAGAGACAAAGTATCAAGAGGTGCTTTGTAGAATTGAAATCTGCTCTTTCTGATAGTAAGCCTAATAATTTCTAATCAATAATTTATCACAAGTTTTCCAACATTTTTGACGTATGTGAGTGAAAACCCAGTGTATCATTCAGATAGATTCCTAAGAACTTTGTAAATTAATTTAGTATTTGTAAGGTGACACAGGATTTGTAGTACTACTACATTTTCATACTGGAGTATTTCTAATTGTGCAACAACGTGTTTAAATGTCTTCTGTAGAATTATTTCTTGAGAATTTGGAAACGTAGGGAATTCTGTAGGTTTCTCTTCGTTCAGAAGTTTTACTGTAGGGTTATTCGACTACTTTTATTTTTTTTCAAATGAACTATCATACAGTAGCGGACTACTCTATCCATTATTTTTCAGTAAAATTTCAACACTCGATTCTTGAATTCTGTAGAAAAAAATAACATACCCAACTGAATCTTCCAACCATGTTAAATACCTACGTGAAATATTTCCAGTATTAACAGAGAAAAAAGTTTCTTCAACATTCGCCAGGTCTGTGGAAGTATTGAATCCACATAATATCTCAAATTCATTATTTTCCCAAAGTGAATTCACATTTTGAAAAATACAAAATAACTACGATCTCTATGTAGGGAGGACAAAGTTGTGTAGTTATCTGACAGGAAAATGACTATAACTTAACATTTTAAAAATATACACGGTGAAATGTGTTGGAATGTCATGGCCAAGAGGGATAGTTTATAAAAGTGAATGGAGTATATTCAAGCGCATACCAGTACTGTGCATTTTATTTCAGAGAAATTCATTCGCATCAAATACCTGATCATAATTAAAAAAAATATCTTATATCCTTTTGTAGGTTTCTTCCGTGTTTTGTAACGAGTACAAATCTGACTCATTCGTATTAAAGTGGTCAGAGACGGCGGATATCATTTCGTAGGAAGAAAATATCAAATCTTCGTCAAGACAAGTGAGCGATGTTAAGAATAAAGACCGATTAAATATCATTCCTTTTTACTGTCCGTGCATTCTTAATCGTCAGAAAAAAGTGCTAGTTCAAATTTCAAATCTACGTCGATCAGTGTTAATGTTCAAATTCGTTGCCAAAGCGGACATCTTTTCACTTATCAACCCCACCAAACCCACTCTTGGTGATCTCCAAATCATTTTATCCTCACGAAATTTTGCATGAGCCTTCAAGGTGTCATCTTTCAATCAAGTACTGGATTTCTAAATTCCATTCAATATACATTTTTGGAAATATGTATTGGGAAAATAAAATTTTGAATGAGTTTATCTATATATCCTATATCATTCATAATTAAGTCCCAAACCTACACATATCGAGTTCCTCAGTAGGTTTTTCTGGAAGTTATCGTGTTTACGATCGGCCGTTAGTCTTAAAAACTCAATATTTTGTAGAGTTGGCTTGGACCTTAATAACGAGGCTTAATTCGTGAATGAGTAAAATCTACCAAATTATTTCGCAGATATATCCATTCAAAATTTTATCTTCCCAATAATTCTAAAAATACAGATTAGATCGGATTGAAATTCAGGAGATCGCAGAATATTGAATATTAAAAAACCTAGAAAAGCACTCACGTGAAGTCAGATTTTGCGCACATGTTCAATGGAGATGACCGCTTTGGCAACGAATTTGAACTTGCCGAGTTGCAATTCCATAAGAAATTCCCGTAAGATGTATCAGAGGTATCTCGACGTACCCGTGGGAAGTGCTACCGCAGCATCTTTTTATCTATTCAACTGCACGTAGATGTAATAAATAGAACCCATGCGATGTAGTTAGTCAGTTCTGATAATACAGTTCTAGCATTGTATAATAAAATTTTACCGAAAATCGAAAGTTCTCCGATCGACCTGAAATTTGAAACATATACTAATTCGAGGGCGTAGATAAAGAAAATCCAATCAGAATGTTAGTGGAAAGTCTGGTTCGTTTTTTATGGCCAGAAGAAAATCTAAAAAATTGGACCTTTTTTAAAAAAATCATAATTTTCTAACTAGAGGACCTTCGTCTATAAAATAATTGGCTACGTACTCACAAAGGACCCAGATATAACCAAAAAAATTCGATATTGTCCAGCTTCACGCGTTTGATCTGTACAACGGCCCAAAGTTGACCCAAATTTCGAAAATTTCTCACCAAATCCGGAATATTTTCCAAACCGAATCAGTTACGCAAAATCTAATTATAGATTCGTAATCTACGTGTTCGAATCCATAATATATGATGTGCATATTGTCATAGCTTCAAAAATAAAATTTCGCACGGAATCGCTAAATCTTACCCCCCACCCCTCTGCGCTTTGATGTTTATTCGCGGTTATTTATGAAAAATTTTTTAAGTCCCCAATAAAAATTTTTTCTCGAAAATCGTCGACCTTGTTATCGTTTCCTATTAAATCGAGGTCGTAGATCACGAATATGTCATTAGAAATCGTCCAGTGACAACCGTTTAGAAATTATGGCGGAAATAGTGAAAAAATTTCGAAATTTTGGTCAACTTTGAGACGTCGTGCCGACCAAAATAATGAAGCTGGGTGATGTCGAATTTTTTTACGTGCGGTTCGATCCTTTATCTATGAATTAAAACAGATTTCATCGTCCTACTCTCATCGAGTCGGTAATAATGATTTTTTGAAAAAAGGTCCAAAATTTTGGAACTTCAAGGACCTCTCACGTCCAGGACGATTTTTTTTAAAAATATCTGACCTTATATTCTTGTTCTACGCCCCCGAATTAGTAAGTGTGCCAAATTTCACGGCGATAGGAGTCGGAAAATTATTTTTCGAAAATTGAGATTTTCTTAAGGGTAACCCCTTAAAATTTTACCAAAAATCGAAAGTTCTCCGATCGACCTGAAATTTGAAACATATACTAATTCGAGGGCGTAGATTAAGAAAATCCAATCAGAATGTTAGTGGAGAGTCTGGTTCGTTTTTTATGGCCCGAGGAAAATCGAAAAAATTGGACCTTTTTTAAAAAAAACATAATTTTCCAACCAGAAGACTTACGTCTATAAAATAAGTGGCTACGTACTCACAAAGGACCCAGATATAACCGAAAAAATTCGATATTGTCCAGCCTCACGCGTTTGATCTGTACGACGGCCCAAAGTTGACCCAAATTTCGAAAATTTCTCACCAAATCCGGAATATTTTCCAAACCGAATCAGTTACGCAAAATCTAATTATAGATTCGTAATCTACGTGTTCGAATCCATAATATATGATGTGCATATTGTCATAGCTTCAAAAATAAAATTTCGCACGGAATCGCTAAATCTTACCCCCCACCCCACCAATCAATCCGATTTATAATGACAGAATTCAAATTCTATTCGAAAAGCTTACGAAAACACAAACAACAGGGAAATTATATTTTCTATACACTATTTGTAATCTGATTCAGAATGGAATTACATTAAATAAGCTTTGAAATTTTCCGAAAACACAAATATATCTTTCAAAACTTTTAAAAATATATTTCAAACATTGATTAATAGAGTTTAATATGTCTATGGTTTCAACCTGTTCTGCCTTTTTTTGCCGTATTCTATGGTATATTGCCCGAACTAGTTTCATCCTTGTCCAGCACTCCCCAGTTCCCCCTCTCCCTAAGCCTTGTCCATATAGTTTCATAAGTATGGTTTGCACAGTTGGGATGAATAAATCAAATAAATTATTCAGCTCCACAAAGTAGGCTGTGTTTCCAACTTTAGGTCAGCTGCATAAGCACGGCTTAACTACATGGCTGAGGTATTTTTCGAGTTACAAAAAGCTTTGTCTCGAATTTTTAATTGTGCAAGCAAAATACACTAAACATTCGATGTTTCCTCAGAAATGCACAATAACCTGAGTGAAAAAATCTTTAACTATTTATGCAATCAACGAAATACTCTAAAAGGGATGTTCGAATTGACTATTCGTTACAGCCACTATATAAGGATTTTGAATAAAAGCCTTAGGCGCTATTTATCAAGAAATAATATCGTGGACCATACACGCCACTGTCTCGGTCTTGTTTTATATTTTAAAGTCTTGAGATTAGTCTGTTCGAGTTGATTACAGTTCTCTAGATAGACTAATATAGAAAACTTCATCCCTTTCTTCTATAACCGAGAGAAATATAATAGTTCCTAAAAATAATTGCATTTTTTGCGGAGGTCGCCACTTTGCAGGCCATTTTTATTGCAGTACCACAACGTGACAACCAGATGGCTCTGAAAATCGCTTCAAATCAGTTTAACATAGGGACTGGCTAACTATCCCTCTTTATACAATGGTTCTAGTAAACACATATCTCACACTTAATTATTTTCCTGTATCAATATACATAGTTTTGAAAACACGTTTTAAGCTCTCTGAGACGTAATTCGCGCAAAAGCTGCTGCCTTCACGGCAGTACTGGATTTCAATTCGATCTAATCTATATTTTTGGAAATATTGAGAAAATAAAATTTTGAATGGGTATATCTACGGAATCATTGGGCGGATTTTACCCATTCACGAGATTCAAGATCAAATTGAAATTAAGTCCTTGATTGAGAAATGACAGCTTGAAGGTTCATAAAGAATTTCGTGGGTATAATATGATCAGAAGATGACCAAATCTTTTCATCACGAAATAAAGGTGCGTTTGGAGGGTTAGTACGTTCTCGCAGTAAACCTGTAACGAGTGGTGTACCCCAGGGTTCCGTGATCGGTCCTCTGCTTTTTCTCATCTACGTGGCTGACCTTACACAGCTTGTTTCGTCTGCGTGTTCTGCATACGCGGATGATTTTAAATTGTTTTCTGAAGCGCTCTCCTCTAAGCTACAGAGTGATCTGGATGGTATTGCTGAGTGGTGTCACGAATGGCTTCTTCCCGTGAATGTGAATAAGTGCAAGTTTCTGCATTTGGGCAGGAACAATCCGCGTAGGCGATACAGCATCGATGGTGTTCCGCTTCAGGCTGTCGGACAGCATAGTGACCTAGGTGTGATTATATTCGGACCTTTCTTGATCGGCTCATATCGGGAATGTTGTGGCTAGAGCTAAAAGAATGCTCTATCTTATCAGGAGAGCATTTCCGCGGTGTTCAGTGACTACAGCGAGGACGCTATATACCACTTATGTACGGCCCATCATGGAGTTCGCCGGTCCTGTTTGGGCGACGGCACTCGCGGGGGATCGTGATAGACTCGAGCAAGTTCAGCGTTGTGCAACGCGTCTTCCATATGGTGCGGTTCGTCCTGGCTATGACGAAACATTACGCCTTTTCGGGCTTCGTTCGTTTGACGAGCGCCGTGAGCGTTGCGACCTGATAGTGACTTACAGAGCGTTGCACGGCTTTTTCGGTTGTGATCTGAGTGGTTTGTTCGTCCTCAATGCCAACAGCCTGCGTGGCCACCAGTTCAAGTTGTACCACGAATTCTACAGGACATCATATAGACAACATTTCTTGTGCAACAGGATTTTCGATAAGTGGAATTCACTGCCGTGTCGGATTGTATGCGCCCCCAGTGTAAATTCTTTCAAGAACCGGTTGGATGCAATAAACTCTTAGTTTTGTTTTGTGTATTTCAGGGTTTTGGTGTTGTGATTTTTTTTTTGAATTTTTTCTGAGAGTTAATAGGCTTATGCCACCTCTCTTCTCAATTTTGTAATAATAATTTGTAAAATGAGTGAACCAATAAGATAAAAAGAGAGTTTTTCTGCTTTAGTTCGTTTCGCATCTTACTCCGATGGAAAAGAAAACAGATAGACATATAAATAATTTTATTTTCATATCACAGCATATCAAGATACAAGCAAAGTGAAACATGTCTTTAAAAGAATAACTTAAGCTATTATCATCTATAATACAAAAGCTAGTTTTTGTCAGTTTTTCAATCAGATCACTCTCTTTGAACATGAGTTTGTGTAACATGTGAAGTAGGCATTCTTCATTAAAATTCTCTCATTCTCATTTACACCTAAAAACTTATGAAATGAAGCTGTTTCGAAATGATTACATTGTAATTTATCTTTATGAAAATAATCATCTTCAGAAAAATGCAGTGAACATACTTACATGTATTTCGTGACCTGTTTGTTTTCCAATCTTCAATTTCAACATCCAGGCCTTTATTCTAGCAATGAGTACCCTGCCACATGCTGTTTCCAAATTAATTTAACTTTCAGTTGGCTTTGGAAAAATAGAAAACTCAAGGCACGATATGATCCTCTCTTCTTTGACCATGAATAACATTGAGTTAAGGCATCAACAATAGTCATTTCGGGAGGATGCCATCTCGAATTAATACAATCGAGAATTTTAATCGGAGAGAAATGAATCGATTAATGAATATTACAAACACTTTGAGTACAGCAAAATTTCAACTCAGAAAACAACACAAATGGTCAAAAATGAACTCTGAAAGTCAGCAAAACACGTTAAAACAACGGGCACGTCTGAAATCTACTAGCTTGGAAGGGTTTGAATTTCTATCGCCAGAGGGCGTATCGCTTCTCAGTAGATGCGAATTCAATAAAATCTTATAGATACTCTTCTTGAAATCTCTCAATTCGAGTATGGTTATTTCAATTGTGTACTTCTGGTATGGGCCGCGGGCTCTAGTTTCGAAAGATATTCGTTTTTGTGGACAAGGATGAGGACCATTGGATGTAATTATCTGGTGCCATCAAAACTCCAAATTCACGAAATTAACTGCTTCATAGTATTTAAATTTTCCTCAGGGCTCTCTTTCGCAAAAATGTTACTCTCTCGATCTGTTTAGATGATCCATATAACATGATGCAGTACCGGAGTTTCGACTCCGTTACAGCATGATGAATGTTTTTCAAAAAGCCAAATACTCACCCAGCATGCCGAAGGAGTAGCAGATATTGCTCGATTTATCACATTGCATTGCGTTCAGGAGTCCTCTATTTGAAGTCCCAGAAGACTTGAGTGTTCACTGAAATTAGCATCGGATGGCCCAGTTTATATTCTGTATAATCGATACACCAGAAAACTTGGTCATAAAGATGGGGTTCCATTCATTGTTTCTGAACCCGCATACGTGTACTGCATTTCAACAGGCAAATTAGTCGTCCACCGATTGTTTGTCCTGGGGGCCGATTCTTGAATCTCGATCAAGAATTGAAGAGTATGACAATTGCCATATGTTTGCGTCGATTTTCTAAGTTAAATATAAACCACAAGTAGACATGATCTGCGCATGGAACCGAATGTCACTCGACAATCGAATGTTATAATCTCCTATACTCCGTTGCTAAAGTCGAAGGAAACGGTGATAAGGTTATGTTTATATTCCGATTTGAAATTTCCCGATATCTCGCATTCAGTTTATTTCCTGAATATTTGCTTGAAAATGGCGAACATAACACTCACAAATTTTGCAGATGCTCGAGAAAACTTAGGAAATCGACCTAAACATATGACAATTACCATACTCTTCAATTCTTGATCGAGATTCAAGAATCGGCCCCCTGTGCGTTTGACCTAAAGCGGATAAGTGGAGGACACATATACGCGATCACGATAGCGATCAGAAAGGATAGCAATCATAGGATCTAATTGCGCAGAAGCAGAACACACTTGCAGTGTGGCATAGTTCAGACGCAGTTTTGGGCGATAGCGTTTGATTGTAAAATTTGTTTTTTTTTCAGATATAGAACTTTGAAATGGAATAAAACAAAGATGAATTTCAAAAAATCGACATGAAATTGACACTATTCAAAAGATAATCTTTAGTAATTAAAATTTGATTATAATTTTCGACATTTGACCGGCTCGGACGTAATCTAATCTAGAGGTCCAATTTTCAATCACTTTTTCCAACATTTGTGGCCGCAGATCGGCAACAACGCGGCGAATGTTGTCCTCCAAGTGGTCGATCGTTTCAGGCTTATCGGCGTAGACTAGCGACTTCACATATCCCACAGAAAATAGTCCACCGGCGTTAAATCGCACGATCTTGGGGGCCAATTCACGGGCCCGGAACATGAAATTATGCGGTTATCAAACGTTTTCTTCAGTTAATCAATTGTGGCACGAGCTGTGTGACATTTTGCACCGTCTTGTTGAAACCACAGCTGCTGCACATTATTGCGGTTTAAGAAGTCAGTAATCATGGCTCTACGGCGGTCACCATTGACTGTAATGTTCTGGCCAGCATCGTCTTTAAAGAAGTACGGACCAATGATTCCACCTGCCCATAAAGCACGCCAAACAGTCAGTTAGGGTAAACGTGGTGTTAAAACGGTCTGTAGTTAGTCGGATTAATTGCTCTGATAGACGATTATGTTGACCGTAAAATGGACGTTGAGCGCGATATGTATTTCGAACAGAACCATTATTTTCAAAATAAATTTGCACAATTTAGAAGCGTTGTTCAGGCGTCAGTCTATTCATGTTGAAATGCCAGACCTAACCGAACACAAATCACTTGACAGCTGACACAATAGCCGCCAGTTAAAACAGTGTTGCCAACTTGAAGTTCTATACCTCTGAAAAAACTACCCTTAACGTCCACGCTTTACCGCGGCAGAGAAACGATAAAAAATAAGTCCATATATTTTTTGCTGGCCAGATTGCGATATCGCGAGCCAGCTTCTCGCTTCGTCATAAAACTGCAAGCAGTTTGTTTCAATCGGAAATTCTCCTGCTGCTATGCGGGGTTGCCAAAAAGTTTGGTTCGATTTCCTCAGTCGAAATTCGAAAATCCCCTAAATTAGAGAATTTTCGAGTATTTTTTTTTATAATAATTTCAATTCACTGAATATAACATGCCGAAATAACCTCAGTTAGTTTCAAAATACCCCGAAAAAGAACCGTTCAAAAAAAAAAACCCAAAGGCAAACACTACAACCTAATTCATCTTTTCCAAATGAAAGGAAGTAATTCTCATCACCAGTAAGGCTTAATAAATCACTCAAACATATTTCCAAAGTTCTCTTCATTGATAAATTATATGAAAATTTAGAATATGTCGACAAAACCGACGAAAGGTGTAAATTATGGTGGGTCATAAATAAATTGGGGAATTATGATACCTTGCAATCAGACGTTCCGACATAAAATGAAAGTTGTTTATCTGTTCGTCTTAATCTTCATAATGGTGAAAGGTAATAAACTGCAAAGCAAACTTATTGAAAATCAGGAAGGATGGTAAGGTAGAAACTTTTATTGGTCTACCAAGAATTTCTGTTATAAATCTTGGAAGCATTAGTACGTTCGACTCAGCATAGTCGAACAACCTCTCGCGTTGAAGTTGCCCAAATAGTCAAAACGAGTTTCTCGAAAGCGAGAAGCTGACTCGCTATATCGCATTCTCGCGTACCCTCACGCTGCAGATTATGTTAATCGCAACACAATACGCATAGATTCTATACTGTAAGCTATAGGGGGGTGAAGATTCCAGAAAAAAGCCTTGTTTCATCGTAACTTCAATATTTTATCATACTATGATATTTGGAAAAAGCCTGTGAGCATCAAATCCGTTTTTTGCATACAAGATATTTCAATCAGACGCGTCTGTGGAAGGTGTCGGTTGAAGATTTGATTTGAAAAAGTATTATGTACGCCTGTGAGTGTTCTTGAAATCGAAATCATTTTTTAAATTCATATTCTTCAATTTGTTTCACTTTCATAAAGTCAGTCGGAAGGCTAAAGAGGTTTTACACATTCATAATATATAATTGAAAAAATGCGAGGTTAGGGTAATTTTCCAGTCAGAAAACTATGCGGCGTTGTCCGTTCTATATGAAGGTCGTTGTACCAAACTCACTCAGTTCAATTTCAAAAAACTAAAAAAACTACACCAAGGCCTGTCGACTGACTTTATAAAAGTGAATGGGGAATATCTATCATTGTAGCTAATTTTCATTGAGACTGCGAGACTGCTTTAGTTTTTAGTTGGACTTTGACCATGTGTGAAAATTATTTTATTTTTTTACTATAATCGTGTAATATGAAAACTCAATATATACTATATCTATTATATATGATTTTTTGGGGGACAAATAGAGACATTATTATTATAAATAGTATTATATTCAATTTGTCCGAAAATGAACAAGAATTTCAAAGATTATTTTTATTTTAAGAAAAAGCTTGACGTAAAAATCCGGTTCAAATGCCCTAGAAACGCCACTAGTTGAAACAAAAACATCAAAAAATTGATATTGATGCTCACAGAGGTTCCAAATTTCATGAAAAGCTCTGGGTAGATTCGTTAGTTATGTCATGATGGAATATCAGTGCAGTTTATTAAAAGCTTCTTAAAATTACCTAAAGATACACACCGACACCCATAAGCATCAGTACCATATTCATGATCATCTGGCTTGCTATCCTTCCTAAATCTTAGTGTGTAAAAATAAAATAAAAATCTATTGGTTTCTCATTATGATACAACAGTAGTAAATAAATCTTGAGCTGAAATTAAACTGTTTATGGCATGAACAGTGCATTTTCGCTATAATTACCAGTAGTTATTACATTTTTTGTTTTTCTTTTTATTGGCATCATACACATCTACTGTATCACAATGGACACAGACTCTATATGCCGAACTCTATTTGGGTCTAGTATAATTTTGTTTGCTCTTTATTTTTACTGGTTTCAACTAGTGATTGAGGGAAGCTGTAGTAATGGTTATGATAGTTATTTTCAAAATACAACTGCATTCAACTGTGAGAAACTAAAATACTTGATAAACCATTTAAACAAATTTATGTATTGTTCATGGGAAATTAACTTGAGATAATTATATTCTCATGAAGTTCATTGATTTACTCAAGATATATTTTTAGATGATGACAATGATCAACCACCAGAAGGAGAGGAAGAAAAAGAACCAGTTACATATTACATTAACAATGAAGTGCATTACACAAACTCTAAAATGTCTAGCCTGGTAATCATCAAACGGGGCAGTGTGGTAGAGGCAGATAAGAGTATTAAATCACAAGTGCGAATAATCAATTTTAGCGATGGATCCCCGTACGAAATTTTACATTCCTACATCAGCAAAACTGTGGCTCCTTTTTTCAAATCATATGTTAAGGAGTCTGGTAGAGCAGACAGGTGCGAAATCTGTTAAGTCAATGTATGTATGTATTGCGATTGTGCTATTATTTTACAGAGATGGAGATAAAATGGCGCCATCTGTCGAAAAAACTATTGCTGAGTTGGAAATGGGTCTTCTCCACTTACAACAAAATATCGATATACCCGAAATTTCTTTGCAAGTTCATCCCTATGTTGCCCAGGTCATCAAGCAATGTGCAGATGAGGGAAGGAAACCAAAAGTGGTTGATTTTGGAGAATTATTTGAAGATTCCAATTTTCTGAATCAGCTCCAAAATGGAGTGAATCGATGGATTAAGGAAATCCAAAAGGTATATTGAAAATATTTTTAACTGAATCCAACCAATTATTGGTGTCATTGATCGACAATTCCTCATCCTGAAAGTTCTAGGAATTAAAACGAGAGCCCTTATGGCTGATTTTGTGTTCTGCTTAAGCTTACGTCTGAAGCTGCGACAGAGACCAACAATAATAAATTCCCTTGGAGAAATGAGATGTTCCAATCAAAAATGGCTCTCATTTGAAATAAGTACATTTTAAGAGTATTAATTTAATTCAATATGATTCAAGAATGATGAAATCATAAATTTTCCATATTGATCCAGAATAAGAAAGTTCTTAATAAAATATGATTTAAAATCCTGTAATCTGAATTGACAAGTTGAACGCTAATCAGAACTAAATAAATCATAGGTAATCCTCCTAAGCATTCATCTTATTAGATTATCAATCTGAGTTTGATCCATTTGTGCCACTGTTCTCTGGATCATGGTGATAGTTGATTTCGCGATTGAGAGAGAAAATAACATGATTGAAAACTTCTCAACAGGCTATCGAGTGAGGTCTTCCTGCTCTTGTACAAATTATATTTTACAGTATGATAGTATGTTAAGGGTATGTGAGTCTGTGATATACAGGGTGAGTCTTTGACCTTGCAGAATATTTTAACAGAAGATTCTTGAAGCTGAAAGAAACACATTTGTCCTCTACCATTTTTTCCGATTCGGCCTAGATAAAAAGATATAGGCATTATAAATTTTCATAATAGGCTAGCCGCCCCTGGAAACCTGAACACTGAAGTTTTTCCAAGCCTTAGATATACCATTCAAATCTTCGGAATAAGCAACTCTGTTATGAAAACAAGCGTCAACTTACTTTTTACATTCCAGTTGGTGAAAAAAGTTGTATTTAAAGTACAATAAACAAGTTAGATATTTCAAATTTCGTGGGCGATAAAAGTTGAATATTCTTCTCTGGGTTTCATTTTCGATAATGAGGAATTCATCTAGCTATCACTCATATTAGCTTTGAGATTCACCTTCAATTTGTAATTATTAATTTTCTTTGTTTATTTCATTTTCTCCAAGAATTATCAGATTCAGACATAACCCATTCAAACTATCATTTTCATAAATAAATAAAACAGATGTACCCAATTTATCTATGAACGTACAAACGTTGCCAAATTGACGAACAGAAAGAAAGAACTCTCCGAAATCAAACAACAACCAATATGCTAATTCTATGTATACACTCGTACAGTCTATGATTCTGAACTGAACTATAAATCTATGATTCCATTCTCAACTTTAAGATGTGGCAACGCGGAAAAATTGAATTCTGTGAATTTTTTGAACAGAGTTGCAATCAGCCAAAGTACCCAATTCTCGGAATTTCACAGATATTTTTTATTCTTGAATTTCAGATTACTCGAAAACGGCGCATCATACGAAAAAAAATAAGGAGTACTTTTACTTTCCAAAATGTTCAAGAATTCGTTGAATAGCATTCAAAATATTTTTTTAAGTTGGATTCTTTGAATTTCTGGTATTTCTATGAAATGTTATGGTCATATTAAAGAAACTGGAGGATGTGGATGAAATTTTGTAATCCAGGAACATTCATCGTATCAATAAAAAACTATAATCCAAAAATCATCTCATTCGGTGAGATCGTTCGCGAGATATAATCGAAAATTAAATTTTTTATGGATTTTCAACAGTCTGAATCTTACGAACCAAGCCGAATCGAAAAAAATGGTAAGGGAAAAAAGTGTTTCTTTTGGCTTCAGGAATCTTCTGTTAAAATATTCTGCAAGGTCAAAGACTCACCCTGTATAGAATGTCTGGAATATTAAAGTAGGCTAAGTATGTATTTAAATATTGGTTGCTCTGGTAATTTCCTCTTAGTTCTTTCATGGTGGGATATGTTGTGAATTAGTGGTTCTATTATATTAGTGTTGTGTTGCTGACTGATGAATTTCTTGTTCAGTCTCTGTATTCTATTATTTATTGTTTCTATTTTTGTTTTCTCATGGTAGTGGATTGTTTGGGATGTCTTAGTTTAGTTATCTTTCGTAGACTAGTGCGTTCTGCTACTTCTTTCATTTTCATGGTGCTTTTGTTGCACTGGCCCAGAATTTAGTGTCCATATTCTAGCAGAGGTCTGCAGATCATCTTATATATTTTGCTGACTGTTTCGGTCCAATGTTCTGAAGTGTCAAGATTCAAAAAACGCTTCTGCAATATATCCCATATCTCATTAATGGAATTCAGGTTAGGAGATTGAGCTGACTAAGGTGAAACCTCAATATCCTGTTCATGTAAGAAAATAGTGACAATGTGCGTATGAGGATGAGCATTATCGTACATTGAAAGAATGTTTTCACCAAAATCTTTAGCATATGACATATCTACTATTGAAGTAATGAAATCTCAAGTCATTTAGTTACCCAATTCATTTCCCTGATATTCAACTCGAAGAGTCAGAAAAATAAAGAAATTTCTCCAAAAAATGTTCTACATCTTGAAAAAATAATAACCTTTGAGAACATATAAAATAACCAAAAGTCCCCTAGACCATTTTGATATGTGTATTTTGTAGGTCTAAAAATCATTTGCTACATTTTGTGAATCCAGAATGAAATAACTTCAACCACGAAAGATTTACCTGGACAAGTAGCACTACCTGGCCCAGAATTTATTTGTTGATGCTGGAAAAGTGACTTGCATCCAACTGGGACTTTTTTTTTGGAAATTGAAATTGCATTCGCATGGCATTTCAGATTCACATGATAGACTTTATAGTAAATTTTTTTTTACTGTAATTTTGGTATTAAAATCGACTACTGTTTCCGCCCTTGTTTTTGAAAGCATTTTTTGAACTTTTCAACAGTTTCAAATATTTCTAATTAATGAAGCAGGAAGGAAGTAATTAATATAAAGGGATATATTCTTTATGTGGAATTGTTTGATACGGAAAAATGATCTTAAAACAACGTAGACGTTAGACACATATCAGCATCTTTTTGTATAAATTGGGACTTTTGTGATTCGTTACACAGAACTTTAATCGGCTAATCAACCAGTGGATTTCAGTTTGAATTCAACAGATATTGGTTTGAAAATAGACTAGTAGTTGAGCAGACAATTTGATCAAGTCCTTGATTGGTCAATCCAAGCTGTGAGAAACAGACTATAATAATAATTTCTATGTATATTCTATTCATTTTCTAAAGCAGTCGGTGGTCCATCGAAATATGAAACATTTCACTCTGTTTAATGAAAAAAGTGAAGTTGGCGTCATTTTCCTATCAGATAATTACGCGGAATAGACGACTTCGGCCCAAGTTGCCAACCCACAATTTACTTAGCAAGTTTACTTTCACTGGGGAACGGGAATTTCAGGACAAATTCGACATGATAAGGTTCGCATTATTTATAGATAACCGTAAAACATGCCTCGGCTCTTCAAACTTGGTAATTCCTTCCAAATATAGGTTTTTGTTAAGATCGTCCCCGATTGGCTGAAATTTAAGTTGGGATTCCTGATTTCATGCAAACAGGGTTAATTTTCATAGGATACGTTCCGAAAGTCAACTCTGTTGTTTCGGTTGCCGATTTTCCGCTCCGTAAATATGAAATATTCGGATGGTTCCTGGAACAAGCGCGTGAAAAAGGTTATTTACGGAATCTGGTTGATGAAAATGCGGTCAATTTACTGTCACCAGAACGATTTTCTATGGTAAATATCCATAGCATAGAACAATCATGTTTACTTTAGGTTTGTTTCGGTTCCGAGTTCAGATCTGTTCGGGACGGTTCTAGCGTAGACCAATAGTCTGTGGTTCTGAACTCTGAACCAAAACAAACCTTAAGTAAATATGATTGTTCTATGCTATGGATATTTACCATAGAAAATCGTTCTGGTGACAGTAAATCGACCGCATTTTCATCAACCAGATTCCGTAAATAACCTTTTTCACGCGCTTGTTCCAAGAACCATCCGAATATTTCATATTTACGGAGCGGAAAATCGGCAACCGAAACAACAGAGTTGATTTTCGGAACGTATCCTATGAAAATTGACACTGTTTGCATGAAATCAGGAATCCCAACTTAAATTTCAGCCAATCAGGGACGATCTTAACAAAAACCTTTATTTGGAAGGAATTATCTGGTTTGAATAGCCGAGGCATGTTTTACGGGTATTTATAAATAACGCGAACCTTATCATGTCGAATTTGTCTTGAAATTCCCGTTCCCCAGTGAAAGTAAACTTGCTAAGTAAATTGTGGGTTGGCAACTTGGGCCGAAGTCGTCTATTGTCCGTTCTACCGATAAGTCATAGAAATAAAGTATGTAACTAAATCATAGAATCATTCATACGTAGTACTTTGAAGACAATAAAAGTAAGGTACTACAGAAAAACCTATATTTTTTTAATATTCCTAGAATTCTTGATAAAAATAAGTAATATTTAATTCGCAACAGGTCGCCGAATTTCACGAATGCCAACCTGACTTAGTTCAAGTTACAAAAACTCCCTAAAACTACTCGATAGCCTACCGAGTGACTTCATCAGAAATGAATTAAGTGTAGTGATAAAATTTGTGTTGTGCCTAGTATTCGTTCTTTACTAGCGGTTGTTTTTAGGCAGTATGTTGAACTCACCCAGATGAACTATTTCATGTGTTAGGTGTATGAAAAGATGACACAATAAAACAGTTTCAAAAACTGTAGTGATTTCACGACAGTTCAGCTAATCATTCAATAATTTTGATTTCAGGTTACAAAACTAGAAAGAGATCCTTCATCTGGAACAGCTCTTCAAGAAATCAGTTTCTGGTTGAATTTAGAGAGAGCTTTACATAGAATTCAAGAAAAGAGGGAAAGTATGGAAGTAATTCTTACCCTTGACATCTTGAAGCATGGAAAACGTTTCCATGCCACTGTTTCCTTCGATACTGATACAGGTCTCAAACAAGCTATTGCTACTGTCAATGATTATAACCCACTGATGAAAGATTTCCCAATTAATGATTTATTGTCAGCTACAGAATTAGAAAGGATCAGATCAGCAGTTCAGCTAATTTTTTCTCATTTGAAAAAAATACGCTCTACGAAATATCCAATCTTCAGATGTTTGCGCTTGGTTGAAGCGATTTCAAGAGATCTGGGTTTGCAGCTTCTCAAAGTGCTGGGCACTAGGAGACTGATGCATATTACTTTTGAAGATTTTGAAAAAGTTATGACTCAATGTTTCGAGGTCTTTTCCATTTGGGAGGATGAGTATGAGAAATTGCAGGCTCTCCTGAGGTATGTAACAATCTAGACATCAATACTCTACTAACGTTGCACAGCCGCCTAGTGTCTTATACCTAAAATGACCAATAGACGACTTCGGCCCAAGTTGCCAACCCACAATTTACTCAGCAAGTTTACATTCACTGGGGAACGGGAATTTCAGGACAAATTCGACATGATAAGGGTCGCATTATTTATAAATAACCGTAAAACATGCCTCGGCTCTTCAAACCAGATAATTCCTTCCAAATATAGGTTTTTGTTAAGATCGTCCCCGATTGGCTGAAATTTAAGTTGGCATTCCTGATTTCATGCAAACAGTGTCAATTTTCATAGGATACGTTCCGAAAATCAACTCTGTTGTTTCATTTGCCGATTTTCTGCTCCGTAAATATGAAATATTCGGATGGTTCCTGGAACAAGCACGTGAAAAGGTTATTTACGGAATATGGTTGATGAAAATGCGGTCGATTTACTGTCACCAGAACGATTTTCTATGGTAAATATCCATAGCATAGAACAATCTATGTTCACTTTAGGTTCCGAGAACAGAACTGTACGGGACGGTTCTTGCACAGACTATTGGTCTATGCTAGAACCGTCCCGAACAGATCTGAACTCGGAACCAAAACAAGCCTAAAGTAAACATAGATTGTTCTATGCTATGGATATTTACCATAGAAAATCGTTCTGGTGACAGTAAATCGACCGCATTTTCATCAACCAGATTCCGTAAATAACCTTTTTCACGCGCTTGTTCTAGAAACCATCCGAATATTTCATATTTACGGAGCAGAAAATCGGCAAATGAAACAACAGAGTTGATTTTCGGAACGTATCCTATGAAAATTGGCACTGTTTGCATGAAATCAGGAATCCCAACTTAAATTTCAGCCAATCGGGGACGATCTTAACAAAAACCTATATTTGGAAGGAATTATCTGGTTTGAAGAGCCGAGGCATGTTTTACGGTTATTTATAAATAATGCGAACCTTATCATGTCGAATTTGTCCTGAAATTCCCGTTCCCCAGTGAAAGTAAACTTGCTAAGTAAATTGTGGGTTGGCAACTTGGGCCGAAGTCGTCTATTGGCATAATTATGTAGCTTTTCACTCTTATAATTTTTTTTTTAAATATTTCCACTCTCACCTAAATTACCTCAACTATTGCCTCCCTCGACATTTTGGATTAAGACTCTGGTAAACCTAAAATAACTGAATTATTTATGATTTCAACACGTGCTCTGGTATTGTCAAGTTTCGGATGAATCCATCATAAGGATCTGGAAATACATTTGTGAAAAAAATTTACTAAAGTTATTAATCGAATTACTCCCATTACTAGAAAGACCAAGCGTAACTGTTGCTCCTTATCCTCCTAACTTTTTGGATTCTACCATACTGTCAAAGCAAATATTGTTCTGAACACTGTTTCCTTCATATTTACCAAGCGCTGCTATTAGTGATACTTGTGACTATTTCTCTTGTTGGAAGAGATCCAAGATGCATGCAACAGTTTCTTTGGAGTTTTATAAATCATTCTTTTATTGCTTCAATTTGTTATATCTGATATTTGAGATTGTGCTGAAGGATATTGTTTCCGCTGCTTTTAAATGGTTAATTCAATAGAGAGAGAGAGAGAGAGAGAGAGAGAGAGAGAGAGAGAGAAACTAAATTTATTGATCTTGCAATCAAATGGCCATCGACCGCAGTCTTCCAGCCAGTTATATACAATTTTATATTACAATTCAGTTAGGAATTATCACATATTGTTGAACAATAACGACTGTTATTCTAGGGATTTCAGGTGTTCGAAAAGTGGCAAAGCTGGCAACTTTGCCTTTGGTGTAGATTCTCTATTGTAGTGGTGTAACAACGGCTCGATTAGGTTGATGTTATTATGGTTTGTGATGAATTTCTTACTGAGTTTTTGCATTCTTTCCAGTATTGGTTCAATTTCCGTTATCTGGTATAAAAGTTGATTGGATGGGTTATAGAGTGGATTGTTGGGATGTCTCAGTTTTGTGATTTTTCGTAAGCAAAATTATATTATAATATAATATTATATTTAGAGCTGTTTTTGTTGTATTTAAAAATACTGTATGTCCATAGTCCAATAAAGGTCTGCATATCATTTTGTAAATCATACTTGCTGTTTTACTGCTGCTTTGTTTTTATAAGTTACGAGACCTAAAATGTCCCGCTCGTGTGATAGCTGTTTTCTTTTGAATATTTATATGTGCTCTGAAGTTCAACTTGCTGTTAATCTGCATGCCCAGGTATTTGCATGAATCTGTTGGAGTAATGCTGTCATTTCCAAGTTTTATTTTGGGAGAGTTGGCGTTGATTTTGTGGTTGAAGATGATGAATTTGGATTTTGCTGGGTTGGGTTGTATCCTCCAACGTCTCATCCATGCCACCGTGACATCTGACAAGTTCTGTAGTGCTTTCATACATTCTTTCAATGTTTTGTGGTGAGATATTAATGTTGTGTCATCAGCAAATTGAAGAATGTATGCGTGCTTGTTGATGTTCTTGTTACTGTCCTTGTGTTGTCTGTACATGTCACAGCAGAACAAATTGTAAAGCAGCGGAGAGAGCGGCCTTGTGGTAGACCTTGTGCTGGTGTAAATTCTTCCGATACTTCATTTTTGACTCGTACCTGTAATTTTCTGTTTAGAAGGAAATTGCTTATCATTTTTGTCAAATAGATGGGGCATTTTAGATGGAAAGGCTTGGAGATCAGACCAGCGTGCCAGACACTATCGAAGGCTTTTTGTATGTCCATAAATATAGCAGCTGTTTTATTTCCCATTTTTCTATTGCACTGAATGTTTGAAGTGAGTACAATTAAGGGGTGGATGGTCGATGTCTTCTTTTTGAATCCAAATTGATATTTTGGTATGTGTTTTCCTATCTCTTTGCATATTCTTTCTCCCAATATTTTTTCAAAATTTTTTCCTAATGTAGGTAGAAGTGTGATAGGCCTGTAATTCTCTATGTTGGAATGATCTGTCTTTGCCTTGGGGATGGTAATCAAAATGCCTTTTTTCCATTCATTTGGAAAGAGAGAGTGTGAGAGGCAGTAGTTATAGATTTTGATTATAACATTGTGAATTGATGGGTGTAATTTTCGCAATATTTTTCTTGGTATGTTGTCATAGCCAGGTGTTGTGTTCTTCCCATGGTTTAGTGCCATATAATATTCTTCCTCTAATATGGGCTCAGATATATCCTCTGATGAAATGTGGGGTAAGTCATTCGCATACCAATTCTCTATTTGTTTCCTGTGCTCCTCATCGAATTCTTTGTTTGTGGATCTTCTAAACGTTCATTCAATATGTTCCTCATTTTCAGAGATATCGTGAAGAAAAAACGTGATGAACAATTGAAAATGGTGTGGCGTATCTCAGCCCAGCATAAAAAATTACAAACAAGAATGGAACATATGAGAAAATTCAGGAGACAGCACGAACAATTGAGGACTGTTATCGTTAGAGTTCTGAGGCCTAATATTCATAAACTATCGAGTGAAACAGAAGATGTTGAATCTAACAAGGCAGCGTTTTCAATTGATGCAGCTGATGCAAATGCTATTGAAGTAAGAATACATATTTATTTTTTCTTATGTGAATGTGATGTAAAAACTTAATTGATATTCATTAAATCCTAGGAATTCAAATCTTCAGAGATTTTTGAGCCAATTGACGACTTCGGCCCAAGTTGCCAACCCACAATTTACTTAGCAAGTTTACTTTCATTGGGGAACGGGAATTTCAGGACAAATTCGACATGATAAGGTTCGCATTATTTATAAATAACCGTAAAACATGCCTCGGCTCTTCAAACCAGATAATTCCTTCCAAATATAGGTTTTTGTTAAGATCGTCCCCGATTGGCTGAAATTTAAGTTGGGATTCCTGATTTCATGCAAACAGTGTCAATTTTCATAGGATACGTTCCGAAAATCAACTCTGTTGTTTCGGTTGCCGATTTTCCGCTCCGTAAATATGAAATATTCGGATGGTTCCTGGAACAAGCGCGTGAAAAAGGTTATTTACGGCATCTGGTTGATGAAAATGCGGTCGATTTACTGTCACCAGAACGATTTTCTATGGTAAATATCCATAGCATAGAATAATCTATATTTACTTTATAATTAATAGCTTCAAAAATAAAATTTCGCACGGAATCGCTAAATCTTACCCCCCACCCCTCTGCGCTTTGATGTTTATTCGCGGTTATTTATGAAAAATTTTAGTGGAGAGTCTGGTTCGTTTTTTATGGCCCGAGGAAAATCGAAAAAATTGGACCTTTTTTAAAAAAATCATAATTTTTCAACCAGGAGACTTACGTCTATAAAATAAGTGGCTACGTACTCACAAAGGATCCAGATATAACCAAAAAAATTCGATATTGTCCAGCCTCACGCGTTTGATCTGTACGACGACCCAAAGTTGACCCAAATTTCGAAATTTTGGTCAACTTTGAGACGTCGTGCCGACCAAAATAATGAAGCTGGGTGATGTTCACGTGCAGTTCGATCCTTTATCTATGCAATAAAACAGATTTCATCGTCCTACTTTCATCGAGTCGGTAATAATGATTTTTTGAAAAAAGGTCCAAAATTTTGGAACTTCAAGGACCTCTCACGTCCAGGACGATTTTTTCAAAAAATATCTGACCTTATATTCTTGTTCTACGCCCTCGAATTAGTAAGTGTGCCAAATTTCACGGCGATAGGAGTCGGAAAATTATTTTTCGAAAATCGATATTTTCTTAAGGGTAACCCCTTAAAATTTTACCGAAAATCGAAAGTTCTCCGATCGACCTGAAATTTGAAACATATACTAATTCGAGGGCGTAGATAAAGAAAATCCAATCAGAATGTTAGTGGAGAGTCTGGTTCGTTTTTTATGGCCAGAAGAAAATCTAAAAAATGGGACCTTTTTTAAAAAAATCATAATTTTCCAACTAGAGGATCTTCGTCTATAAAATAATTGGCTCAGTACTCACAAAGGACCCAGATATAACCAAAAAAATTCGATATTGTCCAGCCTTACGCGTTTGATCTGTACGACGGCCCAAAGTTGACCCAAATTTCGAAAATTTCTCACCAAATCCGGAATATTTTCCAAACCGAATCAGTTACGCAAAATCTAATTACAGATTCGTAATCTACGTGTTCGAATCCATAATATATGATGTGCATATTGTCATAGCTTCAAAAATAAAATTTCGCACGGAATCGCTAAATCTTACCCCCCACCCCTCTGCGCTTTGATGTTTATTCGCGGTTCTTTATGAAAAATTTTTTAAGTCCCAAATAAATTTTTTTCTTCGAAAATCGTCGACCTTGTTATCGTTTCCTATTAAATCGAGGTCGTAGATCACGAATATGTCATTAGAAATCGTCCAGTGACAACCGTTTAAAAATTATGGCGGAAATAGTGAAAAAATTTCGAAATTTTGGTCAACTTTGAGACCTCGTGCCGACCAAAATAATGAAGCTGGGTGATGTCGAATTTTTTTACGTGCAGTTCGATCCTTTATCTATGAATTAAAACAGATTTCATCGTCCTACTCTCATCGAGTCGGTAATACTGATTTTTTGAAAAAAGGTCCAAAATTTTGGAACTTCAAGGACCTCTCACGTCCAGGACGATTTTTTTTAAAAATATCTGACCTTATATTCTTGTTCTACGCCCTCGAATTAGTAAGTGTTCCAAATTTCACGGCGATAGGAGTCGGAAAATTATTTTTCGAAAATTGAGATTTTCTTAAGGGTAACCAAATTTTACCAAAAATCGAAAGTTATCCGATCGACCTGAAATTTGAAACATATACTAATTCGAGGGCGTAGATTAAGAAAATCCAATCAGAATGTTAGTGGAGAGTCTGGTTCGTTTTTTATGGCCCGAGGAAAATCGAAAAAATTGGACCTTTTTTAAAAAAATCATAATTTTTCAACCAGGAGACTTACGTCTATAAAATAAGTGGCTACGTACTCACAAAGGATTCAGATATAACCAAAAAAATTCGATATTGTCCAGCTTCACGCGTTTGATCTGTACAACGGCCCAAAGTTGACCCAAATTTCGAAAATTTCTCACCAAACCCGGAATATTTTCCAAACCGAATCAGTTACGCAAAATCTAATTATAGATTCGTAATCTACGTGTTCGAATCCATAATATATGATGTGCATATTGTCATAGCTTCAAAAATAAAATTTCGCACGGAATCGCTAAATCTTACCCCCCACCCCTCTGCGCTTTGATGTTTATCCCCCAGTCCCAAATAAAAGTCCCAAATAAAATTTTTTTCTCGAAAATCGTCGACCTTGTTATCGTTTCCTATTGAATCGAGGTCGTAGATCACGAATATGTCATTAGAAATCGTCCAGTGACAACCGTTTAGAAATTATGGCGGAAATAGTGAAAAAATTTCGAAATTTTGGTCAACTTTGAGACGTCGTGCCGACCAAAATAATGAAGCTGGGTGATGTCGAATTTTTTTGCGTGCAGTTCGATCCTTTATCTATGAATTAAAACAGATTTCATCGTCCTACTCTCATCGAGTCGGTAATAATGATTTTTTGAAAAAAGGTCCAAAATTTTGGAACTTCAAGGACCTCTCACGTCCAGGACGATTTTTTAAAAAAATATCTGACCTTATATTCTTGTTCTACGCCCTCGAATTAGTAAGTGTGCCACATTTCACGGCGATAGGAGTCGGAAAATTATTTTTCGAAAATTGAGATTTTCTTAAGGGTAACCCCTTAAAATTTTACCGAAAATCGAAAGTTCTCCGATCGACCTGAAATTTGAAACATATACTAATTCGAGGGCGTAGATTAAGAAAATCCAATCAGAATGTTAGTGGAGAGTCTGGTTCGTTTTTTATGGCCCGAGGAAAATCGAAAAAATTGGACCTTTTTTAAAAAAATCATAATTTTTCAACCAGGAGACTTACGTCTATAAAATAAGTGGCTACGTACTCACAAAGGATCCAGATATAACCAAAAAAATTCGATATTGTCCAGCTTCACGCGTTTGATCTGTACAACGGCCCAAAGTTGACCCAAATTTCGAAAATTTCTCACCAAATCCGTAATATTTTCCAAACCGAATCAGTTACGCAAAATCTAATTATAGATTCGTAATCTACGTGTTCGAATCCATAATATATGATGTGCATATTGTCATAGCTTCAAAAATAAAATTTCGCACGGAATCGCTAAATCTTACCCCCCACCCCTCTGCGCTTCGATGTTTATTCGCGGTTATTAATCAGAACTGTTCGGGACGGACAGTTCTGAACTCGGAACCAAAACAAACCTAAAGTAAACATAGATTGTTCTATGCTATAGATATTTACCATAGAAAATCGTTCTGGTGACAGTAAATCGACCGCATTTTCATCAACCAGATTCCGTAAATAACCCTTTTCACGCGCTTGTTCCAGGAACCATCCGAATATTTCATATTTACGGAGCGGAAAATGGGCAACAGAGTTGATTTTCGGAACGTATCCTATGAAAATTGACACTGTTTGCATGAAATCAGGAATCCCAACTTAAATTTCAGCCAATCGGGGACGATCTTAACAAAAACCTATATTTGGAAGGAATTATCTGGTTTGAAGAGCCGAGGCATGTTTTACGGTTATTTATAAATAATGCGAACCTTATCTTGTCGAATTTGTCCTGAAATTCCCGTTCCCCAGGGAAAGTAAACTTGCTAAGTAAATTGTGGGTTGGCAACTTGGGCCGAAGTCGTCTATTGAGTATGAAAATATCAGAGATATATGAAATGATACACAGGGCATAAAGTAGATTTAAATAGAGGGGAAACCCTCCTACTAAGCTTTGGAACCCTAGTTTAGTTCCATAGACGCCCGCATGAAGCCGCTCGCATCGCTGAATTTACGTTTCGCAGGACTTTTTTGTGACTTGAATGCGGGGTTTTGAATATTGTTGAACGAAATTATGAAATATTAATTCCTTGTTCACAAGAGAAACGCTTGAACAAATAAATAAACTCTGTTTGAAGTTACAAAATGTCCCCATTGTGAACAACTTCGACCATCACAGGATGAACATTAATAGCTGCGGTAGCTAAGTGGTTAGAGCGCTAGCCTCATGATCGAAAGGTCTGGGGTTCAAGCCCTCGGCCGGGAAAGAATTTTTCCGGTTTTCAGGGGATCGTCCAACCATTCGCTGTTGGGTAAACAATTAACAGTGCTGTTCCTAACGTGGCGCAAGGAATTAGTAACAAAGCCTACACAGAACACACCTGGTCTCCTAACAAGCATTAGCTTCTGAAGAGTTCCGCTGCGGAACCTAGGAGAATCAGCAACAATACAATACAATTCCTTTCATCGCTCATCAAGGCATAGAAGATATGCAAACAATAGACGACTTCGGCCCAAGTTGCCAACCCACAATTTACTTAGCAAGTTTACTTTCACTGGGGAACGGGAATTTCAGGACAAATTCGACAAGATAAGGTTCGCATTATTTATAAATAACCGTTAAACATGCCTCGGCTCTTCAAACCAGATAATTCCTTCCAAATATAGGTTTTTGTTAAGGTCATCCCCGATTGGCTGAAATTTAAGTTGGGAATCCTGATTTCATGCAAACAGTGTCAATTTTCATAGGATACGTTCCGAAAATCAACTCTGCTGTTTCGGTTGCCGATTTTCCGCTCCGTAAATATGAAATATTCGGATGGTTCCTGGAACAAGCGCGTGGAAAAGGTTATTTACGGAATCTGGTTGATGAAAATGCGGTCGATTTACTGTCACCAGAACGATTTTCTATGGTAAATATCCATAGCATAGAACAATCTATGTTTACTTCAGGTTTGTTTTGGTTCCGAGTTCAGAACTGTACGGGACGGTTCTAGCATAGACCTTAGATCTGTGCTAGAACCGTCCCGTATAGTTCTGAACTCGGAACCTAAAGGAAACATAGATTGTTCTATGCTCTGTATACTCACCATAGAAGATCGTTCTGGTGACAGTAAATCGACCGTATTTTCATCAACCAGATTCCGTAAATAACCTTCAGTTAAGCTTCGCCCACGTTAACCTAGAGCACATAATACACAGTTTTTCATTTCTTTTTGGAAATCTTTGGTTAAAATTGATTTACAACTTGAAGACCCTCCCTGTATAATGATGAGTACATATACATTAATAAGAAAACACAGTGAATATTTTGATGGTTTTATACACTTAACCTAGAGCACATAATACACAGTTTTTCATTTCTTTTTGGAAATCTTTGGTTAAAATTGATTTACAACTTGAAGACCCTCCCTCTGTATAATGATGAGTACATATACATTAATAAGAAAACACAGTGAATATTTTCATGGTTTTATACACTTATATTTTTATGTTATCTTTCAAAGGAAGTAAACTTGGCTTATGAGAATGTAAAAGAAGTCGACTGCTTGGATATTTCCAAAGAGGGTCAAGATGCTTGGGATGCTGCTGTTCAAAGATATGAAGAAAGAATCGATAGAGTGGAAACTCGTATAACAGCTCATCTGCGAGACCAACTGGGAACAGCTAAAAATGCCAATGAAATGTTCCGTATTTTTTCGAGATTCAACGCTCTTTTTGTGAGACCTCATATCAGAGGAGCTATTCGAGAATATCAGACTCATCTCATCCAAAGGGTTAAGGACGATATCGAAGCATTACATGAAAAATTCAAGGTGAATAATTAGTTATTCATGGTTGCAGGAAATATTATGTGAAATATCATTTTTTCGCGCATGTTCTAGGGGAACAGCGTGCTATCGTTTTGTCCAAATGTCTGTAATTTTGGATGATTGAGCCGAAAATGGTCTCAATCGACTAGGTTGGACTCACTGATGACGAATCCGGTGTCAAAATTGATTCTGTCCGGCCGGCCGGCCGTAGACACGCTAACTGTCGACAGAAGCAAGCTAGCTACTTGAAACTTTCAGGATAGGTTGCGCATCAGAATGCCGCGGTTAAGTTCGTTAATGGGCCAAATCGGTCGAATAGTTTCGGAGTTATAGGCACTTGAAGTTTTGATGTTATTTATTTTTTATTTCAGAAACTAATCAAGCGATTGGATTCAAACTTGGCAGTTTGGTGGAGTATAACGACACGCAACTTTGAGCCAAATTTCGTCAAGATCATATTGTCAGTAAATTAAAAAAAAAAATTTTTTCGAAATTTTTTTTTCGGAAACCATTAATCATATCCAAAAAAAATTATACTCACACTTTGA
This sequence comes from Myrrha octodecimguttata, assembly GCA_958510865.1. Taxonomy (NCBI): domain Eukaryota; kingdom Metazoa; phylum Arthropoda; class Insecta; order Coleoptera; family Coccinellidae; genus Myrrha; species Myrrha octodecimguttata. Next base: position 73,854,746 of record OY294059.1, on the reverse strand, counting down.
CCTTCTAATTTCACAGCAGTGTACTAATTTTCAGTTCGATACGATCATAAGTTTTGGAGATATCGGGAAAAAATATGTCAAATTTCGAGGTTTTCTTCTCGATATCGTTGATTTTTTCGGTATTACTTGAGAAATACTGATTCAGTCCTGATTAAACTTCACAGCTAGTTTTAAGATGCTGAAAGACAACTTTATGCAAAATTTCGTGATAATCGTGTTATTAGAACAATTTGAAAAAAAAAATTTTCTCATCATATCATCCTCATTAAATTCTGTATGAAGCTTCGAACTGTTATTTTCGATGAAGTACTGGATTTCAATTCGATCTGATCTGTATTTTTGGAAATATTGGAAAAATAAAAATTTGATTGGGTATATCTACGGAATCATTGGGTGGATTTTACCCATTCACGAATTCGGCCTTCGTAATTATGGTCCAAACCTTCTCTACAAATATCGAGTTTCTAAGTTGTTTCTTTCGGAAGTTATTGTGTTTACGCAGTCGGCCGTCAGGCTGACCGTAAACACAATAACTTCCGGAAGAAACGACTTAGAAACTCGATATTTGTAGAGCAGGTTTGGGGCTTAATTACGAAGGTCGAATTCGTGAATGGGTAAAATCCGCCCAATGATTCCGTAGATATACCCATTCAAAATTTTATTTTTACAATATGTCCAAAAATACAGATATGATCGAATTGAAATCCAGTAATTTATCAGAAAAAAAATTCAAAAAGCACTGCCGTGAAGGCAGCAGCTTTTGCGCGCACGTTCAAATTCGCTGAAGCGGTCATCTACATTGAACATGCGCGCAAAAGTTGCTGCCTTCACGGCAGTGCTTTTTGAAATTTTTAAATCTTGAATTCTATTCATATTTGGAATATTTTTAGGTACAATACCCTCAAAGTAATAGTGCTAAAATAAGTAAGGTCCGTGATCTTCCCCCTGTAGCTGGATCTATAATATGGGCAAAACAGATTGATCATCAGCTGACCACTTACCTCAGAAGAGTAGAAGATGTATTAGGTAGGGATAGTCTCGAAATCTCTATATATCAGTTTTCATATCCACGTATTCGATTTCAGGAAAAGGTTGGGAAAATCATATAGAAGGTCAAAAATTGAAAGCAGATGGTGATAGTTTCCGTCTAAAACTGAATACACAAGAAATATTTGATGATTGGGCAAGGAATGTTCAACACAGAAATCTAGGCGTTTCTGGTAGAATCTTTACCACTGAAGCTGTCAGATCTAGAAGTGGAAGAGGAAATGTTCTCAAGTTGAAAGTTAATTTTCTGCCGGAAATAATCACATTGGCAAAAGAAGTGAGAAATTTGAAATGTCTGGGTTTCAGAGTTCCATTAGCAATCGTGAACAAAGCACATCAAGCAAATCAACTTTATCCATTTGCTATATCTCTAATCGAGAGTGTGCGCACTTATGAGATGACCCTAGAGAAGGTGAGATTTATGATTTCATTAAATCATTCATTATACCCACAGTCATATATCGAAAACCTCATTGACACATGTAATAATTGTGTTGTTTCACATTAAACACATAGTAGTGTAGCACTTACGAAATTTTTTACCCATCAGCTTGCAAACAGGAGTAGTATTCAAAGTGGATCAAAGGTAGAGTTTTGTATTTGTCATTGGGATGTACAGCAAAAACGCTTGGCATGATTTAAAATAACGATATGCTGCTTTTTCCATTATTTAAATTTTATGTGTAGTGCTACTATCGAAATTATCTAGTATAAACGTTGAGAAAAATTATTCAGAAATGAATAAATAATAAAATAATCAGTCAAAATAACATATATACATATATCGCCACAGCCTTCTTGACCACAGGCCATGGACAGAAAAAAGATGGTCCTATTTTTGCAACTGCCAATGGTATTCAACCTTAAAACAACAATATGTATATGAAATATTAATAATTCCACTCATAAGTGGAAAGGCAAGAACTGGCTTTGTCGAGATTTTCTAAAGAGAGTAAATTGACCTCACAGAACTTAGCTACCGCCAACGTCTGAATATTTTGAAATTTTCTTCCTAAGGTAATAGGTCTCTTGCATGTAGCACGAATTATCATATTTGCATGATTTCTCATTCTATATCGATACAAAATCATATATATATATATATATTCTTTTGAGATGAGCATTTACATTTTTTTTATATCAAACAATTTGTGTCATAACAGTATTAGCTGAGGAAATGTCAACGGGGTACCATACATTTTTACGTATGATACAAGAGCACAGATAAAAACCTCAGGAAAAACTCTGTCTCCCTGTATTAGTGTAATGAAATTGTTGTTTATTATTGAAGGGCTTCTTTTTCATCGACAAAATTTCCTCCTTCCTATGCGATGCAGGTTGAAATCTTGGAAACATACCTGAAAACAAAAAAGGAGACGAAAGAACTAATATGAACTAGTAAATGATTTAGTACTCATTAAATTAATTTGAAGTTCGCAATCCATCTCAAAAAAGAATCAGACACCGAATGAATTGCCTCGAAACCATCGTCAAATTTATATATTGGACAAGTATTTACTAAATGTTCTATTGTTTCCTCTTCTTCTCCGCACTCGCACCTTGGACTTTCGACCGAATTCCATTTGAAGAGGAAACTATTACAGCGACCATGACCGGTTCTAAGTCGATTCAAAATACACCAAATTTTCCTAGGAAGATTGAAACCATGAACTTTTTCTGAAGGATCGCTGATCAAACCTTTGTTAAAAACATTACACGAATTCCATTCCGAACGCCAAATTTCTTTGTCACTTTTATTGGTGTAAAGAAAATCGTTGATCCATAAAGGTTTACGAGATTTCAATCTAGCAACTTTAGAATCCGGAATACAAGACATGATTGGGAATAAATTCGGAAAGGAACGATATTTATCCCAAGACTTATCACTGCAACCTGTCTACGAATATGGGGCGGTACAATATTTGAGAGAACCGGTAACCACTGTAAAGGTGTAGATCTTATGGTCCCACTAATGATTCTCATAGCAACATTAAGCTGTACATCTATTTTACTAACATGAGCGCTATTAAACCAAATTATTATTATAAATAAATCAGGGATATTAGTATGTAAATCAATATGATCTTTCACCGGTAGTTTTTCTTGGAAGATAATCAAAAGATATTCAGGCAAATTTGCAAAATTTGATAGGACTCCTTGTTAATTAAATTTTGGGAGGCTCATCTGGTTCTTTGCAATCACACTATGATTTAGTTTAAACTCGTATCTGATGCTTTTATTTTTGTAGAAATCAGTTGAACAGATATATCTTGGGATAGGAGAGATTTATTTCATTGTCACTCCTGTTGCAATTCCACTAACAATACTTCGCGAATCACTGATGAGGCAATTTGAATGTTTACCTTGATGGACTGACATGACAGAAGTAACTTACTTGAATATAGCTAGACACTCATTTGAAACCGGACGAAAATTTTTAACCTATACCTTAGGATCAATTGATACAACGTAAATATGTCGGAAACGGCTAAAATCTCGGTAGAAGCATGCTAAACAATGTCTCCGTACCAATATAAAACCACATTTGTATTGTTTCGATAGTGGAAATAATACAAAAGATCTTATCATCATATTCTGCTATATTGTTTTGAGTTTCTGCAGATTGAAGACAAAGCAAGTATAATCCCGCTAGTAGCTGGAATGCGAAAAGACGTTCAGAATGTAATATCAGAAGGAATTCAGCTCGTCTGGGAAAGTTACAAGCTCGATTCTTACGTACAACGATTATCAGACCTTGTTGTCAGTTTCCAAGAAAGAGTGGAAGAACTTGTCATTGTTGGAGAACAGCTAGAAGTTGATGTACGCTCTCTGGAAACTTGTCCATACTCTGCAGCTACATTTTCAGATATTCTCGCAAAAATTCAGCATGCTGTGGATGATCTGTCATTGAAACAGTACTCGAATTTGCACATTTGGGTGAACAAGTTAGACGAGGAGGTAGAAAAAAATTTGGCAAGACGTTTACAGGTATAGATTTATTAAAATTCAAAAATCTGTGTTCCATATTTTTTATTGTTTCAGGCTGGTATTGAAGCCTGGACTGAAGCTTTAAGTGGCAAAAAGAAAGAAATCGACCTGAGTATGGATACTGATGCTCCAGATAAACCTACCCATAAGCCAGGGGGCGACCCACAGATTCAAGTGGTCGTACACGAAGTCAGAATCACCAATCAAACCATGTACTTATATCCTAGTATTGAAGAGGCAAGATTCCAGATAATGCAGCAGCTTTTTGCTTGGCAAGCAATCGTTACTTCCCAACAGAGATTGCAGAGCAGTAGGTATCAAGTGGGCGTTGATAAACCGAATACCCAAACTTACAGAAATATTCTAACCAAGTTGCCACTTCTCTCGGCTCCATTGGAAAACGCCTATACGGCTATTGAAGCCAAAATCGCAGAGATTAGAAATTATGTTAATGAGTGGTTAACTTATCAGACATTGTGGGATCTTCAAGCAGAAAAATTATATGGGAGTCTCGGTGAAGATATCAGTTTATGGATGGAATGCTTGAATGACATAAAGTAAGAATTTTATTTGTGTTTTTGCGCGCATGTTCTAGGGGAACAGCGTGCTATCGTTTTGTCCAAATGTCTGTAATTTTGGATGATTGAGCCGAAAATGGTCTCAATCGACTAGGTTGGACTCACTGATGACGAATCCGGTGTCAAAATCGATTCTGTCCGGCCGGCCGGCCGTAGACACGCTAACTGTCGACAGAAGCAAGCTAGCAACTTGAAACTTTCAGGATAGGTTGCGCATCAGAATGCCGCGGTTAAGTTCGTTAATAGGCCAAATCGGTCGAATAGTTTCGGAGTTATAGGCAGTTGAAGTTTTGAAGTTATTTATTTTTTATTTCAGAAACTAGTCGGGGTATTAGATTCAAACTTTGCAGTTGGGTGGAGTATAACGACTCGTAACTTTGAGCCAAATTTCGTCAGGATCAGATTGTCAGTAAATTTAAAAAAAAAATTTTTTCCAAATTTTTTTACAAAAAATTTTTTTTTCGGAAACCATTAATCATATCCAAAAAAAATTATACTCACACTTTGACCTTCTAATTTCACAGCAGTGTACTAAATTTCAGTTCGATACGATCATAAGTTTTGGAGATATCGGGAAAAAATATGTCAAATTTCGAGGTTTTCTTCTCGATATCGTTGATTTTTTCGGTATTACTCGAGAAATACTGATTCAGTCCTGATTAAACTTTACAGCTAATTTTAAGATGCTGAAAGACAACTTTATGCAAAATTTCGTGATAATTGTGTTATTAGAACAATTTGAAAAAAAAAAATTTCTATGATTTTCTCATTATATCATCCTCATTAAATTCTGTATGAAACTTCGAACTGTTATTTTCGATGAAGTACTGGATTTCAATTCGATCTGATCTGTATTTTTGGAAATATTGGAAAAATAAAATTTTGATTGGGTATATCTACGGAATCATTGGGTGGATTTTACCCATTCACGAATTCGGCCTTCGTAATTAAGGTCCAAACCTTCTCTACAAATATCGAGTTTTTAAGTTGTTTCTTTCGGAAGTTATTGTGTTTACGCAGTCGGCCGTCAGGCTGACCGTAAACACAATAACTTCCGGAAGAAACGACTTAGAAACTCGATATTTGTAGAGTAGGTTTGGGGCTTAATTACTAAGGTCGAATTCGTGAATGGGTAAAATCCGCCCAATGATTCCGTAGATATACCCATTCAAAATTTTATTTTTGCAATATGTACAAAAATACAGATATGATCGAATTGAAATCCAGTAATTTATCAGAAAAAATTTCAAAAAGCACTGCCGTGAAGGCAGCAGCTTTTGCGCGCATGTTCAAATTCGTTGCTGAAGCGGTCATCTATATTGAACATGCGCGCAAAAGTTGCTGCCTTCACGGCAGTGCTTTTTGAAATTTTTTCTATTACTATATTGCTTTTCATATTCAAGGAAAACGAGAACAACTTTCGATACATCTGATACGCGAAGAGAATTTGGACCTGTTGTTATCGATTTTGCTAAAGTCCAAAGCAAAGTTTCCCTCAAATATGATTCTTGGCACAAAGATACCCTTAGTAAATTTGGAACTCTATTGGGCAATGCCATGGCATCATTCCATACCAACATATCAAAATCCAGAAACGACCTAGAGCTCCAAAGTATTGAAGCTGCTAGTACATCAGATGCTGTAACTTTTATTACCTATGTACAACAACTTAAAAGGAATATGAAGGTAAGAAAATCAGTTTATTGCTCGAATCTGAATTACTTGTTTTAAAAAGTACAGTTTCCATACATTGCCCTCAGCTATAACATCATTGTTTTGCGGAAATGCAGTGTGATAAGATGTCTTATTGGTTACCAAGCTCATTGAACACGAACTCAACATTTTCCCAACCTTTGTTGTATCGACTTTTTCCTAGTTTTGAACTTGTACGGAATATGAAATGATAAATCATACAATGGGGGTTTTTCCTTTAAACGAAAATGCAGTTATATTCATGAAAAGCCTTCAGAACATAACATTTCAAATATATAATTTCAATATTATATTTTTAAAAAAATGTTTGATCACCTAAAACTGAAAAATAAAAATGGGGATTTCCATTTAAAGGGATTTGTCATGAGTGCACGATATGGCAACGTCGAATTCAGCTTTCTCGGAAAGAAAAGGACGTCAAATGTATTACTTTGCTTAGGAAAACAGAGACAGCTATACTTCGAACTGGTTAGAGTAGAAGACAACGACCAAGGAATTGAAAAAGAAGAGCACAGACTGTCATACTGTCATATTATTGACAAATCGCAAACGGAAATTGTTTGGTTATATTGACAAAGAACACGTGTGTACCACAGAATAGGAATAAATATTTCGTTATTCTATAGCAGAAAACGCAATTCTACTAAACAACGTTGTCACTTCGTGCATGCATGACAAATTCCAAACCCCAATTTTGAAACCTGATTTTGAATAATTTCTGAAGAAAATTGGGGAAAATGATGAATCAAACCCATAATAATTATGTTAAAATTTGCATTTGCAGTAATAACCCAAATTCAGGAAAAACCCCCATTACCATTGTATGAGATCATTGAAACATCCTGTCTTTATCCTGATTTCGACCTGTCAATCTAGAATGGCATATAGGTCATCCCACCATTGAATCATCATGTCTTTTTTCTAACCGTCATCCGTGAAAGCCGTTTGGCTACACATTTGGTATTTGGCCCTAAACGCCAACTGAGGTGTCAAAACACCACTGCTAAATAGTAGACGTAATCGCACCTAGCAGCAAATGTTTTCACATTCAAATAAGGTAAGAGATTGCGACCTGTCGGTTCAAAGGAAGAAATAACTGAGTGATAAATAGGAAGGTTTCATAAGATTCAAAATATATTATATCCAGTGCCCTCAAGTTTGTACTTATTATTGTTCATGCAAAGAAGCACATTTTAAATATATTTATTTATTCTAGGCATGGGAAAAAGAAGTAGAAACTTACAGAGAGGGTCAAAGGATCTTGGAACGTCAAAGATTCCAATTTCCCACCAGTTGGCTCCATGTGGAGAATTTAGAAGGAGAGTGGGGCGCATTCAATGAAATTATAAAACGGAAAGACTCTTCTATACAGACACAAGTCGCCAGCTTACAGCAAAAAATTGTTGCAGAAGACAAAGCTGTTGAAACTCGCACCAATGACTTTTTAACTGATTGGGAAAAGAGCAAACCTGTAGAAGGTCATCTTAAACCAGATGAAGCCCTTACTCAATTGCAATTATTTGAGAGTAAATATGCTAGATTAAAAGAAGAAAGAGACAATGTAGCTAAAGCTAAAGAAGCTCTTGAACTTCAAGAACTGGGTGGTGTCAGTACAAGCGAAGATAAAATGCAAGTGGTATTCGAAGAATTACAAGATTTAAGAGGAGTATGGTCCGAACTATCGAAAATATGGACACAGATAGACGAAATCAGGGAAAAACCTTGGTTGTCTGTTCAACCAAGAAAACTACGTCAACAATTAGATGCTATGTCTACCCAACTAAAGGAGTTGCCGGCAAGATTGAGACAATATGCTTCTTATGAATATGTGAAAAAGACACTCCAGACTTACACCAAAGTTAATATGATGATCACTGAGTTGAAATCCGATGCTTTGAAAGAAAGACACTGGAAACAGCTCATGAAGCAACTACGTGTGAACTGGGTGTTATCTGAATTGACTTTGGGCCAAGTTTGGGATGTTAATTTGTTGAAGAATGAGAATGTTGTCAAAGATGTAATTTTGGTTGCTCAGGGAGAAATGGCTTTAGAGGAATTCTTAAAACAGGTCAGAGAGTCTTGGCAAACTTATGAATTAGATTTGATCAATTATCAGAACAAATGCAAGTTGATCAGGGGTTGGGACGATCTTTTCAATAAAGTTAAGGAACACATCAACTCCGTCGCAGCCATGAAGTTGTCTCCATATTACAAAGTATTTGAAGAAGAAGCTTTAACATGGGAAGAGAAGCTAAATAGAATAAACGCATTATTTGACGTGTGGATTGATGTGCAACGTCGTTGGGTGTACTTAGAAGGTATATTTTCTGGAAGTGCTGATATCAAAACTCTTCTTCCCGTAGAAACATCAAGGTTTCAGAGTATTAGTTCCGAATTCCTAGGACTAATGAAGAAAGTAGGAAAATCACCTATGGTCATGGATGTTCTTAATATACCAGGTGTTCAAAGAGCACTGGAACGTCTTGCAGATTTGCTTGGAAAGATCCAGAAAGCCCTTGGTGAATATCTTGAACGAGAACGTACGTCTTTCCCACGATTTTATTTTGTGGGAGATGAAGACTTATTGGAAATAATTGGTAATAGTAAAAATATTGCCAGGCTACAGAAGCACTTCAAGAAGATGTTTGCGGGAGTTGCTTCTATCATATTGAATGAAGATAACACTGTTATCAAAGGAATTGCATCCAGAGAAGGTGAAGAAGTAAGTTTAAAATTACTCTATAATTCTATTCTTTAGGAAGTTCTATGCGATGGTGATGATGTCCGTACAGTCTTGAAAAACAATAAACATAATGAATAATCGAATCGAATTTAAATAGTTCAATTGATACTTTCTTGTGTCTATACGACATTCATTGTTTAGAAGTCATTCGGTAGGTCATGTATATTCAACACATTCCACTCTGTATAATTGGTTTCGTGCGTCGTTTGACATTTGTCATACGTTGGAGGTAAAACAAACCCACTTTCCCGCTTTGTTTATGTTATGAAGTACTGCATTTTCAATTATTTCAGGATAAATTCACAAGTTAAAATGATTTATATTAATAGAATTGGTGAATAACTAGGCCTAGTTATTGTTTCGTTGTGAAATACAACATAAATACACCGAGAGACGAAGGAATCCGATTTTTCAGATATATTGTAGTGTAGACTTTATATTTGAATATTTGCATTTTTGACCCATTCCCCTAAATTTTATCTGGTATTGGAAGAAACAGAATACTATGTGAACTATCCCAGAGAAGGCAAACATACTATATTCACGCCATAAATTGAAAAAACTGTTCTGACAAAGTAACAAACTATGGTAGAGTTTCTTGGAGGCATTTCCACACTGGTTAAGGAATTATGTTAGACCATCTATTTAATTTGTTCTGTTTAATAAGTTGACTCATGATGAGATAAGTATGATAAGAATATTTCGTGTTTGTTATACACATTTCAAGAATTATATCTTCTCGACACTACAATAGCTGGCGTTATGAATGACAAACCCATCCTGATTGGTTACCACTCACATCTCTATATTTTATATAAGCCAATCAAGGCAATTCGTTATGTGACAGATTTGTCAAAATATTGCATGCATTTTATAATAATGAACCAGATAACTTTCTCTGTTCTCAACCGAACACGTTCCGATGTGGCTCGACTACTCAAGGATGGAACTTCTACATTTAGTTGTTTGTAATATGTTTCTAATTGACCTTATTGTCAATTACTAAAGATTATGAAAGCCCTAATGTTGCATCTGCATGATAAAAAAGCATTTTATATGGTTAGTAAAGAATTTTTTGAGAATGAATCGAAATCGGTGTTCAAGGAAAAAATTTCATATAAATTAGTTTATTTGAAACATATATTTAGTATAATAAATATATAATTGAAGATTATGATAACACTGACATAGCAACTGTAGACCAATATTATTGTAGTAATTTGATAATTTGCAACATAGAACGTTATTTGAAATAGTACTGAGAAGTTCTCTGGTTCCCATGTTTTTTCCATTCCATACATTTGTTGGATTTCATTCTGCTGTTTATTTTCAGGAATTAATGAGCCAAACATTTTACTGTTTCATTTTCAATAGTTATACCTATAATAAATGCTGATGTGGAAACTCTAGGCTTTAGAAGAGAAGGATAAATATTGCAATTTTCGTTTTGAACGATTATCATTTGAGATTGAATATCAGTTAATCAGATCCATTATCACAAAATTTCACTTGTAAAATGAATAAAATCACTAAAATCTCCAAATAATCGCTCTTCGCCAATGTAAACAAAGCGAATGTAGTCCTTGGTCTCTCGGTGTATTTATGTTGCATTTCACAACGACACAATAACTTGGCCTCACAGGTCTAGTAATTCACCAACTCTATGAATATAAACCATTTTAACTTGTAAATTTATCCTGAAATTGTTGAAAATGCTGTACTTCATAACATAAACAAAGCGGGAATGTGAGTTTGTTTTACCTCCAACGTATGACAAATGTCAAACGACGCACGAAACCAATAGACAAAAGTGAGGTTACGGTTATTTTAAACCTTAACAACAAAACGAAGGTCCTCGATATAAATGTCAGAATTGGTAACGTCTCGCTGAATAACTTTGACGACATTTTACGAGTGCCAACCTAACTCAGCTCTAAGATTTGTTTGTCCATGTGTGAGAAATATTTTTCGGATCAATGATCATGCGCACTAAGCAAGAGTAAGCTTCACAAATCTGTGACCGTTTGTGTCTTTCTGGATAATCCGACTTTTTAAAGTTCTGACATACCCCTAGTACTGAAGGTTGCGGATTGGAGGGGTTCTACTGTATATGAAAAAAACTAGTGAAATCAATTAAAACTTGATATTTATTGAAATCGCCATTGTAGATTGCAAGATTGAAACTATTTGTCAAGGACAGTTTCATGAAAAAATGATGTCTGATGAACAATATCGGAATAATGTAAATGATCAAAAAGTGAACAGTAACTTTCCAAATTTATATCTGACTCCTTCATCAGACAATGGGGGTTTTTCCTTCAGACGAAAATGCAGTAATTTTCATGAAAAACCTTTAGAACATCACATTTCAAACTTATAATTCCAATATTATATTTTTGAAAAAATGTTGACCTAAAAGTGCAAAATAAAAATGGGGATTTGAAATTTAAAGGGATTTGTCTTGAGTGCACGATATGGCAACGTCGAAATCAGCTCTCGGAAAGAAAGGGACGTCAAATGTGTTACTCTACTTAGGAAAACGGAGATTAGATTAGATACTTTCATGTTACCTTTGAATAAAGAACAACAGGAAGAAGCATAACGCTTTTCTACTTTGTATATCAGTGGGACATAGGCGCCCATATTTAACCTCCAAGTATGAATTATGTTAGTTAGTTTCTTCAGACAAAGGAGTCTCGGAAAAAGTTGTTCTCTCTTCAAAGTGAAAGGGAAGTCGGCCATATGCAACATCCATCCCGGACCCACTTTGTGAGGCATTATGTTCGTTCCTTATGTTCTTTATTCAGAGCATGTTACTGACAAATCACAAACGGAAACGGAAACAAATTGTTTGATTATATTGACAAATAACACGTGTGTACCACAGAATAGGTATAAATATTTCATTATTCTATAGTAGAACAAGCTATCCTACTAAACACCGTTGCCACTTCTTGCATGCTTGGCAAATCCCTTTAAATTTTAAAACCCCAATTTTGAATACCTTCTGAAGGTAGTTTGGGAAAATGATGAATCAAACCCATAATAATTATGTTGAAATTTGCATTTGCAGTAATAACCCAAATTCAGGAAAAACCCCCATTAATAATTCTGCAACTTTTGACTTTATTGTCTGATGAAGGAGTCTATGAAATGTTATAATTCACTTTGTTAATCGTTTAGATTATTTCTCTATTGTTTATTAGCCAAACTTTTTCCAAGAAACTGCCTTTGACAAATAGTTTGAATACCGTTATCCACTAGTGCGATTTCTATGAAAAATAATTTTTATATAATTTTACTAGTTCTTTTTCATATATTGGGAGTATCTCTGTGGCGATTTAGCAGCATGGGTAATTTGAAGTGTTTGCACAGACATTTGGAAGTCGATCGAAAACTATGCTGTTTGAGACATGTGCATTCATATTGGTTTGGAAAATGTCGCAAACATTTGGAGAGATTCTGTGCAAACAAACCTTTAGTTTGATAAAACTATGCCAAATCTATGGAATGACTTTAAAAAAGTGAATGGAGTTATCTTGTGAATGAATCATGAAATGGAGACAATTAAGTGTTAGAATATAAAAAAAAATATTTTCAGGTTTTATTCTGCAATCCTGTTTCCACAATAGATTATCCCAAAATAAATGAATGGTTGACTCTTGTGGAAAAAGAAATGAGGTTTACATTGGCGTCAAGTTTAGCTAATGCTGTTCAAGACATCAAACAGTTTAAGGAGGGAATCGACCCTAATCTTTACATGGAATGGGTTGATAAATATGAAGCACAAATTGTCGTTTTGGCGGCTCAAATATTATGGAGTGAAGATGTTGAAGGAGCTCTGGTTAAAATGAATGGCGAAAAACAGAAAGGACCACTTGAAAAAGTTCTTCAACAAGTAGAAAACACTTTGAATGTTTTAGCGGATTCTGTTCTCCAAGAACAACCTGCACTCAGAAGGAAAAAGTTGGAACATTTAATCAATGAATTCGTTCATAAAAGAACCGTAAGCAGACGTCTTATAGCTAATGGCATTTGCAGTAACAAAGCATTTGAATGGCTATGTGAAATGAGATTCTATTTTGATCCCAGACAAAGCGAAGTGTTGAAACAATTAACAATTCATATGGCTAATGCCAGATTTTACTATGGCTTTGAATATTTGGGGGTTCAAGATCGATTGGTTCAAACACCTTTGACAGATCGTTGTTACTTAACTATGACACAGGCATTAGAGGCCAGGCTCGGTGGATCACCGTTTGGTAAGAATCAATTATAATAACATTATGTCTCAGATTTATTTGATATATATATATATATATATTCTTTTGAGATGAGCATTACATTTTTTTTTATATCAAACAATTTGTGTCATAACAGTATTAGCAGAGGAAATGTCAACGGGGTACCATACATTTTTACGTATGATACAAGAGCACAGATAAAAACCTCAGGAAAAACTCTGTCTCCCCGTATAAGTGTAATGAAATTGTTGTTTTTTATTGAAGGGCTTCTTTTTCATCGACAAAATTTCCTCCTTCCTATGCGATGCAGGTTGAAATCTTGGAAATATACCTGAAAACAAAAAAGGAGACGAAAAAACTAATATGAACTAGTAAATGATTTAGTACTCATTAAATTAATTTGAAGTTCGCAATCCATCTCAAAAAAGAATCAGACACCGAATGAATTGCCTCGAAACCATCGTCAAATTTATATATTGGACAAGTATTTACTAAATGTTCTATTGTTTCCTCTTCTTCTCCGCACTCGCACCTTTGACTTTCGACCGAATTCCATTTGAAGAGGAAACTATTACAGCGACCATGACCGGTTCTAAGTCGATTCAAAATGCACCAAATTTTCCTAGGAAGATTGAAACCATGAACTTTTTCTGAAGGATCGCTGATCAAACCTTTGTTAAAAACATTACACGAATTCCATTCCGAACGCCAAATTTCTTTGTCACTTTTATTGGTGTAAAGAAAATCGTTGATCCATAAAGGTTTACGAGATTTCAATCTAGCAATTTTAGAATCCGGAATATAAGACATGATTGGGAATAAATTCGGAAAGGAACGATATTTATCCCAAGACTTTATCACTGCAACCTGTCTACGAATATGGGGCGGTACAATATTTGAGAGAACTGGTAACCACTGTAAAGGTGTAGATCTTATGGTCCCACTAATGATTCTCATAGCAACATTAAGCTGTACATCTATTTTACTAACATGAGCGCTATTAAACCAAACCGAACAACAATATTCAGCAGCAGAAAAAACCAAAGCCAAAGCTGTGGTACGAAGAGTTGTAGGGTCAGCCCCCCATGAAGAACCAGCTAGTTTTTGAAGAATATTATTCCTAGATTTCAACTTCATGCGTAAGTTTTCCAAATGGGCCTTGAAATTTAAAGAGGTATCTAATTTCACTCCAAGATATTTAGGAGTGAAATTATGTATCAGAACGGCATTATTGAAAGTAACATTCAAAGTTTTAAACTTCTGTTGATTATTCAAATGAAAACAAGAAACTTCTGTTTTATTAGAATTTGGACATAAACGCCACTCAACAAAATAATTCTTCAAAATTTCTAAATCAGTATTTAGAGTGTTTTCAATGACTTTGAAATCAGAGTGAGGAAAAGCCAGAGCAATATCATCTGCATAGATGAATTTCTCTGAAGAAGTTGCTGGAATATCACATAAATATAAATTAAATAGAAGGGGAGCTAAAACTGATCCTTGTGGGAGTCCATTATTCAAAGTTTTGAACCCACTACTAACATCATCAACAAAAACACGGAGTCTTCTGTCAGATATTGTTATACATTGACCAAAGTGAAACGTCATATCCATTTCAAATATAACATGAGCTGCAGTGCTTGAATTTATGTTTCCAATTCTACATCTATTTCAGCGGCAGTAGCTGGAGCTGTGCATACTTGCACATATTCTAATACTGTTTTTCTGTTGCTTGTTTGTTGAGTTCACTAGGCTTTTGTAACTAGAAAAGACAACCGAGTCGTATTGTACTCGCTTCGGGGTTAACGCACATTGTTGCATTGCGTTGATATCGTTGAATATATATCATGAATAGACAGAGTTTCATGTCACAATGATACACTCAACAAAAAAAAAATCGATTAGTTACATAATATACACCTAGGTTCAAGAACCTGTATGTGCACAAATCAATTACACTATTTCTATCATCAACCAAAAAATTCTCAGTGCCCATAATATATACAAAAAAAAATCACATTATTTGACCTTGACTTACAGAATAAACAATTAACAATTTGTTGGACATATAAATCTACACAGAAATTTACAGCAACGATTGAACATTCTATTGATTTTGGTGTACTGCTATATACTGTCTGGATTTTACTTTGAAGGTTTTGAGATCAGTTAGCTTACTTATTTCCAGTGGTAGAAAATTCACTATTTTAGGAGCTATTGACGTGATGAACCTTTGGCTAGCATCTCTTTGGCAGAAAGGGCCTACCAGTCTGTTTCTCAACTTTGATCGAGTGTCGCGATTATGTGCTGGACTAGTTTTCAACTCGGGATGTTTGTAGATGAATATGCAGCAAGTGTGATAATATAGCGAGCGTAAATTCAGAAATTCCTCATCATATAGCAGTCTTTCCTTTCGACGTATTAGTTTAACAACATAATTTTGAAACACAGTCAGGGGTTGTAATGCATTGTTATAAAGACCTCCCCACACCACAATGCCATACCCCAGGATTGATTCAATCAAAGATCGGTGGAGAATGATCAGTAATTTTTTACTCTTGAATTTTCGTAGCTCATAAAATTTGTATATAAATCTACGGAGTTTGGCAGTTAGGGTGTTAATGTGGTCTTTCCACTTGAGATGTTTATCAATTGTGATTCCTAGGTATTTGGCTGTATCAGTACTGTTCAATTCAAGATTTGAGTTTGCAAACCTCAATTTAGAGAAGTCAGGTCTGTTTGCTTCTGTCAGAGAAAAGGCTATATATGAAGATTTATCCACGTTCATCGACAGTTTGTTGAAGTCTAACCAGGTTTTAACAGCTGATATGCCATATTGAGCCTTTCCCTCTACAGCCTGCCATGTGTCGTCCTCAAAAACTAGAACTGTATCATCCGCATATGATATTATAGTGCCACCTGTGCGTGTGTCTAGTAGGGAGTTCAAGTAGGTAATAAAGAGCAGTGGACCAAGGACCGTACCCTGGGGTACTCCAATCTGTATTTCATTGGTGTCGCTATAGCATTTCTTATTTTCACAACTTGTTTCCTCCCTTGCAAGTAATCTTTGAATATTTCCCAAACAATACCCCTTACTCCATAACTCTCTAGAGTATTAAGTAGAAGTTGGTGATGCCTTTCTCAAATCCAGAAACACTGCAATACATTTCTTTCCGTTGTCTAGTTGTTTTTTTATGTGATCCACCAACTCGAACATCGCCTCATCTGTTCCTCTACCAGGAAGAAAACCGAATTGTCTATGGTTTAGTATTTTATTTTTCATAAGAAACTCATATAACCGAGATTTTAAACATTTTTCAAATATCTTTCCAAAAGTATTTATGCAGCTAATTGGTCTATAGTTGTTAATCAAGTTTTTGTCACCCTTCTTATATACAATAAAAGACATTGGCGGTAACTTTTTTGCTGTAGCATAATCAAATAATTTTGACTTTGCCACTCCTCTAAACGAGAATCCACATCAGCCAATTTACCAAACTGTGTTGCAAGATGGTGTTTTATGATAACCAAATGCGATGAACAATTTTCAAGCCTGCTTCGCAAAATTTCTCAGGAAATCTATGAATGAATCAATATTTATATATTATATATTGCAATTTAAAAAAAATTATTTATCCCTAAGATACTTTATATTATTTAATATCAAAGGTCCAATAATCATATCAAAGATCCTTTTTTACAAAGTTATACAAAAAAGAAAAATTGCAGCACTAACAAACTTGTTAATAAAAACATAGAAATATAAAATAAACAACAGTTTCATGTAAATATAAAAAATACGAAAATATACAAATTTAGCATCGGCAAAATAGATTTCCATTTGAAATAACGATCAAAAATCGGCTCTAGCTCTTTCTTAAATATTCTCAAATTATTAGTTTTCAGCACAGCTGTGGGTACAAAAATTTTGTTCCACTTTCTCCTTAACCTGAAGATGGCTGAGCTATAAATATAATTTATATGAGTTCCAAGCTCAATAAGTTTTAATAAGATATATATTGTAGACATCTCAGATATCTCTGCCAAAAAAGGCACGGAAAGTTAATATGCCAAGTCATTTCAAGGTACTGTAGTACACTACGTGTGCATGATAATTCTCCTTTTAGTATACAAAGCACTCTTTTTGAAGCTTTCCACTTTATTCTGTATTCCATAGTGGTGTTGTGACCAGAGTGAATATTTTCACTCCCAAAATAAATCGATCAATAGATGCAAAAGGCAATCAACAAAATATGACCCAAAATTAGTTTACATCATCATATTGAACTAGAGTACAACATGACTTATTCGTTGCCTGCAGATGTAGAAAAATTGTTCAAATCTATAAGCTGAATTGAAATAATGGCAACTCATAAGGACCAAAACAATAATGATCAGCTTTTCCATTCTATTATCTATTTTAGCCTAATTAATCAAAATTTTATACTTTTGCAATTTTTTAAGCTCATACTACCGAAGAAAAGATTTACATTGGGGTAGGTCACTGTTTTACTTTCTTCACAATTCGTGAAAGTATTGTATGGAATCAGTTATTTGAGCCATTTTAGTCTGATTCATCTGCAGAGTAATTCACGTAGGCAGCTTGATGGAGCGATCTAAAACCACAACTTTTTTAATCTGAAGGTCAAATTTGACAGCAATAGACGACTTCGGCCCAAGTTGCCAACCCACAATTTACTTAGCAAGTTTACTTTTACTGGGGAACGGGAATTTCAGGACAAATTCGACATGATAAGGTTCGCATTATTTATAAATAACCGTAAAACATGCCTCGGCTCTTCAAACCAGATAATTCCTTCCAAATATAGGTTTTTGTTAAGATCGTCCCCGATTGGCTGAAATTTAAGTTGGGATTCCTGATTTCATGCAAACAGTGTCAATTTTCATAGGATACGTTCCGAAAATCAACTCTGTTGTTTCATTTGCCGATTTTCCGCTCCGTAAATATGAAATATTCGGATGGTTCCTGGAACAAGCGCGTGAAAAAGGTTATTTACGGAATCTGGTTGATGAAAATGCGGTCGATTTACTGTCACCAGAACGATTTTCTATGGTAAATATCCATAGCATAGAACAATCTATATTTACTTTAGGTTTCGAGTTCAGAACTGTCCGTCCCGAACAGTTCTGAACTCGGAACCAAAACAAACCTAAAGTAAACATAGATTGTTCTATGCTATGGATATTTACCATAGAAAATCGTTCTGGTGACAGTAAATCGACCGCATTTTCATCAACCAGATTCCGTAAATAACCTTTTTCACGCGCTTGTTCCAGGAACCATCCGAATATTTCATATTTACGGAGCGGAAAATCGGCAACCGAAACAACAGAGTTGATTTCCGGAACGTATCCTATGAAAATTGACACTGTTTGCATGAAATCAGGAATTCCAACTTAAATTTCAGCCAATCGGGGACGATCTTAACAAAAACCTATATTTGGAAGGAATTATCTGGTTTGAAGAGCCGAGGCATGTTTTACGGTTATTTATAAATAATGCGAACCTTATCATGTCGAATTTGTCCTGAAATTCCCGTTCCCCAGTGAAAGTAAACTTGCTAAGTAAATTGTGGGTTGGCAACTTGGGCCGAAGTCGTCTATTAAGTTCAATTTCTATTCACTTTGTCTTTTCTGAAGGTCAAATGGGACAGCAAAATTGAAGTTGAATTGGGTCAAAAATGACCTTCAGAGAGTGAACAAAGTAGAGTTTCTGAAAACTTCCCATATATGGAATTTCGGAAAATTTACTATACTTGTTCAGTTCAAATTGACAAAAAACATATGAATTTTTGTCAGAGACAGGTCAGTAATTCAGTATGATTTTGAAACCACTACATGTGGAGAGACCTTGAACTTTTCTGGTACCTAAAGGAAGTTTTTCACTTATAATACATGTATCCAAGATACTATACAGTGGTCCATTCAACTTTTCATTTTAAGAAAAATCATCTGTAACACCTTCATTAAAATTTGTACTAATACATTTTTTTTACTAGGTCCTGCTGGTACTGGTAAAACCGAATCAGTAAAAGCTTTAGGAAATCAGCTTGGTCGATTTGTACTGGTCTTCAATTGTGATGAGACCTTTGATTTTCAAGCTATGGGAAGAATTTTCGTTGGCTTGTGCCAAGTGGGCGCCTGGGGATGTTTTGATGAATTCAATAGATTGGAGGAAAGAATGTTATCAGCTGTTTCTCAACAAATACAAACCATTCAAGAAGCATTGAAATCGCAAATGGAGAAAGATAGTGCCAAGGGTGGCACCACATCACTATCATGTAGGCAATTTCATTTAATTTCAATTGAATTGATTATTTATCTTCAAGTTCCTAGGTTTTCCTAGAACACTCAATTTTCTTTCACGCATTTTCGATAGAACTAAAAAATTAGCCGTTCTGTTATTTCCCTGTAAGTATACATGTATATAATATGTCAATTTGTTCAAATATTTGGTAGGATGAAGGTGCTATCAACCATTTACCCGTAAGATAGGAGTTAATTTTTTTGTAAATTCGAAAACTGACAGTTTTAAAAAAACAAAATTCCTAAATATTTCTCCCATAGATAAATAGATTAATCTAATGCTGAGCATAGATCTCTTTGTGATGAGGTCTCTGGTGTTAATCTGTCACCATGCCTTCTCTCAATAGACGACTTCGGCCCAAGTTGCCAACCCACAATTAACTTGTACGTAAAACATGCCTCGGCTCTTCAAACCAGATAATTCCTTCTAAATATAGGTTTTTGTTAAGATCGTCCCCGATTGGCTGAAATTTAAGTTGGGATTCCTGATTTCATGCGAACAGTGTCAATTTTCATAGGATACGTTCCGAAAATCAACTCTGTTGTTTCGGTTGCCGATTTTCCGCTTCATAAATATGAAATATTCGGATGGTTCTTGGAACAAGCGCGTGAAAAAGGTTATTTACGGAATCTGGTTGATGAAAATGCGGTCGATTTACTGTCACCAGAACGATTTTCTATGGTAAATATCCATAGCATAGAACAATGATGTTTACTTTAGGTTTGTTTTGGTTCCGAGTTCAGATCTGTTCGGGACGGTTCTAGCATAGACCAATAGTCTGTGGTTCTGAACTCGGAACCAAAACAAACCTAAAGTAAACATGATTGTTCTACGCTATGGATAATTACTATAGAAAATCGTTCTGGTGACAGTAAATCGACCGCATTTTCATCAACCAGATTTCGTAAATAACCTTTTTCACGCGCTTGTTCCAGGAACCATCCGAATATTTTATATTTACGGAGCGGAAAATCGGCAACCGAAACAACAGAGTTGATTTTCGGAACGTATCCTATGAAAATTGACACTGTTTGCATGAAATCAGGAATCCCAACTTAAATTTCAGCCAATCGGGGACAATCTTAACAAAAACCTATATTTAGAAGGAATTATCTGGTTTGAAGAGCCGAGGCATGTTTTACGGGTATTTATAAATAACGCGAATCTTATCACGTCGAATTTGTCCTGAAATTCCCGTTCCCCTGTGAAAGTAAGCTTGCTAAGTAAATTGTGGGTTGGCAACTTGGGCTGAAGTCGTCTATTGAAGAGTTTCACTAACTCACTATATGTTGGTCATCAAAAGTAATAGCAATTTTTGTAATATAGTGCTTTTAAACATAAGCCATCCACATAAAGTGCTTGAGTCCAGTTGGATTATATAAGGTATCATCATTTACATTTATTATGAAGAAGTTTATTGTATGCCAAGTTGACGGCTGGCAAGCAGCTTACTGTGAACCATGTGATAATGTGGAATAAGTGGAAACGTTGCTGGACATTTCACTGTCTTGTAGTTTCCTTTTATCTCAATTATTTAATACCATTACAAGTGGGTTGTAAATTTTTCAAATTAGAGAATGAATAGTTTTATATGTTTCATTCATAGCTGGTGTACTGCACTTATAATGACATTTTTTAATGTAGATAGCACTTCCTCTTTTCCATTTGAACGTTCTGACATTTTATGTCTAAGCTTTTTTTATATGCGTCTCACTTTTGGACTTCATTTAGACCACATGGAGGTAGAGAGATTCTTTTCGAGGATCAAATAAAATATACCACTCTTTGAATTGAGTAGTATTCAGATAAAACTATACTGTCTCAAATGTTACATCGACCACCAGGCCATCCCTCCACAACGCCTTGACAGGACGCCCCGAATTTTTTATACGTACTTTCCGTACAAACCTCGTATTAGCAGATGACAAAATCAAAATTAGCGTGCATTCTGTGGAAACTTACAGAAAACTATCTGTACACCTAGGTAAAGGAGCAATAACACAACACTCTTATCAAATACGCGATGAACGAGCATACCGAGTTTTATCAGGAACCTGCAACACACAGTTCCCACCGAGTAAATTAAAAATGAACTCGATGAAGCTGGCTGTAAATTTGGGATGAAATTGAACTGAAATCGAGCACAGAATTTACTGTTGACTTACAATCAAACCCTTGATCAAGCAATCAAAGTTTTTTGAAACCGGTCTATAAACTAACAATGGAATCTCTACATATGTTTTTCGTTGATCTAGAACCCCAACCCAACAACAAAACAGTTTATGATCTTCAATTTTTAAATAGAACCACCTAGAAAAAAAACTAGGATTCATAACAATGTATGAGATGTCAGGAATATGGTCACTCCAAAGCATACTGTTATAGACCCTTCAATTGTGTTAAGTGCGGAGAACAACACTACACTAAAATCTGTCAAAAAGACAAAAATACGCCCGCAAGATGTGTGCTGTGCAATGGTAACCGTCTCGCCAACCACCCAGAAGCACCATTCGCAAACCGACCACACTCCCAAACACTCCTCAAAAAATTCAACACCATCAAACAGCCAAATACCACAAGCTTCATATATGGATGTTGAACCAAGATACGACCCATCCTCAGATTTCTCTCCTATAATAGTAGACTATGTATCTACGCTATGAATGAATACCGTAGGATAATAGATAAACAAGTATCTCTTTCATTGAGACTGAAGGAAACGAAAGAAATTGATGAGGCAGTAGAAGAATTAACTAATATTCTGAAACAGGCAGCAATTCAAAATACTCCATAAAGCAGAGAAAACAAGGAAACAAAATCAATACCACTGGGAACCAAGAGGTTGATTGCTAAAAAACGAAAACTCCAGATGGCAAAACACACATGCTGGTGTTTGTAAGGTGAATAAATAAATAAGACACAATATGGAGACCAATAAAATCGAAGAAAAAACCAAAAAAACAAAACGTTCCAGTTGAGAATTCAACCTAAACCAATGCAAAATGGGCTAGAAGTGACCAGGTAAAGGCGAATTTATTTGCAGAACATTTCGAAGGAGTATTTAAACCAAACGACCTAGATATTGATGACACTATTGAAAGAAGCATTTCCAGCAACACGCATCATACATAAAACACAAAGTTCTTCTCTCCAAAAGAGGTATATAAAGAAATAAACAGACTCAACACACAAAAAGCACCAGGTATTTGATGGAAAACCACCAAAAATGTTTAAGGAACTGCCAAGAAAAGGAGTAGTTCTGTTAACACACATTTTTAATGCCATATTGAGACTCAAACACTGGCAAACATCACTGAAAACTCCAGAAATTCTGATGATACTGAAACCAGGCAAAGATCCACATGAAGTATCATCATACCAATAAGTCTGCTGCCTATTGTTTCGAAAAGGACCCAAAAAAAAAATTTACATCAGTATTTCACCTCAGTATTCATGAATGTGGTGTTCCTTGTGATATTCAAGGATTCTTTATGAATAATATGAAATATTTATGGATGTGCTTTGAAAATATTTGCAATGTAATAGTTTATGTTTGAAAAAAATATAAAATCTGTAATACTCATACCATTTAACTATTTTAGGCATCAATGTGGAGTTAGTTGGTAAACAAGTGAAAGTCTCTCCAGACATGGCCATCTTCATAACAATGAATCCCGGATATGCTGGAAGATCGAACCTTCCAGATAATTTGAAAAAATTATTCAGATCTCTGGCTATGACAACGCCAGATAGACAACTCATTGCGGAGGTTATGTTATTCTCACAAGGTTTCAGATCTGCAGAAAAACTTGCCTGTAAAATTGTACCTTTCTTCAAGTAAGAAAAGTTTCGAATCTACCTATATCAAATTCTCACCCTTCTACTATTTCCTAGGTTATGTGATGAACAACTTTCAAACCAATCTCATTACGACTTTGGTCTTCGTGCACTCAAGTCAGTTCTTATTTCTGCTGGTAATGTAAAGAGAGATAGAATACAGCGTATCAAAGAAGAAATGGCCCAACGTGGAGAGACGAACATAGATGAGGCTAGCATTGCTGAAAATCTTCCAGAACAAGAAATATTGATCCAGTCAGTGTGTGAGACAATGGTTCCCAAATTAGTGGCAGAAGACATTCCATTACTCTTCAGTCTCCTGAATGATGTTTTCCCTAATGTTTTGTATACTAGGGCCGAAATGAAAGGTGAGTGTTTTCTGAATTAATAAACATAAGTCATAAGAATGTGCGAACTTTTAGTTTGGGGTTCAATCTCAAACCATTCTATTCTATTTTTTATGAACATTGACAATTATTTGTCACCTCCTTGATGTTCCATTCCGAAAAAATCGAGAATCATGTAGTTCATGTGAGCGTTCACAATAGGTCTCTTGCATGAATTTTTTTATCATGGGAAACAGATATTCTATACGGAAGACTACTAAAAAACTTCAACCGCCATCAAAAATTCAGCGTCAGGCTGTATCGATCGGTGAACCGTACAATAACGAGTGAGGTAGAAGGCGATCTGACGCATTTCTCCCGCTTCGACCTTGAGTCCCGATTTGGCCATTTTTAATACCGAATTATTCAAAATTCGCGATTTGTTGAAGTGTGTGATAGCATACATTATGATTTTGTATCGATATAGAATGAGAAAAACATAAAAATATGATAATTCGTGTTACATGCAAGATACCTATTAGTCAATACTTTGTACTTTGTACGCATGACGGTCGGCGATAACAACAAGAAGGAGATAAGAACCAGTTGGGAATAACCAACAAGGGGTGCGTTCAGATGCTACGCCGTGTGACGCCGGGCGCTTCCCAAAGCGTTCAGATGATTACGTCTGGCCAATGGTTAGGTCGTTCAGATGCTTGGGAGAAACTTTACCGGGCGTCCAACCGTACAACCCAGCCCGTACATGGGTAGAAATTGACCCGCATGCGCTTTGCAGTTTATAATGACAGGAGTGAGAAGTTTGGGTTATGTTTACAATTTCAAAATCAGATTTAATAGTTGTTAACTCTTGAACTGGTTGTATCTCAGAGGAAGAAATATATATTTCTTCCTCTGAGACTTGTATATGCATCTTTGCCTTGCCAAAAAGGAGGATATCAAAAATATTATTTTTTTGGGGTTAAGTAAGATAAGATGATATTTGACATTTATACCACATCGTTCAGATGAATCTTCTAGTCAACGGCTACAACCAAGCACAACCAAGAAAAATCCTACCGTGCGATTTTTGTCTACCGGGTAAAGCATCTGAACGCACTCAAGAAGTACGGGAGATAATTCCCACATAATCACTACAGCTGACTAAAATCCAAAACCCCCCTCCAATATTTTTTTGAGAAGTGAGTTACTATGGTATAATAACAACCAACTTAAATAGAATACTAATACAGAAAATGGCCACTTACGATCTAACAGTCTCGTCTGTATACTGCCCACCTTGGCATAACATAAGAATTGATCAATTCAGATAATTCTTCAACTCATTAGGAACAAGATTCATAGCAGGGGGAGACTTCAACAGCAAACACACTATTTTGGGATCCCGTCTAATAACGACTAAAGGTAGAGAGTTAGCCAAACTGATACACGAGAAAAACTACGATTCCATATCAACTGGAAATCCAAGATGCTGGCCTAGCGATCCAAACAAAATACTAGACCTCCTGGAATTTTGGAATTTTTCATTGTGAATGGTATATCAGCAACAGATATGTAAATAGGAGGAAGTTATGATTTGTCATCTAATCATTCTTCAGTTACTGCATTAGTAGGAACGTTCGCTCTGAACAGGAAGATGAAACCAAAACTACACCCCATCCGACAAATCTGGAAGCCTATCAAGTCAAAAAAGAAACCCAAACAACAAATCGCTCCACTTAAAAACCCTACAAATACCAGCACCAACTGGCCAGAAGTAAAAAGGCTGATCTCTTTGCAGAAAATCTTGCTAAAGTATTTACGTCAAATGATCAACAAACAGATGATGAGATGGAAGAATTTCATATCATATCTATTTTGTCATCGAGCATATTACATGACAGTCCGCATAAAACAATTTAAATAGCAAAATATACAAATAAAAAATATACGAATCACAATATAATATTTACAAACATAACAGTACAGGGCGCGTTTATCAACTAAAAGGTAGATTGCAAAATTTCCTCAAAGGTGTATGGGGCCGTGTTATGCAAGTAGTTCTTGACCCATTTCGTGAATAGTCTCAATGGCCCTCTCTTAATGTCATCGGGAAAGCGGTTATAGAATTTGATCCCCCAATATTGATAGTTCTGTAGGGTTTTCTTTTTGTGGTAAACTGGTGCTTTTAGTTTGTTAGCTGTCCTTGTGTGGTGTTTATAGTAGTCAGAATTTCTTGCGAAATCTGATACATGACAATGCACGTATTTATCTGCTTCCAATATTTAGACTGTCTCTACAGTTAGCAATCCTTCCTTCTTGAAAGACTCTACAGATGTCAGTTCGAGCCAGGTCACACAGAACACGGATTTTCTTCTTCTGCAGAAGAAAAACGTCGCTAAGTCCAGTTGCTGCTCCCCATGCTAGTATACCATAAGAGACAATGCTGTGAAACTTCGAGATCTGTCAAATTCTTCTTATGGCGTATAGCGATGAAGACAATCTTGGTAGTAAACTCTGGACATGGACCGCCCGTGTCAATTTCGAGTCGAAATGTACACCCAGAATCTTCACAGCCTTCTCATTGTGCTTGGAGTTTAGGAATTCCGTTTTATCTATGTTGAGTTTCATGTTATTTAATTCAAACCAATTCGAAGTGCTCTGTATCACCTTGTTACCTTCTCTGGTATAAACGTGATTATTTCCGCCCTTGGTGGTCGCTTAGCTCGAGTCGAAGAAGGGCGGAGTATAATAGAAAGGAGAAAAAAAACCAAATGGGCGCCACCAGATTAAATTACACCTAGGGATGATAGGTTGTTAGTTAAATTTGAGTAAATCTGGAAATATACAAATGCACGATACCAAAATGTAAAATAATTCTATTCTTACTGTAAACTTAGTACAGCAATTCGGGCGGATGTGTACACAGGCGCTTCACAACTGTAGTATGTGTGGTCCCCTTTAAAATATAATTCTGTCAATAGTTAACAGCTCAACAAAAAAAGTATAAATGACTGAAATCTGTGATTGCTATCTCAAACTTAATTCCAAAACTAATTAAAAATAAATGAAAAAGAAATAAAAGATTATAGAGATGGGATTTAGGATTTTATTTCTTCAGTTTAAAATAGAAAAGGGAAGGAAAGAGATGAATAAAGGATGTAGGAAAAGGGTAAGGGATTTTAACACATGGATGTAATCAGGAGGAAGACAAAAGGATTTTGTACGACCTTACCTTCCAAATTCGTACTCCGATGGACTGCAAAAAAAACTATGGCCACAGCAGCGAGGTCTTCAAATCGAAAATTTCCTGAATTCCCTCTGAATGGATTCTCCGAATACAGTGACGATAATCAACGGAAACCAAGGGTTTATTTCCACTCCAGTTGTCCCTAGACTTGGGACCTATAATAAGAATGCCCCTTAGAAACACGTAACATAAGGCAGTGGACACAAAAAAAAACAATGAATCAACCACACAAAAAATATACTTCGGAATACATACCTCTTATAACTTCGAGGGTTAGAATAAGTGACAAGGATATTGAGAATAGGTGGTAGTTTTCCCTATATATATCTTTCTTGAGAATAGGTAGAAGTTCTTGAAATCAGTATTGAAACTACAGAAGAAAGACTGGACACAACGAGACGAACATATGGTGATGGCTTACCACAGCGAGGAAATTTCCTTTAAATAACCCCGTTTCAGGAAAACACAGTCTATATCTACTCGTTCGTCCAACGAACAGATTGATTTCTCAATCGCATTTAGAATACTTTGGAGAGCCAAAATCCCAAAATGGTATCAATAGTAACAATTAACTAACTCCAAGGTAAAAGAAACACTCTTCAACGCATTCAATTTTTCAACAACATGGAAAACTGAAATAATGCGCTGACCGATTAAATACCACCATCCGTCGCCGGTTCAATTTCAGCATGTGATTTCAGACTCAGTAGCGGCACCATGATTTGGATCGAACACGTAACAACCTCAGCCTTCATGTTTTACAGCTTGGCAACCTTGTTAACTATTATATGTTGGGTCCTGTCATCTGTGTGAAACGTTGTTTCACATTTTTCATTGGCGAAGTAATTCATGCAGACGGCAAACACAAAAGGTCCCAACACCAAACCCTGGAGTGCGTTCAGATGCTTTACCCGGTAGACAAAAATCGCACGGTAGGATTTTTCTTGGTTGTGCTTGGTTGTAGCCGTTCACTAGAAGATTCATCTGAACGATGTGGTATAAATGTCAAATATCATCTTATCTTACTTAACCCAAAAAAAAATAATATTTTTGATATCCTCCTTTTTGGCAAGGCAAAAATGCATATACAAGTCTCAGAGGAAGAAATATATATTTCTTCCTCTGAGATACAACCAGTTCGAGAGTTAACAACTATTAAATCTGATTTTGAAATTGTAAACATAACCCAAACTTCTCACTCCTGTCATTATAAACTGCAAAGCGCATGCGGGTCAATTTCTACCCATGTACGGGCTGGGTTGGACGGTTGGACGCCCGGTAAAGTTTCTCCCAAGCATCTGAACGACCTAACCATTGGCCAGACGAAATCATCTGAACGCTTTGGGAAGCGCCCGGCGTCACACGGCGTAGCATCTGAACGCACCCCTGATGTAGTCCCCGGCAGGTGAACCACGGTTTTGACAATCTTCCATTCCAGAAGACATATGTCTTCTATTATTCAGGTAACTCCTTATTAGATCATTGGGCAGTCCTCTGAGTCTACAGTCTCTGAGCTTCTCTAGGAGAACCTCGTGATCTAGCGTGTCAAATGCCTTGCTCAAATCGCACAGTTCCACGAGTTGGTCATTTTTGGAGGCACATATTACATTCTTAGAACAGCCGATGTTGTAGATCTCCCCTTTCTGATTCCATGCTGGTTGTCATCTAGTAGTTCGCTACTTTCCTGGTACCCAATCAGCCTATCTCTGATGGCCATCTCAACAGCCTTAGATAGTGCTGGAAGAATCGATATTGGCCTGTAGCTGTTACACAAGTTAACTTCACCCTTTTTAAGCGCGTTATCATTTCGTCACGATGTCTGTAATTCTTGAATTTTGAGCCAAAAATGGTCTTAAATGATTGGGTTGAACTCCCTGAAGAAGAATCCGTGGTCAAATTCAATTCCATCCGTCCGTTCGGCCGTATGTGCTCTAACTTTCGAAGGAAAATACTTAGCGACTTGAAAAAAAATACCAGAGTTAGCGACAATTAGGCACTGTATTTCTGGGTACACTATACCTGAAATGTTAAGCTCTCTTTTTTGGCTAGAAGAAGGTAATTTATATAACGAATTGCAAAAATCGGTTAATTATATTATATATATTATATTATGTATTTAAGAAATTCGCAAAAACAAACCGTTGCAACATGAACTAGCTATTAAGGTTCAATTATTCTCACCTACTGCTAAACTTGATTGATCTCGGTGGTTAAAATTCAACGTGGTAAAAGGAATATTAGAAATGATTATATCTTAATTGTTAGTCGATATTTCGCTTATTATGTATAAACTTCATCAGGAAGTAGGACAGCATTAGAATGTGAAAATAACAGAAAACATATACATGGCTAAATTGGCATTGATTGAATTTTTCAACAGAATATATCTTCCGTGCAGTATACTCCATAAAAAAATGTTACATGTTTTGTTCCTAGGACTCAAAGATGAAATCAAGAAAGTTTGTCAGGAAGAGTTTTTGGTGTGTGGAGAGGGTGATGAACAGGGCTCCCTTTGGATGGAGAAGGTAATAATTTGTTCAGTAATTTCTTACATTGTGTTTTCATTTGCACATATTTATTACATGCTGCACAGAAAACATTTGTTGGAGAAACCTGGGTTGAAAAGGTATTTTTAATTGTTATCTCTTTTGAAATACGAAGGATAATTTGGGTATTCCAAGTTTGGAGTAGAAATTCAGATACATTAAATTTTTCTTTGAAATTGAAGATAAATTGAAATATTTCAAATAGATGACGATGAGACTCCATGAACTGCATCAAAAGTGTTGTTCGGAGTCTTAATGGTGATGAAAAAGAGCGATTTGGAGCTCAAAGTATGAGAATAATCCCAGAAGTGCCCGACGAAAATAATGCTTCTTTTGTTTATATTAAAATTATCCCTAATACATATAATCTCTTTTCAATGAGCAACCCACTTAGTGTTATGTTGTACAGCACTTTCCTGAAGCATTCCATAGCTTCTGAAGGTTAATTTCCATTTGTCCAACTCGAACTCTAATGTATTATGTATTTTGTCAGATGGAAAGAACTGTCTATTTACATCAGGAATCTCAAAGCAATAGTCGTGTTTTATTGATAAATATGGTAATGATGGTGGAATCTAGTGCAGTTACTAAATTCGTGTGTCATCTACTATGTTCGGGTTGTTTTTTTTTGTGAGGAAACTGTGGCTGAATTAACAAAATAAGGCTAATTTAATTCCAAACCTGAAAGTCGAAGCTAATAATTCAGCTGTACAGATGAGTTCTCATATGTGATAAATACAAGCTTTGTTTTGGTTCCAACTTCAGAAACGATTCAGGACTGTTCGGGACGGTTCGAGTGTGCGCGATTGCGATTTTTCAGTCTCAAAAGCGAAATTGCGCTTACTCGAACCGTCCCGAACAGTTCTGAATTCGGAACCAAAACAAACCCATTACCAATATGCACCAAATTATGGAACATTATTTACGTAATTTTTTTCTTCAAAATACCTCTCAACGCAACTCTCGTCGAATTTAGTTTTATTTTCTGAGGAGGAGAGTACGGAGTTCATACTGAAAGTGCTAAGAAGGCTATCAGGCAGCGCATGTATTCTGTCATCATTCCACTCATCTTCAATTCCCTCGGCTATTGAACTGAGAGCTATGTTTCATTCACTGGACTTTTTCAAGTTGTTCAGCAATTGCTTGAAAATCATTCGAGGACAACTGATAGAGCTGAAATAACCAATATAAGATGACAATTTCAGACATATAAAAGTCTATACCTGTATTAAGACGAGTTCTTGTTTGCCAAGTTTCTTTGAATTATGCTTCATGGATTTGAAGAATTTGGAATTATCCTCTGCACCACCATTTATTTTTTTGGGAGAACCTCGTTTATTCGTACATATTCATTTATCTTACTTCTGTATTGTGTATTTATTTTACATATTACATTGAACATATGCTTTGTTTTTTGAATAAACATATTGTATTCATCAGCAGAATATTACTCAGTAAG
Source organism: Myrrha octodecimguttata (assembly GCA_958510865.1). Taxonomy (NCBI): domain Eukaryota; kingdom Metazoa; phylum Arthropoda; class Insecta; order Coleoptera; family Coccinellidae; genus Myrrha; species Myrrha octodecimguttata. The sequence continues at coordinate 73,823,690 of OY294059.1, read as the reverse complement.
AAATTCGTCAATTTGTCTCTTTTTTTTTCTTCTTAAATCCTCTCCAATTTTAATCTCATCCGATTTTGGAAAAAAATTACATTTTTCAAGTTTATCCGATATGGAAAGAAAGTCATAACTCTCGAACGACTAATTCACAGATATTCACCTCAAATTACGCAGTATTCGTACTAAACATTATTTACATAGTCTCCTAAAATAGTCAACCTCAGCTATGTCCGTCTGGGACTATTCTCCTACTTATTCTCGATCAAGGGCTTGGCGATTTTTGAAGAGATGTATAAAATTGATATTTCTTCAAAATCCATCTAGAAATCATTTGAACTCACTGAAAATATCCTTAGGTCCTTCAATTATATCAAATATCAAACCTCAACCATGGCTTGATGATGGTTGGACCAAGTGGATCAGGCAAAAGCAGTGCTTGGAGAGTATTGCTCAAAGCCCTGGATAGGTTTGAGGGAACTGAAGGCGTGGCCCATGTAATAGATCCAAAAGCTATAAGCAAAGAAGCTCTATATGGTGTTTTAGATCCAAATACGAGGGAATGGACTGATGGTCTCTTCACCCATATATTGAGGTAATAATTTAAATCTGAAAAATTATTTTGCTTGGGAGCTGATTTCGATGATTCCTTTTACATTGGGTTCGCTATGAGACTACGAGGTAGCCCCTCTCTAGAATAAAATGAACAAGACATTCCGAAGAGAGATATAAAAAAATAGTTGCTTTTTCATATCTATTTATTTAATAGAAAATTGAATGAATAGATAGGAAAAATCCTACGTAAGGCAGGATATTTATGGCGAAATATCTAAAATAACTAGAAAAGCACTGACGGGAGGTCAGGAACTTGTAGGCGCTTGCTCAAATTCATTATCAAAGCGATCACATATCCACCTATTGACCATGCCGACCGCAACTCCACTTCCTGGTTGCTAGATTTGACGATCTTTTCATATGGCCCCCACGAAATTCTGCATGAACCTTCAAGTTATCACTTTTATACTATACATCTTTGAATTCGAATCGATCTGTATTTTTGGAAATATTGGAAAAATAATATTTTGTCATATATATATTACGTTGGTTATTTTTTTTACTTGTAATATTAAGAAAATAATTTAACTTGGTGGTTCACCCCACGGACAGGCTTGGCCTTTGTGGGAATTCTGGTTATTTGTAGAGTGTACCTTTGTATGAATTTCTGCAAATAAAAATTAATTATTATAGAAAACAGATGATTCTATTTTGAGTTAACTCATTTTGCTGGGTTTAACTTGCCCTTGATACAACGCGACCGTCCACTTTCAGATAAGCTTGTGAAATATAACATCTCTGATGTCCAATTGTTTGCAGAAAAATAATAGATAATGTGAGAGGAGAGATTAATAAACGCCAATGGATCATTTTCGATGGAGATGTAGATCCTGAATGGGTTGAGAATCTCAATTCTGTACTTGATGACAATAAATTATTGACATTACCCAATGGTGAGCGTTTATCTCTACCACCAAACGTCAGAATAATGTTTGAGGTATGTTGATTTTTATTATGTTCAAGGGATAAATATTTTGATGGTATATTTATATAGGTTCAAGATTTGAAATATGCCACCTTGGCTACAGTTTCACGTTGCGGTATGGTTTGGTTCTCTGAAGATGTGTTATCTACGGAGATGATATTCGAAAATTTCATACTGAGACTCAAGCATATTCCATTAGAAGAAGGTGAAGATGACAGTTTTGGAAAAACAACAGAAAATAAAGAAGACATGTTATCACCTACCCTGCAGGTACTACAATTTGATTGTTAATTGATTCTTTTCTCATACATGTATGTTGTAGGTACAAATAGATGTTGCAAACATTCTACAGCCCTACTTAGGACCAGATGGTCTTGTGGTTAAATGTCTTGAATATGCTAATACTCAGGAACACATAATGGATTTCACCAGATTACGAGCTTTGAGCTCATTATTTTCCATGTTAAATCAATGTGTCAGGTAGGAAATTATTAAGAAAACATATAAATATGTAAGATCAAATTATTTGAGCAATCAAATCAATATACAGGGTGAGTCTTTGACCTTGCAGAATATTTTAACAGAAGATTCCTGAAGCTAAAAGAAACACTTTTTCCCCTACCATTTTTTCTGATTCGGCTTGGTTCGTAAGATATAGACTGTTGAAAATCCATAAAAAAAATTAATTTTCGATTATATCTCGCGAACGATCTCATCGAATGAGATGATTTTTGGAATATAGTTTTTTATTGATACGATGAATTTTCCTGGATTACAAAATTTCATCCACATCCTCCAGTTTCTTTAATATGACCACAACATTTCATAAAAATACCAGAAATTCAAAGAATCCAACTTTTAAAAATATTTTGAATGCTATTCAATGAATTTTTGACCATTTTGGAAAGTAAAAGTATTCTTTTTTTTGTATGATGCGCGGTCTTCGAGTAATCTGAAATTCAAAAATAAAAAATATCTGTGAAATTCCGAGAATTGGGTACTTTGGCTGAATGCAACTCTGTTCAAAAATTCACAGAATTCAATTTTTCCGCGTTGCCACGGCTAAAAGTTGAGAATGGAATCCTAGGATTTTTTATTTGGAATGATTTGTAAGCGGAGTAGCCGACTTTGGCCAATTCACAATGGACGTAACCGTAAGAATCCCGCCACTCGTGCGTAAAAATTAAAGAGGAAACTACAAAATTCATAAGTACCAAAATCTTCCATTCTATCTATCCATTCATGAAGCTTCCTTTTCAATTTCGAGCTAATTTGTGTAGTATATATATATATATATATATATTCTTTTGAGATGAGCATTACATTTTTTTTTATATCAAACAATTTGTGTCATAACAGTATTAGCAGAGGAAATGTCAACGGGGTACCATACATTTTTACGTATGATACAAGAGCACAGATAAAAACCTCAGGAAAAACTCTGTCTCCCCGTATAAGTGTAATGAAATTGTTGTTTTTTATCGAAGGGCTTCTTTTTCATCGACAAAATTTCCTCCTTCCTATGCGATGCAGGTTGAAATCTTGGAAACATACCTGAAAACAAAAAAGGAGGCGAAAAAAACTAATATGAACTAGTAAATGATTTAGTACTCATTAAATTAATTTGAAGTTCGCAATCCATCTCAAAAAAGAATCAGACACCGAATGAATTGCCTCGAAACCATCGTCAAATTTATATATTGGACAAATATTTACTAAATGTTCTATTGTTTCCTCTTCTTCTCCGCACTCGCACCTTGGACTTTCGACCGAATTCCATTTGAAGAGGAAACTATTACAGCGACCATGACCGGTTCTAAGTCGATTCAAAATGCACCAAATTTTCCTAGGAAGATTGAAACCATGAACTTTTTCTGTAGTATTATTGATTAACTTCTCACTTTTCCATGATAATGGGGATTCTTACTGGTTTGAATGCAATCTTTCTGCTTCCCAAATTTCTTGAAATTATTTATGTACAGAACTTTGATAGTATTTATTGATATGTATTTATTTTGAGGTATTCTTCAAATGCGCTTTCATAACATAACAACCCATGGTGGAAGAAATCCACCATGACATAACCTTAAAACCACGGAGCCACAGATTTACAGTTCAGAATCATAGACTTTACAAGTGTATACATAGAATTAGCATATTGTGTGTTGTTTGATTTCGAAGAGTTCTTTCTTTCTGTTCGTCAATTTGACAACGTTTGTACGTTCATAGATAAATTAGGTACATCTGTTTCATTTATTTATGAAAATGAAAGTTTGAATGGGTTATGTCTGAATCTGATAATTCTTGGAGAAAATAAAATAAACAAAGAAAATTAATACTTACAAATTGAAGATGAATCTCAAAGCTAATAAGAGAGATAGCTAGATGAATTCCTCATTATCGAAAATGAAACCAAGAGAAGAATATTCAACTTTTATCGCCCACGAAATTTGGAATACCTAACTTGTTTATTGCACTATAAATACAACTTTTTTCACCAACTGGAATGTAAAAAGTAAGTTGACGCTTGGTTTCATAACAGAGTTGCTTATTTCGAAGATTTGAATGGTATATCTTAGGCTTGGAAAAACTTCAGTGTTCAGGTTTCCAGGGGCGGCTAGCCTATTATGAAAATTTATAATGCCTATATCTTTTTATCTAGGCCGAACCGGAAAAAATGGTAGAGGACAAATGTGTTTCTTTCAGCTTCAAGAATCTTCTGTTAAAATATTCTGCAAGGTCAAAGACTCACCCTGTTTATGGTGTGTTTATTTGAGTTGATCTAATATTCGATGTTTCTCAAATGAATTTTCAGAAACATATTGCAATACAATCACCATCATCCAGAATTCCCAATGCCAAATGAACAGATTGAGAAATATATAACGAAATGTTTAGTATATTCTATCTTGTGGAGTTTTGCTGGAGATGCAAAATTGAAGGTTCGTTCGGATCTTGGAGACTACCTTAGGTCTGTTACAACTATTCCATTGCCAGCTTCCACAAACAACATTATTGATAATGAAGTTAATATTGATGGCGAATGGGCTCCTTGGTCAAATAAAGTACCACAGATTGAAGTAGAGACTCATAAGGTAGCATCACCTGATGTTGTGGTACCTACATTGGATACTGTGAGACATGAATCGTTACTTTATACTTGGCTGGCGGAGCATAAACCACTAGGTAATTTTTATCATTAAGCGATTTCAAGTGATGGACCAAAAGCTCTGGTTATAGTTACGGTTATCCAAATTGACAGATTATCCTTTGCCTATATGTCATTTTGTATTTGTAAAAAATAATAAATGAAAACAAAGGTCTGCTCCACTCGAAAAGATTTAATTCCTTAAAAGTTGCAATGCATTTCGGCAAGGTCACTTGCCATCATCAGGCATTCTAAAAACAAAGGCGTCAAACAAATAGAAGGTTTAAAATCAAGATATAACCTACCAAAATATACATTAACGTCAACAACGATGATAAAATTGTAAATGGGACAAAGACAGCTCAAATATCAGAAAACTACACAATTGATGACATCTATATGAAACAAACCGAAACTGAAAGACAATCAAATGTTCAACAAAAGGAAAACATGTGGAAACACATGAGATCCATACACGAAATCATAGATGTCGTACCGTTTCAACGTGGTCACTCATAAAAATTACAAAACCACAAAACAAACTAACAGTTCGAAAATAAAATAACAGTATATAATAACATGAAATTAAGCACTTTGTAACGAATTAAAGAACGCTAAACATTCAAACTTAGTCTGTTCGTTGACACAGGTGTATTTCCGGGACTTGAGCGCTCTGTTGATTTCAGGGATTTTCAGAAGATCCAACTGAATTACATGTTTGTGAGAAGGGCCTTCAGTTGGATCTTCTGGAAATCCTTGAAATCAACAGAGCGCTCAAGTCCCGGAAATACACCTGTGTCAACGAACAGACTAAGTTTGAATGTTTAGCGTTCTTTAATTCGTTACAAAGTGCTTAATTTCATGTTATTATATACTGTTATTTTATTTTCGAACTGTTAGTTTGTTTTGTGGTTTTGTAATTTTTATGAGTGACCACGTTGAAACGGTACGACATCTATGATTTCTTGTATGGATCTCATGTGTTTCCACATGTTTTCCTTTTGTTGAACATTTGATTGTCTTTCAGTTTCGGTTTGTTTCATATAGATGTCATCAATTGTGTAGTTTTCTGATATTTGAGCTGTCTTTGTCCCATTTACAATTTTATTATCGTTGTTGACGTTAATGTATATTTTGGTAGGTTATATCTTGATTTTAAACCTTCTATTTGTTTGACGCCTTTGTTTTTAGAATGCCTGATGATGGCAAGTGACCTTGCCGAAATGCATTGCAACTTTTAAGGAATTAAATCTTTTCGAGTGGAGCAGACCTTTGTTTTCATTTATTATTTTTTATCTATCCAACTCCACTACTATCAGAATTTTTGTATTTGTATTTTTCGAGTATTCTAGGCTTCAACGAAACCCCTCTGAAGCTTAAAGCTTGTGCGAGTTAGGATACTGGGTGTGTTCTGTGTAGGCTTTGTTACTAATTCCTTGCGCCACGTTAGGAACAGCACTGTTAATTGTCTACCCAACAGCGAATGGTTGGATGGTCTCCTGAAAACCGGAAAAGTTATTTTCCCACCAAGGGCTTGAACCCCAGATCTTACGATCATGAGCACTGAGCTACCGCCACTATAACCGTAAAACTATAACCAGAGCTTTTGGTCCATCGCTCGAAATTGATTATTAATTCAGTTTATCGTACTCATTGAATTTTTTTCATAGTACTATGTGGACCGCCTGGTTCTGGCAAGACGATGACTCTATTCTCTGCCTTGAGGGCTTTGCCAGACATGGAAGTTGTAGGGCTTAATTTCTCTTCTGCAACTACTCCAGAATTATTACTGAAAACATTTGATCACTATTGTGAATATCGTAAAACACCTAATGGAGTAATTTTATCTCCTGTTCAGGTATGTTGGAAAATATAAGAGATAAAATACAAGACAAATACAAAAATAAAAAATAGATTAGTTTTATATGAATTCTTGTTATTTTTCGAACAGAGAAGGTGACGCCAATGGATTCTCTGTGAATATTCAATAGACGACTTCGGCCCAAGTTGCCAACCCACAATTTACTTAGCAAGTTTACTTTCACTGGGGAACGGGAATTTCAGGACAAATTCGACATGATAAGGTTCGCATTATTTATAAATAACCGTAAAACATGCCTCGGCTCTTCAAACCAGATAATTCCTTCCAAATATAGGTGTTTGTTAAGATCGTCCCCGATTGGCTGAAATTTAAGTTGGGATTCCTGATTTCATGCAAACAGTGTCAATTTTCATAGGATACGTTGAAAATCAACTCTGTTGTTTCGGTTGCCGATTTTCCGCTCCATAAATATGAAATATTCGGATGGTTCCTGGAACAAGCGCGTGAAAAAGGTTATTTACGGAATCTGGTTGATGAAAATGCGGTCGATTTACTATCACCAGAACGATTTTCTATGGTAAATATCCAAAGCATAGAACAATCTATGTTCACTTTAGGTTTGTTCTGGTTCCGACTTCAGATCTGTTCGGGACGGTTCTAGCATAGACCAATAGTCTGTGGTTCTGAACTCGGAACCAAAACAAACCTAAAGTAAACATAGATTGTTCCATGCTATGGATATTTACCATAGAAAATCGTTCTGGTGACAGTAAATCGACCGCATTTTCATCAACCAGATTCCGTAAATAACTTTTTTCCCGCGCTTGTTCCAGGAACCATTCGAATATTTCATATTTACGGAGCAGAAAATCGGCAAATGAAACAACAGAGTGGATTTTCGGAACGTATCCTATGAAAATTGACACTGTTTGCATGAAATCAGGAATCCCAACTTAAATTTCAGTCAATCGGGGACGATCTTAACAAAAACCTATATTTGGAAGGAATTATCTGGTTTGAAGAGCCGAGGCATGTTTTACGGTTATTTATAAACAATGCGAACCTTATCATGTCGAATTTGTCCTGAAATTCCCGTTCCCCAGTGAAAGTAAACTTGCTAAATAAATTGTGGGTTGGCAACTTGGGCCGAAGTCGTCTATTAAATCCAAATAAGTGGTTAGATATCAAATAATATTTTCTCAAAAATAATAATTGCTTGTTGTTCATTCTGCTTCAAGCAAATATAACATGAGTCACATAATTAGAAATGAAATTATGGATATACTTTGCTGGTATCCCTAGGATTTCCGTTTATGATAGATATGAAATAATTATAAATTCTACAATATATCAAAGTATTGATGTATTCAATGCTGTTCTAGTATAGATAGTCTGTTATAAACATATTAGAAAAATGTACTGTAACCTCGTGGGGTATCTTAAACTTCAGAAACTCCTTGTTTTTTGCAAAGTTGATAGATTGTGTCTGGGGATTATTGTTGCTTGAAAAATAATATCATGAATGTATACTCTGTGCAGTTTTGCTGTTTGATGATCAGGAATAAATAAATATACACAAAAATACAGAGTGTAACAGCCAAATGGAATAAATTCGATAACGAATAAATGAGGGCGTGTTGGGAAAAACGCTCGGAAACGTCGATTTGTAATTTTAAATGCGCATATTTTTCAAGAAAATAATATTATATAGGGTGTTCCATGTGACCGTGGCCAATACCAACTTTCTTATTTCAAATGCAACCCCCTGTATATTATTTATTTTTTGGATTCTTCAGAGAATTCTAGATACAATTCATGCACAATGTCCTATACCTATCTTTAACTATTTCGGAAATATTAAGTGTTTTAAGATTTACTGCAAAAATCAACGTTTTAAATAAAAATTATTTTATTTCACAAATTCGGTACATTACACTTAAAATCTGATAAGTAATACTGATTATTTCCTAATAATTAAACAAAAACAAAAAAAAACCTTAATGTCAATGTAGGAAATGTTCAAAATGCTCGCCGCGAACGTCTTGGCAACATGCTAATCTGGTGTAGAATTGTCTTCTAACGTTACTCAACATTTCTGAAAACGCTTAATATTTCCGAAAAAGTTGAAGATAGGTATAGGACATTGTACATGAATTATGTCTAGAATTTTCTGAAGAATCCAAAAAATAAATAATATACAGGGGGTTACATTTAAAATAAGAAAGTTGGTATTGGCCACGGTCGCATGGAACACCCTATATAATTTTATTTTCTTGAAAACTATGCGCATTTAAAATTACAAATCGACGTGTCCGAGCGTTTTTCCTAACACCCCCTCATTTATTAGTTATCGAATTTATTCCATTTGGCTGTTACACTCTGTATATAACATCATTAATTGATTCTTTCAGCTCGGAAAATGGTTAGTTCTTTTCTGTGATGAAATAAATTTACCGGATATGGATCAATATGGTACCCAAAGAGTCATAATGTTCCTGAGACAAATTGTTGAACAAAAGGGATTCTACAGAGCTTCTGACCAAACTTGGGTATCCCTAGAGCGTATTCAGTTTGTTGGCGCTTGTAATCCACCCACAGATCCAGGAAGGAAACCACTATCTCACAGATTTTTGCGTCACGTCCCAGTCATTTACGTGGATTATCCAGGAGAAACATCCCTCAAACAAATTTATGGTACTTTCACTAGAGCAATGTTGCGATTAACACCTGGTCTTAAAGGTTATGCCGAACCATTAACAAATGCTATGGTTGAGTTTTACTTGGCCTCCCAAGATAGATTCACGCAAGATATGCAGCCCCATTATGTATACTCGCCAAGAGAGATGACTAGATGGGTAAGAGGAATATGTGAGGCTATAAGGTGAGTGAAGTAAAATATATCTTTTTGCGCGCATGTTCTAGGGGAACAGCGTGCTATCGTTTTGTCCAAATGTCTGTAATTTTGGATGATTGAGCCGAAAATGGTCTCAATCGACTAGGTTGGACTCACTGATGACGAATCCGGTGTCAAAATTGATTCTGTCCGGCCGGCCGGCCGTGGCCGGACGGTCGTCCGTAGACACGATAACTGTCAACAGAAGCAAGCTAGCTACTTGAAACTTTCAGGATAGGTTGCGCATCAGAATGCCGCGGTTAAGTTCGTTAATGGGCCAAATCGGTAGAATAGTTTCGGAGTTATAGGCACTTGAAGTTTTGAAGTTATTTATTTTTTATTTCAGAAACTACTCAAGCGATTAGATTCAAACTTGGCAGTTTGGTGGAGTATAACGACGCGCAACTTTGAGCCAAATTTCGTCAAGATCATATTGTCAGTAAATTTAAAAAAAAAATTTTTCGCAGTCGGCCGTTAGGCCGTCCGTAAACACAATAACTTCTGGAAGAAACGACTTAGAAACTCGATATTTGTAGAGAAGGTTTGGACCTAAATTACGAAGGCCGAATTCGTGAATGGGTAAAATCCACCCAATGATTCCGTAGATGTTCCCACTCAAAATTTTATTTTTCCAATATTTCCAAAATACAGATTACATCGAATTGAAATCCAGTAATTTATCAGAAAAAAAATTAGAAAAACTGCCGTGAAGGCAGCAGCTTTTGCGCGCACGTTCAAATTCGTTGCTGAAGCGGTCATCTACATTGTTCATGCGCGCAAAAGTTGCTGCCTTCACGGCAGTGCTTTTTGAAATTTTTTGTTTGTTCAGAATTAATTTTAAACTTTTTCCAGACCATTAGATAATTTATCTGTCGAAGGATTGGTGAGGCTATGGGCTCATGAAGCTCTACGTCTTTTCCAAGACAGATTAGTAGATGATACAGAAAGGCGATGGACAAATGAAAATATTGATGCAGTTGCATTGAAACACTTCCCATCAGCTAATTGTGAAACAGCCTTAGAAAGACCTATTCTCTACAGTAATTGGTTATCTAAAGATTACATTCCTGTTGATAGAGAAGAACTGAGGGAATATGTAAAGGCTAGATTGAAGGTGTTCTACGAAGAACAGTTGGATGTACCTTTAGTCCTGTTTGATGAAGTTCTAGACCATGTTCTGAGAATCGATAGGATCTTTAGACAGCCCCAAGGCCATTTACTTCTGATTGGAGTATCTGGTGCAGGAAAAACTACCCTTTCACGATTTGTCGCTTGGATGAATGGTCTTTCTATTTTCCAAATCAAAGTATATATTTCATTACTTGAATAATGTAAATCAGATTGAACAATTTGTTACTTTCAGGTACATAATAAATATACAGCTGAAGATTTCGATGAAGATCTCAGGCAAGTATTGAGGAGAAGTGGATGTAAGGATGAGAAGATTGCTTTTATTCTTGATGAATCGAACATGTTGGACTCCAGTTTCTTGGAGAGAATGAATACTCTACTAGCCAATGGTGAAGTCCCTGGTCTCTTTGAAGGAGATGAGTATACAACATTAATGACACAATGCAAAGAAGGGGCACAACGAGAAGGTGAAAAATCTTTGGTAAACCCGCAAGATTTCCCGTCGCCGAGATATTAAAAAGATATTTACATCATTGTACGCAGTGTGTTTTTCTGAATGAAAAATTTAAAATCGAACATAGGCGGTCTCCCTTAATTTGGAAGATATGGGCCCCCAAATTTCCAAAATGAGTAGTTTTCAGGTCCTTTTTTCGACCATAAAAACGATCTCTCACTTCATCTGTATAGTTCACAAACCACCTCTGAACCTTCAACCAACAATAAGCAACACTTTTTTTCAAGAATAATCAATATTTAATGAAAAAACAATGAAATTACTGGATAACCACTTAACCTCTATTCCTTCTGATTTCGACTCAGTCTAAAAGTGAAGTTTGGCAATGGCGCGAATTTCATCGTTCGGAATCGTGCCATCGTGCGTATTCGTGAATGAGATTATTGCTGGTGAGAAAAATGAAATATGTTCTTAGTTCTTACAGTTTACTGCTATACTATAAATCTTCCAATAGGAGAATTCGTTTCTAATGAAATCCACAAGGTTGAAACACATAGTAATGGAATGAGAATACACCCTGATATATATTTCAACGTACAGTTTTTTCATATGTGATATGTCGCGCCCTTCCTAGATTTCCAATGACATCGAGGTTATTATATAACCCATTTCATTGGAATACCCTGAATGTCATTCTGAACTGGGACCATCTCGCAGACAACAAAAAACGAAGTAGATAACAACCTTCTTATTTTGAAGGGGATAGAAAGAAAGTTCAAACGAAAATATTGAGAGTGAAACCTTAAACAAATATTCTCAATGATTTTGTTTTGATGTTAGAATAACCATCTCTTCTTCAGTGGCAGAAGCATTTTCCTTACAATCATATCCTTCAAATGTCCATCATTTCATATTTCCCGCCAGCAACGACTCTTCGGTCATAATACGTTGGCCAGCGATGAAAAGACGCTGTTGCCAAGCTCCGCTGTAACATTGAGAAGTATTTCGTAGAAATATAGGTTAAGTGGTTGTCTAATATTTTCACTGTTCTTCCTTTAAATAATGAATATTCTTGAAAGAAAGTGTCGCTATTCGTTGATTGAAGGTTCAAAGATGATTTATGAAATAGATTTGAGAAGTGAGAGATCCTTTTTATGACGGAAAAAAGGATCTGAAAATGCAACAATTTGGAACTTTAGGGGCCCATATCTTCCAAACGAAGAGAGACCCCCTATGTTGGCCTTCATATTTTTTGTTGAGGAACTCACACTGCTTACAATGGTGTGAATATCTTACTTATAGCTTCGCGACGGGAAATCTTGCGGGTTTACCAAATCTTTATGTTTTGAAGTTTGTTTAAATGTAAATGGCTTATGTTTGAAGGTCTCATGTTGGATTCAAACGATGAGTTGTACAAGTGGTTCACGCAGCAGGTTATGAGAAACCTCCATGTTGTCTTTACAATGAATCCATCTACCGATGGACTTAAAGATAGGGCTGCAACATCCCCAGCTCTGTTCAACAGATGTGTGCTGAATTGGTTTGGAGACTGGTCTGATGGTGCCCTATATCAAGTTGGAAAAGAATTTACAAATAGACTGGATTTAGATAGACCACAATGGAAGGCTCCAGACTTCTTCCCAGCTGCTTGTACCTTGGTTGGAGCTACCCCATTACACAGAGAAGCTGTTATTAATGCATGTGTGTATGTCCACCAAACGTTACACAAAGCCAATGCCCGCCTAGCAAAGAGAGGTAGCCGCACTATGGCAGTCACTCCAAGACATTACTTGGACTTCATTCATCACTTTGTGAAATTATACAATGAAAAGCGATCTGATTTGGAAGAACAGCAGCTTCATTTAAATGTTGGTCTAAGCAAGATCGCAGAAACTGTAGAGCAAGTTGAAGAAATGCAGAAGAGTTTGGCAGTCAAAAAACAGGTTAGTTGTCAATTATAACTACAAACATTTTTCAAAATGGAAAACAAGTGCAACTTCCTATATAGAGGCATATGTGATTTGAAATATTGCATAGTTGGAGTTTTAAGATTACTCTCTACAGCAGAGAGATAAAAATTGATTCTTTCCACCTGCAGAACAGGTAAAATAAAAAAAAAAGGTAATTGTCTAGGAAATCGCATAACGCTCTAAATTTTATGAAAAAATCAGTACTCACTAATTTTGGTATGAAAATCACAAATCCGAAGTCAAAAAATGTCGCTCGCCTCTAGATTTTCCAAAAAAAATTCACAAAATTCTTCGGGGTCACTGAACTTTTCTCGCTGAATTTCGCCATTACACTCTATCACGAACCATTACCTTGATAGATATTGATTTTAAAAGCATCATTATAAAGACTTCAAGCAATTTTCGCCACAAAAATTGCCAGGAATTGTTAAAATAAATTGATATCCTCATTGTTTACAATTTCCCTTTTTGACGTACGCGGGTACGCGTACAGCACTATATCATGCAGGGTTGCCAGTGCCAGTCAATTTCCTGAATCTATTATGCCGGGGAAATTTTGAAGGATATTCATTTTCAAAATTGGGTTTGAGTCAATATAAGTTGTTAAAGTATAGTTTTCTTTAAGTATTATATTCCAAATTTCCGAGTTCAGGTTATTCTTGCTTGGTTCGAAATACTAAATTCCTGCGGTCGCCCTGCCATGGGTGAACACATTCGCGTTAGTTACAGGTGGTTTAATAACTAGTAAAAATGTTTAGTTCAGAAGATATTGAGTACTTGGTTAGGTAGGTTAGTTTAGTTTAGGACAGTGCCAGTTCGAATCTGAAGAGTAAATTAATTAACTCTTCTGATTCGAACTGGCACTGTTCTAAACTAAACTAACCTAACCTAACCAAGTACATTAACCTTATTTTTCCATTGTGTGCTTTCACCCAAGGCGGGGCGACCGCTAGAATCTTGTGTTCCAAATTTCCCAACTTCTCTCCATAACCCAAACTTTCCTCTTTTCCATTCTCCTTTCCTGGCAGAGTTGGTCCACACCTTCCCGTTATCTCTGCTGAATAACTTTTCTAACCATCTCATAAATTGTACATAATATAATAAAACAATTGCATGATGGAATGTGTTGGAACAAGTTCACTGTTCACTAAGTTGGGCCTAGGGAATTTTTGCAATAAAACTCTCCTATTCAGTCTAATCCGGAATGTTTTCGATCCGGCAACACTGTAAAGTAGTAGACTGAAGCTGCTGTCAGATGTCGTTCTTCCGAACTTCAAAACCATCATGGCCGAATATATGCCGAAAATAAACAATAAGCAAATGAATGTATTTTCACAATTCTTTGCAATTTTTGAAGCGAAAATTCCTTGAAATCTTTATATTAATTCATTTATAACCAATATCCATCAAAGGAATAGTTCGAGATAGAGTGTAATAGCGAAATTCAGCGAGAAAAAACTAATGACCTAGGAGAATTTTGGGAATTTTTTTTTGAAAAACCAGAAGCGAGCGACATTTTTTGACTTCGGATTCGTGATTTCTATACCAAAATTAGTGAGTACTGATTTTTTCATAAAATTTAGAGCGTTATGCGATTTCCTAGACAATTACCAAAAAAAATTTTTTAGATGAAATTTTGATTTTGATTCATTTTACATGGATATTATTGTGACTTGGTTATTCATATAGGCACATATTAAATACTTCTCAATTTGTATGATTTTCAGGAACTCCAAGCTAAGAACGACGCTGCTAATGCTAAGCTTAAGCAGATGGTGAAAGACCAGCAAGAGGCTGAAAAGAAGAAGGTTCAAAGCCAGGAAATCCAACAGCAGTTGGCTGTACAAACTGTTCATATTGAACAAAAACGTACTGAAGTGATGGCTGACTTGGACCAAGTTGAACCTGCTGTCATTGATGCTCAGAACGGTGAAGCCATCTTCTCTATATTGATTTCTAAATCATATTGTTATTGCATCCAATTATTGTTGGATAAGGGCCAGACAGAAATGTATATGCACCTTCCACATATCGAGGCCTCTGATGATACTATTTAGCATCTGTCATAACTATCTTATCATCTCTAAGGGTAATTCAGGATACAAAAAACATTTGCATCAAATAGACGACTTCGGCCCAAGTTGCCAACCCACAATTTACTTAGCAAGTTTACTTTCACTAGGGAACGGGAATTTCAGGACAAATTCGACATGATAAGGTTCGCATTATTCATAAATAACCGTAAAAGATGCCTCGGCTCTTCAAACAAGATAATTCCTTCCAAATATAGGTTTTTGTTAAGATCGTCCCCGATTGGCTGAAATTTAAGTTGGGATTCCCGATTTCATGCAAACAGTGTCAATTTTCATAGGATACGTTCCGAAAATCAACTCTGTTGTTTCATTTGCCGATTTTCTGCTCCGTAAATATGAAATATTCGGATGGTTCCTGGAACAAGCGCGGGAAAAAGGTTATTTACGGAATCTGGTTGATGAAAATGCGGTCGATTTACTGTCACCAGAACGATTTTCTATGGTAAATATCCATAGCATAGAACAATTTATATTTACTTCAGGTTCCGAGTTCAGAACTGTCCGTCCCGAACAGATCTGAACTCGGAACCAAAACAAACCTAAAGTAAACATAGATTGTTCTATGCTATGGATATTTACCATAGAAAATCGTTCTGGTGACAGTAAATCGACCGCATTTTCATCAACCAGATTCCGTAAATAACTTTTTTCACGCGCTTGTTCCAGGAACCATCCGAATATTTCATATTTACGGAGCGGAAAATCGGCAACCGAAACAACAGAGTTGATTTTCGGAACGTATCCTATGAAAATTGACACTGTTTGCATGAAATCAGGAATCCCAACTTAAATTTCAGCCAAACGGGGACGATCTTAACAAAAACCTATATTTGGAAGGAATTATCTGGTTTGAAGAGCAGAGGCATGTTTTACGGTTATTTATAAATAACGCGAACCTTATCATGTCGAATTTGTCCTGAAATTCCCGTTCCCCAGTGAAAGTAAACTTGCTAAGTAAATTGTGGGTTGGCAACTTGGGCCGAAGTCGTCTATTGGAGCATTGGCTATTAATCACAAATTGACTTTTTCTTTTTGAAATGAATGAAATACTGATTCGTTAATGACAAAATCAATACTTATCGAAAGATATTAAAATAATTTCACAGAATAATCTACGTTATTAATCCACTAGTAGGTGCATCATTTTAGAAATTTGGGGACCCATTTCTTATAGACTATAAGGAATTGCCTAGTTTTGCAGATTTTTGTTCAGGATTACACAGTGCGCTCATTGATGCTTATATCTAATCAGCATCTTCAAATCATTTATATTGAATCAATAATAAGAATGTCTCACAATTTGCCTGAATTCCCTATTATATATTATGTTCCAAATTATGAACCAATTTTGAGTCAGAAAACGCCTGTTAAAGTAACATTGCTTCATTGAATTTGTCTAATAAGGAATATGTGGTAGGAGTATGTACGATTCATAAGTATTAACCCTGTATATTATTTCTGACATTAACAATCTAATCCATTTATTAGCTGTGAAATCTATAAAGAAGCAACATTTAGTTGAGGTTAGATCCATGGCAAATCCACCAACTAGCGTCAAGATGGCGCTGGAATCTGTATGTCTTCTACTTCAAGAGAATGCCAACGAATGGCGTTCTATTAGATCGGTCATAATGAGGGATAATTTTATAGCCACAATTGTTAACTTCACCAGTGAAAATTTAACGTAAGGCGACTTACATGCCATAAATGTCCCATTATGTGCCAATACTCCTATGCATAATGTTGTATGCTTTCACTGTATTTACTCTTCTATTTAGTGGAATCGGAAACAAAAGGTCTAGCCATCATCCTGAGATTGATATATTTCAAATTTATCCTTGGTCTCCTACAAAAATACACGATGGCGCAAATAATTTGTAGTAATAAATGAAATTCTTCAATATTGACTATGTGTACGAAAGCGAGTTTATATTTAACAGGATGTAGATTAAAGAGTTGCAAAACAATCTGCCAAAATTAACCTTCACATCTTTGCACCAAATGGAAATACACACATAAAAATGAGAAGACAGCGAGAAATTTCAACTTATTGGTTACGATGATTCAGAAGATTTCTCGAAAAGTATTATATAGATATTCCAAATTTTCTTTTATAACTCAAAAATAGAGTTGCAGAACAATCTGCGAAAATTCACCTTGACATCTTTCCACCATATGGAAATACACGCATCAAAATGTAGACTGCAAGAAATTTCAATGGAAAATACTTATTCCTGACGAAGATTGGAAAAACTTTTCGTAAAGAAATATATATTCTCAATAGACGACTTCGGCCCAAGTTGCCAACCCACAATTTACTTAGCAAGTTTACTTTCACTGGGGAACGGGAATTTCAAGACAAATTCGACATGATAAGGTTCGCGTTATTTATAAATACCCGTAAAACATGCCTCGGCTCTTCAAACCAGATAATTCCTTCCAAATATAGGTTTTTGTTAAGATCGTCCCCGATTGGCTGCGGTTGATTTTCGGAACGTATCCTATGAAAATTGACACTGTTTGCATGAAATCAGGAATCCCAACTTAAATTTCAGCCAATCGGGGACGATCTTAACAAAAACCTATATTTGGAAGGAATTATCTGGTTTTAAGAGCCGAGGCATGTTTTACGGTTATTTATAAATAATGCGAACCTTATAGTGTCGAATTTGTCTTGAAATTCCCGTTCCCCAGTGAAAGTAAATTTGCTAAGTAAATTGTGGGTTGGCAACTTGGGCCGAAGTCGTCTATTCCATTTTCATTACTCAAAAATGACAAATAAATTGTAAATTAACATTTATAATTACATCACTCTGAAGACTAACCAAAAAGTAAATAATTTTCTTGGTGACGTTTGGATAAACAAGCTCTATAGGAAACTTATCAATAAAGGGTTGTAGCACCTCGATTGTTTACGACATCGGCACATCTCCTAGGCATGCTTCTTATCAGGTTATCAATCTGATTTTGATCAACTGGTTTCCACGTTGAGCAATTCAACAGATGAACTCATGTTTGAAACACAAGATTAAAAACATACTTACATACTACTGCAATATAACCCATAAAAGTTGGCGGTATATGAGGATGAGCATTACCGTTTATTAAAAGAAAATTTTCACCGAAATCTGCACAATGTCAGGTTGCATAGTGTGGTGTTTGGATTGCCTAGCTGTTAAGAAATCTTGTACAGAAGCGAAATGATTTCTATGGCCTATTGCAATACCACCCCAAACTATCTCCTTCTCGCCTCTTTATTTATCCACCTCATGTAAAGTTTCTAAACGAGCGACATTGCCAGGCCGTCTCCATGTCCTTGTTCTTCTAGAATCTGGTCTTAAACCAAATCTAGATTCATCTGTGAACAATACTCTTCCCATTCTTGTTCATCCTAGTTGGAGTCTTCCACAACCCAATCCAGTCCCCTAGCGCGTTTTCCACGAGAAAAAGGAGGAAGTCTTGCGTGGAGGCCAGCCTTATGTAAACGATTTCTCACTGTTTGAGCGATAACATTTATGTTATGAACCATTCTGCAGTTCACTTCTTAATTGATCAGCTGTAGAAATGTAGGTTTCCAGAAAACGTTGCTTCAGACTGCTTTTTGCGCTTTTAAAGGAGTTTACTATTTCGGCAACATTTTGCATATTCTCTGCATGAGGCAATAGACGACTTCGGCCCTAGTTGCCAACCCACAATTTACTTAGCAAGTTTACTTTCACTGGGGAACGGGAATTTCAGGACAAATTCGACATGATAAGGCTCGCTTTATTTATAAATACCCGTAAAACATGCCTCGGCTCTTCAAACCAGATAATTCCTTCCAAATAAAGGTTTTTGTTAAGATCGTCCCCGTTGGCTGAAATTTAAGTTGGGATTCCTGATTTATTTACGGAATCTGGTCGATGAAAATGCGGTCGATTTACTGTCACCAGAACGATTTTCTATGGTAAATATCCATAGCATAGAACAATCTATGTTTACTTTAGGTTTGTTTTGGTTCCGAGTTCAGAACTGTACGGGACGGTTCTAGTTCGATTTGAATCTTGTGATTACTGAATCCCTGCAAATCCATTTAGGTATACATTTCGATTCAAGATATTCGCAAGAAGAGTTGTTTTGTTAAGCGGAAGAAATAAGTGTGGTTATGTCCGTTATTTTTCTCAAGGTCAGAAAGACTCGATTCCAGCAAAGGATGAAGTGATTTGTCTTGTTGGTCTATGCTAGAACCGTCCCGTACAGTTCTGAACTCGGAACCAAAACAAACCTAAAGTAAACATAGATTGTTCTATGCTATGGATATTTACCATAGAAAATCGTTCTGGTGACAGTAAATCGACCGCATTTTCATCAACCAGATTCCGTAAATAACTTTTTTCACGCGCTTGTCCAGGAACCATCCGAATATTTCATATTTACGGAGCGGAAAATCGGCAACCGAAACAACAGAGTTAATTTTCGGAACGTATCCTATGAAAATTGACACTGTTTGCATGAAATCAGGAATCCCAACTTAAATTTCAGCCAATCGGGGACGATCTTAACAAAAACCTATATTTGGAAGGAATTATCTGGCCGAGGCATGTTTTACGGTTATTTATAAATAATGTGAACCTTATCATGTCGAATTTGTCCTGAAATTCCCGTTCCCTAGTGAAAGTAAACTTGCTAAGTAAATTGTGGGTTGGCAACTTGGGCCGAAGTCGTCTATTGGTCCTTACGATGTGATGCGATCTAAATGATACATTTCCATAACTACTGTGAGAAAAATCAGCTTATTCAAACAGAATCGCAAATGTAACTCAACTTGGTAATGAAACGTGAAATGAGTTGAACCTACCCAACTCCTTTTCCTTATCAACCCAAGAATCACAAAAAACAACGAATTTTCACAAAAACATGTTCTACATCTTGAAAACAATATGGAAAATCAACATTGTCAAATCAAATAACCAGGTGTCCCCTGACCATTTTGATGTGTGTGCATTTACAAAGTTGTGTAACAAAATCGTAGGAAAGACAAATAGAAACCTGAACAGTGAAGAAATTGTACTCGCTTTCGGAAACACCTTTTCTGATATCCATTAGAAAAACAAAATAATTTGCGCCACTTTTGTATTCATGTAATATATACCTAGCTTGTACACTTAGTTTTGCTTCGACATCTTCTTTTTGCATATTGCATTTTGTTTTGTTTTATTTATACAGCTGTAAAGGCAATCAAAAAACAACAATTGGTCGAAATCAGAACAATGGCAAATCCCCCAGCTGTGGTAAAATTAGCACTAGAATCCATTTGCTTGCTACTGGGAGAAAACGCAAGCGACTGGAAATCTATAAGAGCCGTCATCATGCGTGACAATTTCATCAACACTGTTGTAAACAATTTCAATACAGAGGATATTAGGTATGCATGTGCCTTTTTACATAGAATTGAGATAAATACATTTTTTTCTATGCAGTTCCGTCAGATTAATGTGCTTGTTTCTTCTCCTTAACTCAGTCGTTATTGATAAAGCTAGTGCATGAATAAAATAAGATATTCCGCACTATTTCTCTACATTATGTTCTATAGAACATACCACATAAAGTAGGGATGTCTGA
Source organism: Myrrha octodecimguttata (assembly GCA_958510865.1). Taxonomy (NCBI): domain Eukaryota; kingdom Metazoa; phylum Arthropoda; class Insecta; order Coleoptera; family Coccinellidae; genus Myrrha; species Myrrha octodecimguttata. The sequence continues at coordinate 73,803,053 of OY294059.1, read as the reverse complement.
TTTGTTTTCAATGGAAATGAAAGAGATGGTTGAATCAAAAATTTCAAAAAGCACTGTCGTGAAGGCAGCAACTTTTGCGCGCATGTTCAATGTAGATGACCGCTTCAGCAACGAATTTGAACGTGCGCGCAAAAGCTGCTGCCTTCACGGCAGTGCTTTTTGAAATTTTCTTTTCTCAGAGAGATGCTTCCAGTCGGTTGACAGATCGATAGAACTTCTTTCAGAAAAATAGCTAATTTCTCGAATCTCCAACTCGAAAACAATGTTATTTGCTTGTATTTTGCCATTTCCAACAATTTTCATCGGTAATTCGTCGATTTTTAACAGATTTTCATCATCTTCGAGAATTTCTCAACCGACAGCCGTGACAACAACAAACCCATATATATCTTGTCTATGAACAAACCGTACTCGATGGTCCGTCAGAATATTTCGGAGAAAAGCAACAATATCGAGAAGAAAACCTCGAAATTTGACATATTTTTTCCCGATATCTCCAAAACTTATGATCGTATCGAATTGAAATTTGGTACACTGCTGTGAAATATGAAGCTCAAAGTGTGGGTGGATTTTTTTTTTGGATATGATGAATGTTTTCCGGAAAAAAAAATTTTTTGTAAAAAAATTTCGAAAAAAAATTTTTTTTAAATTTACTGACAATATGATCCTGACGAAATTTGGCTCAAAGTTGCGCGTCGTTATACTCCACCAAACTGCCAAGTTTGAATCCAATCGCTTGAGTAGTTTCTGAAATAAAAAATTAATAACTTCAAAACTTCAAGTGTCTATAACTCCGAAACTATTCGACCGATTTGGCCCATTAACGAACTTAACCGCGGCATCCTGATTCGCAACCTATCCTGAAAGCTTCAAGTAGCTAGCTTGCTTCTGTCGACAGTTATCGTGTCTACGAACGGCCGGCCGGACAGAATCAATTTTGACACCGGATTCGTCATCAGTGAGTCCAACCTAGTCGATTGAGACCATTTTCGGCTCGATCATCCAAAATAACAGACATTTGGACAAAATGATAGCACGCTGTTCCCCTAGAACATGCGCGCAAAAAAGGATTGCATATATTCTTATTTAGCAGACTAGAAATTACAATTATTCCATCAAAACGAAAACATACCTACTCCATTAACTTTTATGAAGTCAATTGTTAGGCCTTTTAATAGGTTTATCAGGTTTTTGTAACTAAAACTGTGTCAGGTTGGCATTTGTGAAATGTCATTTTTCATTTATTTTTATCAAGAACTCTATGATTTGGTTTTTTGTAAGATAATCACGCTGCGTTGTACATTCAAAATAAAGGTAGTTGTAGTTAGTTATCTAAATCCCACTATAGTCATTGATAAAAAGATGTAGAAACTGACAACGTCCTGCCAACCTGTTTTAGTTTAAAAACTATCGAATTTTCCAAATGTATGTATATTCGAATTTTAGCCGAAAATGGTCTCAATCTACTAGGTTTGACTCACTGATGACGAATCCGGTGTCAAAATCGATTCTGGCCGGCCGTCCGTTCGTAGGCACGATTACAGGCGTACGGAGAATCCTATCAACTTTCACAGTAGGTTGCATATCAAAATGCGACGGTTAAGTTCGTTAATGGGCAAAATCGGTTGAACTGTTTCTAGTCTTTTGAAATTTTGAGGTTATGTCCGTCATAATTTGGGAACTACTGGTACGATCAGATCGATTTTTTTTTTCGGAAACAATTCATCATAATTGGAAAAGAATTAAGTGCATACTCTGAGCTTAATATTTCACAGCAGTGTACCAAATTTCAGTTTGATGCCATCATAAATTCCGGAGATATTTGAAAAAAATATGTCAAATTTGGTAGTTTTCTCCTCAGTATCGTTCTTTTTGCGCGCATGTTCCGGAATAACTCAAAAAAAAACTAGAGAAGCACTGACGTGAAGTCGGCAGCTTTTGCGCGCATGTCCAAAGGGGAACATGCGTGCAAAAGCTGCTGACTTCATGTCAATGCTTTTCTAGGTTTTTTATTAGGCTCCTACTCTGCTTCAGAATCCAGTCTTCAAATTATTACTTTGATATATGATCATTCGTTAGGCCGACATGAACACGATTTTTGGGGACGCATATATATTTCTACATTCGATATTGTATTTTTCAATGCTTCTCTAGGTTTTTTATGTATAGTATTTTGATACATGATAATGTATTGAATGGGTTATCCAAAATTATTTGGGAAAGGTATTCTAACCATACATAGGATATAATTTGAACTAGGATTCATTTCAACTATATTCTACCAGTCAACTGCTGGACAACCGTCGAAATAGTTTATAATTCTAGTGCAAGCCATCGAATTTTCTTGGCAATAGATTCGCCTTTCTCAACAAACCCATTGCGACTGCAATTTGAAAGAACCAACTGTCAGACTTTCTGAAATTACGAATTCTCTTCCTATTCAATCAGTATACAGAATGTAACAGCCAAATGGAATAAATTCGATAACGAATAAATGAGGGCGTGTTGGGAAAAACGCTCAGACACGTCGATTTGTAATTTCAAATGCGCATATTTTTCAAGAAAATAAAATTATATAGGGTGTTCCATGCGACCGTGGCCTATACCAACTTTCTTATTTCAAATGTAACCCCCTGTATATTATTTATTTTTTGGATTCTTCAGAAAATTCTAGATATAATTCATGTACAATGTCCTATACCTATCTTCGACTTTTTCGGAAATATCAAGTGTTTTCAGAAATGTTGAGTAACGTTAGAAGACAATTCTACACCAGATTAGCATGTTGCTCAGACGTTCGCGGCGAGCATTTTGAACATTTCCTACATTGACATTAATGTTTTTTTGTTTTTTTTATTATTAAGAAATAATCAGTATTACTTATTAGGTTTTAAGTGTAATGTACCGAAGTTGTGAAATAAAATAATTTTTTTTATTCAAAACGTTGATTTTTGAACTAAATCTGAAAACACTTAATATTTCCGAAATAGTTAGAGATAGGTATAAAACATTGTGCATGAATTGTGTCTAGAATTCTCTGAAGAATCCAAAAAATAAATAATATACAGGGGTTGCATTTGAAATAAGAAAGTTGGTATTGGCCACGGTCACATGGAACACCCTATATAATATTATTTTCTTGAAAAATATGCGCATTTAAAATTACAAATCGACGTGTCCGAGCGTTTTTCCCAACACGCCCTCATTTATTCGTTATCGAATTTATTCCATTTGGCTGTTACACTATGTATAATCAAGACCAGAGATATATTTATCAATTCATACATATATTATTTCCCATTTACAAATTCATCAATTACATGAAATTAGGAAATTTCATTGCAATCTATTCTAAATCTTGACAGAAAATATTTCATATTTTTTCTACTGAGAAATGTAGTGAAAAAGTTTATTTGGAATAGATCTTGTATATTTAATCTGTTTAAAATCGCCTCTGCTCATTGGAAATATCGAAAATCGCATCGCAACATCTTCTTTCTTTCCTGAAGCTGATCTCTATCAGGCATCCCTAGTGAAATGTGCATTACTATTAAACTGATATTGTTAATTTCTTGATTGATTATTTCAATACGAGGTCTTCTCAGAAATAATAATAATGAATGGTTGAGTTAGTGAAACCTTCAGAATAAAAGGATTTTCTCAAAGAACATGAAATAATGAGAGGGATTTTTGGAAACTTACTTCTCGCCTGGGTAACCTCTGACGACAACTAATATCTTTAGTAGGCATCCACAACGGCTGGACATGGTTTCAAATGCATGTAAGGATTGTGATGTGAGTTTATCAAAGCACATGAAATGTCAAAGTGACAAACGGATTAAAATAATTGAAATTGTGAATCGAAAGGAATATTCAATAGAGTTAAAATTGAAGAAAAGATTGAATAATTTACATTGAATGTTGTTTCTTTGGTTTTCAGAGAAACAATTCTATTAATTATTCAAGGTTAGAAACTGACATTATAAAAGAACATTCAATGTTTATTATTCAATCTTTACTTCAATTTCAACTCTATTAGTTGAGTTCCGATATTCCCAATCAGTATCAGTAATTTCGCAACGCTTCGTACTGATACGTTGAATTACCAAAGCAGTGCCAGTAAAATCGACTGTCAAAATTTACTGACAAGTACTGGCCAGGAATATCGGAACTCAACTATTGAATATTCCTTTCGATTCACCATTTCAATTATTTTAATCCGTTTGTGACTTTGACATCTAATGTGATCATATCACAATCCTTACATGTAAAATACCAGGATTCAGGTCATCGGCCTTTGTACTGAAGAATAGCACCATCCGGTATAGATTAGCGATGTGGGTTTGTGATTATCGGTTCTTGGTGCTTCATGTGCTCGTACAGATATCTGTCAATTCGTACTAAGCTTGCTAAATCATTCCATGTTTCCGAAAATCGCTAATAAACAAAAAATATTTTTTTTAATAAAGAAAAATTATGCCAAACAAAAAACAGGTAATTCAATTGAATTTGAAGATTTGAAATGATTGAAGCATTTGGTTTTAATACTATGTGCTTTCCCAAAATTGTTGCAATGATTTTTCACACACAAATAGAGAAATAACATAGGCTCTCAAATCAGAAATTGGACGCATTGTTATTTAACAATGTGTTGTATTTACAACACTTTTTATATATAGATTTGGAAAATCATTTGATCACTTTCGGGCTTAACATGCATCTCAGGCTTATTGGGGAAGGAACTATTGACGACATTCTATTGCATCTTTACAAATTTGTTCGTTGCAATAAATGTAGTGAATAAGTTTCTCACATGGCATAAAATATTGTAAATAGCGTTTTTACAAATAAGCCTCAGGTGCTTCCTTGCTCTAATATGTTTATTTTGGCGGTACCTGAGAATTCCTCAACTGTTCATTACAATACAAGCTTCCGTTTGTATTGAAAAATCAATCATTGCATTTTTATACATAAAGAAGAAGTACTTTTCTAACACTTCTAACAGCGTTTTCATATACTAATTATAATTTTTTCCGTATAGTGATGACGTCAGAGAAAAAATGAAGAGCAAATACCTGAACAATCCAGATTATAATTTCGAAAAAGTCAACCACGCTAGTAACGCTTGCGGTCCATTAGTAAAATGGGCTATGGCCCAAATTCTTTATGCTGATATGCTTAAAAAGGTTGAGCCACTCAGAATGGAATTGAGCTCACTGGAACGTCAAGCTGAAACAAACAAGCAACGAGGTGAAGAAGTCAAAAATTTAATAAGCCAATTAGAACACAGCATAGCTGCTTACAAGGAGGAATATGCCCAATTGATAGCGCAAGCTCAAGCTATAAAAACTGATTTAGGAAATGTTCAAGCTAAAGTTGATCGATCCATAGCTCTGTTGAAATCCCTAGTTATTGAGAGACAAAGATGGGAAGCCTCCAGCGAAACTTTCAAATCGCAGATGTCGACCATTATTGGAGATGTTCTGTTATCATCTGCTTTCATCGCTTATGGAGGGTACTTTGATCAACATTATCGTCAGAATCTTTTTAGTACTTGGTGCCAACATTTGGCACAAGCTAATATACAATTTAGAGCAGACATTGCCAGAACAGAATACCTTTCAAATCCAGATGAACGATTGCGTTGGCAAGCCAATGCTTTACCCACAGATGACTTATGTACGGAAAATGCAATTATGTTGAAGAGGTATAACAGATATCCTCTTATCATCGATCCCTCTGGCCAAGCTACAGAGTATATTATGAACGAATTTAAAGATAAAAAGATTACTAAGACCAGCTTCTTGGATGATTCATTCCGTAAAAACTTAGAATCAGCGCTGCGTTTTGGTAATCCACTGTTAGTGCAAGATGTGGAAAATTACGATCCAATATTGAATCCGGTGTTGAACCGAGAACTTAGAAGAACAGGAGGTCGCGTCTTAATTACTTTAGGCGATCAAGATATCGATTTATCGCCATCCTTCGTAATTTTCCTTTCAACCAGAGATCCTACTGTTGAATTCCCTCCTGATATATGTTCGAGAGTCACATTTGTTAATTTCACTGTTACTAGGAGTTCTTTACAGAGCCAATGCTTGAATCAAGTACTTAAAGCTGAACGTCCTGATATAGATGCTAAAAGGTCAGACCTCCTAAAACTGCAAGGAGAGTTCCATTTACGATTGAGGCAGCTCGAAAAATCCTTATTGCAAGCATTAAATGATGCTAAAGGTAAAATTTTGGATGATGATAGCGTTATAACAACATTGGAAACTTTAAAACAAGAGGCAGCAGAGATAGGTCAGAAAGTGGAAGAAACAGATAAGGTCATATCAGAAATTGAAACTGTCTCCCAACAATATTTACCCTTATCGCAAGCGTGTAGTAATACATATTTCACAATGGACAGTCTTAATCAGGTTCATTTCCTATACCAATACTCTCTACAGATGTTCTTGGATATGTTCAGCAGTGTGCTGCTGATTAATCCCCATTTGGAAGGCATCTCCGAGTATCAAGCCAGATTGAATATCATTACTAAGGATTTATTCACGGTAAGTGGAGGGCTGTGGGGATTTAATTCAGATTACGATTCGTTCTTTATTTTTTTTGGCATATCATATCTCGGCAAAGAGTTATCCAATCATCAAAACGTTTTTCAAAAACATTTACAAGAATTGACTTCAATACTCGCCTCGAATTCAGATTTATACTCCATTCGCTTTTATAAAGTGACCCTCATACAGAACGCACAACGCTGACTGAGTGGCATGTGTATAACTCTCATGGTACCCTGTTTACATTTCCTCACATACATACTATACAGGGTGAGTCTTTGACCTTGCAGAATATTTTAACAGAAGATTCTTGAAGCTGAAAGAAACACATTTGTCCTCTACCATTTTTTCCGATTCGGCCTAGATAAAAAGATATAGGCATTATAAATTTTCATAATAGGCTAGCCGCCCCTGGAAACCTGAACACTGAAGTTTTTCCAAGCCTAAGATATACCATTCAAATCTTCGAAATAAGCAACTCTGTTATGAAAACAAGCGTCAACTTACTTTTTACATTCCAGTTGCTGAAAAAAATTGTATTTATAGTACAATAAACAACAAGTTAGGTAGTCCAAATTCCGTGGGCGATAAGAGTTGAATATTCTTCTCTTGGTTTCATTTTTGATAATGAGGAATTCATCTAGCTCTCACTCATATTAGCTTTGAGATTCATCGTCAATTTGTAATTATTGATTTTCTTTGTTAATTTCATTTTCTCCAAGAATTATCAGATTCAGACATAACCCATTCAAACTTTCATTTTCATAAATAAATAAAACAGATGTACCTAATTTATCTATGAACGTACAAACGTTGTCAAATTGACGAACAGAAAGAAAGAACTCTTCGAAATCAAACAACACATAATATGCTAATTCTATGTATACACTTGTGTAGTCTATGATTCTGAACTGAACTATAAATCTGTGGCTCCGCCGTTTTAAGGTTATGTCATGGTGGTTTTCTTCCACCATGGGTTGTTATGTTATGAAAGCGCATTGCGTATTTGAAGAATACCTCAAAATAAATACTATCAAAGTTCTGTACATAATTTCAAGAAATTTTGGTCAGCAGAAAGATTGCATTCAAACCAGTAAGAATCCCCATTATCATGGAAAAGTGAGAAGTTAATCAATTATACTACACAAATTAACTCGGAATTGAAAAGCCAGCTTCATGAATGGATTCAGGACCGAATCACCAGTGTATAACACAGATATAGTTTTGGGATGGAAGCCTATTTTGGAGAAACTTCTTATTTCGTCTTGGTGATAATAATCGTAGTATGAAAAACCTGATGAATACATACATCACTGGAATTGTCCATTGTGAATTGGCCAAAGTCGGCTACTCCGCTTACAAATCATTCTAAATAAAAAATGCTAGAATTCCATTCTCAACTTTTAGACGTGGCATTGCGGAAAAATTGAATTCTTTGGATTTTTTGAACAGAGTTGCATTCAGCCAAAGTACTCAGTTCTCGGAATTTCACATATATTTTTTATTTTTGAATTTCAGATTACTCGAAAACGGCGCATCATACGAAAAAAAATTAAGAATACTTTTATTTTCCAAAATGGTCGAAAATTCGTTGAATAGCATTCAAATTATTTTTAAAAGTTGGATTCATTGAATTTCTGGTAATTTTATGAAATGTTATGGTCATATTAAAGAAACTGGAGGATGTGGATGAAATTTTGTAATCCAGGAACATTCATCGTATCAATAAAAAACTATATTTCAAAAATCTTCTCATTCGATGAGATCGTTCGCGAGATATAATCGAAAATTAAATTTTTGTATGGATTTTCAACAGTCTGTATCTTACGAACCAAGCCGAATCGGAAAAAATGGTAAGGAAAAAAAGTGTTTCTTTTGGCTTCAGGAACCTTCTGTTGAAATATTCTGCAAGGTCAAAGACTCACCCTGTATTGTTTGATATTCCTTAAGAATCTAATGCTCTTTCTACTGACTATAAAGTCAGCCTGAAGACCATATGACTGACTTTATAAAGGTTAGTGGAGTATATGTCTTCTATTGACTGAAAAATGGTACTTTGAAGTGTTTTTGTTTTCTGGTATAAATGACCTCAGCAGTTCTAAGTAGCCAATATCGAGTAGTAGAAAATTCATGCGGGACAATACATCAACATTCACACCATCAATATCCACAACGGGATTCGAACCTACCACCGGCACACTAGGTCAACAATTTAGTACCCTAGGCTACCATGGTGGTAAATCTTGAAGTGGTAATATGAGTTTTGTAAGGAAAAAAATCGACCAAAGCCATTTGGGGGGATACTGTCGTTGTTGTTTAAGACTTGTTCACTTCTTTACCCGTTCGTAATTGAGTTTTTGCATGAAACTAAGGTCTTGCGGCGCTAGTCGAGGCTGAACGTTTAATGTCTAAATAATCTTTTGAAATAGGTCCCCTGCATGTATTTCTTTATCATTCTATTCTATCCATGGGAATACTGAAAAATTCGATCACCGTCATAAAAATCAATTTTAAACGAGAAAACCATATTTTGAATTTGGTATCACATATTGGCTGTTTAAATGCGTGAAGTTTCGCGGAGTTTTGTGACAATGTGATATCCCCTTTCTCTCTCTCTCTCTCTGTTTCTCTCTCCTCTACCTTCCTCTCTATCAAACCAATGAACACCGTCGGCGTATAAATCGTAAAATCGTGGTGTGACGTAGGAGGCGATATACCGTGTTTCGACCAATTTGAACTTGCATTCCAATTTATCATTTTAATACCGAATTATTCTAAATTCGCCAATTGTACTACTTCATTCGTGAGACACAAACATTTTAGCGGCTATATCTCTGTATTTTCTGCTTGCTGACGTCACTCATTTTTCACATGAGCACCATGTTTTTTACATCATGCTTCAAGGGAAATACGTGTTTTTTGAAGCAGACTCTTTAAATAACTAATTCTGGTACTTTCTTGGCACCTGTATATCTGTAAGCTTCGTTCATGGTTCAATTCATTAACAACGACTTAACAAGAACAGGTACACTGAACAATGATTAAAAAATCTTAAATTCATGACGGATTCAGTTGATTCTTTCCTAATGGTTCCTTTGAAATATGATAATACTCAAAATATTTATTCCTAGGTATGCTATGAAAGAGTTGCTAGAGGAATGTTGCACAATGATAGACTTACTTTCGCCATTTTGTTGTGTCGTATTCATCTCAAAGGAACTTCTGAACCAAGTCTCGATCAAGAATTTGATTTCTTCCTACGTGGTAAGGAAGGTGTTTTTAACACTTCCTCAGGACCCACAATGGATGGTTTGAATAGTGAACAACAAGAAGCTATGACAAGACTTGCTTTAAGGTAAATATTGAGGTTTTTGGGTTTCTCCAATAGAGCATTTTGCATTTCGAGAAAATACGTGTTTTTTGAAATTATTTACACTTAACCTTAAATGTAGTGTATCAAATCGCCCATTCCAGTTTTTAAGCTCATGTTCATGTCATTCTACCCAAATGCCTGTAATTTTCGAACTTTTTCCCGGAAATGGTCCCAAACAACTAGGTTGGACAATGATGATCAAAATCGATTTTGTCTGGGCGGCCGTAGGCACCATTACGGGCGTACGGAGAATCCTATCGAGTTGAAACTTTCCGGGTTTGTTGCATTTCAACATGCGACAGTTAAGTTCATCAATGGTGAAGTCGGCCTTACGGTTTAAATTTAAAAAAAAATCTAATATTAAATTAAAGAATTCCTTGAAATATTGAATATTATGATACTTTTTTCACTCTTCATTATAGTAGCAACTTTATTGAAACAATGTTTCAAAGGGCTAACGACCTAGGTCTTCCTGCCCAACTCTACATTATATTATTTTGAAATTTTATATTTCAATCATTATATAAAGTTGAACAGGCGGCCTTGTCACGCGTACTGGGGTCAAGAATAAATTAAATAATTTCATAGGCAATGTATATCTTGCAAAAAGTTGCGGAATTTTTTTTACGCGCTTGTTCTGGGGAACAGCGCGTTATCATTTCGTCACGATGTCTGTAATTTTCGAATTTTTAGTCTAAATTGGTCTCAAACGACTAAGTTGTACTCACTGATGAAGAATCCGTGGTCAAAATTGATTCTGTCCGTCCGACCGGCCGTGTGCGCTGTAACTCTCGAAAGAAAAGACCTAGAGTCATGAAATTTTCAGGTTAGGTTAAGATCCTCAATATCTCGGTTATGTTCATTAATGGGCCAAATCTGCTGTATGGTTTTTGTGCTACAGCCATTTGAAATTTTGATTTTTCAATAACTCGAAAAATCTTTATCTGATCGAAAAGAAACTTGGTTGGAAGATGAACAGCGTTCATTAAGACTTCACAATTTCGCAATGTGAACAAGAGCGTTAAAGCTGCTAACTTTACGTCAGTTCTTTTCTAGATTTTTTTCAAATATCCATGGAAAAACTCGAAAAAAAAATATTTTTTTTTCGAAAATTGTTATATTTCATTGAAATTTCACTGAAATTTCCAAGTCACCATTTCGCAATGAGAACAAGCGCGTAAAAGCTGCTGACTTCACGTCAGTGCTTTTCTAGATTTTTTTCCATTCCATCAATCAGTACAGGTGTTTGTGGTAATTCGGATCAGAGAGGTTCTACTGTGATATGTGAATATGAAAAAGCAATTAAATTTTTACACATCTTATCCTTACATTTGATAATTCTTTAAATTTCAGATTACCGGCATTCAAAAAATTGCCCGAAAAAATTGAAGAAATGCCAGAATTTAGCGCGTGGTTACAACAAAGCACTCCAGAACAGTGTGTTCCTGGATTGTGGATAGAGGAAAGGCAAATGAGTCCCGTTAGTTTGGCGATGTATCAACTTCTGGCAATTCAAGCTTTTAGACCTGATAGAGTTATTGCAGCGGGACAATTATTTGTGACTGCTGTTCTTGGAGAAGATTTCATGCCTAATGCAGAGAAAGAATTGGATCTCAATACTTGCATTGATAAAGAAGTCAGAGCAGGTGTACCAGTCCTTTTATGTTCTGTACCTGGCTTTGACGCTTCAGGTCGCGTGGATGATCTGGCAACTGAGTTGAACAAGCAGATTTCAAGTATTGCTATAGGTTCAGCGGAAGGTTTCAACCAAGCAGATAGAGCTATAAATATGGCTTGCAAAACTGGAAGGTAAATACAACATAAAGTTATTTAGGACAACTTAAGCACAATATTATTTTCAGATGGGTTATGTTGAAAAACGTGCACTTGGCGCCACAGTGGTTGGTTCAGTTAGAAAAGAAATTACATTCCCAGCAACCCCATGCTAGCTTCAGGTTATTCCTTACTATGGAAATCAATCCAAAATTACCAGTAAACTTACTGAGAGCTGGTAGAATATTAGTTTGTGAACCACCACCTGGAATCAGAGCTAACTTATTGAGGACCTTCAGTTTTGTAAGTATTTCCATGATCAAATTTGTAATTATATTATTTTTTCTAATTTGGTAAGTGTAACTATCCTTAGAGCTCATCATTTTCACTAACTTTAATTTTTCGTGATAATTCAACACGAATGATAAATATTATTCAGTCTTTGATCTTCAATATCAGACTTTGGACATCGATTAACGAACTATTAATTCTTTAACAATTAAATACAGATTTTTCTGTAAAACCTTTACATAATATCTTTCGATATTGATTTGATATCTTACGATATACTTTTATGTCTTCGACGTACTACGTCTTCAATGACAAAATTATTATATCAACTGGCATATAATGATCAAAGTAAAAAACTTGAGAAAAGTGTGAAAAAATGAAATACAACCTAAAAACAATACTAGACACAGTGTTTCATCTTCTATCTTTCGATTTAGAATCGTCAGTAGCATTTATTCTATATTATACATCAAAAACTCACCACGTGTTTGTTAAGTACACTTCACTTCAATAACGGAAATAAGCAGGTTTAAGTCCATACGCATGCTTGTTGGAATTGTGCATAGAAACAATAATGCCACAGATTTTACTTACACCTTCTTCTTTCCTTGACAAATGAAATGCGGTAAAAAACATTTTTCCAAAATCTTTATAACCTCAAAAATTAAATGACAGTTGATATTGACCCTTGAAAACTATAAGTTTTCATTCAAATATTAAATTCAAAATTTTTGAATTTTTTGAATTTAATATTAATTCTTTGTTTCAGGTACCTGCTAGCAGAATGATGAAGGCTCCAAATGAGAGAGCCAGACTATACTTCCTATTAGCTTGGTTCCATGCAATTGTTCAGGAACGTTTGAGATATTGTCCTTTGGGTTGGGCCAAGCATTATGAATTCAATGAATCTGATTTGAGAGTTGCCTGTGATACTTTAGATACTTGGATAGAAGCTACAGCAATGGTAAAAAAAAATACATTTTTTTGCAACGAAGTATACAAATTAGCAAACACATACACAGGATGAGTTTCGAAGTTGTACATTCCTTTCAATGGTAGATCCCTTTCATCAAATAAAACGGCTTTTGTTTGCCATTTTCCGATTACTCGAAATTTTCAAGGGCGGAGTTATGGTACGGAGATGGGGGAGGTCTTAACCCACAACTTGATATGAAAGATACCTGGAAAAGAACAAAATCAAAAATCATTCCAAGCAAAATCTACCACAATCCATGAAGTTATATCAGATTATCTCCCCTGAAAATAAGTTGAACCCGTTTTAAACAACAGGTATTCTTTTACCTAACCCAAATCTTTTAAAAAGGGCAATGAAAAAGTGTTTCTGATGAGGGGAATCTATGGTTAAATTAATGAACAACCTGAAGATTTGCCTGATATTATGTGCCTTGTGCTCTAATCTTCAACTTCAAAATCACGATTCTTAAATAACTGATTCTATTTGAATGAATCGATTTATTGATATCTTTTTAATTTAAGGGTCGTACAAACTTACCGCCTGAAAAGGTTCCTTGGGATGCTCTAGTAACGCTGCTATCACAATCTATTTACGGAGGAAAAATAGATAACGATTTTGATCAAAGATTGCTCCAGTCGTTCCTGAAAAAACTATTCACACCGAAAAGTTTCGAATCAGACTTTGCACTGGTGGCCAACATTGATAATGGACCTGGCGGAAACCGCCATATAACAATGCCAGATGGAACCAGGAGGGATCATTTCCTGAAATGGATTGAAAGTTTGTCAGATCGTCAAACTCCTGCTTGGTTGGGACTACCCAACAACGCCGAGAAAGTGTTATTAACAACCAGGGGCACTGATTTGATCAGTAAACTGTTGAAGATGCAACAACTAGAAGATGACGACGAATTGGCTTACTCTGTGGATGATAGCTCCAGCACTGATGTTGCCCAGATTGACGGTAGACCGTCTTGGATGAAGACTCTGCATAATTCTGGTAACACATGGCTGCAGCTGATGCCGAAAACATTGCAAACTCTTAGACGAACAGTGGAGAATATCAAAGATCCCTTGTATAGATTCTTCGAGCGAGAAGTTAATTCTGCTTCAAAATTACTAGAAGATGTTATACACGACTTGAATGATGTAGTCTTAATCTGTCAGGTGAATTTTCTTTCATTCCTTCATTGACTTTTTCCTTATGCACATAATCTTGACGTCATGGTTAATATTACTACCTATATTGATTAATTTAAATTTTGTACAAAAATTATTTTTTGTAAGTTACAAGATCTAAATCAATGACAAACTAGATATCACACTCGCAGCACTTTCACTTAGAAAATCGGTGTGAACTGAAAGCATCTTGAGGTGTTCAATAGAGCAATTCCAGCTGACGTCACAACATGGCCGATGGGGGGACAGGTAAGTCACAGAATAGAGAAGTATATATTCTGTGACCTCACTTTCCCGTTTTGTTTACGTTATGAAGTACAGCATTTTCAACAATTTCAGGATAAATTCACAAGTTAAAATGATTTATATTAATAGAATTGGTGAATTACTAGGCCAAGTTAGTGTGTCGTTGTGAAATGCAACATAAATACACCGAGAGACGAAGGAATACATTGGCGAAGAGCGATTATTTGGAGATTTTAGTGATTTCACAAGTGAAATTTCGTGATAATGGATCTGATTAACTGATATTCAATCTCAGATGATTGAATAAATGAAAATTGCAGTATTTATTCTTGTCTTTTAAAGCCTAGAGTATCAACATCAGAGATAGCATTCATTATAGGTATAACTATTGAAACTGAAACAGTAAAATGTTTGGCTCATTTATTCCTGAAAATAAACAGCAGAATGAAATCCAACAAATGTATGGAATGGAAAAAACATATAGAGATGTGAGTGGTAAACAATCAGGATGGGTTTGTCCATCATAACGCCAGCTATCGTAGGTTGATATCATTCTTGAAATGTGTATAACAAACACGAAATATTCTTATCATGGTTATCTCATCATGATTTAACTTATTAAACAGAACCAATTGAATAGATAGTCTGACATAATTCATTCACCAGTGTGGAAATGTCTCATAAAAACTCTACCATAGTTTGTTACTTTGTCAGAACAGTTTTTTCAATTTATGGCGAGAGTATAGTATATGCCTTCTCTGGGATAGTTCACATAGTATTCTGTTTCTTCCAATACCAGATAAAATTTAGGGGAATGGGTCAAAAATGCAAATATTCAAATATAAAGTCTACAGTACAATATATCTGAAACATCGGATTCTTTCGTCTCTCGGTGTATTTATGTTGTATTTCACAACGAAACAATAACTTGGCCTAGTTATTCACCAATTCCATTAATGTAAATCATTTTAACTTGTGAATTTATCCTGAAATTGTTGAAAATATTGTACTTCATAACATAAACAAAGCGGGAAAGTGAGGTTGTGTTGTTTTACTTTCAACGTTTGACAGGCTGTCCCCCCATCAGCTGATTCATCTCGATGAACCATAGATAGCTGGAACTGCTCTATTGTATTGCATTGTTGCCGGTCCTCCTAGGTTCCGCTGTGGAACCCCTCAGAAGCTAATGCTTGTTCGAGTCAGGTGTGTTTGGTGTATGCTTTGTTACTAATTCCTTGCACCACGTTAGAAAAAGCACTGTTAATTGTTTACCCAATAGCGAATGGTTGGATGGAACCCTGAAAACGGAAGAAAGAAAAATTAAATTGCAGATGTGATTACGTGTTTCAAGGTCGGCAGGCAGTGAAGCCCGAAAAATGGCGGAGTAGTTTGTCCTGTCGGTCTGTGCCTGAATCTTTGCTTGTTTAATTTCATTTCTGAAAATTAGAAGATGTCGCAACTTTTTGAACATCTGTATTCAGTTTGTTCTAAGATAGGATCCAATTACTATTACACATTCATAAGTGTACGTCTTGCTGCCTAGTTTTGTGAAACCAACCGTAGCTGAACTATTTCATTGCTAAATTTTCCATTGAAATGTAATTCATATTGGTTTATTTTCTTACTAGGGTGAAAAGAAACAAACAAATTACCACAGAAAGATGCTCAGTGAATTGGTCCGTGGTATCATTCCAACAAATTGGTGTCGCTACACTGTACCAAAAGGATGTACTGTCATACAGTGGATTACAGACTTCAGTCAAAGAGTGAAACAGTTACAGCAGGTATCAGAACTAGTTTCATCATGCGGGGCCAAAGAACTGCAGGTAGAATTATTTTCCTATTTTTGAGGCATAATTTACAAACTGTGTATTTTTAGAGTTTCCCTGTTTGGCTTGGAGGCTTATTGAATCCAGAGGCATATATAACAGCAACAAGACAATGTGTGGCACAAGCAAATAGCTGGTCATTGGAAGAATTACATTTGGATGTGACAATCACGGATTCCCATGATAAATCCACCGTTCCCAACGATTGCTTCGCTGTTACAGGTAATTTTATGGATTGTTTTACTACTTGTCGTAAATTTGTGGATAAATCTTTTGGAATTGTTAGGAAGAAGAATATGATTTCTCAAATAAACCAAAAATATTGTACAAAAATACCAAATACCTATTTCAATAGTATTCATTAGTATCAATTCTGGAACTTTTTGTAATTCTAAAGATAATTTTTCTTGGAATCACTGTGTTACAACAATAAAAACTGGGCATAGTATATTTTAGTGAGTTAGGTATTAGACAATGAATGAAAATTTCAAAAAGCACTGCCGTGAAGGCAGCAACTTTTGCGCGTATGTTCAATGTAGATGACCGCTTCAGCAACGAATTTGAACGTGCGCGCAAAAGTTGCTGCCTTCACGGCAGTGCTTTTTGAAATTTTTTTTTCTCAGAGAGATGCTTTTTGTTGGTTGACAGATCGATAGAACTGCTTTCAGAAAAATAGCTAATTTCTCGAATCTCCAACTCGAAAACAATGTTATTTGCTTGTATTTTGCCATTTCCAACAATTTTCATCGGTAATTCGTCGATTTTTAACAGATTTTCATCATCTTCGAGAATTTCTCAACCGACAGCCGTGACAACAACAAACCCATACATATCTTGTCTATGAACAAACCGTACTCGATGGTCCGTCAGAATATTTCGGAGAAAAGCAACAATATCGAGAAGAAAACCTCGAAATTTGACATATTTTTTCCCGATATCTCCAAAACTTATGATCGTATCGAATTGAAATTTGGTACACTGCTGTGAAATATGAAGCTCAAAGTGTGGGTGGAATTTTTTTTTGGATATGATGAATATTTTCCGGAAAAAAAAATTTTTTTTAAAAAAATTTCGAAAAAAATTTTTTTTTTATTTACTGACAATATGCCAAGTTTGAATCCAATCGCTTAAGTAGTTTCTGAAATAAAAAATAAATAACTTCAAAACTTCAAGTGCCTATAACTCTGAAACTATTCGACCGATTTGGCCCATTAACGAACTTAACCGCGGTATTCTGATGCGCAACCTATCCTGAAAGTTTCAAGTAGCTATCTTGCTTCTGTCGACAGTTATCGTGTCTACGGACGGCCGGCCGGCCGGACAGAATCAATTTTGACACCGGATTCATCATCAGTGAGTCCAACCTAGTCGATTGAGACCATTTTCGGCTCAATCATCCAAAATTACAGACATTTGGACAAAACGATAGCACGCTGTTCCCCTAGAACATGCGCGCAAAAATTGTAGAAAACACTGACTTGAAGTTAGCAGCTTCAGCTCTCATGTTCATATTTATTGCCAAAGGGGTCAGTGGCCGGATTTTTCCCATTCGTGAATTCGACCTTTATAATTAAACCACAAACGTGCTTTACAAATATCGAGTTTCTAATTCGTTTCTTCCGGAAGTTGTTGTGTAGGTAATTTTACCTATAAAAGATTTCCACAAACACCATTCAAAATTTCATTTTCCCAATAAATACAGATTGGATCAAGTTAAAATCAAGTACTTGATTGGAAAATGACAACTTGAAGGTTCATGCAGAATTTCAGGAAGGATAATCTGATTGGAAGGTCGCAGAATATAGAATATTAAAAAGTTGTCCATTAGCATTTTCCGACTAGTTGCCAAGTTTCATCATTAGTTATTTCGGAAATAATGACAATACGGCGAAAAATAACACGAAATTTAGCGTATTTTTATGCCAATATCTAAGAAGATTCAACTCTGATCTAATTCATATTTGGTAAACTGTTGTGAAATATAGGGTTTAAAGCATGTACTAAATTTCTCTTGAATCTGATGAATAGTTAAAAAAAAACAATTCACTTACAAAATGTTGCAGTAATTCGCTTGTCGGCTCGCTTCATCCAACTACCAAGTTTCGATCCAATCATTTGGGTAGATCCTGAGATATTGACGAAATAATCTCAAATTATGAAATTACTTAAACTCCAAAACCATTTGACCGATTTAGCCCATTAACTCATGTCGCATTCTGATGCTCGACCTACCTTTGAAGTTTCAAGTCGCTAGCTCGTTCCTTTCAACTGTTATCATGTCCTATAGGCTGGATAGAATCGATTATGACATGGGATTCATCAATTAATCCAACCTAGTCGTTTTGAACCATTTTTGCGCGCATGTTCTAGGGGAACAGCGTGCTATCGCTTTGTCCAAATATCTGTAATTTATATGATTGAGCCGAAAATGGTCTTGAACGACTAGGTTGGACTCACTGATGACGAATCCGATGTCAAAATCGATTCTGTCCGGCCGTCACCACGATAACGGGCGTACGGAGGACTCTATCGACTTGAAAATTTCGGGGAGGGTTGCATTTCAAAATACGAAGGTTAAGTTCGTTAGTGGGCCGAATCGGTCAAATAGTTTCGGAGTTATAGCAATTTGAAATTCTGAGGTTATTTTCCTCATATCTCAGAAACAACTGTAGCGATTGAATTGAAACTTGGCAGTTAGTAGAATCATAATGACGCGCAACTTTAAGCAGAATTTCGTCGAAATTGTATGGATACCAAATTTAAAAAAAAAAATTTCAAATTTTTTTCGAAAAAAATTTTTTTTCTGAAACTATTATTCATATTCTAGATAAATTTCAGTTATACTTTGAACTTCATGTTTTACAGCAGTGTACTGAATTTCAATTCGATACGGCCATTAGTTTTGGAGATGTTGGGACAAATATGTAGAATTTCGTGGTTTTCTTCTCGATATCGTTGGTTTTTTGGAATGGTTCAAGAAATACTAATTCAATTGTGATGAAACTTCAAAGCTAGTTTGGAGATATTGAAGAACAACACTGTGCAAAATTTCAAATTTCAAATTTTTTTGAATATTCAATATTCTGTGATCATCCTCATCAAATTCTGTATGAAACTTCGAACTGTTATTTTTCGATAAAGTACTGGATTTCAATTCGATCTAATCTGTATTTTTGGAAATATTGGGAAATTAAAATTTTGAATGGGTATATCTGCGGAATCATTGGGTGGATTTTACCCATTCACGAATTTGGCCTTCGTAATTAAGGTCCAAACCTTCTCTACAAATATCGAGTTTTTGAGTTGTTTCTTTCGGAAACGGCCGACTGCGTAAACACAACAACTTCCGGAAGAAACGACTTAGAAACTCGATATTTGTAGAGTAGGTTTGGGGCTTAATTACAAAGGTCGAAATCGTGAATGGGTAAAATCCCCCCAATGATTCCGTAGATATACCCATTCAAAATTTTATTTTTCCAGTATTTTCAAAAATACAGATTGGATCCAATTGAAATCCAGTAATTTACCGAAAAAAATCTAGAAAAGCTCCGCATGTTCAAATTCGTTGCCGAGGCGGTCATCTACATTGAACACATGCGCGCAAAAGCTGATGCCTTCACGGCAGTGCTTTTCTAGATTTTTGGGAGAAGAATTCGAATATTACAGACATTTGGTTAAGTCAATAACACTCTTGTTTCTTAGAACATTCTAGAGATTCTCAGACAAATCTAGATGCCATAACTCACTAAAGTGAACAACTTGAATAAAATGCCGTTATACCACAACAACAAAATCTAAAAACTTTCTGTTGGAATCAGTCAGAACCATAGTTCAATGAAAGGTTTTGAGTAAATTCAAATGAAATGCTCTTTGGAAAAGATGACTCCATTGCTATATAATGGGGGAATAGTAATCAGAGATAAACAATGATTATACACTAGTGGACATACTTTGACACTTATAATGAGAATAAAATCATCAATTAACCCATAAGGTATAGCTTTATTTCAAGAAATGATATTTTCAGGTATAAAACTACAGGGAGCTCAGTGCCGTAACAATCAATTGTTGCTCACTTCGAGTATAATGATTGAACTACCTATAACACTACTTCGTTGGACAAAAAGTAATGATGATAGACAAGGCAGCCGTTTGTCCTTACCAATTTACCTTAATTCTACACGTACTGAACTACTCTACACTGTTGATCTTAATATTGCACCTGGCCAAGAGCCTCATAGTTTTTACGAAAGAGGTGTAGCTTTGCTTACTTCTACTGCACTCAATTAATCTGTTTCAAAAATGTATGCTTTAATTACTAATTATAGATATTATTATGTTAATTTATTCAATTATATCAATTTGAAATTATTTAACAATAAATGTCCATTTGTTCACTCCCTTATTCTTTTATGTCAAATCCTGAATGGAGTACTATACTTACTGATCTTTTGAAATTCAGTTGGTCTGCCATGAAAATTCAACACATTCCACTCAAAATGATGAACAATCTAAAAAAGCACTCACGTTAAGCTGACAGCTTTTGCAAGCAGGATCAAATTCGTTGCCAAAGCGGTAATCTTTTCACGTATTCATTCCACCAAACGCAGCTTTACTTCCTGATGAAAAGATATGGTGATCTTGCTTTTTAAGGTAGGGCAATGGTATTTCAAGGTAGGACATTTACCCTATCTCCGGCCCTGATAACGTCTTATAAGTTTACAGAATATTAAATTCAAAAGCTATAACACAGTAGTGTTGCTAAATTGGAAAAAACCAAGAAGAGACAATTTTTGCATAAAAAAAACATAAACATGAAACCGCAAACTTCGCTTGATACAGGGTTTTGAAGTTGAAATTTTTTTCATGTTTTTTTTCTCATAGAATATGCACTTCACGAATTTTATGAATAATTGCTACAGATCAGAAAATATACATTCAAACTAATAATGAATTACTAACTGGATTTGATGACAATTCTGAATTTTCTGGGATTTCAAGGGAATCGATTTTTTTCTCGAAATCGAAATCTTATACGACATAATTGCAATGGGTCATAAAGTTAAGTATAACAGTAGCGCAAAAATGATATTGAATTAATTTCGACAGAACAAATTGCAACTATTTGGTTTCCGAATATTGCCGTTGAAATTTTTTAGAAACCAAAAAGTTTTGCTGTTGAGTGTGTAGTTGGCACTTAATGTTATGAATTCGAATAAAAAACATTAACGAAAATATCGAGTTTTTTTTTCAGAAAAACAAATTAGGTACTTATTAAATTGGCTATAAAATTCATCCGCAACCTGAAATTTTCGGTGCGGAGTGTGAAGTCAGCACCAAATCAATCATACGGATTACTCAAAAAGTTGAAAACTATGATGGTGCATGAAAAAATTCATACGGAATTCAGCTTGCTGAAAATAAAAGGAGTTATATATTCTGTGCTTTGAATTTGCATGTTAATTCAAACCCAGAATATATAATAAAGCTACCTTTTGTGCTAGGGAGATTCGAGTTTTTGGGTAATCGGAGATTCTTTCCTATTGGCCGACGACGATCACGTGATCGTCGTCAGCCAATAGGGTGGATCTCTCGACCAATAGGATGAATCCCCGATTACCCAAATACCCGAATCTTCCTCGCACAAAAGGCCCCTTAACTCTTTGTATTTCTACTAGCTGACGTCACTCAAGATTAAAATGCAAGGAAATATATATTGTGCTTTGAATTTGAATGAAAAATGTAACCTCATCATTGGTAAAACGATCACAGATGAGCAGATAAGCACACCTTTGAATAAAGAAATTCTTTGTTCAAAGGAGCATGATTTACATATGGTTCTAACCACAGAAATACAAATATAACCATGGATGTTACAATTTTTCGCTAAC
Organism: Myrrha octodecimguttata; assembly: GCA_958510865.1. Taxonomy (NCBI): domain Eukaryota; kingdom Metazoa; phylum Arthropoda; class Insecta; order Coleoptera; family Coccinellidae; genus Myrrha; species Myrrha octodecimguttata. Next base: position 73,780,936 of record OY294059.1, on the reverse strand, counting down.
TTCACGCGACCGGTAATCGGTATGTACAGTGATTCATCACTGGAGATTCTCTCAGAGTTACTCTGAGGCGTAGCCTTCGTAATTTATATTCACGTTGGCCTCGTCTGAGGAGTTTCTCCATAAACTATAATATTATTTATTGCTGTGGCCATGTCTACCGAAGAAGTTGTATCATCTATGGATGTATTATTATCTATGTTCATATTTGATTTGTATTTGTTAACCTTGAAAATGCTGTTCATACATGCTAAATCATATATGTGATTAATTAATTTTAGTCTTATATATCCCACTAAAAATCTTCAAATATACTACTAAAAGAAAACCCAAAATGGAAGATTTCACTTGTCCACGATGCAGAACATCAAAATTCCAAAACCCTTCCTTAAAAATGATGGTAAATGTTTGTGGTCATGGGCTATGTGAAAATTGTGTGGACTTACTATTTTTAAAAGGTATGCTCATCAAAGTTTTTGAACCTTTTGTGTCTTTCGGTCAGCACTGGAAACTGGTTGCCTAATATTGTAAACAGTACATAGCAAGGTGACTGCTTCGGAACTTTCATTTTTAGTTCCAATTAAGGCGCAGCGCTAGGGCCTCTTCATTTCAAGAATAATAGTAACAGCCACATTCCTAGAGCCGTGCTGATTATGACTATAACTCTAATATTTGATTCTTTTGGCCTTTACGTGAATTTGTAACAAGAGGAATCGGATATCTTTAATGTTTGCCTGGAACAGAATTATTTCATGTTTAATGGCACCTGTTAAGTCATGATAAGACGAGAGTCTTAGCATGGGAAATCTATTGAACCCAATATTGTCTCAGATATTTATGGACTATCAGAGGCAAAATAAAAACCCATACTTCGGATATTTTATTGGTTTTGCTTTGTACAGAATATAATATCTAAAAGGCTACTTGATTTGTTTTTGGACTTCATCCAGCATTGAAATCCTATTATGAAGAAGAAAATGAGTTTTTGGATTTGAAAATTTCAAAAATCTATAACAAACACGATTTTTCGATTTACAGAAAACCGATACATACGGATAATGTCAAACGTTTCAAAATTCAAACCACCAGTACTCCCAAAAACTATCAGCATATAAGAGTATGATATAGTGACTAGTTGACATACCCATGGTGCAGAATACATTTTAATCAAATGGTTTCAATCTCTTGTTCGTAGATAATCTCTCATAAAAAATCTAATACAAACAAACAATGCATTGGTACATCCCAAAATCCAAAACGAAATGAAGTAAAGGGAGTCACAACAGAATATATTATATTTGGCGCCATTTTGTTGATACGATGTTGTATGGTGATCTTTTTGACAGTTTTCATGACAAGTCCACGTGCTTTGAGAGTAAGTGGAGTATTCAAACCAACAACTTGCAATTACATTGCAACTACAATACAAAAATGACGAAAGTTTTGCGGGAACAGTTCGCCAATTCCGTCAAATTTTCGGTCGCAAGAATGCGCCAAATGAATAGTTAAGTGTTCAATACACTGATGCATCAGAACATCATGCAGCAGCTGAAACAATGGTGGTACTGTAGACTAAGAATACAGGCCATTGGCCACCAGTATCGCTCGATCTGACACCTATGGATTTCCTTTTTTGGGGCTATGTGAAGGAAAGGTGTATGCGAATAAGTCTGAAACAGTTGAATATCTTAAAGGGGAAACACGGCGTAGTATAGGTGAAATACTGCCACATTTATGAAAAAATGTTATTTGAAATTTCAGCAAAAGAATGTCCCTGTGCCAGAGGTTTCGTGGTGACCATTTGCTTGTTGTTTAAATTAACTTTTATCGGAACTATTTTTCACCAGGTTGAAATGGTTGCTGAATTCAGATAATAAATGTATATTTATATTAAACTTAATCCTAGATCAGGAGTTTACAAGTTGACCTGCGGTACATGCCTTTATGTATATGTTGGCCACACAGGAAGATCATTCCAGACACAAAAATATTTTACTACATTAAATAATGTTCAACATATTATGCAGATCATTTATTGAGCACAGGCCAAACCTTCAATAGAGGTTTTGAAATTTTACATAAAGAAAACAAAAGGCACAAACTGAATTTATTGGAGGCATTATACTAAATAGATACAATGAGAACAAATTTTATTGGATGACCATACAGGCATTAATAGATCGCCGTTACTCTATTTGGTTTGAATTTGCTAATATTTGTCAAAGTACCTCTCTTCCCTCCAATCTCATTTACACATTCCTTAATATTCGAGAACATTTTTTAATTGTACAAATAGTAGTTATAGATTCTCACCTAAAAAAGTCATGGTGCGAAAAAACGGCTATAGTGAAAAAAATCTAGAAAAGCACTGACGTGAAGTCAGCAAAATTAAAAATTTTCGAAAAAAAAAATTTTTTTTTCGAATTTTTCCATGGATATTTTTTCTTATTGACACTGTTCATCTCCCAACCAAATTTCATTTCGATCAGATAAATATTTTTCGAGTTATTGAAAAATCAAAATTTCAAATGGCTGTAGCACAAAAACCATTTTGGCCCATTAACGAACTTACCCGAGATATTCAGGATCTTAACCTAACCTGAAAATTTGATGGCTCTAGGTTCTTTCTTTCGAATGTTATATCGCACACGGCCGGCCGGACGAACAGAATCAATTTTGACCACGGATTCTTCATCAGTGAGTCGAACCTAGTCGTTTTTGTCCGAAAAATCAAGACTGAAAAGAAATGTTAACCAATAATGGAACAGGACGCGTTCATACGAGTCATATCGGTTCTGAAAGATGTTTCATTGTGGCGACGAAAACCCATAAAAATTCTAGTAAAGCACTGGCATCAGGAGTTTGTTCAAATTCGTTGCCGAGGCGAAATTTGACGTTTTTTTCTCTGTTCGCCTGGCCGTAAACAGTCTTACTTTCTGCAGAAGAGAAAAAGAGGTTTAAACTGTTCAGAAAAGGTGTGGAGTCCGAATGCGCTTGTAAAGTTCGTTGATGGGAAAAAATCCGGTTAATCGTTTCGAAGTTTTGTGCATTTGAACTTTTTTCCTTGATAAATAAATTGGAAACTACAGACAAGCAAGCCATCTCCAAGATTGCCGTGAAAATAGTGTTGTTTTTAAGGTTCGAAACAAAACTTGAAGTTTTTGTAAAATATTTGAGCCAACTGAAAAGCTTTACTCAGCTAATTTAAAGGGGATTCTTAAGTTCACAATTTGTAAGGGTAGGTGAGGTTCATTGATAAAACTTTGGTGGAATAGTGATAATTTATTGACAACAATCTAAAGCTTATTCAACTAAATGAACATGTTATGTTAATATTTCCATATATGGTAATGTTAGAGATCCCAACGAATCGTGCTATTTATGTCACCCATTGTTCTATTTGGAAAATTCAACCCCAGACCACACCTTGCCGCAAACTGAGCAATTTACCGATGGAGGTTCACTGAAATCACACTAACCCAGAAATCATAATAATGAAATATTTTTTCGGTATATTATAGTATTTTGGGAATATTTGAATATCGAACATTATTCCTAGGCCAGGATGATGCAGAATTAATTTGCATGAAGTTTGAGGTAGTTATGTTGGGTACCTCTATAGTCTTGCTTGTTTGAGATTTTCTGGTAACCTAATCTTGCTTTGGTGTTGAATGATCAGTCATATGAACTATAGATTAGAATTTATTTTGGGAGGATTATGCAATATTTTATAGGTTTTTTCCTGGGATTTCACTCCCAATAGGCGCTTTCTGTTTGCCGCTGTATCACTTCCAAACTGATGCAAAATCAGTTGATCTGCGTTCTATTTGACAATGTTGTGATTTTGAACTGATGCGCTTCACTCCCAACTGATGTTGCTCTCTGGCGGAATCAGTTTGATTTCCGTAATCACATCAGTTCAACATAACCTTGCTTTTTACTAATTGAACAATTTGTTTGTCGACGATTTACATAAACTTTCTGCTGAATTGTAATTTGAGAAGCCATCAATTGAAGATTCATTAATGGATGAAACATACAAATGGAACCTGAAAATTTTGCAAGCACCTACTAATTTTGAACATCACACTAAGTGAATTATTTTCCCCTGGTTGCATCGCTATAAATGAAACTGCATCATTTATAATATGAAGATTGTTTTGATGTTATGTTTTGTTGATTTGGTGTATTTAATATGAAAATAGTCATTGATTTGAGAAACAGAAAAATTGAGTTCCTGTCCACATAGTTTCAAATTAAAATACTTCAACAACTCATTGCTAGTTTTCCTCGATTGGATGTTGATTGTTCGAGCTTGACTATCTAAATTTGTATCAAAAAAGCTTAGATTTTAAATGTCCTGTCTCACTAAAAACCCAGCAACATGCAAAGACGGATAGAAGACCCATAGTAAACAATCCGTTTCAAGTTTTTTGTTGGTCCTCTCAACTGTCAAAACAGCACGTCAGCTGTTATAAGTCGTGTTCTATTTGTTAAATTCACTTCAGTTCGAAGTGAAGAAATTCGGAAATTAATCTGTCAAATAGGAATATCTGAAACAGAAATATTAATAATTAAAAAAAAATGTTTTTTCATGGAAAACGCCCCTACGGATTGCAGGATTGAACTGTTGGTAAAGGGCAGACTCTTGGAAAACAGGTTGCCTAATGATCAATACCGAAGCAAAACGAGTTGTGACATAGTGATCCATATTGATAGTCAGACTGCAATCAAAGCACTGAACTCCTATGTCATCTACTGAAAGCTGATATGGGGGTGCCGAAGGAAACTCAATGAAGTAGGCAAGAACAACAAGGGGTCCTTATTCTGGGTTCCTTCGCATTCAGGAATTAACGGAAATGAAGAGGCTGGCACTCTACCCAGAAAGGGAGCACAAACGCCACCTACTGTCCCAGAACCTTTCTGTGGCATAATCACCTATAAGAAAGAGTTTTTAGAGAAGGAAGAAAATGAAAGAGAAGCACTCTGGAGGAATCTTCCAGGAATCGGTCATTCCGAATAGTTCCTTCGGAACTTCAAAATTGCAAGGTCCAAAAATCATTTGGATCTCAGTAAGAACAAGTTACGCCTCCTCACTGGCTTCTTCGCTGGACACTGGCGCCTATTGAAGCATATGTTGAGAATGGACTTATCAGAAGCTGACTAGTGCTGATTCTGTGGGGAAACTCCTGTTAACCTAATTACAGAATGCCTCGTCATTACAAGCCTGCGTACTTATTTTAACTTTTTTATACATTTAAGTATTCTTGAATATGAAATCGAAGTGTAGGTTGAATCGAAGACAGTATATCAGCATCACAAGCATGATTAATACAAAGTCATGGACACAACGTCGCAACATCGCAAACATTTGGGACTGAAGAAGGCAGCAATCGGAATGCGATTTTCCAGTATATCCCCATTCTTACCTGGTTAAACAACGGAATAGAATATGTTCACTTCAAATTAGTTCAACAGATAAATAATTTTTCGCTTAATGCTAGCCTTTCCTGTATTAATCATAAAGGTAGATTATAATTACACTCAAACAGAGAATACATCCCAGATATTTCTTCCAACTTGTTCATGCAAACTCACTCCTGTGAATATCTTTTGGATTTTTAATAGAGGTTACTCAGGTAATTATCAAATTACCATTCAAAAGTGCCTTCCCCTCTTCATGAATTTTGTACAGGGTGATTTTCGGTTTTTACCGAAAAATTCGATCCTGTGTATGGTATTTTCAATGTTTGATGAGGAATATTGAAACCATAATGATTATGGAAGAAAACTGCCAAGAATATATTCTTCATGAATAATAAATTTCAGTGATTATTTTCGCTTAGCTTTCAAATACCATTTTTCTCATTGAATTCAGTATAAGGGGATAGTAAGTGTCACTTTTACACATCATACAGCATTTTCTTACGTCAGGGCTTATGAAAATTTTCCAATTTGATTTGATCTTAGTTTTGGAACATACTCTTCGGCCGTTTATTGAGAACTAATCAGTTCTGAGCTGAAAAATTCTCTAAATTTTCTGAATTTTCAATTGTTTAGACAATTTTGATACACATAATTAAGCAGAAAATTCCCTTAGCTTTTACGTGCTACCTGAAATATTCTATTATTAGCCTCATGGAGCACCATTCTGTGGCTCATATCTGTTCGTGTAAGAAGAGACAAATCACTTTGACGGTCCCCTCAGTGTTTTGTATTCTTTTCTGTCCTTTTCAATTGGTCGTTGATGGTTGTTAGACTATATTTGTTTTCTTAAAAGTTCAAAATTTTAGATGATAACTGGATAGTGAATTCACTGAGGTAAAAAAACGTTATTGAAAAAGGCTTAGTGGAATATCACCTACTTTTTTGTGATAGTAGTTGTCACAAATCAATGAATGAGGCATCAACTCTCCTTGTTTAAAAAAATGCAATCAAACATGAACGAGGAAGACAAAATTTTTCATGAAAATAATTAAACAAAAATTAACATAACCGATAACAACTATTTTAAACTATTTTCAAACTGAAATTCTCCAGCTTCCTCACATTTCTGTTGTTTGATAGTTGAATTTCTGCTTTTCTGATTTAACCTGGATCGTTCCTAATAATATTGGAACAGTTAATCATTTTTCTATCAATTCTTGGTGTGTGTTTGAAAGATCTGCATACACCAGTACTTTCAGTCGTCCCCAAACGAATTAATCAATAGAATTTAAATCAGGGGACCTTGGTGGCCAAGGAATGGGACCTCGTCTCCCTATCTATCTGGAACCGAATGTTTCATTCAGATGTTGGTGAACAGCAACCGAAAAATGTGGAGCTGCTCCAGCATGCTGAAAGTAAAGCTCTCGAACATCAACAGTTGCTAATAGGTGGAGAATATTTCGTAAAAAGTCAAATAAACTTCTCTACTCAACGAGCCATCAAAGAAATGTGGACCTATTAGCTGGTTATTGACAACTTCAATCCACATATTTACAGAGTATCTTGATTGAGAGCGTTCTTTCTGTCCAAAAATGAGTGCCTCAAATTGACAACATCATCTTCTAAATTGCGCTTCATCGTTAAATAAAGTTCTATAGAGAATGATATCATTATTACCAATCCAGACTGCAAATTGCAAACGTGGAATCTCATCTCCTAGATATATCCTTTGCAAATGTTGAATTTTCCAGCTCAGTACTGATTAGTTCTCAATATATGGCCAAACAGGGTGTCCCACAACTAAGATCAAATTGAACTGAGGTATTGTCATAAGCCGGTCCTGGAAACGGCAATGAATTGAGATAATGCCGTATGGTGTGTAAATGTGACACTAATTCTTGTCCTTATAATGAATCCAATGAGAAAATTGTTATTTAAAGCTAAGCGAAAATAATCACTGAAATTCGTTATTTAATTCAAAATAGTACAAAAATGTTAGGAAGAATCTTTTTGGCAGTTTCCCTCCATAATCATTACGGTTTCAATATTCCTCATCAAACATAGAAAATACCATACACAGGGTGAAATTTTCGCGAAACACAGAAACAACAAAAACTTTTGAGCCTGGATTTTCTAAACTATGAACGATTTTGTTCCTGCAGGTACTCCAACACAACATTCCCTGAAAATTTCAATTGATTCTAGATAACCGTTCAAAAGTTATGTCGGATTGAAGTTTTTGGTAAAAACCGAAAATCACCCTGATAAAATTCATGAAGAGGTGAAGGCACTTTTGAATGGTCATTTCATAATGACCTGAGTAGTCTCAATACGTGCTAGGTATATGTGCAGTTCCTCGTGACTCACCCTGTATGTATTTTCAAGAAGTTTTAAACATGGCTCATCAAACTGTATTCGTTTTTTTGAGTAATTTATATTTGGATATATGGTTGAAGCTGGATCCGCAAATTATATTCCTCTTATATTATCGTAAAAATGTTTGCTGATATACTATCCTTGTTTGAAGACCACGACTAGTAAAGACATTTTCTAGATCGGTAATGATAACCAATTACCAAAAATTAACAATGCTGTGCCTAGGGTGGCGTGAGAACACAATAACAAAGCCTACACAGAACACACCCGATATCCCAACTCGCACAGGCTTTCAGCTTCTATAGGTTTCCTTGAAGCCTACGATAATCGGAAAATAGAAATACAAGATACTACGTTTACATATTCTGGCTCATTGCGTTGTTTTGCCTTGTCGAATGTCATGCATCACTTCATCTTGTTATTCAAGATTCCAACAATCGTTTTTTTTTTCAGTTCATATTGTGTTTTGGCCCCTCTTACATTTTCCATAGTTTCATCCAGTTTTAGTTCCTTTAAACCATTCATATCACGACACCCTTGTATCAAATGCACAAAGGTATGGAATTTCTTTCCGAAAAAATATCCATTTTTCAATTTTATTAGACGATATATTTTTCTAAGAATTAATGGAACTAGCCATAATTATTGTTGGAATGATCTATTTAATGAGTTCTGCATTTTATAAAAAATGCTTCAGCCTGTATGGAATAAAGAATCATTTTCCTTCATTAAAATACAGTTCTCTTTTAATAGGTTCAGGAAATTGTCCAGAATGCAGGATTCCACTCAGAAGAAACAATTTTAGAATTCAGTTATTTGAAGATGCGACTGTTGAAAAAGAAGTTGATATTAGGAAAAGGATATTGAGAGACTTCAACAGAAGAGAAGAAGATTTTAAGACATTGAGAGAGTATAATGATTACTTAGAAGAAATTGAAACTATTATTTATAATTTATGTAATAATATAGACGTAATAGAAACAAATAAAAAAATTGAACAATATAAAAAAGATAATAAAGAAGTTATACAAAAAAACAAAGGTAAAATGGGAAGAGATGAATATGAATTGGAGGAGTTGTTGGAGCTTGAAAAGCAACAAGACGAGTTCAGAAAAAACGAGATCAAAAACGAAGAAATAACTGCAAAGAAAAAGAAAATCAAGGACAAAGAAGCGTTGCTCGATGAGCTCATGTTCTCCAATAGTAATGCAAAAAATATCCTAGAATCTTTTGCTGAAAAAGCTAAGGAAGTAGAAGTTAAACCACCACCTCAAAAAATGACTCAGTTCTCGACTGGAATCCAATTTGGTAGGCAGAACCAGTCAATGTTTCTGCCTATACCAAATGATGAAACTCCTACATATGTTCATAAATGTATCAGCTATGAAACAAAGGGTCCATCTGCACCAAATGAAAATGATCTAATCACCAAAGGATTCCTCAATAATGTAAGGTGCGAAGTTGAACAAGAGAGAGCAGGAGGCTTCCAATCATCAATTTCATGCATGAGAGCTTTACAAGATGCCTTATGTGGACTATATCATACTAAGAAACCTTTATTGTATACTCATTAAAATGAATTGCTTTGGGATCAGTTCACTCAGGGGAATATTTTCATCATTTTGAATTTGTTATAATAATAAGAACACTATCTTCAATGTTGTTAATTCACACATTGGATTATTCACAGAAAGCTTTTCTTTTACGCTTTTTTTGTGGTAAGTAGTCGCTGGAACGATTCTTTTCAAATCATGTTTCCATGATTCTGCACTTTTACCAACATAATATTGGGATAGAAAAAAAATTTAGTTATTAGAATTTTATTATTCAACATGATCACAGGCAATTATGTGAAACAGCAATAGAGTCTGTACATTTTACTTTCAGTTAAGTCGTGCATTTAATATTCTACTTCAATTTTCGTCGTATTTGGTATCTCCAGACCATCTCAGTATAGCTTCGAAATAATGGCCGCAAAGTACATTCAAGTACAGTTTTGAAAACTTAAATGAATACCCTACCATGATATCTCAAATAAACATCCCGAAAACAAGTAATTCTGCTCTTATTTGATAAACTAAATCTACTGCAAATTATTAATTCATAATATTTTTGATGTTCCTTTCAAATTTAATATACCTTTCTGAAGCCAAGAATAATGCATAAGGTGGATACATATCGTTTCAGCAAGATGATGGCTTTTTGGAACAAAAAGACTGTGGAAGAAACTTCTTTCAATATCAATAAAATGAATAATGCCATACCGTTCATATGGTTAATGATTCGCTATAGCATGGTTGTCAAAGGACCTTCTTTTTTCACTTTAAAGTATATCATATTCTGTTTTGGAACAGTCTACATACAGAGTGTAACAGCCAAATGGAATAAATTCGATAACGAATAAATGAGGGCGTGTTGGGAAAAACGCTCGCACACGTCGATTTGTAATTTTAAATGCGCTTATTTTTCAAGAAAATAATATTATATAGGGTGTTCCATGTGACCGTGGCCAATACCAACTTTCTTATTTCAAATGCAACCCCCTGTATATTATTTATTTTTTGGATTCTTCAGAGAATTTCAGACACAATTCATGCACAATGTCCTATACCTATCTTTAACTATTTCGGAAATATTAAGTGTTTTCAGATTTAGTGCAAAAATCAACGTTTTAAATAAAAATTATTTCATTTCACGAATTCGGTAGATTACACTTAAAACCTAATAGGTAATAATGATTATTTCTTAATAATTAAAAAAAAAACAAAAAAAAACCTTAATGTCAATGTAGGAAATGTTCAAATGCTCGCCGCGAACGTCTTGAAAATAAACAACTCTGTTTTTGTTTTTTTAATTTCTTCTCAGTAATGGTTTTTGCTTACTTTCTTCATATCAAGAGATAAATGGTAAATAACTATTGAGTGTAATGTATCGAATTTGTGAAATAAAATAATTTTCATTTAAAATGTTAATTTTTGTAAAAAATCTTAAACACTTAATATTTCCGAAAAAGTTGAAGATAGGTGTATAGGACATTGTACATGAATTATGTCTAGAATTTTCTGAAGAATTCAAAAAATATATAATATACAGGGGGTTGCATTTGCAATAAGTAAGTTGGTATTGGCCACGGTCGCATGGAACACCCTATATAATTTAATTTTCTTGAAAACTATGCGCATTTAAAAGTACAAATCGACGTGTCCGAGCGTTTTTCCCAACACGCCCTCATTTATTAGTTATCGAATTTATTCCATTTGGCTGTTACACTCTGTATAAGCTGAGAAACAAATTAATTGATCAATTCATCTGTTTTTCAGAGACTTGTTAATTATTGAGTGTTAACGGTAGCCCAGTTCTGATAATGGGAACAATTGAAGTTTTGATTGTCAGCCGTATTAATGTTAAGATGTTTATTTTATAATCAACAATTCAACTTTTTTGGAGGAACCTAAACAATTCATGAATACCGCGTATGAAAAGCTTTTTGTGAATCGCCAAAATCTTGAATCTGATTTTGACTTGTGGATGGATATTTTACTGGCAAATTCCAGTTTATTGAATTATGACCATGATATGAATAAAATTTCATTTACATCATGATTATGACGGAAGCTTTATATTTTCTCCATTTATTTGGTCATGAAATAAATCCCTGTTCTACAGTTAAATGTGATTGAATAAAATCCTGTTGAAAATATCTTCTGATGGCTTTTTTGATTGAAGTGAAAATTTAGTTTTCGTCAGTAACCCTGAAGTTCCATACATTTGTGAAATGTTATTATATTATTATATAACTCTTTATTGCTTCTTATGTTCTTTACAGTGGTGTATACATACAATGTGCAATAGGTGGGCATATTGCCGAGCAATGTCTTCCTGCCAACCCTTATTAGTCAGTGAAGTGAAGTGTCTCCTGCCTAGGGTTATGGGAAAATGAAGTGGGAAGGGAAAAGGAAAAAGATGTCTACGAGACAAAAAAAAGACAATTGAAACCAACTGAGACTGAGAGAACGTATTCAGCTGATGATGGGGCACGTTTGTTTTAAATACTTCTTGAGGTTCATTTTAAATGATGTGAAAGTTGGTCTTCGAGATACCTCCACGGGGATGCGATTCCAGAGTTGTGGAAATCGCACCGAAAAACTGCCACGAACAAATTCGGTCGAATGCGCCGTTATCCTCAAAATGAGGTTATCGAGTGCTCTCGTTTGATGAGCGTCACCTCCAAGCAGTTGGAGGTCGCAGTGCAGGTAAGAAGGTTTGCAACATTTCAAGACTTTGAAGCCCAAAAGCAGCAGATGCCAAATACGACGTTGCCTGATTGACAACAGGTTAAGAGCATCCCTGAACTGGCTTACGTGGTCATATTTCCTCAGATTATAAACGAATCTAATACCTGCGTTCTGTAGGCGGTCCAGTTTACCTAACTGCTTCACTGTAAGACCCATGAAGGCGACATCAGCATAGTCTAGGATTGGAAGCAACAGGTTGAAGAAAAGAGTCTTCCTAGTCTGTAACGGTAAGAAATTCTTCATCAGTCGAAGCTGATGAAGGGTCTGGAAAAACCTTCCACTCATAGAAGTTATTTGGGCATCCCAAGAAAGCGTCTCATCAATAATCAGACTACTCACCTCTGAAGAGTAAGGAATCGCCTCACCGCAGAGGACAACCCGATGGTTATGTCTATCAACCGAATTCAGATATCTCCTCGTACCAATGACAATAGCTTGTGTTTTAGCAGTATTTAAAATTAGACCCATACATGAAGCAGATGAGGCAATGGCCGAGAGATCCCCGTTCAAAAGCTGAACGCACTGTGCGAACTCGTCAACCCGGGTATGAACATAGATTTGCAAACAGGTGAAAACTACAATGCAAGTAATCGGCCAAGGAAGAGATGTAGAGAGAGAAGCCCCAAAACACTGCCCTGTGGAACACCCGACACCATTTCCACCCACTCAGAGCACCTGCCACCCACACTCACCGAAATTTCACGTCCCCTTAGATACGAGTCGAAAAAGCTAATGGAACTCTCTGAAAATCCTACCGAACGCAATCTACCCAAAAGTATATCAAAATCAATTGAATCGAAAGCTTTGCTGAAATCCAAAAGCACTAATATTGTGAGCATTTTCTTGTCCATTGCTTGGCTTATGTCATCCGTGATTTTAGCGAGCGCCTTAGCAGTGCTATATCCCTGGCGGAAAGCTGACTGAAAGAAGCTATGAAGGGAATGGTTGTTCAAGTACCCCAAAATTTGAGTGTGGAGTAACTTTTCAAAAATTTTCGACAATGTGGGAAGTATAGATATTGGTCGGAAATCTTGAGGAAGGTTTGCATGTTGTTTCTTTGCAATAGGAATAATTTTAGCGCGCTTCCAAGCAGTCGGAAAATCATTAGTTTGTAATATGAAATTGTATATATGCGCCAGAATAGGGAGGATTTTGTTGATTATAGGTTTTAGCAGAACTATTCCAATTCCATCCCATCCGACCGATTTGGAGGTTATTGCATTCAAGCCAACTTTAATATCTTCTTCACTCACAGACACGAATTCGAACCTGGGTACGTCTGATGAAGGTCCCGATCGAAATGATTTCAATGTGGCCTTTTTAATATTGCCATCCATATTAGAGTTTGAGGCAGAAAAAAAGCGAGCGAGAAGGGTAGGATCAAGACTAACTGGTGGATCCATCTCCTTACCTACGCCCACAGATCGTAAGGTCTGCCAGACTTTTCTCGGGGGAACGTTGGTCAAATTATCCTCAAAAAACCTTCGTTTCTCCCTCCTACATAACTGATTGCATCTGTTCCTCACAGAACGATATTCTTCTCTATTATCTTCGGTTGGGTTTTTTATGTATTTGGCCCTCAATTTATCGCGCTCCCTCATCGTTGCTTTGATATGATCGTGGATCCATGGGCAAGGTGGGTTTTTCACTCTTATTACTTTCACTGGAGCCACTTTGTCATATATTTCAACTATCTTCTCGTTGAGAAGAGCAACCTTTTCAATCGAAGAACGCGCATGAAAAATTGATTCCCAACTCATGGCCCCAACGGCATCCATCAACATTGTCTCATCCAGATTATGTTATGTTATAAATGTTAATTTTATATTTTCCACATAATCCAATCTTGAACAGTTTGTGATAGGAAATTTTCATCAGTGCCAGAGTGAGGCATTTGCCACTGATGCAAACCACATAGGCTTGCACAGTTAACCCTGCCAAATAATATTCCAAATACTTATTACACGTTTTGGAATATAGAACTTGCAACCTTGCAAATGCTTCACTCCGGCTCTGATCCCAAGATGCATATGATATATCAGCTGTCGACACTTTCCTACTATTACCACAGCCGTCAGAAAGACATTAAAGACAGCTGTGCTATTACCAACTAAAATTTTGGGTCCAAAATGCGGTTCTTGAATTCTCAAATGTACTGCTGGGCTCTGTAAACGATGAAGGCGCCGGGGTCACTTTGTCGACTCCATACTAAATAAAAATGTATTGAGTTATAATCTCATATAACTATTTCTTAAAATATGAATTAGATATTTGAAATGACGGATCTATGTAGTTGCTACCATCAGTTTGAATGCTTCTATGTTGGATTCTTGCTAATAAAGATGAGTATAAGGGGGCGTTTTTATTTTCATTGAAATGATTAAACGATTAACCTTTATCTTTCTCTTCTTTGGTGGAGAACAAAAGAAGAGAGAGAGGGAGATACACCGATTAATCAGTTTGATGAAAATAAAAACGCACCCTAACTAATTTGGAACATCTAGAGTGCGTTCAGATGCTTCAACCGGCAGACAAAAACCGCACGGTAGTATTTTACTTGGTTGTAGCCGTCGACAGAATATTCATCTGAACTATGTGGTGTTATATCTATAAATGTCGAATATTTCTGATATCTTCGTTTTTGGCAGGGCAAAAATGCATATACAAGTCTCAGAGGAAGAAATATATTATTTCTTCCGATGCGATACAAGCAGTTCGAGAGTTAACAACTATTAAATCTGATTTTGAAATTGTGAGCATAACCCAAACTTCTAACTCCTTTCTTATAAACTGAAAAGCGCATGCGGGTCAATTTCTACCCATGTAACGGCTAGAATGAACGCCCGCTAAGTTTCTCCCGAGCATCTGAACGACCTAACCATTTGCCAGACGTAGGGTTTGTTTTGGTTCCAAATTCAGAACTGTTCGAGTATGCGCGATTGCGATTTGTCAGACTTAAAACGGTAATTGCGCATACTCGAACCGTCCCGAACAGTCCTGAATTGGTTCTGAAGTCGGAACCAAAACAAAGCTATTATCATCTAAACGCTTCGGGACGCGCCCGGCGTAGCATCTGAACGCACCCCTGATTTATAATATGAAATATGTATAAAGGAATAAGAAGCTATATGGGATTTTTTGTTGGAAGACTTTCATGGATTCAAGAAGACATTTCGAAGCTAAAACAGTAATTACAGAACGGGAGTATTGAGCGATCGCATGACGTTAGAGGAACATATTAGAGTTGCTATGTATCAGCATTCTGTCCACATTTTCGAAGATATTCGAGAAAGTTTTGGCCAATAGGCTTCTGAGATTCTTCAATAGGTTCAAGGTTTTTTCACAAAGTCAGCATGAATATATTCATGGAAAAAGTACCGAGACAGCGATATTTGAGCTGTATAATTCTATAGTAACGGCATTAGAAAGGAAGGAGTTGCCAGTTGGATTGTTCTTGGATTTGTCGAAGGCATTCGATTGTGTTGATACAGAAATATTACTGGAGAAATTGGAAAAGTATGGCATAAGGGATAAGCAGCTGAAACTCATCGAGAGCTACTTGAAGAATAGACCTCAGACAGTAAAGATGGTGATAAATGGCAGTGAATATAAGTCCTCACAAGAAGTAAACAAGGCAGGTGTGCCTCAGGGTAGTATCCTTGGACCACTGCTTTTTCTGATTTACATAATGATCTTCCATAATGGTGCACGAAGAATCGTCTTGTCCTGAATGTTGCAAAGAGTGAGTGTATGGTCTTCAGTACGGACAGATCTACTGTTAGTGTACCTCAGAATGTTAAAGATTGTGTAACTGTGTCCACAACTGCAAAATTTCTGGGTGTTCATCTAGATAACCACTTAAAGTGGAACTTTCACATAGACAATCTTGTAAAGAGGCTAAACTCGGTGATATATTCAGTGTGTGTTCTAAAAACTAGAATGGACTTTCGAACTTTGAAGATGGTATATTTTGCGAACTTTCAGTCTTTAATAAGTTATAGCATAATTTTCTGGGGAGGTAGTTCGCTGTCTGAATTAGTGTTTTTAAGACAGAAGTCTATGTTGAGAACATTATTGGGGTTGAATTATAGGGAATCGTGTAGAGGACATTTCAAGCAAAACAACTTACTAACAGTTTATGGTTTATTTATATAAAAAGTTCTTATCTTCATGTATCTTCATCCCCATTATTTTGAAGTCCACAGAAATGTTAATTTGACAAGAAGAAAAGAAACCTTTTTTTATCCTCATCATTCTCTGGCAATAACTGGAAAATCTCCACTTTATCTTGGAATGAAATTGTACAATTGTCTTCCTAGTAAATTTAGAATGATGAGAAATGTAAAAATTTTCAAGAAAACCCTGCATGAACTAGTTTTAGAGTGTGAACCATATTCATTGTCCGAATATTTCACTTTTTGTAATAATTAATGAATTTGACGAAAA
This sequence comes from Myrrha octodecimguttata, assembly GCA_958510865.1. Classification (NCBI taxonomy): domain Eukaryota; kingdom Metazoa; phylum Arthropoda; class Insecta; order Coleoptera; family Coccinellidae; genus Myrrha; species Myrrha octodecimguttata. The sequence continues at coordinate 73,764,395 of OY294059.1, read as the reverse complement.
TCAATTTTATTGTATGTATACAATAACTTTTGAATTTAATAAATCTACTACTACTACTACTATTTCATTAGACACTGTGACAAAAGTTCGCCATCTGATCGATTATATATATTATGTTCTGAGCAGAACGTGATCGTGTGTATGCGGCATTGACTCAATAAGATTATAAATTATTATAAAGTCATAAGCTCTTATTTTCAAAAGCTTCAAATGTCCCGGTCAAATCGACAATCTCAACACACGGGACCACCACAAAAAAATCTCATCTGAACTCAATAGCTGCATATTTTGAATGCAGCTCAAATCTTCCTTGAACCACAATATATTGAGTTTTAGACTAGTGATAAATAACTTTCTTTGGACCGATAAATTGAGATGTTCGGGCGAAAAAAAACATAGAAAAAGATATCGGTATCAGAGGAATTTTCAATGCCTACACGACTTCCCGAACTAATTACTACCAGAGTGCGTATCGAATATTCACTTGTCGCGAATACGAGACCTGGGATAGTTCGCTAACTTACACGTTCTTTAGTCAGGGTCGTAGCTAGTGTACAGCAAGGTAGGGCAATGCCCTACCTTATGAAAGAAGAAAAAATATTCGAAAACTTCGTTAGTTCGATAAAAATGTTTACTGCCCTACCTTAAAGTCATGTCTAGTTACGGGCCTGTCTTCAGTCTACCTGCTCTATCAAGCAACTTTCACCCAAATGAAGTCGAAATGTCGTCAAAGTAATAATTTTTCTACTTTCAGTTCAAGCTACGATCCACACTTTACTAAAATACTATAGAATGAAGAGGTACCGCGTTCGCCACGCTACCAAAGTATGAATCAAGGCCTAAACAATAAAATTAATAAATACATGCAACTAATCATTTATTTAGTTTTTTTGCACCATATATGGTTAAATTCAATCGTCATACTTTACATTAGATTGTTGGCAAACAGCTGCCAATATTCAATAAAGAAGCCTTGAAGTTGCTCACAAACTGCAAAATAATTACATTAATTTGTCTAATATGAAAAAACATTAGAATGAATCAAAAAATGTATAATTTCAAATATGGCTAAGACAAATTTACAGAGGAATCATCTGCATGGTCATTCGATTTCCAATAAGAAATCGAATTTCGTGAATACATATTCTACCCACATAAAATTGTTTATTTTATTGAAACATCATATTATTGTACAATTTTAAGTTCCCTGGTTAGTTCAACATACTAGTATTAATTGACACTGAGTAACTAAATATTTATAATTGAAATCGATAAACCTCCATTGCATCGTATTTCCGTTTTTTTTAATTTCGGAACCATTTTCAAGACCTAATTCGTAATTCGTCTGCAATGTCACTGCCAGACGGCAGCGCAGGGTTTATAATTAGACCGTGGTGGAATCTAATCAATTAAAATAAATCAATCTGACTGCTGGTTTGAGGAAACGAATCTCTTGAGAGTCCATGTAGTCTATTGAATAGGCTATGAACTCTTCAAGAAGTATGGTTCCTGTAAAAAAGCAGTCGGACTGAAATATCACAGGAAATTAGTATTTACATATAGTGACGGTTTATCAAATTAGTACTAGAAAATGTAAGCTTATATATCAAATAAGTCAAAAATTCAGATTTAGTAAAGATGACTAAGCACTTCGAATTTAGCCAGGCTTGAAAAAGAGTGCCAATCCACTTGATTTCCACATACACATCATCGTAATCTCGTTTACAATTTTGAAGTTACATGACAAATTATCAGTTGACAGAATACAATCAAGTTATCAAAATACATGAAAGTATATGGTTTGATTTAGTTACATACGTAACAAATACTACTTTTATGTAGAACGAGTCACGTTGCGAAGTAATCTAGATGGAAAATAAACCTAACCAATGTATCATAAAAACGAATAGAGTATGGAATAATCTACTAAGGGGTTGATGCAGACAGGTTTTGTCGAGGTAGAGAAATTGTCAATATGGCATATCCCTGAATGAAAGAAGAAACTCTAGGATTTATGAATCCGAATTCCTATCCTTTTATGTAGGAACCTTGAGTGGTGTTTTGAGAGGAGGTTTTATTGGAATTTTTCAGTTATGTAACCAAATGTGGAAAACCGATTTATGTGTCAAGATAAACTATGTAGAACGTCAAAAGTTGAACAGAGGGGTCGCTTTCTTCTTTATATCAAAGACCACGGAGAAATATTTTTTTAATCAATGAATGTTTCATGGTAATGTCATGTAATTTTCCTAAGGCGCCTCTGTATGTGGAAGAGCAAGCTGGCGGTAACCTCGAATGATCGTAAAAGTCTGAAACGAAATCGAATCAGTGAAAACACCACAGTGTTTTAGACATCTCAGATGGGTTTTAACCTAGATGTCCTAGGTATGGTTCTGCCGAATCACAGAGCACCTATCATCACCAATGTTACATCCTGTAACTGTTGTTCCAGTTTTCATTATTGAAAATCATATGACTTATATTTGGAAAACAAATTCTGGAAGCATGTTTATTTCAGTAACAGTTGAGCTAAATTCAAGTTTACTCATAATAGATAGCTCTTTCTAAGAAAACGCCTTCTCAAGGATCAATTAGTGTGATCATAGTAAGTGATCCATTAAAAGAAGTCCAGAGCGTTTACATTACATTTATTTACTGTTAAAAACTTCCAACAAAGCATTCTTATGTGTTATTGAATAATATCCTCGTGCACAAAACGGCTATTGCATCCATTCAATTCCAGAATCAGCAACAAAAATATATAATATAATAACGATAATTATTTACCTACTTGAAATCAACATTGCACTCATCAGAAATTGATGTTTCTATTTTGAATGATCAAACGTGTAGAACAAAGTTAAACATAAAAATCATAGAGCTTATGTGAGAAGGAGCCTGAATAAAGTTTCTGCATTTTAATGAAAATGACCATAAGAAGAAATCTACAAAAGTATACATAACTTTCATATGACCATACCTGGACATCCTGTGTATATGTACAATATCTGCCTATATGCAGATGGCAGTGAATATTTTTAGTGATAAATAACAAATTCGACTCTAGAAAACTTCATTTAATATATTTATTGTACTATACGATATTTATATAAGAGATCTTTTCAATATGAACACTTTTTCTAGAATCATAGACCAAAACTCTGATATAAAGATATAGTTCTAGAAAAATATCATTCTTATAAAAATAAAATTGGTGTTTCCAATAATCTTTACTTCCAAAATTCACGCATTCAACAATAAAATTAATATATCCAAACAATAAATCTCTAAATAATAATAATAGACATCATCAGTATGAATAGAATATGAAGAAACTATTCCATATAAAACCAATTTAAAATTTCTTCATATATAAACAAACATGATTCACTCTGAATAATCAAAATACAGCCTTGTAAAAAACTGAAATTTGTGTTTGATTAGATTCACATATTAAATACAGCGTCACGAGTTTTTGAGACATTTATGTGATAAGATAAACTTTTTCATTCCTTAAAAGGACATCATCTTAACTATCATAAAATTGCACAATGAATGAAAAGCATGGTGGAGCGGTGCAGAAAATAGTAACTGATGAATCACGGTCTGAATGCATACGCTAGTTCTTCCCAAAGAATCGAACTCAAATCCACAGTTGGTTCGCAAAAACGAAGCACGGTTCCGACCCTTCTACCTGGTTGGAATGAAGCATTATGAAGCATACGATTTTGCGGTCTTTGCTGGACAACTCTTTTGAAAGCACCAACAGCATATATAATAAGAAATTATCTATTCCTCCATGAAATAAAGCTTTCCTTCCCAAATGTTGATGATTCGAATGCAAAACAAGCAAACTGGAGTAAACACAATAAGCTTGATTTCGCCGGATTAAATCGAGTGATATACTTAATTGGTAGTTTACTGTAAGCACTCTCCTTTCAAGTACGTTGTGACCTGGTTATACAGTGCGATCTTGCATCCAAACTGACCCAATCAGATACTGCGGGGCAGCAACTTGTACAGCGTTACCGCATCCTACAAGTTACTATCAAATGCCAGACAGTCGTTCAATCAGTACCGCGCATGCGGCACACATAAAAGATACTTTGATTTTACTCGCCTTTCTGCCTACACATCACAAGCAACAGTTCGATTCCGGTTTGGACGACCTATGCCTTGTACACATAGACGCGACGCAAAAAAATTGCATGTGCTTCAACCCAACTATTTTTTGTCATCTGAGAGTAGATTTACATTATCTGGTCAGCAATTCACTTTATGTAATCAGACCATTTGGTTCGTGAGTATTTGCTGCAGCGAAATACAAATCGAGGTTAACGTCTGTTTTAGAGAACTCAAGCTAATTGTATGAACATGTTGGATTAGTGTGACAAAAAGATCGACATTTGATAATTTCTTTTCATTCAATTAGAAATCTATTAATTCTAATAAAATTATATCATTTTAGAACACAAACCAATAATTCTTCTTCATATATCTCTCGAATTTCATTCAACTTTAAGTTAATGCTCTTTGAAGTTGGTGTATTTCAGCTGGGGCAATATGATTGTATCTAATTAAACTACACAAATTCATAAAACCAGCCCCATTTCGAAATATGAATGCATTTTGCGTTCAGAATATTCATGAAACATTTGAAATGCAGAAGCATAATCTAATTTCTTGGGCAACGCTTCTTCAGTGTAGGGGGTTTAGTTGATTGGATGATTAGCTCATATCAAGGGGGAATATTCGTCCTTTGGCCTATTAGTTTATGTATGTTATTACTGGAGCTCATATATCTCTATGAACTAGTCCACACTCTAATTGAAAAGACTCACATAATCTAATGGCTATGTTTTTCTGTGAGCACTTTCATCACAAAACCCTTAAATGTCTGAGAATATCTATTGTTTATTTGAAACAACACAAAACCGTTCAACCATTTTAAAGCGGTGTTTAATAATCGCACAAAGTCCACCATTGCCGACCAAGTTAAACCAAAAAAGTCAATGCTCAAGGTGAAACTTGTTTTAACGGTCCTTATTTATTATTGATAGCAGAATAGGATTCCACAAAACTTTTATTGTCCGATCAAGAGCTTGATTGTCTACAGACAGTAAACTCTGTGTTCAATTTCAGTTCATTAAGGGCCGTATTTATAGTTGTTCCTTGAGGCTTCCTTGAACTGAAGGCCGCCTTGAATTTGCGTTTCTATGGAAACAAATACAAGTTTGTTTGCATAGAAACATAGAAAAGCAAATTCAAGGCGGCCTTCAGTTCAAGGAAGCCTCAAGGAACAACTATAAATACGGCCCTAAAGGTTTCGTGAATCCGATTATGTTAAAACTGTATGGAGTTGATACTGAATTTCTGTAGAAATATTTACTGGAACGACTGTAAAATACAAATATGGTACATTTTTAGTTTTTTTAGGTTACTCATAACATTACCTACTCATTGCAGTATTTTATTTTTCTCACAGTTTTAACAGTTATCTGCTAGAGATATGTTGTTAGAGAAGGAAAATAATTCAGTTAAACCAAAGAGCATTAAAATGGTGAGTTGAATGAGCATAACAGAGGACTAATTTTAAAGAAACTCCGGAATTTCACTTCAATGTGCAGGTTATTATTATTATTTTCTATGAAGAAATGAGCGCTTGAATATCTACATATGTTTATAAATATGTATAAAATTATGTAAAATATCAGTAATTTCAAATTAGATATTGAAATAAACGGTCTAAAAAAATGCACCTTCTCATTCATTTCCTCATAGTAAATAAAATGTCCTGTACTTAAAGAATGAAAATGTTCAGGAGAAATATAACTATTACATCACCTGTTTACTACAGTATACAGGGTAAATAAATCACTGTAAAATAAATATTTCTGGGTGTCAGTCTGATCAGAATCATATTTAACTGATTTTGAAGAGAAAGCACAGATTCATGAATATGTGCTGATATGTGAATTAAAACTCTCCAATCATTAGAAAAATACGATATTTTTCTCATAAAAGCTAATTGTGATGCCGTTTCAAATCCAGCCATTTATTTTTATAGAAGGCAGCACTTCTTCTTGTTTCTCTTCATGTAACTGGGTTTAAGAGGGGGTCTTTCTGATATTTGAAACTTTCTCACAACCCTGACTAGTTCGTAGAATGCGTTATCAACATTCATCTTCATTTTGGCACTGCATTCTATGTAGGGTATTTTCAATTGTCTAGCTAATTGTTGTGCTTCTTCTTGATACACTGTTCTTTGGTGCTCAAGGTCAACCTGTCAAGGGTAGAAATATGTCATAATTTCCATTACTCTGTGAGGAATTTTATACGAAAGTACCTTTATCAAATACAAAAAGAATATAGAAATCTGACGTATAAAAACGTGTTTTTAGTCATGATTAGTTGCCAAAGAGCAATCATGACAAATCGAAAAGATGGATTCCAAGAAAAACCGAAAAACTACAAAAAAAAACAAATAATTATTCTATTTGTACGGATTGTCAGTAAAACTTCAATTTCACCTTCAACCACACTGTCGCACTGAAAACCGCCATATATGTCGGTATGCATTTGATCACATACTCCATTATACCGGCAGAGTAGTGCAAAATGACGGCCAACGGAAAAATTGCCGCTCGATAGTTAGGCCTCAAAGTAAAATCTTTCATGAAATTCTTAACCAGATTTGCTAACACCATTATCTTGGAAGTAGTGCAAAGATACAAAGAATAAGAATAGGAAACACAGACCCCGCCCTTCCCTGAGAAACTTAAACGCCCACCCGAGAAGCAACACAGAAACAAGAAAGAGATAGAAGCAACAGAAGAAGAAAGAAATCAGACGATGCATAATGAAATAGTGGCAACAGACATGGGAAAACGAAGAGTTTAGTGCAACGCCATTTCGGTTTGACTTTTCTCCTGTTACACAGAAATTTGCACCATCTCTTGGTCTGCCACCGGACGTTCACTAGATGAATTTGCCACGTTTGTATATGAAGGAATCCCTGCGGAACCGTTTTTCTCTCTTTGTTCGTAGTATTTGTCTGATTCGTTTACATGGTTGTATTAATTTTGCTCAAATTTACAATTTTATCTAAGAGAAGATCATTATTCTGTTTCGAGATACAGTTTTTTTGTCTTTTGCTTCGTTGAGAAGCTCTAGGAGGTACCTTATTTGAATTAGCATGTTTTCCATTTTTGCTTCGTTCACTTCTCTACCCAAATGTTTCTGCCGATTGTGAACTAAACAACAAACCACTTTGTTTCCGTTCCGAAATTTCACATATGTATTCTTTTTAGCGCACGAAATGTGAAAAATCACAAAGCACTTCACACAAACTTTCAATCAGTGCGTTTTAGTAGAGCAGCATTTCATAAATTGCTGTTCATTCTCATTTTTCTCGGATGCATCCGAAATCAAGAATGATTTTCAACGAATCAAGCTTCAAAACGTCGAAAGAAAGAGAATTGGAACGCATTGGAACGTCTTAGATATTGAGGAAATAAATCCGAAATTTCAAATGAGTGTATCTCCACAACCGGTAATCGGGTTGTGCCGATTAAAGAACTCAATAAATCCAGCTCAAAACCTACCCTATCCATTCCGAGACTCTAGCTTCTTTTCCTTAGAAATTAAGAGCACATATGGATATCAGAGAGTACAACTAATCATTTAAGAATAGTTTGAGCTCATAAATAGCAAATATCAAACATCAGGGAATGATGCTTTTGTCCCTGCTTAGAACAAGCGATTGAAAAATATTCAAGCTAATGGAACTCGAAAACTGCCAGTGCCATCATTAAAAATTATAAAAGGCGGCCGTTCAAGTTGGACAACACAGTTGTATCTGAACAGGGACTAACATAGTGGAGCAGAACAAATCAGATTGGATCATCTCCATACATCATATTGGATGCTGCCAAAAAGCAGTGGCGATTTCCAAAATTAAATTGTCCTTTGAGTACTCAGGGTTGATCGCGAACCTTATTATTCCTAAATTAACGAAATCTTACAGATATCTTTTGAAATATAAAATTTTAATATTTTGTTTATATTTTTCCACCGATACGTTTCTCATAAAACTCAGGGTTTTTGAACTGAAATCTAGTACTTGATTTAAATAGGAGAAATAGAAGGTTCATGCGGAATTCCGTTGTGACCATGATTAGGATATCGTAAAGTCTATTTATAATGAAGTGAGTTTGCGTCAATGTTAATCAAATCTTTTCTGAAGAATTGTAGAACATAATTTGTTCGAATCAACTGAAATTCAGTACACTATGGTTATACATCGACTTCGAGGACTTTGCGAATTTTAATAGAAATCTGGTAATTAGTCTGAACAAAAAAACATTCTCAAAAAAATTCTAAAATTTATTCGTTATATTCCTACGATAGGGTCTTCACGGAATTTTGCCTTAAGTTGCGAATTGGTATAATACCACTGATTACAAAGTTTATGGATACCTTGGGATATTGAAGAAATATCCTGAAATTTCAAATGAGCAGAACTCTGAAAACCGTGAAACAATTTTGTCAACTTGTTCCCCAGAACATTTGTGTACGAATTCCTGCATGAAAAAATAAATAATGGTATTATTTAAAATTAGCTTCTACGATGAGCTCACTTTACCAAATCATTCACAACAATTTATTTCTTCTAAAAGTGACCGTATGAAGCATATGAATCAATTAATCTAGTTTCACAGTGCTTCATATATTCAAACAGTAATATAGAGTACTTGCATGAAAATTATGCGGAGGGGGACAAATATGTGAACAAGGTTACACCCATGATTCAAACTGGACAGACATTCTGGAAATTACTGAAGACAAACAAAAAAAAGTTTAAGCAAGTCCAAGGTTGTTATGTTTAAGCGGTGTAATAATTTTCGGATTTTATCTCGAAATATCGACTTAAAAAAGAGCAAAGTGTTCTTAGGGGGCTATCAGGGCTGGGCAGTATTTCAATTACTTGTAATTGAAATACGTATTTGAAATACAAATACGTATTTTGTATTTGTATTTCAATTACTTCTTGAAAATGTATTTTGTAATTGGTATTTCAAATACCTGACGCTGAAGTATTTTGTATTTCGATACATTTGTCTTCGAAATACTTTCGAACAAATACATCTAGCGCTGAGCGCTCTACAGAAAATAGTCTCTGAATCTCCCTTCAGATGGCGCAACGTTCATCTGCTTCATCTAGTTTTTTTGCTAGCAATGTTTTCGGCAAATGGGAAGGAAGAAAAGGTCCTGCGCAATGGTCATTTCAACATGGAGTTAGAGTTAGTCAATTTCCAAAAATGATAAGAGCAGAGAGCTTACCATCCTTGAACATTAACCTAATATGAAAATATGTTCATACAATATAACACAAGTTTGTGCTCATCAGGACCTGTTTTCTTTAGCAGTTTTTATTCATTCCCCAACAGGAGGCTGTTTGTCTGATACTACATTCAAAAATCATGTGTTTCTGAAAGGAAATTCTCTATTTAGCGATAAAATGGCTGAGCTGAATTAGTTGTCCTCTTTTCACATTTAACACCTAAATGTATTTTGTAATTTGTATTTCAAATACAAATAGTCAAAATACTGTATTTTGTATTTTATATTTCAAATACCCGACTCGAAAGTATTTTATATTTTGTATTTTAAATACCTGCAAGAAAGTATTTTGTAATTTGTATTTCAATTAGGCCAAGCATGTATTTTGCCCAGCCCTGGGGGCTACACAAGTACAGTTACTACCAGGGAAGTACTAGATTGGTGATCAAGCCAGTTTTTTTCCTCCTGAAAACTACGATTAAAACAGCATATCCTGAAGGGAAAATCCGCGATGTTAAAGCTGAAATGTACTGATTGCGAAAAAGACTTTTATTTTATAGACATAACGAAATCAAGAGAGATCAAGGAAGATTTTGGTTGTCCATGTGATATATGCAGGAAAATCTACTGCAGAGATTGTAACCATCTTTCCTCCAGGGAGATAAGAGCGCTGTGTAGCACTCGAAATTGTTTGAAATTCTTTTGGACGGGCTGCATGGACTTATTCAGCGCGGATGCAAAGGTCTTGCCCAGTATGATTGAGAGAATCACTAAGCTGGAAAAGGAAACCCAAGAACTTGGAGAGAAGGTTGAAAATCATGCTCCAACAAATGCACAGGTAGTACCAGACACTCCATATCTCAAGAAACAGGTCAACCAACTAAATGTGGAAATAAGAACACATATAGCTGCACCAAATACAATGGCTTCCACTGCAAATAGCATCATAGTCACACCAGCATTATGTGAACTAGCTGAACGAGAGTGATTTGGCACAAAATGTGAGTGAACAGGACTGTGACTTAAACAAGGTAGTTAACGTGGTAAAGGAAGTAAAAGAGAATATCCAAAAACAAGATATCAGGGTATACCATCTTGGAAAAGCAGCACAGGGAAAAGTTAGATCCATCAGGGTCATTACCTCTTCGCCACTGATAGCTAAGGAAATATTAAGAAATGAAGTGGAACTTAATGAAGATAACATTTACTTCAAAGCAGATCAATTTTTTCAAAGAACATACTCAAAAAACTGGAAGAAAGAAAAAAAGCAAGAAGGAGAGATGAATATACAAATCAAATACATTAATAACATTCCAAAGATATTTTTCTCACAGAACCAGGTAGGAAAAAATACGAAAAACTAAAAACGTCCCTTATTGAAGCACAGACCAACAAGACAAATCACTTCATCGTTTGCGGGAATCGCGTCTTTATGACCTTGAGAAATACAACAGACATAACCACACTTTCTTCTTCCTCAAAACTGCTGTCAAATTAACTACTTGATTTTGGAATATCTAAAACCGAAATGTAAAAACGGATTTGTTGGGACTCAGGAATCACAAGATTAAAATCAGACTAAGATTTTTCGATGAAACCATTTGAAACGCAAATTTCCAATACCAAAGCGAGCGTTTTCTCACATCTTACACTCCTACAGAAGAACTCTGTTGGAGGAAATAAAAATTTTGGAAAAATGTTATGGAAAACCAGTTTACCTTAATAAGAGAAGCTTTGTAGTGACACTTATAGGTCTCTATGAAAACCCCCAAAATCTCCTGGGAGTTTGGGTGTGTTCTATTTCATTGCAAACCTTTTTCTAATACTAACACAAATCTGAGAGGTCACAATCAAAAACTACTTCCAAAAATCAATTTAAAAATCGCCTTGACCACGAGTTGAGGTCTTGTACCTCACCCTTTTTTGAGCACTACGGGGTACAGACCAAGGAAAGCGGAAAAGGTGGAAAGGACAGAAGAGGGGAAATGACAGTGATAGATTTTGTGATTGGATTATGTGATAAAAGACTATATGTAATGTGATAGTGTCCTATGTTGCATTTTGTGATATTATTGTAGATAATTGTTCAAACTAACATGACAGTCCCATCGGTGTATTCCGTCTACTGCCGTTAATAAATAATAATAAATAAATCTAGTTTATGGGAAAATAACATGACTGAAAGAATAACTCCAAATCTTCACAAAAAAAAATACTCCCATAAAAACTATTTGTGTTGATCATTGTAAAAGTGGTCTATCTCCAAATTTTTAAATTTATATTTTTTTAATGAAATTGAATCAAGTCATAACTAGTGGAGGAACTCCTATTAGAGCCGTAGTTTATTTCTGGTTCAGTGCTAGGATGTAAAACTGCTTAATATTCATCATAAAAATGAATTTACAAAATTCACAATGAACAAATCATTTCATAGTGGAAAAATCACTTTGATTGGGGAACTAATTAAAGAAGTGAGTTTGAAAGTTCTGTTACTTTTTAACTATCCATTCTTTGTGAACTAGGTCATTGTAATGAGTCCTACATATTAAAAGCTTCTCTCAAATCACCTTGTATGAAATATTAAAATTGTACCTTATTTCCAACCATCAACATAGGAAATTCATCTCTGTCTTTCACTCTTAGAATCTGCTTATGAAATTTATAAATTTCTTCAAAACTGGATCTTTCAGTAACAGAAAAAACTAATAGGAATCCTTCTCCAGACCTCATGTATTGTTCTCGCATAGCACTGAATTCTTCTTGTCCAGCTGTATCCAGAACTGAAAGTATAATAAGAAGGAATTATATGGAAATCATTGGAAAACAATATTGTTTACATACTGTCAAGTTTTGCAGGGATTTCATCGATAACACATTGTTTGGTATAAGAATCTTCGATTGTAGGGTCATAGTCTGTTACAAAATAGCTCTGAAAAAAACATACAGCTGATAAAATGTGTGGGATTTGAGTTTACAAGGTTGTAAATACTTCACTCCTTATAGGGAAGTGAAATTTCTGCTAAGCTATTCAACAAATGTTCACATCAATAATTCATTCAATGAATATACAGAATGATCTGTAACACTGATCAGTTAATATTAAAGTCTAATCTTACACATTCAATCAAATATTTCATGAAAGAAAGAAGGTACCTACTTGAATAAACTGCAAAGTTATGGCAGATTTTCCAACACCTCCTCCACCAACTATAACCAGTTTGTAAGTTTGATAATTAATGCTTCTGTCACTAGGTCTGGACATTGTGCTAAATATAATCAGTACGATATCTAAAGAATGAAATTATTTTTATTTAAACCCAAAAAATGATACAAGTTACACCTACAAACGAACAGAACTTGAACTTAGAAATTCTCACAACTGACAACTGACAACCCTGAGACAACAAGCACCATAGAGTAGATAATGAATAATGAATAATTAATAAATATGTTCTGTGACCATCGTATAAACAGAGGCGTACTCTGTATATAGAGGTGTCCCGGAAAGAATGCGACATTGCGACAAACGGATACCATGAATAAAGGTCATCAAGGAGGACTCATATCAAGGGGTTAAGAGGTGAGGGGTCTAAGGGCCTTCGTCCGGAATATACATGGAGATATTCATCTGATGGGAAAATTTCACAGTTCAATAACTCTTGAACTAATCGACTGATTGGTTTCAAATTTTGAAGTTCTGTCACTCTTTACGATCGCTATATTTCAATATTTCTGGAATTGAATAAATCAGATCCGGACTAGGTAAATTTCAGACTTTTCCTATTTTCGTGAATATTGGATCACCCTGTACGTGAACATTATGATTTCTTTTCGTTTTCGTCACCATTAAGAATTAATTCATTACAAAATTTCAAAATCTCTGCTTGACACCGTCATACAGCAGGGTGATCAATAAACATTCCCCTATGAGTGAAATTTCATATAGCTCGATAAATCTCGAACTTATCGGTAAAATTAATTCGAATTATGCAGTTTTGTTACCCTTTACGGCTGCTTACCTTAAATTTTGCTCAAAATGAAAAACCAGATCCGGACTAGAAAAATTTTAGACTTCCTACATTTCCGGTGATATCTGATCAGCCTGTACGTCACCATTTTGTTTCTTTTTCATTTTTTATGAGTGCAGAAAAGCAATTCATCAAGAAAATTAAAAAACTCTGCTTGACACCATCACATATGAAGTCATCAATAAACATTATCTCTGAAGATGAAAAAATGATTTTTTTAATTGGCTTGATTGATATTTTTATGCTGTACTATTTGCTATAATATAATTATCAATTTTCAGCTGTGACATGAAAAAAACTTAGGCTCAATTTCCTAATCAAAATTCAATTAATTCTATTGATTGAAATATTGATATTTTCCTGAAAATCAAAAGACATATTATTATTTCCATATTCCTGAAAATCAAAAGACATACTATTATTTCCATATTGAAAGGTTTTTTATCTCAACAATTCACTTGAATATTGGTATTTGAGTGGAGGGTTCATCAAATCATATAAGATAGTGTTCATAAATAAAGGGAATTTAATTCGAGAAAACCTTTTATCAACAAACTGGATAATGATTAGATCAAAAAACAGCAAATTAATTGATAAAATTTGAACTCGAAAACAATGAAACAAAAACAAAAGAAGTGAGAAAATTTTCAGTTCAAGAATTGTTTAAAATGATATCCCTCCATTTCAATACATTTTGAGCACGTTGATAAAGTTGTTTCACAGATTTCGCTAACGAATTCGGTTGACATTTAATACTTTCGCAAGCATCAATTATTCTTTGTAGCAGTTGCTCCCTACTATTGATCTGTACCGCATAGACCTCTTGTTTAAGAGCTCCCCATAAAAAATAATCCAAGGGCGTCAGATCAGGGGATCGCGGTGGCTAAGCCACCTGTCCACCTCTGCCAATCCATCTGTTTACGAAAGTATCAGTCAAATATTCGTGCACTCCTCTTGAATAGTGCGCAGGAGCTCCATCATGTTGCAATAACAAAAATGTTTCCATTGGTACGTTTTCTATAACAAACCAGGCAAAACATGTTCCAAAAAATTCTTATCAATTGCTGCTGTCAACCTATTCTCAAGAATATGAGGTCCAATCAAACGATTGTTGTAAATACCGCACCAAACATTAATCGACAACCTAAGTTGGGATTTTTTTTTTGAATTATTGATTTTGTATTATCCTGAGCCCATACGTGAAAATTACGGGAATTGTTGATTCCATCCCTAGTGAAATGAATTTCATCACCTTGTTCTAATTTTTGCACTATCTGTTGATGACAGGGATGCATTCTGGCTTTTTTGATCGTTTTATGTACCCTGTTTTTGGGTATCTTTATCTGTTTGCTTATTCTGCGCGTACTGGTAGATGGATTTTCTGTCACTAGTTCCAGGATTGTATTCTCTTCATTTGCACTTTGTCTTGGGGTGCGATCAACTTTTATTTCAAAATTTCCTTTCTCACGAAGCTGTCTATAAATCTTTGTAAAAAGCATATGATGGGGAATTCTGCAGTTAGAGTATTTTCTTGCGTATTCTCTCACCGATTTACTGGAATTGCACTCACAATTTCCATACATGGCAATCATATCCGTATATTCTTCTAGAGAGTATCTCATGATGTAAGCAGAACATGGTGTGCTCATTTGCTCATCTGTGATCGTATTTACCAATGATAACGTCACTTTTTTCATTCAAATGCAAAGCACAGAATATATTTTTCCTTGTATTTTAATCTTGCTGACGTCTCTTTTTTTCAGATGAGCACACCATGTTTTCTACATTATGGAGTATTTAAAAGGCATTTCTACTTTCGTTAACAGAACAAATCACCAAATGGATCAGGTTTGATGTCATATTTGAATTGGCTTGTTTCAGTGTTTACAGATCATAGACAAACGACAATTCACAATTCACTGGCGATGGAATCAACAATTTCCGTAATTTCTGATCTACAGACTGTAAAAAATTTGAAAACAATTATCAGAAAGAAAATTTCTGTAAATGTTGAATTGTGTGTTTACGATAATATTTCCATTACCTCTCACATTTTCAGAAATGTTCCCATAGCAGTATTTCAACGATATTTAAAATCACTTTTTGCTTTAAATTTGTATAACTTTATACTGAATTCTTAGTCACTTAATTGTTCTCAAGTGAATGATTGAGATGATTATAATTTTACATGAGACTTATAATATTGAAATAATGATAAATATGACATCAAGCCAATTAAAAAATCTATTTTTTTTCTTCAGAGATAATATTTATTGATGATCCTATGTGATGGTGCGAAGCAGAGTTTTTTAATTTTTTTGATGAATTGCTTCTTTGCACTCATAAAATGAAAAAAAAAACAAAATGTTGACGTACAGGGTAATCCGATATCACCGGAAATGTAGGAAGTCTTAAATTTTCCTAGTCCGGATCTGGTGTTTCATTTTGAGAAAAATTTAAGGAAAGCAGCCGTAAAGGGTGACAAAACTGAATAATTCGAAATAATTTTACCGATAAGTTCGAGATTTATCGAACCATGAAATTTCACTCATAAGGGAATGTTTATTCATCACCCTCTATGACGGTGCCAAGCAGAGACTGTGAATTTTTATTAAGAATTAATTTTTAGTGGTTACGATTTGAATTTTGAATATGCGGCAAGAAGGTAATCCTCAGTCGATATCTGTTTTGCATTATGTGTCTCATATATCCTACTAGAAAACTGAAATTGACGGTATAATTCGATTTCAGGCAGCAAAGTATTTCTACTCTAATTCCTAATAGAGCAATTCCAGCTGACGTCACAACATGGCCGATGGGGGGACAGCCTGTCAAACGTTGAAAGTAAAACAACACAACCTCACTTTCCCGTTTTGTTTATGTTATGAAGTACAGCATTTTCAACAATTTCAGGAGGAATTCACAAGTTAAAATGATTTATATTCATAGAATTGGTGAATTACTAGACCCATGAGGCCAAGTTATTGTGTCGTTGTGAAATGCAACCTAAATACACCGAGATACCAAGGAATACATTCCCTTTGTTTATATTGGCGAAGAGCGATTATTTGGAGATTTTAGTGATTTCACAAGTGAAATTTCGTGATAATGGATCTGATTAACTGATATTCAATCTCAGATGATAATCATTCAAAACGATATAAATGAAAATTATTCTTGTCTTTTAAAGCCTAGAGTATCATCATCAGAGATAGCATTCATTATAGGTATAACTATTGAAACTGAAACAGTAAAATGTTTGGCTCATTTATTCCTGAAAATAAACAGCAGAATGATATCCAACAAATGTATGGAATGGAAAAAACATGGGTTCCAGAGAACTTCTCAGTACTATTTAAAATAACATTATATGTTGCAAATTATCAAATTACTACAATATTGGACTGCAGTTGCTATGTCAGTGCTATCATAATATTCAATCATATATTTATTATACTAAATATATGTTACAAATAAAATAATTCATATGAAATTTTTTCCTTGAACACCGATTTCGATTCATCCTCAAAAAATGCTTTACTATCCATATAAAATATTTTTTATTATGCAGATGCAACGTTAATTTCATAATCTTTAATTGACAATAAGTTCAATTCGAAACATATTACAAACAACAAAATGTAGAAGTTCCATCCTTGGGTAGTCGAGCCACGTCGGAATATGTTCAGTTGAGAACAGAGGAAGTTATCTGGTTCATTATTATTTGTAATACATACAATTTATACAACATATAGAGATGTGAGTGGTAAACAATCAGGATGGGTTTGTCCATCATAACGCCAGCTATCGTAGGTTGATATCATTCTTGAAATGTGTATAATAAACACGAAATATTCTTATCATGGTTATCTCATCATGATTTAACTTATTAAACAGAGCAAATTGAATAGATAGGCTTAACATAATTCATTCACCAGTGTGGAAACGTCTCCAACGAACTCTACCATAGTTTGTTACTTTGTCAGAACAGTTTTTTCAATTTATGGCGAGAATATAGTATGATTGCCTTCTCTGGGATAGTTCACATACTATTCTGTTTCTTCCAATACCAGATAAAATGTAGGGGAATGGGTCAAAAATGCAAATATTCAAATATAAAGTCTACAGTACAATATATCTGAAACATCGGATTCTTTCGTCTCTCGGTGTATTTATGTTGTAATTCACAACGAAACAATAACTTGGCCTAGTTATTCACCAATTCTATTAATATAAATCATTTTAACTTGTGAATTTATCCTGAAATTGTTGAAAATACTGTACTTCATAACATAAACAAATCGGGAAAGTGAGGTTGTGTTGTTTTACTTTCAACGTTTGACAGGCTGTCCCCCCATCAGCTGATTCATCTCGATGAACCATAGATAGCTGGAATTGCTCTATTCCGCAGCTGCATCAGCTGACTGTTGATGTACGGCACATCATGTGCCGCTCTCCTGCTTTTTCCGAGGACGTTCAAGATGACCATGTTTCATCTCTTGACGTCCCAGTTCGGATTTTAACCAATATACCTAGTGGGGTTAGGATCTTATAATTCAGAGTTCCATAAAAAAAGGAAATCCAAATTCACGGGATATTGGGCCTCTGTAAAACATCTTAAGGCTCGTACTCATAGACGCGTCGAAAACTAAAAATCGCGCGATTTTTTTGCCCAATGTCAGTAATTTGTAACTGACATCTGTCATTATGAAGACGCGCGATTGTTCATGAAATGTCACATTTCAAATTATATGAATTTATTTCCACGTGTCTGGTTCTTCAACAAAGTATAATCATTGTTTATATACCTATTTTTCAAGGGATTGAATAAATAGACGCTTTTAATTCCTTGGACATGCTCATAGCTTTCGAAAAATTGTTTTTCCTTGAATTAGTTTTGTTCTGCAGAAATGATTTTCCGAGGAAGATCGATAAATATAATAATAAGTGCCTATAATCATGACAGATGAGTATAAACAATCTCTTGAGGGTTTTGAATGTCCCGCCTTTTTCTTGAAGTTGAAATTTTTCAACTACAAAAAAAGAATCGCGCGATAAACGCGTCTATCAGTTTGCGCCCTTAAGGCGCAAACTGATGGACGCGTTTGTCACTCAAGCGATGACATTTGAGTTGTCAGATGCTCTCCCGCCAAAATCGCGCGATTCTTTTTTTGTAGTTGAATAATTTCAACTTCAAGAAAATGGCGGGATATTCAAAACATTCAAGAGGTGGTTCATACTCGTCTGTCATGATTATAGCATTGTGTAAATCCTTAAACAATGATTATAGGCACTTATTGTTAACAAAATAAGCTCTTGGTCATTAGAGGTTAAATACAATGGATGAGGAATTATGAATATATTGAAAAGTATTTTTTAAACTATTGTGTTAGAAGAATTATTATTTTTATTTATTTACCTACTCAATTGCAATCATATGATTGCACTATATATATATAGTGACGATATGTGGCAGTTTGAAATATGCATGTAATTTAATGTCTTTTTACTCCAAGGCGAAAATAAAATGTCTCTTTCCACTCATGATAAATCATTATATTGATTAAGCTATCTACCTCAAAAGATTATTTCTGCAAAACAAACTGATTCCAACGAAAACATTTTTTTTCGATAGCTATGTGCATGTCCAAGGAATCAAAAGCGTCTATTAATTCAATCCTTCGAAAAATATAGCTATGAAACCAATTACTATACTTGTTGAAGAACCAGATCCACGTGGAAATAAATTCATACAATTTGAGATGTGACATTTCATGAAAAATCACGCGTTTTCATTATGACAGATGTCAGTCACAAATTACTGACATTGGGCAAAAAAATCGCGCGATTTTTATTTTTCGACGCGTCCATGATTACGAGCCTTTAAACATGAACTGGCGGAACGTCGAAAGTCAAGTTTATAAATGCGGTATAGTTCGTTTCGAACTACGAGCAGCCAACAGGAACATCAGCGGAAACGTTAGGTGTGAACGGGAACATGAACGAAAAGTTTATAAAATAACTAACAAACAACATAGAGGGAGGAACTGTACGCAGTGTTTGGGTGTCCGCAACATTCTTCTTCGACGTAGTCCCGTGAATTAAGTGAAATATCGTGGTACCTGCTTTATTACCAAGTTTGTTTTGATTGCGGTCAAAGTGGCAAATTGTGTATCACATGTTTCAGACAGCAATCATCTTCTAAATATGACGTATGCTACCTCTATGTTGTTTGTTACTCTAAGGTTTAAATCCACCTTAAAAATGCCTTCATGATGGCCAAGGTTTGAAATATACCTTAAAATCGCTTCCCTTTCATTTGCATTGGTTCAACTCTTACCTGAATCCTGAAAGCTACAACCCGAAGTGGAAAAGGTAGGTACCCTGGAAATATTAAGCCGGGTTCAGATGCACGAACACTTAATTTAATTTATGATTGCAAGTATTACTTGGTTCTGTCAGGGTTCATAGATAGGGGGTGGGGTTATGAGAAAGGTGGAGCGTTTTGACCAGGGGGTACTTATACTCCATTCACTTTTATAATGTAGCCCGGTTGGCCATGACATCCTGACAGATTTCACCGTGTATATTTCGAAATTGTTAGGTTATGGTCATTTTCCTGTCAGATAACTATGCAACGTTGTCCTCTCTACATAGAGGTCGTAGTAATTACTTATTTTTCAAATGTCAATCTACATTGATAAAGTATAATGAATTTGAGAAAATATTATTTGAATTCGATAATTCCAAAGACCTGGCGAATGTTGAAGAAACTTTTGTCTCTGTTAATACTGGAAATATTTCACGTATATAAACATGGTTGAAAGATTTAGTTATGCTATTTTCTTGTAAGGAAATCACGAATCGGGTTTTTCAAAATAAAGTCTTCAGTTCAGTCTTTTTGGGTGCACCAATAGAAGGATATTCTTTGTCGTCTCTTTCACTTAAAATCTTCCTTATTGTGTTGATGTGCAGCTAAAAAATAAATATCTATTCATATAAAATATAATTCCTTGGTTTTCACTTACATACGTCGAAAATGATGCATAGCTTGTGTTGAATTATTGATTCCGAATTATCAGGGTTACTATCAGAAAAAGCCGATTTCAATTCTACATAGCACTTCCTCCTACTTTGCCTCTGCTTCTTCAAAACTACCTTCGGCATTTTTATTAGTTTGCAAGCGTTATTATGCTGAGATTTAGAAATCTAGAATCGATTGATATTGATAATAGTAGAAATTGAAATTTGGCAACGTCTTTTGACATTGCCGATATTTCATGAGTGCCAACCTGCGTCAGTTTTAGGGGAAAAAACTTGATAAACCTAAATCATGGCCAACCGGGCTACATTATAAAAGTGAATGGAGTATACCTGAGGTAAGGGGGCGGTTTAATAATTCCGGTTATCTTATTTTTTTTGTGTTATAACCCGAAAATGGTACGAAGCATATTTTATAGAAAATTTATGGAAAATACAATGAATTCCATGGAAAATATAATTTTATTCGCTTAACTTTTCTTTATCCATCTTTTCCCAATAGTAATAAAGAGGATTTGAAGTTTTTTTTATTAATATAATATTCTAACTTGATTGAGCCGTTTTATCATAACTGAAACATGTTTCATGTTTGGCAATTTGTCGAATTTGCGGGAAAGTAAAGGTGCCAAGACGTTACAATCGGACCTTCTTCTGATTTTACTGAATTTTATGCCTGACAAAAATTCGGAAAATGTACATTTCAACATGAAATATAAATAATTCCGGGCTTTGGATATGCGTGATAGATTGTTTAGAAGAATATTCAGGTGTTAGAAGCGGCAAGAATGTCAATATGATTTATATCCTCCATATCTGCAGAAAAATCAGTTTCAATAATTGAATTGGGATTTGAGCTAACCGCGGTCAAAATAAGTTTTATAATACCGGCCCAAAGTTGTTTACATCATTCAAATAAAGCGCGCCTGACAATGACGTCAATAATGGAGGTGAAAATTGATGACATTTCATAACCCCTTTATTCACGAAATCTGGATCTCTGTCAAGAAACCGCTCGATCTGCTCCAATGGAAGTCGGTTTCCTGGCGAATATCGAAGAGATTCGCGCACTCTAGGCCAGGGTCGATTTAAACCGAAGAAAATAGTAGGGAATGAAATCCATTAGAAAAGGAAGAAAATATGACAAAAATTAAATGAAAAATAATTTAGGAGTGACTTGAGGTCGGGAAGTGGAAGTCCTATGAAAAAAAGTTGAATGGCAAAGTTGTAGGTAATAAAAAGATCTTCAATTTTCCACGTAAACTCGGTGAAAACTTACCTTTTTATGTTCCGAATTCACTAGACTTCTTTCGATTTAAAATAATGTATTTGTCCGCCTTATTTCGACTAAATACCGAAAAAGCACCCCAATTTTTAATCGGGAAGTCTCACGTCAAAATATCTACTTTTTCGAAAAAGTTGGTGGGCTTATTGTTCGTTGAAATCTCTTCATTCTGAAGTTGACAAAAATTTACATTACAATAGTGAATTTTCTGGAAAATAACATGTAGTAAGGTCCAGACCTTCCCAGCGTGCATGTTTCCCACTTCTCTATGAAATACCTTTTGATGGGGCAAATTTTTCCGTAGGTCACTCAGGTATATGAATGATTTTAGAACAGCAATGAATGGGTATCTATGCATATAATTTGAACCAGATTTCTCAACTTTCTCAAAATAATGAAGATGTATGAAGATTCTCTTATTAAATATTAGCTTCATTAATTTATTTGATTGTTAATTATAGTTGGCTCTTTCTAAGAAAATTTACCATTATGTTTATTTTTTCACACCATCAGGAAGAAGAGATTTGAGTGATCGAAGAGCCCACGAACTTTTTTCAAAAAGTAGATATTTTGACGTGAGACTTCTCGATTGCAAATTAGGGTGCTTTTTCGTTATTAAGTCAAAATGAGGCGAACAAATGAATGATTCAAATAAAAAAAAATCTAGAAAAGCACTGACGTGAAGTCAGCAGCTTTTGCTTTTGCTTTTTGTTCACATTGCGAAATGGTGAAATTTCAATGATATATAAAAATTTTCAGAAAAAAAATATTTTTTTTCAAATTTTTTCATGGATAATTCTTCTCATTGACATTGTTCATCTCCAACCAAGTTTCATTTCGATCAGATAAATATTTTTCGAATTATTGAAAAATAAAAATTTCAAATGGCTGTAGCACAAAAACCATTGGACAGATTATTTGGCCCGTTAACGAACTCAACCGAGATATTCAGGATCTTAACCTAACCTGAAAATTTCAGGACTCTAGGTCTTTCCCTTCGAAGGTTACAGCGCACACGGCCGGACGGACATAATCAATTTTGACCACGGATTCTTCATCAGTGAGTCCAACCTAGTCGTTTGAGACCAATTTCAGCTCAAAATTCGAAACTTACAGACATCGTGACGAAATGATAGCGCGCTGTTCCCCAGAACAAGCGCGTAAAAATGTTCACCGAATATCGTGAAAAAAAAATTTTTCTCTGGAAGATAAAAATGACTACCTAACTAAAAACTTGGCTATTTGAATTTTTCACATGAATTTTGAGGTTATGTGAAAAAGTGTAAATACAAATAGAAGTGTTAGATCTTTTTATTATCTACAACTCTGCCGTTTGACTTTGTTCCTCAGGACTTGCAGTTTTTCCGGAAATCTAGATAAACCATGTTTTACCCATACACTTCAACATCCTTTCAGTTCGCGACCTCAGATCGCCCCTCAATTATTTTTCCTTTAATTTTTGTTATGTTCTCTTTCTTTTCTAATGGGTTTCATCATACTTCAATTTTTTTCACTTTTCACCATTTTTAAAGGCTCTAGCACTGGTCTATTCATAAAACATTGAGTATTCTGTTCGTAAATCTGGACGCGGCTCTAGATATCTCGGAGGTTTTATAGGAAAGTAAATTTTTTGGTAGACATTTTTATTGTCATATTTTTATCCATGGAAATCCAAAGAACAAAAGAGATATTATTTCCAGTGTAAAATTAGCCTGAAAAGTTGTCCGGTAAAGTTCCTGAAGATACCAGATTGTCCATGTGCGTTCGTCGAAGAAATTTATGAGGAGCATCCACCTAAACAATTTTGTGTTTATGCATATCGAAAATTTTCTCATAATAGTATCATTGATTTATTTCGGATTCATTTCCATTGAAGGTTTTTTTTATAATTTCATAGTCTACATAATTTTTCATCAAACTTAATGTAACTGAATTTTTCTGGGCTTATGAATTCAACCAAAATATATTTTTGAGATGCAACTTCCTGAAACCGATAATCCCCTTGGAATTTGCCAGCGAATAATACCTACCAAATTTTCTTGATATCGCAGGACCCAGGGAAAGAAATTACATTTGTTTTATTGCAGAAGTTTTGAATTTCAACTTCAAAACTGAAAACGGTCCTGTATCAAAATGAAACTGCACACACTTCTTGGGACAGGCCTTAAAATGATATGGTTGAAATTCTTTCATCTAGGGTGCACATGGGTGACAGGCAATCTTTAAACAGGGATTTTACGTCTTGAACCTGAAGACGGTCCTGCACCAAAATGTCACTCTCAGAAAATATACTTGGGATTTGCCCTCGAATGATTTCAGACAAAATCCCTTACCCAGGGTGACAATGAAAGATATTAAAAAAAAATGTCAATTCAACTGGAAGACGGAACTTTCAGGAAATAGATAGGAGTTTAGATAGGTGGAATTTTGACAATTTTCGATTGTGGGTGTTTTCAGCCCCTTGTCCCCATGGTTAGACATTTCGCAAATCCAAAGAAGTCCAACCTAGGAGAGAGATTTTGACCACTATCATATGAAGGACAATACTGAGCAGTATATTTTCTGAATGTTTCAATTCGATACAGGTCCGTCTTCAGAAGGAATTTTAAAAATGTTTTAGGGTATATTTGACTCCCGTGTCCCTAAGGTGAGAGATTTCGACATTTATCATTTTATCGGAAATTCTTAGAAGTCTGACAGTTTAATCTTGATACAGGACCGTTATCAGCGAGTTTTTTTTTAAGCTCTTCTCTTACCCATGCGTTTCCTAGGTAAGATATTTCGACTAATATCATTGGAAGGCAAATCCTAAGAAGTTTATTTCAATGGAGTTACATTTTGATACAGTACGACTATTGAGTACCGAATTTATAAATTTCTGTTCTAAGGCAGAAAATTTTCTGAAAGATTCGATTTGATACAGGATCGTTCCCATGTGGAATTTTGTGAATTTTTGTTCCAAGTGATATTTTGTCCGCATGGTAAAAGAGTTTGACCCGTATGATATCATGGAAAATCCCAAGAACTCTATTTCATGAAAGTTAAATCTAGATAGAAGACCGTTCATGGTGGAATTCACGAAGTTCAATGTTTAAAGGCTATCCTTCATTCTTGTGTTTCTAAGGAGCGGCTTCAAGAGTGATTTTGAAAATGTTTGTTTTAAGGGTGTTTTTGACCGTATTGTCCCTTTGGTAAGAGATTATTTCATACAATTTTAAGGAGTTTCGTTCTTGAAAGTTTCATCTCGGTACAGCAGCGTCTTCAGATGGAATGTCGGAAATTTCTTATTTAAAGGTGTTTTTCAACATCGTGTCCCCTTGGTGAGAGATTTGGACTGTATCATTTCATGGTAAATTCTTTTCTTTCTCGATTTCTCGATTTTTTGGAAGGTTAATCTCGATACGAGTCCGACTTCAGATGGAATATCGACGTTTTCTGTTTTAAGGGTATTTTTACCCCCGTGTTCCCATAGTAAGACATTTTGACCATGATCTTTCGATGGTGAAACCCAAGGTGATCCCACAGTAGGGTTTTTTAGTCTACTTCGATAGAATATCCTGAGAATTTTGTAGCGATAGAAAAACATCGAAGGTTCAAATTCAACATTTCTGGAAAAAAATAAATGTACCTTATTTCAACCACTAAGTCCAGAAAATAATAAAATTTAGTATTATTAGATGGCAAATTCCAAGGGGGATATCGCTTTCTGGAAGTTACAACACAATTGCCCCCTGGTTGAAATCATAAACCTGGAAAAATTCAGAATCATTAAGTCTGATGAGAAATTATTTGAACTATGAATTTATCAAGAAATCACTCATGACAAAAATGTACCTGATATAAATTTATACTATTATCAGAAAAGTTTCATTATGCATAGACACAAAACTCGTATGTGAATGCTTCTGATAAGTTCATGGAACGCCCATGGACAATCGGGTCTCTTTGGAAATTTTACCGGCCAAACTTTCAAGCTAACTTCACACTTGTGAAATTGACATTTTGAAGTTTAAAAGCACGGAACGTTTTATTTCATATATTGATACGTTTTAGACAAATGAAGCCTTAGCTACCGTAACTATAATTATGGTTATAACTCCCTTGGGAATTATACTAGGCAGTTATAAATCTTTATTTCGCTCTAATGTATTTACAAGAACAAACCGACAATTGTCGAGTTTTCAACTTCATGAAACTCACTCATCATATGTATCATTATAAATTCTCATCATTAATTTAGATATTGACCACTTCAGACTGTCAAAAAAATGAATCACTTTGACTAGAATGTAGAAGAATAAATACATACCATGTCTTGAAAGTGAATCAACCTCATACTTTCACTCATATTTCATTTATCGTTTCGTCACAATGTGTGTAATTTTCGAATTTTGAGCTGAAATCGATCTTAAACGACTAGGTTGGACTCAGTTTCCAAAGGAAGGACCTAGAGTCTAGAAATTTTCAGGTTAGGTTTTATCCTGAATATCTCGGTTAAGTTCGTTAATGGACCAAATCTGCCGAATGGTTTTTGTGTTACAGCCATTTGAAATTTCGATTTTTCAATAAAAAATATTTATCTGATCGTAATGAAACTTGGTTGAAAAATGAACAGTGTCAATAGGAATAGGACTTATTGACGTCAGTGCTTCTCAGGTTTCTATTTTTACTGTGGTTTTGACTTTATCGGTAGTAGCATTGCATAATAGTAATTCAAAGGAAAACATTCTGATAACCATGGAACCGCAGACGATTCTTTTTCTAGATACAGGGTGTTAAAATTTGTTTTTTTAAGTTATTTCTCATAACATCTGCATTTCGCAAGATGTTCAACTAAAATTTGGCATAAACATAACATTTTAGGTTTACACACAATGTGACATGCCAATTTCGATTGCAAATATACTGGGTGATACTCTAGTAGTTTTGTCGCATTTGATTTCGATTTCGAGAAAAAAACCCGAAGAAAATCAAACGTTCACGGTTCCATGTTTATGGGACACCTTTTCCTTGAATTCATGCTAGGAATCTCCACTCTTTGTTCGTCCCTGCAATTTAGGAGCACCCTGTATAATCAAGCGCCAGCTTGGACCGGAAATGATATAATTTAATTTGGAATTGAGTACATAAGTTTAATCTGTCCATTATTTTCCAGTAAAATTTCAAAACTCGATTCTTGATTTCTGTACAAGATGATAGCATAACTGAATCTTCCAACCAGGCTTATATACGTGAAATATTCCCAGTAATAACAGAGAAGAAAGTTTCTTCAACATTCGCCATTACTTTAGAATTGAATTATATTTTCTCAAATTCATTATTTTCCCAAAGTAAATGAACATTTTGATAAATATGTAATTACTACGACCTCTATGTAGAGAGGACAACGTTGTGAAGTTATCTGACAGAAAGATGACTGTAACCAAACATTTTCAAAATATACACGGTGAAATGTGTCAGAATGTCATGGCAAACCGGGATACTTTATAGAAGTGAATAGAGTGTAGTTCCAAATCTGATATTGAATTAATTTTAATTTAACCTAACTGAAGAATGAACGATAACCTTCTTTATACAATGGTAGTAGTACGGCACGAGCTTTCTCAGCCTTTTGCTGCAAATCTCAATTCTCTCAAAGCTTCCTTTCATTTTCACGAATAAATAAATTTTGTTAGTTGATATATCCATGGTTATCATGCCTATATACTTCATTCTTCAAGAACGTTCCTTTGATTTTGAAAAACAACAAAATTTGGTTTTCATATTTCATTAGTATGAAATAAATTCAATTTTCTATGACGTGAGTTATCGAATGTTGACAACCTCGAACTACTTACAATACCTCTGGACTAACGTCCCTCGGGATTGAAATATGTTGCCCTCGGTAATTAAAATCTTCATAACTCCTTCAATACATAAATAGCTAATAAGAATGAATGATAACAATGGAAAGTGTTCACTGAAATAGTCACTTTCTTTTGATACTTTCGGGATAACTAATATTTCCAGGATTTGAAGGCCCTAGAGTCCCGTATTTGAGAAATCGATTTTGACACCGAATTCGTCATCAGTGAGTCCAACCTAGTCGTTTGTGATCATTTTCGGCTCAAAATTCGAAAATTGCAGACAATTGGACAAAATGATAGCACGAGGTTTCCCTAGAATATGAGCGCAAAAAATGGTGATCTGTATCCCCGAAATCCAGAGAGAAACGGTTTTATAACTTTTTCATACTCTTCATTTTCATGGGAATATTGGGAAAATAAAACTGGGTATATCTGCGGAATCATTGGGTGGATTTTACCCATTCACGAATTCGGCCTTCGTAATTAAGGTCCAAACCTTCTCACAAATATCGAGTTTCTAAGTTGATTCTTTCGGAAGTTATTGGCCTTACGACCGATCGTATTCACGACTTAGAAACTCTCTATTTGTAGAGAATATTTGGGGCTTAATTACGAAGGTCGAATTCGTGAATGCGTTAAATCCGCCCAATGATTCCGAAGATATACCCATTCAAAATTTTATTTTTAAATATACAGATTAGATTGAATTGAAATCCAATACTGAATCAAAAAACCTAGAAAAGTACGGCCGTGAAGGCTGCAGCTTTTGTGCGCATGTTCAAATTCGTTGCCAAAGCGGTCATCTTAATTGAACATGTGCGCAAAGCTGCTGCCTTGACGGCTGAGCTTTTCTAGGAATTTTTCCTTAATTCCACTTTTTTGCGAAGGTATTATCTTCAAAATTCAACGATGAATTCTATTATGCAAAAATATACGATATTCTCACGAGAGAATCGGAAGTTATGTCCATTTCCGGTTTAACCGGAAGTAACAGACTCTCATTATTCACCAGTGTCGAAGGAAAACTATCTCTGGTATCAATGTACAAAACCTTAGTCTGATATCTTGAAAAATGAAGATTATTTTTGAGGTTACCATAATTCATGCGACACCCGCTATATTTTACCTTGTTTGACTCAGTCTAGTCGCTACTTATGTATTTTTTCTCTCATGAATTTAGAATACTTACATAAATGAACACCTTCTCTGTGTATATGGAATTCAACCCAAGATATTTTCTACCTAACTCTACCAGGGTTTCCCATTCTGTGAACCTACCTGGTACATCTTTGTCTATGGTGTCTACCATAGAAAAGATATACTACCTTCTTGGTGGAATTTTCAAGGGATGACGCTTGAGTTAAGAAGAAGAAAGGTCTCTGTTGTTCCATAAATATCAAATTGGCATTTATATGGGTATATATTCATGAAATATGCTAAATTGAAGGCGTCTACCTTCTATACTTGAGCTTTTGTGAATAGGTACATCCTTAAAATACATCGACTTCGACTGACTTCAATATACTGAAATATACAATGCAGACAAGATTTAGCGCACAAACAATGGAAAACCAAGAAATCTGCAAATGTCATTCTCAATTCCCAGTGTGTATAGATGGGGAGCTGAAATATAGAGTATGCAATACTGCAATAGTAGCATTGAGTTTTCAAATATTTGAAAACTCAATGATAGTAGGAAGCCTGAAAATTCAAAATACTAATAATACCAAATAAAGTAAGGAGCTTTCACGTTCTTGTTCAATCGCGAAGAAGTCATTTTCTCACGTATCCTTACGATTCTTCGATTGAAATACAGGATTTCCATTGGATTTCTCCATAATAGCCATTTACATTCGGAGTCCCTAAACTTATATTCTCTTGGCTCTTTCTTGCTCTTGGCTTGTTGTGATGGAATCATAGTTCTTCAGTTTGTGTGCAAGTTGAAAGTCCATGAAAATTTTCAGTTCAATTTCAATCTTGTAATTCGCAAAACCTCTTTGCATTTCAACAGAGATAGATACTCAAATCTATTCGACAGATACATTTTTTTCGAAGAAAGTTTGAATATCTCTGTCATTTCACTAAATGACGGAATGAAGTAATCGCCTCAAAAAACGAAGAAATTTGTGTTATTGGTCTCTGATCAAATTCAATGATCCCAAACAGTATCAGGAGGCCATCATATAAAATCGCAGAATTGAGTGAGATATTAAAATGGAATTTAATTTATTTTGAAACGATATTTCTGAAGACACCAAAAGAATCAATTCAAGATTATTCCTTTTTCGATATGTACAGTCATACGTTGGCGGAGCTGGGTCTAGGGTCTGGACCCCCTCACGTGAAAATTTTTTTTTTCTCCAGTAAAGGGTTCGTAGGGGTTGAAAGTTGTGCATGAACAAAACTGTAATGGTCGATTTTCATTCGGTGATAAATTTTATCAGGTACCATCGTCTCAAAGTAAATGAGCCATGACAAAGTGCACATACTGAAAACCTCTTCGAACTAACTAAATTCTCCAAAAAAAAAATAATTTTTTCTTGAAAATTTCTGCACGCCTGTAAAGAACATACAAAGACCTTGCCAAAAAAGTACCACATGACCCACTTTCCCTATTCAAAAAATTTAGAGGGTTGATGGGGATGGCACAGGTGCAACAAAAATGCATAAAAATTTGGTAAAAGTGAAACAACAATTCCTGTTCCAGTTTGTTGCCAAATATTTTTCCTCTGAGAAAATGACTTTGTTTCATAATTTTAACGCGCACTGTATATATCCCCATAGCGAGAGCGAAAAAATGTGAAAACACCCAATGTCTGACAATAATAAATATCTTTTATAATTAATAATTTGAGGTTATGTTATTCACATGCTTCTCGCATGCTAAGCTAAATAATTGTCCTGAATGATATCACTCTGTACAAAAAGCTAGCTCAAATTGTCCTAACAGTATTTTAAGGTTGAAAATGGACTTTTTTTCGTAGTATATGTGTGATCGGACCTTTTATGTCAGTCAACATGTCTTTTATTTCAGTTAGAAGAAAACATCTAGACTTAGAAAAGGCACTTAAGAAGCAAATAGGACAACCTCATTTTGCACATATATAAATGAGATGTTAATGAATACTAAGCCAAAAAAGTCAATTTATCAAACTTTGCAGATAGGACCTTTCTTGTTAGCAAGGCAGTATGATTTTATGTTCAAATTTAATTTCAGCTTTGTTATTGATCCGAAAGTAAATGGGAACGTTTGACAAGAAAACCTAAGAACAACGAATAAATTGTCCAAATACTCGAGAGTATTAGTTTTCTTCAACTTCTGTATAGTTATCTTTTCCACGAAATGATTGGGAACCCAATCCCTCCATTCTACCATGAAAATATTCTCTTTATTATAATCCGACTAAAGAGTCATAAATTTTAAAGGGTCGAAGTGGTAATCACGTAATCCCTCCATTCCTAGAAACGCCACTGCATTTCGGACATCCCTGTTTACCTGTCGGCTGTCATGGCTATGTAATTTAGCCTAACTGTGCGCAAGCGTTCTTGCCAACATTGGGGCATCTGTCAAAACTTAACGAAAGAAATGATCTTCCTCGTTCGAATTTTCAACTGTTAAGACGTCTAGTGCATACGGGGTGTAGAATAACAGTGTTGAAAAAGGAATTTCGTGTGTATAAGTGTTAGTGGCCCCACGGGGCTTGTCTAGGGATATGGCTCACTATAATTATTCAAACATCACAGGAGTAGATATGTAAGTTGGAAAATTCGTTAACCAGTATTTGTGTATTTCTTTCGAAAGTACGGAAAACAACTCTCCAGGGAAATATTTTAGTTTGGAATATATCACAGTTTTGTTTACATACTCATTTGGATTTCATGAATATTAATTTGTCAAGAGGGCCGATATTTATTAGAATCTAGTGTTTTGTTTCAAAAATTTTCCCACAGTTGGCGCCATCTTTCTGACTTAGATTTTTCTTTCCGTTCAAATTAGAGTAGTGAATGTAAACAAAAGATTGCTCGAGTTATTCAGATCAGAAACTATAATTAAGGATGAATCAAGCATTATTCGTTTTTTTTCTTCATGAAATCACTGCAGCTTCAGTGTGAAATATTCTGACAGCTTCACGGGAGGTAGAAAATAGGTTAGAATTCCAGCTCTTTAAAATCTGAACTTATATGTGTAAACAACAACTGGTTTCGTGACTGTAAAACTTTTATCATGATTTTATGTAATGCGTTAAGGCTTTCCATTACAGAGTTTTCTAGATCTTGTTATAATCTCCAATATCGAAATCCTTCTAGAAGCATGAAAGTCTTGGGTTTCCTCAAACTGAAATCGTTTCTGTATAACTCTTGTTTATTTCATGATTTTTCTTCTATTCTGATAGCGGGTAATTTGATAACCTGATTTCTAGGTCCGTTTTACCTACATGGATATCAAATTAAGGTTAAATTGCCCTTAAAACTTTCAAGTGCATTTTTGAATATATTTGATAGGGATTGAATCTATTCTATTTTAATTCAAATGAATGAACGATTAGAAAGCAAACTTGTTTTTGGTGCAAATTATATGAGTTGGTTATTGAATGAAAAACAGACTTTCGAAAAATAATCATATAGGTAGACCCTTATTTTATTGAAATGGAATTTTCCAGGTTTTATATCTGTCCGTGTAGAGTTATTTGAAAGATTGCGAATAGGCTACGATTTGATTTATAATAATGAACAATTTTAGGCCAATTGAGTTATGCGATCATTAAGCACGATTAATAGGTAATTTAATGTGGAACTGTATTTTAGAATTTCAAAGAAAACATTAATTTTCGATTCTGTGTTCAACTTGTGACTTCCTACTCGACCTTGATCGATACGTTGGTGAATAACTCAATAAACAATAAGATGACCGTAGCAACATGAGGTATGAATGCCAGATCTCCGACATGGAACAATTTAAACATTACGTAAGAATCCGGTTTGTTGTAGTCGCTTCATTCATACTTGAGACTGTCGCGAAGAATTTTGATTTCATTGGCTCTCATTCCAATCCATTCTAACGATTGGTGGATACGCTGTAATTTGAATAGGAGTACGTTGAATATTTGTCGGTTATGATGTAATAATCCTAGTCGTAAATACTTTGAATCTATAATTCAAGATCCATTGCCATTCGTTGTTTGAAACGTCGATTGGCTCTTAAGTCATTTCCATTTTGAAAGTGATTGATAGGAATTAGGCCATAAGGGGTTAGAGTTGGCTAGTGTGCTTCGAGAGAAAGAAAATTCAAAGTAGGTGATTTTTATTGTTATTTGTAACATCTGATTCACTTCATTTCATTGTTTAGTTATGGTAAAACGATATACATAGCTATAAAGTATATTTTATTCGTTTTCCACAGTTTATGACTTACAACCTTTTTTCATTCCAACTCAGCAAGTTTTTCTTGATTTGCGTTGGACGAGCTCATATCCGTATTCCCGGTTTTCTCTGTTTTTCGCTTCTGTTTCCTCTATACAATATACTTACATTCGTTCTTCCACAATGAATCATGAAGAGTTCCTTTGTAACATAAACATAATAATGCAGAATCACAAAATAGATGTACCTAAGTGAATGTCACAGATTTCTGACGGTCCATATACAGGATGGTCCAAGTATTGACTTCATAACTTTTTTTTGTGTGTTTTCCGATTTATTATGCCAGCGAGGTTTCAAAAATTCATATATTTTTGTGTAGTAGGTATTTTGCACTTTTTTTCCCGTTACATGGTCTCCCTGAAAGTTGTTTCAATAACAAAAATAACTCAGTTTCCTGAACTCAGTCTAAGTTACTCGAAAAAGGCTTGAAAGTTAGAACTTCAGTTTTCAGTAGGATTCACTTAAACGTTCAACATCAATTTGAAAATAGAAAAAAGGGTTTTCATAGTTTCTGGCTGAGAGCAAAACTTCGCACGATCCTTAACTACTAATATCGTAAGAAAAATTTTTACTTTATTGGCCATTTTTTGCTGTAAACGGCCATCGAAGGCCTATAGGCTCAAAATCATTGAAACACGAGTAAAAATATTTTTCTACTTTTTATCATTTTTATGGCAAATTAACCCTGAAAGTGTGACTTCAGAGTTATTTTTACTGAAATTCCTGAAAACTAAGTGTGGATCGTTTTATATTTACATTAAGATGGATGGGCCGTGTAGGGCCGATCGAATGGCCTGCGCGTCCGCCAGACCTGAACCCTATCGATTTTTTGATTTGGGGAATTTACAAAGAGCTGGTGTAATTGACGAAAAGCAACAACAAAACAGAATTTGGACAAAAACTTTTAGAAGCGGAAAGAAAAATAAAACAAAAAACGTTGACGATTATGTATTCAAAATGGAGGAAGGGATTTTGAAGATTTATTGTAGTAAATGGTAATTTTTCAGTAACTTGTGCTTTTAGTCCTCATCCAAAAGCAAGTGTTTTCAGAACTACAAGTTTTGAAATATGCTCATATTTTCAGTCAGTGGTGAGACCCAAATTAGTGTAAAAATTACACGAGTTACAGTTGGTTTGAAGGAACTTCAATTGAAATTACTCTAGAAACACATTTTTGAGTTTAATTTACCATGAGAATGATAAAAAGTAGAAAAATAACTTCAATCGTGTTTCAATGATTTTCAGCCTATCTGCCATCTTTTTCTTAGAATTTTGGTAGTTGAGGACCGTGCAAAGCTTTCAAACTCAGCCAGAAGCTATGAAAACTTCTTTTTGTATTTTTTAATTGATGTTAAATGTTTGAGTGAACCCTTCCGAAAACTTAAGTTCTAACTTACAAGCCTTTTTGAGTAACTTTGAGTGATTTCAGGAAGCTGAGTTATTTTTGTTATTAAAACAACATTCAGGGAAATCATGTTACGGAAAGAAAAATCTGCAAAATACCTACTACATAAAAAGATATGAATTTTTGAAACCTCGCTGGCATAATAAATCGGAAAAACACAAAATTAACTATAACTCGAAAACTACAAAAAATCGCATAACATACATGGGGTATTTTTGGATACCCCCCGGTGCCAGGAATCTAAAAAAAAAGTATTGACGTCACTTCTTGGACCACACTGTATAATTACTTATGTATGCGTTTTCCCTCGCTTTTCGTTCGGACATTCTTCGTTGGGTCTTTCGCGCCTCTTACGGAACAGCTGAGGTCGTTAATATTAGGTCCCCATAGTCAGATCCGATGGTGTTTCACAAAGAAGGAAGAAATATTGCTGCCGATGGAAACTGAAAGGAGAAACAAACAACTTTCGGCACAGGGCAAACTTGGATTCCCCCTAGGTATTGTGTGACGTAAGACATTTCATAGGTAAAAATGGCTTTTGGAGATTGTGGGGATCTCTCAAATTCTGCTTAACAATGGGGAAAGGGGCCGTTGTCCCGATAGGCAGCTGTTTCGACACGCGTCGTCGCGGCCTCCTCAAGAAATTCATTGATGCTTATAGTACGTACGATACTATAGGTAACATCTTGAAGGAAGGTACATGGTGGATGGCACCCTTAATCGTGGAGGCCATATGGTTGTCCCCCTCGCATATGGCGGCTAATGTTTAAATCGACTCCAAAAACTAGCTCAAGCAATTGGATCATGTAATTGCGAAGATGTTACGCCTACAAGCAGTTGTATATTTTCTTTCATAGATTCTTTGTACTGTTCCGATTTCGCTGATATTACAATGGTTCTCGCTATTCTATTCATGCATATTTCGTTTTACATAAGTTTAAAAAAATAGTTCTTTTGCGATCTGTTCCTTCTGCAGCGGCTCTTGCATTAAATGAAAACTATTTGTATCCTAACAATAACTTTCAATCTTCCGCATTGTTATGACACCTTCAAAAAATTATCACTCCCTTCGATCAAAGTGAGCTAAATATACCGGATTCAATTTAGATGAAGCTTGGAAAATAATTTGAAAATGCTGATGAACCATTCCCCGAATTTCGTGATAAAATTGTCATGAGAACAGTTAAGAAAAAAATCTTTTTTGCGCGCATGTTCTAGGGGAACAGCGTGCTATCGTTTTCTTAAACGATTAGGTTGGACTCACTGATGAGGAATCTGGTGTCAAAAATCGGAGAATCCTATTGACCTGAAACTTTCAGGGTACGTTGCATTTCAAAATGCGACGGGTAAGTTGGAGGTTATTTCCGTGATAACTCGTGAACGACCGGAACGATTTAATCGAAACTTGGCAGTTAGTTGGAGTAGAACGACGCTCAACTTTTCGCGGAATTTTGTTGAGATCGTACTGTAAGTGAATTTTAAAGAATTTTTTTTTCAAAATTTGACAAATTTTTTTTTTTTGATAAACTTTATTATATCTGGAAAACAATTAGCGCAGACTTTTAGCCTAATATTTCGCAGCAGTGGACGAAATTTCAATTCGATATGGTTATTATTTTCGGAGATACATACTGGAAATAGAATATGCAAAATTTCGTGTTTTTTTATGATATCGTTGTTTTTTTCGGAAATACTCAAAAAATGCTCATTCAATCACAGTGAAACTTGGTATCTAGTTCGAAAATGCTGATGGACAACTTTGGGCGAAAATTCGCGATGATTGTATAATTAGAACAATTTGGAAACAAAATTAATTTTTTTTTTCAAATATTCAATATTCTGTGACCTTCTGATCATATTATCCTCATTAAATTCTGTATAAACAGTCGAACTGTCATTTTTCGATGAATTACTGGATTTTAATTGGATCTAGTCTGAATTCTTGGAAATATTGGAAAAATAAAACTTTGAGAGAGTATATCTGCGGAATCATTAGGTAGATTTTACTCAATCAAGAATTCGGCTTTCGTTATTAAGGTCCAAACCTACTCTACAAATATCGAGTTTTTAAGTCGTATCTTTCGGAAGTTACTGTGTTTATGGTCAGCCGTTGCATAATATTTTACTTTGTGCAACCAGTTACAGAAGGTAAGACGTTTCATAACGTCAATTAGTTCTCGAAAGTGTCACTTTATACGTCAAAATTCGAAAAATGATATTTTATTTTCGCCTTAATGTAGAAAAGACATTACATGCATATTTGAAACTGCCACATAGCGTCATCACATGAGTGCAATTGAGTACATAAAAACTTAACTCCTTCGAGACAATAGTTGAAAAAATTACTCCCCAATACACTGAAAATTCCTCATCCATTTTGCTCGACTACCTCATATGACTAAGTACTTGTTTTGCAAGTGCCTATAATCATGACTGACGGAGTGTAAACAATCTCTTGGGTATTTTGAATAGTCCGCCATTTTCTTGAGGTTGAAATCATTTAATTACAAAAGAAGAATCGTTCGAACTAGGCAGGGGAAGATCTGGGGGCCGATTCTTGAATCTCGATCAAAGATGAAGAGTATGACAATTGTCAAGTGTGACAATTGTCAATCGTTTATGTCGATTTTCTAAGTTTTCTCATATGACTAAGTACTTGTTTTGCCAACAAGTGCCTATAATCATGACAGACGAGTGTAAACAATCTCTTGGGTATTTTGAATAGTCCGCCATTTTCTTGAGGTTGAAATCATTTAATTACAAAAGAAGAATCGTTCGAACTAGACAGGGGAAGATCTGGGGGCCGATTCTTGAATCTCGATCAAAGATGAAGAGTATGACAATTGTCAAGTGTGACAATTGTCAATCGTTTATGTCCATTTTCTAAATTTTCTCCAGCATCCGCAAAATTTATGAGAGTTCTATTCGCCATTTCGACTGTTTTCTAGCAAATATTAAACAAAACTGAATGCAAGATATCAATAAATTACAAATCGGAAAATAAACATAACCTTATCACCGTTTCATTCGACTTAGCAACGAGTGGTACGGAGTATAGGAGATATAACATTCGATTGTCGAATGACATTCGGTTCCATGCGCAGGTCTTGTCTGTCTGCTTGTTTATATTTTACTTAGAAAATCGACGCAAACATTTGGCAATTGTCATACTCTTCAATTCTTGATGGATATTCAAGAATCGTTCCCCTGACATGCATCTAACAATTCGAACGTCATCGCTTGAGCGGCAATCGCGTCCATCAGTCCTCGCGAAATTCTGGTGGTTCTGGCACAATCGAATAAACCAGGTTGACATAAACAAGACATAATCGATTCCTCATTCCATGCGGTAGGCACGAGCCATCGACATATTTTTCCGGCAATCCCTTCTCTGGCTATTGTCATTTTATTTGCTTCCATTAATGAACACCAACCTAAATCCACCACGCAGATGCACCATCCGGTCGCCCCCCGCACATAGAGCTCTCGTTTCGACACGACAGACAGCCAACGCTGCGATAAATGACGCAGCTGCTGACACCCCCGTGCAGTCCATGTCGTCTATCGAACAAGGGGGTTGATTGGATGCTATTATTTTCATCGCTACACGCATATTTTCTGTGTTCAATTCGTTGTTCGCATTAGGAGAGTAGAAATACATATAATGAATTCGCAAAATTTCACGTTATTCGTAATCCGTCATGAAATGATCCCTGTTGCTATTTTTACGCGTTTGTTCTAGGGAACAGCGCTTTATCAATTCGTCACGAAGTCTGTAATTATCGAATTTTGATCCGAAAATGGTCTTTAACGATTGGGTTGAACTCCATGAAGAAAAATCCGTGGTCAAATTCAATTCCGTCCGGCCGTATGTGCTGTTACTTTCGAAGGAGAAGACTTATCGACTTGAAATTGTCAGATTAGATTTGAGGGTCCAACTATCTCGGTTAAGTTCGTTAATGGGTGGAATCGGTTGGATAGTTTCGGAGTTATGCCATTTGAAATTTTGGGGTTAATTCATCGATATCTCATGAAGTATTGACTTTAAACTTCTTTGACAGGTTTGAAATACCAACGCGCAACTTAGTGCAAAATTTCGTGTGGATCCAGTTGTTAAAAAATAAAAGAAAAGTTTTCGAAATTTTTTAAAATTTTTTATGAAAATGTTTTTCTCTGAAAAAATTATTAGATTTCAATGGAATTTGGCACAAACCTTAGAGTCAGTATTTTACAGGAATGATCCAAATTTCAATTCGATCCGATATTTACTTTGGGAGATACAAGGGAAAAAATGTGCTAAATTTCGTTGTTATTTGGAATTTTTACGTTATTACCTCAAGATGAAAAAATGCAATCAGATCGAAACTTCGTAATCAGGTGGAGATTACGAACACGCAAAACTAGGTGCAGAATTTCGTCAGTACTTTTCTAGATTTTTAACTCATAGATTATCGCAGTGGATGAATTATAAAACTTTCAAACCAATCCGAGTTCGCATAATTGTTCGCTCGCATTATTTTTTTGCTATCGTTTTGTTTAAATGTCTGTATTTTTTGATTTTTTCTGCGAAAATGGTTTCAAATTACTAGGTTGGGCTCACTGATGACGAATCCAGTGTCAGAATCGATTTTGTTCGGTCGGTCGTGCGTATCCACGATTACGAACCTACGGAGGATCGTACCAACTCGAAACTTTCAGGGAAGGCTGCATTTCACAATGTGACGGTCAAGTTAGTTAATGGGCAAAATCGGCCAAACGGTTTCGGAGTCATAGCTATTTGAAATTTGGCGGTTATTTCCTGATATTTCTGAAACAACTGAAGCGATTGGATTGAAACTTGGCAGTTAGGTGGAGCATAACGACGCGCAAAATTTCGTTGTCGTACTGTAACTGTAATCTAGTAATTGGTTGAACTTTCCGACCGGCATGGAGGTTCTTGCAATGTCAACCGGTGTTTAGCAGGTTCATGACCACCCAGTTTTTCCTCGAAAATTTTTTTAAATTTTTGATGAAACATTTTTTTTTCTCTTGAAATATTGGCAAGATTTCAATGGAATTCGGCACAAACAGTCGGTATTTAATACCAATGTTTTAAATTTCAATTCTATTCGATATCAACTTTCGGAAATATAATGAAAACATTTCAAAAAGCACTGCCGTGAAGGCAGCAACTTTTGCGCGCATGTTTAATGTAGATGACAGCTTCAGCAACGAATTTGAACATGCACGCAAAAGCTGCTGCTTTCACGGCAGTACTTTTTGAAATTTTTACTAATAAATTACTGGATTTCAATTCGATCAAATCTGTATTTTTGGAAATATTGGAAAAATAAAATTTTGAATGGATATATCTACGCAATCATTGGGCGGATTTTACCCATTCACGAATTCGACCTTCGTAATTAAGCCCCAAACCTTCTCTACAAATATCGAGTTTCTAAGTCGTTTCTTCCGGAAGTTATTGTGTTTACGGTCAGCCTAACGGCCGACTGCGTAAACACAATAACTTCCGAAAGAAACAACTTAGGAACTCGATATTTGTAGAGAAGGTTTGGACCTTAATTACGAAGGCCGAATTCGTGAATGGGTAAAATCCACCCAATGATTCCGTAGATATACCCAATCAAAATTTTATTTTTCCAATATTTCCAAAAATACAGATCAGATCGAATTGAAATCCAGTACTTCATCGAAAAATAACAGTTCGAAGTTTCATACAGAATTTGATGAGGATGATATGATAAGAAAAATCATAGAAATTTTTTTTTTCAAATTGTTCTGATGACACGATTATCACGAAATTTCGCATGAAGTTGCCTTCTAGCATCTCAAAACTAGCTGTGAAGTTTCATCAGGACTGAATCAGTATTTCTCGAGTTATACCGAAAAAATAAAGGATATCGAGAAGAAAACCTCGAAATTTGACACATTTTTTCCGGATATCTCCGAAACTTATGATCGTATCGAACTGAAATTTGGTACACTGCTGTGAAATATGAAGTTCAAAGTGTGAGTGGACTTTTTTTTCGGATATGATAAATGGTTTCCGAAAAAAAAAATTTTTTGGAAAAAAATTTCGAAAAAAAATTTTTTTTAAATTCACTGAAAATCTGATCCTGACGAAATTTGGCTAAAAGTTGCGCGTCGTTATACTCCACACAACTGCCAAGTTTGAATCTAATCTCCCAAGTAGTTTCTGAAATAAAAAATGAATAACTTCAAAACTTCAACTGCCTATAACTCCGAAACTATTCGAAAGTTTCAAGTTGCTAGCTTGCTTCTGTCGACAGTTAGCGTGTCTACGGCCGGCCGGCCGGGCAGAATCGATTTTGACACCGGATTCGTCATCAGTGAGTCCAACCTAGTCGATTGAGACCATTTTCGGCTCAATCATCCAAAATTACAAACATTTGGACAAAACGATAGCACGCTGTTCCCCTAGAACATGCGCGCAAAAAAAGTGCCAAATTTCGTTGTTATTTGGAATT
Organism: Myrrha octodecimguttata; assembly: GCA_958510865.1. Taxonomy (NCBI): domain Eukaryota; kingdom Metazoa; phylum Arthropoda; class Insecta; order Coleoptera; family Coccinellidae; genus Myrrha; species Myrrha octodecimguttata. The sequence continues at coordinate 73,723,542 of OY294059.1, read as the reverse complement.
TTAACGTTATTTCCGCAATATCTCAAGAAGTTCAACTGCAATCAGATTGAAACTTCATAATCAAGCGGAGATTACAAATACGCAACTAGAGGCAAAATTTCGTGTTGATCTAATAGTTAGAATTTGAACAAGCGCGTAGAAGCTGACGTCGGTGCTTTTCTAGATTTTTTTGAATGGAATTTCTGCTTTCAATTTAACACCATAATTATTATTCTATATATTATACAGGTGTTCGTATAATATATTGAAGCTACAACACAAACTATTCCCTGTATATTTGTGAGGTATATAAGAGAGACACGTGTATTTAGCGCTTATATGTGCAAGAAGTGAGTGAGGGTAACAATAAATTTAAAATTTTCATGGTAAAAACTTCCTGCCTCGTTCCCAGGAAGCTTCCCACCTTGATATCGACTTTCCTCTTCTTGCTTCTGCATCAAATGACCGTCGAAAGTGAAAATGATATATCATTTCCTATTGCGACCCGAGTTAACTTGAGGGGAGCATCTTGCGTAAGCAATTTAGGGGTGATTTTTGAAGTCCTGCTATTGGCTAGATACGCACCCCTTGAGCTCATAGTTTATTTTAGAAACTGAATAGGAATAATCATTAGAGATTTTATAAATGGGGACAGGGACTTGCTTACTTACCTGTACCTCTCAACACTATTCGCATTAGGTTTAATTTTCTATCCATTATGAGATCGCCATTTCGTGGGAAAATTCTGACGAAGCTGGGCAGGCTGTTGACACCCAATGGACCTTTTTGCTCGCTCGTATCAGAAGCTTATCGTTTCAACCATATGTGCTTATTTTGCGGATTTGAAGTTGAGTGATTGCGAAGCATTTAAACATCAGGCTTTATGATGAAATGTTTCTGGTTAAATTGAATTTTAGCTCTAATTCAGCTGGATGTATGTGAGCATGATAACCATCAGTGAGATGAACTTTGAATTTAAAATTTGCAATATGCTCATCCAACAATTCTTTTTCCTTATATTCGCAAAAACTGTAGATCAAATCTTGTTGAAATCGAATAGTTAGGTATATCAATATCGTAATTTCTACTAGAATATTGCCCGATTTCGTGAATCATATCAGTGGAATCAAGATGATGAAGATGAAAAACTCCGTAATGAAAAATAACTCATTAAAGCTGAAAATTTTTATATTCCAAGGGGTCGATAAAATGATATCGGATAAATCACAATACAGGGTATCCGAAACAAGGGTGATGCGCCGGAGCGTCTTTTTTGTGATTCGGAAGGATACTGAATTTCTCAATGAGTTAGCCGAAGCGCCCAACGCATCAAAAGTATTGATATACCGGGTGTCTCACGAATACCGTTCGTTGAAATATTTTCTGGAAGGAATCGAAATTCACGTTTCAAACTCAAGCTTTTACTAGATATGACTTCCTGTAAATTTTTTGAGATTCATGGGACCGTTTTTCAAATGGGAAGCCCCATATTTCATAAAAAAATAGATTTCTCATAAAATACTGAGTTGTTTTAATGTAGAATTTTCGAATTTTTGTCATAAATTTCTTTTTTAACGTGAAATTGCGGAAAAAAATTGACAATGGTGCTCTGCTGAAACAAGGTTTTTCATTGGAAAAATGTCGTTTTAGGATTCCGCGAGAGGTGAAATAATGCTTCTGTGTCAGAATTAAAAATCATGATACAGGACGCCACAAAAGCGTTTTCAGAGTTGGCAATTTCGAAAAAGTGAAAACTCATTTTTTTCTGATTGAAACCTCATTTTTGATAGCCCTAATGGAATCTGCGTTGAAAAACAATGTACGTCCGGAAATAACAGCAATGCCCTAAAATTCATATTCGTGAAATACAATGTACGCGATCACATTTCGAATTTTGTTTTTCTCAGAAAGAAAATTATTGTCTCGAATAGTACTGATCATTTATTTTAGATTGTTTGGGAAGATTTATATTTGAAATGTTATTGTGACTGCATATCTAAGAAAATATGAATTTTAGGGCATTTGTGTTATTTCCAAATTCCACACCCATATTATTTTTCAAAGTAGATTCTATTAGGAGGGCTATAAAAGTGAATTTCTAACATAACAAAATTGAGTTTTCACGATTTCGAAATTGTCAACTCTGACAACGTTTTTGTGACCTTCCGTATCATGATTTTCGATTCTAACTTTCATGACAGAAGCATTATATTTACTTCTCGCGGAATCCTAGGAACGCCATTTCTCCAAAGAACAACCTTGAAGATATCCATGTTGCTGGAGAGCGCTATTTTAATTTTTTTTTCGCAATTTCACGTTGAAAAACAATTTCTGCCGAGAGTTTGGAAATTCGACATTAAAACGACCCAGAGTTTCATAATGAATCTATTTCTATTATAAAATATTGCACTTACCATTTGAAAAACGAAAGTTCGTGTCACTTCCAGTGAAACCTAAGATCCCATATATCTCGAAAAATTTAGAGAGAGTCATCTGTCTAGTCAAAGCTGGTATTATAAAGCCTATTTGGACCGCAGAGAGCAGTCAACTATTTTTGAACCAGATTTTTCGAGTTTCTTTATAATACCCGCCCTAGCTATAAAATTCCGAACGTGAATTTCAACTCCTTCCCAAAAATATTTCAACGAACCGTATTCGTGCGACACCCGGTATACATGAACCTACTTATTAGTAAGACCGTAAATGAAAAATGGATACACCACTGTTACTAAATATATATTTTATCTATCGAACAAGTGATAGAATAAACATCTTGATAATCAATCAATCATTTATTACAAGTACATAATAATAATAATAATGGCTTAAAACATTGCTCAAAGAAGTAAGATAAACTCGAATACAAACTCGAATTAGTTGTCTTAAGGAGCAAACTTTAAACAAAAAAATTTAAACTGTTATGAATACACATATTCCTAAAACCAAATACAATGACATATTGTCATTGCTTTGATTTTGATTGATTTGATTACTAATTGCAGGGTGTGATGATTGTCGATATCTAATTTTTGCTTTAACTGTAGGGCGCTGACAATTGAGTGCTGATTTATCTTTTTGCTTGGGGATTCACCTTGGAGGTTTTTATATTTGTCTGAGTGATTTCTGTCGAGGCGTTTCATCATAGATGTTGTACTCCTAACACTCTTCAAATTCTCCCCCTAGATATTTCCGAATTACATCTATTGCATCGTTCATATTCATTATCATCACATAATGAATGAGATTTCCAAATTTGCCTGAATTACCGCACCCTTCCATTTTCAACTCGGGATAACAGCACAACCTAAACGTCTTTAATCGACTCAATATAAATTAGCAAGTTTCAACAAGACATTTTATAGTCTCGCTTCGGCCGAATCGGACAACTGCTTCGGCCACAACCGATTAATTAGAATGTAGGTCAAAGCGGCCGAATATCGAAGCTGATTTGGCGCAACTTTAATGGATATACACAGTGGATTCATATAATAAGAAAGAAGTTAATATCACCGTGGCACCAAAAACGCTTTTTGAAGGAAATACACCCTTAAAAAGAATTGACGAGGTGGTTTTTATTCCACCACTAGAACTACCTGAAGTACGATTTTCAAACTTTTTTGTCCTCTATTTTTTCTAGCTTCTATGAAAATTATGATATCGTCTCCAGGGGGTAGCACAGGGAGGGGAGCAATTGACATACCCTGCTACTTTTCTCGTCCACCAAGTTTTCACAATATTTTGCTAGAGTTTATTACGAAATTATCTGCGTGAATGTTTGCCTGTTACAAAGATAATTAATGATTCATATTCATAAATCGGATTTCGAGAATTATGCAATGAAGTCAAGGTGTATTTATTATAGTCATTGTTTTATCGCACTTCACTTATAAAATAGATAATACGTAATTTAGACTATCGGCAAACAAAACGCCGAATAACTTACTGAATAATTCGTTTACGAATACGGGCGCGTAATACCCGTTTATACAAGTGAATCTTCAATTCTTGAATCTCGATCAGTGTACAACTTGGAGACTTTAACTATTTAAGTTCACTGTGGACAGAATACTGATAACAAAACAGTGTCTTACTACTCTCTGATCCACTCACATTCTCTGCGTCTGACGCACGTTTTGGAAACCACGTTTGCAGTAACGATATGTCTCTGGACGAAGGAACCTCGGTTTCCGAAACGTGCGATAGACGCAGAAAGCGTAAGTGGATTAGAGAGAAGTTACACACTGTTTTGTTTGAAGACTTTCCTATCAGTAATACTTCCATTTTTTGTGATTCATATCTTACAACATTAAGATTCTTTCTTTTGGAGTTTTCTTGTTTGACCTGTCCATAATAAACCCACAACAACTGCTTGCATCAAATTCCAAGTTTGTACACAGATTACCATTAACTTCGTTATCTTATGATAAAGCTGATTTTAATAGATCAATTTAGATAAGTCACTCAATTTCCTAATGATTCTTTCATGAATGATTTTGGGAATAATTCACAATTACATTCAATTCTATAAACTCAGCCGAGTAGCCATGGAAGTTTACATTTCACTATGTATAATTGAAAACTGTTGGATTAGGTTCTTTTTCCTGCCAGTTAACCACGAGAAGATATACGCCCTATTAGTTACAGAAACTTGATAAACCTATTCCAAGGCATACCGTGTCTTTGACTTTATAAAAATGAATGGGATATAGTTAGTTATCGTTACACTTTTCTGTAATACACAGCAGTGATGTTCATGGAAACGCGGCAAAAAAGCAATCTTCAACTGGTGAGAAACCTGTGAGTTTGTACTGTGCGACCTGAATAAATCTTTTTGTGGGTGGCAATTTGAAGGTGGATAGTTGAACATGTTCATGATCATTCTCGCACCAATACAGATCAGAATGCGAGGCAACCCCCACCCCACCAATGTAATGTATCGTTGTTTCAATAAAAAATATTCTAATGACAGCTTTCGAAGCCCCTTTCTTCTTTTTGTCACAGTATTGAAAAAACAAACTTGTCGGACATGTGAAACAATATACTTCATGGTCTTTTCGGCTTTGAGCCATGGTAGTGGTGGTAACCCATCAAAAACAACAATTGAAATTGAACAAGGATAGAGTGAGGTCTCTGAGGATATTGATCGGTCTACACCAAGCCATCTGCCGAAGGGGGACTCCTAAGGGACACCTGCCCTGCTTGTATTATGACCCTTCACATGTGATTATATTTTATATGTAGATATATTCTATCAACGCTAGTCGCGCTCCCATCTTGACGAAAGTGTAGTAGTTTTTTTAAATAAATTCATTGAAGAGCCGATGCTTGATAAGGGTTCGTAAATTACCTGACATTTTGATTCGCGGCCTTATTTCAAAAATATCCCGAACACACGCAATCGAAAAAAAAAAATAATATTTCATGACAATATAGGAGTGCAATTATCGTATATCGATTGGTATGATTTTGCATTTTTTCATGTTTGTTGTACGTCTTCACTCCCAATATCTGAAAAAGAATTTTTAAAACCTAGAAAAGCACTGACGTGAAGTCAGCCGTTTTTGCTTGCATGTTCAAATTCGTTGCCAAAGCGGGCTCGCTTTTACGTATTGGCCCTCCCAAACGCACTGTAGATGATCTGCTTCGAAATTGTGCGCAAAACCTGCTGACTCATCTGTATTTTTGGAATGTTGGAAAATAAAATTTTGAATGGGTATATCTACGGAATCATTGGGCGAATTCTTTCAATTCACGAATTCGACCATCATAATGAATCCCCAAACCTAATCTACAAACGAGTTCCCTAGTCGTTCCTGTCGGAAGATATGCGACCTTTAGGCCGACCGTAAACACAATAACTTCCGAAAGAAACAACTTGCAAACTCTATATTTGTAGGCTATGTTTGGACCTTACTTACGAAGGCAGCATGAGGCAGATGAGATCGAACTGAAATTCAGTTGATTGGAAAATGGTAGCTTAAAGTCCATACATAATTTTGTGAGGATAATATATTGAAAGTTTTTTTTTTTTAATTTTTCTAATGACACGTTCATCACGAACTTTCGCGAAGAGTTTTTTATCAGCATTTTCAAACTAGTTACTTAGTTTCATCATGATTGAATCCCTATTATCTCAGTTATTCCGGAAACGAAAACGTTACCTAGAGAAAAAAAAAACGAATCTGACATATCTTTTTCCCAATAACTCCAAAACTTATGATCGCATCATACAGAAATTTGGTATACACAGGTGAATATGAAGCTCAAGGTCCCAGCGAAGTAATATTTTCAGAAATAATTGTTTAATTTTTTTTTTCAAATTACTGAAGATGCGATCTAACGAAATTTCTAAAAAAGGAGCGCGTCATTATTCTTCAAGTAACTGCAGAGTTTCAATCCAATAGCTTCAATAGTTTTTGAGATATATGGAAAATATCCTCAAAATTTCAAGAGGATTTGACTCCGAAACCGTTCGACCGAATTTGCCCATTAACGAACTCAACCGTCGCATTTTGAAATTCCACCTACCCTCAATGTTCTAACTAGGTAGGCTCTTCCGTACGCCTGTAATCATGCCTACGACCGGCCGGCTGAATCTATTTTGACTCGAGATCAGTGAGTTCGACCTTATTGTTTGAGATCATTTTCGGGAAAAAATTCGAAAATAGCAGAGACATTTGGACAAAACGAACGCACGCTGTCCCCAAGGACATCCGTGCAGAAACGTCCAAATATCAAAGATTAAATGTGATATTAGTTTGTCACTTACCTTTGTTCCCGGCAGTTTGAAATGTTATTTTTTTGTACGTTTCTGAATCACGTTATGTTGTTTGGCATTTTTTTAGCTTTTCTTTCCCTGGTCACAAATTCATTTTCTCAGAAGAAAAATATTTGGCAACAAAATCCTGAAACAAGTTAGTTTTTGTTTCACCAAATTTATATGCATTTTTGAAGGATTTTGTTGCACCCTGTGTCATCCCCATCAACCCTCTAAATTTTTTGAATAGGGAAAGTAGGTCATGTGGTACTTTTTTTGGCAAGGTCTTTGTATCTTCTTTACAGGCGTGCAGAAATTTTCAGGAAAAAAATTTTTTTTCTTGCCAAAAAAGTACCACATGACCCACTTTGCCTATTCAGAAAATTTAGAGGGTTGATGGGGATGGCACAGGGTGCAACAAAAATCCTTCAAAATATGCATAAAAATTTGGTAAAAGTGAAACAAATATTGACCTGTTTCAGGATTTTGTTGTCAAATATTTTTCTTCTGAGAAAATGAATTCATTCCATAATTTTGACGCGCACTGTATATACTGGTAAATATATAATTAGAATCTCATTCAATTCTGGTCAATTGAGGACCGTGATTAAACTGCCCAATCAGATATTCAGGGCCCCGGTTAGTCGTAAAGGAAATATGCATAATCGTGAAAAATAATTTCCCATTGTTTAGAAATCACGCGCTCAACGACAAAATGAAATAATATACGTCATAATTTAACCCCCCATCCCCCTCTTCCTTCTTGTGATATTTCGTGAAACTTCATTTCGATACAAAGTACCTGATTCAAACTTGATATGATGAAAATTGAATTCGAAGCTGATTGGGACACGAATCAGTGCCATTTTGTTCTGAAAGTATCAGTCACAACTTTCGGAATTTATTGTGTTTATAGTCGGCCCAAAGGTCCTGTAGTTATCAGTTACCCATTGTTTCCAAAAACGCGTTATTCTTCCCAGATAACCATATTTACTTTTAGATATTTCCTTGTTTTTCATGATTGAAGATGCGTTTAGAGAATAAAGAATTTCTTTCAGAAAATACCTTAAAATATTCGAACAAGAACTGGTAATCGCCATCTCCTGATGCATTGTCCACTCATCACCGAATTTTACTTTCTTGTTCATTGGAATATCGCGACATTTTAATTGGTGGCGTAAACGCCAGATATCTCTGCTGGCGCTTGTTAATAAGATAACCCAGTTCGATCGCCCATTCAAGTTCGCAACAGATTTATAATGTTTGTTTACATATCTCGGTATGCTCCAGTACAGGAAATGATGTCATTCTCAGCAATTCTGTAAGTGATACCGAACGGGGTACACACTTATAGTGAATACAGAATTAGTAAATACATATGATGATTCTCATCGAAAGCTATTCAGGTTTGGACAAATTTCAGTTTGTCTCAAATATGTTGGGTTTTTTAAAGTGACAAATTCATTCGAATATTCTCCATTCACTTTTGTCTTTTATAAACTATCCCGATTGGCCATGACTTTCTTACACATTTCACTGTGTATATTTTTGAAATGTTTGGTTATAGTCATTTTCCTGTCAGATAACTACACAACGTTGTCCTCTCTACATAGAGGTCGTAGTAATTAAGCATATTCAAAATGTTAATTTACTTTGGGAAAATAATGAATTTAATACAATATTATATGAATTCAATCATTCCAAAGACCTGTCGAATGTTGAAGAAACTTTTTCGCTGTTAATACTGGAAATATTTCACGTATATGAACATGGTTGGAAAATTCAATTTTCTTGTACGGAAATCAAGAACTGAGTTACTTTGTGATAGTTCCTTCGAAAAAAAATAAGAGTACTCGAATAACCCTGCAGTAAAACTTCTAAACGAACAGACAAACCTATGGAATTCCCCACTTTTCGAAATTCTCAAGAATTAAGTCATTTAAAATCCTTGTTGCACTACTTGAAATACTCCAGTATGAAAATGTAGTAGTACTACAAAACCTGTGTCACCTTAAAAGAACCAACTCAATTCACAAAGCAGATTTCAATTCTACATAGCACTTGATACTTTGTCTCTGCTTCTTCAAAACTACCTTCGACATTTTTAGTTTCCAAGCGTGATGATTATGTTGAGATTGAAAGTAGAAATTGGCATTGACATTTGGCAACGTCGCTGAGAATTATTTTGACATTGCCGATATTTCACGAGTGTATTTCACCGGGATAGTTTATAAAAGTGAATGGATTATACGTGTCTATCTCGGTCCATGGCAAAAGACTTCTAGAGTAAATTGTTTATGTCAAGTGTTACTTGATAAGGGATGACTAGGGACATTGAATATAACAGACGTTCTAATTAGATAAGTTCATCAGAACCACAGAGTTTTATTACATCACTTCAATTTATTGACACAACGCACAAGATAACTTCAGGTCTTACAAGCCTAATTTAAAGTCGTATATATGTGAAAACTTTTTTCGTCAATTTCAACAATTTTTTTTTTGTCTATTTTGGTTTACAACACGTTCACTAGAACTAGAAAAAAACAAATTCAGTGTTTCCGCAACAGGATAGGATTTTTTGAGTATTTTTGCGACAATAGCTGCTAAATATCTTATATATACATTTTTGCTTCTTCTTTTGAATCTTGATTTCAGATATCTTCAGATATCTTGGGCATTCCCATGGGATACTTTTGAATTCGATTCATTAACCATCATATATTGACGGCATTCTACAACGGAAGATGATGTCCTATAATTTGTTATCTACCACGCACATCCGGTCAACAACATTAACCTTCGAGAGTAAAAACAAAGACAGGAAGGGGTACTTTTCAAGTATAAAATTCACTCGGGCGTGAATCCTAGAAGGGGTTCAAACGGACATTTGCGTTATTCCACAAAATTATCGTCACATAATATAGGATGTCGCTACCCAATCATAAACGGCGAGTTACAATCCGATACGGCCGACGCACGTCTTGAAGAATTAGTTTATCACATAAAAACATTTCATAATAAACAAAAAATGATCTCGAAATAATGAACTTTGTTTTCGAAATTTTAATCATATGCTGAAAAGTATTTGCGGACTAGAGTGTAGTTAGGAAGTTTAGCATCATGCTGATTCTTTCAATAGAATACTTCCATTTCATTTTCTACGCTTCTGACCTCTTGGAAACCAGTGTAAAGTTTACGCCAAGGTTCATTATTTTCTTCGGATTAGATGCATTCTTTTCGGGAAATATTTTTTCTGATTAATAGTTTCACAGAGATCAATAATAATTCATAAATTCCACCCCGGTCCGAACCAGTTATCTCATCAATCAGAGCATCACCAAATGGAAGATGTCACTCTGGCCTACTATGTACCGCGGCAGATCATGAAACAATAACTTTCGAAAGAGACAACTGAAAAACTCGATCTGTATCATAAATCAGTATTTTATCAATTATTTCGAAAAGAATAACCTAAAATTTAAATCTTATCGGAATGAAATTTGATCAATTATTGTGAAATATAAAGTTCCACGCGTGTGCGAATTTTTTTCCACATCTGATAGTTTTCGAAAAAATGATTTGTCGAAATTTTTTTTTCTTGAAATTTACCAACAGAACGATCTCAACAAAATTTCAACGAATCGCGCGTAACTATGCTTCAATTACCAAGTTTTAATCTAGTCACCCAAGCACCCCCTGAAATATCAAAGAAATAACTTCAAAATTTCAAATGATTATATCTACGGAACCGTTTCGCCGATTTCGCCCATAAACGAACTTCGCATTTTGAAATGCCACCTACCCTGAAAGTTTCAAGTCGATAGGATTTTCCCTCGGATTTTCCATACTCACGTAATCGTTTCTACGGACTGCCGCCCGGACAGAGTTGACTTTTGACACCGGATTCGTCATCAGTCACTCCAACCTCGTCGTTTAAGACCATTTTCGAGAAAAAAGTCGTTAATTTCAGGTATTTGTACAAAACGATAGCAGGATGTTCCTCAGAACAGTGTTAAATACCCAACGGTTAGTTAGGTTTACATTCTATTTTTGGTATGTAACCAATTTCTATGACGGTTGTCCCGGTCGATGCTCAAACAGTTATTGCAGGCATGACTTCTGTGGTTTTTTATTGCTTGAGGTTCAAACTCATGCAGAGCTGCATTGAATATTTTTAAGAATATTCAAACCGTCGTTGATAGTTGGTTCATGATGACTTTCTTCAATCCGCTTAGGAACTGTATGCTTTCTGTTCGGATTATTAAACCATTACTGTAATACAAGGTGTCTCAAAAGAAATTTCATATTTGTTTAGATTACTGTGTGAACGCAATGCATCTGAGCGGCTCGAGGGTTATGTCAATCGGTAGGCTCTTGGGAATTCAGTTGCTATGGAGCCTATCGCGGGAGAGAACCGCGCGTTGTGCGATCTCTTTTCCAAAAAAAAATATAATTCTGTGACTATTGCGCGAAAAAATTTCTGCAATGTTCGAAGTTTATGCCACTTAAATGATGCACCAAGCATTCCTCTCATTCGCAATTGGGTGAAGAAGATTGAGGAGATAAACCAAAATCCAGACGACCACGGTCTTCGAGAGCGGAAGAGAATGTGGAACGGACTAATCAGTCTATTCGTGATGATCTAGACCTTTCCATTCGGAAGCGTGCAAGTGCTTTGCACGTGCATAGATCAACGCTACACCGCATTTTGCACAAAGATCTATAGCTGCATCCCTATAAAATTTAATTGGTGCAAGAACTAAAACCCCAGGATGCCATTTAGAGGCTAGAATTCGTGAACCAAGCAATTGAGCGCTTACAAACATTTAACATCTTATTCTCCGATGAAGCTCATTTTCATCTTAATGAGCACGTAAACAAGCAGAACTTTCGCTATTGGAGTGCAATCCCAAATGTAAGCATCAGAAATCCCTTCATTCGCCAGAAGTGACTGTATGGGCTGCAGCGTCATCGCGAGGAATTATCGGTCCATACTTTTTTGAAGATGAAAGGGGACGTGCTCTCGAGTAAATTCAGAGCGTTATGTTTGGATGTTAGATGAGTTTTCGTTCCCTAAACTGCAAAATTTTCCTGGCTATAATCGAAGAACATGGTTCCAGCAGGATGGAGCAACGTCACACACGTCCAATAGGTCTCTGCCACGAGTTCGTGAAAATTTTCCAGGCAAATTAATATCGAGAAAAGGTGATATAAATTGGCCGCCATGCAGTCCTGATTTGACTTCTATGGACTTTATCCTGTGGGGTTTCCTCAAATCTAAAGTCTACATTAAAAAACCAACTTCCCCGGACCAGTTAAAACAAAATATTCACCACAAAATGGGAGCTATCACGGAGCCTACCTGCTAATCCGTCATCAGAAATTTTAATGTTTGAATGAATGTCGCGAACGCTAGAGAAAAATCATTGAGATGACACTATTTTTAAGAAATAAATTCCCAAAGAGTGTATTATAATAATTAATGAATATTTTGTCAATAAATACCTTATTTTATTTTTTATCGATTTGCGAATTATAACATTTTTTTTGAGACACCTTGTAGATGGTGATGATTTCTGCAGTCCATAATTTCAACCCTTGGCATCCCGTCAGCGAAAATACAAATATTCAATTATATTTCTATCAGTCGCACCAAATATTTCAAGATCACTAAATCCCACATACGTTAACCCAATTATTAAGTCGTTTAGATCGAGATCTCTAAGATCTTCGGTATCAGGTGGATGATGACGTCGTCGGTTCATTACACCCCGTTAATAATTTCCTAGTTCAACGTCCAAAGAGTCAATGACGTCCTTTATTCTTAGCTCCCACATAAACCCTTGACAGGTGCACAAAGATAAGTGGGCACATGGTGGTTGAGACCACGTGCCCCCGCGTTAGATCGATGGGAATAAAATTTACTTTCCCCTCAAGGGTTTATATGTCTTCAGACACCAGTTGGTGGCCACGAAGGATCGATTTATTGAGGAAGTTTAACTGGAACATGAGAAAAAAATCGGAGTGTCTTCACTTGTTGAGATGAAATTTTCAAAATCAATTTTGGATTATTACTTATTTTTGACGGATAAACTGATATGTTAGATAGAGTAAAGGTTGATTTACACTATACGTTCCGTAATCTTCGAGTATCCTTCCCTTAAAATATTATAAGGTGTAAATGAATTGATGTATGCACTCTATATTTTACGTTGAAAAATACGTAATTACTACTACCTCTATGTAGAGAGGACAACGTTGTGTAGTTATCTGAAAGGAAAATTACTATAAACTAACATTTTCAAAATATACAAAGTGAAATGTGTCAGAATGTCATGGCCAACCGGGATAGTTTATAAAAGTGAATGGAGTATACCTGGATCTCCTTCAAAATAATAAAATTCCTGACTATCGAATATATCCTAGCACACAGTATCAGACGATGATATCGTGAGGACGACGTAAACACAAAAACTCCCGAAAGATACGACTTAGAAAGTCGATATTTGTAGAGTTTAGGGGTTGATAGCGAAGATCGTATTCATGAATGGGTAAAATCCGCCCAATGATTCCGTAGATTTGCCCATTCAAAATTCTATTTTCCAATATTTCCAAAAATATAAATGCGATGGATTCAGTACTTGATTAAAAATTATAGCTTGGAGGTTCATTCAGAATTTCATGAGAACCATATGAAAAGATTACCAAATCTTTCCATCACGAAGTTAAGATGCCTTTGGCGTAGTCAATACCTGAAAAGATGACCCCTTTGGCAACAAATTTGAACATGCGCGCAAAAGCTGCTGATTTCACGTCGAAGCTTTCCAAGAATATTTTCAACTGATAACTTAGAATGGAAACGCTGAAACCATTTGATTGATTTACAATTATTCCCATTTTTTGGTGATGAAATGAAATATTCCATTCAAACTTTCAACTGCATCATTAACTTACTTTTGATTCTCGAATGTGAACATAGACTGTTCATGTGTAACCTAGTTAAAAAGCTTATTAAAAATGGAATCTTATCAAACCCTTGATGTTTTCGTCGAATTTATTATGGATAGGGTCAAGTGGTGTAAAAACGAGACACTTCTTAAATCCTCCCAATTTTTTTTACTAAAAGGAGTAGTCCAAACGGTTCAAGAATTTTTGTTATATATTATCATACATGTACAAAATGATGCAGTTAATAAGTTTAGCAAATTTTTGGAAAATTTGTGACAAAAATTAAATTGCTTGTCTCGTCGAGACAACGTAGGCAAAAAAACGAGACATGTTTCTTTTACGTGCATTATATCAATTTAGAATGTTTGACTTACGCCGACCGTACCCAACTAGTGTTCGCGCTGTAAGAAAACTTTTCAGTCCCCATGTAAATTTTCAAGGTCACCTTTTGCAGTGTTCATTGATACAATTTTTATATCATTGGTTTAATTTTTTTGCAACTTTTCGATATGGGAAAATATGAAATTTTTTCATTTTAGTTACATGTCTTATTATATGTACAATTGTCTCGTTTTAATTCCAAATTTTGCCAGTCTCGTTTTCACACCACTCAACAATTTTATTCCATCAGGCTATAGCCGAACCCTGTGCAACCCTTATTGGTTGGTTGAATCAAGCGAGGATTCGATGGATATTTAAATTCACGATTGAAGTGGTCAAGTAAACGGGCGTTATCAGCCAAACTGTTCCGGAGACTTTTCAATCAAATAACAGATAGTACTGGGACAATGAGGTTGTTCGCCGTTCAATCGTGTGTTAATTTCTCCCTTCGTTTCCCGAGCTTAAAAACTTCTGAAGCTACCAGATTTCAATTCGAAAAATAAAATTTGAGTAAAACTCAATCATTTAATACTATTTTCGACCTTAACTTTAGAAATTACTGACATTTGGGCAGAATGATGACACTTTTACTCTCTACAACAAGAGCTTCTTAAAAACAGTAGTTCACTTTAGAAGATCTTGTTTTTGAGCACTTCTTAAAGTAGATTCTTGATGGAGGTTTTAGGTACATTGTGTTATTCTACTATATGCCTTGGTGTATCTATTATCGGAATATACAAAGGCCTTATTTGAATACCCGAATATACGACTTCTGTCGACTCCGGTCTACCTGTACAAACACAATTTTGAGGGATTACATCTCATCAAGAAAGTATGTTCGTCACTTCTTAGTATTCAAACTTTTTCACATGTACAAAGGCAGGTGAAATTCCACTTCAATGTTCTGGTGCTTATTTCTTGGAAAATAATTTGTGATTATGCGATTTTGACTTATCACCCTTACCTGAAGAATCAGCTGATTTTCTACCTTTCTAAAGGTCCCGACAAAGGTATCGTTTGGAAATCCCACAAGGCAGAGTAATCTGCATTTATGACTTCCTCGAACTGGGATTTCATTCCGAGAAAAGAGGCGAAACTTTATTGCAAGAAGGCAAAAAGGGTAGGCCCTTCTACGTGTAACTATATGCAGGTGAATTATATCTGTTGGACATGTAATAAATTTCCTTTAGGAGTATTTCTAGGCAGTCGTAATAACATGAATCCTGTAACAAAGGTTAACTTTATATCGTTCGCTTGATTCTACAACGAGGTAGGTTATTCAGCTTTCTCTATGAAACTGTCGTGCGACACCTATTTTGTGCGAGTTTTTAATTCGGAATAAATTCAATGAATCGAAGACATTTCTTGTTTTGAGTATATTTGGGCAGGTCGATGATTATTAAAAATTGTGCTCATTTCGATGTGAGAAAATGTGATACAGTCCCTCCCGATTTTGGGATATTACGTCATCGACCTTTTTTTCTGAATGAGAATCCTATTTTCTTAATGAATAATCCTAAGGGGTTAATAAAGTTACACATTCCTACCAAATAAAAATTCTCATTAATTCGAAAGGAAAGAAATTCGATCCACGTTTAGGATATACAAGCAGTCTCAAAAAAACTCTTATATATCAAAATTCGATAAAAATATTTATTAACTATCATAATACACTCATTGGGAATTTATTTCTTGAAAATGATGTCATCTGAATGTTTTCCCTCGCGTTCGCGACATTCATTCAATCTAACATTAAAATCATTGGATTGGCAGATAGGCTCCGTGATGGCTCCCATTCCGTGGTGAATATTTTGTTTTAACTGGTCAAGTGAAGTTGGTTCATTAATGTAGACTTTAGATTTGAGGAATCCCCACAGGATAAAGGCCATAGAAATCAAATCAGGACTGCGTGGCGGCCAATTTATGTCACCTCTTCTCGATATTAATTTGCCTGGAAAATTTTCACGAACTCGTGTCAGAGACCTGTTGGAAGTGTGTGACGTTGCTCCATCCTGCTGGAACCATGTTCTTTGATTATAGCCGTCCAAGCAACAAAAACTCATCTAATATTCAACCATAACGCTCCGAATTCACTGTAAGAGCTCGTCCTCTTTCATCTTCAACAAAGTATGGACCGATAATTCCTCGCGATGACATTGTTTGTAAGCGTGTTGCTTGGTTTACGAATTCTAGTCTCTGAATGGCATCCTGGGGTTTTAGTTCTTGCACCAATTGAATTCTATAGGAGTGCACCTTCAGAATTTCAGGTGTTTGTGCAAAATGCGGTGTAGCGATGATCTGTGCACATGGAAAGGACTTGCACGCTCACAAAAAAGTTCAAATAAACATACTTTCTTGACACCATGTAGATGCCCAAGAATTGTGTTCTTACAGGTAGACTGAAGTGATGTCGACTGAAGCCATTGGATCGGGTATTCGAATTAACGCCGAAAATCTATACCACGATTCACTTCTGAAAATGCTCAGGAAATTTGCGAAATTTTTGAAAATTTCTTTGACCATAAGTTGATACAAGTAACGAAGTTCCAATCTGATCGTAGTGGTACTTTTTGAGTACAGTAATAACCTCACAAATTCAAATATTGAAGAGGTAACCGAAAAA
Source organism: Myrrha octodecimguttata (assembly GCA_958510865.1). Lineage (NCBI taxonomy): Eukaryota > Metazoa > Arthropoda > Insecta > Coleoptera > Coccinellidae > Myrrha > Myrrha octodecimguttata. The sequence continues at coordinate 73,706,851 of OY294059.1, read as the reverse complement.
TTTAGAATCCAAACCGACCTTAAAAATTTCAAATTCTATGACAAGGAATTCATATTAAGCTTCACCCAAATTTATGTCTCAATTTGGTACTAAAAGAATGTGTATAAAAAATAATTGAAGGGTATGACAAAGAGCTAGAGAGGTGGTTACATATTATTCTTCTGATTTACAGGAATAAACTCATATGCTTTACAAGAAAGGTCATCTTTAATCAATGAAACTTTATTGAATATATATTCCCAATCAGAGCACTCTACGGGGTTTCGGGAAGTTAAATAAATTCTGTATGTCAGACTAATCTTGTCTTTCCATTAGCCTTCCCGCAAGCCCATTCTTGTGAACTATTTTCATCAGAAATTAATTTGTGAGCAATTAAATCGGGGAATTGATCATACATACATTCTCATAACCGATATCAGACATATGTACAGAAGTATATTGCTGCACCCGGGTCATCGAAATTTTCAACTAATTATTTGGAGGAAGGATCCATCGTTGCCTTTGAGTTTTATTCGTTTGAACACTGTTACGTATGGTTTGAAGAGTTCACCTTTTTTGGCAACAAGGTGTTTATCTAAGTTAGCCAACACTCATAAGAATGAATATCCCCTTGCCTCGAAAATTCTTTCAAATAATACTTACATTGATGATATTATTTGCGGTGCTGATTTTATTGAAGAAGTCACTAGAATTAAATCTGAATTGATTGAATATCATACATCATTGTGTATTATTGAGAGGTTTATACTTAAAATATCAAATATCTTCACTTCACCCATATTCACCTTCTGATAGAGACTTCTGGTTACTATATAAGATTATAGTTTTTTCAAAAAAACAAATAACACACCACAACTTAAATTATGTCGCACGAAATCAAAAAATTATACAAAATATCCAATTTTCTCCTAGGAAATTATTTTTCACGACTAATCAACATTTCCAAACAAACAAAAAAAATAAGAATTGATAAATGTATCCATAACGAACTGTACCCATTCACTTCGGAATCTTGGAGTGTTCTGAGCTATATTTTCACATTTTCCACCGACGCAGATATTCTAGATGAATTCACGAATTGAGCTGAAATCAAAATTTTTTTCTTTCCTCCCTTCACATCTCTGCGTTTCTCCGAACTTGTTCGAAATATCAGAAAAAGACCCTTATAAAGCAACACCTCCTCTGAATTTTTTCTTGATGTCCTTCGGTGGATTTGAGAATTTTCTCTTCACGAGAATGATCCGCGAAGCTGAGTGTTCATATGACTCATTTGATAGATGCCTGTTAGGAAGATACAACATTTCAGCAGCATGAGGCAAACAGTTTCTGAGGTATGAAAAAGTTTGAAAATATTTTTTCGATTTCTCACGAAATTTGCCATGAATCTTCACGTCAGTAAACAATTGCGAATCAGTATTTTTCGAGTTGTTTAGAGAATTATATCTTAGCTGACTTCAACTCCGAAACTGTGGGGCGGATTTTGCCCATTAACGAACTTACCGAGATGTTTAGGCTACAAACCTAGTCTGAAAATTCGAAGACTATAGGCATGTTTTCTTCGAGAGTTAGACCACATACGACTGACCGGAAGTAATTGAATCTAACTACGGATTCTTCAGGGAGTTTGACCCGATCGTTTAAGAGCAAACAATCCCTCGAATATAACGGGGTGACTTCTGAAGGCCAGAGTTCGTTTTTTTTCCAAAAATTTCCTTGGTGCAAAAGGTTGAAAGTTCGTAGGAATGCACTATATTGCCACTCTTTTATATTAAAAGATTTTCGGGAAATTAGAACTGAAATGGAGTGAAAAATGGAAAAATAACTAACATTGCGCATTGCCGCTAAAGAATTAAGTACATCTCAAAAAAAAAAAAATTTCGAAAAATACCCACTGAAACCTGCAGAACGATTCCCCGTTTTCTTCTATAAACGTCGAAATTTCCCCAAATTCCAATATTTCACGCGCCTATAAGCAACGTTGAAGCATGTAGACCGGGTCCAGCGGCCTGACCTTGAGATATAAACGAGGATTGATGACATTTAAATGTGGGTGTGTTGCCTAGTTGTAATTTACTGCAACGTGGTATTGTTTCCTCTCAAAACCAATGTCGGTTCAAAATACTAAATTTACAGACATTTGAGTGCTGTTTCCCAGAACAAACTTGTGAAAATTGAGTACTCCACCTAACAGGTGTGCAAATACATGGTAGATGATTCGAGTGAATATTTCTATTTGTGAATTCAACCCCTTTCATACACCGACTACCAAGGAAATCTCTGCCCTATCAAGATTCACGACCCGGGCAATCGGGTTTTAAGCTTTAATGAATTTATCCCACACATCTCCTCTTTTCCCCCTCATATCGTATAGATCAAAACCTGCCATCTGTGTCATACGAGGTACCTCTAAATGAGTTTCATTCCTTACGAAGCTACGCAAGGAGATATTTCGCATTATTCTTTGACTCGCCCTACTTTTATTATCATAATAGAAACTAGGATATTCCCATAGGAGCCTCACCTATGGGAAAAAACGGAACGTCGATGGGTTTAAAAGGGGTGAAAATGGTATACAATTAATGGAGGTGAATAGAAGAGGAATTCGATGATGAACTTGATTTCGAAGGTTATCAGATTCGTATTGGTTCATTCACCAAATTTGGCCTACTAGCCTAGTTTTTGTGTATTTTCTAGGGTAACAGCGTGCTATCGTTTTGTCCAAATGTCTGTAATATTAGAATTTTGATCCGAAAGTGGTCTCAAACGACTAGGTTGGACTCGCTGATGACGAATTCGTTGTCAAAATCGATTCTGTCTGGCGGGCCGTCCGGCCAGCCGAGGACGCGATAACTGTCGAACGGAGTAAAGTAGCGACTTGAAACTTGTAGGGTAGGTCGCGCATCGGAATGTCGCGCATGAATTCGTTAATGGGCCAAATCGGCCGAATGGTTTTGGAGTTAAAGCCATTTGAAATTTTGAGGTTATTTCCCTCAGAATTCAGAAACTACTGGAGCGATTGAATTGAAACTTGGCAGTTGGTTTAGGCATAACGACGCGCAACTTCGAGCAAAATGTTGTTGAAATCATATTGTCACTCAATAAAAAAAAATTTTTTTTTTAAATTTTTTACCAAATTTCAATTCGATACTGCTATAAGTTTTGGAGATATTGGGAGAGAATATGTAAAATTTCGTGGTTTTCTTCTGGATATCGTTGTTTTTTTCTGTAAAGAAATACTCATTCAATCCTGATGAAACTTCGCACCTAGTTTGAAGATGCTTAGGGACAACATTGTACGAAATTTCGTGGTGATCTTGTCATTACAATTAGAAAAAAACCTTCAAATTGTCAATTTTCGATTGAGTTGGATTTGAATTCGATCTCATCTGTATTTTCGGAAATATTGGGAAAATAAACATTTGAATGGGTATATCTGCGTAATCATTGGGTGGATTTTACCTATTCACGAATTCTGCCTTCGTAATCAAGGTCCAAACCTTCTCTACCGATATGGAGTACCGTGAACACAATACCTTCCGAAAGATTCGACTTAGAAACTCGATATTGCTAGAAAAGGTTTGGGGCTTAATTACGAAGGTCGAATTGGTGAATGGGTAGAATCTACCGAATGATTCCGTAGATATACCCATTTAAAATTTTATTTTCTCAATATTTTCAAAAATATAGATTAGATCGAATTGAAATCCAGTACTTTATCGAAAAATGACAGTTCGAAGGTTCATACAGAATTTCATGAGGAAAATATGATGATCAGAAGATCACAGAATATTGAATATTCAGAAAAAAAAAACATTTTTTTTCAAAATATTCTAATGATACGTTCACCACGAAATTTCGCATGAAGTTGTCAATTAGCATTTTCAAACTAGCTGCCAAGTGTCATCATGATTGAATCAGTAATTTTTGTGTAATTCTGAAAAAAAAAGGATATCCAGGAAAAAACATTAAATTAGACATATTTTTTCGGAATATCTCCAAAACTCATAATCGAATCGAACTGAAATTCGGTAAACTAAGTACTGCGAAATATAAAGCTCAAGGCCTGGGCAAAAAAAATTTCTTCAAAATTTACTGACAGCAAGATTTCAACAAAATTCCGCGAAAAGTTGCGAGTCAAACCATCTGCCAACTTTCAATCCAATCGCCTCAGTAGTTCTCGTAATATCAGGGAAATGACCTTAAAACTTTTGCCCCCTAACGAACTCAACCTTCGCATTCTGAAATGCAACCTACCCTGAAATTTTCAAGTCTATAAACTCCTCCGTACCGTGGTGACGGCCGGCCGGACGGAATCGATTTTGACACTGGATTCGTTATAAGCGAGTCCAATCTAGTCCTTTGAGACCATTTTCGGCTCAAAATTCGAAAATTACAGACATTTGGACAAAACGATAGCACGCTGTTCTCCAAGAACATGCGCGCCAAAAATACAGACATTCGGGTGAAACGATAACGCGTCCCTCAAGCCGGAAAAAAAACATAGGTAAATTACTCATACAGTACAACCGCGGTAATAGGAACGCGCGCTCGTATGAACCACTCCGTAATATGAACACAGAATTTTTGTATGGACTTGTTCGTAAAATGAACAAACAAGAAGTCGATATACGCACACGAAAAACTAGAATCCCACTTGTATGAACCTGTTGTAACTTGTCCATTTCATTCAGAGGAATGAATTGGTTTTCACGATTTATTGTCAGATATCCATTACCGATTCTCCCTTGCATCTAGTTGCATCGCATTGTTTTTTGACGAGTATACTATAACTAAGAAAATGTTGAAAGTGAGTGGAAAATCAAGATGTTAACTCCTCATGAGAAAGCCCACGTTATGGGGGACATCAATAAGGACTGAGTGTTAACGGGCTTTACTGGATAAGAAATTTGGAATTGCTAAATCAACGGTTTGTCAAATAAATAAAAAATTTTCAAAAAGCACTGCCGTGAAGGCAGCAACTTTTGCGCGCATGTTCAATGTAGATGACCGCTTCAGCAACGAATTTGAACGTGCGCGCAAAAGCTGCTGCCTTCACGGCAGTGCTTTTTGAAATTTTTTTCTGATAAATTACTGGATTTCAATTCGATCATATCTGTATTTTTGGACATATTGTAAAAATAAAATTTTGAATGGGTATATCTACGGAATCATTGGGCGGATTTTACCCATTCACGAATTCGACCTTCGTAATTAAGCCCCAAACCTACTCTACAAATATCGAGTTTCTAAGTCGTTTCTTCCGGAAGTTATTGTGTTCACGGTCAGCCTAACGGCCGACTGCGTAAACACAATAACTAACGAAAGAAACAACTTAGAAACTCGATATTTGTAGAGAAGGTTTGGACCTTAATTACGAAGGTCGAATTCGTGAATGGGTAAAATCCACCCAATGATTCCGTAGATATACCCAATCAAAATTTTATTTTTCCAATATTTCCAAAAATAGAGATCAGATCGAATTGAAATCCAGTACTTCATCGAAAATAACAGTTCGAAGTTTCATACAGAATTTAATGAGGATGATATGATGAGAAAATCATAGAAATTTTTTTTTTCAAATTGTTCTAATTACACGATTATCACGAAATTTTGCATAAAGTTGTCTTTCAGCGTCTTAAAACTAGCTGTGAAGTTTAATCAGGACTGAATCTGTATTTCTCGAGTTATACCGAAAAAATCAACGATATCGAGAAGAAAACCTCGAAATTTGACATATTTTTTCCCGATATCTCCAAAACTTATGATCGTATCGAACTGTAATTTGGTACATTGCTGTGAAATTAGAAGGTCAAAGCGTGAGTATAATTTTTCTTGGATGTGATGAATGATTTCCGAAAAAAAAATTTTTTTGGAAAAAAATTTCGAAAAAAATTTTTTTTTAAAATTACCAACAATATAATCCTGACGAACTTCAGCTCAAAGTTGCGCGTCGTTGTACTTCACCTAACTGCCAAGTTTGAATCCAATCGCTCAAGTAGTTTCTGAAATAAAAAATAAATAACTTCAAAACTTCAAATGCCTATAACTCCGAAACTATTCGATCGATTTGGCCCATTAACGAACTTAACCGCGGCATTCCAATGCGCGACCTACCCTGAAAGTTTCAAGTCGCTAGCTCACTTCGTTCGACAGTTATCGTGTCTACGGCCGGCCGGACAGAATCGATTTTGACACCGGATTCGTCATCAGTGAGTCCAACCTAGTCGATTGAGACCATTTTCGGCTCAATCATCCAAAATTACAGACATTTGGACAAAACGATAGCACGCTGTTCCCCTAGAACATGAGCGCAAAAACAATAAAAAACAAATTCTAGAGAGAGTAGGCCATTAATTCAAATCGACCAAATAATGCACTCTGAAAAGGCGGAAATGATAGAAATGGATAATCAGCTTCATAAATGGTTGCTTGCCCAGCGAAAAAAAAATATGGTGGTTTCTGGAGAAATGATTGAACAGAAAGCCTTGACCCATTGTGCTACTTTGCATTTCTCTGAATTCAAGGCAAGTGAAAGATAGCTCCAGTGCTTCAAAGAACGTCATGGTGTGAGATTCTTGAAAAAGGGGAGAAGCTTCTAGGTCAGACAGAATTGAAGAGAGTCATTAACACCACAAATGGGGGTTTTTCCTTTAAACGAAAACGCAGTTATTTTCATGAAAAACCTTCAGAACATCACATTTCAAACATATAATTTCAATATTATATTTTTGAAAAAATGTTTGATCACCTAAAACTGAAAAATAAAAATGGGGGTTTGCATTTAAAGGGATTTGTCATGAGTGCACGATATGGCAAAGTCGAATTCAGCTTTCTCGGGAACAAAAGGACGTCAAATGTGTTACTTTGCTCTGGAAAACAGAGATAGCTATACTTCGATCTGATTAGAGTAGAAGACAACGACCAAGGAATAGAAAAAGAAGAGCACAGACTGTCACACTGTCATATTACTGGCAAATCGCAAACGGAAATTGTTTGGTTATATTGAAAAAGAACACGTGTGTACCACAGAATAGGAATAAATACTTCGTTATTCTATAGCAGAAAAAGCAATTCTACTAAACAACGTTGTCACTTCGTAAAAATCCCAAACCCCAATTTTGAAACCTGATTTTGAATACTTTCTGAAGGTAATTTGGGAAATTGATGAATCAAACCCATAATAATTATGTTCAAATTTGCATTTGCAGTAATAACCCAAATTCAGGAAAAACCCCCATTCAAGGAACATCAAATCTATAACGCTAATGAAACAGGATTTTACTGGTGAATGCTACCAGAAGTTCAAGCTTTGAACATAGCCATCGAGTTGGCAAAACAAAATACTCTGGATTTGACTGAGGTACCCTGAAAAACATGGTTCATCGGAATTAACTGCGAAAAAGGCTCAGTCTTGAATAACATCATTTTTCTCCACAAAAATCAAAATTTTTTTGGAAATATGTGATGGCTTTTTTCATTCAAAAAACTTATTTCATGTGTATTATTATCAATGATATTCGTCTACTCAATTAGAAATACAACCTAGAAAACACATAAAAACATTATTTTTCTTGACCTTCAGAAATATGAACAGTTCCTATATCATGAACAAGCCAGAATTTTTACGCGCTTGTTCTTGGGAAGAGCGCGTAATCATTTCGTCACGATGCCTGTAATTTTCGAATTTCGAGCCGAAATTGGTCTCAAACGACTAGGCTGGACTCACTGATGACGAATCCGTGGTCAAAATTGATTCTGTCCGTCCGACCGGCCGTACGGCCGTGTGCGCTGTAACTTTCGAAAGGAAGGACCTAGAGTCTTGAAATTTTCAGGTTAGGTTAAGATCCTGAATATCTCGGTTGAGTTCGTTAATGGGCCAAATCTGCCGAATGATTTTTGTGCTACAGCCATTTGAAATCTTGATTTTTCAATAACTCGAAAAATATTTATCTCGTCGGAATGAAACTTGGTTGGAATATGAAAAGTGTCAATAGGAAGAATTATCCATGGAAAAGTTCGAATTTTTTTTTTTTTTTTTTTTTTTTTTTTTTTTTTTTTTTAATTTTTTATTTCATTGACATTCCACTGAAATTTCCAAGTCAGTGCTTCTCTAGATTTTTTTTGAGTTCATATTGTACTCTATATGGATACAGCAGTCGCCAAATAATTCTCCGAATGAATTCCAAAATATATCGAGGAGAACCGGAATCTAAACCGATGATCGCGTGATCTCTCCACAACCCTTATCGATGTTGATCGACCCCATACCCATTTCATTCTTCTCATCGATAAAACTTAATGTCTTCCACGATACACAGTGAGTTATAGGTTAAGCCGAATGCCGGCGACTTCCTTCTTCCTGGCACCTGGCGTCTGTTTTACCCTATTGCGTTTTTGCTTGCGAACTTTTTCATTATGCCGGCCACCTTTTCTGTCATTCTGTCTGTTCGTTCGTCCTTCCGAACGGGATTACACGAAATCGAGAGACAATTCTTTCTCGAAGGGCACCATCAGACGTCGTGACTCATTTGTGTGTGAATTTTTGACCTTTGCGTCGTATAAATTGGGGACCATTGTAGGCCTTTTCGAGTTGCGGCATTGTGAAGGTTGGACGGAGTCTGGGAAAGTAAAAAATGATTTCCGAATGTGGGACTCGTAATAAGTGCAGGTATGAACTAGAAATGATGAATTGAGTCTTCAACATACTGAGAAATAATTATCGAAAATTCTGGAAAAGCAGTGAAGTCAGCAGCATTTCCGCCTTACTTCCAATTCGTGTTATTCTCACTATTTACTCAGCCAAAATCATATTACCTTCCTGCTGGAAAGACTTCCTGTTCTTCTTTTCATATTATCCCGACGAAATTATGCATGATTCTTCAAGCTGTAATTTTCCAATCAAGTACTGGATTTCAATTCGATCCGATCTGAATTTATGGAAAATATTGGGAAAATGAAATTTTGAATGGGTCTATCTAAGGAATCATTGGGCGCATTTTTTTTAACTATTCACGAAGTCTACCTTGGTAGTTTGAAATAATCATAATTAATAATTGAATAGATAAGTTTTTTTTTCAAATTGTATTCCAGAAAAAACAACGGTTACGAGGAAAAAACCACGGTTACGTGGAAAAAACCACGAAATTATATTTTTTCAAGATAACTCCGAAAATCATGATCGTATCGAACTATTGTGAAATTTAAAGTTCAAGGCTTGAGCAAAATTTTCCTCGAATTTGAAGGAAGCTTTCCAAAAAAAATCTTTTAGGAAAAATTTCAAATATTTATTTTTGCGCGCATGTTCTAGGGGAACATTTTCAGTCGAAAATGGCCTCAAACGACTAGGTTGGACTCACTGATCAGCGATTTGAAACTTTCAGGGTTGGTCTCGCATTGGAATGCCGCGGTTAAGTTCGTTAATGGGCCAAATCGGTCGAACAGTTTCGGCGTTATAGCCATTTGAAATTTCGAAGTTATCTAATTTTTATTTCAGAAACTACTGCAGCAATTGGATTGAAACTTGACATATAGGTGGAGTATAACGACGCGCAACTTTTTGTCGAAATCATACTGTCGGTAAATTCAGAAAAAAATGTTTTTCAAATTTTTTTTCGAAAAAATTTCTTTTTTTCAGAACCCAATCATTATAATCGGAAAAAAGACTTTGAACTTCATATTTCACAGCAGTGTGCCGAATTTCAGTTCGATACGAACAAAATTTTTGGAGATATTAGGAAAAAATATGTCAAATTTCGTGAAATCCTTCTCGATATCGTTGTTTTCAGGTATAACTCGAGAAAAACTGATTCAATCACGATAAAACTTCGCAGCTAGTTTGGAGATGCTGAAAGAAAACCTTATAGTTTTAAAAGAAATTTCAATTTTTTTTGTTCAAATCTTCAATATTCTGTGATCTTCTTATCATATTATCCTCATTAAATTATGTATGAACCTTCGAACTGTCATTTTCGATAAAATACTGCATATCGATCCGATTTGATCATTATTTTTGGAAATATTGGGAAAATAAAATTCTGAATGGGTATATCTGCGGAATCATTGGGTGGATTTTACCCATTCACGAATTCGGCCTTGGTAATTAAGGTCCAAACCTTTTCTACAGATATCGAGTTTCTAAGTTGTTTCTTTCGGAAGTTATTGTGTTTACGCAGTCGGCCGTTAGGTAAAAAGTTGCGCGTCGTTATGCTCCAACGTGCTGTTTGTTTTGTCCAAAATTTAACATTTTTTCCACGGAAAACGACTAGGTTGGACTCACTGATGATGAATCCGTTGTCAAAATTGATTTTGTCCGCTTGGCCGTCTGTCGTTTGCCGCAATGAATTCTGAACGGAGGAAGTTAGTGACTAGAAACTGTTAAGAGTGGACTGCGTGTCAGAATGCTCCGGTTGAGTTCCATTAAGGCTTTCGCTCACTTATCGACAACAGTCTGGACCACGGCAAAACGGAAACTTATTTCCCTACTAATTTGCCGTGTCCCGTGGGCTGGGCTGTTGCCGATAAGTGAGAGTTGACCTTTACGGGGCGAATCGGACACACTGTTTTGGAGTTACGCACATTTGAATTTCTGAGGTTATTTCTGCAATATCTCATGAACTACTGATGCAATCAGATTTGAACTTGTAGTTAGTCGTAGACTACCAATACGCAACTGCTTCCAATAATTTCATGGGATCGTTAGTAAATTGAGAATTTTTTTTATACATTTTTTTTGTCGAAACCTATTCATCAGATTTCAATGAAATATTTCACAGACCTTGAAGTCAATACCCACATCTATGTGAAAATTTATAAGTTTGGTAGTTTTTTTTTGGAAAATTTTCCAGAAAAATTATGCGCTTACCTTCTCAACCTTATTCTTCACAATAGTTTACAAAATTTTAGTTTTAGTTGGCAAAAGCCTATGCACCACTTCAATGACTAGACTATAAAAAAAACTATAATAAATTTTTTCCCTACGAATTCGAACATGCGGGAAGAAGCTGATTGCTTCACGTCAGTGCTTTTCTTGATTATTTTGTATTATTCACTGAATCTCTGGAAATTGAACCCAGTAGAAAACTGATGGTATGCCACACACTGTCAGGTGAAAAAATCTTATAGATGAAAATAATGAAAATAGAACTGAAAAGTGTATAGGCCCCATGAAAGCGGCTTTACAACGACCGCAAAAAATACGTTTGATGATTCTTAAAGCCACTGTCAGATCGACGGCGACGGCAAAATGCCGCCGCGGCGAGACCGGCCAAGTATATGAGTGAGGTAACGGCCAAAGTGTAAGCGAGATTGCAATATCTCGAGACGTTTTCTCGCATTCAAGAAATTCGTTTCTACAATTTGGGTAACGTCAACGCGAGAGGTGGTTATAATGCAGTTAGAATAAATCCCATTAGTCTTGAGCATAGATAGGTGTACCCAGAAATACTTCATTTGTCCAACTCAACTTTTTATTCTTCTTTCACTAAGCGAGAAGCCGACTCGCGATATCGCAATCTCGCGTGCACTCTACCCGTTCCGTTATTGTTGATTGAGAGCTTTAGTTTGATTCCTTGAGATTCACGAGATGACACTAAAACTGAATCGTCCGTTGGACTTTCATGGAATTGAATTGTGGAAACCAGCCATTCATTTATGTGTGTATTAGGTTTCCTGCTAAATCTACTCATGATGACATGGGAAATGTTATTGGCATAATAATCTAATTATAAGTTTCGAGAAGCGACTTATTTATGGTTCAATAAATTCATTTGTTACAGGTTGAATGCTGAAGAGATGAGTGACATGAGTGAAAAAGAAGATTCGGAGGAGGAAATGGCTAAACCGAGGAAGTTCATCAATAAGGGAAGGTGGAGTAAAGAAGAGGCAAGTATAGCAAAGATTCCTTGCATGAAGACATTCGCAGATAATTCTTTGAAATCACAAGTATCTTAGTACTCTTTGAAGTTGAAGTTTTATATATATTATAAACTAGAGGGAAAAACTAAGGGATCAAAAAAAATCCGAATTTTTTGAGGTTTTTTATGTGGCTGTATTCCCCTCAAAAATGTTCTTACTGAAATTTTAAGGGTAGGATTTCAAAGCTGGATGTTCGAGCAACTTGTTCCGCTAAATAAATCCTGATGAATATCGAAAAAAAAAAAATTCCAAATTTTTTCTGTTCTTTTTTTTTGTTCTACGAAGTTGGAAAATTTTTCCCAACGTAACCACTATATGTAGCGGATAACTTGTTCATTCAGCTCAAATTGCTTGTTGAAAAGTTCGATACCACCAATTCTCGCTGAGTTATCGAACTTTGAACGAAGTAGGATCTTTTTGTCTTTAACCATCAATATCTCAGCAACCGCTGATCGCATTGGAAAATTAAGGAAAGCTTTGAAATATCGAATAAACCCCCCGGAAAAACCGGCCATAGTTTCGCGAAAATTTTTTTTATTATTCCTTACGTTAATTTGAAAATTGGGAAAAAATGTAGTTTTGGTGGCTTTTGGGATAATCAGGCGCTAAGTTGGAAATATCGAGAAAATCAGTAATGTTGAGTACAGAAAATCAACAAACTTTCGATTCAATCCATTGAGCCGTTTTTTTATATTATTCGATTGAATTTTTGAAAAAAATTATAGGATCACGTTTTTTGACTTTGAATGATCCATAATGTTCAACAAAATGCAAGAAAAAAATGTTTTAAAATTTTTTATGCAGTTTTATTGATGATTATGTTTGAATTTATTGGAAAAAACATTATTTGAAAAAAATGTTTCTGAAAGATTTTGGTATTTTTTTAATGATCCAAAAATTCAAAATGACAATATTTGCCATTTTCAACGCGATTCTGTTTTTGCATTTCCTGATTTTCCTGATTTTGAAACTTCAGTCGAATCAAAATTTCAATTAAATTTTAAATGAAGTTGATATACCCAATCGAATTTCGAACTCGATCTATACGCTTTTTTGAAATTGTTTATCTTTAATTTTCGTAACTCTTACAACGGTCAAGAAACTGTTTTCTTTCAAACTACTCCTTTTGCATTACGAAAAAATCATAAGTTTGTAAAAATCAAAAATTCATTTCGATTTTCGATCATGGTTGGACGTCATTTATCAGAACCGGATGTTGCTCGTTTGATCACTCTGCTTGAAGAAGGTTACAGTCAACGTGATGTTGCCATTCGGATTGGTGTTAGTCAATCCGTCGTTTCCTGGTTGCATTTCAAAATGCTAAGGTTAAGTTCGTTAATGGGCAAAATAGGTCGAACTGTTTCGGAGTTATTTTGAATTTTTAGGGTTATTTCCTTGATATTCTGAGAACTACTGGAGGGATCGAATTGAAACTTGGCGACTGGTTGGGGTATAAGGACATACAAGTTTTTGCAGAATTTTGTTGAGATCGTGCTGTCAGTAAATTCACAAAATTTTTTTTTCAAGATTTTTTTCGAAAAAATATTTTTTCTCGGAAACCGTTTATTACATTCGGAAAAAGTTTTGGTTATAGCACAGCAGTGGACCAAATTTAATTTCGATACGACACTAATTTCTGGAGAATTTTGGAAAAAATATGTAAAATTTCGTGTTTTTTCCGGAACTACTCGAAAAATACATATTCAATCAGAATGAAAATTGGCAGCTTGTTCGAAAAAGCTGATGGTCAACTTTGTGCGAAATTTCGTGGTGATCGTGTCATTAGAACAATTTTGAAAAAAAAAATAATTTTTTTATTCTGTGATCTTCTGATCATATTATCCTCAAGAACCTTCGAACTGTCATTTTTCGATAAAGTACTGAATTTCAATTCGATAAAATCTGTATTTGTGGAAATATTGGAAAAATAAAATTTGAATGGGTATATCTGCGGAATCTTTGGATGGATTTACGACCATAAAAACAATTACTCCCGAAAGAAACAACTTAGAAACTCGATATTTGTAGAGTAGGTTTGAACCTCAATTTCGAAGGCCGAATTCGTGAATGGGTAAAATCCGATCAATGATTCCGTAGATATACCCATTGAAAATTTTATTTTCCCAATATTTCCAAAAATACAGATAAGATCGAATTGAAATTCAGTACTTTATCCAAAAAAACCTAGAAAAGCTGCTGACTTCACGTCAGTGCTTTTCTAGGTTTTGTCATCTGAATTGAACTTCATTTTTTTACGCGCTTGACCTAGTTTTTATCTGAATTGAGCCTATTCCATTTTTAAGCGGAAATTGGTCTCTTAACGATTAGGTTGAACTTCCTGAAGAAGAATCGGTGGTCAAATTAAATTCTGTTCGGCCGGCCGTGTGTGATATAACTTTCTCAGGAATGATGTTGGGAATAAATATATCCGATTTCGATCTTATTTAATCCATTTCATTGTCAATTATTTCTGAAATAACTCAAAGAATACCTATCCGATAATCCATTGAAAGTGTATGTATATGTGTTTAATTTTGTGTCATGATAAACTATTGTTAATTTGAGTTTGATAGGGAAATCTATCCTCTAGGTTTGTTTTTTCGAGCACCTATTCTCATTGTGATCCATCGTTCGATAATCATTTTCAATAATAAAAACTGAGAATAATGACAGAATAATGGTTTCATTTAGAATGCATACACTGCTTGGTTCATTATAATTATAATGGGTTTATTCATAATATTGTATGTAACAAAATATGTATATATTTATAGGAATACTTACGGTGTCTCTAATTATATCGGTATTCTTATTCGCTGGGTCACTAGATGCCGGCCTCCTTTGGGAAATGTAGTAAAATAACATAGTATTACCCTGAAAAACATCTGTCTAATTGCTATCACAAACACAAGAGGGGACATGAGGCGAACTACTGTATATTCCTCATTATTTATATTCTATAATCGAAATGGTGTAATCCATTTCACCTGCTACCTCGATGGAATTAGTTGCTTGATAGGGATTTCCTTCTGGGTTCCTTCGGAATTGTAAATGAAGAACATGTGTCGAGCATTCGGAGAATAAGGGCATAAAAGGGCGCCAAACGTGAATTTAGTGTTTCCGGATTCGAACATACAACAAGCTCTCCTGGATTGAATTGTCCGGGGAGGTTAGGGAAAGGATGATATATTATTTTTTGTTGTATTGGGATTTGGCACTAATAGCGGAAGTGTTCGTTCTAACTTTCATTCTGGTGTGAATTTTACGCTCTCGTTCTGAAACCCAGCGTGTTATCGTTCTACCCAAATGTTCGAATTGTGGGCCGAAAGTGTTCTTAAACGACTAGGTTAGGCTCACTGACGAAATATCCGTGGTCAAATTTGTCCGAGCTCTAATATTCGGAGGAAAGGACCTAGAATAATTTTTAGGTTTGGTCTGTATCCTGAGTATCTCGTTCAAGTTAATAAGTGAAAAAATCAGCCAAACAGTGTCGGAGATATACTAATATAAAATACTGAAGTTTTTTACTCGATATATTAAGAGGAACTGACTGATACGATCAGATTGAAACATTGTAATTAGTTTGACAATATAAACGGGCAACTCACTCGTCGTGACAAAGTTAAAAAATTACAGACATCGTGACGAAATGATAACGCGCGTGAAAAGTGTATTCGAAAATATTCCAAACGTTTTCTCTTGGAGCTAGAGACTATTGATCAGATTTCAGTGAAATTCGGCACAGACCTTGTACTATCAATTCGATCAGATATTTATTTTCTGACATGTAGGGGAAAATATGTCGAATTTCGTTGTAATTAGCAATTTCAAGGTTATTTCCTCAATATCTCAAGAAGTATAGACACGACCGGATTGAAACTTCATAACCAACTTTCAAGTCAATATTCAACAGGAGTATGCTTCAAATTCTAGTTCGATCTGATATTTATTTTGGTATTTATTGGAAAGAAAATATGTCAAATTTTTTTGATATTTGAATTTCTCAGGTTATTTCCCCAATATTTTAGGAATAACTAAAGCGATCGGATTCGAACTTCGTACTTAATTGTAGAATTCTGATGCGGAAAATTTCTCTATGATCATGCAGGTAGAAAATTAAAAGAATAATTTCTAGGGATGCTTTGATGAGAATACATCAACGCCTGATTTTGTCGGGCAAGATTTAACCCCACACGACAAAATTTTGTGTTGATCTTTTCTTATTAAGTGTCCAAGAAAAAACTTCATTTACGTGAAATTTACGCGTTAATTCTTGCCTGACGAAATCAGGCGTTGATGTATTCTTATAAAGCATTTTCAAAAAAAAAAATTCTATCCACGTAAATTTCAAGGATGAATTTTTCCTTGAATCAGAAGCAGCCACAGCTGGGCTGTGACAGCCAGCCATGAGTTTTGATCACTGAACTTTGTCGTTAGCCCAACCTAGTCTTTTGAGACGATTTTTGGGAAAAATTCGAAAATTACAGACATTTTGGCAAAACGATAGCACGCTGTTCCCCAGAACATGTGCGCAAAAAAGGACTCTTAGAGTGGAATATCATCCATCTTTATATCAAGACATGTTTTTAGCGCTTGTTCCATGAATCTCAAGGCTCAAATGCCTTCAACTATAAGATTGGCCGTTTTATACTTATTCGTTGTGATACGTGTCTGAAAAAAGACTAGAAAAGCACAGGCGTGAAGTAAGCAGCTTTTGCGTGCATGTTCAAATGATAACACCAAAAGGGAACATGCGCACAAAAGCTGCTGACATCACGCTTGTGCATTTCTAGGTTTTTTTGGAGTTATTCCGGAACATGAGCGCAAAAAAACGATAACGAGGAAAAAACTGCTAAATTTGACATATTAATTATTATGTCCAGAAATTATGATCGTATCGAACTGAAATTTGGTTTACTACTGTGAAATATGGAACTCAAGAGTATGCTTTTTTCGTCAAAGGTGATTAACTGTTTCCGAAAAAATTTTTTTTTCGAAATTTACTGATAGTATGATCTCAACAAAATTCCGTGAAAAGTTGCCCGTTGATAGACTCCAACTAACTGCCAAGTTTCGATACAATAGTTCCAGTAGTTCCTGAATTATCGCCAAAATAACGTCAAAACTTTAAAAGGCTCGCCCATTAACGAACTTAACCGTCACATTTCGAAATGTAACCTACCCTGAAAGTTTCAGGTCGGGTCGATAGGATTCTCCGTACGACCGTAACCGTGCCAACGGACGGACGGACGGCCGGTCAGCCGTCCGGACAGAATCAATTTTGACACTGTATTCGTCTACGGTGAGTCCAACCTAGTCGTTTGAGAATATTTTCGGCTCAAAATTCGAAAATTACAGACATTCGGACAAAACGATAGTACGCTGTTCCCCAGAACATGCGCGCAAAAAATGAAAAATACGCAAATGGGGGGAAATCATGAAGTTTTTATTTTTTAGAAAAAGAAGCGGCGTATGCTTTTCCCTATTCCCAATAATATCCGATACGTGCGCCATTGCCAATGGTGAAAATAAACATCAATCTCTCAATGAAGAGCATGCGCCTTGTTTCGTATCTATAAGTATTAACTTTCAAAATAAGATCTTCAGGGATTTCGGGAATATTAATCATTTTTGTTAGAATCAATACAAATTCAACACCCAGTTCTTCCAACGAAGCTCATTCAGCAAACTATGAATATTCTCACGTGCTTGAAATTTGGGTATCAAAACCTTTATCACCCTATATCGAAAATGACTCTAGCTTGAATTATGTAGTTTTCAACATCTAAATCTTATTTACGTTTCGACAGGATGCGAGATTGAAGCAGCTGGTTAGTCGTTACAACAGCAAGTGGGATCAAATAGCAGCACACTTTCCCGACAGATCAGATGTACAATGTCAGCAAAGATGGACGAAAGTGGTCAATCCGGAACTTGTCAAAGGACCCTGGACGAAAGAGGTAAGTTCCGATGAATACTAAATCGACTTCTCTATCAACGAACGTACAGCATGATCAAGGGGGAATATTTGTTGATTTATCGACGGATTTTCGTCCTTGTGATTATGTTATTTATTACTACTGGAGCTCTTTCTTCTCCATGAAACCATTTCCTATCTTTGTTAGATGTTGGACGTTTTCGTCTTGTGGAAATCCACATGAACCGAGTGTTTCCAATGTTGATCGGTTGTTTGTAAAGCTGCAATATCGCAGTTACAGCGACCTGATGCGACAAAAGGATGAACGTCACACACATCGATCAAAGTATTCTGCACTCGAAGGTGAGTCTCGCAAGATGCTCCTGGCAGATGGCGCGCTGTAAGTTGTATACTGCAGCGATCCTTCTGAAAGGTAACAAGTATCGAGAGAACTCTCTGCGGTTTATCCAAGTTAAGTTGACCTGACGATCAATAACAATTGTGAAACAGCTGTAGTCATTCTACTTGGATCCGCTTCTTCGGTGTAGGTGTTTTGGTTGATTGGGTGATTAGCTCTGATCAAAGGGGAATATTTGTTGATTTATCGACGGATATTCGTCCTTGTGATTATGTTATGTACCCGATAATGTTACCGGATTAGTTGGATGGAATATGTGTTTTGAATGGTAATTGACGCAGCCGCGTTCGTTTGCACCTCATACTGGGTTCATTCGGGACTTCGGGTCTGCTCTCTTGCAATCAACGCGAATTATCATATTTTATGTGTTTCTCATTCTATATCGATGAAAAATCATAATGTAGGATATCACACACTTCAACAATTCGCGAATTTTGAATAATTCGGTATTAAAAATGGCCAAATCGGGACTCGAGAACGAAGCGGGAGAAACGCGTCAGATCGCCTTCTACGTCACTCGTTATTCTACGATTCACCGATCGATACAGCCGACGCTGTCTATTGGCTTGCTAGAGAGAAAAGTATACGAGAAGAGGAGGAGGGAGGATATACCCCCATACGTCACGGAAACCGCGAAGTTTCTTCCGTTTAAACAACAGTCATGCGGAGCCAAATTTGAAAGACCATTTTTTCGTTAAAAATTGGCGGTAAAAATTTTTCAGTTGTCTTACGGATAGAATATTTGATTCCAATGATAAAAAATTTCATGCCAGAGACTTAGTACTGTTTAGGACTGTCAGGAGTTCGCGCTGTAGAGTTGGTCACGTTCGAGTTTTGTTGAACTGTTTTAAGACTGACTTAATCAGCATTGGGGACCCCCAATTTGGGGTTGTCACTGGACGATTTCTAATGACATATTCGTGATCTACGACCTCGATTTAACTAGGAAACGATAACAAGGTCGACGATTTTCGAAAAAAAAAATTTATTTGGGACTTAGAAAATTTTTCATAAAGAACCGCGAATAAACATCAAAGCGCAGAGGGGTGGGGGTAAGATTTAGCGATTCCGTGCGAAATTTTATTTTTGAAGCTATGACAATATGCACATCATATATTATGGATTCGAACACGTAGATTACGAATCTGTAATTAGATTTTGCGTAACTGATTCGGTTTGGAAAATATTCCGGATTTGGTGAGAAATTTTCGAAATTTGGGTCAACTTTGGGCCGTCGTACAGATCAAACGCGTAAGGCTGGACAATATCGAATTTTTTTGGTTATATCTGGGTCCTTTGTGAGTACGTAGCCAATTATTTTATAGACGAAGGTCCTCTGGTCGAAAAATTATGATTTTTTTAAAAAAGGTCCAATTTTTTCGATTTTCTTCTGGCCATAAAAAACGAACCAGATTCTCCACTAACATTCTGATTGGATTTTCTTTATCTACGCCCTCGAATTAGTATATGTTTCAAATTTCAGGTCGATCGGAGAACTTTCGATTTTTGGTAAAATTTTAAGGGGTTACCCTTAAGAAAATCTCGATTTTCGAAAAATAATTTTCCGACTCCTATCGCCGTGAAATTTGACAAACTTACTAATTCGAGGGCGTAGAACAAGAATATAAGGTCAGATATTTTTAAAAAAAATCGTCCTGGACGTGAGAGGTCCTTGAAGTTACAAAATTTTGGACCTTTTTTCAAAAAATCATTATTACCGACTCGATGAAAGTAGGACGACATCACCCAGCTTCATTATTTTGGTCGGCACGACGTCTCAAAGTTGACCAAAATTTCGAAATTTGGGTCAACTTTGGGTCGTCGTACAGATCAAACGCGTGAGGCTGGACAATATCGAATTTTTTTGGTTATATCTGGATCCTTTGTGAGTACGTAGCCACTTATTTTATAGACGTAAGTCTTCTGGTTGAAAAATTATGATTTTTTTAAAAAAGGTCCAATTTTTTCGATTTTCCTCGGGCCATAAAAAACGAACCAGACTCTCCACTAACATTCTGATTGGATTTGGGGTTTCCTCAGAATTATCTTCGGGCGAACCTCTAGAACTACCCGAAAACAGTACCTGCATTCGAGGCGGAACCGTTCTAGGATTTCTTGCGAAAGGTCAGCGTGACTGCTGTGACAACATTCGAAATACATAACCTATAAATGAGTTGACTAAGCATTTGCATGGAAACAAATCTTGCATTTTATGATTATAATTGAATTCAATAGTTCTTCTTCCTCTTTAGAAAGCATGAATGACGAGTTCTTGACATTGTACGTTTCAATCCCAAAACATTTGTTATTCTGAGGAGACGATGCCGTTAAAATTCGATTATTCAAACATGATAGTTGTGAGTTATGTTTGTATTCGTTTTTAATTTCAATCGAGTACCTGATCGTTAATGTATAAAAGTATATAGTTATCGTGATCAGAGGAGCTCCGATCATAATTAAATCATGGATTCTTATTCTCCATCAAAATATTAGAATTTTTTCATTTCCATCATTTGATATAATACAATAATTCCTTTATTTTGAAGAAGGGTAATCAGATCCGAGTATTTTGTTTGAAAAATGGAAAATGAGAAAGATTTTTTTTTATATACATACATCAGATGATCGATAAATTCGATGCTGTTTTGTCAGTCTTATTCCTACCGCTAGTTTGTATTCATTATATCTCTAATAATGATTGAAATTTAAAAAACATTGATTTGTTCTATCCGCTCTTTCTTTCCTTATACCTGTTCGGGTTTTCATAATAGGTTGGACTGTTTTCAACACATCCTAGAATAGTTCTAGGAGTCGAAACGTCTGCTCAAGTTGGAACACGAATTTATACTCAGTGGGTTTGTTTTGGTTCCGAGTTCAGAACTCGGAACCAAAACGAAGCTAATGACATTAGGAGCGTTACATCCACAAGAAGAAATAACTTAGCGGATTTCATCTGTTGTCAAATCAGTTTCAGAGTTAGGCCCATTTGAAATTTTGAGGTTAATTCCTCGATATTTCATGAAGTATTGACTCGATCAAACTGAAACTTCGTGGACAGTTTTGGAATATCAACGCGCAACTTAGAGGCAAATTTCGTGAAGATCCAGTTGTCTGAAAATTAAAAAAAATATATTGACTGATGGAATTTGGCGCAAACCTTAGATTCGGTATTTAACAACAATGTTCCAAATCACAATTCGATCCGATATTTACTTTCGGCGTTAAGTAAAAAAATGTGCCAAATTTCGTTGTTACTTGGAATTTCAACGTTATTTCTTCAATATCTGAAGAAGTAGGAATTCAATCGGATTGAAACTTCGTTATCAGGTGGAGGTTACCAACACGTAACTGGGTGCAAAATTTTGTGTTTATCTGTTAGAACTAGAACAAGCGCGTAAAAGCTCCTACCCTTACGTCAGTGCTTTACTAGTTTTTTTTACTCGAAATCGTTATTATTTCCGGAATAACTCAAATATTATTAATCCAATCCAGATGGAACTTTTGCGATGAGTGTTTATTCGAACAATTGAAAAAAAATGTTTTTTTGTTGGAATTTTTTTTTTTAGGAATCTCCCATCAGATTTTCAATGAATTTTGCTCAGATCTTCAATTCAACCCTTAACAGACTCTGTTACCAGTTGAAAATGGTGATACACAACTTTGTGCAAGATTTCGTGATGATCGTGTCATTCAAATTCGTAACCAAATCGTTAATATTTTCACGTATTAACCCCGCCAAAAGCATCTTTACCCCCTGATTGGAAGATTTCGCGATCTCCTTTTCAAATAGCCGCTGACCTCATGTTAGTGCTTTTTCAATCTGTTTTGCAATATCTAGTGTTGTACCAATTTCTTCATACTACCATCATCTTTACATTTGCAATTCATCTGGACATTTGATAGATTGAAACTGACCTCCATTTTCTGAACTCGATTAGTTAGTTTTTCTAGTTATCATTTGCAACATGCAAGTGCAACATGATGGAGGTGTAATTGAAAGACATCCTTCCACACATTTGCGGTGTTAGAGTGCAATGGCCTCCGTCACTTCGGAATTCTTCGTAAACATTGCTTGTAATGTTGAGTATACATAAATAATGACACTGTGGGAACCAGTTTACCCTCCTTTATCCAGGGGGTTCTTTTCATTGTTCGCTGTGCTTCTTTACGCTCCGAGTAATATGAAATGAGGGGGGAAATGACGATTGACGAAATGACCCGTACGTTGATGAGAAAGAAGTCCGTCATCAAGAACAAGGCGGACCGAGATGCTACTTTGAAGATTGTGTTAAACTTAATATCCGAACTGTGAAATAGTTAGTAGGTTTATTATTTGCTCATCAAAATGTTACATCTTTGAATTTATTTCCGAAAAAATATATTCTGATCTCTTGGATTCTCATCTGACTTATCCATTTGATTTGATTTTCTTGTGCGCTTGTTCTAGGGGAACATCGTGCTATCGTTTTGTCCAAATGTCTGTAATTTTCGAATTTTGAACTGATCATTGTCTCAAGCGACTAGGTTGGACCCACTGATGACGAATCCGGTGTCAAAGTCGATTCTGTCCGGCCGTGGACACGATAACTGTCGAACGGGGTCAGCTAGCTACTTGAAACTTGTAGGGTAGTTCGCGCATCGGAATGCCGCGGTTGAGTTCGTTAATGGGCCAAATCGGCCAAATAGTTTCGGAGTTGAAGCCATTTGAAATTTTGAGGTTATTTCATTCATATTCCAGGAACTAAAGGAGCGATTATATTGAAACTTGACAGTTAGTTGAAGCATAACGACGCGCAACTTTGGGCAAAATTCCGTTGAGATCTTATGGTCACTCAATTAAAGAAAAAATGTTTCAAAATTTTTTCGAATAATTTTTTTTTCCAGAAATATTGATCTCATTCGGAAACAATTTCGCTCATACCTTAGCTTTATATTTCACGGCAGTGTTCCAAATTTCAATTCGATACTGCTATCAGTTTTGGAGATATTGGGAAAAAATATGTAAAATTTCGTGGTTTTTTTCGGTATATCTCAAATTTAAAATACTGATTCAATCATGATGAAACTTCGCAGCTAGTTCAAGGATGCTGAAAGACAACCTTTTGCAAAATTTCGTGATGATCGTGTCATTAGAACAATTCGAAAAAAAAAATAAAAATTTTTTTTTCTTCATAAATTCAATATTCTGTGATCTTTTCATCATATTATCCTCATTAAATTCTGAATGTACCTACAAACTGTAATTTTGCGATGAAGTACTGGATTTCAATTCGATCTAATCTGTATTTCTGGAAAAATTGGGAAATAAATTTTGAATGGGTACATCTGCGGAATCATTGGGTGGATTTTACCCTTCTGCGAATAACGGCTGACCATAAACACAATAACTTCCGAAAAAACAACCTAAAAACTCGATATTTGCAGAGAAGGTTTGGATCTAAATTACGAAGGTCGAATTCATGAATGGGTCAAATCCGCCCAATGATTCCGTAGATATACCCATTTAAAATTTTATTTTCTCAATATTTTTATTAATACAGATGAGATCGAATTGAAATCCAGTGTTTCATCGAAAAAACCTAGGAAAGTACTGCCGTGTAGGCAGCAGCTTTTGCGCGCATGTTCAATTCCGTTGACAAAGCGGTCATCTCAATTGAAAATGCGCGCAAAAGCTGCTGCCTTCACGGCAGTGCTTTTCTAGGTTTTTCATTGATAGATTTAATCTCACCTTCTAAAATCAACTGACGTATGTCCCACACCTGGAGATAATCTTCCGCTGTAAACCCTTCATTTTGTGAAATAATTGATTTCAAAAGAATTTTGATGTAGACATTATATTTCATATAATTCAAAACTTTTCGTTATCGAACATCATGTCAGTCTGTGAGAATTCGTTGATTCAATTTGCTTCGAATCTTCACTCACTTGACGACAATTGGGAAGGGGTTTATCTTTCAGTAAGTCTTAAAAACACAAAATTGTTCTTCAATATTGGAGGAACATACCATTTAAGTTCATATCAGATAGATCCTGGTAGACCGGCCTTCCTCCTTATGAAATTGAATACAAATTTGATTAATGCTGAGCATGTGCTGCTAGGCACATATTCTCACATCGAAAAGAGCGCAATTTGAAATATTAATCGAGCTGTCCGTGCAAATTTCTAATAACAATACCATCTTTCATTTACTGAGATTGCTCTGTATTTAGGTATACTAGTAGTATAGTTCTACTCCATACTATACCAATTGAATGAGAAATGAATAGCGCAAAGTTTAATATCGAAGGATCGGAGGATATTTCGTCTTTTCTATGACGAAATAAAAAAACCCAGGAAACCAATAATAAGCTATAACACGTGAATTTCTGAAGTTTTTGAGTATTTAAAAATTCTCATATTCGGCCAGTTAGAAATTCACCCGACGCCTTCGCCATTTCACAACCCCCAAAAACATGCCAGTTTGTGTGGCATTGAAGGCCTACATTAGAATAGAACTACTATAAGAGTATGAACCTACTCATAAAATGTTGTCATACAAGTGCTATTGGAATCGAATCATTAATATTAATTGAAAAATCGAATCAATTTGCGAACATTTTTGTGCTAAGATTTTCTTTGACTATCTACGTCTATTAAACCACGAGTAGAGTGCAGATCACTCACGGTGGTCATAAAAGCTACTTGGATATACGGAGGGATTAAGGGTTAGTATTATAAAACTGCAGGAGTTAACTTGAATAGTCATTTTTGCGTGCATGTTTTAGGGAAACAGCGAGCTATCGTTTTGTCCAAATGTCTGTAATTTTCGATGATTGAGCCGAGAATGGTCTCAAACGACTAGATTGGACTCACTGATGACGAATCCGGTGTCAAAATCGATTCTGTCCGGCCGGCCGACGACACAATAACTGTCGAACGGACTGAGTTAGCGACTTGAAACTTTCAGGGTAGGTCGCGCATTGGAATGCCGCGGTTGAGTTCGTTAATGGGCGAAATCGGTTTCGGAGGTTATTATTTTTTATTTCAGAAACTACTTGAGCGATTGAATTTAAACTTGGCAATTAGGTGGAGTATAATGACGCGCAACTTTGAGCCAAATTTTGTCAGGATCATACTGTCAGTTAATTTGAAAAATTTTTTTTTTTCGGAGACCGTTTATCATATCCGAAAACGAATTCCACTCGGACTTTGAGCTTCATATTTCACAGCAGTGTACCAAATTTCAGTTCGATACGATCAGAAGTTTTGGAGATATTGGGAAAAAATATGTCAAATTTCGAGGTTTTCTTCTTGATATCATTGTTTTTTCCTGTATAACTCAAGAAATGCTAATTCAATCCTGAAAAAACTTCGCAGCTAGTTTGGAGATGCTGAAAGACAACTTTATGCAAAATTTCGTGATGATCGTGTCATAAGAACAATTTGAAAAAAAAAATTCTGTGATTTTCTTATCACATCATCCTCATTAAATTCTGTATGAACCTTCGAACTGTAATTTTTCGATGAAGTACTGAATTTCAATTCGATCTGATCTGTATTTTTGAAAATATTGGGAAAATAAAATTTTGAATGGGAATATCTGCGGAATCATTGTGTGGATTTTACCTATTCACGAATTCGGCCTTCGTAATTAAAGTCCAAACCTTCTCTTCAAATATCGAGTTTCTTAGTTGTTTCTTTCAGAAGTTATTATGTTTACGCAGTCGGCCGTTAGGCCGACCGACCGTAAACACAATAACTCCCGAAAGAAACGACTTAAAAACTCGATATTTGTTGAGTATGTTTGGGGCTTAATTATGAAGGTCGAATTCGTGAATGGATGAAATCGGCCCAATGATTCCGTAGATATACCCATTCAATATTTTATTTTCTCAATATTTCCAAAAATACAGATTAGATCGAATTGAAATCCAGTTGTTCATCGAATAAAAAAACCTAGAAAAGCTTTGCCGTGAAAGCAGCAGCTTTTGCTCGCATTGAACATGCGCGAAAAAGCTGCTTTCCTAGGTTTTTTCAGTTTATTTGTTAGATATCTTGAGCACTTTCGGCTGGGTGGCAGCAGATTTAAAGAATGTTAGAAATTCGGTTTTTTCAAAGAGGCTCAGTAAAATTTCATCTAACCAGCATTTGATCTCATAGAGACCTGTTACAGATTGAGCTCTCGAATTTTCCCCAGTTGTCAGCGGTGAAAATCGAGACAGTTTCATCAGTATAAGATATGGTATGTCCATCTTCAACATACCATTGCTGTACAATGTGAATAGCTGGGGCCCAAGGACAGGCCCTTCCGGAATTCCATAGACACCGTCATTAGATTCACTAATGAAGGCGGTTGATCATCTTTACGTATCCAAAGCCCATGTTGAGGAATGATATTATCATGGCAAAATGTTTTTTGAATCTCATCAAAACTCGCAACCTTCCGATCAGAGGATATGATGAAGAAAGATGAATTTCTGAGAAGGGATATTTATTATGAGTAATTTGTTGCAGACGATAATATAAGCTCTGATCAGAAGTTACTCTGCCAAAGATTATAACAGGTTCTGTAAGTCGAGCTTGTCTACTACCACGTCACGGTCAACTACACTCCCCATTTTATATCCCTTGTGTTTTCTCATGAATTGCCGCCACGAAACCCCGCGTTTACTTTCTTGAAATGAAACCCCTTTCCTAATAATTTCATGGTTCGATGACGGTGAGAATAAAAATAATGATGAAATGGTATTTACTGAGTTCCTCCTCTATTGAGGTGTAGGCGATTTTTGCAAGCTGTCCGAAATACATTTTTTGGTTAGGTTTCGTTTTGTGTTTTCAAATGAGTTTTTGGGAAATACCACGATATCAGTTCTGGGAACAGCGTGCTATAGTTTCGTCCAGATGACAGTAGTTTTCGAATTTTTTTCCCCTAAAATGGTCTACTACTCCAGTGTCAAAATCGACTTGAAACTTCTGGAGCAGGTTTCATTTTCCTGTTTTTTCGGAAACAACTGAAGTGATTGGATTCAAACTTGGCAGTTAGTTGGAGCATAATGACGCGCAATGTTTTGCAAAATTTTGTTCAGTTCGGACGGTCATTGAATCGAAAAAAATTGTTTTTCGGAAAAAAATTCTTCTCAGACCTTGAGCTGCATAATCCACAGACGTGTACACAATTTCAGTTAGATCCGATTATTATTTTTGGGGATATTGGGAAGCATGAAAATGTCAAATTTCTTCGGTATCGTTGTTTTTTCGGAATAACTCAGAAAATACTGATTCAATCGAGATGAAACTACTGTTTTAGTTTGAATAACCTGATGAACACCTTTGTGCAAAGCTTCGTGATGATCGCGTAATAAGAATAATTTGAAAGAAAAAACGAATTTTTCGTCCAAATATTGAATATTCTGCGATCTTCTGATCATATTATGATTATCACGAAATTCTGTATGAGCCTTGAAACTATCGTTTTTCAATCAAGTACTGCATTTTATTCGACCTGATCTGTATTTTTGGAAATATTGGGAAAATTGAATTTTAAATGGGTATATATACGACATCATTAGGCGGATATTACCCATTCACGAATTCAACTCAATCAAGCTCCAAACCTACTCCACAAATATCTGGTTTCTAAGCCGTTTCTCCCGGAAGTAAGCGAATTTGATCACAATTATTTACTTTTCCTGGATGAAAAAACCAATACAACAAAAAATCCTAAAAAAATTGTGAATTCATTATAATAATTTATTTTTCGATTGAAAAACATGAAGAAAGATGTATTTGAATTTCTACTTCGATCTGGAGCATCCTCAGCAGAAAAACAAAAGGTTACAATCAGCTAAATATAACGTTATTTTTTTCTACCTACTCAGCGGTACATAAAGTAACATGAGAAAAATGTATAAAATGGTGCGGGAAACTTCAATCAACGAGTCGAAAAGATCTCTAGACAAAAAATTAGAAGTCACAGAGAAGATAAGACACAGGACAGTATTAACGTCTTCATGACACATGACTCATTACTCCCATAATGAATATCTGAATTTTTTCACATATGTCACAAATACCGATCCTATCGAATAGACGACTTCGGCCCAAGTTGCCAACCCACAATTTACTTAGCAAGTTTACTTTCACTGGGGAACGGAAATTTCGGGACAAATTCGACATGATAAGGTTCGCATTATTTATAAATACCCGTAAAACATGCCTCGGCTCTTCAAACCAGATAATTCCTTCCAAATATAGGTTTTTGTTAAGATCGTCCCCGATTGGCTGAAATTTAAGTTGGGATTCCTGATTTCATGCAAACAGTGTCAATTTTCATAGGATACGTTCCGAAAATCAACTCTGTTGTTTCGGTTGCCGATTTTCCGCTCCGTAAATATGAAATATTCGGATGGTTCCTGGAGCAAGCGCGTGAAAAAGGTTATTTACGGAATCTGGTTGATGAAAATGCGGTCGATTTAGTCACCAGAACGATTTTCTATGGTAAATATCCATAGCATAGAACAATCATTGTTTACTTTAGGTTTGTTTTGGTTCCGAGTTCAGATCTGTTCGGGACGGTTCTAGCATAAACCAATAGTCTGTGGTTCTGAACTCGGAACCTAAAGTAAACATAGATTGTTCTATGCTATGGATATTTACCATAGAAAATCGTTCTGGTGACAGTAAATCGACCGCATTTTCATCAACCAGATTCAGAAAATAACTTTTTTCACGCGCTTGTTCCAGGAACCATCCGAATATTTCATATTTACGGAGCGGAAAATCGGCAACCGAAACAACAGAGTTGATTTTCGGAACGTATCCTATGAAAATTGACACTGAAAATGATTTTGTTTGTGAAATCAGCAGGTTGTTTAAGGATCCAATTGGTGAATCCTCTTGGCTGTTCATGATCTACTGGCACAAGTTCTTGGGTCAGTTGGATTTTATAGGCATGCAGCTGTAAATCTTTATTGAGAATTCGTTGAAGAGTGCCCAATTCTTGTGCCTGATGGCGAATTGATTTCTCTGGCCTTTCTGTCACACTCGCGAACTGCCGTGATGTTTAGTTCTGAACAATCTCTACGATCTTGCATCGTGTGTTTCACATCACTAACCGAACCATCTTCACAGTAGATGGATACGCACATTATTTCGACCGAAAATTGGACGCACTTCACGAATAGTGGCAATTAAACTTTTACCATTTTGATTATAATTTTTGAAAATCGGGACGCGTTGTTCTACCGTGTTCACTAACTCCCATCTATCAACTTTTATCTGTCACGTCATAATTATGTGACATAGCCGCGTTTTTTATTTCACCACATTGATGTGGTGGAAGGGTGATGGTCCAGCATACTCCCCCACAACTACACTAGTTTGGTGTATTAAAAACTCATCCCATGACTTTCAAACATGGCGAGTAATTCGGATCTTGCGCTCTTATTGACACATCCTTTAGATGTGTCTCGATTCAGACGTTTTCAATTTATTCCCACAAAAATTATTAGCCGTGACTAATTGACATGTATAAATCGCTCCTTTGGTGCCCTATTGTTTCGGCCATCTGGTTTCGGTCCATTCGAAAGTGAAAAACTGACATATGTCTCATGTTCCTTGAAGTATAACATCGACCTTCGATTCAAGCTTCACACGACTAGGACTGCCATAACGTCCATCACTGTAATGCAACAAGAAGCTTATAATTGTTTAGCAGTAAGTAGTATTATTGTATAACATTGTATATTATTTATACAATGGCAGTATCACACATCCAATAACCTTGCGGCCCTCGCATCCAAACTCACACTCTTAACTCTTGTCTAGGAAACATTTCGATCTGCAAAAAGATAACTATCTAATGTATAGAAACAACCGCACGAATAACCGGTGGTAACACCATAATGGTGTTAAAAACCCCAGATTTTCCAGCTCAGAACCCGGACGTTTCGAGAGGATTTTTCAACTCACTCCGTATAATAATAAATTGTTTAAAATGTCAAATTACTTTCATCATTTTAAGAAGCATAAAAACACTGATCACAATCTTAGGATAGTTTTCATTCATTCAATTCTTTTTCTTTCAAATTGAATAAGGCTTGTACTCTTCTAACAATATATCGAACAATTATAATAGATAATTTCAGACTGAAACGATACATAACATAAAATTCTAGAATAGCACTGATCAGAATTCTTTCTTCAGTGCTTGTTGAATAAGTTATTCCATTAATGGTTTGAAGAAACGTTTGAAAAGACACTAATGGCTCTGTCACCATAGTTCATTTTGTCATTATTTCTGTAGAGAATCAAATGAAATGTATTATTCGTATTTATTTCACATAAAATTATTGTAAGAATTTGATCGATTCGTTCTTTACTTGGTAGAAATTCGTAATTCAATAATAAACTTCAATTTCCACATAATCTAAGCGGCGATAACAATCGGAATATGAATAAATCCATATACATTTGCTTTGGAGTTAGGTTACCTTAGATTAAATAAATAATAAACTTCAATTTCCACATATAGTGGCGATAAAAATGTATTCAATAAATTCGTAGAAATTTGCTTCGGATGCATTTAGTTCTTTGGATTCTTAAATTTAGGGAAGTAACGTTGAATTTTGTCTTCCGATTCGGACTACGATATTTCAAATTGCGTAGTAGGAATTATGCGTGGATGCCATACTTCACTCGTGTTAAAATTTAAATTTCATGGAATGGTAGGTAGCTTGTTGTGCTATAAAATTCGAATCTTTCCAATCAAATTGAATATTTGGTCTAATGGAAAGTAGTTGATGATTTTGTTTATTCTGAAAGATAAGTGTACTGCAAATTGACTTTTTCGTGAACTTTTTGGGCCCTTACCTTCAAAACAAAGATAGACCATCAAGTTTTGAAAAATGTTATGATGACCAAATGAAATGAATCAGATGAAAAACTTCAGTTTTTTTACGACTGAACCGATTTGAATTTGATCGTAAAAATAATGAATCGACAGATACACCTTATGCTATGCAAATTATTACCTTTGTTCGAAATATATACACGTTATTCGCTTCTAAAAACCCAAAATATTTAAATTGTCATTGGTCTTATAGGAAGACGAGATGGTTATTCAACTGGTTGCTAAATTTGGAGCAAAGAAATGGACTACAATTGCGCGACACTTGAATGGCAGAATTGGGAAGCAATGTAGGGAAAGATGGCATAATCATCTCAATCCCGAAATAAGAAAATCTCCGTGGACTGATGAAGAAGATCAACTTATTTATGACTGCCATCAAAGACTTGGCAACCAGTGGGCCAAAATTGCAAAGTTCCTTCCTGGGAGGTAATGTTTTAAATTTTTGTTAATGTCCTTTTAACAAACTTGCCTTTTGGCTTGAATAACTAATGACATAATCACCAACACTGTAATCTTTTGCACATTGGAATCCAACCAAGTAACAATGCTTTTTCAGAACGGACAATGCAATAAAAAATCACTGGAACTCCACAATGAGGAGAAAGTACGAATCTGACCTTAGACAAAGTGGACCTTTGAGGAGGCCTCGAGGTAGAAAGTCTCGTAATCACAACAATACTCAGCGTGGTGCATCCTCCAATGGACATGGAACAGAACATTCAAATCACCTTGGGGTAAGTTAATGGAAGGATCCTTTTTTGACAGCGCATGAAATTCAAGGCACAACCATTAAAACGAATTAAGTTTGATTCTCACTATACGTTCCGTTACCTTCTAGTATCCTTCCCGTAAAATAGGCCTAGTTTTTTAATTCACCAAGTTGGTGGTGTGATGGATCCACCAACTCGTTTTTTTCATTGTTGGTTGAATGACGTAAATGTCAACTTAGCTAGTCCGACATCCACCATTTATGTCCACCATACTTTACCACAATCACACCATTTTGGCGAATTAAAAAACGTGCCCATATTATACCCTGTAAATGAATTGATGTATGCACACTATACGTTCCGTTTACGTTCCATCAACATGACATTTTTGCCTACTAAATTTTGACTTAAGTCATACGGAAGGGATACTGGAAAGTTACAGAAATATAGTGAGAATCAACCTTTATTTAGAATATCCAAAATATCGAAGGATAAGATGAATTTTATGATGTTTTATTTCTGTGGGTGTGAAACCATTTATGATATAGAAGAAGGTTTCCTCGGATTATTTGATTCAACTTGAAACTTTTGTGAAATTGGTCATTACATTGGGTTTCTTTTGGTTGTGAACAAAGAGCCTTTTGTTATGCCCTCCTTTGCTTTGCAGAAATGTAATAGGAGTCGAGAAAACCAATGATTGACTTTCCTATTAATCTTTTTGCGCGCATGTTCTAGGGGAACAGCGTGCTATCGTTTTGTCCAAATGTCTGTAATTTTGGTTGATTGAGCCGAAAATGGTCTCAATCGACTAGGTTGGACTCACTGATGATGAATCCGATGTCAAAATTGATTCTGTCCGGCCGGCCGGCCGGCCGGTTGGCCGGCCGTAGACACGATAACTGTCGACAGAAGCAAGCTAGCTACTTGAAACTTTCAGGATAGGTTGCGCATCAGAATGCCGCGGTTAAGTTCGTTAATGGGCCAAATCGGTCGAATAGTTTCGGAGTTATAGGCACTTGAAGTTTTGAAGTTATTTATATTTTATTTCAGAAACTAATCAAGCGATTGGATTCAAACTTGGCAGTTTGGTGGAATATAACGACGCGCAACTTTGAACCAAATTTCGTTAAGATCATATTGTCAGTAAATTTACAAAAAATTTTTTTTTGCGGAAACGATTCATCATATCCAAAAAAAATCATACTCACACTTTGACCTTCTAATTTCACAGCAGTGTACTAAATTTCAGTTCGATACGATCATCAGTTTTGGAGATATCGGGAAAAAATATGTCAAATTTCGAGGTTTTCTTCTCTATATCGTTGATTTTTTCGGTATTACTCGAGAAATACTGACTCAGTCCTGATTAAACTTCACAGCTAGTTTTAAGATGCTGAAAGACAACTTTATGCAAAATTTCGTGATAATCGTGTTATAAGAACAATTTGAAAAAAAAAATTTCTATGATTTTCTCATCATATCATCCTCATTAAATTCTGTATGAAACTTCGAACTGTTATTTTCGATGAAGTACTGGATTTCAATTCGATCTGATCTGTATTTTTGGAAATATTGGAAAAATAAAATTTTGATTGGGTATATCTACGGAATCATTGAATTTTATTTTTACAATATGTTCAAAAATACAGATCCTCATTAAATTCTGTATGAAACTTCGAACTGTTATTTTCGATGAAGTACTGGATTTCAATTCGATCTGATCTGTATTTTTGGAAATATTGGAAAAAATAAAATTTTGATTGGGTATATCTACGGAATCATTGAATTTTATTTTTACAATATGTTCAAAAATACAGATATGATCGAATTGAAATCCAGTAATTTATCAGAAAAAAATTTCAAAAAGCACTGCCTAGAAGGCAGCAGCTTTTGCGCGCACGTTCAAATTCGTTGCTGAAGCGGTCATATACATTGAACATGCGCGCAAAAGTTGCTGCCTTCACGGCAGTGCTTTTTGACATTTTTTCATTTTCAATTGTTGACGAAATAACTTATTAAGGCTAAATATGAACTTTGTAGAATAAATCTTCACCTTTGGAAATTTCTTGATGGATTAGCATGAATATTATCAATTCTTATTATTTTTCTAGCAATTTATTGAAGGGATAAATGTACAACAGCTCATTACATCGAATTCACTCATACTGTAGCCTTAAATCAAAACTTCAATGTTCACAGAATTGGGCCGACTATTATGAGGGTAGCTCGAGTGGTTTTTCAGCAACTCCAACACCAAGTCCTGGTCCGATGACTCCTCCACTTTCAAATGCCAATAACAACTTTGATAGCAACTCATGTCCCCCAGAAACTTCCCAATCTGCAAACCATTTTACAACATATTCTAATATAAATGTGTATAATGGTCAACAGCATAGTCCAATCAGATTGACACCTTTAAATGAAGATGCCATGTCTGCATTTGACATCAATGGTCTCTGCATTAACAGTCCAACATCTGAAAGTAAAAAATTTACAAGAACAAGTAAGTACAAGGAATATTACCCGAAAATGAATTGGGAAGAAATTGAGTTTCTTCTGTTGAAATTGCTTGAGTTTGAATTTTTCTTCATATTCAGATAATATGTGGTTTTTCAGATCTATGACATTCTTTCTGTAACCACCAATATAATCATTAATGCTTAACCATACTCCTCTGATTTTCCTAGAAAAATAACATCTCTAAAATGTTTCGCCTCTTTCCTTACATACTGGCAGAAAATAGTTAAATTGGTTGCTACTATACAGAGTGTATTTCATACAGTTATGAATGTATCTTATTCGTGGTGTGATTTTTTTTTTCATTTATTTATTCTTTCCATCAGCAATCAGAATACAAATTCTATAGGCTAATTATATGATTCAATGTATAAAATGACATGTAGAAGGGATTCCCTCCATTGAGAGAATCTCTTATTTTTGCGTCAGGTCAGCTGGCCATTGTCTTTGCAGTCGTCTTGGATGGTTGTCTATTAAAAGCGGCTGCAATATAGCATTTGTGTGCCCGACCAAGTTTGCATGGTGGTTTTCACTCCTGTTTTTAATTACTTCTTTAATTAGCGGTATTTTAAGGTCTTCATGCAATGTTTGATTTGTCACATACCACGGTGCATCGACCATCATCTTCGACTGACCTCTCTGAATAATAAATAACATAATCACAAGGACGAATATCCGTCGATAAATCAACAAATATTCCCCCTTGATCAGAGCTAATCATCCAATCGACCAAAACACCTACACCGAAGAAGCGGATCCAAGTAGAATGACTACAGCTGTTTCACAATTATTATTGATCGTCAGGTCAACTTAACTTGGATAAACTCAGAGAGTTCTCTCGATACTTGTTACCTTTCAGAAGGACCATCAATCTCTGATCAAGGGGGAATATTTGTTGATTTATCGACGGATATTCGTCCTTGTGATTATGTTATTTATTATTAGAGGAGCTCTTTCTTCTCCGTGAAACCAATTCCTATCTTTGTTAGATGTTGGACGTTTATCGTCTTGTGGGAATCCACATGAACCGAGTGTTTCCAATGTTGATCGGTTGTTTGTAAAGCTGCAATATCGCAGTTACAGCGACCTGATGCGACAAAAGGATGAACGTCACACACATCGATCAAAGTATTCTGCACTCGAAGGTGAGATTTGCAAGATGCTCCTGGCAGATGGCGCGCTGTAGTTGTTATACTTACAGTGACTCTATACAAGACAGTGGCGACACGTAGCGAAAATCCGCCATTAAGAGGCTAATTTCAAATTTGAGAGGGTACTAATACCATTGTGCAAAGATTATAAAATCGAAAATCTTATAACCGGTAATTCTGAGGCAGTGGATGTGAAAGAAGTTTCTGAAGATGAATGAATGCCCAAATTAATGTCGTATAAATCATTCCAAAGGGAGATATAGAATCCAAGATAAATCAGGAGAACGGTCCAGAAAATTGGATTTTCGCATCACATATATAAGCGCAATACTAAACATCATTAGGTTTTAGATAGTGGTATAAATCGTTTCAATCGGATCTGTAAGTCGAGATAAATACAGATAAAGGGTCCAGAAAATTGCATCTCTTATATTTTTCCGAAATACTAATATTCAGAAGGTCTGAGTAGACGTAAGCAAATTTTTGGAAGGCAAATAAATGACAAAAACAACGAGTATTTATATAATTCCAATACAAAATTCTATTGAGAATTAATTCAGAGAAAAAAAAAAGATCTGACCGTGAAAGCCCACATCATTACATTTTTAGTTATTTATTGTTTTTCCTAAAAAAAGAGAGCTGTTTATTTGGAATAAGATTAATTTTATTAGGGGTTCATTGGGTTATATAGAAAAGTCAATATATATATTTACAATACAATACAATTTATTGATACAATGCCACAATGCAATACATAAGCTTCATAATTCATTACAAAAAAATTAAATAACATATTTATCAATAAAACGATAAATGAAATACCTATATTATTACACATGGTGGGTAACTGATTTACTTGCAAACTTTTTGGCCAAATGTTTAGCTTTTTTATAGTAAATTTTTAGCATGAAAGCCACATATCTATTTATAATTTTTGTTTCAAATTATGACAATCAGGTAAAGAAAAATCGAACTCTGATATCTTCTGCTTTAAAAATGTTTTACAGTCAACATTTTGGTGGTGCGCTTATTGATTCTTCCTCACAGCTAATCTCTTTTTGAATTTTTCTCTCAACTGGTGGTTTTCTTTTTGTTTTTTCTTCAGTAAAACAAAATATAGTAGGCACTGCATTCAACCTCAGTTTTCGAGTGCCATCTTCTCTTGTAGTTTCCCACATTTCGGGAGGAAAGTGAACCTAAAAATACAATTTCACTATAGAAAGGCAAAGTCAAAGTTCAATATGCATATATGTGAATAATGTATAAGGTTTGAATAAACACGTTGAGATATTCTGTTACCTCGCATAAACAGGAGAAATCTGTAGGTGTCCATTTATCACGTTTCATTTTAGCTACCCATGTTTTTCTTCTTGCTGGATCTTTCGGAAATTTCTTCATTAAAAAACCTTTTTTCGCCGAATTACTGCACCCTATAGCTGCACACCCAGGCATTTTCACTTTCTCTTTATACAACAGTAAATAGAAAAGAAATATTCACACAAGTTTCAACTTAAACACCTCCTAAACGCATCAATAACACGAAAATATATCTAACGTCTGAAAGTAAACAAGCATACCTCGCCTCTTAATGGCGGAATTCACCACGTGACATCCAACTGCCAATAGAAAATGAGACATCCGCGTGTCGCCACTGTCTTGTTAAAGTCACTGTAGTTATACTGCAATGGTCCTTCTGAAAGGTAACAAGTATCGAGAGAACTCTCTGCGGTTTATCCAAGTTAAGTTGACCTGACGATCAATAATAATTGTGAAACAGCTGTAGTCATTCTACTTGGATTCGCTTCTTCGGTGTAGGTGTTTTGGTTGATTGGGTGATTAGCTCTGATCAAGGGGGAATATTTGTTGTATCGACGGATATTCGTCCTTGTGATTATGTTATTTATTATTACAGGAGCTCTTTCTTCTCCGTGAAACCAATTCCTATCTTTGTTAGATGTTGGACGTTTATCGTCTTGTGGGAATCCACATGAACCGAGTGTTTCCAATGTTGATCGGTTGTTTGTAAAGCTGCAATATCGCAGTTACAGCGACCTGATGCGACAAAAGGATGAACGTCATACACATCGATCAAAGTATTCTGCACTCGAAGGTGAGATTTGCAAGATGCTCCTGGCAGATGGCGCGCTGTAGTTGTTATACTTCAATGGTCCTTCTGAAAGGTAACAAGTATCGAGAGAACTCTCTGCGGTTTATCCAAGTTAAGTTGACCTGACGATCAATTACAATTGTGAAACAGCTGTAGTCATTCTACTTGGATCCGCTTCTTCGGTGTAGGTGTTTTGGTTGATTGGGTGATTAGCTCTGATCAAGGGGGAATATTAGTTGATTTATCGACGGATATTCGTCCTTGTGATTATGTTATTTATTATTACAGGAGCCCTTTCTTCTCCGTGAAACCAATTCCTATCTCTGAATAATGTTGATGTTCGATTTGCTCGCACATCCCAAAATCTCTATTCCATATGCCCAAATTGGTGTTATGACTGTTTTGTATAATAAAATTTTATTTTCTAGAGACAGTTTCGACTTCCTTCCCATTAGCCAATATATTTCCTTGATTTTAAGGTCTATTTGCTTTCTTTTCTTTTTTATATGTTCCTTCCATGTAAGTCTCGTATCTAGGTGAAATCCTAAATATTTGGCAGATGTTGCTTGTGGTATAATCTCACCGTTTAGGTGAACTGGTGGGCACCGCTCCTTCCTCAAGGTGAAGTCCACTTGTTTCGATTTTCCTTCATTTATTTTGATTCTCCATTTGTTTACCCAGGTCTCCAGTAGATTCAAATGTTCTTGGACCATATTAGTAGCTGTTGTGGGATTTTTATCTGATGCCATTATGGCTGCATCATCAGCAAATGTTCCAATTGTTGTGTTTGTACAAGTGGGTAGATCTGAGGTATACAATATACTGGGTGAGTCTTTGACCTTGCAGAATATTTCAACAGAAGATTCCTGAAGCCAAAAGAAACACTTTTTTCCCTTACCATTTTTTCCGATTCGGCTTGGTTCGTAAGATACAGACTGTTGAAAATACATAAAAAAATTTAATTTTCGATTATATCTCGCGAACGATCTCACCGAATGAGATGATTTTTGGAATATAGTTTTTTATTGATACGATGAATGTTCCTGGATTACAAAATTTCATCCACATCCTCCAGTTTCTTTGATATGACCATAACATTTCATAAAAATACCAGAAGTTCAAAGAATCAAACTTTAAAAAATAATTTGAATGCTATTCGACGAATTTTTTACCATTTTGGAAAGTAAAAGTATTCCTTATTTTTTTTCGTATGATGCGCCGTTTTCGAGTAATATGAAATTCAAAAATAACAAATATCTGTGAAATTCCGAGAATTGGGTACTTTGGCTGATTGCAACTCTGTTCAAAAATTCACAGAATTCAATTTTTCCGCGTTGCCACGTCTAAAAGTGGAGAATGGAATCATAGATTTATAGTTCAGTACAGAATCATAGACTTCACAAGTGTATACATAGAATAAGCATATTGTGTGTTGTTTGATTTCGAAGAGTTCTTTCTTTCAGTTCGTCAATTTGGCAACGTTTGTACGTTCATAGATAAATTAGGTACATCTGTTTTATTTATTTATGAAAATGATAGTTTGAATGGGTTATGTCTGAATCTGATAATTCTTGGAGAAAATGAAATAAACAAAGAAAATTAATAATTACAAATTGAAGATGAATCTCAAAGCTGATATGAGTGATAGCTAGATGAATTCCTCATTATCGAAAATGAAACCAAGAGAACAATATTCAATTTTTATCGCCCACGAAATTTGGAATACCTAACTTGTTTATTGCACTATAAATACAACTTTTTTCACCAACTGTAATGTAAAAAGTAAGTTGACGCTTGTTTTCATAACAGAGTTGATGCTTATTTCGAAGATTTGAATGGTATATCTTAGGCTTGGAAAAACTTCAGTGTTCAGGTTTCCAGGGGCGGCTAGCCTATTATGAAAATTTATAATGCCTATATCTTTTTATCTAGGCCGAATCGGAAAAAATGGTAGAGGACAAATGTGTTTCTTTCAGCTTCAGGAATCTTCTCTTAAAATATTCTGGAAGGTCAAAGACTCACCCTGTATATAAGATTCGACCCAAGACACTTCCTTGAGGTACTCCAGCTTGGATGGGATAATTACTTGATGTTTCCTCACCTACTCTTGTTCTAAATTCACGGTTAGTGAGATAGGATTTCAAAATACCAAAGTACTTCAGTGGAAGAATTCTCTTAATTTTAAATAGCAGTCCGGAATGCCAGACTTTGTCTCGTGGTGTAATGAATTATTTTTTTTGTGATGAGTATCTTTCAGTAAATCAAAGTCATTAACTCTCCATTATTACAGGATTAGTGCCAGTCAACTTTCAACACCATAATTCCACAGTACCTGCAATTTCTAATTGTGATAATCAGCAACGTATCTTTGTACCTTCTATATTACGAAGGAGTAGCAACAATAGGCAGAAATCTGAAATGGACTACAGGGATATACAAAACCAAAGCATCACATTGAAAGAGGAAGTAAGTTATATTGTTGGTGATAATATAGAGTAAAGTTTTCATGATTTTTTTTTTGCAGGATAGGAATACTCCTAAATTATCTGAATGTAGCAGGTCCACTGTTTCGTATTCTCCTGTTAAACAGGAACCTATGTCACCTGTGAGACAATTGCCATTCAGTCCTTCCCAGTTCCTGAACAGCCCTAATATAAGTTTTGATGCTGTACTGTCATCAACCCCAGTAAGGCGTTGTTTGCAGAGTTCTACACCTTCAAGGAGGATGGTTAAAACTGTTAGTAATATTAATTGCTATAGATCCATATAGAGTATGAATTTTGGCGTTAATTTATAATATGGTTCTTTTTGCGCGCATGTTCTAGGGGAACAGCGTGCTATCGTTTTGTCCAAATGTCTGTAATTTTGGATGATTGAGCCGAAAATGGTCTCAATCGACTAGGTTGGACTCACTGATGACGAATCCGGTGTCAAAATTGATTCTGTCCGGCCGGCCGGCCGGCCGTCCGTAGACACGATAACTGTCGGCAGAAGCAAGCTAGCTACTTGAAACTTTCAGGATAGGTTGCGCATCAGAATGCCGCGGTTAAGTTCGTTAATGGGCCAAATCGGTCGAATAGTTTCGGAGTTATAGGCACTTGAAGTTTTGAAGTTATTTATTTTTTATTTCAGAAACTACCCAAGCGATTGGATTCAAACTTGGCAGTTTGGTGGAGTATAACGGCGCGCAACTTTGAGCCAAATTTCGTCAAGATCATATCGTCAGTAAATTAAAAAAA
Organism: Myrrha octodecimguttata; assembly: GCA_958510865.1. Taxonomy (NCBI): domain Eukaryota; kingdom Metazoa; phylum Arthropoda; class Insecta; order Coleoptera; family Coccinellidae; genus Myrrha; species Myrrha octodecimguttata. Next base: position 73,665,989 of record OY294059.1, on the reverse strand, counting down.
AAATTTTTTTCGAAATTTTTTTACAAAAATTTTTTTTTTTCGGAAACCATTCATCATATCCAAAAAAATTATACTCACACTTTGACCTTCTAATTTCACAGCAGTGTACTAAATTTCAGTTCGATACGATCATAAGTTTTGGAGATATCGGAAAAAAATATGTCAAATTTCGAGGTTTTCTTCTCGATATCGTTGACTTTTTCGGTATTACTCGAGAAATACTGATTCAGTCCTGATTAAACTTCACAGCTAGTTTTAAGATGCTGAAAGACAACTTTATGCAAAATTTCGTGATAATCGTGTTATTAGAACAATTTGAAAAAAAAAATTTCTATGATTTTCCCATCATATCATCCTCATTAAATTCTGTATGAAACTTCGAACTGTTATTTTCGATGAAGTACTGGATTTCAATTCGATCTGATCTGTATTTTTGGAAATATTGGAAAAATAAAATTTTGATTGGGTATATCTACGGAATCATTGGGTGGATTTTACCCATTCACGAATTCGGCCTTCGTAATTAAGGTCCAAACCTTCTCTACAAATATCGAGTTTCTAAGTTGTTTCTTTCGTCGTTCTAAGTCGTTTCCGGAAGAAACTCGATATTTGTAGAGTAGGTTTGGGGCTTAATTACGAAGGTCGAATTCGTGAATGGGTAAAATCCGCCCAATGATTCCGTAGATATACCCATTCAAAATTTTATTTTTCCAATATTTCCAAAAATACAGATTTGATCGAATTGAAATCCAGTAATTTATCAGTAAAAATTTCAAAAAGTACTGCCGTGAAGGCAGCAGCTTTTGCGTGCATGTTCAAATTCGTTGTTGAAGCGGTCATCTACATTGAACATGCGCGCAAAAGTTGCTGCCTTCACGGCAGTGCTTTTTGAAATTTTTTGTGCATAATATGATAATAGTAATTCTAAAATTCTTATTAAATTTTGAATACCCTTGGTAATAATACTCAAATAAATATTTCAGGAACGTGAAGATAGCCCATTAAGAACTCCAAATGGTTTACTCCATCCTAATTCTGAACCGAGTACTTCTGGATATAGGAATACATCTGATTTATTAACAACCCCAAGAGCCAGGCCGAGATTGTTGTCTCCTCGTACTCCAACACCATTCAAACAGGCATATGCTGATTTGGAGAAGACGTCAGGACCTATCGCTAAAGTACCCAACACTCCTACTAGACTGGAAGATCTTACAGAAATAATGAAACAAGATCAGGATTCATCACGTGCAGAAAGCGATGGTAGTCTAGTCGTGGTTACAGTAAGTTTTCTTGGTGAATATGCATTCTTCGGAATTTAAATTTAAGCAGACAGATCATGTCAATAGTCTCTCATTATGAAAAATCTATTCATCATATTTCGATTTCGTGCAATTTCTCAATATTAAGGCATTCTAAGTGTGTGGTTGTGAATATTTTATTGAAAAATGAATTACAGAATGACAGTGGTTATTCGACTTTGAAAAGAAGGGTTGCAGTGGGTCCTGATGGAAAAGAAAATGTGTTGCCCAACAAGAGAGTACGCAAGGCTCTAGCACCAGGTTGGGCATGTTCTCCAATCAACATGAATGCAACAGATATGTCTTTCGCGATCGAAACTCCAGTAAGTATTCATCACTGTTCAAAAAATATGGAAAAGTTTATCCAAATCTGAGTGTTTTTAAAATGCCCTCCGTTTTGGTGAGACTTTTTTTTAAATATCTGAATGAATTCCATCACATGGCTTTGATGTTTCATGCCTAAGATCATATTTTGCTATCAGCAAAGAATTCGTTTTTAAATATGACTAAAGCACTATCAGCAGAAATCACTGTTCAAAAAATATGGAAAAGTTTATCCAAATCTGAATGTTTTTAAAATGCCCTCCGTTTTGGTGCGACTTTTTTTTTAATATCTGAATGAATTCCATCACATGGCTTTGATGTTTCATGCCTAAGATCATATTTTGCTATCAGCAAAGAATTCGTTTTTAAATATGACTAAAGCACTATCAGCAGAAATCACTGTTCAAAAAATATGGAAAAGTTTATCCAAATCTGAATGTTTTTAAAATGCCCTCCGTTTTGGTGCGACTTTTTTTTTAATATCTGAATGAATTCCATCACATGGCTTTGATGTTTCATGCCTAAGATCATATTTTGCTATCAGCAAAGAATTCGTTTTTAAATATGACTAAAGCACTATCAGCAGAAATCACTGTTCAAAAAATATGGAAAAGTTTATCCAAATCTGACTGTTTTTAAAATGCCCTCCGTTTTGGTGCGACTTTTTTTTTAATATCTGAATGAATTCCATCACATGGCTTTGATGTTTCATGCCTAAGATCATATTTTGCTATCAGCAAAGAATTCGTTTTTAAATATGACTAAAGCACTATCAGCAGAAATCACTGTTCAAAAAATATGGAAAAGTTTATCCAAATCTGAGTGTTTTTAAAATGCCCTCCGTTTTGGTGCGACTTTTTTTTTTAATATCTGAATGAATTCCATCACATGGCTTTGATGTTTCATGCCTAAGATCATATTTTGCTATCAGCAAAGAATTCGTTTTTAAATATGACTAAAGCACTATCAGCAGAAATAGTTTCACAAATTCCTGAAATTTTGCTGTAAATAGGCAATAGTTTCTTCACTTTGATGAATCAATATTCATTGTTTGGTTTCATAATTTCCTTTATTTTTTGGAAACTTCATTATATCCGTGCCATAATATCAAACTTGGTTTTTTGTTTGCAGAGTCGATCATTAGGAGAAGAAAATTCTGATCTGTTTTCGACACCTTCATCCATAATGAAAAATTCACTAGGAGTATCGGTTCTCACTGATTCCGCTGGGTCAGCACAGGTATACTGAAATAAAACTTTAAGTTTCATGTGTGTTTAGGATGGTTGAAATTATTGATTGCTTTCTGCTTGTTTTCTCCTTAAGTATTGTTTGCAGTTGCATTTTAACCATCTTATAAACAGAAAATATTCTTACAGAGCATGGAAATCTCAATGAGAAATTTCAACACTAATGCTTCATTTTTATTTTTAACATATTGAAAAAGGATCTCGCAGGATATTGGTGTCTTCAACTTAGTGCCAATCTTACTGTGATCATTTAGCAATAGACGACTTCGGCCCAAGTTGCCAACCCACAATTTACTCAGCAAGTTTTCATTCACTGGGGAACGGGAATTTCAGGACAAATTCGACATGATAAGGTTCGCATTATTTATAAATACCCGTAAAACATGCCTCGGCTCTTCAAACCAGATAATTCCTTCCAAATATAGGTTTTTGTTAAGATCGTCCCCGATTGGCTGAAATTTAAGTTGGGATTCCTGATTTCATGCAAACAGTGTCAATTTTCATAGGATACGTTCCGAAAATCAACTCTGTTGTTTCGGTTGCCGATTTTCTGCTCCGTAAATATGAAATATTCGGATGGTTCTTGGAACAAGCGCGTGAAAAAGGTTATTTATGGAATCTGGTTGATGAAAATGCGATCGATTTACTGTCACCAGAACGATTTTCTATGGTAAATATCCATAGCATGGAACAATCTATGTTTACTTTAGGTTTGTTTTGGTTCCGAGTTCAGATCTGTTCGGGACGGTTCTAGCATAGACCAATAGTCTGTGGTTCTGAACTCGGAACCAAAACAAACCTAAAGTAAACATGATTGTTCTATGCTATGGATGTTTACCATAGAAAATCGTTCTGGTGACAGTAAATCGACCGCATTTTCATCAACCAGATTCCGTAAATAACCTTTTTCACGCGCTTGTTCCAGGAACCATCCGAATATTTCATATTTACGGAGCGGAAAATCGGCAACCGAAACAACAGAGTTGATTTTCGGAACGTATCCTATGAAAATTGACACTGTTTGCATGAAATCAGGAATCCCAACTTAAATTTCAGCCAATCGGGGACGATCTTAACAAAAACCTATATTTGGAAGGAATTATCTGGTTTGAAGAGCCGAGGCATGTTTTACGGTTATTTATAAATAATGCGAACCTTATCATGTCGAATTTGTCCTGAAATTCCCGTTCCCCAGTGAAAGTAAACTTGCTAAGTAAATTGTGGGTTGGCAACTTGGGCCGAAGTCGTCCATTAATGCCAGTTTTCAAGAAGATGTTTGAACAGGTTCTTGAGAATACATTTGAATACACTTTTTTAATTTTATGGCTGACCACACTTCAATCAAAACACTGAAAATATCAAAATATCACTTCTTTCATCTAATTTCCTTTAACCATTCCGTGGTTTCCACATTTATCAATGAACTTTAAGGACTAAATTGATGAATAATCATTGTAAGATTAGCGGTGAATATAACTTCGCTGGGGATGTTGAAATGGATCCGTAGTGGCAAATCAAATATCAATGAAGATTTTACCCAAATACTTTAACATAAGTTGCAAATTAATTGCCTTTGATATATTTTTTACCAAGCTTATCCTAGAAGACCCTTCAAAATATTCCATGTTTTGCAATTTATATTGTGTTTCTCTGTGTTAATAAACCTATCCAAGGATTCACCTAATTGTGTATTAGGTTTGGTTACTACAAACTAAAAACAAAGAGTGCGCTTTCAGATTAATTGAAGGGTCTAATCAATTAATCGTGAATGTATGAGTGTGTTTTAATTTTCATTACACAAGTGTCGAATAATTTGAATAGGGCTCTCTCATTTTCATCAGAGAAATTTCGATGAATTTGAATAGGTCATTATTATTTTCAACATAATTCAACTGATAGATTTCTTAATATAATTTGAATTCGTCATAGGAGAAGTTTTATTCAACAGATTAATTAATTCCTTCTAATCTAACTTTGATATTCTGTTGGGCATTTTTTCACTAGGTTGGAGTTGATCAGATAATTAGTATTTTTTTGATGAAATAATCTCAATTGCTTTCTTGTCTCTAGATTGAATTAATCACTTTAGCTGATTGAAATGGAAACTTATCAAAAGGAGCTAATTGAAATAAAAAAAATATAATTTAAGTAACATAATCACAAGAACGAATATCCGTCGATAAATCAACAAATATTCCCCTTTGATCAGAGCTAATCACCCAATCAACCAAAACACCTACACCGAAGAAGCGGATCCAAGTAGAATGACTACAGCTGTTTCACAATTGTAATTGATCGTCAGGTCAACTTAACTTGGATAAACCGCAGAGAGTTCTCTCGATACTTTTAACCTTTCAGAGGGATCGCTGCAGTATACAACTTACAGCGCGCCATCTGCCAGGAGCATCTTGCGAGTCTCACCTTCGAGTGCAGAATACTTTGATCGATGTGTGTGACAAAAGGATGAACGTCACACACATCGATCAAAGTATTCTGCACTCGAAGGTGACTCGCAAGATGCTCCTGGCAGATGGCGCGCTGTAAGTTGTATACTGCAGCGATCCCTCTGAAAGGTAACAAGTATCGAGAGAACTCTCTGCGGTTTATCCAAGTTAAGTTGACCTGACGATCAATTACAATTGTGAAACAGCTGTAGTCATTCTACTTGGATCCGCTTCTTCGGTGTAGGTGTTTTGGTTGATTGGGTGATTAGCTCTGATCAAGGGGGAATATTTGTTGATTTATCGACGGATATTCGTCCTTGTGATTGTTTTATTTATTATTACTGGAGCTCTTTCTTCTCCATGAAACCATTTCATATAATTTAAGTTTTGTTCTTAACAGATTATATTCGAGGGTGTGGTTCTTAAAAATGATCATGTACTAATCAAAATAAAACACTACTCGAAAATTACTTACCAAACATTATTATAATAATTTTATTGGGGGATAATTCCGTTTCGAGTAATTTAGGTACATTGTTGCAGAGATAATCTTACAAGTTCTTTGTAATATTTCAGCTACATATCACGTCGCATCATTTCCATGAAATAGTTCATTTTGGTTAGTTTTTATACTCTCGAAAATGCCCTAGCTTTGAAACCATCCTGTATATCGAAAATGAGTTTGAGATAACTATCTGTGACTCATAATATACAGAATCATACTTCAAAAGTGATCTCAAATTCACTATAATCTGGTGAACTAACATCATAAGTAAAATATTTCGAAATCGTTAACACTTCGTGTTCTACCAAACATTATTATATTTCGGGGTATTTCCAAAAATAAATGTAATCGGCAATAACTGTTAATGCTGATGTGTTCTGACATTTATGGGTCAATGTTTGTGCATTGGGTCACAAAAGGTCTTACATGTGTGAATAAGTTCAATTCATCTTTTGGAATTTAATATTTCATATTTATTAAAAATTATATTAACTTTCAGAACAATTACTTCTGCGAGCAGTCTTCATATTTCAATTCCACACATTATTCTCAAAATTCCTTGGGGGTGACCGAACTGAGTAGTACCAATACCAATCAGAACATACAGACAGATATACCCGCATGGTTGAGCAACTATGGACAGGGTCTCTTCCTTCTCTAAATATCCCTTCTTTAAATATCCATCTCACACATCCAATCAGTGCTTGCTAGTAGTTCATTTTTCTGCTCTATCTTTTGGCGAATAACTAATAAAATTAAATTTGTATTGTTTTCCCCAGTATCATTGCATGCCATTTATTATTTCATATGCTAGTCCACAGTAAATTAGTCATGTAATTTCACCAAAGTACATCCTTATAGTTTTCACCCTTTTTTAAATTATTACTATGCAGTAGTTTCATTGCACAGAGAACGCAAGTATAAAAACTCTGGTGAAGAATATTTTTAGTTTTCAGAAAAAAACGCATCATTCATGAAATAGATTATTGACAATGATCTGATTGCTTTGAAATTTGATTCGATTTGTTTTCTGACTTTGTTCTTATGCGTGTTCGTTAATTTGTTTAGTTGATTCTTGAATTTATACTTGTTAATTGTGTTGTTATCTTCTGATTGATATATAAAAACAGTGAGACAGTATGGGAATTAGTGCTGTATACCTGTTGTAGACTATTCACTGTTTTTTATGTAGCTTTTCCGTTGCACTTAAATATTTTATTTTTCGTTTTTCTTAGACATTAGTTCTGATGAAGACGTAGATGTGATGAATATTTGGTGCTCTGTTTGTCTCAGATTTTTTGGGGCTGATGTCAAAGTCAGATACAGATTGTGTAAGCTATTTCTTGATGACATCTATATATTTGTTGGTGGACCTTTTTATTGATAATAAGCTCTTACAAATGCTCAAATTGAAATTGCTTTTCTTTATTATCTTTTGTCTTGTTTACCTACAAGTGATTCATTAGTACACGCATAAAGTTCAAGAGGTTATTGATTCTATTTCTTATTCCAAGCGAACAATATGACCTAGTCTGAAATATTTTGCTATCAAGCTTAAGAGTGTCAAATATTTACGAAGGCGTAGAAGGGCCACTCTTTGTCGACAAAAATTTTTCCACCTAATTCCGAATTTAATCTCGGAATTTTACTAATTCCGACTTTGAACTCGGAATTATAGACTAATTCCGACTTCAAACTCGGAATTATACATAATTCCGACTTCGAACTCGGAATTATACTAATTCCGACTTTGAACTCGGAATTATAGACTAATTCCGACTTTAAACTCGGAATTATAGACTAATTCCGACTTTGAACTCGGAATTATAGACTATAATTCCGAGTTTAAAGTCGGAATTAGTCTATAATTCCGACTTCAAACTCGGAATTAGTATAATTCCGAGTTCGAAGTCGGAATTATGTATAATTCCGAGTTTGAAGTCGGAATTAGTCTATAATTCCGAGTTCAAAGTCGGAATTAGTATAATTCCGAGATTAAAGTCGGAATTAGGTGGAAAAATTTTTGTCGACATAGAGTGGCCCTTCTACGCCTTCGTAAATATTTAAGTGGATTTTATGATTCCAAAGAAAAGCATTGATGGAAACAGAGAGATTGTCAGTCTTAATTGTGAAATACTAATTTATCAATATTCGATATTGAAAAAGTATTTCCATTGCATAGGTATTCTCCAACGCTGTTCAAATGCCGCATTATTGCTTCCTATGATATAATTGGTTGAATTTGGAGATCAGGCGGGTAGCAACCAGAAGATGCCGCAGATTATAAGATGCAATGACAAATTATTTCAATTATTTGTTACTGTCTATTTCTCAATTCACCTGAAATTCAAATTTATTTCAAAAGTAGGAAGCAAAATTGGCCAGTTTGCTCCAAGAATATGAAGCAATTGCCATTTCCATTAAAGTAATTATCTTCAGCAACAGCAGTATAATTCATATGGGAATAATAATTTTGAATTATACAATCGCTTGTTTCATTCATCTGAAGGTTAAAACTTATTCTCCAAGTCCTTTATGGGTTTTCACAATTTCGCGTCAAAACTATTACGGAGCATGATAAATTGTGATTGATGATATTAGGCCATTGCACTCTGTTTTGACAAATTAAAATATTTCAATGGTTTATATGATACCTTGTTGGAAACATTCATCTGGGAAATTACATGTATTGAACAAAGCTATTCCGAAGTTTTTATTTTTTTTTTTGAGAAATTTTTTTCGTATTTCACCGTAATCGGGCACAAATTTCATTAACGGCGCGTCATTTACTCTTCGTGCTTCGTAACTCTGGTGGGTCATTGCCACACTTCTCTCCAGAAAACACCAAATATGAAACACCAATGGCCTCAAGTCTCGCGATATATTACTAAGACGATATATCACTAACGCCATAATATTGGTTTTTCATTATTTTATGAATTTTTCAATTTTCAAGTTAATTCTTTATGATCATATCCCGATCATTGCCTCTTGAAAGTTGTGCAGAATTTAAAATATCATCTATTTTTGGGAACTAGACTCACTTAATTCCTCAATGTATATTAGCTCATCTCATCTCAAAGTACCAAGTACACTTATATTCATTAATAACGGAATCCTTTCAAGATAGTTCTCAATTGAGCAAGTTCAAATTCAATGGAAATTCAGTTGATAAAAAAAGCTTCGATATAAATGCATTTAGATTTATGATCGTTGACAACATGAAACTGAAAGTACAGTAATGATCCAATAGAAGCAATTTCGAAGCTTGAACCTGAAGCAATTTCATTTTGATAATTCTGTATTTGAGTCATTGAAACAGGTCCACTGTGTAGATGTCTTATTTCTCTTCTTCCTGTTGTGTATCATCTTATCAAGTGGGTCAATCCAACAAATTAGTTCAAATTAGTATGTTGTGTACGCGAGTTGGTAAATAGTAGATCTCACGTCCTCTTCCCTACAGTGCCCCACTTCGGTCAGCTCCCAATACCAAGACTTTGAAAGAGCCCAGATCGTCCAAAAAAGTGCAGCTGCTAAACGCATTACCTTCGACGATGAACTGAAACCTAAGGCTCCCAAGGTAAGATTTGCTATTGTAGTGCTTTCAATATATCTTTTTAATATATTTTCCATTTGTGCATAGTTCCATCCAGTGCTTCAAATATGTTAATATAATTGTCACCCTGTGTTAACCTTGATTTTACTTATTATATTTTATGAGAAAAAATGATTACCTGCTTTCGATGGAAAGTTGCAAGTTCATTCATTCATTCTCGCTTTAATGGACTAATCTGTAGGTTATGCGCCTAGTCTCAATATTATTTTTAATAAATAACATAATCACAAGGACGAATATCCGTCGATAAATCAACAAATATTCCCCCTTGATCAGAGCTAATTACCCAATCAACCAAAACACCTACACCGAAGAAGCGGATCCAAGTAGAATGACTACAGCTGTTTCACAATTGTTATTGATCGTCAGGTCAACTTAACTTGGATAAACCGCAGAGAGTTCTCTCGATACTTGTTACCTTTCAGAGGGATCGCTGCAGTATACAACTTACAGCGCGCCATCTGCCAGGAGCATCTTGCGAGACTCACCTTCGAGTGCAGAATACTTTGATCGATGTGTATGACGTTCATCCTTTTGTCGCATCAGGTCGCTGTAACTGCGATATTGCAGCATTACAAAAAACCGTCACGACATTGGAAACACTCGGTTCATGTGGATTCCCACAAGACGATAAACGTCCAACATCTAACAAAGATAGGAATTGGTTTCATGGAGAAGAAAGAGCTCCAGTAGTAATAAATAACATAATCACAAGGACGAATATCCGTCGATATTCATGAGTATTAATCTTCCAAAACATTCTTTTATATCGAAACCATATTATAGCATTCAAACAGACTTGATATCCTTTCGACGTGCATTGATAAACTTGTGCCATCTACAGAACAGAATGATGAAGAAATATTTCTATCCTCTTGCAGATTGACGCACAGTGGCTGGAGATTGCTTGTGGAAGAACCAAAGATCAAATTGAATTAACAGAAAGGGCTCACGAGTTTCTGAACACGAATAGCTTGAAACCTCGCTCCTTGGACTTTTAACCACAAAGAGCACCATCATCTATTATTTGTTCATAAAATTATTATCTGTGGCAGGATAAAATATTGGAAATAACGGAAAATCTTGATTCTGTACATATTTCAAGGTTGCTATTTGAATATTAAATTTCGTTAGTGGATGGAAATGATGTTACCTTTTAAATAGTTTTCTACAGTAGAGTCAAAATTCTACGTTTCAGATAAAAATGGAAGGATTCCATTATTTTAATTCTGTATAATATAAATGTGTGAAATTCTATCTTCTTTGTTTTATATTCTATAGGTATACTTTATTTATATCTTGTAAATAGTTTGGCGTAATTAAGTGTTTTTGGATACAGTATTTATAAATTTGGTATTTATATTATAGATAAGGCGACTTTCACACAATGCATTCTCCATATTGAATAGTTTTAGCTGTCTGGATGATTTTATCTAGTACACCAATCAATATTTTTTCATATTATGTATTAGATTCAGAACAATTTTTTTCCAAATATAGGTATAAAAGCTTACCGAATCGGTGTTTGAAGTAATTAATGATATTATTTGTGAGTTGGATAATATAACTCAAAATAAGAAATTTGTTGTATTACCCATTTTGATACATTTTTTGATCTGTATCTCTCAGTTGACCTCTAGGTACAAACTTATATAAATATAAAGCTTTTACCTGTGTATAGTGCTAGTCACCATGTTTTTATAATTTATAGTAAGTTAAGTCATATATGTTTGTGTTATTTAATATGTATTAGATACAGCTAGATTTTAAAATGTTAAGTATACACATAATGAACGAACTTATGATAAACCCATCGAATTGATTTCTATTGTTTATAAATGAGTATGCTTACTGAGCAATTTGTATGAGTTTTGTATGAAATAGAATATCATTTTTTATTTTTGTGTGATCATTTCTCCTTGAAAATGAGTCTAGTTAGATTATTCAATTATATGCTGAAGAAATATATCAACAGCAAAACAATATCGATCTTTTCCTCGCTGCATGCATGTTCGTGAAAGTTCAGAATGGATTCGAAGGTCTTCAAGCTTGAGGACAAAAAGATGGAGATTAAGATATCTGAAACATTAGGCATTCCGTCTGAAATCTTCAGGTCTAACCAGCAATATTTGCAATGATAAACAATTGCACTTTCAAATGGTTCAATTGACAGTCGACTGAGAGTCCTCCATATAGAAGGCGTGTTTTTTGACACCTGACATATTTTGAGTGCGAGGAAAATTTCAGCCTTTTGAATGTCACGGGTGCTTTCAGTGAAGAACAATGAAAAAGCACTCTTTGATTTAACTTTATCGTTGAAGTGTTTTTGCATCAATTATAATGATAGTTGATGAAATTTTGATACATTCATTCAATGGTCGAAACATTGAAAGAATCTAGTCCGAAAAAGGAAAAATACAATTCGTCTAGCATCTGCAACTCCTTTGAATGTCAAGACCATATACTCCATTCACTTTTATAAACTATCCCGGTTGGCCATGACATTCTGACACATTTCACCTTGTATATTTTGAAAATGTTAGGTTATAGTAATTTTCCTGTCATAACTACACAACGTTGTTCTCTCTACATAGAGATCGTAGTTATTACGTATTTTCAAAATGTGAATTTACTTGGGGAAAATGATGAATTTGAGAAAATATTATGTGAATTCAATAATTCCAAAGACCTGGCGAATGTTGAAGAAACTTTTTTTTCCTGTTAACACTGGAAATATTTCACATATATCATTATTGGTTGGAAGATTTAGTGAAATAATGGATAAAGTAGTCCGTTTTGTGATAGTTCATTCGAAAAAAAATAAAAGTACTCGAATAACCCTGCAGTAAATCTTCTAAACGAACAGACAAATCTATGGAACTCCCTACTTTTCGAAATTCTCTAGAAATAAGTCTTCAGAAAATAAATTTTTTTTTTCGAAAATCGTCGACCTTGTTATCGTTTCCTATTAAATCGAGGTCGTAGATCACGAATATGTCATTAGAAATCGTCCAGTGACAACCGTTTAGAAATTATGGCGGAAATAGTGAAAAAATTTCGAAATTTGGGTCAACTTTGGGTCGTCGTACAGATCAAACGCGTGAGGCTGCACAATATTTTTGGTTATATCTGGATCCTTTGTGAGTACGTAGCCACTTATTTTATAGACGTAAGTCTTCTGGTTGAAAAATTATGATTTTTTTAAAAAAGGTCCAATTTTTTCGATTTTCCTCGGGCCATAAAAAACGAACCAGACTCTCCACTAACATTCTGATTGGATTTTCTTAATCTACGCCCTCGAATTAGTATATGTTTCAAATTTCAGGTCGATCGGAGAACTTTCGATTTTTGGTAAAATTTTAAGAAAATATCGATTTTCGAAAAATAATTTTCCGACTCCTATCGCCGTGAAATTTGGCACACTTACTAATTCGAGGGCGTAGAACAAGAATATAAGGTCAGATATTTTAAAAAAAAATCGTCCTGGACGTGAGAGGTCCTTGAAGTTCCAAAATTTTGGACCTTTTTTCAAAAAATCATTTTTACCGACTCGATGAGAGTAGGACGATGAAATCTGTTTTAATTCATAGATAAAGGATCGAACTGCACGTAAAAAAATTCGACATCACCCAGCTTTATTATTTTGGTCGGCACGACGTCTCAAAGTTGACCAAAATTTCGAAATTTTTTCACTATTTCCGCCATAATTTCTAAACGGTTGTCACTGGACGATTTCTAATGACATATTCGTGATCTACGACCTCGATTTAATAGGAAACGATAACAAGGTCGACGATTTTCGAAAAAAAAAATTTATTTGGGACTTAAAAATTTTTCATAAAGAACCGCGAATAAACATCAAAGCGCAGAGGGGTGGGGGGTAAGATTTAGCGATTCCGTGCGAAATTTTATTTTTGAAGCTATGACAATATGCACATCATATATTATGGATTCGAACACGTAGATTACGAATCTGTAATTAGATTTTGCGTAACTGACTCGGTTTGGAAAATATTCCGGATTTGGTGAGAAATTTTCGAAATTTGGGTCAAATTTGGGCCGTCGTACAGATCAAACGCGTGAGGCTGCACAATATCGAATTTTTTTGGTTATATCTGGGTCCTTTGTGAGTACGTACCCAATTATTTTATAGACGAAGGTCCTCTAGTTGAAAAATTATGATTTTTTTAAAAAAGGTCCAATTTTTTCGATTTTCTTCTGGCCATAAAAAACGAACCAGACTCTCCACTAACATTCTGATTGGATTTTCTTTATCTACGCCCTCGAATTAGTATATGTTTTAAATTTCAGGTCGATCGGAGAACTTTCGATTTTTGGTAAAATTTTAAGGGGTTACCCTTAAGAAAATATCGATTTTCGAAAAATAATTTTCCGACTCCTATCGCCGTGAAATTTGGCACACTTACTAATTCGAGGGCGTAGAACAAGAATATAAGGTCAGATATTTTTAAAAAAAATCGTCCTGGACGTGAGAGGTCCTTGAAGTTCCAAAATTTTGGACCTTTTTTCAAAAAATCATTATTACCGACTCGATGAGAGTAGGACGATGAAATCTGTTTTAATTCATAGATAAAGGATCGAACTGCACGTAAAAAAATTCGACATCACCCAGCTTCATTATTTTGGTCGGCACGACGTCTCAAAATTGACCAAAATTTCGAAATTTTTTTACTATTTCCGCCATAATTTCTGAACGGTTGTCACTGGACGATTTCTAATGACATAGTCGTGATCTACGACCTCGATTTAATAGGAAACGATAACAAGGTCGACGATTTTCGAAAAAAAAAATTTATTTGGGACTTAAAAAATTTTTCATAAAGAACCGCGAATAAACATCAAAGCGCAGAGGGGTAGGGGGTAAGATTTAGCGATTCCGTGCGAAATTTTATTTTTGAAGCTATGACAATATGCACATCATATATTATGGATTCGAACACGTAGATTACGAATCTGTAATTAGATTTTGCGTAACTGACTCGATTTGGAAAATATTCCGGATTTGGTGAGAAATTTTCGAAATTTGGGTCAACTTTGGGCCGTCGTACAGATCAAACGCGTGAGGCTGGACAATATCGAATTTTTTTGGTTATATCTGGGTCCTTTGTGAGTACGTACCCAATTATTTTATAGACGAAGGTCCTCTAGTTGAAAAATTATGATTTTTTTAAAAAAGGTCCAATTTTTTCGATTTTCTTCTGGCCATAAAAAACGAACCAGACTCTCCACTAACATTCTGATTGGATTTTCTTTTTCTACGCCCTCGAATTAGTATATGTTTCAAATTTCAGGTCGATCGGAGAACTTTCGATTTTTGGTAAAATTTTAAGGGGTTACCCTTAAGAAAATATCGATTTTCGAAAAATAATTTTCCGACTCCTATCGCCGTGAAATTTGGCACACTTACTAATTCGAGGGCGTAGAACAAGAATATAAGGTCAGATATTTTTAAAAAAGATCGTCCTGGACGTGAGAGGTCCTTGAAGTTCCAAAATTTTGGACCTTTTTTCAAAAAATCATTATTACCGACTCGATGAGAGTAGGACGATGAAATCTGTTTTAATTCATAGATAAAGGATCGAACTGCACGTAAAAAAATTCGACATCACCCAGCTTCATTATTTTGGTCGGCACGACGTCTCAAAATTGACCAAAATTTCGAATTTTTTTTACTATTTCCGCCATAATTTCTGAACGGTTGTCACTGGACGATTTCTAATGACATATTCGTGATCTACGACCTCGATTTAATAGGAAACGATAACAAGGTCGACGATTTTCGAAAAAAAAAATTTATTTGGGACTTAAAAAATTTTTCATAAAGAACCGCGAATAAACATCAAAGCGCAGAGGGGTAGGGGGTAAGATTTAGCGATTCCGTGCGAAATTTTATTTTTGAAGCTATGACAATATGCACATCATATATTATGGATTCGAACACGTAGATTACGAATCTGTAATTAGATTTTGCGTAACTGACTCGATTTGGAAAATATTCCGGATTTGGTGAGAAATTTTCGAAATTTGGGTCAACTTTGGGCCGTCGTACAGATCAAACGCGTGAGGCTGGACAATATCGAATTTTTTTGGTTATATCTGGGTCCTTTGTGAGTACGTACCCAATTATTTTATAGACGAAGGTCCTCTAGTTGAAAAATTATGATTTTTTTAAAAAAGGTCCAATTTTTTCGATTTTCTTCTGGCCATAAAAAACGAACCAGACTCTCCACTAACATTCTGATTGGATTTTCTTTTTCTACGCCCTCGAATTAGTATATGTTTCAAATTTCAGGTCGATCGGAGAACTTTCGATTTTTGGTAAAATTTTAAGGGGTTACCCTTAAGAAAATATCGATTTTCGAAAAATAATTTTCCGACTCCTATCGCCGTGAAATTTGGCACACTTACTAATTCGAGGGCGTAGAACAAGAATATAAGGTCAGATATTTTTAAAAAAGATCGTCCTGGACGTGAGAGGTCCTTGAAGTTCCAAAATTTTGGACCTTTTTTCAAAAAATCATTATTACCGACTCGATGAGAGTAGGACGATGAAATCTGTTTTAATTCATAGATAAAGGATCGAACTGCACGTAAAAAAATTCGACATCACCCAGCTTCATTATTTTGGTCGGCACGACGTCTCAAAATTGACCAAAATTTCGAAATTTTTTTACTATTTCCGCCATAATTTCTGAACGGTTGTCACTGGACGATTTCTAATGACATATTCGTGATCTACGACCTCGATTTAATAGGAAACGATAACAAGGTCGACGATTTTCGAAAAAAAAAATTTATTTGGGACTTAAAAAATTTTTCATAAAGAACCGCGAATAAACATCAAAGCGCAGAGGGGTAGGGGGTAAGATTTAGCGATTCCGTGCGAAATTTTATTTTTGAAGCTATGACAATATGCACATCATATATTATGGATTCGAACACGTAGATTACGAATCTGTAATTAGATTTTGCGTAACTGACTCGATTTGGAAAATATTCCGGATTTGGTGAGAAATTTTCGAAATTTGGGTCAACTTTGGGCCGTCGTACAGATCAAACGCGTGAGGCTGGACAATATCGAATTTTTTTGGTTATATCTGGGTCCTTTGTGAGTACGTACCCAATTATTTTATAGACGAAGGTCCTCTAGTTGAAAAATTATGATTTTTTTAAAAAAGGTCCAATTTTTTCGATTTTCTTCTGGCCATAAAAAACGAACCAGACTCTCCACTAACATTCTGATTGGATTTTCTTTTTCTACGCCCTCGAATTAGTATATGTTTCAAATTTCAGGTCGATCGGAGAACTTTCGATTTTTGGTAAAATTTTAAGGGGTTACCCTTAAGAAAATATCGATTTTCGAAAAATAATTTTCCGACTCCTATCGCCGTGAAATTTGGCACACTTACTAATTCGAGGGCGTAGAACAAGAATATAAGGTCAGATATTTTTAAAAAAGATCGTCCTGGACGTGAGAGGTCCTTGAAGTTCCAAAATTTTGGACCTTTTTTCAAAAAATCATTATTACCGACTCGATGAGAGTAGGACGATGAAATCTGTTTTAATTCATAGATAAAGGATCGAACTGCACGTAAAAAAATTCGACATCACCCAGCTTCATTATTTTGGTCGGCACGACGTCTCAAAGTTGACCAAAATTTCGAAATTTGGGTCAACTTTGGGTCGTCGTACAGATCAAACGCGTGAAGCTGGACAATATCGAATTTTTTTGGTTATATCTGGATCCTTTGTGAGTACGTAGCCACTTATTTTATAGACGTAAGTCTTCTGGTTGCGCTGCGGTTTAATTACACCTTGCGTTTATACTTGAATTTTCATTCGAGTACAACATTTCAATACCCAAAATATTACTGGGGTTGCCAAATTTTAGAATGGCTAAATTTACGACTAAACTCCTGAACATATTAAGCTGAAATCATCAATTTCACTCAAACTGATGAAGCGTTACTGTTCATTCTTAAGTAACAGAGTAAGGATCTTGAATCAACCTCTTGAGGACCATAAGATGACGAGAATGGCGTTTCTTGGTATTTGAGGATTTTTTTATTACATACTCCCAACTTCCCGCCAGAAAGCCTTTGCCCAGCGCCCAATTTGAGAATATGTTTTTTTCTAGCGCTCCAATCTTAATTTTACTTATAATCTGACGGGAATGTTAAACATTATTAACAGTGTGCCCCAAAAAGTCGACGCCAAGCATGAATCGGGTAACATACTGAAAGGCCTATTATATAGGGTCTTTCAATAGGGACGGGTCGATGTTGGCAGCCTGTGGCGGCCATGTTGTTTTAACGTCGTCTTTCTAACCTATATTTTTTTATTCAGTTAGTAATGCCAAATCACCATGGCAATCACCTAACCGCCAAGTTTGAATCCAATCGCTCAGGTAGTTTCTGAAATAAAAAATAAATAACTTCAAAACTTCAAATGCCTATAACTCCGAAACTATTTGATCGATTTGGCCCATTAACGAACTTAACCGCGGCATTCCAATGCGCGACCTACCCTGAAAGTTTCAAGTTGCTAGCTCACTTCGTTCGACAGTTATCGTGTCTACGGCCGGCCAACCGGCCGGCCGGCCGGCCGGCCGGACAGAATCGATTTTGACACCGGATTCGTCATCAGTGAGTCCAACCTAGTCGATTGAGACCATTTTCGGCTCAATCATCCAAAATTACAGACATTTGATTTATTTCATGTCAAAATCGACCCGTCCTTATTGAAAGACCCTATACTACCCAATACCACGGGCCCGGCAGGCAGGGTGTAGTGTAATAACGAAGCGGCTCCCAGGATTTTGATCTAGGGCGATCGAGTGGACCCGATCCGACTAGCTTCCTGCCGCCTGACAATCCTTATATATACTCCATTCACGTTTATAATGTAGCCCGGTTGGCCATGATTTAGGTTTATCAAGTTTTTTCCCTTAAAACTGACGCAGGTTGGCACTCATGAAATATCGGCAATGTCAAAAGACGTTGCCAAATTTCAATTTCTACTATTATCAATATCAATCGATTCTAGATTTCTAAATCTCAGCATAATAACGCTTGCAAACTATTAAAAATGCCGAAGGTAGTTTTAAGAAGCAGAGGCAAAGTATCAGGAAGTGCTATGTAGAATTGAAATCGGCTTTTTCTGATAGTAACCCTGATAATTCGGAATCAATAATTCAACACAAGCTATGCAACATTTTCGACGTATGTAAGTGAAAACCAAGGAATTATATTTTATATGAATAGATATTTATTTTTTAGCTGCACATCAACACAATAAGGAAGATTTTAAGTGAAAGAGACGACAAAGAATATCCTTCTATTGGTGCACCCAAAAAGACTGAACTGAAGACTTTATTTTGAAAAACCCGATTCTTGATTTCCTTACAAGAAAATAGCATAACTAAATCTTTCAACCATGTTTATATACGTGAAATATTTCCAGTATTAACAGAGACAAAAGTTTCTTCAACATTCGCCAGGTCTTTGGAATTATCGAATTCAACTAATATTTTCTCAAATTCATTACTTTATCAATGTAGATTGACATTTGAAGAGTAAGTAATTACTACGACCTCTATGTAGAGAGGACAACGTTGCATAGTTATCTGACAGGAAAATGACCATAACCTACCAATTTCAAAATATACACGGTGAAATCTGTCAGGATGTCATGGCCAACCGGGCTACATTATAAAAGTGAATGGAGTATACAGGGCAGTATCACAGCCGTCTCTAGAGCATTAAAGACGGCTGTGGCAGTATCATAGCAACGCCGAGAGCGTTTATTCACGAATAGAATGAAAGCGGCCCGCATCTAGGGTAGTGTAATAAGCGACACCCGACCCGGCAGATTGGGCACCCAGTATGCTGGGCCCTTGAGGTTGGATAGTCTAATACGCCTTTACGTCATAATACTTATCAGAAAAATATGAAAACAAAATTTTCAAATTATACTACATTTTTCTCATTCTTGAAAATGCATACCATCTGATTATTTTTAACTTCATATAAAAAGACTTCTAACTAAGCTTGAACATCTTGGTATCAGGGGTAAGCTACTGATGTGGATCAAAGCGTTTCTGACTGGTAGAGAATTTTCCGTGCGTGTGTCCGACAGTCCGACATCAGTGGCGTCCCTCAAGGGTCGGTCCTTGGGCCGATTCTGTTTCTGTTATACACAGCGGATCTACCACTTCTCCTGCAGTCTTCCTGTTCCCAGTTCGCGAATGACACCAAGCTATACAATTACTCAGAAAATTCATCCATTTTGCAACGTGATCTGGATATGATCTCCCAATGGTGTCAGGACTGGCTGCTCCCGCTGAACTTAGAGAAGTGTACTGTGCTACACATCGGAAAAAATAATCCAAAAAAACCTTACACGTTGAGCGGAAGATTATTGTCTACATCCAAACATCACGATGACTTGGGTCTAACAATCTCGGACGATCTCTCCTGGTCGATGCACGTTCAGAAGATAGCAGATAGGACGAAGAGGGTGACCTACATGATCTCCAAGGCTTTTAACAGTTGTGACCCCGAAGTCTGTTGTAAAATTTATAAATACTATGTGAGGCCTATTCTGGAATTCACGGGACCAGTGTGGTATCCCGACCTCAAGGGTGATATGGATAAACTGGAGAAGCTTCAAAGATCTGTTACCCGCCTCCCATATGGAACTAATCGCCCATGTTATGATGAGCGTCTCAGAGTGTTCGGCTTGACCACTTTTAAGGACCGACGGGAAAGGGGAGACCTGATAGTGACCTACATGGCAAGTTTGGTACTGATTTGTCATCTTTGTTTCAACTCAACACTGGCAATTTGCGGGGTCATTGCTACAAAATATATAGGGAAAAGTTCAGGACCACCCCTCGTCAGATTTTTCTGACTAATCGGTTGTTCGACGCCTGGAACCGTCTGCCTCCAGAGATCGTTGGTGCTTCTTCAGTGAACGCTTTTAAGAACAAGTATGACAGTTTAGTTCGGGGAACCTGAGTGCCGGAGGATGTGTGATGTGTGTGATAGTTTCTTTGTCGGGTGCACTGTCAACTTCATTTGACATAATTTTTATATACTTAGAGCTTCTTATAGGCCTAGCCTTGGCTCCAACTTGTTTGTAATAATAATAATAATAATAATAATACCCCTCTGTAGTTTGTGCGACGTCCCCAAGAGCTGTTGCTAATTTTTCAGGATCCACTTTTCTATGAATTCTTAATCTATAGGATCACATGAACATTATGCTTTCAACTTCAACTTAGATAAAAATTGATACTTTTTTCAACACCCACTAAACATAGCTAATTCTAAAGGACAACTGAATCTAGTTGTCCATTCGGAAATCACTTGGCTTTCATTGGTCCCTCAGAAAAAATATGGTATGAGAGTATGGAATTATCACATAACTTATTTTTCGTTTCTATTCAGCACATAGTTTCTATCCACCCTATTTCACCTGTACTAAAAAAAGTTAGTTTGCTAACTTATTTATAAACATTTATGCATTTAACCCTTTAACGGTTCACGTTATGCCAAAATCTAAGTCGCTCTGTGTACCATGTAACCGTATGGTAACATAGTATTCAAAAGTGTTTTTATCGAATTCCCCGCTGTTTGTTCATAGACGGGCGTTATAATTGTGTGGTTACAAGTGTGCTTAGATGGGCTAAATCCAAACCGAACTGATAATGCGCCGTCGTTAATTCTGAATCCTTCATGTGGGTACTTTTTCGCTCGAATTTTGTAGTTCCATACAATTCGTGATAATTTTCTCTTAATTGTTTTATAGCATTTCATTTCAATAAACAATGATGAAATTGACTAAATTCTAACAAGAATATTTTATATTTTGAATCTGAATAAAAATCATTATTTCAAGATGGTGATCATTTTCATAGCCTTTGTTACCGCATGGTTACCACTCATATCTTTTTATCTAATGCAAACATGAATATGAAACTAGGAAGTTATCATCAGACATACATTTTGAATACCTAGGAGCAAAAAAAATAATTCTGTTCTGTCTATCTGAAGTCTTGCCTGATAGGGGCTAAAAAAATGTATGTAACCATATAGTCACCGAAACCGATAAAGGGTTAATAAGGATTCTAAAATGCTATAACTCTCACTACATTATTTCTTAGATTGCGCAAAAAACGTTGAAAACCGAAGCGTATCCTCCCATTGGGGGTAAGCGTCCATTAAGCGGATGGACTGGGGCTCATCGCGGGTGGAAAAATCCGCCTGCTTAGATTTGAGTGCATCTGCGTCTACTACAGTGTCATAGTGCTGGAGCTAGGCGGAATCAGCCGAAGAGCGAGCGTATTTCTCAGTCAATGCGACCCGCCCCGCGTATAAGTGGACGCTGGACTGGAGCAACGCACTGGCTGAATTATGCAAACTCGGCCTAACAACGACTGTCGGCTAAAATCCGTCGATGCTATCCTACCCGCCTTGTTCAACTGCAATGGACGCAGTACGCAATCATGCTGGCCTTACCGTTGCGAGCCGATCCGCCTTCGGTGGACGCTTACCTTTACAGTGTTCAGAGCGTCTTCTTCAAAGGGTAAGTGTAAGTGTGAGTTTACTGTAAGGGTAAGCTCAAGGTTAAGGTTAAGTAAGTACGTAAGAGTAAGCGTAAGGCAAGTGTCAGTGCAAAAGGAAGGATAAGTGTAAGCGTAAGCTTATTAATGGAAAGTGTAATAGTAAGGGTGAAGGTTAGCGTACCTAAGTATAAAGGTAACTATGCGTCTTGAAGTACGGGTAAAGGTAAGAATATTTTTTAGGGTAAGTGTAAGCGTAAGTGTATAAGAGCAACTTTAAAGGCAAGAGTATGGGTAGGCGTAAGGTTAAGAGTAAGTGTAAGCGTTATAAGTGTACGGTTAACTGCAGGGGTCTAGGGGAACCTAAGGTTGAAGTTAAGTGTAAGCCTAAGGTTGAGGGTAAGGCGTAGATAGAGGAGAGAGAAGATGAAGTAAACAACACAGAAAAGCGTGGCAAACATCTCTGTGTTTATATTTACATTTCTCCAAAACGTCAAAATTGTTTATTCAGTTATTTGGGATATTTCGATCGAAGTAGTTGAATATTTTCAAGTGTAATACAATTATATAGTATTAAGTATGCCACTAAAGTGTCTAGTGTGTGGTAAATATGCTGAAAACGAAAATGCAGCGTTGCCAACCTAGCTACTTGAAATTACCGTATCTGGTACGAAAAAATTACCGTATTCGGTGGACTTTTACCGTACACCGTACCAAAGAATGAAAAGCCAAACTAATCAATATTTATTATATATTTACATTTATTCAACAAAACAATACAATTTACATATAAATATTTAACACTCATGCTTGAGGAAAAGTAACCATCTGGAATTTAAGTATCGAAATCAAATTGGTCATCCCCCAGTGCCCCAGTTCTAAACTAGTACTGGAAGAAGATTTTTCCACCTAATTCATTTAGGCGTGCATAGCTTGTGTAGGTGTGAAATTAACACAGTTTACACTTTTTTTTACACTGATTCGTTAGAAGGATCCGTTTATTGTCTTTGTAATCAGTTTATTTCTAGACTTTGTTTTAATCCTGTTGATTTTAATAAATCATTTCGCATTCAGCATTTCCATCCAATACTGAAATTTAAATTCACATCCGGTACCTGTTCAAACACTTGAGGTTATGTTATGATTCATGACAACGAACGAAATTTTTCCTTTTCTGATAGAATTTTTGAGACTTTATTCAACAGAATATATTCCAGGTATTCAGTTCCACGAGATAAATCGAAAAATGTGTTGTTATATAATTTAGAAGTAGTAAAAATATATCTTGTTGAAATTACCGTATTTTGACGTACGGTAGCCACTTTGGACCGTATACCGTATTTGGTGTCAATTTACCGTACAAATACGGTAATTACCGTACGGTTGGCAACGCTGCGAAAATGATCGTTCCGTGCATAGGTTAGTATTTTGCCTTCCTCGCCATTGGCGTACGTCGTCAATATTTTGTATGCAGATATTATTCAGACATCAATAATATAACTATTTATTCTTAAACCAACTAATGTATGTTTTCTTTGCACTATATTTGTTATATTTATATGTACGATTCGTTTGCAATAAACAATTATTTCTACTATGACTGTATAAATGAGAGAAAATTGTTAACATTATTAAAGATTCTGCTCCTGAAATATACAAGTTAATCCAATACAAAATGATACCAATACTCATTTATTTAAAGATTTATTTATGATCCTTAAACAGCCTATTATTTTCCTTAATTTTGGATCAAAAGGTTGTTTAGGAAGTTTTCCCAACAAGGTATGATATACGTAAGATGTGGCGCTATTAATGAGTTATTCAATAGGTCCTTGGATCTTTTGTTCAATATTATGGATCTATTCCGAATCTGTAGACTGAAAGTGAATAGTTAACATAGTCCTTGAATTGGACACTTGGTTTTTATTGAATATTGTATTGTCCGAGCGAGGAGTTCAATATTTAAAGGTATTCTTCATTTTTTGGATATCAGCTCAGAAGATTTTCCATATTCAATATACCTATATTGATACAAAAAACCCTACAATTATCTCTTTTCAAGAATAAATAATATACGACCATGAAACTTATATAGAAACCATTCAATTATTTGGGTGCATTGATATAAGACGTTATCCATCAATCTGAATATAGTTGCTTATTCCCTCCACTTCCTGAATTTCATTCATAGCAATGATAATATTTTTGTTTCAGGAGATAAACTCATTAGACTCTTAGTTTCGTCTGAAATATTAACCTAAATCAGATTCTGAAGCTTACTTGAAGCATTTTTCGTGTAATTTGCGTGAGAAAAGCAAGTTTTTTGGTTGAATACCACCAAAGAACCATCTGTCACTGCAAAGAACTGCTCAATATTATCATTGTATAAATCTATACAATTATATAAACATTTCGTTCACTAGTCCGATCCCTTTCTATCTTAAGATGGGTACGCTAATGATCGCTGTGGAGAAATGTAAACAAATATTTGACAACAAACACAAGGCGAATGCGGCATCTTCTCTTTCCTCTATCTACGGGGTAAGGTTAGGCTTAAGGTTAAGGATAAGTTTAAGGGTAAGGATACATGTACGCCTATGGATAGGGGTAAGGATAAATGTACGCCTATGGGTGGGGATAAGTTTGATGGTAAGCGTAATCGTAAGTTTAAGGTGGAGGGTAAGCGTGAGGGTGACTTTGAGTGTAAGGGTAAGCGTAACTTTAAGAGTAATTGTGAGTGTAAGCTTAAGTGAATGCGTTCAAGTAAGGTTAACTGTGAGGGTTAGGGTAAGGGTGAGGGAGATCTGTAAGTCTAAGGGTAGGGATGAGTGAAAGCGTAATAATCCTCGCACTTATACTAGCACTTACACTTCACCTTACGCTCACCCTTACACTTACAGTTTCCCTCCACTTTGGCTTACCCTTGTCTTCACCTTAGCCTCACCCTCACCCTTACTCTTTGTCAAACAGTTACCCTTAATCTTACGCTAACCCTTACCCTACTATTGCTTACCCTTAACCTTTCGCTTACCCTTATACTTACCCTTAGGCGTACATTAACCCTAACCCTCACGCCTACCCTAACCTTCACAGTAAGCCTTACTCATTCGCTCACACTTACCGTTTAACTTCAAGCTTAACCTCACGCTCACCCTTAACCTTACGCTTACATTTCCCCTTACTCATACAACTACTCGGAACGTTACGCTCGCACTCTAACCCTCAACCTTACGCTTAACCTCCCTTTCACAGTTACTCTTTCCTTTACAGTCAGTTGCCCATAACCATACACTTACTTTTACCCTTACCCGCACACTCACCCTTACAGTTACTTTTACACTAACCCTTGTAGAAGTCGATCTGAACATTGTCAATGGGAGTTGAAACCCCAATTACGCATTAGTTTTCATAAATGGCGTTGTGTGTGAAACACAAATTGTAAATATCCCAAAAATTACTCATGATATGGAACTCATTTAAACTAATTTGGTACTTATTATTGGCGCGAATAAAGACCAGCAAAAGGTAAGAGAAGTTTAAACTTTCCTCTTATTTCACGCTCATCGTAAACCAGAGTGAATAATATTGAGGTGATTTTAACAGAAGAAATCGAAACAAATTGGGTACTAAATACTGGCATTGAAATTTTTTGAAACCAAAACTTTTGGTGATGAGTGTAAAGTTAGTACTAAATATTATGGATAGGAACAAAAAACATCCATTTAAGATATTTAAGTTGGAGGAGGGATATCATTTGTATCAAAAGTGTCACATTTAATCCGTAATAATTTTATGGGTTTGTTGTGGCGTGAATTCGGTTTATTTGAGTGTGTTCAATTCAAAATTCCTTATATATTCGTTAAAATAATTCTTTTATTCGCTTACGTGACACTTTTCAACGGTTATGCTAGCTCTTCACCCTTTTCAACGTCTATGAGGAACATCAGGGAAAGTGATCTTGAAAAGACGGAAGTACCCGATCTTTGCTGACCGTCAAAGCCTACGATGCTCAAGTTTTCCGCGAAATCGACAGGAATTCAAAGTTCGACGTTGTCATATACTCACCGTCTCGATTTCGATAGAACAACTTGGGCCATATTGGGTACTAATTATCGGCATGAATATGAATATTTATTGAAATGCGAAGTTCTCAAAAATGATGATGGTACATGAAAAGTTATATACGGAACAAATTCGAACAAATTGGGTATTAAATATTGAGCTTAGTTGCAGAACATGTCCTTACAACTTTTTGCTAAGTCCACGCACCCCTCAGAAAAAGGGTAGATTTTGTATTCACTTATATGTATTTCCAATTTCTCATAAGACTTGAACTATCCATACTGTATACTGACTATATAGTCAGTTGATATATGAAATGTATGATTCTCACTTCCACAGATCAATCGATTGATATTTGAATAATTGGAAAAAAAAATTCTCCACATTAGAAAAATATGGGCCTTTGTCAAGCTGAAATTGTACAACCTGTAGGTATATTGAAATTTCGGAATTTGATCGAAATATTTGAAAGAAATAGATTGTTTCCAATTGAACTTTGTAGATTCTTTGTCCCGAACGCCATATTACTTATCGAAGATTCCACGGAAATATTTGGTACAATGAAAAAATCGCACTTCTTGATGAAATGGAGAAACTGTTTTGTCCCACTGATTGATAATTTGTGTTTCTTGATATTTTGGAAGATTGTTACGGCAAGTTGCAGAAAAACCTTCATTTTTGCGCGCATGTTCTAGGGGAACAGCGTGCTATCGTTTTGTCCAAATGTCTGTAATTTTGGATGATTGAGCCGAAAATGGTCTCAATCGACTAGGTTGGACTCACTGATGACGAATCCGGTGTCAAAATCGATTCTGTCCGGCCGGCCGTAGACACGCTAACTGTCGACAGAAGCGTGCTAGCAACTTGAAACTTTCAGGATAGGTTGCGCATCAGAATGCCGCGGTTAAGTTCGTTAATGGGCCAAATCGGGCAAATAGTTTCGGAGTTATAGGCACTTGAAGTTTTAAAGTTATTTATTTTTTATTTCAGAAACTACTTGAGAGATTAGATTCAAACTTGGCAGTTGGGTGGAGTATAACGACTCGCAACTTTGAGCCGAATTTCGTCAGGATCAGATTTTCAGTGAATTTAAAAAAAATTTTTTTTCGAAATTTTTTTCCAAAAATTTTTTTTTTCCGGAAACCATTTATCATATTCGAAAAAAAAGTCCACTCACACTTTGAACTTCATATTTCACAGCAGTGTACCAAATTTCAGTTCGATACGATCATAAGTTTCGGAGATATCCGGAAAAAATGTGTCAAATTTCGAGGTTTTCTTCTCGATATCGTTTATTTTTTCGGTATAACTCGAGAAATACTGATTCAGTCCTGATGAAATTTCACAGCTAGTTTTGAGATGCTGAAAGACAACTTCACGCGAAATTTCGTGATAATCGTGTCATCAGAACAATTTGAAAAAAAACATGTCTATGATTATTCTTATCATATCATCCTCATCAAATTCTGTATGAAACTTCGAACTGTTATTTTTCGATGAAGTACTGGATTTCAATTCGATCTGATCTGTATTTTTGGAAATATTGAAAAAATAAAATTTTGATTGGGTATATCTACGGAATCATTGGGTGGATTTTACCCATTCACGAATTCGGCCTTCGTAATTTAGGTCCAAACCTTCTCTACAAATATCGAGTTCCTAAGTTGTTTCTTTCGGAAATTATTGTGTTTACGCAGTCGGCCGTTAGGCTGACCGTAAACACAATAACTTCCGGAAGAAACGACTTAGAAACTCGATATTTGTAGAGAAGGTTTGGGGCTTAATTACGAAGGTCGAATTCGTGAATGGGTAAAATCCGCCCAATGATTCCGTAGATATACCCATTCAAAATTTTATTTTTCCAATATTTCCAAAAATACAGATTTGATCGAATTGAAATCCAGTAATTTATCAGTAAAATTTCAAAAAGTACTGCCGTGAAGGCAGCAGCTTTTGCGTGCATGTTCAAATTCGTTGCTGAAGCGGTCATCTACATTGAACATGCGCGCAAAAGTTGCTGCCTTCACGGCAGTGGTTTTTGAAATTTTTAGTAATGTATCTAAAATTCTGGACAAATGAATAAAATTATTAAAAACTCAAACATCACTCATAGAAGAATTGTTGAAGTAACACCTTTACATCCTATCTCCTACTTCCATACTTTTTATATCAAACGAATACACTAAATATTTAAAATATTTCCATAATAAAAATAATGACTGGATTTAAACCTGGTGATCTATCGGCCCAGGTATGCGGTCCAACCCTGCTTATCCACCAATTTGGATAGTTCTGATATATGAAGTTTCTGGGTATGAGTAGGCTGAGGAATCTTTCACAGTGGAGCTTGTACGGGATACAGACAAAGAGGAATCATCGGTGTTAGTTAATAATCGAGAGAATTTGATTTTTTGAGACACTATAACTATCTCGCTATACGTAGAAAATTTGTTCCTTTTTCCACGGAAATCCAGTTAAAACTTCCAATAAATACTTTATGAAATTCGATTGCTTGAGCCATATATACTGGGTGCAAAAATAACGGCAAAAATTCTTATTTTTCATAACCACGATAGGCGGTTTTGGAAACCGTGAGCTTTTGTTCACCTCGCCCTGGTCATCAACTATCAACAAAGAAAATATTCAACCCATCGAATTTAAACTCGATTTTTTGATGCATAGTATCAACAAAAAAATTCATGCAAAATTTCGTGACGATCGTAGCAAAAAAAAAATTGTTGAAATTTTGAAATTTAAATATTTCGGAATCTATTTCAGTGCGATCCCGTTGAAATGCCACTCGAACGTACGAGTCGCTATTTCATAACCAATGCCTAAATTGTCAGCAGCAAGTATATTTTGTGTTATGATTTGAATAAAATGTCGAAATTAAATCAATTTCTCCTATACGCCAATGTATATAGCTCGATTGTATAGGTGGTATGGTTGAACTGGTTGAAACGTTTGCCTCTAAAGCTGCGTACAGACACGCTAGCTGAGCGGTTTCCGAGGCAGTTAAATTGGGCTGCATCGCAAGTATGTACGGTGTTTTGAGCGGCTCGCGAGCCATTTCAACAACGCGAGGATGTCTCACAAGAGCCTCGCAACTGCCTCGAAAGCCGCCCAGCTCTCGTGTCTGTACGCGGCTTTACATGGTAACTGCGGGCAGCTGCGGGTTCGAACGTTTTAAATTTTTTTACGCGCTTGTTCTAGGGAAACAGTGCCTTAAAGTTTTGTTAAGATGTACGTAATTCTCGAATTTCATACCCAAAATGCTCTTGATCGATTAGGATTTAGGTTGGATTTCCTGAAGAGGAATCCGTGGTCATATTCAATTCTGTACGGCCGGCTGTATGATTCAACTTTCTAAGGAAAAGATCCAGAGTCTCGACATTTTCAGTATATGTTCGGAGCCTGAAAATCTCGGTTCAGTTCGTTAATGGGCGAAATTTACTGAAATGGTTCGGAGTAAACAATTTTAAATTTTGAGGTTTGCTCCAAAATTAATTTATGCGATCATATTGGAGCTTCGTTATAAGTTGAAGAATACCAACCTGGGGAAGAATTTTGAGATGATCTAACTGTTAGAAAATTTTCAAACATATATGTTTTTCGAAAAATTTCCAAATGTTTGTAGAAAAAATGTTTTGCCTAATGTCTGTGATTTTCATGTTTATCGCGGAAATGGTCTTAATCTATTGAAAAAAATGTACAACATTTTTCTTCAAAAATATTTTTTTCTGAAAACTATTCCAGTTTCAACAAAAATTGGCAGAGACCTTTGAGATGACTCTCTCGATTGCTCGAAGAGAATTGAGATTGTCAAAATTGAAAATAATGCCAACGAAAAATGCCCGAGATTTCTGTTGAAAAATTTGTATTTTCGAAAACTATTTATGACCTAACAATGAAGTTCGGCACAGGCATTGAAGTATTTAACAACAGTATTCCAAATTTCTGTTTGATCAGATATTCATCTTGTGAGGAACAGGGAAAAATTAGTCCAATTTCGTGCTGACTTCATGGAAATCATTGTTAATTATTTCCGGAATTACTCAAAAAATACCTATCTGATCATCTATTGCGAGGGTATCACAGGACGAATTCTTTCGGTACTTATTGTGTTTACGATCAGTGGTTAGGCCAGACGTAAAGAGATTAATTATGGCAGCCGAAATCGTGAGTTTTGAACAATTTTATTATTATTTTTTCCGTTGGATTCTATATGAGTGTTGCATGGAATAGTTTCGGAGAAGTAAATTATTTGTGAAATTTCCAATCAATTCTGAACAAATTTGTTTTCATGATTTTAGTTTATTCGGCACCTGGTTTTCACTTGATGGCAAACAGTACCGTCAACTGATAAATTACGGCTTCGTGGATTTTGGCAACACAGCCACATTCAAGTTTCAAAATCCCCTGTTAATATCTGAAGGTCAGACACTTGGTCGCGGTCTGCATGCTTTAACGTTACAAATAGCCGAGACAAATATAAGAAATGCGTGGAATTAAGGAGAAAACATGGTTTCGTTCTGCAGGCTTCAGTGATAATTTTTTGAAATTTTTTTTGGGATCTACTTAATTCTTTTGTGAGAATGCTCAGTGTTAATTTTCACTCCATATCAGTTTCAAAAAAATAATAATAACAGTTGTTTATTGGAAAATCATTCCAAAAGGCCATCGACCGAAGTCCTTCAGTTTTAATTTTCCCGGAAATTCGTGAATATAAATAATTGGCAACATTGCGCATTCCTGCAATTTTTGTTCAACCATTTTCAACGAAAAAAGTCTTTGGAAAAAACGAACTATAGTCTCCAAAAGTCACCCCGTTATTTTCAAGTTACTGTTTGCTCTTAAACAAACTTAATTGTTTCACTTCAGCGTCAAACTGCTAAGAATTTCAGGGTGACCAATCCGTGGTACCTAATTGCTTGCTTATTGGCTCAACATATTGAACTAAGAGCTCTAATTGGTGCAGAAAGAGATGAGAATTCGAAAAGTACATTTTCATCGTTAGATTCCTCAAATCAATAATAATAATAGTTTTGAACAAAATTGAATACCTTCGAAATGAAAAACGATTTTCATGCAAAAACCAGGCGACGGACCAGGTAAAATCAGGAGAACTCTCCAAATATGTGGAAAGGTGGTCTACATACAAACCGCTGAAACATTGGATTTCAATCATCTCGATCATTTAAGTCGGGAAAATTTGAAATGTTTAATGTATTCTTCTGAGAGGGGAAGTAAGGAGATTTCCAAATGTCTGTAATTTTCGTTAATTTTTCGCGCATTGAAATGCCGCGGTTAAGTTCGTTAATGGGCCAAATCGGTCGAATAGTTTCGGAGTTATAGCCACTTGAAATTTTGAAGTTATTAATTTTTTTTTAGAAACTACTTGGGCGATTGAATTCAAACTTGGCAATTAAATGGAGTATAACGACGCGCAACTTTGAGCCAAATTTTTCCAGGTTCATACTGTCAGTAAATTTAAAAAAAAATTGTTCTCAAAATTTTTTTTTCGGAAACCGTTTATCATATCCAGGAAAAATTTCCACTCTGACTTTGAGCTTCACATTTCACAGCAGTGTATCATATTTCAGTTTGATACGATCATAAGTTTTGGAGATATCGGGAAAAAATATGTCAAATTTCGAGGTTTTTTTTTCTCGATATCGTTGCTTTTTTCGGTATAACTCGAGAAATACTGATTCAATCTTGATAAAACTTCGGAGCTAGTTTGAAAATGCTGAAAGACAACCTTATACAAAATTTCGTGATGATCGTGTCTTTAGAACAATTTGAGAAAAAATTCTGTGATTTTCTTATCATATCATCCTCATTAAATTCTGTATGAACCTTCGAACTGTAATTTTTCGATGAAGTACTGAATTTCAATTCGATCTGACCTGTATTTTTGGAAATTTTGGGAGAATCAAATTTTGAATGGGTACATGATTATGCATCATTGGGTGGATTTTACCCATTCACCAATTCGGCCTTCGTAATTAAGGTCCAAAACTTCTCTACAAATATCGAGTTTCTAAGTTGTTTCTTTCGGAAGCTATTGTGTTTACGCAGTCGGCCGTTAGGCCGATATTTGTAGAGAAGGTTTAGGGCTTAATTACGAAGGTCGAATTCGTGAATGGGTAAAATCCGCCCAATGATTCCGTAGATATACCAATTTGAAATTTTATTTTCCCCATATTTCCAAAAATGTAGATTAGATCGAATTGAAATCCAGTAATTTATCGAAAAAAACTTCAGAAAAGCACTGCCGTGAAGGCAGCAGCTTTCGCGCGCAAGTTCAAATTTGTTGCCGAAGCGGTCATCTACATTGAACATGCGCGAAAAAGCTGCTGCCTTCAGGGCAGGGCTTTTCTAGATTTTTTTTGTGCATTATTTTATCAGATCCGATAATCTACTAACTAGTATTTCAGACATTTCTTCCGCGTTTTACCCGATGTTTATCTCAGAAGATATTGGAAACGAATAATGTCAAAATTCCTGGCTATTCGAAATTTTGTGCTTATTTCCGCAATATCTCAAAAATGATCAACGCGATCAGATATAAACTTCGTGGATAGTTGTAGAATACCGATGCTCAACATTTTCTAAGATTCGTGAGGATCGTAATGGTAGAAAACCATACTATTTCTCTCGAGAATTTTTCAATTTTCATTACGAATATATTTTTGTGAAAAATATTCATTAGATTTAAGTGAAGTTTGACACAGTCCTTGAAGTTACTACAACAACAGGTATCGTTATTATTTCAGAAATATCTCAAAAAATACTTATTCGATGATGATGAACCCTGGTTTTGTGCGAAATTTCTTATGATCGTTCATTTAGATTAATGAAAAAAAATCAAAATTTTGTTTTCAAGTATACAGGGTATTTCACCATAAACTGCAGAAACATATATAACCGTGTAGATGACATTGGGAAAGACATTTTGCCTTTTACATATACCCCGTTTCCGAAGCATAAGAGATAGACATGGTGTTTAATGTCAACTTTGAGCAATATTCTGATAACTGTGGTGATTTATGCGTGACCTTTAAAATATATGTTTTGGTCACATCTTAGTAGTTTTTGGTAGTCAATTGAATTGTGGTGTACAATTCTGGAAAAAAGATTTCAGAATGGCGAAAAACCTGCAAAGTTGGATTTTTTTTTCGAAAATTGCCGAATTCGATGGCATTATCTGGATGTACTCGATTTTCTAAGATTTTTCGTGAAAATATTTTTCCAAAATTCTAACTCAACTTTTTTTACATGTCTACAGTGAATCTGTATTTTTGGATATATTGGAAAAATAAAATTTCGAATTCACGAATTCGGTCTTCGTAATTGAAGTCCAAACCTACTCTACAAATATCGAGTTTCTCAGATGTTTCTTCCGAAAGTTATTGTGTTTACGTGAACACAATAACTTCCGGGAGAAAAGACCTAGAAACTCGATATTTGTAGATTAGGATTGGGGCTCAATTACGAAGGTCGAATTCGAGAATGGGTAACATCCGCCCAATGATTCCGTAGATATACCCATTCAAAAGTTCATTTTCCCAATATTTCAAAAATAAAGATTAGATCGAATTGAAATCCAGGTCTTCATCGAAAAAAACCAAGAAAAGCACTGCCGTGAAGGCAGCAGCTCTTGCGCGCATGTTCAAATTCGTTGCCAAAGCGGTCATCTTCATTGAACATGCGCGCAAACGCTGCTGCCTTCACATCAGTGCTTTTCTAGGTTTTCTTGGGAAACGTATACTTAGTGTCTTAGCAATTCTCGTAAGAATTGAATAAAATTTTCAATGCAACACGTGAGTTATGTATTAACTTAGACCCATGTCTAGTATTATTAATATTTTTTCATTTGAAGAAATGAACCCAACAGCCGGAAAGACGAATGAGTTGAACTTTTTTTCATTAATAAACATTCATTCAGCTCACTAATTGTACAAATAACTATAAGTTTAAAAGGTAAAAGGAATACCGAACTTTCTTTGTAAGCCAGTTATAGATACGGGACATTTCCTTTGGTGTTTGTCAAAAATGAACACCGGGAACGTTTTTCCGCAAGGTAATCTGCGCTAAGCGGGTTATCTTCATCATAAGCAGATATCAGCGTGCGTATTTCCATCCCCATCACATCGAGTGTTGTGGATAGATGCACGAAGAAATGATATCATCCCTTAGTTTCGCGACAGCCATCACTCCGGTGCCAGCAGAAGTCAAGGCGCGTGTCCCTTCTCCAATAGATATTTTCGTACTTTTTTAAGATGCGGAAATATTTCCATTTCTAACCGTGAAAATTATAATCGAGAAGTAATGGTTATTCCTGTTTTAACCTTCAAAGTTGCAGTTGTGTAAATTTCATTGAAATATTTTAAGCTCAAATTAGTCGATTTTTTTTCATGATAGTCATTTCTGATTCAGCTCGAGACTAATGTGTTCGAGTTATTAAGAATGTCGTCCGGAAATATATACGAGAATTTACCTCTGAAAAATTTGAACAAATCCGATAAGAAACAGATCGAAATTGAACCACTTGTTGCTCAAAGAATAAAAACTATCCAGAACATTTTTAATCCATCGGATGTCAAACAAAAAAAACGTAAAAGCAACCCAGATATTTACAATAAAATACCTCTGAATGTCTCTCGAAAACCAAAATCTTCGAAGAGCATATCTGAGATGTTCTTCAGCAAAAATACCAACGTTCTCAATGAATCCGTCGGAAATTCCGGAAGAGAAAACAACTCAAGCAAGAGCAACGAGTCGTTGTGTAGATCCTCTGGCGATAAGCAAGACAACGAGAGCGTCAAATCTGGGAGCAGGGGCGAATCAAATATCAAAGATAAATCTTTGAATATTCACTCAACTCCGACATCGACATTTGACGATGGGTATGAATCTTGCAATAGTACTCCTTTGGTTTCAGGTAAGTTTTCGATTATATCTGAATATATTGTAGGACATACAGGGTGTTTCACCATAAACTGGTCAAACATATATAGCAGTATAGATGACATTGGGAAAGTCATTTTTGCCTTGTGACATATACCCCGGTTTCAAAGCATAAGCGAGATACAGGGTTTAATGTAAACTTTGAGAACTATTATGATAAATGTGGTGAGTTATGCGTGACCTTTGAAATAACGGTTTCGGGTCACATCTTGGTATTTTTTGATGGTCAATTCAATTGTTGTATAGAGTTCTGGAAAAAATATTTCAAAATAGCGGAAAACCTACAAAGTTGGAATTTTTGTTTTCGATTGCCAAATTGGATAGCATTATTTCAATGTACTCAACTTTCTAAGATTTTCTGTGGAAAAATTTTTCCAGAATTCAAACTCCACTTTTTTTACATGTCTACAGTGACAGAAATTTCACCCAAAATTGTTGAAATCTTTCGAAGTTGAACTTACCTTCATTCTGAACACTGGTGTGAAAACAGAATGAAAAAATATCCAATGTTTTTCATTTTATAGCCTTCCAAAGATTTCGCTCGGAGTACTTAAATAATTTTTATTTAAGAAACTGGTGGCCCTACGGAATCCAGAATTTTGCTAATGGGCCCCCAGATGACCTGGATAGAAACATGAATGTATCAGAAAAAAATTTTTTTTCAAAAAAACTTTGATGGGATTCGAACTCGCTCCACTTATGGACAATAGGGTCGCGTATAAATTGGATTTATTCTTATTATAATGACGTCCGTTACCAAGCAACGGTAATCCATCGAATTTGACCCTATTTTCCGAATGCCGAGAAAGTTCGATTCCCACCAAAGTTTTTAGAAAATATTTTTTTCCTGATAAATTCATATTTCAATCCAGGTTACTCTGGAGGACTATTAG
Source organism: Myrrha octodecimguttata (assembly GCA_958510865.1). NCBI lineage: Eukaryota > Metazoa > Arthropoda > Insecta > Coleoptera > Coccinellidae > Myrrha > Myrrha octodecimguttata. The sequence continues at coordinate 73,630,038 of OY294059.1, read as the reverse complement.
GATAATTTTGGAATCCGTAGGGCCACCGGTTTTTTAAATGAAAATTATTTAAGTACTCCGGGCAGAGTCTTTGGAAGGCTATAAAATGAAAACCAATGAATATTTTTTCATTATGTTCCCCAGTGTTCAGAATGAAGGTGAGTTCAAGCTCGAAAGATTTCAACAACTTTGGGTGAAATTCTTTTCTCACTGTAGACATGTAAAAAAAGTTGGGTTAGGTCTTAAAAAATTGAATACATTGAAATAAAAAAATTCCAACTTCGTAGATTTTCCGCCCTTTTGAAATATTGTTTCCAGAATTCTACACAACAATTGAATTGACCACCCAAAAATACTAAGATTTGACAAGAAATCATTATTTCTAACTTCACGTATAAATCACCACAGTTATCAGAATATCGCTCAAAATTGACATTAAACACCCTGTATCTCGCTTATGCTTCCAAAACGGGGTATATGTCATAAGGAAAAAATGACTTTCCCATTGTCATCTATACGGCTATATATGTTTGACCAGTTTATGGTTTTCAAATGAAAAGTAGAAGATATTCGTTTGAAAAAAATTATAATATAATGCTCGTTCTATCGAATGTCTTTGTTCACCCTTGTAGACTTGAAAATACCAGATTTCATTATTTATTCAAACTGATTTTGAATATGAGTTTAAATTTCCGCATACTTGCTCAGGTGCAGGGGCTGTGATTTCTCAATTTCCAGACAAAACAGGTTTCAGCCGACCGTACGAATTAACAAAAGAGTAGATGAAGAGACTCAAAATTTTCAAGAAATTATGAGATATGATGGCTTTGAATATAAAAGTCCGTCCATCGTGTTTTGAGTACTAACCCTAACTAACGGCGGTCAGTTTAAATTCGATTTTTTGGTTGAAATTATTTGTAGTCGGGTCCAGAATTAACTGCTGATTGCACAAGCAAACGCATTATTTTCACAAGAATATCATATCTTGAACAATTTTGCAGATTCTTCTCGAATTTTGTGTGCATACAGGGTCACATAGTCGAATGGGGCAAATAGAAATAATGAATTGAGGCGGATCATATTTTTTTGTACCTATACTCCATTCAATTGAATAAAGTCAGTCGGTCTATCAAGTTTGTGTAACTAGAACTGATACAGGTTGGCACTCGTGAGTTGCCGTCAAGTTCAAAATAATTTGACGGGCCGCTTTCGTTTCTTATATTTTCTAAATAAAAAACTCTATGGTTTGGTCTATTCACATATGTACATAATTTATATGGCCCTTATGTAGATCGCACAACGCCGCGTAGTTTTCTGATTCTACATATAATACCTATATGAAAAAAATTAAATGACGTCTAATTAGTGACAAAAAAAGTAAATGAACTAAAAAATATTATTCGAATGAAGATAATCGGATAAATTATATGGTTCCAATTGAACCAGCAACCTCCTTGATGGGTTTCTTGAATTTACCCATATTATAACATCCTTCGAGAACATTTGGTAATGCATTGAACATTTTCACACGTGAAAAATATGGATCTTTTTTTGTCATACTTAATTTATGATGTGGAAAAATATGATTCTTCTAGAATACTCTAATATCTCTAAAAATGAAAAACGGATTATGAAGTTTGGGACACTTCTGTAGAATTTCGACTTCACGGTCGGTGCTGAATTCAATTGGGATCAGATGAATGGACTTCCAAAAAAATGGTCTTTTACGAAAAATTATGAGAATTTTCTTTCACCCATAGCATCGCCGAAATTTCATATAGTTTGCGAGTCGGTGTTTTATACAACCAGTAACGAAGTTTCAATTTGATCTCCATGGAATTCCCGGGAATATTCAGGAAACAATAAAAACAGTTTTTTCAACAAAAATCAGGAAAATTTTCAAAGCAGATATTTTTTACAATTTTCCCAACTAGATGGTCCTCACAAGAGTGGCGCTTTGTTATTCTTCAACTAATTTCGAAGCTTCAAACTGATCGGATCAGTTCTTCTTGAGATATTGAGGACCCAATTCCAATATTTCAAATGGTCATAAGCCCGTAACCGTTCTATTGATTATGTCCATTAACTAGATATTAGACTCCAAATCTAATCTGAAAATTTACGAAGTGTTTTCTTTCGGAAGTGAGAGCACCTACGGACGGCTGGAGGATCGTACAGAATTAAAACTGACCACGGTTTCTGCTTCCGGTAAATTACACAATTTGGTGAAATAATAACGCACTGTTCTTCAGAACAAGTGGAAAAAAGGATCGTGTAGTTATGATAGATAGATAGATAGATAGATAGATAGATAGATAGATAGATAGATAAGTTTATTCATTTCATAGTATACCATACATGTAAATACATAGAAAAAATGTCAAAATAAAATCAATTCAACTATAGCCATTATTACATTTGCAGTAATCAAGATATTCCTGCAAGTTATAAGGTTCACATTTCATGATAAATGAAAACAACTCTTTTATAAAAACCTTATCATTGCTTATAGAACGGAAATGTTTTGGAAGAGCATTAAATAATTTGATGCACATATACATTGCATTATTCTCTGTCAGTGTGAGATTGTGTATAGGATACATATATTGATCCACCTGCCTAGTTTTGACATTCTTATTTTTAAATTTTTCAAATAACTCTCTGTGTTGTATGAGAAATTTTATACAATTGAAAACATAAAGTCCTGTGAAAGTATGAATATTATTAGCACGAAAGACACCCCTGCACGTCTGCCTGTATTTCATGTTTAGCATTGATCTTAAAGCCATTTTTTGTTTCACAAAAAGGCATGCAGAGCAGGAACTGCCTCCCCAGCATACAATACCATACGACAAGATAGACTGAAAATTAGAGAAATATGAAATGAAACCTAGTGAAAACGACTTTTGAGTCCATGGTACTGCTTTTGTTGAACTTCCATTACTAAGTGTTGTCATAATAATGAATCTCTCTCTGATTAATATCCTGTATTTACTGTTCCTGCTCATACAACTTGTTGAGGAATAATAACCATGATATAACTCTATCATCCCTTTGAACTCATAATCAGTGAATCCTAATGAATTCACATTCCATATATTATTATCCTAATAACTGTAATTTGGGGGTATTATTGGATTCAATTTCACGCACACATGTCGGAATTACGTTTCAAAGCATAATAACACATATGTTTTGTAGTTGGTGTATTCATGAAATAGGCATCCCACTGCATTTGATTTTCAATAATCCGTAGATAATGGATTTTACATCTGTTTGTTTTCATTACAGTTTATTTGCCATAATATTGAATCAAGTCTTTACATACACCTAATTGCTGGTGTTTATTCCACATGGCAGTAGTTGAAATTCGAAAGGTTTCCGATTAATTTGCTTTCGCATTTGTTGGTATAAATATTGAGTTAGTTTGCTAATTGCACCTTGTAGTTGTACTATTTAACCTTAGAGAGCATACTAATGTAGTGGGGTTCCACTTGGGCATTTGTCCTCCGTTTCCAGTCAATTGAACTTAACATTCTTTTAATATTTATGGAAAAGGTTTTCAGGATGGTTGTTAGCAAGGCAGTAGAGGTGTATAGTAATTATACAGGGTGAGTCATGAGGAACTGTACATATTCCTACCACTTTAAGAGACTACTCAGGTGATTATCAAATGACCATTTGAAAGTGCATTCCTCTCTTCATAAATTTTATACAGGCTGATTTTCGGTTTTTTCCGAAAACTTCTATCCATAACTTTTGAATGGTTATCCCGAATCGATTGAAATTTTTAGGAAATATTGTCGTGAAGAACTTTCATGTACCAACTTGTTCATAATTTGGAAAATCCAGGTCCGGCTTCGACGATTTTTGTTGTTTTTGTCTTTCGCAAAAATTTCACCCTGTGTATGTTTTTTTTATGTTTGATGAGGAATATTGAAACCATAATGATTATGGAGGAAAACTGCCAAAAAGATTTTTCCTAACATCAGATTGTACGAATTTCAATTAAATAATGAATTTTAGAGATTATTTTCGCTTAGCTTTGAATAACAATTTCTCATTGGATTTAGTATAAGGAGCAAGAGTAAGTATCATCTCTACACATCATACAGCATTTTCTCAATTCAGTGCAGTTTCCAGGACCGGCTTCTGAACATTTCCCATTTCAATTTGATCTTGGTTTTGGAACACCCCCGTTGGTCGTTTATTAAGAAATCATCAGTTCTGAGCTGGCAAATTCTCAAAATTCTCTAAACTTTCAATTAATTGAAAGTTTAGGAAAGTTTACATTCGAATCTTAATATACAAGATCATGCAGAAATTTCCCTTAGCCTTTCGAAATTTAGAACAACAATCAGGACGTTGAAATCGTTAATGGATCTATTATACCAGAAATATTCAATTATTAGCCTCGTGGAACTACCATTCCGTGGCTCAATTCTGTTTGTGTAAGAAGAGGCGAATCAATTTTACGAGCCCTTCAGTGTTTTGTATTCCTTTCTGTCTTTCTCAATTGTTCGTTGATGGTTGTTAGGCTATAGTTGTTTTTTCTTAAAGTTCCAAATTTTAGATTATCACTGCATAGTAAATTCATTAAAGAAAAAAATGTATTTCAAAGAAGCCTAATGGAATATCTTCTGCTTTTTTGTTCTAAAAATTGTAATAAATCCATAAATGAGACACGAACCATCATTGGTATAAAAAATTAAACCAAAAATGAACGAGGAAGACAAAATTTCTTATGGAAATAATTTAAAACAAAAGTAAACATAACCAATAGCAATTATATCAGATTATTCTCAAAATGAATCCCTCCAGCTTCTACATATTTCTGTTGTCTTATATTTAAATGTCGAACTACCGTCCTGATTGTACCTGGATCGTTCCTACTAATATTGGAACAGAGTTAATTATTTTTTCTATCAATTATTGGCGTGTGTTTGAAGATTCTGCATACACCAGTCGTCCTCAAACCAAATAATCAATAGGTTTGGAATCAGGTGACCTTTGTGGCCAAGGAATAGGACCTGGCCTCCCTATCCACCTGGAACCGTATGTCTCGTTCAGATGTGCGGACAGCAATGGAAAAATGTAGAGGTGCTCCATCATACTGATAGTAGAGCTACCGAACGTCAACATTAGCTAATAGATTGGAGAGAATATTTTGTAAAAAGTCCAAATAAACTTCTCCACTCAACCAGCCATCAAAGAAATGTGGACCTTGAAGCCTTGAACCAGTTATTGACTACCCCAATACACGTATTTACCGGATATCTTAATTAAGAGCGTCCTTTGAGGATTGCATAGGGATTTTCTTTGGCCCAAATATGAGTGTTCCTCAAATTGATAACACCATATTTTGTTAATTGCGCTTTATCGGTAAATAAAGTTCTATGGAGAACGAATTAAATTGGGAAATTTTCACAAGGCGATCCTGGAAACGGCACTGAATTAAGAAAATGCTGTAGGATGTGTTAATGTAATACTCACTTCTGCTCCTTACTGAATTCAATGAGAAAATTGTTATTTAAAGCTAAGCGAAAATAATCACTGATATTCATTATTTGAATGAAAATCGTACAATAATGTTAGGAACAATCTTTTTTCAGTTTTCCTTCATAATCATTATGGTTTCAATATTCCTCATCAAACATAGAAAAAAACATACACAGAGTGAAATTTCTGCGAAAGAAAAAAACAACAAAAATTTTCAGAGTCGGACCTGGATTTTCCGAATAATTAACAAATTGGTACCTGGTTCTTCAAGACAATATACCCTGAAAGTTTCAATCGATTCGGGATTACCGTTTAAAATTTATGATGGATTGAAGTTTTCGGTGAAAACCTCGGTAAAAACCGAAAATTGGCCTGTATAAAGTTTATGAAAAGAGGAAGGCACTTTTAAATGGTCATTTGATAATCACCTGAGTAGTCTCTATACGTGGTAGGAATATGTACAGTTCCTCGTGACTCTCCCTGTATACAGGATTCCACGTAAGGTCGACCTTCACCCATTTGCTGGCTGGATAAAACTAAAATTTATGATATAACCATCCACAAAGAGAATTGTCGTGAACTATATATTCATGGTTCAAGTAAGTGAGGTAAAACTGTGGAAAATCTCATTTTCCAGATATTTCCAGGAATATGCATTCAATCGAATTGATGTTCGTTAATTGGTTGTGAAATGGTGGCTAGGCAGGTTATTCTAAATTTTATTTGAATATGGAGAAAAGTTTTTGAAAATTGAAATTTTTGAAAAATAACATTTCTGGGAAAAAAAATGTTGAATTTGTTTGAATTCTTCTACTGACACGATCATTACGGACTTCTGCAAAATTAGAACTTTGGCATTTTACAACCAATTTTCGGTTCGATCGGAATGATATTTCCAGAGTTATTGAGGAAACAAAATTCGATATGGCTATGACTACAAAACCATCAGGCAGATTTTGCCCAATCATGAACTCAACCGTCATTTGGGGTTCGGAATTAGTTCTGAAAATTTCAAGATCCTAGGTCCCTCACTTCAAACGTTTCGAACGCCTGCTATGTGTGTGGTGGCTATGTCCTTTATTTTTTCTCAAGGTCAGAAGGACGAGGTTACTGCCAATGATCAAGTGATTTGTCTGTGGTACGACACCCCAACCATGAAACTTTGATCGATCTATCGCAGGTATAGACCACTTGCCAGCTACAGCTGTGCGACAACGACGAAATTGTTTCAAGACGGATTTCGAAGAGCAAGCACTGCTGTGGATACTCCTCCGACGGAGAAGGCGGAATAAACAACAATGCGTTGTGTCTGTTCGAGATGGACCGAAGATAGTCGGACCACAGACCAACAAGACAATTCACTCTACCGTTTGCGTTTCCCCACTAATTTGCCACATACCCCTGGCGAAAGGTGAACTCAGATTTGTGGTCGGATCCTGGTAGAGTTGTGGTACGTGTGAGATCGGCCTTAGGGTACGGCCAATGAGCAGGGTAGATTGCGAGATATATCCATAATCCATGCTTAAGGCTAATCCGATTTATTGTATTTATTCTTGCTGTGCTACATCCCTAATCCACATTTGGCTTTGAAGTTGCCGAAATTTTCAAAACGAATTTCTCTAAAGCGAGCCATTTCGCTTCTACTCTGGCCATACCACACCCCTCTCAAGCACAAGCCGTGATGAAGAGTACAAGCAACAACAAGAATTTAGGCCGTTGGTGCCGGATGCTTTCGAAATATTGTGGAATATGAGCATTGAACAACTAGATATTCATTTGTACCTTGTTCACCACTTTTGTCGTTCGCTGGTACTTTTTCGTCAAAACTGTGCTATCACATCCGTCTCTAGAAAAAGTATAAAGTATCAATTGTGATTCCTAAGTACTTGGCTGTATCAGTACTGTTGAGTTTAAGTTTGCAAACCTCAATTTAGAGAAGTCAGGTCTGTTTGCTTCTGTCATAGAAAAGGCTATATATGATGGTTTATCCACATTCATTGACAGTTTGTTGAAGTGTAGCCTGGTTTTGACGGCTTATATGCCATAATGAGCCTTTTCCTCTAGAGCATGCCATGTGTCGTCCTTGAAAACTAGAACTGTATCATCCGCCTATGATATATATGATACTGTATTTTTGTTTCCCAGAAATGAGGAATTGAAGCAATAGTGGATAAAACCAATTCCTAAAGTTCTCAGTAAGTGATAAGTAATGTTATCGGGCTCATGGAACTTTACATAAATCGCCAGTTGGACGTCTACAAGTTCCCAAATTTTTTCCAATTTTACCGTCTTACTCATCAAAGAAGTTCCAATGCGAAGAACCGATCCTCAGAGTAGAAATGATAAAATAATTGATAGAAATAACAACGAAGTAGAAAATATATTTTATTCTGATTCAATAAATGTTCAGTTCCTACACTGTTTTGAAATATAGGGTTCAAGGGCTACCCAGAGTTCTTTGAAATATGCAAAAATATATGAGAAAATTTTTTCAAATTGTTGTAATACGATCAACATGAAATTTTTAGCAGAGTTGTGTATTAACATGTTCCAACTTGTTACGAAGTTTCACACAATTCGGTACTCTGTTGTGAAATATGATGTCCCAGATATGTGTTGACCTCATCCGAATTCTGATGAATTGATTAAATGGAACGATCATCACAAAATTTCGCACGAAGCTATAAATCAGCATCCCTTAAGTAATTCCCAAGTTACAGTTGGATCAGCATTTTTCGAGATATTCCGAGAATAATAATGATACCGAGGAAAAAAAACAAGAAATTCGACATATTTTTTCCCAATATCTCCAAAAAGTGAGAGCGAATCCCACCGTTATTTGGTATACACTGTTGTAAAATTTAGGGTTCAAGTTCCCTGCAGAATTCCTTCAAAACTGTGGGAAGGGGTTGAAAAAATTTTTTTGAAGAAATATCCCTTTTCTTTTGAATTCAGTTACCATACGATCCGAACAATTTTCGGCCGTTAGGCCGACCGTAAACACAATAACTTCCGAAGAAACGACTTAGAAACTCGAGATTTGGGGCTTGATTACGAAGGTCGAATTTGTGAATGGGTAAAAAACCGCCCAATGATTCCGTAGATATACCCAATCAAAATTCTATTTTCTCAATATTTTCAAAAATACAGATTAAATCGAATTGAAATCCAGTACTTTATCGAAAAAAAACCTAGAAAAGCACTGCCGTGAAGGCAGCAGCGTTTGCGTGCAGGTTCAAATTCGTTGCCAAAGCGGTCATCTCCATTGAACATGAGCGCAAAAGCTGCTGCCTTCACGGCAGTGCTTTTCTAAGTTTTTTTTTTACTTCGATCATTGTATGCTGGTTGAAGACAATAAAAAGTATATCGTAAGAGATCAAATCAATATCGAAAAATATTATGTAAAGGTACTATAGAGAAATTTGTATTTTTTTATTGTTATACTAATATAATAGCCTTTATCAAGTAGACTTTTCCAAATGAAATACTCAAATTTCTCTGTTATTTGAAATTTTCAGGTAATTCCTTCAATAACTCAAAAAGAAATGAGGCGAACACTGATCAGATTGAAACTTCGTAACTGGTTGAAGATACAGTCATGAAACATAACGCGAAGAGGGTAGATGATTGTAAGGGTGAAAAATTTCATATGTGGGAGACTATTTATCAAAATACACTTAAACTAGGCACAGGCCTTGAAGTTGATATTTAAAAACATTGTCCCAAATTTTAATTTAATCCAATATCTATTTCGGAGTTTCAGGTTATCTCCCCAATATCTCAGGAAATAATCAAGCGACCAAATGAAAACTTCATAGGCTGTTGGAAAATAATGATGTCTAACTTTTTGCAACATTTCGTAAGGATCGTACAAGTAGATAATTGAAAAACTAATTTCGTTTCGCAAATTTTAATGGAAACTATTCATCAAATTCAAGTCACGAGTGTTTCGTAATACGAGGATAATCCAACATAAAAATGATTCATGGAATATAATGGGAATATGATGAACCTACTTGAATAGGCCCATCTCACGACGAACTGTATTTCCTGCAATGTACGGCGACTGACGAGGTGAAGAGAAGCGACATTGCAAGCTACGCTTGTACACTACAGCAGTAGTATGATAAACCAACTGTGGGAACAACTCCATCATCGTAGTTGGTGCAAAGTAAGGAGTGTCTTCTGGCACTGAAATCCTTAAGAGCTAGACTGAAGCACGCTGTCACACACATTAGGGTCGAGGACAACCTCCCAGTCACCCTGGAACTAAATTTTTTCTCCAATGAGGTCAGTAATGAAGCAAGATCTCAAACTCCAGCAGAGTGATACTGCGTCTTTCAGATTTAAGGAGCTGCGGACAGTCCAAGGGTCATAACAGCCACACAGAAGGCAACTGAGAGTGACCAGGTTCTTGTGTTGAATACAGACATGGACCTGTTAGCTCCGCTGATTAGTTTGACTACTGTCAACACAAATATTCATTTTTTCTTCAAATCAAATCGTTTCTACGTATTCTAGCCAACTTTTTACAACGTGACAATACTTCAGCTTCATAAAACCATTGAAAAATATTAAAATGATTCACATAATCCCACTACTATTTTATAGCCCAAACAGCACACCAAAGACCTTTTATGAAGGAGTTGAGAAAAGGTTCAGATATGATGGCTCCAGCGCTTGGCCAGAAAAATCAAACCTGAAACCAGGGTATCTTTCCCTCACTGAATCATGCAGCCTGCCCAGATGGGTTTTAGACGAATCCACACAGGGGGTGGGGGGTCTGTTGTTCAGAGAGTTGTTACTTGTTGCTTTGAGTTCAAATCCCTTACTGGCGTTATTAAGTCCCCCTTTCCTCAGGAGTGTTTCTTCACTAAAATCTTGCTACTCAGATAACATCAATAGTATTTGACAAAAGTAGTTTCGGAATATGCATTGGAGTTCTTTTTCAGAGAGTTCAAACCAATCGTTTAAGACCATTTTCAGCTTGAAATTCGAAAATTACAGACATCGTGACGAAATGATAACGCACTGTTCCCTAGAACAAGCGCGTGAAAAATGTCAAATTTCTTGGTTGATTCCTAGGTATGCTTGTTATTTCCGAATTACCTCAAAAAATATTGATCCGATCACAATTGGAAATTTGGTACTTTCATTATTCTTTATTTTTCCATATTTGAATGGTCAATAGAATTCTCAGGCACTCTCTCTTATTTGGCAGTCGATCTGCTTGTTATTTAACGTAAATTTCCATTGATCCAATATTAAATATATCTCATTTTCCGCTCCTCTTGTATAGGCAGGCAACAAATCTATTCTTATATGTTTTCAACAAACGAAAAAACTGGTCCAAGATTTCATCTGCGTAAATCTGAAGGTGAGTTTGAACCAAAAAAACAAAGAGCAAGAGCTAGAACAAAAACATTCTTGTTGATATTTTAGTATAAACGAAAACACGTGTTCAGCGTTTACACATTACATAAAGCAAATTCGATTAATCTACGCTCTCGGATTAGTATATGTTTCAAATTTCAGGTCGATCGGAGAACTTTCGATTTTTGGTAAAATTTTAAGGGGTTACCCTTAAGAAAATCTCAATTTTCGAAAAATAATTTTCCGACTCCTATCGCCGTGAAATTTGGCACACTTACTAATTCGAGGGCGTAGAACAAGAATATAAGGTCAGATATTTTTTACGTCCTGGACGTGAGAGGTCCTTGAAGTTCCAAAATTTTGGACCTTTTTTCAAAAAATCATTATTACCGACTCGATGAGAGAAGGACGATGAAATCTGTTTCAATTCATAGATAAAGGATCGAACTGCACGTAAAAAATTCGACATCACCCAGCTTCATTATTTTGGTCGGCACGACGTCTCAAAGTTGACCAAAATTTCGAAATTTTTTCACTATTTGCGCCATAATTTCTAAACGGTTGTCACTGGACGATTTCTAATGACATATTCGTGATCTACGACCTCGATTTAATAGGAAACGATAACAAGGTCGACGATTTTCGAAAAAAAAAATTTATTTGGGGCTTAGAAAATTTTTCATAAAGAACCGCGAATAAACATCAAAGCGCAGAGGGGTGGGGGTAAGATTTAGCGATTCCGTGCGAAATTTTATTTTTGAAGCTATGACAATATGCACATCATATATTATGGATTCGAACACGTAGATTACGAATCTGTAATTAGATTTTGCGTAACTGATTCGGTTTGGAAAATATTCCGGATTTGGTGAGAAATTTTCGAAATTTGGGTCAACTTTGGGCCGTCGTACAGATCAAACGCGTGAAGCTGGACAATATCGATTTTTTTTGGTTATATCTGGGTCCTTTGTGAGTACGTAGCCACTTATTTTATAGACGTAGGTCTTCTGGTTGAAAAATTATGATTTTTTTAAAAAAGGTCCAATTTTTTCGATTTTCCTCGGGCCATAAAAAACGAACCAGACTCTCCACTAACATTCTGATTGGATTTTCTTAATCTACGCCCTCGAATTAGTATATGTTTCAAATTTCAGGTCGATCGGAGAACTTTCGATTTTTGGTAAAATTTTAAGGGGGTTACCCTTAAGAAAATCTCAATTTTCGAAAAATAATTTTCCGACTCCTATCGCCGTGAAATTTGGCACACTTACTAATTCGAGGGCGTAGAACAAGAATATAAGGTCAGATATTTTTAAAAAAAATCGTCCTGGACGTGAGAGGTCCTTGAAGTTCCAAAATTTTGGACCTTTTTCAAAAAATCATTATTACCGACTCGATGAAAGTAGGACGATGAAATTTGTTTTATTGCATAGATAAAGGATCGAACTGCACGTGAAAAAATTCGACATCACCCAGCTTCATTATTTTGGTCGGCACGACGTCTCAAAGTTGACCAAAATTTCGAAATTTGGGTCAACTTTGGGTCGTCGTACAGATCAAACGCGTGAGGCTGGACAATATCGAATTTTTTGGTTATATCTAGATCCTTTGTGAGTACGTAGCCACTTATTTTACAGACGTAAGTCTTCTGGTTGAAAAATTATGATTTTTTTAAAAAAGGTCCAATTTTTTCGATTTTCTTCTGGCCATAAAAAACGAACCAGACTCTCCACTAACATTCTGATTAGATTTTCTTTATCTACGCCCTCGAATTAGTATATGTTTCAAATTTCAGGTCGATCGGAGATTTTTCGATTTTTGGTAAAATTTTAAGGGGTTAGTTACCCTTAAGAAAATATCGATTTTCGAAAAATAATTTTCCGACTCCTATCGCCGTGAAATTTGGCACACTTACTAATTCGAGGGCGTAGAACAAGAATATAAGGTCAGATATTTTTTAAAAAAATCGTCCTGGACGTGAGAGGTCCTTGAAGTTCCAAAATTTTGGACCTTTTTTCAAAAAATCATTATTACCGACTCGATGAAAGTAGGACGATGAAATATGTTTTATTGCATAGATAAAGGATCGAACTGCACGTGAAAAAATTCGACATCACCCAGCTTCTTTATTTTGGTCGGCACGACGTCTCAAAGTTGACCAAAATTTTGAAATTTGGGTCAACTTTGGGTCGTCGTACAGATCAAACGCGTGAGGCTGGACGATTTCTAATGACATATTCGTGATCTACGACCTCGATTTAATAGGAAACGATAAGAAGGTCGACGATTTTCGAAAAAAAAAATTTATTTGGGACTTAGAAAATTTTTCATAAAGAACCGCGAATAAACATCAAAGCGAAAGCGATTCCGTGCGAAATTTTATTTTTGAAGCTATGACAATATGCACATCATATATTATGGATTTGAAAACGTAGATATATCTGCGGAATCATTCGATAGTCTTTACTAATTCGCCAATTCGGCATTCGTAATTAAACTCCAAACTTACTCTACAATTATCAAGTTACTGAGTAGATTCATCCGGGAGTAATTTTGTTCACTATCAGTGGTAAGGTCCGCCGTGAACACATTAACTTTAGGAAGAATCGACATTGGGAATATATTTGTAGAGTAGGTTTTCAGTTTGATTAAGAAGGTCGAATGCTGAAATGGGTTGAATCCGTCAATAATTCTTTAGATAGTTATACCCATTCAAAATTTTGGATCGAATTGCAAACTAGTACTTGATCGAAAATTATAGCTTGAGGTCCATGCAGAATTTCGTGAGGACCATATGAAAAAAAATCTGCGTTTGGCAGGGTCAATACTTGTATAGATGACCGCTTTGGCAAAGGAACAAGCGCGTTAAAACTCCTGATCTCACGTCAGTGCTTTTCTAGGTTTTTTTGTCTCATTTATATACCCCGTTTTTGAGGCATAAGCAAGATACAGGGTGTCTAATGTCAACTTCGAGCAATATTCTGATAACTGTGATAAGTTATGCGTGACCTGTCAAATAACGGTTTTTGTTCACATCGTAGTATTTTTTGGTGGTCAGTTCAATTGTGGTGTAGAATTCTGTGAAAAAAATCAAAATGACGGAAAAACTTGCGGAGTTGGAATTTTTTACTTTCGGTTACCGAATTGGGTAGCATCATTTCAATGTACTTGATTATCTAAGATTTTACGTGAAAACATTTTCCAAAATTTAAACTCAACTTTTTGCGCGCATGGTCTAGGGCAGTGTTTTTCAATCTTTTTGACCCCTTTACAGGAAGAAAAGTTCTGGCGACCCCCTTGTGACGTAGAAAGCCAAAGAAAAAACTTATTTATTTCAAAATACGTACTTTTTTTACATACGTTAGAACCTAACGAAAAACATTACCTAAATTCACGCTGGCCAAACTGCGTCGGCGACGGCGACGTTGCCACACCGCATTGTCATTGCGGTGACGGAAGAGCTCCCCCCGCGCGCGCCACCCGCATAATCTGTGGTTTCAAGCAGAGACTCTGGTTTCAAGTCTCATCTCACTATTCTCACATTTCTCACTAAGGGCGCAGTCACCGATGAGTACGAACATCATTCTTTTGTTCTTTCGCTTACTCCGCACCTTTGTAAAATGGATAAATTTCTCAAAAGATCGCAGCCTTCAACATCTGGAACGAGTGCCAATAGCGGTGGTGGTGAATTAAACCCGAAAAAAAAATAGACGGTACGATGACAGTTATTTGAAATATGGGTTCACAGTCATAAATAATAAACCTCAATGTGTAATTTGCGGCGATGTTTTATCACTTGAGAGTATGAAACCGTCAAAGCTGACATTGACATTTTCTTCAATGGTAGACATCAAAACTAAAAAGAGAAATAGACTGCAATTAGGAAATGATTTGATTATTAACGTTTCAAAAATAGCACCACAATTTGATAAACTTCTGAAAAATAAACAAGCACATCCTTCTCACTAAAATTGCGTTTTTATTGTGTAAGAACCTCGACTTTTTCTTTTAGCCGGCGACCCCCCTAGGGGTCGTGACCCACAGAATGAAAAACACTGGTCTAGGGGAACACCATGCTATCGTTTTATCTAAATGTCTATAATTTTCGATGATTCAGCCGAAAATGGTCTCAAACGACTAGGTTGGACTCACTGATGACGAATCCGGTGTCAAAATCGATTCTGTCCGGCCGGCCGTGGACACGATAACTGTCGAACGGAGCCAGCTAGGGACTAGGAAGTTGCAGGGTAGTTCGCGCATCGGAATGCCGTGGTTAAGTTCGTTAATGGACCAAATCGGCCAATTAGTTTCGGAGTTATAGCGATTTGAAATTTTGAAGTAATTTTCCTCATATTTCAGAAACTACTGGAGCGATTGGATTGAAACTCGGCAGTTAGTTGGAGCATAACGATGCGCAACTGTTAGCAGAATTTCGTTGAAATCGTATGGTCACTCAATTTGAAAAAACAAAATTTCAAAATTTCCTTCGAAATTTTTTTTTTTTGAAACTATCATATTCGTGAACAATTCCAGTTATACCTTGAACTTCATATTTCACAGCAGTGTACCAATATTCAATTCGATACGGCTATCAGTTTTGGAGGTATTAGAAAAAAATATGTAGAATTTCGTGGTTTTCTTCTCGATATGGTTGTTCCTTTCGGTATAACTCCAGAAATACTGATTCAATCGTGATGAAACTTCGCAGCTAGTTCGAAGGTGTTAAAAAACAATGTTGTCCAAAATTTCGTGACGATCGTGTCATTATAACAACTTGAAAAAGAATTTCAAATTTTTTTTCAAATATTAATATTCTATGGTTTTTTCATCATATTATCCTCATTGAATTCTGTATGAACCTTCACGCTGTCATTTTTCGATAAAGTACTGGATTTCGATTCGATCTCATCTGTATCATTGGAATTATTGGAAAAATAAAATTTTGAATGGGTATATCTGCGGAATCATTAGGTGGATTTTACCCATTCACGAATTCGGCCTTCGAAATTAAGATCCAAACCTTCTCTACAAATATAGAATTTCTAAATTGTTTCTTTCGGAAGTTATTGTGTTCACGGTCGGCAGATATTTTTTGGGTTGGCGACTTGGACCGAAGTCTGCTAATGATTACAAAACCTGCAATATGTCACACACAGAAGTGTTTACTATTTTCATGATGGTTTTTTGATGATAATAATTAATTCCTATGTTCTTTTCAAATGAATAGAATATATGGCTGCCTCAACATCTGAATCGTGCCTGATTCGAAATTCAAGTTCTCACTGGGACACCCTTCATAAATAACTCCCTGAAATGCGAGTATATGTTCGACTTTCAAAGCACCTGATGGAGTCGAGTCCAGGGCCATCGCTAGCAATATCGGTGCCGAGGAATGCGGTAATATGAAGGAGGTCTCACGGTCGGAATTCCTCCTTTTATAATAGGGAGTCATCGACAACATCTCCCCTGCGTCTTAAGGATTCAGCATCCAATATCTTCGATTCGTGAGTGTGCGGTATGCGATATACAACCGTTGACAAAAAACTGGCACCCGCTTACCAGAATGCGGCCTCATGAATTAATCAGCAATAATGGTGCTGGCTCATATCAACCTGATAATATTTCGGGGTTATTCAAATTTTAATGGGAATTACTCTCCGAAAGTTCAGCTGGAAACGCATTTGAAATCGATAATTTGGATTGCTTGAAAAAAGTGAGAGTCGGACTGAAAGATGCTTCCTAATAAGTATTAGAACCGAACAGCACATGTGATCAGTAATTACGTGAAATTATGAACGGCGCTCAGAATCCCTTTGACTAGCGTCAAGAAAACTAATTCAGATGAGCGTAATTACGGATTCCTCTGATGTTGTCGCTAATAGAATGAGGACAGCTGTCAGAGGACGAATACAAATAGTATATTATTCACTTGGAACTGTTTTCTCTTCTGCGATATTGAAATGTTCTTGTCGCTGTTTTCCTTACTTAATGATTTAGGAGGTTTATGTTCCATTTCTCGTGCCAGATTGATCATATACTACATATTCAATATTAAAATGGTGACTGAAAACTCCACATACTATCAGTTTTCACCATCCCATTCCCATGTTTCAGGCGAGCTTTCAGTTCGAGAGCTCATGACACATGATCCAGGAAGTGTTTGATTCAAGTTGAAATTCTGCAGTATGGAACATTTAGGCAAGATAAGTATGTGATCAGGTGTGTTTCTGACCTACCTAGGTACACCAAGTACTGCGCATACGAAGTGTTGACTTAGAACCAAACAAAAAAAAAATACGACGATTTTATTTCCATGAGTAGAGGAATCGATGACACCATTTTTGAGGAGGAAACATTAAAAAAATTACCCCAAAGTTGCATGTTTTCGATGACAAAAATAAGGTTTTTGATTCAGTAGCAAACAAAAACTATTCCATAATTTGCATTTTTTAGGCACAATATGTGTTTGACACAGGATCAAACGAAAAAATTTAGACATTTAAGTTGCCATGAAGAACGAAAATCAGGGGGGCAGACCATTTTGGAGGGAATAACAACGAACATGTTGTATTGTTAGGTGGCGACAAGAATAAGCGTTCGCTTCAGGACTGAGTGCAAACTATTCGAAAATTCAGTTTCAGTCAAGTAGAAAAATTTATGCAATAGACTATTTTGTAGGGAGTAACTTTGAATAAACGACCACAAATAACACACTTTTTTCGGGGCTTAATAATCATTAAATGGGTAAGAAAACTAATAAAACGATTGAGAGAAGCTCAATTACATGTTGAGTCAAGCAATCGATTGGGTATGAGCGAATGCGAAGAATATGGAGCATCCACATTTAAATATACTAAGTCTTACACCACCATATGTTCAATACATGGTGACCCATTTATAAGGAACATGTTCACATAGAATTATTTCTTGAAATCTGTAGTATAATTATGTAAATAATTCTATACCGGAAGTTATCGCACCAATATTGATCGAGTTTGGAATCTGAGTGAAATACAAATATACTCATCAAAACTTCGAACAAATTGTCTATTATATCCAGATTTCAATATGATTCCAGTTCTTTCAGTGAAATTCGCGATGTTTTTGAAAACCGCCATGGATTATACTCCTGTGCCCCTAAGACCTGACAAACGAATGAACCAGAAATTGAGAACGACGAGCACAAAGATTCTTCGTAATGTGTAAATGCTGAAAACTATCTCTCGTTCATACTGAAAGAGCCACCAGAATGTTCTTGTTTTAGCTTTTGCTCTTTGTTTTTTTTGATTTAAATCCTCCTTCTGCGTCAAATAATCGTTTACGAATGTTCAATATTACTACTTCCTCATGCAGTTCAGAAGTTATCATGGCACTAGACAAACAGTGAGGCAGATGGAATTCGGCATCGAATTATTTCTCAGCTGGTCGTTCAAAAACTTTTTCTGCCCAAAAAAATCAGAAAATTACAGATCTTTAGGTAAAATAATTACGAGGTGTTTCACAGAACGAGCGCGTGGATATAGTTCGAATACTCCTAAAATGTTGTTTCTCACTCAAATCACGACAATCATGTAAATTTGGTTCATTTGAACCCTGAACACCTGATTCGGAGGACTAACTTGTCGGACCATCATCACTGTCAGATAGGGGTAACGTGCTCGTAAAATTACTCGGATCAGGTTCGTGAGA
Source organism: Myrrha octodecimguttata (assembly GCA_958510865.1). Lineage (NCBI taxonomy): Eukaryota > Metazoa > Arthropoda > Insecta > Coleoptera > Coccinellidae > Myrrha > Myrrha octodecimguttata. The sequence goes on along the minus strand of OY294059.1, from coordinate 73,611,498 downwards.
GGCAAATCTTTTCCATTCGTCGAATTGCAGAAATGAGTGATACAGAAACATTGAAAAGTCTCTCCAGCCAAGAACCTATTATCTTCATTCCACTCAGACAACAACAGTTATGCATACGGTTTCCTACATATCTATTAGTATTCCTTTTTCTTCTTCATCACTGTCAGATAGGGGTAAGGTGCTTGTAAAATTACTCGGATCAGGTTCGTGAGAGGCAAATCTTTTCCATTCTTGAAATTGCAGAAATGAGTGATACTGAAACATTGAAAAGTCTCTCCAGCCAAGAACCTATTATCTTCATTACACTCAGACAACAACAGTTATGCATACGGTTTCCTACATATCTATTAGTATTCCTTTTTCTTCTTCTTCCTCTTATTTTAAGACAATGTCTTGTTTTTTCAAATCTGTAGCCTAAGTTGTGACTCCGATGTCCAGCTTTCGAACCACCATTTGGGGGGTCTTCCTGGAGGTCTGCGGTTGGTTGGTTTCTCTTCTTTCGCAATTTTGGGTAGTCGATTATTAGCCATACTATCGACGTAGTCTCTTCATGCTCGTCTTCTTACTCTGGACCATCTTACAATGTCTTGAATATCATTGGGCTCTGATATCGGTGCTTCTCATTCTGTCTCTAATAGTTTTTCCCGTAATTGAATCTGAGCGTCTTCATTTCGGTTGTTCTTAGCAGTTTTTTAGTAGTGGTCATTTCTACTCTTGTTTCCTTTGAATAGGTGTTAATAGGTCTTACACATATTATAAATTCGCGTTTTGCCTTCAATACTCACATGTTTGTTTCTCCATATTATGTACCGGAGATAACCGCAGCTATTGTTTATGTTCGGACCTCTTCTTTATGGTTTCAATTGCTTGTGATATCAACGCCTGGGTATTTGAAATACATTACCTGTTCTAAACTTTTATTGTAAACTGCTAACTCACACCTTCTCGGTTCTCTCGATATTGTCAGAGACTTCGTTTTCTGGACAGAGATCACCATGCTTAATTCAGTTGCAACTCTCTCGAATCTATGAAGTAGTTTCTACAGATTATCCTCATCTTCCGATATTATTACCATGCCATCCGCATAGCGAATTATTTTAAATTCTTCCTTGTCCAGTTTTTATACTTTACGCGCCAATTTTACTTCCGTGATTATCCTATCCATCAAGCCATTGAAGAGAATTCGACTAATCCTGTTCCCCTGCCTGATTCCTGTTGAGACTCGTATCTTGTTGGAGAGCTTATTGTTTGCCTTAATGAATGTGCTATTTCTGATGTTCTTTTTTTTAATGATATCGATTGTTTTGGTACTCAAATTCCTCTCCTTTAACAACTTCAGGACATCGCAAAGTCTAACCTAAATCAAAGGCTTGCGTTAGGTCAATAAAGCAGCTGTGTTATACTCAACGGCTTTTTCCACTATTTGTCTCAGAATGAATATTGCATCTATAGTGGATCTTTTAAGTCGAAACCCCTGTTGACTGATGCCAGTCCGTACAATTTCTTCGGCTAGGATTTTTGTAAATACCTTTGAAGGTGCGCTTAACACCTCTATAACCTCTATACCTCTATAATTTTGTTGATATATTTTTCGTCCTTTTTTGAAGATTGGGATTGTGAAACTTTTTTCGCACTGTTCTGGCACCTTTGTCGTATTTTATATTTTAATATTCTATGTTCTAAAAGTTCCTTTGGCAAGTTTAAGGTTATGACCACGAAGATTAACATAAGAGCTCAACATGACCCCGAGAAAATTGTGGAGAACTAAAATGTCAGGTCTGCAGCCTGCTACTACTGATAGTTGGTAGAGAGAACATTTTCAGTTTTGACGGATAGTTGGAACGATTCCACTCATGAAGTAGTCTTGATGAGAAGTCCTGCACCGAATCCAGGAGGTCTTTGTCGTAGTTCGTGGAAGATTGCGGATACCAAACAATGTCGTATATAAGTTTACTACAAGATGAAACACTTTCCTTTTTGCCTTGTGGGCAGGTGTGAGTTATTCTTTCCTAGGTGAAGAACGCAGTATTTTTAGATAGTTAAAGACATCAGTTATATGCCACACTAATCGACAACGGAGTTCAGGTCATCCTGGAGGGACCCGTGGTCAGTCCTGCGATAAGAATACAATTTCAAACCATCCGCATATTGGAAGTACAAAGACCAAAAGAGGAAAGGGAGGTTCGCAACATAAATGAAAACCAGAATTGGGCCCAAAACTGTTCCCTGAGGCACTCCACTCGGGACCATCCAGGGAATCCAAGAACTATCAGACACTCTAACTTGGAAGTGTCTGTCATTCAAAAATGCTCCAATCCAGTTTAAAAGTTTTCCTCTTGTTACAAAATGTTCAATTTCATGTAGCAGTCGGCTTGAAGGCACGCGCTTATATGCACGAGAAAAATCCAAATGGACCACATCAATATCTCGCCCATCATCCACCATTAATTTCAAGCCAACAACATATCTCAGGAGATTTGTGAGCACCGATCTTCCAGATACGAACCCATTCTGGCAGTCGGGAAGTACTCCATTTTGCAGAAGAAAAGGAAGGTATTATATAGACCTGATGACAATCCTTTTAAACACCTTGGACGCTACAGAAATGTTAAACCTATGGGTCGGTAATTCGAGGCCAGTTGGGAGTGAAGGATGCACCAATGACTTGGTAGACTGCCAGAATCTAGGGATTCAGTATATTTGCGACACAATGGCAGAGAAAACAAAAATTTTGTATTGTATTCTTTCAGAGTGCCAAATAGTCTTCTTATATTCATTTTGATTTTGAAAAATCGAAACGACGTAATTTGGAGAAAGATATTCCAAAATTCCAACAAAGCTCACGAATTTTTTATTTGCATGCATTCGTACCTTTAATGTGTATCATTGATACACATATAATAAATAAACGATAACGAGCCGAGCCGGTTCACACCGGGGCGGATCGGCAATGTATTCTTGCTATAAAATTGAATGGAACAGCTCGTATTTTATCGTTACGGAAATCTACAGACTAGCAGGGGTCTTAACTCCACAAGGAATGACTCGAAACGTCCTTGTTTTTGCAGGCTATTAGTGGAAAGCCACCATCAGGTAAGAATATTTCAGGAAAAAACATCCTTTCTCTGAAAAATCACACCTGTTTTACAGCTAATTTTTTCAGAGAATATTTATGCCCACGCCATTGAATTTTTCTATCAATGGATTCGTTTTTTCCAATAGATCAATTGAGCCGGCAGTGTAAATGATCTTCAGTAAGATTTTGTAATGTTGCGTAATGGCGAATTCGCGATATTAAGCTATGATTCATTCAAGACCGGCAATATTTCGTTTCCACCCCATAAAGTAATATTTTCAACATTTGTCTGATTGTAGAAATCCGAAATACTTTATGGGGGAATTCAGTGTTATATTCGAATGCTAAGCGGATATTGTACAGTTTTCAAACTTCTGTACAAATGCTACAAAATTCTATTGAGTTATGCCCTGATGAAGACAAAATCGGAATCTGCTGAAAAAACAGATGCAGTAAGGGGAAATTAGGAGTTTTTCACGAATAAATAGAGAATAAATTCACGAAACCCAATTAACAAAGTGCCTGCAGTTTAATCCAGTAATTAAGTCGTTAGAGAAGGTGCGACAATCCTCAGGCAAAACAATTATTTTATTATTCACTTAACCCTGAAATTTGACATTCAGAACGCTAGTTTAATATGAGGTTTGTACCTAAAATATCCCTGGAACGGAGTTTAGTCGTGAACTTTTCTCGACCTTCAGATAAATTGGTTCTCTGAGATAGTTATCCAAGGAATAAATACAGGGTGAGTGAATCTTGCTCTAACGGAGAAGGGTCGAAAAATTTACTGGATAATAGATTTATAAAAGGGATTTATTCCTCATAGTCAGGAAGTGATGCTATCATTGTGCCATATCTGAAATGAGCTTAAATTTTGGAATTTGTTCCTTCTGAACTAAACTCCGTTTTGAGCGCATGCATGTTCTTGAAAACAGCGTGCTATGATTTTGTAAACGATACAAATACCCGGTATGGTACTACTAACTTTCCTCATTATCGCAGGCTTTGCGCGTATAAAGTGTGACATAGTCGTACCAGAGACCACAATTGGCACGATACAAATAGTCAAATAGCCGGTATACTATTGAACATGGTGAAGCGATGGGCCAATAGGAAATTATCTCAATACACAATATGATGTAAAGCATTTCCTTAGGAAATGTGTGAGTGAGATCAGTCTCCATCTCTCTTCCCATGCGCAATGACATAGCGGGTATTTGTATCGTGGTTTTGTCCAAATGTAGGTAATTTCTGAATTTTTTTCCGAAAATAGTCTCAAATAAATATCTCAAACATAACCAACGCGATTAGAAGGTTATCTATTTCGAAAACTTCGATGAAGAAATTTGTACTAGTTTTTTCATGATTGTTCAATCGGATCAATAGAAAATTTACACCTGTTATTTGGCGAGTTACTGATTTTACAGGGTCTTTAAGTTGTACATTAATTTTAACCATATATTCCTCTCATCAACTTAAACGCTTTCTTCGTTTGCCATCTTTCCAGATTCGGCTCAGGTAAAAAGTTATAACCGTAAATATTTCTCAATGTGCTGATACACTCCTACGCTCTGTTTATAGTGATCTCCTCTGAAGAATAACCAATCCAAGGTTTGAGATTAAAAGCAAACTAGATTGAGAAAACTAATTCACTCACTTAACTCTTATGGTTTGGTGCTTTTTGGGATATTATCACAAGAAAAATATTTCACTACACTGGACTTGAAACACTGACCTTCAACTTGATGTTCATGCAATATCCAATTCCATTCCACTAAAAGATTGTACACAATTCCATACTGGCCCATTCTCATATTGAAAACTCCATAATTATATTTTTTTCACGAAATTAATAAATGAATTATATGAAATCAATTGACTAACCTAAAAAATTCTCTAGAATGTTATGGTTATGTAAAGTCTAGTCCATGATGTAAAAAACATGGTGTGCTCATCTGAAAAATGAGTGACGTATTTTTTTGTATTTTCTGGTAGCTGAAGTCACTCATTTTTCAGATGAGCACATCATGTTTTTTACATCATCTTCTAGTCCATAGACAGGGACTATGTCTGTGGTGTGGTCACGAAATAGCATACACCCATAGAAATTAAAACTAAATGTTATATCTATGCATATACCTTATATAAGTTCTATGCGAAATAGATGAATATTCCTCTGTATTCTATGGTCCGAAAAAACGTGAACCCAGCTTAATTCACTTCCTTCACTAAATCAGGGGCGGATTCATAAATATAAGGAAATTTTTCGAATTTTCATCAGATATTATAATATTCAACGTTGAATATCTGCGAGACGGTAAGTTTAAGGAGAAATTATAAGGAATAATATTTCAAATTGATTGAAGATTCTTATGATGACATAAGATAAACTTTATCTGCATTCTTCGTGCTAATTTCGTATGGTTTTATGAATCGGCGAGTCTGTAACTCGGAAACTGTTTGAAGTCGGATGAAAGTGATTACTGAAGAATTTGTGTCATAGACCACTTCACACCAAAATTCACTTCATTCGGAGTTACCATATCAAAGCTACAAAAGAAAAACTGAATTTTTTTTGGAAATTATCTTTTTGCTGGAGCCGAATCTGGAAAAATGATAGATGAAAAAAGTATTTCGTTTGATGGGAGGAATCTATGGTTACAATTAATGTACAACTTAAAGACTCACTTTTTATATTGCTCACGAGATTCGGCAAGCTACTGAGTAGATTGTTCCGGAACTCATTTTGTTCACTATCAGTGGTTAGGCTGGCCGTAAACACATATACTTTACGAAGAATCGACATAGGGAATTTATTTGTAAAGTATTAAACCCTTTTAAGCATTTGACCTTCTTAATTGAACTGAAAACTGAAATTAAGGAGGTCGAATAAAAGGGTTTAATTCGCCACTTATTCCTAAGATAGTTATACCCATTGAAAATTCTAGATCGGATTGCAATCTAGTATTTGAACGAAGATTATAGCTTGAGGTTCATGCAGAATTTCGTGAGGACCATATGAAAAGAAGATCTACGTTTTGCGGGATCAATACGTGTATAGATGACCGCTCTGGAAATAGAACAAGCGCGTAAAAGCTCCTGACCTCACGTAGGTGCTTTTTTAGCTTTTTATCAAGCAAATTTTCCTCTGGAAAGTCGAAATGTCCTCCGAATTTTTCAATTTCGAGTTTAAGTTCGCCACGATTCATACCATATTCAATTAGTTCAGTATAGAACTAGGGAAGGCCTTCTAATCAATCTAGGCGATAGATGCGTCATTTCCATTCTAAAGGGTTTTTCAACAAGAACTTTGTTTTTTAAAACAAAATAAAACAAAGAATTTAGTGGAAAATGAATAAAATTTTTATTGTATTACAAAGAGAAAAGTTATGAATGAAAAATGATATCTGACAAATGTCCACCACGACCACGCTGACAGACGTTGATTCTTTCATCAAAATTTTTAATCACTTTTTGGCAAGATGGAGGGTCTATTTCGTTAATGACATCACGGATTTTGAGTTTTAAGGCTGCAATCGATTCGATTGGCTCCGTATAAACTCTGTCTTTAACATAGCCCAACAAAAAATAATCCAGTGGTGTTAAATCACAGGATCTGGCCGGCCACTTAACAGCTGAATTTCGCGAAATTATGCGATCGGGAAATTTGGTTTGCAATAAATTGATCGTTTCATTGGCTGTGTGACATGTGGCACCGTCTTGTTGAAACCACATTTCAGTGACATCCATGTCATCAATAATAGGCCAAAATTCAGTTGTTAACATCTCGCGATAGCGTGATCCATTTACTGTTACCGCATTTCCACCCTCATCTTCGAAAAAAAACGGCCCAATCACACCTCCAGACCACATAGCACACCACACAGTGACACGTTGAGCATGCAAAGGCTTCTCAATAGTTGCTTTAGGATTTTCAGAAGCCCAAATGCGGCAATTTTGCTTGTTGACGTACCCTGACAAATGAAAATGTGCTTCGTCTGAAAAAATGATTTTTTGAGAACAACCAGCAGGTTGTTCCTGAATGAACTGAGCGAATCTACGGCGATTTGAATGGTCGGTCAGCTTCAATTCCTGCACCAGTTGAATCTTGTAAGCCTTCAAAGCCAAATCCTTTCGCAAAATTCGCCATGTTGTGCTTTTGGATAACCCCAATTGTTGAGAACGTCGCGAAATTGATAACTTTTGATCTTCTTCAACACTGTGGCTCACGGCAGCGATGTTTTCTGTTGAACGACCCGGACGAACACGTGTTGGTGTTGCACATTTTGTACCGAGCCTGTCGACTCAAATTTCGCGACCAAATTCTTGATAGCGGTCTCAGAAGGACGTTTATGTTGTCCGAAAATATCACCAATTTCACGAAATGTAACTTTAACAGAACGACCATTTTCATAGTGGATTTGAATTATTTTAATGCGATTTTCGAGCGAAATTGAATTCATTGTAACAATTGCCAAAGCATATACTGCGAATACGTCAAAAAACTAAATGTCAAAACTGTCATGTGGTGCCGGTGTTACCACATTGAAAAACAAAGTTCTTGTTGAAAAACCCTGTAGTAGAAGACGTCGCGTCGGCACTAGAGATATTGACAAGCGCTGCAAAATGGCGCAGGAGTCGGATACATTGCTTACTGTTCCGATTCTGGGAATTCCTCAAACTCGAAATCGTCCACAGATCACGTTATTTTCGAATTTTTTAGCTCTATTTTTAAACTTTCACCAAGTCTCTCCTCTGGTAGGTAGTCAATAAATTGAAGGAACAATGATTTCATTAATTGTTGACTCTAAAGATTGGACAATACTTCATGTTCCGCTGTTTCTACAATATTTCAAGGAATTGAGAAATTCTGGTGTTCTAGAAAATGGAGTGATTGCAAGATTGATAAAACACCAAAAGCTTTCAGGAAAAATCGTCTAAAAAACAAGTAGATGTTTGTATGCTGTTGTTGAAACCAGTGCATCTTAATCGAGTGAAAAAATCGAGAAATATAGCCGTTATGAGCGATAGAAATATTCTGAGTATTACGGAAAGGAATGGTTACCGATGTTTGGAGGTTCAAACAAATCGAAAAACTTCACTAGATGACCATATCAAACGAATAGAATTTTGTGACACGATGATGCAAAAAGAGAATGAAATTAGTTCTTTTCTGAGCAATATCTTTTTTGTCCACTGATGAGTCATCGTTTTTCTTGAATGGAAAACAAAACTTATCAGTAGTAGGATATTGGTCTAGATAGAATTATGATCCAAATATCCCTGCGCGTATTCTGTGTCCTCAAAAACTCAATGTTCGGACAAGAATAATATATAGAAGGGCTCTTTTTAATCGATGATAACCTTAACGCTTTCAGAGAATCAAATTTTTCCGACACTTCGACAGCCACCAATTTCAATGTTGTTGAGGCTTGGTTTCAACAGGAAGGTTTTCCGAGTCACAAAACAAGTGCAGTCAGTATCAAAAGACGACTTTTTCGGAACGAGTCAATTCTACAAAGAACCCCTCAGATTACCGGATTTATATCCAATGATATAATTCTTTATATATATTCTTTGGAAATACATAAAACATGGTTGGGGCAAGAAATTGGTTTATGGGCAAGAAATTCATTTATTTATGACTTAAGGTTGAAAGAAATCCAACATTTTTCCAATGTAGCAACCACACCGAATTTTCTCAGAGATATGAGATTCATTCCATTATAGATTTGACTCAACCAAGTGGATTATTTGAATCTTAGTTCGAATTTGTGAATCTTCGATTTCTAATTTTGCAGAATAAGTTTTTCAATTTATTTCTTTCGTAGAACTTATGTTGTATTCCAATCCGTTCTGGCGATAAGAAATCCAAGTACACGGGTTATTATTCTTGTCATTAATTGTGGTGGATAAATTGGTCGCATGAAATGGAATATAATTGTCATACTCATAATCAATCGATATGGTTTAACACATTTCACGTTTGGAGTTCGACTAATTCGATGAAAGCATTCAGAGGTCAGAGCATAGATCATCTCTACTTTGCCATTGGAAGAGAACAGTCGTTGTTTCGATATCGCATTTCGCTTAGGTTTCGATTCTTCCAATGCTCCACTGGACCGTGACCATGGTCCAGATTAACGTTGAACCTCGTATATTTCAAGTGTCTCTTAAAGACCTATGTATATGTAGGTGTTATGTCCCGTGCAGAAATACAAAAGTGTACCGAAGGTTGTAACGATTTTTTTATGTGTTTGTGATGTTTTCGGAGAATGAATTGAATGAAAAACAGGAAGCCGTGGATCTTTCTTCCTCAGAAAATCTCTCGAGATTTCAGACACGTGAAATCCCCTTATTTTCCGAGTTTATAGAAGGACTTGCAGGGAAACTTTCCCAGAGACTTTAGAGCAGTCACAATGGTTAAATTTTTGCTATTGCCCTTCACTTTGTGAAAGCTGAGAGGGAGTAGACCAGTGAAAGATGAAGAGTTGCAACCTTGAACCAAGTTGCAACTGGCGCTCGAGAAATTGATTTAAGGTAAGTTCAACCATGCAAATCATGAAACGCTGAAAAATGTCGTCACAAGGTTCATGGCACAAGGCTCATGGTCATGGGGACGCTGCAAAAAAATCTAGTGAACTTCGAAAGAACTACTCAGTTCTATATCACAATTGCTTCCAGTTGAAACTCTTCAACTTCAGAGCGATCGCACACACGCGACTTTCGAGCGTTCAAGCCTCCATACAGGATCGAATATTTTGCGCAAAACAATGTGATTGCGTAAATCGCTATTTCCACGAGAACTAGCAACTGTTGCTTTGATGCCTGGGAAATAATAAACCGAAATGAAAATTAGGCACACAGTCAAACTGCTAGTCAAACAGGGAGAATTCGCGCGAATAAATTATTTTGAGTGCCATCAATTTTATTCGAACAGTTGCACAAACAATCAAACAGTGCTATCTTCATCTTAGGGTGTCGATCCGTTACGAATATTGGCGATCTTCATAGGGATCCGTACTTTGTCTGCAGTAATCAGGAACAATTGTGTAGATGTTTTATTGAACCATGTCCTGAGGTTCTTGAGCCAAGATATCCTGCGTCTTTCTGGTCCCCGTCACCCAAAGATTTTTCCTTGTAATATTGTCTGCAGCAGAAAGTATCTTTCTTAGTTTCGCATGATATGACCTAGGTATTCTAATTTACGTGCCTTAATTATGTTCATCAGTTCCAGGTCTTTATTCATTGTCCTCAGAACTTCGACGTTTGCCACCTTTGCCGTCCAAGGGATTTTCAGCATTCTCCTATATCACATCTCGAAAGCGTTGATTTTTGGGTTGTGGTTTCATATAGCGTTCAAGATTATGCACCATAAAGGAGAACGGAGAAAACATAGCATCACAGGAATCTCACTTTAGTGTCCAGGGTGATGTTATGAGTTTTGAAGAAGGCATTCATGCGGTTAAAGGTTGCTCTGGCTTTTCCTATGCTTGCTCTTATTTCCTGTACGTGGTTTCATTCCTCATTTATAATGGTTCCCAGATAGTTGTAATGATCAACTCTCTCGATAATCGCTTGGTTTGCAAATAGTTGGCTTCCTGTGATGTTCTGTTTGCTGATTATCATAAGTTTGGTCTTATTTACATTGACTTCAAGGCCGTACTGACCACTGTGATAGATTATTTTGTCCGTAAGGGCTTGTAAGTCTACGAGATTGTCAGCAAAGATGATGGTATCATCGACGTACGGGATATTATTCATTCTGAGTCCGTTTATCAGAATTCCCATGTTCATGCCGTCTAGGGCTTCCCTGAAGATGCGTTCCGAGTACAGGTTGAAGATGAATGGCGAAAGTATGCAATCCTGTCAAACCTCTCGCATTATTTTTACGTAATCTGTGTGTTCTCCCTCTACTCTAAGGTTAGCAACTTGGTTCCAATAGAGGTTTCCAATTATTTGCAGGTCCTTGCAATCGATAACTGTTTCTTTCAGTCTTTGACCATCATTTCGTGATAAACTCGGTCAAATGCCTTTTGGTAGTCGATCAGGCATGCGTATACATCGCAATTCATGTCTCGGCATCTGTGAAATAAGACTTGCACTGCAAACAGTGCTCCTTTAGTGCCAACCCTCTTCATAAAACCAAATTGATTTGGGGATATTTGGCTCTCTTATACTATATAGTCTTCTGTGGACTCCTGGGGAAACAGTGTTATACACGATCGATTTGTTTGCCCAAACAAAATATTTGCTCACATTTTCTGATCGAGTATGGAGCCTATTAATGGGTGCCCATCTATGAAATCTTTCGTCCGTATGTGACACGGGGATCAATTGCGGGGATTAAAGATGAATTTTCATTTGGACCTCTGGAAATCAATGAACAAACGGGTTTGATAAAAAAAATACTCCTTCTTGAATGATCATTTGAAACCTTTCACCATGTTGCGCAACCTCGTAGATCAATAAATGATGTGAAAATAATAGAGGATGTGAAATAATGAGGGATTTCATTGACATTAGTCGATTCTTAGAGAAAGCGCTAGAAGCAGAAAGCCTCTCATATGCATGAATAAAATTTGATAACCTACTTCGAAGAGCACATACAATATTTTATAGTTTTGATCTAACGGTGAATGTTTTCCGGCATACCTGAATTGAAAATTTCTTTCTTCTTAGCAGATGAATTAATTCGGAATCTTTTGAGTACGAGTACAAGGATCTTCAACTGACCTTCCAACAGGCAAGGACAATATTTGGATGAAGAGAGTATGAAGAGCAAACTGAAATAGATATCATATTCTATTGTGATGTTGAGAATCCCCGTAACGAGCAATATGTCTGACAAACATTTCAGAGAGTGAATAATTGCTATTCAAATTTCTCAACTTTCCATTGTCAGTGTGAGTGTGAATTATTTCTAAGTTGGCTATTCCTAGTATTTTCCTCTGATATACTGTATTATGGAGGGTTCGCAAATAAAATAACCTAATACATTCGAACATCGTTCAGTGTAGCGGAGAAAAATTCCGAAGACGCTTCATTCACTCTCTACAAAATCAGGGGACAGCATTCTTCGGGAATTTGAAATGATTCTTGTACCCAATCGTGGAATTCAACCTTCAGAAATACACTCCAGAATTTCGTTCAGCCGGGATTCTATTCAATTGATCGAGATGTCTGATACGGTGAGCTATTTTAACGCGCTTGTTCTGGGAAACAGCGCGTTATCGTTTCCTCACAATGTCTGTAATTTTCGAATTTTGAGCCAACATTGGTCTAACTTGGTAATTAGGTTGGACTAACTGATGGAGAATCAGTGGTCAAATTTGATTCTGTCCGTCTGTCCGGCCGTCCGTGTGCGCCCTAACTTTCGAAAGAAAGGACGCTAGGTTAAGATCCCCAATATCTCGGTTAGGTTCGCTAGTTGGCCAAATCTGAAGTATGGTTTTTGTGTCATATCCATTTGAAATTTTGATTTTTCAATAACTCGAAAAGTGAAAGAAACTTGGTTGGTAAATGAATAGTACGAATAAGAAGAATTATTCATAGAAAAATTTCAAAAAAACATTTTTTCGAAAATTTTTATATTTCATTTACATTTCACATGAATCTCTACGTCTCCATTTCATAACCGAGTTCTTTATTTCAGCCCTATCAGATTTGTATGTTTTGAATTATGAGAAGAATAAAATAAAACCTTCAAACGGAAATGCAGTAATTTTCATGAAAAACTTTTAGAACATCACATTTCAAACATATAATTTCAATATTATATTTTTAAAAAAATGTTTGATCACCTAAAACTGAAGAATAAAAATGGGGATTTGCATTTAAAGGTATTTGTCTTGAGTGCACGATATGGCAACATCGAATTCAGCTTTCTCGGAAAGAAAAGGACGTCAAATGTGTTACTTTGCTTAGGAAAACAGAGATAGCTATACTTCGATCTGGTTAGAGTAGAAGATAACGACCAAGGAATAGAAAAAGAAGAGCACAGACTGTCATTATTGACAAATCGCAAACGGAAATTGTTTGGTTATATTGACAAATAACGCGTGTGTTCCACAGAATAGGAAAACATATTTCATTATTCTTTAGCTGAAAAAGCTATTCTACTAAACACCGTTGTCACTTCGTGTATGCCTGGCAAATCCCAAACCCCAATTTTGAAATCTGATTTTGAATACTTTCTGAATGTAATTTGGGTAAATGATGAATCAAACCCATAATAACTATGCTCAAATTTGCATTTGCAGTAATAACCCAAATTCAGGAAAAAGTCCCATTGAGGAAGCAACGTTCTGTCTTAGCTAAGCAGAAATCTGTATTGGAAGACCTGTTGTGTATGAATTGACTTATAAAACTCTAGAGTTCAAAATACAATCTCAAATGATACATATTTAAAACCATATGAAGGAGAAATTGCAGTATTCAACATTGAATTTCGTGTTTTGAAGCATGAAGAATCGGCTTCAGAGATATCATTCACTAAAAGTTTAACTGTTCGAAATGACGTGGTAAGAATGGTTGGCCCTTTTATTTCCAAAAAATAACAACAGAATAAAATGAAACATTCGAATTCTAGAATACCGTCACGCAACACAAGTTAAAATGTCCTTAGGGTTGGAATGGTGAAAAATGTTAATAAAATTTGTTTTCGAGTATTTTCGAAATTTTTTCCAGAAAAACAATGTTTTTTCGGAAACTATCAATCAGATTCCAACGAAATTGTTCCAAATTTCACTTTGACCAGATGAGCATCTCGGGAGATATTGGAAAGGAGTAATGTAAAATTTCGTGGCTAATTTTGAGCTTATTTCCTCAATATCTCAAAAACAATCAACGCGATCAGATAGTATTTTAAAAATGTTGATGAGCATATTTGTGCCAAATTTTTTGATGATTGTTCGATTAGATTAATGAAAAAAAATTCAGAATCTGGTTTTCAGGTATATATGTGATATTTGGCGATCTCCTCTTTATATATTCCTCACTTCCGCATGCAACTTCAAGTGGTAATTTTTCATTGAAGAATTTGGATTTTGATTCGATTCGATCTATGCTTTTGGAAATATCGGGAAAATGAAATTTGAATAGGTGTATCTGTGATAGAGATAGAAACTCAAGTATACCGTAGTGTTCGTTCAGCTATACTAATTGGCAAGCATAAGCTTAGGGACCGTGCCGCCTTCCTTTTTTGTTTCCGATCAGTTTAATTATCTTGTTTGATTTTGATATTCCTGTCCAGAATAAATCCATTATCGGTTCCGTACGCATATGTTGAGATGAGAATTTCATTGCCTGGTCTCTTCCTACGTCGAGATTTTAACTTGGGGGTAAATTAAAGTGATGCGAGATCAGTATGATCTTGCCTGTTTTTGTAATATACAGGGGGTGGATAAAGTCTTAGAAGACAAATGCTTATGTGGTCGACTCCAAGATAGTTGCTCAACCCAGCCTTGACAACTTTGAGTCCTATCGACCTTCAGTTCACTGGTCTTTGTGTTTTTTAGGACAGATTTGGTGTCTAGTCTAGTTCTGTTGATTCGCACACCTTTCTCCATTTCCTATTGCGTCGGTGGTGTGGGTTCCTAGGGATACTCATTTGGCTTAGCTGACCTTTGGAAAAATGCTTAAGTGGTCGACCCCGAGGTGGTTGCCCAACCTAGCCTTGACAAGTTTGAGTCCTGTTGTCTTTCGGTTCACTGGTCCTTGGCCTTCTAAGGGTAGACTTGGTGCCTGAAGGCGGTTCCCCAAGTGCACTTCCGTAATTTATTGCTTTACCATTTGCATACATCTTGATTGTATGCTCTCATATATTTCACTGCCATAAACTCATAAATTCGTGCTTATACATTCTTCCGTTCAATAAACACCTCTATTTACTCCACGAATTTTCCTTTTTCACACGGTTCCGTACATTTTATTTCTTCTGTTTGTATTATCTGACCGAACACTGCGTAACGCAGTTCTACAGTGTGTCCACGGATTGGGTGCAGGTAGGGCGTAAATGACGAAAAATTTTCGAGTTAGAATCTGATATTCTGGGAATCGCTCCTGCTTGATCTCAAACTGAGATGTTGAGAAAATGAGCCAAATCAATCAATATACAGTGTGGCTTAGAACTGATTTGTTGGGAATTGTTAAGATTAAAGTACCTTTGTTTCAAAAGATATCGAGAAAGTTTATTGAGAAAAGTTGTTTAGAATCAAAAGACACGTATTTCATTGTTACAAGAAATTATTATTGATATTTATTTATTTTAAAATCAGCAGAATTTTTGATCATGACAAAATATTTCACGTATCGAGTTAACAAAATGTTCATGGCCAACTTATAAAGTCAAGGTAGGCGGATTCATCTGGAAGTTGAGTTCCTGCAGTAGCTCGTTATTATGAACAATTTTTCTCAATAAACTTTCTCAATATATTTTAAAACGAAGGTACTTTATTCTTAACAAGTTTCATTAAATCAGTTCTAAACCACCCTGTTTATTATTTGATTTGGCTCATTTTCTCAACATCTTAGTTTGAGACCAAGCAGGAGCTATTCCCAGAATATCAGAGTCTAACTCGAAAATTTTTCGTCATTCACACCTTACCGGCACCCAATCCGTGGACACACTGTATATATTACATTTCTGTTCAAACTATCGTTGTAAATACAATAATATTGGTTGGTTGTTCATAACTATTTTTGAGCTTTCTGTACTCTGTACTCTCTGTACATTTTGAAAAGCTAACAAGAGGTGTTAAGATAAGTGAGTGATTTGTGGAAAGATAAATTAAGCAGGTAACACTGTCACCGAAAAAAAGTCGCCGCAGTCGGTAAAATCCACCCTACATGATTGCACAAATGTATTTAATCGAAACTTCATTTTTCCAGTATATAAGAGGATACAGTACCAATCGAATTGATATTTAGTATTTGGTCGAAAAGATTCATGGAAAATTTCGTTAGGAAATGGCTCCGAATTCACACAAGTGCATGAAAGCTCTCAACTTCGCGTTTGCGTTTCACTGAAATTTATAACCACTAACCTTCCAAGGATTCTAGTTTCGTGGAAGGGATGCTAACAATTTACAGTGTGAATTACATGACAGGTACAAAATATAACCGGCGAAATGAAATGAATGAAAACTCATTTCTATTAATCGATAAGGATATGCCAATATTTAATAGGATTAGTGACCTCCTTGTTCCTTTTACACCTAGGTTCACATTAAATCCGATTACAACAAAATCTTTCGAGTCTATCGAGGAGAAAATAATTCAAACTGTCAGAAACAGTATGAATACTCGGTTCGTTAGTTCACATATGACGAGTGCTCAAAAATATTCCGATAGCTTCCGTACTGAACAATATGACAAGATCAAGGAATTTCGTCGAAATGATTCTCGATTTCAGTGGTGTTGAATCTGTCTTCGTATCAGTTTCCATAGCATCTATAAGGAGGTTTAATTTCGAGGTAAGCCATCATTGAAGGAATTATGCATCTTTCCTCTGATGAATTAATCAAGATTCCTTATTCTTCTCCTACTATTGCTCTTGGTTCTGCATAGAATTATTTGCTCCAGAGAAAGCTTATTTGTTTATCATTTCCAGATAACAGTTCTTTCATTCAATATGGCATAACATTCAATTCAAATCTAATCTGTTGGCATCTGAAATTTTAATGTTTACATTTTCAATTTTTTTTCAGGTAACAGAATTAGTTCTCTGTATATATATATATATATATTTAATTTTTATGAAGAAGTTATGTATTATATATCTCTTCTAATGCAGTGTAGCAATGCAACAATTACTGGTAGAAGTATTTTATTATAAACTCATTTGAACTCCAAATGGCAAGACCAATAGAAAATTATTTTAAGTATATTGAGGGCATAGAAGCTAGAAGGATTCTGGAAGATGCATCTGATATTATGTTGCATGTGTTGCACAGTGAAACAAAGTTGAACCGCGAGTAAACGTCAAAGGGTAGAGGGGTGGGGGGTGAGGTTTCGCGGTTCAGTGCGAAATTTTATTTTTGAAGCTATGACAATATGCACATCATATATTATGGATTCGAACACGTAGATTACGAATCTGTAATTGGATTTTGCGTAACTGGTTCGGTTTGGAAAATATTCCGGTTTTGGTGCGAAATTTTCGAAATTTCAGTCAACTTTGGGCCGTCGTACCGACCAAACGCGTGACGCTGGACGATATCGAATTTTTTTGGTTATATTTGGGTCCTTTGTGAGTACGTAGACACTTAGTTTTCAGACGTAAGTCCTTAGGTTGAAGAATTATGACATTTTTGAAAAAGGTCCAATTTTCTCGATTTTCTTCTGGCCATAGATAACGAACCAGACTTTCCACGAAAAATCTGATTGGATATTCTTAATCTACGCCCTCGAATTAATATATGTTCCAAATTTCAGGTCGATCGGAGAACTTTCAATTTTTGGCAAAATTTTAAGGGTCTATCTACCCTTAAGAAAATCTCGATTTTCGAAAAATAATTTTCCGACTCCTATCGCCGTGAAATTTGGCACACTTACTAATTCGAGGGCGTAGAACAAGAATATAAGGTCAGATATTTTTTACAAAAATCGTCCTGGACGTGAGAGGTCCTTGAAGTTCCAAAATTTTGGACCTTTTTTCAAAAAATCATTACTACCGACTCGATGAAAGTAGGACGATGAAATCTGTTTTATTGCATAGATAAAGGGTCGAACTGCACGTTAAAAATTCGACATCACCCAGCTTCATTATTTTAGTCGGCACGACGTCTCAAAGTTGACCAAAATTTCGAAATTTCAGTCAACTTTGGGCCGTCGTACCGACCAAACGCGTGACGCTGGACGATGTAGAATTTTTTTGGTTATATTTGGGTCCTTTGTGAGTACGTAGACACTTAGTTTTCAGACCTAAGTCCTTTGGTTGAAGAATTATGACATTTTTAAAAAAGGTCCAATTTTCTCGATTTTCTTCTGGCCATAGATAACGAACCAGACTTTCCACGAAAAATCTGATTGGATATTCTTAATCTACGCCCTCGAATTAATATATGTTTCAAATTTCAGGTCGATCGGAGAACTTTCGATTTTTGGCAAAATTTTAAGGGTCTACCCTTAAGAAAATCTAGATTTTCGAAAAATAATTTTCCGACTCCTATCGCCGTGAAATTTGGCACACTTACTAATTCGAGGGCGTAGAACAAGAATATAAGGTCAGATATTTTTTAAAAAAATCGTCCTGGACGTGAGAGGTCCTTGAAGTTCCAAAATTTTGGACCTTTTTTCAAAAAATCATTATTACCGACTCGATGAGAGTAGGACGATGAAATCTGTTTTAATTCATAGATAAAGGATCGAACTGCACGTAAAAAATTCGACATCACCCAGCTTCATTATTTTGGTCGGCACGACGTCTCAAAGTTGAAACACAGTGTTGCAGTGGACACAATAATATTTGATCGGATTGATCGTCGGGAAGTTGAAACTAAAAATATCGTTCTGTTCTTTGAAGAAATCGCCTGAAAATTGAAGACTATAAGCTATAATAAGATGATATTCCACAAAACAAATTATAACTTCAAAAGTACAACGTAAGGACAATCAACGTGAGTTTATTAGTTCATGAGTTCTTCTATTACTTATATCCTGTTGGCACACTTCAATTTCATTTTTCCCTACAGATTTTTGTCCAATATGACGGGAATAAATTTTCATTTGGCGTCTATCTGTGACCACTTGCTAATTAATTGATCCATCAAACTGGGTCAAGTCTTTATTTGTTGAAATACCTCGGACCAGAGCTGCGCCTTGAAAAGGGGGGATAATTAAGAAATTCTTCCAGTTTGGAGGGTGACAATTGGATGGCATTCCTAGAATTTCGCACCTCACTTTTCACGCATCGAAAGCGCAGCTCTTCCAACTCAATCAGTGATCGGTTTCTGGATTAAGAAAAGGGCGCAAAGTGGAGAATTTCGACGGTTTCGGGACTGGAAAGATATTGGCAAACTTTTATCGACTTGAAGAAGATTATTTGGACTCTAGATGATCTGATAGGAACTGGAACTGATTTTTCGGTTCAATTGATAATTTCGTTCGAAAGGGGTGAAGATGTCAGTTATTCAGAATTATAGTCAAGAAGTTTTGCCCGATTCAGATGTCTGGAGAAGAAGACGTTGCATATTCCAAAGCACAAAATACGATATTGGCGCATAACGATCATTTATATATAATAAGCCTTTATAATAAGCCTTTATTTCCAACAGGTAAGACACCCAATTACAGGAAAAGTGTAAATATTCGAAAAAAAAAAAATATAAATCCATATGACAGCCTGAATATAAATGAGAAAAATTACAAAACAAAAAAAAAATACAAATATAAATCTGGAAATATAAACAATGCAAAAATTAGTGCAAAAATTAGTGTACCCACAACAAAGAAAACCAACACAGGAAAAAAAAAAAAAAAATTTGTATAAATCCCTAATTGAAATGAGTTTACTCGACGGTACCTATATATGCCTTCAGAATTTTATCCAAGGAATCAGCAAATACATCAACTTTATCTGCTATTTGATTATATATATCACACATATAATGACTTGATGACTGTAAGGTCAAATTAGTCCTTCCCGAACTCAAGTAAAAAAGA
Source organism: Myrrha octodecimguttata (assembly GCA_958510865.1). Lineage (NCBI taxonomy): Eukaryota > Metazoa > Arthropoda > Insecta > Coleoptera > Coccinellidae > Myrrha > Myrrha octodecimguttata. Next base: position 73,591,757 of record OY294059.1, on the reverse strand, counting down.
GATCTACCTCTACTCTCCAAACGTGGAGTTAAAATTGGAAGTTTCTCCAACAGTGCTGGGCAGTCAATCCTGTTATTCAATAATTTGAATAAAGTATTAAGAGCTGACAGAGCTCTTCTAGTTTCTAGTGGCTGAGCATTGAATCTTTTTAGAAGACTCTTGTGGTCGCAACCTATTGGAGGGTAAACAGAGTCCAACCTCCAAACTAAAAATTTGAAAAAACGCCGCTGAACCGCCTCCAACCGATTCACATGACATTCATAGATAGGGCGCCATATTATGCTAGCGTATTCTAGCTTACTCCTTATCAAGGAATTGAATAAGGAGATGAATGTACGAGTGTTCAAGAAGTAGTCACTATTACGCACTATAAACCCGTATGTCCTGAATGCCGAGGATATCGTATTTTCAATGTGTGGCACAAAAGAACATTTCTCATCAAATAGAACACCTAAATCCCGAGTCTGCGTCACACGATTCAAATCATTTCCGTTCAAGTTATAAGGATACCGAATTGAAAACTTTTTTCTAGTATATGATACTACATGACACTTTTCAACATTCAAGCTCAAGCAGTTAAGAACACACCAACGATATAATAGATCAATCGCATGCTGCATTGCAATACAGTCCAGCAAAGATTTGACTTTCAGAAAGAATTTAAAATCATCAGCAAAAAGCAAACCCAAAACCTCCATTCCATCAAGTAAATCATTTATAAATAAAATAAATAAAAGCGGTCCCAAATTTGATCCCTGCGGAACCCCGGACGATGCGAGAAATAGAAATGAATTCGAATTCTCAACCCTGACATATTGAAGCCTGTTGGATAAATATGAGCATTTGCACCGAAGGCAAACAGTTTTGAACGAATAGTGCTTATTTACTATTTCTGAATCTGAAGACCAAGGGTAGAAACAGATCAAGTGGGTCCTCAATAATTATAGTGATCTAAGCCATTCGTCGGTATTTGTGTATTGTTGTGAAGCCGAATAATTCTATTCTATACTATTATGTATCTAAGTGCTCACACTACCGAGGAATGGTAACATACGGATTCGTGTATTTCGGCAACATAGCCACATTCAAGTTTATAAAACCTCGTGAGCTTCTCGAAGTCAAGCACCCGCCCATGGTCTGCATGCCAATAGCAGCGAGAAATATAAGAATGCGTGAAATCTCGACGTTTCGTAGAAGGAAACGGGTGTCATTCTGAATGCGTCAGTGTTTATTTTGAATTTTTTTTGGGATGTACTTAATTTTTTTTTTGGATTTGTATTCAGTTTGAAACTTCTCAATCTTGAATTCCCCACAAAACGAATCACTGTTTCATTCTAGAAGAGTTGCTATTAAGGGGAATGACAACTAAGCCTTGAACGCATCAATCACAGGAAACCTCCTTTAAGACCGCGCCTTAGACATCCATGTGAATCAAATCATTTGACTTTTAAAGGCATCAAAAGCTTCTGGATGGCTTCGCTCTAACCTCCACCACGACTTACCTATTGTGTTTCCTTCCATTCTCTTCGATGTATTTGATTTACATGGATGCCGACATCGACCGCTACCTCCATCTCGGGTTGCGGTCGAGTTGGAGGTCCAGGTTGATGCTACTAGTTAAGTCGCCGCCGATGGGAGTACACATAAAAAGAATATTACCTGCAATGCTCCGTCGAGCTAGAAATAATGCCTGCTTGACAATGTTGTGAGTATATTGTGAGCAACAACAGATCAGTAAACATTCGTAACAATATATAGGGCTCTTGCCTTATAATTTAAAGAGCTTGCTCAATGTAAGGGGGTGAAAATTTCTATATTCACTCAAAGGTTGAGAAAGTCCTTCAAGAACTATCGACTATCCTTTTCTTGAAAGATTTTCAGAAGAGGTTTCACAACATTCTTATCACGCCATACAGTGAAATTTGTACATTGGTGGATAGCCAAATTATATATGTAATAAAATATTCATATTCAGCTTGCAAACAGGCACAATTTCCTGGAAAACACAAAATGTCATCAATCTCTACAAGTTGGTTTCGAAGGAAATGACAACTCTGCCTTAAACGCACCAATCACATGGAAGCATCCTTCTAGACTGCGCTGCAGGCATCTATGTCAAACAAATTAATTTCAAAAGCATCAATGTAAACCTCCTGGATGGCATCACTCAAAACCTCGATCTAGACTCACCAGTTCTGTTCTCTTTCACTCACTTCGATGTATTTGATTAATATGGATGTCGACATCGAACGCGACCTCGACCTCAACCTCGACAGCATCCCACTTGTTCTGTTTGTACCTCTGGGGTGCTTTCCTGTGATGGGTGTGTTCAACCCTAGTTGCCACCACCCTCCTTCGCAATACGCATAAAATGATAAAATAATGTGTTATGTTGGTAATGCAAGATTATGATGGCTTACAAGTTTCGAACTGAATTCGACTATACACGAAGACCTAGACATCGCTGAATGGCCTAACAGGAATATTATGGAACTAATTCGTAAAATCTTGAAGTACTTAAAAAAGGGATAGTCGATCAGCCCCGAAGCACTTTATTAACTTCACAGTAGATATAGAGAATATCACTCCCTAACTTTGAGCTATCTCCACAAATCGAAAGGAAGGAGGCCAGTTTCGTGCACTTTGAATGTTCACTGACCTGTGATAGCTCACAATTTACTCTCAGTTGGCCATAATTAACAAAACTTCTCATAAAGATGAGTGATTACTCACAAATTGACAACCTTGCAGAGATGACCTCCTTAAAAGCAGGGTAAACAAACACACTAGACGATACGTTTGACAATTTTAATAGAAATAAAATATACAGTTCTCAGTGTTGACATCCATGTTTCAGGTTTTAACTCATTCTCAAAACTGAATATAAAATATATAGACACAACCAATATACTATAAGTAACAAATGTTAACACCGTAGATAAACGGAAGTGTAACTGATCATTTACGATTGGAAGTTTATGTTTAAATACTGATGATATTTCCAAAATTTCTAAGAGATCCAATCTTTTACGTTTTTCACATTCGTGTAGAATTTTTGTTCACCAAAATCTATGAAATGATTACAAGTGATGCAATTTTTGGAGAAGCCAGTTGTGGGTTTATTTCCAAGAATAACAACTCAACACCAAATGAAGTCTTTCTGGGATATATCCAGTCTCAAGAACCATCGGTTTTATTCCACTTGCACCATTACTCCATCTCGAGTTGATGTGACCAACTTGTCAAAACGAGTTTCCCGAAAGCGAGGAGCTGACTCGCGATATCGCAATCTTACTTACTAATCGGCAGTATCCATAGGGTATTTTACGAGGAGCTGAGTCGATCAGTAGTTTTATGCAAAAGTTCTGGCCTTAGATGGCTGAACAATTTGCAACCTCTGATATATAAATTCCGATAAAACTATTTTTTCGAAGAAATAAGAAAATATATTGACATCGGTTCGAAGTGAAAATTAAAATATTGTTGAGGGATACTGACATAAAGATCTGTTACTTATTTCATGGAAATGTAATCAACTGTCTCCGAAAAAAACTCTGTCTCATTTCGTAAAACATTTTTTTAAAGGTTTTTTAACAGTTAGATCCTCACGAAATACTGCTTTGAATTGCACGTTTTTATTCTTCTGTAGTGAACGCCATCTACCAGCCCCTACAGAAACGCGCGCTGTACTTTATCGCTTGCGGCGGAAGGACCCTGTTGTGTTCACGCTTGATAAATTCTTCTGTTTCATATTTGTAACATAATATATCCTATATTTTTTAGAACCTTTTTTATAAGTGAAAAGTAGTCCACCGAATATTTCGAATCTAACAACTGCCGCACCATAGAGCACTTTTTTTTTGGTTTGATATCTTTCTGGGAAATGTTATAATATCAATTTGGTAGCATGGTTAATGAAATCTTGAATCCCTAGTAAGTTCTAGCCTCACCTTAGTACTTTTCTAGAATTTTCAATGCTCCTGAAACATTATTTGAAAATACACAAATGATAAACATTTCATGTAAATAGTACATTTAAAATATACATATGCGCCTTGGATAACTGAAAATATAAAACTTCTACAAAAACTCTGGAATAAAGCGCTTCGAAAGTTCAAAAAAACAAAAAAACCTTCTGACTATGATTACTACAAACAGCTCAGAAATTATACAACTGGAGCTATTCGAACAGAAAAAAAAGTATATCTGAAAACAAAATTCCAAAATTGCAGTACAAAGGAAAGGTGGAGCGAACTTAGAAGGCTTAACATCGTCAGGAATAATAAAACCACAATACCCACCAATTTGGCCAACGTTGAGGAAATCAATGAACATTTTGCAAACAACATGGCAAACAATGTACCTAAAAAAGAAATAATAAATTTTTATGATAGTAGTTTATTTCCTGGAATAAGTGACAAACTTAAGTTTGAGTTGACAACTGAGGAGGACATCATTAATATTCTGAATAGTATAAAAACTAGAGCGTTTGGAATAGATAGAATAAATATAACCCTGATTCAATTATGTTGTCCAATCATAATTCCGTACATCACTCATATAGTAAATGAGTGCTTGGTAAATTCCTATTTTCCCACTCTCTGGAAACAGGCCCAGGTCGTCCCTTTGCCCAAGGTTGGTAAGCCTATCGAGTATAGTCAGCTGCGTTCGATCAGTGTTCTTCCTACATTCTCCAAATTACTCGAGCGAACTATGGAAAAACAGATCAGGCATTAGGAGAGGATATAGCTGTGAGAGTGCCCTTGCTGATGTTACTGACGATATCTTCAGAGCATATGATAGGGGTGATATCTCATTATTGATTCTGTTAGACTTCAGCAGGGCATTCGATACAATTAATCACGAAATTCTGCTCTCAATATAACGCTATATTGGCTTTGCAGACAGCTCAATAAGGCTCATGACATCTTATCTTTCTGACCGGGTGCAGAGGGTTGTTCTTGACGGTCGGTGCTCTTCGTCTCTGGTACTTCGGAGTGGGGTCCCCCAGGGTAGTATTCTGGGTCCTCTTCTGTATATTTTGTATACACTCATTTTTCATTTATATCTCAGATATTGTAGCTCTCACTTTTATGTGGATGATACGCAGATTTATATCTCTTTTCCTGAGGGAGATATTGCACTGGCTGAGGAAAGGATTAACAGTGATCTTACTTCCTTCGCGAATGATGCTAGTGACCATCTTCTGCAGCTAAATCCCAGTAAATGTTCTGTAGTGATCTTCGGCAACGATTCACAGATTTCTAAAGTCAAAAGTACAATTCGGATCAGACTGAATGGCGAACTTCTCTCTGTTGTAAATCACGGCAAGAGCCTAGGTCTCATTATAGACTCCAAGATGCGTTTCAGGGAACATGTAACTAGCAAACTTAAAATAGCTTATTGTAACTTGAAGATCATCTATAGTCATAGACATTACCTCTCAGAGGACACAAAAAAAATACTGTGCGATACCCTCATCCTCTCACACTTCAATTTTTGCAATAGCATTTATATGCCTTGTTTGGACAGTCGCGAACACTACCGAATACAAAAAATTCAAAACTCGTGTCTTAGATTAATATACGGGGTGAGACGTGGAGACCACATATCTCCGGCTCTACAAAAATCCGGCTGGTTGAACATGCGCAATAGAGCACAGGTACATATGGTTTGTTTGTTTTTCAAAATAATGAAGTACACGACGCCTGCCTACCTCCACCAGAAGATTACTTATAGAACCGATGTTCATAACTTGAATCTCAGACGAAGAACTTTACTTACAGTCCCACAACATAAAAAGCAAATTTTCAAGAGATCATTCACTTACAATATTTCTCATGTCATGAACTCCATCGCTTCACTTGATCTCAAACAGTCGGCAACCACATTCAAGATAAATTTCAAGAGCAAACTGTTACAATCTCAGAGTTAGAATGTACTAACCCTGTCGATCAATTGCTACCTCCAAAATTTCTATATTTTTTCCCTATCCTTTTCCGCCTCCTGCCTTGTTCCTCTCCCTTTATGACTCAAATTGCATTTTTATTAACTTAGGCCAATAGGTTTTCAAGCAACTTTGAGGCCTGAACAGTTTCTGGGTAACCAGAAAACTGCAATTACCAAGGCCTATTGTGTTTTTTGCATTGTTTCAAATATGTATTAGAATATAATGGTTTTCTTGTATGACTGGCAAAAACAACAATAAAATTATTTATTATTATTATTATTATTAAAACCATAGAGTCCTGCAGAAAACAGAACACCATTCCTGAAAATATTTGTTCACGTATATGCCGAGTTTTGAGAAACAATCCTCAATTTGAATGATCAAACAAACATATGCCAATTGTAAAAATGATAAATTTTACCCGCTTGTTCAGGGGAACAGAGTATTATCGTTTCGTCACAATGTCTATAATTTTCGAATTTTGAGCTGGAAATGGTCATAAAAGATTGGTTTGAACACCCTGAAGGAGAACCCGTGATCAAATTCGATTCTGTCCGTTTGTGCTCTTACTTTCGAGCTCTATCGACTTGAAATTGCCAGATTACGTTTGTAGTCCAAATATCTCGGTTGAGTTCGTTAACGGGTGAAATCGGTCGAATAATCTCGGAGTAAGGCCCATCTGAAATTTCGAAGTTGATTCCCTGGAATTTCATTAGATACTGAACCAATTCGAAGATTGAAACCTTGGGAAGATTTTGGAATACCAATGCACAACTCAGTACAGAATTTCGTGTGGATCCATGATAATACATTAATGTTTCGAATTTAGTTGGTATTTGGAATTTTCACGTTATTTCCGCGATATCTCAAGAAGTATGAATGCGACCAGATTGAAACTTAGTTATCAGGTGAAGATTACGAACGTGAAACTAGGTGTGAAATCGCGTGTTGATCTTATAGTTAGAATTCAAACGAGCGCGTAAAAGCTCCAGACCTCACGGCAGTGCTTTTCTAGATTATTGTTCATCGACTGATTTTTGAAAAGCACATAACATTCTGTAATGTTGTGGTTAATTGCGGTCACTTATCTGCAGTTGATATGTTCCTCTCATGACTCATTCAAGCAACTCATTTCGAATTCCAGAGTATTAATCAGGTTTCCGAAAATTTAAATTTGAAACGAAGACTGAATATGTTCTCGAAATAGGAAATTAGAAAACAGATCAAAACCGTGGAATGATAAAACAGAACTATTTCATTCAAGCAAAACATATCGAGAAATACCATTGAATCCCGAAACGGGAAATTTGCCATAGAACTTGCATTCCAGATGCAATTTGCCAACAGTAAATAGGTTCCTGAAAGTAGCAACTTCGTCATATCTGCAACAATTAGATTTCAGATTTCCCTGAAATTTCGCACTCGTCTTATAATTTCAAACGGGATAAGCAGAAGTGTTCATTAAAATCGGATTTAGTGAGTTTATTTCCTTTGATGTAAGGTTTTTGATGTAGCGGTATAGAGGTTGGACAATTTGCTCTCGATTTCTCCTCCATTTATTTCGCATTAACCAACATAAAATAATAGGATTTCACTAGTGTGCCCAGATCTCTCCTGGTGATAGATATACCCAGGCGATAGATCTCATTTAATGATAGATCTACCTAGGTGGTAGATCTGCAGGACGATAGATCCATGTTTTTGAATAGATGAAAATATTTATTCATTCAAGAAAATAATTTTAACGATATAATCTAGGCTTGGAATATGATTCTTTTTGTGATTCTCTATTTAGTATTATGACTTTGTTAGTCGTTTCAATACATAATATTGGCTTTCAATATTTGGTTATGAAATTTTACACAGTACTGAGTGTTTTCATATGATCCATTGATTTTGTTTCAGAATGTGAGCCCACCGTCATCGTCTATCCACGAACTGAATTTCGACCAAATCGTGTCTGTATTCTTGTAAATATCAGGATGATGAAATTTCAAATGAGTTCATCTTCTAAACCGTTAGGCGGATGTCGTATATTCCGTACTTGACCTTTGTATCTAAGCTCTAAACCTACCCCGAAAATTTCTAGTCTCCAAATCATTCCTTTGCGCAAAGTTATCGTGTTTACAGCTTGGAATAACTCGAAATTTTCAGGGCAGGTATAAAGCTTAAATACAAAGGTCAAGTTCAGAATATACAATATCCGCCTAACGGTTCAGTTGATGAGCACTTTTGAAATTTCGTCATCTCGATAAATACAAAACAAAAGACACGATTGAGTCAAATTCATTCCATGGATAGACGATGACAGTGCTCACATTCGAAGCCAAAATCCATGGATCAAATACGAACACTCAGTACTTTGTAAAATATCATTACCAAATATTAAAACTCAATTTTATGTATCAAAACGACCGATAATACTGAATAGATCTGAACAGCTTGGTGTGATAAATTTTTTTGCCACAATTCAATTTTCGGTAATTTGACGCTAAAAATACCTAAGACGACTATTAATGTAATTATAACAATCATCTAATTCAAATTTCATAAAATCCACAAAAGAAATATAACCATCCGGTGAGGAATAATTTTATACAAAATTGAATTGAAAACCTTCAGAGAGGCACTTAAATAACATATGCAACTGACTAGGTGTTGGCAAGCCTAACTTACTCAATTCTCTATACAATACTTTGCAATTTGTATAATTACGCAACCATTCGAAAAATCATGCTGTAGAGAGCCAGGCTCCCCACAAACGCATTGAGGGCTATCAATAACTGCTGTCCTATACAGATGGGTCGGTATGAAACAATCCCGGATCTAAGCCTATACATCATAGTCACTGGGTAGATCTTTTTCCCTAATAAGCTAATATGCCTCTGTTCTCTTCTCCTCCTCTCTATGATGGGCATACATGATCCTCCTATTCTGACCAATATGTATATTTTCTGTCCCATTCTCCTATAAGTTCTTCTGTAATACAGGCCACTACAAATTTGGGTCGCCCCTATAGGAGCTGGGCCGAGGCAGAAGTCCGCCCTCGTTCGCTAGGGCATCATCCCTTTCATTTTGCCATATCCCAGAATGACTAGGCATCCACAATAGGTCCACATGCAAGTTTCGCTGCTTCGCTATGTGCAGCATCTTTACAACACCAACCTGTAGTATATCTAGCCTGGCTGTGTTCCTCCAGTGCTGCAGCCCCTGAAAAAACTTAAGGAATCTATAACAACAAGAATATTTCAGATCTTATGTAAAAGCACATGCCGCAGGGCAAAAGCAATTGCAACCATTTTCGCGGTGACGATATTCCAATGATCAGGCATACGCTTTCTGAAAAAATACCAAGATCCGCAGAAAAGACTCCCAAGCCAACCGTACTCACACCCACACACACCGACGCATACGTGAAAATTTTCCTAAAGCCATCATAATCTTAGACACACAACTCAGCAAATAGCCTACCTGTATCAACGGACCCCTTTTGGAGGCCAGAGTGCACTATCAAGGGTTGATTCGCATGGACTACAAAAGAAATAGCAGAGTAGGGCAGCACATTATCCCTTCAAACCAAACCAAAAAATGCACAAAGCTTGGAATAATTAGTTGGGAGGGCAGGGCGCACCCTCCTTCCCCATAAACGATGACGACAAGCCAAACTTGTCCAGTAGTACTATACTGTTCAATCACTTACCGTATACAGCGAAAAAGTTGAACAGATCGAGTTTATGTACTGAAGTTGACAATATTATGTTAAGAGAGAGTTATTTTAGGTTTTGTTAATTTTGTTTCTCACTGTCGATTTTTTCATTTTTTTTCTTGGCCTATCCTATACATTGTGAATGTTTCAAAGGATGAATAAAGTTATTATTATTATTATTATAATAATTATTATTATAATTACTATTATTATTATTACAGCGATTACATCACAAATATGGTACGTATGTCAAAAAGTGCATTTTTGTTTCAAAATAAATCAACTTGTTTGAGGAATTTTTGGAAAACCTTTCAGTTTCCGCGATTATGAATTTATTCGTTACTGTACGGAAGCATTGTAGAGGTATGCTGAACCAAACGAATACATGAATATAATGAAAACGTTGTATTAATGGACGCATACCTACATTGAAATTGGCCCAACGACATGGTTCATCAATAGAATGAAACAGTTTTCATTCATCTATGTCGCCGGTTATAAGTCGATGAACAATTCATCATATTAATGAATTTAATGACATCGTTTTCTATGAATTCAGTTATTATATGACTGAACTGCTTTCGTTAATCAATGTATCTTTATTCATTGTTCAATGAACTCGTACTTTAATACAATGAACGCCTACACTGATAGAATGATCCTGTTCATCAATTGATGTAGGCACAGAATTCATGAATTATATGAAATATTTTATGACCATGATGAAAAATATCATTGTTCAACGATGAGATTCACTCACCGAAGCTACAATACTACGTAACAATGAATATTTTTATTTATCCTATGAAATGTATTCATTAAATAAATACGATACTCATTGTTTTCGAGTATGAGTACATCATTCAATGAAAATATTATGATCCAGATTTGATGAATGCTACTCCATTCATTCAATGAATGCAATCATAAACTTATGTGATAAATTCGATGTATTGTACATTAATACAATGAAGAACTAATTGTTACAATGAATTTATGTCGAAGAATGCTTTTCATTGATTCAATGAACAAAATTATTTTCAGTGTGTGTACAGAAAAATCTAGAAAAGCACTGACGTGAATTCAGCAGCTTTTACACCTTTGCTCATATTTTAATGAAATAGAAAAGTTTAAAAAAAAATTATTTTTTTTTCGAATTTTCCCATGAATAATTCTTCTTATTGACACTGTTCATCTTCCAACCAAGTTTCATTCTGATCAGATAAATATTTGTCGAGTTATTGAAGAATCAAAATTTCAGATTTGTCCCACTAACGAACTTAACCGAGATATTCAGGATCTTAACCTAACCTGAAAATTTCAAAACTCTAGGTCTTTTCTTTCGAGAGTTACAGAGCACACGGCCGGCGGACGGACAAAATCAATTTTGACCACGGATTCTTCATCAGTGAGTCCAACCTAGTCGTTTCAGACCAATTTCGGCTCAAAATTCGAAAATACCAGACATCGTGACGAAATGATAACGCGTTGTTCCCCAGAAGAAGCGCGTAAAAATTAGGATTAATACATTTCGAACCTGACATAACCGAAAACAGTCAAACGCATAACATTGAGAGACGATCATTAAACCATAGTAACCACAGATAGAGAAACATAGACTCCACCATTCCTTCAGATTAGTGCAATAAACTAAATTGAAGATTGAGAGACAAGATTGATGTCTAGAACTTAAACTGAAGTCGAAATGATTGAGATGAGGTTTTTGTTTCAGGAAAAGGACAACCTTACAAACAAAGCCATACAACATCTAACCTGATTCTTACCTGTACATTGAGGAAAAGTAAGTATTTTATGGTATTGAACAAACGAAGTGTTTCCTATTGGTACATTCGATAATTGTAGGAGATCAATCATAAAAATTGATGTGAAGTTGTTATTCTGTTCCAAACTTATTCCAGACGTATTCCTAGTAGATATATTACCTACGGAATGTGCCCCCAGAAAATCATTTTTACAAAGCTATTTCGGAGGGACTTCAACTTCAGAAGAATAATTCGTCCAAGAAAAGATAAGGCTCATTAGAATATCCCAAAATTTTGTCTTCACCGCTGCCATTGAATAATCGTATTTCCTTCGTACTAGTGATCATCTTCAGTATTTCAGATCATCCATCCCTATTATATTCTTGTATGTAAGAAATATTCATCTTTTACATCAACATCTTTTTTCGAATGGAAAAGTCTTCTTTCAAGAAAAAGAAGATGAAGTTCTTACAGATAGATTAATTTATTTTGTGTTAATTCTATAGCTTTTTGTGATCGAATCTTATGCCTGTACGCATAGTCGATACTCCGTTCTTGAGAACGTCTCAAGTCGACGCCTGCATCCCATATTGGTTACTTGACAGCCGAGCACTACTTCGCCAGTGCTTGGTGGCATGCTTGCTCAAGTCTACGAACGACCTACCTTGAGGCGTGCTCCAGCAAGACATAATAATAAAATAGCGGAGATTATTCGTTTTTTGTGACTTTTCACAATCCAGCGTTGTTGTTTCTATTATAATCTTGGTGTTCTGTACTATGTACGATACCGCATGTGCGATAATATCGTGTTGTACGATAATTTCAGAGAACGTATACTCCATTCACTTTTATAATGTAGCCCGGTTGGCCATGACATCCTGACAGATTTCACCGTGTATATTTTGAAATTGTTAGGTTATGGTCATTTTCCTGTCAGATAACTATGCAACGTCTCTACATAGAGGTCGTAGTAATTACTTATTTTTCAAATGTCAATCTACATTGATAAAGTAATGAATTTGAGAAAATATTATTTGAATTTCGATAATTCCAATAAAGACCTGGCGAATGTTGAAGAAACTTTGTCTCTGTTAATACTGGAAATATTTCACGTATATAAACAATGGTTGAAAGATTTAGTTATGCTATTTTCTTGTAAGGAAATCAAGAATCGGGTTTTTTCAAAATAAAGTCTTCAGTTCATTCTTTTTGGGTTGCACCAATAGAAGGATATTCTTTGTCGTCTCTTCTTCACTCAAAATCTTCCTTATTGTGTTGATGTGCAGCTAAAAAATAAATATCTATTCATATAAAATATAATTCCTTGGTTTTCACTTACATACGTCGAAAATGTTGCATAGCTTGTGTTGAATTATTGATTCCGAATTATCAGGGTTACTATCAGAAAAAGCCGATTTCAATTCTACATAGCACTTCCTGATACTTTGCCTCTGCTTCTTCAAAACTACCTTCGGCATTTTTATTAGTTTGCAAGCGTTATTATGCTGAGATTTAGAAATCTAGAATCGATTGATATTGATAATAGTAGAAATTGAAATTTGGCAACGTCTTTTGACATTGCCGATATTTCATGAGTGCCAACCTGCGTCAGTTTTAAGGGAAAAAACTTGATAAACCTAAATCATGGCCAACCGGGCTACATTATAAAAGTGAATGGAGTATACCATTTAAGAATTCAATTCATCTAAAGTGTCCGAAGATACGAAAGCGTTTAATGAAACTGCTAAACTGATTTTCGATAAACAGATTGCTCTCAGGAAATGAAAATGATTTTTTACGAATTCATCATAATAATTGCAGAATTAAATACATAGTGGCCATGTTCTTAATGACCATCATGCTAGTAGGCATCCCACTTTTCGGAAGCAACACAGATGCCATAAATCATACACTCTGTCAGCATTTTATATAACAGAATTACGGTTCGTTTTATGGGGCGGCTTCTTTGACACCTTGAACAGATACTGTCATATAATAACAAAATTCAGTGCGACAAACATGAAAACGTGAAAATATTCTATATTTTTCGATATCCATGAACTTCGCCGAGAATTGCCGAAGGTTTGTTTAAGGGATAAGACCCTTGCTAAGCACGAGTCAATTCTTGAGCTTGTCTCAGCGGAGAATTTCTCAGGTAAGAGTTCTAGATCGGACTATGCGTACGGGCATTAGTTACGTACCCAGATTGGCCTGCTCGAAGTATTATTAATAACTCCTAATTCCGCGCGTTTGATTCATATCATACATAAGAGAAACAATACAGCGAATATAACAAGGTGACGTTTGGAGTTCGTTTTTTCAAAAAATATTCCAGGTATACTCCATTCACTTTTATAATGTAGCCCGGTTGGCCATGATTTAGGTTTATCAAGTTTTTTCCCTTAAAACTGACGCAGGTTGGCACTCATGAAATATCGGCAATGTCAAAGGACGTTGCCAAATTTCAATTTCTACTATTATCAATATCAATCGATTCTAGATTTCTAAATCTCAGCATAATAACGCTTGCAAACTAATAAAAATGCCGAAGGTAGTTTTGAAGAAGCAGAGGCAAAGTATCAGGAAGTGCTATGTAGAATTGAAATCGGCTTTTTCTGATAGTAACCCTGATTATTCGGAATCAATAATTCAACACAAGCTATCCAACATTTTCGACGTATGTAAGTGAAAACCAAGGAATTATATTTTATATGAATAGATATTTATTTTTTATCAGCACATCAACACAATAAGGAAGATTTTAAGTGAAAGGGACGACAAAGAATATCCTTCTATTGGTGCACCCAAAAAGACTGAGCTGAAGACTTTATTTTGAAAAACCCGATTCTTGATTTCCTTACAAGAAAATAGCATAACTAAATCTTTCAACCATGTTTATATACGTGAAATATTTTCAGTATTAACAGAGACAAAAGTTTCTTCAACATTCGCCAGGTCTTTGGAATTATCGAATTCAAATAATATTTTCTCAAATTCATTACTTTATCAATGTAGATTGACATTTGAAAAATAAGTAATTACTACGACCTCTATGTAGAGAGGACAACGTTGCATAGTTATCTGACAGGAAAATGACCATAACCTAACAATTTCAAAATATACACGGTGAAATCTGTCAGGATGTCATGGCCAACCGGGCTACATTATAAAAGTGAATGGAGTATACGAATGATTGTGAAAAATAGTAAGAATGCGCAATGTTGCCGCTTTTTCATATGAAAGATTTTTCGAGAGAATAAAAACTGGAGCATGCAGCTTTTAGGAGGGGGATTTTAAAACTTGAATCTGGCTGTATTGCCGAAATCCACGAAGCCGTTTTTCATCAGTCGACGGTACTGTTTGCCCTCAAGAAACATTCATCTCTATCGATACTTATCAGTTCTGCTCTGTTCTTAAATTACGAGTGGTGTCTGCTCGGACGGCGGATGGACGATGTGTTGTATTCGTTCATTGAAATTTACATTCGTCAAAGGATAAAATTAGAAATTGAGAGGCGTCAATATAATTTCTTTTTCGAAGCCTCACGAAGGCTTATGATTTAATTATGTAGGTAATAAACCAAAATGAACATTTTAAGCAAACATTCAAAAAATCCAGAATATAACACCAATGATTTTCAATTCAGCTACATACCATCGTTTTTTTGAATAGCTTCAAACTGGATATGGTTGAGTGGTTGGCGCGAATAAACATCAAAGCGCAGAGGGGTGGGGGTAAGATTTCGCGATTCCGTGCGAAATTTTATTTTTGAAACTATGACAATATGCACATCATATATTATGGATTCGAACACGTAGATTACGAATCTGTAATTAGATTTTGCGTAACTGATTCGGTTTGAAAAATATTTCGGATTTGGTGAGAAATTTTCGAAATTTGGGTCAACTTTGGGCCGTTGTACAGATCAAACGCGTGAAGCTGGACAATATCGAATTTTTTTGGTTATATCTGGGTCCTTTGTGAGTACGTAGCCACTTATTTTATAGACGTAGGTCTTCTGGTTGAAAAATTATGATTTTTTCAAAAAAGGTCCAATTTTTCATACAGAACCGCGAATAAACATCAAAGCGCAGAGGGGTGGGGGTAAGATTTAGCGATTCCGTGCGAAATTTTATTTTTGAAGCTATGACAATATGCACATCATATATTATGGATTCGAACACGTAGATTACGAATCTGTAATTAGATTTTGCGTAACTGATTCGGTTTGGAAAATATTTTGGATTTGGTGAGAAATTTTCGAAATTTGGGTCAACTTTGGGTCGTCGTACAGATCAAACGCGTGAGGCTGGACAATATCGAATTTTTTTGGTTATATCTGGGTCCTTTGTGAGTACGTAGCCACTTATTTCATAGACGTAAGTTTTCTGGTTGAAAAATTATGATTTTTTTTAAAAAGGTCCAATTTTTTCGATTTTCCTCTGGCCATAGAAAACGAACCAGACTCTCCACTAACATTCTGATTGGATTTTCTTAATCTACGCTCTCGAATTAGTATATGTTTCAAATTTCAGGTCGATCGGAGAACTTTCGATTTCTGGTAAAATTTTAAGGGTCTACCCTTAAGAAAATCTCGATTTTCGAAAAATAATTTTCCGACTCCTATCGCCGTGAAATTTGGCACACTTACTAATTCGAGGGCGTAGAACAAGAATATAAGGTCAGATATTTTTTAAAAAAATCGTCCTGGACGTGAAAGGTCCTTGAAGTTCCAAAATTTTGGACCTTTTTTCAAAAAATCATCATTACCGACTTGATGAAAGTAGGACGATGAAATGTGTTTTATTGCATAGATAAAGGATCGAACTGCACGTAAAAAATTCGACATCACCCAGCTTCATTATTTTGGTCGGCACGACGTCTCAAAGTTGACCTAAATTTCGAAATTTTTTCACTATTTCCGCCATAATTTCTAAACGGTTGTCACTGGACGATTTCTAATGACATATTCGTGATCGTGATATTGGATTATTCTGACAGCTTTCCCTCTGAAATTCGTTTTTAGTAGTTGCATTTTCTCGGCTATTCCAAATAATTGATTCTTGTGTGATAGTCGGCCTGACTATTGCAGTACTAAGTCGATCTCGGAAGTTTGGTCATGGGTCATATAGTCCTGCGAATGTGGGGATCATGACTGCTGAGAAGTTTATTCGAGGAGTCAACGTGCTGAAAAGCGAATAACAAAGACACCTAGCGATTCAACATGCAAACCACCAATAGTGCCACCACCATGGATCCTAGCATGGATAATGCAAGCCACTGAACTATAGGCGCTTAGAAAGCCGCCTGTCGTGCGGACTTGGCTCAACATTAGGTTGACAGTTTGTGAGATGAATTCAATATGTTAGATTAAAAAATTTTGATACAGACGATTGAACAATGGTCGTGCATATCTCACACTGAAATTTTAATCGATTTTTCGGAACTAGCCAACTTGCTTCTCCACAAGAGCAATTTCTTCGATTGCATTTAAAGAAAAACATATCGTTCCTGATTCTGTAGATGATCAAGTTAACAATAACCATCGGTTATCATACAGGATAATTTTAATGGAATCTCTCTAATTTTGGATCTGATTGATAGCATTCTCATAGGATACCAAATTTTAATTGATTTGCATCAAAACATCATGTCGAAACTGTCGTTCAACAATCTTCGATTCCAAAATTGAGGAGCATATATCTCGTCATTGGTTATGAGAGGGGCTTGATTTGATTTTTCTGATTGTGTTTATTGATAACTGTGGCAAAAGAGCATGAAACTATATTTAATTGACAAATCCCCATTATTTAATGACAAAATAAACCAGAGGGGATTTAAGAAAACTTAAAAACTGAGCCAGATCATCACATCATTATTTCACAACTAATGAATATATTTGCTTTGTTCAAAAAGCTTCAAAATACTCTGATGTCACACTCAGGTAGTTAGGAGGTGTTGCAAATATTGGATTTGGAATTTTTTAGACAGACGATGAATCATTGGTCGTGTATATATTATTTGACAGAATTATATGAGATTATTCCGAAGAAGCCATTCCGCTGTTCCAGAAGAACAATTTCTTCTTCTCATTGCATTATTGAACATAATTTATTTTTAGATGATGTGAAAGTTGACAATCGATCGATTTATCATATTTTTGAAAGATATTCTCTAATTTTGTATCAGAAACTGACTCATAATACCTTCGTCTTTCAATATTGAAAAGTATATGTTGAATTCAACATGAACAATATTTCAATTTCAATTCTTGTAGCCTATATCTCGACATTGGTTAGGGGACAGCCTTAATTTGATTTTTCTTATTGAATTTATTGTTCACTGTGGCGAAGAGCATAAAACCATATTTAATTCTATTATTTTTCCATTTTTAGAAGAACTTCACGTTCAGCTTGAGGAGGACGAGAGAGGATACGAATCCTTCGCTCTTTCGGCCAGTTCCAGCCAGGACGGAGAAGTGGGGGATGCCGGAGGTCTTTCAGTTAATTTGACGTTCGAAGATGATAACAGAGAAACCTGGGGATCCAACGCGGATTTTTTATTATCAATTATTGGCTTCGCAGTAGATTTGGCTAATGTGTGGAGATTTCCTTATCTTTGTTATAAAAATGGAGGAGGTAAAAGATAAAAAGAGCAAACCCCATCAGATTTACCCTGTTATAAATCTGAAAAACTGAGCAGTGACATCTATGCTCAAGCGTTGGATGAATCTAGAAATTATGAATCATGTGAAATTTATCGTTGCGTTATAGGTGCAAGGTTTTTGCGCGCGGAGTGCTATGGTTTTATTGAATGTCTGTAATTTTAGAATTTTTAGCCGAAAATGGTCTTAAACGATTACACCATAACTGTGAAAATGAGCGTGCTAGAAACTTGAAACTTTAGTTCGATAATGAATCAAATCGATCGAAAGGTTTCGGTGAAATAGAAATTTTCAATTTCGAGGTTTTCTCCTTATATTTCAGGAATAACTTGAGCAATTGGATTGAAACTTGGTAGTTTGTTGGAAAAACGCGAAAATTCAAGCCGAATTTCGTTGGGATTGTTAGTAAATTCAAAATGAATACCCCAAACTTTATTCACAATGCCTGTTGAAATCTCAATCATAACGGCCATAGTATTGACTTACATCAATGGATCGCCCAAAGTCGTATATAAACGATGTCAGGTCGTAGACAGATTGTGACAAGAGTATAGTGTTCTACTGGTTCAATGTAACTATTCGATCGTCATCATGATATAATATGGTGTTCATGATCGCCTATATATAGCCTCCACTTACTGAATCTGGCAGAACGCAAAATAGGGCATAATGATAATCGAAGTAGTACCTAGCATTTATATCAAGAATACACTCGTTGAATTGATCAATTTTCATCAGTTGGACTTCTACTGCAGTTTCCATTCATACCTGAAATACCTTGATTTTTCTATTCACCGAGAGACTCACTTTGAAAAACATTCGATATACCAGAAAGCTCAAATTTGGTTCGCAGGCTAAATATATACCACAACATCAAAAATTCTGTAAAAATCCTGTTGACGCCCAAGAAATATACACGAAGAATAACAATATCTAGGATATACCTTAAAAAAAGAATGAGCTCCCCTCAAAAAATAACATGTAAATTTTGTTGTCAGGACCTCACAAGGTCATAATAATTTCAGTGTTGACACGTTTACACATCTCCTGAAGAGCCCAGAACTCAATTTTGCGATAGATTAGTAAACAAATTGAATATCTGGCCAAAAATAATGCCTAGGTCCTAAAAGGGATATGGCCACAACAGGCACTATCGTCCCGACTCCAGCCTCGATTTTTGCCTTGAGCATTGAGTAGAGCACGGCACTGGCTTCTTGGGATCATAGCAAGGTATCAGGCCTTTGCTCCAACCTATGCATGAAGCGATGTTTGGTCTGAAGTAACCAAATATATTTATTCACTATTATGTATCTTTTTTTTCGGATGTCCTACGCTATGGTATGACGCTATGATTGAAGCAAGGTCACAAAACAAATAACTCATATTTTTTTCACGAAGATGTTAAGTGTGTACGCTTAAAGTTTGTTAAGTTGAGAGGATCTTCGAAAGATCTGGTAAGTTCAATAGAGTTTTTCAGGAATTTGGACAGCAATTTATTCGAATCTCTTAGTAATCGCCAATGTTTCGAACCTTTCGTGGTTCTTTTTCAAGGCTAGAATAGTAAATGACAGTATTAACAATGTGAACAGCTATTGGGAGGGATCCGTCACTCACCTCGTATTTAATTTGATTCGGAATGTTCATTTTCTCTCCGTGACAGACAGTCGAATAAACTGCTGTCCAAATTCCTGAAAAACTTTATTGAATTTATAAACATAAACGTTAACCACGAACAAGATCTGGTAAGTTTTCAAAAATAAAATCCTTATCATTTCATGAGCCTGGGTAATTAATTTTGAATGAGTACCTTAGTGGAATTGATATCAGCACCCCTGGAAAACTGAATTATGATTAATCTTTATTGACGGTTGTTGAACTCATTATGGATATTTCAGTTGAAAATATCCATCCATTGATTATTTTTTATATCTGAGCACTATTCTTCATTTCTCTGGTTTGCCCTACACATCATATATTTTCGTAGACAGTGAATCTGATGGGGTATTCTTTCCTTAGAATTTCTGACTTGATGTGAAATCGATCGGGACATTAAATTTTTAGGTGCCTTTTTAATTCCCTACACTTTGATGTTAATATTCGGAGCAGTCCCCCTGTTTTATATGGAGCTAATCCTAGGACAATTCAATAGGCAAGGACCAGTGAGTATCTGGAGGATTTGTCCATTATTCAAAGGTACGTCTTACTGACTTCAAATGCAACCAATAGATTTCGAGAAATACTAATTGATACGAAGAGTTTTACAAAACCTAGCACTTTTCATGAATTTGGGGAGCTCATGAAAAATAAATCACAAACAACAGTATTATACTTCTATGCATGTATTCTGAATAGGCCTTTTGCATGAATCATTGAAATCGAATATTCTATCCATAAGACTACTGAAAAACTTCAATCGCCGTCAAAACTTTCAATTTTCAACGAGAAAATGATCTTTTAAATTTGGCCCCGCATATCGGCTGTTCAAACAGACGAAACTTCGCTGCTTCCGTGACATACCGGGGTATATTCACTATCTCCCTCTCATCGTGTACTTTTCTCTCTAGGAAGCCAACAGACAGCGTCGGCTGTATAGATTGGTGCATCGTTCAATAACGAGTGACGTAGTAGGCGATTTGACGCGTTTCTGCCGCTTCCTTGAGTCCCGATTGGACCATTTTCAATACCGAATATTTCAAAATTCGCGAATTGCTGAAGTGTGTGATAGCATACATTATGATTCTGTATCGATTAAGAATGAGGAAAACATAAAATATGATCATTCGTGTTAGATGCAAGAGACCTATTGGTAAGAGCATTTTATTATATAAAAGTAAATTATTTTGTAATCCTCGACTTAGAAATGTTATATCTGATTTCGAAATGCATTCAGTATGTCTGTTAGACATATCATTCTTCCTGATCGCCTCAACTCTGCAGAATTCATTCATTTAATCCGAAACAGTCTAACAGAAATGCCTCAGGAAAACAGACCAAACGTTTGGTTTCAAATGGATGGCTGGCCAGCTCATAATAGCCGGAATGTAAAGGACCAACTTAATGAATATTTCAGAGAACAATGGATTGAAAGGTACGGTCCAGTAAGATGGCCACCAAGGAGCCGTGATCTTACCCCTTTGGATTTTTAAGTCTGGAACACATTAAAAGAAAAGTTCATCAAAGAAGCGTTTAAACTCGGGAAGATCTTATAAATAGAATGAAATTGTGTTTTGCAGAAATGGATCAGAAACGTTCTGAACTACGCAGGCTTGTATAGATTCAGTAAGAAAAAATGTGAGAAATGTATTGAACAAGGCGGTAGCCATTTCGAACATTTCCAATGAGTTTATAGTTTAATTATTTATAGCGAGTTGCTACAGCATTTTGTCCTCTCTCTCTTAACTTCTTTCTTGAAAAATGTGTTAATACAATTTAGTTGATTTGTTAAACTTGACAGATAAGTTAACAGATAAGTAAACAGTTCTACCGAGAGTTTCTTCAATATTCAATCAGAAAAACAACTGATTCAGTCAGTAAGAGCATCGAAAAGGAAGAAAATCACGTTCGAATAATTTCTTATTTTTCGTTGTTATCATGTTAGCCATGATATTGAGGCTGAAAAGAAACAGCTAGTACAAAAGTTAATATGTTATTCGGAAGATAACTAAACGGGGATTTTTTTGCTGAAGAGAAAACATGATCGTAATTATTAATTTTTCATCGATAAACCTATTTGAAGAATATCATTGCTAAATTTCACCTATGAACTTTCATGTTTATCTGCTTACCACGCCCTAAGTAAGGAATTTTCTGACGCAAAAAAATTCTTACGTTACAGTCAATTTCATGTTATTTCGAGATGTGTGATCAAATTTGATGAGGCTACAAGTATAATTGTAGTGTGATTGATTTCATAATAAAAATTGAGATATTCCGTAAAAACACAAAATGTTGAATTGAAGAATTACCGTCAATATTTCGACCATGTGTTATATAGCTTTTTTATGTAGAATCTTGCCTTGAAGTTTCGGACTTTTCAAAGTAGACCCCTGTATAAACCTGTGAATTAGTGTCCTGGAAAGTTTCATGTTGCGAATTTTGTGATTTTTCATGTGGAATTGCTGTATTTAAAATACTAGACAACTCTCCTGCCCAATTCCCTCGAAAATTTGAAACAGTAACCTCAAGGAATGAACTCCAGAAATCCCAAAACTACTTGGTCTGAGATCCGCGAGATTGCGAGATCGTAATGTAAACGATTAGATATTGCTTTCTTGCTTCGTGCGTTGAATGTGTTTGAGTTTTATGTGGTGTGGTCGGAATTGACGATTCATTTGTACTTCGAAAATAAATAGATTTTAATTATCGATCCTCCGAAAAAGTTATCTGAGTTATCTATATGAGGGGTATAGAAACGAAATAAGTTGGAATTCTTGTTGTAATTCAATAAGAAATTCGTTGTTGATTTCTTGAGAAAAAACGTCGGATCATGTATTTGACGTATTTGTGTCAACATGCATGTTATGCAGTGTATTTATTCATGAAACCGACTCTTCTATGAATGGCACGGAACCATCCACTGATGGACACAATGGAATAGTGATTCCATTCTTTCTTCTATTTTTTTAAATTATAGTCAGAAGGACAATTAACAATACAATGTCAGGTGTACTCAAGATGGAAAAAAATATCTGATGAAAGTTTTATTTTTCAGGTGTTGGATTTTGCGCTGTTCTGATCGCATTTTATGTTTCATTTTATTATAATGTTATCATAGGTGAGTTGAAACCTGTATTATATACATATATTCATTTAATGAGATACCAAACCTCTTGTTTCACCTATTTCTGTTACAATTCAAGCTTGGGCCTTGTACTTCCTTGGAACCAGTATAACTTCTGAGCTTCCATGGCTACACTGTAATAATTCCTGGAATACTGAAAAATGTTGGGAAAGTATGATACCCACGAGTGGTGACAATAAATCACATAATGTTCCTAATAATTTCTCAACAAATCAGCATACACCAGCATCTGAATTCTTCCAGTGAGTATGAATATTATATTTGGCATAATATTGTTGTGCTAATATTGTTGTTATTGTTATTTCTCCAGAAAATCTATGCATGGTTCATCGACTCTACTATTCCATTTAGGAAAAGATAAGAGTATCGAAATCTTGCCTGAAAATATTTAATCATCAGCTTATTCCGTACGAAAGTTTTCGTGTCAACGGAAGAACAGCAAGATAAAATTCAATTCCACCTCCGATTCTTTAATATTAATCGTGCATCACCGTTGGGCCTCATGCTTTCTACAGAACAAAAACGCTGCAAATTTTACCCAAGGTTTTATGATTTTCTCAGTTAAATAACCCAATACTATTGATATCTAAAATAAACTTATATTTATTCATAATTCATTCGATTTTCACACAACAGTTTGCAGCGTTTTCCTTTTGAACTCAGGGACCACCGGTCAGAAATCATTCGGGTGAAAATTTTCAGGTTGAGTTATGCAACAGTAATCAACGTTGAGAATTTCATGGAAATTCGGTCATAAGTTTCTGAGAAATAGTTTTTTCCCTCCTTCCCTCATTGTTGAGTCTGTAAGGTACACCTCCTGCTGAAGAGCTTGGAGGATCAATCTCGAGGGACACACGATTTTTCTACCAAGTTTCACGGATTTCGGTTCAGTACTTTCAGAGGGAAGCCCCGAGCAACGGACGGCGGATGGACGGATTTTTTTCTATTTTTAGTTCATTCGAGTTTACATACTTCAAAATGTAAACTGTGAAACTTTCAGGGAGGGTAATGTTTTTTGGCCGATAACTAAGGTTTATTATTAGGTTTAATCAAATAATACACTAAAACGAAAAGAAAGTTGGCTTGGACTCTGAAGAAAGAAACTGGTGTCGTGCAAGAAATATATAGCGCAAAATAAAATGAACAAGAGCATCCTATAAAATAAAATGGAATCACACAATAGATATTCCATGAAAAAGTTCAAGAAACTGTTACTGTTCACAAGATCTTAAGAAGAGCCAAGCCTATATCTCCACAAGACCTTATTCTGTACAAGTCTGAAAGTATATAACCACTGCTATTGAAGGTTTTGTCATCCGTACTGTGAAACCACTGGTAGTTGGATGAAGCGCTTAAGATCTGATCTTAGCGAGAATGTTATGTTATCGGCTGGTTAGTTGTTGTTAGTGTCAGTTATTACTTCCATTATGAGAATCTTTTTCAACCTCAATAACTCATTATTATTCTTATCAAAGTTTCAGCCGAGGCTTAGCCTACAATCACCTCTGAATAAAACAAAACTTAATTAGGTAATCGATCATTTGATAGTTCAATTTCTAGGACGACAAAACTGAGTCAAAAGTTTTTTTACACATATCATCAGTCTTCTGTTACACACTTCTCTTTGTGACGTCGTCGTTTATTATTTGTGAAAACTCAGTAAAAACAGCAATAACTTTCGAACCATAATTTTATTGAAGAGGAATACAAATGACCATTTTTACGCGGTTTTCTGGGGAACAGCGCGTTATCATTTCGTCACGATGTCTGTAATTTTCGAATTTTGAGCCAAAATTGGTCCAAATGACTAGGTTGGACTCACTGATGAAGAAGCCGTGGTCAAAATTGATTCTGTCCGTCCGGCCGGTCGTCCGACCGTGTGCGCTGTAACTTTCGAACGGAAGGACCTAGAGTCTTGAAATTTTCAGGTAAGGTTAAGATCCTGAATATCTCGGTTAAGTTTGTTATTGGGCCAAATCTGTCGAATGGTTTTGGTGCTACAGCCATTTGAAATTTTGATTTTTCAGAAACTCGAAAAATATTCATCTGATCGAAATGAAACTTGGTTGGAATATGATCAGTGTCAATAAGAAGAATTATCCATGGAACGATTCAAAAAAAAAAATGAATGACATGAGTTCTCTTCATGAAGTTCTGAACGGAATCCTTTTGGTCTCTTTAATTCGACAGATTTTGTTCTTTGGAAGTTCTTGAGAGAAAATCAAGATCGAAGGATTCTTTTACTATACTCCTTGTCGTTTGAACGTAACTTAGGATTCTTCAATTCGTAGATTTTTGACAAATTTCAACTTGGGTTCAATGATACTAATGCCCTTAGTTCCCATGTATCTACGTCAATTCAAAGAAAAATTTTGAATAAAAGCTGTTATTGATCTAGGAGTGTTATTTATTATGGAGGTAATGAAGAGTGTCAATTCTGTTAGTTTAGAATTATTATGAATCAGAATTTGCATTTCAATTGATCGATTATGAATTTGAGAATACTGTCTGTGGGTTGGAACACCCGTTTGCATCCCTATATTCCATAAATAAATATCCTTGTAAACGTGACGCAAAACAGTATTCTATCAATTAACAGAATTAGTTTGTTTTAGTCGTGCCGTTCTGGAGATGCAATGGAGTGATGGCATACACGACATGGGATATCCCAAATGGCAGTTAGTATTATGTTTGATCACAGTATACGCAACACTTTACATTTCTTTATTCAAAGGAGTTAAATCTTCAGGTAAGATGGTGTTTCTCAGCTACGAATTTTAATGGCACCGCAAATTTTAGGGAAAGTTGTTTGGATAACTGCAACGATGCCCTACGTTGTACTTACTATACTTTTGATAAGAGGTCTAATGTTACCAGGAGCTGTGAAGGGCATTTCGTACTATTTGAAACCAGAACTGTCCAAGTTGAAGGAAACACAGGTATATCCATGAAAATTTTCTACTTCAACTACAGACAATATACAATCATGATAATATTATTCGCTAATCGGATACACATTCGATCGAATGTTTAAGTTCTAGTGATCTATGTTTCTGTCATTTTTTTAAACCATTAATATCTGCGATAGAATATGCCATACAGAGATAAGGAAGCACAGGACAAAATTCTGAGATGGTTATAGAGAAGCAGAAGAATTTATAATAAATTGTATTCCATTTGAAATAACAGATTTTGTAGTATTTTTTGTATAAGTGGCAACATCGCAATATTGAAAGTATTTAGCTCGGTAGATTGAAAGCTCCAACCCCAGTATCCAAATTGTCAGAAAAATTCTAAAATCATTTTTTTGTGAACGTCTAATCGGATATGATGCGAAAAATATAAATTCTGTTTGAGACCGTTTTCAGCTGAAAATTCAAAATTTACAGGGCAAAATGATGATGCACAGATACTCAGACACTGAGAACAATCGAGTGGAAATTAAATGAAATCCTTCAAAATGAGCTACTAAAAAGCCAAGAGTTGCAGCACACTACTCACAAAAACCACATCAGACAACCGAACTTCGTCACAACTCAATATTTAAACTCGGAGTTAATGTTCTTCCTCGAATACTCATTCGTAGGTAGTTGGTATGTCTTTTTACGCACTTGTTCTAAGGAAAAGCGCGTTATCGTTTCTGTAATTTTCGAATTTGGAGCTGAAATCGGTCTCAAACGATTAGGTTGGACCCACTGATGAAGAAACCGTGTTTAAATTTGAATCTGTCCCGCTGACCGGCCGTCCGGCCGGATGTGTGTGCTCTAACTTTCGAAAGGAAAGACCTATAGTCTTGAAATTTGCAGGTTAGGTTTTGATCGTGAATATCTCGGTTGAGTTCGTTAATGGGCCTAATCTGCCGAATGGTTTCGGTGTCACAGCCATTTGAAATTTTGATTTTTCAATAACTTGAAAAATATTCATCTGATGGAAATGA
The DNA here is from genome assembly GCA_958510865.1 of Myrrha octodecimguttata. NCBI lineage: Eukaryota > Metazoa > Arthropoda > Insecta > Coleoptera > Coccinellidae > Myrrha > Myrrha octodecimguttata. The sequence goes on along the minus strand of OY294059.1, from coordinate 73,564,936 downwards.
AACTTGGTTGGAAGATGAAAAGTATCAATAAGAAGAATAATCCATGGAAAAAACAGACAAAAATTTTTTCTTTAAAAATTTCATAATTCATTTGAATTTCACTGAAATTTCCAGGTCGCCATTTCGCAATGTGAACAAGCGTGTAAAAGCTGCTGACTTCACGTCAGTGCTCTTCTAGGTTTTCATTTTTGGCATGAACAATTTGTAAAGCGTTCTTGTTGGTTGGATTTTATCAGCCACCTGGTAACATAACTTTATTTCATTGTTTCGCAATTGAACGAGCTGAGTATATCTTTCTGGGGTTCTTCATGAGATATTCGAGGAAATTTTTCATATTCGAGCATCTAATCTCATCTCTAATCCGGTTACATGAAACCGTACGAAAATTTACCCTTCATTATACTATATTATAATTAGGGTAGATCGAAACTCTCTCGAATCAGTAGATGACTGGTGCATATTTGAGATGACGACGAATCACTGATACTGAACAGTATAACTTTTTGCTAAGGGACTCACTTTTGTATGAACCTAAATTATTATATTTAGTAAAAGAGCTAAGTTGACACCAACCTACTACTTGTTCAGCATATTCATTTGTTAGAAATCTAGATCAATGTGGAGTGAAAACGTCAATCTAGAACAATGCATCCATGTAGGCCATCACCTGAGATGGGGCAATACATAAGCCTATCTAACAGTATTAATTGGAAATGTTTCCTTGTTCAATGAGTTATACAGGGTCCCAAAACAGTGGCGCAGTGTTCCATATCCATTTTTGAGATAGATGTGTTCGATAACACAGGTTGTTTTTATTTTTTTCTGGGCGGGTCGGAACATTATTTTTGAATGGGGATCTGTATTTTTATTACTTTTTCGGTTCTCGCATGAAAAAATTGGAGTTGTTTTATGCATATCTTTTCTTCGAATATATTAACGGTTTTCGAAATCCATATATTTTCAGATTAGAATAAGATTTGAATATATTTTTCAGAAAGAAGAGCTATTTCAAGTTGAACTTGTGAACTTCACCGCAAGAAATACCAGACAAAAATTGTAAAGCCTTTGTTGGTGCTTCTTATCGATCGATAAAGTACATTTGATTTCGATTTGGAATGAAGAAGATTCTGCTATTTTTATTTACAATATTTGGCAGGATGTTTCTCATACCCTGCATATCACGTTTTGATTCCAGATATACCGTTTGAGAGTAACCAATTCAAAAAATTTGGCTAGAAATGAATTCCAATGGGACTTGGCACAACTGTCAAATATTCTTAGTGACGGCGTGAAGATTTGCATAGAGGATCTTACATTCTTCATGTAGAAACAGAAAAAAAATAAAGGTTGCCATTTGGAAAATCAGAGTTGGGACCCACCAAGAAATTACGAACATCCTGTACAACCGGAAACATTTTCATTTCGTCGAACTCGACCGAGAGATGTAGGCTTACCCCTCGCATGGGCCAGAACAAAATAACAGTAACTTCTGCCCCAGTGGTCAATTTCTGGTGGAAAAAAATTTTAATGATTTGTAAAAACGGCAAAAATGCATTACAATCGAACCGTGGTCATCTCTGTTCATACAAGAAAATAGGAAGTTACGTCCTCTTTCGGTTAGACACACATCAATGGCTCGTGAACAGAAAGGTGCTAAGATTACTTTGACGAGCACTGAACACAGTGCTTTGGGACATGACACAAGGACAGATATTCTTGCATGAAGCAAAATATTTCACTTTGATATAAGCTAGTAACATCATCATTCAAAGCCTTACAGAAGCATTGTCCATGGACTCCGTGTAAAACAGTCGAAGGATTTTCCGATCATCTCTACATTGCGCCTAGTTATGCCGAAAATGTACTATGTTCCTGCCCTAGTGGATGCTGGCCTTGTGAATGAATTTCTTCTAGCGCCATCTCAAGAGCACCTTTCACACCCAAATTGTAACTCTAACATCGAACAAAGAATTTTTTTTTATATCATCAAAAGAACGAATATCCGGCTATAAAACTGAAAAATCACAATCCATGCAACAATAAATGGATAACCGTCATTCATATCGCTTAAAGTATTCTGTGCTTGAGGATGAGGGTTTGTGAGGTGAAGGCCATCACAATATCCAATCTCAAGGGCCCAGATATCGTGTGCCCGATCTGCTGGGTCGGGTGTCGCTCATATTAGTACCCTAAATACCAGCGCCTGCGTCTTTCAACAATGAGATTACCAAAAATTTACCTTTTTGTTTTGCATTCTTTATTGCGTGTTCAATTGCACAGAACACTGGCACATACAAATCGATTGAAATGATAGCAGAATTCTAGGAAGATCATATAAAAAATATATTTTCATCAGATAGAAGAGCTGCGTTTGACGAGGTGAAAATGTGATCACATTGGCAACGAATTTGAAGATGCACGTGAAAGTTCCTGAACTCATCCATTGTTTTTCTGGAATTTTCTGAGTTTATAATGGAAAAACAAATAAATTTTACATATTTTTGCCCCAATGTTTCCGAAGATGAATATCCGATAAAGCTGAAATTGTGAGTTTTCGATAAAATTAAGCCTCGTCTGAGACAAATGCACCTCGTGGTCTTAGATGAAATAAATTACAATCTACTGGGTACTCTTATCATCTTTTCAGGTGGCCTTAGTTGTTATATCAGTCAAAGTTCATCATTTTCAGGTTTGGTTGGATGCAGCCGTCCAAATATTTTATTCTGTAGGAGCAGGATTCGGCGTTCATTTATCGTACGCTAGCTACAACACCTTTCACAACAATTGCTACCGGTAATGCTCAATTACGTGAGATGTTTCGTTTCTAATTTCGAAATTTTCAGGGACTGTCTAGTTACAACAGCAGTGAATTCATTTACAAGCTTCTTCTCAGGTTTCGTTATCTTCACATATTTGGGTTTTATGTCCTATAAGCAAGGAGTAGACATAAGTGAAGTTGCAGCAGAAGGTAATAGTGGATTCTACCGTGAACTTTTAATTCATTATTTAATTTTCTTAAATATTAAACCTAAGTTATCTAAACAGAAAAATATTAAACCCCAATGAAAATGTCATAGCTTATGCATTGTTCGCGTCCATGTTCAAATAAATAAGTTATGTTCACAGGGAGTTGGACATTTTGCCAACGGTTCGGAACAATTCGTTCCTTTTTCAAGGCTAGAAAATAAATTTATTAATTAAAAACAAGGAAACATAAACATTAAAGGATTTTTACCGCATCACATAAATTAACAATTATTCAACATGAATTCAAAACAGTAAACGAAGCTGAAATTGAAACACTGGATTGAATCCGTGACAGTCAGAGTAATGAAAACAATGTGTCAATAACAAAGGACACCCATTAATGTACATGCGCCGTAGCGTAGTCATTGACATATATTCGCGTATTTGATCTACTCTCAACTATTGTTCAACCAACAAATATATAGTATGGACATATACAGGTAAACGTCAATTCAGTCACAAGTACAAAACAATCACGAAAAAGAATCTCGAAGTACTATCCTACAGGCGCTTTTATTTTGGAAATCATGCAAATCGTAAAAAACGCTCAACCAGCTTGTATCTGCTCTGTAGTTCACCGAGTTGTGTCTTCATATTTGTATCATCTCACTAAGTAATCTTCTAGTGTAGCTTTGTTCTTTATCTAAGATGGTTGTAATTTAAAAATCAAACCTATGTTCTTCACTAAGTGAATGCTGAGTGATGTAAAACACCTACAAACCGAAAACAAAACTGCTCTCACTCAGCATTCGCATAGAGAAGGATATATGTTTGATTTTGACAATACAACCATCTAAGGTTGTACAGTACACAATGAGATGCCCCTAATTAGGTCCGAAGGTACCTCGCAAACACCTCAGAAAAAGCATTAGGCAATAAGTTGACTGCAAATACATGCTGAAAGACGAAAAGAGCGATATTGGTTTGATATGGAAACCAATATCTGGAAACGATAAGACTTTTCAATGGACGATTTCCCGCCAACATATATAGTACAAGTACCGTCTGATTAATATTTACTTTGTGTCTGATGGTGTTCATCGTATTACTAGTATCTATGTTGCCTCATCTCCTCTGGAACATCGAAATCAAGTACAAATAAAGTGTTAATTGTAGTGATACAAGTTTTGTTCTAATTTTCCTCAAACGTTCCGAATACTGTAGATTGAATAATAATTCATTATTCGATTTAACCGAAAGTGCCACTTGATATGATAATTGTAATATCAGAAGTTATAGTATCACTGAAATCACCTATGAAAAACATGATTTCAATTCATTTCTGTTCTTTAAGGGGAGTGTCCATTCATGAAAAATGAGTCTCATGAGCAGTCTGTAGACTCATTCGCCTCAATGGACACTTACAATTCATTAGTACTTTCCCTAGACAGCATGTGTCTAGATAGCACGTGTGGTCTGTCTCAGAGAGTGATCTCAGGATACCATTTTCAGCTGGGAACTGAGCGTTATACACACTATTCATAGAGCCGCTCATGTGAAATCAATTTTGATCCATTATCCACAAAAACACTTCACCACCTTATTCAGGGTTGAGCAATATAGAGACCGTGGGTGAAATCATTTTTCCTCAACGAGTTGGAATCTGACTCACCAAATCCCATTCTTAAGTACCATTACATGGTTTTAGGGTCTTACCGACCTCTATGTCATTCAAAGTTGGTAAATCTGAAAAAAAAAATTTCATGCTGTCTTTTTGGCCCCCCTATAATTTTCCATATTTTTTTGTTTATCCGTGAAAACAAAGTTGCCCACTTCTGATCAAGTTTTTCCTATATTTATCATCAAGCCAATTATTCTAGATGCATGAGATGGCCCACTCACTTGAGCTCAGAAAATATTCGAACAAATGTTTCAAAAATTGAAAATGTATATAAGGAAAATTAAATGTTCACAGGTCCAGGATTAGTATTTCAAGTATACCCGGAAGCTGTAGCAACGCTGCCAGGATCGTACATTTGGTCCATGCTCTTCTTTTTCATGTTAATAATGCTAGGATTAGATTCAGGAGTAAGAAAATGTCAATTTCGAGGTACAGACAATAATTTTGCAAATTTCAGATGGGTGGTTTGGAATGTGTTATAACAGGATTGATGGACGAGTTCAATCACTTTTTCAAAAATAGAAAATTGGGTAGAGAAGTTATCACGCTGATAGTCATTACTGCTTCATTTTGTGTAGCGTTGATCAACGTGACACCGGTGAGTAATCAATATTTGAAATCCTGTTGTATAATCATAGTATATAAACTAGTGAGAGCCATCAGTTAATCCTAGCGATTTATAATTCTATTTAGACCCATTAATTTAGATGTTAGTGCAAAAAACCTAGTAGAAGACAGACATTAGAGCAATTGCCTGAGGGCTGCGAAATAGCGCAGGCGTTGGGACTAAAATATTCTGAATTGTCGGAAGATCACGTTCTTAACTTCACTTGTTAGCTCTATCTCGAATTTTTCTCCCGAAGGATCGAAATTTCGACCCATTTTTTATTTTGAGTTAGAGCTCGTCACGATCCACTCCTTATTCAATTAGTATAGCATAGATAGATTCATAAAATTAAGGAGCGGAATCCCACTTTGATTCAGAGTAATTACTTCTGCCAAATACGAATATCTTCTTTTGAGACTGCCCTCGAATCGATCTATTCTTTGAAATGCAAGTTAGATATAGTAATGCATAGGTCATAGATATGCCTTTGTCTCTGTTCTCCTTGTTTTGGGTGGACAGCCCGAATATTCCTTGAGTTCAGTTTTAGTATATCCTTTTCAACGAAAAATATGCGTAGCTGCAGATGATAATGGATCGCTACGAGATTGTTGTGATTTATTTCCTTTTGGATTTTTAGAATGAGGTTTGTATATATAAATGAATATGAACTTCATCTAACAGCAAGCAATCCAAGCTAGTCTTGGTGTGCAAGCAATCTGTTCATATAGTACAAACCAAGCAGATTTACTTGGTGTGCATTTCAGGCCACTCTGGTATCACTCAAATGACTATACTTTTCCTAGAGCTGGAACAATTCTGTACCTTTGCAAGAGACAAACACATATTGTCTAATATGGGATGAATGGAGAAGTGGATGGCCTCTTATCAGCACTTAGTCCCAGGACTCAGAGGAGCTAAGGCAGTGCTCTTTCAGATGATACCACTTAGAAAGTCCTCGATCTCGGTTGATCTAACTAAACATTAGGCATCATACATGTTGATGCTGGAAACGGCTTCACACTCAAAAATGAATCGTTTCGATCTGATTGTATCTATTAATAGTCCAAGATCCCAGGTCCCCAAGACCTTACCTATTTTTCCACAACTAATTTTTATGATATATAATTCTGGCATTCACTCAGTTCTGTCGCTCTTTTTAAATTTCATTTTAACTTTTTTTTCACATACTGAGTGATATTTTTCTCCTGACACGTAAATTGAAATTGTTTGATACAGACCTGCAAATTTTGGAATGTTTTTTTTTGAGCTGATGAGAAATGTGCACAGTAACAGGCCTGTAAAATTTCAATGAAAAATTTACCATATTTAGGAAGGAGTTCATAATTTTAACATTTTTCATGAATCGCCCTGTATCTCTGAAATCAATAATCTAATAGGACATTGAATCCTCTAAACTCCAATGCGTCTAGGAAGAGAAATTGCCGACGGAACTTGTCTGGGGTTATGGAATATCAATTTTTGATAATATTCTATAATATTTACATGTAAGAATCAATGTTGAGAATTCGAGAAAGGTTTTATCATGTTTTTATCACCTTCAGCACCTGGTACCTTCAAACTGGCCGCCTACACAAGATTGCAAGTATGCACAGAATGAAAGTACATTGTATATACAAAGTATTTTTGTCCTATATTCATTTGAGCATGACACTACAGCTAGCTTTCGTCATGGAGGAAATTCTGTTGCGGTTCATGAATGAATCATCTGAACTTGCCCTGTATTTCGATGAATCTTGTGCTTACGTATCGAAAGATCGCATTAAACCATTTCGATAAACTGCTCGGATTTTTCACAGCAAGTAAATCTCCTTTCAAAGAAATAACATATCAAAAGCATAGAACAGGTACCTAAGAATATCTGCCGCTTCAGTGAAGAAGCAATCGACACTGTGGAACACATTGTGCCTCTATCTTGCAATTTCGATGGAACATGAATGCATAATACATTCATGGATATTCAAACCTCACGAGTGTACAAGGTAGCACCGGAAAAGTTCGCCAAGAAGTCATACACTGACAGATCAACAGGTTCCAGAAATCACAAAAGACCTCTAAGGTCAACATGAGTGTGGGACTTATCAAGGCTTACTGCATTAAGTCCAATCGAACCTCATACCAGCGAAGTGTATCCAATTTTGATCACCATGACGGAGAAATTATTCTTCTTACACCACACAATCAGCATTTACACGTGAAAAATGAAATCGACGTTCAACATCTGTCCACGCCAACTAATATAAAACTAATTTCATTCATTCAATGTTTATCATGACCAATTTGATGTTCTTAAGATATTGGAAATCATCACAGAATATCTGTTGCCTAACAAGATATCCCCAACATGATTCTACGGACAATCGATGATTGAGCTATGTACAATTCTCGTTGCGATCTCTGGGGAAAATTATTAGATTTGTCTTTTTCTAGAAGCGATCACATTTTTGAGGTTATTGTCTTATTCTTGACTCACTGTTCTGGTTCAACCAAACGATAATGAAGTTTCTTCATAGGGAAATTTCAACTCCATTCACGTTCCTTAGGAATGTCATATAGGCTATGAAATTTTGACACCTTTCACTATGTATAATTAGGAAATGCGAGGTTATGAGATGATGTTCGTTTTACATGAAAGTCGTATATCTCCTATATAATAAGTTGTGAATCGTGGCGGTATGAATCGCAGTTTTTCCGAACCTGTTGAATATGAAAAAAGTCTTCGAAAAAAATTTAGAAAAGCTTTTTTTTCAAAATTTACTGACTGAACGATTTCGTCAAAATTATGTGTGCAGTGGCGCGTTATTATGCTCCGGATAACTGTGAAGTTTCAATCCAATGGCTCGTGAAATTTTAGAAATAAACAGTTTAAATGACTATCACTCCGAAACCATTCGACCGATTTGTCTCATTAACTAACCTAATCGCCGAATCCCAATGCGTAACCAGATCTGAATGTTTCAAGTCTAGCTAGCTTGCTTCGTTCGACAGAAATCGTGTCGTCGGCGGGCCTGACGGTCGGCCGGACAGAATCGATTTTGAAACCGTGCTATTCTGCAAAATGAGTGACGTCAGTAAGTTGAAAATCAAGGAATTATATATTCTGTGCTTTGAATTGGCATGTTAATTCAAAGCACAGAATATATCATTCTCTGTATTTTCAACTTGCTGACGTCACTCATTTTGCAGATGAGCACACCATGTTTCTTACATCATGTATGAAAGCAAACACTTAACCTGAGAGACCTTGATAAAAGCGTGTAGAATAATTACATTGTATCGCCGAAATATTTTGACCTTGACTACAATTCACGTGTGCCAACCTGACACGCCGAGGCACCGTTTATGGATATTTATGAATAACGCGAACCTCATCATATCGAATTTGTTTTGATATTCCCACTTCACCAGTAATAGTAAATTGGACGAAATTTGTGGGTTGGCAACTTTGACCGAAGTCGTCTATTGTAAATATTCCGAGGCCTACCGACTTAATTAATTGAAGTCGATGGAGTATGCATGAACTCATAGTTTTGCCAGATGAACAATCATCATTTCTCATGCCAGTGATGAATATGACAGCCACAAAAATTCATAATTAGCTTAAAGTGAACATGGTTTTGATAAAAGCTTTTTCAGGGTGGAATATACATGTTTCATCTCTTCGATACGTATGCAGCCGGCATATCACTCCTCTGCTCGGCCTTGTTCGAAGCTGTTGCTGTATCCTGGTTTTACGGTAGGTCCCGTCAATGACTACCCACCTTTTCTTCAACAAAATTTATTGTTCAAGGTTTGGAAAGGTTCACACAAGATGTCGATGCCATGCTGGGACACAAACCTGGGTTATATTGGAGAATATGTTGGAAATTCATCAGCCCACTGTTCATAATAGTAAGTTATTAAATTCCACAACATAATTATATCATGGAAGATAAAGGAAAATATTTCTCAGGAAGAGTTCCGTTCAAAACACGCAAATGCAATAAATAGATTTTTTTCCGTTTTTATGCTTATTTTCAAAATACCCCCTCGAAACGTGTTGAGTTTGAAATTTTTTCGAAATGACATCTTGCAGGAGATAATATTTTCTCTGAATTTCCGAATTATCGGACCGATAAAATCCATCTAAAATTCATATCTTTCCATTCGAAACGCTCTTTTCTGAATATTTCCGGAAAACCATGATGGCTGACATTCTCTTGGGCATTTCGATACATTTTGGCCAAACTATCGTAAGCCACTACGGAATCATGTGGATTCACTTTGAAACTACCTCACAAAAAACGATATTGAAATGAAATCTGGATATCTCGAGGATCCTTCAATCCTTTCCTCAATAGACGACTTCGGCCCAAGTTGCCAACCCACAATTTTCTTCACACATTTACTATCACTGGGGAACGGGAATTTCAGGACGAATTCTACATGATAAGGTTTTCGCGGCTCTTCAGACAAGATAATTCCTTCCAAATATAGGGTTTTGTTAAGATCATCTCTGATTGGCTGAAATTCAAGTTGGGATTCCTGATTTCATGTTAATAGTGTCAAATTTATATAGGATATGTTCCGCAAATCAACTTGATTATTTCGGTTGCCGGTTTTCCATTCCGTAAATATGAAATATTCGGTTGATTCCTGACAAAAAGGTTAATTACGGAATTTGAATGTTAAAAAAACGTTCTTTCTGTCACCAGAACGACTGTCAATGTTCTATGGTAACATATCCATGGCATAGAAAAATCTTTATTCACTTAGGGCCGTATTTATAGTTGTTCCTTGAGGCTTCCTTACTGAAGGCCGCCTTGAATTTGCTTTTCTATGGAAACAAATACAAGTTTGTTTGCATAGAAACATAGAAAAGCAAATTCAAGGCGGCCTTCAGTAAGGAAGCCTCAAGGAACAATTATAAATACGGCCCTTAATGATCCATAGAACATCGAAGAGACAACAATCAACAATGGAAAATTACTAGGTATGGTCTATGGATCATGAGGTAAATAAAGATGGTTCTATGCTATGGATATGTTACCATAAAACATTGATTGTCGTTCTGGTGCATAGGCTTAATATGTCAATTTTCTGGTGACAGAAAGATTGCTTTTTAATCAATCAAATTCCGTAATAAACTTTTTATTTCAGGAACCAACCGAATATTCCATATTTACAGAACGGAAAACCGGCAACCGAAAAAACCAAGTTTATTTGCGGAACATATCCTTTATAAACTTAACACTATTAATATGAAATCAGGAATCCCAACTTGAATTTCAGCCTAACAAAAACTATAGTTGGAAGGAATTATCTTGTTCGAGGAGCCGAGGCATTTTTTAGGGATATTAATAAATAACGCGAACCTTATCATGTAGAATTTGTCTGGAAATTCCCGTTCCCCAGTGATAGAAAGTTTGTGAAGAAAATTGTGGGTTGGCAGCTTGGGCCGAAGTCGTCTATTCCTTCAAATTTCTCGGATGAAGCTTAAACTGAGACCACTAAGCGTGTCAGGAAAATTCCATCCTGGATTTGATCATCTTTTTCTGAAGTATCCTCGAATCGAGTATAGATGAGATAATATTCACCTGTCAATTTGACTGGTAAAAGCAGTGGAATAACGATACATTTTCTTCGAATTTCCAGTTCACATAGGTATGTTTTGATTTTCTGCTGTTTATGAGGTCCCTCATAAATTGTAGGATTTGAATCATTCTAGAGTCTGTTTTAATATGACTGGGTGGTATCATTCAGAAAAAAATATCGGAAGGGAAGCCAGCATGAACATTTTTTGGATTATTCAAAAAATTTGTTCGCCCTTGATTTTTCAGATTTTCTAGAACGATCAGGATCATATTCATGGAACTGGAAGAACAAGTTTTTCTCAAAAGAACAATATTTGGCAACAAAATCATGAAACAAGTAATTTTTTGTTTCACTTTCACCAAATTTTGATGCATTTTTGAAGGATTTTTGTTGCACCTTGTGCCATCCCCATAAACCTTATACATTTTTAGAAATTTCACGTGAGGGGGTTGAAAGTTGTGCACGAACAAAACTGTAATGGTCGACTTTCATTTGGTGACAAATTTCAGCAGGCACCATCGTCTCAAAGTAAATGAGCCATGACAATGTGCACATACTGAAAACCTCTTTAAAGTAACTAATCTTTCAAAAAAAAATTTTTTTTCTTGAAAATTTCTGCATGCCTATAAAGAAGATACGAAGACCTTGCCAAAAAAGTACCACATGATCCACTTTCTTCATCAAACAAATTTAGAGGGTTGATGGGGATGGCACAGAGTGCAACAAAAATCCTTCAAAAATGCATAAAATTTTGGTAAAAGTAAAACGAAGATTGACCTGTTCCAGGATTTTGTTGCCAAATATTTTTCTTCTGAAAAAAAAAATTCGTTCCATAATTTTGACGCTCACTGTATATAGTAGTGGAAGTTATAATTTTTCAAGATCCGGTTTATTCTTCGTTCAGTATCACTAATTTGAGCCAACTCATTTGTACTTGAAGGAGTGTCCATTTCAACATCTCACAGTTGTCTTCATAAATTCAAATTTTGTATGGAACACGTCTGCAATATTTCATCGCGCACTTCCATTGGATTTTCAATGTAGGGCGATACTTCATTGAATTTTCGTCCAAGTTGATGGATTAAACTGGAGCTCCGTTATCACCCTGAACCATTTCTTTGTTCGATGGTAGACATTTGCGTCTTGTATGAAAACCCACATAAGACGGGTGTTTCCAAGTTGCGATGGAATACTACAACCTAATCGTACACCCAGCTTCTTGAAATCACAACTGATCGAACGTCACTTTTATTGCTCAAAGTTTTCTGCAGTTAAATGTTAGGTTTCGTAATGTGCTCCTGATGAGATAGCTCCAGCAAATTTCTGTTTACAAGACCAAAATCCTACAGCTTTCGCGAATCTAAAATCCTTTTGGCATTCGATCAGATGGGTCGTAGTTATCGTTACTGATGACCATGAAACTGCATCCCACGAAAACTAAGAAAACGCTGCTTTAGGGTGGAGGGTCCCGCAGGGGTACCTGTTGATTTATAGACAAATATTCGTCAATTTTACACGTTTTTTCTGGGAAACAGTGCATTATTATGAATGATGAGCGTCATGCACATAGATCAAAGTATTTAGCACTCGAAGGTTGGATTCGCAAGATGCCCTTGGAAGATGTACGTAGTTATACTGCAGTATTCCATCTGAAAGCTGACAAGTATCTAGATTCCTAATTAGCGGTTTTTATTAAAGGAACTTCCTGAACATCACAGAGATGATTTACATTGCCTAAGGTCTCCCCACATACGAACTATTCTTGATCCAGTATCGATTCCGAACGTCATTTGTGGATCGAACATTTGACCACTTTTCGTTTTGCTACATCCAATGTTCGTTCGTCCGACATAATCTTGCTCCTTGATTACCTAGTCAAAAGGTTGAGCTCCCCAAAAGTGCTGACTGCGGAGGTTGCTTCCATGCAGTCGTCGTCGAGCAGAATCGTCAAAAATTTGGATATCGTGAGCTTGATTCCTTGCTTAGGAGCTGTATATGTCTTCGTCTTCGAGCGTTCAGCTGAAGTAAGCGGTCCTAGGTAGGCGTTGTTAAGCTTTAAGTATCTCTTCGTCTCTCCGCAATATTCCCTCCTTCTCTAAAACGTGCGTTCAGACAGGATTTCCACATACGAATTCTTCTTGATCCAGTATTGATTCCGAACGTCATTTGTGGATAGAACATTTGACCACTGTTCGTTTTGCCATATCCAATATTACTTTATCCACAATAATCTTGCTCCTTGATTACCTAGTGAAAAAGGTTGAGCTCCCAAAAGATGGCGACTTCGAAGGTTGTTTCCATGCAGTCGTTATCGAGCAGTATCGCCAAAACTTTGGATACCGTGAGCTTGTTCCTTGCTCAGGAGCTATAGATGTCTTCGTATTCGAGCGTTCAGCTGAAGTAAGCGGTCTTAGGCAGGAGTTGTTAAGCGATTAGTTCCTTTTTTGTCTCTCCGCAATATTCCCTACTTCTCGAAAACGTGCATTTAGACACGATATTAATCTGTGGCTACTCGTCATTTTTGCCGCAACTTAATTTTGTCGCAGAGCTAAGTCTGGAAGCTCGATCGTTTTCATCAAGTCTTCCCTACTCAACTTTCGTCGTTACATGGATACGAACAAAGATTAGCATGATAGGATTGAAATGAATTGGCAACTTGTCGGCAACAGCCTAGCCCACGGCATACCGGAATTATTTTCTTTCTATACAGGGTGATTCCGGAGGAGATTTAGGGATAAGTTTACACTAGTCTAGACAGTCTCGAAACATTGTTTGGTTTATGGTTGGGGGTCTCTATTAATAATATACAGGGTGATTTGTTCGATTCGACCAATTTTACTTTTATTGATAACTTTGGTATGGCCTATTCTATTTTAAAGGAATTTTCAGCGGAGTACAATATCGATGAGCACATTCATTAATTCCAAAAAAATTTCCAAAAAAAGCTATTGTCATTCTGATAATTACAGATTAATTGTGCAGGTTGAAAAAACACCCTGTACATCGCGTTTCCAAATCTACGCTGTCTGTGAACGATTCTACTATAATAAGTCATTATTTGAGAGTTTTTAATTTTTTTGGCACACTTCTAGTTTCCCGAGAAAATGTTATCAAAAAAAGACAATGTCGAAATTTCCCTCCAATCGATTCTACTTTTATTAATGACTGTGGTATGGTTCATCCAATTTTGATGGAATTTGCAATGTAGAACAATCTGAATGAGTACATTCAATAATTGAAACAATCTTTCAAAATACAGGGTTGTAAATATGATAATTTCAGAATTTCAGATTAATTCTGCAGTTGAAAAAACTCCCTGTACATTGCTTTTCCAAAACTTTCTAATTCGTTTCAGATTCTACAATAATATGTTGTTATTTAGTTTTCAATTTCTTTGTCACACCGTTTTTCCGAGAAAAAATGTTTGAAAAAGAGCACAATCGAAATTAAGCGCAAAAGCAGTGAGAATATTCTGCACTAGGAGTAAAGCTGTATATTCCAAGGATGCAAAACAGTTCTTAAGTTCTAAAATAATCTTCTCAAGTTGCGAATTCAAATTTAATTGCTCATATTCTGTATGAAATCATTCAATTCAGAATATATTTCGAATTTGAAAAGAATATTTTAGAAGTGACGAACAATTTTGCATCCTTGGACAATACAGCGAAATTTCGATATTGTCTTTTTTTGAGAACATTTTCTCGGAAAACTAGAAGTGTGCCAATAAAATAACAAACTCCCAAATAATGACTTATTATGTTATAATCGTGAATAGATAGAGTAGTTTTGGAAACGCGATGTACATGGTGTTTTTTCAACCAGCACAATTAATCTGGAATTATCAGAATAACAACCGCTCATTTTCAAGGAAATTTTGAAATTGATGAATGTGCTCGCCGAAAATTTCATTGAAATCTAATGAGCTATACCAAAGTTACCAATAAGAATAAAATCGGCCAAATCGGACAAATCATCCTGTATATTCTCAATAGAGACCCCAACCATAAACCAAACATTGTTCCGAGACTCGGCGAATTAGTATAGGGAAATAAGTTTCCGTTTTGCCGTGGTCCGGGCTGTTGCCGATAAGTGAGCGTTGGCCTGAATCATTTCCTAGGAAAAACTCAAGAGAATGTGGTCGAATACGCGCCTTTGCTTTCATGAAAAAGGATCAGCAACAAAGTGCAAAAACAGATGTTTTTCAAATGTATTGACTAAAATATGGAATATGCTCCATATCATATCAATCTGGGGGCTCTGGATAATTAATGATAATTTATGTGATAAGAAGTTCTAACTATTCCAGATATTGCAGATTTGTGTAATTCATCCCCCGATCAAATATTTTCTTCGGTAAACTGAGAAAAGAAAACGGGATTATAGTGACAGCTTCTTGGTTATCATGATAGCATTTATTGAAACCTTAATGTATACGGATTGTTCAAATCATTGATGCTCTTTCGAATCCTTTCACCCGTATCGTTATGTTTCAACTAGCATTTAATATTTCTATTTTTCGAATAACAATCAATTCTCTGAAGAAAAAAAATTAATTCATACAGTAACGCTGAGATGAATAGTCCTACAGCCTGTGTTGGTCCTTATTGACTTTTCTATTGAAGTTTTTGTTTGGAAAGGAAAGACAAGAAAGCGTTGTTCTTCTCGGCATGTCTTTCGTCTTTCTGAATGCATTTTTTTACAATGCATTAATATGGCAATACCGAGCTATATCTCTGCAGGACCTGCGTGAAACTCATTTTAGGCATTAATTGGAGTGTAAAATATTTTGTTATGGAATGGCCATATATTTCATTTTTATTTGGGCGTTCTCTGATTGGTATACTTTGTGAATGAGCACAATTTGAAAATGAATATACACGAATCACTGGTAGTTTGTTTATAATCTTTCGCAAAATGAGAGATAATCTGAAACTGATGAGCCATTTTTCAATTGGCCACCAGTAGAATCAAGCTCAGTTCAGTTCTAATTGTATTCTGTTTCAGACTGTTGTATTATTTGGACTTCTAAACCATGAACCTCTCCAATACAATGATTACTTCTACCCGAATTGGGCTGAATGGGTTGGTTGGGGCTTAACTCTCTCATCTATATCGATGATTCCATTATTAGCAATAATTCAACTCGTGAGGTTACCAGGAACTTTTGTAGAGGTGAGTTTTTCGAGCTGATAAAGATCAAATATAATCACTTTTAAACGAATCTCAGAGGAAAAATAAAAAAAAAGTCATTCGATTGGCCATATGAGTTTGAAATATTCCACTCCGTATGATTAAAAAATGTCAGGTAAGCTTTTTCTTCTGTCAGATAACTACGCAACTAAAGCTACCTTTTGTGCTAGGGAGATTCGGATATTTGGGTAATCGGAGATTCTTTCCTATTGGCCGACGACGATCACGTGATCATCGTCAGCCAATAGGGTGAATCTCTCGGCCAATAGGACGATTCTCCGATTACCCAAATACCCGAACCTCTCTCGCACAAAAAGTGGCTTTACTGCGTTCTACATAAAAGTTGTTACTTATGTAACTAAATCAAACCATAGAACCTCAGATAAGAAGATATAGGAATTAATCGCAGCGCCGAATTATTTCGACCTTGACGACATTTCACGAGTGCCAACCTGTCTTGGTTCTAGTTACAAAAACTTCATGAATCTATTACAAGGCTTATAAAAGTGAATGAAGTATAGGGGAATCTTCACGAATAACTCACATCCTGTATACATTGTTCCACTTCGAATGATGACAATTCATTATACGAAACGTAACGACTAATTTTGAAACTATCTTTCAATCGGAGGAATATTGAGTAAGGAAACCCGTAAATGCTTATTCCTGGCCTCTAGATTTATGCTTTTCATCCCATATAGGGTGTGCTCTTTTCAAGGTTATAATTTTCAAGGAGAGTTAATTCAATTGATTGGCAATAAAAAATTTCCTAGAATACATAGTCGAAATTTGACGGTTAATCTTCGTTTAAACATTTCTCAATTCTACGAAAACTTTCACCTTTTTCAAAGATATGATGTTTTCTCTAACAGGCAAATCACCTATAGTTGAACTATTCTCATACTTTTCGTTCATTTTTTTTATTCCATTAAAATAAATGCTACTGAATTTTTTCTACAAGATTTTTCTTGTGAACTATCGCACTTCGAATGATATTCATAGTTTGTGTGAGAAAAATTGCAATATCAAGATATAAGAAGCTTTTAAATATGACAAAGGAAAGTTTGAACACTAGCAGATTTTTCGTGGTCACGCGTAAGCCACGATATTACACCAGGAGGAAAAAAGCTAGCCTGTAAGTTGTGTTGTCTAAAGGCTCACTCAAAAGGAGTAGTTTTTGGTGTACCGAAAACATATGTCCAATAAACATTTTCCATCCATGAAGAAAATTTGCAGCAATCGTAATTCTCTTTCGAAATATATAGTCTAATTTGATCATTATTAAAAAAAAAGAGAGTTTATTTTGGTTTGATAAAAAGCGAAAACTTTCCGTGAAACCATGAAATATTGAATTGAAAAAATACTGTCAATATTTTGAACATTTTGTTCAACTGAAAGCAAGTACTTTCATGGAATTTGGCAGATCTGAAATCCACACACTACATATTTTCACTTACCTATACTAAGTGTTCACCAGCTGAGTGCAAATATCTCAAGCAGAGTCCAGGAATTGATTGCATAGTTTCCTTAACATCAATGTTTGAAGAACCAATGCTGTATGTTCAAGAAAGAGTAAAAATAAAGATTTAAAAACTGGGACCCAAGTAAAATTTCGACATAGTCGGCTTCTGTAGGATGTATTTTAATTATTAACATTATTCTTTTTTTCCATTAATCTAGTGCTATAATGATAATAATGAGGATATATTTCCTATAATATAAAATCCAGTTACAGTAAATCCCACAGAATATATGCACCATCAATATTAAATTATCCCGTGAACGAATTCAGAGGAATGATTTTGCCATACACTAACGTATCGTCAGGAAGGTCATTGATTAATTATATGAATTGTAAAGGACCCAAGTTTGAGCCCTGCGGCACATCAGAAGTTGGAATATGAATAACAGAACAGCAAAACTCCAGATAATCAAAGTTCAGACGATTTTTCAGATGTGATATACAAAAATTGACAAGATTATCAGAGAAACCAAACTGCGATCTCAGTTTATACATATCAGTATTGTATGGTTGACCCTATCGAACGCTTTCTGAAAGTCCGCTCCGCATGTACAAAATATCCACCTGGTCATTACCGTCTAGAGTTTCCGAGATATATGCAAGAACAAAGCAAAGTTTGTAGTACAAGATCGCTTTGACACAGAATAATGTTGTTCAGGACTAACTAGATGTCTTACAGCAAAATGAGTCCTCTGATATCATATTATCTCCAATAGTTTTGCTGAGGTTTAAAGTACGGAAATAAGCCTGTAGTTTTGTTAGTTAGTTGGATCACCATGCTTCAAGATGGGTAGATCCTTCGTCATCATCCAACACTAGGAAGACCTGCAATATTATGAAGCCGTGTGGGAAAGAGGTGGAGCTGATTATATAGCGATTGAATCCTTTGAAGGGAGGAGGTAATGGAATCAAAATTAGCAGATTTCTTGTCAGACACAATCATGAAAGACTCAAAGTAAACACATCTAAGTTGAACGATATCCGGACGAACACCCTCTCAAACATCATCATCGATAGCATTCGAGGATTTAGCATAGACATATTCGAAATAGGTGGCGAAGGCTTTAACTATATCACCCCTTTTCTGTGCATCGATTCTATACTCTCCCGAATTCCAGGAATTCGGTAGTGACTCCTGTTAATGCTACCATAGGGTCAGAAGTCTGAAACGTGCTCCAGCATCCTCTGATTCGAAGAGTAAATAAAAACTACCTGTAATCCGACCTGATTTTAACTTTTGAAGAAGACCTCAACGCCTTGTAACGCTCCAAGTAACGCAATTCAGCATTAACATCATCCTTCTTTTCAAACACAAATAACCAGTCTTCATCGCGAATCAACTTCTATAAAATGGAACGATCAGCCTTCCAGAAATTATACTCATTGTTGGGAGAACTATGAGGTTCAAGATTAGGTTGATCATAAACTTCATCGCCAAGACAATATAAAGGGTAGGATGATGAAGATCTACTGCCCTAGGTAGAGAAGAATCCATCTCAACACTACATATAAACGTCGGAAATACAAGATCCAAAAGATATCGACTATTATAGGATACATTAGTGCACTGTTTCAGCCTCATAATACCTGAAAAAAAAACATGAAATTTTGACTTCAAGTCATTGTAATTGCCATCAATTTACGATGCTGCGTTGTCATCACCAAGAATTAGCGATTCTACATCCAAAATACAACTTAGAAATGATAATGAATCCAAAAAAATTTAAGGGGGATATACAGGGTGGGCACAATTCGTTGTCTACTGAAGAGATCTCGAGAACTATAGCAGCTAGAAGAAAACTGATAACATATTCTCGAGTTCTTTTTTCCTGACTACTCCGAATCTGAAAACAGATCCAGCTTATCGTTCATAGAACTCGAGTTATGAGCGAAAATTGAGAAAGTGTCATTTTCCATAATGCTGAATAACTCGCTTGTTTGAACTTATATTCGAAGTCTGTTGATACATTCTACAGGCACTTTTTTAGGAGTAATTCAAATGTAATATGACTGAATTTTTTAATCCAGCCATTTTTGAGAGATGAGAAAGATTTTGGATTTTTCAAATGTAAACTGTAGTCGAAAGATCTCTCATATTGCTACAAATTATTTGCTGATTTCAAAAATGTATCATATATCGCTATTTACATGAATATTACATAAGAAAATTGTCAATACTTATTTCCTGCTTTTCTTTTCACTGTTGAATTATGAGCAGGCTGACGTTGCCATAGCGACGATTGAATATGCAAGGTCGAAAGGTCCATAAAATAGATTATCAAGAACAGCGATCAGTACCACTCCTGTGGGGGCAGCAGTAGCTGACAGATATCGATCACAACGAATCACGCTATAACCTTTCAGCATCAACTCTAATAGCATCACAGCCTGACTGAACCATTTTTCAGCTATACGAAAAATGTCATAGTTTTTACTAACAATGCACCAAAAGAGTTCTAGATTTCAGCCCCTAGCGATTTGATGGTGAAAAAATACTAACGCTAGGTTTGCCTAATTCACCGTAATGTTACACTTCAATTAAATTTCAAACTTATATGAAATTCAGATTTCACCATTTTGTAGTATTGGTTAAGTCCCTGTGTTTTTCTTATACAAGAAGAATTTCTGACGAAAAGGTATACCTGAGGGCTCTGGACGTATGCAGTAGAGTGACGGCATTATCACTAATGGGCAAAGAAATTTTTACTGGACGCACACTGAACACATAAACCGATAAAGTGAGGATATTCTCTAGAGATATAACATTTGCCTTTACAGCATCCTTCTGGACTACTCACGTTCCTTCTCCTTTACTGCCATTTTTAATTTAAATGACCAGTCTGCATCGTAAATCAACTTCTATAAAATTCAACGGTCAGCCTTCCAGAATTTATACTCATTGTTGGGAGAACTATGAGGTTCAAGATTAGGTTGATCATAAACTTCATCTTCCAAGACAATATGAAGGGTAGGATGATGAAGATCTACTGCCTCAGGTAGAGAAAATCCATCTCAACATTACATACGGACATCGAAAATACCAAACCACTACTCAGGTGGCTTCTCCTCCAGACCAAAACTACATATCATGTTCCGTCTCCGTTACTACCACCTCAAACAGCAACTCCTCTTAGATGATTGGACCTGACTTGGGGTCAACTTCAGGCCCTCGATCTCATTCAATAGAGATACTATAATACTCCCTGAAGAAGCAATATCGGAGCCAGAAATCTGGCAGGACAGACTATGTTATCAATTCCTTCGTATCTATAACACTGCCATACGATAATGTCACCCCTGCTCAAGAATTGCCCATCTGTTTCCCCACACACGAAGCAAAGCAACTCCAAGTGTTTTTCATGTTGCTTCTCACAGCAGCTTCATCTACCTATGCTCTTTTTCATGCCCAGCACTATGTTCGGAATTCTGATAACTTATCAGGAGTATGAGACCGATCGGTTTCTTATCGCCGAACAAATGATTGATGATGACTGCAGGAGTACACTACTTATCTGCCACTGATATAAGAAGAATTTCCACGAATTGGTAAGATCGAAATGAAGCAGACCTAACTAACAATTGGCTTATTTTACAGTCGGAAAATGCACTTTTATTCAAATTATTCATTTATTTATTTATTCATTCATAAATCTTAGATACAAACAGACCTAAGTCCCACAAAGTATTCACATGGTAGCATTTATAACAAATAAGAGTAAAGTACAATTTCAAATTATTCTTACAATAAGACCAAAATTAGGGGAAAAAGCAGCAAATCAACATATTATTCGAAAAAGAAACAAGACTTGAGCTGATCCCTAAAACCACTACAAGCTAAATGAAATATATCTAGAGTGTGAAAGTTATTTGCCGCTATGATCACTCTTACTAATGGCGAGTGTCTCTATGATACTGGAGGTTTGGTTTGAGGCATCAATTTTTGAGAAATCTATTCTGGATGTTCTCCAGTAGGTTTATATAAACTTTATATTGCGGCACCAAACCACACAGAAAAACAGAGTCGACTCAATATGTAGCATCTCACAGGTTCAACACTTTTGAATAGTCTAGAACAACGGATAATGTAGCCTAATAATCTAGAGCAGGAATCAACTGTTGATTCAATGTGATGTTAAAAAATGAGTTTGGAGTCAAAAGTGACACCGAGATCCTTAATCTTATCACATTAAGCATAATTCGAGATTTGATCAGTCGGGCCAGATTTCAAGATGGGCACCACAGCCGTTTCCTTCCATTTCTCAGGGAAAATACCAGCCTCAAGAGACCTGTTGAAAAGAAGTGTTACAGGAATACTCAAAGCATCGGCACAACTTTTGATGAAAATGGGGGGAATATTGTCTTGACCAGCTGCTGCTTTCACATTGATCTCCCGGAGACCAGCCCCAACCTCCTCAGAGGTTTTATCAAAAGTATGGGGATAGAAAGCACCAGTCAAAAGCTTACTTGTTGAACTGGTTGAGATATCAACATGGAGAAGTGTTAAGGAAAATGCGATATAATCGATCCAATTTGTCGATGATACTGCCACATACACACGATCACGATCACGAAGGCGTTCACAATAAATTGTCATGGTAACTGCAATATTATTCTTTAACGTCGTGCAATCGCTCAATATCTCCCTTGATATCTGTCAGATTGCGACAGGTTTGTGCTGCTCCACTATCTTGTTTAATTTAATTATCTGATAGCCATCGCCATCGTGAATACCTTCGTTATCGTCAACGCGTATGTGTGGCCTATTCTTCTCGAAAGGGATTGGGTAAGTGTTAATGATTCGAGAAATTAAAACAACAAGATGCTTTAATCTTCTTATACTTAATTTTTCCTCCTATGGACTGAAATATTTTTATACCTATACCCACATCTGACTACTAGATCCAAAAATCTTCATCCATTTCATACTCTCGAGCGCTACAGTACTATCATTCATGCTACACTAGTGTGATTATTATTATTCATTCCATAAATATGTAAAGATATGACGTAGTTTAAAATTGTGCATCTTATAAGATCCAAGTTAAAATTGAAGCATTTCCATTTCCAGAAAATAGCCCTCAGCATATCACCCGAGGAAGAACACGATGCTATTAGGAGAAATAAGTTGATTGGAAGATTCAAAGCGAAGCATTGGCTATTCGTGTAAATTTTCATATTGAAGGGCTCTTCCGTGAAACGTAACAAATGAATACTTAGATGTAAGATATAGACTGTGGACCTGAATATTAATATGTAATCCAACAGGCTGTTCCTGATGAACCTTTATGTGGGAATAGTTGTATCATATATGATAGATCATTCTTTCATTTAACAATTTTCCTACGATATGGACACTACCAGGGTGTCTGGAATTGTTTATCTACTATATTTTGCCTTCATAATCACATTTTCATGAAATGTTAATTAAATGTGATGGAGATTTAAAAATATGTCCGGGTCTCCTTGTTTGATCTCTGAAGTAAATCAATGGAATGTTTACAAACCTTTTTAACTAGTTCGTAATTTTTTTTAAATTTTTTTTTCAGTTCAACAACTTGCTCAGTAAATCATGAAATTAGGGAAAATGTTGAATGGAGGATTGATATAATTTGATCCAATATCTCATTGGTTATGTGAAGGAGTTTCCTGTCTACTCTGTAAAACTATATAGATTTAAATTAGCGAAAAAAATATGACACTAACTGTAGACAATAATGTTTTCGAAGACTTTAGATGGACATAAAATTTTAGTAAATGTATATTGTTCTTTATTTTTGGTGACGCTGGTCATTAATATTGCCTGTTATTTATTGTTCGTAAATTTATGGAATAGTTAAATAAAATGTAAGGGAAAAATATTTATTAGTAATTGGTAGATGAATATAATCTAAATATATTTCGTTATTGAAAAGGGAGTGCTTTGAAAAATTTCGTTGTGAATATTGTACATGAAAGTTTTAAATGCCCTTTGAAATTCGTCGATTTTTTCACAGGTGGTCTGAATCTTCGTTGAAATGAAGATGACTAAGAAATAAGATGTTTTTTTATTGTAGAACATATTGTTATTGTTGGAACGAACTAAATATTCTATTTGAGATCCTTTCTCAAAATTTGTAGAGGGATGAATAATTCATCCGATTTGTTCGGAAACCCCGAAAAAAGTTAATATATCTGTTAATATTCTGAGCGAAGCCTTCATACTCAGAATATTATCGCACCCATTATTATGTAAGTGAATGATGTGTAAATTTCGATTTTGTTATAAAAATCTCCAGGATTCCTGAATAAAACGAGTTGAATTAAATGCTCAAAATTTTTATATTTTCCCTAAAAAATGACGGTTTGTTTAATATTTTACCTACAAACATCTAAGTGTTCTCTAACATTTACATTCATTTTCGGATTACGTTTCGTCGATGGAATAACTTCAATGTAACAAATACCTGCAGTAGGATATTTCTAGTTTTTGTTCCATATTCTCTAAATTAGTAAAAAATCAGTAGCAAAAGTCGCATTACATTCAAGTTATTCAAATGAGACTAATAATTCAATTCACATACGTACTGCAAGAAAAGTCTCGATGAATTACAAAATACCTGCAAATTACACTGGAAAACTGAAGGATTACTTACAGTAGGTACTTCATATTTTCTGTGAACAGTTCATAGCTCATTTGATTGATTATGTACTCTATATTAGGAATATAAGTGTGTCAAAGCTCATTTTTTCCCTAGCAACTGAAATCCATTTGGGTTTCTTCGTCTTACATAAAAAGTGCTCGTAAGCTTTTTCTAATGAGCAAAAGAGATATAATTCTGCCCAAAGATTTGGAATGTTCAACCATTTATTAGTACTCTTCAAAATTCCAAAATTTCTTCAGATCAATGTTGACACACCTCTGATTTAGAACATCCTGTACAGGTTGAATGCAAAGAAAATTTATTCATGGTTTAGAAATTTGAAATGGAATCAATTTCCCACTTCCTTAATCGTTTCATTCAATGCTCAGTTTTTCAGGACATATAAAAGAATGGCAAAAGCGTAGTGAAAAATGAAGCTTTTCAAGTAGAAAAGCAGAAAATTAGAATTGTTCGATGAAAAAATATTTAATCATTCGATTTTAATTGACACCATATTTCCAAAAGGTCCTATAATTCTAAAGTCACTTGGTCTACAGAGATCATGAAAAGTTTTTTCGGTAAGGTGTAGGCAAGCTTAACTGCTGTACCTATCTATACATTGGAACATGACCTTAAGCATGTGTCCTTACATATATTAGAATACTGCAGTTGGTTTCAATAGATTCAAATGAGGTAACTTGTTGCGTAGGACATACTGCGAAGTTAGTGATTGCTCTGAAATATTTGAGTCTCGTCGTTTAGTCCGTCCAAAAATTTCATGATATTGCTCATAATATCAGTCGGAATATTGTACCAGTTGTGAACATTTTGTATTTCTGCAGTATGCGTGTAGTGGACCGAAATTGACTTTCAACGTTTAAATTTGATTCATTGATGAAGGTCCCTTAGTAGAATTAAATTTGATATATCCGCTTGTTCAACTGAAACTGAGTAACTAGTTGGAAACTGCTGATGTGCAAATATGTGCGAAATTTCGTTATGATCGTTCCATAAGTAAATTTGAAAAAAAATAATTTCAAATAATTTATTTTTTGCGATCTACTAATCATATAGTCCTCACGAAATTCTTCATGCTGCTTGCAGTTTTAATTTTTTCAGTCAAGTATCAATATCAATGCAATCCGATCTTCATTTTTGGAATAGATATATCTTGGGAATCATCGGGTGGATTTTAGCATTTCGCGAATCCGACAATCCAAATCAAACTCCAAACTCCATAATAATTAAATTTGTCATTCGAACGTAATACGTTGAATATGATGAAAGTATCTTGTAAGATATCAATAATATCCAAAAATATTATGCAGAGTTATTACGGAAAAACCCTTATTTTTGTGATTGTACCTGATAGCTCTTATCAAGTAGACTCGTTCGAATTCAATATATTGGTGAATTATGCACTCTTGATGAACCATATATTTTCTTAATTTTATGCCAATTAAATAAACACAAACGAATGATTGCAAATTTCTAGTGGATTTTTTATAAAATAAATTGAGCGCTAAAAGATGTTTCAACATTGTTCTCACTTAACCTTTCTAACTGAGCTTGTGGAGTAAAATTAGCTTCGAACACATCACATCTAGAGGAAATGTAATCCATTGATAATTTCGAGGATCTATTACATTTTCTGATTTCCTTCTTAATCCCATTTTAAGTATCTTGATACAAATCATAGTATAATCGACATATAAAAAAATTTAATAGAACTTTTAAAGATCGTCCAAAATATTCACATTAGGCAATTCAAATCTAAAACAGAAATATTTCTATATTTATCCTATATATAAATCGTTATATATATAAATACCTACAAAAAATATTATACTATATGAATATTGATTTTGAAGTCATCACTTTCACAATAATAAATATCAAATTAATCCTGATATGGGAAGTTATATATTATAAAAACCGATATACTGCCATTAAAGGCTAGTCAAGCACAACTTATTTGAGAATGTTAAGGTGAGTAGGATAACACAATAGTCATACAATCCGAATATACATTATACACTTCAATTTGAGCTCTTTCTATGTGCAGTTAATTTCCACGATTAAGTTTGACACATAATTAGGACCAAATCAATGCAGCAAAACAATGACTAACAATGTTCAATTACTTCTCTTGACTCCTACAGTGCAGATTCGTGATATGGGTGTATAAAGGAAGCCTCATTGGAGACTTGAATATTACGGTTTTGACATTAGGTAGGCAGAATTCATGTTGTTGTCTGAAGCTCAGCTATATGAAATACTCCATGGTGCAAAGTAAGAACATTTCTGAACCAGTTATGTTGAGAATAATTCAACCATGCAGTTTTCTTATTACATAAAATGGCTCCTTGGATATTCTCTCTGCGAATAGAGATGGATGGAGCAGATTTCGAAATGACCTGCCACACAGAACGCGAACTATTAGGGCAGAATTTTCCGCTCGATGAAGCGAATCCTGGTGGACAATTTTCGAATCAGGCGACTAGAAAACGAGTACGGTGGTGACGTCATAACCAGCACATTTCTTGAACAGGTATTCGCGGGTTGACACACTATGGCCATGCGAACAATCGTGTGATCAATGCAGACGTCTAGCAAAGAGTGGTTATAAACAGGCGACCAATTCAGTCTAGCGGAAATAAAATGTTTTCGCCTTTGAACTAGACCAATTCACATTGTTTAAATTGCGAATTAAACATATCTAGTTATGTTTGAAATAACTTACGCGTAATTGACTTGTTAATATGGCTCCATTGGATGAAATCGCGTTATAACACGAAGTTGAAGTTCTAGAGGGGGCAGAAATCCAAGTGGAGACCGCTCCTCTAATAATTCATGTACGATTATCGAAGAATTTAGTGAGATTTTTCGAAGATATTGTGTCAAATCATATAGCTCAACCTTCGAAATTTTCCGTCGTAGATACTCAAGTAGAAGTAAGCTGAAAATAAATGGAGTAGTGACCCTCGTTGAAATAATTATTCTGCAGATTCTATCAAGCCCTTGGATTTCCAGGTGTTGTGAAATATATTGATTGAATGATAGCAAAGTTCAGTAAAAGAATATTTCGAATCAGTACCAATTTAGAGATATGATGCCCAAAACATCGACGAAAGGTAGCACACTTTCATGAATTTCCAAAGTACCCATTATCTCGAAAATGGTAAAAATTTTACCTACAAAATTTTCAATACTCTGAGTTGTCATGACCTAGTCTATCAGCAGTACAAATATTGTTTAAGGTTCACCGGACACCCTGTATAAGTTGAAAGGAAAGGTTAACATCTTATGAATGTGCAATTGGTATTATTAAACTTATAGTTTTCATAAGGGGTTAATTCACACAATTTTGCTTTTATAAATTTGCACGAAAATGGTCATAACAACTTTTATTTATTGGGTATGCTGAAGAACGATTACCGCACATTATACAGCATGCTTGTTAACACAAGATCAAAACTTCTCCTTGATCTTTTTTTGGAAATCCAATATAATATTTTGGCCCCTAGAAATGGTTAGTCTTAAATTAGGACCGCACATACTATTGACTGGTGCATTGAACCAATTCAAGCGATCCATTCGTCCATTTTGCAGTGTCGCCAATATCTCATTCTAATCACATATTTCGGTTAAGTATACGACACCGACAGTTTCGAAAATTGATCCAATAGATGCCATGCGATAAGACTCTAGAATGGACCCCCTGTGCCAGATAGGAAACGAACGAGATGAACAATTCTCCATCGTCAGGCGCACTGCTGCTGGTCATGATACACTAAGCTGGATTTATAACTTGACGTAGCCGTACAGACCAGGATCAGGAAATTTCGATTTTCAATTCTCGATCCGATAAAACACTATGTATATGGAATATCAATTTGTCTTAACTATCATCTGATTCCGCGAAGAAATTTCATGTTTTCCTGAGCGGAAATAATTAAAGGCTTATGGTTTTTGAGCTTCATTAATTTTGGCAGAACATTTGGATTGCTATCAATTCTGTACCGTTCAACTAATTCACTTTAAATTTAACAGGTATTGTTATATCAGGCCATCGAACTGTTTATGTGAATCATCTCGAAACAGTACAGACCACGGCTAGGAAATTTAAATTTTACTTACAGGTCCGATGAAGCACCCTGTACAAGGAATACAATTTATGGTTACTATACTCTGATTCTGCATAAATTTCCTCTCGAATATTATTTTTCATGTGAACGGCACATAACCTAACGCTTATGATTCCTGAGAGCAGAGATCAGGCGATATCCTAGAATGTTTGGTGGCTTGGAACTGCTCTATCAAGATACCTTCTACAATATTCGCTTACCGCTGCTCGAACCATACTACCACATCGTAATACTAAACGTTCAAGAAACAAGGGATAACTCGAAAGGAAATTCTCAGGATATAATAACCAGCAATAGAATTCAATTGACATAAGAAATGTTGAATGAAATATTGCTGTAGTAACTGCGTTTCAGGTATGTATTCCATGAATGAGAGTAAAAATATGCCTTTTTGCTTGATACTCCAACTTAGTTTGATGAAAAGTAAAACCAGCATTCAACTCAATAAACTCAGTATCATCAGGAACATTTCATTCCATTAAACAGGACCGTAAGAGCTCTCAAGAATCATAAGCGTTCAATGTTTTTACATGGAAAAAAATTATCGGTAGATGCGCCGTGCACGTGGCAAACCGTATTCGAAAGGAAAATCTAAGCAGAATCAGAGGATTTTTACGACAAAATTATATCCCATGTACAAAGTGTTTCATCAGACCGACAAATAAAAATCAAAATTTCCTGGTCGTGGTCTGTACTATTTCGGTGTGGTTTATATGAACAGCTCAGCAGTGCTTTAGTGGTACAGGAGTGAATTATCTATATATACATTAAGGGCATATTAAATCATAATTGCTGTACCCAAGACTCGACCGCGTGCCAGGAATTCAAGCGACGAGTGCATTCCGAAAGAGAAAAAAATTCTGAAATTGTCGCGAGGTGAGATGAAATCGGTCAGGCTTAGGCCGGTAGACTCGAGAGATTGGAGACATTGTGTGATCCTAAGATTACTAAATAAGTTACGCGATGTTAAAACGTGGTCGCTAGATTGAATGCAACCACATGGGCAAAGCGCGTCGTCAACCAGGCCCAACCGATGCAGTTTTATGTTGAAAGAACCATGGCCTGATATAACGCAAGCCAGAGGAAAACTTGGTCGAAACCAAGGGTGTTTTAATACGAACTGCACGGAGGGTATCTGATTTAACGTCGTGCGATCAGTGTCGGCTGCCTCCCAGTCCGATTGCCAAAGGGAAACGAAATGATGCAATGATTCGTCGGCACACCGGCGAATCTGTGTCATCATGTCAGGAACATCCAGGGGGACAAACGAGAAGGATAGCCCACCCAACCGAAATGGCAGACTATACATTTGCCGCGCGGTGGGCTATGTAATAGTCAGCTGGAAGACTCCCGGACACCACATGAAAAGATGATATGGCAGTAGTGCGACACAAAAACGTCGCCATCAGCAGAAAGTGGCGCTGGGCAGAGAGCACGAAGTGTCTAACGTGCGTGTGACTCAGATGGTGTTACCGAACGGAAGCACAGTACGAAACTGTCGGCCGAGAGGTAGCTTTGTAGAATAGTAAAACGGATTCGTTCTGATCACCTCCAAGAGCCCCTCTTAGGCGGAAAAATTTCGAGGCCACCGCCTGGGATTTCTCGCGCCAGACTTCAGCATTGGGAATGAAAGATGGGCGGGAATCAATCAACACGTCGGGATAGCGATGGTCCCAAGCCCACCGAGAATTGTCCGCGGGCGAACGAATGATAGCGAGACGGCTTGGATGCAGAGACCCAGTCAACATAACCGTGACTGACTTGTTCAGTGTGATGGAGAGCTTGTTACGTATGAGCCACTCCAACGTCACGCCGACGAGACGCTGAAGAGCGATCTCCAAAGCGCGTTGGCAATCGGCGCGAGGTCGTCTGCGTTGGCGATGGCAAGGCCAGGTTCTCCCGCGAGAAACGTTCCGCATCCTCAGTGGGTTGGCCCGACCCGAATCCAAACTGAAGAGGAGAGGACCGACCGGTATCCAGTAGATCTTCGTTGAGGCGCGACAACATAAAACGTTTAAGCGGTTTTCCGAGAATCGAGAGGATCCCTCCTTCCAAATACTCAGGAAATAGCCAAGCAGCAGGCAGTAGTTGTATAGTAGGAAAATAATTTCAGGGATGACCGAACAGGCTCTCCGAAATACCGGACCTGTTATACTGTCTATGCCGGGGGCACCCTGGTTCGGCGTAGCGACTACAGCCACCTCGAACTCGTCAGCGGAGAATTGATCTGTGGAAGGTTGAGAAGTTGTATGAGGATTGAACTCCTCTGTGCGCAAGCCGGTCTGTCCGCGGAATTCTGGAACGGATCATCCGGAGCAAAGAGGCGGTCCAGGATGACATCATCCGACTCTGAGACATCCTCAGAATGACAACCAACAGGGTGCAAGACCGAGTGGGAGACTATAGGTTTATAGGAGCAGTTCGATGATCTGGGATGAAAATAATTGCCAAATTTGAAGCGAATACTTTAAATGGCTTTCGGGTTATAGACATTCAAAGGTTCTGCCAGTATCAATAAATCTTCCTGTATTTCAGAAACGAATAGCTCATATTTAATTGTTGTTTCTGGCCTCCTGAGGTATCGTCTTTTTAACATCAAATGATGTACAGTTACTCGCGGACTCTTAATAGTCATAAAATCCACTTAATGGGAGTGGACTCTCACTGAAACACCAAAGATAGCTTCATATATTTGGTCATGGAAATCCACTTCATGAAGGCACTACTCTCACTGATTCGATACCATGGTTCTCGTTCTGTATGGCAAGCCCTAGATTTATGTTGAATACGAATGCTCATATCTACATGGATCGCGTATATTTGGGATATTTTGATGAAATTAATCTGTTATTCGTATCCCGAGACCAACAAATTATAAATAATAATATAAAGTTCACAGATGGAAATAATAATGATTGATTGAACTAATGAAATATTTGAGTATTATTGGTTTGAAAATTATCAACTTCCTCTTTTTTGCGATGAACCTCATGAAAATATCGATAGTGTCAAAGCACTATAATTGTTATGTTAACCCCCATTGAAATTTATAGAAATATAGGATATTTATGTCATTGAATTATTTCTCTATGAATAGCTACACCTATGCCAGGTGATCATTCATGAAAAAGTGGTTGTGAAATTTTTCCAGGGTAAAATTTCAGACAGGAGAATGATCATAGCAGTATTCGAGAAAAAAATTGTGCTACGAACATGCAGTGATTTTGAAACGGTGGAATGAATTGATATGAAGTTTCCAGCACCGAGTATTTCATGCGAATTGGCTTCAGTCATTTTCATCAGTTTTCTTCCGTCTTGGTTATGACTAAGACAAGTAAATCAACACAAACGACTCCACAAGTTTGCCAAATCCTCATGTTTGGGAGAACATACTAGCAAAATATCTGCTGGGAAGACTACTCACGAAAGATATTCTATTGTTTTGATTATACCATAAAATGAAAGTATTGTACGAGGTGTTCATGATTCATAAACGGTTTACTGTGAATGAAGTATAATTTTCCATGAGATACAATTTGAACTTAGTCGAGTGGAATATGGCGTCACTAACGCTTTTTTATGTTATGATTCTCGGGAATGAAGTTCCACCAAAATATAAGTATTGCGGATTGAAATAAGAAAATGCAGATATAAAACACCAAATTCACAACAAAAATCCCGAACATTATAAGAGCTACACAATCTACTGGTGTAGAATGTTGTAGTTTATGGAGACACAAGGAACAAATCCAGTAGATTTTTTTTTGCCAATCATGAAGTTGGCTTTTGTGGTTCGTTCTCCTAACTGAAATATCAATTGCTGTGAGAGCTTGGGGACGCAATAAATATTAAAAACGCTTTTAAATTAAAGCCCTCCCAATTTATACCGAGAATTATGGCCCTCAGAAAGACGGAAAGCAAACTTGCAGGTCTTTCGAGTATTTTAAGAAGAAT
The DNA here is from genome assembly GCA_958510865.1 of Myrrha octodecimguttata. Lineage (NCBI taxonomy): Eukaryota > Metazoa > Arthropoda > Insecta > Coleoptera > Coccinellidae > Myrrha > Myrrha octodecimguttata. Next base: position 73,532,655 of record OY294059.1, on the reverse strand, counting down.
TATGATTATAACATAGTGTTCAATGTTTTGGATGTCCCAGTAGCTTTTAGCATTTTTTAAATCGTGTTTTAACAATAATTTGTTGCATTTGGTATATTTTTATCTCGTTCTGACGATTTCAATACAAATTCTTCCTTGAACACCAATTGAAAAACATATATCTGCACTGATTCTTCAAAATACTACAAAGTTTGATTCGAATTATGCAATCTGACCTGTCCTTCCTAAAAAAATTAAATTGATAGTTTATAAAAAAACATATTGCACTATGAAGTTGAAAATTAATGTAACTAAAAACAAATTATCATCAAATTACATTCAACTGAGCTCATGGTTATACAATATGGCATAAGATAATAATGAAGTTTACAATTCCATAAGGAATTGATCGATGAGCTGCACTCAGAACCTTTGAGTGGATTGTGCTGATGACTGTACTGTTGCTCAACAAATTCATGATACTGACTATTGAAACAGTATTGGATGGGCTACAAGGAACTGTACATACTTGTAACTACAAATTCTGATGATAATAGAATAGATCTGTGCAACCAGATGTCATTATCATTCGATCTCTTTGAGTTCTTAATTTTTCTCTGACAAACATCGTATAAGCCGGTAGATTTTGTTCTTTGGAAGAATCTTGGTTTCCAGCCTTCTACTCAAGAAGACGATAAGATATTTATATTGTTGCCTAAATTTTCATAGAAAACATAAGGTTTGTGTATACCCCGAGTGTTTTGTGTTGGTTTCATAACTGTTTCTCATGCCACCTCAAGACTAGTGCTGTCAATTGAGTGATGGCTATATGATCTCCTGATAACCCGAAAATTTCTTTCACGGCTTGCGGATTTAACTTCCGACACACAGATCATGGGACCGACCTTTAACCTCTGCATCACTGCTACTGGTGAGCCATGAGACTGGACTAGATTAAAATGAGTATAATGCAAACCACCAAAAAGCTGGTACGCTTCACCATGCATATGCTGGCCATTTTATGATCACATGAAGTAAACTGTTCACCTCTGATGTTCTTCATCCACCAATTGACGAAACTGGCTTGACAGTCAGAATTGTATCAAGCGCTCCAAATAATGATGCCGGCTTGATTTCTCAAACTATATGCGTCAAATAACCCGAAAGGAAGAAGTAAAAGCCGTTATTGAAACTAAGCATACTGTTCGGCTTTCGAAATTATGCCCAATGCCGATATCCGTACATCTCAATGCATATTTCAGATTATAGATTCTGACATGAAATTTGATATCTGCTGCTCAATTCGAAGTATTTCCGTGCTTTATTCTTTTCTATATGTGTCGGCAAATTCAAATCTCAACCTTTAAGGTGAGAATAATTATCTAATTGACTCTATGACATTAAGCCCGAATGTATGCCTCGAATTAACAACGAGTTAATTCTTATGTAGCATGTTTTCAATGTGGAAGGAACTTTGTACAATTAGGTCTGATCATCATGGCTCAAAGTTATGTATCCGTCGAGAGATGATGGGCACATATTATTCAATAATGAATTTACTCCATCTGCATATTCAAAAAAATTCCCAAAAAGTCAAGATACCTGCAATATAAATAAATGGCAGAAATGTTTTCGAAAATTGGTATTATTAATGCCTATTACTCAGCTTAACTTCAGAGGAAGCCAATTTTTCGAACTTTTCCGCCTGAAAATTCACAAGAAATGTGTATTTTGTTCTTCAATCTGAATCATATGTAGTGTTTACATTTTCAAAAACATATCAAAAAATAATCCGTTCTCGAGTATTCCTTCTCTCGGCCTAACGAAAAGTCATCGATTTGAATAGGTTCACTTTCAATGGTAACACATTTTTCGTGCTTGTTCTAGGGAAGAGCGCGTTATCATTTCGTCACGATATCTGTAATTTTCGAATTGGAGACGTTAATGATCCTAAACGATTGGGTTGAACTGCTTGAAGAAGAGTTCATGGTCAAATTCGATTCTGTCCGTCCGGCCGTCCACCTGTCCGTCCGTCCGTATGTGCTTAGGTTTGGAGTCCAAATATTTTGGTTGAGTTCTTTAGTGGGTGGAATCAGTTGGATTGTTTCAGAGATGGGCCCATTTGAAATTTTAGGTTAATTCCTCGATATCTCATGGAGAATTGACTCGATTGAATTGGAAATTCGTGGACAGTTTTCGAATACTAGCGCGCAACTTAGAGCAGTTTTGCAGTTGTTGAAAAATTGAAAAAAAATTTTTAAGAAAATTTTTAGAATTTTTGAAGAAAATTTTTTTTACTCTGAAAATATTGATTACCTTCAATGGAATTCGACGAATCTGAGAGTCAATTTTTAACAACAATGTTCCAAATTTGAATTCGATCCGATTTTACTCGGAGATATAAGGAAAAAACTGTGTCAAATTTCGTTGTTATTTGGAATTTCAACGTTCCGCAATATCTCGTACGAAAGCAATCAGATTGAAACTTGGTACTCAGGTGGAGATTACAAACATGGAACTAGGTGCAAAATTTCGTGTTGATCTAATAGTTAGAATTTGAACAAGCGCGTAAAAGCTCCTGACCTCACGTCAGTACTTTTCTAGATTTTTCAAGCGTAATATTGAACTTCATAGATATTAACGTTATAAATGAGTGGAAAACAGATATAAATTCAATGATGTGACATTCGTTTATGATAGTATGCAATGATCAAGTAGTAATTGTTTCTTCCTGCTCTGATAGTATTATGAGTTTTCATTTTCAGCTTTTCAAGTTGTAGTTTAGTTGTTGTTTTAATCAGTTATTCCTCTCAATAAGCAAACAATACATCGGCGAAGAAACTTGAAGAACACATTTGTGAGAATTCTCGAAAACAATTCTTATGCAAATTATCTTTTTTTTTTAACCATCGCTTCAGACCATGCTGTATGTGTCAGGAGTATGTACGATTCCTCATGCCTCGGCCTCCCCCAAGTACTAAATAGAAAATTTATTATGCGCACTCTATTCATATTCTCCGAAGATTTTCGAAATATTCTCGATATTACATCGCAAATATCGTTATTGATTATCAACCATGAACGATGAACTGAGTATTCCATTCATACGTAAATCTACACATACTAATAAAATTATAGCTTTATCACATCACATTTTGAAACAACCTCAACAAAACAGTCTTATGAAATTACAACGCAGATGTTAGATCCTCTTTCTTTTCCTCCTTTTCTTTTTTCTTGAGTTTCTTCTTTCTTTTCGAGTCTCTTGTTTTTGGTGATCTCTCCAGTAGAAAAAGCGCTTCATGAAAATCGTCTGAACTCAAATTCGATTCTTGAACATGTAGCACTGAACTGAGAGCACCATCCGTAGATGACTTGGGAAAACGAAACATCTCCCTTTCTCGTTCAGGTTCGTTAGCACTCTTAGACCGGCTGTTCCCGTTCTCCTTTCTAGGACTCTCATTAGAGCTAGATTGTAAGTTGTTTTTCGAGGACGTCGGTGTTGTTGATGGGTCCAGAGAAGGGTTGAAAGGCTCTGTTTGCGTATTGTTCAAGCTACTGCTAGAAATATTCAATGAACACGAATTTATGGGCATAGGAACACTCAAACTAGAAGATCTCGATTGTCTGCCACTAGAAATCAACGACATACCAGGCGATTTGGGTTCTGGGGTCCGCGAAATAGACACTCCCGAAATGAACAATGTTGGCGATTTGGGTATTCCCGTTTCCGATTCATACTCGTTCGAACTATCGGTTTCTAGCGGTTTGCTCCGTTTATGATCCTGACAAATTTTTATGCGTAGCACATGAGAGCTACTCTTGTAAGTCTTCCTTTTCGTTTCAGCTAAAAAGCTCGTGGATTTCGAGAAACTACTTTGGTTATCACATTTCTTCAGCTTTCGCATTTTCGGACTATGTTTTTCACTTAGGGATTCACCTGAATACTTCTTGGGAATTTTGGTATCCTTGAGATCATTGTCGATCAAATTTTTTTTATCACATAATAACTCGAGATTTTTATTTATTGCACGGCTGAAATAACTAGTCTTTGGTAAGTGCGATGAACAAAATTTCGCTTTAATCGAAGCGAAGGGATTGTGACTATGCTTTTTGTGTTCGATTGATTCAACGATATCAGTCTTTTTGTTTTCTTTGTTTTCAACATCACTATCGATCTCTTTTACTTCCTCCTCGTGTTCTTTTTCGCTGATACATTTATCTTCATTTGAGTTCAATATTCCACACACTTCCATATCGGCATTTATAGAATCTGATATGGTGGTATCTTCGACAGAGCTCTGTCCCTGATAGAGTTCTTCCTCGGGGTAAGACTTTTGTAGCAACAAGAACTGTTTGCTCTTAGAGGAAGACGGAAGTGTTAGCATTTTTTTCGCAAGTTCTTCAGGTTTTTCATCGTGCTGGCTACTGTGGTCGGAATCCAAGTGGTACCTCGGTTCGTCTCTGGTTGTTCCCTGTCTTGACCCTCTGCCACTCCTGCGGATCCTAAGATCACCCGTAGAGTGTGATCGCTTCAGCCTTATATTTTGATCCTCGTACTCATCCAAATCTTCGAAGGCGAAGCCATTCTCATGAATATCGGATATTTGAAATCTACCATCTTCTTTTCCATTGCAAGATCTGAAGAATAAACCTCTGCTTGCTTCGGATTTGAGTTTATCGACATCCAATTCTAGACTTTTCAGATCTATGGCTCTGTTGGCCAGAGACTTCAAAAAATAATCAACAGTAAAATCAGCATTGGATTTTGGATAATTCGAGTGGTTACCTCCATCTGCTGAATTACTACATTGTTTAGTGAAATCCACATCTTGGAGACTTAGTTGGATAGCCAATCTGAGTTGATCATCTACACTTTCATTGCTGTTGTTCGATATGCTTGAGCTTGGATCAGGTGTCGTGGAATTGGCCTTTGCTTGTTTCATCCTATCTTCAATCATCTGAAGTCTTGACATCTCTAGGGCTATTATCATTTCTACATTATAATCTGATTCTGTGAAATTGAAGAAGCAATTTACTTCAATGTATATCAATGAAACTTGTACTTACGTGGACAGTTGCTATGTCTGCACAACAAACCACACTGGTGGTCTTTTTCTTTGGGAGTGGAGCTTCTTGTGTTGAAGTGTTTATACGCTAATTCATTTTCATCATCCGAGTCGTACTCGGGCCATTCGCAGTCCTTCAGCCATACGCTTGTTTGTGTGAAGTCGCTCTGTAAATCATTAAGAAATATATCGTTATCAGCAGCATAATATATCCATATTGATGGGTTCTTGTGGGAGAAAAATCTATTCAGGGATTCTATCACATATTCATATGCATATTCACAGCGTAACTGATAATACAAGGTGTCTCAAAAGGAATTTCATATTTCAAAAATCGATATAATAAAATAAGCCGTTTAGCGACAAAATATTTATTGATTATTCAAATACACTCTCTGGCAATTTATTTCTTGAAAATAATGTCGTGTAAATGATTTCTCTAGCGTTCGCAATCCAACATTAAAATTTCTGATGCCCGATTGGCCTGTAGTCTCCGTAATGGCTCCCATTTCATGGAGAATATTTTGTTTTAACTGGTCCAAGAAAGTTGATCCATCAATGTAAACTTTAGATTTGAGGAAACATCACAGGAAAAAGTCCATGGGAGTCAAAACAGGACTGCGTAGCGGCCAATTTAGGCGACCTTTTCTCGGTATTAATTTGCCTGGAAAAATTTCACGAACTCGTAGCAGAAACCTATTGGAAGGGTGTGACGTTGCTCCATCCTACTAAAGAATGTTCTTTGATTATAGCCAGGAAAATTTTGCAGTTCAGGCAACAAAAACTCATCTAACATCCAAACATAACGCTCTGAATTCTCTTTAAGAGCACGTACCTTTCATCTGCAAAAAAGTATAGACCGATAATTCCTCACGATGACATTGCAGCCCATACGGTCACTTTTGGCGAATGAAGGGGTTTTTGATGCAAATATTTGGGATTGGTTGCACTCCAATGGCGACAGATCTGCTTGTTTACGTGCCGATTGAGATGAAAATGAGCTTAATCGGAGAATAATATAAAAAATGTTTGTAAGCGCTCAATTGCTTGGTTTGCGCAGTATAGCCTCTGAATGGCATCCTGGAGTTTTAGTTCTTACACCAACTATAGGGGTGTAGCTTTATATCTCTGTGCAGAATGCGGTGTAGTGATGATCTATGCACGTGCAAAGCACTTGCACGCTTCCGAATGAAGAGGTCGGGATCATCACGAACAGACTGTTTATTCCGTTCCACGTTTTCTTCCGTTCTCGATGACCTTGATCTTCCGGATTTTGGTTCATCTAGTGTTGAACTTCTCAAACTTCTTCGCCCAATTCCGAATGAGAGTAATGCTTGGTGCATCATTTAAGTGACGTAAACCTCGAACATAGCAGTAATTTCTTCGCGAAATAGTTGCAGAATTACCATTTTTGTAAAATTCACGCACGCACATCACGCGGTCCGCCTCCGTAAAAGGCTCCATAGCAACTATTTCCGTGTAATTGGAGCCAAATTAGGAATCTGGCTTAACGACCTACAAAGCTGAAAATAATAGTGAATCACGTCAAAACCTAGTTTACTATGCTCCTTCACATCCATATGTGGTTTAATAATACCGTGAGCTTATGTCTTATTCGAGATCCTTCATCCATGTTAGATACGTCAGTTGGAATTGGAATAGTGCGCAGAAGTCTGTGTGGAGCCATTTTTGCTCGAAGCGCTTTATAGTTTTCTGGTGAATTATAATATTTTTTCCTTGAACTTTCAGAGTTTCGGTTTCAATACGTATTTTAAGGCGACAAACCGCATCAAATAACATTTGATTCTTATACTTGAATATGAAATTCAGGATGAGTTTTTTTTAGATTTGTGGAATATCCGCAATATTTTGGCATAATATAATTCATTCATTTCATAACATTTTCATTGAGTTATGATATATTTATTATCTATACTCGAAAGCAATCTGTGAAGATGGATAAAGGACTCGTTGAGATCGGATTTTTTTGGACCAACCCTATTTAATTGGGAGAGCTGTAGTTGCTTGAGCCATATTTTTTCATACTCCGTTCATGTCAATGCTACGGAGTTTTTATTGGTATAAACCTCACTTCTGAAAGTACTGTTTTGCAGAACGATCAGTGTCTTGGTTGAGAAGTATAGATCAGGATCTTTTGAGGAAAATAAGTTAACTAAGCTTGTTGATGTGAATGTAACTCGGAATTCACGTTGTAAAAAACGAAGAATTGGCTAAGTTATCAACTTTGTTAAGAGGGTGCAAGTCGTGGTCTATCCGAGAGGAATATAAATTTTTTTTTGTTTGACGTATTATGATGTGTTCCTTTTTTCAGGAAAGTTATAAGTTCAACATATTGGTTGTGAAAGACTTTTTTGTGTGAATCAGAAAAGCACTGATGTTAGGTCGGGAGCTTTTACACGCTTGTTCAAATTCGTTGCCAGAATGATCCCCTGTTCACGTATTGACTCCACCAAATGCAGACTTACTTTATGATGGAAAGATTAGCCGTTCTTCTTGTCATATCGACCGAATTTCTACATGAACACTTAGGTACCATTTGTGATCGATTGCTAGAAATTTTTATATATAAAGGCAAACAAAGTATGCCAGTCCAGGGTATTGAGAATGATTTCCAATGCATCGTGGTATGAAGGCAATCACTACATGCACAACATGTAAACTCCCGTAGTTCAAGAAGCAATCAGAATCAGAAACAAGGAAACTGCAGAGCAATTTCCAGGTGACCTGATGAAGAAATAAAAGATTTTCTCAATAAGGGTAACCTCTCCTTATTCATCTTAGTCAATATGTTATATACCAAGAGCTCATCGAATGTGTTCTCTGATTGCTGATGGAAATGAAAGCTATATCAAAATACTAGGAAAAGATGGATGAATTCAATTGCTCACTCACATCCAAATGTTTTCTCTTCCTCTTTCGTTGATGTGGAGGTGTTTCTGGGGGTATAAGTCCTTGAGCAACCGCTCTTACAAATTCATGGCGTTTCCTTCTGGCTAATGCAGTGGTCTGAACAATCATGGTCTTGGGCGTTCTGAGATATGATCTCGCAATCATTTCGCTGAGCTTCTCTGTGACTTCCTCCAATTCGTTCTAAAAGTTGGTAAATATAAGACAAGCAGCATTGGGGGAAGTTTTTTTTCTTAAACCACATCCATAAGACAATGAGCGAACAGTTTACTGATCTCATAACGTCAATTCCTTTTTCATAAGATAGGTGAATTTAGAACTTCATACCGAAAACTTTATAGTCAGCAGTAATAAAGTCGAGATCACATATAGGCGATCATGACTGCGTTCACGATAACTATAACATTCCGCCCGAATTTATATTTATTAGAAAAAAAAATGCTTCGTTCTCTTTGGTGTGAAATTTGCTCATTCTAAATAAAAAAGAATGATGTTTCAGTTCGGGAAATGCTTAATATTCTAGAGACAAGATCAATCATGAAATCAGGTTGAAGTAATTGATTTTCAAGTGTTAATTCCCAACGATTAATGGTTTCTATTACCAACTCCAATCAAAAAATTTCTCGAATTAAATAAACACGTAGAAATAACAATATGAAATTAAAATTGTAGAAGAGCTCTGACGAGAAGACAATTAAATACAGATTTTTCTGTATTAACCTTTACATAATAATATCTTTCGATATTGATTTGATATCTTTCGATATACTTTTATGTCGTCGACGTACTACGTCCTCAATGACAAAATTATTATATCAACTGGCATATAATGATCAAAGTAAAAAACCTTAGAAAAGGGTAAAAAAATGAAATACAACCTAAAAACAATACTAGACACAGTATTTCATCTTCTATCTTTCGATTTAGAATCATCAGTAGCATTTATTCTATATTATATATCAAAAACTTACCACGTGTTTCAACTCACATTTCACATCAACGGAAATAACCATATTTGAGTCCATACGCATGCTTGTTAGAATTGTGCATAGAAAACAATAATGCCACAGATTTTACTTAAATTTTGGAAAATGTTTTTTACTGCATTTCATTTGTCAAGGAAAGAAGAAGGTTTAAGTAAAATCTGTGGCATTATTGTTTTCTATGCACAATTCTAACAAGCATGCGTATGGACTTAAATCTGGTTATTTCCGTTGATGTGAAATGTGAGTTGAAACACGTGGTAAGTTTTTGATATATAATATAGAATAAATGCTACTGATGATTCTAAATCGAAAGATAGAAGATGAAACACTGTGTCTAGTATTGTTTTTAGGTTGTATTTCATTTTTTTACCCTTTTCTAAGGTTTTTTACTTCGATCATTATATGCCAGTTGATATAATAATTTTGTCATTGAAGACGTAGTACGTCGACGACATAAAAGTATATCGAAAGATATCAAATCAATATAAGATATTATTATGTGAAGGTTAATACAGAAAAATCTGTATTTAATTGTCTTATCAATAGCCTTTAACAAGTAGACTTTTTTGAATTTAATCTCTGACGAGAAGCTTTTAACGCATTTCTTCAAATTGAAAACCATTCTCTAACAGAAGTTTGAATATTCAAGTCATCATCCTATCTACGGAATTGCGAATTTGCGATTTTGCGAATCAACCTTCGCAGTTGAGCCCTAAACTTGCCCCATATGCAGTGAAATTCGGAGTTCGAAAACGAAGTTTGGAGAGTTGGCGGTTTATCAACCGAAATTCCCTATTTTCCAAATATAATCATGTGATGGAATTAAAATCAAGTATTCGGTCGAAAAATGACGGGGTATAGGTTGATGCAAAATTTCGTGAGTATCATACCTACAGAATCAGGTGAAATTCAGCACAAATATACTTTTTGAAACCTTAAGGTGGTTATTCGTTTGAGCAAAAGTTCGCTCACGCTGTTCGCGCACCCACGGATATCATGCGCGAATACCCAGCTTCGGTGTAAAAATGCTCAGTGGATATACGTCAACGTGACAAATGAATAAATTTTCGCCGAAGAGCTATTCGTGCGCGCATATTTGCCCAAATGAATATCCACCTTCACACTTATGTTTATACCTACTCAGTTATATTTTGCAATTCGATAGGATGTTTTTTTCAAAATTATTGAGGTGCCAAAGTGCACGAGAGATTATGATATTTCGATAGTCTTCTCCCTTTCGAGAATATTATTCTGACAATTTTGGCAACGTCAACTTGAGAAGCAGTTTTAGTGCAGGTAGAACAAAGACCTTATTATTGGCTCAACTCTAACTTTTATCACTAAACGGGTGGCCGACTCGCGATATCGTAATGTCGCGTGCACTTTGACCGTACCCTAAGAAAAGTCGACTTATTCAGTTGACAAGAATTCTTCGTTTCCTATTAAATCGAGGTCGTAGATCACGAATATGTCATTAGAAATCGTCCAGTGACAACCGTTTAGAAATTATGGCGGAAATAGTAAAAAAATGTCGAAATTTTGGTCAACTTTGAGACGTCGTGCCGACCAAAATAATGAAGCTGGGTGATGTCGAATTTTTACGTGCAGTTCGATCCTTTATCTATGAATTAAAACAGATTTCATCGTCCTACTCTCATCGAGTCGGTAATAATGATTTTTTGAAAAAAGGTCCAAAATTTTGGAACTTCAAGGACCTCTCACGTCCAGGACGATTTTTTTTTTAAATATTTGACCTTATATTCTTGTTCTACGCCCTCGAATTAGTAAGTGTGCCAAATTTCACGGCGATAGGAGTCGGCAAATTATTTTTCGAAAATCGATATTTTCTTAAGGGTAACAACCCCTTAAAATTTTACCAAAAATCGAAAGTTCTCCGATCGACCTGAAATTTGAAACATATACTAATTCGAGGGCGTAGATTAAGAAAATCCAATCAGAATGTTAGTGGAGAGTCTGGTTCGTTTTTTATGGCCCGAGGAAAATCGAAAAAATTGGACCTTTTTTAAAAAAATCATAATTTTTCAACCAGAAGACTTACGTCTATAAAATAAGTGGCTACGTACTCACAAAGGATTCAGATATAACCAAAAATTCGATTTAGTCCAGCCTCACGCGTTTGATCTATACGACGACCCAAAGTTGACGCAAATTTCGAAATTTTGGTCAACTTTGAGACGTCGTGCCGACCAAAATAATGAAGCTGGGTGATGTCGAATTTTTTCACGTGCAGTTCGATCCTTTATCTATGCAATAAAACAGATTTCATCGTCCTACTTTCATCGAGTCGTTAATAATGATTTTTTGAAAAAAGGTCCAAAATTTTGGAACTTCAAGGACCTCTCACGTCCAGGACGATTTTTAAAAAAAATATCTGACCTTATATTCTTGTTCTACGCCCTCGAATTAATAAGTGTGCCAAATTTCACGGCGATAGGAGTCGGAAAATTATTTTTCGAAAATCGATATTTTCTTAAGGGTAACCCCTTAAAATTTTACCAAAAATCGAAAGTTCTCCGATCGACCTGAAATTTGAAAAATTAGATAAAGAAAATTCAATCAGAATGTTAGTGGAGAGTCTGGTTCGTTTTTTATGGCCAGAAGAAAATCGAAACAATTGGACCTTTTTTAAAAAAATCATAATTTTTCAACAAGAGGACCTTCGTCTATAAAATAATTGGCTACGTACTCACAAAGGACCCAGATATAACCAAAAAAATTCGATATTGTCCAGCCTTACTCGTTTGATCTGTACGACGGCCCAAAGTTGACCCAAATTTCGAAAATTTCTCACCAAATCCGGAATATTTTCCAAACCGAATCAGTTACGCAAAATCTAATTACAGATTCGTAATCTACGTGTTCGAATCCATAATATATGATGTGCATATTGTCATAGTCCCAAATAAATTTTATTTTTCGAAAATCGTCGACCTTGTTATCGTTTCCTATTAAATCGAGGTCGTAGATCACGAATATGTCATTAGAAATCGTCCAGTGACAACCGTTCAGAAATTATGGCGGAAATAGTAAAAAAATTTCGAAATTTTGGTCAACTTTGAGACGTCGTGCCGACCAAAATAATGAAGCTGGGTGATGTCGAATTTTTTTTTGTCTGATTTTTCCATTAGTGTTCACGAATTCATTTTATTTGATCAGATACATTCAACGGTTTCATAATTAACCTTAATTAGTGACCTATTGACCTTTTTATATATTTCGAATCTGAAAAACAATCTACACCTCAATCTAATGACGTATTTCTATTCGAATATAAATCAACGTATAAATATTCCAGAAAAAAATTACCTGCATAAATTCAAAAATTGACTTATTGTATCCGTCATCCACCAGGTAATACCCATAAACATAAGACCCACATAGAACTCTTCTTGCTTTCAAAAGTTCTCGAACGCCTTCCTCTATAAATCTGGTACTTTTTTCTCCTACATCTGAAAAAAAATTGATGATGATACTCTATTCATCAAAAATCAATTGAAATAGTGAACTTTCAATTTACTAAAAACCTTATGGATATTCAGTAGATATTGTAGAGGAAATGATTTAGTTTTGTCACTTGGATTGCTATATGTCTAGTGTTAATTGATTTATCCTTTTACATGCATTATCTGAATCACATATAAACAGACACATTAAAAAACCTCGAAAAGCACTCAGCAACTTCTGAGCCAGTGTTCAATGTAGATCACCAAATGTGCGTTTGGTAGGGTCAATTTGTGAAAAGATGACTTCACGTCATTATTTCTAGGTTTTTGTCCGAAAATAATGATCATATCTAATTGAAATTTTGGAAACTGCTGTTAGAAACGGAGCTGAAGGTATAAGCAAAATTTCCTCAAATATGAGGGATATTTTCCAAAAAAAATTTTCAAATAAAAATGTTGGAATTTTGTTTTTAATTTACTGACTACACGATTTCGACAGAATTTCGCAAAAATTTGTGCGTCCTCATGCTCCAACTAACTGCTCCTAATCCAATCGCTTCAGTAGTTCTCGAAATATAAGGGAAATAACCTCAAAATTTCAAATGGCTATAACTCGGAAATCGTTACCCGAAAAGTTTCAAGCTTGACAGTTATCGTGTCATCGACCGGATGGCTGGCTGGACAGGATCGATTTTGATACCGAATTCAGCATCAGTGGGTCTAACTAAGTGGTTTGAAAACATTTTCTGGAAAAAATCCGAAAATAACAGACATTTGGACAAAACTATAGACGCAGTTCCCCACAATATGCGCGCAAAAATTAATGGAATACCTTCGATTTTCAACTGAATTGGCATATCCACCAACGCAACACGAAAACATTTTCGTACAAGACAGCTGATGTACCGTTACAAAAATGGAAAAAAATCTCAATTGTATTATAATTTCATCGATCGCAACTATTTTGAATTGAATGAATTGGATTGTACATTTAATACAGCTGGGTATTCCGCTACTAGGGATATCAACAACAATCTTATTGCCTGTTGTAAATTTAGAGCTCCGTGGATTTCTTATTATCAAGTTTTTTAATGGATTCATTCAATTCTCACTCAAACTGCTAAGTTTAATGTGAAAAATCGATTATAGCGAGGGATAATAGCACGTTAATCCACTTCTTTTGAGTTTTTTTACATTACCATTAAAAACGTTCAGGTAAACAAATTGATGTGTGTATACATAATAAGTAATAAACTAGTACGATCTAGCTGTAACTGTTGACCAAGTGTCAAATTCGATTTCACATAAATTCAATTATACCATAAATACGATCCCTTCCACTTGAATGAAGCATTCTTCATTGTACAATTTGAATTTTTGTTGATCCGAATTTGACACTTGGGCAACAGTTACGGCTGGATGGCACTCGTTTACTATTTATTATGCATACACACATACATTTTTTTTCTGAACGTTTTTTATAGTAATGTAAAGAACTCAGAAGAAGTTGATTAACGTGCGATAATTCCTCGCTTTTATAAATTTTTTACACTGAACTCAGTATGTGCGCAATCGAAATTCCAAGCTCTTTCAACATCTGCAAAGATATAAAGGAGGTCCCATGTGAATTAAAAATTAAGGGGATGTCCGGTTCAACCGAAAGTATATTATCAACAAAAAATTGCACATCAAATGCATTTTGCGCCATTGCACTTTACTGCAAACTTACATAAATATTGTCCTTCAAAAGATATCAACTTGGTTCCATTTATCCTATCCCAGTATTATATAGAGAATTGCCAATAAATATATCTCAAAATATTCTTACACAATGAAAAAAATACTCACCTTCGCCTTTTCTCAACCCAAGACTACTAGCCAACACCTCCATCTTCTGTTTCACACTAGTGAGTAACGGTTCTTCCAATTTTTGACTATTTTCGTGATTTTTGAATCTAGTATAGAAATGAAGGAAGCGCGAAGTTTCTTGCAGTTGATTATTTTTGTCTAGCGCTTCAGAAATTAAGGAACACTGTTTTTCGTCAGCCCTATGAACAGATTCGAATCGATTACACCGGAAGTAGCCTCCTGTTGCGGAACTGTGCCTTTTCCATGATTCCTGGCAAACCCAGCAGAAATCGAATTTGCACTGAAAGGAAAGAAAAACTTATTTCTTCCATGAACAAAATTGGGAAAGTTGCAACATGAATCTTGAATGAGAGTTTTTACCATGTGAGTAGCCACATTGCGATGAAGATGGGTATCAGGGTATTTTTTTCTTCCTTAAGTGGTCAACTGATATTGATAAAACAGTCTCAAAATTATATAAGTCAGATATCACAGAGACTCAAATGACTATAACTATTTTCGAAACAAAGTCGAAGTTTCGTCGATATATTTCGACTTTCTCAACACTAAAACACAAGCAATGAATAAGATGAATGGAACTTTCTTCACAAACAGAAATCATTGTGTCTCACCTAGTTTTGTAACAATTGTCCACATCTAACATTGATTCGGGCATAATATATATGTGGAGATCACATTGTCTCATAAAAATAAAATTGTAAAAAAGTTAAATAATTTCCTAGATGTAAATGACAAATTTAAACAGACTTAATAAGGAATACGATGAAAAAAACAGGCCATACATATGCGACGACCATAGACAATAGTCAGTCACGACACAAACGATCTAACATACAATTCAAATGGACTACTTTCAACGATATTTTAACTGTTTGAAAAGTGATATTAAATAATTATAAGATTGGTTCAATCCCTGAGTATCACTTCTATTATTCACTGTACTATTTAAATTGGTATGAATCATCTCACTCAAATTTCTTTTGAACCAATTTCTTTTCACGTTCGAAATAGTAATTCTATCAAAACCGATCTTTTCTCCACGCTGAAGGATGGAATAGAAAATCAGGATCGATCTAATATTATGCATAAAATTCCTTGCAACAACTGTGACAAATGCTACGCCAGACAAACCAAGCAATTATTGGCCAATAGGATCAAATAACATAAAAATGATTGCAAGGAAAAATTTAAAGATAAAGACGGAAAAACGGCACTGGCTTCGCATTTCTTCAATGCAGGACACCAATTTGGTTTTGAAGGAATGACTTTCTTGGACGTGGAAAGAAATTGGTTTAAAAGAAATTCAAGTGAGATGATTCATATCAATTCAAATAGTACAGTGAATAATAGAAGTGATATTCAGGGAATGAACCAATCTTATAATCATTTAATATCACTTTTCAAACAGTTAAAATATCGTTGAAAGTAGTCCATATGAATTGTATTTTAGATCGTTTGTGTCGTGATTGAATTTTGTCTATGTTTGTCGCATATGTATGACCTGTTTCTTTCATCGTATTCCTTAAAACTTCTTTTTAAATTTGTCATTCACATCTAAGAAATTATTTCACTTTTCGACAATTTTATTTTTATGCGACAAAGTGATCTCCACATATATATTATGCCCGAATCAATGTTAGATGTAGGTAAATGGTTGAAAAACTAGGTGAGACACAATGATTTCTGTTTGTGAAGAAAGTTCCATTCATCTTATTTATTGCTTGTGTTTCAGTCTTGAGAAAGACGAAATATATCGACGAAACGTAGACTTTGCTTTGAAAATAGTTGTAGTCATTTGAATCCTAACCCTGTGAAATCTAACTTATATAATTTTGAAAGGACGTGAAACACCACAAACTAAAAGTCCCAAAATTATTTGATGAATATAAATGAAAAAATTTTATAACGTTCCATCACAATATCTCAGATATATTCGACATCCTTCAGAATCTTTGTATTGTTTTAGAAGCATACAGTCTAACTTATCCTGCACATTGAATGGGTATTTCTACTTAATTGGTAGGATTTCATTAACAAATATCTACCAGCATAAAGAATACTAGGGTAGGTAGTTGCAAATTTGGAACAACATCGGAATAAACATACTAATCTCCCAGACAAACTTTTTTGTAGTTATTTGAAGAGTGAATAAGAAGCATAATAACAAACGTCCCTTCCATCAGTTGGCAAAATAAATCTCATGATTATCTAAACCTAGTCTTTCGAAATGATATTTTCGTAATGCCTGCAAAAGTACGAATCTCGTCGCTTGGTGAATGATTCTTTTTCATTTTCCAGTCCTGTGTCGAATCGAAAATTTTCACATGTATGCTTTTCGGTACTCTTATGAGCTGGAAACTCATTTCCTTTATTTGTCGTAACAAATGACCTTTCTCTGAGACAAGAGTTTCAGAAAATTACAATGCCTCATTTCCGAGTCGCGATGGCCCGAAAAACCAGTCGAGGTCGATCACATAGCCCCTCAATCCAACTAGCCATACTAATGGGTAACTGACCTCAGAATTCTAGTGTGAAACCCTCGTGATGAAGGGGTGCCATTTGCTTTGCGTGAATTGCAACCACCCGAAAAAGAGATATACATCATGAGTACCTACCATGGTAGGTTCATGGTTGGTATGCTACTCGCGTCCTTCTTTGTGATGAACTACAGGATGATCTCGATTTAATGTCAGCTATACAAAAAAAAGGTAAGAAAATCCTCCGTTGAAAAAGGTAGATGTGCGCACATATTATCTGACAGCTGAGCAGCCCTATTAGCCAGTCTCGTTGCTAATTGAGTCGAAGCGAGTCCGTTAGTTCAAAAGTCACGACACATACGCAGTAGATGATCAGGCCAACTTTTTTTGGGTGCGTGGTCACTCTGAGGCGCATGTAATAGTGAACAAATGGCAGTTCAGGTGAAGAGAAAAAGAGGGACAACTCTTTTATTTGTGTCAGAGCTATTTCACGTTTTCCCAGTCAGTCATCCATCAGCCGATGTCAGTTGTGGAATGGACACAAGAGGAAGTTTGCGTACTGGAAGATGGCCAGTGGATCTGTTCGACTGTAAGACTGATAAAATTGTGCACACACGAGACACCGTTCTGTTAAATGTCTTCTGCAGAACATAGAAAAGGCTTTCGCTCCTGGTATGGAGCCCCTTACGTAGCCAAATATCAGATTCGCGGTTGGAAAACTGTACTAAAGAAAAGGTTGAAACACCTTTGCTCATAGTTTCTATAAGATCAGAACAATCGATGGATGTAGCACAAAGAAAGGTATTGACGTTAATTTAGACTTCATGGCCCGTCTGGTAAACAGCGCGTGGTCACAAAACAGATCTATAGGTCAAAATGTTTGCGAAAATTACAGGATCTCAAAGCCACTCGTATAATCAAATCTGAATAAAGCACTTCATTCTTTTTTTTCACGTGATACACTAAGTGATGAAGGTCTTCTCTGCAGACTTTGAAACTGTACGTACAAATGAACAGTTGTTATGAAATTAATGAGAACCTAATTGCTCTCGGTTCGAGATAAAATATTCTCCAAATGTATAATAGGTGTCAACATAATCGTATCTGTCGATACAAGATTCAACATGATACCATCCACAGGAAAGTGAGTGCAAACGCCCAATAGTTCGTTCCTTGTCGCACACAAAGCATTTTGATTTCGCATTCTCCGTAGGAGCAGAATCAACAGTAGTGCCTTCGAAATCTATGGTGGAACTGTTTCATGGCATCTCTTCCCACACGTACCACTACCTGACGGCAAAGTTATCCCACCGTTGTGGTTGGCAAGTGGTCGATACATGAAACATACCGACGGCCGTTTTGTGGTTGCGATGTGGTACGTATGAGTGGAGCGTTAGGCTACTTCCAAACATACAGGCGACTTGATTAGCGCCTATAGCTCACGAGTAGCTTAGTGAAACGAATGTTGTAGAACTTTCGAACCGACCGAACTGCACGTTTGGAGCCTAGCTTGTTGCTCATCGTGTATCCAAAAAAAAACAAACTTGTTGGTTTTCTGTCACTAAGCGCGAGGAATATAAGAAGTAGAAAACGGATCAAACATTCATTGCATCAGTGTTAAAAATAGAACCCTCAGTGGAATCCACCGAATGAACCCAATAAAATGCAGTTGTCCCGAAGCAACTAAGGAAGGAGGTGACAGTCGAAATAAAAAAGCAAGATTCTCCGGAGAACATAAACTAACGTTGAGGTCAAAAATTCAAGACTCAATATCTCCTGAAATTGAAGCTCTAGAACATTATATTGAACAATCGGTATCATTGATGTATATTCCGGTACCGAATTATTGTATAAATTTCTTTATACATGACCGAATATAACTCAATAATCAGTAGAATATGAATTACACGATTCCTCGGAATAAAATATAACGCATTTTATATCCATCGAAATGGCAAACTACTCTGCTTTGATAAGTTGTAAAGATTTTTCCTTCACCCAGAACTAAATGGAATGTTTTTCTGGTCATACGCAAATATTTGAAAAAATTTTAACCAGAATTTTGTAATTTCTATGGAATTAATAATAATAATAATAATAATAATTTATTTAATCCATTGAGACACTACATAGTGTATAGGACAAGTCAAGATTACGATTACTTCACAAAATATTCCAATTACATGACTAAGTTGTCCGTATAGTACTCATTCACACTGTAAAAACACTTCTTTAGCAACATTTTTTTAATTTCTTTTTTGAACATATTTGCATTTAAAGATTTCATAGAAGATCGTAAGTGATTATACATTTTAATACCCTGATATAAAGGCGAACATTCAAATTTATGTGTTCTGTGCCTGGGTATTAGATAAGTTCGCGAATTTCTAGTCTCATATTCACGATGATTTGATAACTTTGTCCATTCTTTTTCATTTTCCCTCGCATATAACAAACATTTAAAAATATTATACAGAACATTCAATTACCCATGATTTGAACGTGCCATATTTTTGTTAGGAACCCAACATGATGGATAAGGCCGGAAAATGGTATATTTCGGAAAGAAACTTTCCATAAGGAGCAATTGGCCCTCTTTACACAAAAATATGTTTGAAAGTATTCCGGATTAAATCTTTAATTTTCGGCATACACAATCGTACTCACACGAAATGACACACTCATGTTTTCTCATCAATAACTTCAACTATTTAAAATTCAAAAGCTTCAGAAGTGAGTTCTAATGTTTTGTATTTGTATCTTTCTGAAACGCCCCAGGAGCTTGAAGCTTGTGCGAGTTAGGATATTGGGTTTGTTCTGTGTGGGCTGCGTTACTGTGTACTCGCGCCACCATAGGCACAGCACTGTTAATTTTTGACCCAACAATGAATGATCGTCGGTACCGATCTAGAAATTTAAATATGTAGGCTGAATTAAAATTTATAACTTTCCAAATAAATATCGAGTTCCTCGAATATACTTACTTTTGAACACTTTATGTGGTTGCATCCTTCATTTTTTTGGATCGGACTTTTACAATTTGGGCATGGCTTGGAATTAGTTACTAACCATAAAAAATTGGCTGCATCTTCACTTCCACTACATGACGCTTTCAGTTCCTCAGGCTTCACTTCTTTGGTTTTCATCATCCAATCTTGCCACTGACTGCAGCCGCAAGGAGCATGTGCTTCTCCTAGGTAAGATAATATTCTTGAATTGAAGTGGAACATTTTAGAAAAGAACTGATGTGATGTCAACAGCTTTGGTTGCCGAAGCTGTCATCTTTGGTGATATTCTAATAATATTATCCTCACTAACATCTGCATGAATCTTCAAACTATCATTTTTATGCGATTGTTCTGGGAAACAGCGCGTTATTATTCTGTCACAATGTCTGTAATTTTGAGCAGAAATTGGTCTTAAATGACTTGGTTGGACTTACTGATGAAGAACAAATATGATTATGTCCGTCCGGCCTGCCGTCCGGCCGCGTGCTCTCTGACTTTTGGAAGATAGCACCTAGAGTCTTGAAGTGTTCAGGTTAGATTTGGAGCTTCAATAACTCGGTTGAGTTCCTCAGTGGGCAAAATATGCCGAACAGTTTCGGAGTTATACCTACCAATATGACATTTTGAGGTATATTCCTCGATATCTCATGAAGTACTAATTCGATCGGATTGAAACATTGTAACTAGTTCTTCAATACTAACGTGCAACTTAATTAAAAAGTTCGTATGGATATAGTAGTTAGAAAATAAACAAAAAAAATGTCGATTGGGAAATTCTTGAAATTTTTGTGAAAAAGTTTTTTCCTGAAAAGTGTTGTTTCAATTTCAATATTTGGCATAGACCTTAAAAACAGTATTCAAAAAATGTTTCAAATTTTATATCGATACGATATTTACTTTCGGAGATATATGTATATATGTATATGTAGGCGATAAGGGCAAGGGATTTGGTTCGTCTGAATTTCGACTATATTTATGTGATTCAAGTAGGCATATTGAGGTATTCTCAACAATACTTTCAACACGATTAATTTGAAATGAAGCTACTCAATCGCATTGAGGCAAAACAAATAGTCCTAGAGCTTACCACTCATCTTATGAGATATGTGGGGATAAAGTTAGATTATGGAAATAGAATGATCCTTATGCAGGATGTAAGGAAAGATTTAAAAACAGAAATAAGGATAACTACAATGACGTCGAAGTATGCTCATATACACTCCATTCAATTCTATAATGTCAGTCGGCAAGCCTTGAAATAGGTCTACCAAGTTTTCGCAACTGGAACTGAAAGAGGTTGGCATTTGTGAAATGCCGTCAAGGTAAATCAAATTCTGTCAGACTTGGTCGAAATTTTTATCAATGATTCCAGGGATTCGTTAGGTTGCATTCGTAAATTCTACTTTCTTTATGTAGAATGAACAACGCTGCGTGGTGATCTGACTGGAAAGTTACTATAAACTAGTATTTCATTATTATTGTTATAATTATTGCAATTATCCAAGTAACACTGACTTCCCGGCTAGATATCAGAGAGGTCCTAGTCCGGATTTCTTCCAACCTCCTATTGCGATTACCCAAAGTGGTCACAAACAGAACATTATTTGGTTATCGCAGACGTAACCAGAATTAAATATTCACATTGCGAGTTCCTAAAATAACCCCAAATGTAACCATAATGGGCAATTCACACTGCGAGTTCCATACGTCATCACAGATGTAATTATAATAGGAAATTTGCAAAGTCATCACAGACATTCAGCGAATATATAGTTCTGTTATTGTATAAGGATCTTCTTTTTACAATGGTTGTATACTATACAAGTTGATGACAATACGAACCCCACATTTCCCATTCAATAGGTCTCTTGCATGTAACACGAATTATCATATTTTTATGTTTTTTTCATTCCATATCGATACAAAATCATAATGTTCGCTATCACACACTTCTACAATTCGTGAATTTTGAATAATTCGGTATTAAAAATGGCCGAATCGGGACTCAAGGTCGAAGCGGGAGAAACGCGTCAGATCGCCTCTACGTCACTCGTTATTGTACGATTCATCGATCGATACAGCCCGACACTTTCTATTGGCTTGCTAGACAGAAAAGTACAGGAGAAGAGGGAAATTGTGGATATATCCCCATACGTCACGGAAACCGCGAACGTTCGTCCGTTTAAACAACCCACATGCGGAGCCAAATTTAAAAGAACATTTTCTCCTTAAAAATTGAAATTTTTGATGGCGGCTGAAGTTTTTCAGTGGTATTACGGATTACGGATAGAATATTTGATTCCAATGATGAAAAAAATTCATGCAAGAGACCTATTACGAACAGGGATTCAAACTCAACAGTTTGTTTCCATACAACTATCTTAGTTAGATATATGGATATATTTTACCAAGAACCGATAATTCAATTCCGACTGCGCTAAACAATACTCAAAGCTATCTAACCACTCAACTTAAGAATCGTCAAGCGCTCATATTACGATTTCGTCTGGTATATCTTGTCCACGGATCTCGCCATCTCGCGGATATTGGGAGTCAAAACCCAGAAAAAACCTAAAAAATTATCCAGTAGATCTGTTATTCCTTGCTTTGAGTTTATTCCTACAGGCTATTCGTGCGGATTTATGATCTCAGTCGGCAGATGAGCTGTGAGCTATTGTCCGAATATAGGCGATCACAAAAATCTCAACAGGATATTTTCCAGAAATATAATTTACATGTTTATATAATATATGTATTTGTATTCTCACTGTGGGAAGTTTGAGGATTTCGACAAGTGATATCTTCAGGATATCTTTGAGATTATCGTTGTGGTGGGAATTTCGAGGAAATATAGCGCTCCCTGTGAACTCTGAAAGAACTAGCAAAAAAACTCCCAATGTTCTATAAAGACAACGCCAGGATTTCTTTGAAACATCAAACTTTCGACACCAACTGACTGATTTTATGGAAGTGAATAGAGTATATGAAATTTGTTTTCAAAATATTAATGAAAAATATTCCAAATAATTATGCCAAAAAAATGGCCCATAATAAGTATTTGAAATTTAAAATTCAATATCTTATGCCTTGGTAAAGTTCATATTTTCGTGTACCTATTTCTGGTAAAATCTTTATATTTTGTACTGTTGTTTTACCAATCACTTATATGAACTATTCATAAAGAACCTATATACATAATTTAATATAAACATATAAAAGTAAATGAAATACTTTTTCTAGTAGCCAACAATCATGATGAATGATGAAAAAAATGATAATCAGTAAAAGCGAATACCTAAGCATTCCCAGCAGAAGAAATGACTATTTCCGCAGTCGACAGCATGGGATGTTATTGGTATTGTTTTAGAGAAACTTCTACGAGACATCTGTTCTGCTTCTGGAAGACGGACTGCTCTTCCACAGCCAGGTATAGGGCACCATTTGATGCTCTTATTGCTTTCTACGAAAGCCTTCAAATAAAACATTCTTTTTAGTAATTCATCACATTACAAGAGCTCAAAATTACATATTAAGACCTATGATGATGAGTCATTCATGCCGGCGAGTTTTAAGTCCCACAAGTGAATGATCGATATTTGATAGATTCGATCTTTACTTTATGAAAATTTATCAAACAATAAGTAGTAAATAAACAAATGCTCGCAAAAACTTTCATTAATGAATGGTTATTTTTTCATGATCTTCATTTGGACTGATACTATCTGAACAATTCATTCATATAGGTACTTAGTATATGTAAGGTATGACAGTTCACAAGACTAAGGGTAGAATGGCAGGTATCAGTTCCAACTACGTGCAGATAAGAGAAACCGCATATGTAGAATGAGAAAATCAACATATAAATCAGTTGGAATATCACTACACTTCAGAACATCCATGATCGCTTTGGCGAAGATATGAATTGATGTTTCAGTACTCCTTCATTCAGGGAAACATATAGTTTCCTTAATTAAGGAAACATATAAATCAGTTGGAACATCACCACACTCCAGAACATCCATGATCGCTTTTTGAACATATAGTTATATAGGAAACTATATGTTTCCTTGAATGAAGGAGTACTGAAACATCCATTTATATCTTCACCAAAGCGATCATGGATGTTCTGGAGTGTGGTGATGTTCCAACTGATTTATTTGTTGATTTTCTCATTCTACATATGCGGTTTCTCCTATCTTCACGTAGTTGGAACTGATACCTGCCCTTAGTCTTGTGAACTGTCATAACTTACATTTACTAAGTACCTATGTTGGCTGCGACTGAAGATTTCAAACTTAAGGATAATGAAGAATTTCTCCACAAGAATCTTCCCAAAAATCTTAGCAGAATTTAAGATGAGATAAATATGTTCTCCATATTTTGTAGTGTTTGAGTATATGGGGGCGGTGTGGGCGTCAGCGCTTGTTCGAGACGTTGAGCTTCTCGAAAGTGTCCTGCAGAGCCCGACAAGAATTCCTTATGGTATACAGCAACACAGCTATGAAGAAAGGCTGGCTCTCACGAATCTCCCTACATCCAACATCATCACATTGTCGTCTACAGAGTACTGAAAGGTCTCTTTAATTGCGTCTTAGATACGCTCTTCATACCCAATACTGTGATGTTCGTCTTCGGGGCCATAGATGCAAGACGCGGGGGGAAAATTTAGGACCGCTAGAAAAGAGCATTTCTAATCCAGCAGAATATTTGCCAATTGGAATCTATTGCCTTCGGCTGTGGTGGGTGCTGGTTCGGTTATTCTGTTAAGAACCGGTACGACGAGTGGTCGATGGAATGATCCTGTTATTTTTATTCTCTTGTAAAACCATTTGTTCTATCTTATTTCATTCAGCGTTGTTTTTCTTCTGTTTCTATTTTCTGCTTGTGACATGAAGCTATGACTATTTCACATCAATTTTGTGACTTCAATGAACTTTCTTAACTCTTATCAAATAATAATAATAATTGATGTTTCAGACATTATCAGTCCAAATGGAGAGCATTATTATGCCACAGTGTGCCGAAAAAATTGTCATTTATGAATGAAAAATTATGTGAAAATTTAATGAATTAATTACTCATTGAGTACCTACGTGATTTACTTACAACCACTCAGAATAAAATAAACTAGAGTGACCACCCAAATATTCGCGGTGTCAAGCCTTCCCCCACTATTTGTTGCCCTACTAGCTGTTTCGTACTAAGCAGGCTGTAATACGAATTCTCTCATTATTAGTGTAATTTGTTCATCTTACTGACGCTATTTTTAAATTGATTTCAATAGAAATAATAGATGTTTTCATTGCTTTTGAATGCAATAACAGGAAGATCGATAGTCATCCATGCAGTATTTACTTATAAACTTAAAAGTAGTTTAGATCAAAGCAAATAGAACCTTTTAGAGCGGTTGAAACATAATATAGCGAGTCCGATGAAGAGACGGTAGGGCATCAGAGAGTGGGGGAATAAGAGCAAAACCTGTTCGCAATACGGTGGCCGCTCTAGGCTCTAGTTTCACAGACCTGTGCTGTAGTATCTAGTATATTCTATTACCTCTGTTTACAACTCGAGTTTTGATCTCTACTTAGGCTACGATTCATTTATCCATATCAGCCAAAATTATTTCCAAAACGAATGCAGTTTAAAAAAAAATGGTGCGATGAATGTGTCACTATAGTCCGTTACCAGACTGTCATTGGGAAAATTTTCATAAATCGCTCTGCCGGACTGATGACATGACGATTTTTATGTATTCATATTGGCGATACTGTCGATATTTTCAACAAGTCGTGCAATGCTTTCGAAACGCGTAATGAGAATCTTGATCGCATAGGGTAACGTTTGGATTAGTCATGCTATTGTACTATTCCATTGACGAAAGATAGACTTACCTTTATATCGAACTGCAAATATCTTCTTGCCATATCTGGACTGACTAACTTCTCTATGAATTCGACAGGAACTAATATATGGCACTGATAAGCTGGACAAAGAATATTATGAGCATCTCCATCTTGTATTTTGGTAGTTAGGTAGCTTTCCCAACAAATCTTGCAAAAGCTGTGCTTGCATGACATTTTGACTGGTTGCTCCATGTTGGTGATGGTAGATAAGCATATCTCGCACTACAAAAAATATGCAAGGTGTACTCAAAATTTCAGGATGCAAAATGAGTTGAACTCATCAGAATCAATCAGTGTTAATTATTAAACTCCACGGGCACTCTGCTGAGTGATCCCAGGGTGATATAGACGGGGAGGTTACAGCTACTCTGGGAAGAAAATCATCGCATATTCGTGACATTTCAGTGGAGAAAGAGACGAGAGCTCACGCTCTTGAAGTTTTTGTTTGTTGTGATGCTTTGAAACAATGAAAATCAACATGCACGTAGTTTATTATTATTACACAGTATTCAGGAATTAGACATACAGTATTTCGTTATATCAGTTCGGAAATCATTGAACCTCATTGAGGTGAATTGAAGTAGTAAAACGACGAACAAGAGGTATCAAATGGAGTATCATAGGTTAGTTGGATATTCGTGAGGAAGGATTCCGAAAATAGTTAGGTAACATGTGAAAATAAAATTTGTTTTCCTCAAAATCGTGTAAGCGCCCTATCAAAGTCAGCATCTCAAAAAAGCCACCAAAAAAAATTATTGATAGTAACTCCGAAGTAGCAGTACCTAAGGCTGTATATGACAATTTCTCTCGCAAATCGATGAGTCGATAAGAAGAAATTGATCACCTGAAAAAAAACACGTCCGCTTCATGATTAAATGAGCTTCAAAACCCAATATAATGTTTAGGAACGTATAGCTGAATCCATTACCCATCTGGTTAACAGATCTGTTGGCCAGGGAGAATTTTCTTTCGCCCTGAAACAGTGTCTTGTGACACCCGTACATTAGAAT
This sequence comes from Myrrha octodecimguttata, assembly GCA_958510865.1. NCBI lineage: Eukaryota > Metazoa > Arthropoda > Insecta > Coleoptera > Coccinellidae > Myrrha > Myrrha octodecimguttata. The sequence continues at coordinate 73,505,962 of OY294059.1, read as the reverse complement.
GACGACTGCTATGACCTGAATAATTACAGACCTCCATCTCTGCAGTTGCCAAGATTTTTAGAAGGTCATGAAAACAAGATAAACAAATTTTCAAATCGAAATCTCAAAACGGTTTCCAAAAAAAGGTGCCCTCTGCAGACATAATCCGCGATTCAACAAATACTATGGAAAAAGATGAAGCTGCTATACAAGGGTTCATTGACTTGGTAAATGCCTTCGATATGGTTACCCCCAACCAGCTTCCTTAGACTCTGCAAAATATGAAAAATACCCTTCAGCTTGTTCAATAGTTACATTGAGGAAGCAAGTGGTCAGAGAAAAGAACTTCTTGAGCGGAGAAAGAGCTATGACATGTTGTGTACCTCAGGGTACTATATTTGGCCAGATACTTTTCGTGCTCTTATTGGATGATCTTTTCCTGCTGGAAGGTTAAATAGTTTTGGATGATACAGTGCATTGTTTGTTCGTATTTTGCCGCATGCCTGCGTATTTTCGACCAAACGACTAGAAGAAGTGTCTGACTGTGGGAAGTTTCATGCTCTCTGGTCCCCGGTTGGTATTCCTTTTTTTGGTAGTCTCCAAGCTGGCGCTTTTTTTCGGACAATTAATTCGCTCATCGGTTTCCTGTTAATTGGGAACTTCTGCGAAGATGCCAGCGCCCTAACGGATAAATTTGGAACCTGTCCAAGCTGGTAGATTTATGTAAACAAACCTTAGAAATGTGGTGGAGAACGAATATTCATTAAGCAGAGCTTGAATATTTAAAGGAATGATTATAATTTTGTGTGAGATTTCTTGAGAATGAACTTTCCGTTTGGATCACGATATAAAATCGTACTTTAAATCGTTCCTGGAGGATAATTTCTGCTTAAATAAAGCTTAAATAAAGCTGTACATGCTTTGATGACGATAATTGGTTCACTATGAAGACATTTTATATGCCTTGAAAAAGGCTTTCGATATGGTTAACCACTACCAGCCGCCCGAGATTGCATAATATGAAAAACGCCCTTCAGCTCATTCAGAAGTTATATTGAGGAAGCAAGTGGTCAGAGGAAGGAACTCCTTGAGCGGAGAAAGAGCTATAACATATGGTGTACGGTGTACCTCAGGGTACTTTATATTTGGCAAGATTCTTTTCGTGCTCTTATTGGATGATCTGCTCCTGCTGGAAGGTTGAATAGTTTTGGATGATATGGCTCCGTAACACTTTTCTTGGACTGTAACAAATCTAAGAGTTAATAAGTTTCGATTTGTATTTCATTTTTCTTGTACTCAATTCAGGTTGTAATCGAAGGTATTTCCTTAATTTTTACAAGCATGTTCTGGAGAACAGAGTCCTATCGTTTCGTTTAAATGTCTGTAATTTTCGAAATTTTTTCCCGAAAATGGTCTCAAGCGACTAGATTGGACACACTGATGACGAATCCGGTCAAAATCGGTTTTCCCAGGCCCGCAGACGACACGATAACTGTCAAAAGAAGCAAGCTAGCGACTTGTTAAGTTCGTTAATGGGACGAATCTGTCGAATGGTTTCGGAGTAATAGTCATTTGAAATTTTGAGATTACTTCCCTGATATTTCAGGAACTACTCATGCGATTGATTTGGAACTTGACAGTAAGTTGATTGAAATTTTTTTCCGAAAAATGTTCATTGAATCCGGAAGACCATAATTTCTGATGTTGGGAAAAAATGTATAAAATTTTGTGATTTTCTTCTCGATATCGTTGTTTTTCCGGAATAACTCGAAAAATGCTTACTTAATCGGAATGAATGGTGACAGTTTGTTTGAAAATGCTGATAGGCAATTTTGAACGAAAAATCGTGATGATCGTGTATAACGATTTGACAAAAAATTTCGATTTTTTTTTCAAAATTTCAATATTTTATGATCTTCTGACCATATTTCTCTTATGATATTCTCTATGAACCTTCGAACTGACATTTTTCGATAAAATACCGGATTTCAATTCGTTCTGATCTCTATTTTCGGAAATATTGAAAAAATAAAAATTTTAATGGGTATATCGGCGAAATCATTGGGTGGAGTTTACCCATTCACGAACTCGGCATTCGTAATTAAGGTCCAAACCTACTCAACAAATATCGAGTTTCAAAGTTGTTTCTTTCAGCAGTTATTGTGTTCACGGTCGGTCGTTAATTTTGAACGCACGAAATCTTCAATGGTAATGAAGAATTCTAAATTGACCATATTTCCTTCCTACTACATAATTCGAGCAATTTTACCTGAAATCTGTGGAACAAAAGCGATTAAGATCTACGAGGGACGCCCTGTCCCTCTATTTTCCTCATAAGTATAGCGAAAAGAGCAGAAAATGGCATGAGGGTATAACATGTGAATCAACAGTCACCCTCTGCATATACAGGGTGTCACATATAACTGAAAAAAAGATATTTTCTAATGATAGAATCAAAATATTGGAAAACTCACATAAAATCCATCATTTAACCACTTCATTCATTTGCGAGACAGCCTCAATAATCCTTATGATCTTTCTAAAATTTGAATAGCGGAGGAGATAGCGCGATAATATCACGTGAAATTCGCTTCAGATATATTTGACTTTGAAATGATATATCACTTAATGTACCGCGAATACAAGCAGAAGGTAAAATACAGTTTGGAAACGAGATAATTGATATGTAGAATTCAACAAAAACCCAAATTGTGCTTTTGCATTTAACAATGATATAAATTTTGCTCAAACTTTTGCCTCGTATTCTGGGGCATATTCGACTTCATTCACCGACAAGTCGATGGCGTAATTCTTTTAGAATGGGCCATACTGCCACTGCAGCATGAATTCTCGATTCTGATTGGCCAAACAGGAAGAAGTCAGAGGACACATCTGGAGATCTGGCTGGCGATTCTAAAGGACCCCTCATTGGTTGAGGAAGTTAATATCTTAAAATTGACAGCAGCGGCATGATGATACGATGATGCGCCATATTGTAAGAGCACTAGTCATGACCCCAACGAGCGATTGCCATTGGTATGATTTGAATATTCACAATCGAAGTCTAAATATTATGGAATCTCGTAATACGACACAACGAACCGAGCTTCTTAATACCACCAAGAAAGCCTCTTGGGTGAAAGGAAAATCCCACTCTAGGATCCCAACCTGTCATATACCTGTTAGATAGATAAGTTCAGATCTCCCATAGAAAAAATCCATATTAACAGTTCATGATTTTCTGACACCTCTCTAGTGGTCATAAACATCCCTAATCTTAATGCTACCACTGCTTAATATAAAAGTTTAATTTCCGAGAAACTCATGACGAAAATAATTGTTACTTTACATACCTAATGAAAAATAGAACGCAACAAAAATCTCCTGACTATACAGGAGCATAAATTCTTGATGACCACCGAACTTATTCCGAAAAACAGAGAATAAATGTGTCAGCAACTCACGGTGGTTTCGTTGATTTCTTCTGTAGTATCCGATGTTGATACGCTGGAATCGAAAGATCCAGCATGATGAAGAACGTTTGAAGGCGCTTGGACCCCAGCCAACTCACAGCACTCTATTGGATCCTTCATCCATTTTTCTAGAAGAAGTTCTCGTGACCATTCTGAAATGGTTCATAATATTTCAGGAAATAAAAATGTTAAATTCCACAATGAGATAATTTCATTCTATACTTAATCGATAAGAAGTGAATCGGGGCGACCTACAATCCAAAAAACAAATCAGAAGTAATCTCGATCTTATTCGCGGAAGCTGGAAGATATGACTAAAGAATGAACCGAAGTCGCCACAGTAAATGATCGATCCATTCTCCAGAGACATTTCGAAACATTAGATAATAACTTGGGTGACGATGTTCATTACTAGTTTTTTTTACATAACTTACTCTCTCAATTGATTTGCCAAAAAAGTGAATCTATCGCTTGGATCAACTGAACTCTTCACTAGTTCACTACTAATTAATGTATATGCTCAGGAGAGAATGATATAGCGAGAACTCGAAATAAGAGAACACAATCAATCTCAGTTATATTGGGTTATCAAGTATTACTATTTTATTTATTGTAAACAGAAAAACCTGCTTAATAAGTTCATTGTGAGAACTGCTTTCCTCAAGGAGTTTGTATTTGAATTAAGTCGGAAGTACCTATATGACAGATAACAGATGAGAATTCTCATGAAATTATTTTCTATAGGATACTTCTTGACATTTTAGTACATAAAAAGTGCCAAAATTCACTCGAAAAGAACTCTTGCCAAACTAAATCTAATATACTCAACTGTCGTGATTTACAGGAAGGATTCATTGTTTTCGTTATTTCGTTAATCATTCATAATAAATGTTCAAGCAAATTTTGTACATCAGTATTTTACCGCTAGATCATCAGATCGAAATCCTGCCGACTATTTCATCTGGAGATACTTGAAATGTTATATTCGTCTGAGATAGGAAATAAGGGAACCATCAACCAACGTGTAGGAGCCGCTCACGATGAAATATTTTTCCTAATTAATGTTTTCTAGCAATGAAAGACAAAAAGATCAAGAAATGCAAATTTTCATTTGGAAGAACGAGAAATTTTCTCGATTGAATCAGGAAGTACCCTTTTTCTGAGAATTCAGTGGAATTTCGCTATTGAGTCAAATTGTTCCGTGGAATTTTCAATGAGCAAATTGACGTACAGTTCCTTATATTCTCAGCTTTGTAAAAATTCCATATTTTTGTGATAAGAACCTGGATTTTAAAATATGAATCAATGGACTTGTGAAAGTTGATCATATGTAAACTCCGAATATCAACGAACTGAATTGGGGTGGCTCAAAAGTAGTGAGGAATTCGAAATATTAGTGATATCTTGAACCATCCTGTATCTTGGTTATCGAATTGATTAGACCTATTATATATGGAACACTTTGTATATAGGTCTAGCCGCTCGGCGCTTAGTTACAAAGGAAGAATCTGTGACATAAATGAGTGAATTCCGTGGATGTGATTCTCGATATCAAACCTGAACTCTTATGTAGTCATCTTTCAACAGAGTACTAGATCTCAAGTCCTTGGACGTCTACCGTATATTCATTGAACGGATATCCAAAAGAAATCCAAGTTCGTATGCAGGTTGGACGTCAAAGTGGTGCCTGTATAATGGATATCCAAATTTGTACGTCCAATTGATGATCAGTCCATATCCAGTGAAAAATGTCTTGAATATAATCCTTTGTGGGTTCTACCATAATGTGCTCGCAATAAAACCTTAGGGCATGCAGATATAGTGAGGATGGTTACTTCAAATACCGTAACTCATACATTTCAAGGTCTCTGAATCTGAGGGGGGAGTAGTACTCGGAAGATCACCGAGATGGCGCCAGCGATAAAATAAATACTGACTAGTCGGCATCAATCGGTTATGAAGATACACTGTCAAATTTTTCCGTCGCATCGCCAAAAAAAAGAACTACTTCTGACGGTGAAATACTTGGGCGTAGAACTCGACTACAACCTAAGTTTTCACAAACACATCGATAAAACACTTGACCGAGCCTACGCCGTATGAAAACCGCTAAATTCTCTATTGTGCGAAAAGAGTTAATTAAATCAGGAGAGTAAAAAGATTATTTAGACGACAATAATCAGACCGGTCATCACCTATGCTGCACCCGTATGGTGCCACTTGAAGCCACGGCCCCTCAGGCCACTTCAAATTTTTCAGAATAAAATGTTAAGGTTAATTACCAACAAAAACAAGATAGACACATATAACAGAGCTCCACGAGTTGGCAAATGTTCCAACTATTAGAGATTATGTCAATAAAAGATCGGCAACATTCTATGATAACCTGAGTAATGTGAGCGGCTTCACGAGAGAAATTAACAGAACCCGCCATAATAATAAAAAACCCAAATGAGAAACATATTCTGCCGTACGAAAATCTACTAATTTTTTACCAGAATACTTGAAATACCAATGTAAATTTTTGTATATAACAGATGGCGTATGGACGACCCATACAAAATGCTGTCCGTTGCCTTGAGTAGGTTTTTTTGTATTATTTTCCTTTGATTACCTAATGCTAATTTCCCCAAAATTCGCAATCCTTTCAAATTAATTTTCACAAGGTTCACTCCACTTTTTATCAGTCATAGTAAAGCATAAACTGCAGGAACTATTAATTTCAAACCATAATATAAAACGATATTGAATTGTAAATATGTATGTATATATGTTAAATAAATTTTTCTCTCTCTCTCTCTCTCCCTCTCTCTCTCTCTCTCTCTCTCTCGGACGGTGGATAATTTATACTAATTAATGCATGATATTTATTGGCAAAGAATACCTGGTAGAGAAATTAATGAATAATATTCATGTATGACTATCGGTTGACTACACAGCTGGAACATTCTAGAACTTTCATATATAGAGATTGTATGTACATTAAATAAATATTCATTGGATGCCAAGTTAGGTCTACTTGTCAACCGATATTTGATGAACTGGTTGCAAAAACCAAAACTGTAATCAGCAAGGAGAGAGAAACAGCAGATTGGACTATTTCTCTGCAACGAAAATGGTAGCTGAGACAACGATCTTCTTCAACAACAGGATGGACATCTGGTCACTCTGAGAGCAAATGTATTTGAAATACTTCTCTTTAAGATCGCACTCTGCATGAGTACAAAGGTAAGTTAAGATCTGTCGGAGAACAAAAAGGAAAAAATCAGGCTGTAGGACGAATCCAGAATATCGGGATTGGAGAGGATTACATAAAGTCCTGGAAAGAAGATGCCGAATTGGACAGAAGAGTAATCTGAAGAGTCAGACCATACGACGATTATGAAAGCCAGCTTCACCTCTAACAAACAACCGATAAAATCACTAATGGAGATGAAAGAAGAGATGCGAGATAGGTCTACGGCCTCTTAAGGGAGGACTCTCAAAAATATCATAGACGCTTTATTCCGTTATACAGAAAAAAATATTGTCGATCTATAATATTTCAGATTAGATGAAAGAATCGGAAAAATCGAAAGGCTTCAAAGCAAAAAAAAAGAGAATTCTGAAAAAAAACAGTCAAAAGCGATCAAACGGCTCTAGAAAATGGTAGGAGTGAGAGGTTTGCAAGGTCTTGAAATCAACACACGTTAACTCTGAATACATTAAGACCATGAACGGGTGCCTGCCTGACGCCTAGTTCGAATGGCTGCTTTCGTGGGGATATTATTACCTCCCTGATGAGGAAGTAGATAGCAGTTCGTTTCACAGGCGTAAAAAATGATTGATAATAAGGGATATACAGTTGGTTTGAATGTGACATCCGAGATATCATGGGTACCGAAAATAAAAAAATCCTCATTATAACATACAAAACCCTGAACTGTCATAAATTGTAGAGATGGCTGCAATAAAGTACAGCGACCTTTCCTAAGTCTGTACTTGAAACCTATGAAAAGACACCAAGGTCAAAATATTTCAAATAAGGAAGATGCATGCTGTAACAACTACGGAAGACGTCCTCAGAACAAATCAACAAGCATTCAGAGATCTCAAGTGAAAAAAAAAATATATAAATGTGCCCGAACTGATGGAAAACGGAAGGCGGGCGATTACAGTAGCAATAAATCAATAGCGAAAGAGGAAGCGGAAGCATTGGTAGCAGTTAAAACGATAGTAGTGGGCGAAACTCATCCGCGAAAGATATTTGGAGGCCCAGAAAGCAGCAATGTGTGGAAACTGAGGGGGATGTATGACCCAGACGCCAGCTGTCCACTGTGTGAAGAAGATAACTAACTATTCAGAAGTCAAAGCTCCTAGCTGCAAAAAGTAGAGTAGAGTTTGAATAGAAGCATATTGCGTAGGTTAATTAACTGAAACTATTGGATGTGATATCCACTGTTACATTAGTGGATTCTCGTCTAAATAATGTTAATACATTCAGCAATAAGCAACAATATTATTGTCTAAATGAAGCAGAATATTCATATCTCCAAAAAGGATAATCTGATCTACATATGTTCGATTTGGATCCCATGGAGTCTTGCAGACCAACTTCCAGACAACAGAAAGTAATGGTTTTCACCTATGTATATTTCTCGGAAGTTTCCGGTTATCTATATGACTGCAGAGATCATAGTGAGGAGATAGAATATGCACACAAGAAATCTAAATCAACAAAAATCAGGCAAGATGTTATTATTCCAAATCATTAACCCTTGAAATACATTCTGAAATAACCTTCGGGAAGTTGAGAAAATGACTCAGACAGATTCTTTGTGAGAAAGCCATTAATGATCTTATCATCTAAAAGAAATTCAAAAGTATTTTTCGAGCTGTTAAAATTTCTATTCGATGTTTCGTATGCTACCTTGACATCTATACTCATTTCGACATCAAGAAATAACCAACCTACCGTTATTCCTCAAAAGGGCTTCGGCAGTGAATAAAGGTATCTTAAGCATATCAGATGTATCAACAAGAAGCTGATCCTTTGCTTCTTGTAAATCTTGACTTCTCAATCCACTGTACACTTCATCTTGTTCTTGAACGATTTCGTCTTCATTTACAGTATCTGTATTGTCGGCCTGAAAAAAAATCAATGAATCTTCGTTGTACTTTTGTTCACTGAGTTTTTTCAAGAAGTTCAATATGTAGAACGTCATTCGCTCACAAAATTATATAATTGCCTTAGGGCCGATCGTAGTTTAACTCTTTGAAATAAAAAACTCCAAAACAGTAAATTGTAAAGAAAGAAATAAATATTTTACAAGGGTTTTTTATACTCCTTTGTTATGCCGTCAAATTTTTTGTTATCATTCTTGGCGGTGTAATTTTTATGATGTCCCATAGATCTTCGATGTTGGTGCCACGTATAGATTACCGAAGGCTCAGAAATATTAGGGTATTAAAATGAGGGAAAAATTCGCAAATATTATTTCTATTTACGCTGCAGCTTGGGATTGCAGAGGGGTTATAATCTCAGTGCGTGTCTGAGATTACCACCTGCACCGATAATAAAGTATTGTAAATAAGGATGTTAATATCAACGAATAAAACCCATATTCGTGCATGCTGCTCTGTACCGGAAATCGGATATGATGAAATCTCTAAAGCTACCTTGATTCAAGTAGTTCATTCATGCAAAATCGTATCAGTCTTATTTCACTAGTGATTTCAACCTCGGTGATAATTGTGATTTTTGTGTATTTCATATGTGTTATCAGACGATATATTCCACAATGATTCTTCATGAAATTTGTTGAGAAAATAATATTCGATAAAATCTCCACTCAATTCTTCACAACAGTGGTGTAGTGAATTGCTTCCTTTATTGAGAATACCAACTACACTGGTTGATGACTTCAGGAGAAGCTTGGACAGGCATAAAGAAGGTATTTATTTTTTAAATATTCTGAGCCAGTCTGGATTTTCAAAGAGATCAGATCATTGAAATGGAAAATATTGAGTTTCATTAATTTTCGGGAACTTTGCAGATTGAGAACGTTCGAGTCGAGGCTGTTGAAGGCGTTGATAAAAATGTTGGAAAAGCACTGACGTGATATCAGGAGATTTTACGCGCTTGTTTCAATTCTATGTATTAGATCAACATCAATTTTTGCACCTAGTTTTGCATTGGAATTCCTTACCAAAGTAAGAAGTTTCAATCTGAATGCATTCGCACTTGTTGTGATATTTTGGAAATAACGTTAAAATTCCAAACAACAACAAAATTTGGTATATTTTTTCCCACATATCTCCGAAAGTGAATATCGGATCATATTGAAATTTTAATCATTGTTATTAAATACTGATTTGATGGCTTAGGCCAAATTTCGTTGCAATTCAATCAATATTTTCGGAAAAAAAATTCAACAAAAGTATTTTACGAATGGATCCACAGAAAATTCTGCACCGAGTTGCGCGTTGCTATTTCGAAACCGTCTGCAGAGTTTCATTATGATCGAGTCAGTACTTCACGAGATATCGAGGAATTAACCTCAAAATTTCATATGGGCCTAACTCCGAAACTATTTTCTCGATTCAACGAACCTAACCAAGATATTTGGACTCCAAATCTGATCTGACAATATCAAGTAGCTAGGTCATTTCTTTCGGAAGATACCGACCGACGGACGAAAATTGATGAATTCTACTGATCACATTTGCACATAATGTTATGACGGAGAATTTAAAACCAACACATTTTTTCAAATTCCAGCAAAAACTCCTCTTACTCAAAATAGTACTACAACTCTACTTCACTTGGTATGCAGTATGCAGGATTCCCTTCAAAATTGTGTCATCATGTTGTGAAGATTAGGAACGTCGCATTGAAGTATATTGCATAATTAGTAGGAAAAGCATAATATTCCCAAACGACTGTGATAATTACCACACGAGAAGCGTATAGCGACGAGTCTGGTAACACAGGAGTTTGGGAATATGCTTTTCCCACGAATTATACATACTATTTTTTCTCCGATTGTTGGAAGACAGTCATTGGAATGAATCAATTTGGAAAAATGTCGCAAATTGTTGCAAGTTATTTACGGTTGCCAAATCCGACAGAATATACAGGACATTGCTTCCGAAGATCATCGGCAACACATTTGTAAGATGCTGGAGCTGATATTCTTTCTTCAAAGCGCTGTGTTCACGAATTAGATTTATTTTTAAATTCTTTCATAACAACTTCATCAATATGAAAATTAAAACCATACTTTGTTTCATTTTATAGTAATAATCCATTTGTAACATATCCGAAGCTACAGCAGTGCGGTAAGAATATTACCGCACTGTTATTTTCTAATTGCTTAGCAATTGCCCATTATTCTGTAACGTTGAGCTTCGTGCATAGAAAACAGGTAAAAATAGTGTCATTTATTCCACGATCGGAGAAAAAAAATGTTAAACCTGCGTTGTAATTCTCATATGTTTCAAGGAGTGTGCATGTTCCCAATCCAGTGGTATTCCCCCAAGTCTGTTATTTGAAATACCGAAAATTGTGCACCTGGATGTTGTGAATCAATTCGATCAATTCAGTGTTGAAATACACAGCATTGGGTTACTTCTGTACAATATTTGAATTGCGATAGATTCAGAGAATCATATATTCCGTTGTTGAAAATTCATCATCTTCGAGATAATCAGCAATTCAAAAATTCCTGGAGAATCACTAACTAAGCTCGATGTATCTTAGTTGGAACTGATTCAAAAATTTTCTTTCCTGGACATTGCTGATGCTGTTTTTGGACGTATGAAAACATTTTCAAAGAGTATTACACATTTTCGAGAATGAGCGAAAGAATTTTAAGACAAATTTGAATTTTACCTATTTCTGTCCGATTTTCTGAAAAAAAATTATATCCACGTGAATTTGGAAATTCGCTGAAAAAATTAGGCAGTTCGTCCAGTCTCCAAAGCTCTATGATACTCCAATTATTTTTGTAAGGGATGATTGGACACGAGTGCGAGAATATTCTTGTCCCTCCTCGACATTCAGGATTCAGAAGAAAAGGGTATTTCGCTTCGAATTTACCAGATAGAATGATGAAATATTTATAAATTTTAATGGTTCCATTGCTCAGCAGTATTCAGCAAAATTTTAAGAATACAATAGTAATTTTTTTCTTTATAATGTCAGTGAATGAATTTCAATGGCGAGTATCCAGAAAAAAAATAATTTTCTATCCACTCTGATGCAGGGATATTTGCAGGATCTTTCAAATTGATTTATCCTAGGAGCCAGGGGGTTTCCTTTCAGTTGTTCTATGTCATTCGTGTTATGTTTCTAACGAAAAGATTAAGGAAAATAGGTCAATGGATTTGAGTTAATCCTTAAGAAACGTAGGATTCGCTCAAGATGTATTGGGTAAATTAGGCCAAAACAGTGTCGTACTCGCGAGTCCGCAAAACCCTGCATAATTAGGCAAGGTTTTGCGGACTCGCGAGTAAGACACTGTTTTGGCATAATTTACCCAATACGACATCTGAAGGGTGGTTCATTTCCCTTTCAGCATAACTACTTAGCATTGACCTACGAGTTCGACAATTTTTGGGTCTAATGTATCCAATATGATGAAGCAAACATTCTGGACCAATCCTTCGGTCTATTAAGAAGACCTGAAGCAAGTCCTTTAGTTTATTAAATTCGGAATAATGAAACTATTCTTAACGCATTTCTTCAAAATGTGCCATATTTGCATCCGAACAAATAGAGAATATTTTTCTTTGAATATTCGTCAGTAGAATTCACTCGGTGAACCTGTGGTTTGAAAATATTGATTGAACTAACATTCAGAATTGCACTGGTCATTTTTGTGAATACTCTGAAGCAATGGATTTATTACTTTCAATTAATATTTTATTATTTCAATTCAATTCGAAACGAAATACACTTTTCGACAAAGTCAGAAAAAACACGTTGACTGCCAACTACGAGATAACTCTCATCCTGCGTTCTTACCTAGGATGCCCACTACGAGTTATTAGTTACTGTATTTACTTGCCCTTTTCATGCTCCCACGGTTAAGTTGTAGTAAATCAGTGCTCATATTGATAGAGCTTCTATGAAAAAACAAAAAATCACTGCCGGTTCACGTAAACAAAGACTTCATTAATAAATGAACAGAAAAACTAATTATGAAAAATTCATTTCAACAAGAGTGGCTTCTCAGACCAGAATTCTGAACATTGCCGCGGCAATCAACGTGGGAAACACTAAAGTCAATGCAAATGTCATCCTTTCGAATAGTTGCATACAATCATGGGGACTGGACAAAGTGCGTACATTTTTGTCTGTGCACGTTGACGTGGTTATAATTTTTCCCAGGAAATTGGGTCAAAATTAGGTTAAAATGAGTACAGTCCTTGTTTGTCATTTCACGCTCACTCCTCGGAAAATTGCGTGAATTTTGAAAACTCTCAGCAGCACTCATTTTTGGATGAAGTTTTCGAATCAGACTCAATTTGGGGACATAATATAAAAACATCAGGCTTAGGAAGCAATTGCCAAATATTGCAAAAACAGTGAAGGTTTTAACCAGACAATCTTCGTTATTCTGAATCATCATGAGCTATTATATGACTTGTTCAAATATTGTTGATTGTTCAACGGATACCCTGTATATGTAAAATTTACTCCCCATTTAATTCCTCGTGATTCTTTACTAAAGCTTATGAGCTTCCGCTTGTAAGCAAATATTAATTGTAAAGTACAAGCTTCCCTGAAAACGACTCTGTCCAGAGCTTTTATGACAGACGGAGTGCGGAGTGGAGTAGACTATACCTAAGGTTTGTTCGTTGTACCTGCATGAACTACACTATCTACACTAACTCCGCTGATACTGTCCACTGTGTTCAGTTGTAAACTGGCACTCTGTTCGTTGCGGGAATGTTGGGAGTTAGTGGAGTCACATGTTACGTGTGCAGTGCATAGAGTCAGTTTATCTTCTATGATGGTTATACGTAAATATAATTCATAATCATAGTCATCTGTTGTTGTCTGTGGTTCCTGGTTGGACGTGTTTTATTCTGTACGTGTGGTTATTTTCGGAAGAAATCATTTTCCACCATATCGTTATTACAAATGGGTTTTTTTCGTGGCGACTTTAGATGTTTTCATGCAAATGGTGGGGTGAGGCTGGTGGCATTTCAGGGTACCATCAAGAAATATTATTATCTGACTATGCTGGAGGCGAAAGTGAATGCTAAAACAACGAGTTATGAACCAATATTCGATAATTCAACCCCTGGTACCATCATCAAGGAGTAGGCACATAAAAGACGAGCACCCGATTTGATAGGGATGTTGTGGTGAAGTGTAATCATGGATGTGATTCCTTGACTTCGTATTCTGTGAGTGTAACAAAAAATCTGATGGGCGTATGGGGCTACGTTTATAATTTGGATACAATTTTGAATTACTTTTTAACGATAAAAATTGTTTTGTAGTGAGTAATTACTAGCAACAAATACAATAATAGACATAATCTCGAAAACGTAGGTTTAACGTCATTTGCGGAAATGACATGAGTATAGAATATCCTGTATTTCCTGGATTCAATTTCATCACAGAAGAAACAAACAGATGTGATCCTGCGCATCCCAAATAGCGTCAACTGCGTGAAGATTCGAAGCATTATGAAAATGCACCATACTCGCACCATATCTCATACTAATATGCAGGATAATTGTTTTTTGAAGGAGTTTACTATTCATAGAAATTTTCAATACATTTTTGCAAGAACATGCTAGATGCTGAATGATATGACTAATGAACATTTCCATAATTCATTCATGTTTATGGACCAATATTATTCCTATTTCTTCTTTGCGCGCATGCTCTAGGGAAACAGCGTGTTATCGTTTTGTCCAAATGTCTGTAATTTTCGATGATTGAGCCGAAAATGGTCTCAAACGACTAGGTTTGACTCACTGATGACGAATCAGGTGTCAAAATCGATTCTGTCCGGCTGAACGACGACTTGGTAACTGTCTAACGAAGCCAGATAGTAACCTGTAGGGTAGTTCGCGCATCGGAATGCCGCGGTTAAGTTCGTTAATGGGTCAAATCGGCTACATAGTTTCGGAGTAACAGCCATTTGAAATTCCGAGGTTAATTTCCTCATATTTCAGAAACTACTGCAGCGATTGGATTGAAACTTGGCAGATAATTGAAGCATAACGACGCGCAACTTTGAGCGAAATTTCGTTGAAATCGTGTGATTAATCAATTGAGAAAAAAGTTATTTTCAACTATTGTTCATATTCGAGAAACATATGAGCTCCATATTTTACACTATTGTACCGAATTTCAATTCGATGCGGCTATTAGTTTTGGAGATATTGGGAAAAAATATCTAGAATTTCGTGGTTTTCTTCTCAAAATTGTTGTTTTTTCGGTATAACTCAAAAAATACTGCCTCAATCGTGATGAAACTTCGCAGCTACTTGGAAGATGTTGAGGGACAGCATTTTGCAAAATTTCGTGATGATCGTGTCATTAGAACCATTTGCAAATAAATTCGATTTTTTTTTTCAAATATATAATATTCTGTAAGCTGCTTACTTAACGGCAGGACTTTTCTATATTTTTTTGATGTGTAAATTTTGCCCCAGTATTTGTATTCATCCCATATATCGTTCCATTTTGTGATAATTTGAAGGATTAGAGTCTCGACTCTAAGCCTGAGGTTTCATTACTTTACAAAATTTTTGAGAAAAATCTGAAATGATATATCTAAGTTAGATTAAGCTCAATTTTTGTCACATTTTTCACAAAATTACCGCATTATAACTCGAATGAAATTAAGTCTGTAAATATTTCTAATGGGAATTTCTGATTGTGTGATCCTGATGGAATTCTGCATGAACCTCCAAGTCGTCATTTTTGTATCTGCACATTTGGAAATACTGATCGAATCGAAATCTGTTATTCAGTTGGGCACATGATATCTTAGAGGTTGATGCATATTTGTGAGCGTTCTAAGATTAGAATCAAGACCACGAAATCAATCAATAATGGAATGCAGCTGCATTAGACGAGATAATAGTTGCCCGCTTCATCATAGAATTTGGAGAAACATGTATGTTACAAGCTTTTCTGGATTCTTTATAATTAAAAAGTAGTCCATTCTGGAAAGCAACACGTATTTGCCAAAAAACTAAAAATTTACTTGTTTGTGGTTATGTGTATTAGAACAAAATAGAATAAAGCTATCTTTTGTGCTAGAGAGATTCGGGTATTTGGGGAATCGGAGATTCGTTCTATTGGCTGAGAAATTCATCCTATTGGCTGACGACGATCACGTGATCGTCTTCGGCCAATAGGGAAGAATCTCCGATTACCCAAATACCCGAATCTCCCTCGCACAAAAGGGAGCATAACAGTCATCTGTGAATCAGGAGGTTGATTGCAATACAATAACTTTTCCGAAACTTCCGTAGACGAGACTCGTGAACATCAGTAGAACAACATGTATGAATAAGCGTGCTGACATGAACATTTATTTCTACTATTCTTCTGCTCAGAATCAATTGAAAATCTGGATGTTTCGCATGTACAATACTATACAATATAATACAGAATGCCTAGTGCCTCCAGTAATACCGGCTACTCGATTTTCGGTATAGTTAAAGATACTCGTTCTACCTACTTGTTATGTAGAATCATTCAGTGACAGGAATAATTTGCTATCATAGTTTCATAAAAAAGTACTCACGAACACCATTCGGCTCTCTAGAAGTCTTGCTATATCATGATGAGAACCCCTCATAGCTAAATCACAGGGGGTAAGCTTGTCATTGTTCTCAATGAAAAGCGGAGCTCCATGGGCCAGAAGTAATTCCACACATCTTTTCAGTCCCTTACTTGACGCCCAGTGGAGAGCAGTGTTGCCATCCTAGAAACATATTCTAATTGGAAAGAATCTAGGAGGGCACTGATGTGAAGTCAGTAGCTTTTACACGCTTGTTCAAGGTTGAACCAATATTCTCACGAAGTGAGACTGTTGATATACCAGATTCTGTACCTTCTCGATATCTAGTGTTACCCCAGATATTCATCAGTATATACTATAGAGGTGTCCTCTGGAGGCGATTTCCCGATCTGAAAAAGGAAAGAACGCCATTTCCGCCGATACCCCATTCGTCTCGTTTCAAGATATTTAAAATATCGAAAAAATTTTTAAACTTGACAAATTTCGCGCCATTTGGTCGACTAAGAATCAGGGTGGGAAAAGAACATTCCTCAAGGACACGAAGGAAATGGAAACGTATTCAAATTCCTAGCTTAGAAGCAAGAGGTCCGAAAAATACCACGATGTAAAAAACATGGTGTGCTAATGTGCACAAAAGTGACGTCAGCATGTTGAAGATTCAAGGAAATATATATTTTGTGCTTTGAATTTTCATACACTTTTGATATGTCATCATTTGTACGTACGATCACAGATGCGCAGATGAGCACAACATGTTTCACTTACATCATGGACGTTCCTCAAATCTCGTTGGACATTTCAAATAGAACAAGCACAACTTAGAAATCTCGTAGGATTCATGTCATTCACGAAAATAAAAGAAGCGAAAAATATGCAATGCATTTTGAATAGACTTATTACAGAAGCAGCAAAAAGATGCTGAATTCATAACCTAAACTCATAGTCACTGCGAAAGTGTGTACCGATATAAACGTAGTACTACAAACGTTTTGTTTTTGAGATACAAATTGTTGAAGTTTGAATTTTTTCAAGTTTTTTTTTCATATAATCTACATGAAGAAAGATATTGAACTCAAATTTGTCATGAATACTACAATCGAGAGTTCACACTATGTAACATGCCAATTTCGATTGCAGATCTATAGGGTGGTATTTTTTCTGGAACTCTCTTTGCATTCTTTTTTGTGGCGCACTGTGGAATTGAAAATTGTAGAAAGACGCTTCAAATTCAAACTGGAAGATACGGCCCCGTGTACTTTCATCGTGTATGCTGTCGATCTCGAGAAAACAGTTTTTAATGATTCTAGCGAAATCCTCAGAAAAATCCAAATAATCATACAAAGTAAGTAAGGCTGAGCTAAATGAATTAATGATTAGTTTTTATGGATATTGACCTGATACCTGATATGCAGCAATGCCCTATTCGTTTGTACCTCCGCATCAGGAATACCCTGTATAACATGAGGAATTACCTTATCCTGGGCAGCAAGGTCCACTTTCTCCTTTTGACCTCCCGCAAGGGTTACTCCTTTCCAATAGAGAAGTAACTGCACGCAGCTGGCCTTCCGTTCTTGAACACTAAAACTTTTAGTTTGATTCAATTGGCAGGCTGCGTGCAGAACAGTTTCATTCAAAGCATTCTTCTTGTTCGGATTTCCACCTAAGTCGTTCAGGAAAGCTCTCAACAGGTGTTTCATTCCTGAAAATTTTAACCACAGAGTTAGGATGCAATATGCCAATCACGAAACACTGACATTGTCAAGAATTTTCGCGTGGTAATTCGAAATGAAAGACATGGCTGTCACCCACTTAGGTGAACTAATCCGGCCAAAATCTGATTGACGTACACATAAAAACAATATTTTAATGATCCCCACGAAAATTTTTATGAAACTCTTGAGTTTGCCATTTTATGAACGAGTCCTAGATTTCATCTCTATCGGAGCAGTTGAAAACATTTGGTCAATGAAATCTCGAAATGTCATATCTATAGAGCGATTCGGAATGTTTTTTTCCGAAACTATCGTTCATTTTTGAGAGAAATTTCATTTGTGCCTTGAGCTTCATATTTTACACTAGTGTATCGAATTCTAATTTCGATACGGCTATTAGTTCTGGAGATTTTGGGAAAAAATATGTAGAATTTCGTGGTTTTTTTTTCGACACTGTTGTTTTTTTCGATTTAACTTTAAAAATACTGATTCGTATCGTGATGAACCTTCGCAGCTAGTTTGAAGATGTTGAGGGTAACATTGTGTAAAATTTCGTGATGATCATGTCATTAGAACAATTTGAAAAAAAATTTCGGATTTTTTTTTCAAATAAATAATATTCTGTGATATTCTCATCATATAATTCTCATTAAATTCTGTATGAACCTTCAAACTTTCATTTCAAGTACTGAATTTCAATGCGATCTAATCTGTATTTCGGAAATATTGGGAAAATAAAATTTTGAATGGGTATGTATATCTGCGGCATAATTGGGGGGATTTTACCCGTTCACGAATTCAGCCTTCGCAAGGTCCAAACCTTCTCTACTAATATCGAGTTTCCAAGTTGTTTCCTACGGTCCGGCCTTTAGACCGACCGTAAACACAATTATTTCCGGAAGAAACGACTTAGAAACTCGATATTTGTAGAGTAGGTTTGGGGCTTAATTACGAAGGTCGAATTCGTGAATGGGTAAAATCCGCCCAACGATTCCGTTAATATACCCATTCAAAGTTTTATTTTTCCAATATTTCCAAAAATACAGATAAGATCGAATTGAAATCCAGTAGTTCATCGGAAAAAATTTAGAGAAGCACTGTCGTGAAGGCGGCAGCTTTTGCGCGCATGTTCAAATACGTTGCTGAGGCGGTCATCTACATTGAACAAGCGCCCAAAATCTGCTGCCTTCACGGCAGTGCTTTTCAAGATTTTTTCTAATTTTAATTGGGTCCGCGTTATAAAGGGTGGTACCTTTTCAAACTGACACATTGTATACAGTAAACAATCTATTATTTAAGCCTGTACGTATTGGAACAGGCTCTTTCTTCAACGAATTAGGGAACGATGAAAGTTTGGAATTTGAAATCATAGAGCTCTGGACCATCAATTGAATAGGTTATGCCTGAGAATCAATTAGTTTGCAAAATTCTCCTGAACCAAGCTTTAATCCATAATAAATTAGTTTACCATGTTTGGCAGCATAATGTAGAGCAGTGTTGTGATTGTGGTTTTCGCCATAGCTCGAATTGGGATCGATGTTCCTCCTGAGCTCCAAGGAACTCTGGTAAAGCTGCATAGCGGCGTATTCATCCCCATGCTGAAGGTATTTCTTGAACTTTGAAGAGGTACTTCCCATTCTTCACACGACGGCCACAAATTCAAGTGGAGCAGATCCCGCGGGCGCCGTGGCGATATGTAAGCAGGAACGACCAGCTGTTTCTTCGTCATGAAACGCTGCCTCTAAGCAAGTACGTCCGACTGTATGCCTGAAAAAAAAATTGACTAAATTACTTACTTGCAGACAGGAACATTCCCGCACTTGTTTGTACGCGTATAAGAACCATGTGCACTGTTTTCTAGCATGTATGGTAATTCACGACGAGCTGAATGGATATACAGGTTTGGAAAAGACAGTCGGTAAGATGCGAAACCCAGTGTTAATCTAACGAGGGTCAGAATAAAATAGACCAGTGCAAGAATCGAAATCACAGTGCGGTAAAATCTCAAATAAAAAACTGTTCTTTTGCAATGGAAGGTTAAAAAGGAGTGGTGGGGGCTGCAGTCTACGATACGCGATCGAAGGAAGTCCTTGCCAGTAGACAGTAGCTCCCAACTCGGGAGAAGCGTTACACCATATGAAAATGAAGTAGATTACTTGTAAATCGAAATGAAAATCATAAAATGGTAGTTTGGTGGTCAATCCATTCAAGAGACCATAATTATTGTTTTTCAATTTCTTACTCTGGTACTACCTACTGACAGGCGCTTCCTTCGATCTCGTATCGTCGACTGCAGCCCCCACCATATATTTTTAACCCACCATCGCAAGAGAACAGTTGTTTATTCGGTGTGTTCCCGCGCTGTGATTTTGATTCTTGCACTGGTCCATTTTCTTCTGACCCTTGTTAGATTAACACTGGATTTCGCATCTTACCGAATGACTTTTTCAAACAAGCATACCTTTATTGACTTTTATAAATTCAACCGGCAAGTTATGGATGTTTGACACATTCAACACTATGAAACAGTGGCGGATTAACCAGGACACTTAGTACGCTTAAGCATAGGGCCCCGAGGTACACAGGGACCGCCGATCGAATGAACATTTTTTCAGAATGAAACGGACTTATAACCCAAAAATTATCACATTTTGAGTCAATCGAAACCTAACGAGTTCTAGTACTAAATTCAGCTGCCTCTAAAAAAATAACATCAAATCCAAGTTTCCGCATCGGCATCTTTTCTCCAGTAATTATCATCTGCCTGAAATAAACTTCCGAAAGGGCGAAGTACAGTTGTTGGCATCCCCTTGAAATCTAGGTACATATCATCGTCAATATTATGTGGATGGAGGGGTGCTAAGTGCAAGCATTGTATAAATATATTATATATGGGCGCGTTTTTTAATTCGCCAAACTGGTGAGGGTGTGGTGGAATATGGTGGACATAGAACATAAATGGTGGATGTTGGACTAGATAATTTGACATCTACGTCAATAAAAAACGAGTTGGTGGATCCATCACTCTTCCACCACAACAATATGGTGAATTAAAAAACTCTGCCAATATAAGGATTAATATCTGAGTTTATCAAATCACATTAGATGTCAAAGTGACAAAAGTATCAAAATAATTGAAATTGTGAATCGAAAGGAATATTCAATAGACGACTTCGGCCCAAGTTGCCAACCCACAATTTTCTTCACAAATTTACTATCACTAGGGAACGGGAATTTCAGGACAAATTCGACATGATAAGGTTCGCATTATTTATAAATATCCGTAAAAGATGCCTCGGCTCCTCAAACAAGATAATTCCTTCCAAATATAGCCGGGTTTTGTTAAGATCATCTCTGATTGGCTGAAATTTAAGTTGGGATTCCTGATTTCTTGTTGATAGTATCAAATTTATATAGGATATGTTCCACGAATCAACTTGGTTATTTCGGTTGCCGGTTTTTCATTCCGTGAATATGAAATATTCGGTTGGTTACTGAAAAAATGGTAAATTACGGAATTTTATTGATGAAAAAACGTTCCTTCTGTCGCCGGAACGACAGTCAATGTTCTATGGTAACACATCCATAGCATAGAACAATCTTTATCTACTTAATGATCCATAGAACATAGAAGAGACAACAATCAACAATGAAAAAATTACTAGGTATGGTCTATGGATCATAAGGTAAATAATGATTGCTCTATGCTATGGATGTTACCATAAAATATTCATTGTTGTTCTGGTACATAGACTTAATATGTCTATGTTCTGGTGACGGAAAGATTGCTTTTTCATCAATCAAATTCCGTAATAAACCTTTTTTTTCAAGAACCAACCTGATATTTCATATTTACAGAACGGAAAACCGGTTACCGAAATAAGTTGATTTGCGGAACATATCCTTTATAAACTTGACACTATAACAATGAAATCAGGAATCCCAACTTAAATTTCAGCCTAACAAAAACCTATATTTGGATGGAATTATCTTGTATGAGGAGCCGAGGCATCTTTTACGGATATTTATAAATAACATGAACCTTATCATGTCGAATTTGTCCTGAAATTCCCGTTCCCCAGTGATAGTAAATTTGTGAAGAAAATTGTGGATTGGCAACTTGGGCCGAAGTCGTCTATCGAGTTGAAATTGAAGAAAAGATTGAATAATTAACTTTGAATGTGGTTTCTTTGGTTTCAGGTATGATTTAAGTTGGTATTAAAATTTCTTCTAAGTATTATTTTGTATGAGAAAATAAAATTTACTTCGGTTTCAGAGAAAAAATGTAATTGATTATTCAAGATTGAAAGACAAACATATATATTATTCAATGGTGCAAAACTGTCGATTGGCATTCAGAATTCGCTATGATTATAGTTATTTGGGAAACAATTCTAGAATGCTGGGAGAAAGTTTCTTACAAATGTAAATCTTCAATGTAATTTTCGAATTTTTTCCCGAAAATAGTCTCAAATGATTAGGTTAAATCGGTTGATGGCATAATACGCTGAGTTAGAGCCATTTGAAATTTCGAGATTCATTCCCTGATAATTCAGGAACTACAGGTGCAAAAAAAAAATATTTTTCAAAATTTTCTTGAAAACATTTTCATATCTCCGGAGATTTGGCAAAAAATATATTTTGGAGAAAATATATAGTTATTGTGTTCACGATCGTCCGTTGAGCAAGATACAACGAAAAGTCTGGATTAAGATGCTGCAATAACGAAAGTCGCAGACATGAAAATAAGAAAAAAATATATCTTCGATTAGTTTTTCGGCTTCTAATATTATTTTTAGTTTTCAATAAGTTTTCATGTTATTTTATATGTTTTTTTATAGGAAGGAATATTGTTTCGTTGATTTTACCAATAGGTTCGTGCAAAAAACCGAACTCTGATTGAAACATTGAAAAGTAGAAGGGGATCCCGAAAATTTTCAACCGTGGGGAAATCGTCGATTTGCCACTGCTATGGAAGGAGAAAATGTGCGCTTGGAGTCATTTTCATTTCAGATTACTATTTGGCATTGTTCGTTCTTTATTAGGTTTGTAGTACTTACGTTTGTTACTGAACCAAACCACAGGTCCTCAAAAAATATGGAAGTATTGACGACGGCTCGCACGATGGTATTGGTATTGACGAGATTCCACGATATACCTGACTCTCTCCGACAAGACGGTTTCAAGGCATACATACTGAATTTCAAAGGTGAATGGAGTATATCTGGAAAATTACTGTCATAATGTTTTTGAGAAACAACCCGTAAAATTTTGTCATTTTATGTCATATGAAACCATTTCACCCAAGCACGTTAACATTACAGTGATAGTTGCATCCACTGGAGCTATAAATCTTTATGACAACATAATTGACTTTGAAAACCATCAAAAAAATTTTCGCTGAATAGCTTTGGTCCTAGCCATATAACTCCTGAAAATTGCACAATGCGGTTTTCACTTAACACATTCCAAGTTTTCCGTGAATGGAACTTCCATACAGGTAATCTGTTGAACTTTAAAAATTGTTGGAAGTGCTCCAAGAGCGCTTATGCAATTTAGACTATCAGAACTGTCCTCAATCATGCTATCAAGTTTTTTGAGCTAACGGGCTTCGTAGAAATTCTAGAAAATCGTTAGCTGTCCAGATTGTTTAAGTGGATATCATGTATATGCTGTATTTCAAAAGCCGTTTCCTGATAAAAAGCGATTTTTGAAATAGGCACAAGTTCACTAATATCGATACAATTTACTGACTGAAACACTTCACCTGATTTCTTAAGGATAATAACATGACTGAAAAAAATTATTGCAATGGAAGCCTCATTTCTATTTTATAGTTTTATAATATTTTCACCGAATTACATGAATAAGTGATATTTCAGGGTAACATCCAACTCCATAATTTGGGATATCAGTATTTTTGAAGTATGGAAAAAGATCCTATTGGTAATGAAAGCATGGCGTGGTACTAACTACACGAATTTACTCATGACTCACAGGTATCTGAATATTTGTCATGCACAGAAGTACTCAGAGCAAATGAGTACCCCTAAAAAACGCTGCAAATTTTACACAAGGGTTTATTATTTTCTCGATTAAATAACCCAATATACCACTGATATATCAAAAAATTTATATATTATGCATAACTCACTGGTTTCTCACAACACAGAAACCAATTCCATGAAATAATTCATGTAAACATTGAAATCTCAATAAATACATTTGTATAATTGAATAACATTTCCACATGCAGAACGCTAACTGAGGAGCAGAATTTAAAATAATATTTTGAATGAGAAGAGACGTTCCACAGTCGTTTCACCTCTTTGAAAATCTTACTATTTTCCACAATTATTAAATTTCGTGTCCGTATTCTACAACTGAAAATGAATTTCAAATCAGATAGGGTTTGCCCTTTTTGAGATATTAGGGAAATAACCTCAATATTCAAAATGGTCACGAAATTTTTTGCCAATATCTGCACGAATGAATATCGGTCAAACTGAAATTTGAAACACTGTTTCTAAATGTTGACTGTGAAACCTGTACCAAATTTCATTGAACTTTGATGAATATGTATCCGAAAAAAAAATGTTTGAAAAAAAAATTCGATTTTTTCCAATACAATTCTCACGAAATTTCGCATTAAATCGAGTGTCTATATTTCACAATTAGTCATGATGTTTCAATCCGAACGCGTTCGTATTTCTTGATACTGAGGAAATAAACTCAATCTTTCAAACTAACACCACTACGTAAAACAAAATTCGAGACTTTCCGCTTATATCAAATGTGTAGATGTGATTTCTACTAGGATACAACTTTGTTCTGAAAAATTTTAATGAAAAAAAACTCAACCCTCCTGTGCAATTGATCTGAAAAAAATTTTTCCCACAGTGCAGATATCCGATTCACTTGATTCACAAAGTATCCACCACACAAACTGAAAAACTAAAGTTATTTCCAATAACATTTCTGTAACAATTAAATATATCGTGAACCTCATCAGGTTGAATTCGAAAGAATAATTCTAGATTATGAATTTCGTTCGTTGTTATCGTTGTCAGATACACTCAACCAAGAGGCTGTTAAATCCGAAAGTCTTATTGATGTAGAGACGTGAAATTCAAACAAGTAGTTTGATGACAACCAGATGATGATACATGCGGAATATTTTTGTCTAT
Source organism: Myrrha octodecimguttata (assembly GCA_958510865.1). Lineage (NCBI taxonomy): Eukaryota > Metazoa > Arthropoda > Insecta > Coleoptera > Coccinellidae > Myrrha > Myrrha octodecimguttata. Next base: position 73,480,850 of record OY294059.1, on the reverse strand, counting down.
GCTATATCCCTTGTCTTAGGTCACGACCCGGCACAGACTCCATTCAAAACAGGTAGATAGATCATCCATCGGCTTCTAATTTTAGTCTAAGGGTCCAACCCTCAGTATTAGATTCTCGACAGTCGACAATTGATGAGATTTGCGGTTTGTTGTTGATTTGTTTGCATATTATATCCTCCAATTTGATTTATCAACTGTCAGTACGAAAGATATTGGATTTTGATTGAAACCAGTAACGGATATCCACATGTTGAGGATAATTGTACTACGCAAACCGAAATTGATGGTAACCTCCGATCAACCGAAATTTTTTGGAAATCTGCATTATTTTAAATTACGCTACTTAACTCGCGTTCTGCATGTAAAAGTGTTATTCAGTTATAAAAGAGTATTTATTGAGATTTCAATGTTTCAAATGAATTTTTTCATGGAATTGGTTTTTGTGTTCGGAAAAACCAATGATTTATGAATAAGACAAAAGTTTTATTTAAGATATGAATGAGCTTCATGAAGAAATTTAATCTTTAATCCCGTAATCCGCAGGGTGATTTCTATGTATAATAATTTGATCCGATTTTCAGTGGTTATGTTTAAGATATTTGGAGAGAAAACCCAAAAATATTTACTACTTACGATTACGAAATTGTCAAGAACATCGATGGGGCATTTGCAAATTGTGTTTATAAAATAATAACGCATCCATTAAAAATTTCTCGATATGTGTTGAAAATTTGGTAATAAATTTTTTATCGTCTTTTAGATATATGATTCTGAATGAAAAGTTAACCGATTATTTCAGTGAATTCCAATCTTCGAACCGAATGCGATGATGTCATTTTCGACATTATCGGAAATTTGCAACGTTTTTCTTTATAACTCAGGAACCACTGGTCGGAAATCATCCGGATGAAATTTTTTTGGTTTAGTTTTGCAACAGTAATCAACGTTCAGAGTTTCATGAAAATTCGGTGGTAAGTTTTCGAGAAATAATTTTTTTTCCCCCCAACCCCCCATTTTGAACCCTTAGGGTACACCGATCCTGAAAAGCTTGGAGGATCGCGAGCGATACTCGATTTTCTACCAAGTTTCACTGATTTCGGTTCTGTACTTTCTGAGAAAAGCTCCGGACAACGAACGGCGGACGGACGGATTTTTTTTTATTAGTTTATTCAAATCTACATACTCCAGAACAACTGTGAAATTTTCGGGGGGGGTTAAAAATTTTTTCTTGTTGGTCGATCAGTAAGGTTTATTATTTGATTTGATTTTAAAAATAATGATTAGATTTCAATGGAATTTGCTACAAACCTAAGAGTCAGTATTTAACAACAACGTTTCAAATTTAAATTCGATCCGATATTTACTTTCGGAGATATAAGGAAAAAATGTGCTGAATTTTATTGTTATTTTGAATTTTACCGTTATTTACGCAATATCTCAAGAAGTACAAGTGTAATCAGATGAAAACTTAGTAATCAGGTGGAGATCAACAACACGCAACTAGGTGCAAAATTTCGTGTTGATCTAATAGTTAGAATTTGAATAAGCGGGTAAAAGCTTCTGACCTCACGTCAGTGCTTTCCTACATTTTTGTAATTTTCGTTTTCTGACGAGTAATGTAGATCGGTAGTGCTTAAAAATAATTATATTTTCATTTATGTTGCAAAAGATGAGGGTCTTGCTCATGTCTCACGACTTACTTGCTGAGAGTGAATCATCTGCATAAAAGGTGATAATAGTAAGACAAAACGAAAGATACTCTCATGTAAGAAACAGAACAAGCTGATACGAGTCTATGTGATAGTGTTTGGTTCGTTACTTGTACTAAACTAAGTCATCTGCTATGGAAACCAGAACAATTTATTACTGAAGAAGATGACGTCAAAAACTATTGAGTGTTGAATAGGTCAAAATGAAAAGGAATAATGGCTACTTACCACCTACTAAAGGGTGTTTTTTTGGTATAGAACTTTGAAATGGAATGAAACAAGGATGAATTTTTCAAATTGACATAAAATAAACTTTATTCAAAATATAATCTTTTAGTATTATAATTTGAATATAATTACTGGCATAGGACTAACATGGCTGGCTCGGATGTAATTTAATCTGGAGGTCCAATTTTCCATCATTTTTTCCAACATTTGTGGCCGTTTATCGGCAATACCGTGGGGAATATTGTTCCCTATGTGGTCGATAGTTTCGGGCTTATCAGCGTAGACTAGCGACTTCACATTTCCTGAGAGAATATAGCCTAGCGGCGTTAAATCGCACGATCTTCTAGGTGAATTCACAAGCCCGGAACGTGAAATTATGCGTTTATCAAACGTTTCTTTCAATAAATCGATTGTGGCACGAGCCGTGCGACATGTTGCGCCGTCTTGCTGAAACCACAGCTGCTGCATATCATGGTTGTTCAATTGGAAACAGAAAATTCAGTAATCATGGCGCTATAGCTGTGCACGATGGTGGATAGACTGATTCAAGTCGTCCTCTACCTTACTATCTACAGCAGCAATGGTGAGAAATTTTCGAAATTTGGGTCAACTTTGGGCCGTCGTACAGATCAAACGCGTAAGGCTGGACAATATCGAATTTTTTGGTTATATCTGGGTCCTTTGTGAGTACGCAGCCAATTATTTCATAGACGAAGGTCCTCTAGTTGGAAAATTATGATTTTTTTAAAAAAGTTCCAATTTTTTCGATTTTCTTCTGGCCATAAAAAACCAACCAGACTCTCCACTAACATTCTGATTGGATTTTCTTTATCTACGCCCTCGAATTAGTATATGTTTCAAATTTCAGGTCGATCGGAGAACTTTCGATTTTTGGTAAAATTTTAAGGGGTTACCCTTAAGAAAATATCGATTTTCGAAAAATAATTTTCCGACTCCTATCGCCGTGAAATTTGGCACACTCACTAATTCGAGGGCGTAGAACAAGAATATAAGGTCAGATATTTTTTTAAAAAATCGTCCTAGACGTGAGAGGTCCTTGAAGTTCCAAAATTTTGGACCTTTTTTCAAAAAATCATTATTACCGACTCGATAGAAGTAGGACGATGAAATCTGCTTTATTGCATAGATAAAGGATCGAACTGCACGTGAAAAAATTCGACATCACCCAGCTTCATTATTTTGGTCGGCACGACGTCTCAAAGTTGACCAAAATTTCGAAATTTGGGTCAACTTTGGGTCGTCGTACAGATCAAACGCGTGAGGCTGGACAATATAAAATTTTTTTGGTTATATCTGGATCCTTTGTGAGTACGTGGCCACTTATTTTATAGACGTAAGTCTTTTGGTTGAAAAATTATGATTTTTTTAAAAAAGGTCCAATTTTTTCGATTTTCCTCGGGCCATAAAAAACGAACCAGACTCTCCACTAACATTCTAATTGGATTTTCTTAATCTACGCCCTCGAATTAGTATATGTTTCAAATTTCAGGTCGATCGGAGAACTTTCGATTTTTGGTAAAATTTTAAGAAAATCTCAATTTTCGAAAAATAATTTTCCGACTCCTATCGCCGTGAAATTTGGCACACTTACTAATTCGAGGGCGTAGAACAAGAATATAAGGTCAGATATTTTTCAAAAAAATCGTCCTGGACGTGAGAGGTCCTTGAAGTTCCAAAATTTTGGACCTTTTTTCAAAAAATCATTATTACCGACTCGATGAGAGTAGGACGATGAAATCTGTTTAAATTCATAGATAAAGGATCGAACTGCACGTAAAAAAATTCGACATCACCCAGCTTCATTGTTTTGGTCGGCACGACGTCTCAAAGTTGACCAAAATTTCGAAATTTTTTCACTATTTCCGCCATAATTTCTAAACGGTTGTCACTTGACGATTTCTAATGACATATTCGTGATCTACGACCTTGATTTAATAGGAAACGATAACAAGGTCGACGATTTTCGAAAAAAAAAATTTATTTGGGACTTAAAAAATTTTTCATAAAGAACCGCGAATAAACATCAAAGCGCAGAGGGGTGGGGGGTTAAGATTTAGCGATTCCGTGCGAAATTTTATTTTTGAAGCTATGACGATATGCACATCATATATTATGGATTCGAACACGTAGATTACGAATCTGTAATTAGATTTCGCGTAACTGATTCGGTTTGGAAAATATTCCGGATTTGGTGAGAAATTTTCGAAATTTGGGTCAACTTTGGGCCGTCGTACAGATCAAACGCGTAAGGCTGGACAATATCGAATTTTTTTGGTTATATCTGGGTCCTTTGTGAGTACGTAGCCATTTATTTTATAGACGAAGGTCCTCTAGTTGAAAAATTATGATTCTTTTAAAAAAGGTCCAATTTTTTCGATTTTCCTCGGGCCATAAAAAACGAACCAGACTCTCCACTAACATTCTGATTGGATTTTCTTAATCTACGCCCTCGAATTAGTATATATTTCAAATTTCAGGTCGATCGGAGAACTTTCGATTTTTGGTAAAATTTTAAGGGGTTACCCTTGAGAAAATCTCAATTTTCGAAAAATAATTTTCCGACTCCTATCGCCGTGAAATTTGGCACACTTACTAATTCGAGGGCGTAGAACAAGAATATAAGGTCAGATATTTTTTAAAAAAATCGTCCTGGACGTGAGAGGTCCTTGAACTTTCAAAATTTTGGACCTTTTTTCAAAAAATCATTTTTACCGACTCGATGAAAGTAGGACGATGAAATCTGTTTTATTGCATAGATAAAGGATCGAACTGCACGTGAAAAAATTCGACATCACCCAGCTTCATTATTTTGGTCGGCACGACGTCTCAAAGTTGACCAAAATTTCGAAATTTGGGTCAACTTTGGGTCGTCGTACAGATCAAACGCGTGAGGCTGGACAATATAGAATTTTTTGGTTATATCTGGATCCTTTGTGAGTACGTAGCCACTTATTTTATAGACGTAAGTCTTCTGGTTGAAAAATTATGATTTTTTTAAAAAAGGTCCAATTTTTTCGATTTTCCTCGGGCCATAAAAAACGAACCAGACTCTCCACTAACATTCTGATTGGATTTTCTTAATCTACGCCCTCGAATTAGTATATGTTTCAAATTTCAGGTCGATCGGAGAACTTTCGATTTTTGGTAAAATTTTAAGGGCTTCTGTTCTCACTGTACGATATCTCTGCGGATACGTATTATCAGTTTTAGTAAACGTGGTGCTAAAACTGTCCGTAGTCGAATTAATTGCTTTGATGGACGATTATGTTGACCGTAAAATGGGTGTAGAGGGCGATACATATTTCGAATAGAACCATTATTTTAAAGTTGAATTTGCAAAATTTGGAAGCGTTGTTCAAGCATCAGTCTATTCAAGATGAAATGCCAGACCAAACTAAACATGAATCATTTGACAACTGAAAGAATGGCAGCAAGTTAAAACAGTGATGCCAAGTTTAAAATCAAAATGTGAAATGATGCTGAAGCTCGATCATCTCGAATTTCTTTTTTGTACCATAAATATGAAGTCTTATAGATTTGACATTCTGACTCTCCCAGACGTATTCCACCGACTGCTTTTCCGGAACTTCGTGACCACAAATTGATGATCATTAGGCGTCACTTTGTACATAAATGATAATTTCTATCGATTTTATACCAACATATATCATGTCAGTTATATGCATACTCTACTGAAACACATATTTTTTATCTTCTACGGAATCCAATCACGATCTTCCACAGAAAACAAATTCAACCTTTCACGTTTACGAGCGTTGATGAGATTTTACGACACAGAAGCCTCCGAGTCGGCCACTGACAGTTATTTCGTGCTACTCATTTATTTGCGAGTATAGGTTCGGAAAGATTTACGTGTTTAAAAGAGGGATGGCGTGGATAAAATGAGCTGTCCTTAGCAAATCCTTAGTTGATAGGACATAACTGGTTGTCTTAAAAGGAGTGAAGTCAAGCAAAGAAACTTTTCCACAATATCAACGAAAACCTGTTTTGTATGGAGTAATAGTTTTCTCCTGATTTTGATTCCCTAAAAGTTACCCATTTAATCAGGGGTATACGTATCATTTAATGAATCCTATCTATATTCCTATGAATCCTAAGAATCGATTAAAGCTTATTTTGGGAGGATTTCGCATCATTTTATAATTCTCGATGATTGAGCCGAAAATGGTCTTAAACGACTAGGTTGGACTCACTGATGACGAGTCCGATGTCGAATCGATACTGTCCGGCTGGCCGTCACCACAATAACGGGCGTACGGAGGATTCTGTCAACTTGAAAATTTAAGGAAGGGTTGCATTTCAAAATACGAAGGTTATTTTCGTTAATGTGTCCGAATCGGCCAAATACTTTCGGAGCTAAAGCCATTTGAAATTTTGAAGTTAATATATATTTCAGAATCTACTGAAGCGATTGGATTGAAACATGGCAGTTAGCTGGAGCATAACGACACGCAATTTTCAGCGAAATTTTGTTGAAATCGTATGGTTATTCAATTTAAAAATAAAAAAATTTTCAAAATTTTTTTCGAAAAAAATTTTTTTTTCTGAAACAATCGTTCAAATTCAAAAAAAATTTCAGGTAAACCTTGAACTGCATAGTTCACAGCAGTTTATCAAATTTAAATTCAATACGGCAATTAGTTGTGGAGATATTGGGAAAAAATCTGTAGAGTTTCGTGGTTTTCTTCTGGATATTGTTGTTTTTTTCGGTAGAACTCAAGAAATACTGATGCAATCGTGATGAAACTTCTCAGCTAGTTTGAAGATGTTGATGGACATTATTGTGCAAAATTTCGTGATGATCGTGTCATTAGAAAAATTTTAAAAAAAATTTCAAATTTTTTTTTTCAAATATTTAATATTCTGTGATCTTCTTATCACATTATCCTCATTAAATAGACGACTTCAGCCCAAGTTGCCAACCCACAATTTTCTTCACGAATTTACTATCAGTGGGGATCGGTTATTTCAGGGCAAATTCGACATGATAAGGTTCGCGTTGTTTGTAAATATCCTAATAAATGCCTCGGCTCCTCAAACAAGATAATTCCTTCGAAATATAGGGTTTTGTTAAGATCATCTCTGATTGGCTGAAATTTAAGTTGGGATTCCTGATTTCTTGTTAATAGTGTCAAATTTTTATATATATAAATATGTTCCGCAAATCAACTTAGTTATTTCGGTTGCCGGTTTTCCATTCCGTTAATATGAAATATTCGGCTGGTTCCTGGAAAAAGTTTAATTACGGAATTTTATTGATGAAAAAACGTTCTTTCTGTCAACAGAACGACAGTCAATGTTCTATGGTAACATATCCAAAGCATAGAACAATCTTTATTTACTTTATGATCCATAGAACATAGAAGGGACAACAATCAACAATGGAAAAATTACTAAGTATGGTGTATGGATCATAAGGTAAATAAAGTTTGTTCTATGCTATGGATATGTTACCATAAAACATTGATTGTCGTTCTGGTGCATAGACAATATGTCTATGTTCTGGTGATAGAAAGGTTTCTTTTTCATCAATCAAATTCCATAATTAACTTAAATTTCAGCCTAGCAAAAACCCATATTTGGAAGGAATTATCTTGTTTGAGGAGCCGAGGCATTTTTCACGGATATTTATGAATAACGCGAACCTTATCATGTCGAATTTGTCCTGAAATTCCTGTTCCCCAGTGATAGTGAAATTGTGAAGAAAATTGTGGGTTGGCAACTTGGGCCGAAGTCGTCTATTCTGTATAAACCTTCAAACTGTCATTTTTCAATAAGGTACTGGATTTCAATTCGATGTAATCTGTATTCTCGGAAATATTGGGGAAATAAAAATTTGAATGGGTATATCTACGGAATCATTGGCGGATTTTACTCATTCACAAATTCGACTTTCATAATTAAGCCCCAAACCTACTCTACAAATATCGAGTTCTAAGCCTAACGGACGGACCGTAAATACAATAACTTCCGAAAGAAACAACTTTGAAACTCGATATTTGTATAGTAGGTTCGGGGCTTAGTTACGAAGGTCGAATTCGTGAATGAGTCAAATCTGCCCAATGATTCCGTAGATATACCCATTCAAATTTTATTTTTTCAATATTTCCAAAAATACAAGAACCCACAAGAAAATTTATAATGGAATTAGAAAAAATAATTAACTTTCATTTTTGGATCTTTCAGTTGAAAAATATCAGGATCATTTCGAAAAAAGTGTATTCAGAAAAAATACACAGACAAATAGAAATCTAAATTTTATTCCAATCATCAATTCAGTGTAAAAAGAGTTATCAGTAAAACCCTTTATAACAGAGCTGTAGAAAACTAATCAATAAACTCTTATATTATTATTATTATTAATGTACTCTTATCAACCCATGAGATTCGTCAACGTGAATTGAATTACATCAAATCGTTTTTTGAAGTAAATGGATATCCGAGAGAATTTATAGACAGAACCTTTTCAAATTTAGACAGAAAATTTTCTTCTAATTATCAACCAAATCAACAGCACAACCATCATGGACAACCCAATTTATTGAATGTGATTCCTTATACATGGACTTTCAGAAAAGATCAAAAAAAAAAAAAGAATTGGTGCTAAATTTAATATGAGAAAGGTTTCCAAATCTTAAAATGATTTGAGATCCGTATGCTAACTAAAACCAAACCAATTTACGATAAAAAAAATCAAAAAATTGTGTTTATAGTATTGCCTGTATTTGTGGAAAGACAAATACAGGGGAAACGTCTAGACTGTTAGATAAATGAGTGCACAAAAACAACCTAGGAAATAGAGACATACAAAAATTCCAAATAGCGAACCATGTATGACCATTGGGAATCACATGATAGATTGGGACAATACAAAAATACCGATGTTGGAATCAGATAATTTGAAAATAAAAACTGAAGAGTACTCTTGCATTTTGTTAAATGGACAAATGGAGAAATAGACCCTATTTGGCTGAATTCACTTAAAAAAGAGGTAGAATAAAAAAATTTTTAACCAAATGAATCTGTGTTGCTGTTTTCTCAAAAATGTCAATTTGACAAAAGTCTCGAATCGAAACGAAAAAATCGAAAGAAAATAATTCTTGAAATTTTCTGCTTTATCTGATGAAAGAGTCAGATTTGTACTCTGAAACCGTTACCGTTTGTATTATTCCTGTATTGTTCACAAGGCACTCTGTTCTGCAAGAAACTGTCCTCGACAAATAGTTCAATACTGCAATCCGTAAGGGCGTTTTTCATGAAAAAAACAATTTTTGTTTGACTTTTCAATAGTTCTGTTTCAGATATTGAAAGTGAAAATCAAAAAAAAACCTAAAAAGATATTTAATATTTCAAAATTAGTATGAGGCAAAATTTTTACATGCAAATTATTTCGCAATGCCAATTCCGTTTTTAACGTCGCATTACTCTGAATGAGACAATAAATAAATACACCAATATTTATGCTTGGCAAACTCATAAAACTTTCTTTCTTCCCAACAAGTTCATCACTTTTGTCGCATGAAGTAATAATAATTATTGCACCAGAATTACAATTTCTGTAATCCTTGCCCTTTGGCTCATCAACTTCTTGCTCTGATGTCAAGGATCAGATCATATGAAGGTTTGTAGGTAAGCAATGAACGTTCAATATGAAGTGATACACGTTCACTGTCTCAATTCTTGTGCCCTTCGGTCGAAAGAGGCTTCTCAAACAAGTCAAAGTTGATGCTGTTACACAAAGAAGATTTTTATGAAAAACCGGATAGTTCAGGTGTGAGTGAACGTAAATTAACGGTTTGCTAGTATAACTTTATTTTTTCTTCTGGAAAAATTACTCAAAAAAATGGTACGTCACCTGTTTTGGGTATAGCGATAACTTTTATTCAAACGATCCAACAATTATCTGCTCTTCATATCGCGACATAGTGAATTAACATATTTTAGTACCGTTTGTGTGTTGATGTTGAATCTATTTCGTGAGTACACTGCATCTGACTCTCGAAAAATATATTTGAGTGTGAACTTAATGCCAGACTTTTATTTGAGAATAGCATAATTGCATGAAAAACTGTTTTCATTCGATCAAGAATGTGTTCGATTGAACAATGAACATGAAAATTTTCAATAGAATGAGTAAGCATTCGGATTCAGGATAATAAATTTATATTTACCCTCCCGATTGCTTCCGCATTTATTTCGAATCATCATCGATATTGAGTAATATGTATATCTATAAAATACTTACAGTCAAATCATAAATAGTACACACATCAGTTGAATGATTTCTTTGGAAACAAGCAGGTCACACCTATCGATATAATCATTGTGTATGGTTGTATCTGTTAAAATATACGCAGAAACCGAACTATCATTGTGTATGTAGCTTCCACACATATTTGATACGGAGCGAACACTAATATAAACGATTATAAAAATCTACCTTTATCTGAACTCTGTTAATGCACGATGCAAGGTCAGAAAGTCGACGATGAATTAACATCATTTCGTTTAATGGTTCAATACCGACGAGGAAAATAAATAAAGATCAATTTGCAAATCTTCAATTGGACCGTCGGAATCACAAATAGATGGAAATATGAAACAGAAATTTTTGTAACTAATAATTCAAGGCAAGATCTTTCCTGCGCTTGTTCAAACTCATGGAGAGAATGGTCACCTAGTCGAGTACTAACAACACATAGAATGCGTTTTGAGGTTAAGCAAAGTTTGCGATTTGAGGATAATAAAATCATCATACAATTTCGCACGTACTTCCAACCAACATTTGATAGAAGACTATAAGATTTCAACACTATCGGATATGAATTCTAGTGAATATGATGGATACCATAATAGGATAGAGTGCTTCAGTTCAATGATTAAGCCCCCACACTGCAGAATCGCAGTGTAAAGAATTCGTTAACTTCAGTTTCATGGTTTTTACCGATCACCAGAACGATTCGCCTTGGATAATACAGAGATGATTCTAAATACTTAATACCTGGTGGAAGAAAAATTGTACAGTGCCATCTCAGGAGTACCTTACGAATTCAAACCTTCGAGTACAGAGGCCCTTGAACGATTTTCATAACTTTCATCTGTGATTCTTCAGGTTTATAGCTCTATCACGACGAGGAAACATTCAGTTCATATGGTATCCGAACCAGATGCAAGGTTGCCAATTCGTGAGTAATTACTCACATTTGTGAGGAATTTCATGGCAAGTGAGTAATTTTGTGAGCAACGGCCATTTGTGAGTATATTGTGAGTTATCAGCGACGCATTCACTGAAACTGGAAGTATTATCTACATTTTATAGCTCTTAAGTTGAATGAATAAACTGTAACGTTTGATGCATTGCAAAAACCATAAAGTATAGAATCATATTTCACGATTTTTTGTATTGTCAATGTCATTAAAACTGAAACCTAAATAACAAATGACGAATGAATGAATTTAGAAGTTGTGAAATAATGATTCTGAAGTTCAAGCAGAACAAAATGACATTTAATTCTTGATTTTGAGTTTTCTTTCTTGAGACATCGAAAAAATAAAATTTCAGATACGAATAGCTCCGGTACCATTAGGTGGAACTGAAGAATGAAATGTATCGCATGAGTTCAAGTATGAAAATGTATGGAACGAATGAAGGAAATTCAGGTTAAATGACAGAAAATGGGTGAAATTCATGGAGTACCGTTATTTTTTTCCATTTTTTGTTGTCAATTTTTTTTTAAGTTAGAATACAATTCTCTCGAGCATATTCTTGGGATATGGTCCTGCTATACTTTTGTCTTAATACCTGTAATTTTTGAATTTTTGTGACAATAGTCTCGAACGACTAGCTTGGACTCACTCATGACGACGCCGACAAGCTAGCGTCAGGAAACTTTTAGTGTGAGTCGCTCATCAGAATGCGGCGATTTAGTTCGTTAATGGACCGAAACGGCTGAATGGTTTCGGAGTTGAAGTAATTTGAACTTCTGAAATTATTTCCCTAATAACTGAAGAACTATTTGAGAGATGTTATTGAAACTTGGTCGTTAGTTGAAGCGTACTGATGCGCAACTAAAGGCAACGAAGTGATCGTATTGGTTCTTAACTTCGAAACATTTTTTTCGTAAACTATTAATCAGATTCGAAAAAAACGTGCAAAGACCTCGGAGTCTATATTTCATAACAAATTACTATTTCAGTTCGTTCCCAATTCAAGTTTCGGAGATATTGGGAAAAAATGTTCAATTTTTTGTTTTCTTCTTCAGTATCGTGGATATTTCTGGATAACACTAAAAAAACCAAACCAAACATGATGAAAGTTGACACCAAGTTGAAAAAACTGATGCACAACTCTGTGCAAAATTTCGTGATATTCTGGATATTTCTCAGAATATTTTTTCGAAAACTGGTCCTTAGATTTCGGGGGGGAATTTGCACTGACTTCAAACCCTATATTTTCATAGCAGTGCAATAAATATCAGTTCAATCCGATCTCAAATTCTGGAGATACTCTGGGGAAAAATATGTCAATGTTGATGGTTTCGTACCTATGTTTTTTTCCGGAATACACCTAAAGTACGGATCCAATCAAAATGGAAGTTGATAACTAGTGAAAAATACTGATGCACATGCTTGTTGGAAATTTCGTGATGATCGTGTTATAAGAACATTTTCACAAAATTTTGTATAGGTACTCCGCTGCAGTGTTACTTTATTTTCAGTTTGCCTCGTTATTGATTTTTTGAGATATTGGGCAAACATATGTACAATTACGTTGTTATTTCATCGGTGCCGTTGTTATCAATGGAACAACTCAAAGTTATGATCTAATCATTAACGAACACCGTATATTTCCAATTCGTTACCAAAGCGGTTATTTTTCTACGTACTAATTCGGCGAAACGCACATTTACTTCCCGAGAAATCATTTTCAATCAAGTACGAGAGTTCGAAATCCGTATTTTTGGGAATATATCAGGAAAACAAAATTTTGAATGGGTGGTTATATCTGCGGAATAATGGGGTGGAATTTACCCAATCACGAACAGGACTTTCGTAATTGAGGTCCAAACCTACCTACAAATCGTCAGCTGAGTATTCAATTGTTCTATCTATACTCTCGATCAAAATCGAGATGAGCATACGAAAATACTTGTAAAAATTGGCTTGTTCTATATCCTATAAAATCGTTAATATTAATCATTCGGATAACCAGTTTTCAGTAAACTTTTATGCTTTATCCCCATTAATTTTCCATTTCATGAGAATAATGGTGTCCCATTTACCCGAATGTGCTTTGTTTGTTCTATATTCACCTTTTTCATTCTGGCAGATGATCGTGAGATATTATATTGGTCTATTTCATTCGACCGAAGCTGCCGTTACGGTAGAATTGTGCTTTTTACGGTTCATCCAAAAATACATATTCATCTGAAAAATATGAATTCTCGAAAATTGCTTTCCAAACTTTTCTTTCACAAAACGTTACAGATTATAGGTTACTGTGTAATCAAGTTATCTGCATTTTATAAATTTTCATACAGGGAGCACCTGCTCTCTATCGCGAGGCCACAGTTACAAATTTGCACATGAGCTGGAAGGCTCAGATCATTTTTGCATATGCATGCATATTTCGAACTTTCTTATCATATTTTGTGAGGATCATATATATATGAAGAGAAAATTTTAGAAAATATTTTTCATGTGCGGAGTGTTTTACATAGTGGATCCTGGATGGGTGGCCGCAAGGAGTACGAAGAGTTGACGCATACATTGACGAATGATCGATCGTACAAAATATACGGATAACGCTTCAGTGTCTTACTAGAGATTTTTTCATAATAATTTTTCTGATTATATTATGATTATATCTCATATTTTAATCTGAAAATCGGAACTAAGTGTAATTATTCGCGCCTAGAAAGAGGAAGGAAACGAAAAATGATTTCAGAGTCATTCATCAAATCTGATGGCATGAATTCGAATCGTTATTGATGCACGTAAGTCAATTTCTTATGATGAATATTTTTCCATTGAGGGAAGTATTCACATTGAATAAGAGGCTTTTTCTCGGTTTTTTATATCGTAGCCAGATCGGTCGTTTATCCAAAATCTGGCCAAACATTGTTTTATTATCTGAGCCCGAAAGCTTCACGAAATTTGGCATAAATCTGGGAGTCTTCATTCTGCAAACAAAAAAATGATTTCAACTATATTTTCAGAAAGATTCTGAAAATTTATGTTCGAATGGGAAAAAAATGGGAAACCCAGAAATGAACATAAACACACGAATAGGTATTCATCGATTATCAAAGAATTAACCACGGTGATATGAGCTAGTCGTGCCATATCACAAGACATCTAAAAAGAGGAATAAGCCATTGATAACTACTTTTGCCGTCTTGAAGGCTCATCAGCTAGATTTCCCACAAATATCGAGTCTTTAAGTTATTTCGTTCAGAGGTTAGCGTTTACGGTCTGTCAGGTATTTTTCAAATATTCTCAAAAATACTTTTTTAAGTTGCAACTATACCCTAGTTCAGAACATTCCGTTATAATTTTGTGATGATTGATAGGACATTAAGCAGAGGTTGGCAGGGTGAATGCATTCCTCAATTATTTATACGATGTTCGAATATGCTCAACAGAAAGATTTCCTAACGGTCGATTATGATATAACGAAATTACCAGGGAAATTTGTGCATCACTCAGAATTTCTGGACTCAAAGTAGTTTCAAATGTCTTGAGTTTTGGTTGTATATCTTAGACAAAACAATTAGATTTAGATACTATAATAACCTCAGTTGATTGCACTAAATTTGTTGGCATTCATATTGACAGAAATCTGAGCTGGTCATCACATATCGATATTCTATGTGAAAAAATCAATAGTGCTTGCTTCGCAATAAATAAGCTCAAACATGCTATGCCTCGTAGTTCTCTTATTGACATTTATTATGGTCTTGTTTACAGCCATCTTGTATATAACATCTTACTCTGGGGCAACAGCGTTTGGAAATCAGTTTCGAGTTCTCACGAATATGTAACCAGGAATTCTCAAAACCTTCTTGTGCCGAAACATAGAACACACAGATATGAGTGCTGTACTTTATATCAGAGCGTAAAACTATAGAATCATTTACCATCCTCTGTGAAGTTCCTGAATGTACATAAATTCATAAAAGAAATTTAAAAAAATTTATTGTCGAAATGTTTCTACTCGACAAGGGAGCATTCATCTGATTATTTAGCTTGTAGTGCCTTACAGGATCAATAAATTATGTTATGTTATGTTATACACTTTCGCCCTGATACCTTTAATATCGTCTATCTTCATCAAAGCGCTGTTCGACTGGTCATCACACACCCTGTATATCCAATTGAATAAGAAATATTATTAGATTTATCATGCAATCACTCATGCTAGCTGATTATGTTCCTAGGAGAAAACGAAAATATATTTGATTTATGCTTGAAATATATCTAACACACATGAAGAATCCATCGGACGAGTGAGCTGTTCGAGTATTTTGGTTCTCTTTCATCAAGTTCCATTACATACAGAGTGTAACAGCCAAATGGAATAAATTCGATAACGAATAAATGAGGGCGTGTTGGGAAAAACGCTCGGACACGTCGATTTGTAATTTTAAATGCGCATATTTTTCAAGAAAATAATATTATATAGGGTGTTCCATGTGACCGTGGCCAATACCAACTTTCTTATTTCAAATGCAACCCCCTGTATATTATTTATTTTTTGGATTCTTCAGAGAATTCTAGACACAATTCATGCACAATGTCCTATACCTACCTTTTACTATTTCGGAAATATTAAGTGTTTTCAGATTTCAGATTTCAACGTTTTGAATAAAAAAATTATTTTATTTGACAAATTCGGTACATTACACTTAAAACCTAATAAGTAATACTGATTATTTCTTAATAATTAAAAAAAAACAAAAAAAACATTAATGTCAATGTAGGAAATGTTCAAAATGCTCGCCGCGAACATCTTGGCAACATGCTAAGCTGGTGTAGAATTGTCTTCTAACGTTACTCAACATTTCTGAAAACAATTAATATTTCCGAAAAAGTTGAAGATAGGTATAGGACATTGTTCATGAATTATGTCTAGAATTTTTTGAAGAATCCAAAAAATAAATAATATTTGCATTACATTTGAAATAAGAAAGTTGGGATAGGCCACGGTCGCATGGAACACCTATATAATTTTATTTTCTTGAAAACTATGCGCATTTAAAATTACAAATCGACATGTCCGAGCGTTTTTCCTGACACCCCCTCATTTATTCGTTATCGAATTTATTCCATTTGGCTGTTACACTCTGTATATCAAAATTTCTCATTCCTCAGTTTCATTAATAATGTTTAGAAGTTATATTTTTAATCAGCGTAGAAAGGATTTTTCAACTCCTGTACAGAAAATACAATGAATTGGACGTTATGAACGTTAACAAAATGAAGCGAACCTTATTTTTTTCACTTGAAATATTCATCTGAATAAGTCATCTGAGGTAAAAAAAAAACTTTGATTCGTAAAACTTTGAAAATCTGAGTAAAACAACAAATACTATATCAAATTTGAGTGAATCAAAAAAAGAAGATGTTTTTATTTTCAGTCGAAATAGTGTATGTAAATCATGCAGCTTTTCCGAACAACTTCCGGTTATGTTTCTAGTTGAAGATATTGGATTCGAAAGATACAGACATTTTGAAACGAAAAAAATTGTCAACAAATAAATTTTTATGCTTTGTGGAACTGCAAGTATCCCTTGAATATACCATGAATTTATTCGTTTCACTAACATTATAGAGGGTTCGTACAGTTATAAAGATGGAAGCCCAAATTGCATCAGAATTTTCAAACAACTCATTTTTCCAGATTAAGTGGATAACTGTTGATGGAATTAAAAGATTTTGGAATACCAACAATGGAGTTCTCTTCTTGTCAAACTAGATGCAACAGGAAATGTTGATGAACACGCGAATTATTTCATCTCGTCTTATTTCTATTTCAGGAGCGCTAACTCCCGCTTGAAGAAAAGAAAAAAATAAATGTATTTTCCACTTGAGAACGCCTTTGTCTGCACTGGAAATATCAAAGACGAACACGAATATTTTCTCAATTTCCATAGGGTGTTTGTTAAATATGTATAGGTCTGAAAGTGTGACGAACACATACATGCTGAACAAAAAGAATTACTCACATTTGGAACTAACATTGTACTATCTAACATTTTCCCTCACATTTCCGTTTCCATAATAATTCAGTGACATTTTCAATGCAATCTGAAGCTTCAAAATCGCCGACACGACGCCGAATCGATGTCGGCGCGCGTGCGTCGCGAAGAAGGCGCCATGGCGCGCTATTTTCGATTTGGTTTTGTTCAGCGAGTCTACGAACTTTCAGATACGATTATGGTCAATTCGCAGATGTGAGGTTGTACAGGGTGCGATCCGAAAAACTTGGGTGATCTGCTGAAGCGTTTGAAGAATGAAAATATTCAGTATTTTTAAACAGGCATTTTTTCCACAATACTTTATAAAAAGTAGTTAAAACTTAGAAAACATTAAGTTGCAGTAATCACTTCCATCCTACTTCAAATAGTTTCTGAGTAATAAACTCAACGATCCATAAAACTATATGAAATTGGCATGAAGATTGCGGATGAAGCTTATATTATGTCATAATAAGAAACTTCAATCATTTTAGAACACTTAATTATTCAACAGTAAAAACACAAGAGCTTTTTTTTTATCGGATAAATTTCTCTTTGCAACGAAACAGTTTTGCCAATCACTAATTTTACGAGAAAAACTGACATGATAAAATCGCGACACCGAAGGTGGAGCGATTTTATCTAATGTCAGTTTTTCGAGCAAATTTAGTGATTGGTAAAACTTTGAGTTGAAGAGAAATTTATCTGATAAAAGAAAAGCTCGAGTGTTTTTTGGCAAGATAAATTAACGACAGAATATATGGATGAACAACAATAATTATCTTTATTAATACAATAAAATTCGATTATTTGAAAGTACAATTATTAAATACACAACTGTTATAAATTGTTTGCTTTGGTGTACTGATTTGAAAATTTTCTTCTGTGGTATTCACACATGTGGAATATTCATTTTGATTTCTCGGACTCGAGGATCGTAAGGAACTAATAAGATTGTCATGATGTTCATGGTCAATTTGGAGATAGGGTTTAATTGAAGAAGATGATGAGTGTCCCGTTATCTTTATAAGCTGTTGTTCACCTACTCCTGCTTTTGCTAATTGAGACACTGTACTAGCGCGATTTGAATGATTGGTAATTTTATTATTTGTGATGTCGAGTCCAATTTTAGTGGCAGAAATTTTGGTCCAAGTAGAAATCATATTGATACCTAGTGGAACATTTTTATACCAGCCTTTAGAATTTTTGTTTTTCCAAAAGGGGTTTGGAGTTAAAAAAAGTCGATCGGATGTTATGTGTTGATTTCTTTTTTGTAAGAGTAATTTTAATAATCTAACGGGACAAATACTTTCATCCATTTCATTTTTCACTAACCATTTGCTGTCGGTCAATTTTTTCGATCCACCTTGTGACGTCTTCGAAAATATTGAATTATATTCAAATCTATTTGTTGGAATTCCATCGTGATTTTTTTCTTCTTTAAAATAGTATATTTTACAGTTTACAGCTTCTCCTCCCCTCCAAGCTAATTCATAAGAAGCTATATGAAAAAATCTTTTTTGTAGTCCTTCTGGTTCTTCTGCATTCCACAATTTTGCCATTTTCAGTATATCTTTCTTGTCCAATGCTACAGAAGATACCTTCCTTTTCGCTGGAATAGCTTGTAATTCTTTCCGTTTACTATTTCTTGCATCACGGGCTTC
The DNA here is from genome assembly GCA_958510865.1 of Myrrha octodecimguttata. Taxonomy (NCBI): domain Eukaryota; kingdom Metazoa; phylum Arthropoda; class Insecta; order Coleoptera; family Coccinellidae; genus Myrrha; species Myrrha octodecimguttata. Next base: position 73,461,968 of record OY294059.1, on the reverse strand, counting down.
TTTGAAAGTTATGTCGACAAAAGGATCAAATTTAATATTGTATTCACAGAAATATTTTTCTTGTACCATCTTCGCAGTCGAATTCCAAATTGATTTAACCGCATATTCTTTATAATCATCTCCATTTTTCTTTTTCATATTATAGGCCCAATCCTTTAATATATTTGCTACTTCATGTAATGGAATTATTTCGGACAATTCATATTTTCGAACTTGACAAAACTCCATAAATTGTCTCCAGATTGAAGCTTTTGTGTTTTTTGTAGATTGCGGTATAGACTTCTCGATATTTGTTGTAACTTGCTCAGTCGAAACTTCACCAAAACGATTCATCTTTTGGGTTTTTATATCAACAAAGTTAAATAATTACCAGACCGATTCAAAATGAAAGCACTATATGTTCAAAATTCAAAAATCTGACAGACTAATTGACATATTGAGGAAGAGAAGTTTTTATCCGATAAAAAAGGATGCACCTTTTTTATCGATGTCAAAGTGACAATAACATTTCCAGGTCTATGATATTTAATATTGAAGTTAATTTATCTTTATAATTTCTCCGTAAACACACCGTTTTGGAGATATTCAACGTTGAATGTTACAAAATTTGATGAAAATTAGAGAAATTACTTCATTTTTATGTATCCTGGAGCTAGTGAAGGCGGTAAACTAAGTTCCGTCTACACTTATCCGAACCATAGAATACACATTATATATTCATCTATTTCGCATAGAACTAATGTACTTCGTTAGGTCTATGATATTTCTTGATCAGATCACAGATATGGAGGCTAGGTCTTCATCAGGATGTGAAAAACATAGTGTGCTCATCTGAAAAAAAAAAGTGACGTCAGCAAGATTAAAATACAAAGAAATATATGTTCTGTGCTTCGAATTTGAATAAAAAAGTGACGTCATCATTGGTAAATACGATCACAGAAGAGCAGATGAGCACATCATGGACTTTATTCTTGAACGTGATGGTATGAACGTTCTCTATCGTCCCATCGAAAATGCACCGCGTTTCCTTGACAACAGCGCTGACACGCCTATTTTCTCGCATCCCCGATTCAAGACTAGGGACCCTAGTTTTGCTTACATCATGGGTCTTCATGTTAATGAACCTGACTTCCCATAGAGTTCAACTGTATTAAGGTTAGGTTATTGATTTCATATAATTCATGTATAAGTTTGATGAAAAAAAAAAAATTATGCAATTTTAAATATGATTTTATAATGGAATGAAATTGAATATCTCAAAAATATCAAGTGGAAAATCACTGTTTCAATAGTTCAGTGTAGTGAAATTTTTACCTTGCGAAAATACTGCAAAAAGCACCAACTCATAAGAATTGAGCGAGTAAATGAGCTTTTTAATCATTTTCTTTTGAATTTCAAACATTGGATTGGTTATTCTGCCAAAGAGAAGAAATATCTGTGGTGAACTTGCATAGAAAGTGCAGGAGTGTATTAGCACATTGAGAAATATTTAAATGCTTATAACTTTTTACCTGAATCGAATCTGGAAAAATGGCAAAGGAAAAAAGTTTTTTATTTGATTAGAGGAATCTATAGCTAAAATTAATGTACAACTTAAAGACTCACCCTGTATGTATTCGAAAACCTATTCTCTAAATATTATGAGGAAAATAAATTCGATCGCATTGAATTCAGGCACTTGGTCGAGAAAAGACGGAGTAAGGCTCATCCAAAATTCACTGGATGTCACATAATTCATGAATTCTAGCAGAGTGATGAAAATTTGTCATGAATCTTTATTATAACCCACCCCCCTGAATCCATAGATGATAATCACGAAATTTTGCATCAACCCTCACGCCATTTTAGTACGGAAGTTCGATTCGACTAGGTCACTATTTTCGAATTTTTCCATTATCCATTTAATTTCGTAGATTACTTCTCAGTTTCTGTTTCAGTATTTTGTAGCTCAAAAAAGTTCCAGTTTAATATTCATTATGTGATTCGCAAGAAATCAATTTTTGAATTTCCAACGGAGGCCGATCAAGATTTCGGTTTCATTGATGTGAAGGATGAAAAAAGCTGAGCTATCATTGTCTGCCTTGCACAGCTAGTTTTTCACTTTATTCCCGATATTTTATTAGATTTAATAATAATAATAATAATAATAATAATAATAATATTGTCTTTATTTCACCAAATTGAACCTCAAGGGGAAGTTCACCAAGAAGGTGCTCTACCACTTAACCCTTGTTACATAAATAATTGAATTCGAATGATCATTGAAAAACAAAAAAAGGAGAATATAATGGAAATGAACAAAATAAAGCAGAACTAAGATAATAATAGAAAAAAAGCATTCAAGACATTGAGTACTACTATAGTTTCTGTAGACAATCAGGAACTTTATACATTTATCGTACGGAAAAGATGAGCCCTGATTTCTTTCCTAAATCTAACCATTGTGAATTTTTTATATTCGGTTGGAACCTCATTGTAAGACTTCACTATATTATATGAGAAACTTCTTTGAAAGATCGATGTTCTGTGCTGGGGACAAGAAAGCAGATTCCTATGCCTCACGTTCAAGTTATGAATATCAGTTCTATACCTCAGTTTCTTGTGAAGATATGGCGGACACTTCTCAATTATGACTTTGTGATAAGTACACAGGGCATAATATTCAAAACAGGTTTTCATAGGCAACCAACATAACTCCATCAACTTATGCGAAACATGCTCATATTTTCTGATCCCATATACAAACCTAATGCAGCTATTTTGAACACGTTGAATTCGACCTAATGTCTCTTGATCAAGACAAAAGCTATAAAGAGGGGAGCAATAATTAAACTTAGACAAGACAAGACTCTCACATTTCTAGTTCGAAATGAACAATTATGGATCTATGGGAGATGATTCCCCAATAAAGGGGCCTGTAGCGTTCTTCGTTTATCTGAGGATCTGAAAATCATCGCTTGGAGGACTGAACCTGGTCGAAAGACCCTCTCGGTCATGAGCAAATGTAGGTAATATTATTTACTGCTTCCTTCTGGTTTTCTGTCCCTCTTTCTGTTTCAGATATTATGTCGAAATGAATTCAAGATGACGAAAGAATTATTTTCAAATGAAAAAGATGCCATCCATCTCAAATTACTACACTTATGCGGGGAGACAGAATTTTTCCTGAGGTTTTTATCTGTGCTCTTGTATCATACGCAAATATGTATGGTACCCCGTTTACATTTCCTCTGCTAACACTGTGATATATCTTAGAATTGTAATGCTCGTTCTCAAAAGAATATATATATATACAGCTAGTAATTTCAACAAATACCAGGAGAAGATGGATAAACATGCAGATCTTGCAATAAAGGTTAAACAGATGAGGCGTTGCCTAAAAGTGGAAATAGTACCAGTAATTATATCTTCAGTCTGGCGTATGTCCAAGAACTTTCACGAAAGTCTTGCCCAATTGGGACTTCCTAAGAATAACTTCTTTGATATACCGAACAGTAGCGTATCCACACATAAGGCTTGGGATAACAAATTCAAAGTCATTAATCTACTCCCCAGAGCGTTCATTTGAATATCTCAATTCAGTACTTTTGTGCGCATGTTCTGGGGAACCGGGTGCTATCGTTTTGCCCGTATGACTGTAATTTTAGAATTTTTTTCCAAAAATGATCGAAAACCACTAGGTTGGACTCACGACGTATCTGGTGCACAAATCGCTGGTTGAGTTCGTTAATGGGACAAATCTGTCGAATGGTTTCGAAGTTATGGTCATTTGAAATTTTGAGATTAGTTTCCTGGTATTTCAGGAACTACTCATGCGATTGAATTAAAACTTGAAACAAATAACAATGTCCAAGTAGGAAGTTATTTATTAAATAAAAAGATCTTTTACTTCCTAGTTCGTTTATTGGTGACTAGTTTCACTCAAGAACATCTGAGCATCATCAGACCAGTCCCACTAAAAATCACAAAATACAAGAGTTTCGACATTACATATTACACACCAATATTCCCTCACCTGAACTCTCAACCAGATTCGTCAATAATTACTAAAAAGGTACAGGTATTATTCTCAGTATAAAATTTCAACATAATCTCATCTACGATCTACAATTTTTTATTCTCTTAAGATGGCTATAACTAACATAGAAAACAAAAAACTGGAATCACAGAAACAATACAGATTTTTCTTTTTGACATATTATTCTACAATAAACATTTCATCAGACAGATAAAAGATAAAACTTGAAAGTAATTTTTTTTTCGAGAACTGTTTATTGAATTCGGAAAAAACTTCAGCTCACACCTTGAACATCATATTTTACAGCAGTGTACCGAATTTCATGTTGATACGACCATAATTTCTGGAGATATTGAGGAAAAATATGGTTTTCTTCTCGATATCGTTGTTCTTTCCGGAATAACTCAGAAAATACTATTTCAATGAAAATAATACTTGACAGCTAGTTTGGAAATACTGATGGGCAGCTTTGCACGAAATTTCGTGACGATCGTGTTTAGAACAATTTGAAAAATAATGAGTTTTTTTTTTTCAGATACACAATATTCTGTGATCTTCAGACCATATTATCCTCCTGATTTGGATGAACCTTCAAACTGAAATATTTCGATGAAACACTGGATTTTAATTCGATCTAATCTGTATTTTTTGGAAATACATATTGGAAAAAATAAAATTTTGAATGGGTATATCTGCGGAATCATTGGGTGGATTTGACCCAATCACGAATTAAGGTCCAAACCTACTCTACGAATATCGAGTCCTAACTGCCTAACGGTCGTTCGTAAACACAATAATTTCCGGAAAAAACGATTTAGAAACTCGATATTTATAGAATAGGTTTGGGGCTCAATGATTCCGTAGATATACTCATTCAAAATTTAATTTTCCAATACTTCCTAAAATACAGATTAGATCGAATTGAAAACCAGAAGTTCATCGAAAAAACCTAGAAAAGCACTAACGTGAAGTCAGCAGCTTTTGCTCGCATGTTCAAAGTATATCACCCAAAGTGAACCATACACGAAACGGCTGCTGACTTCACGTCAGTGCTTTTCTAGGTTTTTAAACGTTCCAATAACCTGTAATAGAATTTCCTAGTGAGAGGTATATCAACTTTTCACCTCCCTTTGTTACACCGCTAATCCAGAAGGCTGATATGTACGAAAGGTGCCATGTCCTACAAACATTTACCCTGGAGATGGAGACTGCTTACTTTCATACTGAGAATATTGATCTCGCGGAAAAATGGTCTACATAGATCCCTTGGCTCAAAACTGAAATAGATCTTAAAATTTATTTCTGAAAAATTAGGGCTACCATGAACACAATAACTTCCGGAAGAAACGACTTAGAAACTCGATATTTGCAGAGTTGGTTTGGGGCTTAATTACGATAGTCGAATTTGTGAATGGGTAAAATCCGTCCAATGTGGATGTACCCACTCAAAATTTTATCCTCTCAGTATTTCCAAAAATACAGATTATATCTAATTGAAATCCAGAACTTTATCGAAAAAAAACTAAAAAAGCACTGCCGTGAAGGCAGCAGCTTTTGAGCGCATGTTTAAATTCGTTGCTCAAGCAATCATCTCCGACTATTAGGTAGCTGTTTGACAGCCAAACAATCAATGCCTTATTTTACTTCCGCCTTCGAACAGTTCTAAGCCTACTTATCCAACAGGTGAAATGTGAAAATTAAATATTTCGAATATGATTCCGGAAAAATATCAAGCAGGAAATATTTTTGAAATTTTCCAGTGATATCTCATAAGATATCAGTTTGCAGAAAATTCTACGAGAGAATTTGCTGAATGAATATTTTTACAGAAGTGAAAAATTTTCACCAGAAAACAAGTTACAGCAATAGTTCTTAAATGAAAATTTTCAGAAAACACAGTTTTCGCCAATGAGTTTCTCATGAATGGCCCCAACACCGACTTCAGTTTACGTCTATCTACTACAGAAAAAAATCTTTCCCTCTTACAGTGTCCAATTTGGTCTATCCTGTAAATAATTGTTTATTTAATATGATAATAAATAAATAACATTCGATTGATTAAGAACAATGAATTCGAAAAATGTCGTTAATTTCTCAATAAAGAAATCAGATTTTCTGGATCGCTCCTCTTGTGAACCGGAATAATGGATGAAATTTTGAACGAGATGCACCGGAGACAATACACAAATTTAATAGGCGAGTAAGATGCTCAACTAAATGGGGACCTTAATATTCTAACTGAAACAATATCATACCCCGTATATTTCAACGTATTGTTATATTTAAGGCTTCATCTGAGGTTACTGAATAGAAAAAATTGAATAAACCATCCCTGACATCAGAACTCGAGGACTAAAATTTCCAGAATATTCACGATGGCTCCTCAGATGAAGGGAGCCATCCTAAATGTTTTTGCCATATCCGAAGAATTCGATAACAACACTCCATTTATGTTTAGAGACATATCACGATTTGAGCTTCTTGTTCTATTTTTATTGTACCGACAAAGTCCCAAACTACCGTAGCTTTGTTGTTAGAACCTGATATATTATCTTCATTATATCATCGCTTCGCATTGGTCAGCATATTATTATGGTAAGTGCTTGTATCTTCTTCAGAGGTTTAGATTCTGAATTTCTTTGCAACCAAAAAATTGCTTGGACGACCTTCAGTGTGCAAAATAAGGGAGAGAATTACTCTGGCTTTGCCTTTTTACTGAATATCATTTTGTTAACTGGACAATGCATACAGATTACCTAATTGTTCAACAATATTACAAATTTTTGTGAATACTGAATCCATATGATGGGCTATTGTTTCCCTGAAATCTGCCTGCCTAAAAGCCGATCTCAAGTTTTCCAGGATATCAATAAAAATATTCAATTGTTCTTTCTACATGCTCCCAACCCAAGTATATATTCAGAAGGATAACCTTGTGGTTGATCAGAATATGTCGAAAACTCCAGCATTTGCAATTATTGAGTTGTCGGTAATTTATTAATCCATCTTAGATGACGCAGAAGAACATAGATACACCTATAGTTCCACAGACGTAACATCATAATCAGTAAAAGTTGCGATTCTCTCCTCTGAATAAAGAACATAAGGAAGGAGCATAATGCCTCACAAAGTGGGTCCGGGATGGATCTTGCATATGGCCGACTTTCCTTTCATTTTGAAGAGAGAACGACTTGTTCCGAGACTTCTTTGTCTGAAGAAACGAACTAACATGAGTCATACTTGGAGGTTCAATATGGGCGCCTATGTCCCACTTTTATACGAAGTAGAAAAGCGTTATGCTCCTTCCTGTTGTTCTTTATTCAAAGATTCTCTCCTTCTCGAAACATACTCTCTGAAATTGGCAGCGAATAGTGAAAAGTTCAAGAAACTTTTCACACCGAAAGTTACAATACATTTGACCGGACAGAATTAATTCAATATTCCGAGAAACAAAAACTCGAACTATAATTCTGCACACTGTTTATATATTAACTTGAATTAGTATGACAAATTTCAGCACTTTTGAATTTTCCTAAAAATATAATTCTCTCATGCGCAGCTCTACGCGTCATCATTTTGAAAATAAGAGGCAGAATTTTGAATGTGAATAACTCCCAAACAGTTGGAAAAATTTTACTCACTGTTACTTCGCCGTCTTATTGTAATATGTGAAAGTTCCATGTCTTTAGCTGATTTCGGTCGGTCGAACAGAATTGAATTCGACACCCAATTTGTCTCTTAAAGGTCCGACCTAGTCGGTCCACTCAATTTACGACTCAAAGTTTGGAAATTTCCGACATTTAGGCGGAATAATAACGCTCTGTTGCCCTAGAACAAGCGCGTAAAAACATTTTGGCTAATAGATGAAGAGACAGAGGCGAAAAAAGACTATGAATTTATCAAGCCTGGTTCTTTATCAACTGCTCATCATCATAATTTACCAAAAAATGCTGCGATCAGTCGAGCGTATATTAGAACAGGTGTCCCAGGTCCGCGGTCAAAAATGTGACCACCGACATAATAAAACCAATAACTCCAGAGGAAACAATACCACGTTGTAGTAAATTACGGCTAGGCAATACAACCACATTTAAATGTCATCAAAACTCGCTTATATCTCAAGGTCAGGCCGCTGAACCTGGTCTACATGCTTAAACGTTGCCTATAGGTGCGTGAAATATTAGAATTCGGAGAAATTTCAACGTTTATAGGAAAAACGGGGTGTCGTTCTGCAGGCATCAGTGAACATTTTTAAAATTTTTTTTTGGATGTACTCAATTCTGTAGCGAGAATGTGCAATGTTATTTATTTTACCATTTTCCTCTCCATTTCAGATTTCATTTTCCCGAAAATTCTTGAATATAAAAAGTGGCAACATTGTGCTTTCCGACGATTTTTTCAACCATTTGCACCAAAAAAACTTTTCGATAAAAACGAACTCTGGTCCCAGAAGTCACTCCGTTATATTCGGGGTATTGTTTGTTCTTACGGCTGAAACTTTATGAACTTTTGGTTTTTTTATATATAAGTATGATTGTCAGTCAACGTCCCATGGGCACACTGCTGGTAAGTCAGCTGTAATGTACGTACCGAGGTGTATGAGGGTGCAATTCGTTTATTGGGCATGAAATTTATTTAGTTACTACTACTGACTATATATTAATTAATAAAAATAATAGTCAGTCAACCATTCCGTAGAATACCGCCCGTCGGTCAGTGAATAAGAAATTGAAATTTTTCGCCCTGTATGTACGTTAAGCATAGCTTTTTCTAATTCGCATTTAAAAAGATTTCATAATTTTTTTTTCAAATGAGCGAAAATGAAAAAACCTGCAAAATTTCATGAAGAATAGGTCAATAGTACGAACCATCGATCTAGTTAAATTTTGAATTTGGCATAATTGAAAAATACAAAAAGTACATAAAAAAGTCATAAAACTTCAAAAGGTGAGCATGGACATCTGCACAATATTATATAATGAATTTATCTCATTAATCATTATTTAATGTTAACCGCAAGCATTCGAACCAACGACTTTGAAGTGTTCAAATTTATTTCACCTAAAATAAAATATTTTTCGTGTTCAATCAGCTAAATTATGCTCATTGGTTGGTTGCGCATCATAATAAATTATTCAGAGTTCACGAAACTCATCCATGACTCTACAAATAACTTGACAGAGAATCTTTCAGGATAAGGAAAATCGACAATCCATTTCCAAGAATGTCGATCGATCTTACTCTGGAACACACAATCAATAGTCTAAGATCCCGCTGCAGAATGAGTGCGCTCGTCGAATATTTGCTTGAAACCATTTTTACAAAGATTTGTCGACAGGACAATATATATTTACGAGGTGGGTCATCAAAATGTGCCGCATCATATCCAACAGGCAGCAACCGTTATATTCGGCTAGATTTACTCAGGCAACTCTATGTCACCGTCCATGGAAAAAAATTGCTCTGCAACCATCTGCCCAGCAGATTGAAATCAATGAATGGAAAGTTTTTCAAGAGAGAAGTTAAATCCCTATTGGTCAATAAGTGTTAATATAATAGGTATCGGTGAGTTCCTTGCTGATACCGTTCGTTGAGTGGATACATTTTTTTTTCAGTGTATGCTAATTATATCTTTTTTTCTCGTTTGACTTGTCCTATACATTTATAAAGGACTGAAAGGATCAATAAAGTTATTATTAATATTATTATAGGCAATCCTGCTGATATAAATCCTCCTATTAACAAATGTATGTAAAAAAATTGTTTCAAGAAAATACTCTATGAGCGCACTAATTCTCTAGCCGGATCTCTTACTATAACGCCGATACAGCTAGCCTATTGATAGGGGTATTGCATTTAACGAACTCAATATCAGCTCGGCAGCTCTGGTGTGTCAGAGCATAATATTACAGTTGACTCACCAGCTGTGTTACGACGTTGACTTATTATCGTGATTTTCATTTACATATAAAAAAAACACAAGTTCTTAGAGTTTCAGCCTTAAGAAATTGATTTTATCATGTCTGTGGTCACTAAATGTTTGACCGCGCACCTGAGACTCATATACGCTTGATCGACCGAAGCATTTCATTGTAAATTATGATTATAATCGCCTGAGGAACAACCAAGCTTTATAAATTCAGAGATTTTTTTGGCTCTGCCTCTCAGACTATGAGTACCAGTTATCATTCAATTAACGACAGGAAATACAGCAATCACAGTTACGCCTCAATGGTTATAATCTAAAGTCAACAGGTATCGATCTAAGTAAATATATTTCGCTTCATATACATGCCATATAAAATTGCTTCTTCTGTGCTATATGTACTTGCATTTTCGTGATGTGAAGTTCAGTGGAATAAACTATACTTGTAAGTATTCTTTCGATTTGAATTGAGATTTATTACTATGAGAAGATGTCGGAAGTTTGGTAGTCGATTTTCCGATCCTTAACTACGTAATCTGATCAATTATGTTGTATGATAAAAGTAGTAGTGAACTCGAGATAAATTTACATGGGATAAATGGAATATTCATTTCAATTGATAGGGCCCTTGAATTTTGTTTTTTGTATTGTTGAGGTCTTTGAAAAGGTCATTCCGATTTTAGTGTCAGTTCAGTTGAAAGAGAAAATGGGATTCAGGAAGGCAGAATTCAATTCAATTTCGTCTTTGAGTTATTGAGATTCCTGGTTAGCTTATGTTAGTTCAGTTGAAAACATTTCCATGTCAAATAAAAACAGGAAATGTTAAAAGAATTATGGTTTTTGGAAAGGTTATTTCAGTTCAATTCAGAACATTGCCATTCCAATTTAGAAGGCCAAGGTGAACACCTCTGACTCATAACTAATTCATTCTGGTTGAAGTCCTGGGCAAGTCCTCGCAGAGAAACAGTAGAAAATAAGGACAGCCGAGGAATTGTTACGTTTTGTTGTCCTGACTTTTCTCAAACTAAAGATTCATTACATCAACCGGCATTGTCCTAAACCAAACTAACCTTACCAAACCAAGTACTCTAACTACTTACAATAAGGAATTCAAGGCACTACCCTGAGTTGCATTTAATTTCCTGAATTGTATAGTATAGAGAATAGTTGTTTTTTTCAGAATAACTAAATACTACTGATATTATACTGACAAAACTTGGTCACCAGTTGCTGATAATAAACCATGTGCAAATTTCGTGATGATCGTGTTATCAGAACAGTTTCAATAAATACCGAAAACTCTTTCAGGTATTTGGATAGTTTGTAAATTAATCAATACTCCTTTTTATATCAAGAACACCGACGTTTCGGTTTCAAATTGAACCTTTAGCAAGGCTAAAAATTAAACTTTTTGAAAATCTTGAACAAATTTCACAAAACCTAATGTTTTCACAGGAATTGAGTCATCGCAATAAAATATATTAATCTGTTTTTCCGGTTCTTTCTTGATTTTTACCTATGGTTTTTTTCTTATATACTATTATTCGTTATATTATTACAGATCTTTGGCGGTTGCACCAAAGTTTTACTTACATCATGGCCCATCTCTAAAGAACCAAGAGAGGAACTATTTCCTCCATATAGCAAAATATAGGAGGAATCATTCTTCTTTTTAGATTATCTGGTTCTGACATCAGTATTCTTGTATTAGTCTAATCTATTGTGTAATTTACAATGGTCGAACCTACATTTGGGATCTTTGAATGTCTCTATTCCTCAGGTTGTTTTTGTGTTCTCATTTTCTGGTATCTATCGGCCGTAATGTATCCTCTCTATATATATTTCCACAAATGCAGGGAACTCTATGAACACACTATTTCGATTTCGTTTCGTTCGTATATTCAAGTCAGCAACAATTATTCTGTATATAAAAAAACATTCAATAATTACCTTGTCCATGATGGTTGGTTTGGTGTTGTTCTTGTTGATATGATTGAGAATTAGAACGAGTTGTTCTGAAAATGAAATGGTTCTATTTATAAATTCTTCAGGATACACATTTTCTTCAAGAAATGGTTTGTCGTAATTCAATTCATTATGATGAATGTCATCAGTTGATGACAGCTCTTTCATAAAACATTTTAATCACATCCCTCTTCACACTGAACTGGTGATTGGAATAAATATTCAGATAACTATGTGTATGTGTATCTTTTTTGATGACACTTTTCCGATATATTTCTGATATGTTTCAATTGAAGTTTATCATTCTTTCCCTATTCTATTGTAAATTTTTTGTGGTTTCTTAACCCTTTCACTGCTGAATCTAATCTAAAGGTATATGCACAATCCGCTAGTCGAGATTACACATTCAGTATCCAAATAAGCCAGATGTTGGTCCAACCATCTTTGTCATTTCAGAAGAGAAACCGCCACTGTCTGGAAGGTATCATATGTTACCATATGATTTGGAGAGTGCATCCAAGATTTGAATTAAAAATGTATAGGTTCATAATACGTTACTATAAAATGATATTTCGTCTCAAGGTATTTGCATTTATATTACTAGATCCTGGAAAGAATTTTATTTTTTGACATTTCACTTAGTAGAACGTTACTTCTGTTATCTCCTCAAGAACCTTCGAAATTCAAGTTCATTCAGGGATTTACGTGATTGAAAGGAAAGTGAAGTTACTTTTTTGCGACCTCATTGTATTTGAACGGACTATCCCCGAAGTTGAACAGGAAAAATTGGCTGTCTACAGGATCTTGAAACTGTGTGTAAAATCTCGAGTAAGAAAATCACTTTCTATGTAGGTATTTTCCTTCGTGAAATCCGACCGGCCTTATGTAGGTATTCCGATATAAAACATTTTATACGAAATCCAAGCAAACTTACGAATACGAGATGCAGACTGCAAAGCTCACAAACATGTGCTGAGGGTGTCGAGCATGCGCAGGCACCTCGAACCATCTTCGCGGCCTTCAGTTAGCTACGAAACGGGGTCGTACAAGGAACCCCAAGTAATGCTCGGGAGTGCGCTGAAACTGACAGGGCAATGCAAGTCGGCTTAGACCTATGTCTATCAGGAGCCTCCATCGTCGGGTGTCAGGACCCGGGGGTTACGTCCAACATTTCCACAATCAGTAAGTCCGATCACAATCATAACACCCCAATAGAAGCGGCAGTCTGTCCACTCTCCCTGATCTGCAAGTTATGTAATAGGAATTTACCCATAATATCAACATGAAGGGAGGTTATTTAAATAATCACTACTATGAAACCTCCCATACTCTACCAAAAGCGAATTGGAAAATCAATCGAACCGTATTTCCTAGCAAGATCGTGCTTTATTCACGAAACTACTTCAATCATAAACGTTTTTCAACCCGAATAACAAGTAGTTTCAATCGTATTGTACGAGAAATACCCCAATTTTTTTTTATAGGTGGAAAAACATCCCACAGCTTAATTCCTGTCAATCCAAGAAGCCTCCTTTCAAATATCATCTATTTTATAATGAAGTGGATATGTCAAATGTGATAACGTTAAATGCTCAACTCTCCTACTACGTTTTTCCATCGATTGCTAAATGATAATAAAGCTTGTTCATTCCCAACCAATATATGACAGATCGGTTTTTCGATACTCCTGCTGTTGAAGGTTATTTTCTGGTTCGACAACAAGCTTTGTTTGTTTCGCACAGATGGCGGTATTGATATTACCTTTGAGCTCAGTCGTTCGAACGCGAAGGAGAATTGGGCCGTAGGATGGTGAAGGGTGAAGGTAATTTTAGGTTATGATGAAATATGTTATGATGTTTATATAATTTCTATTCGTGTTGCGAGTGATATTTCTACTTATCTTGATAATTCAGGTAGAGGCAGACGGGAAATTGTACATCCTTATATTCAATGAATAGGAAAAACAAAACGAAATGGGCTTTGGAAAAATTATGTGTTTTCTAGACAAAGTGGAAAGATTTTCTAGTTCCTATTTCAGCCGTTTTGTACCCCTTGGATATAGGCCTCTTTCAAATTTCATCATTGGCTTCGGTTTTGTTCATCTAGATACCAATTAAGCCTGCGATCTTCTTCTTCTCGTCGTACCATCTTTGCTTGGGTCTTCAAACACTTCTTTTCACTTTCCAAGGTCTCCATCTGGTAACATACCCGGTCCAAATTTCTATCTGGTCACGTGTATTTATTTTGTATTATTATTTTCCGATTATCATAGGCTTCCTTGGTATTTTAGGAAACCAATGTCTTTCACAATGTTGAAGACTTTGGTTTCTTTCTCTATCCATGTATTCCTTTTGTGGTCTCTCAGGGAAATTCTTGAAATTTGTCTTTTCATGGCTCTCTGATGTACTTCCAAAAGTTATTTTTCCATTATTCCATTGCATCAACATCTTTCAACCAAACAACCAATCTCTTTATTTCTGATTCATCAATGCGATGCAAACCCTATATAACTAGCCAGTTTTTGATCTATACACTATAATATAAATCCAGGGTGAATTCTGTTGCAATATACTTTTCAGCATTCTATTTTTTCACTGTGTGTGGTTCAATGTTGTTTGTCAGAGAATCTTGATCGAAATCGGTTCAGGCATTCCCGATATATGAGGAAAGTATTTGTGCGACCGAGCTTTACTCGTTTTTTTTTTCCATAAAGAACCATATGGCTTTCGGATAGGAAATAATCTTAACGTTATCTTAACGTTTCCTTGTTTTCAAACTGAGAAATTTTTTGGAATTTCGAAAGCGAATATATTATGCACCATAAAGAAAATCTTGTCCATTCTGAACTGGACTCTTTTTGAAGCTTTGAGCCTTCAAATCATTCCTTTTCAAAACTACCCAGGTTCATCATGATTGAATCATTATTTTTGAAGTTTTTCCGGAAGAAACAATGAAACCGAAAAAACATAAAATTTTAGATATTTTCTCCCAATATCTCCGGGCATGATAATGAAATGAGTTTTTGAAGAAAAAATCGTGAAAATTGTTTTTTCAATTCACTAGCAGGTTGATAACGATAGAATAGTGGGAGAAGTTGGGCGTCGTTATACCCCAACTAACTGCCGAGTTTCAATCCAATCACTCGAATAGTTTCTGAAATGTAGGGGGATTAATCTCAAAAGTTCGGATGACTATAACAACGGAACCGTTTGGCCGATTTCCCGCATTTACGAACTTAATTCTTGCATTATGAAATGCCGCGTTTTCTGAAAGTTTCAAGTCGATAAGTTTCTCCGTTCCCATGTAATCGGCCTGCCGGACAGAATCAATTTTAACACCGGATTCATCATCAGTGAGTCGAACTTGGTCGTTTGAAATCATTTTCGGGCTGAAAATTTTGAAATTACCGAAATCTTACAGAAAGATATCACTTCGTTTCCCAGAATATGCGAGTAAAAAATTTCAAATTCAACAGGAGATTGATCTATCCAAGCTCCTGCGCCATTTTGCAACGCCGAAAGTTCTGCTGTAAAGTTTTCAGTAGGCTTTCTGCATTATCTCAGTCGATCTAATTCTAAAATTGATGGTCTTCACTAGATAACAGTATTAATCATAAGTTTTCTACGCACTCATCCTAGGGAACGAGGGCAATATCAGTTTCACAAAAGTTTGTTTTTCTGTTACAAAAATTAACATTGGAAAGATAAGGTAAGACCGACTGATGAAGAATGATTCCTGGTCTTATTCAAATTGTTCCTTTGATTCGGCCGGCCTTATACAATGACAAAATTATAAAGCCAAAAAAAAACTCAAATGATTCACCTAATGCAGCAACCAGATTTCACCAGGGATATTAAACAAGCCACATAACAAATTTCAAATACGGAAATATAGATGTCAATATATACCCGCATTTTTTTATGACTTTAGAGATAAGTATACCAAACAGTGACATCGTTCTAGGCTACTCTTAGTCCATCCAAATGGATCATTCAATTCCTAGGGCCCTACATTCGTTATTCGACAATTGAAAAAGCTTATAATGAATGCCTTATGTCCATTATGATTCGTACGAGAGTGCAAAATGAGTATGAATGGTACTCGTTAGGTGACATCAATATTTTCTTTTCAGTCCACTGGATCATAATGCTCCTTTGATACATAATATTTTTTTCTAACGAGTTTGTTCAGGGGAACAGCGCGTATCCGTTTTCGCAGATGTCTGTAAATTTTGAATTTTTGGACGAAAATATTCTTAAATGACTAGTTATGAAAAATTCAACGTCAAATTTGATTCTGCTGGCTGCAGATTCGTTCAAAATATCGTGAGAATCTCACCATTGTAACAATGAAAAAAATCAATAAGGTTACACTTCCGAAAGCACTCACCAAAGCCTACTGAAATTTCGTAATTTTCGAACTAAGAACTAAGAAGATTACATTTGGAGTACCTATATATATCGATGAAATCCTGAATGACCGAAAACACCCAAAAAACTCGACTTCAAGTTGGATTTCCGCTTGAATATTCGAATATGCGGGTAGAAATTGTACAGGAGGCTCTGATCCGTTGCCAATATTTTCCAGGATGTTTCAAGATTAAAGGGAATAAATGATGATGAAATTTCAGAACCACGAAATGAGTTCAAAAGTTCATTTTGAGGTATTTCTGTGATCGTTCCGTTGCTGAGTTATACTGCTTCAAAATGCAAAGTCGATAAGCGGTGTTTATAACTATTTCAGTGTAGGGCGAAGATGAGTATATAAATATTCACATAGGTATTATTTGAAAACACAATTACACAACAATTAAAGATGAATAAAGATAGATATATGATATAGACACTGGCCTACTGTGTCTATCAGAATATGTCAAAATCACCTTATGGGTCCGGACTTATTTTATTTTATGGACATGCTATCAGTTCTACGATCAAAAGTGAAGAAACATTATATTTTTCCACTAGAACCTCATTCTCAACGCATATTTTTTTGATGATAATTTTTTAACATTGTGGAAAGTATTGGTAGAAAATAAAGTGAGGTATGTCGAATTCATCCCTCTGTAGCTATGGGGGATGAGCGAAATATTGAGTTCTAGATGTTTTTCTATTTGGAAAATTCCTATGCAAAATTTCACTCTTGATCACAGTTTCAAATGAAAAATCCTGAAATGGGAACTGCTGAGGAAAAGTTTTTTATCAACATACTCCAAAATGAAAATAGATTTGATGCTCCCGGCGAAAGTCAATGGAATTATTGGAGAAATATAATAAAGTCTTCTCTCAATCCTTCATCGAAGACTTATAAGGGGAATATGTTAATTGCATGGCTTTCGGAGTAGAATATTTTCTAAAAATTTAGAACCACAAGATCGTGAATGGGTAAAATCCGTATATATATTCATTCGAAATTTCATTACACCAATGATTCCAAAAGTAGATCCGATTGCAGTCAAAACTAGTTCTTGGTTGGAAATGATGGTATGAAGGTTCATAATAACTTTTCTGAAGAAATAGTTTCGAAATTGAAGGAACATTTGAAAGCTCATATCAGTTTCTGAAAGATTTTACATATTCTAAACCATTCCACGGTTTTGACCAAGTTCAATTCGATTACTGATGGAGTTTTCAAATATTGTTGAATTGAAATTTCAAATGAGTATTTCTTCGGAATCATCAAGTGAATTTTATGCATTCGCCAATTCGACACTAGAAATTGTTACAAAAGAACCTGTTCTTTAGATACCGACTCTCTTATTCGTACTTTCTGAAAGAATTGATCCGGAGAATTGATATTTACATTGCAGGTTTAGAGTTCCATAATGAATGCTGGATTTGTGAATTGATGAAATTCATCGAAGGATACCGCGTATATATCCAGTTGAAGTTTTCGTCTTGAACCTTTTCTGATAGTGAAATTTCGAAGAGGTTCGAATATGACGGTGAAAAAGGTCATGTAGAATTTATTTAGGTTTAAATGATGAGCAGAGAGCCAAACCGTTTTAACAGGAGGTGAAGTTGAGTCCGGCAATCCATTCGACGAATTTCGCTGAAATTTGCATACCACTCTCAAAAGAGTGGATAGATTTTAAACTACCGAAGAAATGGGAAAATAAATATCGAATGGGCATATCTATGGAACCATTCGAAGAATTTCATCCAATAAAGTGTTAACGTGTTATTTCTTCGGAAAGTTATTGTGTCCATGATCGTAAACGAAATATCTCCCCGAAAAACAATACATTGATTTGAAATTTGTAGATTTCACGATTTCATTCGAAAAATAGTCGTCCCAAGTTTTTGAAAAAACAAAATGTGTTTGATCGAGCTTGGACTGGGTACTCGTTTGTAAAATGTCAGCCTTAATATTCAGACGAATAGTTCCTGAAATTAAGAATTCATTAGGGAATGAATTTAAAAATCTTTGAAACATTGATATTTTTAACGATCAACAATTCTGAAAACGTTTGCGCGTCAGGTATTGAAATATCTAGTTCCCATTCGAACGCAACAGCATTTTCTCAGTGACCCAGAAAACTTCAATACTTGGTGGGTATATTTTAACCATTCACGAACGCAACTAATATATTCATACTCTGTTTCCAGTACGGAATTCTTAACACTATAGGTCTTCTTATAATTTCACGGCCTCTCAGACTTCCTGAAATGAAAAGGTTTTCGCTTGTACGAGTTCGAATATAAGGTGTGTTGTATGTGCTTTGTTACTGTGTTCTTACACCATCATAGCCAACAGACTATAGAATTAATGTTCCAGCCCGGAATCGAACCAGATACCCTTAGGCCAAGATCTGATGCTCTACGTGTATCTATCCGGTTTAGCGTTAGTGGGTGACTAAGGGCTGGTATTATAAAACTTAATGGGAAGTTAACTTTAACTTTAACCGACAGTTAAAGTTGCTCAAAAATGTCGGAATTATAAAAGTCTCATTTCTATCATAGACAAGAAATACTGTGATGATTTCTATGAAAAGGATAATTAAATAGTTTGAGATTCTGTAATAAATCTAACCACCAATTTCTGGGTTGGAAAAGCTGGACTTTGGAAAAATACTCCCTTTCAAAATATGATAGGAATAAACAAATCCTTTATTGACAAATATTCGCACTATGTACAGGGAGCTTAATGGATTGTGGTTTCCATAAAAAAAGAATTACTGATTTGAGGGAGAGTTGCAATGATCAATTTTGAATTCTTATATTTTTTACAATATGGAAGGGGTGTTTGGGTATTTATTCGGTCACCTAACTAAAATAACTACTTCCACTAATGAATATATTGGAAATGAAAGCTTAAGAGGAAAAACTTTGACAATAATGAGACACATTCAATTCAGGAATTATATAACAATTACAATAAAATTTGTCCAAATCCAATTAGGTACAGAATTTTTTACAAATACTTAACTCTTCACCAACGGGCAAGTACTTTCAACTGAGACTGGGAGTGGTAATAATCTCAACACTAAATTTGCAAAAATTGTCATTCAATTAAAGAATAATATAATTGTAATGTAATGTTTTGTATGGCTCAGAGTTATCGAGCCCTGATATCTAGAATTTGTACAGCTACCAGCTTGACCATTACTATAAGGAAAGTATCCATTGCAATCGTGATGATTTCCTTTTATCTTGAAAGTAAAATAATGTGTATAAATTATTATGCTTCATTACGCATTTATAACTTTATCTGTTATATTAGGCACCGGAAAGAATAAATGCCAATGATTTTTTTTTCCTTTACATCTTATAATAGTTGAACAGAAATAGTAACTGATGTTTTCATTACAATAATATGCCATGAGGAACTCTCGAGATTGGATTATTACTTGAGTGAGGTTCATAGCAGGCATTTTGATGTAAATAGATAATAAGTATGCAATTTTCCATGAGACATTTCTGATAATACAGCCAGTATAGTTGATTTGTGAAAACCCCCAAAATCTCCAGCAACTATCAAGAAAGAACAAGCTACAAAAACTCTGCGTGTAATCAACACATTTGCATCACTAGCGTCACAGCACGATTTCTAAGAATATGTATTCCATTACAGGCGTGCAGAGTGTCCAGATAAGCGAAATCGGTTTTTGAATTCCGTTTCTTCCCATAAGTTCAAATGGTTCAGCCGATTTCTAAATAACCTTTCTCAACAAGGATATTCAACAATTTTCGTGGCATCATCTTTATAGTCAGTTAAAAAGTTCTTCAAAAATGAAGTGAATATCTCTCAACAAGGATGTTCAACAATATTCATGTCATCTTCGTCACCGTGAATTAAAAGTCCTTTAAAAATGAAGTGAATTATATCTTGCTAACATGTTTCCGAAAATATCATAACAAACAAATCGAGGTTATATTCCCCTTATGTCAGCCGAAAAGACAGAGAATCTGTGGAAAATAACGATTTAACTTTAATTTTAACTATAATTGATACCCAAACCACCTAATAAAGATAACCCTGCAAATCTAACTTTAATAGGAAATTACTGCTTAATTTTCAGTTAAAGTTAAAGTTAACTTCCCATTAAGTTTTATAATACCGGCCCTAAGGCCCATTCAGAGTTGAAATATTCAATATATCTATATATGCTCAAACTTACTTTTTTAGTATTTTAGTAAAATCTTCGAATAATTTGATTAATTTTTCTGTACCTTATGCATTTCTCCTTCTATCATTTATAATATTCTCCTTACTATCTCTATGCTTTCTGATCTCTCTTTTTCTATCTCACAGAAACGGCGAGAAAACCTTGCTTATTACGAAGGCCAGATCAGCTGAACAATCAATCATATGGAGGTAGGCTTCAATGTTAGACAAAATCAGTGATAATTGATCAAGGATTTCATTATTCATTTGAATAAATATGAAGATATGATTAATTACCACTGATTGAAAAATATAACTGTGTAGTAAGGATTATTTGAATGTTTTGTATGTTGTCTACGTTTGTATGTTGAATATGTTGATGTTTTCTATAGATACCTTCCGGAATGAATATACATTTTATTGAGGTTTGAAAAAATACACATAGACCGAAAACTTTTTTCTCCAGGAATTAATTCATATATTTCGGATATAATTAGTACTGAATATTATTTTTTGATTAGTTATGAGAAACTACCCGAAAAATATGTCTGCGATATGTCTATACTTCTTTTCAGTATAATACATCTTAAAAACGATATCATAGTGACAATATTTTCTGCGAATATCCGATTTTATTGCAGAATTGGAGAAATCAATCGATTCACATAAGGAAGGTGAAGGTTGAAATGTTTGCTTGTGGGAATTTTGAGAAATCTTATCATAACTGAATAAAACTTTCCCATTTGCATTTGGATCTAAGTTCAGGAAAGAAAAATATCCAGTAAACAGTTTTATTTCTGATTTTAGATTCAGACTTGTTTGATAAATTAATGCCTTAGAAATCAGGTGTAAACGTTTCTTATTGTGGAACCGAAAACGCACTTTATTTTTCGTGGTCAAGTTATGAAATGAGAAATACATTCCTATTTGAGTTGCATATTCGGACTTCGAACACTGCCAGTCATGTGACATGTGCATATATACGATTCAAAATAATGAATAATCTCAAAAATTTTTTTGTTATCCTTCCAGAAAATTCGTACTTCTTATACAAAAATGATTAAGCTGATGATCATTTGTTTCGAAAATTCCTTCTGCAGATTATCTCGTGAAACGTGAAAAGATACTTACTCTGGTAAAAAAATTGGGAAGTGGAAAAATCATTACATTCGACAGATTTTAATTTTGTTCTTGATTCATGTTTAAATTGATATTGCCCCTGTTCCGCTTTATTTTGGATGAATACTATGTTTTGAAATGTCACTGTCTGTATTCACAAGTGTAGAAATGATAATGTAACTATTCTCGTGATTTGAATCTTATGAGTTCTTAAGGTTATTGGCCACGAAAATAAAATGGAATATGACTAAGGCTCAACTAAAAGAAACTTCAGAGGAACTAACTACGTAGTATTTGAATGAAACTATTCTATCACACTGATGCGAATTTTAAAGTGAAGTACGTTCAATGCTTCCGAATAAAAGTTGAAGATACACCAAATTTAGTTCCCACGTTTGCTCCGAAGTCCTGTTTGCAGATGAAGCAAGCTTGGATTCCAGCTGAAATAAAAATAGATTTCTGAGGCGTGGCTATCACCACATATTGGTGGTGTTGAATTCAACCCGGTCAGACTCGAGCTAGGAGCCATCGTTAACACTCAAACTCACAGAAAATCTCTGAAAAAAGAATTATTGTTATTCAAATAACAATTATTATTCATAGAAAACGCCCTGACTGATTGCAAAATTCCAAATGTTTGGCGAGGGCAGTTTCTGGGAAAAATGCTAAATGGGCAATATAGCAAACGATCAACGAAGTGAACTGTAACGTTTCAGAGTATATATACCACTGCAATGAATATTTGAAAGAAAGATAGGGTCCTTTTTGGATACCTTTATCTACAGAATCATTCGGCGAATTTTACCCACTCATAAATTCGACCTTCGACATTGATCCGAAAATGTACTCTACAAATATTCATATTTATTTTTCCGAAGTTATTGTCTTTAGGAACAGGCTAACTGTTGATAATGAACAAAATAACTTCCGGAAGACTGTACTCAGAAACCAGAAACTTTAAGATTGTGAATTAGGTTAGGAGATTAATGGCGGAGGCCGAATTTGCGAATGGCTTAAATCCACGCAATGGGTTTCGCAGTAATAAATGTCCATCCAAAATTTAATTTTTCCAATTTTTCCAATAACACAGATCGTATCGTTTCCAATACATCAATGCAAAAAATAGCTTGAAGGTTTCTGCAGAATATCGTGGAGACCATATTACTGGTAGATCGCCCAATATCGAATATTTGAAAATGAACCGTGAAATTTGACATGTTTTCTCCAATATCCCCAAAAATTTATATACCATCAAATTGAAATGTCGCTGAATTGATGATCTAGAAAAAAAATTCAGAAAGTTTCCGAATAAGATTTTTTTAAATTATCCGAATCATAGCTCCACAGGAAATTTCAAACTCAGTTGTTCGTTCGCATTTTCTTAATAATTACGAAGTTTCAATCCGATGACGTCAATAATTCTCGAGATGTCATGAAAATAACCTCGAAATTTCAGATGACAAAAGAAATTTCGATAACATTTTTTCCTATATCTCCGAGAATGAACATCGAATCGAATTGAAATTCGGAATACCATTGTAACATATCGACTTCAAGATCTGCGCAGAATTTCATCTGAATATGGTCGATAATCCCAGATGAAAAAATTTCACAGAAAAATTGAGAAAATTTTCGCATAACATTTTTCAAAAAACTATCCAGCAGATAGATCCACACGGAATTTCAAACTTGGTTCGGGATTGGCATTTCTTCTAATAATCACGAAGTTTCAATCTGAGCGCATTGGCACCGACATTCTTGAGATGCTAAGCAAATAACCTCAAAATTAAAAAAAACGAAGTTTGACATTTTGTTTTCCGTATATCTCGAGATTCAAATGTTAGATCGGATGTAAATTTGGTAAGCTGTTGTTGAATACCGCTTTTAGGTTCCGTGGAAAATTTCATCAGAATATGATCAATAATATCAGAGAAAAAAAATTCAACGAAACTTTGGAAAATTTTCGACTGAATTTTTTTTATTTCCAACGAGTAGATCTACCTGAAATTCTGCATAAAGTTGCAATTTGGAATTCTCTAACCAGCTACGAAATTTCAATGTGGTCACATCAGTAACTCATAATATACCGAGTAACTAATCCCAAAATTTCAAATGAGTATAACTCTCAATCAGAAACTTAGCCCAGATATTCAGACCATGAAGTGAACCTAGAAATTTCAACGATCACGGTTCTACGAAAGTAAGAGCACACTCGGACGGCTGGACAGAATTGAATTTTACCACGGATTCTTCATAAGGAAGTCCAACCTTGTTGATCAAGTCTATTTTTCAGCCCAAAATTCGTGAATTACAGAAACTGCGACGAAACTATAACGCGCTGTTCCCCAGAAAAAGCACGTGAATAACAACTTGAAGAAAAGCGACATACTTAGATCTCAAATAGCGAATCAGGTAAAAAAAATTAAAGAGTCCCTCATATTTTGCTCAATGGAGACAATAAGTCCGCCCATATTTCTATAGAGATGGACCACATTTGGCTGGAAAGGCTATAAGGATCTTATGATTATAAGATGGGTTTCTATTAAGAAGACAAAAATGTTGTTCGATAGGGGTCAGTACCTAAATGGAAACCTCTAACTGTGAATTTCATTCCTCCCGGAAGTTTTGTTCTAGCTGATATTTCATTCTATCTCAGCTCTCATGTTGTACTGTAGGTTTTTCTATTGGCTGTTGGTATTATTAATATAATTAATATTATTGAACTGAATATCGAATAGGACAAATGGATGAACGTCAGGAACATCGTTCAAAGGTTGGGGTTCATAAGGTGCTCCAGAGATTGCTTTGCTGAAATTCTGTTCAGAAGACAGTCATCCAACAGGCACCAAGTATATAGAGTATTTTCGGCATTTGACAAGGAGGGTAGTAATGATGATCGGTAATACCCGTGAACCTGAGATGCACGAATTTATTGGACATTTTTTCTTCAGTGTGAAACCTTTGGTTGTTTGGATGATTAGCTCAGATCAAGGTGAATTATTTCTTGATTTTCCGAGTGAGATTCGTTTTTGTGCTTGTTGATAATCAAACTGGAGTCCTTTCATCTCCATGAACCATTCCTTCAATCAATACAAATATAATACAAACTCGAAATTAATAATTTGAAAAGGTATCTGTTCTGCGATTCTGAAAGAACTGACGGAATACATTTCAAATAGAGTTTGGTCAGTGGTGAATGAAAAACTTGAAGATCGCCACTAATGCTGATAAGCTGATTGTACACGCAAAATATTCCTGTCTGAGTTCCTTTGTTGTCTATTTATAACCCGCCAAAATCGATATGTTCCGTACGAAACGGAGTGATATTTTTGAACGCAGTAGGCCAATGGGCGGTAAAATGTATTCATCAATACAATATTCAGTTCAATATAATACAGAGAGCCAGCGACACAAACCACGTTTGATGCTTTTCGTAAGGTTAGCCACCGTTTGAAAAACAGGCCGGTGTTGAAGCCTCTCAGTCGGAATCTCCTCATGCATTTTTTTATATGCATTGAGTTTTGAAAAGCTAGAGTGTATAGATACTCCATGCTATGAAATACAAAAGAGTTCTCAATAAATATGTACCATAACGAATATCTTCAAAACAAAAAAGCCGATATTTATTGGAATGTAGCAGGCAAGTATATTTCCAATATTTACTACTGACGTACTGTTTCAATTCAAATGGTACACCCTATTTTCTTGTGCAGAATTGAAAATACCTT
This sequence comes from Myrrha octodecimguttata, assembly GCA_958510865.1. Taxonomy (NCBI): domain Eukaryota; kingdom Metazoa; phylum Arthropoda; class Insecta; order Coleoptera; family Coccinellidae; genus Myrrha; species Myrrha octodecimguttata. Next base: position 73,436,605 of record OY294059.1, on the reverse strand, counting down.
GTTAATTACAATTCGTACATATACTATTTTTAGTGGAATTAATTCGTTAAAACGAGGAATAAACTTCACAGTTTTGTGAAGTCATCTTTTTACGCGTTTGTTCTGGGGAACAGCGCGTTATCGTTTCGTCACCATGTCTGTAATTTTCGAATTCCGGGCCAAATATGGTCTTGAACGATTGAGTTCTCTGAAGAAGAGTCCGAGGTCAAATTCATTTCTATGCGTCCGACCGGCCGTCCGTCCGTCAGACCCTATGTGCTTTAACTTTCGAAGGAAAAAAACGAGCCACTTGAAATTGTCAGATATTGTTTGGAGTCCAAATATCTTGGTTGAGTTCGATAATGGGTGGAATCAGTTGAATAGTTTCAGAGTAAGGCCCTTTTGAAATTTCGAGGTAAATTCCTTGATATTCCATAAAAACCTAAGTAGATCAGATTTACACTTCGTAGATTGTTTTGGAATACCAACGCACAATATTTCGTGTGGACCCAGTTGTTAGAAAATTAAAGAAAAATAATTATCGAACGAATTTTTCAAATTTTTGTTGAAAATTTTTTTTCTTTAGAATTATTCACTTGATTCCGAAAAAATTTAGCAGAAACCTCAGGGTCAGTTTTTAACAACAACGTTTCATATTTCAATTAGATTTGATATTTACTTTTGGAGATACAAGGAAAAAAATATGCCAAATTTCGTTGTTACTTGGAACTTTAACGTAATCTCCGCAATATCTCAAGAAGTACCACTGCAATTAAATCGAAACTTCATTATCTGTTGAAGACTACCAACGCGCAACTAGGTGCAAAATTTTATGCTGGTCTAGTTCTAGTACCTACATAGAATTTGAACTAGCGAATAAAAGCTCCTGAACTCACGTCAGTGCTTTTCTAAATTTTTTCAGTATTGACCCGTCAAACGCACTTGCAGCTTCTGATGATAAATGTTTGGCGATCTTCATCTATTCATATGGCCATAAAATTCTGCATGAACCTTCAAACTTTAAATTTTTGATTGTCCAAACTTTTACTACAAAAAAGTATGGAGTTTCCGAGTTTTCTCCTTCGGAACTCGAAATTTGTAGAGTACGAAGGTAGAATTCATGAATGGGTAAAATCCTCTCATTAAAATTTCATTTTCACAGTTTTTCCAGAATAACAGATTGGATCGCATTGAAATCTTGTTCTTGTATGAAAAATGATCCTGAAGTATCAATGGAAATCTTAGGAGAACCATTGGGTGAGTTTAATGAATTTAACCAGTTCAAAAATTCAACCTTCGAAATTAAACCGAAAACCTACCTTACAGATATCGAGTGTTTAAGTCGTTTATTTGTGAATTTACTATGTTTACGGCCAGCCTAACCGCTGATAGTGAACAAAAGTTCCAATCTGATTGCGTTGGTACTCATCAAGATAATGAAAGAATAACTTCGAAATTTCGAATATCACTGAAAGTTGATGTATTTCTTTCCAATATCTCCAAAAATTAAAATCAAATCCAATTCAAATTAGGAACACTGTTGTTACCGACAAAACATTTGAAAAACAATTTTGTTTGAATTTCCCAACAAGTGCATCCTCCCGAAATGTGGCACTGAGTTGCCGGTTTATTCTTTAACTGATGACGAAGCTTCAATCTGATCGCATCGTTACGAACCTTCAATCTGATCGTATTTCTTGAGATATTGGAAAACCAACCTCGTAAAAATTTATTCCGTCCGACACGCGTGTATCGCCTAAACATAGTCAAATTGGTCATTTCTATCTTTTACTTTGCCTAATTTTCAGTGAAAAACATTTTACTTCAAGAATACGCAGATGAATAAGTACATAATATTTTTCTCGAAAAATATTGTTCACATCCTTCTCAGGCGGCACTGGTTTCAAGATTAACCCTCAGATAGTCGCTTGATATTCTCGAAGATGGGTAGTCGCGTCGGTCTCAACGACCGAATCTACCCATCACTCCATACATAGTGGAATGGGTTGGACGAAAAATACATGTGGATAAGGTTAACCATACAATGAAATGTCTGAGCGAAGGCAAGTTCAGATAGTATTGCTATTTTCTCCGAATACGAGTTTATCACGGAATTTGAAAAATTGCGTTTTTCAGTGTAAGAACATCACTTTTTTTCAATCACATACACAAAAATCAAACTCGAATTATAATGAGAACACTAAAAATAACGAAAACGGTTCACCTTTGCATTGTAAAAAATGGTCAAATGAACATATTTCAAGTTAGTGAAATTCTTTGGTTTGACATTCCTTGGAAATGTGTTTTTCTTGACACTCATGACATTTACTTCATAAGATTTTCTACTAATCTTGGAACGAAAATGTAGAGCCTTGAATTTTTTTTTCTCGCTGTCGAATAAAATCTACTCTGAATCACTGTTGTCAAGCTGCTCTTTCACGCCATCAAGCTCTTTTTCATCTGGATGTTGGTAGTTTGCAATTTCTTGCTCCGCTTTTTTCGTTTGAATTTTCTAGCAGTTTTCCCTGAACAAAATTTTCTTGAAGAGATCTAGGGATTCACATCTTATTCTGAAGCAGACTTTATATAGAATTTTCGGATTTTCATAATTTTTCTGGTTATACATACCTAATGAAATTCAGTATTTCAAACCCAACTTTCAACGCACAATTCAATCCGAGCGGTGTTTTTGAGTTACATAGTAAGAAGTCAAAATAACAAATATCCACTGGAAATCAATCCTGGGTGTTCCGCACATATCGTATACCCAGTCGAAATGTTCGATTTTCACAAGTTTTGCATAAATAAACACGTGAACAAACACGTGAAAAAATTTATTAGGTTCAATCATTGTACAAACAATTCAATTCAGATAAAAACAAGCGCGTAAAATGAAATAGGTTCAATCAGATGAAAAATCTCGTCACTGCTGGTATTGAACCTGCAGCTGCCAACAGCTATTGGGAACTTCTGCAGAGATGCCAGGTTAAATTTGGAACCTGTCCAAGCTAGTAGTCTCATGTAAACAAACCGTAGAAACGTGTTGGAGAAGAAATATTTATTGAACGTAAAAATATAAACATGTATCCAAAATCTGCTGATTTCACGTCAGTGCTTTCTTTCCAATTTCATAACTTTAACACATGGGTAGTATCGGACAAATGAGGATCATATTATGACTTTCTATATAGACGAGTTGAAGAATCGATTGGCTGAAAATTTCTTTTAACGATTTCGAGAATTGTCATGAAAATTTCAGATCGATACAAAAAGCCATCGACCCCGGTCTTACGTCGTACGGAAGTTTCAGCAAATTAGATACCGATCACTTCTACTGAGTCATTCGTTGTCGGTACCACCGCAACTACTGATCTATCGAGATAGGCGAACCAATCGCTTCGAGTATTAAATGGACTTCACAAGTCCTCCTTACCCAACGCTGCATGAATCAGCCATTATTTCTCACAGAAATATTGAAATGGATCTGTAGATTTGGATATATCGGAATACTTTTTTTGGTTTACAGCTTGAGTCTTCAGAATGTTCATTGATTTCAATCTTAATTTCCTCTCCCAAAACTTTTTCGTTGGAAATCATGTTTTCAATTTCAGCTCAGGTATAGAGTTTCCGAATTGCTAATGCCCTCAAGTATTCGATTCCCATGTTGAACATCTGTAATTATTAAGTATTTTTGGTTCTAGACTAACCAAAAGCACCATCACCTGGTGCTTGAATGTCAATAAATATTGCTTGAGATTTGTTACGGAGAAATTTCACTATTCTTGACAAGCGAAACATGATTTTCATTGTATAAAATTACGCATTGGGTGTATACATATTTGGGGTGACAAGTATATGACAAGCTTATCATCACTTTCATGTCGATCTCATTCGTTATAGAATGTGTTTTCTTGTTCGTGTCTACTTGGTACAATTTTAACATACAATATAGAATCAAGTCAGGCAAGCGGACAACTTTGATTCCTCACTCACAAATGTTCATTTACGATTCGGCTCCATCCGTTCCCTTATCAAGGCTCCCTAAATTTTCATTTGAGAAATCGAAGAAATATTCGGTAAATTGGTGAGATGTGACATGAGATGACAATATGTTAATAATTTTGAAAATCGTTTAAAGAACAGAGGAGCCTTGATATCAAAATAATTTGAATTGTTCATTCTCCTAAGCCCGTACGCATAGTCTATACTCCGTACTTGAGAACGTCCTAAGTCGACGCGTCCATCCCATATTGGTTACTTGACAGCCGAGCACTACTTCGCCAGTGCTTTGTGGCATGCTTGCTCAAGTCTACGAACGACCTACCTTGAGGCGTTCTCAAGAAAGACATTATCACAAAATAGCGAAAATTTTTCGTTTTCTGTGACTTTACACAACCCAGCGTTGCTGTTTGTATTATAATCTTGGTGTTCTGTATTATGTACGATACCGCATGTGCGATAATATCGTTTCGTGCGATGATTGAACCTACCATTTGAAAATTCGTTTCTTCTAAAGTGTCCGAAGATACGAAAGCGTTTGATGAAACTGCTCAAATGTTTTTCGATAAACAGATTGCTCTCAGGAAATTAAAATGATTTTTTTCGAATTCATCATAGTAATTACAGAACTTAATACATAGTGGCCATGTTCTTAATGACCATCATGCTAGTAGGCACTCCCCTTTTTAAGAAGCAGTACAGATTCCATAAATCATACACTCCCTCGGCATTTTATATAACAGAATTACGCTTCGTTTCATGGGGCGGCTTCTTCGACACTTTGAAGAGATACTGTCATATAATAGAAAATGTTCAGTGCGTCAAACATGAAAACGTGAGAACATTCTAGATTTTACCGATATCCATGAACTTCGCCGAGAATTGCCGAAGGTATGTTTAATGGATAGGACCCTTGCTAAGCATGAGTCAATACTTGAGCTTGTCTCAGCGGAGAATTTCTCAGGTAGGAGTTCTAGATCGGACTATGCGTACGGGCACTAGACCTCTAGACTTTTATTCGATTAATCAATCATGGACAAGACTAAAAGTTCGAATAGAATGAAAAAGCTGCTATTGAAGATTTCAAATCGTGAAAAAAGAAGATGAAACAATGTGCCAAGAATTATTATCTGAATGTTTGGTGTTATCTTTTTCCCAAGATTTTGACTTCAATCATTATATGTCTGTTGATATAATTTCAATTTTGTCATTCAGTACGTGGTACGATCGAGGATGATGTAGTAAATCAATTTAAGATACGAATTCATCCATAGTATGCTCAGTATTTGAAAATATACTAATAAAAGAAAAATACTTTTTTTGATGAATTCCTTTAATCTTAGTACATCAATTTCGGTTAGCCAACCATCATCAGACCAACTGTAAGTATAAGGGATGAAAATATATAATTCTTCCACAAATTACGACTTTAATTTTTAATTTTTCCGGTTGAGAGTGTACTATAACTGTTTATTGGATTAAAATGGAACATCGATATATGTCCCCTTAGTCATCTTTCATGAAAGTTCTTTCTGATTTTTCTTAATTGTAATGATAGTATTCGCTTGAAATAATAATATGATTTATCGATATCGTGAAGGCCTGTTATCATCTGTAATGAACTGGTAAACGGAGCATGCGCTGGTTTCGATGATAAAATTAAGTCTTTGTTGGCAGAGAGAAATATTTGAAATCTTTTATACTCATTCTTGGGTGTCTTTAAGTTTGATAATATTTCTTCCGTTAAATTCCAGATTGTCATTCAGGAGAAAAGGGTGTCAATCCAAAGCAGTATGGGACTGATCTCTCTTATGTTCCTTGAATCATTTTTCTACACTACGTGTCGTCATTCCTATATAGAATGAAGCGCAGTTTGCGCATGTTATTTCTTATATTACACGGCATTGTCCTTGTTTTGGTTTCGTTTCATTGTCAACTAATATATCTACTGATGTATTATCCTATTTGTCACATATTTCTCATAATAAACTGTGGATACAAGAAATTATACACAACAGTTGGCAAAAATGGGGTATTTCAAGGTTGAAATATCACTTTGCTGTTGCGAAAATATCTAGGAATTTATCATTTGTTTGTGAAATACTCCATGGAGATATCTTGGAAAAGAAAAAATTCCCGGTAAATCAAGTTGCACATGCCTTCCAAGTATCAAATTTTTATAACTAGGTATAGGGAACGTGATAAATATGCACTTTGAAAGATATGTATAATCACGTAATTGAAAACAAATTCTGTTTCCATGACTCCATTCAGGTTCTAACCACTAAGTATTAAACTACTAAGTCGAATTTTAAATAGATCGAACTGTGCAATAAAACTTCGAATAAACCTATGCTCAGATAAGGGTCGTAATGCTGGGTTCAACCTTTCAGAACCGCGATCGATACGAACCTTTGTTCTCTTAACATACATTTTCAGTCTTCAGGACGTCGTCAAAGGTATTCCTTCAAAAATCAGTGCGGATTTGGAAGTTTCTCGCCCATATGTAAATTTCTAAGGCTGGCTACCTCTAGACCTTTGCTGCCCTTTTTTGATCCAACGAGGCTGTGTGTTCCATCTGCTGACCTTGAGGCAGAGAATACAAAGAAGGAATGAAAGATTCTCTGAAAAATGAATCAAAATAATAATTATATATGACGCGCACCCATAGTCTCGAGTTTCCTGAACTATCAAAGTCTTCGATTGTATGAGCACCAACAACAGCAGATAGCAAACTATGTCCCAGGAGATGGTGGGGGTTTCTCACGAACATGCTCTTCGATGAGTAACCAAAGTGGTTACTTAGGCCCCCGTTAGTCAATATAACATCCCCTATCCCTCAGTGTAACTCCAAGGTTAACAAGCCAAACAATTTCAGCCCATCTTCGTAGACGTCGAAACTCAAACGGCTACGAGGGTTCTATGTTGAACTGACTCCAACAAGGCCATATCTTTTCTTTGTGCAAGCTGCCAAGCCAGAACAGCATACTCTTTTATTGATCCGACATACGACACACGTAGAAGTTTATAGGTTTCAACATTATATTCAGTAAAGTTTTTCTGAAGAAGCTGAGTGATCTTTCTGGTTCTGGCTGATATGGACGCTATATGTGGTCTGACCAGGTTAGGTTGTTTATCAGTAGGACACCCTAGTTGAAATGGTGTGAGACCTACTTGAGTAGCTGACCGTCTAAGATTATTGTTGCCGATATGCATCACACAACATATTTCCAAGTTCAATAGAAAAGATACATTTCATTACAATACATTACAATATCCACTCAAGTAGTTGAAGTTCGGCTGCAGTAAACGCGGGTTGGGGAGAGGGTTTCTATGAATTTCAGCAACATCAGCTTGAAGTAGGGAAGTGAATTTGAACATGTTTGGAAGATGTGCTTTATATATAACATTGGTCTAAGCACATATCCCTGGGGGATCTCGCTTGTCATCTTATTGCCTCTCACTCGGACGGAACGTTCGGCAGTAAAAGACCCAATCCAGTACAGCAAACTTCTCCGAAAACCAAAGTGCTCCAATTTCTCTATAATCCTTTGTAGAGTACTTTATCAAATGCTCTAGAGGTATAACATAGGTGTCAATTTCTTTATCCCAGGCACTAGTCCAGTCCTGTTGGTTCAGTATAATCTAGTCATACTGAACTACCTAGTTGAGTTTTCCTTTAAGAGCCATTGTATCAAGCAGGCTCCATTCACTTAACACATGTTTGTGCTAGAAAGACCAATAAAGTTTGTTGTTAGCAGCTACATAGCAACTCTATAATGAATTTTTGGCGAGTAACCATACTAGTCTTCATTATTCACCAAATTCTTATGGAAATTTTGATCAGAAGAATATTGCACTCATTTCACGAACAGAATGTACAAGCTCCAAATTACGAAAATGTCACAAAACGGTTAGAGTTTTTTCGGTAAATAGTTCAAGTAGTGGTCGTCGTGTTCTTTAAAAGTTCAATAAGGGCCATAAAAAACGAACCAGACTCTCCACTAACATTCTGATTGGATTTTCTTAATCTACGCCCTCGAATTAGTATATGTTTCAAATTTCAGGTCGATCGTAGAACTTTCGATTTTTGGTAAAATTTTAAGGGGTTACCCTTAAGAAAATCTCAATTTTCGAAAAATAATTTTCCGACTCCTATCGCCGTGAAATTTGGCACACTTACTAATTCGAGGGCGTAGAACAAGAATATAAGGTCAGATATTTTTTAAAAAAATCGTCCTGGACGTGAGAGGTCCTTGAAGTTCCAAAATTTTGGACCTTTTTTCAAAGAATCATTATTACCGACTCGATGAGAGTAGGACGATGAAATCTGTTTTAATTCATGGATAAAGGATCGAACTGCACGTAAAAAAATTCGACATCACCCAGCTTCATTATTTTGGTCGGCACGACGTCTCAAAGTTGACCAAAATTTCGAAATTTTTTCACTATTTCCGCCATAATTTCTAAACGGTTGTCACTGGACGATTTCTAATGACATATTCGTGATCTACGACCTCGATTTAATAGGAAACGATAACAAGGTCGACGATTTTCGAAAAAAAAAATTTATTTGGGACTTGAAAAATTTTTCATAAATAACCGCGAATAAACATCAAAGCGCAGAGAGGTGGGGGGGTAAGATTTAGCGATTCCGTGCGAAATTTTATTTTTGAAGCTATGACAATATGCACATCATATATTATGGACTCGAACACGTAGATTACGAATCTGTAATTAGATTTTGCGTAACTGATTCGGTTTGGAAAATATTCCGGATTTGGTGAGAAATTTTCGAAATTTGGGTCAACTTTGGGCCGTCGTACAGATCAAACGCGTAAGGCTGGACAATATCGAATTTTTTGGTTATATCTGGGTCCTTTGTGAGTACGAAGCCAATTATTTTATAGACGTAAGTCTTCTGGTCGAAAAATTATGATTTTTTTAAAAAAGGTCCAATTTTTTCGATTTTCCTCGGGCCATAAAAAACGAACCAGACTCTCCACTAACATTCTGATTGGATTTTCTTAATCTACGCCCTCGAGTTAGTATATGTTTCAAATTTCAGGTCGATCGTAGAACTTTCGATTTTTGGTAAAATTTTAAGGGGTTACCCTTAAGAAAATCTCAATTTTCGAAAAATAATTTTCCGAATCCTATCGCCGTGAAATTTGGCACACTTACTAATTCGAGGGCGTCAAAAAAGAATATAAGGTCAGATATTTTTTTAAAAAATCGTCCTGGACGTGAGAGGTCCTTGAAGTTCCAAAATTATGGACCTTTTTTCAAAAAATCATTATTACCGACTCGATGGTAGTAGGACGATGAAATCTGTTTTAATTCATAGATAAAGGATCGAACTGCACGTAAAAAAATTCGACATCACCCAGCTTCATTATTTTGGTCGGCACGACGTCTCAAAGTTGACCAAAATTTCGAAATTTGGGTCAACTTTGGGTCGTCGTACAGATCAAACGCGTGAGGCTGGACAAAGTCGAATTTTTTGGTCATATCTGGATCCTTTGTGAGTACGTAGCCACTTATTTTATAGACGTAAGTCTTCTGGTTGAAAAATAATGATTTTTTTAAAAAAGGTCCAATTTTTTCGATTTTTCTCGGGCAATAAAAAACGAACCAGACTCTCCACTAACATTCTGATTGGATTTTCTTAATCTACGCCCTCGAATTAGTATATGTTTCAAATTTCAGGTCGATCGTAGAACTTTCGATTTTTGGTAAAATTTTAAGGGGTTAGTTACCCTTAAGAAAATCTCAATTTTCGAAAAATAATTTTCCGACTCCTATCGCCGTGAAATTTGGCACACTTACTAATTCGAGGGCGTAGAACAAGAATATAAGGTCAGATATTTTTTAAAAAAATCGTCCTGGACGTGAGAGGTCCTTGAAGTTCCAAAATTTTGGACCTTTTTTCAAAGAATCATTATTACCGACTCGATGAGAGTAGGACGATGAAATCTGTTTTAATTCATAGATAAAGGATCGAACTGCACGTAAAAAAATTCGACATCACCCAGCTTCATTATTTTGGTCGGCACGACGTCTCAAAGTTGACCAAAATTTCGAAATTTTTTCACTATTTCCGCCATAATTTCTAAACGGTTGTCACTGGACGATTTCTAATGACATATTCGTGATCTACGACCTCGATTTAATAGGAAACGATAACAAGGTCGACGATTTTCGAAAAAAAAAATTTATTTGGGACTTAAAAAATTTTTCATAAATAACCGCGAATAAACATCAAAGCGCAGAGAGGTGGGGGGGGGGGTAAGATTTAGCGATTCCGTGCGAAATTTTATTTTTGAAGCTATGACAATATGCACATCATATATTATGGACTCGAACACGTAGATTACGAATCTGTAATTAGATTTTGCGTAACTGATTCGGTTTGGAAAATATTCCGGATTTGGTGAGAAATTTTCGAAATTTGGGTCAACTTTGGGCCGTCGTACAGATCAAACGCGTAAGGCTGGACAATATCGAATTTTTTGGTTATATCTGGGTCCTTTGTGAGTACGAAGCCAATTATTTTATAGACGTAAGTCTTCTGGTTGAAAAATTATGATTTTTTTAAAAAAGGTCCAATTTTTTCGATTTTCCTCGGGCCATAAAAAACGAACCAGACTCTCCACTAACATTCTGATTGGATTTTCTTAATCTACGCCCTCGAGTTAGTATATGTTTCAAATTTCAGGTCGATCGTAGAACTTTCGATTTTTGGTAAAATTTTAAGGGGTTACCCTTAAGAAAATCTCAATTTTCGAAAAATAATTTTCCGACTCCTATCGCCGTGAAATTTGGCACACTTACTAACTCGAGGGCGTCAAAAAAGAATATAAGGTCAGATATTTTTTAAAAAAATCGTCCTGGACGTGAGAGGTCCTTGAAGTTCCAAAATTTTGGACCTTTTTTCAAAAAATCATTATTACCGACTCGATGAGAGTAGGACGATGAAATCTGTTTTAATTCATAGATAAAGGATCGAACTGCACGTAAAAAAATTCGACATCACCCAGCTTCATTATTTTGGTCGGCACGACGTCTCAAAGTTGACCAAAATTTCGAAATTTTTTCACTATTTCCGCCATAATTTCTAAACGGTTGTCACTGGACGATTTCTAATGACATATTCGTGATCTACGACCTCGATTCAATAGGAAACAATAACAAGGTCGACGATTTTCGAAAAAAAAAATTTATTTGGGACTTAAAAAATTTTTCATAAAGAACCGCGAATAAACATCAAAGCGCAGAGGGGTGGGGGGGTAAGATTTAGCGATTCCGTGCGAAATTTTATTTTTGAAGCTATGACAATATGCACATCATATATTATGTACTCGAACACGTAGATTACGAATCTGTAATTAGATTTTGCGTAACTGATTCGGTTTGGAAAATATTCCGGATTTGGTGAGAAATTTTCGAAATTTGGGTCAACTTTGGGCCGTCGTACAGATCAAACGCGTAAGGCTGGACAATATCGAATTTTTTTGGTTATATCTGGGTCCTTTGTGAGTACGAAGCCAATTATTTTATAGACGAAGGTCCTCTAGTTGAAAAATTATGATTTTTTTAAAAAAGGTCCAATTTTTTAGATTTTCTTCTGGCCATAAAAAACGAACCAGACTCTCCACTAACATTCTGATTGGATTTTCTTTATCTACGCCCTCGAATTATATGTTTCAAATTTCAGGTCGATCGGAGAACTTTCGATTTTTGGTAAAATTTTAAGGGGTTACCCTTAAGAAAATCTCAATTTTCGAAAAATAATTTTCCGACTCCTATCGCCGTGAAATTTGGCACACTTATTAATTCGAGGGCATAGAACAAGAATATAAGGTCAGATATTTTTTAAAAAAATCGTCCTGGACGTGAGAGGTCCTTGAAGTTCCAAAATTTTGGACCTTTTTTCAAAGAATCATTATTACCGACTCGATGAGAGTAGGACGATGAAATCTGTTTTAATTCATAGATAAAGGATCGAACTGCACGTAAAAAAATTCGACATCACCCAGCTTCATTATTTTGAGCGGCACGACGTCTCAAAGTTGACCAAAATTTCGAAATTTTTTCACTATTTCCGCCATAATTTCTAAACGGTTGTCACTGGACGATTTCTAATGACATATTCGTGATCTACGACCTCGATTTAATAGGAAACGATAACAAGGTCGACGATTTTCGAAAAAAAAAATTTATTTGGGACTTAAAAAATTTTTCATAAATAACCGCGAATAAACATCAAAGCGCAGAGAGGTGGGGGGGTAAGATTTAGCGATTCCGTGCGAAATTTTATTTTTGAAGCTATGACAATATGCACATCATTAAATAATTAAGCCAGTACAGAAAGTGAGGAATGTTAATTATTCCTATGCTGCAGCAATAGACATTGCGATAGCTCTATTGAAAACTTTTTAATTATCACTGCGATAGCTGTACTGAAAACTTTTTGTCATTAAATAATTAAGCCAGTACAGAAAGTGAGGAATGTTAATTATTCCTATGCTGCAGCAATAGACATTGCGATAGCTCTATTGAAAACTATATATATATATCATTCATTAAAGAGTCATGCGCCTTGTTTGATTACTACGACATGCCTGTAATAAGTCGGCTATAAACGACATTCTATGATTATAAATCAGAGCCAGAGTTCCGTGTATACTTTTAGAAATATGTTAATGTATGTTTATCTAATTTGCATTGTTGTAAACATTATACTTTCCAAATGCTAGAATTTCTAAAATGACCCTTTTTTAGTCATTTTTAAGAAAGACCTATATAGAGTCGGCTATAAATAAGATTTAATGATTATGGATCAGAGCCAGAGTTCAGTGTATACTTCTAAAAAGATGTAACTGTATGTTAATCTAATTTGCATTGTTGTAAACATTTTACTTTCCAAATGCTAGAATTTCTAAAATGACGATTTTCAAAAAATCAGAAAAAAGATGACTGTATAGAATTGACTATAATTATACATGTATAATTAAAATCAATGTTAGAGTTCCGTGTACATGTCTTAAAATATGTAGTTATATGTTAATTAATTCGCATTGTTGTAAACGCTGTGCTTTTCAAATGGTTGAATTTCATTGACTAAAATTGTTTAGTCGTTAATTAGCGATATATTAATTAACAATTTTGAAAATTTTATTAGCTACGTTTCCATGTATTGTGGTCAAGAACATACATGGCAATTTTCATTATTGTACGATGAAAATTGAAGGTACTTTATTCTTCACGTTTTATGTGAAATTGCATATAAGTATTATATAGGCGATTTTTTAAATCCATTTAATTCGGCTTGGGTAATAGATTTCCGAAGTTTTTTTTTCACAGGTATATTTGGACTGATGTCCTTTATCATGAAAATTTTTCCGGTCGGAAAATTCCGGGTAGTTTCCATTTTGGAAATTTTTTTTTGAAATTCTATCATTCGGCAATTAAGCAGTTTTTTCACTTTCTTTTTGAGTTTTCTGATTAAATACGTCCTTAACTTCTTAACCTCCAACTCTGCCAGCAATTGCTTGGACGGTTGAGCAGATATAGACGACTTTATATGGCCGACATTGCCCGATTTCAAATAAATCCATTAAATCATTATTTTGCGTTAGCGCCGTCTGGCTCCGGTAGTTCAAAACTTCGACCCTGCTGGACAAATATTCTTAGAATTATGTCCTTTCTCGAAAAAATTGAGTTTGGTCGGAAAATTCCGGGTAGTTTTCATTTTGGGAAATTTTTTTCATTATTTCATCATTTGAAAACTGGGGACTTTTTCGACTCTCTTTTTGATTTTTCTGATAGCATACGTCCTAAAATTCAAAGAATACAACTCTGATAGCAATCCATTGCTGGTCTTGCTCTTGGAGTAGGAGTTCTAAATCGGACCATGCGTACGGGCATTAGTCACAGCTATATAATAACTCCGGTAATGTTAGCTCCCGGTCGGCCAGCTCCACGGGAACTTTTCATTCCACCTCGGTCGAACGCACCGTTGTAGTTTTTATGTTTTCTAGACTGGCGAACGTAATAAAATAAGGTTCATCTTATAGAGGAATAGAAGAACAGGGAATAAATAATTTTTCGTACCCATGAACTGTAAGGAATTATGGATCAATTCCAATATGAATTTTAAGGATTTCATTCCGACCGAAGAGATTTTTGTGATTTTTATATTTTCGTAATGAGCGGGCAGGAATAAAGCCTAGTCTATTTCATAGAGGTTATCCCTGAGGGCCCAGCTCCAAGATCCGAATTGTATGACCCCACGCCGGTCGAACATATTTTAATGATTTCAATGTTTTCAGAATGGGCGGCCAAGAAAAATTTTCAGTTGATATTATGCAGGTTTGAAAGAGCTGAGAATGGATAATAGTTTTTCGTTTACATAGGTTACCCCTAAGGGCCTAGCTACATGCCGGCCGAACAGATTTTTGTGATTTTCATGTTTTCAGAATAGGCCAGCCAAAAAAAAAACTAAGTTGATAATATGCAGAATTGAAAGAGATATGAATGGTTAATTATTCGTTCACATAGGTTACTCCTAAGGGCTCAGCTCCAAGATCCGAATTGTATGATCCGGTGTCGGCCGAATAGATTTTCGTGCTTTTCATGTTTTCAGAATAGGTGGCCCAGAAAAATTTTCAGTTGATATTATATTATGTCATCCTGACATAATACATGTCACAAGTTTTTCACTTTATTCCCGATATTTTATTAGATTTCTAGTTCGAAATGAACAATTATGGATCTATGGGAGATGATTCCCCAATAAAGGGGCCTGTAGCGTTCTTCGTTTATCTGAGGATCTGAAAATCATCGCTTGGAGGACTGAACCTGGTCGAAAGACCCTCTCGGTCATGAGCAAATGTAGGTAATATTATTTACTGCTTCCTTCTGGTTTTCTGTCCCTCTTTCTGTTTCAGATATTATGTCAAGATATTTTGTCGAAATGAATTCAAGATGACGAAAAAATTATTTTCAAATGAAAAAGATGCCATCCATCTACTATAAACAAATTACCACACTTATGCGGGGAGACAGAATTTTTCCTGAGGTTTTTATCTGTGCTCTTGTATCATACGCAAATATGTATGGTACCCCGTTTACATTTCCTCTGCTAACACTGTGATATATCTTAGAATTGTAATGCTCGTTCTCAAAAGAATATATATATAGAGCTACGAATGGTTGATTTTTCGTAGGTTAGGTTACTCCTAAGGGTCTAGCTCCAAAATGCAAATAGTATGATCCCATGCCGACCGAACAGATTTTCGTGGTTTTTATGTTTTCAGAATGGGCGGCCAAGATGAAAACTTAGTTGATATCAGGCAGGATTGAAATGGCTATAAATGGTTAATTTTTTCCTTCACATAGGTCACCTGAAAGCCTAGCTCCAAGATCCTTATTGTAGGATCTCATGCCGGCCGAACAGAATTTCGTAGTTTCCATGTTTTCAGAATAGGCGGGCAAGAAGAAAGCTTGATATTAATGTTAATATAAGGCAGAATTGAACTACAAATGATTAATTATTCGTTCACATAGGTTACCGTTGAGCGCCGAGCTCCAAGATGGAGCTTGGCTTTAGGAGTAACGTATATGAACGAAAAATTAACCATCTATAGCTCTTTCAATCCTGCATAATATCAACTGAAAATTTTTCTTCTTTGCCCATTCTGAAATAATGAAAATCACGAAAATATGTTCGACCGTCATGGGATCATACAATTCGGGTCTTAGAGGCTAGGCCCTAAGGGGTTATGTGAGCGAAAAATAAAACATCTATAAGAGTCAACCTATCCGAATGAAAAATTATTCAAATATAGATTTTTATTCTTGGCTGCTCATTGGGAAAATATAAAAACCACAAAAATTTCTTTGGTCGCCATAAAATCCTAAAATTCTATTTTGGAATGGATCCTTACAGTTGAGATATGTGAACGAAAAATTGTTCATTCCTTGCTCTCTCATTATTCTATGAGATGAACCTAATTTCATTACGTTCGCCTGTCCAGAAAACATCAAAACTACGAAAAGGCGTTCGACCGTGGTGGAATGAAAAGTTCCCGTGGAGCTGGCCGGGCGAGAGCTAACATTACCGGGGTCCTGGATCAATACAATAGGTCTCTTGCATGTAACACGAATTATCATATTTTTATGTTTTTCTCATCCTATATCGATACAAAATCATATTGTATGATATCTCACACTCCAACAATTCGCGAATTTCGAATAATTCGGTATTAAGAATAGTCAAATCGGGACGCAAAACCAAAGTGGGTGAGACGCGGTAGATTGCCTCCTACGTCACTAGTTATTCCACGATGCCCCGATCGACACAGCTCGACGCCGTCTATTGGGTTGCTAGACAGAAAAGTATACGAGAAGAGGGAGAGAGTGGATATATCCCCTCACGACACGGAAACCGCGAAGCTTCGTCCGTTTGAACAACCGACATGCGGAGCCAAATTTAAAAGAGCATTTTCTCGTTAAGAATTTAAATTTTTGATGGCGGTTAAAGTTTTTCAGTGGTCTTACGGATAGAATATTTGATTCCTATGATAAAAAAAATCATGCAAGAGACTTATTGAAGGCATTTACGAAGTTTTCAAAACTCGTGTCTCCTGTCTGTTATTTCAGGTTATTTTTTAGTACATTTTTGGGATTAATTGAACTCAATAAAAATGAAAATGGTTCCGATGGGTAACGAACACTCTTGTACGATTAGAAGAATTACAATACATATGGAATAGTTTTACAGGCAGGTTTGTCGCGTGTTCATTCGAAAAATGTTTAATTATTGGTTTCTCAGACAAATGTAGAAGTTAATGTAAATATCGCGACATTCGAGCGGTTGGCTCACTGCAGGGTTGTATAATATATTTTGTTTGGTCGAATTATCCTATTTTTTATTTCAGAATCAACCTGTATGAACAAAAATCAATGACCTAATCTGATAATCGAAATAATATCAAGTGAAAATATTTAAGTGGCTCAATATATGGTCAAAACTTATAAAATAGTACAGTGCAAAAAATAAAAAGCAATAGAGTTATTGAAGAGCAACAACTACAAGTGCTCAGGTTGGTATATCCAGAATAGTATGGATCAATCGAATTGTTTCGCGATCTTGAAGTGGGAAAAAGGAGAAGTATTTTCGTCTGCCTCTTGCCAACCTCTTTTTAGGAGTTCCGAACTATCGTCAGTGAATGAATACAGTCCATTATTTACGAATATAATCGAAAAGTCTATTAACTCCACTTCAGTCGTTACCTTATTCACTCCATTGTGTATCATTATGTTAGCTCTGATATGAAGAGTGATTATCGAAAAAGTGAGTCATGATATTCAGATTAAGAATACGAAAATTCAAGGCACTTGTTTTTGATTCAATGATGCCAGGTGGGATACCCAAAATTTGCTTTGGATGCCCAGAGGGTGTGTTGCGCCATTGTTCGAAGAACGAAGCTGATTCTACTACTCATTGCCTGGAAAGCATGACTAGGTTGCAGAGCCTGCTTGTTCACGCCAATATGATTATTTTTCAAGTGACACTAGCAAACTTATTTCGATGTGCAATCGTTGAATTCTGAAGTTTTTAAGTGTCCCGGCAGATACTGAACATTCTGTAATACCTGTAATGGACTGGTCTTTCTGCCAGAAAAGAGCATAAATATTCCAGACATATCCAAAGTTGCTTCTTCTATCTTTACATCTTGTCTCAGCTCATCAAATTTGATCCCTAGTTAGATTTTCTGATATCAAGACAGTTATAGTAACGACATCTCCAGAGGATGTCTGATGTTATAAGACTTTCTACATCTATACGGAGCATGTAATACATAAGGGAACATGTATGCCCCATACTCTAGGAAGACAACGAAAATGGTCAAACTTATGCTTTTATTTCTTCCGGTCCAGGGGTGGCGTGCCTTCCGAGTATTACACCAAGAGGGGGTCAACAGGCACTGCCTCACCCTTAGCCGAACACGGACATTAATTATCATCCACAACTTCATGTGACGACTATGTAGCGGTCTGCGAGCTCTATAACTACTACTTTCACCGCTCAGTGACGCAAGATCTTTGTGCAGCGGAGCTCTCAGTCTATCATATGTACCTTGGTTCATCTGATACTAAGGTGGAAGTGAACCTGAAACCATAACTGATCTGAGCCACCCACCTAATCAAGGTCGTTGCAACAGGAATGGATGTCCTGAAGAATCAGACCCGGTTCATAAATATTCAGCTGGATCAGGACACCCAGTCTTCAAAAGCCTGGTGGAGCTCTACCTTCGTGATAACATATGTTCGATCCAAAGATCTCCCAAAAATGATCATGGCCGCCTCGGGTGCTGACCTCCCCTAAGAGCTGCTGAGAATCTGATGTTTTCACCAGTTCCCCCAAGCATGCACTCACATTGGGTAAAACACAACAGATTCTAGGTAGCGGTTGCCCAAAGAGAGTATAACTCTGATGCTAGTGACCTGCAGAATGCAAGCTCTGACACCTGAAGCCTTATGAGCCTTGTGCTCAGAGGATGGCTGGAGATAGGGGTAGACAAGCTAGTTTTATGGTTTTGCCCCCTGTGCTGGAGACGCAGCTGCAAATAGAATTCCATATGATTATGTACGTTATTTGGGCGATACCTTTATACCAGTGGTGCGACGCAGCCTTAATGGCTTGTAATACTTCCTGCAATAGGGTTGTGAAAGGCTGACTTTGAGATAGTTACCAAAGATTCCTGCTTTCGAACCTTTGTAACTGGGAGTATATCGTCCAGTACCTGGTACAGTATTGAGAGCGTGGCTCGTGCGTTCCTGGATAGAGGGGTTGCGTAAGATGGCAATTTTTTCTATTGTATGGTGAAGTCGTTGATGAAAAATACCATTTCATAGTAAGACACAAATAATTGAACAGTTGGTTGTAGGCCAATTTCATTCGAGAATTAGTCAAAAATATGTTCCCAATTATGTAGAGTAACATGTGCTGATGTCAATTATTGGAGCTGATTTCTACTGGAGACATACTGAATACATATCCTGTTAACAGTTTGGCCGCTTAAAACATCTGGAAATTTTTCGAAACAATCTATTGCATATTTCCTCAATCAGAAATAATGAACACCATCGTAATGTATATCTCCAACATATGGGTGTGATTCAATCGACCATTAAGTGGGTGAATTAACAAACCTCTATGAGAAACATTTGTCGGACCAATAATTCTTCTTGTAAAGTTTGGGTACCTTTCCGGAAATCTGTGAATTGGATAACATGAAACCCAAACATTTGCTATAATTATCATGAAATCAGATTAGGATATGAATATTAAAAGGAATCTTAATTCCTTTCGAACACTATTAGGGGAAAATGAGAATACAAAAGTTTTAGATAATGAAATGATTTTCTCTCTACATATCTCATGAAACCCAGAAAAGCCATCAGCCGCTTTTGCATTCATGTTCACATATTGAGCACGCCAAACGCATCTTTACTTTCTGATGGAAAGTTTTGGTGACCTTCTAATTATATTATCCTCACGAAATTCTGTATAAATCTCCGAGTTGTCATTCGTCAATAAAATACTGGAATTCAATTCGATCCAATCTATATTTTTGAAAATATTGGAACATAAAATTTTGAATTGGTAAATCTACGGAATCATTAGGTGGATTTTATCCATTCACGAATTCGACCTTCGTGATTAAGCTGCGAACCGACTCTACAAATTTTGAGTTTCTGTGTAGTTTCTTTCAGAAGTTATTATGTTCAATGTTGACATAGCCGCCGACCGTTTACACAATCAGAAGATTGCAAAATTTTGAATATTGAAAAAAAAATAATTTTTTTTGAGATTGTTCTGATGAAAAGCTTATCAGGTAATGATGCACAAAAAATTTCATTAGCATTTTCAAACTAGTTATCAAGTTCCGGAAATAATGAACGTGTCGAACTTGAATTTGGCACACTGCTGGGAACTATGGAGCTCATGGTATGATCAGACTTTCTTCGAACATAGTGGATAGTTTACGAATAGAACATTTTGAAAAAACCCAATTTTTTTTCAAATATACCGACAGTACGATCTCAAAAAAATTTTTTGAGAAGTTGCGTTTCATCATGTTTCAAGTAATTGCTGAAATTCAAGCCAATCGCTGCAGTAGTTCCTTGAATATCAGGGAAGTAGCCTTAAAATTTCAATTGACTTTAACTCCGAAACTGTGGAGCTGATTTTGCCCATTAACAAACTCAATCGAGGCATTCTGATGCGCCATCTAGCCTGAAAGTTTCGAGTCGCTAGGTTTCTCCTTTCGACAGTTATCGTGTCCTCGGCTGGCCGGACAGAATCGATTCGACATCGTCATTTTTGAGTCCGACCTTGTCGTTTGAGACCATTGCCGGTAAAATTCGAAAATTACAGACATTTGGACAAAAAGATCGTACGTTGTTTTCCAGAACATGCACGCGAAAATATATGATGAATTAGATTTCTCCTATTGCTCAAATGAACACCGATTTCTATTTATCCTCACAAAATGCTTTACTATCCATATAAAATGTTTTTTTTATTATACAGGGTGATTCATTAAGGGTGGCCACCGGCCGTATCTCGGAAACCGTTTATCCTATAACTTCCGGAAAAAAATTCTAATGACAAAATCGGCCCCTAGAAAATGATTAAAAATATTTTCAAGTTCGTAGTTTCCCACTAGAGGGCGCAATCTATCACTTGTAAAATATAATCTCATTTTTTACGAAATATTCTCCAGCTAACAGTGGCAAAGAATAATAAAATAAGAAAATACTCTTTCTATTCAACAACTTTTGTTTGAGTAATTTTCCTATATTTCCTTTTTTTTAGTGATGGGATGGAAAAACTTTTCTTCACAAAAAAAACACTCTCACTTCTGTATGCGTGAACCGATTTTAACGTTATTCGATTTTATTCGAAGGCCATTAAAAGCAGATCACAGAAAAATATGACAACAACATACCGGGTGATCCAATTAAAAACTACAGGCTGTTTTATGTCACTTCACCCTATTTGCGCGTTTTACTGGAGAATTTCAAATGCAATGCTATGATTCTAACCGACTGAGAATAAGCCAAGCATTATCACCTATTGACTTGTTAAAACCGCAGACAGATACCTCCAGTCATTCCGAAGATATTAACATTTTTGCAGATTTCGATAAGTGTTGATCAACCCTGTGAAATTCAGGAGGAATTGAGTTATTTCATCATCTAAACAATCAAATGAAAGAAAAAACTTATAAAAAATGTATGTCACTCACAAAACAAGCTGATCTAGATCCAGTAAGCTTTGGCGTTACTGTTTATTCTCGGTTTCTATAGCTGTAAAATTTATTTAGGTCGATTGCAATATATGAGGCCTCATTATTCAAACGGAGAAGCATATGATATGCTTAATGTTTATGCTGAATGTTTAGAAAATGCAGTAGCTGAAAGGAAATACCCGATACGATATCCTGAAAGACGTCGTCATTCCAGAAAAGTATTCAAAATATTGACACGAAGACTGCGACAAACTTGAAAGGTTCAATATATTGGAAGAACAAATGGAAAACGTAGAAGCC
Source organism: Myrrha octodecimguttata (assembly GCA_958510865.1). Taxonomy (NCBI): domain Eukaryota; kingdom Metazoa; phylum Arthropoda; class Insecta; order Coleoptera; family Coccinellidae; genus Myrrha; species Myrrha octodecimguttata. The sequence continues at coordinate 73,415,000 of OY294059.1, read as the reverse complement.
GTAATGAGGATAATATCATAAAAGTTTTGGTCTATGTTTATGCTGAATTACATTTAAGCATCCGAAAAATTGCAAGTGATTTGGGATCGAAATATTGGCTGGTTCAAAGGATAATAAAGAACCATAAACTGCATCCGTATCATGTTGTCTGGCACCAAGAAATTGAAAGAGACGACAGGACTTGCAATTGGTTGAAACGAATGCTTAACGGCGAACCTAACTTACTCCAATATTATGGAATGACGAGGCTACTTTTTCTGACAATGGTAAAGTAAATTTACACAACAGCCACTACTGATCATCTAACAATCCATATTGGCAAAGATAAGTCAATAATCAGAATCGCTGGAGTGTTTACGTGTGGTGCGAAATTTTTGATGGAACAGTTTTCGGACCATTTTTCTTCGATAGTATCTTAACGGGACAAAGGTACTTGAAATTTTAACGGAAAATTTTCGATATCTTTTAGGAGATAATGCTATTCAAATCAGGTTAGATATGTGGTATCAACAAGATGGTTGCCCGGCGCATTATGCTGCTAATGTTAGGGAATAAGATACCGTCTTCTCAAAGAGGTGGATTGGACGAGGGAGTATTTTTCCAGCAAGATCACTCGACCTCACAGTATTAGATTTTAGTTTTGGGGAAGAATGAAGACTTAGTTTTCCGAACACCCCCAACTACAAGTGAGGATATGAAAAATAGATTTCGACAGGCAGCTGAAACTGTGACCAGTATCAACTAAAGAAAGACTTAATTTATGTATAGAAAAAAATGGTAGACATTTTGAATATTTGAAATGATTATGTAAAAGGGTTGTTTTTGTTAAAATATTTTGTTTCATTTTATCGTATCATTGTTATTTCACGAGTGTTTAGTATTTTGCTGCGTTGTCATGACGACTAAAGTCACTTCCTTGTTGTTCTAAGCTCACAGGGTTGATCAACACTTATCAAAATTTACAAAAATGTTGATATCTTCGGAATGACTGGAGGTATCTGTCTGCGGTTTTAACAAGTCAATAGGTGATAATGCTTGGCTTATTCTCAGTCGGTTAGAATCATAGCATTGCATTTGAAATTCTTCAGTAAAACGCGCAAATAGGGTGAAGTGACATAAAACAGCCTGTAGTTTTTAATTGGATCACCCGGTATGTTGTTGTCATATTTTTCTGTGATCTGCTTTTAATGGCCTTCGAATAAAATCAAATAACGTTGAAATCGGTTCACGCATACAGAAGTGAGAGTGTTTTTTTTGCGAAGAAAAGTTTTTCCATCCCATCACTAAAAAAAAGGAAATATAGAAAAATTACTCACACAAAAGTTGTTGAATAGAAAGAGTATTTTCTTATTTTATTATTCTTTACCACTGTTAGCTATAGAATATTTCGTAAAAAATGAGATTATATTTTACAAGTGATAGATTGCGCCCTCTAGTGAGGAACTACGAACTTGAAAATATTTTTAATCATTTTCTAGGGGCCGATTTTGTCATTAGAATTTTTTTCCGGAAGTTATAGGATAAACGGTTTCCGAGATACGGCCGGTGGCCACCCTTAATGAATCACCCTGTACAGATGCAACATTAGGGCTTTCATAATCTTAAATTGACTAGAAGGTCAATTGCAAACAATACAATTTATAAGAAGTTCCATACTTGGGTAGCCGATCCACATCGGAACATGTTCGGTTGAGAACAGAAAAAGTTATCTGGTTCATGATTATTATAAAAAACATGCTATATTTTATGAAACCTATTAAATCTCTAATAATGAATTGCCTTAATTGGCTTTATATATCCTATAGATATGTGAATGTTACCCAATCAGAATGGGTTGTGTACATCGTATCACCAGCTATCTTAGGGTCGAGAAGATATAATTCTTGAAATGTGTATAACGAACACGAATTATTCATATCATAGTTATCTCATCATGATTCAACTTATTGAAAAAAAGAAATTAAATAGATAGTCCAACATAATTCCTTCACCAGTGTGAGAATGTCTCGAACAGACTCTTCTATATTTTGTTACTTTGTCAGAACAGTTTCCTCAATTTATGACATGAATCTAGGATATTTGCCTTCTTTGGGATAGTTTACATAGTATTCTATTTCTTTCAATACCAAATAAAATTTTGGGGAATGGGTAAAAGATGCAAATATTCATATATAAGTCTACACTACAATGTATCTGAAAATTCGTATTCCTTCGTCCCTCGGTCTATGTATGTTGCATTTCACTACGAAACAATAACTTGGCCCAGTTCTTCACCAATTCTATTAAAATAAATAATTTCAACTTGTGAATTTATCCTGAAATTGTTAATATTGTTGTACTTCATAACATAAACAAAGCGGAAAAGTGAGGTTGTTTTACCTCGAATGTATGACAAATGTCAAACAACGTACGAAACCAATAATGCTAAACAAAACAAGATAGGTTTGTCTAGGAAATTTTCCACCGACCGACCTGAGGTAACCTCATGTATTGCGCAACCCCCTTGTCATGAACCCTGATTGAGACTTTGTGTTCCAGTTATTGATATTCACTTCTATAGCTCCTCTTCCGTAACTCTGCAAACTCAAATGTCTGTCATTTTTCCAGAATTTTATATAACAGAAATTCGTACCCATCCACCAACTTCCCACCCCCACACGATTGAACAATGAACACTGACCTTCTCTCGCTTTCACAAAACGTGGTTTCAACTCGTGAGACCTGACATGCCACCATCTGCGCCCATCACGGATTGCAATTTCCTCCAAAGCATGCGCCATGAACTAAAACCCCACGTTTCCAGAATATTGAAGGTTAGTGCAGTGGACATCGCGCCCACGGCAGAAGCACTCCGTCATTGTGGCGCGTTATAATTTGGCTCGCCTTGTGGCGGCCCGCTCCGCCATCTGGCGGTTGAGGAGGACTCGCTCGCAAACCTGTGACAATGCAACTGATACAGATTCGTATGTACTTTAACATCCTACAGATCTCACTTCTATCGTTGCCAATACACTGCTCTTCTTGCGCTTGAAATGCTTTCGCTGATATGCGCTAGGAATCTGCATATTCTTCTTTGAACAAAATTCCTTCTCCAACCTTACAGAATGAACACTGCTTTATCAAGGAAGCGTGTCCCCTTTTGAGGACATTCTGAGTCTTGGAATTCTATGGTTGCGATTTTCGGTACTTGGGTAATTTCCCATGAAAAATTTCGGTATTCAACTGAAATACCGTTGAAATTGTTTGAGATAGCACAGGATTTTCTAGAAATTTTCCTAGAAAATTTACACGTTTCAGAGAATATCTCTAGTAGAACAGAAATCTTTCCAGGCATATTATGTGGGAGGGGGTACCGAGGGACAACAGAATAATAGTACAGCAACTTTCATATGCCTCTCTAATAAATCATGCCAAACTGAAGTTACAGAGTGGCCGAAAGTCAAAACTGAACATCGGTGGAAATTACCACACAAAAACTATTGTTTCACAGGGAAATTGGTAGATCAATATTAAACGTATCATGTATAATCCATTCGCTTTCATGAAACTAGTCATTAGGTCATGGAGGTTCGCATATTCCATTGTAAATAATTAGAACAATTGGAGGTAACTGTCATTTTTCGGTGGAAAAATTACTCGTCGTTGTCCATTTCACCCAAAAGTTGTAGTAAATACATCTAGTCCATTCATATTTATGAAGTTGGTAGGCCTTGGAATAGATTTACTTACTTGAATTACTAGAACTAATTCAGGTTTGCACTCGTGAATGAAGTCATGGTCATGATAATTCCACGAGAAGTTGTCGAATTTTACATATTTTTCTCAAGAACTGTTTGGTTTGTTTCGGTTACCCATATGGTACTTTATTACTACGTGAATAAATTGGTGTAGTGGACTGTGAATTAGTTAAACTTCTTGAGCCTTAAGATTTTATTTATATTAAATATTGATGTTTATTATCGTAAGATCTACTAAAGACTGATTTCTTGGAAGGCGTGCTTAAACCACGCAGGGTTCTCAGAGCGGTCGTTTGTTATATGTCAATCATCGGGTCGAAAGGGACCCTAGAGACAGGTACAGTATTGGCATCTAAACAACTGATTTATGGGGGTTTCAACACTACGATTTTTGCAAATAGTGGACCAATCGAATTGTTATCTGACAGGAGAATGACTCATTTCACATTTTTCAATTATACACAGTGATATATTGCAAACTTCCATGCCCCACCGACGAACATTAAAGTGAATGAAGAACCTATACAGAGTGTAACAGCCAAATGGAATAAATTCGATAACGAATAAATGAGGGCGCGTTGAGAAAAACGCTCGGACACGTTGATTTGTAATTTTAAATGCACATATTTTTCAAGAAAATAATATTATATAGGGTGTTCCATGTGAACGTTGCCAATACCAACTTTCTTATTTCAAATGCAACCTCCTGTATATTATATATTTTTGGGATTCTTCAGAGAATTCTAGACACAATTCATGCACAATGTCCTATACCTATCTTTGACTATTTCGGAAATATTAAATGTTTTCAGATTCAGAGCAGAAATCAACGTTTTAAATAAAAAATATTTTATTTCACAAATTCGGTACATTACACTTAAAACTTAATAAGTAATACTGATTATTTCTTAATAATTAAAAAAAAAACAAAAAAAAAACATTAGTGTCAATGTAGGAAATGTTCAAAATGCTCGCCGCGAACGTCTTGGCAACATGCTAATCTGGTGTAGAATTGTCTTCTAACGTTACTCAACATTTCAGGCGTGACTGATATAATCGCAAGCGTGATTCGGTGTTCAAGGTCATCTAAGTTTAAGGGTTTCGTTTCGTATACAATATTTTTGACATATCCCCACAAAAAAAAGTCTAATGGTGTCAGATCAGGAGATCGTGCTGGCCATTCTATCGATCCGCGCCTCCATATCCACCGATTTGGAAAAAACTGGTTCAAGTACTGCCGGACATTGATTTGGTAATGGGGCAGTGCTCCATCTCAGCTCAAGTTGCTGTCAATGAAAAAGGCACCTACGATATGATTTCCAACAATTCCTGCCCAAACATTAACATTTTCAGGAATTGCGTATGTTCTTCTCTCATCCAGTGAGGATTCTCATCAGACCAATAGCGGCAATTTTGACGATTAACATGACCGTGTAGTGTGAATGTACTCTCATCAGAAAACAAAACATTTTCTGATTGGATCCTATTGTTATCTAACGTTGCCATCATTTGCTCACAAAAATGAGTTCTCCTATCGAAATCGTTTTCTATGAGCTCCTGAGTTGCCATCATTCTATAGGGATGCATCTTACGTTCCTTTAATATTCGAAATATTGACGTGTGGCTAACGGTGAACAGCGGGGCTACTTTTCGAACAGAATTATGTGGGCTTTCTTGAAACTCAAGCATAATATCCAATTTCGTATAATCACTTACTGCATTGGCAGCAATTTTTTTTATTTGTCTTACATGACCAAGCTCTATAAACTGCTTTTCTAATTCGCTAATTGTTCCTTGGGTAATAGGCGGCAAATTTGGAAATTTTTCGTGAAATAAGCGAGAAACTTCCATTTGAGTCCGTGTGTAATCCCCATAACCAATCATTTGAAGAATGGTTATTTTGTGCATTTCTGTTAAATGAACCATTTTTCTAATATTATTACGTACAGTTATCGAAATTCAAAAGACAGTAGCACTTACACTGATCACTTATTGTCATCCAAACAGACAACGTGTTACTAAGGCTATGATATATTTTTAATTTCTTCTCAGTAATGGTTTTTGCTTACTTTCATCATATCAAGAGATAAATAGAAAATAAGTATTGAGTGTAATGTGTCGAATTTGTGAAATAAAATAAGTTTCATTTAAAATGTTAATTTTTGTGAAAAATCTGAAAACACTATAAATTTCCGAAAAAGTTGAAGATAGGTATTGGACATTGTACATGGATAATGTCTAGAATTTTCTGAATAATCCAAAAAATAAATAATATACAGGGGGTTACATTTGAAATAAGAAAGTTGGTATTGGCCACGGTCGCACGGAACACCCTATATAATTTTATTTTCTTGAAAACTATGCGAATTTAAAATCACAAATCGACGTGTCCGAGCGTTTTTCCTAACACCCCCTCATTTATTCGTTATCGAATTTATTCCATTTAGCTATTACACTCTGTATGTTACTGAACCAAACCATAGCGGTTTTGATAAAAATATACAGGAATTCAACATCTCGTAGACTTCGGTCCAAGTGGCCAAACCACCAATTTCGTCAAAGTTGCCATCATTGAGGAAGGGAAATTTTAAAACAATTTCAACATGATGAGGTTCGCGTTATTTAAAAATATCCGTAAACGGTGCCTTGGCTCCGCAAATAAGTAATTCTTTTCAAATATACGTTTTTTTTAAGATCAGCTCTGATTGGCTGAAATTTAAGTTGATGCATACGATATGTTTCGCAAATCAACTGGGTTATATCGGTTAGTGATTTTCAAATGGGGGTATTGTTTTTTCAGCAAACACCTCTATTTTTGCAAAATAATGCTCCGTCGACCTCTTCATCGTTATCGATCATTATTTCATATCCTTTCTATAATTAGCGCTATTTTGCAGTGAAATCATTTGAACTCATTAATCTGAAGAACTGAGAAATACACTACATAAAATGAAAACTATGGTTGACACCATGTTGAAAAAAGCATGGTGCTAATCGTTCGTTTACTTCAGATTGAATTCAATGAATAGATGAGATCTGTGGTCATGTGACAAAAAATCCGTTGCCTCTCGGATTCAATAAACGAACCTAACCATAGATTGTAGTCTCTGCTATGTTCTATGGATCATAAAGTGAATATGAGCTGCGTTCGTTAATTGCATCCGAGAGGCAAGATGCTCCTGGAAGATAGTTTTGTACGTAGTCATACTGCAGCGATCCATCTTGAATGTGACAAGTATCGAGATTCCTTCTGCGGTTTTATCCAAGGTAAGTTGACCTGATGATCAGTAATAACAGTGAAACAGCTAAAGTCATTCTCCTTGGATCCGCTTCTTCGGTGTAGATGTTTTGGTTGATTGGATGATTAGCTATGATCAAGGTGGAATATTTGTTGATTTAACAACATATATTTGTCCTTCTGATACTGTTTAAAAAAATAATATTCGTGAATAACTAAACCCCATGGTGTCAAATCCTCATGGAACAAACCGATCTCCGAGATTCTGTTTACGAAGAGTAAAAAATAGGTAAAATCTGAAATGAAAGCTAATATTTCAGTAGGAACTCATTGACAAGCACAAGAATAATAACAAATAGAGGAAAAATAAGACAGAAAGTGGAACTACAGGTGTCAAAAATAATGAATGAATTAATCTTAGCAATAAGATGATGAAATGAAAACTTAAACACGACGTAATCTGATATGAGAAACTTTTACCTTGTAGTGGAATTAATGACTGAAAATCAAAAAGCGACACTGAGTAATAAAGATCAACCAACCGCCCAGATGACGTTTTTTATACGGATAAAAGATTTAACTCCGTGTATATACGACTAGATCCAAATCGTTGAAGGAGTAAGTGGAACTGCGGATTTTAAAAATACGATAGCTAAATTTTTAATTATATACAAAAATAAATCATTCAAAATAATTGCAACTACTTAATATTTCGAACTACATCAATTATGCTTTTATGATGTATTACTCATTCACATAAAACCGGCAACAGTCAAAGCATTGTCATGTTAGAAATCATAATATAGTCTTTGAATTCATGATGTTTAATCTCATGATTTTTTCGAATAGGCAGCATCTGCGAAATGCTACCACGATACTAGTGAAGCCTTAGCTTTCATTCGAAATTTTATTTATTGCTATTTTTTCCAAATGCAATTAAGTTTTGGAAAAGGAAAGAATCAATATCGTCATAATAATTTTCAAAATCTGAAATTTGAATGAAAACCTCAATAGAAAAATGGTTTAAACTATATAAAAACATTATTGTCAATCAGTAACTACACGAAAAATCTTCATAATTGTATTACAATCACTTGAACAACAATTTATTCCTTCTCAAATTGTCCAAGTCAATTTTTAGGGAGTAGTCCAATGTGTTCTCCGACAAATCACCGCACTGGAAGCTCGCCCCTTGAACTGAAAACATTCAATTACTCAACATGTGTCTTCGAGTTGTTCTGGAATTCCCCTTAATGAACTTGAAGCTGAGAAAATGGTTTCAAAACAAAAAGACTAGTTCATTGAGATAAAAGAGCCGCAGTTTCATGAAGACCATAAACACAAGGTGGAATACTTTTGTAAAATACTAAAGAGTTCGGTGAATAAATTGTTTACTGCAGTTTCAGGGTAAGACTCCTCGGAACGACATCAGGTGCTCCTGGGATGATGTAAGTGACATTTTGTTCACAAAAGCATCATCCGACAGTCAATAAATGTCTTAAGCCCTTATCGGAATTCTGACATACACAATGTGAGACGTTCTGATGATCGATAAAATCATGAAACCACGTACAACAAACGAATTCCATTTTCGGCGAAGAGACTTCGGTTGATTGGATTATTTGCTCAGACAAGTGAAGGCTATCGCCTAATCTTTCAGATACATTTTTTCTGTGAAGATCAATTCGGATGGAAAAAACACATTGAAGCTATCGGAATATGTGACGTTGCAAAATGGCGCAGGAGCAGGGACGGATTGCTTGCTGTGGCTATCTTTCTAATTTTTGCGCGCATGTTGTAGGGGAGCAGCGTGCTATCGTTTGGTCTGAATGTCAGTGATTTTAAAATTTGGAGCCGAAAATGACCTCAAACCACTAGATTGGACTCACTGATGACGAATCCAGTGCCAAAATCGATTCTGTCCGTCTGGCCCGCCGAGTACATGATAACTGTCGAACGGAGCAAGATTGCGACTCCAAACTATTAGGGTAGTTCAAGAATCGGAATGCCGCAGTTGTGTTCATTAATGGGCTGAATTGACCGAATGATTTCGGAGCTAAAGCCATTTGAAATTAAGAGGTTATGTTCCTGATAACTCAGGAACTACTGAAGCGGTTGGATTAAAACTTGACAGTTAGTTGAAGCATACCGACGAGTAACTCCTAGCGAAAGTTTGTTGAGATCGAATAGTCACTTAATTCTGAGAAAAAATATTTTTTTCCTAAATATATCCATCATTTTCAGGAAAAATCGCCTATATCATAACCTCTATATTTCGAAGCAGTGTACAAAGTTTCAATTCGAATCGATTTTCATTATCTGGAATATTGAAGAAAAATATGTGAAGTTTCGTGTTTTTTTTCTCGATATCGTTGTTTTTCCGTATAACTCAAAACATACTACTTCATTCATGATGAAACTCGGTAGCTAGTTCGAAAATGGCGATGGACAACTGAGCAAAACTTCGTGATGATCTTGTCATTAGAACAATTGGAAAGAAAATTTCAAATAATTTTTTCTTCCAAATATTCAATACTCTGTGAAAATATCTTCATGATTTTCTGCATGAACATTCGAACTGTCATTTCCCGATAAATTACTGGATTTCAATTCAATGGAAAAATAAAATTTTGAATGGGTATATCTACAGAATCATTGGGTGGATTTTACCCGTTCTAGAATTCGGCGTTTGTAATTGAGGTGTCAACATACTTTACAAATATCGAGTTTTTAAGTTGTTTCTTTTGGTCGGTCATAAACCTAGAAACTTCCGAAAGAAACAACTTGCGAACTTGTAGATTATGTTTGGACCTTAATTACGAAGGCCGAATTCGTGAATGGGTAAAATCCGCCCAATGATTCCGTGATATACCAATTGAAAATTTTATTTTCCCAATATTTCAAAAGTACAGATTAGATCGAATTGAATTCCAGTACTCCATCATAAAAAAACCTAGAAAAGCACTGAAGTGAAGGCAGCAGCATTTGCGCGCATGTTCAAATTCGTTGCCAAAGCGGTCATCCCCATTGAAATGGGGGGTCTATAGGACGTTTTTAAACTCCCCCCTATCCACACCTTATTCAATTACTATAGTTGGAGTATCTGATACATCAACAAGTAATCCTTCTGGGGATCATTTCAGTTTATTATTGGTATTGTTCTGGTATATTGCTTGTGCATTTATGTGATGCGAAGATTCCTTCAATCTATTCTATGGTGAACTTAATATCAACCCCGTGACGTCTATCTGGAATTGAAATCATAGTCATGAGCTTTAGGCGGGTCTTGTTATCAGGCCGCATTGTTCTGCAAGGAATTCTTGTGTTCCACCATTAAAGAGATTCCAGCGATCTCAGCTCCCTCAACAGTGCAGTCAACCGAGCGTTTTCAATAACTAGGCGTAAGAAGCGTCAGAACCAAATATCCGCGAATATGCGAAAGTTCTGGACAGTTCAGCGAGTTAAACAAAATATAAACATGAATTTTAGATAAAGATTGACGTGAAGTTAGCAACTTTTGCACGTATGTTCAAATTCTTTGCCAAAGTGGTCATTCCTTCACGTATTGACCCCACCAAATGCACTTTCACTTCCTGATGAAAAAAGCTCTGGTGATATTCTCATCATACAATTCTCACGAAATTCTGCATAAACCTTCGTGCTATTATTTTAAATCAAGAACTGGATTTCAATTAGATTCAATCTGTTTTTTTGGAAATATATCGGAAACAAATTTTTAAATGGATATATCTAAGGAATCATTGGGCGGAAATTTAGCTATGCACGAATTCGACCATCGTAATTGAGGCCTAAACCTACTTTCTAAATAGGTCGAATTCCGCATATGTCTATTCAAACTTTCATTTTCCTGATATTTCGAGACATACAGATTAGATCGAAATGAAATCCAGTACTTGATCCAAAAATGATAGCTTGAACGTTCATGAAGAATTTCGTGAAAATAATATCATCAGAAGATTGTATAAAAATACTTGATTTTTTTTCAAACTGTTCTGATGGCACGCTCTTCACAAAATTTTGCACAACGTTCTTCAGAATTTTTAAACTAGTTACCAAGTTTCACCATTATTGAATCAGTTTTTTATTCATTCGAGAATGAATAACGATACACGTACCAACCACGAAAGTTGACATATATTGTCCCAATATCCCCAAAAATTATAATCGTATCAGACTGAAATTTGGTATAATACCGCGAAATATGAAATGAAAAAATTTTTCCAAATACAATGAATATTTAAAAAAAAAAACATATTTTTTTCAATATACTGACAGTACAATTTCAACAAAATTTCGCAGAGAGTTGTGCTCTAACCGCCAAGTTTCTATCCAATCTCTCAGATAATTTCTGAAATATCAAGAAAATGAATAATCTGTTTAAAATTTCAAATGACTAGCTTCGAAACCGTTTGGCCGATTCTGTCTGTTAATGGACCGTGACATTTTGAAATGCAACCGACTCTGAAAGTTTCAAGTTTCATCATAAGTGAGCCAGTCCAATTTAGTCGTTTGGGACTATTTTCGAGAAAAAATCGAAAATTTAAGACATTTGGACAATACTTTAGAACGCCCTTCCATAGAACATGCACGCAAATATATAGAGTTAGTGCAACAAAATGATCACATTTATTATGATCAACAACTGCATAGTTACGACCAAAGCAATTCAATATTTATACAGCTGTACTGAGCTATCGTTATCACGATCCTGCTTTATTTGTCTTCTGAAACACATAATCCACATAGAAATGTTAAGGAGAAAAGAATTATCGCTCTTAGGGGATACAACTTCAGAGTACGTAGAACAAACGAACCGTACTAGGCTTGGAGGAAATTGTTCCCCATGGATATTCTTTCTCTTTTGAAATTCGAAAATACCAATGCATTATTCATCGAAATGAATGAATTGAGCTGTTTCACTTTTGATAAACCTACCCAAAGTGATATCGTGGCAATGTGAGATACATTCTATGAGAATATCGCGCCGATTATTCAAAATGAAGAACATGAAATAATGGGCACCATCCACAAATGGCTTTCATCACGAATATTTGTTTGTCCTTATCGAGCAAATTTACTATCAGCCGTGAAATAAAAATTTTCGTACATGGAACTAGATGACCATTCAAATGGGAATGAACATTTTTTTTGCAGGTTTAGATAATTATGTGAAGATATTCATTAATTTTCAGGTGTCTTATAGGTTTCTACTCCCAATATTTAAAAAAGACCTATTAGAAATTCAATGAAAATTATTATGTATGAGGAAAGCCGCAGCGGATTGCGGCTTCAAAACTATTTGTCAAGTACAGGTCCTAAAAAATGTTGCCTAATGAACCATATCGAAATAACGTGACGATCAACAAAGGGAACTGTAACGTTACAGAATCTAAATTCTAGCCAAAAATGGCCCATTTCTACAGAAAAATTGGCGAAATTATTTTTTCCATTCTGCAAAACACAGGAAGATTCAATTTTTCTTTTCAGATCACCTGGTTTCGACATCAATATTTCTGTATTATCCCAAACTATCATGAGATTTCCATTGGTTGAACATATATAGTTGGCTCTTTGGCATCTTTGTATGTCTCTATTCCTTAGAATGCAAAAAGAAATGCGAAGATAACGAGTAGTGAAACATGTATGTTGGACCATTGGAAATCACATAATAGATTATATATTTTTTTCAAAAATTCCCTATTTTGCGATCTTCTAATCATATTAACCCCAAGAAATTCCGCTTGAACTTTTAAGTTGTCATTTTTCAGTCAAGTACTGAACTGGATTTCAATCCGATCCAATCTGTATTCTTGGAAATATAGGGAAAATCGTGACTCATTACGTGAGGAGGACGCTGCTTCGGCAACAAATCGCAAAATCTGCTGACTTCACATCGCTATGCCCTACAAGAATATTTTTTCTGTTTGAAATCAACACACGGAAACATGGACCATGCACTCATCTCCTAATTAGACAAGTACTTTCACCAGATTTCATTTTCGAATATCATTTTGTATTCCTATACTCAGCTTTACATCCACCTTCGTATTTTTGTCACCAGAATTTCCATATTTCAAACATTCTATGATAACGATATCAACGTTTTCGTTTGTATATAGTTTTATTCTGTCACTTTATTTGTGGAGAAAGCAGTGGTAGTAATCTGAATAGAACAATTATTTTCAGTCATTTTCCGACAGTCGGTATGTGTTATGTCATAGTAATACAATCATAACAAAATGCCCTGTGTCCCAAAATGTCAAAATTATGTTAGCGATTTGTATTATATTCGTGTTGTTTCTGAATTAAGGTTGAGGAACACAAATAATACCCACGGCCTACTACAAAATGTCAACATAGGCGCTTTAGGCCATTGGCTCTTGGCTCTACGAGGATTTTTTGCTAACATGCGTTAAGTCGCTTATCAACAGTTGTGGGAAGAAGATAGAGCCGTTACCATTGTATATACAATGCCGTTACTATACGCTCATTATATATCGCCTCATTCTAGCCAATGGACTATTCTCATACCGTCTTTGAGTAGTGCCGGCCTTAGATTCGGACCACTGTTGTCAACATTTGGAATGCTGCCTTGAAAATAATAATAATAATTTTATTGATCCTTTTGCACATTCAACAATGTATAGGATGAGTCATGTAGAAGATAGGAAAAACATTTGAAATCAATTATTACGAAAAAAAATCAAGTGAAAAATAACTAGGAATTAAACAAATCTATCACAGAGGTTTCCTCAATACTAAAGTAGCACTTGTCTACTAGGAGAAGTATTCTGTTCGCTGTTGAGACAAATGCACTCTTGACTCTGTTTATTCAATGTATGACAGCAGTAAGTTATGTTGACGTTTTCCTACAAACCACTCTACTGCCCTATCTGTTTTCCAGACTTCTTTTGGCCACCCTGTTCACCAGATTTTAATCTCGTTGAACTTCTGTGTGATATGATGGAAAAAAGACAGTCGACTTCGCACCAATCTCAACAACCTTTGTCACATTTCAGTCACGAAGTTCAAGTTACTTGAAACGAGGTTCCACAAGCTAATATTCACAATCCTATTTCACCGATGCCCACACTTCTACAGGAGTTAATTCAGCTATGAGGTGGTCTAATACATAAGTATTTATTTCTCTTGATTCAATGAAATTTTCTGAAAATGTTTCGTTTCCAGTCTTGATGTAGGACTTCTAATGTCACTGAGGATATATCAAATAGATCGGCTTAGGTTATCCGGGAAATATTTTGTCGATCATAGTGAAATCGATTTTCCGCAAATATCATGCTAATTATTGGCATCTTACCAGTCTATTAGGAGCTCCAGTAAATAAGAAAAAACAGGGTTGCAAGTGAACCGTACCCGTCACTACCGTCGACAGGGGTCGTGAAATATCGATTTAAACAGGAATCCCACCTCGACGTCAGTCCCATTCAGAAATAACATGAAAATTGAATACCAGTCTGGCATTCTTGCTGCAGAATTGACAAGGTTATTTTCAAGACGTGTTTATTTTGAGTAAAACAGCAACGTGTATGTTTACTGAAATCATATACTGAATGTCAGAGGGTATTATTAGGAGATGGCAGTTCTTGTTAGCGCGTTTGATCTCAGCAACAAGGGTGTTAATATTTTGCCTGAATGCTTGTGTATGTTCCAAAAATTAAAAGGGTCTCAAATGATTGAAATATTTTTACACGATGTTGATTTCTGCCGTTCGCAAGATAACTTCCGGTATAAGCCAAAAAAAAAGAATTTTCGATATCGAAGAGAAAAACCAATCAGGGCATTATTAATGCAAATTTAATTTCTCAGTGGTATTCAAAGTGTCTGCCTCACTGCAAAAATAGAACTATCAATCAATCATTAACATCAAATTATTCTGATAATCAGTGCAAATACGAGGGAAGAGAAAAATATCCAAAATACAACCTCAACTATGATCTAATTGGATATTCCATACATTCTTTAATCGAATATGGTATATGCTTGAAAGTAAAAATTTTCGAGATCCATTGAAAGCCTACCATGAAAATAATATTATCCTGCGGATTCCTTTCTTCGAGTGCTCAGGCTGATATTGACAGTTCTTTATTTCCTTGTATTTTGTATACCCTAAACAAAATTGATATGATTAAGAACACTTCAATGCAAACTCAGTTACTCAGTGGTATTCGAAGTATCTGCCCTTCAGCAAAAACAGCAATATGAATCAAACATAAACATTACTTCATTCTCATAATCAGTGCAGATAAGGTAAAGAGAAAAACTTTAAAAATAACACAAACCAAAAATGTTTTTTATGGGTAAATTTTCTAATCGAATATGGTATATGCTGAAAAATAAGAATTTTCGAGATACAATGAAAACCTACCACTAAAATATCATGCGGATCCTTACTTCAAGTGTTCGACCCAATATTGATTTTCTTTAACTTCTACGTTGTATGTTGTATACCCTAACAAAAATTGTTATGATCAAGCAAACTTCATTGCGAATTTAATCACTCAGTGGAATTCGAAGTGTTTGCCTCACAGAAAAACAAAACTCTGACTCAAACAGCAACATTAGTTTATTCTCATAATCAGTGCAGATACGAAGAAAGAGAGAAACATTTCGAACTATCACAAACTCAACTATTTCTGAAACGATTTTTCATAAATTTCATGATTGAATATGATTCAACTCCCACAATAAGATTAAGATAATGAAGTTTTTGGGTAATATATTAAATAACACTATATGCAAACATATTTTGTAATCTTTAGATCAGCCGTTAGGTCGACTGTAAACAAAATAACCCCCTAAAGAAACGATCTTGGAAATTCTATATTTGTAGAGTAGGTTTGGGGTGGAGTTCACCCCTTCGCGAAACGGCCGATTGCAGACACAAAAACTTTAGATATTCGATATTTATACAGCATACTTGAAGCTTAAATACGAAGATCGAATGCGTGGATGGGTACAATCCGCTCAATGATCCCGTAGATATACTCATTCGAAATTTTATGTTCCTTATATTTCCAAAAATACACATAAGATTGATTTGAATTCAGTTCTTGATTGTAAAATGACAGCTTGAAGGTTCATGCAGAACTTCGCGGGGATCAGATCTGTGCCAAAGCTTTGTGCTTAGTGCTCGTGAAAGCACTCGAAGCACTTTCGTGCTCCTAGGCACTGTGCTCGCAAGCATTTTGTTAAGCCGGTTTGGTGCTTCGAGAATTTCTTGGAAGGCTTATGCCCGTACGCATAGTCCGATCTAGAACTCCTACATGAGAAATTCTCCGCTGAGACAAGCTTAAATATTGACTCATGTTTAGCCAGGGTTCTATCCATTAAACACACCTTCGACAATTCTCGGCGAAGTTCATGGATATCGGTAAAATCTAGAATGTTTTCACGATTTTATGTTGATCGCACTGAAAATTATATGACAGTATCTCTTCAAGGTGTCAAAGAAGCCGCCCCGTAAAACGAACCGTAATTCTGTTATATAAAATGCCGACAGAGTGGATGATTTATGGCATCTGTGATGCTCCCGAAGAAGGAAAGTGCCTCCTTGCATGATGGAACAGGGCCACTATGTATTAAGTTCTGCAATTACTATGATGAATTCGTAGAAAATCATCTTCATTTCCTGGGAGCAATCTGCTTATCGAAAATAATTTGAGCAGTTTCATTTAAATTTTTAATATCTTCGGACACTTTAGCTGAATTGAATTTTCAAATGGTTGGTTCTTTGAAATTATCGCACAAAACGATATTATCGTACATGCGGTATCGTACATAGTACAGAAGATTATAATTAAAATAGCAACGCTGGTTTGTAAAAAATCACAGGAAATGAATAATCTCCGCTATTTTGTGATTATGTCTTGATTGAGCACGCCTCAAAGTCGGTCGTTCGTAGACTTGAGCAAGCATGCCACAAAGCACTGGCGAAGTGGTGCTCGGCTGTCAAGTAACCAATATGGGGTGGACGCGTCGACTTGAGACTTTCTCAAGTACGGAGTATAGACTGTGCGTACGGGCATTAATGCTTAGTAATTCGAAAAATGAGCACCGCTTAGTCCTCTCAAGCTCCACGGTGCACCCTAGCACCGCAGGGCTTCGAAGCACTATTCAGGATTACTAAGCATTAAGCCCTCCATGTACTTGTCGAAACAGGAAAATGTCCGGCTGTCGCGTGATTGGAGTAGAGAAAGAGAAGTAATACATCTATTGTATCTGGTGTTTGGAGACATTCGACAAGGAATACTAGGATCCTCATTCGACACATTCGCAAGATATGTGTTGAAGTTTGGTTTTTTGCTACTATCACCTATGGAAACAACAAAATGCTTTCAGCTGTGAACATCAAGATAAAATATTTCGTATTCTGTTTTGGTCATTTTAAATTTCATTATTTTTTATCTATAACCTCGAACTAAATCATTTGATTGAATTGTTATTTTTATTCTTCAATATAGTTCGATTGCTTGCAGGTTCGTGCAAAATTCCGAGAGTATGTCAAAATTAGGATATTTGAACAAAGCATATTTCGTGAGCTGAATTCTGGATGAGTGATTTGAGGTATTTATGGGCAGATGACTAATCTCTACATTCAAATACTTTAATTATCAATTGAATCGGATCATTATTGAATGATGGGAAAAATAGAAATAAATATTTTTTTTCAATCTCCTGATTAAACGGTCATCACGAAACTTGGCACGAAGCTGTCCATTTCAGGTGTTATGGGACAAAAACATATAATTTTGCTAATGTCAATATCTCTGTAACTACCCGACCGATTATGCATATCGAACTTGGAGAGTAATTTGTTTACCGATGGTCCAACAGCCAAACAGAATCGATATCATTAACGGATTCATCACCAAGGAGTAAAACCCGTCGTTTGAGAGCATTTTCGGCCCGAAATTCCAAAATTACAGACACTGGAGTGAAATGGTGGCACTATTTTTCCATGGAACCATTGAGCTATCGCGCAACAATCTAAACTTCAGAATTGAGTTACTTTACCTGAAGTAAGTGGTCATTGGTTATGTGGTCGGCGGTCGCCCTAGAATGTAGTCAATTCTTCGTATTAGATCATTCTGAAATGAAACGCCGTGAATCGTTGTGCAAATGATCAAAAATAAAGAAAACCATGGATAGTGAATAGTTGGCCATTAATGACCCCCGATTGTCTATTCAATGCAGTTTCAATAAGCATACAAATACACCATGATTCACTACGTCATTTATCCTTCGGTTTCACTCTTATCGATACCCAATTGTTTCTTGCCTAATAACTCGGATGTTACAGGAAACATCTAGAAAAGCACTAACGTGAAGTCAGCAGCTTTTGCGCGCACGTTCAAATTCGTTGCCAAAGTGGTCATATTCTCACGTATTGACCCCTCCAAACGCACCTTTTCTTCCTTGTGGAAAGATTTGGTGACCTTCCAATCATATTATCCTCACGAAATTCCTTACGAACCTTCATGCTGTTATTTTATAATCAAGTACTGAAATTCAATTAGATCTTATCTGCGTTTTTTTAGAAATATTGGGAAAACAAAATTTTGAATAGATATATCCGCGGTATCATTGGGCGGATGTTACTCATTCACGAATTATACCTTCGAAATATAAACCCATTCAAAATAACATATTCCTTGGATCTCCAAAGATGAAGCTCAGATCGAATAAAATCCCGTACTTCAATGAAAAACGACAACTTGGAGTTTCGTGCGAAATTTCGCGAGGAACATGATTAGCAGATCACCAAATATAAAATTTGTGAAAAAAAAATTTTGAATTTTTGTGCGCATGATCTAGGGCAACAGTGTGCTATCGTTTTGTCCAAATGTCTGTAATTTTCGAAGTTTGCGTCGAAAATGGTCTCGAACGAATAGGTTGGACTCACTGATGACGAATCCAGCGTCAAACTCGATTCTGTCCGGCCGTCCGTATGCACGATTACGGTCGTACGGGAAATCCTATACTTCCAGGGTAGGTTGCGCATTCGAATGCCGCGGTTAAGTACGTTAATGGGCCAAATCGGCCAAATAGTTTCGGAGTTATAGCAATTGGAAATTTTGAGTTTATTTCTCTCATATTTCAGAAACTACTGAAGCGATTGGATTGAAACTTGGCAGCTCTTTTGAGCATAACGACGCGCACCTCTGAGCAGAATTCCGTTGAATTTTTAAGGCCACTTAATAAAAAAAAAAGTTTTCAAAATTTCTGTCGAACAAATTTTTTTTTCTATCCTTGACATTCGAAAACAATTCCAATTATACTTTGACCCTCATATTTCACAGTAGTGTACAAAATTTCAGTTCGATACGAATATTAGTTTTGGAGACATTGGGAAAAAATATGTGGAATTTCGTGGTTTTTCAGTCGATTTCGTTGGTTTTTTCGGTATAACTCGAAAAATGCTGATTCAATCGTGATGAAACTTTGCAGCTAGTTCAAAGATGCTGATCGTGTCATTATTGAATTTTTTTTTTCAAATATTCAATATTCTGTGATCTTCCCATTATATTATCCTAATTGAATTCAGTATGAACCTTCAAACTGTAATTTTTCGATAAAGTACTGGATTTCAATTCGATCTTATCTGTATTGGGATATTGGGAAAATGTGTCTAACGGCCGGACGGTAAATACCATAAATTCCGAAAATAACAATTAAGAAAATAAATATTTGCAGAGAAGGTTTCGATCCTAATTACGAACGTCGAATTCGTGAATGGGTAAAATCCGCCCAATGATTCCGTGGATATACTCATTCAAAGTTTTATTTTTCCAATATTTCCAAAAATACAGATAAGATCGAATTGAAATCCAGTGAAAAAATCTAGAAAAGTACTACCGTGGAGGCAGCAGCTTTTGCGCGCATGTTCAAGTGCATTGCCGAAGCGGTCATCTACATTGAACATGCGCCCAAAAGCTGCTACCTTCACGGCAGTGCTCTTTTAGGTTTTATTTCGATATAATTAAACGAGCACAAATTTGCTCATTAGCTCTCGTCAGCTAGCTTAACGACCGATGGTAAACACAATAACTCCAGAAAGAAATATTTTAGAAACTCGATACTTCTAGAGCAGGTTTGGGCCTAAATTACGGAGGGCAAATTCATTATCATTCCTCGATATTGACTCGATCGGATTGAAACTTCGTGGACATTTTGGAATACCAACCAGCAATTTGAAGCAAAATTTCTTGTGGATAAGTATTAGATTTCAATGCAATTTGGCACAAAATTTAGAGTCAGTATTTAACAACAATGTTCCAAATTTCAATTCGATGCGGAAATATAAGGTAAAGAATGTGCCAAATTTGGTTGCTATTTGGAATTTTAAGGTTATTTCCGCAATATCTCAAGAAGTACAAATGCAATGAGATCGAAACGTCGTAATCAGGTGGAGATTACCAACACGCAACTAGGTGCGAAATTTCGTGTGTATCTAATAGTTAGAATTCGAACAAGCGCGTGAAAGCTCCTGCCTTCACGTCAGTGCTTTTCTAGATTTTTTTCACTTTGACACCCAGTATAAATTTTTTGTTTCTCCGCAGAACGTATCATTATATATAGTAAGGACATGAGAGCCATTGCTTGCTTAGGTGCTCTCGTAGAATATGGAATACCAACAGCTCTTCTGGTGCTGGTAGAACCCACAACTATGTTGCACGTAAGCACGGAATCAGCCAAGAACGCAAATCTGGATTTTCCCGACCCAGAAATTTCGGAAGCCATCGATAAGATCATCATGATACACCAATTCAAAATTTCATCATCTAATATTTTCAACAATACAGATAAGATCGAATTAAAATCCAACAATTGATAGAAAAATGACAGCTTGAAGGTTCATTCAGAATTTCGTGAGGATAATAGGATAATCAGAAGATCTCAGAAAAAATTTTAAAAAAATGCAGATTGTTCTAATCACACTATCATCACGAAATTTTGCACGAAGTTGAAAATAAGCATTTTCGAACTCGTTACCAAGTTTCAAATGATTTGGTTTGAATTTTTTGAGTTATTCCGGATAAAACAACGATACCGAGGAGAAAATCTCGAAATGTGACATATACTATGAACGTATGGCACTGAAATTTGATACACTGCTATGAAATATGGAGCTCAAGGTATCGGCTATGGTGAACTGTTTCCAATCATGACAATTTTTTTGAAAAATTTTGAAAAAATTTTTTTTTCAAGTTTGCTGAAAGTATGATCCCAACAAATTTTCGCAAGAAGTTGCGTTTCATTGTGCTTCAACTTATTGCCAAGTTTCAATACTAGGGAAATAACCTCAATTTTTTTTTCTTCATTTTTTAGGTTCTTATGGGTTTCCACTCCCAATATTTGAAACAGAACTATTGAAAATTGAATAAAAATTGTTTTTTTCATGAAAAACGCCCTTGCGGATTGCAGTATTGAACTATTTGTCGAGGACAGTTTCCTGCGGAAAAGATTGCCTAATGAACAATTGTTTGTATTTTCCTGTATTGTTCATTAGGCAATCTTTTCTGCAAGAAGCTGCCCTTGACAAATAATTTAATACTGCAATCCGCAAGGGCGTTTTTCATGAAAAAAACAATTTTATTAAATTTTTTATAGTTCTGTTTCAGATATTGGGAGCGAAAACCCATGAAAACCTAAAAAATAATGCAAAATTCCCCCAAAATATGCTTCTACCGATACTTGAATAACCTCAACGCTATAAGACTGAAACCGTTGGGCCGCTTGTATCCATTAACGAACATAACCGCGGCATTCGTATGCGCAACCTATCCTGAAAGCCGCTAGTTTGCTCCGTTCGACAAATATCGGGTCCTCGGTTGGACGGCTGGTCGAACAGAAAAGACTTTGTCACCGGATTCGTAATCAGTCGTTTGAGACCATTTTCGTCCAAAATTCGAAAATTACAGACATTGGGACAATACGATAGCACGCTGATCCCTAGAACATGCGCGCAGAAACGAGTGCGCCCTAGGCCATGGGCTTTCTGAGATATGTCTTAATGTTACGATTATTTCGACAACATATCATTATGGCGAAAACTATATGCGGAAGTTATCGAATGTCGGTCTGTAAGTTTGAAATTTCAAACTGAGAATGGTTTAAAATGTCATATTGGTTCCCAGTTCAGTCGCGAACACGATAAACCTCAAAGGAGAAAAGCTCTGTCCGGATTTCAAATTATGGTCGGTCCTAGGATGGTTTTCGGATTTCGAGAAACCGATGTGCAGTGGTGAATCTGTTTTGAACTATCCTGAGATCGTCCTAGGACCGTCCTCAACTCGAAACTGGAATGAAGCACAAGAGACCTCTTCAATGGAAGAAATCGCTCGAATGGTTCCGGAGATAATGACGTCTGAAATCTCATATGTTACAGACAACTCTGTGGAAAAATCTTAAAGTCGAAGTTACATATTGAAAAGTGCTTATCGCTCGGTGCTCGTGTAAACGAATAATTTTCTGAAAGTAC
This sequence comes from Myrrha octodecimguttata, assembly GCA_958510865.1. Classification (NCBI taxonomy): domain Eukaryota; kingdom Metazoa; phylum Arthropoda; class Insecta; order Coleoptera; family Coccinellidae; genus Myrrha; species Myrrha octodecimguttata. The sequence continues at coordinate 73,392,502 of OY294059.1, read as the reverse complement.
TTGGTAATCGCGAGCATTTCACGAAAAATGAGGCCTTAGTGCTCGAGATTCCGGAGCACTTTTCGAAAGGTAGTGCTTTGTGCTCGGAGCACTTTTCATCAGTGCTCAGCACAGCTCCGGTGGGGATAATATCGAATCTTCCCATAGGTTAGTGAAGGTGCATTTGTCGGGATCAATGAGTGAAAATATGACCTCTTAGGCAACCAATTCTAACATTCGCGCAAAAGCTGCCGACTTCACGTCAGTGCATTCCTAGATTTTTAAACGATTACCATAGAACCAATATACGAATTTCTTTCAGACCACATCTATTTATAGCTAGATATTCTGATTAGTTTTCCCATTCAGAACTACCGTACTGCTCGATTGAGATGATTTAAGGTCCAGAAGGAGACTTGAGGGAAGGTTTTTTTCTAATATACCAAGGGCGCGCTCGTCGTGTGAAAATATAACGCAACTTCATCTGTAGTTAATTCCATAGGTCTCGACCCGGATTTATTATTTTTAATTTCAATTCCTTTTGTCCTCAATGGATATCGCGTTATTCAATACAACACAAAGTTACGAATGAATGTGTGGAATACATCAATACATTTCCACAGGCCATCCAAATCAACTTTGAATAATATGGGTTCAAGTTGCTCCCATTTAATACCAGTAATTTATTTTCGAAATGCTTTCTGGAGTTCAAACTTTCCGATTTGGGTTAATCTTATAACTACAGGAAGCGCGTTTGTGACGTCATAGCCGTTCGTCAATCGATAGCTTTGCGAAGGGCCTGGCCTATATAAAATATTCAAGGTTCATTTGAAAACTGCAATATATGAAATTGAGGAATATTTCATGGTTGAATTTTCCCAGAAAGCACTCAGAAGGTTTTCCTCCACACACTGTTGCCTTGCATATTTCTCAAGAGAAATTATGGAGAGACAACTTTAATGCTGAGTACTACTGCGGCGGTGGGAATTGCAACTTATTGCAATTCTAGAAGAGCACTGACATCAATTTCGGAGCTTTAACATACTTCTTTGAATTTCTTGAAGAAGTGGTTAGCTGTTTATGTATTATAAATAAATAATATTTTATTCCATTGAGATCATTTAGACGATATGGAGTCAGTAAAAAAATTAGAATACATAAAATATGCTGTTTCACGAGTAAACATGTACATAGAAAGGTACAAGGTATTAAAAACTACATACCGTAAATTCATGCAGACTATAGAATGACTATTGCAACGGGACATCTCTGCGAGATATTTTGAATTCATTCAGATTTTGCGTTTTTAGCAATTGGTAGTTTATCAAACAACTGTATGCATGTATACGATGGACTCTCTTCATAGAAAGTTGTCCGATGGGGCGTATTCGAAAAAAATTACTATGCCATGTCTTATAGTTATGTTTTTAGCACTTTTGATGATGTCCTTGAAATTATTTTCAAAGAATAGGATAGTTTTATGGATATAAATACAAATTTTGTTTTCTTGAAAGAAGCCTCTTCAGCAAGTTCGTTTATGAATCCCAAAGATGAGACGTATTATTTTTTTCTGTAAGATAAACAATTTTGTTGAGAGTCTTTATTTTGCCCATATTATAACATTATAAGATAATGAAAGGAATAATAGGAACTTGACGTTTCGAAGGGTATTTTCCATTCTTCTTCGAAGGGTAAAAAACAGATGACATGTTAAAAAAACACGAGAATACTACACAAAAAACCATACCTAGGATGGAAATTTCTACTAAAAGTTGTAACGCTACAGTAATAAATGTGACGGTATGTGAAAATAAAATTTTGAGGAACTCTTCTCCCAGAAAACGCAGAATTCATCAACGCTGACAATCTTCATGAAATAAGGACTTCGAAATTTCCAATATTGAGTATTATCATTATATCAGCGACGTAACGTGACGGTTGAAAAATTATAACATTATTGCAAGTATGTAATCGCATAGTAGATATTCATTAGTTGTTGTTGGGAGAATATATTTTCGAGTTGTAAGATTGCATTGTAACTGCTACATATCTTCTCAGAAATATAGTTAGTACATGTCTGAAAAGAAACTGATGAATCGAGAAAAGTTCCAAGGAATTTTGATGTCTCAGAAGAACCGGGTCAGTACGTTAATTCGTGGAAAAGTGTTGACTTGGCTGATGTCATACCTAGGACATAGGAAAAAACAGTCAAAATAAATCAAACTCAGTCAAATGAGGCACTGGTTAATCTGGGTGTTCCTCAGGATTCTGTGATAGGTCCACTTATATTCATAATGTTCATCAATGATCTATCAGAATTTATGGAAACGAAGTGTAAGGTCATAGTATATGCAGAGAATGTTTGGTTTGTAATCTGTTGCAACTCTCCCGAAGAACTGGCAGATAATTTAAACTTACTTTATGATAAATTTACTAAGTTGTGTTTCAGAATTCATGAAAACTAAGTTTAAGGTCATAATATATGCAGATGATGTTTCGTTTGTGATCTGTGGCAACTCTCCCGAAGAACTTGCAGATAATTCAAAATTACTTAATAATAAATTTACTGAATTGTGTTTGAACAATCATTTGATTCTTGCTCGTGTATGAACCATTCTAATGAAATTCATTATAACGAATGATCCCGTTCAAACATAACTTAGTAAATTTATAAAGTAAGTTTAAATTATCTGCCAGTTCTTCGGGAGAGTTGCAACAGATAACAAACCAAACATTATCTGCATATACCATGACCTTACACTTCGTTTTCATAAATTCTGATAGATCATTGATAAACATTATAAATATAAGTGGACCTATCACAGAACCCTAAGGAACACCCAGATCAACCACTGCCTCATTTGACTGAGTTTGATTTATTTTGACTGTTTTTTCCTCTGTCTTCGGTATGACATCAGCCAAGTCAACACGTTTCCACGAATTAACGTTTTGTCCCCGGCCAATGCAGATTTACTACGTTATGAACAGATTTTGCGATTTTCTAATCATATGGCCCTGACGAAATTACTCATGGACCTATAAGCAGCCATATTTGGAAATATCAGAGAAATTCTTCGGAAAGTTGTTATTAAGGTCAGCGTTACGGCCGATCCTTTTCGAGTTTTTAATGACATCACGAAATTCTGCATTGGTTTGCGTATTAGTATTTTTCGAACTGATATGGAAGTTTCATTTCGATCAGAGCATTCTATAAGTGCGAAACAATCTCATAACTAGAAGAAATTAATTTATTTCAAAATATTTGATTGATACTTTATCACCACACGAATTTTCTATTGACTCCTGCATATTTCCGGAATGAAAAAAGCGTGAAATTTTATTAAAGGGATTCTTAATAAGTGTTAAATTAGTGGTTTATTATGACATTTTTATTTCTTCAATGACATATCTATTACAAGGTGGTTTTTGGAAGCTTGATACCAAGCTAACACCTCCCAGGTATTCTCGGTCTACATGAGGGTGTAAAATTTGAAAATTAGGTACAAAATAAATGTTTAATTAGGAAAACGTATTCAATAAGTGCGGAATGAGTTCCGAATGAGGCGGAATTAATTCATTTCTGAATATCCTATTAATTCCTTATTACCATATAATTTTCTATTCATCCTTGTATATCTCCGAAATGGGAAATGCGTGAAATTTGAAAATAAGGGTCTGAATTCGTATTCAATTAGACCTTTATTATGACATATTTATTTCTTCAATAGCATATCTATTACTGGATGTATTCTGCTAGCTTGACGTCAAGCTAGCAGAAAGCAGCTCTTCTCAGTCTACCGAAGGGTAAAAAATTTGAAAAAAAGGGGCTCAATTTAGTATTTAATTAGAGATTTATTATGACATACTTATTTTTTCAATATCATATCTATTACTCGATGCGTTCTGCTGGCTTGACGTCAAGCTAGCAGAAACCAGGTTTTTCTCGGTACACAGAAGGGTGTAAAATCTGGAACTAGGTTACTAAATTAATATTTAATTAGTTCCAAATTCTTGTCAAAAAATTTTTCGAAAAATCGAAGGTGGTTCTGCTAGCTTCACCGAGGTATGTCCGTACCCTCGCAATCGAATATCCTGCCAATGTTTTCTTGTTTGTTATATTCCTGACATAACGGCACGCGATGGTTTGCTAACAAGATGGACGGTGTAGTTGAAGTTATCTTCAATACAACCATGTGAAGATTTCAAAGAAGACCCACCAAGCAAGAAATTTTTCGGGTGGAGGTTGTAAAAAGTCAGCATTGTAAAGCGGAGAGTAGGTTTTAAACATACTATATCTCTAGGCGCACTTTACACAATATTGATTGAGAATTATGTCGAATTTCTTTGACATCTATTTCAGAGTTCCTGAAGAAAAAGTCCCACGGCCGATTGAAAACTCGATATTCGTTAACCAGATATTGACCTGTATCATTCAGGTCAGATTCGTGAATGTATCAAACGCAGCCAATAAAACCGCAAATGGGTCTCTTCAAATTTTGATTTTCTTTATATTTCCGGAAATGCAATTCAAATGTATAAACTCCTTGGTTGAAAAATAGGGGTATACAGATAGTTCCTACTACATTTCTTAATGTTTTTAAATGTTTGCTTTATGCTGAAGAAAATTAATATAAATGGTTAAAATTATCAGATCATCACAAGTATGAGACGAGGAACTCTGGGACATTTTCATTTCCAAAGCATAGAACACACAGATTTGAATGAAATCCTACTTATAGAAGTATGAAATTATGTAATCATCTACCAGCTTCTGAGAAAAAATTTTGAAATGTTCAAGAATGAAATTGAAAATCTTCTTATGAAAAAAGTTTTACTCTGTAGATGAATATTTGTGCGAATCCTTAGTTGCTTAGTTTCAGACTGACATGTCCTATACACTGTGTAGTGTCTTAATGGATCAAATCAATTTATTATTATCATTATAATTATTATAATATCTTGCATTTTCATGTTTCTTTTGAAGTTTTTAGTTGTACAATCAAACCAACTACTAAGATTCATATCATAGCGGCATTCTTCGAGTTATTGGAAATAAAACGAAATGACATATAATCCCACCTGGTGATAGACCCTGGTCTGCTGCGCAGATATATTCAATCGATATTTTAATTTTCCATAAGTAAATACCAGAAACATTTAAACCGAAAAAATCAATAAGGCGTCCTGCATAAAAGCATGATGTGCCATTGCTGAAGCTTCCCAGGCTATGACCATTGACCTAGTATACATCCACACATACAGGAGGTTCGAGATTTTATTTTCACGAAAATTCGAAAGTTTCATAACCCATCGATCTGAAATATGGTCATCTGCTGTAAAACGGTAAGGTTGAATGGAAAGTAGGGTTAAGAGACTTCTTGTTTCAAAGGTAATCCGATAGCCATTTCAAAGAGACGCATACTTGACCATTTTTACGCGCTTTTTCTGGGGAACCTTGCGTTATCGTTTCGTCGCGATGTTTGTAATTTTCGAATTATGAGCCGAAACTGGTCTTAAACGACTAGATTGGACTCACTGATGAAGAAACCCTGATAAAATTTGATTCTATCTGTCCGGCCGTGTGCGCTCTGAGCAACTTGAGTCTTTTCGGATTAGATTTGAAGCCTGAATATGTCGGTCAAGTTCGTTATGGGGAATAATCGCCCAAAAAGTTTCGGAGTTATACCTATATGAAATTTTGAGGTTTATTTCTCGGTATCTCATGTACTGATTCGATCGGATTGAAACTTTGTAATTAGTGCTTGGACGCGCAACTTACCGCAGAATTTCGTATGGATCTAGAAGTTAGAAAATAAAACAGTTTATTCAAAAATTCTTGATATTTTCGTTGAAAATATTTTTTTCTCGTATGAAGTATTGATTAGGTTCCTATGAAATTTTCCACACACCTTAGAATCACTATTAAACAACCATATTTCAAATTTCAATTCGACACGATATTTACTTTCGGAGGTACAAGGAAAAAATATGTAAAACTTTGCAGTTGTTTGAAATTATGAAGTTTCTTTCTCAATATCTCAAGAAGCGATGCGATACGTTCACAGAGAAACTTCGTAATTAGTTGAAGTATATAAACACGCAAATAACTGTGAAACTTCGTGCGAATCCAATCCTGTACACATTTCGAAAAAAATTATTTTTCGAAAAAAAAATAGGATTCACTCGTATTCAAGGATATTCAATTATGAGCAAAAACATATTCATCATTTTTTTATAATTTAATTGCAAATCAAGATATGGTAACTATTCTATTCTGTTTTTGAATTTTTCGGAACTTACGAAAAAAGGAAATTGTATGGCATTTTCCAAAAGGCAATCGAATTATCTTTGAAACAAGGTGTTACTTAACAGTCCTTCCCATTTAAGATTTTAAGGGTGGCTGTCATCACGCTCACATCAGGCTAAATAAAAATTGTGGTTGGAACCGAACATATTAAATGAGCCCAGACGAAAAAAAAAACTCTACCAATTATCGCATTTTTCCTGATTATGCACGGGGGCCGACAAATTCAGGCTGGTACCTTTTTGCATTGAACAATTAAAAATCTAGAAAGGCACTGCCGTGAAGGTCGCAGCTTTGCGCGCATGTTCAATGTAGATGATCGCTTCGCCAACGAATTTGAACATGCGCGCAAAAGCTGCTGCCTTCACGACAGTGCTTTTCTAGATTTTTTTCGATGAATTACTGGATTTCAATTCGATCTAATTTGTATTTTTGGAAATATTGAAAAAATACAATTTTGAATGGGTATATCTACGGAATCATTGGGCGGATTTTACCCATGCACGCATTCGACCTTCGTAATTAAGGTTCAAACCTCCTCTACAAATATCGAGTTTTTTAGTTGTTTTTTTCGGTTATTGTGTTCACGGTCCGGCCGAATTCGCGAATGAGTAAAATCCACCCAATGATTCCGCAGATATACCCATTCGAAATTTTATTTTCCCAAACTTTCCAAAAATACAGATTGGATCGAATTGAAATTCAGTACTCAAAATGGCAGGTTGAAGGTTCATACAGAATTTAATGATGATAATATAATGGGAAGATCACAGAATATTGAATATTTGAAAAAAAAAATTTGAAATTTTTTCCAAATTGTTCTGATGACACGATCATCACGAAATTTTGCACAAAGTTGTCTTTCAGCATTTCAAACTAACTGCGAAGTTCCTTCATATTTGAATCAGTATATCTTGAGTTATACCGAAGAAAACAACGATATCGAGAAGAAAACCACGTAATTCTACATATTTTTTCCCAATATCTCCAAAACTAATAGCCGTATCGGATTGAACTGACTGAAATATTAAGTTCAACGAATAACTGAAATTTTACTCGAAAATAAACAATCGTATCGAAAAAAAGGAAAAATGTTTTCGAAAAAAATTTTGAAAAATGTTTTTTTTAATTGAGTAACCAGTAACCATACGATTTCAACGAAATTTTGCCTAAAGTTGCGCGTCGTCATGATTCAACTAACCGCCAAGTTTGAATTCAATTCGCTTCGAAGTATGAGGACATCAACCTCAAAATTTCAAATGGCTATAACTCCGAAACTATTTAGCCGATTCGGCCCATTAACGAACCTGACCTTCGTATTTTAAAATGCAACCCCTCCTGAAATTTTAAAGTTGATAGAATCCTCCATAAGCCCGTAATCGTGGTGACGGTCGGCCGGACACAATAGATTTTGACAACGGATTCGTCATCAGTGAGTCCAACCTTGTCGTTTAAGACCATTTTTGGCTCAATCATCGAAAATTACAAACATTTGGACAAAACGATACCACGCTGTTTTCCTAGAACATGCGCGCAAATATACAGATTTCTCTGTAGTACCTTTACATAATATCTTTCGATTTTGGATTGTTATTGAAGCTTTTGATGGTTTGCAAGGTAGCTCCAACCTCTTTGGGAAAGTGTCACGTTTCGTCCCGGCTTAGTTTGGGGGTATTAGTCAGGGCATGCACTGACCTAAGCCATTTACATGCCTACGTGAGCAGACATCCCTTGTGCGGATCACAAGGGAGTGTACCAGACCGTTGGGGATGAACGTACTTACGAAATCTTGAGAGGATCTACCAGGGACAGCATGCGCGCCAGCGCCCCCTGTACGTTGACCGATGATGTGGCCGAGCGTTACAGGCAGGTAACGTAGGGTACTCAAGAAGCAAGGGATGGTACTGCGCGCGCGACTTAAGTAGGAGCTGAGAGAGGGCGCTCGCTACAATATCTTACGATATACTTATATCTTATACTTATATATCGTCTTCGGCGTACTACGTCTTCAATGACAAAATTATTATATCAACTGGCATATAATGAATGGAGTAAAAAACTTGAGACAAAGGTAACAAAATGAAATATAATCTAAAAATAATACCAGAGACAGTGTTTCATCTTCTATATTTCGATTTGGAATCATCAGTAGCAATTATTCTATATTGTATGTGAAAAGCTCGCCACGTGTTTTTGTACACTTCACTTCAACGGAAGAGTAGTTATAAGTCCTTGCGCAAGCTTGTTGAAATTGTGCTTAGAAACAATGTTGCCACAGATTTACTCACACCTTCTTCTTTACTTGACAAATGAAATGAGGTGAAAAACATTTTCAAAAATCTGTATAACGCCAAAAATCAAATGACAGTTGATATTGACTCTTTAAAATTATATGTTTTCGTTCGTTTACTTGATAAAAGCTATTAATTCAAGAATTGAAAAATACAAATTTCTCTGTGGTACCTTTACATGATATCCTTCGACATTGGTTTGATATATTATGATATACTTTCATTATCTTCGACGTACTACAATGACAAAATTATTATATCAACTGGCATATAATGATTGAATTTAATATTTGAACGAAAACATATAATTTTCAAGAGTGAATATCATTTACTGTCCTTTTATTTTGGAAATTATAAAGATTTTTGAAATTTTTTTTACTGCATTTCATCTGTCAAGGAAAGAAGAAGGTGTAAGTAAAATCTGTGGGAATATTGTTTATATGCACAATTTAAACAGGCTTGCGCATGGACTTATATCCACAAAATTCCATTGGAGTGAAGTGTATGTTAAAAACACGAGGTGAGTTTTTGACATATAATATAGAATATATGCTACTGATGATTCTTGATCGAAAGATAGAAGATGAAACACTGTGTCTTGTATTATTTTCAGATTATATTTCATTTTGTGACCCTTTCCTGTTTTTTACTTCAATCATCATATGCTAGTTGATATAGATATAATAATTTTGTCATTGAAGACGTACTACATCGAATACAATAAAAGTATATCGTAAGATATCAAACCAATATCGAAAGATATTATGTAGAGGTACTACAGGGAAATCTGTATTTTTGACTTGTATTAATAGACTCTATCAAGTAGACTTTTTTGAATTTAATAATTTTCGAATCGACGCACTGTATAAGGAAAATTTCAAAAAGCACTGCCGTGAAGGCAGCAACTTTTGCGCGCATGTTCAATGTAGATGACCGCTTCAGCAACGAATTTGAACGTGCGCGCAAAAGCTGCTGCCTTCACGGCAGTGCTTTTTGAATTTTTTTTCTGATAAATTACTGGATTTCAATTCGATCATATCTGTATTTTTGGACATATTGTGAAAATAAAATTTTGAATGGGTATATCTACGGAATCATTGGGCGGATTTTACCCATTCACGAATTCGACCTTCGTTATTAAGCCCCAAACCTACTCTACAAATATCGAGTTTCTAAGTCGTTTCTTCCGGAAGTTATTGTGTTTACGGTCAGCCTGACGGCTGACTGCGTAAACACAATAACTTCCGAAAGAAACAACTTAGAAACTCGATATTTGTAGAGAAGGTTTGGACCTTAATTACGAAGGCCGAATTCGTGAATGGGTAAAATCCGCCCAATGATTCCGTAGATATACCCAATCAAAATTTTATTTTTCCAATATTTCCAAAAATACAGATCAGATCGAATTGAAATCCAGTACTTCATCGAAAATAACAGTTCGAAGTTTCATACAGAATTTAATGAGGATGATATGATGAGAAAATCATAGAAATTTTTTTTTCAAATTGTTCTAATAACACGATTATCACGAAATTTTGCATAAAGTTGTCTTTCAGCGTCTTAAAACTAGGTGTGAAGTTTAATCAGGACTGAATCAGTATTTCTTGAGTTATACCGAAAAAATCAACGATATCGAGAAGAAAAACATATTTGACATATTTTTTCCCGATATCTCCAAAACTTATGATCGTATCGAACTGAAATTTGGTACATTGCTGTGAGATTAGAAGGTCAAAGCGTGAGTATAATTTTTCTTGGATATGATGAATGGTTTCCGAAAAAAAAATTTTTTTGGAAAAAAATTTCGAAAAAAATTTTTTTTAAAAATTACCGACAATATAATCCTGACGAAATTCAGCTCAAAGTTGCGCGTCGTTGTACTTCACCTAACTGCCAAGTTTGAATCAAATCGCTCAGGTAGTTTCTGAAATAAAAAATAAATAACTTCAAAACTTCAAATGCCTATAATTCCGAAACTATTCGATCGATTTGGCCCATTAACGAACTTAACCGCGGCATTCCAATGCGCGACCTACCCTGAAAGTTTCAAGTTGCTAGCTCACTTCGTTCGAAAGTTATCGTGTCTACGGCCGGCCGGCCGGCCGGCCGGACAGAATCGATTTTGACACCGGATTCGTCATCAGTGAGTCCAACCTAGTCGATTGAGACCATTTTCGGCTAAATCATCCAAAATTACAGACATTTGGACAAAACGATAGCACGCTGTTCCCCTAGAACATGCGCGCAATAAAATGAAAATCGGTAGCCGAGATGAAGACGTGGGGACCCTGAATTCCAAGAAATCAATACTTACATTGAATAATAAGAAAGATGATATGGAACAAGGAAATGCCTTACCAATGGAAAACCCTCGAAAGTAAAAACAACTAATATACAGGGTGACCAGCGAGAGAGCGAACGAAGGAAGACATTCCGTACGGCTTAAATTCAGTACGAACATTTGGAACTCTGAAAGGATAAAGGAATATCGCTCATAACGAATATTGAAAGGAAACAGCTGATAGGACACAGACAAGTGTAGGAAATTACGAAAGCGTATCGAGGGCTTTGAGTGGAAAAAACTTCACAGGAGATCAATGCAATGATCGTCTGACCTGAGAATTTTGCATCAGAAAACGTTTTAGAATATATTATAATGTACAGGGTTGGCTTCAGTTGATGGTTCGCGGAGAATGCAACGTAAGATTTTATGAAAAATTTTTGTAACTAAAAGTTGGAATAGTTTTTATTGGTCATGAAGCAAATACTTCATTTTTATCTCCTTGAATAATGCAACTTTGGGCTGATTTTGATCAATGTTACCTTCTCCGAAATGCTCTTCCCCATTGATTGTTTCCACTCTATAAAATATACAGTGTGTCCACGGATTGGGTGCCGGTAAGGTGTAAATGACGAAAAATTTTCGAGTTAGACTCTGATATTCTGGGAATAGCTCCTGCTTGGTCTCAAATTAAGATGTTGAGAAAATGAGCCAAGTCAATTAATATACAGGGTGGTTTGGAACTGATTTAAGGAAAATTGTTAAGAATAAAACACCTTTGTTTCAAAAGATATCGAGAAAGTTTATTGAGAAAAGTTGTTTAGAATCAAAAGCCACGGCTAAATCTCGAATTTCAGATAAATCGATCATTTTTGATTTTGTAAGTAGGTAATAAAAATATTTGATAATATCCATGGTTACAAATGGCAGACGTGACTTGAAACGTAAATTTTATTCGTCATAAACGAAAATTGTCCTGTTAAAAATATGCTGACCATAGAACAAAGTGTGTTTATTGTGCAGTGCTACGGCTTAGGTGCAGACATTTCGTATCAGGGTCAACTTTGGGTCGTCGTACAGATCAAACGCGTGAGGCTGGACAATATCGAATTTTTTTGGTTTTATCTGGATCCTTTGTGAGTACGAAGCCACTTATTTTATAGACGTAAGTTTTCTGGTTGAAAAATTATGATTTTTTTAAAAAAGGTCAAATTTTTTCGATTTTCCTCTGGCCATAAGAAAGGAACCAGACTCTCCACTAACATTCTGATTGGATTTTCTTAATCTACGCCCTCGAATTAGTATACGTTTCAAATTTCAGGTCGATCGGAGAACTTTCGATTTTTGGTAAAATTTTAAGGGTCTACCCTTAAGAAAATCTCGATTTTCGAAAAATAATTTTCCGACTCCTATCGCCGTGAAATTTGGCACACTTACTAATTTGAGGGCGTAGAACAAGAATATAAGGTCAGATATTTTTTAAAACAATCGTCCTGGACGTGAGAGGTCCTTGAAGTTCCAAAATTTTGGACCTTTTTTCAAAAAATCATTATTACCGACTTGATGAAAGTAGGACGATGAAATTTGTTTCATTGCATAGATAAAGGATCGAACTGCACGTGAAAAAATTCGACATCACCCAGCTTCATTATTTTGGTCGGCACGACGTCTCAAAGTTGACCAAAATTTGGAAATTTTTTTACTATTTCCGCCATAATTTCTAAACGGTTGTCACTGGATGATTTCTAATGACATATTCGTGATCTACGACCTCGATTCAATAGGAAACGATAACAAGGTCGACGATTTTCGAAAAAAAAAATTTATTTGGGACTTAAAAAATTTTTCATACAGAACCGCGAATAAACATCAAAGCGCAGAGGGGTGGGGGTAAGATTTCGCGATTCCGTGCGAAATTTTATTTTTGAAGCTATGACAATATGCACATCATATATTATGGATTCGAACACGTAGATTACGAATCTGTAATTAGATTTTGCGTAACTGATTCGGTTTGGAAAATATTTGGGATTTGGTGAGAAATTTTCGAAATTTGGGTCAACTTTGGGCCGTCGTACAGATCAAACGCGTAAGGCTGGACAATATCGAATTTTTTTGGTTTTATCTGGATCCTTTGTGAGTACGTAGTCACTTATTTTATAGACGTAGGTCTTCTGGTTGAAAAATTATGATTTTTTTAAAAAGGTCCAATTTTTTAGATTTTCCTCTGGCCATAAGAAAGGAACCAGACTCCCCACTAACATTCTGATTGGATTTTCTTAATCTACGCCCTCGAATTAGTATATGTTTCAAATTTCAGGTCGATCGGAGAACTTTCGATTTTTGGTAAAATTTTAAGCGTCTACCCTTAAGAAAATCTCGATTTTCGAAAAATAATTTTCCGACTCCTATCGCCGTGATATTTGGCACACTCACTAATTCGAGAGCGTAGAACAAGAATATAAGGTCAGATATTTTTAAAAAAAATCGTCCTGGACGTGAGAGGTCTTTGAAGTTCCAAAATTTTGGACCTTTTTTCAAAAAATCATTATTATCGACTCGATGAGAGTAGGACGATGAAGTCTGTTTTAATTCATAGATAAAGGATAGAACTGCACGTAAAAAAATTCGACATTACCCAGCTTCATTATTTTGGTCGGCACGACGTCTCAAAGTTGACCAAAATTTCGAAATTTTTCACTATTTCCGCCATAATTTCTAAACAGTTGTCACTGGACGATTTCTAATGACATATTCGTGATCTAAGACCTCGATTTAATATAATAATTAACGGTCAAAACTTTGAGCATCTTCTCTAGTTATAACTGCGAGAGTTTGCCATGGTTCTCCTAATAGTAACTTGAAGTCGGTTTCAAGAAGGGGTAAAAAATCTACAGCATGGTTCAAATAACAGTTCCTGAAAATTTCATCTTTTTGGCGTGAAGGGAAAAGAAATAGCTGAAAATTCAAGACGAAAAACAGTTTTTTGTGAATAACTCAGAAAATATCCATTTTAGGGCAAGGGTGTGATGCATATACTCACATTATTTTTTAACGTAAATTCAATATCTGCCATAAAAAATAGGGTTCTAATTTGAAAAAATTGATTTTTCACGATTTTGTCATCCCTAACTTTGATAGCGATTTTTTCACCCCCTGTATCATGAATCGCGATTTCGATTTTCAAAGTGGATACATCAATCTTACATCTTGAAAAATCCCAAAAACTAAAATTTTCCATCCAAAAACCTCGAAGTTATTTTTGTTTCAGCGGAGCTCTATTTTCGATTTTTTTTTCGAATTTTCCCGCTCAGAGAGAATTTTCCAACCAAAACTGAAAAATGTTACATCAAAATAAATTGAAATTTTCTAAGGAATCTATTTCTGCAATAAAAAAAATGGTGTTCTAATTTGAAAAACGGAAGTTGACGTCATTTCCGGAAAAACCGGAGGTGCTCATGCCTTGAAAATATTTTAGATTTCATCAACATCGTGAAATACTTATAAGTGCTGAATTTCATGAAAATACGTTCAGTAGTTTCCCGTATAAATATGGGTGAGGTTCCTCGTGAAAGACCCTGTATATTTCTGTCCTAGAGCGTTTGTTGTTTCGGCTGATATTCGAATAGGCGGACAATTGATTCCATCTTCTAATTCTAGTAAAAACCTTGGAATTGTCTTTGATTGCCAGTTGAGATTTAGGGAGCATGTGCCATGTATAGCAGAGACAGTTTTTGGATTTTTCCTCTGGTAAATATTTGTGTGAGACGCTTGTGTTGTCTATTTTGAACTATGGCTTAGTACTTGTTTATCCCTGTCTTAATTTTGTCGCAAGATAGAGAATGAAGAAGATACAAAATTCGTGTTGCCGTTTCATCTTCGGCATGAGGAAATATGACACGTGTGTGAAGGATGCGATAAACCGACTTGAAGGACTAAGGGTCGAAAATGTTAACGTACTGCAGATGTCTCTTACCGTACAACGAGTCCTAAAATCGTCCCATCCTCCCTAGGTTTACTAGTTTTCAGACATGGACAAAGGCTTATGTTGCCTTGTTTTCGTTTAGCCATGTATCTGCCGTTCTATCATTTCCTGCGCATTCATCCACACGACCTCCCTAAACTCATTAAGGTATGTCTTGAGGAGACATTCATTATTGAGGCAATTTTTATGTTTTGTTTCTATGAGAAATCTTGTTAGGATAAGTACATTTTTTAAGGGTTAAATGGAGTAGCTTTAATGCTATAGACTTCGCCTTGCTGTTATGAATGTAGAACAGAAAGCATTCAAATAAAGGAACTATTGTTATAACCTTTAGACCTTATGGGAAGAAGCCAAATTATTTGCATTGATATCAAGGAAATTTTCTCTGCCAGAATCCTGTTTGGATACAAACATTTGAAAAATTCCAAATACAGTGTTCAGCAGTTCTACTAGCTTCGCTGCAAATACAATATTTGTGTTCGCATTCCTATTTTTCCGAAAGCAGAGTCTCATTGAATTCGATAGAAAATCTGTTCATCTTTCGAAAATGAATATTAACTTTTATTGAGACGAGGTTTTTTTATGGATTCATACTCAAATCATAACTTATATCTCAAAACAAGACATCATACTATTGCAAATTTCAAAGTTATTGCTCAGTTGTATTGATTTTGTCACATCGCTTGACACAGATTTAATATATGTTTTTTCAGTAATTATGGTTTATTTGTTTTCATTCCTTGTTATTGATCTCAATTTCGTCGAAGGTGAACATACTTAGACGAGGTGTTCTAGTTTCTACGACTCATTATTACAAACAGCTGACTAAGATTGAGAAATTGTCATAACACATTTCTCAATGAAAAAATTCACAGATATTAGAAGTGTTCAACCTGAGCAATTTCAAGAAATAAATATTCATGAATTCGACATCAATTGTCTTGTACCGATACATTTGTCCGAAAATCCCGTTCTAAATATAATATTTTTTTTGAAAACCTGTTGTGTTGGCTTTGCTTCATAAACTGATGAAACGTACCACTTAATTAAATATACAGAATGTTGTTTGAATACGTATCAAACTCCCGAGTGGTCATCAGGGTTATCAAACATGATTGCAATATCGCATTGTGCTTTTGAATACACAAGTTTTTTCCCGAATAAGTAAAAGTAGTGAAGTATCCCAGGATCTTTGACTGTTTCTGATTATTCTGGAATAAAATGTCTCTCTCTACAGTTCGATCCGATGCTACTTCAGAGGATGACATATATTCCTCGATCAATTAAAACGGTGGCACTGATGTGAAGTGAGCTTTTACCCGCATGTTCATATTCAAAGCCAAAGTGGTCACTAATACAAGTGAACACTCCAACTTGTCATATTCAAATGAACTCCTAAGTGAATATACTTCCTACATACAGTGCGCGTCAAAATTATGGAACAAATTAATTTTCTGAAAAGAAAAATATTTGCCAACAAAATCCTGAAACAGGTCAGTTTTGTTTCAGTTTTACCAAATTTTTATGCATTTTTGAAGGATTTTTGTTGCACCCTGTGCCATCCCCATCAACTCTCTAAATTTTTCAAATGGGGAAAGTGGAACGTGTGGTACTTTTTTGGCAAGGTCTTTGTATCTTCTTCACAGGCGTGCAGAAATTTTCAAGAAAAAATTATTATTTTTGAATAATTAGTTAGTTCAAAGATGTTTTCAGTATGTACGCTTTGTCATTTACTTTGAGAAGATGGTACGTGATGAAATTTGTCACCGAATGAAAGTCGATCATTACATTTTTGTGCATGCACAACTTTCAACCCCAACGAACCCTTTAATGGAGAAAAAAATGTTTTTCACGTGAAGGGGTTCATTACAAAACTCTAATGGTCGACTTTCATTCGGTGACAAATTTCATCAGGTACGATCAGTGCACATACTGAAAACCTTTTTGAACTAACAAATTTTTCAGAAAAAAATTTTTTTTTTCAAAATTTCTGCACGCCTGTAAAGAATATACAAAGATCCTGCCAAAAAAGTACCACATAATCTACTTTCCCAGTTCAAAAAATTTAGAGGGTTGATGGAGATGGCACAGGGTGCAACAAAAATCTTTCAAAAATGAATATAAATTTGGTAAAAGTGAAACAAAAATTGACCTGTTTCAGGATTTTGTTGCCAAATATTTTTCTTCTAAGAAAATGAATTTGTTTCATAATTTTGACGCGCACTGTATGTATACTAACTGATAAAAAAACTCCATCCAACATCCAGAAGAACCTGTTTAAATTCGATTTTTTTCTCGTGAATCATACATTGTAGAGCGAATGATAAAAATCTGGAGAAAAAATCGTGAAGGTTTTTTTCACAAAAATTTGTTGTTACTTGAATATAGTAGTCGTTTTTCGAGAGTTTTTAAAACTTTACAAACCAGCTGTTCGAGGACATTCAAAGTCGATCTTTGGTTGTTTTTAAAATGCCTTGAGTACGTGAATTTGGAACAGGTCGAATTATTGGTCTACAGGAGGCGGGGTTGTCATTTCGAGAAATCGCTAACCGTACGAACATTCCAACTACTGTTATGAGATGTTGTCAAGCGTGGTTTGATAATGCTCAAAATCGAAGAAGAGTAGGCAACGGACGTCGAAGGGGCACAATTGAAGTTTAAGATTTTTTTCAAATATTCAATATTCTGCAATCTTCTGATCATATTATCCTCCTAATTAAATTATGTTCAAACCGACAAGCTATCATTCTTCAATGAAATACCAACTGAATTTTAATTCGATTATATCTGTATCCTTAAAATATTTGGAAAATAAAATTTTGAATGGGTATTCCTGTGGAATCATGGGATTCTACTAATTCGCCAACTCGGTCTTCCTAATTCAAGTCCAAACCTACTCTACAAATATCGAAATTCTGAGTTTCTATCTATATCTTTTTCGAAGATATTGTGTTTACGATCGGCTTGATGACGAACATAGAATTTGTGAGTGGGTAACAATAATTCCGTGGATATAACTATTCAAATTTTCATTTTTCCAATATTTTCAAAAGTGCAGATAAGATCGAACTTGAAATCAGTACTCCATTTAAAAATCTAGAAAAGCACTGACGTGAGATCAGGAGCTTTTACGCGCTTGTTCGAATTCTAACTATTAGATCAATACAAAATTTTGCACCTCCTTACGTTGGTAATCTCCACCTGATTATGAAGTTTTAATCTGATGCATTTGTAATTCTTGAGATATTGTGTGAATAATGTTAAAATTTCAAATAAGAACGAAATTCAGCACAATTTTTTCCTTATATCTCTGGAAGTAAATATCGAATAGAATTGAAATTTGGAACATTGTTGTTAAATACTGACTCTGAGGTTTGTGCCAAATTCCATTGATATTCAACCGATTTTTCCAGAGAAAAAAAGAATTTTCATCCAAAATTTCAAAAATTCTGGATTCAATGCACCTTTTTGATCAAGCATTTTTCAAATGAAGTTCATGAATTCATTTTATATCACGGTTCTTTATCGTCTTCTGGATTTTGCGCCCCTCAAACTGGACCAGCCTAGGTATTCCCATAGAGATTTTCAATTTGTTATCCCTTCTACAGGTATTCCATCAACCAACCGGAAATCCAATAACTCCTTCATTTAATTTCGTTTTTAATCTATGAAATCTCCTATAAATCAAATGCTGTGATAGACAAGAACAAATTGATTCCCTTCACCACTTGAGACACTAGGGTAGGCGCAGATTCGAAATTATAGCAAGCTGCCTTGGGCAATTGATTATAGAATATATTTCCACCCGAAGTATTAGACTCGGATTTATTGGTAAATTGTTCCCACGAATTATGAACCTTCGTGATCGTACGACAAAATACAGATCCTTCAAGCCAGTTGAGCAATCGGTGGAATTTATTATATGATTTAGAATATTGATATACAATTTATTATCACATATGAATTTGCAATGGGAAATTTGAATTTAGAAAACCGATGTGAAATGCTCCAAGGTCTGTGCCAAATTTTATCGAAATCTGGTTAATGAATTCAGAAAAAAATAGTTTTTTTTTCGATGAAGATAAGGGTAATTTTCGAAAAACAATTTTTACAAAATGCTTCGATCCGCACGAAACATTGTATCAAAATGCGCGAGGATATTCTTCCAATGATCACTGAGTTTCGATGTGATCGCATCCGTACTTCTTGAGATATTAGGGAAAAAACCTCAAAATTTTTCATATTTTTTCCATATACCTCTGGAGGTTTACATCGTATCGAATTAAAATTTGAAAAGCTGTTATTGAATACTGATTTTAAGGTATGTGCCAAATTTCATTGAAATCTTGCCAACACTTTCCGACAAAAAAATGTTCCACAAATAGTTTGAAAATTTTAGGATGAACATTCTTCAAAAATACTTTATCTACTGGATCCATACGAAATTCTCAATTGAGTTGTGAGTTGATATTCAAGAACTAGTAACAAAGTTTCAATCTCATCTACTCATGAGATATCGAGGAATTAACCTGAAAATTTCATGTTGGTATAACTCCGAAACTGTTCGGCCGATGTTGCCACTAACGAATCTAACCGAGATATTCAAGCTCAAAACCTAACATGAAAATTTCAAGACTCGAGGAGCCTCCTTTAGAAAGTTAGAGCGCACACATCTGGACGGACAGCATCGAATTTGACCACGGGTTCTTCATCAGTGAGTCCGACCTAGTCGTTTAAGGCTCAAAATTCAAAAATTACAGACATCGTGACGAAATAATAACGCGCTGTCCCTCGGAACAAGCGCGTAGAAATAATCTTTACTTCGTAGAGTAGGAATCATCAAAATTATCAAGACGAAACAATTAAATTGCAATCGTCAGTTCGATCCGATTCTATTATAAGTATGACATTTCAATCTGTATTCGTACAAAAAAAAAACTGGTTTCCCAACAGCGATTGTGTTATTTGAATATTAAAAGAACACTTAAATAATTCAGCGAGGCAAAACATTATTTTCCTTTGAAACGTTATACATATTATGCCATTATATATGCAACTACGACATTTCCTCAATCAGTTATTGTTGGATTATCAGTTTAAACCTGTGACTCAACCTATACCCAAAAAAAAATCACAAGATGGTAGATCTTAGTACCTTAGAAGATAATCCACTAAACCATTTTTCAGATAATTTGTTCACCAAATTTCGTTTTCAATTACTTGAAAGTGAAGGTAGCTGCGTTGCGAGTGGCAGCGTTTTGTTGAAACCACATATCCTTCAGATCATTTTCAATAACAGGACAATAAAATGCATTTAATACTGTTTTGTGTCGTTCTTCGTTGACTTATTTTCTTCGATTTCGATCATTTTCTTCAAATAAATATGAATCAATAACTCCACGAGCATGAATTGTGTCGGTTTTTTGATCAACACAAATTCAGCTTGATCGCTGAGTAACATTTTCCAAAATATCGTTCCAGAATCTTTTTTTCCCAGAGCAAAATTAGAAAATGAGTGGTGGTGGTAATGGCCTCGGATTTTGGACAAGTTAATATTTGTTAGGAATGTAGTCCTAGTCTTTCCTTGATATTTTCATGCGCTTGTTCTAGGGAACAGTGCGTTATCATTTCGTCACGATGTCTGTAATTTTCTGTAATTTCCACTGATGAAGAATCCGTGGTCAACATTGATTCTGTCCGTCCGGCCATCTGTCCGGTCGGCCGTGTGCGCTATAACTTTCGAAAGAAAGAACCTAAAGTCTTGAAATTCTCAGGCTAGGTTAATATCTCGGTTAAGTTCGTTAATGGACCAAATCTGCCGAATGGTTTTTGTGCTTCAGACATTTGGGATTTTGATTTTCCAATAACTCGGAAAACATTTATCTGATCGAAATGAAACTTGTTTGGTAGATGAACAGTAGCTATATGAAGAGCTATTCATAGAAAAATTTGAAAAAATTTTTTCGAAAATTTTCATATTTCATTTGAATTTCACTGAAATCGCCAAACCGCCACTTCATAACCGAGTACTTCATGTCAGTCCAATCAGATATCCTGATTTTTCTGAGGGACAAATCAAGAGAAAAATTTGGATGATTAATTTAAGAGATTCATATATTTCAAAAAGCATATCTCTGATTTCGCTTAAATTTTATTCTGATCGACAATGGAAACTCGAAGACTCTGTTTCAGTCCGATAAGATATGTATTCTTCGAATTTTCCTAATAATTAGTTCAAAATATTTGTTCGCATCGACCTTTCACGGCAACTATTGGTGAATAGCCGAAGCATGTACTGGATTCTACAGTGACAATATGCAGGACAGCGGCGTCAATAGACCGTCAATCGACGTATTTCAATCGTCTGTTCACATTGTATGCTTTATGAAGTGATTCCCTGGAAGTTGTATCGGAATTGTCACTACTTACAACAGTATTGGAAAAATAATATGTCTGATTTCGGGGTGATTTCCTGAGAATAATTGATATTTCCGAAATAACTCAAGAAATATTGATCCGATCAGGACAAAACTTGTAACTTTATGCGCATATTTGTGAATTCTCGATCATTTCATTGGAACAATTGAAAGAGTTGGTTTATAAGAATCTTATATCTTTTAATCATATGGTCCTGGGCAACAGCGTGATATAGTTCCATCACAGTGTCTGTTATTGTCAAATTTTAAACCAAAATTGGTCTCAAAAGATTAGGTTTGATTTCCTGAGGAAGAATCCGTAATTAAATTCAATTCTGTTCTGCCGACGTGTGTGCTCTAACTTTCTTAGGAAAATATCTAGATTATAGATATTTCAGCTTCTGCTTGGAGTCTGAGAATCGCGGTTGAGTTCGATAATGGGCGAAATTTGCCGAAAGGTTTCGGAGTTATAACAATTTAAAATTTTGAGGGGTTGTTCAATTAATCGAGGAGATCAGATAAGTGCTTCATTACAAATTTAAGAATTCCAACGCGCAACCTGAGATGATCTGATCGTTAAAAAAAAATCGAACAAATGTTTTTCGAAAACATTCCTTTCGTGAGACTACTAATCAGATCTGAATTGAATTTGGCAAATACCTTGAAGTCAATATTTAACATCTTTTCGACTCGATCAGATATTCATTTTATTTCATGAAACATATCGAGCAAAAAGTTATTTTCTTTCATTTCGCGCTTGTTCTAGGGAACAAAAGCGTTATAGTTTTGCCCAGTTTCTGCGATTTTTTGAGACAAAAATGGTCTTTATGGTTTTAAAAAAAAATCGATTTTTTTCCCGACAAAAATTCATCAGAATGCATTGTTAATTGGCACAGACCTTGAAGTTAAAATATAACAACAATGCTTCAAATTTCAGTTTTAGCGAATATTTATCTGCAGAGACATTGAAAAAAATATGTCAAATTTCTTGACCATTTAAAATTTTGAGATGATTTCCTCAATATCTCGAAATGAAGTGAGGTTATCGAAACTGAACTTCCCTAATAGTAATGCCAGCGCAAAACTTTCGAGATTTATTCATTTCATCGCTATTATTGTTAATTATTTACGAAATAACTCAAAAAGTACCTATATATCTGATCCACTATTGCAAGAGTATATATCTGCGGGATCACAGGATATATTTCAAGCAGTTGGCGTTCTCAATTAAAATTTCAAACCTTCTTCACAATTATCAAGTCTCTAAGCAGATTCTCTCGGTACTTGTTGTGTTTACCTTAAGCGGTTAGGATAGACATAAAGAGATCAATTATGGCAGCCGCATTTGTGAAATTGAACAAGCGCGTGAAAGCTGCTGACTTCACGTCAGTAATTTTCTAGGTTCTTCATTTGTGTTTCGGAAAATATTCAATTGTTGAGAACGTTATCCAACTGATAGATTTCGAGTTTTTTCATACGTGACGCTACCAAATCAACATTCTCTTCTATACGTGCATTTTTTTGTCGTACAATTGTATCATACGTAATGAAAAAAAATTCGCCTCTAATGAAGAATAATGAGTCAATCGAATGAATACTGTCATACAGTATTAACCATCAACCACTTTTTTCACAAGCGTGGTTGAAGAGTGTGCCTTCACAAGGTTGAATGGCATAACCCACAAAACACAAATGACATGGAAAATGTCAAAAAATAACAGTGTTGCCATTATGACCATTTTAATTAGCATCATTCCTAGTAGAAAAACCCGTTACCACTATGAAAGAAAGGTTTTCCGAAAAAAATATTGTCTTGACAATCTTAGACTATGTTTTGCCGACTCCAAACAATTGAAGATATGTTCAAATCAAATTTTTGAAATTTTTCGTTAGCTATATGAATCTACATGGGTTACTCATAGCCGAAGGGCAGTTTGAACCCCTTACTCAGACAGGCAAAAAAGGCAGCCTTTCGAATTTCCCTAAAACAAACATGCAAAAAAAATAATTTGTAATTATACTGAATAAATTATGAGGTTCAATTTAAAAAGAGGAAAATCAGTTTTATCATTATATTGTATCACCTATTGTGACAGTTGTATGAAGGTTGGTGTATCCAGTAAATTGCCTGCAGCATTCAGTGATGATATATTACCTCAATGTAACTGGCCGGAACTTCGATGATAATAATAGATGTGTCTTCGAATAATATATCATATCTATCATTTTTACTCCTTTGAAATTCTGAATATGATTTGATTTAAATGATTTGAAAAATGTCTAACTAATTGAATCGTTTGTTGCTACGCAACCGATGTCAGGCATGATGAACTGTATGCATTATGCTTTATTGTCTAATTTGTGGAGTTGATAAATTCACTAGCAACCCGTCTCATTGGAACGTAATGAAGATAAGACGTTTTCCGTTTTTATCTTTTGATGTGCCATTTCTCTTCTAGACAACACTTAAGTCATCACGTGTATTTTCAATTGTTCAAGTTGTCAGTATAGATAATAAGATGATGAATTCAATTCGAACTCTACTCATGTCTGCTAATTGTCGTGATTGCATCAATGATTGCGACGGAATATTGTGGAATTGCAGTATATTCTTTTGTGATTATTCCTCACATAAAATGGTGAACCTAAATAATTCGGTTCAGGTTCGTAATCGATCGATATGTGAACATTCGATGCATTTTTATTCAAGATTTTTATATATTCCGAAAAACTGCATTACCTATAGGGTAATATTCCGTTATTTTTTCTAGTGGCATGCCACTACGAAACAACATTTCAATAATTCAAGGAACTCAGTTTATTGAACGAAGAAATAACGTCAATCATTCATTTAAAACTTTTGATATATATTTATGATCAAAAAATAGAATGTTCTCCATTCATTATCACTATTCAAACGTTTGTATAGTTACAAGTATTGCTGCGCTTTAAAAATGTGATGGAACCTGTTGTACCTAAATAGACCTCCAACTATTTCAGCTTCATTCGGATCAGCACTCAGATTCATCTGTTATTTATGAAATTTAGTGTCGAATTACCGCGATATTCCTGGATCTCTCTTATAATAATTCCAAAATGTCCATCTTCTTGCTTCTCGATATCACGAGTAAAATAAGTGGCTTTGTTATGTTGCAAACTAAAGGTAAGCGGTATATTAGGCGGATGGACCGGGGCTCATCGCAGGCAGAAAAATCCACCTGCATTGATTTGAATGCAAGTGCGTCAACTACAGAGTCATAGTACAGGGCTCAGAGAGCGTATTATTCCATATATGCGACTCGCCCCGCCACAGTGGACGCTATACTGGAGGGCAATTCTCGAATCAGGCGACTAGAAAACGACTACGGTGGTGACGTCATAACGAGTACATTTCTTGAGCAGGTATTGTCGAGTTGGCGACACTATAGAGGTAAAGAAAAGAGTGGCTATAAAGAGGCGACCAATTCAGTCGAGCGGCTTCATTGGATGCAATCGCGTTATTACACGAAGTGGAAGTTCTAGAAGGGGCAGAAATCCAAGTGGAGACCTCTCCTCGAATATTTCATGTACGAAAGATCATCGAAGGATTTATTGAGATTTCTTAAAGATATTGTGTCGAATCATGTAGCCCAATCTTCGAAATCTTCCGCCTACCTACTTTATTTAAAATCAGTTACGTAACGGGTAAGATGTAAATTAATGAAGAAGTGAACCTCGTTGAAATAATTATTTTGCAGATTCTATCAAACCCATATGGATTTCTGGGTGTTGTGATGTACAGGCTGAGTCTTTGACCTTGCAGAATATTTTAACAGAAGATTCCTGAAGCTGAAAGAAACACATTTGTCCTCTACCATTTTTTCCGATTCGGCCTAGATAAAAAGATATAGGCATTATAAATTTTCATGATAGGCTAGCCGCCCCTGGAAACCTGAACACTGAAGTTTTTCCAAGCCTAAGATATACCATTCAAATCTTCGAAATAAGCAACTCTGTTATGAAAACAAGCGTCAACTTACTTTTTACATTCCAGTTGGTGAAAAAAGTTGTATTTATAGTACAATAAACAAGTTAGGTATTCCAAATTTCGTGGGCGATAAAAGTTGAATATTCTTCTCTTGGTTTCATGTTCGATAATGGGGAATTTATCTAGCTATCACTCATATCAGCTTTGAGATTCATCTTCAATTTGTAATCATTAATTTTCTTTGTTTATTTCATTTTCTCCAAGAATTATCAGATTCAGACATAACCCATTCAAACTTTCATTTTCATAAATAAATAAAACAGATGTACCTCATTTATCTATGAACGTACAAACGTTGCCAGATTGACGAACAGAAAGAAAGAACTCTTCGAAATCAAACAACACACAATATGCTAATTCTATGTATACACTTGTAAAGTCTATGATTCTGAACTGAACTATAAATCTGTGGCTCCGTGGTTTTAAGGTTATGTCATGGTGGTTGTTATGTTATGAAAGCGCATTTGAAGAATACCTCAAAATAAATACCATCAAAGTTCTATACATAATTTCAAGAAATATGGGTCTGCAGAAACATTGCATTCAAATCAGTAAGAATCCCCATTATCATGGAAAAGTGAGAAGTTAATCAATTATACTACACAAATTAGCTCGAAATTGAAAAGGAAGCTTCTTGAATGGATAGTGGTGTGGAAATTTGCTTGAACGTTAGGAGTATTTAAATTGTAGAAGTTGAGGTGAGCTTACTCATATTACTCCACTTTCGAACTAACAGCCAATTTACAATGGACATAACTTAACCGTAAATTTACTTATACATAAAATGTAAGAATTTAACAACAGAAATCATAAGGAATAAGAATAGAACTGCATTCGACTTATGGTCAAAGTCAAAAGCAAAGTTGAACCTATTGTGAAGATTTTGGTACTTATGTATTTTGTAGTTTCCTCTTTGATTTTTACGCACGAGTTGCGGGATTCTTAAGGTTACGTACATTCAATTGGCCAAAGTCGGCTACTCCGCTTACAAATCATTCCAAATAAAAAATGCTAGGATTCCATTCTCAACTTTTAGACGTGGCAACGCGGAAGAATTGAATTCTGTGAATTTTTTGAACAGAGTTGCATTCAGCCAAAGTACCCAATTCTCGGAATTTCACAGATATTTTTAATTTTTGAATTTCAGATTACTCGAAAACGGCGCATCATACAAAAAAAAATAAGGAATACTTTTACTTTCCAAAATGATCAAAAATTCGTTGAATAGTATTAAAATTATTTTTAAAAGTTGGATTCTTTGAATTTCTGGTATTTTTATGAAATGTTATGGTCATATCAAAGAAACTGGAGGATGTGGATGAAATTTTGTAATCCAGGAAAATTCATCGTATCAATTAAAAATTATATTCCAAAAATCATCTCATTTGATGAGTTCGTTCGCGAGATATAATCGAAAATTAAATATTTTTATGGATTTTCAACAGTCTGTATCTTACGAACCAAGCCGAATCGGAAAAAATGACAAGGGAAAAAAGTGTTTCTTTTGGCTTCAGGAATCTTCTGTTAAAATATTCTGCAAGGTCAAAGACTCACCCTGTATATTGATTGATTGATAGCAATGTTCAGTGAAAAATATTTCGAATCAGTATCAATTTAGAGACATTAGGTCCAAAACATCGGGGAAAGGTAGCGATATTTCATGAATTTCCGAAATACCCATTTTCTCGGAAATGGTGAAAATTTTACCTAAAAAACATGACCTAGTTCACCACAAGTACAAATATTGTTTAAGGTTTACCGGACACCCTGTATAAGTTAATACGAGAGGTTGTTTACATTCTGTCAATGTGCAATTTGTATCACTAAACTTTTAGTGTTCATAAGGGGTGCGCATTCACAAACATTTGCTTTCGTAAATTTGCGCAGAAATGTTCAGAACCACTTTTATTTATTGGGTATGTTGAAGAACGATTGTCGCAGATTATACAGCATGCTTGTTAACACAACATCAAAACTTTTCCTCGATCTTTTTTGGAAAACCAATATACTTATAGTATTTTGGCCTCTAGAAATGGTAAGTCTTTAATAAGGACTGTACATACTATCGACATGCGCATTGAACCAATTCAAGCAATCCATTCGTCCATTCTTAAGCTACAGTTAGTTAAGCAACGATAAACTTATTAAACTCTGCTTTAAATATTCGGCTTGCACCGAGGCTGAATGTAACTAGATTAAAATTAATCTACAAATCTGGTTACTTTCTCATGAATTGGTACTTGTGACTAGCTTCATGTTGTTTATTTTAACCCTAATTGGAGAAATATTTTAATTCAAAAGATGAAACCCATTATTATGGGTTACTACCACCATATTTCCATAAGTTATGAAAAATCAAGATGCATCTATTGAAAACCCCAACGAAAAAATATATATGACAGACTTTATAGCTTCCATAAAAATATTGCATGTTATGTTCCTGGTTCCTGACTTGTTTATTATCATTAAGACTATAGGGATCTCTTACCACAGACCTGTGCTCTTACCTCTGCATCAGGCTTTAAACCTTATTCAAATTTATAGTCATATACTCAAGATTTAAGTTTCTGCATGGAATTACAATCCTGGCGTTTGGAAGATGAATAAATGAATAGTATTGATTTATCCGAAACAACTTTCCGATAAGGAACGGCTCACCTAAGAGTGGACTTTCTATTAAATTATTATAAGTATATTATGAATTGAGTTAATTTTTGGTCGAAGATAATGAAAACTCTGATGTGGATCCGCAGACTAAAAAGTATTCTATATAAATATTGAAGTATCATGGATGGATTGACAAAGGTGTACGTTTGAAGATTGTTTAACACGAGGATGCAATTTCTTTCACATTAATTCGTTTGTAGTTATATTTTGAGTCCAATTAATATATAATAGAGGATAATGATAGCACAGAGATAGCACCTGCACAATAATGAAGTAGTACATGATAGCTTTCCACGTAATATATCACTGAATGAAATAGTACTGAAGAATCTTCATGAAACTATGTTTTCTCATTCCAAATATGTCTTCGATTTCATTCTGCTATTCGCTCTTGGAAATAAATGAGCATATCATTGTAACTTTTTCATTTCAAATAGTTGAAGGCTTATAGAAATACCATTAAGTTTACGAACTCAATGGAAATACTGGTGTTAATTCTTCATGCTTTAAAACATACGAATCAATGCCTACTGATGCCAGTTTCTCCCTATATCATTTTTCATAAATATCATCTGAAAATCAACCACTTTTAATCAAAATTTGATTATCAAATCGTAGGAGTTCTCCATCAATGTCCAATGTAAACAAAAAAAACGTAAACAAACTGGAGGTTGCGTCCAGAAAAATGTCAAACTTGTACGAAATCGCTCGAAAGTAGGGTTAGATTCCGAAGCTTACCATTAATCCTTCTTTTAAACCCCCAAATTCGTAGGCTTAAATATAACAGTCTGTTAAGGCCTTTTAACGAGGATTACGTGACGGTGCAAGATAATTTTGTACCAAAACCTTGCTTATGGACCTAATCTATGGTTTTGTAATACGGTGCAATTGGCCCTAAGTATACGACGCTGACAGTTTCGAGAATTGACCCAATAGATGCCATGCGCTAAAATCTATGTGACGTCGCTCGTCGACCCTCGTACACATTTCGGCCATTTCGCAACGAATAGACTCGAGAATCGATCCCCTGGAGCAACGCACTGTCTAATTTACGCAAGCTTGTCCTAACAACGACTGTCCGTTGAAATCCGTCGATTCTACCGGGCCCGCCTTGTTCAATTTCAATGAACGCAGTACGCAATAATGCTCGCCTCATCGTTGCGACTCGATCCGCTTTCAGTGGACGCTTACCTTAATAACTCAGATGTTAAGACCTACCTGAAGGTGATGCGCACATTGAAGACGCTATCAATATGAGAGCGCTTGTTCTAGGGAACAGCGAGTTATCGTTTCGTCACGATGTCTGTAGTTTTCGAATTTTGATCTCAAATTAGTTTCAAACGACTACCTTGGACTCACTGATGAAGAATCCGTGGTCATATGTGATTACGTCCGGCCGGCCATGTGTACTCTGATTTTCGAAAGAAAGGACCTAGAGTCTTGAAATTCTCAGGTTAGGTTTCCATCCTGAATATCTCGGTTGAATCTGTTGATGGGCCAAATCTGCCAAATGGTGTTATAGCCATTTGAAATTTTGATTTTGCAACAACTCGAAAATATTCATCTGATCGGAATGAATTTGATTACTAGATGAAAGGTATCAATTAAAAGAAATATACTCAGAAAAATTATTGATTTATTAATATAAAAAACAATATTTTTCAAATTTTGAGGCGAATGAGGTGATCCTGAAATTATTTTACTGAGATAGAGGGTCCTCAATTTGTAAGGATGAGCTTAGTCCAAACGAATTTTTTTTCAGAATTTCTATCGCCTGTTTTGACAATCGAATGAAACAATCGTGAGTGCAGGAAGTAAAATTGTTAAATTTTGTTGATAAATAATGATTGAATAACATCAAAAATAATTCATTATTGAGGAATGTTTCCTCAAACAATACATATTTTCAGTGACAATATCATTCAAACCCCTGAAAATTCCAAAAATTATCATTTTCCTTAGAAGCGCAATGTGAATCTGTCCTCAAACCTCTTGACCATTTTCTACCCCTCTCAGTCGCACATGACAGATAGCCTATAACCCTATCTCTCTTTTCTATGGGTATCGATGCTCAGTACGGCACGCTAGCTCAAGGGTGCATCTAGTATATTATTAGACCATTGGTTTAAACCAAGCGAACAAAGAACAAGTGCAAGAACAAGAACATTCTTGTTGATCTTTTAGTGTAAACGAAATCACATTCTGAGCGATAACACATCACATAGAATCTTTGCGAACGCAGATAGAACGACGAAAGAATGCTTCACGTCTGTTCACACTAGAAGAATTTGATAGACTACGGGAAGAATGAGCATTCGCTCGTCTAATGTAAATTGGTCTTTACGTTGAAGCAAATATCTAATCAATATCTTCGCATCGGAAGATACTCGAAAGTATATCAAATTCGCGTATTCTTCTGGCGTTCTAATACAAGATCTACCTACCGTATAACCTTCGACTTGAGAGGAGAACACCTTGCTCAGAATAAAGTAGGTACCTTTGCATTGACCTGGTAGTGTTGCAGTCACGTCTTGCCCACGGGAGGACCGCGACCCCCCTCGTACGTCCATCTAATCGTGCGACATTGAAAGAAATTTGTGACCAGTCAATGAAATCCGGCCTCCGCACAAATGCCTCGTTTAATGACTGAACCAAACAATAAGTTCGTTGCAACGCGGCTTGCCGGTAGTCCACAATTTACCAACAGTAATTTAGTAAAACGAAATCGTTAAATCGTTCCACGGTTGATTTGAGTGCTCTTACATTTCCCGTTTAACTAGTGAGGTGTTTCTGGCAATTTTTTGCTATTAGTTTCTTCGCATTCAAGTTGGTGTTTGTGCGTGTGTGTTTTGTGTCAGGTTATCTTCGATCGAAGGAAATAATTGTTGTTTACGTTTTCGGATCCCCATCAGCAGTATTGACCAATATCTGACAGCTGGGTTCGAAATTGCACGTGCGGTGACGACGGTGAGCAATTTTTTCTAATTGAAAACGATTATGAAAATATTAACAATTGAAATATGATAATAGTTCTACCTCACGAATGATTTATCACCATGAGTCATTCGGCAGTTGCCCATTAAATTAATTATAAAATTCATTGTTACAAAAGCCTATTATTGTGTTTCTGAACAAATTTTGCTGATGAAGATAGTACGGGAGATAAAGGCTAAATATGAGCTTTATCCCCATCTCGTATTTTTGAGTTCCAAAATATGTTTTCTGTAGAAAATGGTGATTTTAGTATGTTTTTCGATAGTTTTCAGTAATGGCAAAGCAATATCTTAAATTTTATTTTCTGGCTTAAACTCACCCGGGTAACGTATTCTAGGACCTGAACAGATCAGCTGAGTACAAACATATCATACAAAACTTAATTTCTTATTCCGATTTGGACTGGCACTAGCCGAAATCAAACTCACTTAACCTAGAATATCAAGAAATAAAATTCAATTTCATGATTTTTTTAAAGATCAGTCCTTGCTGAAATTTAAACTGTATAGTATCAGAACGTCCCAAAAATCATTATGCTGAATATTTTTAAAATCAGTGAGGGGGCGGTAAATTGCATACTAACCAGATAGGGTACCATTCATTCAAGGAACTCTTCATAGAATTAATTCGATTGATATCAAATAAATATTCTATGTTCAAAAATCGGCAACTTAAGCGTCAGCTGAGGCATCTATGGTGAAGCTAGCGGCAACGACGGCTTGTAAAAAATTTTCAATAATTAACTATCTATTTTCAATAATATTTATTGATTGATTACATCCATATTCAATAATGAATTTGAAAGGTGACAGGAAAATGGAAATGTGTTCATTTTGTCTAATTTTCAACAACTTTGCCAACGTTTTGAATTTGTTTTGTCCTTTTACAAGCTGTGAACATATGATAATATCAATACAATATTTGGTTGGTTAAACAGAACCTTGGCTCATTACGTTATTGCGCATTCAACAAACTTTACTTTATTTATCTTTTACTTGTTTATTGTTCATTTTACCGTAGAAACGATTGCTGTAAATACACTCATTATGCCTTAGGGCATTTTAGCGGGCGTTATGAATCATAACTCCCGCTCGTAGTACCAGAAGCAAAAACTTGAACGAAATTATTTACTTCGCAGAATTTTGTACTAGTACAAGCGACAACTCAACAAACGACAACAAAGTCCTTACTTGAAATTGAAAGTGCAGTTTTCGAATTTTCCGGAGAAATTATGTGATCGAAAATCTTGGGATTTTCACGAAACCCTATCATAAACTAAATGAAAAATAAAATAACATGCTAATCCTTGAAAGTGCGCCAATAACACTGTCTCATCTACGGCAAAGATTCTATTTCTCTACTTCCATTGATTATATTTCATAATCCTTGTCGTAAATTGCCCTGGATTTTTTCGGTTATAAATTATTCGCAGCTTTGGCTGCATTTTTTTCAATATTCTTCGGTGGATTTGTATTCATTTTCATTGTTTCCTTAAGTCTATACAAATAAAACAGTAATGACATCCACTTAATATAATAATGACGCAAAATACATGGTTACTACTGAAAGCTAAATGAAAGGAAAATCATAGGAGCAATGAATTAATTTTAAGATTGATTTTTATTGTTATAAAAAATTAAGTCGTGAAAAATGAAATCTTGTATGCACCACGATCATCGCTCAGGGCCAAAGGCCCTCGAAACGAATGTTTTCCTTCGGCCGTAAGGTTCTATATAACGCACTACGTACACAAATAACTATTATGAAAATGGCAATCTTGTCGCTATGTTATTATGAGGTTATGTGATGTTGTTGTCAATCCGTCAGTATTTTTTATCAAGTTTCGTGCTCTTCTTCTGATTATGGTTTATTATTTGGTAATATCAAAAAATAAACCTTGGTGATCGACCAAAAAAAAAATTACCCCCCTGAAAATTTCACAGTTTACATTTTGAAGTATGAAGATTTTAATGAAATATCCGGGACTTTTCTCTGAAAATACTGAACCGAAATCCGTGAAACTTGGTAGGAAAATCGTGCAGAAATTTTCAAAAAAAAATTTTTTTTCTGAAAGATTAGTTAGTTCAAAGAGGTTTTCAGTATGTGCACTTTGTCATGGCTCATTTACTTTGAGACGATGGTACCTGATGAAATTTGTCACCGAATGAAAGTCGACCATTACAGTTTTGTTCATGCACAACTTTCAACCCCTTTCAACCCCCACACGTGAAAATTTTTTTGTCTCCATTAAAGGGTTCGTAGGGGTAAAGAATTGTGCACGAACAAAACTGTAATGGTCGACTTTCATTCGGTGACAAATTTCATCAGGTACCACCGTCTCAAAGTAAATGAGCCTTGACAAAGGGCACATACTGAAAACTTCTTTGAAGTCACTAATTTTTCAAAATAAAAATTTTTTCTTGAAAATTTCTGCTCGCCTGTAAAGAAGATATAAAGACTTTGCCAAAAAAGTGTCACATGACACACTTTCCCTATTCAAAAAATTCAGAGGGTTGATGGGGATGGCACAGGGTGCAACAAATATCATTCAAAAGTGCATAAAAATTTGGTAAAAGTGGAACAAAAATTGACCTTTTTCAGGATTTTGTTGCTGAAATTTTTCTTCTGAGAAAATGAATTTGTTCCATAATTTTGACGCGCACTGTATTACTTTTATTCTAGATATCAATTGTATAGGGTTATTCAACTGAGAAAATAATAAACCCTTGTGTACAATTTGCAGCGTTTTTATGAATGGATTGTCATTCCCGTTACCTTTCAAATTCTATTCGAATAATTTTTTCAAAGGAGGATAGAAAAAATTCATCGAATGGGAAATACACAAATCATATGTATCTCGTAATTTATATCCAACAGCGTTGCCGGTGGAAAATCATCTATCAGTAATTCCAAGTTGATTGGAAATAAAAGAATGAAACTAAGATCTTTGGAGTATGCTTCTTCGAAATTGAAAAACTCATCAGCTGTATTTTCAACAGGAAAAATGCCGTCAGAGCCGCCATGATAAATGAGCATCGTGTCAATCAGTAATACATCATTTCATTCATATAATTACTCTCGGGCTTATGCTTTACCCCCACTTTTGAATTTCACAACAGTGAATTCCATTCTGTATTGAGCCGCACTTGCACTAGCAGACTCGCTTCATTGAAATGGCTTGTGAGCCGCTCAAAACAGTGTACCCAAACCAGCAGCCCAAAAGAATCGCCTCGAAAGCCGCACAGGTCCTGTGTCTGTAGAGCTGCGTACAGACACGCGAGCTGAGCGGCTTTCGAGGCAGTTTAATTGGACTGCCTCGCGAGTGTGTACGGTGTTTTGAGCGGTTAGCGAGCCATTAAAAGAACGCGAGGCAGCCTCACAAGTGCCTCGCAACTTCCTCGAAAACCGCTCAGCTCTCGTGTCTGTACGCGGCTTAGGAAGCTTTGGGCCTACGCGCTCATGTTAAGTTGTCTTCACGACCCACACTCCCTGAACAATTTATCTGAAGCAGATATTGGAGCTGGAGAGAAGAAATTTTCCAGGGCAGGTAAATGGTGGTAAACTTCATATCGTAAATATTATTTAACCGGTTGTCACAGGAATTAGATTCGCCCCCAAAAAAACTGCAATTTTCTGAATATCGGATTGAAATTGTGCACATTGATACTACAGATTGTAATCATACATACATCATACATCGATGACCCTCCTGATGTTTTCTAGTCATCAGAGGTATCTGGGCCATTACATATGGAGGATTTGAGGAGATTGTGTGCATCAGACAACGATATACTTTCTTATTATTGGAATCTTTTCTCGTCCATCATTCACGAAATTATTTCAAACGAGGTAGACACCACAACTGAGGCAATAATAGAAACACACCTTTATGCGGATGACACAAATATTATAGTGAGGTCAAATGATATGAATATAGTCGTGATCAATTTAATGCGATCTATGTTAATGGTTGAGAAGTGGTGTGCTGAGAACAGCCTAGTTCTCAATGGTGACAAAACAAATATCTTATTTTTCACTAATAGTCGGTCAAAATTGACACCACCAAACAGCATCACATTCAGCTCTGGTACAGTCCAAGCAAGCTCACAGACAAAACTATTAGGAGTGTATATTGATAGTCACTTAAATTGGTCAGCACATTGTGAATTGCTTACGGGAAAATTAAACTCTACCATATACATGTTAAGAGCTCTAAGAGACCAAGTAGATGATAAAACCTTGATGCTTGTTTATTTCGCTAATTTTCAATCAGTGATGTCTTACGGAATCATTTTTTGGGGAGGAAGTACCTCGGCAAGACAGGTATTTGTTACTCAGAAGCTTGCTTTAAGAACGATGTTCAATATGAAGTTCAGAGAGTCTTGTCGGGGTGTATTCAGAAGAAATAACATTCTTACAATGATAGGTTTGTACATATATAGATTGTTATTGTTTTTTCATAAAAATAAACAATATTTTGAACACCTTAAAAATACCAACGCCACTCGTAGGATGAATGAATATTTTTTTCCAGTCCATAAATACTCAATGACTGAAGAAAGCACCTTGTATATGATTGTAAAGCTATTAGACTGCTTGCCGAGAATGATAAGGACTATAAATGATTTCAAAATTTTCAAAAAATCAATCTTTTCAATTATAGTTAAATGTGAACCCTACACAATATCTGAATTCAGATGTTACTGTGATACATTGTTGTAAAGCTTCTTTCATGGGGGTTAAATGTTGTTGTTATTGCTGTAATTTTGACTTGTTTCCTCTTCTTTGTACTTTGCCATGTTGTATATATAGCTGTCAATGATCTAGGAAATAAAATAATATTCTATTCCATTCTATTCTATTCTATTCTATCCATCTACTGAAGTATTCAATGTGTGTTTATGACTTCCGGCTCAACGCAACTTCAAATTTTCTCTTATAAACTGCTGTATGTTTTTTCATATTCGAATTCTACGTTAAATTTCGAGTGGAATTCCATGCAAAAAAAAATTTGGGAAAAAATATTGCAATGAAAAATAGTTACTTTGGTTCTATTTCAATGCTTGATATATTAATTTTTGTCGTTATCACAAATCATACAATTTATTTCCCCGAGAATTAGGGCAGAAGTTACATGTATTTTGTTTTGGTCTTGTTCGAGAGATAAGCCTTCTGCTCCTAATCAAATTTACTATACCCATGTTCGCCAAACATATTGCACGCATGTTTTCTGATCATACAATATATGGATAGGAAAATGATATTATTTTCAACCATAGAGCAAGACGACAGGTGAATTACTTTGGAGCATCCCATATCTCACCCCTTTTCACGAAAATTTCATTCGGCAATTACTGAAATCATTTCTTTATCCAATCACTGTATGATCGGAGAGTATCAGTGCAAAACTTTATAAACCCAGATACAGTGTGATAAAATTTAGAGCGGAAGGCTCACCCCTCGTAGGAAATAGAACACCTGTATCTTCTATCCAAATGGCGAATTTTGAATAGAATCATCTCTGCAGCTAGTTTGAAGATACTGAAAGACAACTTTGTGCGATATTTCGTATCATTAGAACAATTTGAATATCATTTGTTCTCGAATATTCAATATTCTGTAATCTTATTATATCATCCTCATTAAATTCTGTATGGACCTTCAGGCTGTCATTTTTCGGTGAAGTAGTGGATTTCAAAAACCTAGAAAAGAACTGCCGTGAAGACAGCAGCTTTTGCGCGCATGTTCAAATTCGTTGCCAAAGTGGTCATTTCCATTGAGTATGTGTGCCAGTATGGCAGTGCTTTTTTAGGTTTTTATAGTTTTGTCTCAGATATTCTGAGCGGAAACTCGAAAAAAAAATGCAAAATACTCCTCCTTTCACGAATAAGGCCTCCTCACCGTTGTGCTCCAATTCTGGGTTATAAATACCTAATCTGCAAGTTTTTTTTTCCGAAAATTATACTGTTAACCATCGACCTTATAGCCGACCGTAGTTTTCGGTATAAACCACTTCGAGGTTTATCTATTCGAGATTTTATTTTTCCTATATTTTCAAGATACATATCTGATCGATTTGACATTAATTTTTTTCAAAAACTGACGGCATGAGTAGATTCATGCACAATTTCGTGAGGATC
This sequence comes from Myrrha octodecimguttata, assembly GCA_958510865.1. NCBI lineage: Eukaryota > Metazoa > Arthropoda > Insecta > Coleoptera > Coccinellidae > Myrrha > Myrrha octodecimguttata. The sequence goes on along the minus strand of OY294059.1, from coordinate 73,355,418 downwards.
AGAAAAGGATTCGATACCTGGGTGAAAAAACTCTCTGCATAGAGGAAATGACTATATGAAGAGCGCTCAAAGCTAGGCTCAAATCTTCTGTCTTCAGGATAATACTTATATATGGACTTTTTTGCAATATTAGTCATGTGCTGCGTGTCAATCTGCTCATAATGGGTGATGCGGTACTGTCAGGTTACGATTACAAGGTCGATTATTGAACACATAAAGACAGTTGAGTGTTGAATTAGATCGGTGGCAAACTCATTGAGAAAATAGTACGCCACCTCCCGTATATGAAAATATTTTTAAATCGGTAAATACGATGTAATGATATTGTTGCAGCAGATTGAAATTATTTGCATATGAAAGTGATCAAAATAGTTTTTGTAATAACCTTGTTTTTCTCTAATAAAAAACCATATCGAATCGTTCTCCTCTCGTAAGCACTAAAAAAATATTCCTGGAATTGAAACGGCGAATAAAATAGTTCCTCGCCCGTGAATATGCTACCAAACTGTTCATCCGCATCGATGAACTAGGCGAGATGAAAATGGAGGGATGGAATTCTTTGAGTATTCTGATGCCTTCTACTTCAATACTCTGCTTCGTTAGTTTGCAAATTTTCAGCGAATTCCATGGATTTGGATGAAAACTTTCTTATTTTCAAGGTTCATTTGACTTGAATATAAAATCGAGATAATGAATCACACTAGGTTGGATTGAAATAATTACCACGCTTGAAATAGGCAGACAATAGGGATGAAAGAATAAATGGAAAATTGGTTAATCCTGTGTGTATTTTAATATACTAATTTCGGCTAGGGACATCTGGTTTAGCTCATATACGTTACACTAAATAATCATAGATCCAAAAACATGTTTCTAGATGAGTTTCGCCAATTTTCAATTCAAATTGTGAAAATGAGGTGCTGAAATTTATATAGAAAATTTTTGTTGGGGATATTTTGGTGGAACTCCAAAAATGTATAAAAAATGCGTGATAACTTTGGGTTATCCCATCTTGAGCAAGCAAACTTTTTGAACTGTATGGGTTAAAATATTTTTTCTCTTTCTGAAGAATTCGCAGATTATCTTTGGGAACATGCAGGTATGAGCTCAATCCATAAAACATGAATAACCAGTTTTGTATAAACCATCGATGACATTTTTACGCGCTTTTTCAATAACTCGAAAAATATTCATCTGATCGGAATGAAACTTGGTTGGAAGATGAACATTGTCAATCAGAAGAATTATCTATCGAAAAATTCGAGAAAAAAATTATTTTTTTCTGAAAATTTCTATATTTCATTGAAGCTTCACTGAAATTTCAAAGTCACCATTTCACAATGTGAACAAGCGCGTAAAAGCTGCTCACTTTTTCTAGATTTTTTTTTCAGTTATATCTGTTCAGTAAGACATAAACGCAATGTTTCAATATCAGTATAATAATCGGGAAGTGTTTATCCAATATATGGTAGACAACTGAAAAAAGTTGAATGTGCAAAGGAATGAAACTAAGAATTGAACAAACCTTATGTGTACCTCATTAGCTTTCTTCTCGAATTCGATGTTTTGATTGAAGAGGACTACATAAGGTAATGTCTTGTGGCATGTTCCTTCCTGCCTCTTCCTTCATCCTTCTGTTGTAACCATCTATCTACACATCTAGACATTCCTGTGAATTTTCTGTCATATTAACATTTTTCTGATATCTACACAAGAACGAAATACCTCAAATCAGTAAAGCCATTTTCAAGTTTTGATCATTATTTCTGCAATTTAATTTTATCCGAATTTATAACGCAGTTGAGCTGGTGCCGATCATGATTTTCATGGATTAGCCATAAAATTGAGACTATAATAATCAGCACGTCCATTAGTTTGCTACGAATTTCATAGATTATTTATATTTTTTGCGCGCATGTTCAAGGGGAACCGCGTGCTATCGTTTCGTCCAAATGTCTGTAATTTTCAATGATTGAGCCGAAAATAGTCTCAAACGACTAGGTTGGACTCATTGATGACGAATCCGGTGTCAAAATCGATTCTGTCCGGCCAGCTGGCCGTGAACACGATAACTGTCGAACGGAGCCAGCTATCAACTCCAAACTTGCAGGGTAGTTCGCGCATCGGAATGCCGCGGTTGAGTTCATTAATGGGCCAAATCGGTCAAATAGTTTCGGAGTTATAGCCATGTGAAATTTTTAGCTTATTTCCCCAATGTTTCAGAAACTACTGAAGTAATTGAATTAAACTTGGCAGTTAGTTGGAGCATAACGACGCGCAAATTTGAGCGAAATTTCGTTGAAATCGTATGGTCAGTCAATTGAAAACAAATTTTTTTTTCGAAATTTTTTCCGAAAAAAATGTTGTTCATACTCGAACAAAATTTCAGCCATAACTTGAACTTAATATTTCACAGCAGTGTTTCAGTTCGATACGGCCATCAGTTTCGGAGATATTGGGAAAAAATCTGTAGCATTTCGTGATTTTCATCTCGATATCATTGTTCTTCTCGGTATAACTAGAAAAATACGTATTCAATTGCGATGAAACTTCGCAGCTAGTTCGAGGATAGTGAAGGACAACATTGTGAAAAATTTTGTGATGATCGTGTCATTGGAAGAATTTGGAAAAAAATTTTTTTTTTCAAATATTTGATATTCGGTGCTCTTTTCATCATATTTTCCTCATTAAATTCTTTATGAACCTTCAAACTGTCATCTTTCGATTAAGTGCTGCATTTCAATTCGATCTTTTCTGTTTTTTTGGAAATATTGGGAAAGTAAAATTTTTAATGGGTATATCTGCAGATTCATTGGGTGGATTTTATCCATTCACGAATTCGGCCTTCGTAATTAAAGTCCAAACCTCCTTCACAAATGTCGGGTTTCTAGGTCGTTTCTTCCAGAAATCTTTGCGATCGGCGTCTGTAGAGTAGGTTTAGGGATTAATTACGGAGGTCGATTTCGTGAATTGGTAAAATCCGCCCAGTGATTCCGTAGATATACCCATTCAGAATTTTATATTTCCAATATTTCCAAAAATACAGATTAGATCGAATTGAAATTCAGTAATTTCACGAATATCGATCGGAACACACTAACTTCCACAAGAGATAACTCTGCATTTGCATGAAAGGTTTATGGCTCCATTACTCAGGTCGAATTCATGAATAGGTCAAATCTGTGAGATATTTCATGGAAATAACCGTTCGAAATGTGCTTCTCACAAAAATTCTGAAAATACCATATCATCTGGGTGAAATCTGTTACTCTATATTCAATTGCGGCTTGATAGGCAAAATTTTCAACAATCTGACAAACTTATGCCGAGATATGAGTGAATCATCACCTTCATGGACCGCTGCTCATGTGAAATTTCAATATAACCATACAAAAATTGTTTACTTCATATTTTTACTTGAGTATCTATTTGCATTGACCTTATTTCGAATTTGAAATGTCTCTCAGATTATTCTTGTATTCCAATATAAGTATCTCGAAAACATCAAGCTATAACAAACATTCTCCAGTGATCAGAGTTTTCATTAGGACAATCGAATTATACCATTACAGTTATCGAGATCAATTGATACGCAATCTTCGTATTTTCAAGTTGTCGTTTCGAATATGCAGTTTGTTTGCACACTGTTGATCACAGAATTGGTGAGTAATTCGAATCCATAATGCTTCATGATCTGAAACGTTACTCATTCCGGAAATTTCATGAATAGAGTTATTGTTCCTGAAATGATAGGAGTTGCAAATAATAGACTAGTTCGACGGCTTTGTTTATTTTTATGAGAATTATCGTAATAACATCAATAATACAGGTGAGGCTATATATACAAGAATGTACTGACATCAAGAAATGAGTCTATTAATATGGATGCCTCAGAGTAATGCCGAAGTACAGGGGAATCACACTAGTACGTACAATACATTTGAAAGAGAATCTTTCAGTCGACAAGATTTAATATAATGATTTACTTCCTGATTGAAAGATTTGATCATCCTGTAATCATATTAATCTCAGGAAATTCTGGATGAATCCTCAAGCTAACAGCTTCGAATCAAGCACTGGATTTCAATTATCGAATATGTGTTTTCGGAGATATTGGAAAAATAAAGTTTCAAGAGGAAATCATTGGGCGTATTTTACCCATTCACGAATTCGACCTTCGTAGTTAAGCCCCAAACGTACTCTACAAATTAGGCCGATCGTAAACCCATCAACTTCCCAAAGAAACGACATAGAAACTCGATATCTGTAAAGTAGCTTTTGGGTTCAATTACGAAGGTCGAATTCGTGAATGAATAAAATGATTCCAATGATTCCGTATATATGAAAATTTAAAAATTTCACTCCTAATATTTCCAAAAAAAATAAGAACGAATTGAAATCCAGTACTTCTTACAAAAATGACAGCTCGAAGGTTCATACAGAATTTCATGAGGGTTATATGATCAGAAGGTCACATAATTTTGAATATTTAAAAGAATTTGAGAGTTTTTTTCGAATTGTTCTGATAACACGATCATTACTAAATTCTGCACAATGTTATCCATCAGCATTTTCAAACTAGCTGTAGAGTTTCATCCTGATTGAATTAATATTTTCTGAGTTATTCCGGAAAAAAAAACGATATCGAGAAGAAAACCAATATGTTTTTCCACAAATTATAGTAGTACTTCAATGAAATTCGATACTCTGATATAAAATATAGAGTTCAAAGTATGAGCAGGAGTTATAGACAAAATTAACTGACAGTTCGATCTCAACAAAATTCTGTGAAAAGTTTCGTTGTGTTATGCTCCAACTACCTGTGAAGTATTAATTCAATATTTCAAGTAGTGCCTTATGTATCAGGGAATTTATCTTACAAATTCAAAGAACTACAACTCCGAAACCATTGTACCGATTTATCCCATTAACGAACTATTTGAGCTCCAAACCTACTCTACAAATTTCGAATTTCCAGATTGTTGCTTGCGGAAGTTATTCTGTTCACGGTTGGCTTGAGGGCTCAAAGGTTCATTCAGAATTTCCTGAGCATAATATGATCAGAAGATCGTAGAAAATTTAGTTTTTGGAGAACAAATTAAAATATTTTTTCGGATTGTTCTAATGACGCGATCATCACGGTATTCGGCATAAGGTTGTTAATCAGCATTTTAAAACTATCTACCAAGTTTCATTATGACTGTAGTTTTTGGGTTAATTTGAAGAAAACAACTATACTGAAGAAAAAAGCACGAGATTTGGCATATTTCCTACGAATATCTCCGGAAATAATAACTGTATATGGAACTGAAATTTGGTACACTGCTGAGAAATAAAACTTTAAGGTACTGAATTGTTGCAGAAGGAAAATTTGTGTTTCAATTAACTGACACTATAGTGTCCCAAAAAATTTTGAGAATTTGCGCGTCCTTATGTTTCAACTAACTGCCAAGTTCCAATGCAGTCGCTCTAGCAGTTCCTGAAGGAATATAGCCTCGAAATTTCAAATAGCTATAACTCAGAAACAGTTCAACCAGTTTCGCTTATTGACGTTGCATTTTGAAATGCCACCTACTTCGCAAGTTTGATGTCGATCCGCACGCTTGTTATAGTGCCTACAGCCGGCCAGTCGGAAGGCCGGCTGAACGGAATCGGTTTTGACACCGGATTCGTCATCAGTAGGACCTTTGAAAACATATTCGGGAATAACTTCGAAAATTACAGACATTTGTAAAAAACGATAGCACGCTGAACAGCAGGCAGAGATTATGTGCGTGAAAATGATTGCAGCATTTGGCTTCTCATAGTATTATCAAGCTTATATTTTTATGTGTATCCGTCAATCACTGACCAATATGGTTTAATTGAGCAAGCATCAAGTGTCCTTGAAGTTACCAACCACTCTTTTGAAAATGAAAATTGTTTCCATTCGTTAATAAATAGTGGGTAACTATTTGTAACATCAAAATTTCCGTTTATAACTAGAGAATAGTGGTAAAAAAACATAGCATTCCGATAGGTGCTAACATTAAGGGCATTCACTTTTCAATTTCTCCCGAAAAAAAATTTAGTTTGAAAGTCCATCACTGATAAGTGTTTGTAATACAATAATTTCCATTTGTATCCTAATCTACAATGGTAAAATGAAAACCTTAAATGCGAAGTTGTCACCCATATTCACGAAAATCATGTATTTTTGTTTTACTTCTGAAAGTACTCGATTAGTAACTTTTTGTATCACAAAAATTTTAGTTTGTGAGCGAACTTATAATAGAAAAATGACACCCCTTAAATGTGAAGTCAGCACACACATCTCAATTCTTAATTTTTTTTTTCTTGGTATCGTTTCATCAAGTGATGCAAGTCCATTTTTTGAACTTTCTTAATTCATAAAAGTTAACTTATACATAAAGCTAGATAAAGATTGAAATTTCAGTTGTGTCTCCAGCTAATTTTTTTACTTTTTCATTTCGAAAATTGAAATCTTATAGGTACTCGGTGCAAAAATGACGACATGAAGGTACATGCGAAGTTTCGTGAAGAAATCACTCCGAGTTCGAACCGTATGAGTTCCTGACTTCACGTCAGTGATTTGTTTAATTTTTTTCAGTTAAAAAGTGATAAAAAGCTAGTGTTATATTACTCTCTATAGAAATGTGTCATATAACCGTATTTCGTAGAGCTCATTTTGGTCGGTGCTCGCTTTCTTCGAGTTACTGGATTAGGAGAAGATTTGCAAGTTCAAAGGTACCAGACAAATAGATTAGGCTGCTACCAAATGTAATGGGTTTCAACATTTTCAATAAAATTGTAATCGAATTTTGATACACCTTAATATTTCGTAATCAGCATTCCGCAACATATGGAGAAAATATTGTTGAAAGAGTCGTTACTTTGACAAACTTGCAACCGAATGGTATTCCAAAAGTTATATTCAATCTTTATTATCAACTAATTCTTTTCGTTGGATACATATTGATTAATACAATATGGAGAAGTACATATAGAATTTCAGAATTCTTTAACTTTAACCTGAAACTGTTATTCTGAAAAGAAAAAATATTCTTCGTACGTGAGGTTTTCTTATGCGCATATTCTATGGAACGACGTGCTATCGATTTGCTCATCTGTCTGAGATTTCCGTTTTCTTTTCGGAAATGTTGCAAATGACTGTTGGACTCACCAATGAAGAATCCGATGTCAATTTTAATTCTCCGGCCGGCCGGCCATCCGTTGTCACGTAGCATCCATCTCCTATTTGAAATACAATTGAAATTGGTCTATTCTGCAGGGGAAATAATAAACCCCTGTGTAAAATTTGCACGGTTTTTAATCCCAATAGTACACTCGACTTTTCCTCTGATGATTATGGAACATTAAACAAAGGGATTCATCTCTTGAAATTCTGTCCGGGCGCCAGGCCAGTCGAGCATTTTCCTGGAATGAGTTTTACTCCTTGATTTTTATCGCCACCTTTGTAGAAAGAAAACTGCTAACTTTGCGGTTGGCTTGTACGCTATAGAACATCGCTCTTCTTGCACCTTGGTGTCTGCGTAGTTAAAATTGCCAAGAAACTCTTGAAGTATTCTAGATTCGATGTGTAACAAAGCTCATCTTCCGAGGTAAAATTTAATGTACGAAGTTTGGAGAAGAATATCAGGATCTGAAAATTTCTCTTATGAATATAAAAGCATAGAAACTATAAATAACGAAGAGCTTATTGAAATTAATTCATTCATACGAAGGCAAAGATTATCTCAAAAATAGCATACAAAATTTAAATATTTTTCGACAACTGATTTTCGTTCACGGTCATTTGTCTTGCTGGTCTGTGGCGAAGAACATCAGGAAGTCATATCATATGAAATCACAGAATTATACGAGAAATCAAAGTCTCCTCAGAGATGCCATTTTTACCGTCGTCACAGCACTACATTTCTGACGAAACGAAAAATTATCCGGAAATAAATTAAAAGGGGTATGAACGATTCGATTCTTTTTCTTTTGGAATGTACCGTCATATATTGACTGCAAATTTTTAAAATAGACGTTGGTTTTCGTTACGATGTACTGGTAGCTATTAAAAATTCTTTGTTGAATTTATATCTACATTTGTCTTCTCACAAACGAAATGCATGAGCAGATAAACCGAAATGAGTCTGAGTTCTAAAAAATCTAAAGCTTTTACGTGGTTTTAATTGAGAATTTTTAAAGAATGGAACTCTAAACTCAGCAAATCACAAACAATATCAACAAAACGAAAAAGAAGAATGGAGTTTGTGGATTCGACACTCCAAATCAATTCTCACCCTTCTCCATCTGGATGTTGTGAACATGTTCAGGATATTTTCTACTCGTATAATGAATACAATATAAATACAATACAAAATGATTTCATTTGCATAAGCCATAAGCCTAAGAATAACCCAACCGTAGTATTTTTCTTCCAAAGACTGATTTTTTCAAATTTTGTAAGTGAAGTGTGACTGAACGATAAAATAATACAGTGTTCTCAAGCATTCTCAATACTATGATCTCTTTGCAAAATCCATGATTCCTTGATATTTTATGGAGTCTGAGTAGGAAACTCAACTTGCTCCGATTTTCAGAGGTTCCATTTTAGGAAATCCACTTATGTAAAACGAGAAAGACAAATACTTCATTATTTCCAGATCAAAACTAAAAATATTATAATCATTGAAAATACAGATTTTTCTGTAATTCCTTTACATAATATCTTTCGATATTTATATCTAACGATATACTTTTATTGCCTTTGACTTACCACATCTTGAATAACACATTTTATTATTACAACAACTGGCATACAATTATTGAAGTCAGGAACTCAGGAAAACGGTAGCATAATGAAATACTATACAAAAAGAATACTAGACACAGTGTTTTATCTTTCGATAAGAATCATCAGTAGCATATATTCTATATTATATTATGTTAAAATCTCACCACACGTATCTGACCACACTCGATCACAAACGAACCAAGATTGCAGGGGAGCTACCGAATTATGAATTTCAAAGCTGAATTTTTTCCTAAAATTTTGAAGAGTTCCGAAAACAACTTTTTTTCGGAAAAAATTCTACATTTTTTTTTAGTATATTTACTGTTTGATCTCGACAGCATTCTTCAAAAAATTTTGCGTCGTTATACTCCAACTAACTGTCAAGTTGCGATCCAATCGTTTCAGCAATGGGGGTTTTTCCTTCAAACGAAAATGCAGTAATTTTCATGAAAAACCTTTAGAACATCACATTTCAAACATATAATTACAATGTAATATTTTCAAAAAAATGTTTGGTCACCTAAAACTGAAAAATAAAAATGGGGATTTGCCATTTAAACGGATTTGTCTTGAGTGCACGATATGGCTACGTCGAATTCAGCTTTCTCGGAAATAAAAGGACGTCAAATGTGTTACTTTGTTCAGGAAAACAGAGATAGCTGTACTTCGATCTGGTTAGAGTAGGAGACAACGACCTAGTAATAGAAAAAGAAGAGCACAGACTGTCATACTGTCATATTACTGACAAATCGCAAACGGAAACGAATAACAAATTGTTCGGTTATCTATTTATCTATCGTTCTAGTTAAAAAACGTCTTCCCAGCTAGCAGCCCCTCTAAACTAGAAAGACGGAATTCTGGGCTCAGTTCATAAAGGCTATGTACCCAATCTCAGTATATTCTTCGTCATTGATTCTTGGGGTCCCGAGGAACTGCAGGAGTCTTGGATTAACCAATACCCAAGAATACTAATCTTCGTCGTTGCACATGGTAATACAAACTATCACAATTTACGGGACTAATCTCTCAGTTTATTCTCACAAAAACATGGACACACATCTATTTAATCTTATTATCGTTATTAATTTATCAATATTTTATATAATTATATCATTTGAGGGTTCCAAACTGGGACGCGAGGAAATGTCTTCTCGCCGTGACGACCATTTCGGAACCCTTGTTTGGTTATATTGACAAAGAACACGTGTGTACCACAGAATAGGAATAAATATTTCATTATTCCATAGCAGAAAAAGCTATCCTACTAAACACCGTTGTCAATTCGTGCATGCCTGGCAAATCCCAGACCCCAATTATGAAATCTGATTTTGAATACTTTCTGAAGGTTATTTGGGAAAATGGTGAATCAAACCCATAATATTTATGTTCAAATTTGCATTTGCGGTAATAACCCAAATTCAGGAGAAACCCCCATTTCCGAATTATCACGGAAATAAACTCAAAATTTCAAAAGGCTCTAATTCCAAAACCGTTCGACCGATTTTGCCCATTAACGAACTCAACCGTTGCATTTCGAAATGCAATCTACTGTTAAAGTTTCAACCCAACTAGCAATTTCATATTTTATAACTGTTGCAGAAACGTTTTCAGCCAAATGCTTATAAGTATAATATTTGTCTTCTCGGAAATGTGTCTAATGCGTTTAAACAATAACTATAAATACAAAATTGGCACATTTTATTAAATTTTATAAAACTGCTTTATAGGAACTTCATAAGGTTTTTCACATGCCTGTTCTGAGATAAAAGAGTAATCTGGAATGTTATTTAAAAAATCGAAATACTTTTTAATCATTTCTTTCAGTTGCAAGAAACAATTCGGAATATGACAGTCGATGGGAAAATATTGAACGTCGCCTGTCTTTACTCTTTAGCAGAAACCATTTTATTTACACGTTAATTCACTAAGAGTCATAGTTCCCGAAATGGGGAACAAAAATATTGATGCGAATTAAATTTCATTGTGAAATAAAGCATAATATTAGTATATCATAAACGTGCTTCCTGTTTTCGAATGTTTTCCATAAATAAATGAACAAAACATTAAAATACTTCGTGGGTCTTATAATTTTTTTTTCATCGAAATATGAACCAATGTTTGCGATACATCATTATCAAGCCAATTTTTTTCTTAGGTGATTCAAATATCAACACGGATGCAAATTTCAGTACTTTCAGAATTCGTCATTTTTTATCATCATAAATACTGCCATCTTTAATGGCGTCATCTTATAAAATAATTTTGTATCTTTATAAAGCTTTCTGTAATAATTTAGCTACTATACAATTGCTATGAAACATATTTAACAATATCGCCTTGGTGACTAATGGAAACATACACAGGGTTCCCCAATCGCAGCTATAACCTCTGTGACATATTTCTCAATTTCACTTTGGCGAAAAACGCAGCTGATTTGATATAGAAAAAGTGTGGTTAGAATCAGAAGCACGCTCTGACTTCTCATTTTCATATATTTCCCAAACTCCAGTAAATGGATATGTCTTACAAAATCAAGATTGAGTTCCAATTCCATTAATAGATTTTCACGAAAACTTCAAACATGTTGATTCTTTCATCGTAACCTCACTCAAAATTCGATACAGATAATATTTTATTATCGTCACGGCATTAATATTAATTAATGATGACGAACCCAACTGTTGTAGGAAAAGTGTGGTTAGATTGATTAGAAGTACCACCACTCATATTTTTTTCTCAACACTAGTGGGTGGGCATGCTCGACGAAATCAAATACCTATAACTTTCAATTTCAGATATAGATTTTCATGGAATCTTTTAAGATGTTCATTATTTCGATATAACCTTACTCAAAATGAGATTCAGATAATATTTTATTATCGTCATGGAAAATAAAATAATAATAACAAACGCAGCTGTTACAGGAAAAGTGGGGTTAGATTTTTTTTTCTCCATTAAGTGGACATGTCCAACGAAATCGGGAATAATTTTCAATTTCATTTATAGATTTTAAAGTTATCGAATATTAAATCAAAATGCATTTCATATTCGATTATCGTCATGGAATACAATACTATAAAATGTCCGATCACGAAAAAATAAAAATTTTTATGAAAGCATACTGTTGGTGAAAGTTATTTTATAAAACTATAATGTAACTTCATACAAAGTAAATTTGAAACAGTTTTTTGATGAAATTATACTGAAGGCAGGAATCTCGTAGGAAAATGTTATAAACTCACTAAAAAACAATTCAATTGTATAAATATTTATGTTTTATAAGTTAGTTATAGATCCCTCAAGAAATAGTATGGAAACAGTTTTATAGGATACTTTATAATTCGGCCATATAATCGTTTTCGTGATAAATTTATAAAATACTTGAGATGTCCACAACAGATTGAAATTAATTTAGCATCAATATAATGAATTGACATTCTAGAGAGTTCAATACAATACTTATGAAATGAAAAGGTCGAGAATCATCAGAATTATACGACAACTTTGCTGGTTGGGAAGTTAATATGATTCTCCATACGCCCTTAATTGTGCCTACGGACGGACTGCCGGACAGAATCGATTTTGACACCGGATTCGTCATCAGTCGAACCTACTCGTTCGAGACCATTTTCGGCTGAAAGTTCGAAACTTACAGACTTTGGGACACTCTTTTTTCCAGAACATGCGCGCCAAAGGCCTACATAAAACTATTAAAGTATGGTCGCTTGCCAAAATTCAAGCTACAATCCATTCGGCTCCTATTTATTTTCCATTCAATTGCTCCTTTCCGCCTTCATCATATAGTTATACATAAATTATCCGAGTGGAAAGCAACATGTTGAAATTTTCTTCAGACCACTCGTTTGAAATACGACGCCCTGAAACTTCCATTTCCCGGAACATAAATATTACAAAAGGATTTATTTCCGAACTTCCTCGCTATGCATTAATGTTTGTGTGTGAATACCTCATAATCCGAAACGTACGAACCAATCCTCTTAATTGCATATATGTTGGTTGATACAAATATTCTGAAACACAGCTATAAATTCAATAGTAGTTGCTCACCAACCATGATCTAATTACTATACTGAAACAAAATTTTATGACAAGAACATAATATGAGCATTTTCCTCCTCTAGTTTACATAACTTCTGTTTTGAATATTTAGAGCAAACAATACCTCGAATATAACGGGATGACTTCTGGAGGCCAGAGTTCGTTTTTTTCAAAGAATGTTTTTGTGCAAATGGTTGAAAAAAATCGTAGGAATGCGCAATGTTGCCACTTTTATATATTCAAGAATTTTCAGGAAAATAAAAACTGAAATGGAGTGAAAAATAACTTAACATTACGCATTGTCGCTAAAAAATTAAGTACATGACAAAAACTTAAATTTAAAAAAATACTCACTGAAGCCTGCAGAACGACACCTCGTTTCCTCTTATAAACGTCGAAATTTCTCCGAATTCTAAGATTTCAAGAGGCTATTGGCAACGTTGAACCCAGCAGACCGCATCTAGGTGCCTTGCCAGACTTTTCAAACCCAAACTTTGCACGTAAATTGACAGGTGACCTTACCCCAGAATTTCTCATGTATCTTTTATTCAAGCTTCTTTTGAATGAATCATTATTCAGATGAGATTGAGGAAGATTCTAGAACTTTCATAAACAGGAGAGACTCTCATGTGGATTCAATCAGACATATCATGCATACGAATGTTTTAGTGTCAGAAATATGTGCTCAAATTAGCAGGATTCTATCAGTCTATAAAGAATATACAACGGCTTCATTTGTTAAGTAGAACCATAACGATATATTCAATCATTATCTGAAATATCGGGACAGGCGAATTGGTGGTTTTGTAAACATCATTTACGCGTTGTCCGATAGTAAGATAATTTCGTAGTAATGAGTATTCAGAATATTTAATTACGAAAACTGCAACGAATTCTCAATTGTTTATGGGTAAAATAGTGTTTCTATTCCAATCTGAATCTTAAATATTTCAGTAACCAATTACATCTCAGGTTTCAGGATAATCTTATTCCCGAAAAGCTGGGAAGTTTGGCAAAGGCGCCTTTCCCATAACGATAACAATATCCATAACCATAAAGCTATTAATCCGTAAATCACGGAATCCGTTATCATTAAAAAAGTTAACGGAGCGAAAATATTAATCTGCGCATGCTCAGAATAACGATAATGGATAATTAGTTACCCTTAAGAAAATATCGATTTTCGAAAAATAATTTTCCGACTCCTATCGCCGTGAAATTTAGCACACTTACTAATTCGAGGGCGTAGAACAAGAATATAAGGTCAGATATTTTTTAAAAAAATCGTCCTGGACGTGAGAGGTCCTTGAAGTTCCAAAATTTTGGACCTTTTTTCAAAAAATCATTATTACCGACTCGATGAAAGTAGGACGATGAAATCTGTTTAATTGCATAGATAAAGGATCGAACTGCACGTGAAAAAATTCGACATCACCCAGCTTCATTATTTTGGTCGGCACGACGTCTCAAATTTGACCAAAATTTCGAAATTTGGGTCAACTTTGGGTCGTCGTACAGATCAAACGCGTGAGGCTGGACAATATCGAATTTTTTTGGTTATATCTGGATCCTTTGTAAGTACGTAGCCTTTTATTTTATAGACGTTAGTCTTCTGGTTGAAAAATTATGATTTTTTTAAAAAAGGTCCAATTTTTTCGATTTTCCTCGGGCCATAAAAAACGAACCAGACTCTCCACTAACATTCTGATTGGATTTTCTTAATCTACGCCCTCGAATTAGAATATGTTTCAAATTTCAGGTCGATCGGAGAACTTTCGATTTTTGGTAAAATTTTAAGAAAATCTCAATTTTCGAAAAATAATTTTCCGACTCCTATCGCCTTGAAATTTGGCGCACTTACTAATTCGAGGGCGTAGAACAAGAATATAAGGTCAAATATTTTAAAAAAAAATCGTCCTGGACGTGAGAGGTCCTTGAAGTTCCAAAATTTTGGACCTTTTTTCAAAAAATCATTATTACCGACTCGATGAGAGAAGGACGATGAGATCTGTTTTAATTCATAGATAAAGGATCGAACTGCACGTAAAAAAATTCGACATCACCCAGCTTCATTATTTTGGTCGGCACGACGTCTCAAAGTTGACCAAAATTTCGAAATTTGGGTCAATGACAATATGCACATCATATATTATGGATTCGAACACGTAGATTACGAATCTGTAATTAGATTTTGCGTAACTGATTCGGTTTGGAAAATATTCCGGAAATTTTCGAAATTTGGATCAACTTTGGGCCGTCGTACAGATCAAACGCGTAAGGCTGGACAATATCGAATTTTTTTGGTTATATCTGGGTCCTTTGTGAGTACGTAGCCAATTATTTTATAGACGAAGGTCCTCTAGTTGAAAAATTATGATTTTTTTAAAAAAGGTCCAATTTTTTCGATTTTCTTCTGGCCATAAAAAACGAACCAGACTCTCCACTAACATTCTGATTGGATTTTCTTTGACCAAAATTTCGAAATTTGGGTCAACTTTGGGTCGTCGTACAGATCAAACGCGTGAGGCTGGACAATATCGAATTTTTTGGTTATATCTGGATCCTTTGTGAGTACGTAGCCACTTATTTTATAGACGTAAGTCTTCTGGTTGAAAAATTATGATTTTTTTAAAAAAGGTCCAATTTTTTCGATTTTCCTCGGGGCATAAAAAAAAAACCAGACTCTCCACTAACATTCTGATTGGATTTTCTTAATCTACGCCCTCGAATTAGTATATGTTTCAAATTTCAGGTCGATCGGAGAACTTTCAATTTTTGGTAAATTTTCGAAAAATAATTTTCCGACTCCTATCGCCGTGAAATTTGGCACACTTACTAATTCGAGGGCGTAGAACAAGAATATAAGGTCAGATATTTTTTTGAAAAATCGTCCTGGATGTGAGAGGTCCTTGAAGTTCCAAAATTTTGGACCTTTTTTCAAAAAATCATTTTTACCGACTCGATGAGAGTAGGACGATGAAATCTGTTTTAATTCATAGATAAAGGATCGAACTTCACGTAAAAAAATTCGACATCACCCAGCTTCATTATTTTGGTCGGCACGACGTCTCAAAGTTGACCAAAATTTCGAAATTTTTTCACTATTTCCGCCATAATTTCTAAACGGTTGTCACTGGACAATTTCTAATGACATATTCGTGATCTACGACCTCGATTTAATAGGAAACGATAACAAGGTCGACGATTTTCGAAAAATAAAATTTATTTGGGACTTTTCATAAAGAACCGCGAATAAACATCAAAGCGCAGAGGGGTGGGGGGTAAGATTTAGCGATTCCGTGCGAAATTTTATTTTTGAAGCTATGACAATATGCACATCATATATTATGGATTCGAACACGTAGATTACGAATCTGTAATTAGATTTTGCGTGACTGATTCGGTTTGGAAAATATTCCGGATTTGGTGAGAAATTTTCGAAATTTGGGTCAACTTTGGGCCGTCGTACAGACCAAACGCGTAAGGCTGGACAATATCGAATTTTTTTGGTTATATCTGGGTCCTTTGTGAGTACGTAGCCAATTATTTTATAGACGAAGGTCCTCTAGTTGGAAAATTATGGTTTTTTTAAAAAAGGTCCAATTTTTTCGATTTTCTTCTGGCCATAAAAAACGAACCAGACTCTCCACTAACATTCTGATTGGATTTTCTTTATCTACGCCCTCGAATTAGTATCTGTTTCAAATTTCAGGTCGATCGGAGAACTTTCGATTTTTGGTAAAATTTTAAGGGTTACCCTTAAGAAAATATCGATTTTCGAAAAATAATTTTCCGACTCCTATCGCCGTGAAATTTGGCACACTTACTAATTCGAGGGCGTAGAACAAGAATATAAGGTCAGATATTTTTTTAAAAAATCGTCCTGGATGTGAGAGGTCCTTGAAGTTCCAAAATTTTGGACCTTTTTTCAAAAAATCATTTTTACCGACTCGATGAGAGTAGGACGATGAAATCTGTTTTAATTCATAGATAAAGGATCGAACCGCACGTAAAAAAATTCGACATCACCCAGCTACATTATTTTGGTCGGCACGACGTCTCAAAGTTGACCAAAATTTCGAAATTAGAGTCAACTTTGGATCGTCGTACAGATCAAACGCGTGAGGCTGGACAATATCGAGATTTTTGGTTATATCTGGATCCTTTGTGAGTACGTAGCCACTTATTTTATAGACGTAAGTCTTCTGGTTGAAAAATTATGATTTTTTTAAAAAAGGTCCAATTTTTTCGATTTTCCTCGGGCCATAAAAAACGAACCAGACTCTCCACTAACATTCTGATTGGATTTTCTTTATCTACGCCCTCGAATTAGTATATGTTTCAAATTTCAGGTCGATCGGAGAACTTTCGATTTTTGGTAAAATTTTAAGGGGTTAACCCTTAGGAAAATATCGATTTTCGAAAAATAATTTTCCGACTCCTATCGCCGTGAAATTTGGCACACTTACTAATTCGAGGGCGTAGAACAAGAATATAAGGTCAGATATTTTTTTAAAAAATCGTCCTGGACGTGAGAGGTCCTTGAAGTTCCAAAATTTTGGACCTTTTTTCAAAAAATCATTTTTACCGACTCGATGAGAGTAGGACGATGAAATCTGTTTTAATTCATAGATAAAGGATCGAACTGCACGTAAAAAAATTCGACATCACCCAGCTTCATTATTTTGGTCGGCACGACGTCTCAAAGTTGACCAAAATTTCGAAATTTTTTCACTATTTCCGCCATAATTTCTAAACGGTTGTCACTGGACGATTTCTAATGACATATTCGTGATCTACGACCTCGATTTAATAGGAAACGATAACAAGGTCGACGATTTTCGAAAAAAAAAATTTATTTGGGACTTGGAAAATTTTTCATAAAGAACCGCGAATAAACATCAAAGCGCAAAGGGGTGGGGGTAAGATTTAGCGATTCCGTGCGAAATTTTATTTTTGAAGCTATGACAATATGCACATCATATATTATGGATTCGAACACGTAGATTACGAATCTGTAATTAGATTTTGCGTAACTGATTCGGTTCGGAAAATATTCCGGATTTGGTGAGAAATTTTCGAAATTTGGGTCAACTTTGGGCCGTCGTACAGATCAAACGCGTAAGGCTGGACAATATCGAATTTTTTGGTTATATCTGGGTCCTTTGTGAGTACGCAGCCAATTATTTTGTAGACGAAGGTCCTCTAGTTGAAAAATTATGATTTTTTTAAAAAATGTCCAATTTTTTCGATTTTCTTCTGGCCATAAAAAACGAACCAGACTCTCCACTAACATTCTGATTGGATTTTCTTTATCTACGCCCTCGAATTAGTACCCTCTTATAATACCGAAATGTCGCAAAAATCTAATGTTTATGAAGCGTTCTTTGCAACACGGACTGGCTTCTTCATATTGCAAATGATGCTGAAATTTCTCGAAACTTACCACCGAAGTTTCATGAAGCTCTCAACATTGATTACTGTTGCAAAACCCAACCTAAAAATTTTCACCCGAATGATTTCCGAACAGTGATTCCTGAGTTATCAAGAAAAACGCTGCAAATTTCCAATAATCCCGAAAATGAATCACCGCATTCAGTTCTAAGATTGGAAGTCAGTGGAATAATCGATAAACCTTTCATCCAGAATCATATATCTGACACTAGATGAAAAGATTGATTACCAAATTTTCAACACATTTCAACGAATTCGTATATTATTTTATAAACACAATGTGCAAATGCCTCATCGATATTCTTAACAATTTTATAATCTTGAGTAGTTCAAATAAAACATTTTTGGGTTTTTTCTCCCAATATCTGAAACATGAATACTGAAGTGTTATCCAATAAGAGGTGTTATTTTGATATTCAAAGAAAAATGCCATTTTTCACTATAAATGATCGGATGATTATTTCATTGCAAAGAAGAAGCTATGCCGTTAATAGTGGAAAATATCATCAGGCAAATGACCACCACGACCACGCTTACAGGACCATATCCTTTTAATGAAATTTTCCATAACCAAATCGCAAAGTGGCTGCCCTATGTCCTCGATAGCCTCACGAATTCCATCTCTGAGGTCTTGAATCGACGCTGGGCTATTGGCGTAGACCTTCTCTTTCACGTGGCCCCAAAGGAAGAAGTCGCAAGGTGTTAAATCACATGATCTCGGTGGCCAATTGTGATCACCTCTTCGAGAGATAACACGGTCCGGAAACTTTTCCCGCAAAAGACCAATGGTTTCGCTGTCTTGTTGAAAGTAACCGGCCATAAAAAATCATTAATCATCTCTCGATAGCGCAATCCATTCACCGTAACTGTTGCTTCAGTCTCATTTTCGAAAAAGTAAGGTCCAATGACTCCGCCGAACCATAAACCGCACCAAACAGTCACACGTTGAGGATAGAGAGGCTTTTCGACAATAACTCTCGGTTTTTCCGAGCCCCAGATGCGACAATTTTGCTTGTTGACGAAGCCACCGAGGTGGAAATGGGCCTCATCACTCAAGAAGATTTTTCGATGGAACTCCAGATCATTTTCATGTATTCCAACGACCCAATCAGCAAAGACACGATGTTGTTGATGATCGGCCGGCTTGAGTTCTTGTGTTAACTTTATAAGCCTCAAGAGCCAAATCTTTATGCAAAATACGGTGTTATGACGTTTGTGGAATGCCTAATTCCAAAGAACGACGAGGAATGGAAAAACCTTGGTTTTCTTCAACACTTTCGGCTACAGCTGTAATATTCTCGGCTGTTCCTGAGCGACGTGCACGGGTTTTATTCTTCACATCACTAACTTGTCCCAACAGCTCGAATTTTTTCACCAATTTCTTTATTGCGGCCCGACAAGGTGCTTCACGACGATCCAAAAATGTTCGAGTTTCATACGAACCGTCTCTGCCAAATTTTCACCATTTTTATAGTGAATTTCAATCATTTCAATACGTTGTTGAAGCGTGTATTGTTCCATTTTTATTAATGGCGTAGTTTCTACTTGTCAAATGTTAAAAAATGACAGCTTCAAAAGTGATATCTACGAAAATAGCGGGCTATTCAAAATAACACCTTTATTGGAAAACCCTTTAAAATTCGGATAAAAATTATTATCAATAGGAATCACCCTGCGAATTACGGGATTCAAGATTAAATTTCCTCATGAAGCTCATTCATATCTTAAATAAAACTTTTATATTATCCATAAATCATTGGTTTCTAACAACACAAAAAGAATAATTCCATGAAAATATTCATTTGAAACATTGAAATCTCAATAAATAGTCTTGTATACATGAATACCACTTTTACATGCAGAAGTTGAATTAAGTAAAGTAATTTAAAATAGTTGAGGTTCCCAAAAATCTCGGTTGATCGGAGGCTTCTATCAATTTTGGTTTGCGTAGTATAATTATCGTTAACATGTGGATATCCGTCACTGGTTTCAATCAAAATCAAATATTTTTTGTACTGAGAGTTTGAATTCAGGGTGGATATAAAAGATAATGAGCATGTATATGATGAAATAAATAGGAGAATGTATGCAAAAAAATCAATTACAAACGGGAAAACTCATCAATTGTCGAGAATCTAATACTAAGGGTAGGAGCCTTAGACTAAGGTAGGAGCTGATGATGTTTCAGTTGTATGATTCAATCTTGGAAAGCTTAAATTTTTCCAGCCAGGTAGAAATAACAAATAAAATTGAACAGTTTAAGAGATTTCTCGCAAATATCGCAGTTTTCTGAATGACTATTTCGAAATGCAAGAGGCTTGATACGGTTGCCCGCATTCCAGAATTTTCTTCAGAAAAACTCTAGCCGATATGAGCGGACAATCTTAGAACTTGTTTTATTTCACTATCCTGAGGTTTTTATCTGTGCTCTTGTACGCAAAAATGTATGGTACCCCGTTTACATTTCCTCTGCTAACACTGTGATATATCAAAGAATGTAATGCTCGTTCTCAAAAGAATATATATATTTCACTATCAAACTTCTCACTTGTGGTCTTCGCGATGATGAAAGTGTGATGAATATCGCTGAAGAATTTGCACATTAACACTTCATTACACGCTATGTATCTGGCAGATACATAGTTGAGCGTTTTTCATCAAATGTTGGTCTCGTGAAGGTCGACGTCGTCCCCCTTCCTCCTATTCCACATGCTCGCGTTACTCAATACTTTAGCTGAGCATTGACTGCCAATGCGTCCAGCTGGGGGTGTTTTTTGACACTGTGTATCTTATAGATACGGCGCGTGCAAAAATGTAAGTAATCCAAAAAACATTATTTTCGAATATAAGTATTCATTTGTTTTAGTATGTAAACCTAGTGTTGCCTTCTGATTATTAATATTGCTAAAGAAATCGGTATTTAGTAACAGATAGGTGCTCCAGTATCTCACAGATAATATACGCTTGTATTCATCACATATGACTACTCATTTGATATCAGATCTCAATGATCCTCGTAACATCTAAGTAATCCACGAACTTCTACTAGAAAAAGATAACTGTCACATAAGTGATCTTGAACAAGACTCAGGAGATGATGAAAAACACCCTCGTTCTTCAGCTTCAGGACCATCAAAAATCATTACAGAGGTTCCTGAAGAGGACCTCGACTCTGATGAAGAAGTGTTTGAAAAATGTGCTTTTGATCTCCAGTATGCATACGGATGGAGCTACTGATGAAAAAAGTGGAGAGAAAAAAAACAGGAATAATTATCTATTACAATCGACATAAATTGGTGTAGACATGGTAGACAAAATGTGTTCAGCATGAAATGTCCAGGAAGGAACGAGAAGATGGCCAATGGTGGTTTTTTCCACCATTTTAAATGTTGATGGTATGAATGGCTAAGTCATTTCTTTGGGAAATGGCCAAAACGTGCCACCTCGCCGAGTTTTCCTTCGTGAACTAGGTAATGAATTCATAAGAGAGCAACCACAACGACCAGACTGATCAAATAATATACTTTCTTTGAATGTGGCCTGCACCACTGTATATATATTCTTATGGTGGTGGCTGTGATGTTGTTCGAGAAAGTAATGAAAATTTTTTAGACTGAAATTCTCCAAAAGCAAGTAGTTGTTAGAAGAGGCCTCTCTTATGTTTTGTGATATTTTTGTTATCTCCTTACTAGTAATGAAATAAGAACCCAGTTTTTATAGAGTCCTATATATGTTTTGTTCGTTAATACGTAAATGTTTTTTAAATTTCTTATATTACAGGGATGATTGACCGTATACTTGATGTTACTTATCTTTATTTACTTTTTGACTGACATACCTGTGCCATTACAAACACAAACAACTGAATTTTTTGCGTATGTTACCAGGGTTCACATTGTTGTGAATATTTATATACTTTGATTGACGATAAAAATTATTGTATTTTCTATTCAAAGCTTTTTTCAATTTTCTGTGCAACTTCTCACTAAGGAAACGCGAAATATTTAGTTACAGCATGTATTTCTTCAATTAACTGATTTTGTATCTCACAGATACAACGCGTGCATTGGTGTTCTACCGCAGAGCGCGTGTAATGGAGTGTTAAGCTGGAAAAATGATAAACCTTTGTGTAAAATTTGCAGTGTTTTGATATACCAACAACTACTGAATTATGCATCTTATTTTGCCTGGAAACACTCTATGTAGAAATATTGTTAAATACTCATTGCTTTTACGAATTAAATAAGGATTTGTTGTGTTAACCTGTTGAAGTAGGTCATGATTCCTTCCTACTCAAACATGAAATATTTGTCAACAAGAACATCGAGTCCGGTAACACGACCGGCAGATTGGCAACACTTTGATTGATATTTTGTTTGTTTTCAGGGACGGTGGAATCGCGGAAGGTGTGCGGGGTTGCGGGGCGCGGCGCGTGCCCAGTCTCCGTTTGGCGAACGGCCGTGTGGCGGCGGCCCAGTCCGAAGAAGAGATTCGCTCGCCGCCCCCGCACCGCCTAGCCAAGGATGACTCGATCAAGATCAGCATCGAGAACACGAACACGTGCACGGACTCTCTGGTGACGGCCATCGACGATGAAACGTTGCTCATAGCTGATTACCTCTCCAACGACATGAACTACAAAGGTTCAGGCAAGGTCCACTTCGGTGTGGACGATGTGTCCCTGTATGGTACACCCAAAGAAGAACCGGGTCCTACACCTATGGGTTCCGTGGAGGCTGGAAAGCAGAGCTTCATCAAGAATCAACTACAAGCTCTCTTCCAGCCCACCGACAACAAATTGGCCATGAAACTTTTCGGTTCCAAAAAGGCGCTTATGAAAGAAAGAATAAGACAAAAAGCTTCTGGTCATTGGGTGATACATCCTTGCTCCAGTTTTCGGTAAGTTATGGTAGATCGAAATTATTCTCACCCACCTAGAAAATCTAGCACAAATGATATAGATGATAAATAGTATCTGAATTCTTCCGCTTGATATTCTTTACTCTCCGTAGCTGCAAGAAATTACTATATCTCCTTTGAGTTCTCTGCAAAACTGAATGTTCTATTACAAAAACTATATGCTGAATCTTAGAAAAACTTGCATTCACGCACGGAACGAGAATGCAGTGCTGCTGCTTTGAGTTTCCGGAACGAATTGATAAATTATTATAAATTGTTTCATATTTTGCCCGCAAAATTTCTCTTGTAATTTGGCAGAATTTCTCTCGGCAATGTCATAAGCGCAAACTTGAATTTTACAATCGGGAAATGAGTGAAATAGTCGATATGGTTTTCTACCGATAATTTTTTAGGAATTTTACTTCATAGAAGTTTCACAACCAGGAGTAAAATATTCTTTCAAATGTAGCCCATTAAATGAACAGAACATGCCATTTTATCATTAGTAATAATGGTACAAGACGAGTTGAAAATCTTGGAAAACAGCCATTTTTCGTGATTCATACGAATATTTCAATAAATGCATCTTGAAATAATAGGTCAGTTGAAATGGTATGCCTTTCCTTCCAAAAAAAGTAGGTTTCTGTCAGACGTGACATACGTGACATATTTAAAATTTTGCCATGTGTTTCTTCTCAATATTGATAAATCACGATTCTTGTGAATAAAACTTTCACCATCTCTATGTCGTAGACCAGCATTGATATAAAGCAACTATAGCTATATTAATAATTTAGCTCAGTTATTGGATTTCATTTTCGTTTTGACTCAACCTCGAATATTTTTGAATTTTTTTATTTTATTATCGTCACGTAAATGATTTTTATTTACTTCCAAACGCTAAAACTGACAATCAACTTCCGATTGGATCCCTTAAGTGTTTGTGAGATATTAAGGAAAATATTTCGAAAATTCGAATCTGTATAACTCTGAAACGGCTCAGACCATTCACGAACTCAACCCCCTCATTTTGATCTCTTCGGGAACAAATTTGAAAATTATAGATAGACATTTGTGCTGAGCGATAGCACGCTGTAGGCTTGAACAAGCGCGCAAAAAGATGACTTCTCGGTGAAGAATCGAATCTGAAATTCTTTTTCTCAGTACCAGTGTGAAATTTCAGCAGAATATGGGTAGGAAAATGTTTAAAAATAAGTTTTAAAATGTTCATAATATTGAAAGGATTCCCATGAACTTCGATATCAATCTCCTTTCTGATACTAAACAGATCAGATCAACATTTTTCGAGTTATTGAGAAAACAAAACTTCCGATGACTTTAACTCAGAAATTGTTCGGCGGATGCCGACTATTCCGAGACATTCAGACTACAAATCATCTCTGGAGATTTCGAAACTTGAGGTATATTCCTTCGAAGGTTACAGCACATACGAACGGAAGGACAGAAACAATTTTGACCACGGATTCTTCTTGAGGGAGTCCAACCTCTCCCTAAGACCATTTTTGGATCAAATATAGAAAACAACTAACATTTGGAAATATGATAATGCTGCTTCCTATCATGAGGATTATTTCTTTTCGAATAAGGTCATTTACCACATACATACCTACTCCATTATATTTTATTCAATAGAATTTCATGCCAATTCACTGTGTGAAAATCTCGTTAATGATTAAGTTAAATAAAGGAATATATTATTATTTTAACATAGCAAACTATAGTTCTCCGTTTTAAGTATTGCATAGGTCTCATCTGAGACATCCAGAAGAAATGTTACATAGGTTGCCTCAAACCAAGATGAAGGTGATAGGTACCTAAATCTTCCACTTCATTTTCCATGAGCTTTCTACCTTGAAGCAGAATTAGTAATTCTGCAGAAACGTTTTATTTCTCCTAACTAGCAAAATGAAGTGCTTCTGCCTCGAGTTTTCGAGAGGAAATTAAAAATTCATTTATTTATTCCAGTCTGCAGCATGCAAGACTAGCAAACACCCTGAAAATCGAAGTTACGCTATTCCGAAAGAGAGGTAAATTCAGCAGGCCTAGTCTCATCATCAATTTCAGAACAGATTTTCATTGAATAGAATGTTCCAAACCAAATTATATAGGTTCAACACAAAATAAGATAAAACTCTTCTGCAACGATTTTGGAAATTAGGTAATTAAAATCTCAATTTAATGTCGGTTTATTTTACCAAGGACTGTTGATAAAGAAGTTTAGCAGTCATTAATTCTCATCTTATCACAAGTACCAGTTGAATTGAGCTGTCCCATTTCAGGAGTGAAATTAAAAAAAACCTAGAGAAGTACTGACGTGAAGTCAACCGCTTTTGCGCACATGTTCAAAGGTGATAACAGCTCTGGCAACGAATTGGAACATGCGCACAAAAGCTGCTAACTTCACGTCAGTGCTCTACAAGGTTTTTTCATCAAAGGACTGAATTTTAATTCCAAACGATCCGTATTCTACAATATATTGAAAGAATTAACTTTTTAATGGATTATCTGCGGAATTATTGGATGGATTTTATCAATCCGTGAATTCGACCTTCGTTATTAAATTCAACTCTACAATTCAACAAACGATCTTTCGGTGATCTCTTAATCATATTATCCTCATGGAGTTCGGTATGAATTATCGAGCTTCGATATAGTACTGGATTTCAGTTTGTTCTGATCCATATTTGGGAAATATTAGAAATAAAATTTTGAATGGGTATATCTACGGAATCATTAGGCGGGTTTTTCCCATTCACGAATTCGACCTTCGTAGTTAAGCCCCAAACGTACTCTACAAACTAGGCCGATCGTAAACCCATCAACTTCCCAAAGAAACGACATAGAAACTCGATATTTGTAAAGTAGCTTTTGGGTTCAATTGCGAAGGTCGAATTCGTGAATGAATAGAATGATTCCAATGATTCCGTATATATGAAAATTTAAAAATTTCACTCCTAATATTTCCAAAAAAAAAAGAACGAATTGAAATCCAGTACTTCATAGAAAAATGACAGCTCGAAGGTTCATACAGAATTTCATGAGGGTTATATGATCAGAAGGTCACAGAATTTTGAATATTCAAAAGAATTTGAGAGTTTTTTTCGAATTGTTCTAATAACACGATCATTACTAAATTCTGCACAAAGTTATCCATCAGCATTTTCAAACTAGCTGTAGAGTTTCATCCTGATTGAATTAATATTTTCTGAGTTATTCCGGAAAAAAAAACGATATCGAGAAAAAAACCAATATGTTTTTCCACAAATTATAGTAGTATTTCAATGAAATTTGATACTCTGATATAAAATATAGGGTTCAATGTATGAGTAGGAGTTATCGTCAAAATTAACTGACAGTTCGATCTCAACAAAATTCTGTGAAAAGTTTCGTTGTGTTATGCTCCAACTACCTGTGAAGTATAAATCAATATTTCAAGTAGTGCCTTATGTATCAGGGAATTTATCTTACAAATTCAAAGAACTACAACTCCGAAACCATTGTACCGATTTATCCCATTAACGAACTCAGCCGCCGCATTCTAATGCGCGAACTGATCTGAAAGTTATCGTGTCGTCGGCCGGCCAGAATCGATTTTGACACCGGTTTCGTCATCAGTCTATCCTAGTCGTTTGAAACCGTTTTCGGGAACAAATTCGAAAATTACAGACATTTGATCAAAAAAATAGCACGCTGTTTCCCTAGAACATTTGCGCAAAATCGTCGTGATTTTATACCACAACATTTTTCATCACAACCTTCCGGAAAATCGTGCATCATAAAATCCAATCATGAAATATTATACAGTCAATGTTAATTATGTTTTTACTAATTTGTATTTTGTATGTTTTCCGATTATTCTATAGGTTTTTTTAGGAAACCTCTCCGAAGTGACTTATTCGCTTTCTATAAACTATTTTGCTTTGCAGTTGCCTAGCAACTCGGAGGGCTACTGCTGTGTGGCCAAAATTGATCAAAACAAATTGCAGGAGTTTTTGTGGTTTTTGAGACATTGATTGAACTCAAATTTTACCGATTTCAACAACGTCACAGGAACTCGATAGTTTGCGACGATTTTAGAAAACAAGTTCAACGCTTTGCAGGCACTTTTCAAGGTGGAATTTATTGGATGAGTCAGATATATTCTGAACTCATTCATTTGATAAACATAAATTTACCTTGAATTTTTTGAGCGCATTTCTGGGAAACAGAGTGCCAGCATTTTGTCCCATTCCAATGTTGACTGGACTCACTGATGACGAATCTGGTGTCCAAATTGCTTCCGTCTCTCCGGGTTTGCCAGGGTCAGGGTAGTTTGCATTTCAAAATGAGACGATTAATTTCATCATTTGAAATTTTAATCTAAAAAAAGATTTGGACTCTACCGATGAATTTCACGTTAAAAGTGCCTGGAGAACGTAACAATTGTTTTCTAGAAGCTATCTGAAATAATCTAGTTGAAAAACAGCGAAACCTCCATTTTCCGTAACTCCGATGGTTGCGTAGATTTAGTTCATGGACATCGAATTTTGGTCACCCTGTACATGGTGAAATTAAACTTTAAAAGTGTATTTCCACCATACCGCAAATATTGGACAACTGCAGGGATGGTAAACCTTAAACGTCATAAAACTGTCCTTCTCTTGTAACTCAGCCTTCAACGTTATAGGAACGTTTGATTGGTTGATTATCAAGTCGAAGATGTCTTATTGCAACTCCTTTCTGGTAAAGATACAATTTAAACATTTTCATTTGAATATAGTTATGTACTTTCAAGTAGAATGTATGAAAGCAACATTTGAAACATACTTCCTTCTCGAGCGCATGTTCTAGGGAACAGAGTGCTATCATTTTGTCCTAATGTCTGTAATTTTCGAACTCTGACCCGAAAATTGTCTCCAACTACTAGATTGGACGAATCCAAGGAGTTGAATTTCGAAATGTGACGGTTGAGTTTGTTAATAGGCAAAATCGTCTGAATGATTTCGCAACATTTCATCTATTTCGAAAATATTTTACTAAGACCTGGAAATTCTAATTTAACAGTACCTAGTGCTCGAAATTTCAATTTGATACGATCACAGTTTCTGTAAATATTCAGAACAATTATTCAAAAATCCTCGTTTTCCTCCTCAGTGTTGTTGTTTTTTTCAGAGTAACTTAAAGTAAAGAATACTGGATCGAACATGGTGAAACTTAGTAACTAGGAAAATACTGATGATCGTGTCAATAGAACGATTCGAAAAAAAAATCCAAATTTTTTTTCGATTATTCAATATCCTGCAATCTTCTTATCATATTATGGAACCAAAATTCTGTATGAACCTTCAAGCTGTCATTTTTCAATCAATCAAAATAAAATTTCGAAGGGGTGTATGTTTGAAATCGTTGGGTGGGTTTTACCCATTCACGAATTTGGCTCTCGTAATAATTGAGGTCCAAATACAAATGTCGAAAAAATGTGATTTAATTCTGCAGTTTAGATGATTGCAAATACAGGTTGATGGAAGAAATAAAACAAATTAATTTCGACGAAACCGAATCTCAATCTGCGAATATATCATAAGGAAAACACGTTTGTCGACTTGCTTCCTATTTTATAAAAGCAACGCACACTTGTCACATCTGATTTACGACCATATTCCCCTTATCTAAAAACTATGTTTACGACATAATCATCATCTCTTTGAAAGAGCCGCTCTGAACACTGCCATGAGGGGTTGAAAACTCAATTACGGATTGGTTTTCATAGATGGCGATGAGTGTAAAACACGAAATTGTTAATAACTAAGTTACCGATGTTCTGGAACTCATTCCAACGTGACAAATTAAGACAAATTGACTACAAATTATTGGCGCCAAAAAAAAGTGAAAAAAAGTAAAAGAAGTGAACACTTTTCGCTAACTTCACGATTCATTGAAAACAAGCGTAAATTACTCGAAAACTCAAACAGATATTGAAGTAATTCTAACAAAACAAATTGAAACAAATTGGTTACCGAGTATTGATATTGAAATTTTTTCGAAACCAAAAAGTTTTGATGTTGAGCGTGAAGTTGGCACTAAATGTTATTAATGCTAATATAGAAACATCTACTGAAGATATTGAGATTTTTTCAACAAGAGAAATTGAAACAAATTGCTGACTAATTATTGGCATCACAATTTTTTCAAAACTGGAAAATATTGGTGCGGAGTGTGAAGTCAGCACCAAATCATAGAAATGCGATTTATTCAAAAACCATGATGGTGCATGAAGAGTTTCATACAAAACAAATTGAAACAAATTCGAAACTAAATATTGAACTCAGTTTCGGAATTTGTTTTATCAACTTTTCGCCAGCTTCACGCTGCCGTAGCGATTGACCTATGGTATACATCGGTCCAACAGGAAGATCATTCAAGAAAAGGATCCATGAACATCAAAGAAGCTATACATCGGACAAAATTCATTCAACATATGCTAACCACCTAAAAGAATTCATGCATAATTTCAACAATAACTACGAAATTCTCCATGTTGAAAACAAAAGTTCAAGATTAACACTATTAAAATCGTTGGAAATTAACAGGTATAACGCCTGCAAAATTCTACTGAATGAACAAACAGATGTGAATAGCTCTCCATTTTTTAGTTTTGAAATACTTTGTTTAGGGTTGGATCCTGAATAACCCGATGAAAGTCGTCGACGGGATAATCGACTGAAGAGTTTCAATATTCATTTGGAATTCTGAGACTTTTTCCTCAAAATCTCGAATAGTATTTCTGAGATCAGATTGAAAGTTCACTATCAGGTGAAAGATACTGAGGCGTACAGTCTTCTCAGAAATTCGAAGAATTTTTTCTGAAAAAACATTTTTTCCCCGACAAATACCTATTAATTTTCTATTTTCTGAATATTTCATAGGCCTTGGTATTGATAGTGATCAATGGAGTAGAAAATAAGAGCTCGATCTGAAATTTATTTTTAGGAACCTTGGGAAAAATATGTCAACTTTCGCTTTCAGGTTCTATAGTCTTAAGATTCAAACCTAATGGAAAAGTAAAGCAAAGCTTTTTCGGGAACTAATCAACATCCTGAAGTCAGTAAAATTCACGAGATCAAACATCCAAGGATTTCTTGCGTGATTTTCACAGACAAATGGCATCCTCAGAAAGTTTCCGTCAAATACTCGGATTAAGACATCATTGCATCAAGAAACTCTATTTGGTTCAGGGGTTCAACTCCCGATCTATCTCTCCAACTTCCTTCCTGAGTTCGTATTCTGATTGCGAGTGATTTCATTCGTTCGTTGAACACACATTCAGTTATTTCATCGGTATAGAGCTCGACATATCGATGCAATGGAATTTTTGAATGAAATTGGGCCTCTCTGTTGCTCGAATATAGATGCAAAGAAAATATTGTGTCAACACTCTGTGTCATATATTGAGCCCGAAAAATCGATCCAAACATTTCAAGTTGGATCATTTAGAATTTTTGAGAGTTTCGGAAAGTAAATTCGTTGACAAATATAAGGTGTGCTGATTCATTCAAGAAAATATATATAAAGGTTCCCTTCGTCTCTGAATACTTATCTGAATATTTATATTTTTGAATATTTACACGGTAAGCGAATGTCATTTTCTTATGACAGCTAAGTAACAACTGGTAACCTTCCTCATTCAGGAGAAAATCCTGATATCATCACAACACGGGCATGTAAAAGGGAAATCAACAACGACAGCCGCATTTGAATACATTCAGAATGCATTGAATGGGAAGACTCCAAGGTAGTTATGGCTCTATTGCTAGACCTATCTAAGGCCTTTGACACTTTAACCCACGATAACATATTGGAAAAATTGGACTATTATGGGATAAGAAGTACAGAAAAAGAATGATTTAGATCCTACCTATCTAATCGTAAACAAAAGGTCGCTATCAATGTAAATGGCACAAGAACAATATATGATTAGGCATGCATACAACTTGGCGTTCCACAAGGAAGCATCCTCGGTCCAGTACTCTTCATCATCTTCATCAATGACTCAGCAAACAATATTGAACATTATATGATCAACTATGCGGATGATGTCAATTTAAAGCTTAGAGCATCTAGCTTCCCTGAAATTTTAAATTTGATTCAGAGCATCATGGAACAAACGATGCAATGTTTCCAATCTAACAGACTATGTATGAATGTAGATAAAAAATGTGCTATGCTTCTGAAGACTGCAATTGCAATTCACATACAAGAGTGCCTCATATTTGTATTCAAAAATAGAAACTACTTCCAGACTAAATCAATAACATATAACAGAAGATCTGTCGGCGTACTGTCTGCATATCGGTTGCATTATTTGTCCCCGCTTTTTAATCGGTTATGATTTATTTTCACAAGAAATATCGGAGAATTGATTTGGTTCTTAACGAAATGATTTTGGGAAGATACACTGATTAAGTCTAGCCCTGAGGATGGAAATAAATTTTTCCGAAATGTCGGCGAACTGACAGAGTATCGTTGTTCCTGCATCCTTGATCCTTACACCACTAATCTATCGTGAAGTTAAATATAACACAACGACAACAAACTTAAAATATCCACAACATAGACTTACATTAACTGAAAAGGGACCAGAATACAGCTGTATAAGATATTATAACAAAATTATAGATCACATAAAAGAAAGAACCCTCAAAGGTTTCAAGAAGCAAGTTTTCAAACTGTTGGTATAAATCAAACTCCGTAGAAGAGTTTCTGATGTATGATGTGAGGGGCTGGAACAGGACCCCTAACCATTAGATGGATGTGAAGGTCTTCGACACTGTTTCATTTCAAGCAGTCATGTACCTTTTATTACATTTCTACTTTACTTGAAATAAAGCACATATTATTATTATTATTATTATTATTATTATTCCTGATATCGTTTAATTAATAATTTACAACTATTATTTGTCCTCCGTACTGACTTTGAGATTTTCGCCATCCACAAATTGAAAAGGTTGTTTGGACAAATGTAGAAAGGTCCGATATGCATTCAAAAAACGGTATTCTTAATGGTTCTCTCCAGAAACATCCAGATGATTGGCAAAAATTTACATAAACACCAGAACAAATAGCCGTCGTTGAATCAACAAACACTTCACCTCGATCTAAGCTGATCACCATCATTTTCGACACTCGAAGATAAGATTTCATAGGATGTTCCTAACATGGCGTTTCATAATTCCATACTGAAAGCAGTCATTAAACAGATTGGAAGTACCTACCTAAAATCCTCCCTGCGTTTCCAGAGTGAGTTAGTCTGAGATGATCGGTAATATCCGTGACACTGCAGCAACTGAGTTTCTTGGATAACGAATCTTCAGTTCAGAGGCTTTCATTGATTGGATGATTAGCTCTGATTGAGATGGGGTATCAGTTAATTTATCGACAGATTTTCATCCTTGGGTTTATTTCAGTTGATTATCAGTGCAGCGTTTTCTTCTCCTTGATCCATTTCTTATATTGACAGAAATAAACCTTTATGTTTGGCTCTACATTACACTTAATTTATTTGAATTCCCTACGATTACTCTTCAAAATAATTTTGGTCGCTCGCTTGAAGTTAGAGCTCAACTAATGAAAGGAACAGTTATTGATCTTGTCGATAAGCCACCTGACAAAAGTTCGTAGAAAATCACTGTGCAATGACATATCTTAAATATGATAGTTTTCGCGATCTTTATTGAACAGTATTTATATTCTAGTCACAACTAACGTTTTCAGGTTTAGTTACCAATGGAACAAAATCCACATACGCACACCTGGATCGAAGAGAATCCTCATGCTATAATTGGAGCTCACCATCAACAACAATTCTCGCTAAATGTCTCGCTCGCATATACTGGTAATTGTTCAATTGGTCCACATTTTCTAACGCTCAGATTAAATTGAAATACATGCGGTCAATTTCTGGAAGAAGAACTTCCTCTATTTCTCGAACGCATTGCCTTCTGTGTCCCAATGTGATTTATGCATGATGGGAACAAATAATGCTCATTTTAGGACTAGGTTAGGTTAGGTTAGGTCCACGATAAATATCAAATGAAACTTTGAAGCTCTGTTGTGAAATACTGACTCGAGGTTTGTGACAATTTCATTGAAATCAGATAAATAGTTTCCGGTGAAGAAATTTTTCAACAAAAATTACAGAACTTCCGAATATTTTTCCACAATTTTCAACCTGTTCGATTCTCACCAAATTTTGTATTAAGTCGTGCTTCGGTATTCCTCAACTGACTACTGACTTAACTTCAGATAAGTTTTCCACCTGAAAAAAAATGCATTAATAAGACAAAGTCATCAAGATAAGGGTTGAATGCAAAACAGAAAAAGAGAAAGAAATATACAAGGGTACAAGATTTGTGGCATAGAAAACCGGGGAAATGCATGAAAAAGATTTGCGAGGAAAGATTAGGTCATGATGATTATGTGAACGGAGATAGAATGGTCTCATACTTTTCCGCCTGGAGGTAACCCACGACAACTTATGAGTGCCAATCAGCGCTGAGGAGGTGCGGAAGGACCTACCCAAGAAGAAGACAGCCACTGGCCCAGACGCATTATCTGCAGAAATACTGAGAAGAGTGCTTAACGATATCTTGGTGCTTTCGATATCTTAATGTGGCTGGAAAAACTCCCAGAAGCACATTGCCGATCCCGTGAAGTCATACTGACCAAGAGAAAAGGTGCCAAAGAACCCTGTGCATTCCGTCCAATTGCAATGTCATCCGTGATTGTGAGGGCCTTTCAGAAAGTCTTGGGTCACCGGATGAAGATCATCCTTGTAGATGTCAGTCAGAGGCCCTTTCGGAATACCGAGGGTTGCGCCTAGAACTTTGTTCGGCTGGACATGGCTCTCAGATACCATCACAAGAAGCACACGAAGATGTTTATGGCGGTTTCGGATATGGCTAAGGCATTTGATTCCATCACGTTTCTAGCTCCTATTTCTGCCTCATGTACAAAAGGTATTCCACAGCCCTAGATTAATTACATCTGCAACATCCATGAATAGTAAACAACCGTACTACATGGCGATTGGTGGTCAGATCCTATTCAACCAACATGGGGTGTGAAGCAGGATGATCCCCCATCCCTCATAATCTCCAATTTGGTGATCGAAGGTCTTCTTGGAACAATGAAATTTGTGAGAGGAGTTGATATCTATGGCATTAAATTGAATATACTCGCTTTTGCAGATAATCTCGTCTTCCTAAGGTCCATCAAGTATTGACTGCAGAACCTCATCGATAGAGTAGTGGACTACATCAAGGAATGTAGTTCAGAGGCCAACTCAGGCAAATCGGCTAGACGGGCCATTTAGAATATACCTAAACAGAGGAAGACTTTAATTAATCCTTCCTAAAGTTTCAGAATGAATAATATCTGCATAATAACCTTGACATGATCCTATGAGTGGACTTACTTGGGCGTCAGGTTCGGTGTCGATGGCGTGAGATGTTGTGGTGAGATGCTGGATAAACTATCCAGCGCCCCATTGAAGCCCCAACAACCTCTGTGAGTAGCAAGATCGCTTTTGATACCTGGCGTCATGTCTCATCCAGTCCATGGCTATGTCAATCTTGGCCAGCTGAGGAATAGTATCCGCAGCTGGCTCCATCTTAAAAAGGACTGTCCTAATGCATACTTCCATGCTAATATGAAGCATGGAGGTCTTGGGGTTCCATCCTTTCCGCGGTGGGCTACGTAGCAGCACCTGAACACTTCAGAAAGGCTCAGAAAGACCCAATATCTGGTTGCGAATAATGCGGCAACTTACCTAATGTTTGAGTCTGCTGATGCAGGGAGGCGTCTGAAGCTCAACGACAACTCTCTCATAACGTCCTCTAAAGTGCTCAACGAGATGTGGTCCGAGAAGTTGTACAGTTCTATTGACGGTGGTCCGGTAGTGTGAAATCTTCTTCAAATTATATGCGTGGATGCATATTCACTGCTCTTCTGAAATGATTTATATAGCTGATATCAATAGACAACTTCGACCCAAGTTGCCAACCCACAATGTTCTTCACAAATTTACTATTACTGGGGAACGGGAATTTCAGGACTCCTCAAACAAGATAATTCCATCTAATAATAGGTTTTTGTTAAGATCATCTCCAATAGGCTGAAATTTGAGTTGGGATCCCTGATTTCATGTTAATAGTGATAACAGTAATAAGTTTATAATAAGATGACCGCTTTCGCAAAGAATTTGAACATGCGCGCAAAAGCTGCTGACTGTATTTTTGAAAATATTGGGAAAATAAATTTTGAATGGGTATATCTACGGAATCATTGCGCGGATTTTACCCATTCAAAAATTCAACCCTCGTCATTAAGCCCCAAACCTACTCTACAAATATTAAGTTTCTTTCGGAAGTTATTGTGTTTACGGTCGGCCGTTAGGTTAAGAAAGAAACAACTTAGAAGCTCGATAATTTTAGAGCAGCGTTGGACGTTAATTACGAAGGCCGAAGTCGTAAATGGGTAAAATCCACCCAATGATTCCGCAGATATACCCATTCAAAATTTTGTATTCCCAATATTTTCAAAATACAGATTAGATCGAATTGAAATCCGCTACTTCATCAAAAAATAACAATTTGAAGATTCATACAGAATTAAATGGGGATAATATGATGAGAGGATCACAGAATATTGAATATTTGAAAAATAAAAATACGAAATTTTTCTTCCAATTTTTCTAATGACACGATTGTCACGAAATTCCGCACAAATTTTTTCAAATTAAGTATTATGCTTCAACTAACTAACTGCCAAGTTCCAACCCAACCGCTTCTGCAGGAAATATCAGGAAAATAACATCAAAACTTCAAATGGCTATTACTCCGAAACCATTCGGCCGAATTGTCCCATTAACGAACTCGACCGGCGCATTCCAATGGGCGACGTATTCTGAAAGTTTCAAGTCTCTAGCTGACTCCGTTCGACAGATATCGTGTCCTCGGCCAGACGGACGGCCGGCCAGACAGAATCGATTTTGACACCGTATTCGTCATCAGTGAGTCCACCCTAGTCGTTTGAGACCATCTTTACCTAAAAAATGCGCGCAAAAACGAGGTTTGACCATTCAACAGTCCCATAGGAAACTGTTTGTTTGCTGGATGATCTGTTTTTTTTGTGGTACATCTTTACTTGCAATTATCAAAATAAATCTGCACAGGAAAAAACATTAAACTTGGATAAGAAACACATAATTCATCGATATTTTATGTACAATCTGATTTTCTTCGGTATTTCTTTCGAAGGGTCATGACCCAAGCGATTACAACTGAGGTGACAAACTAGAAGCCACACACTGAAACTCACACTGACTTCTTCGTGAATATCAAGGGAGTTGCGAGTAACACCGTAAGCGATACTCAAGGCAGTTTATCAGGGGCTTGAAGAGCTGAAGGTAGGAAGTAAACCTCAGTTTGATTTTTATCAATCATGTGAAGGATGGTTTTATTTATCTTTGTCAAAAAGTTCTGTTAAAGGTATATCATAATATTTACTCGAGTTGTTTGCTATTGCGCGGTGATCCCAAGACTGTGTTCATTCGTAATTCGTTTTTATATTATTTGTGCCTTGAAAAGATTTCAAAGGAATTCAATCAGACCTAAGGGCTAAAAATTATGTATTGAATTCAATACTGTGTGGTCGGTAGTTCTAACAGCCAAGTGGAAAATATGTGCCATCCAAACTGAATTTCGTTAGAACCTCAACAGCCCATATTTTCACCAAAGTCAGAATGTTAATTGAAAAACCTATAAAAGCATTAACGTGAAATCAGCTGCTTTTGCGCGTTCAAATTCGTTGCCAACTCGGACATCTTTTCACTTATTCACCCCGCCCAACGCATTTTTACCACTTGATGAAAAGTCTGTATGAACCTTCAGGCTGTAATTTTTCAATCAAGTCCTGAATTTCAATTCGATTTCATCTGGATTTTCGTAAATATT